>CM076147.1:3267500-6105000 GCA_038025085.1 Tetragonia tetragonoides
CCTAAGAGCTTGCCAGAAGTTACTCCGAATGCGCACTTTTGAGGATTCAATCTCATGTTGTAATTCTGAAGCCTGTCGAAGAACTTCTTTAGAGAGGGTATATGCCCTTCTCTCTCCTTGGATTTGATGATCATATCGTCTACGTACACCTCGGCTTCCTTGTGCATCATGTCATATAGAAGGGAAGTTGCGGTTCTTTGGTATGTTGCTCCCTCATTCTTCAACCCGAAAGACATGATGGTATAGCAATATGTTCCTCATTGGGTTATGAAGGTGGTTTTCTCCATATCTTCTTCAGCCATTTGTATTTGGTTATAACCTGCATAGCCGTCCATGAATGATAAGAGGGCATGTCCTGCAGTATTGTCCACTAGTATGTCTATATGTGGCAAGGGGAAGTCGTCCTTTGGACTTGCCTTGTTTAGATCTCTGAAATCGACGCACATCCTTACTTTGTCGTCCTTTTTTGGAACGGGCACTATGTTAGCAACCCATTCTGGATATTGAGCGACCTTAATAAAACCTGCTGCGAGCTGTTTCTGTACCTCCTCTTTGATTTTCAGTGTCCACTCAAGTTTCATTCTCCGAAGTTTTTGTTTTACCGGTTTCGAATCCGGATTGAGCGGTATTGTATGTTGTACTATCTCACGACTTATTCCTGGCATATCTTTGTAGGACCAAGCGAAAACGTCTATGTATTCTTTTAAGAGATTTATAAAGCTTTCTCGCTCTTTGGGAGTTAACGATAAGCCAATGCGCACTTGGCTCGGCTCTTGATCGTTTGCAAGATTGATTAATTCTGTTTCTTCCACGATTGAAGTCTTTTGTTCATGCTCTAATAGTGCTTTAGTTACTTCTTTGGGCAATTCTTGTTCATCTTTTGAATTATTAGCCTTTAAGTAATCTAAGAAGTAGGCAGAATCAGTATTCATTTCATTGATAGAGGAAACTGGAACATCAACTGAGCCATTACTATTGGCTTTAACATCATTAGACTTGCAAACATAATTAAACATAGATTTGGATGGACCACCCGACTCTACTATATTAGACTCGTCTTCAGAATCAGACTCAGTCCGGTCGGAGTCAGTGTAAGTGTCAGGCTTGGACTCTTCAGAGATCGTGATCATGATCTTCTTTCCATTGGCTCTTGTCCAGCTTATGGTGCGTTTCTGTTTTGTGAATTGATGCTTGTTTTGAGTGATCAACTTAGTTGGATCAAAGTTTGCATCTTGAATTGCATTATTGACATTGTGGAGCTCCTCATCTTCTGGATGGCGATGCTCTTGTCCAAATAGTAGACCCAAAGCGTTGTTGGGTGTGTCCTCTACCCAATCAAAGTTTAGCCTCCTTCTTACAGGCAAAGGAGTTTCTTCCAGCGCGTAGCAGACTTGGAAGACTTCGAATCCGGGAACTTGGATTCCATAAACAGAGAGAACATAGAGCTCGGGAAAGCCATAAGAAGGGAATGGATCTCTAGACTGGACGAACTTCCCGTTTAATGTGTGCGGGTATGGTGTCATGGGGATGTCATAGACTTTGTTTTCCTTAATGGCCCGTTTCTTTGCCTTTTCTTTGGCGATGTATTCCCGTAATTCTTGCTTGGTAGGGTTATAGCGCAACCCAAAAAGGTTATTTCCGGTTTTGGATGACCAAACTGGAAGTGGTTTGGAAACATCTTTGCCTAGAGATGTGCCAGGGAAGTGCCCCTGATTCCTTAGAATGGCATTAATTCCTAGGTGGGAATTTGGTGCGAAATGAGCTATGTCTTGCTCAAGTAGGGCTACGCCTTCAGTCATAAAACCCCAGAATTCTTCGTCTTGCGCAGTATGCTCGACTTTAAGAACTGGCATGTCTTCAATGCTAGCGATCATAGAATCGGCTCTAACCTCTAGAACTACTCCACCGACCATCATTTTGACCTTTTGGTGTAATGTTGAAGCTATTGCGTTTAATCCATAGAACTACTCCTCCGACCAACGACCTTTACTAATCGAATCAATATAATTATTAATGCTACGGTTCCAAACAGGGTTCAATTTATCCAAATTCCTAGTTTTAACTAATGGGTTGAATAAACATTATTTAAGTAACCATTTTTAACAAGATATCAAATTACATGCTTTTATTGCTAGAAAACGATAAATATGCTAAAACCTGCGAGTTAGAAGGCAAACAAATAATTCATCCACCAAACCACAAACAAAGCATAATTTAATCATAAGAAGCAATAAATAGCAAAAATAAAGCATTCATTCATTCATTAATTAGGCTTAATACAAGCCCTTTTGCCCAAAACGCGCCATGCATGTACATATCGCATAAACCAAATCCGTTAGTAATAACAAGCAATATAAAATTTATTGAAAACCCTCAGGTTGGATTACCTGGATGCTCAATGCGAACTTATTGGGTTATTTTGCTTGAATTCATGCTCTTGATGAAGTGTGAAGGTTTATTTTGTGGTGCTAGGGCTAACCTAAAGAATCAGAATTTCTGGTTTAATATGGGGGAGAATGTCAAAAGACCAACCTTTTAGAGAGAGTATTCAACCTAGGGGTCTCTAACTGCCAACCTTTCAGAGAGAATGTCACAACCTCTTCAACTGAACCCTAAGGTTTGTTTATATAGAAGAGGGGGAGCTGCCAGGGTTTGGCACGGAAATCGAATGGGCCTCGAATTTGCCGTCTACGAGAAAAGGTTCAGGCGGCCATGCAACTAGGCCGAACGGCCAAACCGGCAGGACAAGCGGTCAAACCGCTTGGCAAGCGGCTTAGCCGCTAGGCGAGCGGTCAAGCCGCTGGCCTAACAGCATGGCCGCTTGTCCTAGCGGTCACCGCTTGAACTCAAGCGTGACCGCTTGGACCTGGAGCGGCCTGCTTGCATAGGCGCCTGACATACTTTTCACGCGGAGGAGGCTTTTTCGAGGGGGTCCACGCAGGATTGACTGAGTTTCCTTGTTTTACCAAGGGTTGACTCAAGGGTTTGGGTTCCCTTTCGGGCCCTTAGGTTCAAAGAGGCATATCTCTTAGTTTTGGACTCCAATTGAATTGAGTCCAACTGGTTTGGATCACCTGTACAAAAGGCTTCCACTACTTAAATCAAATGAACCGGGCTAATCATCAGAGCAATTATTCTCGCAATCCAAGTTCGAGCAACATCCAATCCTTTCATCATCGGATTTTTACGGGGACTTATCATAGACACAATTTTTGGTGTCTACAATATGTGAGAAAAAAAATATGTTTCTGAACTCACACCAGTGAACTGGACTGAACATCATTTAACTGAATTTGAAATCATTGAATTGACACCTGAATTGAACTGACCGTATAAGCTCTATCAAACGCACCCTGAGGTTCGACGTGGACGACTATAAACATACGAGTGTAAATATTTTAGAATATAAAAGATATTTTAAAAAAATTAATCCATTTATCCACTATAAACCAAATCCACACAAATTTTAGTTTTCTAATAATAATAATAATAATAATAATAATAATAATAATGATATTATTATTATTATTATTATTATTATTATTATTATTATTATTATTATTATTATTATTATTATTATTATTATTAATCATTATTATTATTATTATTATTATTATTATTATTATTATTATTATTATTATTATTATTATTATTATTATTATTATTATTATTATTAATTTTGCCGGGAAGTATCATTCTCTGATTATGTGAATTTTCTATTGGCGTCATGTGCCTCCTCTAAAATAAAACAAACAATGGATATTAGTCAATCAAAAGTTTAATATAATAATTATAGGTCCAATTAATGTGAAATAACTTAATGTGCTTCCTCACCAGAATGTCTATTATGCTTAAAGTGTAGATCGATGATGCATATCTTAACTTGAAATATTTTACTTTGTGAATGTAGGTTAACGGATTCGAACAAAGTACTTCTTGGTAGGGAAATGCACGAAGTTCATACCAGACAGGGTTAGACCAATTAACACCGGATCGGTTTCATTCGATTCGGTCCACAATCCAGCTTTTTGATAAATTCGATTTTTGGGTCTAAAAAATGGTTCAGTCTTAGTTGGATAGACTAATAATACTTTTCAAAAAAAAAAAGTAAGATTGGTTGGACATATGTACTAATCAATCAATCAATCAATATATATATATATATATATGAGGCATATTCCGAGAGCAATGAAGCACGCCACGTAGGCGAGAATTTTAAGAGCGCGCCACCTAAGCGAGAATAAAGACAAAAAATATCTGGTGTAAAATATTTGGGGGTCTTAGAATCCTAATTCTAAGGTAACTACAATTCTACACTAATACGTGCTCCCATTAATATATCATTAGAATTTTATTGGCTTTATAACTTGATCTTGGCCGAATATTCAAAACAGAATATACCTATTCTACACATCTCCAAAAATAAAAATATTTATACCTTCATTTTGGTATGGAAAAATACTTTAGAATGAGATGCATTTATAATATGTTTACACAAACAAATAAGATCGTATCTAATGTTAAAAACCGTAATTAATTTTAAAAAATAAAAGAAAAAATAATAAAATCATATAAAATATAAGATGTGCATCGCACGGGCCATACAACGGGCCACCTAAGCAAAATTACGTACCACCTAAGTAAGTTGAACATATAAGTAAGTATTTTCGGGAGTAATGAGGCGTGCCACCTAAGCAAAGAGCATACGACGCGTCACCTAAGCAATAAAGTAATTAATAAAAATAAAGATAAAGTTATAAAAAAAAAAAGTTATAAGAAAAAGGTAAAGATAAAGTTATGAAAAAAGGTTGAAGAGAAAAAAAAATATATAAACGTTAATCCTCACATCCGGCTAACGGTTAAGACAATCAAATTTAATTTAAAATTATAGTCGATCACATTATTAAAATATAAATTAAATATAGATATATATCATAAAGTAAAAGATAAGTTTAAAGAAATTAGAATTTGGGTAGGAAACTTAATAGTCGTAATAATATGTATCCAATATCTTTTTTTTCAAAACAAAAAAAATTAAAAAAAAAAAATCATTTATCTCTCATCGTAACTAGGTTAATTTCTTTTATTTTTTCTTTTCTAATATTAATTATTTATTGATCCTTTCCCTTATCAAGTAATAAACCAATTGCCCCTTAATTTTGTTTCTTACTATTTTATTGTTGTGTTTAATTTAAAATACATATGTAATTTTAAAGGTAGTACCACGCATTATTAAATAATAATAATAATAATAATAATAATAATAATAATAATAATAATAATAATAATAATAATAATAATAATAATAATAATGAAATAAACTGAATTGAACTGAACTTATTGGACCTGAACGGAACTTATTGGACCTGAACTGAATAGAACTGAATTTAAGTGAAATTAAGTTGAATCAAACAGAGCCTAAGTGGAAAAGAACACACCCTTACTTTTTATTGCAATAAGAGTTACAGACTTACGACTTATAATAATTAAGTAATTCCTACATTTTTAAATAGCGACCACAAAAATCTGTGAGTTGAATCTGACACAAGATTTGCTCATTATATATAGTCATGTTTGAGTGGAAAAGGTAAAGAAGAGATGAGTACTATAATTATTCAAGGCAAGGCCGGTGGAAATGTCATTGATCATATAACTTAACACCACTGCAATAATAAACAGCAAATCTATCTCCCCCAGAAAATTGCAGAGCCATTGGAGACAAACAAATGATTGAAACTACAATAATATGACTTTATATATATCAAGGCCAAAACATTAATCACCCATTAAACTTAAATAGTACTAATAGTAGCTAAATTAAGTAAGTTCTATTCAAAAGTTCGAATAATTTGAGATTATTTAGTCAATAAGTAGCGGTTTTAGATGACATTATAATAAACAAATGTACCATTTGGTTATTAAATTGCATTAATTTAAACTTTAATTGTGTTTTTAGGTGGAGAATCAAACAAAGATGCGTAGAAGTTATAATTTGAGATTTGGTGTCTTGGTCATTGGCCATTTGCAGATGGTAAGAGCCTACTGCTACTCAGATGTTGATCCACCATCTCTCCATCAACCAGAAGACCCATTGGCCTCTGACTTCACCCACCAGATTCCTCTCTTTCTCTTACTCCCTCTCTCTCTCTTTCACATGCTGTGAATGATGGAATTTGTTGCTTCTTACTGATAGATAATGTAATTAGAGATAATGTAATTAGTAATTATTTAGGGCTTGTGCATATTAGGCCCAGTTACTTGTATTAGGGTAAGGCCCCTTCTCTGTAACCAGTATATATTCATAATGATAATGAGGTAATCCTGACGGGGAACTAACCTATTCTCATATTATCGCATGGTATCAGAGCCTATGTGCTCTAAATCCTAGCCCTCACAAACAGCCGTGCATAGCCTCCTTGGCCGCCGACCGTCCGCCGCCCGCTATCCTCGATCCACCGCTGTTCCTGGTGCTGGCCCGCCTGCTTCCCCGCCGTCTTCCACTGCTCCAACTCGGCTTCGCCGAGTCCTTCTCCTTCCCTCTCACGGTAATATCATCCCTTCCCCCTCCCTATTTCCTTATGGCTGGTGATGATATACCCCCCCTCAACCCAACCCACAACCCCCTCTACCCAACTTACCCGCCCCTCACACCATTAATAACATCAAAACTTATATTCCTCTTACTCTTTATTTAAATGAATTGAATTATAATGCATGGAGGGAGTTATTCGAAACCCATTGTTTAAGTTTTGGTGTGCTTGGGTATATTGATGGTACTTGTGTTGCTTCGGGTGAAAATGATATAGCTTGGAAACGTATGGATGGTATTGTTAAACTGTGGATATATGGAACTATAACTAGACCTTTGCTCACTATGATTTTAAAACCCAAAGTTACTGCTAGAATTTTGTGGGTTACCATTGAGGAATTGTTTCGTGATAATAAGGAGGCTCATGCCATGCAAATTGAAAATGAATTGCGTAGTATTGGTATGGGTGATTTGTCTGTTCATGATTACTGTCACCGTATTAAAACCCTTGCTGATTTACTTGCAAATATTGATAATCCTGTGCCCGAACGCCAACTTGTTATGCACACCATCAATGGCCTTTCCACCAAGTTTGAAAATATCCGCAATATTATCCAACACCACAAACCGTTCCCCACTCTCCTCCAAGCCCGCTCCATGCTCCTCCTCGAGGAACAACGCTTGGACAAACAAACCACCATCCTACCCATTCACCATGACCACCCCTCCGCACCCATCATCCTCTACACCCACGGCCAACCCCCCGCTTACTACACCACACCTCCACCACCACTCTCTTATCCTACGGCCCCCCCACCCTACCTCCTGCCCTACCCCACCCCGCCCCCTCCTACCCCTTCCTCAGCCCTCCAAGCGCCTCAAACCGACCCCCCTCCTTCCCTCAGCCTGCCTCCAGCCAGCAGCAGCGCGGGCGGAATCACCGCAACAACCGCGGTGGCAAGGGCGGCAAGCAGGTCGCGTTTACCGCAGCACCTACAGCACCGAGCGCACCAGCCACGCCCGCAGGATGGCCCATACCCTACTGGGGCCCGCAATTCTTCTCGCCAGGGGGGTGGCCGCACGCACCACCTGCCCTCCCCGCGCCGACCTCTGCCGCAGCTGCCTCTTCCGCCGGTGGGCCGCGTATCCTTGGCCCCGCCCCCGGCCAGCCTGCCGCGGCCAATGTCGCGCAGGTCAGCCACCACAGCCCTGCCTCGGCAGCGCTCGGGCCCACCAGCGCCTATCTCCCGCCGCCTTGGACACGGTTCCAGGCCGCACCGCCGGCCAGCCCCTCCTCCCCCGCGGAGGCCACTACCTCTCTCCCACAGTTTTTTAACACTATGTCATTGCAAGATCCAGGAGATGACGGATGGTACATGGACACCGGTGCCACCGCCCACTTAATATCACAGTCAGGTAACTTGAGTAAAATTTTTAATTCGAGCATTACTAATTCAGTTACTGTTGGTGATGGTTCTGAGATTCCTGTGACATGCATGGGCAATTCCTACATCCAATCCCCCTCCCGTCCCCTTCACCTCAAAAATGTTTATGTTGCCCCCGACATCATTAAAAACCTTGTGTCTGTTCGTCGCTTCAGTGTCGATAATCTTGTGTCTGTCGAGTTTGACCCTTATGGTTTTTCTGTGAAGGACTACCTGACGAAGATCCACCTTCTTAGGAGTGATAGCACCGGCGACCTCTATCCATCACCTCCAACTCCAAGACTACATCACCTACCGCTTTCCTCACCAGTAGCTCATCCACTTAGCATCGACGGTTGGGTCATCCGGGCGAATATATCTTCAAATCTTTAGTTTCTAATGGGTTTATTGAGTGTAATAAAGACAAAGCATCCCCTCTATGTCACGCTTGTCAATTAGGCAAACATGTTAGACTCCCTTTCTATAAGTCTGAAACTGTGGTCAGCTCTCCTTTTGATATTGTGCACTCTGATGTTTGGACCTCTCCTATCTCCAGTATTAGCGGCATACGTTACTATGTCATATTTTT
The DNA here is from genome assembly GCA_038025085.1 of Tetragonia tetragonoides. Lineage (NCBI taxonomy): Eukaryota > Viridiplantae > Streptophyta > Magnoliopsida > Caryophyllales > Aizoaceae > Tetragonia > Tetragonia tetragonoides. The sequence continues at coordinate 3,276,043 of CM076147.1, forward strand.
GGATCATTTTTCTCAATTTCTTTGGGTTTATCCTCTACGTCATAAAAGTGATGTTTTCTCCAAATTTCTTCAGTTTCGCTCTTATGTGCATACCCAATTTAATTGTAAAATTAAAGCCTTCCAGTGTGACCACGGCGGGGAATTTGACCACAGACCACTTTATGACTTGTTTGCCTCCCATGGTATGGTTGTTCGTTTTTCCTGTCCTCGCACCTCTCAACAAAACGAAAAATCAGAACGCATGATTCGCACCATCAATAATATTGTGCGTACCCTCCTCTTCCAAGCCCACATTCCCTCCACCTATTGGGTTGAAGCCCTTCATATGGTTGTTCATCTTCTCAAACTTCTCCCTTCCACCACCATCAAAAATCAAACTCCCTTCACTCGCCTCTTCAAAAAGGATCCCTCCTACTCTCATCTTCGGGTTTTTAGGTGCCTTTGCTACCCCAACCTCACCTCCTCCACTCCTCACAAACTCGCCCCCCGCTCTACTCCTTGTGTCTTCCTTGGGTATCCTGCCAACCACCGAGGGTATAGATGTCTCGACCTTGCTAGCCGAAAAATCATTATTTCCCGACATGTAGTTTTTGATGAGTCTTCCTTCCCTTTCTCTACTGTGGCTCCATCTCCTCCCACCTCGTATGATTTTCTAGATATCACCACCACACATTCTCCCTTTTCCCTCCCTCTCCCCGAACCCCCGCGCGCCACTCCCTCCGCGCCACCAACACCTCCTCCCTCCCCTACACCGTCCACTCCCATGGTCTCGCCCACTCCTTCCCCTCCTCCCTCTACCGACCGGTCTCCACCTATGGCCCCCTCCTCCCCGTCCCCCCTCCCCCCCCCCCCTCCCACGACTACTCACAAAATGACTACCCGCGGTTAGCATGGCGTGTTCAAGCCCCGCAAAATCTTCGATCTCCACATATCTACAAAACCTTCCCTTCTTCCCCGCTCGCATGTCCAGACTCTTAAGGACCCTCACTGGCGGGCTGCTATGCAGTCTAAATATGATGCTCTTATTAAAAATGATACTTGGGAACTGACCGACCCCCAGGGGTCAATGTGGTTCGTTCTATGTGGCTCTACAAGCACAAATTCAACTCCGATGGCACCCTTGAGCCACACAAAGCGCGCATGGTTGCCAACGGCAAGTCCCAGCGTCCTGGTATCGATTGTAATGAGACCTTCAGTCCAGTAGTCAAACCTGCAACCATTCGCACTGTCCTTAGCCTCACCCTCTCTCAGGCTTGGCCAATTCACCAGCTCGATGTTAAGAATGCCTTCCTCCATGGCACTCTTAACGAGACAGTCTACATGCATCAGCCTCCCGGCTTTGTTGATCCTGTGCACCCTGATTATGTCTGCCGGCTCCGAAAATCTCTGTATGGACTCAAGCAAGCCCCCCGGGCTTGGTATCAGCGGTTTGCGGAGTTTATGACTCGTATCGGTTTCTGCCACAACAAATCCGATAACTCCCTGTTCATCTATAAACAGGGCGCTGACACGGCCTATTTGCTCTTGTACGTTGATGACATTGTGCTCACTGCCTCCTCCTCTGCCCTCCTCCAGCGGCTCATCTCCTCTCTCGGTTCCGAGTTTGCCATGACTGACCTTGGCCCACTACACTACTTCCTTGGGGTCACGGCCACTCGCTCTGACAAGGGCCTATTTCTTTCTCAGAAGAAGTATGCCCTTGAGATCCTTGACCGCGCTCATATGTCTGACTGTAAGCCTTGCACTACTCCTGTGGACACCAAGTCCAAACTCGGACCTGATGGTCCTCCGGTTGTGGATCCTTCTCTTTACCGCAGCCTTGCCGGTGCTTTGCAGTATCTCACGTTCACCAGGCCTGATATCTCTTATGGTGTTCAACAAGTATGTCTATTTATGCATGATCCTCGGGAGCCCCATTTCCAGGCTCTCAAGCGCATCTTGCGCTATGTACAGGGAACACAGGATTTCGGCCTCCAGCTCTACTCCTCCCCCGCCACTGGCCTTATTGCTTACTCCGACGCGGATTGGGTTGGTTGTCCCGATTCACGTCGATCTACCCCTGGCTACTGTGTGTTCTTGGGTGACAATCTTGTCTCTTGGTCTTCCAAACGTTAGGGCACAGTCTCGTGCTCCAGCGCCGAGGCCGAGTATCGCCTTGTCGCCAATGCGGTTGCCGAAACTTGTTGGATTCGCAGCCTCCTTGTCGAGCTCCATTGCCCGCTCACCCGAGCTACTTTGGTCTATTGTGATAATGTTAGTGCTGTGTAGTTTTCTACTAACCCGGTGCAACATCAACGCACCAAACATATTGAGATCAACATTCACTTCGTTCGCGAGAAAGTCGCTCTTGGTCATGTCTGAGTTATTCATGTCCCATCCAGCTCTCAGTACGCGGACATCTTCACGAAGGGACTCCCTTCGTCTCTTTTTACTGATTTTCGCTCTAGCCTGAGCGTTCGTTATCCTCCCGCTCCGACTGCGGGGGTGTGATAGATAATGTAATTAGAGATAATGTAATTAGAATAATTCATTTGTAATAATTTAGGGCTTGTGCATATTAGGCCCAGTTACTTGTAATAGGGTGAGGCCTCTTCTCTGTAACAAGTATATATTCATAATGATAATGAGGTAACCCTAACGGGGAGCTAACCTATTCTCATATTATCACACTTACTTCTTGGCATTGGATTGAGCTGTGAAGGTTATTCCACTTGCTGAATGTTGTAGTTCAATGCTATTTTAATTTGTGGTCAGTAGTTAGTTTGCCTTTGAGAGTCATCAAAATCACATCAGATCAATTGATATTTGTTTGGTTAATTGAAGGAAGCATCAAATTTGGATTCAGATTGGGTTCATGAGATTTTAGAGGAAACTTTTACACTTTGGTACACTTCAAATAAAGTTGTAGCATACTGTAATGCCGATTTAAAGTGGCTTCTCCATATCATCGCCTTGCAGAACATTAGTGGTGGGTTTTAGGTTATAACCATACAGTAGTTTTAGATTCATTTTCCTTTGCCCACTTTATTTAACTTCCAATGTATGGTTGTAACCTTGAATTTCATACACTCAGGGGCGGATTTAGAGGGGTGCGCAAGGATGCTAGACCACCTGATTAATTAAGAAAAAGTTGAGGAAAGCAAAAGAAAAGGGGGATAAAAGATCGAATATACCCAAAAGGCCACCGGTTTATAGTTGTTGAAGAAGCAAAAGGGGGCTATAATCGTAAACCTAAAAAAGCAAGCTGGCATATGGGTCTTACACACTCACGTGTTGTTGGACTGTCTCACCGCAAATTTCATTTTCTCTCTCTATTCGTCTCTCACTCTCTTATTTCATATATCTATGCAATCAGCCAATCATCATTAAACCTGGAATGTGTCAGGGAAGTGTACCGTTAATACCTTACATATGTAGTACTGTGGCATCTGAGTACATATCTAAACCCCTCCCATATCTAAACAGGATTGCTCATACTTTTGCGGTTTGGGCGGCAAGCTCTTCTTTTGTTAAAACTTTGCTTCCGGAAGAGTTCCTCCATGTTAGCGGTATATAGGTTGTATGCTTATTTTTTTTTTGGTTCTCTTGAATACAACCAAGCAATCTTTCAACGAGCCAAAAAAAAAAAAAAAAAGCCCTCCCAAGGCAAACAAGAAAGATAAAAAAAATTAAATTGATAATGGACTAGCTTATTAAATCTACGAAATGCTAAAATCCAAATAAAGTAACAATAAAGATTCGTCTCTTTAGGGTGTATATTTCATATCCTTTCAAAAAAAAAAAAAGAAGTGTATATTTCATATCAAAAGGAAGATATTAAGGGTGCGTTTGTTAGAGCTTACACGGACATTTCAGTTTAGTTTAGGTGTCAATTCAGTAATTTCAAAAATTCAGTTAAATGATATTCAGTGATGCTGAGTTCGGAGACATACATTTTGTCTCACAAATCAAGTTGTGTTCAATTTAGTTCAGTAGTGTCCTGTTTAGTAAAGTTAAAATCAAACTTCATTAGTGCCACCCCAATATAAGATTCCTAGATACGCCACTCCATACACTTATATGGTTATACCTTATTTTATGCATATAGATGGTTTTGGGTCAGAGTAATGGGTACTACTTAGGATATGATCAAGGGACTGTGAAGTTTTCACTTGCCTTTACTGACCTGAGAGACGACCTCTATAAGCTCTGATGAGGATATATTTTTTCCTTTATTTTCCTTCTTAACACTTCTAAAGATTACATGAAATTGCATGGGTACTTATGTCTATTGCAATCTGCTGTTAAATTGCTATGTGTAACAGAATGACCCAATATTATGCCGAGTGATTTCCCTACTTTTACCGCAAAATATTTAAATCCGATTCTCTTTTGAAAGTGGATGATTTGCTGAAATGAGGTTGGAGGAATTACACAGGCTTGTGAAGAAGTTATAATGAAATAAAAGAAGGAATTCAGGTGGGGCTTCATCTCACTCAGTGCATGCATTGGAACAACATTTGCCAATCTAAGAGCATCATTATTGGTACCTCTACCAAATATTGCTTAAAACACTATTCAAGTTGACACCTCACTTTTAAGCACACCTTCCCCAAGTTGATGTTTGACGGTTCGAAAAGCAGAGCAGTCACAAATAATAGAACGTTGGTGATGGACCTTCTGTCTAAAATGTGGCAGTTGCAGGCTGATGTCAATGCTGAAGCTAACTAGCTCAGTGCATCTGACGAGTGTAAACTAGAATTTAACACTACTATAGTATTTGTCATGTGTTTACAAGAGTGTTGCTATCGAAATTGTATAGTGTTTTTTTCCCCTCCCCTAAAGTTTATTATTAATTAATTTCCCGGACTTTGGGGATCATTAGTAGAGTGTAAGAATACGGAGTATGTAAGTTAGAGGTGCACTCTATATATGGTGTTTGGTGTAGTATTGAGATTAATTAGCCCTCATATGAAATTGAAATGACTATTTGAGTTGTTTAAAATTAAATAATTGAATAATAAATTGTAGAGCTTCTAGGATTCGCAAATCAAACCATAAGAATTCTATATACTCGCAACTTTCTGCAAGAGTGTGGGATTCTATAATTTAATCAAAAAAAAAACAAAAAACAAAAAAAAAACAAAAAAAAAATCTTCTAAAAAAGTGCCTAATGTTTTATTTTAAAAGTAGTGAATGATATGTTTTGACACCTCCAATTATTAAAGAAAAAACAAAATTGACCTTATAGTTCCTTTAACTATAATATGACAACTTCTTTTACAAGGGTATAAATTAATTAATATTTCTATTAATTTATTTTTATCAAAATCGTGCATCACATCTTAGCTTATATTGATAAATAGCTTACTCAATTTTACATATATATATTGATAAATAGCAATAAATACATGGGTAATTAAAAAGAAACTAAAAATTATTTTATTTTATTTAATAAGAAATAAGTAACATAAGTATTATATTTATTATCTTAAAAAAAATTATAAATTCACTAAAAATGTAATCTCTTTGTTAAATATTTTTTTTTTCTTTATAAAAAGATTATTATTTTTCTTTGCTACTCCTATTATTCAACTTTATATATTGATATGATTAAAAAAATTTATCATATTTCTTCTAATAACAGAGTGTGCATGATAAACAAGAAAGGATGAAATCTAGTATGAAAAATTCTTCGGTGGTTGCCAACCACCATATTTAGGGCTAACCATTGTATCAGGAGTAATCTGAGCGATCCATTTACTAATTCAAGATCTAAGTCGTCGATTTTACTTATATTATTTAAATGACCTAATTTCTTTATGTAATTTTTGCTGATAATTATAAAATAGGTTAATTATTTACAAAATAAATTTATAGAATTTTCGGAAATTATTTTCCAAATTAGAATTTTATAATTATTGGGGGAAAAATTAGATTTTGTGGGTGAAAATTTTCTCAAATAAATCAAACCAATTAATCTATTTTAATGGGCATATTATCCTCATCTTCGTTGATTGATGTCAATTTTCATGGTTGAAGCTCCATCCTCTTTTTCTGTATTCCATGGAAGAACATTTGAAGGCTTCATCCGAGGTTGAAGAAGATTGGAGGGAGCCGTTGACATTTATTAACCTGTGAAATTTGCAACTGTTGAAAAAAGCATGAAGGGAACTGCGAACTCAAGGAGGAATTATTGTATAGTAGGAGCACTGCTCCCTTCTCTCACAAAATAGAAAATTATCAATTTGAATTTAGAGTGGGCTGCACATATTTTGTGAGAGGAGGGAGCAATGCTTCTGGACTATGCAATAATTTCTCGAACTCAAGACCTTGAGGATACAGTAAATGCCTATTGCCAGTGGGCTAAGCCTAATTTATTGTTGTTAAGGTGGACAATAATATATATATAAATCAAACTTATTATTACCTTACTTTGGGTTATAATTCCGCAGCAATATGTAGGCCATTGAGTTGAGGGATGTGGACTAGTGGGCTTGAACTATGAAATCTGATTCCGAAATGCCCTTTTTGTTTTTGTTTTTGTTGCTGCTATTAATATTATTATTAGTATTAATATACAGAGTAGTCATATTGTTCATTTCTGGCAATGAATGAAGAAAAAATATTAATACTAGATTTCGTGCCCGTGCGATGCACGGGTTCTTGTTCATCGTCCTCTTTTATTAGAATCAATATAATAATTTTTTTAATCATATCAATAAATAAAGTTGAATAATAGGAGTAGCAAGGAACAATAATAATCTTTTTCACACATTTAACATAGAAATTACATTTTTAGTGAATAAATAATATACTTTTGTTAGGATAATACTTTTGTTACTTTTTTTATCAAAATAAAATAAAAGTTTTTTTGATTTCTTTTTAATCACCCATGCATTTATGACTATTTATTATCTATTCAATGCCACCTTGGTGAGAACTCAATTATACATATATACTAGATTTCGTGCCCGTGCGATGCACGGGTTCTTGTTTATCATCCTCCGTTATTAGAATTAATATAATAATTTTTTATTATAATATCGATATATAAGTTTGAATAATAGGAGTAGAAATGAAAAATAATAATTTTTTTATCAACAAAAAAAACACATTTAACAAAGAAATTTTATTTGTAGTGAATATATAATATTTTTTTAAGATAATAAATAAAATACTTATGTTACTTATTTTTATTAAAATAAAATTAAACTATTTTTAATTTCTTTTTAATCACCCATACATTTATTACTATTTATTACTATTTATTACCTATTTAATATCACCTTGGTGAGAACTCAATTATATATATATACTAGGTTTTATCCCCGTGCTTCGCACGGGCTCGTAAAATATATATATATATATATATATATATATATATATATATATATATATATATATATATATATATATATATATATAAAGTTGAGTTCTCACCAAGCATTGAATAGGTAATAAATAGCCATAAATGCATGGGTGATTAAAAAAAAATTAAAAATAATTTTTTTTTATTTTAATAAAAAATAAGTAACATACGTATTATATTTATTATCCTAAAAAAATATTATACATTCACTAAAAATGTAATTTTTTTATTAAAAAAATTATAATTGCTACTTGCTACTCCTATTATTCAACTTTATATATTATTTTGATTAAAAAATTTTATTATATTTCTTCTAATAACGGAGTATGCATGATAAACAAGAACCAGTGCATCGCACGGGTACGAAATCTAGTATATATGTAAAATTGAGTTCTCACCAAGAATTGATTAGGTAATAAATAGCCATAAATACATGGGTGATTAAAAAGAAATTAAAAATAATTTTAATAAGAAATAAGTAACATAATTATTATATTTATTATGCAAAAAAATAATAATATTATACATTTACTAAAATGTAATTTCTTTGTTAATTTTTTTTTTTTTTGTTAATAAAAATATTATTATTGTTCTTCGCTACTCCTATTATTCAACTTTTACATAATGATAAGATTAAAAAATTATTATATTTCTTCTAATAAGGGAGTATGCATGATAAACAAGAACCCGTGCATCGCACGGGCACGAAATCTAGTTTAATAATATAATGCTATATTTGATGTGAAGTTATTAATATTTTTTGTAAAATATTTTTTATTTTATTTTTGCAAATATTTCTATCCATAGGAAGCAACATGCTAATTCTTGAAAATGATATTTTTATGCCACCTTCATTTGTTATGATATTGGACTAAGCTTAGATAGATAATAAAAATAGTATATGTACACTAATTTTAATAAGTAATTTAATTAATGAAAATAATGAATAAACTCATTTTGCATTAACGGTATATGTGCACTAAAAGTTGATAGTACATGCTCGTTTTATTTCGCATACTAAAACTATGTGACAAAGTTGAGCACATGTGGCGTCTAAGTATCATCTTTACACGAACATTTCCTCTTATGTGATGCCTACGTGTCATCACCATACGAAAAAAACACAGCTTTTATAGGATATATACATATATATCTCGTTTTGAAGCATTTTTCAAATCCAATCCAATTGAGTTAGATTTATAATTTTTTGACTTAGGTTACTAAAATTATTTTATTTTATAATTTAGAAATATGTTAATAAATATGTAATTAAGTCAACTAATGATGAGATATTAATGATGGATGATGTTTCATGCTACGTGGCAAGTTTGTGCTTACGTGTCGGCTTACTTGTCATGCCCACACGACGTGGCTTGCCTATGTGGCGTCTCACGTGTCGGCACCACACGAAAAAGGACCCAGTTATATGTGTGTGTATATATATATATAATAATTCATTTTCGTCCAATTACTTCCAATTTCTTATGAGCTAATACTTTCTTGTCTCTGTTAAAGTCCACTTCAACAAAGGTGGGTTTAACTTTTGAATTTATTTCCCAATAAGTCGTCTCAATTCTAATTTAAATGCCTATTAACATGTAGTGTTGATGGATTCTCAAAATAAAAAAAAAATTAAAAAAAAATGTAGTATTGATGATATGTAGGCATTCAACTTATTTTATTTGAACAATTCCAAACTATTGAAGTTCAAGGCTTTTAAATTTTGAACTCAATATATAAGTAATCATAAAACACTTAAATATATCATGATGGTGAAATAATTTCTTTTCTTCTTTAGTTTTCAAAATTTTCCTCTTCAAACCAATGGCCCCCACACTGATTTGAGATTTTTGGGCTTGGCATATATGACTGTTAGGCCTGATTCTAAAATGCCCTTCATAGGGTTCAATAAGTAACCCTTATATTATTATTATTATTATTATTATTATTATTATTATTATTATTATTATTATTATTATTATTATTATTATTATTCATTCTGAACATTATTTGTGTTGTTGGTGTTTATTAATTTTGTATTAATAATATAAGTAAATTAATTATTTTTGTTTTATTAATCTATGGTATATTTGTGGCTTAGGCTATATATATTATCGTGGGTGCTTTATTTTTGCATTCTATATTATATAGGGTATATTGGCGCATCAGTCTAGTATTATCGTGGGTGTTTTATTATCAAATCCTATATTATATAGGGTATATTAGTGGCTTAGTCTATTATTTATGCGCATTCTTTTATATTGAGTCCTATATTGTGTAAATTATATTAGTGGCTTAGTGTAGTATTCCCGAAAATTCTTTCATTATTTAGTCTTATATTGTCTAAGGTATATTAGTGGCTTAGTTTATTTGTTATTTCCGATGGTGCTTTCATTATTGAATCCTCTATTGTTGTATAGGCTATATTAGTGACTTAGTCTATTATTCCCGGGGGTTCTTTCATTATTAAGTCCTATATTGTTTAGGGTATATTAGTGGTTTAGTTTATTAATCCTGGGGGGTTCTTTCATGATCGAGTCCTGTATTGCCAAGGGTATATTAGCTAGTGGATTAGTCTATTATACTCGGGGGTGCTTTCATTATTGAATCCTCTATTATATAGGGTATATTAATGCATTATTCTATTATTCATAGGGGTGCTTTCATTATTGACTTCTATATTGTACATAGTGTATTAGTGGATTAGTCTATTATTACTAAGGGTTTTTCATTATTGAATCATATATTGTCTAGGGTATATTAGTGGTTTAGTCTTCTTAATTTTGGGGGTGCTTTTATTACTAAATCATGTATATTGTCTGGGGCATATTAGTGACTTAGACTAGTATGCCCGGTCGGGGGTGCTTTCTCTATTGAATCTTATATTGTATAGGGTATATTAGTGCCTTATTCTATTTAAACTTGAATGTATTTGTGTATTGTGTTTCATGTTGTAGGAGAATTTTAATACTTTACGAGTCATCATAATAACTTGTTATAATGTAGTTTTATTTTTAACGGATGATAATTTATCAATTTTAAAGTTGTAATGGAAATGATGTGTATTGCTTAATTTAATTATGTAAACAATGAATTTTATCAAATTATTGAAACATTCAAATGATTGCGCCATTGCAATTTTGTGCTTAGTTTCGTTGTTTTTGGATGATTGAGCTTGAATTTTTGTTGTGTTTGCATGATGGATCTTCTAGTTCCTTTAGTTGTTTGGTTTTCCTATGTTCAGTCGATCCTGAACCACATCAATGGTAATGATTCCCTAAATTGAATAATAGTGTTTTACATAATTTTCAGTTGCTTTTGAGGGGATGTCTATATTGAAGTGGATAGAGATTTAAATTTCATGCTTGTGATTTTGTTCCACCTTTAAATATTGGGCGTTACTAAACCATGGGATAGTCGCGACGAAATTTGTGCTTGGTAATGATTCGTTAAATTGAGTAACTGTGTTTCAGTCGCTTTTAAAGGGATGTTCAGATTGCTGTCGATAGCGATTTAAATGTGAATTTGTATCACCTTTAAAACTTAGGCGTCACTAAATCATAGGATAGTTGCGACAGGATTTATACTCGGTAATGATTTGTTAAATTAACTGTACTTTGCCTGATTTTTCAATCACTTTTGAGGAGATGCCCAGATTGCAGTGGATGTCGATTCAATATTTGTTGCTTGTAATGTTGTTCCACCTTTGAAAATGGGGTGTCACTAGACCATAGGATAGTTACGACTTAATGTTTGCTCATATAGTGAAGAATAATGTGACCAAAGGAATGGAAAAAATGAACGTTTGTTTGTTGTATGTTGTTTGTTTTTATGTCATTTATGTTGAATTGAACCTCGGTTTTATTTCTTAACTAGTTGTGGGGATTCATATTGACTACCTTATTGATATTAGTTAGTTAAAGCATAGTAGCCTGTTAGGTGAACCCAATAATATATAGATGTGTTTCTAATTAGGTTGTTCATTTTATTTACTTAAGACTGAGAAAGTTGTCAGTGGGACCCAATGTTATGGAGGTGTTTCTATTTGTTGTATTATGTGTGTTGATTACTTTTGTGGCATCTGTATACTGTTGGAGTTCACTGTATTTGCATTTCCATCCAAGTGACCATGGTCAATCTCACAATGTTAATGGACATCTTCAAGTGATGTGTTATTTAGGTTTGTTTCATATGGTTCCTTAATTATTTGGTTGTAACTCAATATATTTTTATTCCTAACTAAACGTATATGGCCTTTTAGATGTCAAGCAAAACTAATAATGATGAACCATGAAATAGGGGATGATAGGGTGGCTTCATTGATAGTGTTTTAATCAATTGGTTTTTTTTTTAAGGTTTGTTTGGTTTAAAGACTTGTGTAATAGTGGTATTGAGCTATATGTTTCTTTTAGGGTTTATCTTTCTTTGGTTTTGGATTTGGATGAAAATCAAATTTTCCACTTAACCGTCCAAAAATCATATGTCAAAACTTATTTTGTAATCTCCATGGCTTTGGAAGTAATTTTAACAGTTCCACCTAAACTTAGATTTCGTTAAACCTTTAAAATTTATTAGCAATTATGATTATTTGTTGTTCACATTATTAGTTGTGAATTTGTGCAGGAAGAAATCAAATTTTCCACTTAACCGTCCTGATAAAAAAAATTATAGGTCCAAACTTATTTGTAATCTCTATGACTTTGGATGTAATTTTGAGAGTTCCACCTAAACCTAGATTTATTTAAGCCTTTAAATTTTCTGAACAATTATGACTGTTTGTTGTTTGTATTGTTAATTGTGAATTTGTGTAGGAAGAAATCAAATTTCCTCCTTAGCCGTCCAAAAATGTAGGAAGTGTTGGTGCAACACATTATTCCCAAAATGATGATACAAGCGAAGGTGAACTTCGCAACCACGTCCAAGTAGGAGTATTCTTGGTGCAACACATTATTTCCAAAACGCCACCACCTTGCTCACAAGTCTTAAGGATTTTAAGAGGAATAATAGTGAGTACGAGTATGCAAAGTCGGAGTATTGTTGTTTCGTTATTAAGGACATTATGGAGCATGACTCACAATTTCTGGGCCACACATATGGTCCTATTGGTATGATGTCTTAAAATACACCCCCGTATTGAAAGGCGCATTGGTAGGGATAGGGGTTGACTAGGAGAATTTGGTAGTTTGTAAAAATATTTTTTGGGTGGTAATATTTGAAAATGATTTTGCCTAAACCTGACGTTTGGTAACTACTAATATATTATATATGATGGTTTTGATTTAATGTGGTGTTTCTAAATTTGAGTTTTTTGTAAATTCTAATTTAATTTTTTGATTTTGTGGTCGTACAATGATCGAATTTAATGATGTTAATTCTATCCATGGACAAAATTACTTGAGATTTGATTATGAAATTACTTAAATTGCCTTTGTGACGTTACATTAGGCTTACCAACTATCAACTTTGATCAGATTTTTAAAGTTTCGGACGACGGGTTCATTTTAATAAAAAGAGATACTATTTTGGTTTACTTTTTCATAGTTCAAAGTGCCAACAATTAATAGAGTTGAAATTTTTTGTGTTGAAAATTGGTATGAAAATAATGGTAATGATGATTTAGTCGTTTTCTCAGAAACCCATTGAAAAGATATTTTCAGAATTCCAAGAATTTAATAACAATACGGAAACCAAAATCGATTGGGTACAAAACGTTCAAAAAAAGAACATAATATCTTCATTATTAGAAACAAAAGATGGTGTGATAAAAAATAAAAATTAAAAAAAAATATATGGTGATTTTCAAATAATATTAGTGATTTAAAAAATTAAATTTGGTTATTATTATTATTATTATTATTATTATTATTATTATTATTATTATTATTATTATTATTATTATTATTATTATTATTATTATTATTATTATTATTATACTGAACCGAGCGGTACTGAACTGAGCTGAACTAAATTGAATGGCACTGAACTGAACTAAAATTAAGTTGTTGAACCGTAGCTTTGTTAGATACACGACTTGGTCTGTTCTCCCCAACTGAAAAACGTTTATATTTGTTACTGAAAATTTATTTTTGTGAACTTCGTTGAACTTTATTTAACTTTGTTGAAGTTTGTTTATTTTTGTTGAATTTTGTTGATTCAAGTGTTTTTTATAACTAGTTTGTTTAACTTTGTTTAACTTTTTGTTTTTGGAAAATGGTGAAAGATTATCATTCCATCTCCCAATGGTATGCCAAGGTGGCATCCAGAGGCTTCAACTGTACACTTAAAAGAATGCTAGGGAAGCATTCTAACGGAAAATACCGGGAAATGTTATCTATCCTAGTACAATAAGCACTAGAAAAGCAAAAATTATCCTAACAAAGGAGTAAGCATGTCATCTCCTCTATCAATGACTTTAAGCGACATAATGCGAATGCAGACTTTGGCCTTGATCTGTTGAGCTCCTTTTGACCACCTGGAATATCCTAGTGTTTCTCTCCTTCCGTAGCTCATAGATTGTAGCTATTAAGGAGCATCTTTTCTGCCTGTGTTGCCAAGCTTTCCCCCTCAAGTTATTTCTGAACCAGTGGAGCTCATGCTTGAGGCTAAGACCTTTGCGAGTAATGCCATTACATAAGAGCACCTGTTGCCATACCTCCGTTGCAAAAGGGCAGGGGAAAAAAAAGATGTTGAATGGACTCACTATCACTAGTACAGAGGGCACAACGATTGACAAAAGTTAACCCTCTCTTGGCTAGGTTATCAACAGTGGGGAGGCCCTCTTGCAAGGCCATGGTAGTTGTGACTGTGTGCCTGGGGACAACAGAGGGATCCCAAACAACACTGCTCCATGTAACTTTGGGACTAGCAGGCTTGAGGAAAGCATAGACTTTACTCACATTTAACTTGCCATTAGTGCTCCAGGAGTCAAAGAGGTGAATAGCAGCAGCTATGGACTCAGCTTTGCTAATAATCTCATCCCTGACAGCAAGGATGCCACGCCAGGCCCAGGAACTCTCCTGATTAACACTACACTACCAAACAGTAGAGCTTCTCATTTTATAAGTTGCAACCCATCAGCACCAAATTGTATCATACTGCTGGGAATGCAGTTTCCAAATCCACCTGGCTATCATAGCATGGTTCCAGCTAAGGATTTCTTTGACATCAAACCCTCCCTCTCTCTTAGCCCTGCAGACTTTGTCCCAACTGAAGAAGATCATCCTTCTCTTGCTATCAGTACAGCCCCAAAGAAAATCCCTGCAAAATTTCTGAATTTTCTTGATAATGCCTTTAGGCAAGAGGAATGCAGCACACCAGAAATTATTCAAGCCAAAAATAACAGAATTGAGAAGCTCAATCTTCCCAGCATAAAGAAATTGAGTGGTCCAATGTTGAATCCTAGCTTTGATCTTATCAAGGAGGGGTCGGTACATGAAAGTTGTGAGTCTAGCGGAGTTAAGCGGGAGACCCAGGTATCTGAAGGGCATATCCCCCTCAGTGAAGTTAGTGATTTGAAGGATTTGCTGCTTAACATGATCCCTAACACCACCAAAGTAAATGTCAGTCTTGGAGGGGTTGGCAGCTAGCCCAGAAAGTTTCTCAAAGCTGTGGAGGCTCTGAAGAACAGTACTAACTGAGGGACAGTCTCCTCTTACAAAGATGAGAAGATCATCTGCAAAAACAAGATGATTTAAGCCAACCCTGTGGCATTTAGGATGATAGGAGGAGTCAGGTTTGCAACGAGCCTGCCTAAGGAGCCTGGAGAGGCCTTCCATGCAGATGACAAAGAGGTAGGGAGAGGGCGGATCCCCTTGGCGAAGACCCCTCTTACCTTCAAAGTACCCATGAGGAGAGCCATTCACACAACTGGAGAATTTAGAAGTACCCACACAGCCCATGATCCAGCTAATGAAACCCACAGGGAAGCCATAGCAGTGGAGAATGTGCTTAAGGAAGGACCAATCAACAGTATCAAAGGCCTTTCTAATATCAACCTTGATGATGACCCAAGGGGACACCTGCTTCCTACCATAATTAATGGCTAATTCATGAGCTTCATGGCATTATCAAAAAGGTTCCTCCCTTGGATGAATGCAGCTTGCTCAGGGCCAATTAGCACAGAAATAACTTGCTGAATTCTGTTAGCAAGTATCTTGGTAATTGTCTTGTAAATAACTGAGCAGCAGGAGATAAGTCTATAGTCAGAAACAGTCTGAGGAATGGGAACTTTGGGAACCAAGACCACAAAGGTAGCATTAACTTGCTTAAGAAGTTTGCCAGTCCGAAAGTACTCTTTGATAGCTTCACAAAAGTCAAACTTAATAACGTCCCAAGCTTTCTTGAAGAACCCTGAGGTGAACCCATCGGGGCTAGGGCTTTTAGCTCAACTTTGTTTAACTTTGTTGAACTTTGTTTAACTTTATTTAACTTTGTTGAACTTTGTAAAAGTTTGCTAAAGTTTGCTGAAGTTTGTTGAAGTTTGCTGAAATAAACAGAAATAAGTTGGGGAAAACAGACCCCTCTCTGTTTGATTCAACTAAATTTTACTTAAATTCAGTTCAGTTCAACCCAGTTTAGTTCATGTGTAACTTTGTCACTCATATAAATTTTTTTCCCGGAATAAATTATGATGATGACTATGTCATCGGAAAGATTTCAAAACATGCTTTCAAATGTGTCTAATATTGTATATGTTTGGACAAATTTTAAATGGTTTACGGTCAATTTTAAAATAATATTTATTCAGTTCAGGTCATATGAGTTCACTTTCGTTACCCTAAAAAAAAAAAGTTCAATTTAGTCCACTTCAAATTTTTTTCTAGGTGAATCAAACGTAGTCTTAGATTTTATTTCGTAAGTTAATTCAAGAATCGGTGGCAGAGGCAATAAATCCCTAAATTACCAAATTGGTCCTTTAAATGAACATCATTGGACAATTTGGTCCTATTAAAATCGCATGGGACAATGTGGTCCTAAAAATATTAAGTTTGTGCAGATTCACCCCCAAAACCGGGTTCAGGAGGAATCTTGACTTAAAATATAATTTTTGGATTATTTCCTATTTTTTTTATTGTTTTGCTAATTTCTTGCTATTTTCTTTTTTACCCTTCATTTATTCTTTTTGCTTTTCCATTTTCTTTATTCCTTTTTTTCTTTTCACTCTCCTCACCCGTGTCTCTGACTCTCTCTCTCCCCTGTTTTCTCATCTTCTCCAACAACCCATTCCTCATTATTTTCTCTCTCCCTCTGATCTATTTCTTCATAGTGATCTTGAATTTCAATCATCTTTACCTAGAAAAATACCAGTCGGGCTGTAGATATTTTCCCATTCTCATGGATGCAACATTAGCCAACTCCATAAATTCCTTAATCCATACAAATGCACCCAACACCGATCTCCTTCTTCACTAGAATAAAACTCAAACAGGTGAATAATGAAACGTCAATTCATTAGACACGCCGATGTAAAGCTTGGTCCCAATCTCAATCGAACACGCTCCACCGCCACCACCTCCACCAACACCTAATACTCCAGTCCTTGATTCGCATACCCGTCACGCTGCCAAAACGTTTCTTAATCAATATTTGGAGCAATTTTTGTGAAACAAGCTGATTGAATTTCAGTAGAAACTTAGCTTGATAGGATATGACTAAAAGAGAGTCGATTCTGACTAAGTAGAAAGAAAGGATCACAACAATTCAACAATCATCTTTATTCACAACGATTGCAAACCCAAGCAGAAAAACGAAGCAATTTTTTTTTTTGGGTTAACAACAAAACGATTTTCTTTCTGTTGAGAAATGACCTGGATCTGCCACTGAATTGAGAAACAAAAAAATATAAAGGGTTGAAATTGGAGGGAATTCTTCAATCTTCGACCATAGTTGGTAGCTTTTGAGAGAAGAGATCTCATGAGGGGAGAGAGAAAATGAATTGAGTGTGTTGGGGGTTATTGAAAGGTGCCAAATGGAGGGATATACATGTAGCATGATGAAAGAGAAGACTGTGTTTTTGCCCTTTTTTGGGAAGGTTGTTTACTAGATGAGGTTTACTAATGGATCGTGTTGTGAGTCTTTTGGGAAGATCAAGATCCTGGTGAAGAAACACAAGAGTGAGAATAAAAATGATGAAGAATGGGTTTCTGAAGAAGATGAAAAACAGGGGAAGAGAGAGACAGTGATGACTGATGAGCAGAGACCAGAGAGAAAGTGAGGGAAAAGAAAAAGAAGAAATAAAATAAAACGGAAAAGGAAAAAGAATAAATAGAAAATAGCAGGAAATTAGCAAAAAAATAAAAAATATATTAAGAAATTTCCAAAAACTATTTATTTAGACAAGATTCCCCTTGAACCCGATTTTGGGGATGAATCTGCACATACTTAATATTTTGGGCAATAACTATTGAAATGTGCAAGGACGCGTGTGTCTTTTACGCCATTAACAAAAGATTTTTAGTATTTTACTCCTTTTATCCCCGCCCCCATTTCTTCTCCTTCTTTGTGTTCTGGAAACGAATTCTAACTTACAAAATTTGCTGTAATGAACGAATGAAGCATCGATCCTAGCAATTGAGCTATCAAATTACTTTAACTATGTTCCCCTTGATCTTAGAATTAACCATGTCCAGAACTTGATCCATTTTTTAATTGGGTTTCCGTTTTGATTTTTTGGCATTTTTGTTCTCCCCCCTCGACTTTATGCTTGACAATAGCGGAGGAGTAAAGAGGGTAGTTTGGTGGCTAAGGGGTAGGGGAGATGGCGGTGCCAGCGTTCTATTATGGCGGTTTGGAGCGAGTGGGCTGAGCCGCGGTGGTAAAGGGGATGAGAGAGAAAATGAGCAATTAGTTTCTTTTGGTTTAATTGTGTGTTTTTTTTTCTGTTTATTTTAGTGTTTACTGATATAATTCATATCTCAAGCCATTGATATTTGCAATAGATGGTTAAGATGGATTCTGATGGAAAATTTTAATTTTCCAAAAATAAATCAAAAGCGGAAAATATCTCACTCCAAAGATATTGAGTACTATAACTTGGGAATAAATCAGTCTAAAGATATACTATCCATAATAAAAAAAAATCTCAAAAGATTTGACATAGATATTAACCTAAGTTATTTTCTAAATAAATGATATATACATTATTATTCAAAACTTATCACATTAGTATAGCATGTCACAGCTGGTCACACCATTGCACAATTGTACCTTGGCCAGGGGTTGACACTCCACAATACTACTTTTTAAACTAATTATTAAGCCACTCATTCACAAGCCTTCAGCCTTCCATTCAAGCCTTCAACGGTAAGCATGAAGCATTCAACCTTCCATTGAAGCCTTCAAATAATCTTCCATGGCTTCAAAGAATTATAGATAAAAAACAAAATTTGCAGCCTTAAATCTAATAATGATGAACATCTGTCAACCCAATAAATATAAAGCTAGTATTTTTTCCCCTAATTTTAATTTTTAAATTAATGGGGGTTTTTTAGTTTTCCGAAATTTTAAAAATAAAAATACAAAATTATTTTTCATAATTTACGTAAATGATTTTCATAATTAAGTGGAAAAATAAAACCATTTTCAGAAATGGAAATTAATGATTTAGTAAACTTTATAAAGTTAATGGCTAAGATTACTACTCCTCTAATCAACGGCTACGATTTGCATGTTATAATGGTGAGCAAAATATACAATGGTTGGCAACCACCAAATAGGGTATATATGTAAAATTGAGTTCTCACCAAGCATTGAATAAGTAATAAATAGCCATAAATGCATGGGTGATTAAAAAGAAACTAAAAATAGTTTTATTTTATTTTAATAAGAAATAAGTAACATAAGTATTGTATTTATTATCTTAAAAAAATTATAAATTCACTAAAAATGTAATTTCTTTTTTAAATATGTTTTTTTTATATAAAAAGATTATTATTGTTCTTTGTTACTCCTATTATTCAACTTTATATATTGATATGATCAAAAAAAATAATCCTATTTCTTCTAATAACAGAGTGTACATGATAAACAAGAACCCATGCATCGCACGGGCATAAAATCTAGTATATTTATGTAAAATTGAGTTCTCACCAAGAATTGAATAAATAATAAATAGTCATAAATGCATGGGGTGATTAAAATGAAACTAAAAAAATTATAAGTATTATATTTATTATCCTAAAAAAAATTATAAATTCACTAAAAATGTAATTTCTTTGTTAAAATATGTTTTTTTTTTTAATAATCACCAATTAATATCAATATATATATTATAAGTATTATATTTATTATCCTAAAAAAATTATAAATTCACTAAAAATGTAATTTCTTTGTTAAAATATATTTTTTTTTTTTAATAATCATCAATTAATATATATATATATATATATATATATATATATATATATATATATATAATTGAGGTCTCACCAAGGTGGCATTGAATAACTAATTAATAGTTATAAATACATGGGTGATTAAAAATATTATTTTATTATTTTATTTTATTTTTTAAAAAAAAGTAACATAAGTATTATATTTATTATCCTAAAAAGTTACATTAATTATTTACAAAAAATATAATTTCTTTGTTAAATGTGTGAAAAAGATTATTATTGTTCATTGCTACTTCTATTAATCAACTTTACATATTGATGTGATTAATTTTTATTATTATTATATTGATTCCAATAACAGAGGATGATGAATAAGAACTCGTGCATCGCACGGGCACGAAATCTAGTCAATATCAATATATATTTAAAATTGAGTTCTCACCAAGCATTGAATAGGTAATAAATAGCCATAAATGCATGGGTGATTAAAAAGAAATTAAAAATAATTTTACTTTTTTTAATAAAAAATAAGTACTATAAGTATTATATTTATTATCCTAAAAAAATATGTTACAGTACATTCACTAAAAATATAATTTATTTATTAAATGTGTTTTTATTGTTTGTTGATAAAAAGATTATTATTGTTCCTTGCTACACCTATTATTCAACTTTATATATTGATATGATTGAAAAGATTTATTATATTTCTTCTAATAACAGAGTATGCATGATAAACAAGAACTCGTGCATCGCACGGGCACGAAGTCTAGTATAGATGTAAAATTGAGTTCTCACCAAGCATTGAATAGGTAATAAATAGCCATAAATTCATGGGTGATTAAAATAAAATAAAAAATAATTTTATTTTATTTTAATAAGAAATAAGTAACATAAGTATTATATTTATTATCCAAAAAAAAAAACTTAAATTATACATTCACTAAAAATGTAATTTATTTGTTAAATGTGTTTTTTTTGTTGATAAAAATATTATTATTGTTCTTTACTACTCCTATTATTTAACTTTACATATTGATATGATTAAAAAAATATACTATATTTTTTATAATAACGGAGTATGCATGATAAACAAGAACTCGTGCATCGCACGGGCACAAAATCGAAATAGGAGTAGCATGGTAATAATTGAGTTCTCACCAAGGTGACATTGAATACGTAATAAATAGTCATAAATGCATGGGTGATTAAAAAGAAACTAAAACTATTTTAATTTTATTTTAATAAAAATAAGTAACATAAATATTATATTTATTATCCTAAAAAATATTATATATTCACTAAAAATAAAGATTCTTTGTTAAAAGAGATTTTTTCTTGATAAAAAACTTATTATTGTTCCTTGCTAGACTCCTATTATTCAACTTTATATATTGATGTAATTAAAGTTTTTTTTTATTATATTGATTCTAATAGCGGAGGATGATAAACAAGAACCGTGCATCGCACGGGCACGAAATCTAGTATATATGTATTGAGTTCTCACCAAGCATTGAATAAGTAATAAATAGCCATAAATACATGGGTGATTAAAAAGAAACTAAAAATAGTTTTATTTTATTTTAATAAGAAATAAGTAACATAAGTATTATATTTATTATTCTAAATTTTTTTTATAAATTCACTAAAAATGTAATTTCTTTGTTAAATAGGTTTTTTTTTTTTTTTGATAGAAAGATTATTATTGTTCTTTGGTACTCCTATTATTCAACTTTATATATTGATATGATTAAAATATTTTATAATATTTTTTCTAATAACAGAGTGTGCATGATAAACAAGAACCCGTTCATCGCACGGATTGAGTTCTCACCAAGCATTTAATAGGTAATAAATAGCCATAAATGCATGATGATTAAAAATATTTTTATTTTATTTTAATAAAAAATAAGTAACATAAGTATGATATTTATTATCTCAAAAAAAAGTTATATTACATATTCACTAAAATTGTAATTTCTTTGTTAAATGTGTTTTTTGGTTGATAAAAAAATTGTTATTGCTCCTTGCTACTCTTATTATTAAATTTTATATTGTATATTAATTTGATTAAAAAAATATTATATTTATTCTAATAACTAAGGATGATAAACAAGACCCCGTGCATCGCACGGGCACGAAATCTACTACTCCCATATAATAGTGTCCTTTAAGTTTTTCTTTAGTTTTATCATTGTTTCAGAGTTCAAACTGGGTGTGAATAATTGAATGGAAGTTATTATTTTTATTTTTGCTGACTCGGTGATTTATTGCTATTGTTTAGCATATTCAATTGTTCATATAATTATATAACCGATTGAAAGGTTAAACCTGTTGATGTGTTTTCTTTTCACTTCGACTGGGTATTTGGAATTAAGGTATTATGTATATGTGGATGTTACTATGTACTAGCCAAGGAATTCAGATAATTAAGTTTTAAGTTTAAATTTAAATTTAAGATTGAGTATTTAAGTATTGGTTTGATCACATGTTTTTTTTGTTTTTTTTTTTGTAATATAGTAGTCTTGCATACGTATCTTTGTTAAAAGGTTTAACGTTTGAGGTGGTTTATAGGTATGGAAAATTATATATCTAAAGTGAAGTATTAAGAAGCGACTTGATTATGAGCACTGGTTCAACAACAAATATGGATGGTGCTCATGGTCAAATCTAAAGTAAAAGCTTGTATATTCAGTTGCTTGGTCACCTTTATTGATCTAAAGCCAAACTTGGTTGTTAATATTGTCCACTATATGTTTTAGTATGGGGTAAATATACAGTTTTTTTTTTTTTTAATGCACCCACCTACAGAATGGGAAGATGTACCTATATTTGCCCCCTTAACACTATACAGATATAATTCAGTGTGTTTCCTTTGTGCTCATTAGCACTAAGAAAGTTTGATATGTGATTTAATATGGGCGACCATTTCAGTTCTTGAAATATAATGACTTGGACATTCAGATGAATATATGTAGATTATGGTTTTGTAGGCATGTCTAGTACAACTTAAACTATGTTAGTTTTGTGCATACACTTTGTGCCTAATTATATAGGATCGAAGTTTGTTGACCCATATATCAGTCTTTATTGCATTGTTGACCTCAATACTTTTAGTTAAGTTGTGAATTAGATCTTCCACATATAAGGGTTTCAGAATATGTAAAGAATTCAGTTCAGTTTTTTTTTTTTTTTTTTAAGTTGAGGTCAAATTAATATGTAGTTAATTTATTTTGGAGATTTTAGCTCAAAAGAATCATATTATTGATTTGATAATTTTAGTACAAGTGGAAAGTTTTTGTTTAGTGGATTGGTCTTCTAGTGATTCAACAACGAAATTGGATGCTAGAAGATTAACTTGGACTTTTCAGTTTTTCAGTTGGTTAGCCTTCTAGTGATTCAACAACAAATCTGGATGCTAGAAGATTAATCTATTTTATAAGTTATTCCGTGGATTTATCTCTTGGCAATTTGACGATAGCTGGATGCCAAAAGATTAATTTAATTAACTTTCAGTTTTTCAGTTGGTGAGTTATTTAGTGATTCAACAACAAATTTGGATGCTAGATGAGTATCTGTTAGTTCAGTCTTTTTCTGGTGATTCCAAAAAATTAATAAGTTACAATACTTCAGTAAGTTAATTTTTGGGTGATTCAACAATAAATTTGGATGTCTGAAAATTAACTTGTTCTTTAGTGTATGTTATTTTCTAAATAACATATCCTTTCATCTTCAGTTGATCTGCAAATTCAGTTGTTTAATTCCAGTACTTAGTACTGGCTTTTCAGTAAACCGACCACATTTTCATTTCAGTTACAGATCTTCATTTGATCAGCAAATAGCGCATATTTATATCATGCCTCCGAAATTGGGACACATGCATTGAAGTGTTTTTCCCTTATGGTGTTAACTAAGCTCATACTAATGCAAATTTCTCATCTTAACTGACATTGTACTTATAACCTTTTCTATAAGTTCTTTCAGTAAAGAATACCGTTTTTATTGAGCTTCTTTTATGCTAGCAATGTGAAATGTCTAGCTGTTATGGGCAACCTATTTTTTAGGTGGCTTTAGTATGTTGTTTCAGTTTTTGAGGTGTATGTAAAACAAAAATAATAAAGAGGTTCATCTCATACGATTTCCTCAAGGTTGGTAGTTTCATTGATATCGCATGATTCTCTTTTCTATTGCAGTATCCTCCATAAGCTGGTAATGGAGATCATTATTAAGGTTCATGAGCATCAAAATATTTTTGTTTTTTATTATTATCATTTATTTTTAGTCTCTTAAGAAATCATTGTCTCACTAAAGTCACTACTAAAGCAAAACTACATCATCGGAAGATGTATCATGTAAACCTCAATCTTAGAAAGAGTACTTCAGAACAACTTAGACATCTTTCTTTCCTAATTACCACAAACGGGGCTGACCTGCTTAAGTTTTTATATTGGGAATATAAAGGATTTATTAAATGATCTTTAGAGAGACATAACAAAAGTAAAGTTCAGTGTTTTTTATCTGTACATTTGGATAAAGCTTTTGTACATTATGTTATGAGACTTTTGTTTCACTATTACTAAGGTTAAAGTATGGTATTCTTTTAGTGTTCTTGGTATCTATGTTTCCAGTAATTCGCATCCGCTTCAAAGGGAAACATATGTTAATGTCTTAAATTTCTTATTAAAAGTATCTATTTAATACTTGACTATTTTTTAATTAAATACTATTTTTGGTCATCAATTTTTTTAAGATTTTTATTTTTAAGTATTAGACTACTTAATCTCACCACTTTTATGGAGTTTTATAATTGTGGGCAAAATTAAGTGTTTTGACATGGCAAAATATATATGCTTAATTTTAGGGGATAGGCACGTGAATATGATGAGGGTCACATATAGACGTACTCATCATTTTTACTAAGCTATATTATGGGTATTACGTAGTAAGTGATATTTGACTAATATTTGTGGCGATAAGCATATGTCATATGACAAAGAATATGTGACTAATATTTGTTGCCTAATTAACGAGCATAATCACATTTAATGTGATAAGGGTCACATAAAAAGTCATCATTTTCAATTTATAATATATAGTTGTGGGTATTATATGGTAGATGATATTTGACTAATATTTGTGGGGATAAGCGCAGGTTATGTGATAATCAACATGTGAGGTTTGTGGAATAAGTGTAGGTACACAATTTTGGGTAAGATCGTAAATAACATGAGTTCATGACAATTTGATTGGTCATTTATTGTTTTATTTTCTAATTTTTATTTTAGTGAGTAATGGTCAATATACTATAGTAATTGTTATAGCCTATTCATATTTTTTTTCTTTCTTTAGTTAGAATTACATTGATACAATCTAAAATGACATTAATGTCGAGATTTAATATTTTGAACACGATAAAAACTATTATTGGATATAAATCAGATGATGAATATTTGGGGGAATAGGTGCACTTAATATAATAAGTTTATATAATTGTGAGTATAAGCGCAGTCAATAACGTACAAGTGTCATATTTTAATAAATTACATATCATTTTCCCTTTTCCTAGATGGTGAATTCTCGCTAATTTTTTCCAATTAAAAGAAGGTACCCTTTCAACTTTTAGATTCCAATTAGTGAAATACATATTAAAGGACAGTTTGATCAAATCGGCGGTTTTTTAATAACAAATTATATATTAGTTGGTAAAAGAGTAGGCTACGTGAAAATTGACTACGTAAAAGAGTAGGTGACGTGAAAATTGACTATTATGGGAGTATTTGTTAGAATAATTGTTGTTAATATGACATGCTTTAAATATTTAATTACATTTGATATTTGAGGGGATTAAACATAGGTTAAAAACAAAGTTATAAGGATAACAAATTACGTTTTATTAAGTCGTACATATAATGTACAATTGCAAGTTAAGTGACAAGTGACTAATATTATTTTATTTTTTAAATAGGAGACTTATGAGTAGTATGGCATTTGTAAAATTTCGACCAATCACTATTTTTCATTATTCTATACATACCTATATATAATTTTAAAAAATCCAAAATTAATTTGAACATAAAAATGTAGTGATAAACTGGTCGTCCGTACGTAGCACGGGTAAAGTCCTAGTACTATTCAAAGTTTAGTAATCTATATGTATCTGCATAATTTAATTCGGTTCAAAATCGGATGTCGGGTCTGATGGGCGGATCTGGGTCAGATTTGCCATGTCTAAATCAAGACACCATCTTCATATCAATCAAAGGAAGATGGGCCCAATTATTACGCGAGATGTTGGGCCATTTACATTATATGTACTTGGAGCTCGGTTGGTAGTCAACTCACTGCCCACTTTAAGCATAAGCCCAATGCCGAAGTCCCTTGATAACTTCTTCTTTTGGAGTGATTCAAAAACTTGTGTAGACTTACTCTATGGTAGATGAATACTTGGAGTCATCCCCTACTTCTCCTGGAGCCATCCCCCTCTCAAAGTGGAGCCACCCCTATTTCACCTAGAACCACACTCAAATTTATACTTGGCACCACCTCTACTTCACCTGGAGCCACCCACTACTTTACCTGGAGTCATCACTTACTTCACTTGGAGTCACCCCTCAAAATTACTCAAAATTACATCAACTGGAGCCATCCCCCTACTTTACCTTGAGCCACCTCCTACTTTACCTGCAGCCACTCCTCAAAATTACTTAGTCCACGGTGGACTAAATCCACACAAAACATGCTGTGAATGATCATAAATGTCTAAATACTGGACATAGATCGAATATGGATGTGTATTGTGTTGAATGATGCGTTGTCATCCATTTATCACCCGTTTACCCAAAATTATATATTTTTTTTATTTTATTTCTAAAATTTTAAACAAGATATAGAAACTTAGTATTGTTTTTGGTTGCAAGGGGATGTCTAATTATTAGTTTCACTTTTTTCAAATAACTAGTTACATTCCCGTGCGATGCACGGTTTGTGTGTTAAAATTAAATAAAATATTTTTTTGGTATAAACTTTCAAGACACCGTTGACATATGTCATATATGGATACAAAAATACTTTTCTATTAACCTCTCGATCCCTTAATATGCACAAACTTACCACATTGCACCAAATTTAGGGCAAAATATAAAAAATATACAATATTTCATTCGTTGTTAATCATGATATAAACCTGGTTTAGTATAGCCAAACTTGTTTATTATTTTTTGTTGCAATTTACTTCTATATCCAGACCAAAAGACCACCACCACTACTACTTCCATAATACTATTATTTAATTTTGCTGAAGTTTTCTATTGTATCCAGTCCAAAAAAGAGGATGGCCTAAGTATCAAATTGATGCAGTGAAATTATATTTAATTAGTTGACAACCATGTATACCATTCATTGAAAGCTAATAGTAGTAAAATAAGATACATGCATCTTAAGTATTTAATGACATGTCAATATTTTACTTACGTGTAGAAGCCTACATGTCAGTATAGCAATTCTTTATATTTTATTATATGCCCCATGCAAGACACAAACTTGTAATCATATTATGAAATATGAAACGTAACTAAAAATAAACCATACAAAAAGAAAATGTGTGGAATAACACTAGACTTAGGATGATACAAAATTTTAAGTTATTATAACGTTTTTTTAATCATACAACTACTCAATTGAGCAAATAGATATTTTTTGTGATTATATATGTATTATTATAAAAATTTTAATGAAATGTATTTGTAAGATACATGTACTTAACTTTTGGAGAGAAAACATCATTTAATAAAAGAAAATATGTATTAATGTAGGTTCATGCATTTTAAATAAAGATGACATGCCAAGCTATGTGGATGTGCCTTGCTTATGTGGATGTCCACTTGTCCATCAAACAATTGTGCACATCATATATATATATATATATATATATATATATATATATATATATATATATATATATATATATATATATATATATATATATATATATATATATATATAGATAGATAGATAGATAGATAGATAATAGATAACTATGTTTATTGTGTTAGGTGCATTGGTATTTATAATGGAATGGTTATCGATTCATTTCTATGTCGAATTTTGCGGTGCATATATTTAATTTTCTTTGATGGAAATTTTACTTTAATATCCAATAAACATTTATTTACCCTCTACATCTATACGTATAAAGATGGATAGTTGAAATTGAGTTTAATGGATATGCATAAGGATAGAGCATAAATAAATACTCCTTAAATATGAATACACACGTTTTATATCCAATCTATTGTCATCCCTAGTTAAAATTACTAACTTATTAAGCTTTGGGTCGTAGGCATAATGCACACAAACACTTGTACTCCATACTTAGAGGACTAGTGTATAGTGCTCCACCCCCAAATTTCAAAAAGAATCCGAAGCAAAATCTCGCTAACAAATTATCTTCGGGCACAAAGGGGTTCATACAACGATGGATGGGAACATGGAGTGCCCCACATGCCAATATACATCAATAGAAAATTAAGGAAGTGTGGTTGAGTGGTAGGAACTCATCCATCCTTAACCAAGGTCGAGGGTTCGAATCTCGTCTTGAGCATAGAGCAACTTTAAATTTCTTGGCCAGCTGTCCCACCATTTGAGGTGCCTACAAGCCAGCGCGGGGAAAATCACTGTGGTCGACGGTGGATACCCTTGGTAGTGAACCAAAAAAAAGAAAAATCAATAGAGTATTTTCCTATTTGGTTTTGGTTCCTGTTACTTACATTGTCTATGTTTTTCCATTTTCTACTATATATGGGTGTGTTTTTTTCCATTTGTTGATTAGTTTGTTTAGTTTAATCTAGTTCATCTTAATTTCGTGATATTCTTTTTCTCTCAATATTATTGTTAAGTTCAGTTCAACTTAGTTCAGCTTAGTAGCAAAAGCGCACACATAATATGCTTTCTTACTACCAAAGCGAAGGTGGAATGCCAGAACAAGACTTTATTAGCATATAATGTGAGTTATGTACAAATGTATGATTGTTCCTAAAATTTGAGTGCTTCGGTTATGGCTATGAAGTAATGATTCTTATCACCACTGTGATGATCCTTCTATGACAGCATTTTTATTTTTATTTTTATTTTTTTTGGTTTAATTAACTACATGTTCATCCAAGTCTTCTGGATTCAAGTTGATCATGTACACATCGGATCGGCCCACGAAAGAGTAAAGTGCTCCCACTAAATAGTTTTTTCATTCACAAAATTCGAACATTCGATCTTGCTTAAGTGATGAGAGTGTCATGTTGGGATTTTTGACCCACACAACAAATCCCTCCGATTAGGACCCAAACACTCTAATACTAATCGCGGAATAAACAATAAAATACAGAAAACAACATATAATAATCAACACCAGATATAACGTGAAAAATCCCAATCGGGTAAAAACCATAGTCCAAACCGACACCATTAAATGACTTAAGTAAACTTTCCTGTTTTTTCTTTTTATCTTTTCTTTAATATTTTCACAAATTGGGATAGTACCCGACATGCCGAACCACTCATACCAACCACTTATTGGTTCTCTATGACAGCATTGCTTATGTATTTGCATGTCGATCCCCATTTTGGCAATAATTACCACTTGTGCATTCCTATCATGAGCAGGATGGGCTTTTTTAATTTAGACCAGGAAAAATAGGTCAATGAATTTTCAACTTTAAAACTATTGAGTACATAACATTGATGAGTGATGACTAACTACTCAAACTACACTTCGTAATGGCAAAGACACTCGTAAAATTAAAGAACTCTAATCTAGCTTTTTATTGTTGATTAGTATGAAAATATAATAATTTAATGAGCCATTTCACTTTGGTTCATTACACTCTCTCTCTGTTTATTATTCTTCTTTCCATTTGACTTTTCGCAATCTTCAAAATTACACTTTAACCCTGAATAATTATAATTCTATAACTTTAAAAAATAATTTTTTGAAAATATTATTGAAATTAATGTAAATCTAATAAATGTTTTTTATTTTATTTTATTTTATTTTTACTTTAATTCTTTATATTTTTGTTAAATTAATGGTCAAAATTTGTAAATTTTTTATCACAAAAGGTCAAATGGAAAAAAAGAATTTGTGAAGGATTGGAATATAATACAAAGTCAAATAAATAGTGAATTTTGCGCTCCATTAGAAACGTACATATTTCTTATGCGTTCTTTTCCACTTATTTCCACTGATTTTTACTGGTTGGGTAAGGTCTTGCCACTGATTGAGTAAGGTCCTGCCACTGATTTTCACTGATTCAGTAAGGTCCTTCAACTGATTCTCACTTATTTAATAAGGTCCTGACACTGATTCTGTGAGTATGAATGTTGATTCTGTCACTGATTTCCACTGATTGAGTAAGGTCCTGCCATTGATTCTCATTGATTCAATAAGGTCTATCCACTGATTACCACTCATTGGGTAAGGTCTTGCCACTTATTTACACTGATGGGATAAGGTCCAATAAGTGTAAAAGAACACACCCTTAGGCCTCGTTTACTTGGTTGCAATCAAATGTAATGCAATGCAATCATTTTGTAGAGTAAAAGTGGGATGAAAAGTGAAGGAGTGGGAGGAGAAAAATGGGGTTGATTGCATCATTCAATGTAATCATAATTGCTCAACTTTTCCCATGTAATGTTTGATTACTTTGAATTATGTAATCAACCTCACTTTTCTCATCTCCTTCCCCCCCTCCTTCATTTTCCCCACCTCACATCTACCCTATAAAATAATTGTATTGCAAGCATTTGATTGAAAGCAAGTAAACACCACCTTAGTGTGAGTACGACAAACAAAATAGATTGATACGAAGTTGTATAGTTGGTTTAATGGTTGGTATAATAACCTTGAGCTAAGAGGTTTGATTTTTGATAATCTTTTATTGTTTATTGAAAATATCAAAATGGATTTATCTCATATATATGTACTAATACGCATGAATTTTTACCCCAAGTGCAAAGAAAACACAAATAGTAGACCTGATTCCTTTAGAAAAACAAATACGGAGTATGAAATTGACCATTAAAATGATTGTACAAGTATTAATAATCAAGGGATCCAATTCTTATTTCGGACAGTAATATACTTGATATGTACTCATCCATGTTCACCCCCTAGTGCGTGTACATGCACGTCTTCACATCTTATGTTGGCGACGGAATACTTACGCTAGGAGTAGGTAGCGTAACGAAAAATTAAAAACATCATAACTAATTAATTAAGATTAGACAAAAATATGCAAAGTATTAAAGCGAGAAAATGACCAACGCCCTAACTCGTTGTGTATTACTGTATTTGTGTACCATCAATCCTTCAGCAAAGGGAACAGCGAAGCAGGGAGGTGACATGACAATGCTATGTATGTCAATTGGCAAGATTCAAGGACTCCCCTGATTTCGTCAAATATTTGAAAGTGATTGTAACTTATAGTCCACTACTTGTTATCTAATTGACTACCAAATAGAGGGGGGAAATATATTTTATGATCCATTTTCTCGTGTCAATTTGAATTGTGTCGATTTACATCGTTAGTTACACAGTTTCACTTTTGGATCATGACTTGGTTTGTGAGTGTTATACTATTATGTATCTAATTAGTTTGGGTGTTTTGTTTAGAGCTGACAAGATGATTGGGTAAGTATATGCTCATTTTATTAGGTATGTAATCTAATTTGGGATTTGTGTCAATTTTGTTAGTTATAACTTATACCTTTGGGTCATGGGGTCATGGCTTGGTTGTTTTGTGGTGTGTGTTTTTTTTACTTACTTAATAATAATTCCAGTTCAGTTTGGTGGACTTTAGTTTAATGCAACTTAATTCAGTTAAGTTCAGTTCAACGATGTGATGTGATCTACTTTTACTCTCACAGATTATTACTATTCATTTTAGTTCAATGGAGTTCAATTCAATCCGTTCCAATATAGTTGAGTTCAGTTCAATGACAAGAACATAACCGTACTCTATAGATAACCAATTTGGGCGTATTGATTAGAACTGATTCAAAATGATTTTAGTAAATATACTCATCACTGGATGTAACTTCGATCGAGTCTCTAATAATAATCACATTAATTAATTAATCATATAGTAGTAAATGATTATATTTTTATTTTATTTTATTTTATTTTATTTTTAAAGTTCTACTATTAAGCCTGCCGACGCCGTGCAGTTTCGGTTAAGGTACAACGAACAAGTCGACATTATATCGCTGAATCGCTGATGATGATATGTAACGTTGGTCTTTCAACTGACACGTAAATCGTAATGCGGAAAATGGGGCTTTATAAGCGCGACGACAAAGACGACAATCGACAACCAAAGGGACTGGTGTCTGGACTAATCGCTAGGGAGCGTTACATGGGCCCAAGCCCAACCCAAGAACCCAACCCGGCCCAGCCCATAAACGTGTTGTAGTAGGAGGAGTTGGGCCCCATTAGCTGTCATTGTGTTCAAACGTCTTAGATTCTGTTTTATTTTTGCTCATCTTGTGTGTTCTCTGTGTACAGTGACAGTAACTCAGTGTCAGGTGTGGGGGACCCCACAGTACGAAAGTTGGGCGGCAAGTGTTTGTGCTTTGCTGCTGCTAAGGATGCTGGGTCCCACTCCCCACTTTAGCCAAGCCAAGGCTCACAAATACAATGCCACCTATACAAAAATTAAAAAGTCCCAATGATATTGGGGTAGTAGGCCTTAAACTTTTAAGGACATGGGTGGATGATTTATTGATCAACATCGTACTACAATAATTCTGTGAATTTACTGCCTCAATGGCAAAAAAAAATACTCACGAGATGAGAGTACAGTAGTTCGAACCTATGTAAGTACGTAACGATGGAAAGACAAAGCTTGTTTGCCACGTTTTTATTTGACTTTAACGATAAAAGTTTTGTTATGTACTCGCATGGTAATAAATTAAGGGTGTGTTTTGTTTCGTTTACTCAATTTTTAGAGCAGTTTAGTTTAGTGGAGTATAGCTATTAACTTTTTCTCACATATATTATTAGGGATGGTAATGGGGCAAGTAAATGTTGGTTCTGGTAGTTAGGGCGGGGATGGGGAAGTGTCAGACAAGGATAGGACAAGCTGGAATAATTTTGGAAAAACAAAACCTCTATGGGAATAGAGCGGGGATGATTTGTATTGTTCTCCCATTGAATACCCGTCTGGGCACCGCCCCGCCTTATACTGGCCACCTAAATTAAGAAACAATGTAAAATTTTAAATATAAAATGCATTAACCGAGAAATATAGTAAGAAAAGAAATAAAACTCTCGTCTCTCGTCTCTCGTCCGTTTGGGTTTGGGGCATGTATGCGGTAGATTCAAGATGAATACCAGGTAGATTTGGGACGGGTGAAAGGTGAATATGGATACCTGTAGGATAATTGGGTTGATGTGGTTCCCATCTCATACCCATTGGGGCAAGGATGGTTATAGAAGTCTTCCCACGGGGTGGGAATGGGGCGGATGGCGGATAATCCGTAGACAAGTGGGTATGAAAATATTATATCTACTCACGGCCCACCCCATTGTCATCCTTATATATTATTATTCAGTTTAGATTAGCGGAGTTGAGTTTAATGAAAAAGAATACACTTTTTCAACTCAATCAAAATAAACTTAACTGAAGATTAATAAATAAGAGAAAAAATAGACCACGGAAGTAAAATTAATCAATTAGTCCCCGAAATCACTGAATCTCTGTATATGTTGTGGAGTGCTCACTAGCACCCCAAAAAACAGAAAATGTGACCAACATGGGTGGTGGTCTAGTGATTCCAAACTTACTTCCAAGTGGTTTTGTAAGGTAAGGTTATGGGTTCAAATCCCCATTCCCCCCATGCCTTGTGTCTGCTGGCTTCTAGGAATTATACTAGCCCCTTGTTGGTGCTACGTTGACCGGGTCAGTGCTTGCGCTGATTGTTCAGCTATCTGATATGTTCGCTATTGAACACGAGAGTCCAAACATGATGTAACGGGGGTGCCTCGATCGCCATTCACTTGCACTCTCTTTTTTGACAAGCAAAAAAAAAAAAAAAAAAAAGAATGTGGATTGCTCAGCTCAAGGTTGCAAACTTGGGGCACGCCTTTGACTTGTACACTTCCAAACAAATATGTTATATCAGAGCCTTTGAAACTTATCTTGTATAAATATAATAAATAAATAATAATAATAATAAAAAGAATGTTTTGTACTCATCATTAACTAAGGTTGAGGATTTGAATCTCTCTTTGGACATGGAGCAGCTTTAAATTCCTTAACCATTTGTCTCACCCTTTGAGGCACCTACAAACCAGCGCGAGAAAATAGTCACTATAGTCGAGAGTGAATACGGATACCCTTATATAGATATAATATAATAAATAATAAAAAAATTTATATGAGAATTTTTCAAAGGCGCAGATCGTGTTTCCACTGCGATAACAACGCAAATTCAGGCTTCATTTCTTTAACTCATCCTATTCTTTTTTTTTTTTCATTGTATGTGCTTAATTCATTGTATGTGATTAATTAAAATTAGCGCAATTTGGTGAAAACCACCTGAAAAGTCACACGTTTTGTTCAGTACCCCCCTGAAAAGTTGCTATTTGTTCAGTACCACCTTTAATGTTACAAACGCCGTGTGAGTCACACCTTAAGTGAAATTCCGACCAAATCCAAAATTTTTCTGACCATTTTACCCTCACGTGTCTAACACGTGACTTTTAAGTAATTTAAAAAATAAAATAAATAAAAAATAAAAATAAAAATAACCTAAAACTAATTAATTTCACTCTCTTCCTAAACCCAACCCCATCATCCCATCCTCTCTCTTCCTAAACCCAACCCCTCGATCTCCATCTCCCTCCGTGCTCTCTCTCTCTCTCTCTCTCTCTCTCTCTCTCTCTCTCTCTCTCTCTCTCTCTCAAGCTCGTCATTAATGGCGACAACGAAGCCATGGCCGCGATGAAGTTTCTGTGCTCTCTCTCTCTCTCTCTCTCTCTCAAGCTCGTCATTAATGGCGACAACGAAGCCATGGCCGCGATGAAGTTTTTGTGCTCTCTCTCTCTCTCTCTCTCTCTCTCTCTCTCTCTCTCTCTCTCTCTCTCTCTCAAGCTCGTACCCATCTCCATCTCTCTCTCAAGCTCTGAAGATCGTCATTAATGGCGACAAGAACTCAGCGAAGCCATGGCCGCGATGAAGTTAAAGGTTGTCGACCACCATTTTTGTCCGGCGACCACATATCGAGCTCTCAAGCCACCGATTTGTGGTTTCCGGCCATGAACCATGGCCGGCGACATTTCTGATTAATCTCGAGCGAGCTTCAATGGCCATGCATGAGCTTTAGAAGCTCCGATCTGCCGATTCCAAGCTAAGCTTCTCCTTCTTTCTTTTTAATTTTTTCCCTTTTTGTCTTAATTTTCGGTTTTGTTTTAGAATTTCTCGTTTGATGTCGATCGGAGAATTTGAGAATTTCCCTTTTTGTCTTAATTCCAAGCTAAGCTAAGTTAAAGATGTCGATCTCGATTTTGAGAATTTCGAGCTCCTAAGGAATCAAAATTTGAGCTTGATTTTGAAGGTTTTGAGATGTAACAATTGATACCAACATATGCTTCTTCTACGTTTTTATGAGGAGATTTAATGGACTGTTGTTGTTGTTGTTGTTGTTGTTGTTCAACGGGGAGTTTTTCAACAATGGTGGAGCTCATCGTGTTTGTTACAGTTATGGTTGCCGGAGTGAAGAGAGAGAGAGAGAGAGAGAGAGAGAGAGAGAGAGAGAGAGAGAGAGAGAGAGAGAGAGAGAGAGAGAGAGAGCTGTTCTGTTTGTGTTATGGTTGTTATGGTTGTTGTTGTTCTGTTTCGCCACGAAAACAGGGGAAGAGAGAGAGAGAGAGAGCTGTTCTGTTTGCCGGAGTGTTATGGTTGCCGGAGTTATGGTTACAGTTATGGTTGTTGTTGTTCTGTTTCGCCACGAAAACAGGGGAAGAGAGCGAGAGAGCTGAGCGAGAGAGAGAACAGATTTTAATTCAATTTCGTTAGTTTGCTTTTAGTTTAGTTAGTTTAATTAATTTAGTTAGTTTAATTACTTTAATTAATTATTTCCTAAAATTAATTACAAGTCACTTAAAAGTCACGTGAGGGTAAAATGGTCAGAAAATTTTTGGATTTGGTCGAAATTTCACTTAAGGTGTGACTCACACGGCGTTTGTAACATTAAAGGTGGTACTGAACAAATAGCAACTTTTTAGGGGGTACTGAACAAAACGTGTAACTTTTCAGGTGGTTTTCACCAAATTGCGCTTAAAATTAGGACGAAACCTCACCATGGCTTAAAGTACTACTAGTAGACTTGAATCCTGGACACTTGGACAGTTTTGTAGATATGTTAAGGGTGTATTTTTTTGCATTTATTGTGAAAATTAGTGATTAGACCTTACCTAATCAGTAATAATTATCAACAGAATCTCACCTAATTAGTGAGAATCGGTGAAAAAAATACACCCTAACTTTGAACGGTTGTAAATAAGAGTATATAGCATACAAAAAAGGTAACGGAAGGACTAAGTATTTGTGGTGGAATGTAGAAGGGTCGATCTAAAAAGGAGTAATAATGTTCTGTGTCGAAAATCATTACCTTTGAAGTAGACTTAAGCACCAGCAGAGTAATTTTACTAGGTGTATGGAACTGAGTTATGTCCCTCTCTATGAATGGATGATCAACCTAGATGATATCATGTGAAAATAGTTATGATAATATTGTAGCATATAATAGAAACCATAAAGTTCTCAACCCATAGAGAGGGTAAAATAACTCTTACGTTTTCTCCCCACCCTACCCATACAAGTTTGTGGTCATATATAAAATCAGAATTAGTACACCTCGTTTGTTACTAGTCTAATTATTTTCATTTTATGATATTCAGATTTCAATGTAAAAGTATCTTTGTTTAAGGTATGTTTTTGTCATTCTACTGAATTTGTTGATATATTTTGTTGGATGATGATTTTTTTCGGTTGATTCGATCTTATAGTTTTTGTTGAACTGCATTGAGGAGATTCTGGTAAACGATACTTTATTGATGTTTTTTTCCTATTATTATTATTATTATTATTATTATTATTATTATTATTATTATTATTATTATTATTATTATTATTATTATTATTATTATTATTATTATTATTATTATTATTAAGGAAAGAATGATGTCACCTATCTTATCCCATTTTGGGTGAACAACAAACTCATATCAGACTGAACAAGGTTAGGTGATCAAAGGTCTCCCACTCCCTAGTCCCTACCCACCCCGCTCGAGCCGATTGGGCCTTACTGTTATTGTCACCCCCTCGTAGTTTAATCGTTCATATGGAAATAAGGAAGTTCGATCAAATTTTGAATTTGGGACCTTCAAATTGGTAGATGTCTTGATAATCATTTAGGCAAAAGCCCTTGATTTATATTACTATTACAACCACTACTAGTACTACTACCAATTTTATTATTATTTTTTTTACTACTAATACGACTACTACTACCAATTTTATTATTCTTTTTCACTGCTAATCGTGTTATAATAATCAAACTATAAAAATTTATGAAAATATAATTATTCAGAGGATTATATTTTAAGTGGTTAAAATAACGTATTAATTATTCAATGCCTAGGTATGCCCGGATTTGGCTGTAACTTTGGAGTGTGTCGCCTTAACATTCATTGGATAATGAAATACACACTCATTATTTTCCAAAAAAAAAATTGTACTAATTAATGTTTAAAATGTGTGACCTTTGACTATTAAAAAAGCAAACAATATTGTAGTTATGGGACAGAAAAAGTAATATAACGGGAAACAAAAAATCATTTATGAATTAAACTGAGCTACGTACACTAAATGACTAAAGTACTACTCGAAATTAACATTCATAGCCCATCCATTATGTCACCAGAAAAATTAAAAAATACTTGTTCGAAAAGTGTCAATATAGTTTGACTTTGTTTACAGACCTAGGAAATTTGGCTTTACTGTATTGATGAGACTGATGTTGACTCCTTAATCTACAAACTACTGCTGTTAGAGTGCTAGGTTAGGCGTAGGCTTAGGATCCCATTCAGCTCCTTCCAGTTCCACGGATCCACACTGCAACTCACTGTAAAAATGCTCGCCTCGGGCCTTTCCCCAACTGACTTTGAACACTCACTGTCACAGGGACGACCTTTTCACCCCTCTTTTGAATTTGTGATTGCAGGTTTTTTCTCTTATTCAGTTTTAATTTTTTTGATTGAAAGGAAAATATCTCTTAAATGAACTTCAATATTGAATATGTTGGGAAATATGTTTAGACAAGTTTTAATTGCTTAAAGGTCAAGTTAAAAAAAAATAATAAAAAAAGGTTCAATTCAGTTCACTTCAATCTTTTTACC
Source organism: Tetragonia tetragonoides (assembly GCA_038025085.1). Classification (NCBI taxonomy): domain Eukaryota; kingdom Viridiplantae; phylum Streptophyta; class Magnoliopsida; order Caryophyllales; family Aizoaceae; genus Tetragonia; species Tetragonia tetragonoides. The sequence continues at coordinate 3,314,177 of CM076147.1, forward strand.
AGAAATGACCGGGGGCATTATGATTGACTATTTGGACTATGATGCCATAAACTTTCAGTGGGCTTGAACAAGGCCCACCCATGAAGAATGTAGAGTAATTGATGAGGCGGAACGGAATTTGTGTGGACTTAGTCCATGGTAAACTAATCGACTAAATCTTTTTTTAAAATGCTCTTTAAATTTTAACATATTTATACTGGTGTAGTTCATCCACAATGAACCAAGTTCACACAAAAAACAAGACGAGCTATTCGGATATCGGACAAGGGCACAAGGCACATTACAATTACTCTTTAGGCCTTTACAGTTTGGGATTGGTTCTTTTAGCAGCCCTTCTCAAAGAAGAGATTGAGATTTGAGAGAGAATAACCCTTTACAAACACCGTTTACTCCCAAAAAACGAAAACCGAAGGGGGTGCGTGTTCATGAGAGAGTAGATCGTCAAGCTTTGATGATAATGATGCTGTAAAGCAAAGGAGATAAAAGTGGACTTGGCTAGTCATACAATGAGTGTAATATACATCCCATTGTCTAGTGTCTATCTCTCTCCTCTCTTTGTGGTCCTTTGGATTTTATGGGAGTAGTATGGGTATGTGGGGCCTAAAGAAGATGAGAGAAATAGACACAAATATAAAGAGGACAATAGGGTGTATATTACACCCATTATATGGGTAGCTTTGTTGGATAAAAGTTAACTTTACACCACATGGTGAAGAAAATGGAGCAGCAGCTTTTCTCTCTCTCACTTGAGTAGTGCTTTCTTTGTTTGCTGATTTCAAGGGTTCCTTCAAAAGCAAATTACTTGCTCTCACATTAGTATAAAGTGCAAGCAAGCTTCCATCATTACTCAGAAAGTGCAAGAAAGAATATCATTCTTACACATATGTACAATACAATATTTTTTCATCTCCTTTTGGTGCTTAAAACTAACAATTATAGGGTCTGTTAATTTCAACTGACTTTAATTATTGTGAATTAAGTTGGAGAAATGACACTAAGGGCATGTTCTTTTCAATTGGTTTTCAATTTTATCTAGTTTTACCCAGTTTTCATCAGTTACCAGTTACAAAATACAGTTTTGTCCAATTTTAATAATAATGATAACAACAATAATAACAACCTACTACTACTACAACAACAATAACAACCTACTACTACTACTACAACAACAATTTTTATTTTTATTATCATTATAATTATTAATACATATTATTATTATTATTATTATTATTATTATTATTATTATTATTTATTATTATTATTAGTATTAGTATTGTTGTTATTATAATTATTATTGTTAGTACTATTATTAAATATTATTATTGTTATTGTTATAATGATTATTTTAGTTATTACTATTATTATTATAATAATAGTAATACTAATAATAGTAGAAATAAATAATAATAATAATATTATTATTATTATTATTATTATTATCTTTAGAATTATTATTAAATATTAATATTATTATTATTATTGTTATTATTATTATTATTAACAGTGAAAATTAAACAATTTTCAGTTTTTTCCAGTTTCTCCCATTTCTCCCAGTTTTCCCCAGTTACCAGTTATACTTCCCAGTTTTCACCAGTTTTGTCCAGTTTCTCCGGCCAGTTACCAGTTCCAGTTTTCAGTTGAAAAGAACGAGCCCTAAGGATGTGTTTTTTCCTCTTACTCAATAACTTGTTGAGTTCAATTCATTAATCTATTTTTTCTCTTACAAATTACTATCCAAATCAGTTCAGTTCATTCCAATTCTATCTTATCATGTTTTGTTCAGTTCAATGAAAAATAATACACCCTAATATATGAAAAGAAAACTATATTGAAAAATTGAACTAAACATTATGAAGCTTAACTACTTAAACCTAACTGAACTTACCTAAGCTATTCTTAGTTCCCCAACAATGTGAAATGAAAGAAAGTAAAAATTTAACAATAATTTACTAAATTGTTCACATGTCTCATCTCTGATGGTCATTCATGAAGAAGTTTTCACTAACACAATTTACGAAAGAAAAAAAATGTGTATCATCAATGAACTTTATTTTATGGCACGACAACTTCCATTCTGTCACGGCAACAAGCGTGTTTCAAATTTCAAAGTCAATGGTCAACAATAATTCAACTAGTGATCTCCCCCCCCCCCTCCGACAATTATCTCCTCCTCTACCTAATTGTGACCCTTTTCTAGGTGGCTAATCAACCTCGCAACCATCAATAGGTCGGGAATCGAGATAGAATTTACAACTCTGTCACTCCCCCTTATCTCTAAATTCTGTTGGTCGGAAATCTTTGTAAGATATAGTTGGGGTATTGGGTTCGGCGTCATTAATCTCTACTCTTCACCGAATTTTATTATCTCTAAACAGTACTCTAACTCTTAAAAGTTGCATTTTTCAAAAAAAATTTCAAAATCTAATCGTTGATAATTAATCCTAATATAAAGAAGTTTGAAATCTAATATAATGAGTGGTATATGATATATTAAAACTAAATTGTCTTACATTTTCCACTAAAATTAACGATATTATCACCTATTGTTTGTCACTCTAGAATTTTGGCCATCCACATTTGTGAATAATGGAATCAAGTGATTCTTCAAATCTATAACCCATATAAATGACTGATAATATTATTTTGTAGTATATTTAGTTTGTTGCCATTTTGTCCAGGTTGATTTGGTTTGCAGCTTTCTACATCAACTTTTCCGATAAAAGTTGTATTTGACATTGGACTCTCAAGGGATATTTGCATGTATATGTTAGGGAATATTATTTTAGTACTCTTAGTAATATTATTCTAGTACTATCAGGATTATTATTCTAGATTAGCATATATTATAGAGATTGTGTAATCTAGAGTTTCTATAATACGAGGACTTCCTAGGAGGTCACCCATCCTAGTACTACTCTGGGCCAAGCACGCTTAACTGCGGAGTTCTGATGGGATCCGATGCATTAGTGCTGGGTGCAATCATACCAGCACTAATGCACCGGATCCCATCAGAGCTCCGCAGTTAAGCGTGCTTGGGCGAGAGTAGTTTTAGGATGGGTGACCTACTGGGAAGTATTCGTGTTATGAAAACTCTAGATTACATAACCTTTATAATATATGCTAATTTAGAATAATATTCATGATAGTACTAGAATAATATTTCTAGGAGTACTAGAATAATATTTTCTAATAGTATACACCAAAATTTTTGTGAAAATGTTGGTGTTTGATGGTTGAATTTATAAAAATGTGAATCTCCATAAATGTTGGATAATTGTCATGAAGTATATATACAATACTTATCTTTATAACTGTAGAACACAAAAACTTTTATAAGACGGTCTTTTCGTAATTTTTGGTAAGATGGGGGTCACTTTTTAGTGAAACAAGCTAATGATCACCATTCATAATAAGTGACCCACTACAAAAAAAGATGAAAAATAGTTGCGGAAATTAACCGTAGCTATAAGGCTAAATCCGCAGCTAAAAAGCGTCGGCGGCGGGTCCAACCACGGATTTAGTCGGCAGCAAAAAAGCCAGACGCTGGCGAAGTCAGCTGCGGAATTACTAATTTCCGCCGCAGAGCTTAGCGACGGAAATTAGTAATTCCGTCGCTGGCATTCTTTTTTTTTTAGAAAAATTTGGAAATAAAAAAGAAAAGAAAAGAAAAGATGGGAGGAATAAGAGGGGAAGCGTCACGGCACCAGGTCTCGTAGCTCACGCGCGAGCCCAAGCCTGGCCTGCCAACGCACGTGCAAGCCCACGGTCGCGAGCCCAAGCCCACAACGAAATACTCAAAGACTGCTGCTCCGAAGAATCGAACCCTGCACGCGCGTGAAGGGAAAGAGAGCACTTACCAGCACTCCAATGACTTGTCTTTGTTAGTATATGGGTTACAATAAATTTATAGCATAACTCGCCAAGTTGTTTATAATAAAATCAGCGGCGGAATCCCTATAATCCGCAGCTGATTTTTAGTTTTTGTTCAATTTCTTTTAATTTATCATCAAAGATGTGTTAAATTCCCAAAAAAAATATTTAGTTGCGGAAACTTAAAAATCCGCAGCTAAAATCAGCTACTGAATCAAATCCGTAGCTAATTAGCGGCGGATTAATTTTAATCCACCGCTAATTAGCTGCGGATTTGATTTCGCGGCTGATTTGGCTGCAGTTTAATTTTCGCAGCTAATTAGCGGCGGATTTGTTCAACTACGCCGCTAATTAGCCGCGGAAATTAATCCGCAACTAATTTCCACAGCTATTTCTCCCTTTTTTTGTAGTGACCCCTACATTTCTAAATACTGATCTCCAATTTATTATGAGATGATCTAACACAAGACTTGCTCAATAATAATATATTTGATCTACCCCCTAGAATAATATGGAGATAGGAAAAACAATTGAAATTATTTCAATAATTACTGGTGAAGTATGGATCAAGCAAAAAAATAATTTGATTGGTTAGTGGTCAGACATGCATGCTTCGCCTAAAGTTTGCTTGTTGCGCTACTTAAGGTCAATATGGATCCTCTGTCTTATTTTATGTATCACTAAATCACTATTCACTATTCACTCTCTATCTCAATCACATCAATCGTCTGATGCAACTATGCAACATTTAAGTTTTGCCATGATCATTTGATTTTGTAAATTTGATTTTTTTTAAAGTTTTATTTCTCCAATATTCACTTTGACTTTAACATCTATGAAGTTTTAAAAGTCATCCTAGATTTTATAGAAGTCACAGTAGGGGTGTTCATATGCGGGTATCCGAAATTTCGAATACCAAAATTTGATATCCGAACCCGTATTCGGATATCCGAAATTTCGAATTCGGATAATCAGATATCCGCTATCCAAAATATATTTATATATTTTATTTTTTATCCTATTTTGTGCCTAATATTTTGAAAATATGAGCCAAATATTTCGGATAGTTTCGGATTTTCGGATAGTTTCGGATAATTTTCGGATATTTTGGATCATTTTGAATTTTTCGGACATTTTCAAATATCTGAAAATTTTGGAAAATGGTATCCGAACCCGAAAAATCAGATATCCGTTTTTTGGGTATCCGAAATTTCGGATACCCGCTTTTTCGGATAATTTCAGTTAGGATATTCGGATTCGGATATTTTTGAACAGCCCTAAATCACAGTACTCTTTGCTAAAGCTTCATCTAGCAAGGTTCATATATTTTCAACAAAGAATAAATGTGATAAACCCTACTTCTCACATTTAGGTTGAAAATTAAAACTTTTGATTTCTTTGCAATTCTGCAACACGCCAACACATCTATCAAGATGTTCTATCGGTATCACAATATGATGACGTCTTTTAACAACATTAATCAAAACAAAACCACCTAACAGGAAAAAAAAAAACATCAAAGCAAATCAACAAGCAACTTGGAAAACTACATATATACTACACACGTCCCTTCCAAATACATGCGAATGACATATTTGGATCCCCCCTCTTCACTTAAGCAGGCGAGGCTAGAGCTTTCACCATTTACTTGCTACTATGCACCATTTACTTCGCAAGTACTTCCTCCGATCCGTTCCTAACTCATCTACTTTTTTTTTTTTATATCCGCTTTAAATTCATCTACTTACATTTCTATTTGGTGGTGTTTTTGGTACTAAATGACCCACCTACCCTTACTTTTATTATCATAATTGTTTGTCATTTCGCACTTGGGCTAGAGTAATGCTCGTGACTAGCTCAATGTCCTACTTCGTGACATTGACACCATTTGGCAAAGGATAACGGATCCATCCACTGTTCTTATAAGAACTTAAGAACAGTAGAGTATTGTCGTTGATATATCTACTCTTCGATTGAAAGAAGTGATTTTAAGACTATTAGATAGAGATTTATGGATCCTTTGTTGTCCCTTTCTCTCTATATCTCTCTCCTCTAAGTCTTTTAATTTGAACCCCCCTATCAAAGGATCAAGAATCCACCCCTTTATCCAATGAAGAAAAATTCACCTCCTCTAATTTAAGGGCGTAGGTTTGGAGAACAACACTCTACTATTATTTTACAACATTAGAAGATTTGCTCCCTGGATAGAGGGGGTGCTATGAGCTTTTGAAATTCAAACACTTAGAGATAAGGAAGACAGAGAATTGAAGGAACAACATAAGAACTGTAACAGGAGAGGATACAATTTGTTGGCAAAGAGTCTATTATATTGAGCAGGATGAAAGCTCTCTCCTATGTACTTTTCCCTTAGTACCCAAAAATTATATTAGGTTCCGAGGTAATTTCTTTAAATTGATGTTCCAACTTGTTTATATTGATGTTCAATTGATTTTTCTATTGTCTTAGCCATTATCCTCAAAATACTTGTAACAATATGTATACAATCATTGAGGTTGTTCAAACTCTTCAATATTGCTTCGAAAAAGAAGTTTGCTTAATATTTTTCTTGTTGGTTCCACACTAAGCATGCTAAAAAATGGGGCAGGAATATGGTACGTTTGTTTTCTCCTAGCTTGGCTGCATTAGAGAAATAAGGTACTATACCAAAAACACGAATTTAAACTTAACTCTTCCCTTTTTTAATTATGTTTCTCTCTCTTTGGTCCCCAACCAAATGACCAACCGAAGTGACTGACAAAAAATTGCATGTCCAATTGAAGAGATTTGTCCCATTAAGGAGCGATGGAGACACAATGACAAATTGACAATGCTGGCATATATAATTTCAGATTTTGAGGTTCTATCCTAATTCTCCACTGTTTTCATTCATCTCCTTTGTTTACTTCTTTGTCCCACAACCGACGAAGAGAACTATCTACAGTTCATCGAACTAAACTCGTGTTAGGATTCTCATCATTTACTAGAAGAAATGAAAGCCTAAATTACCAAAATATAGCGTTAGCTCTCTATTTTTTAGTTTATTGAAAGAGATCTGACCCTAGATTAAATAAATGGAAGCAAATGAAATGAAGAGTATCTCAACTCACTAAACTCAAGTTAACCAAGTAGGAGTGTGTTATTTTCACTTATTTCAATGTACCCAAACAGATCAGACTTCTTATTAAAGAAGGCTTCATGTCGTGCCCATGTCGTGCCTTCGTGCTTTGGAATAATGTCGTATCGTGTCGTGTCGTGTCGTACTCATAGTTGTCATGCTTCATACTCGTGTCGTGTCGACTCATCTAAAAGGTAGGCCTACGTCGTGCCCATGCTAGTGCTTGTGTCGTGTCGTGCTCGTGTCGTACCTAGGCTTTTTTTAAATATTATCTAAATTTTTGTCGTGCCCTGTGGTGTCGTGTCGTGTCGTGTCGTGCATGGTCGTGCTTGACCGTGCTTACAATTTAAAATCTAGGACCCGGTCCAGACCTGCTCATTCATACCCGTGTTCGTGCATGTGCTTGCTCCATGTCGCGCCGTGTAAAAGGCGTGTCAGGTCGTGTCGAACCTCGTGCTAACCGTGCCTAGTGTCATCTCTACTTCTTGTTGGTCAAAACAGATAAGTTGATAATACTTATCCAATCAGATTAGATATGTGGAGGTCACTTACGTATCCGACCATATCAGATTTTTAGAGGCCGCTTAATCAATCGGATCAAATTAATATAAGGCAGTGAAAAATCACACACAATTGCTTACTATTCACTTATCTGTCGGATCAAATATCATGGAAGTTCACAAAATCAATTTTTTTATATTGCCAAATGATAATTATTATATTTTATGTATAATATCATATTTTCATGTCTCAACCAATAACAACTAAAAATAATTTTATCATAATAGCATATCAACGAATATAATGCATTGTTTTTTTTTAGCGTTGGAGAAGAGGAAGGAGAAATTATTATTATTGATTGATAGTCAAATAATATTTACAATAATTATCATTCCTGGTTAATAGAAGATCTAAAATAATAGGACAAAAATTCTTCAACTCATTAATTTCGCTTTTGATGTTTGACTCCGAAACTATGATAGAACTCCAACCATGTATAAAAATCGATGAGTAAACAATCTTTTCTGACAAAGATCTTAATTGTTGGTCTAAATTCGTTGAAGTAGAAATTTGTACGACCTTCCAAAATTATCATTCTGGCAAAACCATAAAAACTCTTCTAATAGGAGAGGATAAAAATCTCATAGACAGGCATATCAAACAACAAAGAAAAACAATAAAAACAATGATGGCAAGTTGAGAATGGTTAAAAATCAACCACTCTCGAGCTAAAAAACACTCTTATGATGGAATAACTTAGGATTAGAGAGGGGAAGGAGACGGAGGAGAAGGGTCATTTCTGATGTATATATAATAATTTTATATGCTCTTATTGTATGTGATTTATAATGAATATATTTATATGAGATAACACTCTCTTCAAAAGCATTCAACATAATTTCAAGCGTGTTTTTAAAGTTTGTATAAGATCCCACGGTAGAATAAGATGATTTTTGCGAAAATAGGGTGCGCTTGTTGAAGTTTACACGTTCAGTTCGTTCAATTGTCAATTCAGTGATTTCAAATTCAGTGAAATGATGTTCAATTCAGTTCAGTGGTGTTGAGTTCAGAAAACATACTTTTGTCTTACATATAAAGTTGTGTTTAATCCAGTTCAGTTGTGTCCACTACAGTTCAGTAGTGTCTAGTTTAGTGATGTTGAATTCAGTTCAGTTTAGTTCAGTTATGGTAAATTCAGCTCTAACAAACGCACCCACAATAGTGATTTAGGGTGTGATCTTTTCCAATTATTGGACCTTAACCAATCAGTGAAAATAAGTGGCAGAACATTACTGAATCAAGCGGAATTAGTGGTAAGACCTTACCCAATTAGTTAAAATCAGTAGCAGAACCTTACCCAATTAGTGAGAATCAGGGGAAAAAAATAAATACCTTCTCACGCAATCAGTGCAAGACCGTACTGAATCAGTGAAAATCAGTGTCAGGACCTTACCGAATCAGTGAAAATCAGTGGCGAGACTTTCCTCAATCAGTGGGAACCACTGGCAAGACCTTACTCAATTAGTGAGAATCAATGGAAAAGAACGCACATTTATGGACAAGTAGTCACAATTGTTCTTCATAAAAGTCACCTAGTCTCACTGTGAGATGGGATGACTTTTGTGGAAAGTAAGAGTGATTTGTGGACAAAAAGTCATCAAATCTCACCGTAGGACGATTTTATACAAGATTTATTATATAAGAGTATAAGAGACAAGCTAGGGAGTTGTCAACTTTTTTTCCTTGCTCGTGTATAATAAAAGTAGCATTGATGATTGATCCCCTTGTTGATTGCAAAAATTCATAATTGTTATGGTAGCTATTTTTTAATAGTCAGTTAAAGTGGTACATGAATAATTTGCATGATGTATATGTCTACCTTGCTTACAATAATTGTATTTATTTCCCATCAAATAAATAAATAATAATTGTATTTATTAACATGGATCCACACAATATTTCGACAATAATGATAACAAATATTTGAATATGCATGATTTCAGAACAGCACATTACTCTTCCATAAGCAAATGGTTAGGGGGAAATTCTTACTTAATTGGTTAGTTTCAGGGTGGTTGTAGGGGGTACAGCACGCTATTATCGTATTTGGGCTGACCTTGATTTTTGTATGGTGTTAGGCAGAGTCATTATCCGTATGACACCCAACCCTTTTTAATGCAAATTTGGTGGAAGTAATTAATTAATAACTAGCTAGACTCTTTTTACTCCGCTTGTCCACAAGCTTTATTTTGTTAGTTTGTTTGTTTGTTATATATGCGTGCTTTAATTTGCATGCTATTGCATTTATTCGAAATTTTTTCAGTGTACATTCTAATAATAAAAAAAAATGACTGCGAATTTCTCATATCAAATTTTGGTGGCTGATAAGCGACCAAAATCTAGTCGAATGCTAAATCGGACACAATTTTGGGCAGCCACCAATTCAATAACGGATGAAATTTTCAGTCGCATGGGGTTTAGCGTCTGTCATATCGAATGCTAAAAAAAATTAGCGTCTAGACTTTTGCCGTTCACGATATTTAGACACTAATCAGTCGCTAAACAGAATTAGCAACCAATTTTAAGCGTTTTGTAACCGATTTGGTCGGTAGGTAATCTGTGCTTTTCTTGTAGTGAAATAAATTATTATGATTAGACCCATTTGCAGTTTACCTCGTAAGTTGTAAGGAACCGAACATTAAGGCTCTGTTTGGTTGTGCGGAAAATTGTTTTCAATTAAAAAGTATTTTCAGCTGAAAATCATTTTCGGTGTAAAATGTATTTTCGTTCACATTTTCCATTGTTTGGTTAATGGTTACAATGGAAAACAATTTTAATGAAAAACTATTTTTCATAAAAATTAAAATCTACTAACATATTTGCGTTGATCTCGAAATGTTAGGTGGATACAAAAATAAATCACATCAAACACATATCGTAGTAAAAAATTGTACTTATTTGAAGGGAAAAAAATATTGAGAAAGTGACCCGAAAGTTCAGCCCGAGGCCCAATCAAGTCGGTTGCGAGTTTGTTTTTATAACAAGATGTCCCCGACAACCAAACCAAATGATCAAGTCCACTATTAATGCTCCGGGGACATAGTGTCCCACCAACGAAAAACTGTCTTCCCTTCATTTTGAAGGGAAAACATTTACACCTATATAGATGAAAATGTTTTTCCCCTGAAAACCATTTTCCTTCTCATTGTAAACGAATCAACGAAAAATAGGAAAACTGTTTTCCAGGAAAACAGACGGAGTCTAAAAGGAAAAGGGTTGTCTAACAACTCAACTTTAACAAATTATGGTGAAACAAGTCACTAGTTGTGTTGTTACTAGCTACTTCGTTACAAGGTTGACCTTTGTCATATATGTACTTGAACTTGGAGTAAGTCTTGTGTGAGACCAACTTACAAAAATATGGGGTCACTATTTAGTAATGTAGAAGTCACTTATTATCATCTATGACCCTCATTTCACTAAAAAGTAACCCTCGTCTCACCAAAAATTATGAAAGGACCGTCTTAAACGAGTTTTTGTGTTATACAAAACTTTCTCACAAAAGTGAGCCGTTTCGAAGGGTAACTCTGGATACAATATTGTAGAGCGTGTGATGTATACATCGAATTTATCATCAATACAAGTGAATGTTCACAATTACTCCATCCGTTTTTGAAAATGATAACATTTATATTTTGAAGGTCAAACTTTACAAACTTTGACCATTGATTTTGGAAAAAATATAAGGATTTACAATGTAAAAATACTATCGTTGGATTCGTTTTAATTAGTACTTTCGAAAAATCTATTTTTTATAGTTTATGTATTCATATAAACACAAATATTTATGATCAAAGTAGTGCATTGGAGACCGTGCAAAAGTAAATGTTATCATTTTTCAGAAACTGAAACTGACGACAGGTATTCACATAAACTTCTACTCGTACATCATTATCATATGACACGTGTAAATATGTCATACTCTTATAATATATATATATATATATATATATATATATATATATATATATATATATATATATATATATATATATATATATATATATATATATATATATATATATATATATATATATATATATATATATATATATACTTTGATTCAAGTTTGACATTTGATTCAATATATGTCAACCATCTTAATTGGACTTATATTAACTATTAATGCATGCATCGAATTCAGATGATAAGCAAGTGGAGAATATTAAATGCACAGAATAAAAAAATAATTCTATTTATGATCTTGGTAGATTTATGGTGGTTTACGAATTTATGTTCTTATACAAGAAGAATGATATGAAAATATTTAATTATTCAAAATATTTTTTTAGTTGTTTCATGTATTTATAGGTATAAATTGCTATAATTTAGTAAAGAGTTTGTGTACCGTACGAGACATGCAGCTAGTCGTATACTATCATAAGTTAATTAATTTTTATTTTAATTTTTTGCATTTTAATATTCTTGTATAGAGGAATACAAGAAGCTCTTGTTAACAAAATTTAATTAGATCATAAGACAAGTTAAATCATACTCATATACCTAACATACGTAATACAATCATAATCATGGTGCTGAAATTCTTTGTACTTTTAAATAAAAAAATATTGATTTTACAAATGATTAGAAAAATACCCTGGTTGTATTTATTTGGAAGTTTGAAAGTATAACTTTATAATTCTATGATACAATTATTTCCGTTTAATCATTTGTAATGATATAATCTTGTATATTGGGTCACCTTTACCATGATGTGATATGTGGAGGTATGGTGAAAATAATTGTGAGAGGAAAATGGTCTACAACCTACATCACTTTTTTAGAGGAAAGGGGATAAAGACTAAACACAAAAGAGAGTGAAATACTAACTCCTAAGTCACCATACAATGTCCAAACATATAGAAATATAGAATCATTTCATGCCCATTGATAGATATATTTTCCTTAACATGATCATCATTTAGTCTCACTTTAGCTACAAAGTCATATCTTTCCCTAATTTGGCCTATTTGTTATGGCTTTTGAAGCACCAATTTTTATGTAGTATATAAATTGAGAAAGAAAAGGATACTCCTATAATTTAGATTAGCACTCTAGACATGGAGTTATCGATAGTCGTCGGGCTTGTAACTGACTTGAGCTGACTTGGTGAGTCCTCGGATTCGGCTTGGTCAAAGCTCGGCTCGAGCTCGGGTCAAATCGAGCTCGAGCCGAGCCCGAGCCAACTACGGCTCGGTCCATTTGATTTTGCCTTCTATTTTAAATAAAACCATTAAATATCTATAGAAATTCATTTAATTTTTAAGGTTTCCTCATTTTACATCTTGTAAATGATCATTTGTAGTCGAATTCAGTTGCAAGTGTTTTAAATCGATCTATTTTGTATAACTTTGTAACGACCAGTGTGAATTCGAGCCGAGCCGAGTCGAGTCGAGCCACAAGCCTATATCGAGTAGAGCCCAAACCTTAACTATTCCAACTTGGCGAACTTCGAGCCGAGCCAAAACATACCGAGCCGAACTCGACTCGGGCTCGACTCGGCTTAGTTACACCTTTCGTCGTACTTCGGATTAAGGGTCAAACGGTAAATGAGAACGCTGGAAATGGCGCAAGTGCATACGAAGGGTGGTGTCGATGAGCTGCAGAGAATTAGCCGCCAAAGTTTTGCCCCAAAATAAAAAGCCCAAAACACAATGAGCTGGAGTGACGGTGGTCCAAAGTCGCCAAAAATATTGGGTACAGCTCACCTTGTTGTTCCTTCTACCACAAGCGCATGGGATTCCCTTGCCAATATCATATACTCTAAGGGCAAAATCGTCATATGACCTTCACTTCATTTTTCTTTAATACTTCCAAATTTTCCATTTTGTTCGATCAAGTTTTTTTTAAGACCAACTTACAGAAAAATAGGGTTACTATTTAAAAATGTAGGGATCATTTGTTATGAGCCGAATCGCCGTGTCTCTTATTTTACTGAAAAGTAGTCATCATCTCACAAAAGTTATAATAAGACCATTTTAAACAATTTTTTGTATTTTTCGCAAAGAAGACAAATGTTTTTGAGATTGTTTTTAAGAAAAGTTAAAAATACTACTCGTAAATGTGTTAGTAGTTTTAAGTTATACTTGTATGGCCGGTACATTAGTGCATCTACATACTTTTAGCTATTGTAAGAATTTCTTTGTGTAATAAATTTATTTCCTACTAAATATAGTATATTATTAGCGAAAACATTCATCATTACCTATTAAAAGCAAATTGTTTCTCCAAAATCTTATCATTTATGTAATTATGTTATCTCACTAACAAGCTTAATATTACAAAAGTTACAAATGGGTAGATATTTTAACACTCTTCTCAGCGGATAGTTATTTTTAAAAGTAGTAAAGCTTGTTCTACACTTCTAACTTTTCTTTTTGAGGGGAAAAGGTTGAGATTTTATATTGCTAATATGTCCATGAGTACAACCGAGTTAATCTCAGTCGGACAACAATTCACTCATACACGCTCAAGTCCAATTGGACATACCTTAGCGAGATGATGGAGTTCTACACTTCTACTTGTCTGCAGTATTTCTCAAAGTGTTAAAACTTGACAAAATTCTACCTCAATTATTACATTAGGATACTCGTTATCACACTAAATTACACAATTACTTACACATTACACCTCACCATATCTACCACAAAGTGCATTCATTTAATATGTCACAAACATCTAAAAGTTTAATATATTGCTAATTATACTCATAATACGTAATTAGTAATTTAATAACAACATATAATCCTCCATAGATGATCCATTATTTTCCTTTAACACTTGTATGATGGTTGAGAGTTGAGACTTTGGAACAAAACAATCAACTTGAGTTGGTACGTAGTATTACAACTGTACAAGTAGATGTTTACATTTCCCAATCCAAAAAACAAGAAAAACAAAAAACAAGTCTACGAAAAATATACAAATAGTAAATAACACCTTGAAAAATCGTTTTCCAAATTTAAATGAGTGTTCGTTTTTTGTACTCATTTTTTGGAGCCTTTTAAAGTGACACCTAACACAATTACACAAAAGAGTACTCTTTTTTTCTTTTTCCTTTTTTTTTCCTCTCTCTTTCTATTTTTTCCTTTTTCCCTCCCCATCACCATTCAGTCACCACCATCATCTCCCACTCTCTCGCTCTCTTTCTCTCTCTTCCACCCCACTTCCACCACCACCTGCTTCCTCTAAAACTCACACACACGCTTTCTCTCTTTGTCTCTCTATTCATTCATTTTTTCTCTCTCTTCTGAAAAAAAATTCTGGAAAAATGCAGAACTGAGAGAGAATTTCTTAGATCTCTTAACTTGTTGTTTTCTTCTTTCATTGTTAATTAATCATTCGTTCATACAACAAAAACAACAACAACAATCTCAGTAACTCAGAATCTTCTTTCTTTATCTGTTCATTTCCAGGGCTGCTTCTTTTTTACTGGTAAGTAATGTTAAGTTTTAATTTTTTCTAATTTCATTTTTTAGTTTTGAGTTCAGCTTGCAGGTTATTGAATTGATTAAACATGGCATTGCTTTTCTGAGAATCGAATATGAACAATCAGTTGCTGATTTTGGGTTTTAATTTGCTTAAATTCAAATGGGTGTTTAATTTTGTGGGTTTGGTTGAGTTTTTCTTGTGCTTGATTTAGTGAATGTGGGGGGATTTGATTGATTTTCTATCTGTTTTTTTTTTCTTTTCAGAAAGTGGATCGTCATTTTTTCATTTTTTTTTGCTAATTTTTGGAAATTTGAGTTCACTACTGGATAATGCCAAGCTACTAATCCTCGAGAAAATCGCGCTTTTTAAAAAAATCAGGATGTGGGTTTTATTTTCTTCCTTTTTTCCTGTTTTGGGTCATTTCTTATTCTTACTCAAATACTCACCATGTCTTTTTCTCGAGGACTGTTGAAATTTGCTTAAATTAGCTCAAAATTGATACGAAATTTATGTTTTTCGACTTTGCTTAATCAGGAATTTTATGGTGACTTGAGATTTGAGACATTTTTTTGGGTTTTGGGGGTTAACTTAAAATCACTAATTAATAGTACTACTTGCCTGGATTTGATTTTTACGAGACAAGGCTCTTCACTCATTGAATAGATCTTTGAAATTTTTTTGTGGGTTTTTCTTAGAATGTGAATGTGATACTAGCAAACCCAAAAAAGGGAGAAAAAAAAAGCAAATAAAATAATTGTACTTAAATTTGGATTTGTTCATTTCTCTCTGGTTATGGTGGTTTCCAGTTTGTTGGTTTGTTCAATATTATGGACCACCAAAAGAGAAACATTGTTTTGGTATTTCTATGAGAGAGCACTTAGAGTTACAGTGTGTGTCTAAATGTATCATAAGCTAGGTCTAGCTCTGTTTGTATGCTGAGAAAACCGAGGAAGAAAGATAAGAATAAAATACCCTTTTAGTTTTTTTAAAATGGTTTTTCATTTGAATTTAATCACTTCAATGTTTTTGTCGTTTTTCTTCCCAAAAATGAAAACTGGGAAGGGACTGTTTCTGTTTCTTTGACTCAGCCCTTTTGCCCATATCAGCTGGGTATGTGATTTCTTGTTTTTATTGCGCATTCAATGGTCTTTTAATTTTATTATTACCCATTTTAAGGTAAAAGGCAGCATGAAAATGGGGTTGTTTTTATCTCGCTTTTTTTTTTTTTTCCCCCAAGTATCCAGGCTTAAATTTGGTTCACTGTTCTGTTTGTTTGTTCTGCTCCAAGACAAGAAATTTATGTTAGCTGAGAAAAGATTTTCTGAATCTCTGTGATTGTGCTTTTGGTGAAGCTAGAGGCTTGGAATCAATCATTCAGTGGCAATATGAGCAGCACTGTTGATGTAACTTGTGCCCTCTTTGAAAGGGTAGATACCCCCCTTCCCTTCCCTTCCCCTTTTGTGAACCCCACCCACACCCTGTTGTTTCTTTCTTTCCTGGGTTTTTATTGTAACACTTATGTTTGCTGGGTAAAGTGCCTTTAATGTTTAATGAATGCTGAGGACCCTATTGTTTTCATCTACTAGTTGTCTCAACTCTCAAGTGCTTTGAGGTACTCAATTATAATGCTGCTTCTCTTGTCGATTCTTAGTGAAGGCTTAGGGAAGGCGTCATTATGCCTTGATCGCATATAGAATTTTCGATGCTATAATCCTGACAGAATTTTTTTTCTTGTGTTCTTGATGTTATATATTGAAAAGGAGTAGCAAAGCAATTGGGCTAGCATTTACTTTGTACAGTGTAGTCAGGGACTATTCTTTGATGTAAGCCTTGTTAAGGAAGAATGTACCTTGCTAATATATGATAGAGCTGCAAGATAGTCCTGTAGCAATCATCTTTCAACATTGTACTCTCCCAGGGGTTTTATGGAGGATTTATCACGTGATCTGTTGGATTGAATGGCGTCTTTTGTTTCGATTTTGAAATAATGGTGTTGTTTAATTAGAAAGTTAGAAGATTTATGTAAGGTTTGTCGTTTCCTTAATTAACTTGATTCGTGTCTTGAACTGCAGTCTAAGATGGACCGCCGGAGTTGGCCCTGGAAGAAAAAGTCATCTGATAAGTCGGCTGCAGAAAAGGTTATCGCTACACTAGATTCTGCTGGTGCCTCTTTGGGTTCCAGCGGTTCTCAGGTTGATAAGGTTCGTTAAGTACCGTTTGGACCCTTCTTGTTTATTGTAAAAGGTCTCGTTAACGCTACATTGCATACTGAATTTATTTCTGGCCAGAGATTTTTGTTTCATAATCTTCTGGTTTCTTCATGAAGCATGCTCCTTTTGAACTTTTCTGAAATTCCTGCTCTCGTTTATATTGCTATATCAAATTTGATTCATTATGATCTCTCTCATATTGAGTGAGTTTCAATTGAAATCGATTCAGCTTTTTGAGCATTCAGGCGATTATCAAATCTTCATATATGCATTATTTGTGTTTTCAAGCAATGTTGTTTCTAACGTGTAATTAATGACCATTGCGTGTTGGTAAGTTCATAAAATTAGTGTGATCACATTTAAAAGTACTCCTGATCATTGATCTCTGGTATATATTATTTCTAATTATTGACTTCTCCGAAACAGGATAATTACAAAAAACCAAATTATGTTCAAATTTCCGTCGAGTCATATACTCATTTAACTGGACTGGAAATTCAAGTAAAGACATATGAGGAGCAAGCCAAGACATATGAGGAGCAAGCCAAGACATACGAAGAGCAAGCCGAGGCATATGAAGACCAAGTCAAAACATTGGAGGAAGAAATTAATGAACTCAATGAAAAATTGTCAACTGCTAATTCAGAGATAACCACTAAGGAAGAACTTGTCAAACAGCACGCCAAGGTGGCTGAGGAGGCAGTGACAGGTATAGTAATGTAGTTTGCACTTGGGCATATCACACTGCACAACTTAAATTAATTTGAGCGAAGACTACTTATGGCAAACATCTTCATTTACAACATTATGAATGTTACCTTGTGCACTTTATTCAGCTCTCTCTCTCGTTGCAGGTTGGGAAAAGGCTGAGGCCGAAGCTCTGGCTTTGAAAAATCATTTAGAATCTGTCACTCTAGCAAAGCTTACCGTGGAGGATCGGGCTGCACATTTGGATGGGGCTCTTAAAGAATGCATGAGGCAGATCAGAAATCTAAAGGAAGAGCATGAACAAAAAATTCAAGAAGTTGTGCAAACAAAGAACAAGCAGTATGACAGAATGAAGCATGAACTGGAAGCGAGGATCGCTAGCTTGGATCAAGAACTCATGAGGGCTGATGCTGAAAATGCTGCTATTTCCAGGTCATTGCAGGAGCGTTCTAACATGCTTATGAAAATCAATGAAGAAAAATCAAAAGCTGAGGCAGAAATTGAACTTTTGAAAAGCAATGTTGAATCCTGCGAGAGGGAAATAAATTCATTAAAATATGAACTCCATATTGTTTCTAAGGAGTTAGATATCCGTAATGAGGAAAAGAACATGAGTGTCAAAACTGCAGAAGCAGCAAACAAGCAGCATTTAGAAAGTGTCAAGAAAGTGGCTAAGTTAGAAGCAGAGTGCCAAAGGCTACGAGGTCTTGTCCGAAAGAAGTTACCTGGTCCTGCTGCTCTAGCCCAGATGAAGATGGAAGTAGAGAGCTTGGGTAGAGATCATGGAGATACTCGACTCAGAAGGTCTCCTGCCAGACCTGCCAGCCCTCAGTTCTCATCGAATACTCACATGCTGCAAGTGCCTGAATTTTCCCTAGATGGTGGTGTGCAGAAATTCCAAAAAGAGAATGAGTTTCTCACTGAACGCCTTTTCGCTGTGGAAGAAGAAACAAAGATGCTAAAAGAAGCATTGTCAAAGCGTAACAGTGAACTGCAAACTTCTAGGAGTATTTGTGCAAAGACTGCAAGCAAGCTACAAAGCCTAGAATCACAATTGCAAATTTTCAATCAACAGAAAGGATTTCCCATTCAAGTTCAAGCTGAGCGGTCTTCCAGTCAAAATGTCAGCAATCCTCCAAGCATGACTTCTTTATCTGAAGATGGAAATGATGATACAGTAAGTTGTGCAGAGTCATGGGCTTCTGCATTGATCTCTGAGCTATCTCATATTAAGAACAGGGATAGAACAACTAAAACTGAAAATGGAAAGCATCTAGAGCTTATGGATGACTTTGAGGAAATGGAAAAACTGGCTCGTTTATCAAATGACTCCACTACAGACAGCCCAGCTAATAAGACTGCAACTGTAAACGGTGTGTCAACGAATGTTAATGGAACAAATATCCCATCAGAAAAGGAGCCCAAATCAGATTCACCCGCCGATCCTTCTGCTGCAGGGGATGTAGCATCGAAACATAAACTTGATGCAGCTTCCTTGCCATTGGTGCAGCTACAATCAAGAATATCTGAAGTATTTGAATCTGTCTCTAACGAATCTGATGCAGTGAAAATGTTGGAGGATATTAAGCATGCTGTTCAGGAGGTGCATGATACTCTTCATCCACACTCTGTACCTTGTGTCTTCGAGGAGAAACACTGCTCAGAAGGTGCTAATAGTCAGGAAGCTGTGGCAACTGCAGAAAAGGATATCTGTTTGGCTGAAAATGGTAAGCCAAGTAGAAAGACTGAAAATATGAGTCAAGAGTTAGTAGCTGCCATATCTCAAATTCACAACTTCATTTTGGCCTTGGGGAAGGAAGCTACAGCAATACATGGTGTATCTGAAGATGCCGATGGACTGAGCCATAAAATTGAGCAGTTCTCTGCCACCTTTGACAAAGCCTTATGCAATGAAATCAGCCTGGATGATTTAATTTTGGCCCTTTCTGATGTGATGGCTCAAGCTAGTCAACTTAGCTTTAATTTCATGGGCTACAAGGGTAATGGGGCAGAAGCAAATAGTCCTGATTGCATAGACAAGGTTGCATTGCCTGAAAACAAATCACCTCAAGGAGAGACCTTTTCTAATGGCTGTGGCCACATTTCTGATTCTTCTTCAAATCCCGAGGTTCCTCAGGATGCCAATATTTTGTCAGGCTTTGAGGCAACATCATGCAAGTGCTCAGTGGAGGAGTTCCAACAACTAAAAGCGGAGAAAGATAATATTGAGAGGGAATTTTCCAGATGCACACAAGATTTGGAGACATCTAAATCTCAGTTGCAGGAAATGGAGCACCTGCTTGCAGAAGTTAAATCAGAGTTTGCATCTGCCCAGAAAATGAACAGCTTGGCTGAAACCCAGCTAAAATGCATGGCAGAATCGTACAAGACACTAGAAAAACGAGCTGAAGAATTAGAGAGTGAAGTTAATGTCCTGAGGGCTCAATTAGAATCTTTGGATATTGAGCTTGAAGCTGAAAAAAGGAGTCATCAAGAAGCTCTGTCCAGATGCAAAGACTTTGAAGAACAGCTGCAAAGGTTAGTTATGTACTACACTTCAGTTGCCAGCCATAGAAATCAACTACTTGTGAATTTGTACCCAGTGATCTGAATTAGTAAAAATATGTTGTTTGACATTGCTAACTTTTCGTTTGGTTATTTCTAAAAGGAATGAAGGATGCTCGGTCTGTTCTTCTTCAGCTGCTGATACTGATGTGAAAACTAATCAGGTAAAAGCGTCTGCCTTGCTGAATTTAGAAATAATTGTATTTTTTTTTTTTTTTTGAGAGTCAGTACCAATAGTATTTTCAATTCTTTTGGAGTTCAGATAAAAAGGGGCTTCTGACATTTGTTATCATATCAGAAATTTTATTCCAGGACTAGTGTTGCCTGCCTCTCTTTCCGTTTCCTCAATATCTGTCTCTCGTTGCCACTTCTATGTGCCTCATAATTAATTTACACACCTGCATTAATAAATACTTTTACTTTGTATTTATCTTGGTAGTACGCTTTATATTGGACTTGGTCTTGTTGCTTCTTAAATTGCGCCTAGAAGACCAAAACTAACATGTTTTTGTTTAAATATGTAGGAGAAAGAGCTGTCCGCTGCTGCAGAGAAGTTAGCAGAATGCCAGGAAACTATATTCCTTCTTGGTAAGCAGTTGAAATCTTTCAGACCCCAGCCAGAAGTTATTGGGTCCACCCATAGTGAGAGGAATCAGAAAGATGAAGGCCTTAATGAAGAACCAACTACTAGTGGGATGGACTTGCTAGATATAGAGCAAGCTGAGATGGACACTGCCACTAATCTGCAAAGGCTAGGTTCTGAGTCGCCTTTGGATCTCTACAATAACCCAGATAGCCCATCGGATAATGAAGGAAACTCCGTGAGATCTCCTGTTGCTTTAAAGACTCCTAGGCACAGACCTACCAGGTCAGGATCTTCAACTTCTTCTACTCCAACCCCAGAGAAGCATGGACGGGGTTTTAGCAGATTCTTCTCGTCAAAGGGGAAAAACCATTAGGCTCAGAGCTTACAGATCTCATGGCCACTACTGATATTTTATGACATATCCAGTTTATGATTATCGGTTACACTCAGCATAGCTCACCTGGATTTCATCTTGAAACGGAGGTGGATACTATCTGTTCCGCCGACTCAAGACCATCTTGGAGACCAAGTTCTCACTGATCTCTCAAAGTGAACAAAGCATTAGAAAATCATACTTACCTAAAGTAGCTTTGCCCTTGGTTCTCAGTTTGATCATGAACGAATATATAAGGTTAAATTTTGTTAGTACAATATGGTTGTATATGATGTCCACATCCTTCTAATTCTCTATTTGTTTTTGTGTTTTCCCTCGCTTTAACCCGTTGTAATGGTCGGTATGGTGTCATGGACAGAGTGGCAAGTGTTATGACTCGTATTGGAGGTGTTTGTCATCGTAATATTGTATATTGTGCATAAAAATAGACATGGAATTTCATCAACCTTGCTTACTGGTGTACGGTGTACCTATTTAATTCATCAACCTTGCTTATACTGGTGTGCCTATTCAATAGACTACTTTTATCGCTTTATCTTCGATTTTATCAAATTCAAAAAAAGATTAAGCTGACATGGAAAATGATCCATTAAAAGACAACATTGAATTCATCTGATTTTATTTTATTTTATTTTTTTGCTCTTCAAGATTCATCTCATTTACAATTCCCTCCGCATAACTGAACCGAAAGTAACTAGATTTAGATATGTTAAATCAACTTGTATATTGTGAACCTGAGAATGGAAATTCTGTTCACCAGCATACAAGTAACCTAGCAAGACTTAGGCTCCGTTTGATTCACTTGGATAAAACTGATCTGAAGTGAACTGAACTGAACTGAATTGATTTTTTAAACTTGACCATTAACCATTTAAAATTCGTACAAACATAGTTAATATTGGATTCATTTGAAAGTATGCTTTGAGATCTTTCCGATGACATAATTATCATCATGAAATTATTTCGGAATAAAAAGTCATATGAGTGATATAGTTACACATGGACTGAACTGAACTGAATTTAAGTAAAATTAAGGTGAATCAAACAGAGCCTTACAAGTTACAACTTACAAGCATACCGATCAAGAAAACGGATAGACTAAGGCTTTGTCTGCTTTAACTTAATTTCACTTTAATTCAGTTCAGTCAAATTTAGTTCATGTGTAACTTCATCACTCTGATAACTTTTTTTTTTATTCAGAATTAAATTCATGATGATAACTGTATCATCAGAAAGATCTCAAAACATGCTTTCAAATGAGTTCAATATTGAATATGTTTGGACGAATTTTAAATGATTAATGGTCAAGATAAAATAAAATAAAATAAAATAAAAATAAAAATAAAAAATCAAGTCACTCCCGTTCATTTCAGTTAAGTTTTTTCCAAGGGCATGTTTTTTCAGACTGGTTTCCAGTAATTGGCTTTACGTTTCTATAGACCCATTTCATTTAGCATATTTGACTATTTGAGAACCCAAGCTCAACAGTTATTTATAGATTAGTTAGGTGTTATTGCCGGCTACCTCAAGCAATGTCCAAAACCACATATTTCTGGTTGAGAAATCTGCCAGCTTGAGACAGCAAATTACTATGGATCCTCGCTTAAACATTTTTCGCAATGACATTAAGGAGAACTTGGGGGGCAACAAACAAATAAATTGCGCACCAGGGTACATAAAAAAGGCTATTATTACCAAAACTATACCTACAGACATAAGCATCTTGAAGTGATGGCAGCAAAACTAAAAACACACTGCTCACTCACCCCTTTCCCCCGCTCCCAGTCAGAACCTTCCATACTAAATTACAAAACAAAATGAAAAGAGAAGATGATCATGGACATGGATGAGGCCTAGAATTTACATGATTGATGTACAACCACAGACCTAAGAGTCAGGCTGCTCCGTTTTCAGGGGCATTGATGGAGTAGTACAGCTTCCATTCTGAAGGTAGAGGCTGTTGGCCACAAGAGAGTCACTAACCAAGCCAACATCAGCATCAAAATTCAGCGCTCCCCTGACCCTACGGTTACCACTGATGAGAAAGTAAAAGACACAATCAGCACCATAGTAAAAGACAATCACACCTTAGTAAAAGACACAATCAGCATTCAGCACCCTAGTAAAAGACACAATCAGCATTCAGCACCCTAGTAAAAGACACAATCAAAGCATCATAGCATTTAGTGTTACAAGGTCCAATTACACGATCAGCATCATAGCACTTAAGCCTCGTTTACTTGGTAGTAATGGTTATTACAACGAAATGCATGATTAGGTGGAAAGGAAAGGAGAGGATAGAGATGAGAAGTGTCTAAATGATTACATCACCTAGTGTAATCAATAATCATATCGACGTTGGTTAAAGTCGAACAATTATGATTACATTGAATGATAATCATTCACTCGTCTCGTCTCTCCTCTCCTTCCTCTCTTAGTTACTAATCCCTCTACTCAATAATATGATGAATTAGATTGTCATGGCCATTATTCCCAGGTAAATAAGTCCTGTTATGAGGATCTGCATAATGTACAGCAGTAAAGTCAGTACCTATTCAAACGGTCATTTATGGCTGTCAGATCCTTCGAAGGGCTTTGATAAGCATGGGTGCTTTCCCCCACACAAGCATAGTAACTTTTCGAGCTGTGTGAGATTAGAGCATCCATCTGCAGTCATATTTGCCAATTAAGAAACAAAATCAGATGGGCAAACAAGTCAAAGAACTGAAGAATTAGCATTGGTTGTCAAGCACCCAAGTCTATAATTGGCTGAAGTCTGAACCAAAGAAAATAATTCAACTATAACTGCAGCAGATCCTATTCTAAGACGTTAATTATCTTACTAGTCTTGTAAGTTACTATCATTTCATCCAGAATGCAGACAGCTCTTTAATTTTGCTGAACACACATGAGCTATTCTTCCGTTTGTGCACCTTCCATGCCTTAAGCATGCATGAAGTGATAAATTCTTACCAAAGATGGTCCAAAACCAAAAGCATGAAAAACAAAATGTACCTTCGATGATCGCAATGGCGATACGTAAACATTGTGTACCGCAGAGACTTTCTTCGGGGACATGTCAGGAAGACTTGGGAAAGAAGATATTTTCGGTGATCCAGGGCATTGAGCTAATGGACAGAGAAGTACCACGTTAAGAACACGTTACACGTTGAATGAAAGAAATACATTCCCAATCCCCACCTCTCCATTCCCCACCCCATCCCCACCAAAAAAAATTACAGAAAGATTAAAAGAGAACAAAGCCCACACAATGAAAACATACCATCTTTGTCCTTGTTACTTTCAGGAACGAGGTCTGTTTTCACACTCGTCCCTACAACACCAAGTTCCACTAGAAGAGGCTTTACAGAAGGAATAAATATCTCATTGTAAAATGTAATAATATCAACATGATCCTGCCCTTGTCTCTGTAATAGAAACATAAAGAACTTAGACCTTCCAAAAAGGGGGCACAAAGGACTTCAATATATCAAGGTGAGCAGATATCACAAGCGACTTACTCCACTCCGGCGTGCTGATGACCAGTCAACAAATACACTGCGAAATACTTGCGGTTTACATTGAGGTTGCTTACGATAGTTTAATATAATCTCCTTGAATGTCAGGTTTAATTGAGATATCTGCAGATAAATCGCAGAAACGATTCAGTATTTATCAGACGGTTAGGGTTAAATTACAGAATAGCCCCAGATACTTTAGTTAATAAGACATATTTTTCCATACAAACCTTTGCAACTCCATAGAAAGAGCATAGAATTATTTGGTCAATGTGCCGATTGAAAAAAAGCGGTGTCCTCTGATTCAGAATTTTCTGAAAAAGACGATACACACTCTCCCTCAAATGCTGAGGCAGTTGAAGCCTTTCAACCATGCCATTGATTCTGACAGCAGCTAACTTCACAATCTATCAGCAAGAACAACACTTTGAAAATCATTGGAAACTACGCAACAAATCAAGTAAATGAGTTGGGAATGAGAGGAAGAAGATCATAATAAGGACGATGAGCTATGAGGAATGATAATCCGAACACATTTTGGTATCAACATCATTTGCTTCAAGATAAAGTAACATAATGAAACATGGAGGCACCATAAACTAACTTGTGCCAAAACAACTTTACAGAAGTACCTTGTTTTAAAGTATATTTCCCTCAAACTGAAGAGCATGAGTTAAAGAAAACCGAAGAGCATGAGTTAAAGAAAACCGAAGAGCATGAGTTAAAGAAAACCGAAGAGAAGATTGTCAAAATTCCAAATGGAAGACACCGGCAATAAAAGAAAAAGATGTCACATGCTCAATGATCAATGGCCACCATATATCATGTCCCCATGAAAAACACAACGATAAAAAATGCATTAGCATCTCATACCTTACTGAAGAATATATTGATCCCAGTCTCAGCACATGTTTCACCTCCACCCCCTGGACTCAGCCTTGTCGGACTGAAAAAGAGCACCAGCATCCACAGCTCAGTATAAAATCCTCATACAAAGAACCCGCAAGACTTTTCCACAGAAAATAATTAAATACTGAAATAATGCCCCAGCAACTAATTTGCTATCTTATCTTACCTTGCAAATGCAGACTGCAATGCAGGAGGAGTTAACTTTTGCTTGAGATTGCTTATCAAGCGATCTTTCACTGGTGATGTAAACGTGGAGCGTTCCACAAGCACGCTTCGATACTCAGTGGCAGTTCTCTTGGGGGACCTCATATCACCATTTTGCCCTATAGACAACAACATAACGAAAAATTAGAATTGGAATTGATTCAACATAATAAACCATGGACAACATAATTCATCAAATATCTCCTGGTATCAACATAATAACCCTCAACCACAAATATATACTAGAATAAGATGAGTAGACTGTAGACCCATTCTTTCAAAAAAAAAAAAAAACCCACTCATATATACTACTACTTCCCCTATGGCCATCCGGGTATGAGTTCCACCTTCCCTGGCTATCAATTCCCTCACTTGAGGAACCAAAGGTAGTATCATACTATAGTAGCTTAGCCGTTTATCTAGAGGGGGGAAATTAGAGAGTAAGACATGCGACAATAGGGAGAGATTCAACTTTTAATTTAGATCCTTAAATGGAGCTGCAAGGAGATAAGGGGATCACAAATCCCTCACAAAACTCATGTAAATTCAGTTTGTAGCTCATGTGGAAGGAGTTTCCTAACTAATTTTCTTCTACCTAGCATCCATCCTCCACTCGTCAAATAATATCCAAACATGGAACAATGAAGAGCAATCTGCACCAAACTGACGTATAAGGGATGAAAACTACGTTATCATAGTCAGATATCACACTACATAAGTTGGTTGCAAGTACTCTTTCCCCCACTCAAAATGCCCGAAATAAAATTCTCTCAAAATTTGCAGTGTTAAGAACCAATATAGCAGTTGAGGGTTTGAGGCTGGGAGAGGATGAATGATTTCATTACCTGCTGCATTATCATGTTTCTGTGAACATGGCAGAGGTGGTAAGCCTCCAGAGGGCACGTTAATGTGTACAGCAATTGAATCTAGAGATGGCATGGGCTCTGCCAACAATCCCTGATGATTTATCTCTGCAGACAAGGATGGTCTTGCAATTATCAAAGAATTGTACATTGAGGAGCCCTTTTCCCAAACCATGCTCTCCAAGAGTCTCTCTTCCAAGGAATTTAAATGTCTTCTCAGCTCTCTAGGAAGAGAATCCTCATGTCGTATGAAACTCTCTATTACCTTGCTAAGATCAAAAGCTGTAATTCCAGTTTTCTCTAGAACAGCTGGAAACAACATCGTCACTGTCTTATGAGTGGCCAAAACTAGTTCAGCAGAGCAAGCAAGCATACACCTGTGAAATCTTTCATTGGTTAGCAAAGAGGTCAAATTAGTTGCATGCAACAACTGAGCCTCTGCCAAGCACATGGCCTCCAACACCCTGTAGTATAGCTTCAGAGCTTCCAACCGTCTTTGTTGTGCCCATATATTGTCCATCAGGTTAGCATTTGGTAGGTTCCCAGCAACACATCGCTCTCCAAGATCACTATTAGGAAAGATGGCCTCCAATATTATATGAGCTCTGCGAACAATCTCACTACTTACATCCCTATCACATGATGTGAAGTACTTTTCCAACTGTGGAGATGGCTTAGACAAAAGAGGAGATATTACAGTACGCAGCCACTTTGCAGTAGTCATTGCAGTGCTTACAGGTGTGGGTGCTGCTTTCCCGTTGACATTGTTACGAACACCATTTGTGTGTGGTGCAGGAGAACAAGATGGGGAGAGGGGACGAGTAATTGTTTTTGTTGGTGAGGCCATTGCATCAAGCTTTCTCTGCATCACATGAAACGCAAGAATGGAACAATTATAACTTCTAAAATTTACGGGCTCATCATCAGCTAGATCAGAAGGTATAGCGTATGGTAGAAGGGATACCTTTGTGCCACTTAAATTCACAGCACCTCCCGACAGACTCCCTGAGCCTAGTAAGCTATCATCCTCATTGATGAACACTCTTTCATCTATGTCACCCTTGTTCCAAATTGCAGCTTCATAATCCTTCTCTAGCATGCTTATACTAGATGTAACTGATGAATCTCCCAAAAGATCTTCAAAGTAAACTAAACCATCTGCTTTAAACAAAACAACAATTAGAAGCTAAGCCTTACCAGTTACCATAGGGATATCAAGGTTTTACATTATATATGAAAATGCAGAGTCCAAAAGTCTCATGTAACCTGGATCAATGTTGTCAAGGTTTTCAGTTTTGCATTCTGAAGCTGAACACGGATTCCTCTCCAAAATATATACAATCAGATCATTAGCTTTGTCCATCATTTTCTTCACATCATCTTCAGACGTGTCATATTTGTGGCAAAGCGACGCAATCAGGTTGATACCTCTTTCGGTTTTCTTCCCTGAACAGCAAAATAAGTATATACCATATTATCATACTATTCTCATCGAAGAAAGTACACGGCAGAACAGCAAGGGGACAAAAGTAAGTAAAAATAGCCAGAGGACTTCAATCAGTTTCCAATATTATACCAAAGAGAGGTGAGTCCAAAACAGTGAATTTCCTTGAACGGGTTGGAATGTGGATGATCAAGATAGCCTGCAATAAAAGTTAACCTTTCAGTAGAGTAGCGTAACTGCATTCTTACTTAATAGACATTCTAAGCAACATAAAGGTGTAAAGAAATATAATCATTTTCAGCTGTATAAATGCATAAAGCAGAGACCCTTTGTAAGCTTGTGCAGGTGTCAAGTTTCCTTAAGCTTATAAATCATTAAAGAGTATTTTTCCAAACATTTACACAAAATCAGAAAATTTTGACCAACCAATCAAAAATAGAAGTAGATATTAGGGATTTGCAACTTACCAACACGGAGACCAAACCAGTAGTGCAGGTTACTAGGTCCTTAAACCTGCTGAATGCATGAACACGGAGTGCCAGAAACAGCAACCATCCAAACTTATGGTAATCCAATATATCACCAGCACAAGAAGAGCTTGCATCAGCTGGAGCTTCATTTGTCTTGAAAAATTCTTGGTAAGCCCGCTTGTAGTACCTTAAGAATCATGGTACAGAACTACGTCCCTCAACAATATCTCACAGTTACTTTTAAATATATAACAAAATATAACAAGTAAAGTTTGATCTTTCCATCATGAGTTTTGCATTAGGATTTATCGAATCAATAAAACAAAACATATGGCCCTCAAATAGTGAGGACGTGCAACACCATTCAGTATTTCATAATTTTTACTCTGGTAGCTCCAAATGATTCCACCCTGCGACATTACTAGTAATTTCCCCCACCTCACCTCCTTAATAGATTCAAATTTTTGTTAGGCCTCCTTCCAGCGGAGGAGCTGCTCATTCCATGGAATCAGTAATTCACTAGCGTCTAAGCGACCTTAACATCCATTTCCGATGCCTATTCCCATCCCCCCCCCCCAACCCCATTTCATGAATTTGCATTGGTAGGATTCTTCCACAAAGGGAGCTGCTCATTCATTGGAGTTGATTGTTCACCCTCACATGGCTAAGCCACCTTATCATCCTTTTCTTATTCTTGTACAGCATAGAACAAAACTGTTTTCATAAGATGCATCTAGCAAACTTCGCATCAAGGGTTACGAAAGGAATATACCAATTACTTACAGATTGTAATTCAAGCGGATTCAGATATCTTCAGCATATTGTACTAGGACATATATATCCTAAAAGGCTAAAACCTCCCTTGCTATTCTGCTCCAAAGGCTAATTATGTATCAAAGATTTTTCTTCTTGGCAGGTTTATTGAATATTGATGTTATGTCTTCAGTAACAGTTTACAGTGGCCAATAAGGTAATGTATGGCTCGAAAATGCTGTTATATCATAATGTTTAGAGCCCTAATATGTAAAGGCCTTAACTGACTATATAGTGCATGAGCTCACTTTCAGATAATAAAATCACTTTAGAATCATGAAGAAATTAGCTAGCGCTTGAACTACAAAAGGAGCAATCAACACTTCAATTAGAGTAGTGTGTGGTTCCAGCACAAAGACATCCAGCAACTAGAAAGAATGGCTCACTACGTTAGTATGACAACATATTCATCTCATCACACCAATAATATAAAAATAGATACAGATCCAGGGAAGTCACATCATATACAACAAAATTGCTGCTGATTCGACAATAGTTGTCACTTGTCAGCATCAGCTACATAAATTGTGGCAGGGACAACATTTTCTTGGTGTTGCCTTTATATACGTTAGAAATGCAGCTGGTAGGAAAGATTGCTCTGAGGATGGACCATCTTTTGAATGTTCTTATATCTATCAAATAACTCCATTAACTGACTGACTCCATGCAAAAAAAAAAAGAAAAAAGAAAACTCAAAGATCACCTAACAGCCTATTAGCTTAATAATTATGTCTCTTAATGGAAACACAAAGCAAAGGTACTTAAAATTAGAACAGCAGATACTCCAACACCCAGGAAACTATTCACAATCAGGCTTTAGAGATTAAATGTACTTCAAGATTCTTCACATTAGCAATGCCAAGCATCATGTTCTCCTATCCTTTTGGAAACGATCGGACAAAAAAAGATAAAATTTAGAAATTATAATGAAGTAAATACCACTTTTGATAAACAATTTATTTGACATAATCCTTAACACAAACTAAGCTTCACAGACTGCTCAAGCTCAGGGTAATCTTTTGAGGGTTGTAGCCAACCTGTAATGAAATTCCAAGGGGGGAACTGCTAGATTAATAAAGCATAACACGCAAAATGGCGGAGTTTTTCCTACCAGGTAAGCACAGTGACCCACTGTTTCAGTAAGTTGCACATAAATGGAAACAGGTAACAGAAAGCAGAAACATCGATTCTCACAGACTAGAAAACCTGGGAAAGTGAAAAGGGAAATAAAGGACAATAACTTCCCATAAAAACTAAACTTTCTTAACATTACTAACAGTAATAGAAATTAAGTAGCTAATAGAGTTAGCTTGAAGAAATATTCATCAATCATTGGCAAATGGGATAACTACAGTGTAATAAGTTCGAAACTAATGACATTTCCACTAACAGAAGAGACGTTAGTAGAACGAAAAGTTAAATATGGGATACTGAAGGTCCATGAGAGACAAGAACCTGATGGCCATATGAAAGAAAAGGTTTACCAAGTTTCCAGACAAGAACGTTTCCGTTAGTAAACATAAGCCTAATTAGTGTTCCTGTGCAATAAAGATAACAGGCCAGCACTTTGCCAGTATCAAGGACATTACAAACTCCCGCGAGCATTTGCAAACAACAACTGCTCTCAATGAGAACAAAAATTATAAAACAGGCTGGGTGGAGAAACAAGAGCAAAGGGAAGCAACTGAAAACCCACTAATAAACAAGATGTTGCATCAGATGATTCAGATCTAGACTAAGAACACGTGATGAGGAGCCAATGCACAGTGTTGAAACTACTGAAGCAATTGAAGAGACAACAAAGTTAAAAATAACATCTCAAGATACTATCCTATTCCATCCAGCCCTAAAACCAAATTAAGTGCCATAAAGCTTGCTTCCTCTGAGAAAAAGGAGTAATCTATGAAAGCTTCCAAAACCAACAAGCACTATATAGACCAAGTTTATGACAAGAGCAAGCAGCCGATCACTTGCATTAAAGCTGGTAAGCAACATTTACACATAAGAAACACAAATTTGAAAGCGAAACATATCAGGTACTTGCACAAGAATATAAGGAGCTGGGCAATCAAATTATACACTAGTATAAGTAAAATTAGTGATTTTTTATGCACCCCTGCTAGTAGTAGTAAGCAAAGAGATAGAAAACTAAGTAGAGAGGCTGAATATTAGTCAGTTAACGCCACAGCACCAACCAAAGAAAATACAAACTAGATGAGCACAATTGCTGCATAGATATAGAGAATGGAAAATGTATGTAATGTCATTGAACAATGAGAAACAGCAGAAAAATTTAGCATCACAGATGCAAAGACCTAACTTTATAACTTTAACACTACTATGAGGTGATTGTTCAAATTTGTAAGGGAGAATAATGATAATAGTAATAATTTTTAGACAAACACAAACAGAGAAAAGTACGGTACGTACGAAAGCTTTGAGAAGATAATTGTAAAAACATGGGACCGAACTAGGCCTACAAGCTGCATATTTTTTTATTTTCTATTTTTTTAAGATAATATGGGTATCACAAATATTTTGTTTTTTGCTTGACTATTCCCACGGGCCCTGAAGTTAACAACCAATAAAACCTCCAGTGGCCCTGAGGGGACTAATCAAATGAATCACACTCACATCAACTATAGAAGTTAGAACTATGACTCGTTATAAAAAATTTAACAAACTTTCATGCATAGTGAAAATAACAAGCTCTTATCAGACTAGGTAATCCTAAAATGGCAATTTATAAAACATATCTGAATTTTCTGAAATGGAAGTTCATTTATTACTAGATACCTCCAGCTAATAGGTCCACCACATTCGTAAGATCGGCAAATTGCGTCATATGACATATTACCATAAAGTTTCACATAACAGGCACATGATTTTCACATAAAAGCTTGACAGAGACAAAGACAGGTGAGATCTGCTACGGCTCTGTGGTCATTTAATCAATTTCACCCGTTGAGTATTTAACTATTTGCAAACTATCAATTAGTGGAAAATCCTCCAGTCACAAGTTAATGATGAAGACAATATTAGAAGTAAAAACCCATGCAACAAATGGCCATAATAGACACCTTGTGGCTTGTAGCAATAAACAGCCTTTAGACCATTCATATTGACAACAATCATAAACATGCAGCTACAAACAGCAGTTTTGACAAAATTTTATAATTGGTGTGAAATCACAAAGCAGTAAGTCATTAACCAACACTGGCATGTAAACAAAATCAGCATGTGAAACATGTACACAATAAGACGTACTTGCTTAGAACGCTCAAGTGCACGAAATTCGGCTGCAACTCCTTCAACTGATCATAGGGAAATTAGCGTAACATCTAAGTTAGTAAACACAAGGAGAGACAAAAACCCGAAGAGAAGCTCTTTCAAGACAAAATGGTACACATACCTCCAGTCGCTTCTCCCAATCGAGACCAAACATGCTACTTAAAACTGGGCCAACCTTCACAACAAACTGAGGAAGCTCTTTGAAGAAGTCCACAAGGCTGTAATGAACAAAATGAATTATATCCAAATCAATAAAATGTTGTCCAGTGCTCAAAGAATAATAAACAAGACGTCAAGTAGCGACGTACTTCAGCTTCATTGCTCTCAGTATCTGACACAAAATAAAACGATTTTGATCCTCTTCACTCCCATCACCTGCAGTCCTCTCACCCAGTCTCTTAACCGAGTAAAGAACAAACGCAAACAAATATTTCTCCTGTTCTTCTGGCTGAACACACAAAAATCAAGGATTTGCATCATTCATGAACGAACAATAAAATAAAAAATGAAGTAACCAACTCAATAAACAAAGAACCACTCAATTGCATACCGTGGTGCTCCCTATACTTGACACATTCGTCGACAAAATACTTTTGCCCTCCGAAAATAGCCTTCTTACATCTGATGATGCCTTTTCATCCAAAGAAATTTCGTTCTGTAACAAAAAAAAAATCATCAAAATTAAACCTTCAAGTCATGCTATGACCTATGAAATAACACTTTCCATTGCATGATAAAATTTGATAGAATCAAAAAGTTAAAAATTGAACTTTTCTTGTATATAAATAGGAGTCTCTCAAGCCCAGTTTGTCATCCTACAACAACCCAGTGACAAACATAAAAAATGTAAATATCAATAAAATAATAAATAATAAAAAAGAAAGAGGGAAAATAGAAATCAAACCTTGCACAAGCCAAGAAACCGAGCTTCAATTTCTCCAGCATTTTCCACTTTCACATTCGTAGGTTTTGAGTCTTCCATTATTCTTAACCCACTACTGACCCAAAACCCTAAAAACGCCAAATCAACCAAAAACAACAAAATCGTCAAAATAAGTAAACAAATATCAGAACAACAAAAAAAAACACCACCAAATTCACAAAAAATCGAAGAAAGACTACAGCAAATTAAACTCAAGAACAAACGTAGATCTCCTCATTTTCTCCGCCGACAGTGACACGATTTGTAAATCAAACCCTAAAAATCAACAATTGGAAACCCTAAAAGCAACAAATTTAAGACAAAAGATCGAAACTTATAAGGAAAAAATCTCACCTTTCAAGGGATCGATTTGATAAAAACCCTAAAAACGCACAACGGCGTTTCGCTCTATTTTATCTTTCTCTCTCTTAACTTTCTCTCTCTTCAGTGAGCGCCTTGTTTTGGAATCTAATGAGGTTAGCGCGGGAAAAGGAATAATGGCATGCTATGTATATGATGTCCATCATGACATGGGGGCATACATACATTTAAGGGTTGTCCAATAAGAAGATGCCACGTGTTATAAGGTTACGTTATTTTACCGCCAAATTTTCGCCGTTGCTTTACGTTGTACTTTGTTTTATCGGTTTAAGGGTGGGTTGGTGGGTTTGCGTTGCCTGGATCTCCGTGAAACTGAGCGGCCTCAAGGGGCCCACAGTTTATTCCAAAGTGGAAACTAGGAATCTAGCTGCTTTTCCCTCAAAAAAAAAAAAAAAGGAATCTAGCTGCTTTTTTTTTTTTTTTTTCCGAGTTAACCTTATTTGTATATGGTCGACCTACGAATAGATAAAATATTTCCACTAAGTAGGAATATATGATCTTCATCCACGAGATTCGAATCTTCGAAATTGTTTAACGGATGAAAATATCGAATCACTCACACTAACCACTTATTGCTGAATTTAGGATACTTATCATTTGTGTGAAAATACTAGGCGAGTTGTCATGTTGGGAAAAGAAATCAAGCCAAGGTAATTTATTTATTTTTTGCATTAAGTCAAGATAATTTGTTAGCGCGTTGAGCACAATACACAATTATCAGTTCATATTTTCCAAAAAAAAAAATTATAATAATTTGCCCCAATTACAAGCTTTTGATTTAAAAAACAACGAAGTGATTTCGTTAGATAACTTATGCATTCAAATAACGAACCAATTCAGTCAAAAATTTAAACTGATGATTCAACATCTAACAAATAGTTATATTTCCGTATAAGTTCTATAAAGCTTTTAAAGAGTGAATTATGCAGTAGATGATAGGGATTTGCACGAAAATCACAACAATCTATTCGTATAAAAGATAATCGAGCCAAAATAATAGAGTGTGGTTTTAAAATCTAACCAAAAAATGTACTTACTTAT
The DNA here is from genome assembly GCA_038025085.1 of Tetragonia tetragonoides. Lineage (NCBI taxonomy): Eukaryota > Viridiplantae > Streptophyta > Magnoliopsida > Caryophyllales > Aizoaceae > Tetragonia > Tetragonia tetragonoides. The sequence goes on from CM076147.1 coordinate 3,349,473, forward strand.
GCTATTGATAAACTATTTGTATTGAGCTGAAGTGTTGTCACCTTAATTGTTCTCAACTTGTGCTTTCAAAAATTTGGATGGCTGTTTCAAACGTATGTTATAAATCTTTTAGTGGGAATTTGGTTCGATTTTTAAAATAGAAATGGAATGAAAAATCATATGATCAAATATTGGAAAGAGTAATGGTTATCATTACTTTTGTAGGTTGTTTAATTCATCTACAAAATAATTTAAATTACTTACGAGTCGCCTCAATGAAATTTAAATTGGTTTAATTTTCTCACTGTTTCGTTCAAATAGGTAACAGTTACAATTAAAAAAAAAAACACACAAATAAACTTATATATTTCAGTACAAATAATTGTATAACTAAAAAGTGGTCAATCTTCTTAAATTACATACATAAGTTCTTTCTCTACCAAATTTTATGTACTCTCGAGATTATGATAAATCGTGCATCTGGACCCAGCGCGTGGAATAGTGGTAGACACACATCAAAATCATGCGCGTTACGAATTTCAAAAAAAGCTCGAAAGCCTAAGTGGTTCTGCCTCTTGAAAACCAAGTGCATTAATAACATACACCTGAGAGTATTATTCGTGTGTTGTCGAATACAATTGATACTATAGTCTTAATTTTGTTTAAGGCAACTTGAGATTGTTGTTAGTAGGGCTTTAGCGATTATCTATCTATACTTAACACTAAATTACAGCTCAATTGCAATTTGTTGGTTTTGTAGATGAGACTTACATACTCTAAAATCATACCTATTTTTAAAAGGTTGGTTGTACCCAATTGGGTACAAATGAAAGTACCCATAAGGCAATGCAGTTTAACCTTGTCATGTGGCACTTCTATAAGATCGTCTCTAGTACTTTTTAATCGCCGCGTAATTTATCTTCACTATGTGGAACTTATATCACCATTTCTCGAGTGTTATCATTTTATCCGTTGCTTACATTGTATTTTTATCAATATATGTGTGTGTGTGTGTGTGTGTGTGTGTGTGTGTGTGTGTGTGTGTGTGTGTGTGTGTGTGTGTGTGTGTGTGTGTGTGTGTGTGTGTGTGTGTGTGTGTGTGTGTGTGTGTGTGTGTGTGTGTGTGTGTGTGTGTGTGTGTGTGTGTGTGTGTGTGTGTGTGTGTGTGTGTGTGTGTGTGTGTGTGTGTGTGTGTGTGTGTGTGTGTGTGTGTGTGTGTGTGTGTGTGTGTGTGTGTGTGTGTGTGTGTGTGTGTGTGTGTGTGTGTGTGTGTGTGTGTGTGTGTGTGTGTGTGTGTGTGTGTGTGTGTGTTCTCACCAAGGTGACATTGAATAAATAATAAATAGTCATAAATATATGGGTGATTAAATAGGAATCAAAAATACTTTTATTTTATTTCAATAAAAAAAGTAACATAAGTATTATATTTATTATCCTAAAAAAAGTATATTATTTATTCACTAAAAATGTAATTTCTTTGTTAAATGTGTGAAAAAGATTATTATTATTCCTTGCTACTCCTATTATTCAACTTTATATATTGATGTGATTAAATTTTTTTTATTATATTGATTCTAAACACAGATGATGATGAACAAAAACCCGTGCATCGCACGGGCACGAAATCTAGTATATATGTATAATTGAGTTCTCACCACGGTGGCATTGAATAAATAATAAATATTCATAAATGTATGGGTGATTAAAAAGAAATCAAAAATACTTTTATTTTATTTTAATAAAAAAAGTAACATAAGTATTATATTTATTATCCTAAAAAAGGTACATTATTTATTCATTAAAAATGTAATTTATTTGTTAAATGTGTGAAAAAGATTATTATTGTTCCTTGCTACTCCTATTATTCAACTTTATATATTAATGTGATTAAAAAAAATTATTATATTGATTCTAATAACAAATGATGATGAACAAGAACCCGTGCATCACACGAGCACAAAATCTATCTATCTATCTATCTATCTATCTATCTATCTATCTATCTATCTATCTATCTATATATATATATATATATATATATATATATATATATATATATATATATATATATATATATATATATATATAATCGAGTTTCTCACCAAGCTGGCATTGAATAGGTAATAAATAGTCATAAATGCATGGGTGATTAAAAATAAATCAAAAATACTTATATTTTATTTTAATAAAAAAAAGAAACATAAGTATTATATTTATTATCCTAAAAAAATGTATTTTATACATTCACTAAAAATGTAATTTTTTTGTTAAATATGTTTTTTTGCTGATAAAAAAATTATTATTGTTCATTGCTAATCCTATTATTCAACTTTATATATTGATATGATTAAATATTTTATTATTATTTTGATTCTAATAACAGAGTATGATAATCAAGAACCCGTGCATCGCACGGGGAAGAAAAATAATAAATAGATATAAATTGAGTTCTAAACCTGAGATTCATTTAATTATCATCAATGTTATTTACTTTCCTCCATGAAATATTTTCAACTTTGAAAAAAAATAAAGAGGCCTTTGCATTTATGCTATTGCATTACCCTTAGATGCATGCATAAATACAACATTTAATTAAGGTATACTGAGGAAGAGGAAGAGAAAAGAGAGTGTATTGCACTTTGCACCAAGGAGTGATTTAAAAAGATTGTCGTATTAAATTCGTAACATCCATGGCTTTTGTCCGTATATTTTTCGCTCCCTCACCTTCCTCCTCCTTAAACATACTTCCTTTATGGTTTGCTTAAACGGATTAAAGAGACTTCAATGAACATTGATACTCTGTAATTAGCAAGAACTCATTATCTCCAATCAATCACTAAAATATGCAGTATAGCCTCAATTTGCAAAACCCAATCCTTCAACAAAAGTGGACAACTGATTACTCACACTGCCAGCACAATTTCGCAAAAATAGGAAAGCAGAGAAAGACAGAGGTATATTGATGCCAATCTCAATAAATAAATAAAAAACCAAGAGAGAGAAGTGGGTGTAGGATGGGTGATTCAAGCGAAGTGTTGGCGATGAGGCGGCAGAACGAAGAAACAAAGTTTGTCATAACACTATAATTCCTTTTTGGTTTCTCTTAACACTATAACTCCTGTTGTTTCTCTTCAAAAATATGCAGTAATATTTTTTCAATTATGATGTGTTAAACTGTCATGTAAATGACGTAATCAATAATCCAAATGAAATGTATACAATAAAAATGGCCTAACAAGTTGTATCTAGCTTCTTAGCACTTCAACTAGCATCATTTCTCTTATATCATCATGATTGAATGACCTTTCAATTCTATGGTAGAATAATGCATGCATGTATTAACCTTGAAAGCTAAGAGTTGTAAGAGACGTTTTCGATTGCAAAAAAATTGGTTCTTTGAACCAGTTGGACATTTATTTCACTTTGCCCTCCATTTGCTCATATATTGATTTTTTATATTCAAATGGTCTTTCAATTTCTCCTTTTTATTATTGTTCCTAAAACAATTTAATCAAAACGGGTTTCTAAGCCGAAATGTTGTATGCTAATTATGTTATTATCAAATTGGTATGAAGAAGTGAAGCTTTCTCTATAAGAAATACAAACCATGCTACAATATATTTAAAAGATTGAAGGAAAAAACTCGTGCATAGTACGGGCACGAAATCTAGTATATATGTATAATTGAGTTCTCACCAAGGTGGCATTGAATAAATAATAAATAGTCGTAAATGCATGGGTGATTAAAAAGAAATAAAAAATACTTTTATTTTATTTTAATAAAAAAAGTAACATAAGTATTATATTTATTAACCTAACAAAGATATATTATTTATTCACTAAAAATATAATTTCTTTGTTAAAATGTGTGAAAATGATTATTATTGTTCCTTGCTACTCCTATTATTCAACTTTATATAATGATGTGATGATTTTTTTTTATTATATTGATTCTACTAACAGAGGATGATGAACAAGAACCCGTGCATTGCACGGGTACGAAATCTAGTCAATATATATATGTATAATTTAGTTCTCACCAAGGTGGCATTGAATACGTAATAAATAGTCATAAATGCATGGGTGATTAAAAATAAATTAAAAATATTTTGATTTTATTTTAATAAAAATAAGTAACATAAGTATCAATATATCAATCAACATCAATATCAATATATATATATATATATATATATATATATATATATATATATATATATATATATATATATATATATATATATATATATATATATATATATATATATATATATATATATATATATATATATATATATATGTATAATTGAGTTCTCACCAAGGTAGCATTGAATAGGTAATATATAGTAATAAATGCATGGGTAATTAAAAAAAATTAAAAATAGTTTGATTTTATTTTAATAAAAGTATGTAACATAAGTATTATATTTATTATCGTAAAAAAATTTATATATTCACTAAAAATGTAATTTATTTGTTTAGTGTATTTTCTTTTTGTTGATAAAAAAATTATTATTGTTCCTTGCTACTCCTATTATTCAACTTTATATATTGATATGGTTATTTATTTATTTTTATTATATTGACTCTAATAATGGAGGAGGATAAACAAGAACTCGTGCGATTAATTATATTCACTAAAAATGTAATTTCTTTGTATAATGTGTTTTCTTTTGTTGATAATAAAATTATTATTGTTCTTTGATACTCCTATTATTCAACTTTGTATATTGATACGGTTAAATTTTTTTTATTATATTGACTCTAATAACGGAGGATGATAAACAAGAACTCATGCATCGCACGGGCACGAAATCTAGTCAATATCAATATCAATATATATATATATATATATATATATATATATATATATATATATATATATATATATATATATATATATATATATATATATATATATATATATATATATATGAGTTCTCACCAAGGTGACATTGAATAAATAATAAATAGTCATAAATGCATGGGTGATTAAAAAAAATCAAAAATACTTTTATTTTATTTTAATAAAAAAATAACATAAATATTATATTTATTATCCTAAAAAGGTACATTATTTATTTACTAAAAATGTAATTTCTTTGTTAAATTTGTGAAAAAGATTATTATTGTTCCTTGCTACTCATATTATTCAACTTTATATATTGATGTGATTAAATTTTTTTTAATAATAATTCTAATAACAAATGATGATGAACAAGAACCCATGCATTGCACGGGCACAAAATCTAGTATATATGTATAATTGAGTTCTCACCAATGTGACATTGAATAAATAATAAATAGTCATAAATGCATGGGTGATTAAAAGTTTGAGTTCTCACCAAGGTGGCATTGAATAAATAATAAATAGTCATAAATGCATGAGTGATTAAAGAGAAATCAAAAATACTTTTATTTTATTTTAATAAAAAATAAACATAAGTGATAAGTATTATATTTATTATCCTAAAAAAAGTATATTATTTATTCACTAAAAATGTAATTTCTTTGTAAAATGTGTGAAAAAGATTATTATTGTTCCTTGCTACTCCTATTATTCAACTTTATATATTGATGTGATTAAAAAAAAATTATTATATTGATTCTAATAACAGAGGATGATGAACAAGAACCCGTGCATCGGACGAGCACGAAATCTAGTATATATATGTATAATTGAGTTCTCACCAAGGTGACATTGAATAAATAATAAATAGTCATAAATACATGGGTGATTAAAAAGAAATCAAAAATACTTTTATTTTATTTTAATTAAAAAAAACTTAAGTATTATATTTATTATCCTAAAAAGGTATATTATTTATTCATTAAAAATATAATTTCTTTGTTAAATGTGTGAAAAAGATTATTATTGTTCCTTGCTACTCCTATTATTCAACCTTATATATTGATGTGATTACATTTTTTTTATTATATTGATTCTAATACCAGAGGATGATGAACAAAAACCAGTGCATCGCACGGGCACGAAATCTAGTATATATGTAAAATTGAGTTCTCACCAAACACTGAATAGGTAATAAATAGCCATAAATGCATGGGTGATTAAAAAGGAATTAAAAATAGTTTTGTTTTATTTTAATAAGAGATAAGTAACATAAGTATTATATTTATCATCCAAAAAAATAATTATATTATACATTCACTAAAAATATAATTTCTTTGTTAAATGTGTTTTTTTGTTGATAAAAATATTATTATTGTTCATTGCTACTCCTATTATTCAACTTTACATATTGATATGACTAAATTTTTTTATTATATTTTTTCTAATAACGGAGTATGCACGATAAACAAGAACCCGTGTTATGTAAAATTGAGTTCTCACCAGGCATTGAATAGGTAATAAATAGACATAAATGCATGGGTGATTTAAAAGAAATAAAAAATTATATCAAAAATACTTTTATTTTATTTTAATAAAAAAAGTAACATAAGTATTATATTTATTATCCTAACAAAGGTATATTATTTATTCACTAAAAATATAATTTCTTTGTTAAATGTGTGAAAATGATTATTATTGTTCCTTGCTACTCGTATTATTCAACTTTATATATTGATGGTATAATTTTTTTTTATTATATTGATTCTACTAACAGAGAATAATGAACAAGAACCCGTGCATTGCACGGGCACGAAATCTAGCATTGAATAGGTAATAAATAGCCATAAATGCATGGGTGATTAAAAAGAAATAAAAAAATTATAACAAAAATACTTTTATTTTATTTTAATAAAAAGAAAAAGTAACATAAGTATTATATTTATTATCCTAACAAAGGTATATTATTTATTCACTAAAAATATAATTTCTTTGTTAAATGTGGGAAAATAATAATTATTATTCCTTGCTACTCGTATTATTCAACTTTATATATTGATGTGATGAATTTTTTTTTATTATATTGATTCTACTAACAGAGGATGATGAACAAGAACTCGTGCATCGCACGGGCACGAAATCTAGTATATATGTAAAATTGAGTTCTCACCAAGCATTGAATATGTAATTTTTGAGGGGAAGGATTGTATAGGTAATAAATAGCCATAAATGCATGGGTGATTAAAAAGAAATAAAAAATTATATCAAAATAATTTTATTTTATTTTAACAAAAAAAAAGTAACATAAGTATTATATTTATTACCCTAACAAAGGTATATTATTTATTCACTAAAAATATAATTTCTTTGTTAAAAGTGTGAAAAGGATTATTATTGTTCCTTGCTACTCCTATTAGTCAACTTTATATATTGATGTGATGAAATTGTTTTTATTATATTGATTCTACTAACAGAGGATGATGAACAAGAATCCGTGCATCGCACGAGCACGAAACCTAGTATATATGTAAAATTGAGTTCTCACCAAGCATTGAATAGGTAATAGATAGTCATAAATGCATGGGTGATTAAAAAGAAATAAAAAATTATTTTATTTTATTTTAATAAGAAATAAGTAACATAAGTATTATATTTATTATCCAATAAAAAAATTATATTATACATTCACTAAAAATGTAATTTATTTGTTAAATGTATTTTTTTTTGTTGATAAAAATATTATTATTGTTCTTTGCTACTCCTATTATTCAACTTTACATATTAAATTTACTATATTTCTTCTAATAACGGAGTATGCATGATAAACAAGAACCCGTGCATCGCGCGGGCATGAAATCTATTATATATGTATAATTGAGTAGTCAACAAGATGACATTGAATAAGTAATAAATCAATATATATATAAAATTGAGTTCTCACCAGGCATTGAATAAGTAATAAATAGCCATAAATGCATGGGTGATTAAAAAGAAATAAAAAATAATTTTGATTTTATTTTAATAAGAAATAAGTAACATAAGTATTATATTTATCATCCAAAAACAAAATTATATTATACATTCACTAAAAATGTGATTTCTTTGTTAAATGTGTTTTTTTTGTTGATAAAAATATTATTATTGTTCTTTGTTATTCCTATTAATCAACTTTACATATTGATATGATTAAGAAAATTTACTATATTTCTTCTAATAACGGAGTATGCATTATAAACAAGAACCCGTGCATTGCACGGGCACGAAATCTAGTATATATATGTAAAATTGAGTTCTCACCAAACATTGAATAAGTAATAAATAGTCATAAATGCATGAGTGATTAAAAAAAATTTAAAAATAGTTTTATTTTATTTTAATAAGAAATAAGTAACATAAGTATTATATTTATTATCCAAAAAAAATTATATTATACATTCACTAAAAATGTAATTTCTTTGTTAAATGTTTTTTTTTTTGTTGATAAAAATATTATTATTGTTCTTTGCTACTCCTATTATTCAACTTTACATATTGATATGATTAAAAAAATTATTATATTTCTTCTAATAACGGAGTATGCATGATAAACAAGAACCCGTGCATCGCACGGGCACCAAATCTAGTTAGTTAAATAAAATGACAATCCTAAGATTCAATGCTCTAATGCCTAAGTTATGAACATTTTAGTTACACCAATAATTGTGCTACCTACTTTATTTGTTTTATTTGTTAAACAAATTTTCAACAAAATAGATAAAAAGGGTATCAAAAGTTATCTTAAAAAAACATTTAATTGCATCTTAAAAACAAAATAAAAAGAAAAAAAAAATCTTAATCACATGACTCTATACCATGATCTCCTTAATCTGGCGACCCAATTTTTTGTTACTCCTCATATACCTTTTCACGTCAAATCCCACAAAATGGCCTTGAGTCCTTGACCCTTTGCTCTACCTCATTCTTCATACCTTTCAATATAATAAAACTAAGTTTGATCTCAATTACTGCACGTCTGCACATCAATATGTGATGAGCCTATTTCGAACAGTGTAAATTCTCTGGTAGAAAATAAAGATTACGACAAAAACAAATGAAAAAAATCATGCTTAACCATCAAGATTGAAAAAACAAAAATTGCTTATTACTAATGTAAAATACTAATATTGATTTCCTTCACAGTGACGTGATCAACAATGACATTATTGGTTTCTACACTACCAAGCAATAAGCAAAATAAAGGAGACCATACAGATATAGATCACTAACAACTACAGCGTATGAAGATAAATAGTTTGGGGATCATCCCGAAACAAATAACAAGGAATAAATAATATTTAGGAATTTTTTTTCATGAGTTATACTATCCTATACCAAAATTTCAGCAACATATAATGATGTTTCAGAAATTACATTGAGATATACACGTCAAAATCATTAGTGAAAAACAAGTTTTCGATGATCTGAACTTTTAAAAACACTATTGTATCCCTCTTTTTTGTAGGGTTATTGTATCCGATCCCTTATTTAAGTGGAAGAAAATTAGGCAAAATAAAATTTTAACTGGAAACTTTTTTTTTTTTGGCACGTGAAAAAGAAAAATGTAAGTTTTTGACTAAAACTTTTAAATATTATCATTGAAGTATACTTTGGGGTTTTGTACTTAAATTCAAATTTCAAAATTTGACTGAAAAATATCCGGAGTTTAGCATAAAATATCATCAGAGTATACCTTAATGTAATTCCTGAAACATTAGTATACCTTGGTGTAATTTCGCTATAAGTTTGATACCTTGGTTTGGTGAAAATTTTCCTAATATTTAAGTATCATTTGGTTGTCTTTGAAATATTATTTTGGGAGGAAACAAATATGTTTTTGCCAACTAGTTTGTACCCGTGCTATGCACGGGTTACTACAAAATTAAACAAATGATAAAAGTGAATATCTACGACTTCATTACAAAATAGTTAATTTTTAAACTTTAAAAGTAGCCTCTCAGACTAATCTCTCACACGTATTCTGTTTCCGGGTTCTTTTGGGTCGACTATGAAGTATCAAGTCTAAGGTGAGGAGCTCTGGCTGCAAATATCCACTAAGTGTTTGTTGGACCTGCAAAAGAAAACAAATGACTGCTCCGGGGGGGTTTCGGGGAGGGGCCCCTCCGACGATCAAGTCAGATCTCGCAGGTGGAGATAAAATCTAGAGAGAGAGAATATTTCGGGATTTGTGTAAGAGAGAGAAAGTTACCTGAAATAATGATTGACTGCCTATTTATAGAAGATGTCAGTGGCAGGGTACGTAATTTCCGAACCATGTTAGATGTAAGACGGAAACCTTCCGCGTTTTCCGTGCTGGGCTTGCCAGTTATGATTTTCTAGGCCAGGCTGAGTCATGATGACCTGTCGGAGGATATTCTTTGGACCATGGGGTTACGATTTCTATGCCACGTGTCATCGTCCCATAGGGTGGCCAAATTGTTGACCCGATGCCAATTTTGTGATATTGACCGCCACGTGTCGCCTTGTAATTGGTCGTTTGACTTGTTGACTTTTCCAATAATGTGACGACGTGGGACCCTCAAAAGGAATATTTTGGGTCCCAACATTTAGCCCCTCGAATGATGTCAAGTAAGAGTCTTGAACTTGGCATGATTCGAAATAAGTGTATTTTCTCACCTTAATACTTCATATTCCAATTTGACTGCTTTCAGCTTGGATTCTGAAGACGGTCAGAACATGAAAGTAGTAGCCCTCGAGATAAGGTTTCCATAGGTTTTCGAATCACCTTAATACGAGGACTAACGAGGGAGATATGGCCAAAATACTGAACAACCGTGAACATCATACGGAGCTATGAAGGGCGAGCCTAAGTGATGAGCTTTGGGCGAGTCTAGGAACCAGCCTTGGGCAGACCTAGCGACCAACTTTGGGCGAGCCAGCGGACTGAACACATCTGGAAGCCTTTCCATCATATCCTGAGGTATGGGTGAGTCAAAATGAGGTCCATGGGCGAGTCTACGGATCAAACAAACATCCGGGGGCTTCCTCCTTAGGGCTCGTTGCTTGGGCGAGTCAAAATCCTTTGTGATGGGCGAGTCAAAATTCTTGGTGACGGGCGAGTCAAATTCCAGCTTGGACATCTACCCATTAAAGCCCCTAGAGTGGGCGAGTCAAAATACTTCGTGATGGGCGAGTCAAATTTCAGCTTGGACCCTTACCCATTATAGCCCCTAGAGTGGGCACTACGCCAGATTTGACCTATAATAACGGTTTCAGGTTTTGCATTTAAGCGTTATATATGCGGGGTTTATTGTTTGGGGTGGGGGGGACAATAATAACAGTTATAAGTGTTATGAAAGGGCGGTTATCAATAACATTTCATTGGAGGGCGTTATAATTTCAGTACCATTTATAACGCTTACGTGGGTTAAGCGTTATTAGAGCATGGCGTCTTATAACGCTTTTCCTATATAACCGTTATTGTTGGCCTTTTATTTTTATAAAAAAAAGGGAACCCCACGTTCCCTAATATCCTTATTCCCCACCTACCTAGTAAACCGTACCTTTCCCACTTCTAACCCACCACCTCCCACTTTGTACCGAGTCGTTTACCCACTTCAATTAGTCCACAAATCTAATACTTATCAGAAGACACATTACCCAGATTGAAAAGAAATTGAAGGGAGGCTAATAAGAACTATCAGTAGTTGTCAAAAGACAAGAACAATCAATAACTTACAAACAAAGGTAAAGATTCCACGAACTTAACATTATATTACAATTTAGAGGAAAGTAAAAAAATAACAGTAGAATTACAATGTATCAAAATTAAATTTACAAATCAAACAAACTAGATCTACAAAAATCTCTATTCGATCTGGATTGTAGCTTCCATTCTGTAAAAATACATTCCACACCTGTAAAAACGGAACAAGAGAAAATGAAGATAATCAAAGCCTACATGCCTCCACCATTCGCTTTATTGCCCACATCAGTTTTTTTTTTTTTTGGTCCTCCCTAGTAGAAGTAAGAGATTTGACAGTGAGACTCACACTAAACCTCATAATAAAAACTAAAAAGGTTGAAACTTGTACCTGATTTGGGTCGCAGCCAACAATTTTGATTTCTGCTGGTTCCGCACACTCATCTTCCTAACAAATTCCAAGGACAAAAGAATCAAAATTTTCAGATATGGAATGAATCACAAACAATCCTATCCCTTCATGTTTCATTATTAGGCTCTATATAGAGGCAAAAAAAAAAAAAAAAAACCATCACGCAGACATGGAAAATGTTACTGGAATGAAATTTCAATGTAAAAATCTTCTCATCTAATTAAATACATGAACTCATCTAAATAAGAGATAGATAGAGTGATAAGAGAAGGAAGAGACAAAGAAAAATGAGGCCAAAAGAAAAGTAAGAGGGCATTAGGGCTGACTCTAGGACTTTTAAGCGAAAAAGAAAACAAAAAGAAAAAAACACTAAAAATAACTATAATTGTTTTGTCTTGAGACGTTATTATTTACTGATTTAATAACATTTTCGCTATAAGTGTTATTAATTCACTAATAATTATAACGGTTTACTCTTAAACAGTTATTATTGACCTAATAACTTTTTCGCTATAAGTGTTATTAATTCACTAAAAATAACTATAACGGTTTAGTCTTGAAACATTATTATTTACCGATCTAATAACGTTTTCGCTATAAGTGTTATTAATTCAGTGTTGTTGTTTCTATGTTTTGGCGTAGTGGGCCGAGTCAAAATACTTCGTGATGGGCGAGTCAAATTTCAGCTTGGACCCTTACCCATTATAGCCCCTAGAGTGGGCGAGTCAAAATACTTCGTGATGGGCGAGTCAAATTCCAGCTTGGACCCTTACCCATTATAGCCCCTTGAGTGGGCGGACGTAGAATCGTTGAAATGGGCGACCCTAGGGGCTAAATAAGCCCATAGAATAAACCAATGGGCGACCCTAGGGGCTAAATAAGCCCTTAGAGGTAGACCAAGTAATATAAATGCATTCAGGAGTGGGCCCAATGATATTGGACATCTATTGCTTCTGGTCTGACATTTATTGCTCCTGGCATGTTGGGCCCTTTTTCCTTGATGGGCCTGTCCAACAGTTCCCTTGCGGCCTGTCTCAAAATTGCTCTATTTGGCCCAATAATGTGACGCGGAGGGGTTGACGTCAAGGATTTTTGCTATAAAGATGTTGAGAGCGTCATTTTTCTCATCATTTCCTCACTTCACTTTCCAAAAACTTGAGCTTTTTAGAGAGAGAAAGTAGAGAGAAAGTGCTTGTTTTGAGGGAATTGGCTCTGTCTAAGGATCATAATCTTCCAGCTAATCTTCATCCAATCTTCAACAGGTACGCCTTGATCTTGTATTATACTTGTATGTTTAGTCTTTTTATCATTTCTTTAATAACGAGTTCTCCCCCAATTAGCCATAGCGATTCTGTAAACTGGTGGGAGAACCTTATCAATCAACCCAACTCGCCTGCTATTTCTTCATTTTCTGAAAATTGCTCCACAAATAATCCTCACGCCTATGAAGTGGCGGATGAGAGTATCTGCCCAATGTTGCATAACATGGCCATGATAAGTGACCAAAATAATGAAGTGGACATAGATGTACCTTTAGCTATTCTTTTGTTAGGGCAGACGCGCACAATAATATTACCCTATGGTGATGGGTTTGAGTAGTCAGTGTCGAGTGAAACAAGTTGGGTAGACTCTCCCATAAACTTTCCTTGGAAAGTGACAAAGGTGACCGACTATATACAGGTCGTTACTCATCCTGCTATACGCATAATGATGGGGGAGGAATTGGATTAGGAGCAACCTTCTACTTCTTGGCGCTCCGTTAACCAACAATCTCCTGAGCACCCGGACGAACGGGCTAAGAGCTTCTATATAGATAAAAAGTTTCACGATCAAATGTACAAGGATAGCAGATTTCTCTCAAATTTTGCTCTTGACTTCTTTATCAACCCGCCATACACTTTGATAGCCCCTGAGATGCTCCAGCAAGTTAAGGAGCCGCCTCATAAATGTATAGCCCTCTACAAAATACCCGGAGTTAGCATAAAATATCATCAGAGTATACCTTAATGTAATTCCTGAAACATCAGTATACCTTGGTGTAATTTTGCTATAAGTTTGATACCTTGGTTTGGTGAAAATTTTCATAATATTTAAGTATCATTTGGTTGTCTTTGAAATACTATTTTGGGAGGAAACAGATATGTTTTTGCCAACTAGTTTGTACCCGTGCTATACACGGGTTATTACAAAATTAAATAGATGGTAAAAGTGAATATCTACGACTTCATTACAAAATAGTCAATTTTTAAAACTTTAAAAGTAGCCTCTCAAACTAATCTCTCACACGTATTCAATTCTATTCACTAATGAAAATTGAAATTAATAAAGATTACAACGATTAATTGGAAATCAAAATACATATAACCTTAATGTAACATATATCAAACATAGTATCAAATTCATAGCCAAATATTACAATCTCTTATAGCAAAAAGGCCATGAAAGTGTGTTGCAAATACTTTAGATATGTTTATTTTGTGCTGTGTAGTGTGATAATTTATTGTTAATGTTATTTTTTTTTTTGCATCCTTAAAACATAGTATGATACATGTATAAGTATAACACCCTATTAGTTGGATATTAAATTCCATTTTTTTTCCCTTTCCACTCTAGTCGTTCTCATGTAACTTTATTTGATAATTACAAAAAACTACAGAAAAAACAAATAGCAAATTTTTTCGGAAGAATTTTTCCGCACAACAAAAAAGGATTATTTGGACCTAGGTCATGAAATTTGCATATTGCAACGCATATGATACCATACACGTATGCAATTAGTGATACAAATAAATAAAAAAGTGACTTTTGTCCGCCTCGTGTGAGAGACCTTCTCATAAAAAAATTACTCAGCCAAAAAAATTTATCGTTTGCTCCCATTTTGACTCTCAATATGGTTGAGGTTTGAAAGTCATTGTAGCAAGCTATCTACTAGAAGTTTACAATCTTGATCTTAGCCAAATGGCCAAGAAATTTGAGGCTTGCTTTAACGTTAGCCATTTGTTTTTATACATGTTCATTGCTTAATATCTTCCTTCTTTCTTTCGATGTGGGACTCATAACAAAGTAATGTAGATAACATTATTTGCCATAATCTTAGGCTAAAGTGACGTTAGGTTAATTGTTTATATCACATAATGCTTTTTTCTTCCCTTATATATATATATATATATATATATATATATATATATATATATATATATATATATATATATATATATATATATATATATATATATATATATATATATATATATATATATATATATATATATATATACCATAATCCTTCTTTCGTTCATTTTGTTTTATGAGCCATAATCTTTCTTTTTTTATGAGCAAAAATCATGTACTTTACTTGACCTTTTTCTTTCTTTCCTTATTTTTTTTATCACCACTTACTCATAATCCTTCTTTCGTTCCTTTTCTTTTAATCACCCATAAACTTTCTTTCACTTGATTTTTAAGTTGCAATTATTTGAATGGAATAATTATTCGTATGCCTTTTCTTGGATTGCAAATTTGTAGTTTACTTTATTTTTTTCCCAAATCTTTTTTGCAAATTGGTAATTATTCTGATGTGTTTTGTTCCAATTTAGACCCTCTACTTTCACATTTAATTTGCATCATTTCATCAAACAAAATTTGAATATATACAATTACATATTGATAAACTAAATAACATTCTACGTCGAGGTCCAAAAAAAAAAAACACCTAGGAAAGTAAGGGGAGCCGAATTACCAACAATTCAACCAAATCCCAAATAATCTACACTTGACCGAGTCAAAGCCAATGAGCAAGAAAGATGAGTTTTGCTAAAATGTGTAACCTTTTTTTTTATACATATGCTTCATATCTTATTCTCTTGCTCAATGTGGGACTCAGAATTAAGTTTTATAGCACTTGTAAATTGTAATGGAGTAAAGGAAAAATCATTCTTAGACTAATTAGATAATTTGCAATTTAAACCATGCCATTTTTACTGAAAAAAAGGTTTTCAAATTCATTTGTTTCTATAATACAAATAAACCCATCTTTGTGAGTTGAAGCCTAGTAGGCTAGTATCATCAACCACCAATTAAGCTGGTTAAAATTTTGCATTACACTTGCCTTCTTGGATTCTCGTAATCTTCAATTTCTTGTTTTCTTAAAATCATCGGGTATGCCTAGGTGGTGATTTGTAGGAATGTTTTTCCGGGGTGTCAATTTGGCATCCCTTGGGAGATGCAATGAAAATTACAATTTTTCAAAAAAATTTCTATGTGATATTAGATTACATAGTTGCTGTTAAATACCCTACAATAAGTGGTGAAAGCTAATACATTTACTGTATTGTACTTATCTTGCTTGACCCTATCATAAGTGGTAAAAGCTAATACATTTATTGTATTGTACTTAGGGGTGAGCAATGGGATCAAGTATCTGGTTTTGGATTCGGAACCGGTCAGGATCCGGCGGGTTTAGATTTGGAATCAGTCCTACAGGGACCAGTTCTGGTTCCAGAATTTCGGAACTGGTTGGAACCAGTACCAGTTCCGGGTACCAGTTTTTAGGACCAGGTACCCGCCGGGTACCCGGCAGGACCAATTCCAAGAACCAGTTTATGAGTTTCATACTTTGATGTGGCATTTAATTTTATTAATTTTTGTTTTTGTATTTTTGTTTTTGGGTTATAATATTATGATTTTAGGTAAAATTTAGTAATAGATGGTTTATTAAAGAGAGTTGTATAAAATAATATTAAGTTTTGGGGAAAAAAGAGAACCAAAAAGTCTATGAAAAAGTGGAAATGGGTATTTGGTCCCAGAACTAGTACCCGCTAGTTCCAGTACCAGTTTCCAGATTTCAAATTCGCCAGTACCAGTTCCAGTACCAGTTCCCAAATTTCACGATCCGCCAGTACCAGTTTCAGGTATTTTACACGGGTACCCGGCCATACTCACCCGTAATTGTACTCATCTTGCTTGACCCTATAATAAGTGGTCCAAGCTAATACAATTGTACCTATAAGTGGCCAAACCCCTCTAAATGTATATAGTCAACGTCATTCTTGACTTGTTTTTTCAATGTGGGACTCATAAAATCTATTAAAGAAAAACAGAGGATATGTATATTTAAGTTTGCAAATTAATAAGAAATTGAGATTTTTTTTTTCCTTTTTCTTTGGGAGATTGGTGTTCATCAACAATTAACGGCATATAGAAACGTCAAGCTAATATAATCTTTTCTCTAAAAAAAAAAAGAAAAAGCTAATGTAATCTAATGTGTACATCTAATACTTCATAATTTATCATGTTTGCAGCAATATGTGGGCTTTTCTTTCCTTTTTTGTTTCCCATCGTACCTTATGATTTGCCTTTTACAAATTGCCATGAACTCATGATGGAAGGAATCTTCACCGGCACACATTTGGGCTATGTTTGGCACGAAAAGCTAGCTTTTCAATAAAAGTTACAGCTTGAAGCTTGCAGCTAGTATTTTTTACTCTCTGCTACCAAACAGTTTGACATATGATTTTCAACATGCAGCTACAACTACATCTCTCTACAACTAATTTTGTGAAAGCTATCCCTGCAAGCTTTCACCTACAGCTACAGCAACAACTAGTTTATTAGCATTTTGTAGCAATTTTTAGCAGTTTTCTACACATTACTTTCCTTTATTTACATTTGACAGGTACAACTACAGCTAATTTCGCCAAAAATAGCCTTGATGAGATTTTGTTTCCTTCTTTGCTTAATTGCTTAGCGTATGCCATGATTTCTTTCTTTTAATTTTCTCCTAACGATGACAAATTTCCTTAAATGATGCGTTGAAGCCGTATAAATTGGTCATTCAAATTTCAAAATTGGGATTTTGGAGGGAGTACACAGAACGTCTGAGATTGGGTTTTGAAGCTCTCTCGTGAAACCTACATTCTAATTCTAATATAAGATATGTTGGAAATAAATTCGAAGTTCAAATAATTAGTTGACATACCAATTTGCCAATGCGTGAACAGTGAATTACAAGTTCAAACAAGAGAAATAGATTTACATCGTAACATCTACTTAGTCATATCCTCACTTTGAGGAGTCTATTTAAATTCATTATTTACAAGCGCTTTGTAGAATTATTGGAGTAAACCCTTATATTTCTACCAATTTACGAAAAAATGGAATTCAACATATTGTTCTTTTTTAAATCTTAATTAAATCACTACTATAACACCTAAATGAATTAAATACTAAGGTCCTGTTCTTTTCGTCGTCTCGCTCCATGTTGTATTCATTTCCGCTCCGTTTTGCGTCGTTTCGTTCCACATTCTATACTTTATTTTGTCTCACAATTTTATTTCAATATTCCGCCATTGCGTTCTTCAGCATCCCGCACTTTCCATTGAAGAAAACATGACCTAACCCGATGCATCAAACAAGTCCCAAAACTAGTTTACATTTAAAACCAATCTTCAATCAAATGGTATTTTATTGATCATATAATTCAAATCACACCGTTGTAATTTTGTAAGCATAAAAATCATTTGAAGCACTTTGTCCGTTCTTCTCGCAAATTCCCAAATTTCATTTTATTTTCTCAAACCCCTTGCTTCCTAGAGTAAAGTTTCATCCTATAGTAGCCTTTTAGCACACAGTATGGTAAACCTATGCATAATCCTTAATCCATACTTCAAGCTAGCTCAAAGATCATACGTGTGAGGCGACTTATTGAGAAATATAATATACATTGATTAGATCTCCAATCATTCATTTAAACTTTTGATTGAGAGATGAACAATAAGTAACACCGGTACTTACAAAAATGACACCATAGTAAAAGGTAAACCTCCACTACATAGACAAATAAGTAACACTATATATTATAAAGTGATACCATAATTATTAAGGTGGCTAGTGTAGACACCAAAAATTGTGTCTATAATAAGTCCCCGTAAGAACCCGATGATGAAAGGATTGGATTTTGCTTGAACTTGGGTTGCGATAATAATTTCTCTGATGATTAGCCCAGTTCATTTGAATTAACTAGTGGAAGCCTTTTGTACAGGTGATCCAAACCAGTTGGACTCAATTCAATTAGAGTCCAAAGCTGAGAGATAGGCCTCTTTGAACCGAAGTGCCCGAAAGGGAAGCCAAACCCATGAGTCAACCCTTAGTCAAACAAGGGAACTCAGTCAATCCCACGTGGACCCCCTCGGAAAAGCCTCCCCTGCTTGGAAAAACAGTCTGGCACCTATACAGACACGCCGCTCCAGGTCCAAGCGGCCACGCTTGGGCTCAAGCGGTTGTGCCGCTAGGCCAAGCGGCTTGACCGCTTTTCCTGCCAGCTCAGTCGCTTGGCCTAGCTGAATGGCCGCCTGGACCTTTTCTCGCGGACGGCGAATTCGAGGCCCATCTCGATTTCCGTGCCAAACCCTAGCAGCTCCCCCTCTTCTATAAACAAACCTTAGGGTTCAGTTGAAGAGGTTGGTTTTGAGGTTGGCAGTTTCTCTCTCAGGTTGGGAATTCTAGAGATTCTCTCTCTCTCTCTCTCTCTCTCTCTCTCTCTCTCTCTCTCTCACATATTAAACCATAAATTCTTATTCTACTCCTTCTTTAGGTTAGCCCTAGCACCACAAAATAAACCTTTATACTTCATCAAGAGCATGAATTCAAGCATTATAACCCAATAAGTTCATTGTGAGCATCCAGGTAATCCAACCTGAGGGTTTTCAATAAATTTTTATATTGCTTTTTATTACTAACGATTTTGGTTTATGTGATATGTACATGCATGGCGCTTTTTGAGAAAAAGGGCTTGTATTAAGCCTAATTAATGGATGAATGAATGTTTTAATTTTGTTATTTATTGCTTCTTATGATTAAATTGTGCTTTGTTTGTGGATTGGTGGATGAATTATTTGTTTGACTTCTAACTTGCAGGTTTTAGCATATTTATCGTTTTTAGCAATAAAAGCATGTAATTTGATAAAATGTTAAAAGTGGTCACAATAATAATGTTTGTTCAACCCATTAGTTAAAACTAGGAATTTGGACAAAGTGAACCTTGTTTGGAACCGTAGCATTAATAATTATATTGAATCGATTAGTAAAGGTCGTTGTTGTCAACGGGCGAGTTGGGTGCCTAACACCTTCCTAGCTCGTACTCACGCCCTCGAACTCATTTATGAAGTCGATTTTCCCAATAGGGATTGGGGTGCACAGGAATTGAGTTGACGTCTTTCTAAACTATTGACTTGATTTCAAGGTTTCCAAATTACCTTAAATTTGGTGGCGACTTCCGACAACCTTAATCATGTCCTTAGTACAAAAGGAAAATCTTCATGTGCATTTACACTCAAAGGTTCACGAAAACCTGAACGGCCGCGCTCTCCCAGGCTGCCCGGAAACCCAAAGGAAGAGGGGGCGAAAAGGGGAGAAAAAATCTGGTAGCCTGCAGTGGCGATTTCACTAGGGACATGATTAAGAGGGTGTAACTTAAAAATCGATTCATTATCATTATTTTTGCTTGGTTCACTACCTTGAGTGTTCTTATTATTATTTTGTGACTTATCATTCATCTATTAATTTGCATTCATTGCATTCATGTGCATGCGCTTGCGCGACTTCCGAGCTTGTTTTTACAAGTTCAAACTAGTTTTTAGCCAATGGAGTGTGGTGAAGTGCCTTGGTGAGAATCCACTCGATTCTTCTTTGCCAAGAAACATGGATCACCCCACCTCATGTACCTTCCTACGCATTCGTCCATTCGATGAGTAAGATAACTAGAATGCCTCACATTGTCGCGCATCCAGCGGATTGTAGTACATTCATGATCATGAGTACCTTTTGACCAAAATCCTTAAGCCTACCCCATTGCATGAACTAGAACCAATGTTTTAGGTTGAAACTCAGTCCCATGTCCATGCTAGATTTTCTTAATCTTGTCATTTGCGTTGTTGTGCTGTTTGCCCATATGTGAACACAATCTTTGCGTAGTGTTTTTGGTCGTCATAGAATATTAGGTTAGACCCCAATTAGGATCTTTTCCTTTTTTGAGTCTAGATTTTGTCCTAAGATTGAGTCTAGAATCTTTATTTTTAGGAAACAATGCTCGTTACCTTAGGAAATACTTGGATGCTTTATTCTTTCCTTTTATTTAGGTAGTGAGTCTAGGCCAAAAGATCTTGATAATATCTCTCCCCTCTCCTTTTAGTCAAGAGTATAATATCTTTTGCTTTATCCCATATTGAGTCGAGATAATATCTCCCCCCTCCTTTTAGTCAAGAGTATAATATCTTTTGCTTTATCCCATATTGAGTCGAGATAATATCTCTCCCCTCTCCTTTTAGTCAAGAGTATAATATCTTTCATCTTTCTTTTCTCGTGTCGAGATCTTTTGACCTAAACCCATTACTTAGTCCCCAAGGGTAACTATGTTGATAGAATATTCTAGATAGAGACTTCCCACTTTTGTTTTAAGATTTTCTTTTGTGGAACTCTTTAGTCTTTCCTTTTCTAAGTCTTATCCGCTGTCCAGGATTGGGAAGAAAACAGTCGGTCCGAAAAGTTGGGAACGCGATCATAGTAATCAACGTCTGGCTAGGAAGCTCGTATTGGAGTCTCCCCCTCCGAGCAAAGCTAGGTCTGACACAGTGTTTGTTACTCCCCCTCCATATCGACCACCTGGTTCTAAGTTGACCAAAATGGCCGAAGATGATATGCCACCTCCACCACCTAAGACTGCTGATGAGATGTTGACTGAAATGATGAAAATGTTGGAAACCATGGGAAACCGTGTGACATGGATAGAAAGCAAGGTTAAGGAAGCTGATCCTTTCAACTAAGATGATCCTCCACCTCGAGATGACAAAGTAGAAGAGCTAAGTGCTCAAATTAAGAACCTTGAGTTAGCTCTAACACAAAACAAGATCATAAGTGACTAGATGATCAATGCTGAAGCATATTCCTCTCACATCAAGGGGAAGCTCCCACAAAAGTTCTTTATGCCTGAAGTCCCCACCTTCAAAGCCGACGATCCAAAAGATCAGATAAGGGCTTTCACTACTGCGATGGGCCTAAGAGGAGTGGATCCTGACCTCTATATTCATCTTTTCTCACAAACCTTGGACCCCACAGTTAGGGCATAGTTTTTCAAGCTTGAGCCCAATCAGATTCAAGAATGGAACAAAGTGTCTAGCTTATTCCTCACTAGGTACGCCGACAACATCATCCAACCAACTACCATGAGAGAGTTGGAAGCAATAAAGCAAGGTGAAAATGAAAGCTTCACAGACTTTGTTAAGCAATGGAGAACTAAAGTGGCCGAAATGCTTGACCATCCATCCGAGGAAGAGCAAATTCGAAAACTCATCAAGAACTTATAACCTCCTTACTTGATTCCTCTCAAATATCAAGCAATTACTTCATACACACAACTCAATAATGTGGGATTGCTCATAGAGGATGATTAAGCACTTAAAAAGGAGAAAAGCAAGGACTTCTTCAACAAGGGCACTTATAACTCGAACTATAAGAAGAATCCGAACTCGGGAAGATCTTCCAACAAGGTTAATGAAGTCAATGATGTCTACAACAAACTGCAAAGACAATACACCCCATTGGGCGTGACCTATTATAGACACCAAATTGTGTCTCTGTCCCACCAAAAACCCGATGATGATGGATATGGAATAACATGGACAGTAAGAATTTCCGAAGTGTTCAAACTCTTGATCATTGGAATAAAGCCTCTCATTTCACCATAATCACATACCTTTTTCTGTAACCTTTCCAACGACCCTTACCTCGTCCCAAACGGACACCGGAGTCAAAAGATGTGATACCACAAAGATATGGGACAAAAGAGATGCTCTGATTACCGCACTCCACGGTTCAAATAGGATTCTCCTCCATTAGAGGAATAATTACAAAGTGGGCCTAATTTACATGGATTCTTCACACAAAATATCTTTAAAATGACATATTATGGGTCCAAGTCCAGTAAGAAACGAATGAGATATGATCCAATTACCGCAAGGTATACTGAAATGCATACCTCTTTAGTGTTTGGGCCATAACTCCCGAAATACTCATGAGAATTGGGCTTATAATATGTCCAAATTAAAAAAAGCCCTTTGAATAAGGAATCCAATGCAAAACGAATCAGGTCAAACGAAGAAGTTATGGGCCGTCAAAATTTGTCTCGCTCCCCGTCTGAGCGGCTAAACCGCTTGCACAAGCGGCTGGACCGCTTGCCATAGCGGCTGAGCCGCTTGCCCAAGCAGCTGGACCGCTTGCCCTAGCGGCTGATCCGCTTTCCCAAGCAGCTGAACCGCTTGCCCTAGCGGCTAGCCGCTTGGACGCCAAACGGTCCCCACCGAAAGGCGCCTGTTGGACTATTTTGTCCGGCCTTTTGTCAGTTCCGTCCCAGACCTAAACCTACCTCTATATATACTATTTTCCTCCGTTTTTTCAAGGGGAGCACAATGGAGAGGTCAAACTGAACCCTAGATCTCTCTAATTAACCCTAATCTCTCTATCTTCATCCATCTCCTTCCTCCTCACCAAGAAAACAACTCTAATTATCCTTTCACCACAAAAACTGATCCTTTATCCTTTCCACCACAAATAAACCTTTCATTAATCTTCACAAGACAACACATAATTTATCTACCTTTGATCAAGAACAAGAATCTTTGGGAATTCGTCCGTTCGTAAGTGAACATCCAAGTTATCCATCCTGAGGGTTTATTTTCTTTAAATCAATTCTTTATAAAATCATGTTTTACTTAGATTATGCTTATGGTTTATGTATTTGCATGTTTTCATTATGATTTTGTATATTAGTATATTAATCATGTTAGATTAGTTTAAATTCATGTTTATTGCATATTTAGTATAAAAATCATGTTTTGCATATTTACACGTTTAATTAGTATAGAATTAGATTAATTGCATGATTAGATCAATTTTCATATTTGTTATAATTATTGCATGAGAAGCATGTTCTTATTAACTAATTTTTTGTTTCTTTGATTTAATTCTAATGAAGTTACTAACTTATTTATTGATGCAAGTTGGCAATTGGCGCGTTAAGCAATAACGGTAGGTTTTGGAGAAATATTATCATCTTGTGTATTTATTGAGTTAATGTTGCGCTTTATTAATTCATAGCATGTAATTGGATAAATCATGTGCAAAGCGATAACAATAGCAATAATTCATGTTGTTCAATCCACTTAGTTAATCCTAGGATTTGGACGACCGAATTTGTTTGGAACCGTGCGACTTTAATTATTAATCAAGATCAATTAGTCCAACCAATTCGTACTCACACCCCCGAACTCAACTTTGGTCCTTTGGGTCATTAGAGTTAATTTATCCCCAATCGGGATTGGGGTGCATTAAACCTAGGTTGGAGTCTTTCTAGACTTTCGATTTGGGTTCTTTATTGGTTTCCAAGTGTTTTCCTTAAAACTTGGTGGCGACTCTTCAATTATCCTAAACACCCAATAGTCAAGGGAGTAAAATTCAAACCCTGGTGTTTACACCTATGCTAAAGCTTTGGAAAAGCTTGTCAAGAATGACTATCTCAATGTCATGGGTCCCACTCCAGATCCTGACATCGAAAAGAGGAGCCAATCATGGATTCCTGATCTTTATTGAAAATTCCATAGAGGAAAAGGACATGATACCGAGAAGTGTTGGACACTCAAAAATAAAATCCAGGATCTTTTTGACAATGGGACTATTCCCAAGCCAAAGAATGTTCCCACTCCAAACAACAACACCAATCCTCTAGGTGCGGTTTTCATCATTACAAATGAAGAGGAAGAAAAGGACCCCTCTCGTTTGATTGTGCCAATGAGACATTCTATCCCACCATTTAAGCTTGACTCCCTCCACCTAGAGGTAGTCAGACTTTGGGAAAGCTATAGAGACGAGGAAGATGCTACCCTCCAGATTTCTAAAGCTTGGTACGACTCCTCTGATGATGAATCTCCTCAAGTTGAACACCTCACGAGGTCGGGAAGGCACTATATACCACCCCATCTCCAAAATAAAGATCCACTACAAAACACAGCTTTAGTTATACCACAAGTGAGAGACTCTCCGCTAGTCCAAAACAAGGACCAAAACCCTCCAAAAGAGGATGATGGCACTACACTGCTTAAACAGCTTCAAAAGACTAAGGCCGATATCTCTATATGGCAACTTTGACTACCTCTCAAATGCATAGAAATGCCTTACTAAAAGCACTTAATCAAACTATGGTTTCCCCCGAAACTACTCCGGATGACTTAGTCAATCTCCTCACAAAAGGAAATTCTTTGCAAGCAATTGCATTTACTAATGAAGACCTTCCACCCGAAGGAACTCATCACACTAAGGCACTCTACCTAACTTCCATATGTGAGAAGAAACAGGTTCCAATGACCTTAATAGACAATGGGTCCGCTATCAACGTTTGTCCCCTAAGGACCGCCCAATTCTTGGGCATAAATGTCAACAACCTCGCACATCCCACACAAGGGTTGAGGGCTTACAACAATTCCAAACGAAATGTCTTGGGCATGTTTTCGATTAACCTTAACACTGGACCAATTGAGAAAATGGTACAATTCCACGTCATCGACATCCCAGCTTCATTCAATTTACTCCTAAGACGCCCATGGCTCCATGGATTAAACGCAATAGCTTCAACATTACACCAAAATGTCAAAATGATGGTCGGAGGGGTAGTTCTAGAGGTTAGAGCTGATTCTATGATCGCTAGCATTGAAGACACGCCGGTTCTTAAAGTCGAGCATACTGCGCAAGACGAAGAATTCTGGGGCTTTATGACTGAAGGCATCGCCGTACTTGAGCAAGATATAGCTCCTTTCACACCATATTCCCACCTCGGAATTAATGCCATTCTAAGAAATCAGGGACACTTCCCTGGCACACCTCTAGGCAAAGATGCCTCCAAACCACTTCCAGTTTGGTCATACAAATCTTTTTGGGTTGGGCTATGACCCTACTAAACAAGAATTACGGGAATACATTGCTAAAGAAAAGGCGAAAAGAAGGGCCATTAAGGAAAACAAAGTGTATGACATCCCCATGGCACCCTACCCTCACACACTAAACGGGCAGTTTGTCCAGTCTAAAGATCCATTCCCTTATTATGGCTTTCTCGAGCCCTATGTTCTCCCTGTTTATGGAATCCAAGTTCCCAGATTCAAAGTCTTCCAAGACTGCTACGCGCTGGAAGAAACTCCTTTGCCTGTAAGGAGGCTGAACTTTGATTGGGTAGAGGACACACCCAACAATGCTTTGGGTCTATTATTTGGACAAGAGCATCGCCATCCAAAAGATGAGGAGCTCCACAATGTCAATAATGCAATTCAAGATGCGAACTTTGACCCAACTAAGTTGTTCACTCCAAACGAGGGTCAACTCACAAAGCAGAAACGCACCATAAGTTGGACAAGAGCCAACGGAAAAAAGATCAAGATCACGATCTCCGAAGAATCCAAGCCTGACGCCGACACCGACTCCGACCGGTCTGAGTCTGGTTCTGAAGACGAGTCTAATATAGTAGAGTCGGGTGGTCCACCCAAATCTATGTTTAATTCTGTTTGCAAGTCTAATGATGTTAAAGCCAATAGTAATGGCTCAGTTGATGTTCCAGTTTCCTCTATCAATAAAATGATTACTGATTCCGCTTACTTCTTGGATTACTTAATAGCTAATAATTCAAAAGATGAACAAGAATTGCCCAAAGCAGTAACTAAAACACTATTAGAGCATGAACAAAAGACTTCAATTGTGGAAGAAACAGAATTAATTAATCTTGCAAGTGATCAAGAGCCGCGCCAAGTGCGCATTGGCTTATCGTTAACTCCCAAAGAGCGAGAAAGCTTTATAAATCTCTTAAAAGAATACATAGACATTTTCGCTTGGTCCTACAAAGATATGGCGGGAATAAGTCGTGAGATAGCACAGCATACAATGCCGCTCAATCCTGATTCAAAACCGGTAAAGCAAAAACTTCGGAGAATGAAATCTAAGTGGACATTGAAAATTCAAGAAGAGGTGCAGAAACAGCTCGCAGTAGGTTTTATTAGGGTTTCTCAATATCCAGAATGGGTTGCTAACATAGTGCCCGTCCAAAAAAGGACGGCAAAGTAAGGATGTGCGTCGATTTTAGAGATCTAAACAAGGCAAGTCCAAAGGACGACTTTCCCTTGCCACATATAGACGTACTGGTGGATAATACCGCAGGACATGCCCTCTTATCATTCATGGATGGCTATGCAGGGTATAACCAAATACAAATGGCCGAAGAAGACATGGAGAAAACCACCTTCATAACCCAATGGGGAACATATTGCTATACCGTCATGCCTTTCGGGTTGAAGAATGCGAGAGTAACTTCTGGCAAGCTCTTAGGGTTCGTCATAAGCACAAGAGACATTGAAATTGATCCTACCAAAATCAAAGCTATAAGAGACATGCCCTCTCCCAAAAATGAAAAGGAGATAAGAGGATTCTTAGGACGGCTCCAATATATAAGTCGATTCATATCCAAATTGACTATTACATGCGAGCCTATCTTTAAAAAGCTTAAAAAGGACACTAAATCTACATGGGATGATCAATGCCAACAAGCTTTCGACAAGATCAAGGAATACTTAGCTAATCCACCCGTATTGATTCCGCCAATTCCGGGAAAACCACTTATGCTATACCTAACAGTCACAGAAACTACCATGAGTGCTATGTTGGCCCAAAAGGTGGAGAATGATGAAAAGACAATATACTACCTTAGCAAGAAATTCCTAGAATACAAAACACGCTACTCCATACTAGAGAAAACGTGTCTCGCATTGGTCACTGCAACAAAGAAGCTTCGACATTACATGCTACAATCTATCCATATAAAGTCAAGGATGAATCCACTAAAGTAGTTGTTCGAAAAACCTATTCTTAGTGGAAGAATAGCAAGGTGAACCGTCATGCTTTCAGAATTCGATCTAACTTTTAAACACCAAAAGGCAATCAAAGGACATGCCATTTCTGAACATCTCGCTGAAAACCCAGTTAATAGTGAAGATGCCACACATGACTTTCCTGATGAAGGAATAATGAGTGTCGAAGAAACCACTTGGCAGTTATACTTTGACGGAGCATCAAACCAAAAAGGTTATGGCGTAGGAATATTATTAGTCAGCCTAGAAGGCGCACATACACCCCTAGCCGTCAAACTAGACCATGATGTAACCAACAACGGCGCCGAGTATGAAGCATGCATCATTGGTTTAGAAGCGGCAATAGAACTACAAATTAAGGATAAAAAGGTATATGGAGATTCAACTCTCATCATAAACCAACTACGGAATGGAAGCAGTACTCCCAGTCGAGGTAGAAATCCCTTCCTTAAGGATAGTTTTGGAAAGTGAATTACCCGAAGTGGATTGGGTCCAAGCCCGGTATGACCAATTGGTCTTGCTAGATGAAAGACGACTAAATGCCCTACATTATGGTCATGTCTACCAAGCAAGGATGGCAAGACATTTTGACCAACGATGCAAGGTTAGAGGACTAAAAGAAGGAGACTTAGTTCTAAAAGAGGTAAGACCAATTGTAGTCGACCCTCGGGGAAAGTTCAAGTCTGATTGGGTCAGCCCATACGTTATCAAGATAGTATTATCCGGTGGAGCGGTAAAGTTAATGGATTTAGACGGCAACGAGTTCACTCAACTCACAAACATGGACCAACTTAAGTGATTCTATGCACAAATGTTAAATCTTTGAGAGAGCCCACTAAGACACCAAGTCCAAGTCAAAATCGGTCAAACCAGTCCACGCGGGGCCCACGACTGAAAAAAAAAAAACGAGATTTGATTTTACAAACTACATTGGTCTGATTCCGCATGGATATGTATGTAACCCATATCACCTAGGCCCGACCACTTTAATAAAATAAATCTCTAAGGGAGTTTTAATCCATTCGATTAATGCAAAAATAAGCAAGTCTTTCATTAATATGGCTAAAGTTCATTACATGCTCCAATAATAATTAAAAAAAAAAGTGCGAGAAGAAATAATAAATAAATAAAAGGGAAATTCTAAACTACATCTACTTGGGCATGCAAACCCGTTATTTGAATTATACTACTAAGCAAAAAGAACAAGACTTGCTAGACAACTAGAGGTGGACTACTCCTCCTTGTCTTTAACTTCGGGCTCTTGGACGGGTTCGCTAGGCTCATCAAGTTCCATTCGTTCTTTTGGAGCCCATCTTTCCCTACCATAGCTAGAAGAGGCCTCGTGATCATTGGGCCTAATTGGAGCTACTTGCTTGGCCGAGTGGGCCGGATTCTTCCTCTTCTTGGATTGGGCCTTGGCCTTACCTTTTCCCTTACCTTTAGTTTGGGGCTTGGAAGGCTTAGCGGGTCTATCAATGGGAGTTATCCTTACACCGCTTGGCTCATCATATTTGCGGATTTTGAACAACTCCTTTTCCTTTTCTAGGAGCCTTTGGTTGACTTGGTGGTCACCGCTCCAAATCCACTCCTCATAAAAGCTAGACAACCCGTTTGAGTACGGGTATACCGGCTTAGTCCACACTTGGCGACGTCCAATGTCGTTCCCAATTAGACACCAAGGAGGATGTTAAGGGCCTTTGGCAAGGAGGTTCACAACTTACATTCGGGATCCTTTGCCTTAAGTCGTATTGGTGGAGGAGGCGGTTCGTTAAGAAGAACGTCAAAGTATGCAAACCAATGATCCTCGTAAAGGGCACATTCTCACTACACCCTACAATCTTGGTGGTACGCCACCATGGGACAAACAAAGCCTGTTGGATGTCTGTGTAGAAGTATGCTATCCATTCTTCTCGAGAGGATTTGGAGAATTTTCGGCGCCTCGCCGGAAAATGCTTAAGGAGGAACTTCCTAGTGTCTATTGGGGCCTCAAGCAAGTGAAGCCTCTCTTGAAGCCATATCTACACAAAAATAACAAAAGAAAAAATTCAAGTCAATAGAAGATGAGAATTTCACCAAATAAAGTTAAATCCACAAAGATTAAGGCTTTATCACAAAACTTACTTGAAGGAGTAAAGGGCTCCCGGTGAAGGACTTTTGAGGATTGCTCTTGAGCCTATCTAAAGCAAGGATTGTCTCTCCCACAACCAAGTTCATAGGAGAGCTATCCCATTGAATTTGCTCGGTCACCCTAAGAAGGCAAGCTTTGCCCCTATTGATAGTCATCTTCTTCTCGGAGGGAATAAGAGCATCTTCGTTACCACCAACGAACAAATAACGATGGAGGAGGCAAAATACAAAGACACGTTTCTTGTACCTCATATCCATCGCATCCCGGGCCTTGGAGGTGAAGAAAGTCACAAGCTTGGCAAGATCAACATCCTCACCATGAAGCACTTGACCCGCTTGACGGGGAGACAACCCGAGATACTTTTGAAAATCACCCACGAAAGCATTCCCCAAGTAAGGAACGACGGGAGGGCTTTCGGTTGGAAAGCCAATGATATTGGAGAACTCCTCCACCAAAGGGCACATCTTATGAGCACTAAAACGGAAGACATGAAACTTAGGGTCCCAAAACTCAATGGAAGCATGAAGAAAGTCCCACAAAATCTTAACTTATTTGAGGTGAAAGAAGGCATTAAGGTGGAAGGGAGTAAGCTCTAACCTCTCCTCTACAGTCATGGAAGCCAACCAAGCATCAAAGACATCATCAAAGTTCACCATTGTTAAGATTAAGGATTTTCTCTCAAGGAATTTTCTCTCTCTAGGGGCTCAAAGCAAGTGGTGAGAAGAGAAGAGAAAGAAATCCAACTATATAGAGGCCACGGTTGGATTCTCGTCGAAAAATTAAGGAAATTCAGACAACGGAAGAAAAAGGGGCCATGCGGCCTCACAGCTGGACCGGACGGCTTAGCCGCTAGGACAAGCGGCTAAGCCGCTCCAACAAGCGCTTGACCGCTAGAACAAGCGGCCAAACCGCAAGCCCAAGCGGCATAGTCGCTTGCCCAAGCGGCAAGCCGCTAGTAGCTCTAGCGGTCACCCTGTATAGGCACCTGGTGTGCTATTTCGCGAGAGGCCTCAGTCTACCCGACCCCACCGTATGACCGGGTTCCACCTTGCTAATTCCCACTTGGACAGATTTTGAAAGCCTTCCCTTATATTTTTCTTACCTTAATTTTGGCTCTTGCCACTTTTCTATTTATTCCCTTTTTATTTTCTTTCCTTCTTTTTATTTTAATTATCAAGTTCTACTTTTATTCTTTTTATTTTCTGATTCTTTATTTTCTTTTTTAATTTTTTCCCTTTTATTATCCTTTTCTATTTTCCTTTATTTTTATTTTAGGGGAATGGGTACCCAAATGTGCTAAATTCTCGGGAATCCTAAATTCTCGAATATAGTGATTTGTGATTAGGGGTGAAACTTATTCGGATTAAATTTAAAATCCAATCCAATCCAATCCAAATTAGGCGATTCGGATTGGACTATCTGGATATCGGATTGGATTCGGACTCGTAAAAAATATTTTTTAGATTTTCGGATTGGATTCGGACTCACCATTTCGGAGTCCAATAATCCAATCCAATCCAAATTAGATATAAATTAATAAATGAATATACATATAATCCAAAAATGATACTAGCCCAAAATAAAAAATATAAACTACAAATTAAAACCTAAGGGATTGAAGGCAACAATAAAATGCATACATAAATTAGAAGATAAAAACCCTTTCAGACAACTCACTCTAGTCACGCCTTAGCAGTCACTCGTCCACTTGCTATCTCTTTACACATATGTCTTCTCCATGTACACTAAGCGGAGATTACCGAACACATTTGAAACTACATAATTTGCATTTTTTTAATAAATGTTGTAGACTTAGTTGGTTTCGACATTTGTATTATTATCTTATCGATGAACTTTTTTTACGTAATGGACATTGTCGTAGAAAAGGTAAGGAATCAAGAAACAATTGGATTATTCAGATCAGATTGGATTACGGAAAATAATTTGGATTGGATTCGGACTCAAAAATCAAAGTCGAAATTTAGTTTGGATTGGATTTGGACTCAAAATTTCGAGTCCAAATTTTTTTGGATTGGATTTGGACTAGCCCATAATCCAATCCATAGTCCAAACTTTCACCCCTATTTGTGATTTCCCACTCGAAAATTAGTTGATTAAGTTCACATATGGGCATTTGCGTGATATATGTTTGTGCGTTAATAAAATGCAATATTTATAGCAGGTTTAATACAAGCCCGAAAGTTCAAAATGCACTACAACAAATATCACT
The DNA here is from genome assembly GCA_038025085.1 of Tetragonia tetragonoides. NCBI lineage: Eukaryota > Viridiplantae > Streptophyta > Magnoliopsida > Caryophyllales > Aizoaceae > Tetragonia > Tetragonia tetragonoides. The sequence continues at coordinate 3,381,721 of CM076147.1, forward strand.
GGCCATCTTCGCCAGTACTCGAACCCGCCTTAGATGACTCTCCGAGGCCATTCGATGATGGAGCACCTGAAGGACCATGCTGAGACATCGCCCAAGCTCTAGAGTCAAAAGCAAATAATGAACCCGTTAAGTAAGCGGGATCCAGTGAATGTTGCGGTGGCTCCGACATGCCGGGATAGCCGCCATACCCCGTACTCTCCTGACTCCAAGAGCCCCTTGGAGGTACTGGAGGATACATGGGCATATGATAGCCCGGATACCCCATATAGGGAGGTGGTGCAGGCCACTGCGAAAGATAACGCACTTGGGGCGGGTTCCCCGTATCCACTCTAGCTCGAGGAGTCCCCTGACGCACCTCCGTACTCTCCTGCCTAGGAGGAGGACGCTGCGGTGTAGACACCGACTCCGGAGTACAAATAACTGGAGGCTTGGGAGGCCTCACCACAGGAACAGGCTACGAAATTAGTTCAAGGTCAGAAAATTACAAAAATTCAAATCAAACACTATTACTTGAAATGAACATACCTCTCGAACGTCGACCGACGACTCGTGCATACACTCCGAGACGCGAACCTGGAAAACCAATTCTTAAAGGCCTACATGCCCCTATAGTTCTTCCGCGTCTCCGCAGCATCCAACTGTGCACGTAAAAGAAAAGAGTCAGTATAAATACAAAGGAAACATTGCAAATTACAATGGACTCTCGCTTACCCCGCTACAACCAGCTGGTAGAGGCAATCCCTCAACCTCCTCATTGGGACCATGAAACTCAGGAATCAAGAGAACCTGAGGTGATCCATCCCCTCCTGTATAATTCACTGACATAGAAGGGAGAGTAAGGCGCGGAGAGGAAGCAGTCGCATGAGACGACGAAGAACTCCCAGCTTTTTGCAAAGACCCAAAAATATTAGACATATTTCTAAATTTCCAAACGAAATTGAGAAACAAAAGTACATTACTTACCGGGTCGGTAGAGAAGTTGGGGCACAACTGGACCTCAACAAAATCAGTATATGCCACCATAAGATCCGCCTCAGGATCAACCGGAAGCAAATACTCGAGGGCATTCGCCCCGACAGCAGCCGTCCTTACTTGCTCCACGGTAAGGTGACGAACGTAAAGCATAGAATCCGGAGGATCCAAAGGAATCCTCGGAGCCGGAAGGTGGGAAAAAGTCTGCCTAATCAGTCTCTCTCCCAAGAACCACTCAAAATCGAAAGGACCCTCAATAAGGATCCTCCTCTGATCATACTCCCGAGCACCCAAAAATCTATCCGAGAGACCTGGGAGGTAATCCGTCCAGGGAAACCAATCGACCTACAAAAGCAAAGATTGAGCACACAAAAGGATAAAAGGACGAAAAAAGTACAAAGGTTAATGGCTTACATCCTGAGCGGTCAAGGGATATATCGCCTCCCTAAGGGCGTGCGGCGTAGTAAATGGGCAAGATGCCCGTCCCTTCCAGGTTTGCATCGCTGGAAAGAACAAATCCCCTGTCTCGAAAAAAGGGGCGAGGTCGGAGAAATGCTCATAAAACCAAATCTAAGACATGCAAAGCACATAGATTAGACATAAGTTATTAGTAAAAAGCCAAAAACACAAAGTATAAGAAGGGTAGAAGGAAATTACCTCCATAACCTTCCAATAATCGACTAAGGAGACGCGAGACGCGCCCTCCTCTCCACTGAGGCGGCTGGACTGCCTCAAACACCGTAGAAGACAAGAGTATGTGGGAAGACCCCAATTTTACTCTGCAACTCTGTCCAAATCCGTCAAGCACGGGAAATAGCGAACATGGTACCTACTAGCTTTATTCGAAAAGACGGAACAAGCTAGAACATAGGCCAAGAAAAGGCGGGCGTGATGCTCCACCGTGACCTTCTTAAACTTCCTCGGGTTGGTCAAGAATTGGACCATAACGTCAGTCCGGCCATACTCCCTACCATCCCAGTTGGCCCCAAAAAGGCCAAACATCTCCACCATAAGCTCCCTACTCACATCTCCATAAGTGATAGGAGTACCGATGCAAGGAAGCCCGTAAATGAGACCAAAATCGAAAGGGGTGATCATGATCTCACCCATAGGAAAATGAAAAGTACTGGTAGTATCCCAGTACCGCTCCGCAAGACCTCTAACAAGCAAGCGGTCGAAGCGCTCGGCAGAAGCGATAGACGCTAAAAAGTGACCGAAGCCACAACGCTCCACAATAGCATAGACCGAAGGAGTCACGTACCTACGGGCTTTCTCGATACCCGAAAGGCTACCATAACCCCGCATGGTAGTGTCGTCATCCTATACAACACAATAATTGCAAGACAATTAGCTAGGTGATTCTAGTAACAACTACCAGTCTCCGGTTTAGTCCGGTTTAGTCCTAAGTTTGTACAACCGATATGACAAAAGTGAATTTTAAAGAGAACGAATTTCACACAAGTTTATTCTCCACAAATATACTCAAAAAACCAGCTACCACCACAACAAAAATAAACTTCACTCAAGTTTATTTTCACAAAAAAAAATATGATAATTGCAACGAGAATAAATTTCATACAAATTTATTGTCCACTATTAAAGATGAATTTCACGCAAATTCATTCTTCACATGCAAAATATATATAATACAAGAACCGACGGGAATTCACAAATTAGTAAGAAAAACAATTTCACGCAAATTGGTTTTTCCACATTTAGCTACACTACAGTTCTCAACCTAAAAATTCTATGATTGCCTACACATGATTTTCTAAGTGTAAATGAGCAAAGAAAAAAAAAAGAGACGACATACCCGACATTTGGTACCAACGGTAACCAAATGCTTCTTTTTCTTTAAAACAAGATCGCTGGGCTCCCAATGATCGGTAGGATGAATATCACTACGAGTGAACTTATCCTGGACTAACCGGCTCTCACCCACCCGGTGATGGGGTATACCGGAAACAAAAACCCGAGTGAAAACATTCAGGGCCTCCTGAACAACAATCTCTTGCCCCTTCCTTTTCCTACCTTCTCTAACTTTAGGAGCCATGGATGAAGAGCAAAAATGGAGTTTTTGGAAATTTGAGTGAAACTCACAAAACGACAAATTCACACAATTTTGAGTTTTGACACTCAAAAACACAAGAACAACTAACAAAATCAAGTTCTATTAAGAATTTGAGCAAGAAAACCTCAAGATTTGGAGCTAGGGGCTTTGATGGAGGTTGAGAGCTTCGAAGAAAAATGGAGGAGAGAGAAAGGAGAAGGCAAAATGAGGAAGATGACCCATTTCGGCCACCCCCTTTTCTTTTTATGCATACCCGTGAAAAAACCTAATGGCCGGTCAAACCGCCAAGGTGGACGGTCAGACCGCCCACCTGGCGGTCAGACTGCAAGGCAAGCGACTTTGCCGCTAGTCCCAACGGCTTGACCGTTTGGGTGAGCGGTTCAACCGCTCCACCAAGCGGCATAGCCGCTCCAGCCAGCGATTTAGCCGCTCCACCTAGCGGTTCGACCGCTTGACGTGCGGCTTGACCGCCTGGCCCACTCTCTCACCTCTGACATTTTTTGGACCATTGGTTCAAAATCAGTGGGCCCCACACGAGGCCCATAGCAGTTATTTGCGCGCCAAAGTCCATTTATGAAAGCAGGACTACTTTAAACCCACAGGTTTGTACATCTAAACTCGGCCAAATGGCATGGGCTCGCACCCGACCTAAGGTCTGAGCAACATTTTTTACTACTCACCTTATCTCTAACGAAATATTTTTATTGTGTAACCTACAGCACAGGGTTCCCCTTCGACTGAAAATTGAAGGACGTTTATTGTGTTACCTACAGCACAGGGTCACCCTTCGACTAAAAATCGAAGGATTTTTATCTTTTATCTTATTTCTAACAAAATACTTTTATTGTGTAACCTATAGCACAGGGTTCCCCTTCGACTGAAAATCGAAGGACATTTATTGTTTGACCTAAAGCACATGGTCACCTTTCGACTAAAAATCGAAGGATATTTATCCTTTATTCTTATTTCTATAGAAATATTTTTATTGTTTGACCTACAATATAGAGTCCCCTTCAACTAAAAATTGAAGGAACTTTATCTTTTATTCTTATTTCTAACGAAATATCTTTAATGTGTATCCTACAGCATAGGGTTCCCCTTCGACTAAAAATCGAAGGACATTTGTTGTGTAACCTACAGCACAGGGTTCCCCTTCGACTAAAAATTGAATGACATTTATTGTGTAACCTACAGCATAGGGTTCCCCTTCGACTGAAAATCGAAGGACATTTATTGTGTGACCTACAACATAGGCTCTCCCTCGACTGAAAATTGAAGGATTTTTATCATTTATTACCTATCTTAAATATTTTTATTGTGTGGCCTATAGCACAGGGTCTCTCCATTCGACTGATAATCGAAAGATTTTTTTATTGTGTGATCTACAACATAGGGTCAAACTCTCGGTCGAATAAACCGGGAAATTTATTACTCTAAAATGATTGTTTATCTTTAACTGATTGTCACCTCACTCAGTTTGCCTGTTTTATTGCAGGTATTGGCACAGGAATACTTTGACCTTCGCCCTATTCGAGCTCGGCAAAAGTAGGGGCTTCTGTAGACACCAAAAATTGTGTCTATAATAAGTCCCCGTAAAAACCCGATGATGAAAGGATTGGATTTTGCTCGAACTTGGGTTGCGATAATAATTTCTCTGATGATTAGCCCAGTTCATTTGAATTAACCAGTGGAAGCCTTTTGTACAGGTGATCCAAACCTGTTGGACTCAATTCAATTGGAGTCTAAAGCTGAGAGATAGGCCTCTTTGAACCTAATGGCCCGAAAGGGAACCCAAACCCATGAGTCAACCCTTGGTCAAACAAGGGAACTTAGTCAAAAAGCCTCCCCCGCTTGGAAAAATAGTCAGGCACCTATACAGGCACGCCGCTCCAGGTCCCAGCGGCCACGCATGGGCTCAAGCGGTGGCCGCTAGGACAAGCGGTTGTGCCGCTAGGCCAAGCGGCTTGACCGCTTGCCTTGCGGCTAAGCCGTTTGCCAAGAAGCTTAACCGCTTGTCCTGCCAGCTCAGCCGCTTGGCCTAGCTGAATGGCCACCTGGACCTTTTCTCGCGGACGGCGAATTCGAGGCCCATCTCGATTTCCGTGCCAAACCCTGGCAGCTCCCCCTCTTCTATATAAACCTTAGGGTTCAGTTGAAGAGGTTGGTCCTGTTCTCTCTCAGGTTGGGAATTCTAGAGATTCTCTCTCTCTCTCTCTCTCTCTCTCTCTCTCTCTCTCATATGAAACCATAAATTCTGATTCTACTCCTTCTTTAGGTTAGCCCTAGCACTACAAAATAAACCTTCATACTTCATCAAGAGCATGAATTCAAGCATTATAACCCAATAAGTTCATTGTGAGCATCTAGGTAATCCAACCTGAGGGTTTTCAATAAATTTTTATATTGCTTGTTATTACTAACGATTTTTGTTTATGTGATATGTACATGCATGGCGCGTTTTGAGCAAAAGGACTTGTATTAAGCCTAATTAATGGATGAATGAATGTTTTAATTTTTTTATTTATTGCTTCTTATGATTAAATTGTGCTTTGTTTGTGGATTGGTGGATGAATTATTGGTTTGTCTTCTAGCTTGCAGGTTTTAGCATATTTATCGTTTTTAGTAATAAAAGCATGTAATTTGATAAATTGTTAAAAGTGGTCACAATAATAATGTTTGTTCAACCCATTAGTTAAAACTAGGAATTTGGACAAATTGAACCTCGTTTGGAACCGTAGCATTAATAATTATATTGAATCGATTAGTAAAGGTCGTTGTTGTCAACGGGCGAGTTGGGTGCCTAACACCTTCCTAGCTCGTACTCACGCCCCGGAACTCATTTATGAAGTCAATTTCCCCAATAGGGATTGGGGTGCACAGGAATTGAGTTGACGTCTTTCTAGACTATTTACTTGATTCCAAGGTTTCCAAATTACCTTAAATTTGGTGGCGACTTCCGACAACCTTAATCATGTCCTTAGTGCAAAAGGAAAATCTTCATGTGCATTCACACTCATAGGTTCACGAAAACCCGAACGACCGCGCTCTCCCAGGCTGCCCGGAAACCCGAAGGAAAAGGAGTCGAAAAGGGGAGAAAAAATCTGGTAGCCTACAGTTGGCTTGAAAATAAGAAAGAGACACATGCTTATCAAGTTGAAAAAAATAATATTTTGTAACTATTTTATAAGAAGACATGTGTTAATGATAGAGAGTAGTGAGAAAGAAAGAGTAAAGTTGAGGAAAAAAAAAAAGAAGATAATAAATCAGTAAAAAATACATAAATAAATAAGTACTCTCTCTATTCTAATTTATTTCTTTGTTAAATACTATAAAGATTAACAATGTAATAATATTCTTTTTGATTTATATCTTTGAAAAATCCTATGTTTATAATTTTTGCAATTATTTATGGTCAAAAGGTATCATAGACATCGTTAAAAAATATTTGACAAGATTTATTTATTTAGGACGGAGAGCAGAGACGGAGCATCAAGAGGGCCTAGGGTGGTCGTGGCCCTTGTCAGAATATTAAGATCATATATTATAACATGGCCAATTAACCAGATTGGTATTTAAAATAAGGGGTCCTTGACATATTGGTATTTTTTGTTGCTCAGGCGACATATGAGTATATTAAAAATACACCGGCGATAAATACACCCAAAATACCTTGCCGGATGGAATTTTTGATTAAAATATTATTAATTAGTATTTGTTGTGTATTCCTACAATTTTCAGCCTAAAAAATGCAAATTTTAATTTCTACACTCATTTTATTTATTTTCCCCTTTTCTCTCATTTTATTTTATTTTCGTAATTAGGGGTAGCCCATTACCGTTGCCCATTGCCGTCATTGATTTTAGCTTCGTGTGGTTGATGTTGATCTGTTAAATCTTACAACCATAGCCACCAGAGTTTCGTCAAAAGAGAAATTGGTAACTTTGGTACAATACGAAATGGGTTTTTTTTTTTTTTGGCAACAAGAAATACAGATACATTCATATACAATAAACAGAAATAGAACAACTAAAACTAAAACAAACAAACTAAAAACTACATACTAAGCACTAACACTACAACTATCCACACTACCACAATCAAGGGCAATTCAATTCCTTGTTGGAGAATCCACAGCATTAGGATGATCAAGAGCCCTCCGCTTGGTTCCCACACAAAACATCGGTTCCTTTTGGGTACTCATCCTCTGACCACGAAGACGCACACCAAGACCACAAGTTGATCCGCAAGACACCAAGTAAGAGGAAGCAGCAGACCAACAAGCACCACACACTCCTGGCCGGCGGTGAGAACAAGACCTGGCAGAGAACTTAAAAATAGGAGGATCGACATGAACAGAGGTAGTACCACCCATATCCAAAGAAGGTTCACCATCCAAACTAGACACACGAGACAATGGAGAACAACTAGAATCATCCGCACGAGCACTCTGGTTCAAAGAACACAGTGGGTCTAAACTCACGGAGGCTTCTAAAGAAGGGTAGCTTTCAGAAGCCATCATGATTGATTCAGGAGGTTCCACTGAGCTAGCAATCTTCTCGACACCCCGGATTTCTAACCTTCATTATGGATGAACCATTAGGGTGGTAGAAACTGATCTTTTTCCCATGTTTAACCAGCTCATAAACAACAGAAGAAATACTAAGACATGAGCCCTGGCCCCGTCGGTTGTAAAACCGAAACTTAGGCTCTACAACATCTTTGTTACCCTGCATACAACCAGCTTCTTCACCAATTCGTGAGTCCACCATCATACTCCCATAGACATCCTCCACACCATTACCAACAACAGAAAAAACAGACCCAATGTCGTCACAAAGATCCCTTTTGTTGTCACAAGTCATTCTAGTGTGAGTGTTCTCAATACTGGATGAGCTGCTAGGAACATTTGCTACACAACTATTACTCACAACCTGGAAGGAACAACTAGAGGAAGCTTCATCTTCCTTACAAATCAAAACCTTTTTTCCTTTTCTATCCTGACACTCACCAGAATTCTCCGCATGACTCCTTTTAGCCCTGGAACTAGGGTTGTCCATAGTCGGATATCCGAAATTCCGGATAGTGAATTTTGATATTCGAATCCGTATCCGAAATTATCGGATATCCGAAATTTTGGAATCGGATACTCGGATATCCGATATCCGAAAAAGTTAATTTTTTTTCTATATTAATTGACTTTTATTTGGTTATTTTTCAGATATTTCGGATATTTTTGGATATTTCGGATATCCGAATCTAAAAGTATCCAAAATTTATCCATAAAATCCAAAAAAATTGGATAATTTTCGGATAGTTTCGGATATTTCGGATATCCGTATCCGAAAAATATCCGAAATTACGATTTTTCGGATATTTCGGATATCCGAAATTTTCAAAGTTGATATCCGAATTCGTATCCGAAATTTTGGATATCCACTTTTATTCAGATATCCGTTTTTTCGGATATTTTCGGATCGAATTTTCGGATCGAATGATCGGATACAGACTATTTTGAACAACCCTACCTGGAACCACAACCCAATAACTCCACAACCTTACTCAATTCCCGCTGAATATCCTTATTTTTAGGTTTATTAGTCTTAGCCTTCAATAGATTAGATTGAGCATCCTCTACTAATCCTAGCTCCAATGAAGCAATAGCTCTCCTAAACAAGGCTTTTGTGTGTGAAGATTCCCAACCCAGAACAACTGAACACATGTTACGAGCACGCAGAAAATCCCGAAATTTAAGTACACAAGCAGCTAGATTTAAATTTAGGGAGATGGCCAAATCATGAAATGTAAATTGCTCATCATCACACATGGGCATACCAAAGCAAAGTAATTTAGCAGCTTTAACATAACATGTATGAGCATTCTTGAATTTACCCTCCTTAAACCAACAATTTCCTTGATCCTTAAGAGCATTCACATGGAAAAAAAAAATCTTTAGGATCCTCCAAATGTGCAAGAAATTGACACAGATCATCCTCCACCAAATCATCATCCTTAGTGCAAAGATGAGCATTCACCAAATCGGATAGAAAGGACTTGGAATTCATGATTATCAACCACAAAGAAACTCAAGAAAAGGTAGAAAACAAAAGCCCCCAAACAATTTTACCAAACCAACGACACACCAACCAGTGCCTGAATTGAGCAAATCTAAGCAAACCCTAAAAAAACGAAAGAGAAATACATGAAAAAGACAAAAAGTGACCTGGCCGGCGAGAAGGCAGTGTCTATCGACAACCACCAGCCGCCGGCGGGCTGATTAGAGCCCTCAAAATGGGTTGATTGATGATCGACACTTTAGAGGAAGTTTTTAGAGAGAGAGAGAGAGAGAAAACGAAATGGGTTTGTTATAGAATTAATTTACAGAGTCAAAAAGGAGAGATTTCTTTCTCTGTAGTAATTATATGGGGATTTTGTTGTTATTTGTGAGTTTAGAGAGAGATTCATACGAAGAGTTGGATGAGGAAATCTCTGAAAGAATCGGTGTGTAATTTTCGTAGTCCTTGACACATTGGTGCTGGAGTGTGTCTTGGCTGAAGAAGGGCGCTGATTGTGACGTGGTGGTTGTGGTTGTAGAGGAGGTGGTGTGGTGGTTGTAGTGGTTGGGAAATCTTTTTCCCCAATTTCAATCTAATAGGTGACAAAAGTAACAATTCAAAAGGGAAAGGAAAAATCAAATAAAATGAGGGGAGAAGATTGGTTAATTTAAAAGGTTAATGCAAATTTGAATCTATGAACAAATGGTTGGAAGATTGGGGAAGATGACGATTACAGTGAAGAATGGAGGAAAAGGGAAAAGGGGAAAGAAAAGAAAAAGAGGAAAAAAATATTGAAATTACAATTTTTAGGCTGAAATAATAGGAATACAACAATAAATAAAAAGATAATATTTTAATCAAAGATTTGCTCTGACAAGGTATTTTTGGGTGTATTTGTCATCGTTGTATTTTTAACATACCCATATGTCGCCTGAGCAACAAAAAATATCAATGTGTTGAGGGACCTTCATTTTATATATCAATCTGGTTATGGTTAATTGGCCATTATAACATGCAGACTATTGACATTGTGAACATGCTGGTGTAGTTGGTGTAGCGCTTAATTCGAGGAGTTTATTGTTTTCGCTGGTCTTGAGTTCAAGTCCTAGTGAGATAAATTTTTGTCATTTGTTTCTGTTCCTTATTGTGGCCTACACAATTTGATTTAATTTCTATTTGTTACATTGTTCAACATTATTCCCCTCCTATAAAGAGGCATTATTGATTAGTAATTTTCTTTTCCGTATTACTTTAAAATTATATGTAATTTTCACAATAAAATATACTGAAAAATTAAAATGATTTTTAAGAAAATTTAAGCGCAATTTGGTGAAAATCACTTACAAAGTTTCACCTTTTGTCCAATACTCCCTGAATTGTTGTTATTTGTTCGGTATCACCTTAAAAGTTGATTCCGCCTTATGAGTCACCCCTTAAGTGATTTTCGGGCCAAATTCCTTACTTTTCTTCCCATTTTGCCCTCACGTGTGAAGCACATGTCAATTTAATTGAACCCCCCTGTTTGACCAATTTAATTACCCATCTGACCATTAACTAATTAACTAATTAATTAGTGACCTAACTTACAAAAGTAATCGCTTCACCCCTAATTCCCCCCCTCTCTGCCGTTGTTGACCTTCTTCATTCACCCTCTTTATCTTCGTCTAGTGTTTGATTTTGGTTTTCTCTCATCTCTTTCAGGGTCATATCTTTCTCTCTCCTATTCAATTCTGTTTTCTCCCCATTTTTGCACTAAATTAGCGTCTTTTACCCCCAATTTCAGCAAAATGAAAGGGTTGTTGCCATTATTTGCTTGATTTTGCCTTACTTTGAATTGGGGTTGATTTAAGTCGGTTGATTTTGAATGGTGAAAGATGTCAAACTCCCATTCAACCCCTTCTTCGTGGCCTCAAAATAAAACCACATATATATAAATCAATCCCCCAAGTTGGACAGACACGCACTAGAGAAAGAGAGAGAGAGAGAGAGAGAGAGAGAAGATGAAGAAGAAATCGACGATGATGATGAAGATGAAGAAATTGCAGAACACCGATTTAATAATAAAGATGAAGACGAAGATGAAGAAGAGGAGGAGGAAAAAGAAGACATGTTCAAGAGGATTAATTCACTTTTGAGTGACTTGTGCAAGTCATGTGAGGGCAAATCAGGCAGAAAAATATAAAGTTAGCCAGATTTTCATCTAAGGGTGACTCACAGGGCGGAATCAACTTTTAAGGTGGTACTAAGCAAATGGCATTTTCTGACAACATTGGAGACGTCCACCTAAGCGAACCATTGTAATAAAATTTAAATAAAAATATAGGTTTTGGCATAGAATATATATTAAGTTGTACTTTCCTAAATCGTTAACGAGTAGACTACTAGAGGTTATATATACTAAAGTTATACTTTCCTAAGTCGTTAAAGAGTAGAATATTAGATTTTAACTAGCATATAACTTTACTTCTGTCGCTTAAAAAATTTAATTTCTTCCACCATTGGAAAGAGTACGAAATATCATTTAAAATGAGACTCATTTATAATATGTTTTATTGATTATAAATAAAGTATGAGTATATAAAAGATGCATAATTTATTCAACATAGGTAGCGTCTACCTAAAAAGGTAATTAGCTTGACAACTAAAGAGTTGCAAAGTAAATAAAAAAATAAAAAAAAAAGAGAGAAAAAAATCTCACATTGCTTAGCTTTTATTTAAAGAAATAATGAGATAAAAAAAAACAATGAGATATAAGAAAACAAAAGAGCAAAAAGGAATCAAATAACATAGCCAAAAAAAAAAGAATTATGTTGTGCGAAGTTTTTTTTTTTTTTTTTTTTTTTATCTAACCACCGTATTACGACATCAACTTGCATTTAAAGAAGAAACGTCAGAAATTACAGCATCTAAAACATTACTAGGAAAATAAAACTCCCAAAAGCGACAACCCAACTCCCACTAGACGTTGTGCGAAGATTTAAAGTTCCAAAATGGCACTAGACGTAAACTTAGTTTACAACTCCAATGCATTAAAATAGTTATTGCCTTATTCCCTTTTTCTTTAACTAGTTGGTGGAACGCGTGCGTTGCACGCGTCCCCCCAAATGGGTTAACATAATTTAAAAGGTTAAATAGTAATTACAAATCCATAAAAAAATAATTGTAATTAGTGAACCTGAATCATATTTTTCATACATAAAGAGATTAAAATATTATACAAATTCAAAAGATTGTCTCCACTACATATATGCTGGACTCTTCACCAATTTTGCTTCATTATTATTACTTTCAGAAGTGATTTGAAATCATGTCCTTAACGGGTTTGATCATATGCTATCTGCCAATGTATTGCTCCTTTGAAATCCTCTTAAACTAAAATCTAAGCTTCAATCATTAGCTAACAAATCTGCGTGAATCCATATACACAAAGTTGTACGTCCCAACTAACTATGCTCCATAGCTTCCTGCATTGTATTTGCGCATGAATAAGTTATGACTCTAACAACATTGCTTGGATTCCTTATTCAAGATACTCTCTCCACTTCAGTTGCCAAATAACTTGGAACTCAAGATATTATCTCGTGCACCCAAGCAAATGTGGGCACAACAACTACGAGAAGCGGTAGGCAGGCCACCTTCTATCACCATTCCATTGACAAACGATTTCTTCGAACTGCAAAATATTGAGAATTAGGTTATCAAACTTTTTCCCAAAATCAAATTGCCAAACTATGCCAATCAACCTTTTCTTTTTTTCTTTTTTTGAAATGTGAAAACAGCGATAGGGTGCTTAATTGATATTGAGTTCCACCACGGCTGAAATTCCATGAAAAATTACAGTTTATAACTTGCTTAACCCCGACAAGAAGGTGAGCTACAGTATTAAGTATTAACCCCCCTTCCCCTCTCACATGAGAACTTTCAAAATAACATTGCTAAAAAAACCTCTACCACTGTATCAACACAATCTAATCAATATCACTTGCTTCCACCCAAGGCGCACTGCAACCTCAATGACATGATCTTGCTGCTCTGCTCACTGTCAGCTAAGATATCCATATGGATTTGATGTGTTTTGTTGCTACCACAAGCAGCCTTGCAGACCCACGAATCACAACACTAAGCCCAATCAGACTATCCTCCATGACAGCAACATCTGAGTTAATTTTCACCACACCCACAGGAGCTACCAAACTCATACAAGAGTCAACAGTCCATGTTGTATCTCTTTTTTAGGAGTACTCCCTCATTTAGTGAAGGAAACCAGGGACAAGGACTTCCATATTTGGCGTCTCTGAAGCAAGCACCACATCATTCCTAACTTTCCACACAGCCCACGTGACTGTCAACATCACACTCAGCTCCTCTTTGCAAACACCTCGAGAGTCCTCACAAAAGAAGGCTCATTAACATTTGCAATAGTCCAGTGAATGAGCTCTTATCCCAAATACTTCTGACCTGCTGGCAGTAAAAAACAGCATGGCGCACATTTTCACTCGCTTGGCCACAAATCACACAAGTGGGATCATCTCTAATATGTCTATGCTGTAAATTCTGAAACACCCCAAATTCCCCGATCAAGCACGTCAAAAGAAATGTTTAGCCCCCAAATTAACTTCCACAACCACCAGAATTGAAAAACCTTTGGCAGCCTAATACTCAATTGAATGTCAAAACAGCAGCAGCTTCCGCCTCACAGAATACACCTTTGACCCTCTCTTCCTCCAAACAGCCTTTTCCACACCCATTAACTCAAACACTTGCAGATCCCTATTTGAATCAGCTCTTGGCGTAGGAAAAACCGACACCTGAGTCTCCAATCACCCTTGCATCAACCCAAACATTAATGCTATCTCCATTCCTACTGTCCATTTCAAACTTTCAAAAAGAAAGACTTAGCACCCCAAATGCTCCGCCATGAGTAATTTGGGTCCCAACCTCTTAAGAATTGAGTGCATTCTATATTTGGGAAATATTTCGCTTTCATCACACGATCAGCACAGTTTCCCCCCATTCATAAGCGATAAGCCTCCAACCCTGTTTTAAGATCGCGAAAGCCCATACCTCCCATATGCTTGGGTAAGTACAACGACTGAAATAAGAGCTTTTCATATATTTAATCACTAAACATATACGAGTTACATTATTCATGTGTGTCATTCTAACACCAAACATATGATTAAGTCCTTCACAATACGAAATTTTACATGTTAACATATTAGTATCATATTATTATTGCTCATCAAACAAGGCATCAGCTGTAACGATGCTTGGCATGTCTTCCCACACAATGTTTGCCACATATGGACATGATGCCTCATAATAGTAATAAGCTAACTGGCGATTTAACTGGTTTTGGCACAAATTCCAAAATATCAGTAGCGGCACTACGCTACTTTTTGTTTCCTTTCCATCTGCGATCTCCTAACTTTGATTCACATACATTCCTCCCACCTGATTAAAAGTCCCCATCCCACGACTCCATCCTTGGCTACCGAATCATCAATATGTTTTCTTTTTTTTTGTATCTTCCTTGTTGCTTGCCAAGACAGTGCAGGAGCCATAATCCAACCAGCACCTTATCTCTCCATCTCATGAGGTATTTGGATATAAGTTTTTCAAAATATTTTAATTTATATTCAGTCATTTCGAACCAATCTCAGTCTCTGCCAACTCGCAAGATTGGAAAAAAATGTTAAAAAAAAAGTTATAATATTTTGAATAAATTTTTTTAATTAAACTCCAAAATTGTGCTTTCCATCCACCCATATATGAACTTGTCTAAATAGTTATGCACATACCAGTACCTCGCCCCACCCCATAGCCATCCAAGGACTTAAATTGAGCAGGGAACATAACTGGAAAAAGTTGATAATTAATTCTGACTAAGCAACAGCAATACAACTCACTTTCACATGAACCCTCTACCTACTGAATTTCGAAGGCTTCCATGCCTACTCCTCACTATCTCAACAAACCTCTCACAAATCCTAGATAGGAGTGGAACAACCCATGAGGCCAATCTACATTGGTTGTTTCCCTTCCCATCATCTGACAGAACATCATAGTGGAACGCTTGATAGAATTTTACTTGGGGCTTTTACAAAAAATAAGCAAGCCTGAGAATAAAGCATAACATGTTTGACATTTCAAAAAAAAATAACTACACCTATGTACAAAAGCATATAGTAAGTATATTACCTCATTTGTGCTCTGGATGAGTTAATGTATTGATACATTGGCACTGCTAAAAATGAGCAACATGTTAGGTAACTACAGGCACAAACTGAAGCAAAGAGACAAAAATGAGAATCACAAAAACCATATTGTGAATGAAGAAGTAAAAATAATACCTTCAACGTAATAATAAACAATAAAAACACAACAAAGCAAAATAAGCTCATGAATATCAGCCTACAAGCCCATATATACAAAACAGAGAAGTGGAGAAACCAAAATACTCGTCAAGAAAAGCAAGCTCTAACGGTGACAATTTGCATCACCTGCTCGACTTCAACCCCACTCTATGATTCTAGAAACTCTACGTCATGCTCTTCCAAAGTTTTTTTTATTTAAAATATCTTAGACAACATGGGTATCCCATGCTTTGCTTGACTACTTTCATGGGCTATAAAGTTAATGAGCAGTGAAAGCTCCATCCGGATGGGGCTCGAACTTGGAATCTCTGGAATAGATATCATAGCTCCGACCAACTGAGCTATCACTTCCGGGTTGCTCTTCCAAAACATAGTAAGAAAAGGTAAACAATTTATCTCTATTTGCAATGCCTCCCAAATTAATCTAGGTCTCAAAGTCTAGCCTCCCAATCAAAACCATCTAGTTCTAAGATGATCTAGTATAAAAGCAGTTGACGAATAGGTGGGAGAGGAGATAACATATGCATAAGGAAACTCGACTATTAAAAAAATATTAGATAAAGAAAAAGTATATTGATATGAATTTAAATGTACAGCAGAAGAGAGGATAAGGTATCCTCTAATAAAACATTTACAGATTGCCCCAATTCCTCTGTATATCAGTTATAGAGTAATCCCTAAAAGCCCCCGCAGCCTTAGCCCATAAGGAAGCTAAATAAGTGATCCTCTCCCAAAGCATTTCCCTTAAACACTCGTGCTATCCTCTCAAACCAAATGCACCACAAAATTGCAAAATAAGCATTGCGCCACAGCAACCTCCTCTCCTTACCACCCCCAAAGCCCCACGGCCCACTCAACTATTAAAAATTACACCTCCACTTTTAACTATATTGATAGCCCTGAAGAATATGAATGAAGGAACTGTATTATCTTACTAAATTGTTAATAAAAAAAATCAACTACAAACCCCCCTCCCCCAAAAAAAAAACAAAAACCATCCTTAAAACCAAAATAGAAAAAACACCTGTAGAATCCATTGCCAAAGGGAGGAAATATCAAACTATTGTTCTTGATTAAGGGAGACTATATCAAACTATTGTTCTTGAAAATGGAAATCTAAAATTATAAAGATTCTTTAGGATTTGCAATGCTATCAGACCCAAAGTGAACCATTGTGAAAGGAAAGGCATACATGATGAAGTTCAAGCAATAATTGTCACCGACATTAAAATACATGCTAAAAAAATTCATAGTACTGATTATTATTTAATAGTAATGAAGAAATTCCAAGTAATCTTATGCCATCATGCAGAAATGCAAATAATTAAATTCTCACAACTGTATAATTGTCTCATAAAAAATATTACCGGAAGCTACTCCTGACAGTGACTTATAAAACTAAACAAAAAGACCCCATACTCCCATATTTTAATTCATGTGCTAGGCTACTCAATCTTCTATAGAATAAAACAGTAAATACTATCCAACTACATTCCCATGATTATCAAGCTCCTTAATACAACAACTGCATAACATTTAACAAAAAATATGTGAAAGGGTACCTACAATGGGTATATTCAATGGAATAGACTGTTTCTTAAAATTAAGGTGAAGATATACTAATGACTGATAAACAAGAAGCAAAAACGGAAATAAGGGTAGAGGAGTGAGAGGAGTACATTTCTATAGCATCAATAAGTCTGTAATCTTTCTCAGAAAGCTCCTCTTTGCCATTAAATCAAATTTTGGAACCCTGACATTAATTTCCTTTTCATACTCTGGTGTACAGCCACCAAACCCCTCCTGCAGTCAGCAAATTTCACAATATGACACAAAAATTCTTAAACCCGCTATATCAAAGGAAAAAGTTACTATAAGAAAACAGATGCAATAAAATGAACCCAAATTTGAAATTTAAAAGGAGATTTAAATTATAGTCAACACAATACAAAATTCACCACACAACAAACCAAAATTACTCTCAAAGTTAATTCAATTCAACCTCACAAAACAATTCTTCTTCTCCAACTGAAATTCACAATCACGAAGTCTACATTATTATATTTTTTTGAGTGAACAAATTCAATAAATAAATAAATACATCAGAAAAGAAAACTTGCCTGCTTCTGCAGAGTTTGACGATGGCGTTATCGGGGATAAGAGCCCAAACAACCTGATCAACATGAACAACAGAAGCCCAATCAATATGAGTACTGCAGTACCAACCAACCAAATTTCATTGGGCTCAACGAACTTGGCCCGCCAATCAGGTACACGGCGTGACGGGTCGCAAGAGTGGTGGGAGGGACGCCTTCATCATTTTCCTGACAGCGTCAAGGGTCGCCACGGTTTTCTATGTGGGATGAATTCAGTTGCTCAGTGATCACTGATCAGTATAGAGACGAAAGAAGGGGTCTTGTTCCGCTGTGGATATCAGTATAAAGACGAAAGAACGGGTCTAGTTCCGCTGTGACATTCATAGATAAGATGATATCGAGACCAAGAATTCAAATTACACAGAATCCAACAGAAAAAGAATAAGAGAACACCTAAGTCCCAATTACAAAATTAACATATAGTCAGACAGTATACGATAGGGATCTGCTCATCAATAAACCACGTTTCAAAAATACAAAATTAATCAGCCTACAAGGGCACAACTAAAAAAATAACATAACCCATTTCAATCTAGAAACTAATAATCAAAACCCACAATCTAAAAGGCCCAAAAACCTCCAAAAAAAAGTCACCAAATTCATAAAATTAGAGATACAGATACAATAAAACCAGAAAATAAAAACCCATTAAAGCTGAAACATATACAGAAAGAAGGTAAAGATGAAGTACCTGATGATGGAGGCATGGAGCCTTATTGGGGGAGAGAGAAAGAGATGAGAGACATATAATGGCAGGGGTAAAACTGAAAATACAGCAGCGGTGAAGAGATCGGGTGAAGTATAAGAACATAGGTGAGTACGGAGTAAATGTCAGTGACATCTATGTATGGGTAAAGGCATGGGAAAGGTAGGAAGATCCAGTTTTTAGGGAAGACTGATGACTGAAAGACTAACATGGAAGGAAAAGTAAAAAGAATGAGGAAAAAGAAAAAGGAAATTAAAAAGGAGGAGATAAGCACTATTCATTGTGTACTGTATAAATGAATAGTGCAAAATCACCATTCTCTCTTTTATAAGGGTAGGAGGATGAACTTTTATTTCCATTTTCCTTTTTATTTTATTTTTCTCATTTCGTTTTCCCCCTATCTCCTTTATTTCCTGCTTCTCAATCTCATTATTTTATATTATACTGTTAGTTTTCTTAGATTCATTAATTGATAGTCTTTGTATTTTTGATCAGATTTGTTTATGTTCTTATTCAATTTTTAGCTCTTACTCAGAATGGTTGATGTATTTGTACATACTAGAACATAAATATAACATTTTTTTTTTCTTTTAGATAATTTGGATGTTCAAACTTTACTTGACCAATCTCATGGGCCCTAAAATTATCAAGCATGAAAATCTTTAGTGACCTTGAGGAGACTCGAACCTGTAACAATAATGTATTGATGAGATTAATAATCATGTTATAATATAACAAATTGTTTACATTGTTTGTTTCACAAGTAATAATGACGAAGATGAAAAGTTTGAGCTCTTGGAAAAATTAAACGACTGTTTATATTTTTATACTTTGGGTGCGTTTGTTAGAGTTGAACTTAATTATCAGAACTGAACTGAATTCAACATCACTAAACTGGATATTAATGAACTGAACATGACACAACTGAACTGAATTGAACACAACTTGATATGTGAGACAAAAAGTATGTTTCTGAACTCAGCACCACCGAACTGAATTGAACATCATGCAACTGATTTGAAATCATTGAATTGAGATGAACTGAATTGAACTGAACTGGCCGTGTAAACTCTAACAAAGGCACCCAAAGGTATGTTCCTTAATAATGCAAGGTCGTCATTTTTTACCTTTCATGTTTTTTTCACCCCTCCTTTCTATATGCTTGATGCCTCTCGCTCCTTATTTCATGCAATAACTATGTAATTCTATTTGATTAACAAGGTAATCATATACCTATGTATGCATGCATGTTTTGGGATATGTAGCTTTAGATCATTATTGTAAATGGTAAACTAACAATTGTCAAACCCTTTTCTCTTCACCTTCTTTTTACTAAACTTATTTGCACAATACTGAATTAAACTAAACTAAACTTTTTTGAACTGAACTTATTTTTACGGAATCCACAGACCACAATAACAAAGAGTAAAATTGTACTTTGGTTTACTGAACTGATCTGAATATATCTGAACTGAACTTTTTTTTACTGAATTAAACTGAAATCTACTGAATACTTGGAAGAAGTTGTAGAGAAACATAGCCTAAGAAACTACTCAATGTAATAAGATCAAGCACACCAATTATGAAGGCATACATAGCTAAAAATATATGAATTTTTTAATCGAGTAAAAGAGATATTGTTCAAAGATTGTTGTGATATAACAAAATTTATTGAGATATTATATATCTGAGTTACAATAAGCACGTAGTTATGAAAACCTATATAACTAAATCATAAACCTAAACAAAAATAAAATTAACTAAAACAAATAGATAATAAATCGGGTAATGTTATTGTCAGATTAATAAACACTATTATTGCCCGGTCTAATCTTAAAAGGATGAGCTCTATTATGTTTCCATATATGCCATAACTGACCTGGCAATAACTTCGTTGTCCAATAAATTTTAAGGAGATATTATATGAGTTTGAATGTAAGTAGTAAACTTAACTTTACGGGGATTTGTTTAGTGGGAATAGAATGAGGGGATAGGGATAAGAAAATTAGTATTTTAAAATCTCATGCTTGGGATAAGGGGATGGGAAATAGAAATGGGGTAGGGACGGGAATGAAAAGACATATATTTTCACGTTTTTAATCCCACAAGGGGGCTGGTAATTGGAGGTGGAAATGAAATTGTTAAAGTTAAATTACCATCATGTCCATTAAAAATGACTGCAGATTTTGTCTCTTTGGTAAACTAACTTTATAATACTCAATATATTCCCAATATTAATACCTACATAACAAATAAGGTAATAAGATTAACTATACAAATTCCTGATCCCCCCAAACAAATCTCATTTTGGGTTTACTAAAAAGGCCTCTATTATCACGTTTTTAATCCCACAAGGGGGCGGGTGATTGGAAGTGTGAATAAAATACATAAAGTTAAATTACCATAATGCCCATTAAAAATGACCGCAAATTTTGTCTCCTATTTTTTTAGTGGCATTTTGGTAAACTAACGTTATAATCTTTAATCTATTCTAAAATTAATACCTACATAACAAACAAAGTAATCGGATTAACTACACAAATTCCTTATCCCCTAAAACAAATCTCATCCCCATCCCCAAAATCTCTAATTCTCATTCCCACTTCACAAACATCCCCTTAATTTCATAGTTCACTTAACAGTTTAGCTCATTTGAGTTTAAGTAGGAATTTATATTCCTTTTTTTGAGTGAAAGAACGATCATCAATCTTCCATTAATATAGATAAATCATCATCCAAAGCGAACAACAAATTTATTTATATGTTTTATCTCTCTTATTTATTTTCAAATTCAAAATTTGTATTTAAAAATTATAATCATCAACAACCAAACCAAAGTAAGTATAACCTCTACGACTCTATTGTACGTATAGCATTAAACAAGGCGAGACAATCTGTCTCCATGACAACATGATCAAATCCGTGAATAAAAGCATGCTTGATGTGATAGGAAGAGGCGTATGAGCCCCTTTGTTTGATCTCTTTCAACATTTACCATTTTCTCTTTTTTTTTTAAATTTTATTTTGAGCTTCACGACATTCTAATGTAAATGTATGATGATACATGTATCATTGACATACAATGCACACTTGCAAACGAGTCCAAGTTTTATCTGGTCATATGAGCTTCGTGGTATTAATAGGAAGAGCATACCATCATCTCAACGGAATCAGTTCATTGTACTTATTTAAATCAGATCAACTCAATAGAGACTATGATTAAGTCAGATCAGTATACTATTAGGTAAGATATAATTAGTGCAAGTTGCTTATTATATCAAATCAGCATACTTAGCCAGTCAGATCAGATCAACTCGACTCATCTCAAAAAAAACATACCCTTATTTATTTATTTATTTGTTTTAAAAAAAAGGATAAATCTTTGGGTTTGCTTAGTTTTTTTTAGATAACATGGGTGTCCAAGCTTTGCTTGACTATTCTCATAGGCCCTGAAGTTAACGACTGGTAAAATCTCCAATGGCCCTGAGGGGATTCAAACTTGGGACGCCTGGAATATTTCTCATAGGACTTACCAGCTGAGCTATCCCTCAGGGTTAGTTAACAAACCTATTTTGATTAAGTCTTTATTTTTTATTTCTTTTTAACATACAATACCGATATGGTGTTACACGGCCACCAAAACTTAATTCAGAATTCTCATGATTTTACTTCAAATAACTCATACCTAAAATAAATAAATAAAACCTTTAGATAACTCATTGTCATGGACGCCATAATTATCATCACACAAAATCCAAATTATAAAATAAAGTTTCTAATATAATACAAGTATTCGACATCATCTACAAACATTTAATGAGGCATTTTAATTTAAAATTTCACTTAATTTATCTTTTTTTTTTGGGTTACAAAAATTTCGCTTAAGTTATTTTTAAAAATAATAAATAACACCCAACCTTATCTAGTAACAACAATTGAGGAATATTGGACAAAAAGTGAAACTTTGTAGATAGTTTTTATCAAATTGTGCAAAATTTAACTACGATAAATTTTAAGAGTTTTTGTTCGTGCATAAGAAGTGGTCGGCCCCCCTCCACCTACAATTCTGGCTTCGTCCCTGACGGAGAGGGTAAAAACTAAAAAAGAGCCAAAACCAGAGGTTAGTTGAATCAAACTAATTACCTGGAAGGCTGGAAGAAGTGGTAGAAAGTTTTAGTTGGGTCAGGAGACCGACTGCTCTCTCTCTCTCTCTCTCTCTCTCTCTCTCTCTCTCTCTCTCTCTCTCCAGTAGAGGCCCTGCGTGCAATTCACCATCATAGCCACCCGTCGCACCACGTATTGGCCTTGCCTACGTATGTGATTCATCTGGGACTATTATTAATATTATCATTATTTTGTTATACAAGGTGAGTTCTTACTAATCAAATCTTAATTTAGTTTTTCTTTTAATATAATTTTTTTTCGCTTCCGCAATTTCCACTTTGCTATACAATTCCTATTATTCTGGTAGGTTTTTTCGTTTGTTTGTAATTAAAAAAAGCTGGGGATTTAGTGGTTTGATGAGTTTCTCTTGATTTTGATCAAAATTTTACCCAATTGCAGTTCTCAAACAATTTGATCAAAATACGATAGTGGATTTTTTTTAAAAATTTATTTCTTTTGAATTTATAGATACATATTAAACTAGGTACTGTAAATTGTTTTGTTTTGTTTTGTTTTGTTTTGTTTGGATTATCAAGCAATACCAAGTTAGTAATTCATTCAATTCTATTTCAAAAGGGGAGAGAGAGAGAGAGAGAGAGAGAGAGAGAGAGAGAGAGAGAGAGAGAGAGAGAGAGAGAGAGTTGGACAGGTGGGTGGTGTTCAGTGTTTGCTGGTTAGGAGGTAAATAAATGGAAGCTGGGATTTATATATTTGGTTGTTAAGTTAATTTTGAGATGGTGGTTTGGTAAATCTGGCTCAAAATTGTAGAGAGGGGTCCTTTTTCAGGTGATGATCACTGAATTCTTATCTAACATATTGTTGCATCTATTTTCAAGTTCATATCTTTCTTCTCGAATTCATGGTTTCGAACATTTAATTGGTTTTATATTGAACTGATTAGTTAGGAGAAATATTTTCTTAAATGTCTCTTGTAGGATGCTCAATTGCTCATAAATAATGGTGAATTGCTCTGCCTTGTGTAGGAACAACAAGCCTAAATTTGGAAGCAGTACTATTGATTGCTGGTATAAGGACACCATGTCTGACACGGAGACAAATGGTAAGACTTCCTGTTGATTTGCTCTAGTGTCTTAAGCTATTAGCTCCATATCTTGTATGTTAGATCAAATAAAACTAAGAGCAAGTTGGGTGTTGTTGGTAATCAATATGTTCCTTGTGAACTGCATATTATGTGTTCAGAATCTCTGGTGGAGATGCAAGTTTTGAAGTCCTTTATATGTAAAGATTTAACCTGATTTACCGAATGTGAGGGAAAGAAGGACTACAAATATTTGCTTTCAGACCAGAATAAGCCAATATTGGAGATTTATTGTCTTAAGCTTTTATAGCGTTAAGCTTCATGTAGTACCTTTAGTGAATGATATATTAATTGAAACCAATATTCTTGTACTTAATTTTCTCGAAGTTGACATCCCTTGTATATGCATTCTTCATATATGAAGTTATGAGCATATCCTTTTTTGAAGGAGGGGAAGTACCTGGAATTTAGAATGGAGTTGGGATGAGGCGGAGTGAGGGAAAAATCGACATTTCATTTAATGAAATGGAACGTATTATCTACAAGGAGGTTCCCCCCTCTTCTCTCTCTCCAAAACCTACTTGCATGGACCTGGTGACGCTGGTGTATAGTATACACCGATAATATCACCCTTTTTATGAAGAAGAGTAACCTATTTTTTCTGAAAAAAGTCATCCCTTCTCTCGAGAAAATTTGCCCCATACCTAGGAATCAACTATGTTTTGAAACCCCGAGGGGGTAGCTCAGCTAGTAAGAGCTTTGAAAAATATTTTAGAGGTCCCAAGTTCGAGTCCCCTTAGGACCACTGGAGGTTTTACCGGTCGTTAACTTTAGGGCCCATGGGATTAGTCAAGCAAAGCATGGACACCTATGTTATCTAAATAACGAATCAACTATGTTTTGAAGAAAAATCACCCTGTTGTATACCATACACTAGGTGTATGCAAGATTAACTCTATTTTGTATCATCAATGATAGAAGTTAAGGAAGAGACACTTTTTGTCCAACCTAACAGAGCGTTAAGAGTAAAACTGCCAAAATAGTATTATCGCTGTCCTCTATTAGTTTTTCAAGGATACTAAGGTGTTATGGAGGTGCGCTTGCTTTACCATTTTTTTTGTGCCTTTGGTTAGAGCAAAATTTCCGGATTTTTTCTGGAGTCTCTAACCTCTTGGGTTCGTTTGGGATAGAGTGGTGTGCTTGAATTCTTTTTGTGCTTGAATTCTTTTTGTGCTTGCAGACGTTCAGCGTCATTGGGTGACTTGTAAGATGTCTTGTTCCCGTAGCTTGTAATTTCTCCTAGCCAAAGGACCATAATCCTCCCTCTCAAAGAGAAGTAGACCCCATCCCACCCGTCCAAAGGCTTAGCAACTCAAGACACGACCGACTCCCAAAAAGACTTAGACCGAGGATTTCTCCCTACTCTTAACCAATGTTTCTCCGACTCTCCTATTTGGTGCCGTGTCGTGTGTCGACACGATACGACGCGCGACCCGACACGGCATACGCGTCGACGCGGGATGGAGGGATACGACCTCTAGACACGGCCTTCTTTCTTGAACAAGGTTGATTTTTGGGATCGAAAAATCCTAGATCTGGAAATTGAAGCGTCAAATGAAGAAGGGGGAAACTATAGGGCTTTTGCTCGACTGGGAAAAGCGAGTCGAAAGGTGCCTTCGCCGGCTCTGGGTAAGCCATCTCCGGTAGTCGACGGTCGCCGGAGGAGTGGAGTGAGGGAGGGAGCGTGAAGAGGTGTGGGCATAAAGAAGGAACTACTGTGACGCTAACAGTAGGAATAATACAACCTTGAAATTCCAAAAGTCTCCCAATAGAATATTATAAAAATAATTTCTGTTTGGAGAAAGTAATCTCTCTCCAGAATCAAGTTTATCTCTTTTCTAAATTTGTTAGCTGTATGGTCTCTATTAAGGTATAAGTATCTCGTAACTTCTTTTTTCAAACTTTTCACTTTTTGACTTTTTCAAACTGTTTCCTTTCTTTTTCCTTTTTTCTGCTCCTCTTTCCATATAAATCATTCTCCTTTAGCCCAAAAAAAACGTTATTCGCATTTTATGAATTTAATTGATGTGTATATTTTGAAATTATTTAATATTTGCTGTATCCCCGTATCTTTGATGCCGTATCTCCGTATCTTAAAATTTTACAACTAACGAATCCGACACTCCGATCCGCGTCGTGTCAGATCTGAGAAACATTGCTCTTAACAATCCACCATAACCCGCTTGACTCGCCCTATCTAACATCCGTCCTAAGTCCTAAATCCTCTACTACCAAGGTAAAGAGAATAGGGGCAAGGGGGTCCCCCTGCCTGAGACCATGAGAGGAAGAACACCGGTCTCTAGGTGCACTATCAATTGTAAAGGAAAACTAGCGTTAGCAAAGCACTGCTTAATCCAGCTAGGTTATCTCTCCACAAAACCCTTCTTAGTCAGAACCCTATCTAAGAAACCCCATCTGACTGTGTCATAAGCCTATCTAACTTGCACACCATCCCCCGAAACCTAGAGTAGCGGGCATCATCAACCTTATTAGCTACCAGAGGAGTTTCAAGATCAGACGTTCCCCAACAAAGACGCTCGGAGAACCGATCTAGTTTGGGACCATATAGTTTATTTGGCATCCATGTGGGCAAAGGCGGCTGGTGCCTTTAAGGGGGTGCCACTGACGGTCATTCAACGTCATTGGCGTGATTTGTAGATAAATTACTCTTCTTCTTGTACTTTGAGGATATCTTATCCTCCATTTTGTACTACTTCACGATTTGATTAATAAATAAATTTTTTCTTATCAAAAAAAAAAAAAAAGACGCTCGGAGAGGAGGAAATAGTCTCTGCCAACGGCTCAAGCCTAAAAGACAAGACCTTAGTAACAATCTTGTAGACACTGGAAATCAGACTAATACTTCGAATTCCTTCACCTTGATAGGCCTATCCTTTTTAGGGACGAGAGTAATGAAATAAGAGTTGATGCTCTAACAAATCTGTGGCATGAAATTCCAAGACTAGCAGTATACAATTAAATCAAAACATTGGCAAAAGGGCACCACAACCACATTTGAACACCCGAAAATTAAAATTTAGCACAATAATAGGCAATTGAACAATTAGAAACCCATAGAAGAGCCCAATTTCATCCAATCAAAGAAGTTTCCGACTCATCCCTTCCGCTTCTTCAATACAACACACATCTCTCTAAAGCTCAACTTCGCAACAAACGAGCCCATGGCAATCTTCATATCATAGGTCCCTAGGGCTTCTGGGACAAGCTCTGGACTTACAGGGGTGGGGTTAAGAGGAGAGAAAGTGGGAGGGGGAGAAAGTGGGGTTGGGGACCTTGGGGGTGGGGTGAGGAAGGAGAGAGGTGATAGAGTTTGGGGCAATATAGGCTTTTCATTTTTTGGGTAGGAGAGAGGAATAGAAACAACAGAAATCCCAAGGACAATACTCTACCGTGAGTGAGTGTGTATTCTAGACATTAGTTGAAAGTTCACAGGTACCACATGCACATTAAAAAGAATGGATGCATTACCTCAAAGTTCAGGGGCATCCAAGAGAAATTTCGTTTTTATTTTTATTGGGTAAAAATTAGGTGTAAATAGGTAGAATGCTTTTGGCGTAATGTGGAACGGATTAAAGAAAGAGAATGATAAACAAACCTCAACCTTTCATAGCCATATGTAGTTTAGCAGATTTGTTGTGTTCTGATTGACGTCTCTCTTTTCATTGGACACTGCAGTAAAAAAAAATGGCCATATTACACTGCTGAATATGTTGTAATAGGTTGGAACTAACAAATTTCCCTAATATTTGGCGGTAACTTCGGTTGCAGTGGGATTATTGATTGGTGAAAAAAGAAAACGACAAGATGGACAACAGAACTTTTTCCTCAGAACTTTTGTGGCAGAGGTAAATTTTACATTCTTTCTTTTCCATGGTTGTACGGCTTATACCATTATATACAAGTCATTTTTGGTTTTATTTTCGAGTTTAATGGATTTAATAATGTAGAAATCTAAAGTAGAAACTCTCGGTTCCATCTCATATGTCATCCTTTTCTATTCTGGGATATGATGAAAATATTTCTCGTAATTTGAGGACTGAAATATCCCTTTCTGGT
This sequence comes from Tetragonia tetragonoides, assembly GCA_038025085.1. Taxonomy (NCBI): domain Eukaryota; kingdom Viridiplantae; phylum Streptophyta; class Magnoliopsida; order Caryophyllales; family Aizoaceae; genus Tetragonia; species Tetragonia tetragonoides. The sequence goes on from CM076147.1 coordinate 3,409,396, forward strand.
GGAATACCATAATATGTCTCTCTGGAAAAGTAAGCAGTTAGCTTTAACCCTAAACTTAACTTTTGGTTGGTGCCACAATGTGTGTAATGAAAGATTTACGATTGTGTGTCACGGTTAAGAGAAAGGTTGGCAGCCAGTGTGGTGTCCCTATAGCCTGTTTATTTGGCCTACCATATATTTGAATCAGTTTTGAAATTGGATCTTTCTTCATTTAGTCAAGGAGTCAAGCAGTTGGAAAGTTGTAACTTCTCACAAGGTTATAGTTTCAGGAATTTCTGGTAACTATACAGTTTTGAGTTTTCAAGGCTTTTTGAGTTTTAGTACTACTCATATACGGCGTTTCTTAAAAATTTAAGGCCCAAATCCTTGTAGCTGCTTAATTTTCTAGTAAAATATCCTTGATTGAAAACTAAGCTTTAATTTTCTTGTTAAATATCTGTTGATTGAAAACTAAGCTGAAATTATGTCATCATCTGCAAGGAGTTGTCTGTTCAGATTTCACATGCTAGAAATCTTATAAATTGGAGACCATGGTGTTTAGTTGATGCACTTTCTGCTTGTAGAGTTGTGCCTTAATCCTTAAGGTTCTAAATTTCTAATTCATGAGTTTCGAATTTAATTTCATACTCGTCTTTTTGGAATTTTTCTTTTGGGAATTTTATTTTCATGATAAGTTCCTGTGAGGTCCAAGCTTTAACTGAATTGCCATTTATAATGCAATAATACTAACGGTAGGTGTTCGAAGGCCACAAGGTTCTAGCTCAAAACTTTGATGTGTCTTCTATGTCTTCCATATCTTGACAGTTGAGGCTGAGTGTGATAATGGAGCGAGTCGAGCTCAAATTTGGCATTGAGCTCGACTCATACCCGTTAAGGAATAATCGAGTCTGAGAAGAATAAGACTTAAATTCTCAACTTGATCTTACCCAATTATTTTATTTCGAGCTTTTATGAGCTGGAGTTGAGTATGAGCTCAATTCAAGTTATAATTGGTTTGTTGACACTGACAGGGTGTAAGCTATAAGAAGATTGGCTCATTTTCAATCTAAGTACATTTGGTTTGTCTTCAGCGACATAAATTGTAGATTGTTTATCTCAAATCTTAAGCAATAATGTGTTATCGATTGTCTTCAGTCTTATTGTGTTTATGTATGTGCTATTAACGAAGAATAGATGTTTAATTTTTATACCAAAAGTCGAGTAACTCGTAAACTTTTCGTGTCGAGTCTAACTCAGCTCGACTCATTAAGGACTCAAGTCGAGCTTGAGATGAGTTGGGTTGGGTTTAACTTGGGCTGTGTTTAAAAAAGCGCGAGGCGCTCCGAGGCGATAGGGTCCAAAAACCCGAGGCGCGATGCGAGAGGTGAAGGCGCACGCATCTCGGACGCGAGGCGCACTTTTTTCACAAAAACACTTCTAAATTGGTTTTAAATCACTTTTCATAAACAAAACACTCAAATACTATGTTTAAGTGCTAAAACAGAGAAGAAGAGGGAAGAAGCACGGAAATATGAAAAAAAAAAAAAAAAACAGAGAAGAGGGAAGACAGAAGAAGAAATCGAAGACAGAGAGAGAGAGAGAAGAAGAAATTGAAGACAGAGAGAGAGAGAGAAGAAGATCGAAGAGAGAGAGAGAGAGAGAGAGAGAGAGAGAGAGAGAGAGAGAGAGAGAGAGAGAGAGAGAGAGAGAGAGAAGACATACTTGTTGAAGGAAACTCCGGCGAGCAGCTCCGGTGGCTAGGTTTCACTTTGAGAGAAACTAGGGTTTCCAATTTTGGGGGAAAATAAAAAGAAGAGAAGAAGAACATCGTGTTTTTTTTAAGAAGAGAAGAGAAGCGTAGCGTCTGTTAAGACTAGTCTCTCAGTAAAAAAAAAAAAAAAAAAGCCACGTGTACCATTTTAAGTTAATTGTCCATGATGCGACCGAGGCGCGCTCGCGCCTCAGTCTGAGGCGCACTGACCTCAGGCTCGCATTGTGACTTCGCATCGCCTCACCTAACTGATGCGATGGCCTTGTGCCTCGCCTCGCCTCTTGCCTCAGGCGCGCTTTTTAAAACACAGAACTTGGGTCGAGCTACATTATATTTTAGACCTAGTCGAATCTGAGTAGCTCATAACTTGACTCGCTCCATTAACAACCCTAATTTAGATGCCACCATGCTTTTATATCTACATTGCATGGATGATTTTAGAGGCTTATGGCGTGATCTATTTATAAATCTTTGTCAAACATGGGTGTGCTCTTCCCCAATGGAGCAGTTTGACGAGCCTTGGGCATATAAGGTTTTGGAACCCGGTAATTGATGTAGGATCTTGTATTGCGGGGTACTCCGACAGGGCAAATTTTGGGCCATACGTGTATCTATACGATCCTACATGGATCTGGCATTCAGACACATTGACCTTAGTGGAAAGCCTAAATGCTAGAGGAGAAGAAAGTAAATGAGAACAAGGTTAGGAACATCGCTCACAAAGATTGACTAAAGAGCTAGGTTTAATATATTTGTAAATTTCTTAAAGTGAACATTTAGGAGCTTGTGTATATATTTGGGGTTTGGTTAAAAGTCTACTTAGTACTCATGTTTTAACTTAAAAAACTCGTATTTGTTTTAGCCTTTTGGGGTTAAAATCCATTACACTTTCTAGTTCTCAATAACTATCTATAGTTATAAACAAAAGTTATATACATGGTTTGGCGGGTTGTCAGACACAAGATTGGCCAATGTCTTACTTGGGAGTGCCTTTGGGTGGTAACCCACACTTTGAGGCTTTTTGGAAGCCTGTGATACAACATTCTTTAAGCGGGTGGATGGCTGGAAGAGGGTTTATTTCTCTTGTTTTTCTAGCACCCCTATCTATTTTATCTCTTTGTTCAGAATCCCAGTAACGGTGGCGAACAAGATTGAGAAAAGCCCACAAGGGATTTCTTGTGGACAGGTGCGGACAACGTTAAGAAGGATCATTTGGTCAGTTGGCAGAGAGGTTATCATCCTAAGGTAGAGGGGGGTTTGGGTGTAGGCAGGCTGGTGGAGCGGAATATAGCTCTTGTGGGAACATGGCTTTGGCATTTTTCGCGAGAGACTGATAGTCTTTGGCACCGGGTTATAAAGAGTAAGTACTGTCTGCAATTGGGATGCACAATTACGCATTTCGCATTTCTCTCCCTGGGTAGAGTTGAAGCTTGGCAACAGAATGGTTCAGGGAGGCCATCTGGTTGGGTGGACAAGCTTTGTACTTGAGGCTCTGCCGAGTGCTGTCGCAGGCACTACAAATTAATATTTATGCTTCACTCACTAACTCTAACTAACTAGTAGCTAGGGTAAGGGTCGATCCCACAGAGATTATGTTGCTAAAGTTAAATTAATTATCTAAATTTAAAATAAAAACTAAGTAAACTAAAATTTGTTAACTAAAGAAAATAAAATTACTACTATTACAATTCTACAAAAATGAACTAACTTCTATTTTATCTAAATACACAAGTTTTGGGGGGATTTTTAAGCGGTGGATTAACTAATTAAAAATTACAATAAAAATCTATTAACTGATTAGAGACGCAAATTTGAAAAGTGATAAAAGAGCAATAACAACAATAGGCAAGAGACATGTAATTTTATCAAGATATATGGATTTAATCATCGATCATGTGAATGGTTATTGAATAAGTTGAATGTAGAATTATCTTGAATGCAAGTAAATTCCCTATCTTCTCATTAGTTTAATTTAACCACATATAAGTATGTATGTTAAATCCTAATTAAGTAAACTGACTTGACCAAGAAAGCATGAATTAAATCAGTTAAATTAATTGCATTATGATTAAGAAGACATCACCAACTATTAGATTTATTTTAATGAGAATGCTCCAACTAAAATAAAATCCAATCTATGTTAAAACTCTAATAATAAATTATTGAGTAAGAAAAGCTCCAACTCTTAATCTATTACTAGTTGCTACTTTGATTAATTAATTAAGATTAATTAACCTAGCAAGAGAAACATGTAAATCTAAGTGGCCAATTTAAATTAATTCAGCATACTTCACATAAAATATGTCACAAGTTTATCATAATACTCTAAATACCAAACACATAAAATTAAGCACACAATATATATCTCATAAACCAAAATATCAAGAGTCAATTACATGTTCTTGCCCAAAGAGAATTAAGCTAACATATTAATATAGATAAGAAAATTGGAAGAAAAGAGAATAGAAGGACTCATTGAATGGCTCCCGGGTGTTACTTTTAGCTCTAAGTGCAAGCGTCTTAGCTCCAAATATATGTCCCAAAACTTCAATGCCAAATGATTACTAGGACCTTAACTTATTATTAAGTTAAGACCATAGCACTAATAAGGCCCACTCTCTCTCTTACTTCTTTTCCCTTGATTGCTTCTATGGTGTTGTAGCTTCAGAGTTATGTATCAGAAAGTTGTTCTCTTAGCTCCTCTTACGTGTGTCATTTTATAGGCAAAACCTCTTGTTTCATTTGCTCACCAATGACATCACTAGCTACATCCATAGCTAGCTACCTAGTGCACCTATTGGTCACTGTGTTTTTGCCGCCCCTACTTCTATAGCTGTTGATTTGGGTTGTTGTTCTTCCTTCCTTCATAGCATTTCTTCACTCTTCTTCTTCATTAATCAATCACGTGTGGCCGTCGAAAGTCTGCCTCATGTGAATATCATTAAATGATGTTCATGCTTATGATGGAATTGACTTTCTAGCTCCTTGCTCTTAAATTGATTTAGTCTCGAATTGCTGCTTACTGCTACTATATTTTATTCTCACAAAGGCAATTTCTAGCCACACATCTTAGAGAACACGTAAGACATGTACTCCTTGTAATGCATGTTATAAACATTTTCTTTGCTCTAAAATTGCAACTCTATTCATCCTTCATTTAACAACATATCAGGGTCCACCACTTCAGATTCAGAATTGGATTAATTCTTGGCAAGCAAAAGAAACATGAGCTGGAACAAGCCATACAAATTTGTCACATAATCTCGTAATGTTTGGACACCTGCTGCTTGTGACCCGATTTCGAATCTGTTCCTCACCGAATTGGAAAATACTCAAAACATCAAAGTTGTAGCCCTTGTTGCAAGGTTTCCGCAGCATTTTGAATCGACACGTTTCAATTTCAGACGAGGGAGTTATGGTCAAAATACAGAAGACCTGTCAAACTGCCAAAATATATGAATTTAGCTCAATTTACACTAAATGTACTAGTTTGCTCTTTAAGTCAAAATATGAGCTAAAATAAGTATTACTGGCACAAAATAAGCACTAAAGACAAAGTATAAGAGATTAAATATATAGTAATTTTGGCACTCATCAGGCTCCCTCGCTTATTTCATTTTGTCCACCCTTTGTGATGCTTTGGTGGCTGTTTTTTTCTCGGATCAGACTGGTTCATGGGATCTACATTTCAAGACACCACCTCATGAGGGCTAAGGCTCATCTCTCTTTTGGAGCTTTTGGATTTGGTTCATCTTTCGGGGAGTGAGGACTCCAGAAGATGGGTTGGAGATTCTTCGGGTGAGTTTTCTTGTAAATTATTCCTTCAGTTTTTGGGAACCCCTCTTCCCCAGTTTCCCTTGACAAGTTTTATTTGGAAGGCCAAAGTTCCTCTTAAGGTGAGAGCATTTGTGTGGACTTGGGCTTTGGATAGGGTCAACCACAAATGATTTGAGAAAGAGAAGAATACTGGGGATAGGTTTATCACCTGATATTTGTTTGCTCTGCTGGACTAGTAATTAGACCTCATCGCGCCTTTTCCTTGGGTTGATATTGGAGGAGAATCATGGGTTTGCCCATCTAGTGTTCCGGCGTTCTTGTAGATGTGGTTTGTGGGCTTCAGTGGAGGGAAGGAGAAGAGGAGGTTATGGCGCAATGCTTTCTTCGCGGTGTTATGGTGCATTTGGTTTGAGAGGAACGCACGGGTGTTCAATGGGGTTTGCGTTCCTCTTGTTCTGATCTGGGAAAGGGTTACATATCTAGCTTCTTTATGGGCTAAGGCTCTGGTTATTTAGGGGTTACACTATTTCTGAGATTCAACGTAGTTGGGTCAATCTGTAATACTTCCTTTAGGGCGGATTTTCTTATCCCCTATGCTGCTCAGACTCTTCATTTCGCCTCAAGTACCTGTGTCGGGTACTCGTCACTTCGACGTGGGTATGGCCACTTGACACTCCATGCAAAATTTTCATAAAATGGTTGAGTCCGATATGGGTATGGGTATGAGTAACACTTTACCGAGTCTGAGCAACATATCCTCTCCTTTTGTACAGCTGAATTCACATTAATATTTACTTCCTCTTTATCAAAGAAAAAACAAAAGTTAAATATGCATGTGAATATTAATCAAATTCATATTTAATTTTTTTGTAAAAAAAAAAGTAACATCCTTCGTAAGTGGCGTTTCCCACTACATGTATCACATTATTGAATACCATCCTCGTATCCTAAATTTTATCCATCACGACTCCAACACTTAGATTTACATTGTACCAGAGTCCACTTAAAATAGAGCATAGGCGCATAGAGATGGGCTGGTTTTTAGATTGGTTCCTTTAGAAGATACTCAATTAAGACTTTTCTCTCATGTATCTCTAAGAGATCCAAGGACACCTCTTATAACTTTAATCTTAGTATTTTTTTCGTATCTTGTTGCCGCTTTGCTCTTTTGCACGGTCTTGTTCATCTTGTAGTAGCTATTTTATGTTTGATAAAAAGAAAGAATGTATCAATAACAAGGAATGAAAAGAACAACGCAGCAATACAACCTAAGAGGACAAGGAGCCTGCAGGAAAGAAACTATTTATACATCAGCCCAATGATCAATGATCTGTGATAGAGGATAGCTCCTAAACTACCAGCAGCCTTTGGCCACAAAGAGGCTAAATAAGCTACCCCACCCCACAACCTGTCAACAGACATACAAATCAGTAAAAACCCGAGCGTTCCTCTCCAGCCAAATACACCAAAGTATCGCAACAAAATATATCTTGTAGTTGCTATATTGACAGGGGAATAAAAACAGAATTCAGGTTTCCTCTCAGATATTTTGCTTTCTTTGAGATTTTTCTGATTCTATTGAAGCCTTATTTGGATAGTCAGAAATTCTCTATTTCTTAAACTTTTTCTTGTTATTTCTGCTGTTCAACCACCAGACATTATCTTACGACGATGTATTTAACACTTCAACCTGAATTCAAATGAGTTATTTATTTGCACACCATAGGTCTTTTGAATGCAGCTGTGGAATTTCACCAATGCGAGAGATATGATGGAAATAAACTTTTTCTTTTGGTGGACTTGATTTGTTACTCTTACATAACTGCATTAAATTCTTGAACTATGTGTTGCGCTTGCATGTTTTCATTTTAAATTAGTATTGTTTCAGTTAATGATAAAAGACAGAAAAATGTGTGTTTGTATTATGGACCATTTTGACAAGATCATGGAAGAGCGTCTGCCAAGCAATCAAAAGAGTCTAAAATACAAAGGAAGGCATTGGAGCCGGCAGAATCTGTCAAATTCCGCGTTTTTTCAGGTGATTTGAACCTTGTGACTTTTTTTTTGATACGACACTAGGTGTCTAGGTCCGATTGTCCGAACCCTCAGCTGGTAAGACGTCTGAGAAATATTCCAGAGGTCCCAGGTTCAAGTCCCCACAGGGCCTCTGGAGGTTTTACCGGTCGTTAAGTTCAGGGCCCATGGGATTAGTCAAGCAAAGCTTGGACACCCATGTTATCCAAAAAAGACACTAGGTGTCTAGGTCCGATACAAAAATTATATCATGCCACACCTTGCTTCCCACAAAAACTACTATTTGTTAAATAAACAGTACTTAAAACTGAGTTATGAGTTAAAGATTAAGGTGCTATTTGGTTGGACAGACAGATGTTTTCCGGGAAAATAATTCCCGACTTTTTCTTGTTAATGTGGACCTTCTAGGATGGAGAGTGTTTTCCTCTACTTATAAACGGAAGTTGGAAAAATCACACGTCATGTTGATGTCTTTGGCCCCGTTTGGGCCACCTTCTTCCAACTTCTTTTTCTCCTCCCAAATTTGTTTTTGGTCACCAATTAAGGGTTGAACCAACCATTGGACATGTGTAAAGGAAATTTACATTGTCCTGAAAATACAGATGAAAATTCATGTTCCATTGAAATATATTCCTGTAAACCAAACACAGCCTAAACACGTCAAGATTAAAGTTACATACATTATGAGGTTACGTAATTCTCTGCTCTATGAGGTAAAGCTCTATTTTTTTCCCACTTCTCATCAGAATCCAGCCAACACAGTACTTCCAATCGTTTTTGTTAGTTGTTGGAAAATTCCTCAATCCCACACCTGCACCAAAAATGAAAAAGAAAAGAAAACGTTAATCATCTTTACTTCCTCCTTTTTATCCTTCTCTTTCGAACTTAATCATGAAATATCTGCCAATGAAGTCATTTTCTTTATAGATAGAAAATTGCAGGAAATTAACTTATAATTTATTTTTGTCTTAAACTGAGGAGAGAATTCCAAATAAGTTTTCATTTATCATTTTACAGCGTGACTGGACATTGGTTGATGATGTTTCAAGCAAATTGCCAGATGAGATTCTTTGTTCCATTCTATCACTTATGTCACTGAAGGATGCAGCCACTACAAGTATTCTTTCAAGAAGATGGAGAAACTTATGGAAGATGACACGCAATCTTCATTTTGACCTTATGAACATGACTGGGGATCATATGGATGTGGAGGAGTTTCAGCTTCTAGAGAAAAATAAATTGCACCGGAAACGTCATTTTGTAAGATGGGTCAACGAAACTTTGAAGGTTCATTCTGTTTCAAACATAGAATCCTTTTCTGTTGAGTTTCCTTTGGGCACGGAATACGCCAATGATGTGGTAAGATGGATTCAGTTTGCAGCAGAAAAACAGGTAGAGAAACTTACTATTAACCCTGCTGAACATAGCTTCAGTAACTTGAGTGTTGGGCATCCAGGGTTTGTGATGTTTCCTCATCAGCTGTTCAATCCAGTTGGAAAGAGGCCACATTTAAGGCACCTGTCTTTAAGCAATTGGGCTCTAATACTACCTGCATATTTCAATGGTTTTACCTCCCTCGTCAGTCTGTCCTTGAGAAATACTGTTATTAAGGAAGAATTTGTAAATCGCATTTTGGCCAGCTGCTCAAACCTTGAGTGGTTGAGCTTGCGTCACTGCAAATGTCCGGTTCATCTGAAGTTCGCGCCTCCTGGGTATTCGCAACTTAAATTGAAGCACTTGACTGTAGATGGGTGTTCTGATTTAGAGGAAATTGAGATTTATGCTGCTGTAAAACTTGTTTCCTTTGAATATTCTGGAACATTGAGGTCTGTGTCATTCAGAAACAGTGCTCAGCCTGTCAGAGTGTGTTTTGGTGGTATCACTAAACCATTATCACATCCAAATAACATATGTTCTTGGGGGATTAGCCCAAGAACTTACTTCTATCAGAACTTTGATGTTCAGATGTCTAAAAATTGAGGTATGATTTTTTTTTTTTTTTTTTTTTGATAATCTGCTCAATTAATTGTTGAATGTAGACTGGAGAACATATATATCATTCTAATCATGAATATCTTGGTGGTGTTTTAGCCTCAGGCTATACCTGCTCAATTGGCAAAAATTCTCCTCACTCACTCATTTGATGCTGTCCATCGACGTATCTGAATTTGGTTTATCGGAACTGACTTCTGCATTCTTGCGGGCAGCTCCTTACCTGGTTAAATTTAAGCTAGATGTAAGTATTCTGTCTGTTTCATCTTAATTTGTGAACATAAGTGTTATTCATGGCTGGTTGCCTTATCATGTTTTTGAATTTATGGGTTACTACTTCCTAGTACTTGTCGAGATATATGTTTCGGTGTTTTTGTCTAACTTTATAAATGATAATGGAAGACCTTTAATGACCCTTTTAACGAAACCTGCGGGTTTTCTAAATAAATTCCTCTTAAAAACAAAAACTATTCCGGACCAACTAATAACACAAACATACTATTGATAATACCTTAACATATTGACTTTTGCGATGTGCATAAAGCCTTTGATTATTGACTCTAAAGATTGCCTTCTCTTCCCTTTGACTCCATCCTCCAAGCCTTTCTTAATAGTCAAAGTTTGAATGGACAAAATTACTTAGCTTATGTTCAATCTATATAGTAATTCAACAGTATAATTTTGATTCTCATTTCTCTTTCTGTATAAAATAAATGAAGTTCAGCAATCAGCATTGCTTAGGGCGGCAAGAGAAGGGGCGTAAGTAGGGCTATAAATGAACCAAAATACTTGCGAACCATTTGCAAACAAGCTCGGTCAAAGCTTGCTTAAATGAACGAGCTGAGCTCGAGCTGGACTACTTTCTTTAGCTCATTTATGTTTGCGAACAGCTCGTTAAAAGCTTGTTCATAATAAGGCAAATGGGGTATCGCTGTCTAATAATTATGATGTTTAACTGTCTTTGCTTAGTTGCATGTAAACTCTATATTGCACGGAAACGCAAATGGAGACAGACAACCAACACGGGCACGACATTGTGAAGCACCAAATTCAAAAATTAGACACGGGACAAGGCGAGAAATAACAATTATAAAATATTTTTCTTTTTCATTTTCATAGATAATCATGTTAAGAATATTCTAATTTCAATTAACTAAATTCGCTAACTCAATTAGCCCCTGTTTGTTTAGGCGTTGAACACGTATCGCCTATTGGGTTGGGTATCCAGAAATGATTTAGTGTTTGTTAGCCGAAACGGCATACTCCATACCCATACTCGAACCCCTTACAGTATCGGGTTTTCATACCCCTACCTCCACTACGTTTTTGTCGATACTAGATCCTCTGGTATCAAATTTCACTCCTTTTTTTTTTTTATCTTTTTTCTTTTGCCCAAAAGCCACCAATGCAATATGTCATCTTCTTCCCCACAACCACCACCCATAGCTACAAAACTACCCACACCCCTTCCATGGAAGCTCTGCCAGAAAACATTACTTACCCATCCCTCAATTTCACCACAACAACTATTGTCAAGTGAAACCTCTTCAATATATAACCAACAAATGCCCCCCCCCCCCAAGCTTTCATTTTTTTCTAGGCTGGTAGCAATTGAACACTTCCAATGACTATGATGTCATATTAGCTCTAAAGTTTAAACCTCTTGCTTTGTTTCTTGTAAACTCTCTTGTTGGTAAAAGGTTTTCCATTCTGAAAAATTGGAAGAAATTTTGGTGAAACCTCTTCGTTACACGAGTAAAACCAATGCCAGAAGGGTAAGAAAAAAAGAAAAAAAAAAAAAGTATCGTGGAGACCCAACTTTATTTCTATTTTCAAGTACTATTAAATGTAGTAAAAAGAAGTGTTGGTTTGTAGGTAAAAAGCTGTTTATTTTCCTTGTGTATTCCACGTCAATATCGATACTTTTTAACAGACAATTGGTGTTCCCAAATTTCCTTTCCATTTTCGTGTAACATAATTCTGCCTCAAATTTCAAAGTAAGACAAGGGTTGATGTTCAGTATTTTTTTCCTTCTGGCATTGGTTTTCGATATTCAGTAGTTGTTGTAAGAGTCCCATTCTCTATGAGGTGCTTGCATGCTACTATTATGTTTAAATTTGTCATTTCGTACTGGTATAGCTCTGTAAAATTATGCCTTCACAAAGCAGTGGCTTCATGAGGTTTTGTGTTGGCATGCGAAAAAACAATGGCTTTTTACTCTTTTTGCCCCTTTGGAATTGGTTCTTCGTTGTTGTTTTTTCTAGGCATACATAATATTTATCTTATGTCGTTGCACCCCTTCTCGAATCTTCATATATATCTGATGTCTCTTTTGTCTAAAGTTTCTCTGCCTGTTAGAACAAAATCCCAATACAAAGGCACGTCATGAATAGTTTCGGGTGCGGCAACTCTGAAGGGCATGGAACTTGCAAAGGAAAAAAGAAGGATTAGTATTAGGAAAGGATACAATGATGTCTAACATGTTAGTATCTAGGTTCAGTTTGAAATACAGGACCACTTGATAGTAGATTACGGTTTTCTTGTCGTAACGAGCCTAGGTTTTGTCATTTGAAAAGCAACAGTTTTCTTCTTTTATTTTTTGTGATTTATGAAAATATACTGATCAATTATAATTACGTGTTAACAAGTCTAGAGCGTATAGCTCCAGTACAGTCTAAAGCATAACATTTCCTGCAGTCATTAGGAATGTCATCCTGCTAGTGGACTAAATCATTACAAATAAAGAGTTCCTCCGTGGCAAACTTTGCCAGAGAAACATCAAGCTCATATTCTTCTCTAAAGCATGCGAAATCTTGATCCTCTCTGTATCCATATTCAGTGCCCTGCATTCCAAAATCAGATTTGTGAAGGCAAGTCTTGATAGTGGTTTCCTTGGTGTTTTTTTTGTTTTTTGGTAATTAGTCAACTTTTATTAATCACCAGATAAACGTTACAGCACAGATTCTGCATGCCAGAATCTCTCAATACGGCACCTCAGCCTACACCCAGTACAACATCATAGGAACAGTGCCACTAAGAGACAGGGGAAGACACACCTTCTAGGAAGGGTTTCCTTCCCTAGTCTACTACGGCACACCTAAACAATGAACAAGCTATACAAATAACCTGTACAGCAAAGACACTAATGCAAATCTTCAAGATACTTCAGCAGCTTAGGACATTTTTGCACTCTCACAAACGTGTGCGACTGGACCTGCCTAACAATAGCATCAACTTGCATTGTCTTCCCTTGAAAAATTCTCAAATTTCTCTCAATCTAAATTGCATACACAGTATGCGCCAAACACATCTTAAGCACGGCAGCAGTAGCCAGCAGGTGACTTCCCCCTAGTCTGCCGTACTAACAGAGACCATTCAGCCACCCAATCAAATACAAGCCTAAATATGTGCAGCCATCTCAAAATTCCCTTCCACACTGCCTCAGATACTGAACACTGAAAAACAGGTGGTCAAAAGTCTCAACATGCTCAGAACACAAAGCACAGGTCGTATCAGTTATGATACCCCATGAGCTAATCATCTCCTTTGTTAGTTTCTTCAGCAAAGCAAGCCAAAGAATAAACACATATTTTGGGAGAGCACCATTAGAACATATTAAATTCTTCCATGGCACTCTAATATGCTGCCCTTTCAGCTTGTTGTAAGCTTTTTTAACAGAGTAGTTCCCATTCTTCATGACATCAGACCACTCCCCAATTTTTCTTATATGCTTCCTAGCTTGGAAGATTTTTCTGATCATCCAGGAGGCTTGCATTGGGGACTCCATGTGCCAGAACTGCTTCTGCTTTACATAATAAATATGCACCCACTGAATCCAAAGCTTATCATGCTTCTTACTCAATGCCCATAGCAACTTGCATATAGCTGCTTGATTCCAAACCCTGAGGTTTAGGAGATTACAGCCCCCAGCTCCCTTAGGCATGCAAACTCTCTCCCAGGCAACTAAGGATTTCCTTGTTATTTGAGCCTATCCAGACCAAAGATAGCTTCTACATGCTGCCTCAACCAACTTGATCACCTTTTGGGGCAAAATAAACAATTGCCCCCAATAAGCTTGAATACCATACAAAACAGATCTAATAAGTTGAAGTCTGCCAGCAGCCCAAGACCTGATCCTAGCTGTCATCTTCTCAATGAGTACTTTGCATTGTGAAACTTGCAGGCTTCTAGTAGAGAGTGGTACCCCAAGGTACCTCACTGGTAGCTCCCCAGTTGCATAACCAAGAAACTCAAGGATATCATGCCTTACATTCCCACTTATCCCTCTAAAGAACACAGGACTCTTGTCCAGATTAGCTTTCAGTCCAGAGGCCAGTGAGAATCGCAAGAACCTCTCATGAAGTAATTTGACAGAAGTGATATCCCCTCTAGTGAAGAGAAGAAGATCATCTGCAAAACACAAGTGTGTAATACCTAGCTTCTTGCATCTAGGATGGAACCTGAACTGCTTGTCTTCCTTGAGAGTTTGCAGACATCTTCAGGTACTCCATAACAATTGTAAATAAGAAAGGGGACATAGGATCCCCTTGCCTTAGTCCTCTCTTAGCAGGGAATGGTTCAGTGTATTCACCATTGAATTTAATAGTGTAAGAGACTATGGAAATACATGTCATAACCAGCTGTACAAACATTGCAGGAAACCCAAGTTCTTGCAAAACCTGCTTGATGAAACTCCATTTTACTGAGTCAAATGCTTTTTGTAAATCCACCTTCATCATGCATCTAGGTGAAATATTTTTCTTTGAATACCCCTTTACAAGCTCATGACTCAATAGAATATTATCAGAAATCAATCTCCCTGGGACAAAAGCTGACTGACTACTACTGATGACTGTTCCAATTACTTGTTGCAATATGTGAGTAATCACCTTAGAGATGATTTTATACAATGTTGTGCAACAAGAGATTGGCCTAAATTCCTTAACATATGAAGGGTTAGGAACTTTAGGCATTAAGGACAGTATTATTTATAGCATGCGCAATATCACCAGTACTAAGGACAACTTGACTGACTTCAGGACCAATAACAGGCCACATTTTCTTGAAAAAACAAGCATTAAAACCATCAATACTTGGCGCCTTGTTATCATCCATAGAGAATATTGCTTCCTTGATCTCAGCATTAGTCACCCTGGCACATAACATCCTCTGCTGCTGCAAACTCAAGTGAGGGCCATACTTCATGGCTTCACTGTCAATATGAGGAATGGAAGAGGTTGTGGATCCCAAGAGCTTGCTATAGAACCCTAGGATCTCTTGCTTGATATCTGCATGCTTAGTGAGTCTTCTCCCATCCTTATCAAGAAGAGTACAGATGGTACTCTTATGAAACTTATCAGTCATAAGTGCAAAGAAATACCGAGAGCTACTATCCCCCTCTTTCATCCAGTGGGCCTTTGCTTTTTGCTTTTAAATCTGTTCTTGTAGTCCTGACCATTTCTCCAAAGCACCTAAGCATTGTTTTTCTTCATCAATCAGTGCATCATCTGTTAAGTTACTCTGCATCTGCTGCTGAATCTCAATAAGGTCAGTTCTGGCTTTCTCAACCTTCTGATCAACACTCCCAAAATCCTTACTAAACAAATGCTTAATAGAACCTTGGCACTTTTTAAGCTTCACCCAAATCTGTTACATGCCATAACCCTCTAGCAGGTTGCCTCCACACTTCAGATACAATCTCATAAAAATGTTCATGATCAGCAAGGACATTTAAAAATCTGAATGGTCTTTTAGCATGGTGTTGGGTAGGTTCCATATTCAAGAAAATAGGAGAGTGGTCAGATATCAATGGCTCTCTAAAGTCAGCAACTATAGCACCATACTTGAGTTGCCAACTGACATTCTCCAAAGCTCTATCAATCTTACTACAAATATGCTTATTGGTCCAGGTATGATAATGTCCAGTAGCATGAAGCTTAGACAACTGACACCCATCCATAAAACTTTGTAGGTCAGCTGTTTCATGATTAGTAATGGGAGCCCCATGAATTCTGTCCTCCTGCAACAAGACAATATTAAAATCACCACAGATGCCCCAAGGATCAGAGAAATGTTGCCCCAATAAACTGAGATCATCCCAAAGGCACTTTCTAGCCTCAACAGTGTTATAACCATACACAATTGTAAAATAGCAACAGAAATCAGTGAATCTGCTCTCCACTCTGCAATGAATAAACTGGCTATGGGTTGCTAGAATCTGCACGTCCAGCCAAGAAGCCTGCCAAACAAGCTAAATTCTCCCATTTTCAGCCTCACTGTAGTTGTGAGCCCACTCCCAATCTCTAGCAACTTTATTAAGAATGGCTACAGCCTTAGGTTGTTTAACTCTAGTTTCAAGAAGTCCAGCAAGGACAACCTTATTCTTCTTAAGATACTTCCTCAACTCTTTATTCTTGAAGGGCTTATGAAGACCCCTCATGTTCCAAATTACCCAATTCATGATGTAGTGCTTGATTGAGGATCCTTGGTACCCCCCAAAGGACCTCCTGCTACCAACTCCTCCATAATTGGATCACACAAAATACTGAAAGAATTACTTACTGGTGTTGCAATCTCATCAGGAAAGAAGCCAGTAGATGCACTATAGTGAGTACCATCTCTCTGAATGATAGGCCCTGATGGTTCTGTCATATGGATAACAGGTTGAGGTCACAGGCATAGGTGCAGGTACCTCAGCATCATTTCCACTAGGCTTTGGAACCCATACTGTTGTGCCCTCTTTCTATTTCTTTTCCTACCCTACCTGGGAGCCCCAGAGCATCAGCATTCTTCACTCGACGAGGAACTGGCCTATGTTGAGAAACCACAGAACAATCATGCCCAAATTTCAAACATGATTTACAGAAAGCAGGTTTCCAATCAAAGGTCACTCTCTGTGTAAAGCTCTTCCCATCAGGATCCTCAACATTAATCTTCGTGGGAATATCTTGCGTAACATTAATCTCAATCAACACCCGAGCAAAAGATATCCGAGTTTGTTTAGAAGTACACTCATCAGCATAAAGAGGAGTTCCTAAACCACTAGCAACACGACTTAAAAGAGTCCTCACCCCAACAATTCAGTGGTAAATTAAGAAACTTCACCCACAAGGGAATGTGGGTAGAACACGCAGAAATTCATACTTGAAATTAAATTTAAAAATTTTTATATGGACCTAAGTCCATCCAAGGTGGATGAATCAATGGCAATTATGTAAATAAATGAAAATAGCTGGGCATTTATATCACGCTGCCTCCTCCTTCATTTATTCATTCGCTGAAACTGGGCAAACCAAAGAACAACACTCTCTCACCTCTCCCATGCTTCCACTGGAAATAATAGGCATTTGTGGCTGCAAAATCTAAAATTAAATTACAAAATTATTACATCTAGAATCCTCTTGATTTCTAGAGCTCATCAAGACCCGATTTGAGTATTGTTTGTTTTGATTTCTTTTTCGAATTTTGTTTGCCTGCAATGGACGGGAAGGAGAAAAGGGGGGACGGTGGCGGTGGTCGTTCCAGCCTTCCATGGGTGGTGGGTGGGGGAGGATGGTGGCTGGTTTGCTTCATTTGTGTGTGGAGGAGAGAGAGTGAGAGAGTTGGTTGGGCAGGTTGGGGCAAAGGAGGAGAGAGAGTTGGAAGGTGCTGGTCGGTAGAGCCGTCACGAGGTGGTCGGCTGCTGGTGGTTCTGTGATATGGGAAAGTGGGTGGACGACAGCTCCCATGGTTTGTCTGCTGTTAGCCCGTGATGAATGAATTTGATGATGATGAAAGATGATGATCGATGATGTTGAAAGATGATGATGGAGTAACATTTTATTTTAGGATTTTTTGTTCAGAACTACCTTAGAAAGGGTGGGTTTTGTGACTTACTACCTTAAAAGTTTTTTTTTGTGGGGAACTACCTTAGAATGCCAAAAACCTTGTTGACCAGTACCTCTGACCATATTTTCGGGTATATTGACCTGAAATACCGAAAATGCCCTCACGGGACCAGCACGTGAGGCCACTTAAAACACCCCCCCTTTTATTCCCTCCCTTTCCAACCGTCATCTTCTTTTCAAACTTTCCCACTTTCCCACTTCACTCATTTCATTTCCTTCCTTTCTCCCTCATCTCACACTCACACTCACACTCTCTCTCACCATCTACCAACCCATTTTCTCTCTCCTCCCACACAAAAATGCCCACCACACCACTCCTCTTCACTCCTCTTCACTCTCTTCTTTTTGTCGAATTCGGACTCTCCGAAACCTCACCATTGCTAACAACTCCTTCTATGGACCTATCCCTACACAATCACTATCTCTCTGTTCTCAAATCCACTCACTCAACATCTCCATCAACAACTTCACAGGCACGTTACCGGATATCTCGCCGGAGTTTACTAAACTCTACGCACTTGATTTCGCTGCGAATTACTTTTCCGGTGGAATCTCTGACGGTTATGGAAAGTTACCGGCTTTGAGAGTGCTTCGTCTTCAAGGTAACTCTCTTACTGGACCTGGTTTTCCTGAGTTTTTAACTAATTTGACTGAGTTGACTCATCTCGAACTCGCGTACAACACGTTTGATCGGAAATTTGTCGAAACTTCAGGTTTTTTGGTTCACTCAGACGAATCTCGTCGGCGAGATACCGGAGTCAATTTGTCGGCTAAAATCTCTCGAGAATTTCGATGTTGCTAAAAAATCTATCTCCGGCGAGATTCCGCAATGTATCGGGAATTTATCGAGCCTTGTTCAGTTAGAGCTTTTCGATAATCAAATATCCGGCGAGTTACCGGAGAGTTTAGGAGATTTGAAGAACATGATTAATTTCGATGCCTCACAGAATAATCTCACCGGAAATATGCCGGAAAGTCTCGCGAAATTGCAGCTTTTTTCGTTTAATCTCAATGATAATCGACTTTCAGGCAAAATACTGGCAGTTTTGGCGCAAAAAATTGCTTAAAAATGAATAAAGGGGGGTGTTTTAAGTGGCCTCACGTGCTGGTCACGTGAGGGCATTTTCGGTATTTCAGGTCAATATACCCAAAAATATGGTCAAAGATACTGGTCAACAAGGTTTTTGGCATTCTAAGGTAGTTCCCCACAAAAAAAAAAACTTTTAAGGTAGTAAGTCACAAAACCCACCCTTTCTAAGGTAGTTCTGAACAAAAAATCCTTTATTTTATTTTTGGAGTGGAGATGATATTTGATGATAAACATTAATTTTGCTATTTTCATGAATAATCCTAATGGAGTTTACATGGAGTTTTTTTTCTTTCTTTTTCCTTTCTTTTTGTTAGAGTAATTTTGTGGACTAAAAAAAATAATCTATTGGTTATATCCATAAGTTATGAATAAATAGTCTACAAAAAGTTCAAAAAAAACAATTTACAAGTTCATGAATCATGATTAATTAATCACTAGTTCATTTAAAATAATCTAATAGTTCATAAGGTATAAATGTAAGGTTCATTTAAAATAGCCTAATAGTTTATATGTTGTAAATGAATGTTCATTTAAAATAGCCTAATAATTCATATGTATTATGTGGTAAATGCAATGTTCATTCAAAATAGCCTAATAGTTCATACGTCGTAAACACAATGTTCATTTAAAATAGTCTAGTACTTCATATGTGGTAAACGAATGTTCATTTAAAATAGCCTACATAGTTCGTACGTCGTAAACGTAAACTTCATTTAAAATAGTCTAATAGTTCATATGTGGTATGCACAATGTTCATTCAAAATAGCCTAATAGCTCATACGTCGTAAACACAATGTTCATTTAAAATAGCCTAATAGTTCATTTAAAATAGTTTAATAGTTCATATGTGGTAAACGCAATGTTCATTTAAAATAGCCTAATACTTCATACGTCGCAAACGCAATGTTCATTTAAAAAAGTCTTATAGTTCATTTAAAATAGCCTAATAGTTCATATGTGGTAAATGCAATGTTCATTCAAAATAGCCTAATAGTTCATACGTCGTAAACGCAATGTTCATTTAAAATAGCCTAGTACTTCATATGTGGTAAACGAATGTTCATTTAAAATAGCCTACATAGTTCGTACGTCATAAACGTAAACTTCATTTAAAATAACCTAATAGTTTATATGTGATATGCGCAATGTTCATTCAAAATAGCCTAATAGTTCATACGTCGTAAACGCAATGTTCATTTAAAATAGCCTAGTACTTCATATGTGGTAAACGAATATTCATTTAAAATAGCCTACATAGTTCGTACGTCGTAAACGTAAACTTCATTTAAAATAATCTAATAGTTCATATGTGGTATGCGCAATGTTCATTCAAAATAGCCTAATAGTTCATACATCATAAACACAATGTTCATTTAAAATAGCCTAATAGTTCATATGTGGTAACGCAATGTTCATTAAAAATAGCCTAATATTTCATACGTCGCAAACATAATGTTCATTTAAAATAGTCTAATAGTTCATATGTGGTAAACGAATGTTCATTGAAAATAGCCTATATAGTTCATACGTCGTAAACGCAATGTTCATTTAAAATAGCCTAATAGTTCATAAGTTGTAAACACAATGTTCATTAAAAAATAGTCTAATTGTTCATAAGTTGAAAACGCAATGTTCATTAAGAATAGTTTCATTGTTCATAAATTATAAACGTAATATTCATTAAAATAACCTAATCGTTCATAAGTTATAAATGTAAGGTTTAGTCTAATAGTTTATAAGATAGAAAAGTAGAATTCATTTAAAATAGTTTAATAGTTTTGTAAAAATAACTTAATAGTTCAAATAAAAATAAAAAAATAATTTATAAGTAACAACAATTGTAAACAAAAGATATAATAGTTCACTAAGAAAAGGAAAAAAAAAAAAAAAGAATCGAACACTTAAAAAGTTCACTAAAAAAACGAGAAAAGTGCTGAACAAAAAAAAAGAAAAATGAATTAAGAAAAATAAAAAAGAAAGAGCAACCAAAGAGTAGGCGTGGGTCCAACAAAAACAGTCTCACAAAAACAAAAAGACAATGGAATCGAAAGAGGAAAACCGTACAAATTTCGAATATGGGCTGCACGCGAATTTTCGCTCGTTCGCTTGGGGTTGTGTTTGCGCGCGCGAGAATTTCATTTCGAATTGCTTAGCTTGGGTTTTGCACGCGAGAACAATAAACTGAACTGGGCCTGGTCCAGCCAATTTGGCTGGATGGAGGTCCAGCCAATAAACACTGATTAAATTCAGCAGACCAAGCACGCAAGATAAAAGGCATGTTATTAAAAGTATAAGGCCCAGAACACAGAATTTCATCCAAATCCGTACTTGACTGAAATGGAACAATAAAGAACCCTTCCTCATGATAGAACAATTCAGGCTTACGAACAATATTCCAAAGTTTATCAAGATATTTCTCCATGTAATTTAAAGCAGGACTATCCCCCACAACATATAGAATTAGAGAATTTTTCCATACCTCAGATTGCTTATCCAGATGTGCACGATCCTGAACAACCACCTTCTTTCCTTCACGCACCTGAGGAGGAATGAAGCTCAAAGCCATCCCATTCGCAGCAGATCTGTTGTTCGTGAAAAGCCCAACCCAAGGTTCCTCAGGCAGAGGCGGTGGAGTTTCTAAATTTGCATCAACATTAAGGTCTAATCGCCGGGCAGCCCGAGGAGGACCCAGGTTCGTCGCAGTCGATGCAGCAGAAGTCTCTAATCCTCTACTAAGTGAGGAATTTCCAATAGGTTGAGTAACACTACCTCCCCCACCAAGGGTTTGGGGTGTTACCACCGTAGAAGATGAACCCGCCGCCGGACTAACACGAGAGCTTATGGAACTGCCTACCGCCAGGACAGGGTTGCCACGCCCTCTACCCCGCCCCCGTGGCCGACCACAGCCTCGACCTCTCATCATCCCGATCTACAGCAGCGCAAGTTAGCAAGAACCCTTATCGTACGCCGAGAGCTTTTTAGGAGAGAGAAGCTTTTCTAGTTCTTTGTTTGTTTGTTTGTTTGTTAACTTCGTTTAAGTGGTTTCCTCAATGTTCAAGTTGACTTCTTTGGAAGAATCAGATTACACTATGATATAAGCCCGATTATGGGAGTGAATGATCTTCACGGCTTCCTGGATAGCAAGCACTTCTGCTGTCAAAACATCACGTGCCTTGATAAATATTTTACCGCAGCTATGCTCCCATACACCTGCAGACAAAAGTAACAGTTTTCTGCTAGGGCCTAGAGATACTCTTAAAACGGCTTCTTTTTTTTTTTCCTAGATTACAGTTTTCTTGTCGTAGCGAGCCTAGGCTGCTTGTGCTTGTCATCTGGAAAGTTACAGTTTTCTGCTGGGGCCTATATAGAGTCAGAGATGCTCTTAAAATGTCTTTCTTTTATCCATTTTTTGTGTGGCAATGTTCTTCATATTGCTTCAGTCTTTGGTCTTCCCATCTAATTGACATGTGCATATGTTTGTACTATTTGTTTACTGAGAGATAGTATTCTAGTTTGTTCTTCTGTATATGTGCTAAAGTTTGTGGTATTCATCTCCTTGTTTGTATAGCTCAATATATCTTCAGTTATTGACGGGGAGAGACTAGAGCAGAAGTTACCCTCAGAGAAGGGTTGTCAGCAACATCAACATCTGAAGACGATTCACCTTACCAATTTTCAAGGAAAACCAATTGAATATCTACTTGCTGAATTCCTGCTCAAGAATGCTGCTTTTCTTAGAAGATGAAAGTTATTCGTTGGCAACCAATGTATCTTGGTGATGGTGAATGGTCGCTTCTTGATTCTAATTTCTGCATACCAAAAATAGGGCGAAAGGAAGTGCAGAAAGTACTTGAAGGACTGTGTTCTAGAACAAAGTTGATAGTTGTGTGATCCTTAATTACTAAATCAAGACCTCATTGGTCCATGTAAATTTTAGACGCATTCACCCCAAGTAGTTTTTCGGACAAATTCAGTGTTCTCAAAGTTCTTTTAGTTTCATTTCTTCTTCTTTTTTTCCTTTTTTGGTACAAGTTTGCATGCAATAGCTCGCAAATCACGCTGATCGACCAAGCCAACTCATCTTAGATGTGCTAACGGGCTCAAGTAGAGGAGGAATCCCTCCCTGCAAAGAAACTAAGAAAGATAGAGTACTTTTTATTCTCCGTACATGAATAAAGATTTGAACCCCTCACCATAGAGTTGTGAGAGTGAGGCACTTACTCACCACTTATGCTCGCACCTTATTCTCTTAATTATTTCAGTTAAGTTAACAAATTTGTGGAAGTATGGATTTTTTCTTCTCTAACACTATTTACAAAAACTTATGTGGACTTAGTTCATGGTGGAGCAATAGTCTAAATGTTACCCCATATTTCACCTGGAGTCACCCCTCTAATGGTGGAGTCACCCCCTACTTCTAGTGGAGCCACCCCCATTGGCGCCACTCCTCTAATAGTGGAGTCATCCCATACTTTACCTGGAGCAACCCCTCAAATATACTTGGTCCACGGTGGACTAAGTCCACACAAGACTAGCACCACCCCTACTTCACCTGGAGCGACCTCCTACTTTACTTGGGGTCACCCCTTACTTCACCTGGAGTCACCCCTCAAAATTACTTCATCTGGAACCACCCCCTTAATTTACCTGGAGCCACCCCGACCAATAGTCTAAATGTTACCCCATACTTCACCTGGAGTCACCCCTCTAATGGTGGAGTCACCCCCTACTTCTAGTGGAGTCACCCCCATTGGCGCCACCCCTCTAATAGTGGAGTCACCCCATACTTTACCTGGAGTAACCCCTTAAATATACTTGGCCCACGGTGGACTAAGTCCACACAAGACTAGCACCACCCCTACTTTACCTGGAGCGACCCCCTACTTTACCTGGAGTCACCCCTTACTTCACCTGGAGCCACCCCTCAAAATTACGTTTTGTCCATGGTGGACTAAGTCCACACAAGACATGCTGTGAGTTTTTAGCTAGAGGGGCCTATGAAGGCGATAATAATTCGAGAGAACGGAAAAGGAAATTAACATGCAGGGATAAATTTTAAACTTGATCAAAAAAACCCGGCCCGTAGGTCTGGCCCGAACCCGCCCGTGTTTGGGATGAAGGTCAAACCCGTAAACACGGCCCGAATGGCCTGAAATTTTATTTATTTTTATTTTTTTTCATATTTTTCTAATAATTCGCTTGCTGTTTTAATTTAAGATTTTGTAAAATTATAATTTTGCAAATCTTATGTTATCGTTGCGTAGATCTCGAAACCCGATAGGATCGGGTATGGACATAAATATTTGGACCGAAACCTCGACGACCGGCCCGATCAGCTCTAAATTAAATTTCCAACTGCTTTGCCAACGAAGGGAATTGAAAATGTCCAAAACGGTTAAAGTGCGTCCTGTGTAAGTACGGTGCCCTTGCTTCAATAAAAAAAGTAAGAAAATTTTCCACTTTGGTGCCCTGACGTATTGCATAATCATTTTTTAATGACCTGTGTATTTCATATTTTCACTTTAGTTACCTGAGATATTAGAAAATTTTCAGTTTGAGTGTTTTCGTTAGTCCCGTTAGAATACTCTGTTAATTTAATGACGTGGCCAATACTAAATCTAGAGCACATATTCAATAACTAAAATACCCTCACTTAAGGGAGAGCTACCTATGTTCTTCCAAAATCCAATTGCAATTGCATCCACCTCCATTGAAGCACCAACCTGCCAACACCACCAAACAACCCGACTATTCAATTGCAATTGCATCTCATTCAATTAAATCATCACAAACTATTCATGGCAAACGGAGGTCGACAACTATAATGGCTAAGATCATATGCTGGTGATTTGTGAATGTGATATAAGCTAAGCTTGAATCTATTCGTTCCCCATCTCCTTTTTCTCTCTCATCTCTCTACCTTCTGGTTTATTCTGCCCATCTTCTGGAGAGTTGCCAATTGCAACATCAAGTCAACAAGGAGGCGGGTTTCGTCTTCCTCATCTCCAAATTCAATCAATTAGGTCGTTAATTTTTTTTTTATTATTATTTTTACTTTTGCTCGCCTTTATTGGATTTCTCACTGTCCAATTTTTAGGGATTTGCTTTTGATAATGATCTATAACTAATTTCTGCAATTTGTTTTCTGTTTTGTAGAATTTGTGTGTGATCGTTTTTGCTAGAATTTCTTTAGATTGTTATTTGGCTAAGAATAATCATCCATGAATTGAGGGGTTTGCTTATGGCGGTTAACAGTTTGGGTTAATGACGAAGATCTACAACGGTGGACAATGACAGAGCTCGACAATAACGCTCTATTGCCAGGAATTCCATGGTTTTAACTTTTAAAGCTTGTTTTTGATGATTTCGAGGTGATTATGACGTTTTTGAGCTCACGCGACTTCAAATTCATCTAAGTGTAGTATTTTGTTTTATTTTTATGAATTTGGTTTCAAAATTTAATGGATCTGTAAGTTTGGAAATTGGCGGTAGCTGGGTTTTGAAGTGGTGGTAACATGGTGGCAGGCTAAAATTCTGGGCGAGGTAGGCGCAGTGTTAGGGGTGAGGTGGTGTTGCGTGGTGGTCTGGTGGAGGGGAGAAAAAACGTATGGTTGAGGTTGGTGGTGGTCGATGAGAGGAAATGTGGTGATGATGGTGGGGATGGGGATCAGAGGAGAGAGAAAGGGAAAAAAAAATGGGGATGGGGATGAAAATGGGCATGGGAGAAAATTACCAATTAGTCCTTCAGAAAAAATAAAAGGTATCGTTTGTCCTATTTTTTAACAGAAAAATTAACGGAGGAGACGAAAAGTAGTAAAGTGAAACATTTTCCAAAAAGTAAGGACGATTTGTACGAGCTTATGGACCACAAAAATGCAACTCAGGTTAGAGAGGACCACCAATATAATTAATTACTAATATTGTCACACTCCAAGTATTAAATTCTTCTAATACCTTCTTAAGTCATAGGATAACCATAAAAATTAGTTCCAATCTAATATGATCTATAGAGTTCTTAAGTTTTTTGTTTTTTTTTTTGGTTTAACCACGGTTCTCCTAAGTTTTTTGGGTCAAAACTAATTATGTTCACACTATGTCGGCCTACTAAGGAGTAAGGTGCTCCCAATAATTAAGTAGTTTCTCCATTCATAAGATTCAAACCCTCTAACTTGCTTAATGAATTCAAGAGTGTCAAATCATTCACATCAACCACTTATCGATGGTTTATAAGACAATATGACATTAATGTAATACAATATATTGGTACAGACGAATAAGGGCATGCAACATGCAAGTATGCAAGTTTTTTGCTAGGATTGAGTACATAACCTAAGCCTACAATTTTGAATTTTCCGTAATGGCGTCCCATTTGATCAGTACAATACGAGTACAATGATATATTTTATCAATTAATGATGAAGTTGCCCAAGAGCAAGGATCCTCTTCATTTTGTACTAAAATGGAGGTTTCTATTTCCTAAATCAATGGTTAGATCTTCTTCTCTCTTTTGCTTATTTGTATTTTATACAAGAAAGAAGGAGATCCAACCTTCCATTTAGGGAATGAAACCCCTCCATTTCTTGTATAAAATTTTATACAAGAAAGAAGGAGATCCAACCTTCCATTTAGGAAATAAAACCCCTTCATTTCTTATATAAAATGGAAAGGATCTTAACTCGTTGCCCACAGTAAATACTCAACTATTGTTTTGTTTAGCAAAAATATTTGCCCTAGCTATTGCACTTATACAGGGTTAGCTGACCAAACCAGAATACAGTGTTAGCTTCACCTACATGGCTACATATGTGCTCAAAACTAACCAAACCAGAATTAGCTTCACCTCTATGCATGTCAGATTGTCAAATCATGCATCAGATATTTTAGTGAATTGAGCTTAATTATGACCTCCGAAAATAAGGATGTAAAAATAAAATGTATACTCAAATTTGAAACAATTTTGAATAAAAATTTTCTAGCTAATATTAAGCTACTATTTACAAAAAAAAAAAGAATTGGTAAATTTTTTTGGGTATTGACTAGGTGGGAAATGTGATTTCCTCCCATGTCTTTTAGCATTTGAAATTCTTTATTTATCTTTTCAGTGTAATTTCTTTATTTTAACATCCGCAAGTCTTGTGTGAAACCAACTTAAGGAATAATAGGACCATTGTTTAGAAATGTAGGGATCACTTACGGTAAGTAATAACCCTTTTTACATTTAAATAAAAGTGACTCCGTCCCACAAAAAGTTATGAGAAAAATCGTCTAAATTTTTTGTGGTTTAGCTGACTTTAGCATTAGGTATGTCTAACAAAGAGAGAGAGAGAGAGGGGGGGGGGGGGGGGGAAGGATAAGAGACCATGAACCCATGAGCAGTAAACATGTAGTAATAGTCTTTCGTAGTAGTATTTTCATTCATTAACATAATAATTGTGCATGAATTCTCTCACAGGGCAACAAACCACAAGCGCCAGCCACCGTGAGGAAAAATCCCCCCATATACAAATTCGTTAACATTAACACAAACCCCCATTAAAACAAACCAAAATATTTGTCCAAATGGGTTTATCTAAACATCATCACCAGTTAGGTACCTAATAATCTACCAAACTGAAAACTCTCCTTAAAAATAAAAAACCTGCTCTTCAATTAGATTAACTAATCTCCATCTCTAGAAATAACTAATTAATTAATTAATTAATTATCTCAAGAGAACAGTCTCAAAAACCTGCTCTTCACAAGGGATAGTGAGACCCATATCATGAGAAAACCCAAACTCTTCTTCAGCTTGGTGAAGAAGGCTTTGAAATTCAGGCCGGTTTAGCCATGAAATGGGCACGATGTACCTAGTCCGGTTTTCCCCTACATAAACCGGAAAATGACCTTTAGGCACATCAACCGGTTCACCCTCGAACCCGGTTTGCTGATTTTTCTTCCCCATGCTTGAACATCTCTTCAAGATCTGCTTCAATACTGCTGTTTGTGGCATTTTTGCTGCTCTCTTGATTGCCATTTTTTTTTTTGTGCACTTCTTTTTCTTGTGTTTTTTGAGTTGTGGTTTTTCTCTTGGTTAAGTGGGGAGAAACAAGAGGTGTTTAAGGGAGTATATAAAGAGGAAAATTGAAAGAGTTACCTCAAAAAAAAAAGAAAAAAAAAAAGAGCAGGAGCATGTGGAGATGTGGGGGCAAAAGGACAGACCATGGTTGTTTTAGGGTACTGTTAGTTTGTGTGTTGACATGAAAATGTTGGGGCTTTAAACAGCTGGGACCTATTTGTGGGGTTAAGGAGCTTATAGTCCTTAATGTAGTTGTCCTTTGCTGCCCTTGCTAAGGACACCTTGGTCAGTTGGTCTCTCCCCTATAACTATAGTCTACTATCAGGGGTCTAATATTAATTAGTAACAAGGCCCCCTGTCTCTTGTTTTCGTTGGTTTGGCTTCATGTAATTGGTTCAGTTTTTAGTTTAGTTTAGTTTAGTTTAGTTCGGTTTAGTTTAGCGAAGTTCACTTAAATTAAATTAGATGGTCTACTTTGGAGTTCAGTTCAGTTCAGTATTTTTTTTTTTTTGGACAATTAAAAGCCCAATTAATCTACTTATTCTTTCGTATATTACTTTTCAATTCAGTTGAGTAGATAAGAAAACAACTGCACTGGGGGTGTTCATGGTAGGTTAACTGAACCGAAAGGTTCACTCGGTTCGGTTAATCGATATTTCGGTTCGCCAATTTCGTGAACCGTAACCGTAACCGAAAATACGAGTTAACCGACTTTCGGTTAATCGATTTTTCCGGTTCGGTTATAAGGTTAACCGAAAAATCATACTTATATGATTTGTATTGTGTAATTAGCTACTTTTAGACATATTTTAAAAAAAATAGAAGCAAAATTTACAATTTAGATTCGATAAAACATAGTCAAAATAATAAAGAGATATAAAAAACATGAATTCTTAGCTATTAAACATTACATACCAACTTTATATTCAAAGTTTGTATTAATACATAATAAAATATTAATAAAAAAAGCATAAAACATAATTTTTGGTTTTTCGGTTAACCGAAATCTCCGAAATCGTGAAACTAAATCGAACCGAGAAACCGAAAAAATATCCGGTTCGGTTAACCGAACCTCTTTAAACGGAAAAATAGGTTCGATTATCCAAATTTTCGATGCGGTTTTTCGATTTTACGGTTCATTTTTTCGATTACGGTGTTTTTGAACACCCCTACTGCACTCTATTACTCCATAAAGATATCAAGATGTGGAGCTAGCAAGGTACGTACACATGTACATTATCCATCATTTATTTGTGTTATCCAATGAAAAAATTATTTTTGTATCTATTTCTCTCCTACCTTAAATACCATTTTTTGAAAATAGAGGAGAGAAATAGATACAAATGGGAGATGGGTTGCCAACCCAATAGATAAAGATATCATTCTCCTTAATAACTAGGTTGGTTAGATGACTATCGCCAATTTTGCATGTGGTTCTAGAATTAATGATAATAGCACATGGAGTACATATATTCTATATAAGGTGGTGCCAAACACATAGTCACAAGACTCGCACCAATCCGCCCTTTGTAGTAGTAATGTTATCATTGGGCATGTGATGGACTTGTGGAGGACAAGAGTCCAAGGGTCCAAGCTTTATGTTGTACATGTATGTCTAAACAAGGGGTACATTGTGAGCAATGGGAGACCAAGTCATCCTTTGAAATTTAGCAACAAGGTTTAGAGTTTACATCAAATTGCACATATATTATTTCCTAATTAACAAATTTTTTGAAACTTGTGGTGTATAGTTTTTTTCCTCAATGATCAGTTTAGTAACATACTTTCTAACTCACATTTTACTATTCGGTTCAATTATATTAAGGTTGGCTCAACTCATTGAGCTAGGTTCATTCAGTTGAATATAAGAAAAAAAAAACATCCTTTTATAAAATTCCTCCACTATTTTGCCTAACTAAATGGATCTCACTTCGACCCAAGCTCTCCAACCACCACCATGAGTAAAAAAAATGAAATTGACAAGGAAGCTTACAACAAGCCACCATCAATGGATATATATAGTTTGATGACCTTATTATCTTGGATAATGACATATCTAGGTGAACAATAATGATTTAGGGTGTGTTATTTTTCGCTGATTTTATTAATTGGATAAGATCATGTCATTAATTTCTTTGGTTCGGGTAGTGTTATGTCGCTGATTACTACTGCTTGGATAAGGTCCTATCACTGATTCCTATTGATTCGATAAGATTTTGCTCACTTATTGAGTAAGATCTTGCCGCTTAGGTGTGTTTGATAGAGCTTCTACGGTCAGGTCAATTTAGTTCAGTTCAGGTGTCAATTTAGTGATTTCAAATTCAATTAAATGATGTTCAATTCAGTTCACTGGTGCTCAGTTCAGAGACATATATACTTTTTGTCTCACATATCAAGTTGTGTTCAATTCATTTCAGTTGTGTCCAGTTCAGTTTAATAGTGTCCAGTTTAGTGATGTTAAATTTAGTTCAGTTTAGTTCTGGTAAGTTCAGCTCTATCAAACGCACCGACCCTTATTCTGTGAGTATGGGCGTGTTCTATTCCACTAATTCTCATTGATTTGGTAAGGTCCTGTCACTGATTTTTACTGATTCAATAGGGTCTTACCACTTATTTTCATTGATTCAGTAAGGTTTTGTCACTGATTCACATTAATTTAGTAAAAAAAATTCACAAATTCTCACTAATTCAATAAGGTTCAATAAATAAAAAAGAACACATCCTAGTGAAAGAGAACACTCATAATCAAAAATTTTGGCCACAAATGTTGCTCTCATGCATCTATCGTGTAGAATCCCCATTCTCATAGTCTTTCATGCACTACTAGATACTCTAGATTTTGACTTGACATGTCTTTGACTCTAATTTGAATCCAGTGGAGAGCATCTTCTTTAATTTCTAAAACATTCTACTGGGGAATGAATCTTGTATAATAATTGTATATTACAATCATTTTTATGTGTCTATTTCTTTTCTCTCCTCTTTTTCACTCTACCACAAATACCCCTCTGAAATCCCAAGTAACAAGGGCAATTTTGTCACTCCTCTCACATTAAAAAAAAAAAAAAAAGCTGTAATGTACAACCATTATATGATTATCATTGTCCATTCTACGATTTCTTCCAATATTTGAATTATTATTGCTACAGTAGCACACTAGCACATCGGTTGGTTAAAAAGTAATATTAGATTTATTTATTTTTATTCTTTTGAAATATCAACTTCTAATTCTAGCTAGTGATGATGGGTTGATGACACAGCTTTCAGTTGACTCACAGAGGCCTGTTTTGACACAAATATTCCTTTGATGCATAAACATCAATACTTGTCAGAAAACTACGAGCTATCATGTTTACCGGGACTAGTTTCTGTTACATAACGTCCCATTTCTGTTGCGCCATGCTTCTATGTTATTTTAATTTCCCCTTCATGAAAAGCCCAACCATGCCCAACTACTATTGGAAATCAATTTTGAGTTCCAAAGTCACAGATTCTCACTTGTCCCCTCTTTGTGGGGTGTCCCTTGACAAATCTCTTTGCCCTTTTCATTATTTCAATATCTTCCCATTCTCCCATAACACTATCCAAAGATTGATTTATCACCACTAGAGTGGTAATCGGACGGATTTGGATGAGTTTTGGTCGGGTTTTTTCGGCTTCAAGTCATTACGGGTTTCGAGTTAATTCATATTAGATTAGTGTTTTAATCTAGTCAGAACATATAAAGTCAAAAATTATATGAAAAACTCAATGTGATGTGAAAATTTCTAATAACAAGGACTACACGTCTACACGTATGTTTAGTTAGTGTTTTTCAATCATTTTAAATATTATGTTATTATAAGTTAGATATATATGGGTAGAGTCGGTTCGGGTTCACTCCGAGTTCAGGTAATTTCGAGTAGGTTATTATCAGGTTCAGGTCAGTTCGAAGAACGGGTGTTGTCAGATGTGGAATTGGATCAGGTCGGGTCGATTTCGAATAATGATAATTGATACATTTTCGGGTGTCAGACAGATTGGGTCGGAGTTTGCGGGCTCTAAATTCACCACTACTTAAATGTTCACATCTCATCTATTCTTTGTTTTATACCTATATGCAGTTTCTATCCATTATTTTCCGACTCAGTTCAAATTAATAGAAAATCACTTATTCGATTAGATCATTTCAGTAGAAGTAAGTGGAAAATATCATTTTCCTTTTTCTTTTTCTTTTCAGTTATAGCTAGTGAATATCACTTTGCAAGAGAAATTAGATCATTAGAGATCACTTACCCAACAAATGGAGAACAATACACCTTCAATTGCAAATATTGTCCTATTCCCCTAGTTCACCAAAAGATATTGGCTTACTACATCAGGAAAGAAAAATGGGTTATATTTTTGTTCACTAAAATGAATGGGACTATTTAAGAGAGAAAGAAGATACCACTGAATTCCATTAAATGAAAGGTGTATTCTTTTCCACTTACGTAATAATTAGTTTAGTAACTTACTTTTTCTCTCACATATTACTATATTAAATTTCATCAATTCAGTTCAGTTTAATTTATTTCAATTTAGTTTAGTAAGATAAAAATAAACACACCCTAAAACAAGAGTTAAAGTGTTGAACACCCTTAAATGAAAAGAAAAGACATCGCTAATTCTTTTCATGGGAGCCACAGCCACAAGAGATGGAAAACAACAAGCAAGATTAAAAAAAGTGGTCCAGTAAAAGTGAAAAAAACGACTCCACTACTTTTAAGGGCCCTCTCTCTGCAAGTCTGGGTCTGGGTGCATGACCCTTTCCAAATGCAACATCCAAGGACCACTAGTGGTGTACTGGAGCGTACCACAACGTAACAATAACATGTTCTCGCGTCTTGGTCCTCGTGTCAACAATAGTACTAGTGATAGTACTGTACTACCATTTATCTAAGGACAGGCCTGCGGGATTAAATTCACATGACTTTAGACGGCATTTCCTAGTTCCCTAGATATACTGTATATGCTATGCTATGGTCTTTGATTTCATCGACATAACTCATTACCTATAATCCACAGGACACTGACCTCTAGCTTCCAATTTTTCGCAATGCTTCCACTTTTTTTTGCAAGAATTTTTAGTCATTTGCATTTAAGTTGACAATACTCACAGAGTGGTCACGTGATAGTTGATACACACTATTAAGACTTTAAGAGTGTAGATCTGGTGTTGCCTGGTTTTCTATACTTAGGGGTCACAAGCAACCTATATGGTCAGCCCTATGGTCCTTAAAAATGTCCTAAATAAAGTCGAGGACTTCGTGGGGCAGGCCGTTCCCTAATCGAACCTACTCCTTCCACCCCTAACACTCTCGTTAACAGTGGACACAATGCAACAGTGATAAATTGAAAGTTAGTTTTCGAGTACAAATTACTAAATAGAACACCTCACACCAAGCACAATTAAGGAAACTTCAAAAGAGCAAGATTGTTAGATTCACATTTAAAAGTACATCATTTGATTAGAAAGGTACAAACGACAAAGGAAACAAGTAATATACAAGACAAAAGCAATTATACCTCGACAGAAGGCACCATTGCTTGGTGTGCTCGAAGAGCTTCTATTATTACTCTACTCCTAGATTTCTACACTACGCTATTCTAAATATGACTTCTCATCAAGGTCAGCTGGACTGCTTTGTCCTTCTGATTCTTCAAATATTTATAGGAGAATACTTAGGAGTTTTTAGGATAACTGCCCATGATCTCACATTCTCCTCCTTGCCCACTTGTCTTGGTCTTCAACTGCTCACGTCTCTTTGACTCTTGATTTATTGGAGTTATTTCTTTTTCTTTCAAACTGATTTGTATCAAAATTACGTATTCGTACGTATCCGTATACGGATATCTTGTACTGTAGTATTTCTGTCTCTTTTTGTTATTGGGCTTTTCCGTCGAGCAATGCCTTGTCTTTTGATTTTGACTTTTTGACTTATTTATCCACAGTAAAATAAGTCCCATTATTTATTGGACCTATTGATATAAGCCACCATATTTTCGTATATAACAACTGCCCCTCTAATACATATACAAACTTTTGAGTTTATATTTGTATTATTAGCTAAATGACTCTTCGTTTCCCACGCTTTGATTAGACGACTGCTTTTCTCTGATAACCGCCCATTGGTCATGGGGTATCGTGCTGCAATTACTTCTAGCCATAATTATTATAAGTAGTGGTTCTTCGGTGCTTCTCTTTCTCACTTCTTCAATTGTCTTCTCCTTCAAGTTTTAAACCCTTCAAACTTTCTACTCTCAAATTGCTCTACCATTTCTCTTCTTTTTAATATCCTTCAAATATTATGGCTAATCCCCAGCCTTTCCTTACTCTAAAAGAAGCTCGAGACCTTGGTGAGGCTCCAGACGCTGTTCGTATCTATGCTCTTATTATAAATAATCTTCATTTTGCCATCTGAAGTTCCAACATCTAGACACAGTGGTGTTGTCTCCCTCAGAATTCCCTTTGAGTCTAAGCCTCTTCCTGGGTTTCTTATTGGTCCAAATTTCGTTTTCGAGTGCCTTCACAGATGACGAGGATCTTATTTCCCAATTCGATTAGGTTTTTTCCAATTTTCAAGTATGTCATTTTTTACTTTTCTCAGGCAACCCTTTCAAATGCAATTTCTTAACCCCTCCCAAATCTTCTAGTCATAAACCCCTCAATGGCTGGGTGATTAATTTACCCAACTGTTTTCCTTGTAGATGGTTTGAGCGTTTTGGTGATTTTCATGATCGTTGGAGGAAAAATAAATTTTTTGACTTTATTCAATTAGCCCTTTTCGAAATTATCCCTTTCGAGGCTAATCTGTCTCTCGCTATCATGCTATCCTGGAACCCGGCTATTAATTGTTTTATTACCGGGAATGGTCTTCAAACCATTACCCTCTAGGATATAGCCTTTTTTTACTGGTCTTAGTCCTGACGTTTTGTTCGTCAATCTCAATTTCACATATTGTTCTCCAGAAGTTACAAAACAATATTATTCTCCTACACTTGAATTGCTTGGTCAGAAAAAATCTTGGACTGCCATGGAGGCCCTTTTATTGGATCCTGACCCCGTTTTTGATGGGGAAGTGGTCCTTTTTCTAACTTATGTTTTCAGCCGCCTTTGTATGGGCAAGTCTTGCCATGTTGGTCGTACCTTCTTACATCTTGCTGCTAATGTGGCGTCCCTGGAGGGGCCTGTTCCTTTGGCTCCTTTCTTGCTTGCCCAATTATATCGTGGCTTAGGTAACATGGTTCAAGACTCTCTTCGAGTCTTTCATCAGACTTGTCCTTTATGGAATTGACTGTATGTGGTCATACATATTATCCTCATCCGGTCCATAGTCTGACCAATGACGAGTGCGACAATGGACTTTGTGTTGAGCGTGAGCGTCATCAAGTATCGTTGCTTAGCTGTAATGGTTCTCCTAGGGAAGATTGGGGTGTATAGCTGAAATAGTATTTAATCGTTGCTCTCCCTCTAAGCCTGAAGATTTTCCTCAGGTTATGATGGCGTTTCTTTCTCAAACGCCTTCTTTTAATTGGCATCCCGCACGGGATTTGGATTTGATTCCCGATGTTGTTGATCTTCGTCAAAAGGCTATTCTTTACTGGATGCCTTCTTTTGATCCTTTCCTTATTTCTGAGGCGCAAGGCCAATCGTTTTGGGATTCGGTACTATGTTCCCGCGATTTATTTTATTTTGATTCGTATGAGCTTAGTGTTGAAGTATATAGTCCTCAATTAGTAGCTCGTCAGTTTGGGTTGACACAGACTTGTGCAATGCCCTTTCTTGATACCTTAAATCGTCCCTGGTCTCTTCGTCACAATTTGTTAGACTGTGTGGTCAGTCAAAACCCTGATGCCACTATGAAGCGCGAGAGGTCTCTTCGAGGGGAACGACCTTTAGCCCTTAATCGTAGTAAGAAGAAGGTTCTACCTTGGGTTCGAAATGCCTTAGTTGAGCCAGGATATGCTCGTTGGTGGGATAGGTTTGTTGCTAATTGTGATACCCCAATATTTTCTATAATTATTATATTGATTTGTAAATGATTTATAAATAGTTTCGGAGATTAAATCGTATATCCATTTAAGGAGTCAATTTATTCAATCAAAGCCATAATAATATTAATTATTATTATGGGACTTTCATAAATTGCATTTATTAATTTTGAGGACTTTAATTAAAATATTTTATATATGAATAAGAATTATTCATATAGTTTTAATTAGCTATTTAAATCAGAAAATTATTAAATAAATCCTAAATCTAGTAGTATTTGACTTGGGTTGACTGAAGGCCTATATAAGGAAAAAGAGGAGGCAATTGATCAGTTTTGCATAACTGATCAAACCCTCAAGCAATCACTCCCTCCTCTCTCTCAAACTCACGGTTCTCTCTCTCTCTCTCCACCGTGCTCCCTCTCTCTCTCCTCAGTCGCCCAGGTCACCGGACCACCTGTGTCACTACCCCCTCTCCCGCCGGTAAGCCCTCTTCTTTCTCTCTCCCTCTCTCTCTTTCTCTTTGTTTTCCTTTCTCTCTTCTCCTTCGCGTCTCCCCTTCCCTATCTGTTTTTACGTTCGCAAGACCACCGGACCACTAGGCCTGCGCCTGGGTGGCGACCGGCGAGTGGCCAGCATGGCCCCGTCCCCCCCTGCTCTCTCTCTCTTTCTTTCTCTCTTTCGTGTTTTCTCTCTCCTCTCTTCGCTAGAGCTCCGGCGACCACCACCACCGGCCATGGTGGCCAGTGGTGGTGGTGGTGGTGGTGGTGGTGGTGATGGGTCAGGTTATGGGTCCCATGCATGGGTACCCGTGACCTAGACCTAGTTTTAAAGTTAAGATTTCTTTTTTTTTTTTATATATTTTTCGTAACTATTAATTCGATTTTCAGTATTTTCGATTTAATGTTTTTATTTTTCTGCACTCATTTGGAATCGGAATTTGGATTTTCAAAAGCCTAGATTGGTTAAAATAAATCAAGGAGTTTAATAAAATTATCAGATTAAGATTTTGTTACTGCTTGTATTTTCGTATTTAATTAATATTGATTCGGTAATTATTTTTAATTAGGACCTAACGAGCAAGCGTGATTATCGTCGACCGTTGGAGCATACTTACTGTTTGGTAGCGTATTAGCGGTAAGCACTCATGCCTACCTTCTTCCAAAGCCCCATCAAAACTATTTTGATGTGTTATGTGCTAATTGAGAAATTGTGGTGAATTTAATATGCAAAGCATGATTAAATTATATCGTCGTTATTATGAGATTTCTTAAGCATGTTTACTGCTATAGATATGAATTATAATTAGCATGTCAATGTTATCATATTTTGGGAATTAATTAGTCCATATGATGGTTATTGGACAATTGTTGAATGGTGAATTATTACCTATATATTATCGTTGAATATCTTGGATGATTTGTGAATTTTTGGATATCATATTACCCTGCCGAAGTGCTGCCGAAATTGTGCTAGACATTACTTGTCGTCATTATTGAATTATCGTCGTTATTGAATTAAAGCATGTTTAATTCTCATCGTATTGAATTATCATTATCGTCGTTATTTACTATTCATTGTCAAGAGCATGAAATGAATTAGTAAGTCGTGGTCTTGTAGTACCATTTATGTCAACCAATGCAAATTATGTGAATTGAATTAAATGAGAGTAAGGCTCCTAATGGATCCCTAGGAGTAGTTCAAGGGATGAGTGATTCCCAAGTTACTTATGGACACCTCGCAGTGTGTCTTTGAATCATTCCCCATTTATTAAGTCCTCTAGGCTCGTGTAACTGTACTAGAGGTAGTGTGCACACTAGAGTCATTAAGTCCATGGCGTGATTGTATCTTCGATGAATAGTATGGGTAATCGCTGTTCTATTCGCTCTCTTACATACATCTCTCTAATCAAGACGGATTGTCTATGTCGTATTTCGTATGATCACTATACAAGATTTGTATATAAAAGAATGTCGTTATGCGTATGCTTGATTATATGCTTATGTGCGTATGCAAATGAATTTCAATGATTCTTCTAAAATCTCAGGTAAGGTTTGCGAAATATTTTTACTGGGTACGGATGACGTTTATTTAGTTTATCTGATTTTTGTTTCTCTTTTGTTTCTTTTCTTTTCTTCTGTATTTTGTTTCCGTCACGGAAACCAAAGTGCAAGTTTAGTTGATTGAGGACGTACAACTTGGAAGTTAGAGTTGGCGTCGGTTTTTAGAACTCTTTCTGTTCAGTTTAGATCGTTGGGATTTTTATTGGATTTAGCCCTTTGAAGGCAAGTTGTAATAAATTGGTTTAATGGTTTTAGCTCACTATATAGACAACTCTGATATTAACTGTTTAGTTTGTTTAGTTTTCTTAGTAAGCTCCTTTTGATGCCTAGTCTTTCTTTCTGCTTAGCATTTACTCCTTAGTGATAAATGTTGCAGTAGCAACCCTCGGGTTTGGGATGGTTCAGCGGTGTCGAGTCGCGCACAGCGACGTCGATAGTTCCCAGGAAATCGCTGCGAATTCGGGGGTGTTACACTAGTCATCTCGGTCCTGATTTTATTCGATCAAGAGTCGAAGTTGTGTTAGGACATCTCTATCAGAACTCTGCTCAACGGAAGGTCATTCTTCACAAATTTCAAACGGACTTTCCTTTTCCTAAGGTATCTTTCTTATCCTTATTTCTTTTAGTAAAAGCATTTTGCAGCTTTTGTTGCTAACTGTTTTTATTTTTTTATAACAACCTTTCGTAGGGACTTCTTCAGTAAAGGATTCTGTTGTGCTTCCTCCTGATGAGCCGCCCCTCAGTTCTCTTCCCCTTAAAATGGTCGCGCCAAGTTTACTTTCGTCTTCTGGTACGAAGCGCCCAAGAGGAAGTTCCCTGTCTATTCGAGAGGGCCAAATCACCCCTGAATCTGAACTGGCTGAGGAATCTGACTGTTCTTCAGATGAGCCTCTTATCATTAGGCGTCATCGACGTAAGACCATCTTCCTCTATGTTTTTATTATATGCGTTCGATGCATTCATTTTAGGATTGACTTTATGTTTATCTTTTGTTAGAGCAAACTCCTGCCTCTCTTCCTCATGATGTAGTGCATTCGATACCCACTACTAGCCAAATTTCTCAGCCATCTATGGCTTATACTCTTGGTACGTATCCTTTCTTCGTTTATGTTTTCGCATAACACAATTAATACTAGCTTTATCATTTTTATATAGCTTCTTCCTTTGAGAATATCGATAAGGATTCTGGGCCTTCATCTCTTTTCGTGAGGATATCAGATGACTCTGTCAGGGAGACTCCTAATCCTTTGGACTCTATCCGTGCTGAGACACCTATTAGCCCTTCGAAGGATGATCCTGTCGATGAATCTATTAGTATTTTAAATACAGGTTTCGCCTTGTTCTTCGTGTTGATGTCCCTTATTACTTCTATTCATAGTAATAATTGTTTTATTCTATCAGCGAAAGTAAGCATTTCTTTCGGCACCGAGGAATTGGAGGCATCTATTCTTCCAAAGCTTAATGCTCAATCTTCTGAACGAGTGGAGTTTTCTTCTGTTGCGAATCATGCAGGTTAGTCTTCGAAATCACTTTTTGTCTTTAAGTGAACCTTGTTTAATATGCATTTTATATTTTATGTATATTT
Organism: Tetragonia tetragonoides; assembly: GCA_038025085.1. Lineage (NCBI taxonomy): Eukaryota > Viridiplantae > Streptophyta > Magnoliopsida > Caryophyllales > Aizoaceae > Tetragonia > Tetragonia tetragonoides. The sequence continues at coordinate 3,448,641 of CM076147.1, forward strand.
TACATTCTTTCTTGATAGGATCTTCGAAATATCCTTCCTCAGTTGCGGTTCCTTCGAGGGACGTGGGTCTCAGCTTGATCAGTACCCTAGATGCTGATGTTTTTAATGTGGGAGCTGCTGCTGAGCTTCAGTCGTTCTTTGTCAGTTTCCAATGAGTTTTTCCTGAAGAAATCAGGGGTTTGGTAATGGAGATGGTTGGGTCCCTAGTTAAACTGATTCTCCATCTTCATGATGCCTCTTTGAAAGGCATATCTGATATTGGTTTGGATTCTAGCTCTGAGCAGATAGGAATCATCGAGGGTTCCCTTCGACGAATTAAGGATTTGCGTCAGTCATTATCTTCTGAGTTATCCACTATTGATCAACGACTTGGTACTCTCCATCAGGATCAGACCCGGCTTCGAAATGAAGTTCCTGATATTGAGTCTAAGTATCTGGATAACAAAGTTCGTATAACTGGCTTGTTGTGAATTGTCCAAGAGCGCATCGAGAGAGTGACCCTTGTTCGTTCTTCACAAACTTCCATTAGGGTCATTCTAGGCTACCTTACCCAATGTTTGAATGATCTTGTATAATACCTTTATCGAAAATGCGGTTCTTTTTGTATTCAGTTACTCTTTCTCTAGTAATCAGTTACTTTTTATTAAATGCATTAAAACTTTTGACTTGTATCTTTTCCTAAGATAGTCTTTGTTTTTACCGCCCGTTTTGCTATAAAAAGAGAAGTCCTGGTTCATTCGTTTTCATTATTCTCCTATTCCTTCTTTGGAGAAAATATGTTGAAAATCTCTCTGAAGAGACTTCTTCTTAATTCGCATCAATCCCCCTTTAACTATATGTCTTTTCGAATTCCTTTGCAATGGTATTGTGTTCTCAGATCCTTCATATCTGATTCATTATTATTTAGGAGGCTATTATATTCATTCGGTTTTGAATTGCTGTTTTGATTACTCTATATTTGAGTGGTTATCTCCTGGTATATACGAGATCGAATGTATGTCTCATTTCCTTTCAAGATCTTTTAGTTCAGATGACTCGAGTGATTCTATCACTTTCTCTCTTTGCCAAGATGGGGCTTCGTTCGCCAATAATCTCCTTAGCTTTTATCTTTCGAGCGGTCCAGATTTCTCTAATCCTTATCATGGTGGTGATAGCTTGTCGAATACACCCTGGCTGTGTAAGGAATCTTCTGTGTTTATCAAGACGAGGCTCTATTTAATTTATACTAAGGATCCTTTTTGAATGACTTCATCTTCCTCTACCCTTGTCGAGGTGGGGGTTTTGGTTGTCAAGTGCTTCCTTCGAGCTATTTAATAATATTGGCTTTGGTCCATGTATCCCAATATAGGCTTATGTTATATCTCTCAAATTTTAGCTCTCGTTTATTTCTTCCCATAGTTGAGGAAACCTTATGTAAATGTTATCTTTATATATATCCCAAGTCGAGGGAAAAAATTTCTTCAAATATTTACCATTTATAGCTCTACCAAATTGTTTTCCATTGATGTATAACAATTTGTATGCATTTCCTGGTTCAACCTTTTCGATGATGAATAGTCCTTCCCAATTTGGTGACCATTTTTCATAAAATTTGTCTTTTTGCCCCTCAGGAAGTATTGTCTTCTATACTAATTCGCCTTTGACAAATTGTTTCTTTCTTACCTTTCGATTATAGCACTTTTCTATCTGCTTTTTAAATTTATTGATTCGATTTGTAATACTTTTTGATCTAATTGTTCAATGTTCATGGCTTCCTCATATTCTTGAGGAGACATGTTAATCTGTTTAAGGATTCTCTCAGATTTACCATTTATTTCAACAGGTATTACGGCCTCGTGTCCATATACTAGTTGAAACGGGGTAGTCTTTGTACTTTCTCGAGGGCTAGTCATATATGCCCACAGTGACTCTATTAGCAACTGGTGCCAATTTCTAGGATTATCTTTTATCATTTTCGCGATGCCCCTTTTGATTATCATTTTCGTTGATTCTGCTTGCCCATTAGCTTGGGCATAATAAGGTGTGGAATTCGTTAATTTTACTGACAACTTCCCTAAAAATGATTTTATTTCATCACTGTTAAATACTCTAGCTTGATCAACAGTGATGGTCTCAGGAATACCAAATCGAGCAAAGATATTTTCGTTAATAAAATTCATTACATCACTTGATGTGATATTCACAAATGGTTTAGCTTCAGCCCATTTAATAAAATAGTATGTAGTTAGGAGGACCTAACTATGATGTTTCGACGAGGAGGGTCTTATTTCCCGAATTATATCCATTGCCCATCCTCGAAAAGGCCATGGCTTGATTATACTATGGAGCTTTGTTGCTGGAGCCCTCTGGATCCCTCCTTAATTTTGACATGGTCTGCACCCTTTAGCATATTGAATACAATCTCGAGTAACTTGGCCAGTAATACCCATATTGATCGACCATTCGTCTCATTTTTAGTCCTGTTTGATGTGCTCCGCATATCCCTTCATGGATTTCTCCCATGACTAACAAAGCATCATCTAAGTCGAGACATTTTAGCAGTAATCCACTCGTATCTTTTCTAAACAATTGCTCTTCTTCGAACACATAATGATGTGCTATTAATTTTAATTTATTAGGATACCCTCTTTTCGAGGGATATTTAAGATATTATATTATCTCTTCTCTCCAGTGATCCTCTTTTTTCATAATGTCAATCTTATTGATTTCCATTATTGCTCTCTCCTCAAAAGGGATAAGCTCATTTGACTTAATCGTTATACTGTCGTTAAAATAATTCCAGGGTATTTTATATTATGAAGCTAATTGTGCCAATTCGTTGGCTACTTCGTTCTTGGCTCTAGGAATGTAATATATTCTTACATCGTAGAATGATTCTAGCAATTCCTTTATTCGTGCATTACCTATGATTGATGTTGGACTGTAACATCTAAACACTCCCTTAGTTTGATTCACTATCAACTGTGAGTCTCCTTTGATAACAACGTTTTTAGCTCCTAGTTCGATGAGATTTTCCAATCCTAAGATTAGCGCTTCATACTCTGCTCTATTGTTGGTACATCCCCCATGGAGCTGTATTGCCATTTTTGTAGGTATTCCCCTTGGAGAAATTGAATAGACTCCTGCTCCTACCCCGTCTTTGGTAGAAGATCCATCAAAACATAGTTTCCAGGGGATTAGATCGATATAATCCTCTTCGAATTCAATTTCTAGACTTATTTCGATAGATGGATGGTTTGCTAAGAAATCAGCTAGTGCTTGGCCCTTTACGGCCTTTTGAGGGATATATCTTATGTCGAATTGTAATAAATTTAAACTCCATTTATTTAGCCTTCCTTTTAATAAAGGTTGTGATAACATATATTTCAGTATGTCTGTTGGGGATACAACTTCGATAGTAAGGACATGAAATAATGTCTTAACTTTTGAGATGCGAAGAATAAACTATAACACCATTTTTTGATGGGCGTATATCTTGTTTCGGTATCTTTTAACATCTTCGATAGGTAGAACACTGCTTGTTCTTTTCCCCCATCATTTTCTTGTACCAATAAACATCCCATTGAAGCAAGCTTCTCCCGCCGAAAGGTATAACCTTAAAGGTTTTCCCATTAGAGGGGAATTTAATACTGGTGGATTAGTTAAATACATCTTAATTTTCTCGAATGTTTCTTGATGTATTGATTTCCATTGGAATTTTTCTCCTTCTTTTGCTCGTAGGAGGGCTGAGAAGTTCTTGGTTTTATCTGCCAAATTTGATATAAATCGCCTTATAAAGTTTATTTGGCCTAAGAACCTTTGAAGTTCTTTCTTGTTCACAGGTGGTTTAGCATTTAGGATTGCCTTGGTCTTGTTCTTATCTATTTCAATTCCTCGTTGGTGGATAAGAAAACAAAGGAAATTACCTGCCTGTACTCCAAATGCACACTTGAGTGGATTCATTTTTAACTTATATTTTCGCATTCGTTTAAATGAATTTTCCAGATGCTCAAGATGTTCTTGATGAGATTGTGATTTCACCACAACGTCATCTATATATATTTCCATGAATTTTCCTATCATATCGTGGAACAAATAATTCATGGTTCTTTGGTAAGTTGCACCGGCATTTCTTAATCCAAAAGGCATGACTACCCATTAGAATGTACCTAATGATCTTGGGCATCTAAAAGATGTTTTGTGCCTGTCTTCTTTAGCTATTCGTAGCTGGTAATACCTTGAATATCCATCCATAAAAGATAATACCTTGTGTCGAGATGCTGCATCTATTAAAGTATCAGCTACTGCCTACTGGCATTGGATATTCATCTTTTGGACTTGCTCGATTTAAGTCTCTAAAATCTATACATACCCGGATTTCCCCATTCTTTTTCACGGCAGGGACTACATTAGCTAACAATTCTACATATTTAGCTGGTCTTATAAATCTTGCTTCTAACAAGTTTTCAATTTCTTTTTTGACCCCCAGAACTACCTCTGGTGCTATTCTTCGAGGAGGTTGCATAATTGGCCTAAATTCTGGTTTAACAGGAAATTCATGTTGAGCTATTAGAGTTTCAATACCTGGCATTTCGTGATGTGACCAAGCAAAATAATCTTTATATTTATGTAGGAACTCCACATAATCTTGTTTTTCTTCTTCAGTCATTTTTGCCCAGATAAAAGTTAATCGAGGAGCTTCCTGAGTTCCTAGATTTACTTCTTCTAATGGATCTTGCATTTCCATTCTAATGTCTTCATTCTTTTCCCATACTTTTTCTGGCATATCATATGGAGCTGTTATGTCTGTATCCCCCATTATTTCATTAGTCATGGCCTGAATTAATTTTTCTTTGCTATTAAGTCCTGCCACTACTCTTAAAGTCTTATCTAAAGCTTTTTGTAACTCGACAGTAGACAAATTCCTTTCGGAGAAAATATCTTCATTAATTCGAAAACGATATGTACATGTGTTTTTGCTAGACATTTAAACTATTGATTGAAAGAAGTAAATTACAACTATCTCTATCCTAAATCTAGGAAGTTGTAATCTTCAAAGGACATGTCTTCAGCTCGCTGCTGAAGATTCTGGCCTTGACTTCGTCGTCTGCCACCTGCCTTCGTTTGGCTTCCTGCTTTTCTTCGAGCATTTCTATTCGAATGGGTGTACATTCTCCTATGTAGAACCTGGCTTCCACAAAATTAGCATTCGTTAGATGTGGCTTTTCTTCAGCCTTTACAGTTTCAAACTTTTCACCATTCCAAATTATGAGAGTTTAATGCAAAGTTGAAGGCATGCAATAATTGCTATGGATCCCATCTCGTCCTAGCAAGGCTTGATAACTGGAAGTTATATCCACTACAAAAAATGCAGTATAAGAAATCATATTTTCTACTTTGATTTTAACTGGAAGCAATCAATTTGATTTCGTTGCTTGCCCAGAGAACCCATATACTGCTACATCTGCTACTACTAAATCTTTCGTAGATTTTCCTAATAGGGATAGCATTGTTAAGAGCAATACATTAACAACAACACCATTATCGATTAGCACCCTATTTATGCTTATATTATCAATTTCGACCTTGATATGCAATGGTTTAATATGTTTATTGTTAATAGATTTGTTATCTAATAATTCTCCTAGGACAGGGTCTATTTCGTATTTGCAATTACAGACATTTTCTTCTTCGTCGAAGTCATCTAGGCAATCAAGATCTTCATAGCATCTTAGATCTAGCAACCTATTATTAATAAACTCATATGGTGTATTATCTAGGGGAGAGGGACTAAATTCCCTATCTGTGTCAGATTGTGGAGACATACCTTCATAGGGAACAAATTCGAACATTCCCTCTTCGTCTTCCTCCCCGAGGAGTTGTGAAGATCCTCCCTCTTGCTTCTCGTGCTGGATTTCTGGATGCATTAGTTCCACCATGCTGATGTCCACTTTATCTTCAAAGTTCAGAGCCCTTTGCACAGCTTGGGTCCTTGCCAAGTCCTCGTCACTGACGAATATTTCTAAACCGTCATCAGAGGTGTATTCGTCCTCTTCTCTTTGTATCCTTTCGAATTTTCTTGAATGCACTTGAATGTCTTTCATTTGGTCACTTAAGGCATCTATATCGATCCCTTCATGATCGTGGTCTTTAGTGGGACATTCGATTTGTCCTACTTGAACCTGTAATGTCCCGTTCGATAGGGCATCTTCATTAACTCTCATTTGAGCTACTAAAGCCTCATGTTGCATCTTCATTGCAACCTGAGCTCTTGCATGGCTCAGTTTCTCAGTTGTTTGTCTTAGTTCCTGTGCTTTCGAAGGAACGGTTCCTAACTGAGTTAATCCTGACATTTGAGTATCTTCGGGATACCCTGAATATCTCTTGTCTTGGAGGGGCAAACCTCCTCTTGCAGCAAACCTGCCCCCCCAGCCTTCCTCCCCTACCTCCTCTTATCCCTCTTCCCATGGGATGGAAGTCCGTTCGTGGTCTCTTTGGAAGACCGTAGGATTTTTGGTAAAAGGGTACCCAATTTGGATCATTGGGAATGATCTGAAGCCGCACTAATTCGAAATGTAGTATATCAGAACAGGTAGGGCATAATACCTTTTGGAGCCCTTTTAGGTTGGTAGCTATCTTCGGGCTGACCACCCCTTCAGTTTCGAGGGCTTTCTTATAGGTTTTGTTTCTGTCATTGGTATGAGAGACTTGTTCCCTATTAGGCCCCACCTCTTGTTGATGCACTTCGAGGTCTTCCTTTGGTTCCATTCCTATAGTGACCCTCTCGACATAAGTCAACTCGATGTTACCCAACTCGACCTGTTTGGCAACAAACCTTCGAAAAATCTGACATTGGTCAGTTGTGTGTAGAGTGTTCATGTGCCATCTGCACATTCCCTCTAGTCCTTCATCTTTGACTTTCGGGAAGGTTAAGATTCCTTGATCTATGTACTTGTTGAACATAATATTTGCCATTTTTTGTATAGTTTGATACCTACAAGCACAACATAGCAGAATGATCAATATTAACCATATTTATATCCAAAGTTTATTGAAAAGGATCTTTTTCTATTTCCATTTTATCCTTTTCAGGGAAGAATAATTCTTTATCGTCTATTTTCTTCTGAATAATGTCAAGGAAAAATGTGCAATCCTTCGTTTTGTGAGTTACTGAGTTGTGCCATTTACAATAGGGTTTCTTTCCTATTTCTGCATTTGAAGGTATTCTAACATTCTTTGTCCTCCTAATTTTCTTGTTAGGAAGTAACCAATCAAAGATTTTATCAGCTTGGGATATGTCAAAAGTATATTTCATTTGTTTACCCCTTGTTTCGAGGAGTGTGTCCTTTTTCTCTAGTTAAGGACATGCAAAAGGTGGCAATATTTTAAATTCGGTATAGTCTACTTCATATGTATCCTCGAAAGTCCAAGATATTTCTATTTCGAAGGCATTAAAACCCTGATGTTTTCGTTGACTTTCTCCTCTTAGCATATTTTCGTATCTAATGGCACTTTCTGCTGGTTCTCGAAAGTCGCCAAAGGGTAGGCCATCAAATTTCATTCTGTATTCGATGGCCATATTTTCTTTCGCTAGTTGTACAAACTCCTTTTCTGGTAAGTTAGTATGGCAACGTATTCGAGCCCTCTTAAATCTAGTCAAGTATTCTTCTACTGACTCCCCTGTATATTGTCTAATCGTAGCCAAATCACTCAACGAGATATCAGGATCTGTCCTAGCAAAATGATTTTGGAAATAAAACTGCATTTCCCCCCAACAGTGTATAGAATTAGGGGCTAAACTGATATACCAATTAAAAGTTGCCCCAGTTAGGGAACTAGGAAACATTCGAAACTTTAGATATTCATTATCCGCGGCTTCCCTATATTGACACGAGAATCTATCCATATGCTCTAGGGCAGACACATTATCTTCTCCGGAAAATAATGTAAAATCAGGGACCCTAAACCCTCTTGGGAATGGGTGTGCCCTATCTATCCAGTCGGGATATGGTTTACTGGTTAGGGTTTTATGGACCTTTCTCAATGTGGGCCCATAAAGTCTCTCGACAACCTGTTCGATTTGTGACTGCATAGATTCTTCCCCCATTATCCCTAGTGTTGCATACGGGTATGCAGTTGGTCGTGTAGTGTATGTTGGGATGTTTTCATATGTTTCATTTCTAGGAGCATTGCTATAGGGAATATTATGGCTAGGATTATTGGCTCTTCTCCCTAGATAACTATCTTCGAAAGTAGGATATGTATTTCCTTGTCCTACTGGTACATATCCAGAAGGATTAGCTTCAGGGTAAATGGGTTGTGATGACATATTTGGCATCCTAGGGTACTCGAATGATTGTCCTGGATGTCTGCCTAGGTTATCCCTATCTCCCATGGGGCCTAAACCTAAGTTTGTATTTACACCAGGTGATGATGTAAGATTGATGGGATTCGAAGGTTGTCCCGGTTCGAGATTTGTAAAAGGTCCTTGTGGGTGTTTTGGTAACCCTGATGCATATCCTAGAGGTATTTCGTTTATATTACCTATAGGGCTTTTATCTTTTGAAGTTCCTTCGGCCAACTGTATGACCTTTTCGATAAGTTGGTTATGATTTTCTATATGTGGCTCTAAGTTAACTATCATGTTGGTGGCCATGCTTTTCGATAAGGCCATGAATGTTGTATTAAATGTCTCATTTATATCTAAAATTACTTTACTCACTTCTCGAGCAAGGTAATCTTTTGAATCCGCTGCTACCCTTTGGATGATCTGAGTACAAACCCTCGAGGTTTCATGGGCTAAGGCTCTATATTGGTCGTTAAACTCTTTTCGTTGGCTTTCTCGAGAGGCCAATCGAGTTTCTTTCATACTATCCACAAATTTCTCATAAATTTCGCTTATGTCGAATTTTCGTCTTTTTGGAGTTTCTTCTCTAGAAGAAGAGCCTTGTGGTTGTGATGCATTATTCGATGCATTATCATCCATTTGGGTATTCGATTCATCTGTTGGATTTCTCATTTGAGACCTAGTTTGAGACATTACAGGTATATTCGTGGAGTGTATTTCGTTGCTCCCACTGTGGTCGCAAAAATTTGTTACCTGGTTTTCTATACTTAGGGGTCACAAGCAACCTATATAGTCAGCCCTACGGCCCTTAAAAAGGTCCTAAATAAGGTGGAGGACTTCGTGGGGCAGGCCGTTCCCTAATCGAACATACCCCTTCCACCCCTAATACTCTCGTTAACAGTGGACACAATGCAACAATGATAGTTAGTTTTCGAGTACAAAGTACTAAATAGAACACCACACAGCAAGCACAATTAAGGAAACTTCAAAAGAGCAAGATTGTTAGATTCACATCTAAAAGTACTTCATTCGATTAGAAAGGTACAAACGACAAAGGAAACAAGTAATATACAAGATAAAAGCAGTTATACCTCGACAAAAGGCGCCATTGCTTGGTGTGCTCGAAGAGCTTCTATAATTATTCTACTCCTAGATTTCTACACTACGCTATTCTAAATATGACATCTCGTCAGGGTGAGCTCGGCTGCTTTGTCCTTCTGATGCTTCAAATATTTATAGGAGAATATTGTGGAGTTTTTAGGATAACTGCCCATGATCTCACATTCTCCTCCTTGCCCACTTGTCTTGGTCTTCAACTGCTCACGTCTCTTTGACTCTTGATTTATGAGAGTTATTTCTTTTTCTTTCAAACTGATTTGTATCAAAATTACGTATTCGTACGTATCCGTATACGGATATCTTGGACTGTAGTATTTCTGTCCCTTTTTTTTGTTATTGGGCTTTTCCGTTGAGCAAGGCCTTGTCTTTCGATTTTGACTTATTTATCCACTAGTAAAATAAGTCCCATTATTTATTGGACCTATTGATATAAGTCACCATATTTTCGTATATAACACCTGGGCAAGTGGGCGGGGGCCCTGTAGTCGACTCGCTTACCATTATCAATGGACGGATTGAAATGGACTGACCTATTTAAAAGTTAAGCGGGTCATAGCGGGTCGCAAATGGGCAGACACATTATTTAATTTTTTTTTATTTAAAAAACATTGTTTAAATTTTAAACGGGCCAAAACGGGTAAGCCTGACCCGCCCCACGCACTCATAAACATGTCCGACCCGACCCAACCCATTTATTAAACGGATCGACCCGCCCCAACCCGCCCAGTTGCCCAGCTCTATAAGAGTGGAAGGACACTGGTGTAGTGTTCGTGCCCGTGCCGTGCTTTCGTGCTTTGCAACAGTGTCGTGTCATATAGTATTATTCTTATTGTTGTCGTTTTTTGTACCATGCAGTGTCGGCTCATCCAAAAGATAGGACCAGGTCGTACTCGTACTCGTGTCTTGCTTGTGTCGTGCATGCCTGTTATGCCTATACTTTTTTTAAATATTGTCTAAATTTTTATCGTGACGTGCCTGATCGTGCTTTGTCTTCAAAATTCATCGTGTCCGTGCTTACTTCGTGTATGTGTTGTGTCGTGTAAAAGTGTGTCAGAGCCAATAGTGCCCGAAACCATCTCTAGGCAAGATACGCAATTTTAAAGAAAAAGCCCATCACTAACAAAACCTCACACAACAACCCCGACCATTACCTGAATTTGCAAAATTATTTTCGCTTAGAGTTGACAACAAGAAGAAGTACACTTAAATGACATGAAAAGTATGATATCTTGCGAAGAGTAATCCAAATTATTATATTTTTCTCATTGAAGATAATGAGTAATTGAGTGTTTTTTTTTTTTTGAACTGAAGTTAATTGAAATGTATTGAACTCTATTAAACTAAATAGTAATAATCTGTGAAAAATAAATATATGACATCACTAATAAATTAAACTGAACTAAATTATTTATTGACTAAGTGAAAAAGAATACACTATAATATATACTCATAATCATCATATCATGTTTATAAAATTTAATTCAATTTCAAAAGATAACATAATACTAGTAGAGAAAGGGAGTTAGATATTTTTCATATTCTTTAATGTTTCAATTGATGGGATTCATGTGTGTGTATATTTTTTTTATTGTAATTTAGTTAAATTAATGAGATTTATAATTGAATTAACTTCCTTAAGGACCTTAACCAATGCTTCCAAGAGCTGAGTATATTTAGACTATTTACCTAACCATGATCCCACAAAATGAATATACCTACCATTGGGACCAACAGATCTCGATCAAATTAAAATTATAACCACCACAAATTCTTGCAATTTCCATAACAGGAAAGTAGGTAGAGGCTCCTCTCAATAACGCTGTTAGGTTTGTAGGACCACATGGATGTGTTATTTAGAGCTTATTCCATCTGTTCAACGTAGTTTAATCCAATTCAGTCTAATTTAAGAGTGCTTTCGTGTCAAATTAATGATTTTTAATTCAATGATGTTGTGTTCAGTTCAGTAGTGTTTAGTTCAAAATATAAATTTTATCTCACATAGAAAGTGGGGTACATGGTGCGTTCTTTAGAGCTGAACTTACTAGAACTAAACTGAACTGAATACCACCGAACTGAACTGACACTACTGAATTGAATTGAACACAACTTGATATGTGAGACAAAAAGTATGTTTCTGAACTCAACACCAATGAACTGAACTGAACTGAACTGAACTGAACTGAATATCTCTTAACAAAACTGAAAATTACTGAATTGACACCTGAACTGAACTGAACTGAACGAATCGTGCAAGCTCTCAAGAACGCACCCTCAATTCAGTTCAATGGTATTCAGTTTAGTTCAACGATGTTCAGTTCAGTTCACTTGTGTTGAATTAAATTCAATTCTATTCACTTCAGTCCAGTTCAATTTATTCCAACACCTAAGCACACACCCATTCCACTAGCTTTAATTACACCTCCATATCCTATCCGAACATATGAGCCCGGCAAAACGTATAGCAACTTAACACTAACTGCCTTACATAAGGAGCTTATGCTAGCCAGAAACATCTGAGCTATATAAGGTATTTTTTTTTCTGGTATATGTTTGTTTCTGCATTATGAAAGGCCGGCCATAAGAAAAATATTGATGTCACAAGTCGAAAGAAGACACAACGTATACTTGAGTTTTTGCTAGCTGTGACACTTATTACATAGCCACACAAATTAAAGGATTGCTTGCTATATAGAACGACTATCATGCATATGCATGCCCAAATTACATGTTTCTGCCTATATGGCAAGCTTTAGCTTTTTGTTTGTTCTTTTCTTAGCTAGATTTGTTATAGCGCTGTACAGGGGGAGTACTGTTTGTTTCCTCCACATGTCACTCGATCATCATGAAGCTAGCTGTAGTGTTGTACGGGAGTGATTTTATCGTGCCTTGTAATGAGCTAGGTTGCATCGATACCTAGCCCAACAGCAGTATCCCGTATCCGATACATTTCGGATATCAATATTTCTACGATACACACCCGATACTTAGAAATACGCACTTGATACGTATCGGAGAAGTATCCTATTTTTTCGTATTAGTTTTTTCCCAAAATAATTACGGATACTCCTCTGATACACGGTGAATACTTTAAAGATACGCCAAATCTGAAAACACTTTAATTAATTATATTTTTTGCAACAAAGAATAAGTATTTCTTTAAATATATCTTTATGCAATCCAAAAGAAATGACATTTCTTTCTTATCATAGCCTCCATCTTGTCTGATCTAAAGGCTTACGCCTACCAGAGCAGCTGGTCGGTTCGCCATTTACGAACTCTCTCTATCTTCCCCACTTACATACCAGCAACTAATTAGTCATCAACTTACTCACACATTTTTCATCTCTGATCGTGTATTCATAATGGAGAATGGTATATAGATGTTAACAATGTCAGTAAGGTCATAAATATAATTGTACTTAACCTTTCTTTTTTTTTTTTAAAGTTGTTATATTATATATTATATATTATATTTTTGCCGTACCCGTATCCTAGAAAATTTAGAATTGTAGTATCCCGCACCCGTATCCATACCTGTATTCATATTCATATCAGTATCTGTGAACCTAGGTAATGAGTAATTGTTGCATTGACAAAATCATTGCTCTAATATATGTAAGCTCAAAAAAAACTTTAAATGTGTGTGGGTGTGGGGTCTAAGGGAGGCACATACAAGCCACTACAACATTACATACAATAACGGAACTGGGAAATTGAAATGTGATTCGAAAATCAAGATTATCGGAAAACTCGACAAGTACACAATACTCACATTAGGATATTGCTCAGACAGTGTAAGGGAAGTGTGAAATCGACTCAAATGTATGAAACATTACCGTTGTGAAAATCAAAAGGTCATTTCCAAATTGACCCTTAATACGAATCACAATGACTTTACAAAATTGAAGAAGCGCAGATAATTTACCAAGTCAGTTAGCTTTAGTGATAAATCAAAGCCAAAGAATACTGAATTTATTTTCATTGACAATGTGATTAATTATTGTTTTTGTAAGTAAGAGTAAGGCTCCGTTTGATTCATCTGGATAAAACTGATCTGAACTGAATTGAATTGAAATGAACTGAACTGAATTGATTTTTTAAACTTGACCGTTAACCATTTAAAATTCGTCCAAACATAGTCAATATTGAACTCATTTGAAAGCATGGTTTGAGATCTTTCCGATGACATAGTTATCATCATGGAATTATTTCGAAATAAAAAGTTATACAAGTGATAAAGTTACACATAAACTGAACTGAACTGGACTGAACTGAACTAAATTTAAGTAAAATTAAGGTGAATCAAACAGAGCTTAACTACCAGCTATCTAGCTATAGCCATTATAGCCCTTCAACATTTTCACGTCCTTTTCCATGGCAAGAATTCTACCATGACCAACCATTTTGCCACGACCTTGTAAACCATGATAATAGCTCACGAAAAAAAAAAGAGTTCATGTTTCAAAGTACTTCCACGAAAATTTCAAATATTAGCCACAAGTATTAGCAGTATAGCAACTGAAAATTTGTTATAGTGAAAGCATCAAATTTTGTTGTTGAACAAAACCATACTCATCTGTTTCCATACTTGAATACTCCTTGGGTGTGTTTGTTAGAGTTGAATTTATCAGAATGAAACTGAATTTAATTAACATCACTAAACTGGACACTATATATTAAATTGGACTGGACACAACTGAATTGAATTGAACATAACTTGATATCTGAGACAAAAAATATGTTTCTGAACTCAGTACCACTGAGCTGAACTGAACATCATTTAATTGAATTTGAAATCAATGAATTGATACCCAACTGAACTGAACTGAAGTGAACTTACCGTGTAAGCTCTAACAAACGCACCCCTTATAAGGCATTCATAAGTTGATAGTATTCAAGAGCTCCTAATAACTATAGGACAATATATTACGAAAATTATATTAGGGTACGCTTTTTAGAGTTGAACTTACCAGAACTGAATTCAACACCACTGAACTGAACTGAATTCAACACCACTGGACTGGATACCGCTGAATTGAATTTAACACAACTTGATATGTAAAACAGAAAGCATGATTCTGAACTCAACACCATTGAACTGAACTGAACTGAACATCACTTAACTGAACTGAAAATCATTAAGGCTCTGTTTGATTCACCTTAATACTCCGTATTACTTAAATTCAGTTCAATTCAGTCCAGTTCAGTTCAGTTCAGCATAACTTTAGCACTCATATAACTTTTTATTCCGAAATAATTTCATGATGATAATTATGTCATCGGAAAGATTTCAAAGCAAACTTTAAAATGAGTCCAATATTGACCATGTTTGGACAAATTTTAAAATGGTTAACGATCAAGTTTAAAAAATCAATTCAGTTCAGATCAGTTCAGTTCAGCTCAGATCAGTTTTATCCAGGTGAATCAAATGGAGCCTAAGTTGACATCTGAATTGAACTGAATTGACCGTATAAACTCTAAACAACGCACCATTAGTCTACACACAATGATCAGTTATGTTTTGGATTTTTCTGAAGTCAATGAGCTTGTCATTTGAAGATAAAGATGCAAGAATATGTGACAAGATTGAGGCAGAAAAGATGATTTCTGTATTGATTATCACGGAATATATATACAACCCTAGAAACTATACATATCTTTTGGAATATGGAAACAATCCTAAACAATATCAAACTTTATGATAACTTGCCATAAATAGGCGGAACCGAACTTTCCATAAGTCAAGCCTGAAATCTTGCAGAGATCTCGTAACACCCCTCCCCCCCTCAAGTTGGAGCGTGGGGGTTCACGATGCCCAACTTGCTGAGTAACAAATCAAACTGCTTCTTGCCTAGAGCCTTTGTAAATAAGTCAGCCAATTGCACTGTCGTAGGAACATATGATGGGGCAATTAGACATTCGGTAATAGCATCACGAACAAAGTGACAATCAACTTCAATATGCTTCGTGCGTTCATGATAAACAGGATTGTGGGCAATATGTAGAGCCGATTGGCTATCACAAAACAATGGTATAGCTTTGGGATGATGAACACCCAAACTTAATAACAAACCTTTCAACCACTTGAGCTCACAAGTGATGGCAGTCGTGGAGCGATATTCTGCTTCAGCGGAAGACTTTGAGACAGTAGTTTGCTTCTTTGTTTTCCATGAGATAGGTGATTGACCAAGGAATACCAGCCAACCCGTCAAGGATCGCCGTGTGAGGGGGCAGGCAGCCCAATCCGAGTCACACCATCCATTTAAAGATAAGTCACTGTCAGCTCGCAATAAAATACCTTGCCCTGGAGTTCCCTTTAAATAATGCACAACCCGTAGAGCGACCTTCCAATGCTCTTGGTGAGGATCTTGCATAAATTGAGATAAAAGATGGACCGAATATGCCAAGTCAGGTCGTGTGACAGATAAATACACAAGACGACCTACAAGGCGTCTATAGGATTCCGGATCATCAAGTTTGGCACCAATGGCATGGCCTAACTTGTGATTTTGCTCAATGGGAGTATCTGCTGGTTTTGCCCCCAAGAGGCCGACCTCAGTAACAATGTTAAGAGTATACTTTCTTTGACAAAGAAATAAGCCAGATGTACTTCGAGCTACCTCAATACCCAGAAAATATTTAAGTTGACCAAGGTCTTTCATATGAAAACAGTCACCCAAATAGGCCTTGAAAGCACTTAAAGCAACAGAATTATTGCCAGAAATAATTAAATCATCAACATATACCAAGACATTGAGCTGCACGCCATCTTTAGTGTAAGTAAACAGGGAGTAATCGGAGTAAGACTGAAGAAAACCATACCCTTACAAAGCAGTTACCAGTTTTGCAAACCAACAACGGGGTGCTTGTTTTAAGCCATAAAAAGATTTGCGAAGACGACATACCAGATTTGGCTCAGCTGACGTGAAGCCAGGAGGCAATTTCATATAAACTTCCTCATCAAGATCACCATGGAGAAAGGCATTGTGGACATCCATTTGGTGAAGTTCCCAATTCTTGGAAGCGACAATAGCTAAGAAGGCACGAATGGTTGCCATTTTTGCAACGGGAGCAAAGGTCTTAGAGTAATCCAAGCCTTCGATTTGATGATTTCCAAAAATAACCAAGCGAGCTTTTAACCGCTCAAGATCTCCATTGGAGAGGTATTTCCTCTTATAAATCCATTGATTGCCTAGTGCACGCTTGCCAGGTGGAAGCGGTTCGAGAGTCCAAATATCATTATCCTCTAAGGCTTTAATTTTCTCTTGCATAGCCTTCTTCCACCCATCATCTTTCAAGGCCTCCTTAAAAGATCGAGGTTCATCTTCTGTAATTACAGCTGCAAGAAACTTGCGATATGGCATAGTCACAATTAATATAGTGTGCTATAGGAAAAGGAGTACCTGAGGTATGCTGTGGAGGAGAAGTAGCAGTGTTCGATGGACTCTCTTTAACAACGTTGTGAGTAACAAAATCTTTAAGAAGCACTGAAGGCGTTTTAGTGCGCTTTCCACGACCCAAAACATCCTCGGAACCCTGATCATTTAAGCCTGCCTGTTCTTCAGTATGGTCAGACCCAGTGTGGACAGAGTTGTCTACAGCACTAGGGTGTTCTATTTCTGTTGGGCTTGCCGAACTTGTGGTTTGGTCAGACCCAGTATTGACAGTGGCAGAGGAATTAGGTTCATTGGGGATAAGAGGCACATCTAGACCCTCATCAGTTGTATCCCTGGTATTAGGAACAGTATCAACAGTGGAGTCATCCAAAAATTCCGCAAAGTCTAAATCAATATCCACATCCATATCAAAGTGATCTGTTGGCCTAATATTGCTGGCTTCCGTGTCAACAAAGGAAAACATCTCTTCAAAGAATTTTACGTCTCTTGACATAAAGAACTCATGTTTATCAAGATCATAAAGCCTCCATCCCTTTTGACCAAAAGGATACCCAACAAATATGCATTTACGGCTACGACTCGCAAATTTATCCCCCTTTGTCTTTTGGTTGTGGGCAAAACATAACGACCCAAACACTCGAATGGCATCATAAGATGGAGAATAACCAAACAATTTCTCAAAAGGAGTGTGATTGTCAAGGACAGTGGAAGGAGTTCTATTGATTAAATGGGCAGCGCTCAAAACACTCTCCCCCCAAAAATAAGTAGGCAAATTGGCTTGGAAGCGCAAGGCGCGGGCAACATTTAGGATGTGTTTGTGTTTTCTTTCAACTCTCCCATTTTGTTGTGGTGTTCCAGTGCATGAGTTTTGAAATAAGATACCACAAGCAGTAAAATAACCAAGCAAACACCGAAACTCCGTTCCATTATCACTCCGAACAATTTTTATGGTTTGAGAAAATTGTCGCTCAACCATAGCAACAAAAGGCATAAATTTAGAGAAGACCTCTGTTTTATCATCCATCAAATAAACCCACACAGCCCGAGAAAATGTATGACAATAGTCAAAAAATATCTAGCACCACAAGAAGATGTATGACAATGGCCGCCCCACAAATCAATATGAATTAGTTCAAAAATTCGACTGGCTTTATTATCACTCAAAGGGAATTTGTCTCTAGGATGTTTAGCTCTAAAACACACTTCACAGGCTTTATTCAAACTACCTTTAGAATTACAAACGGAAGGGAGGAATTTTACTTATTTTTCTGAAGGATGCCCCATCCTAGCATGCCAAAGAGCAAAAGAAGAAGCGTCCGCATCCATAGTGACTGCCTGCATTGTATGTGGTCCCTTGAAGTAGTAGAGTCCATCTTGCTTACTTCTCGTTGCAATCAGCTTCCTCGTTTGGTCCTATATAGCACACACATATCGATTAAAAATGACAGTACTATACAAATCATCACACAATTATGAAACGGACAATAAGCTGCAATTTAAGAGAGGGACATAAAGAACATGAGTGAGAGTCATAGCATCCGACAATCGCACTGATCCCTTCTTTGTTGCAACCACTTTCTTTCCATCAGGGAGACCAACGAGACATAGGATGTCTTTCACATCGAACAATAGAGAAAGATTACCAGTAACATGATTAGATGCACCTGTATCAATAATCCAAGAGTGACTATTAATCTTACCACTCAAACGATTACTGGAAACAGTCATATTACCAAAGACACTTGCAAGCGCCTTCCATTGATCAGCGGAAAATAATTCTGCAGATGGTGTTCCAGTGGGTTCTGAAACAACTGCAACATTGGCACGGATCCCCCCTCGACCACGTCCTGTCGCAAGAGAAGAAGAAGAGGTCGTTGATTTTTGGTTACGACCAATCATCAGTTTGGTAATACCTGATCCGCTGTCAGACTGCACACGATTCTCCCACCATTCTGGATATCCATGAATTTCGAAGCAATTAGTTACTTGGTGGCCTGTCTTCTTACAGTTGGTGCAAGAGAGATGTGATTTATCAGGTTTCTCTATTTTGCCTCGTGTGCGCCCTCTAGTTCGCACAAAAAATCCAACAACGTCGGATTTCTCCTCGGGAAGAGCCGAAGACGTTCTGACTCGTTCATCTTGAATAACTAGCTGGTAGGCACGGCTGAGAGAGGGCAGAGGATCTTGAGCAAGAATATTTGATCGCAAAGGACCATAAGATGGGGTATATAAACCCATCAAAAATTCATGAAGCGTGTCCTTTGCATGGCGACGGTCATGTTCAAGGCATGCGGTACACTTTGTACAGCAAGAACAAGTAATCAAGGGTTCATGGTTATGCGATTTCTCCCATAGAGTCGTGAGTTTTCTATAGTAAGAAGCAACTGACATGGATTTGGTTTGCTTAGAGTCAGAGATGGCCTCCTTTAATTGCTGTATGCGTGGTCCATTCGTAAGAGCAAATCACTCCTTAAGCGTCTCCCATAGACGTCTGTCGTCTTTATATTTGGACAAGGTACTCTTCACATCTGCTGTGATGGTATTCATAATCCAAGATACCAACATGACTTGAATTGTATTCCAATCATCTTGTGTACAAGGAGGTGTTGGAGATACAATCGTACCATCTACAAATCCGAACTTTCTTCGAGCTTGAAGGGTCGTCTCAATCTCACCAGCCCAGTCATCATAATTTTGGCCATTAAATCTGGCCGCAGTAATAAAATCACCAGGCCGATCTTGAGGACCTAGGAAATAAGGGGATTTTGAGTCAATTTTTGGTGGTGGATCTTCCACGGCCATTGTTTAGGATTTAAGGTTTTGAGTTTTTGTTTATGGTTTGTTTAAGGATCTTTCACGCTCTGATACCATGACAAGATTGAGGCAGAAAAGATGATTTCTGTATTGATTATCACGGAATATATATATACAGCCCTAGAAACTATACATATCTTTTGGAATATGGAAACAATCCTAAACAATATCAAACTCTATGATAACTTGCCATAAATAGGCAAAACCGAACTTTCCATAAGTCACGCCTGAAATCTCGCATAGATCTCGTAACAATATGTAATATCATTGCTTCCCATGTTCTGTGGCCGAGAAACTCGTCATTTAAAACTCATTTAGTAACACGGTCATGTCAATGCAAATATTGAAAAGTATATTGCTTCGTCGTCGTCCGGCTTCGTTGTCCTCCTCTTTCATTTTTCAAATTTCATTTATATCACTACATCACTATAAATGATTAAGCAGTGTTATATTTTTCTGATTTTGTCTTATATATATTTAGTTAGGTTCGACTTTAGGTTGTATTCTTTTCCACTTATTCGATTATCACAAAAACTTCTATAAGACGGTCTTTTTGTGAGTTCGGTGAGACGGGTGTCACTTTTCAATGAAACAAGGGTCACTACTCACCATAAAGTGATCGTATATTTCAAAAAAGTGACCCCAATTTTTTGTGAGTTGGTCTCACGCAAGACTTTGCCGATCAATTATTGGTTCACTTCAGTTTAATTTTTTTTTGAGGGAAAAATAAATTCCATTAATTGAAAGCCATACGACACTTACAAGAAGAATTGAATTTAACAAGAAATAGAACTAAAACACTTGAAAGCCGAGGCGAACTCAAGGAGATTCCCTTTTAAAAGACAACAAAAATGAGGACACTTCTTGCTCAAAATATTTTATTGTTTCTTGGTTTACAAAGTTATGGTGAAAGTGAACAAGGGTTGGTTTAAGTTGAGTGGCCATTTGTGTCACTATCTTATCTATAGACATTTTTCGAGATCATTTTAAATTTTAAGTATCTAGCAAATTTTTTTGAGGAAAAAGTTTCTAGCATCTTAAAAATTGAAATCGGTGTCAAATTTTATTTTTTTTTAAAGTGTAAAATGTATAATGAATTTATTAGGATAAAATCTTTAGAATCGAAGAAAAATAGGAATAAGGGGTATGAAAGGAGTGAATACATGTCTGTTTGATCGACATAGAAGATATTAGACATGAATGAATGTTCAAAGAGAAGTTGAGACTCATGATTCATGAAAGCATCAGTAGCGCTGTACCTTCTACAAGTACAAACAAAATATCGAAAACCAAATTTCTTGGTTGTAAAACAACGAACTTAGGTTTTAAATGAGTAAAAAGTTAGCAGAACTCTCATGCTATATCAAACACATTTATTTGAAAAAATCATTTGAGAAACTAAAAGCTCATATCCACCCCAAACCTCGTCTTCATTTTTAGATTTTACCATACCCAATTCATGCAACTAAATTCTTTTGCTTCTTATTATCCTCATTCTCAGGTAGTCCTTTGTAAATTTTTAGATACTCTCGAGTGTATATAGGAGGGTACACCCCTAACTGTTTGTTTGGACTATGTGCTTGCTTGGGCTGCGCTGATTATGTGGGCTGTAGTTGGGCTCGTTTGCTTAAATGCCCTGAAAGTAGACATTCAGGTTCTCGTTATAGTACCCATCACTTGCAAGTTTCCCTTGAGTTTGTTTCTTATAGGATCACCCTTTCCTTGACTACCCAATTTGAGAGCCCAACCCAATACTACTTAACAACTTGAGAGAGAAAGGGGCAACATGCAACTTACAAGGCCAACAACAATAACGGAAAGGGAAATGAGATTCTCTTTCCAAATGCTTTTAGAGAGATTTGGGGTGCGTTTGTTAGAGTTTATACGGTCAGTTCAATTCAGTTCAGGTGTTAATTCAGTAATTTCAAATTCATTTAATGATGTTCAATTTAGTTCAGTGGTGCTGAGTTTAGAAACATACTTTTTGTCTCACATATCAAGTTGTGTGCAATTCAATTAAGTTGTGTCCAGTCAGTTCAGTAGTGTCCAGTTTAGTGATGTTAAATTCATTTCAATTCAGTTCAATTTAGTTCAGTTCAATTTAGTTCAGTTCAGATAAGTTTAGCTCTAACAAATGCTTGATTGGGACATACTCTATCCGATCCATGAAAATCTTTGCAGGTGGGGGCAAAAAAAAAAGAAAAAAAAACCCATTTGCTGGTGGCGGCAAAGCAGATGTTACTCCAAATCAGACTTTGATTCAATCTGGAAAAATATCCGGTAAACAAGAAGCAGCTAAAATAAATATCTTCCGCGCCCAAAACTCCTTTCCAAAAACCCAACACCACAAATCTTCTCCAACTCAAAAAATTGTCTCTCTAAAAACTGAGAGCTTTTCTCTCTAAAAACTGAGAGTTTTTTCTTGCTTACTGTAGCTTCTGTTCTTTTCTTCCTCTCATCATTACTTCTCTTCTGATTCACGCCTCCTTTTATTTAATGTTTAGTGTCTAAGTTTCGTTGTTCCCAAATTACTCAGCTCTTCTTTCCATTTAAGTGAGGTTGTTGGCATTTAGTGAGTTTATTCAAGGAAGTGTTAGCTTCCCAACCACTTTTTTTCCTTTTTAAGAAGTGAGCTCAAGCTCCTTTCTTCAGATTTTCTCTGTGTTTTCTTTGTGCTTCTGTCCTTTTCAAAAAACTGGTCCCCTGCTTGGTACTTCTTTTCTTTCTTTCTAGCATTTTTCTTTGTTTGAAAGGTGGTCTTTGTCTATTTCTGCTATGGCTGCTATAGAAGCCAATCATATCCTCACGAATGGTATGTTGCGACAAAGGGGATAGCGTTTACATCCACCAGATTATATGCTGGGTCCGGATGATGAATTTTGGAGTCGTACTGCTTTGGGGATCTTTATTGATACTAGATGGTTCACTGGAGGACAAGTTCAAGAAATAGTGAATACTCACTGGAGATCTAGGGATCCCATCTGTGTCAAACAAAATGGGAAGGTTTTTCACTTTATTTGTGGAAATTCTGATGATTATAATTTCTTACTTCGTCATCAACCTTTTAGCATGGATGGTGTTATGCTAGCTATGCATCGATGTTTCCCTGAGTATGTGGCCAAGGATTTCTCCATTGTGCGTGTGCCTCTCTGGGTCAAGTTGGACGGAGTTCCGCAGAGATATATGAATGCTAGTGTGATTGCAGCGATTGCGGCTCATTTGGGTCAGGTACTGCGGATTGATGCACCATCACATGCAGTGCACAATAAGTATCATCTCAGGGCCAAGGTACTTATTAATATTCGTGAACCCCTTATTTCTGGATGTTATTTTGAGATTGGCCAAGAAAGGTATAGATGGATTTACTTTCACTATGAAAAGGTTTTTAAATATTGCAAAAGATGTGGCAGAGTTGGTCATACTTCAAGAAGGTGTCTTCTAACTTCTAGGCAAGCTAATTTTGCTGTTAATAGACAGTTATCACCAATTAATTTTGGGCCTGGGTTGAATCTCTTATTTGCTACTCTTGATATCCCGAAATTTACTAACATGTTGAGGGGATTGAAGCGGATGGGTACGACCTTTAACTCGGTTCTCTTATTTGATGAGAGTGTCCCAATGTCAGTCGATGAAGGAGAAGCAGAGGATGATGGGGATGATGATATAGAAGATGCTTTGGGAGACCATGATGATGATGATGACTCTTCATCTGGCAGGATGGGCCAAATGGTCCTAGTGGAGGTGGTATTCCGGTGCCTCACCCTCCATTGCCTAATGGAAATACTACTCATGCTCCAGAACCTAGTTTGAATCAGGGGCCTAGAATTGCAGATGGGCCGCCTGGTTTCTCAGCTGGTCAAAACCAACTCCCGAATGGTCATGTCCAGCTGCCAAGTGTTCAACTGGGGGTTGGTGGGTCTTCCTTGGAAAATCTGGGAGGTATGGATTTGCAATCTTTAGTATCTCCATTACTTGATCGCACTAGATTTACTTGCATGCAGAATGGTGGAGTTATGGTCAGTCAGTTGAGCCCTTGTCATGTGAACCCTAGTCTTCTCTCACAAGGTATCTCTACCCCTATGCAAGGGCATCACAGTCTTTACCCACCAAATTTATTCAATCACATTTCTACCCCTGTTATGGATTTTCCTTTTAATCCTTTTTATTTAATTCTGCTATGTCTCTGATGGGAGGGGAATATACGGAGAATTGCAGGGGTTTTTTGCCTGATTTGGGAATTGAGAATATGGGTCTTATGGGATCTGGGTAAAATCTTGTGGGGTCCCAGCCTCTTAATTTTCTCTCAGCTTCCACTCTTCCTCTACCAAACCATTTACTGCCTGGTAGTTTTAGGGAAGGCAGAAGTGACGCGTGTTTGCGAGTTGGGGTGGGTGATAATTTCTCGGTTCCCTTGACTGGGTTAAGAGGCGACCGGTATTTTCAAAATGATATGAGGCCAACTCTATAAATTCATGAAGGTACTTTGGGCCTGGTTGCTAATTTTTTCCCTGAGGCCTAACATAGTGTTCAAGTCCATGGAACAACTTCTTTTTTGCAAGCTGACTTGCCTACTGGGCCACTACCTCAGACGGGTTTTGTTGGGTCAAGCCTGGAGATGGTTACGAATTGGTTAAACGGTACTGGGCCGTCTTTGGAGCACTTTTTTCAGATAAATGCAGATAGGAATATGCAGAACATGGGTTCAGAAGATTTGGGCTTGACTACTAGCTCAAGAATTGATGACAATGGGCTGAGAGCTCCGCCAAATAGTCCAGTTAATAATGTTGAACCAGCTCCTGTGGAACATTTTGAAGAACCTCTTTTGGACTCAATGAATCCTCCTAACCTGACTGAGCTCCCTGAGGTTCAGGCCCAGTTCCCTGATGATAACATCCCTTTTGAGCCGACCAGGGAGTTCCTTGAAGAGCTGAATAATGAACTTGGAGACAGGTTTCGGGCTTCTTCTCCAGCTCTTTTGGATCCTCTAGCACCCCTTCAACATCGTAATGCTTATTTAACAAGTACGCCCTCTAAAGTCTCTCAGGATCAGTCTGAAGATGGATCTCCTGTAACCATGGAATACAGTCCTCTCTCAAGAGGTTCTTCTTTTCACCCTCCCTCATTTGCCAGTGATGACCTTGAGCAACAGTTTCATGCTTTTCTTATTGAGAATGGGTATGATGGGGATGAAAGTGATGTTGATCATGATCGAGAATTAATCTCGGAAACTCCTCCCGTTCATGTTCCTCTGGGTAATGTTGAAGTTACTGGTACAGGATATTCACAGGATGTGCAGGTTATCAGCGAAGTGCAATCTGAGAGATCAGCTGGTCCTAGGAAAAGGGCTGGGAGTGATGAGAGACTGTTGAGAAAGAGAGCGAGAGAGAAGCGTAGGAGATTGCGTGACAGTGCTTACTTCTGAACCACTGGAGATGGCCTGACAAAGATAAAAAAAAAAAAATGCAAGGCAATCACTGAACCAGACTTAGGTGTTGTTATATGGACTAATATAAGGACTAGGATGAAGGAAGAGGAGGTGAATTCTTATATAGGAGTGGGAGCTATCAAGCCTGTGAAAAAGCGCAGGGTTCTTCTGGGTGATCTATTTCCTACTATTCCTGGTTTTTCTGTTATTGCTGACTTTGTGAATTTCAAGATTCAAGCTGAGGTGGACTCTGATCAAGAAGGGGTTTGGGTGACTGGCCCTTCACAGTCACCACAAGCACCATGAGGATACTTTCTTGAAACTGTAGGGGACTCCATGGTACAGACACCCTTACAGTTCCTTACCTTCTCTGGATGGTCCGTGCACTAAATCCTGATATTATATTTCTTATGGAAACGAAATGCTCTGTAAATAGTTTGAATTGGCTTTTGGATCTTAGTAACTTTGGTTCTATGGATGGGGTAGATGCTGATGGACTTAGAGGGGGTTTGCTTTTGCTTGTAAAAAAGGGGTATTAATGTAGTCATCAGCCAGAAATCTAAGAATCTTATCTTTTGTACTTGTAAATACCAGTCAAGTAATGAATGGGGTATCATCTTTGCGTATGGAGAACCAAACTGTTCTCGTAGAGAAGCAGTTTGGGATCCTTGGGGACAAATAATTCAATCTTTTGAAGGGGATATTCTCCTTATTGGAGATATCAATTAGATAGAATATCAAAAGGATAAACTAGGGGGTGCAATGAATATCTCTAAGAGGGAACAATTTCAACAATGGCGCGTGGATTCGCTTCTTTCAGAAGTCCACTACACTGGTGTTCCTTTTACTTGGTGTAACATGAGAGACCAACCAAACACTGTTTTGGAAAGACTAGATAGAGGTTATGCTTCAAATGGATGGTTAGATGTTTTTTCAGATGCAGTAGTTCGGAACCTACCAATCTTGGGTTCAGATCATGGTGCTATTCTCTTGGACACCAAGCGCAACTGGAAGAGAAGAGTGAGACCTTATAAAATTGAGAATTGGTGTTTGGAATTCCCTGAAGTTTTGCAACTTATACAGAGTGTGTGGCAGACACTAGAGCAGGGCTCTCCTATGTACAGTGTGGCACGAAAACTAGAGATTGGTAGGGATTTGCTTAGGGATTGGTGCATTAAAAAAAGGTAGGAATGAGACTTCTGGTCAGATTTCCATTTGGAGGCTCAAGTTATGCAGGATTCGTGGATAGAGGATTTGGAGGAAAATGACAATAGAGTCCTAGTTGGTCACTTTGATGTTGCTTCCCACCATCATTTGTTGAGTAGAGCTGAAGCAAAATTTCTCTATTGGAGACAAAGGGCAAAAGTTAAAAGCAGGCAAAAGTTAAAAACGATGCTTTAGGAGATATGAACACTAAATATTTTTTCCGCAAAACTGTGAAAAGATCGAAAGGTAATGAAGTGACTTTGCTTAAAGATGGAGGTGGGGTTCTGTATTCAACATCTAGGGACATCCAGAAAGCGTTTTTGGATTTTTTTTCTCGGAGATTTATCAAGTTGGTATGAACGTCTACTCAGATGAAGGAGACATGTTGGGTTTCTTAGAACCTTCCTCTAATAGAATCCCGAACAATCTATTGAATGACTTGCAAATGCCAATTGTTAATCAGGAAATTAAGGAAGCCATGTTTGAAATGGGTCATGGGAAATTCCCAGGCCCAGATGAATACCCGGTGGAGTTTTTCATTAAGAATTGGGATCAGGTAAAGGAGGATGTGTTTGGGGCGATAAACAATTTTTTTGTGAATGGATACCTGCTTAAAGAATGGAACAGGACGTTCATTGCTCTCATTCCTAAAGTGGAAAATCCTCAAGAGGTCTCCTAATTTCGTCCTATTGGCCTCTGCAATGTTTTATACAAGTGTATTGCGCGTGTTTTGGTCAATCGTTTAAAACCAATTCTGCAGCATATTGTTGGGCCTTTCCAAAATGCTTTTGTTCCAAACAGGCTGCTATCAGATAGTTGCTTGATTGGACATGAGTTGCTGACATACTTGCATAACAGAAGTAAGGGAGGTAAATTCCTTTTAGCCCTCAAGATGGATATGAATAAGGCTTATGATCGCGTTTCATGGGATTTTATTCAAGCTTCACTTCGTGTTTTGATTTCCTTGAGAGATGGGTTCATTTAATCATGCAATGCGTGACCACGGTCTCGTACTCTCTTCTTGTTAATGGAGAAAAGACGCAGGCCTTTGTGCCAAGGTGTGGACTTAGGCAAGGAGATCCTCTTTCCCCGTATCTCTTTATATTATGCACTACAACAAAAGTCGCCTCTAATAACGCTTAAAACATAACGCTTATGAGTGAAGTGCTATGGTAGAGTGGAAATGAATTTAATCAAACAAGCTCAATAGCACTTTCTCGAAAAGTGTTATCTCTATTAGTTAAAATAATAACGCTTTTATAAAAGAGTGCTATTAGGGAATTATACAATAACGTTCGATTAACAAGTGTTATGTATGATCGAAGCGGAAAACATAAGCATAACGCTTATTTAGAAGTGTTATGGGAATTTTTTATTTTTTATTATTTATTTTATATTTCCTTTTGAGGGAGTTTTGTAGAGCGTATTGCCCCATCAGTTTCCCAGTTTCTCAGTTTCCCATGTTCAACCCACCAGGGCTGCCACTCTCACTCACGCTCTATCTCTCACACTGCCGGTCTACTGTCTCCTTCGTTGCGCATCCACCCCGCCGCCCATCTGAGGTACTCGATTCTAAATGTTTCTGCAATCTCAGTTTCAATACTTTTCAGATTCGGTTGTTTTCGTTGATGTTGCGAATTTCTGATTTCGATTGTTGATTTTGCGATTTCGTGAATTTGTAATTTTCGATTGACTATTTTTTGGTGACTTTGCGAATTTGTAATTTTCGATTGTTTATTTTGTGAATTTCTGATTTCTGATTGTTGGTTTTTTTAGCTGAATTGATGCAAAAAACACGAACTGGGTTTCGTGAGTGATTTCAGGGCTGTTTTGGTTTGCTCGTGTTCGTATTTGAAGAACTTTCTGGGCTGTTTGCAATTCATTTGTTGCGTTTATGGTTTATCGGGTTGTTGTTGTGGAATTTCAATTCGATTATGTTTGTGCGTAATTGTGAGAAGAAAGTGTGTGGGTTTTGATATGTCACAAAAAATTTCTTGAGGTAATATCTCTGATCCGCGCTAATTCTCTTATTGTCACAATTTTACTAAGTTATTGGTTGACAGATCTTACCAGTTGTTTATACGATTCATGGTTTGTATTCGTGAAATGGGTTCTCTGCTTTGTCTAGTGCTACTTAGGAATCAAAGTGATGTACTCATCATAAACTGGTCTACAATAACCAGAAGTATTGTATATCTATGATGGATTTCAACAACATATATGGGATTATTGTAATTGCTTTTTTGCAGTCATACAAGCTAAAGAAAAATGACTGAATGAAGTTGTTGACTAAACTGAGCCTATGATGCCATATGGATACATGGTTCTTTTGGTGGTGGCTAGAAAATTAACTCTAAACAATGAAATTTACAAAAGAATCGAAAGATTGGATTTTCTGTCTTCTCTCCTTATTTATTGTCAAGTACAGTGCTTCAGTACTTAGCTCAATTAGACAAGGACTGTACTATTAAGGCATGTTTTCTCGTTTCCAGCCGTGTAAACATCATCTAAGCTTGAATTGCCATGAATATTTTTGTGTTTGCTTGGAGTTGTTGAAGACGAAGGCATGTATACTGCATATCTAGGCTAGACAAGGAAGGTAAATAGGCTAAAGTGTGGTTCACATTCAAATTTCACTAAGCCTAGCTCTTGGCTCTAACCTCTCCCAAGCACATTTAATAACTTATATAGCAGGAGCTAGCATGCGTAGCACCGGATCCTAAAACGGCGATAAGTTGGAGCCTTAAGGATGTAGTTATTTGGCTGTAGCCTCTACAAGTATCGAGCCTCGGTGCTCTGTGCTAATGTTTGGAGCTTCAGCTCTCTATGGGTGTATTTAGATGTGTTTCTGATTTTTGATCATTATGAGCCCAGGAAAAATCTCTATTGGGTAAGCAATTGCATATTGATCGTAAATATGATCCCATGTTACTAGTGTTTTTTATTTTTATTTATTTATAACTATACGGTCCAAGGTATTTTAATATGTTATTGTATTTATACTGTACAACTTATCAAACGTATGATTTGGAGCTCGCATTCAGTATGTGGTAGAGACCAAAGCTTTGCCATGCTTGTATGCTCACCATTCAATGTCAAATCTTAACCCTATTGCAAAGCCAAGCATACAGATCTGGGAAGCTGAAGTATTGTCGAATCAGGGGCCGATCTGAGTATCTGACCTGCCGAAAACAAGTATTTTAAGGTACTCTATGTTTTGTGTTGCTTTGGATATCTCTTTTTTGTTCTTCTTGGGTTACATTTTGTTCCATCTGAGTGCTTTGTTGTAGTTTCTTGATTTGAGCTGATGTCATTTCTTACCATACTACTTTGTAACTAATGGTCCCTATTTGCCGAACTTGCTACATCTTGATGCACAAATTAAGAAATTCGATATCGAAACAGCTATTATACGTGCATGAGAGACTGATAGATTAGAAAATAGAAACCATGATGCAATATGGAGCGCCTCACTACCTTACTATGATGTAATGCTATATATGTATGATCTAGAAACATTTTGATTGTATGTTTATTGTGTGAACTTCAGCCTATAAGTTCTCTTCCTGTTCATCATGATGTCCAACTACCTTTACATATATGTTCACTTCTCCAGTTCTCTAGCAAAGGATAATACAACTTTTTACTAGGATGTTCCACTTAGACATTAGCAGATTGCAACGGTTCATTGCAGCTTGCAGCATGCAACATGTAGAGGTACATTCCTTATTAGTTGTACTATTCTTTAAAGGATTACTTCTGTTAGAAGCTATTTAACCATAATCCAGCTACCTTAATGATTTATGATCTGATACAATCTGGGATCTTTCTCCCCTTGCCTTTATATGCAGGGACAAAGGAGACGATGACAAGGCCATCAAGAAAGCTTTTCACGCACTTTTCAGGTGAAAGGACTATGTATTTATTTTAATGATGGTAGACATTAGAGCGTTTGCTGCACCAACCTCCCCTCTAAACCTTACTTGAACTTTAAAAGAGAGAGAGAGTGTTTGATTCACAAGTGCTTCTGTTTGTAAGTTGTATGTTGTCCTGACTAACTTGATTTATTTTTGATAAATGTTTAATTGTCTTTTGCAGTACTTTTCGGACTGCTCACGCAGCTATTACTCTAAAGATGAGATAGATGAAGTCAGAGATGAATGGTCACAGTATGTGTTAGGATGTGCTGCTTAGATATGTTTTTCTTGGTTTCGGTACACTTTTTTTTTTTTAGTTTGAACTTAGTATTTTAGCACCCACCTTTCGGCTTCCGTTTTGTACTAGGGAACTTATTGACCTGCGATGGAAACAATGAATCTTGTGATTTTTGTATTAACTTCATTTGAAGTGGATTGGAATCAATTATATATGATATCGTTGGGAATCCACTATGAGCATTTGACAGGTTCAATAAAATATTTTCTAGTACAGTGCAAAGTTGACAGGTTTAATTTGCTTTAGTCGTGTATGAGTTGAATGGAAACACCATGTATATAGTGAGTTGCACCTCAAAAAAGCGTCAGAGTAGCTGGAAAATATGTAAAAATGTGGGTAAAAAAACGCAACTTAGACATAACGGTCAGCAAAAAAGTGTTATGAAAGCAAAACATAAACATAGCGTTTTTTCGTAAAAGTGTTGTGTATAGAGACATACATAGCGCTTTTTCAAAAAAGTGTTATTTGTTTACATGTATACATAGCGCTTTCTGAAAAAAGCGCTATTGTTTCTTTCACATACATAGCGCTTTTTTGGATACCCCTTTTAATAACGGGAGCCTAGATAACGCTCAAAAGCGCTATGTATGTATCAAAATAAGCGCTATGAAAAGCAATTTCTGTTGTAGTGATAAGGGAGGTAAATTCCTTTTAGCCCTCAAGATGGATATGAATAAGGCTTACGATCGCGTTTCATGGGATTTTATTCAAGCTTCACTTTGTGTGTTTGGTTTCCCTGAGAGATGGGTTCATTTAATCATGCAATGCGTGACCACGGTCTCGTACTCTCTTCTTGTTAATGGAGAAAAGACGCAGGCCTTTGTGCCAAGGTGTGGACTTAGGCAAGGAGATCCTCTTTCCCCGTATCTCTTTATATTATGTATGGAATCCTTGTCTACTCAGTGTTTAAAATTGCAGAGGTCTGGAGCTCTCCTAGGTTTCCAAATTGCGAAAGGTGCTCCTAGCATCAATCATCTTTTCTTTGCTGATGACTCAGTATTCTTTCTGAAAGCTACTCCGGAGGTGTGTTGTACGTGGAAGAAGCTAATTCAAACTTTCTGTAGAGTCTCAGGACAAAGGTGAACTTCCATAAATCCTTTGTTACATTTAGTCAGAACACGCCTACTCGGTTTAAGCATTATTTAAGAAGTTGCCTGGGCGTCCCAAGTAAGGAGGAGTTTGGCAAATACTTGGGCACTCCAATCTGGTTTGGAAGGAAGAAGGGATCAAATTTTCAATTCTTAACGGACAAAGTACAGAAGCAACTCACAACGTGGGAGAATAAAAATCTCAGCATTGCAGGGAAACTACTCTTGATTAGAGCGGTGCTATCATACCTAGGCATGCATGTATTTTCCATGTTTGCTATCCCTCTTAAGGTATGTAATGCAATGGATTCACTCATTTCCAAATTTTGGTGGTCTGAATCAGCAGGGAATAGGGGTATTCATTGGAAATCTAAGGAGTTCACCTCTCTTCCGAAAGTATTAGGAGGCTTGGGGATTCGTAACATGCATCGTTTGAATTAGGCCCTCTTGGCTAAACAGGCTTGGAGGATTCATACTAATCCAAATTTGCTAATTCACAAGATCTATGCAGCAAAATATAAGTGCTCCCCCTTGGAAGCAACTAGTAATAACTTGTTATCTGTTAGATGTTCGTTGGGTTGGAGAGGTATTGTCAATGCTGCAAAAAGTATCTTCCCGGGCTGTGTGAGAGTGATTGGTAATGGGGCTAAGACTTCGATCTGGGAGCATAAATGGGTTAATGGGAAGTGGCCAAGAATTTCTTTGTCTCCTCCAACTGGGGGTATTAAGCCTGAAAAAGTGGCAGACTTGCTTGATCCCACAGGGTTAACTTGGAAAAGGAGTTTGGTCATGAAATGGTTCTGCAATGAGTCTGCCCTGGACATTTTAGCTACGCCTTTTAATTTGTCTAGAGAGGATGATTTGGCTTGGAATGATACAAAGCATGGAGAGTACACTGTGAAGTCTAGCTATGCATTTCTTGCAAAAGAAGACTCATCGCATGAAGTTTGCCCGCTCCTAGGGAACTCATTTTGGAAGAAGATCTGGGCTCTGGATCTTTTACCACGCTGGAAAATATTCATTTGGAAGCTCCTACAAACTAGCAACCAGAGATAAGTTGGTAAGGAGAGGTATGAACATTGACTCTGTTTTGTGTGTATACTGTGGTTCTGATTGTGAAACTAGAGAGCACTTATTTCGTGATTGTGAGTATATTAAACGGGCTTGGCAAGCCTGTGATCTGGGGCTATGCACTGCCGCGACAGCTCATCTTCCCTTGACCACCTGGGTTAAGGATCTTCTTTGTTTCCTCTGGAAGGATAGAGAGCACATGCAAAGTGCTTTGCTCTTCCTTGTTATGCTCTGGGCAATCTGGTTAACTAGGAATGGCAGCATTTTTCGAAGTGAGAGTGGTAATCCAATGGGTATTATTCAGCTGTCAAACTCTTTTGTGGTAAGAAATCAAACAGCCTGCAAGGAGCGCCTTCGCTGACAGAATAAAACTACAGGAGCCATGAAGCCTGAGAAAGTGGAGATGGGTTCTGAACCCCAAGTGCAAAGGGGTACCACCACAGAAATCATTATCATTGTCGATGGGTCTTGGAGAGCCCAATCTCGATTTGGAGGTGCAGCCTGGCTTGCGGGTTGCCCTAGTACGGGTTGTAATTTGGGTGGAGGAGTTCGTGCTTTCTACTCTAAATCAGCAACTCACGTTGAGAGTCTGGCCATTCTGATAGCGCTAAAATGGGCCAAGGGTAAGAATCTTGACACTGTGTAAATTTTTACCGACTCTTTAGAATTGGTTCATTCTCTCAGGGGTAAGCAAAGATGCAGACTAGAAGTGCAGGGTATTATTGAGGAGATCAAAGAAGTCTTGAACAATGCGTGTGGCCATAGTGTCAGCAAAGTGGAAAGAAATGCAGTAGAAGAAGCCCACAAATTGGCCAAGAAAGCTAGCTCACTTAAAATAATGCCCTGTGATTTTTAGTTCTGAATTATCGTACTATTTGTTTGTTTGTGTATTAGTTGTTGTCAAAAAAAAAAAAAAAAAAAAAAACCAACACCACCATAACCTGGTGCCTGTTTGTTTCAGATTTTAGAAGCTGTTTTTCTATTTCAAAACATAGAAAAATGGTTTTTTTGTTAAAAATGGTGTTTGGTTAGGTAAAGAAAAAAAACTGATTTCAGAAAAAACAAAAACAAGAAAACAGAAAAACAAGAAGTAATTTTTTCTTACTTTTAGAAACAACAAAACGTTTTCTCCTCTTGACCAAACATGGAATTAAGGGATGAGGAGAGAGAAATGGGGAGGAGGGGGGTAAAAGTACTGCTTACTTATAGAAACAACTATATTCTTTCGTTTCTTTCTTCTTCTTCTTCTTCTTTTTTTTTTTTTTTTTTTGGGTTTGGCTGGTGCTTTTTTTTTTTTTTTTTTTGAGATGATTGTTTTTGATTGTAATGTGTATGCTAACTTTACTGTAGTTCAAACATGAATGTATTTTATTTCCCACAAAAATAATTCTGGTGCTTATATTTTATATTTTATTACAATAGAACATGGTTTTCTTGCTAATATATGATGCTTGCCTTACATTTACTCGAGAGGTGATGGAAGATATACTAGTATTAGTTTTTTTCCAAAAAGAAAAAGGTACTATTTTAAATTTTAATACAAAAAAACGTTTTTAATTTTTAATGTTATCCAAACATGTTTTTAAAGAACAACTTTTGAGTAGGAATTGAACCAAACAAAATTATTTCATAAAAAATATTTTTTAAAACTAAAAATAAAAAAACAGATTTTACTCTTTTAAAAACAAAAACGGTAGAAGCTGAAACAAACACTACCCTAAATTCCTAAACCCACCAAAACCCCCAAAAACACCCTTCTTAAAATAACCCAAATCCTCAACCATCACAAGGGTAAAAACGTAAAATCCGTTCTAATTTCTTAACCTAAATCACCGTCGCCATAACCAAAAATCTCCCTTTTTCCTTTTTTTTTTCTCTCTCCGCGCCCAAAACCCTAGCGCGGAAATTCGGGTTTTTCTCTCTCTTCGAATTTCGGAACCATGGGAGTTCCGGCGTTTTACCGGTGGTTAGCGGAGAAGTATCCATTAATTGTGGTGGATGTTGTTGAAGAAGAGGCTGTGGAAATCGATGGGATTAAGATTCCAGTTGATATGAGTAAACCTAACCCTAATGATATTGAGTATGATAATTTATATCTCGATATGAATGGGATTATTCATCCTTGTTTTCATCCTGAGGACCGGGTATTGTTTTCAATTCTCTCTTGCCAATTTGTTTTTTTTTTTGCTTGTTCTAGATTACGCTATTCATGTTCAATTTGTGTTTAATTTGTGCGATATTGTAGAAATTAGTTAGTGAAGGCATTCTTAGATTTGCAATGCAAGAGAAAGTTACTTTTTTTTTTTTTTTTTAAAGACAATGTGGGCAAGTGGATGTTACTTCAGATATGACATTAGCAGCCTTTTTGTACTTGTTTGTAATGCAAGCAAGTGTACATTCGAATGCTTTATTGTCTTGTGTCCTTGTTTATGCTTAAAGGTTCCTTCTTTTTTGTTTTTTTATTGATGTGTGATCATAATTGAAGTTTTGCTCGAAAGTATTAGTGCATCGGTAGCATTTAGAAGGATGAGGTGGGAACTTAAAAAAAAAAGAAGAAGAAGAAGCGATGAAGATTACTTATTGGTATAATAATAACTGTAACTTTTCTCTCATGGGGTAGGCTACTGGTATTATTGTTCAGTTGTCTATGTTCTATTTGCTATTGGCTTCTCCCAGGTAGGAATAGTAGAGATAGATACTTGTTTTTGCTCACTTATTGGTCGAGGGGCTTGAGTTTTTTATGAAGTTGTGGTGCTTTTTCGCCCGGGGGGGGTGAAGGTGAGGGAGGAGGAACTTTTTTTTTTTTTTTTTTTTTTTTTTTTGTGTAACTAAGGCCTTTTGGCCGAGGCCCCATTGAGCATGAGGATGCAACTGCCCAATTCTGGATTTTTATTAAAAGAAGTTTTTACCATATGCATTGAAATTGAGTACTCTGGATCTTATCTTAAAATCCTCCAGCTCATTGTTGGCCAATCATTCTGGCTTTTATGTCATGTGGGGAGTTAGCTCAGTTTGACATACAACTGCAACTTGGCAGTGTTGAGAAGCACAAGCAATGGAAAACATACGAAAGCTTTAGAATATTATTAGGGCACTAGAACGAAACCCATTCTTACCACAACCTTTCAGTTTCTTATTGTGTTATGTCGTTGGAAGCATGATTGAGCTCTTGATAGGTGTTCTTTAATCTTTTCGGGCCAAGTGTTTGAACTCTTGTTGAATTTCTCGATGATGAATGCTCTGTTTGATTTGTTGCGGAGAGGTGATGTTATATGGTTACCTGCGTTGCTCCTACGAATGCTGTCTTGAACTGAGGTTTACCTGATATAAATAGATAACTTCTTAAACAAGAGGCTGTTACTCCTGTCACCTTTCTGGCTTTTCATCAGAAATAAATGAGGAAGGTGGGGATATTTAGGCCATATCCCCTCTCTCCACCCTTGTGGGAAGGGTCTTGATTTGCTCAATTTGTGTGTTTTGTTGTTGTGATAAGGTGGGCTTGAAAATTCTGATGCTTCATTGTCATGCCAACTCTTGTGATCTATGTTTGGCTACTCAAGAGCTTAGTTTTAAAAGACGCGCTTAAGCGTGAGGCGAGGCGTGAGGCGCATCAACGCACACGAGGCGTACAAGGTGCACCTGAGGCGCGCGAGGCGATGTGCTTCACTCCATAACGTTGATTTTGTTCAATTTTCAATCTAAATTTATTAATTTCTTCAATTTCTTTAATATTTGGCAAGTTGTTTTCTATTTCTATATTGACTTTAAGCATTCTAGTATATTATTTATGTGTTTTGAGTTAAAAATAAAATATAAAAATAATTTTGAAGTATTTAAAGAAAGTGCGCCTCGCGTACGTGAGGCGTGCGCCTTCGCCTTGCCCCTCGCGCTCCGTCTCCGAAGATCCTCCTCGCCTTGAAGCTCCTCGCTCTTTTTAAAACTAAGCTCAAGAGTACACCTTTGTAAAGTTTGGAATAACGAAAATCTATAGAGCTAATAGTATGTAGAAAACAAAAGTGAGAGCTAATAGTTTGTGCTCTGTATCCCCATTTCTAGTCCTGTTTTGTACATTGTAGTTGAGTAAACATTATGTATTCAAATTTCAATCTCACCATAACTAGATGCTATTGGGCACGTACATT
Source organism: Tetragonia tetragonoides (assembly GCA_038025085.1). NCBI lineage: Eukaryota > Viridiplantae > Streptophyta > Magnoliopsida > Caryophyllales > Aizoaceae > Tetragonia > Tetragonia tetragonoides. Next base: position 3,485,444 of record CM076147.1, read on the forward strand.
TGTTGCTAGGAATCAGAGAGGTAAAACTTTGTAATTATTCCTCTGTCCTATTTAGATTGTCTATCAAGAATACAATGAAGCAAGTATTTTTTTTTTAGATAAGAAAAAGAATTTTATTAAGGAATATAGGAAGAATACAAGAGTAACAATCCTCGGAGCAAAACCAAACCAAACCAACCCTAAAAGAACAAGCCTTTACAAATCAAAGCTTATTCAAAAATTCTGTCTTTGAAACCCCGTCTATCATAATTAATGCTAGTTTTTAACCGCTCTAGCTCCCGATTTCCTTTCTTTTTCCTAGAGTTAACCTGAGCACCAAGAGTAATTTTCTTACCCATGGGATTTACAAGCTTATTTCCCATGGCCTCAACAAGAGCATTTCCACGCATATCCGCCTCCGCACTTCCAAGAGTGCATCCTGGTAATGGAAGAGTTGGAAGAAGACCATCTCCACAACTATCGGCGCCATCTAAATGCGAAGACTCGAGCTGTTGTACAGGCTCCTGCACTAATTGCTGGATCTGCTGTTGTTCAGTCACTCCCGCACCCCCACCCTGTGAAACTCCCATGTTAACCAAACCTTGACTCAAAGAACAGCCTATCTCCTCCTTGAAAAGATCCAGATCCAATGTAGGAGTCTCAGACAGGTGAGAGGCCCACTCCTGGAAATTTGCCCTCTTAAGGTCATCAATAAGCAAGCCAGTTCCCCCTGTGCTTAAGTCATCAGCAAGGTAAGAACTATCATCCCCCTCCGAGCTATCCTCCTCAACTTGAACAGCTCCATTAGAAGGTCCCTTTTCAAGGCCCTTCCCAGACGAAAACACCGAGCAACCATTATCTCTCTCCTCACTGGGACAAATACCTAAGAAGTCATCAGCAGTCCTGAGGTCGACTTTAGTAGCTGAGCTTCCTCCCTGCAAAAGGGGCTGCTCCCAAGAATTATCACCAATACAAGGAACGTTCTCCAATCCCTGTTGTGGTGCGCTACCAAGCACAGAAGAGTCCTCTCCATTAGGACCAGAAGGTCCAGAACTCCCTTGCTGGTTGCTCCCTACTGTAATCCCGAACTTCAACCCCTCCATTGGAGTCTGAGTATTAGCCGCAGTATTCAAAAGGAGAGGAGAAACTAACCGACCCAAATCCAGCACGATGTTAATAGTTGAACCTGAAAAAGAGCATTGAACACCATTCAAACTAGCCCCTGCACTAAACTGAGTAGGTGTTGGCCGTGTTATCCTGCTCAGATCAGCGTGTGCCTCCTCACGCACCTCTAGAGACAACTCACGCGTCCCTGGCCTCTCGCCACGCGCGCACGGCCTCCACGTTGCCTCATGCGTCGTCCTGATTACGTGAAAACCCTTAGAGTCTTATTTGCTAATGTAGTATTTCAGAATGCTTATCCACCCAATTAATATGCTAACTAATAGCAATGTGAGGGATAAGTGAGAGAGATGTTAGCATTAATAATATATGGAGGGAGTATTATTTATTGGGGCCGACACTTTTCCTGTAGACATGTTATGATATTTCTCGCTAGAACATTCATTTGTATAAATGGGTTCGACTTTATATGATGGACACATATATCACGACCTGGTGTCATCTTTGCTCATGTTTGTAGAGCTTGGTGACTGGTGGTCTCTTGTAACACGGGGTATTAGATGACATGCATGTTTAATCATGTCGGATTTAAATAATTTGCTTTAGTGCTTTAAAATTCAAAACCTTATCCCCTTTTGGGAAGCCGTGGTGTCTGTGTGGATGCCAATTAATTCACTCTTTATCCTTCAAAATGCTGAGTGTTCCTTCATTTTATGCAGCCTTCCCCAACAACATTCCAAGAGGTGTTTGAGAATGTATTCGACTACATCGATAGACTTTTTAACATGGTTCGTCCAAGAAAATTGTTATACATGGCGATTGGTGGGTTATACTATGTGTACACATTCCTACAAGGTTTAAACATATATAATATATATTTTTATGGATCTGATATTTATACCTTTGAACTGCTTTTTTAGATGGTGTTGCTCCTAGAGCCAAGATGAATCAGCAGCGCTCTAGACGTTTCAGGGCTGCTAAAGATGCTGCAGATGCTGTATGTGCTTCAAGTTCTTTGTACTTTTGCATCTTGTCATTATCTTAGAAATATCAAGCCCACTTATTTGTATGGTCTTTGATTTATTTTAGGCAGCTGAGGAAGAACGGTTGCGAGAGGAGTTCGAACAAGAGGGTAGAAAGCTTCCTCCAAAGGAGTCATCACAAACTTTTGATTCCAATGTTATTACTCCTGGAACAGAGTTTATGGCCGTATTGTCAGTTGCATTACAATATTATGTTCACCTTAGACTAAATAGTGACCCAGGATGGAAATCAATTAAGGTACAATCAGAGGAGATGATAAAATGATTCAGTTTCTTGATGGTTGTGGTGTTATTAGTGCTTTTTGCACAAGTTCTAAATGTTTATGGTTATTTACTGGAAGGTAATATTATCTGATGCAAATGTTCCTGGGGAAGGGGAGCACAAGATAATGTCATACATACGTCTTCAGAGGAATCTTCCTGGTTATGATCCAAATACACGACATTGCCTATACGGATTGGTATGGTATCTTCCAAAAGTTTCTGGAAGTTAAATAATCCCAAGTTTCTCAACTACAGTTTCACATGCTCAATTTGATCCTATTCTACAGGATGCAGATTTGATAATGTTGGCATTGGCAACCCATGAAGTTCACTTTTCGATTCTCAGAGAGGTTTGCAATGATGCTTGTTGAGCCTTATGTTCTCTTCGCTCTACCCCTCTGCCCCCCAAAATGTTTTGGTGGTTAAGTTCACGTAGTGCTTTGTTTTATCTTTGGTTCTATGGAGTTATACCAACGTTATTTTGTTTTGTGCTTGTCGATGTAGGTTGTATTCACCCCTGGACAGCAAGATAAATGCTTCCTGTGTGGCCAGGTAGGCCATTTAGCAGCAAATTGTGAAGGGAAGGCAAAGAGGAAAGCTGGGGAATTTGATGAAAAAGGTGACGATGCTGCCTTGTTGAAAAAGCCTTTTCAGGTTTGCCACATATTCCCTACAACAAAAATAGTTTCTTCGTGAAATAATGATGTGCTCTGTGCTTGGTGCTCTATTTTATTCTAACTTTAACCAGCATTTCTGCTTGGTTGACTTGGAAATCCTCGGCAGTCATTGATATGTCATGTGTGCCATGCCCTAAATGCCTTCATTACACTGTCGTTCTTTTTCCTTCTTTCTCTTCCCTGCTTTCTGCTTGTTGCCTCCTTTAGGGTCATCACGGGCTCTATGGTATGATAGGTAAGCCCAGGCTCTTCATCTGCGACCACTGAGCAGACAGCCCCTGTGCCCATTCGATTCCCTCCTTTCCCTTCTTAGATTGTTATGTTTGTCTCTTCTCAACCCTACCAGCATCTCTACGAAGTCCAGCCACTGCACCAAATCACCATCATTTCTTGCATATTCTGCTTCCAATGATGGGTTTACTGGTCCCTTCAGCTGTCGTCCGGATCAAACCAGCTTCTGTTAGGAGTGGTTGTGTGGTGGTAATCATCACCTGGGTGTTTTCTTTGTTTGTAGTGGGAGTGGTGGTGGTTGTTGTATTTTTACTTTATCTCTTAGTATATCTTATCTAGACATATTTAGTCCATTGGATGGGTGTGACACTCAATATAAACCATAGTTAAAGGTAACGTGGGACGCTGCCACCCCGGGGTCATCGTCCCAGAATGGGGAAGGAATCCGTCCCGATTCACTGATTTCACTGTCCTGGAGGTCAGTAGGACAAGAAGAGGCCAAAACATAAGACTATCTAACCTATCAACTCATAGTCTTTAATTAAAATGTTTGGGGTTAGAAGAAAACACCAGTGAACATTTTATTTCTTGTTTAAAAGCACAGATAATGTTGATTAGCGTATCATGTATCATGCTCCCCCTCGTTCCTGATTCATAAAAGTTGTAAATTTCGTTCTCGTTCCCGTTCCCATTCCACAACCCGGATGAATTTGCGTTCCGTGTAACTATGATATAAACCATTGTTTTGTCATTGAATACAATAGAGTATATGCTTGATTGTCTTGATGTTGGCACTTAATTGCTTAATAACATTGAGAGTTCTTGTAGTGAGAGTTCGTACTTGAACGCTCCATTTTGATATATGCCTTTGTCCTATTTTGCTGTGCTTGATCTTTTGGTTTTCGTACTCACTGTAACTTTAAATGTTTTGTTGCAGTTCCTCAATGTCTGGACATTAAGGGAATATCTGGAGCACGAGTTTAGGATTCCCAATCCTCCATTTAAGATTGATTTTGAGCGCATAATAGATGATTTCATTTTCATCTGCTTCTTTGTTGGCAATGACTTTTTACCACACATGCCTACATTGGAAATTCGTGAGGTTTGTATACGTTGTTTCTCCTTTATATGTTGTTAGTTTGTGAAACATGATTCAATTGGATAGTGTTGTTTTTCCATCCTATAAAATACAATTTGCAAACCATTTAGCCGTGTGCAATCGGTAATCAATTTAGAGGGGCAATTATTATTTTTGCAATATCATTTTCTAAAATTCCTGCATAACATGTCTGTGCAGACAATAAGGTGAATGCATTTATATTTGAGATTAGTTACCAGCATTTCATTCTTGCCACATACGAGGACAGCATATGTCACGACCTTATGTGCTGTGTTGTATACTTGTATTATCTACTTATTCTTGCCTGTTGTTCAGGGTGCAATCAACTTGTTGATGGCTGTGTATAAGAAGGAATTTCGTGCATTAGGTGGATATTTGACTGATGGAAGCAAGGTATCTAGTTGATTGGGTGCTTTTGTAAGTAGGCGTGGTCCAGAAGTGCCAGTTGGTTCTGTGTTTTAGTCTCTTGAATGCATAAGGTAAAATAATATTTATTTCTCCATGTTTGCAGCCTAACTTGACCAAGGTTGAGCAGTTCATACAAGCTGTTGGATCATACGAGGACCAAATCTTTTCGAAAAGGGCTCGATTACACCAGGTTAATATGTTGTCACCTTCTTTATGAACTTGGATGGGTCATTGTGGTTGAGGGACAGATGAGATACTCATTTTACTGGAACTTAGTATGTAGATTTCATATCCATCCCTTTACATTACGGCAAAGTGGAGTATGTGTGTTTTTCTGTCCTCACTGACCACGCCTTTGTTTAACAGCATGTGCTTTCAGGGTTGCTAGTTTGCTACAAATGGCAGTGTGTATTGACATGCCTGATTTTATTTTACTGGTACTTAGTATGTAGATTTCATATCCATCCCTTTACATTACGGCAAAGTGGAGGGTGTGTTTTTCTGTCCTCACTGAGCACGCCGTTGTTTAGCAGCATGTGCTTCCAGGGTTGCTACAAATGGCCAAGTGTATTGACATCTGTGTTTAAAAAAGCGCGCCTGAGGCGCCCAATTGCGTGATGCGATGCGATCCCATCAGTCCATCGCAACAAGAGGTGGATGCGATGCGATTTCAGCGATGCGAGTTGAGTCGTCGCTTCAAGCCGCATCAAGGTGAGGCGAGATGCGGTCGCATCACTGACAGAGGGTAGAGAAAGTGGGAAGAGAGAGAGAAAGAGGGTTTCATCTTGATAAACTTAGGTTGATCTCCCCTAATAAACTGAGAATCTTTCCCCTCAGCTCACAAATTCTAGCCAATTGCACTTTTTGGATAAGAAATTGAGCCCCAATTTGAGATTTAGGGTTTTTTCGAAACCCTAGAAATAGATCTACCAATTTGAAGCACTGGAGAGCAAGGGAGGAGGATGGAAACTTAGGGCTTTTGGCCGACACAGCCAGTCGAGTTGGCTGGAAGGTTCACCGGTGTAAAGTGACCGGTCTTCGGTCGCCGGAGAGTTAAGAGAGAGAAACTGCGCTGCTGCTCGTCTTCTCTTGCATTGAATATGAGTTGACTGACTTCTTTATTTCACTCTCATCCCTCTTTATTACTAGTTCTGGACAGCTGTCTTCCTTATTCTTTTTTTTATTATTTTACTTGGGTGTATTACAGGCTGTACATTTTACTTTTACAGTGATGCCTACTTTTAATAGGAGTAGCTAGTAACGTATACTTCACGATGAAGCATAATTTAATTATTGTTTTAAAACTTTGTCTCTATTATTTGCTTTAATTTTTTAAAGAATATATCTAAAAAATAAAATGAAATATTTAAAAATGTGTTTTGAGTAGAGAATATTATGTAAAAAAGAGTTTATATATTATAAAAAGTTCTGGGAAAAATATGTGCCTCGCGTACGTGATGCGTGCGCCTTCGCCTCTCGCATCACGCCTCGATTTTTTGGACCCTATCGCATCGGTGCGCCTCGCGCTTTTTTAAACACAGATTGACATGACTGATTCTATTTTTCAATTCCCTTGATGTTGTTTTGGTGTATCTTATTCAAGTTATTGTCAAGGCTAAGGGTATCCTGGAAGGAAAGGTTATACGTGTAGCTAAGATATACTCACAGTGATTTGCTGCATTTTCAGCGTCAGGCAGAAAGGATAAAGCGGGAAAAAGGACAGGTGAAAAGAGGGGATGATGCTCAACCTCAAGCTGTACCTGAATCTTTAGTTCCGGTTTCACGATTTCATGGTTCTCGCCTTGCTTCAGCCCCATCACCTTCACCATTTCAAAAGGGAAAAAGTGGCAGTTCCAAGAGTAGTGAAGCTGCTTCATCTGTTCAGGCTCAAAAGGCGGCACGTTTGTCTTCTACAGCAACAATTGGTGCTGCCATTGTTCAGGCTGAGAACAGTCTTGAAACAGAAGTATGTTTTTGTGCCACGAAAGCACTTTTTAAATAATTCTGACAAGTAATATTGAGGAAACGTATTTTTCGGAGCAGTTGCTTTTATTTTAGCTGAGGAAAGTTGTGAGAAAATTGTGATATTTGAGATAATGAATAGGGGCTTTCTCTTTTTCTTCAGGCAAAAGAAAATAAGGAGGACTTGAAAGCAAAGCTTAAAGAGTCCCTTCGTGAGAAGTCAGATCTATTTAATTCTGAGGATCGCGAAGACGACAAGGTTTATTTGAAATCCATATAATCTCTTTATGTGTCCTTGGCTCTTCTTTTTATTGTTTACTTTGGTATTGAACAGTTATTAATTGTTATTGCTTGACACCTGAAAATTTGTTTTTTACGTGGCATTAAATGTTATTTACAGTTGGGGGAACAGTTGAGATCATGGTGCCTCACCGTTCTTTAAAGCATGTATTTTTGTACGTACATTATTATTCCTATTAAAACATAATTACATCTAGAAAGTTCAGTCTTCCTTGTAGTGCTTGTAACCTGTGACAGTCTCATAGTTGAAAACAGGTTATAAATTATAACATCTGCGCAACAGGCCAATGCTACATTATTATAAGCATTGCTTTTCCACTCAGCCGAAAATGAAGTTACTTTATCAACATAATTTGAAATTTAGCGATTGGTAGGCTATACGGTACACATTATTTGATTTAGCTTGGTAATATACTTATGAATGCATGCTTTCCGCCCCAGTATAGACTTAGTAGCTGGTTATGTAAGTTGAAATCCATTTGTTCCAAGCAAAATAACCTACATAGCTGCAACAGTTTGGTCATTAGGGAAAACAAGTTGATGCTCTTTTGAAGCCTAAATGAGTACAGGTATATCAATGTTAAGATTTTAGGACGACATAATTGCTAGACATGACAACTAATTCTTAAGCTTTGGCCTAGTAGGGGATTGCAACATGTCATGGATGATAAGCAAACCCATTTTCAAGCACAGTCGAACTGCGTGTGCTCTGTTTCTAGTGTGTTGATTTCATTGTTTTCATATTGAAGCATTTGGCTTTCCTTACACTGTTCTGATTCTTTCAGATTAAACTAGGAGAGCCTGGGTGGAAAGAAAGGTATTATGAGGAGAAGTTCTCTGCAAAGTCTCTTGAGGAGATGGAGATGATACGAAAAGATGTTGTAAGTAGTTTCTAAAGACCATCCACATACTTCAAATCCATGCTTGCTTAGTGATGCTAATACTGAACAAATGCCCAATGGTGCGTGTGTTGTATTTGGATTTTGGAATACAAGCTTATGAAATGTTAACCTTGCAGGTCTTGAAGTACACAGAAGGCTTGTGTTGGGTTATGCATTATTACTATGAAGGTGTCTGCTCTTGGAATTGGTGAGCTTTTTCCTTTTGTTTCTTGATTCTGTGGTATCTTTGTGATCGTTCATTAGTTGTGTCTTCTTGTGCCATAAGTGCACTTTGTGGCTACTTTACTTTTTGGCTGCCCTCTAAAAAATTTCTTTATATTTTAATACTGACATAGCTATGCTCCAAGATGGTTGTAGTGACTTGCTGATTCTGTGCCATGTTTATTTTGGTGCAACCCATACAAGTTACTCTATAAATTTGAGTATTTCAACTTGACTTGTTAATTGTTATCCCAGTTTTACATATTTATTTCAACTTGCCATGTTTATCTTGGTGCAACTCATACAAGTTAGTCTATAAGTTTGAGTATTTCAACTTGACTTATCCAAATTTTACATATTTATTTCATCTCAGTCCTGTTTGGGTTGCAAGTTTGTGCAAATCTGATGAGAAAAATTGTCCTGAACCAAAATAGTCTATATATTGTGCAAATCTGACTTGTTAGTCTATAAATTTGAGTTAATCTATAAATTTAAGTATTTCAACTTGACTTGTTATCCCAATTTTACATTCATCTCAGTCCTGTTTGGGTTGCAAGTTTGTTCAAATCTGATGAGAAGAATTGTCTTGAATCAAATTATGTGTTTTAGAAGGTAAAGTTGCCTTGGGATATCCTACTTCTTCTGCTGAATTCTAATAGACATTATCCCACTAGTTGTACTGAAATGTTGGTCCATAGTCTAGGACTACTTTGCTTTATGTTTAGCAATGGTTGTATTACTGATAATATTCTTTTTTTGCAAATCAAATATCAAAAATATGTTTTCCAATCCTGTATTACTCATAATTTGATTTGGAGACAACTTTGTTATTGTGCAATGTTTGTCCATGTTTGAGCTCTTTCCTTTGCTGAAGTCATTCTGGGAGCAATATATTAATTTGAATGTAAAACAGGAAATTGTCTGGCTTTGCCGTTCCTTCCCGTCTTCCATTTCCATACTCATGATCATTTTCTTTGCAGGTTCTATCCATATCATTATGCTCCTTTTGCTTCGGATATCAAGGATGTTGCTGAGTTAGATATCACATTTGACCTAGGTTCTCCATTCAAACCGTTTGATCAACTTATGGGAGTTTTTCCTGCTGCAAGGTTGTACACTCTACTGCTTCTTTTATTTGTAGTTTCTGATCTGAGTCTAGGGTTCTAATGGGTGATAGTTTGCAGTTCCCATGCACTTCCTGAGCATTATAGAAAATTGATGTCCGATCCTGATTCACCAATCATTGATTTTTACCCAGCAGGTATGCATCTGATCGACACTGTCCAATATCTAATGTTTACAGAATATAGTAGCTTAAACTTATTGCGGCTTAGCACATCCATTGTGGGAATGTCCCAGTATCCCAGTTGTAGAAACATTCCACATTACTTAACCTACTTTATCATTTTCCTTTTCTGTTTTCATTCGATAACATAATTTGTTCCAGCAAAATTGGTCTTCAGTTTTTCATTTTATTTGTGGAATCTGATAACTTCAGCGTTTAGTGAGATGTGATGAATAAATTAATCTTTTTTAGAATTATAAAGAACTCAATAATATCTACAGATCATGGAACAAAATGATGCGTGATTTCCTAACGTTTTATTTCTTGTTTATCCTTCTGGATATGTAAGAAAAGGGGGGACATAACTCTTACTTCCTCTCATTGCATTTTACTTCATATACTGTTGTGCAGTCAGCTTTTCCTCAAAATTTTATTTTGAGGAAAAGAAAATATCTAATGAATGGATAGCAGTATATTGTTATTCCTAGTTCTTGTGTCACCTTGCTAAATGACTGTTTCTACTCTGCACTTCCAAAACTAAAAGATCATGATCCATGCAAATTATTGTCCACCATCTTATCACTGCACCTCCAGTCTCGGCTCGAAAGAGAAAGGAGAATTAATGCCATTGCTTTGAGGAGTCGTACGTAATATGTTAAAATTACACTTATGGGAATAAAATGTGTTAATGGTAGGATTTGACAGTTTACATTTTTTTTAAAAGTTGTATCTTATGGGGTAATATTAGGACTATCCAAATTCGGAGGTGCGATGAAAATTGATAGTGATGGCATTGTATGTCAGTTGTTACTGGACTACTTGAGATATGGGCATAGAGAAGCTCATTCTCTGCTGTAACATTTTTCTTTGATAAGGATTATAGTTAGAAGTTAGGTGCTTCCTGTTATTTTGGGGTTAAAGACTAATAAGGCACAGAGTCTTTTTGTTAAAGTTAGTTTCATTTGGAGGAGGAATAGAATCATTCGGTGTATGATAGAAATATTCAAATATTAAATGCAGTAAATCAAGGATGGGGGAACAAGTAAACAATATTTATAGAGTAAATCGGGTGAAATACAATTTGTTGTTTTTTAGGATATATTAGAGCTTGTAATTTGACTAAATATATGTTTCAGATTTTGAAGTGGACATGAATGGGAAGCGGTATTCTTGGCAGGTCTCTCTCTCTCTCTCTCTCTCTCTCTCTCTCTCTCTCTCTCTCTCTCTCTCTCTCTCTCTCTCTCTCTCTCTCTCTCTCTCTAGCTATCTATCTATCTATCCTTACTCCTTATATTATGTGTAGTAAATTATGTATATTTTTTTGTGACATTTTTGCTTGGATATCTGCAGGGAATTGCCAAATTGCCTTTCATTGAGGAAACCCGCCTTCTTTCTGAGATTGCAAAAGTTGAACATACATTAACAGTATGTATCTAGAATGTCTTAGACAGCTTAATGACATTTTTAATCATGTTGATGATATTGCTTCTTATCTATTTGAAGTTAAATGGATGATCTCTTATGTTTCAATAGGCAGAAGAAAAGAGAAGGAACAGTTTCATGTTTGACATGCTGTTTGTGGCTGTATCTCATTCACTATCCCCATATATATTTTCTCTTGATGATCGGTGTAAGCAAATGAATGAGCAAGAACGGGCTTCAGTCAAAGAACAAATTGATCCAAAAGCCAGGTACGTGAGGCATTGTAGACATTGTTCAAATATCACTTGTAGTTACTTCTTGTGTTTAATTCTTGTTCAAATATCACTTGTAGGCATTGTAGACATTGTTCAAATATCACTTGCATTGTAGATATTGCGTTCTATTTAATTCTTGTGTTTCTTGCACTTATATTTAATGTCAAGCATTGGGGACCTGGGGTATTAGGGAGATGAATGTACCATCTTATCCCTTTTTTTTCTTTTTCTATTGTGATGGTGGTGACTAAGAATTACTTGGTGCAGGAGAGTGAATAGAATGCCCAGGAAATCTTGCTCAAAAATAAATATGATGTGTAGAATTGCCCTTAGTGACTAAAATCTTCATTATCTGATAGCTAAAATCTTTGCTTAGTGTTCTGGACACGATTCATTTTGTTGCCTCTGGTGACTCGCGTTTGGATGGGAGATCCTTTAGGGGTCTTCTCTTCCAAATCCTTCTTGCATCATCTTAACCTCCTTTCACAAAATCCCCCCTTTCCATAGCCTTTCTCATCTAAAACTCAAAGGCTCCCCTCAAGGTTCGTACTTTTGTGTGGACGATGGCACTAGGTAAGGTGAACAATCGACGTGTTTGCATTTACTCATGTACTGTCGTTTCACAGTCTTCTCTTTGGGGTCGACTTTGTTGCCTCTGGACACGATTCATTTTGTTGCCTCTGGTGACTCGCGTTTGGATGGGAGATCCTTTAGGGGTCTTCTCTTCCAAATCCTTCTTGCATCATCTTAACCTCCTTTCACAAAATCCCCCCTTTCCATAGCCTTTCTCATCTAAAACTCAAAGGCTCCCCTCAAGGTTCGTACTTTTGTGTGGACGATGGCACTAGGTAAGGTGAACAATCGACGTGTTTGCATTTACTCATGTACTGTCGTTTCACAGTCTTCTCTTTGGGGTCGACTTTTTAGCATTAGGGGTAGGGGGTATATCTTTTGCCCTCTTTCTGTTTTATTCAGCTAATACAGTGTCGGTCTATTGGCCTTGGAAGAGGCAAGGAGAATTGGATGTTGGGCTGTGTGAAGATAATAATGTCTTGATCTATTGGTTAGACCAAAAGAAAATCTTATATTCAACTCTGAAAACGAGCGACAAACAATAAGTATAATACTTGCAAAACATACTGGAATCATCACACATGGTTTTAGTCTTTCCCATTGTCCTTTGCTTCTAGTAATCAGATTGCTCATCAGTTCAGTATTTACAAGGTTTGGATTTGTTTATTAAGTACTCCAACTCCATTTCCACACATAAAGCAAAAAGCGCAAAGCTTCAGTTGTCTCTTAATCTTGTCAATATATATTGAACATGCACCTGGACTAGGAAGCTCTTTGCTTCTACTTTAAGCCAGGACCCCCCCCCCCCCCAACCTCCCTTATTTTAATTTTTATTATCTGTTAACCAAACCAATGAATGGAAACTAACTTAAGAAGCTTCTTGGTTTTATTGTGTTTAGTAACTTGATATCATAGTAGAGGTTAGAATATTTCAATTTTAAATTTTAGAATTGTATCAGGCATATTGAAAAACTCCTTGAGTTAGAGTCTACCCTCTCCTCTCCTCATCTTATCTGTTAGCAAACACAACTCGATATTACATACATTTTCGTTGCAATCTTTTGTGTGCATTTGGTTGGAATGGAACTCCTGGATTTTTGATGGGGTGTCTAGGGTTGTTTGGGATTGGGTGGTGTACTTGGCTTCTTTTGGATCGTTAGAGGGGTGCCCCTAATTGACGTGCAATGTCAGGGGTGATTTGTAATTTAGATACTTCTTTGAGGGACCACATCGATCTTAGTTTGTAATTGTGTCTCCTATATATTTTAAAATTTTCCCTTCCATCTAAAAAAGAAACTAAATCTTACAGGGGCAAGACCCTGCCCCTAGAAGACATGAAAATGAGTATTTGAACACTCACTTGGGTGATGTGGAAGTGTTTCAAAACAAAATACAGATCCCAGACACAAACCTTTTGTTTGACTTTTTTCTGGAAATGAGTGTTTGTGTAGTTAATCCAGATGAGATATTGTGTGTGCCTGTAAGGTACTATGTTTTGTCTAGAATTTGTATTGAAATGTTGCGTGTGGTTGCCCTTTTCCCTTTAGATGGAATATTCTATGCTAGTCATGCATCTACTTACAAATTTGTGAGTTTGGATCCACGGCTTACTCTTGTGGATGGCTTGGGAATATTTGAGGAGCAATATGTATTAGTCCAGCAAAGCTTGGATACCCATGTTATCTAAAAAAACAAAATGCGTTTCAGTGGTTGGTTGGTCGGTCATGTTCTTTTCATGTTGCAGCACAGTTTTCAATTTGTTGGCTGAGCATCTGTAGTTCTCTTTAACCATGTAACTGTTGATGGTTGATGAAATTTGAATTCAATTTGTACATTTCCTGATGTGATTTAGGTCTGCTTGCAGTGGGGGGATGAATGGTTATATATGCCTTTGTGGTGGAGACCCTTGTCCTCCAATTTTCAGGTCCCCGGTTGCAGGGATGGAAGACATTGTAGACAATCAAGTAATGTAAGATTATTCTTCTTTCCTTGGACACTGAGTTTTGATTCTCTGAGTCTGTTATTCTAACTCTTTTAAAATATGCTTAATTTATATGCCTTCTGAACAGATGTGCGATTTACAAACTCCCAGAGTATCATAAACACATATCACGACCACCTCCAGGTGTTAAATTCCCAAAAAAGGTGGATATTGACTTCTTAACCTGCATCTGAATATTCTTTATGCTGCTGCTGCTGTAGTTTATTTCAAAATGTTGTCGTTTTTATCTTCAGTGACTTTATAGTTGTAGAGTTATGCTACAGATGATCATATCTCTAATAAGTTGTGTGCAAGGGAAACAACAACAAACCTAATGTCTCACTTCAAAATTGTTTGAAAATTTTGAACAATAGTCTAACGAGGGATGGCTAGAAAGAAGAGCCAATTAACAGAGTGCAACGACCATTCAATCTAGGATATCCACAATTAGACAGTGAGACATTTGGTATAGCGCGATTAGCACCATGGCATAATATTTACCGTTTTGGATTGCACCTCCATCTGTGAGGGCTAAACTGAATTTGGTCGGGGCCTACCTAGAAAGAAGAGGAGATATCAGTTTTTTTTGTTTTTTTATTTGGGATAGCATGGGTATCCTAGCTTTGGTTGACTAATCCCATGGGCCCTGAAGTAACAACCGGGAAAACCTCCAGTGGCCCTGACGAGGCTACCTAGAAAGAAGAGAAAACCTCCAGTAACAGAGTCCAACGATCATTCAATTTGGGATATCCAAAAATGGACAATGAGACATTTGGTATAGGGCCATGGCATAATATTACCGTTTTGGAATCCACCTCCAGCTGTGAGGAATATGGGGCCTACAATTCCTTGCATCTACCTATGCTGGAGATTATGCATAGCCTTCTGATAATTGTGATCACCATAAGATGAATTCGTTTATATCCCAGCTTGCCTCCCCTGTTAGTGCCACCCATATCACATAAAAAACAGCCTCTACCAGTGACTCACCCTGTCATTATTGCAGCAGAAGTGACCTTCACTTGTCCATTTGGACCTGCTAGTTGCACTTCTCACTATTAGATATTGATCGATCATTCCTTCATTGTAAGGTTGTACAAATTGTGTGATCTGGACCAAGAAATAGAATCTAGATTCAACATGAGGGAGGGATTTGAAATTTGAGTGAGAGATACAACATTTTTAACTTTTGTATTATGTGGAAATGTTTAAACTAGTCTACTAGAGTACTAGGACTACTAGCTACCAGTGGCTGGGCCAGGATGAAGGGTGAGGGAGCTGTGGGGGAGGAAAACCCAAAAACGAAGGTTTGTGTCTGGGTTAAATATTTTGTGTTCGTGTGTTAATAAATTGAATTGGGTTGATCAGCTTACAGGCCATAGTAATCTTTTGGAGCCCTTATTTCCACACAACTTGTTTGTGGACTTTGAAAATTGAAATAATGAATTGTTTTTGACATCAAAGTTTTCACTGTTCTTAATAGGTTGGTGAATCTTGAGTGGGATGTGCTTGTAGTTATGGAAGCTATTTTATTTAGAAGGGTGTATTCTATCCCCCCGCTGCATTTGGTTTGCTATGAATCTCTTTTTCTTTTCCTTTTTCTTTTGTTGTTGCCTATCTTAACATGCCGCAAGTCTTTTTGTTGCATTTTTCACTTGTTCTTCTTCTTTGGGGTTCCCTTGGGGGTTGGGGAGAGGTAGCTCTCTGCCTCTCTGCCTCTCTGTTCCAAGAAGCCATTACTCTTTGTGACGTAGCAATCCCAGAATTTGATGTGCTTTAGCCGTAAGTTTGGTGAATGAGATGCAATTGTGCAAAGTTAGAAAATGAGAAATTTCATGGAGACCATGAGAGATTTGTAAGTTGTTCAATGATTGAGAAACTTTTGTGAAAACCATGAGATGTTTGCAAGCTGTACTATGACATGAGTCCCTTACTGTTTGTGAGGTATGACTTGCTGTTTGTGAGGTGCAAGTGCAACCACTTCTTCAGTTTACTTTTTTGGCTTCAAACTATTTGTCCTTCATCCAAATTGCTCTTCCCGTGGCAGATTGTATCGATGGGAGATATTAAGGAACCTGTGTTGTGGCATGAGGATACTGGAAGAAGGCGTATGGACAATGGAAGGCAGTCTATGGGATATGGAAGGCGGCCTGTGGATAACGCAAGGTAAACTTTTTTTGTTAGTCTCTACAGTTAGTCCAGTCGGAGATTTTCCTTAAAGGATACAGATTAAGCTTTTATATTGTCTCCCTTATTTGTTTCTCCAGGCCAATCCCCCCTGGAAGCATATCTGGTCATCAGCTTGGGGAGGCAGCACATCGTCTGGTTATAAATAGCTTACAGGTGAGGTCAAACCAGAATGGATATGGTGGTCCTCATGCTCATCCTGGATATCGACCTGCTGCTCCACATCTAGATAACCGATACCATTCAGTCCCTGGGCATCGACCTCCAGCCATGGCCCAAAATCGTCACAATCAGCCATACGCTCCTCCCGCTTCCCACCATCAGTATGGAAGGGCCAATTCTCAATATCAAAGAGGCAATCATCCTACTTCAAGTGGCAGAGCTCCAGTGCCGGGATACTACCCTCGAGGACCTCGCCAAAATGGGCCTCGCTATCCTCCTGCGCCTGTAACTCCTCTTGTTCCTGGAGCATATCCTGACGAGAGTGATTACAGTAACCAACAAGGCTACCAAAATTATGGTGTTGGTGGTTATAATCAATGGGCTGGAGGTCCACAGTCAAACGTCGCTAGAGGACCACAGTCTAATGTCCCTAGAGGATATAGTAATCCACAAGCGGGCAACCGTTATTCGCCATTGGTTAGTGGATCAAGTCGGAGACCACCACGTAGTCATGGTCGCCATTAGTTTCCTCCAATCTTAGCTTTAGATGGCTGAGGTGTAAAATACAGAGTTCAGATACCAGTTGTAGCCATTTTTCCAGCTCTCCTTTTTATTTGTTGAAATTGTTCTTCCTTGTTAGAGGGTCAGCATAGGCCAGTTTTTCTCTTAATTCATTGTGTTGTATAATTATTGTAAGACTTTAATAGCCAGATCTTGGCCAAAAGAAAAAGGAAATAATGAAAAATGTCATTTATTTTCAGGTTAGGTGCCAATGTTTATTCATTCTTTCAATCACTTTTTATCTATCTTATGGGACCAATTCTCATGTGCCAAATTATCATTTTTGTTTTTTATTTCTTTTTATCTTTGAAGAGAATTTCCTTTCATATCCTGATGTTTGGATAGAAATAGCAGGACAGGAAGAATCTAGGGAGGGAACTCACACCCGTGTGCATCGTACTATACGTGGTTTGCCCAGCTTGTCAATGTCGGAAGTTGAGATGTCTCTAGTGACAACTTTTTCTCTCTTTCTCTTTTAATCAGTTTCGTGACAATTCACTCGTGTGAGTCAGAGACCCACCATTACGTTCACAATTTCAAAGGGGGGATGTTTTCGTTTACCCAATTTGAGATGGGTTGACTCTTTATGTCCCCCCAAGTATTTTGGGCTCATAGTCCACCGCCACCGCATTATGAAGATAATCATAACATTATTCTATCAAGGGATATGGCCTATGGGAGCTCGACGACTCAAACTTCTTTTAGTTTTTCGGAAAGGTTGAGGCTGATTGGACTCGCCTAACATGAACGTTTACACTTCTAGTTACCTGCTATACAATATGGTATTCTTGTTTTCAGTTTCGAGAGAGGCATTATACTTGACATTTCCAAAAATGGTCTAAAATTTATTAGAAATTGGCAAGATTAAGTTCGACATGCATGATGAACTTGTTAGAGTACACAAATCTCTTCATAACAATCTGAGTGCTAGATTTTTTTTTTTTGTCCTCTTTTCTAGTTTAGTTCAATTTAGTCCAGAGGTAATGTCGTGTTAGTTGAGCGATTAATTTTCAATTCAACCAGTTCAGTAGTGTTTAGTCCATAATCATAGATATGACATATGAGACATATCAAGTGACATTCAATTCAGTTTAGTTCAGTTCAGTAATGTTCATATTAATTCAAATGTTGAATTCAGTTCAACTCAATTCAATTTGTCAGTTAAGAATATACAAACCTTATGTAGACTTGTTGAAAGAGAGAACGATAATAGAGGAGTTAAGTTACAAGTAATATATGTTCAATTCCTGGAAAACGGGAAGGAAGCAAAGTTGTGAGTGGAACCGAAAAGGATAAAATTGAAAGTATGGTTGGTGCTGATCGAGTCAAAGCGCAAAGCCAGCAAAACTTCTGTGAAGCTTCATCTTCATCTTCAACTTCATCTGTTTGGTGAAAGTAGTGTCAACGCTTTGTGAAATGGGGACATCTGTGCCATCAGTTGAACCCTGCAACAGGTAGGCTGCCTTAAGTAGCCCACTACTCCACTTAATACAGTGGCCATTTCTCTTAACAGCTAGCTTTATAATTAAGGTGAATTCATAGATTGTTTTATTATTTTAGGAAACAATTTACACACAGTAGAATTTCTACAAAATAATACTCGATAAATTAATAATCTCTCTAAGATACTAATTCAGACGATGAATATCTTCAAAGGGTAATTACTAAGGCTCTGTTCTATATTAACTTAAGACAATTTAGGTACATCAATTTTTACTTAAAGGCTAAAGATATACAAGCTAGTACAAGTATGTCGGCTATAATACGTACACACACACATCAACTTGTACGTAGAAGTACATCAACTTATACGTAGAAGTACATCACTATTCATCATATTTCCTTGTCTTAATCATTAGTACTCCTATTAAACTACTACTGTAACAGTCAAAAGATGCAAACACTCAAGAGTCGTCAGGGCATATATATGCACTTGTGATATAGTATATCATATTTGATTTATTTTGATTTCTGTTATACCTAGGGCATATCAAACATATAGATTCGTATGAACAAATTAGGTTATTAAAAACCTGATTGAAGAACCAATGTTAATTTCAGCCAAACTAATTTAGTTGTCTCCTTAAGACGTATTTGCTCCCTTATGGTGTCCAAGGTGTTAAGCAAACGTCTCTCAGAATAGAACGGATGCGTCTCTAATGGAAGCGGCACTTCAATCCATTAAAGCTTCATCGAATACAACCAATGTCAATACTCAGAGATTTTGTAAAATAAGGAGAAAGTTTTATTCTGTAAAACAACGTTCTTTTTCAATAGAGCCTTTAGTTATTTATACTGCTTGGGAAAGGCAGTTATCCCAAATCTCTCAATAACTGACATGTCAGTTATTTTACTTTTAAGAAATAAATAAAAAATAAATAAAGATAATACCATTTGATTTATTTATCAATTTTCTAATTCATACAAATAGGGATATATTTCCAACAATCCCCCCACATGAACAGAAAATTGCCTTGAAAAACAAAAGCTATCTCTGAGTATAAGTAAAGAGAACTGCATCGGGATAAGTAGTCGGGTACTTTGAACATTCCCTAGTGAATATCTATCGGGTGTACTGGCCAATCAATGAGCATTTCTGCATTGAACAATTAACCTTCTTTTGTAAACCTAGACAACAGATAACACACATTTTTCTTAGAACATGGTTGATTCTCTTGTTCGTGTTCGTTTTGGCCATGAACACCACCTGGTTCATGAGTGTTTTAGAGAACTTTAACCACCTTTAAGTTCTCACTTGAAGCGGCCCCTTCACACCCACATAGGTAATCTCTATAAGGAGTAACATGTCATACCCCACTTGAACACATCAAGGTATAAAGATTATTAAAAGCATAGCTTACCCTAAGTACTCTTAGCATGTATGCACTAATAAATAATTAGTGCCACCGAGTCCTGTCCACAATTTTGTTGTCCCTTTGAACCTATTTCTTGGGATCTTCAGTCAGTTAGGTAGGGTTTCGTCATGAACTTTATTCAGTCATGGAATTTAAGCCCATTTCTCTCCTTGAGTTTTCAACCAGCATTCGTGGCAATGCTTTGATTAACGGATCCACAACATTGTCTTTCGACTTCACATAGTCAAGTGAGATATTTCCATTTTTAATCAATTGCCTAACGGTGTTATGTCTCCGACGAATATGTCTAGACTTACCGTTATACATGGAATTCTTTGCCCTTCCAATAGCAGATTGACTATCACAATGTATGCTAATTGGCGGCACGGGTTTTTCCCAACAAGAAATATCTTCCAAAAATTGTCTAAGCTACTCGGCTTCTTCACCCACTTTATCTAAAGCAATGAATTCAGCCTCCATCGTGGATCTTGCTATACATGTTTGTTTGGAAGATTTCCAAGAGGTTGCACCTGCTCCGAGTGTGAACACATATCCACTCGTCGATCTAGAATCCTTAGAATCCGATATCCAATTAGCATCATAGTAACCTTCAAGTACCGCTGGATATCTCTTAAAGTGCAAACCAAAGTTTTGGGTATATTTTAAATATCCAAGAACTTTAATTAACGCTTTTCAATGTTCTCTATTAGGATTATTCGTATAACGGCTTAGCCTACTTACTGCATGAGCAATATCAGGCCTTGTGCAGTTCATAACATACATTAAACTGCCTATTATACGCGAATAGTCAAGTTGAGACTTACTCTCCCCACTATTCTTTCTAAGGTGAACATTAGCTTCAAAAGATGTTCTCATTGGCTTAATCTTGTACCTTTTGAATTTTTTAAGTATTTTCTCAATATAATGAGATTGATTCAATACTAATCCATTGGATGTTTTAGAAATTTTAATTCCTAAGATAACATCCGCGATACCCATGTCTTTCATTTCAAATTTTCTTGCTAACATTTTCTTAGTAATATTGACCATGTCATTATTACTACCAAAAATGAGCATATCATCTACGTGTAGACAAACTATTACGTAGTCTTTTTGATTTCCTTTGACATAGATACATTTGTCACCCTCATTAATTTTAAAACCAATTTGATAGCATTACACTATCAAATTTCTCATGCCATTGCTTAGGGGCTTGTTTTAAACCATAAAGCGATTTTACAAGGCGATAAACTTTCCTTTCTTGTCCCGAGACAACGAATCCCTCGGGTTGAGCCATGTAAATCTTTTCATCTAAATCACCATTCAAGAATGATGTTTTTACATCCATTTGGTGTATCTCTAAACCTTTTAACGCAGCTATTGCTAATAGCACGTGTATCGAAGTAATTCTTGTAACTGGTGAGAACGTGTCGAAGTAATCAAGGTCGCCTTTTTGGTTGTAACCTTTGACAACCAACCTTGCCTTATACTTCTCAATTGAACCATCTGCTCTTCTCTTCTTTTTAAAGATCCACTTGCATCCTAGTGTTTTATTGCAGGAGGCAAGTCTATCACTTCCCATACGTGGTTATGCATAATGGATTTAATTTCACTATTAATCGCCTCTTTCCAATGAGCGGCTTCTGACAATGTCATGGCATGCTCAAAGGTTTGAGGTTCATCATCAATAAAGTAAGCAATATAGTCCGACGAATCTACATGTTTGATATGCTCTAGGTATAACAATCTTAAGATGTATTTGCTCCCTCGTGGTGCCCAAGGTATTAAGCAAACGTCTCCCAGAATAGAACGAATGCGTCTCTAATGGAAGCGGCACTTCAATCCATTAAAGCTCCATCGAATACAACCAATGTCAATACTCAGAGATTTTGTAAAATAAGGAGAAAGTTTTATTCTGTAAAACAACGTTCTTTTTCAACAGAGCTTTTGGTTATTTATACTGCTTGGGAAAGGCAGTTATCCCAAATCTCTCAATAACTGACATGTTAGTTATTTTACTTTTAAGAAATAAAGAAAAAATAAATAAAGATACTATTTTATTTATTTATCAATTTTCTAACTCATACAAATAGGTATATATTTTCAACAGTTTCAAGAAGAAAAAAAACACAAAAATTCGTATGGGGCGGTTTCAAGGTGAGGCCACTCATATAAGCATAATTTCATGATAACGTCATTCTTGGTTATAAAGGTGATTCATAAGAAAATTATTAAAAAATAAATTTAAAAGGAACGTTGGTGGTATATGGAAGAGCTTTGTTAATTAGGCCACAAACTTGACAAGTCAAGTTTGGGAGTGATCAGGAAGAAAAAGGGTTAAAGCCTAAAGGTAGTTATAAGTATTTGATTACACAAGTAAAGAGCTGAATGCACTCCTGTCTCTTTTTCAAAAAAATGTAATTTATTATCATCAAATAATTAAAGTGGATTTTAATATTGTTTGTTGTTGTACTAGCACCAAGAATGCTTATAAGCATGCAATGTAACTGGCCAACCTAGCTATATTGGATAAGCTTGAACGAAAGCATGTATTGATGGCGAGTTTGAATGGCAGCACAATACTCTTTGTTGGTCTTCAAACACTCCTTTAGCTAGAGCATCTCCAATACTACGATCCTATAAAAAGTTTTTTTTTTAATGTATAATAGTGTACATCATTAATATAAAAATCCTAGTTTATACTCATTCCTATCATTGCAATAAATCTCCAACAACCTCTTATTTTTATTTTATTTTTTGAGGGAAAAAATAGAAATTGCTTTAATAATAGGCTATACGGCATCTACAAACGATATCCAATTCAACAATAAACGAATCTAAAATATCAGAAAACATTATAATTGAAAGACTATCAAGCACTTGAGATTTGACAATTCCGAACGGCTTCCTTTTTATCGTTGTTTTCCATATCACAGCCTCTTTGCGGAAGGCCCTGCCATAGCCTCGATAAATGTGTAACTCTGATATTGTAGACTGCCTCTTGAAGAATAAGATCCGCTGTATCACCATACAAACGAACTGAGGCCGCAAATTATCAACTTCATGTTTTACCTTCAATTCCGAACTAATTAGATAGAGACTAAGATGTCCTATAGCCAAGAAGAAAATCCTCCGAGCAGAGAACACCCAACTGTACTCCATAAACCACAAAACTACCAACCCTCCAAAGATGAAGAGATAATCCTCACAAAAAGGAGTCAAAGTGAACCTCACAAATGGAGTCAAAATGAACCTCACTAAAGGAGTCAAATTAACCTCACAATTGGTTTGATCAAAATCTCACCAAAAGAAGCGATTAAAACCTCACAATGGAGCAAAATTTATTGACCTACTCAATCAAAAAGCCAAATAACAATGAAAAATGAAAAAATCTAGTAGAAAGAGGAGCTTATCGCTGGTAGATGACCAACGACAGCCCCGATTTCATACCGTATAGAGCTTCAAGAGTTGAGAGAAATAGAAGACCAAGGTTTTTTGAGAGAAAAGAGAGGCTTCCAACAACCTCTTATTGTGAGACCTAAAGTAGAAAAAGGCCATGCCACTTAAACGTGGTTTTTGTAGACAATGCAGCGTAATACGATCAATTTATAAAACTTTCAAAGTTTTTAGATATATTACTATGGGAATGATCAAGGTTTTTAAAAGAACTAGTTACATTCCCGTGCGATGTACGGTTTGATACAAAGATTCTCTTCTATGAACCTCTCCCTTAATTAATATCGTACATAAACCTACCACATTATTGTATCAGTTATAGAGTAGAATACCAAAATATACAATATCTCATTTCTTGTTAATCATGATATAAAACTG
Source organism: Tetragonia tetragonoides (assembly GCA_038025085.1). NCBI lineage: Eukaryota > Viridiplantae > Streptophyta > Magnoliopsida > Caryophyllales > Aizoaceae > Tetragonia > Tetragonia tetragonoides. Next base: position 3,508,788 of record CM076147.1, read on the forward strand.
GTTTGTATAACCAAATCTTTATTATTATTTTTGCAATTTACCCTAATATCTAGTCCAAAAAACCACGACCACTACTACTTTTTGATGCAGTTTACTCCAAATATCCAGTCAAAAGAATCAAAGTCTAAGTATCAAATGGATGCAATGAAATTGTGTTTATAATTAGTTAACAACTATGTATACCCATCATTGGAAGCTAATTCACATATCATTTCTACTATGTATATATTACCGTTAAGAGAAAATAATACAAAAATTCAAATAGTAACGATGTACAACTTTGACTCGAATATAGTGAGCTCTATTGTTAAAGCATGCATGCATCCGCCAAAATAAAATGTATCAATAGAAAAATATATACATAATCTTGTTGTTATATGCATGTATCATATAAAAATTTAAGGAAGTATTTAATATTAGTGTAGATACATGCAATAATGTAGATTCATGCATTAGTGTAGATTCATGCATTTTATGTTATGATGACGTGTCAAGTTATGTGAGTTTGTATCGCTTATGTGGATGCACACGTGTCCATCAAGCAACGTGCAATATCCATATATATATATATGTTTTTCTTCACAAACCTCTTTAAAAACCTTGTATTATATATGAATGCACTTGTAAATTGGAGAAAATATGGTAAATAGAAAAAGAATGTGTAACTTAACACACCAATTTAAAAGCTATAGATATACCAAGTACAACTGAACAAATACAACTGTTGACATAAGAATGCATTTTGCCATGATATTGTTCATGGAAACTCCATATGCAATAACCTCCTAGGTTAAGAATATATTACGTGTCTCGGCAATGATAGAATATAATTAAATATGTAAATATTTAGTTAATTCATAATAGGCTTATGTGTATAGTCAGGCCCTTATGTTTGTATTAGGGTTATGACCCAACTTTCCTTCTGTAAACCTTTGGTATATATTGTTAATAATAACGAGGTAATCCTCACGGAATTATACCAGATAACATGGTATCAGAGCAAAACCTCTGAAAATCCTACCCCTCTCAAAAAGCCGCCAGCCGAACTCGAAGACCACCGCCTGTGGTCGACCGTCCACCTCTTCCTCCGACCGCCGATCACGCCTGCGCCAGGTCACGACCGTGTTGCCGCTCCTCCTAGGCCGCTCATTCAAACGCTTCCGCTGCCACCACGCGCCGCCCGCGCCCGCCTTCTCTCACACCCGCCTGCTGTCGGGTGTAGGTAGTTCCGTCCACCTCTTGTTGGGATATTGTGTTTTGTTTTTTGTCTTGTGTTTGCCATGGCTGCCGACCCCCCCCCCCACCTCCGGCCTATGGTATCACCAACATAAAAACTTACATCCCCCTCCAACTTGACCTTAATGCTTTAAACTATGATGCTTGGCGTGAATTATTTGAAACTCATTGTTTAAGTTTTGGGGTGTTTGGAAATCTTGACGGAACCTCTCAACCCTCGAAAAATAATGACACTAAATGGAAAAAAATTGATGGCATAGTTAAGTTATGGATTTATGACACAATATCCCAATCCCTGCTCACCATGATCCTTAAACCCAAAGTCACAGCCCACAACCTTTGGACATCCCTAGAACAACTGTTTAGAGATAATAAGGAAACTCGTGCCCTTCCATTGTCTAATGAAATCAGTAATATTGATATGGGGGATATGACCGTTCATGATTATTGTGCCCGCTATTGCCGACCTTCTTGCTAATGTGGATAGTCCTATCACTGAGCGTCAATTGGTAGTTTATACTATAAATGGCCTTTCCGACAAATTTGAGTCCATCACCAATGTCATCCAACACCACAAACCTTTTTTGACATTTTTCCAATGTCGATCTATGCTCACCCTAGAGGAGCAACGTCTCGCCAAGCAACCCAAAGTCCAACCCCGTCACACCGATCATCCCTCCTCCTCCATGATCCTCTATGCTCAACTCTACCCCTACCCCGCCTCCCCTGCACCCGCAACTGTCCCCCCACCCACCTTCGCCCAACACCCTCCTTGACCGGCCCAAGCCTACTACTAGGCCACCCAACACCCTCCTCCCTCCTACCCAACTCCTCCCTATCATCTCACCACCTCCTACCCTTACCCGTACCCCCCACCCGCAAACCCCGCCCCTTCTAACCCACAACTTGCTGCTGCCCCCGAGCCACCCAAGACCACCCAACCCCGCGGCAGTCGGCACCATAAAGGCAAGGACAAGGCCGACGGAGGACAGGTCACGACAGCTGTCACCGCTCCAGTCGGGCCCTCCACGTCATTTTGGCAGCCGAGCTTTTGGAACCCCAACCGATTCATGCCGGGAGGGTGGCCGTACCCACCGCCGACCCTCCCTGCCCAGCCTGCCATGGCCAATCCCGCCGCCCCCGCCCCTGCTGCAAACAGCGGTGGCGTGGGCCTTCTTAGTCGTCGTCCCGGGTCGTAGCCCGCGGCCCACGTTGCACAGGTTGCTCACTCCGGCCCCGTTCACACGGCGTCCAGCCCCTCGAACCAGGTCCCACCTCCTTGGACCTGGTTTGCAGTGGCCCCCACCGCACCCGCGGCTTCAGCTCCCACCTAGCCCACCACCACCTTACCCCAATTGTTTAACACTTTGTCTCTGTAGGGTCCGAGTGATAGTGGTTGGTATATGGACACCACTACCACGGCCCATCTAACGTCCCAGTCAGGTAATCTAAGTACCATTTTTAATTTAAATCATCATAATTCTGTGACTGTTGGTAACGGATCCGCGATTCCTGTGACATGTACGGGCTACTCCTACCTTCCATCCCTCTCCCATCCCCTTCACCTCCAAAATATCCTTGTTGCTCCTCAAATTATATAAAATCTTGTCTCTGTCCGTTGTTTCGTTCGGGATAACCATTGTCGTGTTGCCTTTGACCTCTATGGCTTTTCTGTGTATGATTTTCAGACTTGGGCACCTCTTCTCCGATGTGATAGTGACGGGGAGCTATATCCAGTCACCTCCACCACCACAAAATTAGGCCATCCCATCGCCCTCATCACCAGCTCCTGCTCAACTTGGCATCGTTACCTAGGCCATCCTGGCGACTCTACTATCCAGTCTTTAATTGAGAGTGGTTTTATTGAGTGTAATAAGGATAAACATTCCAGTTTGTGTCATGCTTGTCAGTTAGGCAAACATGTTAGACTTCCCTTTTTCCCATCTATGTCAACTGTTAGCTCCCCCTTTGAAATTGTTTATTCGGATATTTGGACCTCCTCCGTCCCCAGTGTGAGCGGAATACGCTATTATGTCATCTTCTTAGACCATTTCTCTCAATTCTTATGGGTCTATCCCCTTCGTCGCAAAAGTGATGCCTTCTCTAAATTCTTATATTTTAGAGCTTATGTTAAAACCCAATTCAATTGTGAACTTAAGGCATTTCAATGTGACCACGGGGGTGAATTTGACAACACACCCCTCCATGACCTTTTCGCAGCTAATGGTATCCTTATCCGGTTCTCTTGCCCGCGCACTTCCCAACAAAATGGAAAATCTTAGCGCATGCTCCGCACCATCAATAACATCATCCGCACCCTTCTCTTCCAAGCCCAAATACCTCCCTCATATTGGGTTGAGGCCCTTCATATGGCCGCCCATCTCCTCAATCTCCTTCCCTCCTCCACCATCTCCAATCAAATTTCCTTTACCCGTCTCTTCAAAAAACCCGCTTCCCACTCTCATCTCCGCATATTTGGGTGTCTCTGTTATCCCAACCTCTCTTCCTGCACACCACATAAATTATCCCCCCGTTCCTCTCCCTGTGTCTTTCTTGGGTACCCCTCCAATCATCGGGGTTCTTGGTGTCTTGACTTAGCTAGCCGCAAAATCATTATATCTCGTCATGTCAACTTTGACGAAACCTCTTTTCCTTTCTCAACCTTTTCCACCAACCCTCCCACCACATATGATTTCCTTGACCACGATACCGACCCATTTCCTCTCCACCAACTCCTTCGCCCCTCCCTACTCCCACGCCCGCTGACACGGCGCCACATACCCCCCACCTGACAGCCGTGTCTCCCCCTCTCCCTCCCCTCTTCACACCGAGGCCCCCACCTCGCCCTCACCTACCTCTCCCCCCTCCCCCTCCCCCTCCCCCTCACCTCCGCCCCTCCCTCCCGTCACGCACCAGTTGACCACTCGTGGTCAGCTAGGTGTCATCAAACAAAAAAAATTCTACAATCTCCACACCTCCACTTCCTCCCCTATCCCTCGCTCTTATGTCTAGGCTCTCAAGGATCCTAACTGGCGGGCTGCTATGCAGTCTGAATTTGATGCTTTACTTAAAAATGATACTTGGAACTTGGTCCCTCGACCCAAAGGGGTTAATGTGCTACGTTCGATGTGGCTTTATAAGCACAAGTGCAATTCTGATGGTACCCTTGAACGGTATAAAGCCCGCATGGTTACTAATGGCAAGTATCAACGCCCAGGGATTGATTGTGATGAGACCTTTAGCTCCGTTGTCAAACCTGCCACCTTCCGTACTGTCCTTAACCTGGCTCTCTCTCACTCTTGGCCTATTCACCAACTCGATGTCAAAAACGCCTTCCTCCGTGGTCACCTACAGGAAACTGTATACATTCATCAACCCCCCGGGCTTGTAGATCCTGCCCACCCAGATTATGTGTGTCACCTTCGCAAATCACTTTATGGCCTTAAACAAGCCCCTCGGGCTTGGTACCAGCGTTTTGCCGAGTTTATGACTCGCATTGGTTTTTCACACAGCAAATCTGACTCATCCCTTTCATTCACCACCACAGCCAACATACAACCTACCTTCTCCTCTATGTGGATGACATCGTCCTCACTGCCTCCTCCGACTCCCTCCTTCGCCACATCATCATCTTCCTTAGTGCCGAATTCTCCATGACCGATCTTGGACCTCTACACTACTTCCTTGGTGTAACTGCCTCCCGTATCCCACAGAGCCTATTTTTTTCCCAAAAGAAATATGCCACTGAGATTCTTGATCGTGCTCACATGGCTGACTGTAAACCCTGCACCACTCCTGTCGACATCAAGTCCAAACTTGGTCCCGACGACCCTCCTGTGGCCGACTCTTCCCTCTACCGCAGCCTCGCAGGTGCTCTACAGTATCTCACCTTCACTCGTCCGGACATCTCCTATGGTGTCCAACATATTTGCCTCTACATGCATGATCCCCGAAAACCCCACCTCTTGGCACTCAAATGCATCCTGCGTTACATACAGGGCACCCTTGATTATGGTCTGCATCTCTACCCATCCTCCATCAGTGGTCTCACCGCCTACTCCGATGCTGATTGGGTCGGCTGCCTGGATAGTCGCCGCTCCACCTCAGGTTATTGTGTGTTCCTCGGTGACAACCTTTTGTCTTGGTCCTCAAAATGCCATGGCACTGTCTCCCGATCTAGCGCCGAGGAGGAATACCACGGCGTCGCCAACGCCGTTGCTGAGACATGTTGGCTACGCAACTTGCTGCTAGAGCTCCACTGCCCTGTAACACGGGCCACTCTCGTCTATTATGACAATGTTAGTGCGGTCTACCTCCCCACTAACCCGGTGCAACATCAGCGCACCAAACATATCAAAAGGTCGCTCTTGGTCATGTCCGTGTACTTCATGTTCCATCCACTTCACAATATGCAAATATGTTTACAAAGGGCCTTCCTTCGTCTCTTTTTACTGACTTTTGCTCCAGCCTGAGCGTTCGTCCTCCTCCCGCTCCGACTGTGGGGGTGTGATAGAATATAATTAGATATATAATATTTAGTTAATTCATAATAGGCTTATGTGTATAGTCAGGCCCTTATGTTTGTATTAGAGTTACGGCCTAACTTTCCTTCTGTAAACCTTTGGTATATATTGTTAATAAAAGCGAGATAATCCTCACAGAATTATACCAGATAACAGGCAAGTGTTGGTAGCAAAAAATATTGGACATGAACACTGTGAGTTGATAGAAGTTCCGGTGCTTATATATAGAGCTAGTAACGAAACTAGGAACTAGTAGTAGTAGAAGGAGAAGACGACGACTAGTATTAGTAGTATTATGGATTTTTTTATCTTTAATTTGTCTTCTTTTTTTTGTCATGGTGATTCTTTTTTGTTCAGAGCAAAGATGACATGTCCTTCTAATGGTACGAAAACTAAGTCTTTTACTCGAAATGGCTACTTATACATCCTGTGTATATTATACCCTCTTGTTTTTTGTGAGTGGAAGGATAAATTTGTCCCTTACTCCTTGAAATTTCAGGAGGTAATATGGGTATGGTGAAAAGGAGGGAAAAGGGGGAAATGAGAGAGATAGACACAAAAAAGGAAGACAATGGGGTGTAATATACACAAGGTGTATGGCTAAGTTAATTGCTTTTACTCGTACACTGTTACTGCGGATGTGACCCTATAATTTGGTTACAAGAGAGAAGACAAGAAACAAGTGGAGTAGTAATTGTATTATGTAGGGGTGGGCAGAAAGTGCGAGTATCCAGTACCGGAATTGGAATTGGTGGTTGCGGAATCAAAATTGGTGCATTCAATTCCAATTCCAATTCCAATTCCAATTCTCAAAAATAGGAACCGATACCAACTAATTCAAATTACAACTCCAAATTCTGAGTTTTGGGATTGGAACAGGTTGGGTACCCAGTGTATCAGTACCTAAGAGTCCCACTGGTGGAATGACATGAAATACGAGTTTTCAAACCTCCGAAAATGTCAAGTTATGTAAACAATTATGAATGTATCATGAAGTGTTAAAATAGAGACCAATCAAACGATGCAAGATGCACAAATCAAACTAAATTGATTATGTTTGATTGGTGAATTTAAATGTATTTAAAAAAAACTCTAAATAGGCTCATTGTTGATTTTAAAAACTACTAAATTTGGATTTTATAATAGACCTGGACTAAGAATTAGGAATCGTTGAATTTAATTCCAGTTTTGGGTAGTGCAATACTCAGTGGATACCCAGTTACACTCACCCCTAATTATGGAGTTTTTCTTTTTCTTTTGGGGGGTGTTATGGGGGTGGGGTGATTTATTTACAGCAAAGATGACATGTCCTTGTAATGGTACGAAATCTGTGTCTTTTTATCATAATACTCCTAAAAATGTGAGGTATAAAAGCTACCTATATGTGGCGCATCTTATGTTGCTGGACCAATTAATAATACGGCTTTTGTATATTTTTGTTCCAAAGCTTTGGCACATCTATTTTTTTTAATGCGAGGAATTCTTAGCCACTACTCTTTGAGTGTGCATTGGATAAATTCTGAGTGTATGTAATAGCCTGCAAACCACACACACCAGGTAGACCAACAAGATAAATCTTGTAGACAGGCTCAGCAAAGAGGCCTAGTGGAAATTGAACCTAGAAACTTTGTCATGAAATTTCAACCCCACGACCAACTCCACTACCCCTTTTAGGGCATTTGGCACATCTATTTGGCACATGAAATAATGTAGGAAAATTGATCCTCATGAGTACAATTATTTCAAGATTATTATTAGGGTCCTCTATCTCTTTCGTTGTCACTCCTTTTATGAGCGATGCATATCCATGCAAACAATGCCAACGTACCCTACAACAAAATATAATGGCTTTTGTCAGTTAGACTCACGAATGGAAATGGAATAAATTAAAAAACAATTAGCAGAAGAAAATTACAGAAACTGCAATAAATCAAAGTCTATTATTGTATCAAGGATTTGGTACTGAACGAGTGTTGTCAGGTTCATGTGTAAGGTGAAGTATCCCATATCGGAAGATTGATCGATGTGAATATCTTTAGTGTTTAACCTTGTTGGTGGGCCGCTACTCATCATATTATCAGTCGGTTTTAAGCTAAAATCTCACTTCGATTGTGTGTTAGAGTGGGCTCGGACTCCCTTAACAAGAATAAAGTACTTGCCTTTCAATGCTCGCCGGTGGAGTCATAGATGTCTTTGGTTTATCCCTAGAAACAAGACCCTAGGCCCTAAGTAATATTTAACAAGTCTTTAAGGATGCTTGGGAAGTGGTAGGCCTAGATGTCCCAAAAGAAATTCTGGATTTTTTTGAACATGACAAGCTTTTTAAACAAATGAACATCAACCTTACCACTTTGTTTTCTAAGACTTCTCATCCTAAAACTGCCTTGATTCAAACCTAGACTTTGTTGCTCCACGCACTCTTTACAGGTGCATTTCAAAAAAAAAAAATAATAATAATAATAAATAAATAAATTGTTGCAAAAAACATTGAGAGCAATTGCTTGGCTTGATCAATGATGCCCTGATTGCATTTGTTGCTAACATTATTTCCATTGTTCAAAAAATATAGTCATATGCCTATGATTTGGTATTTTGGTTACATATAAGATATAACAGGAAGTCTACTTATCCAAATTGATTGATGAAAATTGATATGAGGAAAGTTTATTTATGACTCATGTTGAGTTAGTCATTCTTACACACATGCTGAGAGCCCTTGAGTTTCTAGATAAGATTGTCAATTAGATTAGGGTATGTGCGTGGCTTTTTGTGATTTGCATAGAAAAACATGTAGAGAAATCTAGGTAAAACTAGTTTGATGTATGGCTACAAATTTCACCCTAAATGGAAGCCCTTGCAATCAAATCATATGGGTTGCAAAGATTTAAAAAATGTTTGGTTGACCCAGTGGATAGGCAACCCATATTATCTTTGTATCTATCTCTTTCCTACCTTCAATGCCATTTTTTGGAAATAGAGGAAAGAGAATTTGAAAATAGAGAAAATCGGAGATAGAAACAAATGGGAGGTGGGTTGCCAACCCAGTGAGTGGATGTATCATTCTCCCAAAAATTTATATCGTTATTTTGCCCTTCCTTTTCTTTTCTATTGTTTTTTCTTTTGTAAAAGAGAAAGGCTAGCCTCAAAACTAACCAATGCGAACATTACATGGCCATGTCACTCCATTAACGTTATTAGACAAAATAGATTGAAGGGGAGGGAGGCATCACCAATATAATTCACCATAGAAGCAATTTGAGCCAACCAATTCGCAGTTTGATTAGTCTTTTGATAGTCATGATCAATCTTCAAAACCCACAAATTTATTTATTTATCTACTTTTTGATGAGTATCTTCACAATCACTTTGATGATTGCAACATCGTTATTATTGTGAATTGCTAAATACCGCCCCTTTTTACTAGCTATCGGCCCCCCCCTTTCCAATTTTACCCTCACCCACCCCTCTTCCTCACTCACTCTCACTCATCCACTCTCACTCATCCTCTCTTCCTCACTCACTCATCCTCACCACCACACCATCACACCGGCAACCACCACCACCACCACCACGACCATGTCAAGTGCTAGCGGCAGCGGCGGCAGAGGTTTCGACGGCGAGGGAGGCGGCGACCGACGGCGCGGGGGGGTAACTTTTCGAAATTTTTTTTTTTTTTTGTTTGAATTGAATTTTTTTTGCCTTGAATTGAATATTTTTTGCCTTGAATTGAATCGTGAAGTTATGAATTGAAGTTGTGTTTTTTTTTTTTTTTTTTTTTTTTGCGTCGATCGTCTGCCGATCTCGACTCACCCAAGGGTGAGTCGTCTGCCGATCTCGACTCGCCCAAGGGTAGTCGTCTGTCGCAGACGACTCACCCTTGGGTGAGTCGAGACAGGCAGACGACTCACCCTTGGGTAAGTCGCCGGTCTGAGGCGACTCACCCAAGGGTGAGTCGAGATCGGCCGACGACTCACCCTTGGGTGAGTCGTCTGAGACCAGACGACCGACACAAAAAAAAATTATTTATTATTATTATTATTATTATTATTATTATTATTATTATTATTATTATTATTATTATTATTATTATTATTTATTATTATTATTTATTGTTATTATTATTATTATTATTATTATTATTATTTATTGTTTATTGTTATTATTATTATTATTTATTGTTATTATTATTATTATTATTATTATTTATTGTTATTATTATTATTATTATTATTTATTGTTATTATTATTATTATTATTATTATTATTATTATTATTATTGATTGTTATTATTATTATTATTATTATTATTATTGATTATTGTTTAATTAACTAAAAATGTGAAATGATAGATGGGAGGAGCCGGTAAATCGGTGCCTCGGTTATTTAGTGAACTAGCTGGTTCAGGACCGCGTCACACGAGGACGCGCGGGATTGATGCCTCTGTACGGAGACAGAGAGAGGCAGTTCGGATGAGGGAGATGACTGCTGAGCAAGACGATTACGCAACTAGCGAGTTCTACTCCGGTGAGCAAGACGATGATCAGATTGGCGTCGAATTACCCTCAGATTGGCGCGTGGTGAAGGGCAGAGGCGGTAGGTTTGTTAGTACTGGGTCGTCCAGTACTGGCAAACGATCTAGAGCGGAGGACGACACTACGTGGCTTGTTACAGAGCCTGTGTCCGGTGGGCCGGCGGATGATAGCGTCATACCGAGCTTCTTGGGCCACGTAGCGTCTCGTATGTGGAATGGAGAGATGAGGGGTCTCTTGAAGTGTCAGAACCGATGGACTGTATGTCAGCGGCTGAGTCAGTGGCGAGCGGAGATGTCGGCCGAGATGAGGGCCCAGATCGAGGGGACTGGGTTATCACACCTGGCAGACATTATGTTCAGACATATTGACTTCCCCCTGATATCTGCATTCGTGGAAAGGTGGCAGCCGGATACGAACTCGTTCCACATGCCGTTCGGAGAGATGACGATCATGTTGCACGATGTATGGCATATTCTTCGGATTCCTGTAGACGGAGAGCTCGTTTCCAATGAGGGACGGGATGGGCAGCTGCAGACGGCGGCCATGGAGGTTCTCGGGGTCAGCCCAGAAGAACTGATGTGTAGCCACTGGCAGGGCGGTGCGGTCCTCACGGAGTCGGTTTTTGAGCTTTGCCGTGAGCAAATAGATGACATCCAGGCGACAGCTTGGATGTGGTTACTTATTGGATCCACCTTGTTTGTCGACAAGAGTGGTAACCGTATTAGACCCTCCTGCGTGATGGAGGTGATGGACGACGGTGTCGATACGGTGCATGACTTCTCTTGGGGATCTGCTGCCCTCGCCTTCCTATATCGTCAGCTCGGTATAGCTAGTCGCGGGGATTCTCAGGGCATCTGCGGATGCCTAACTCTCCTGCAGGCATGGATATACGAGTACTTTCCCTGCTTCCGACCTCATCGGGAGCGGATGGTTGTCGGGGACGACGAGGCTCCCCGTGCGTCCGTATGGAGTGCCCTGGCTGAGGGCATGGACATGGGTCGACTGGACTCCTTACGTAGACGCTTGGATCATCTGCGAGCGACAGAGGTACGTCATTTAGTTATCGGTGTTCATGATTTATTTCGTCGTTTGCTATGTTTTTTTACTTCACCGTAACTTTCAACATTTCTACGTAGGTGGTGTGGCTGCCGTACGGTTCTAACCCGGCAGTATCTGTACCGAGGACTGTATTCATGGGGTGGCTACAGTATCGGGATATTATCGAACCGTACATGCCTGGTCGTTGTTTACGACAAATCGGGTACGTACAGAGTATCCCAACCCCGATCTTTAGGCCAGTCAAAGCGATCAGGTCATGGAGCAGTCGTTCGTACAAGGTTGTCTTCCCCGAACGGATCTCATCTGATGCTTGGCGTATGTTCCCGGGATTTTACATTCTTGGTCTCCATGGGTTTCAGGCATCCACGTCAGATCCCACAGCATGTACGGATGACTACCTCGCATGGTACTACCTTCACTCCCACCCTCGGCTGATACGTGACGCTGCAGCACCTGTGATTCCTCCACGATCCAACAGCGATTATGTAAGTGATTAACTAAAAAATATATATTTTTACGTATTACATATCTCTGAACTCACACTCATTGTTACTTTTTTGCAGTGGGTGAATCGTCTAGCCGTCGCAGCTGAGTCTTTCATTAGTTTGATTCCTCCGGAGCAAGCGGAAGATTCTCGATCGATTATGGACGAGTATATGAGAGATTGGCGGGCTGCCAAATGATGTATTGACCCTAGATGAATTTGTTATTATAAGAGTTTCATTGTTATTGTTATTATTTATTTGTGTTATTGTAATTTGTTGTTTCTTATTTACATTTTTTGTTTTATTGTAATTTGTTGTTTTATTTACCTCCAATAATCACGACCACTCTCCACATGCAAAATATAACAATCACACAAAAATGTGACAATGATATAAGTATAACAATCACGCAAAACATTCAATTACATCGACCTCGCTAAACGATCCCAATGTGCTCTTCGCGTAACATACATTTGCTCCCAACCAGCGACACTATCAGAACGGAAAGTAAACCATGCTTCGCATATCGGAGGAACAGGGAAATCTGAGGCTAAATTCAGACGGATATAATGGGAATACGAATCACCTAAATGACACATGACAATTTCCCTACTTGGACGTGTAGCAGTCGAAGGTGCTTGGAACGGTAGCACTGTGTAACAATGATATAACCCCCTTCCGCTGCCGTATCCGAATAACATAATCGCTGCATTGAAGAGGTTGGCAATCGGGAACAAATCCTCAATTACTGTCATCCAGTGATCATCGTTACACGCACCTCCGTCCCACATAATACGGCGGTAACCAGCGTCGACCCCTTCAACGTATAAGTTTTCGTACAATGCTCGGTTAGCTAAGAGTTCGTGTGCAATGCAAACTCTCGCCACTCGCCATTGCTCTTGGTCTCCGAAAATGTAGTCCGCAATGACACGGAAACCGCAATTACCATCCCCAAGCACATCGAGATATCCTTCAATGAAAGGTACGATGATTCCCGGAATTTTGTTAACATGATAGAATTCAGTGATATCTATTGCGTGTCCAGCTGCAAGACAATATAATAGAAAGTCAATAATAGTACTTATCAAAAAGTAACAACATTATGTACATGTTAATAAATTATGGGTTTTCATACCAGTACTGTTTACGAAGTTACTCGATGAGGATGAGGTACGACCACGCCCGCGGCTCGAACTGGATGACCTAGGCGACCACGACCCCTCTGGGAGTACTCCCATGAACTAGGATCACGTCTGGTAGAGGAACTCCCTCTCGGTCGACCTCTGACTGTCGTGTTCGCTTCCGGCTCGACGTAACTCGCTTCCTCAGGATGAAGCTGCTCATTCATAAGGACAGATATGTTGCGCACAACTGCCGGGTCGCTTGAGTTAACCTCGTCGACCAGAGACCGAAAGTATCGATGGTCCTCAGATGGATGCTCAGTCATGTCAAGCGTAGCTATCTCCACTGCATCACTAATAACGAGTGTTCGCCAAAATTCGTGGACACTATTCAAGCTAATTGGTGTGCCCGTATCCGTGGCCGTTTTCAACTCACACGCACACGGGATCTGATGAGTGGATCTCAATACACAACCGCAACGATCAAATACTTGGTGACTCAATTCTCTCATCCTGTTCAGCTCAGCCAATAATATTTGTAAGCAGTAATGGGAAACATACCCGGTCAGATAGTTGAATGGGAAACCCGAGTACACCACACTTCTTCGTCTTCTGCACTCTTCAAGTGTGTACTTGATCTCAGTTATTTGTGACTCGATTGACTTGTTGACCTTGTTCCAAACATTGTCCAAAGCTCCAGTTGAGGAGTTCAACCACTGTTTTAGCGCGGCATGTGCACTCTCCACCCTGCAAGTCGTAGTGTTGCCAAGGTGTAGCACCTTATTCGTCCACGCAGCCACAAACATCTCTTTGTGTCTCAGCCAGGTCTCCTCTACATAGGATATCACGTGAGGGTAAGTCCTCCAACTAACCTTCATCGTACGCACTGCTCTATCGTACGCAGCTTCTGTGGAAGCTTCCATGATAATTTTCCACCTCCCATTCTTGAACCTCTGCGCGACGGCCTTATCTTTTCCACAAAGTCTGTACACTTTGTCTTCAACGACTTTGTTAATGTGCCATGTACAGAGCAAATGGGCACTCTCGGGAAATATCTCTCTAATAGGTGTCATCAACCCTAGCTCACGATCGGTCACAATTGCTGTTGGGTGTACATCATTTCCAATAAGCATCCTCAACTTATCTAAGACCCACGCATAGCTTGCCTGAGTCTCATCCTTCATAATGGCATAAGCTATGAGGAAGTTCTTATTGGTTGGAGTCATCCCCACTATCTCAAGAAACGGCATCTTATACTTGTTTGTTTTGTACGTGGAATCTAAGCCAATCAACCAACGAAAAGACCGAAGTAACTGAATTGATGTAGGGTGTGCCATGAACACGTGAGTTACCTCATTAGTAGCTCGGTCGGCTCTTGTCCAATGTACGTACTTATTCGCCACAGCTAAATGATGAAACTGACCAATGACATCTCTCTCTTCAAAATCAAGTTTCCTTATACGATCTCTGTGGTTGTACACATGCCGTCTAGTTGCATTGTCCTCGGGAAATTTTTCCTTAATCGCGGCCAAGATAGCACATGGCTTTGTTTGTGCCGAAGTCATGTCACGAACGAGTTTCTTTGACCCAGGACTAAGACCACTCATCTGACGATATCCCTCAGGATACACAGCAAAGTCATGGTTGTGCGTACCCCTAGTCCCAAGCAATGTGACAATCATCCAACTACTGGATCCATACACTTGCCGAGCTCTCAACTGGAACGTACATTTACAAGCCTTTGTTTTCGTATTCTTCCGAGCAGCAGTATCTAAGTCTCTTAATTCCCCTCTGTAGCGTTCACCTCGATTGCATCTTAACAATTTTACGCTTCCACTCTTCTTGTGTGACGAAATTATCAACTCAAACCCGATAGTAAGTGCAATTTGTTTTGCCCAATTAATTGCATCTGTATCACTATCAAATAACTCATCAGTGACGAAATGCGTACTGTAATCAACACCATCACCACCGAACCGCTCCAAAGGAATCTAACGAAAACAACGAAAACAATGTTAGCTTAATCTTAAATTCAAACAATAAATAATAATAATAATAATAATAATAATAATAATAATAATAACAATAAATAATAATAATAATAATAATAAATTTTTTTTTTGTGTCTGTCGGTCGTCGATCTCGACTCACCCAAGGGTGAGTCGTCTGCTACAGGCGACCAACCCAAGGGTGAGTCGTCTATTGATCTCGACTCGCCCAAGGGTGAGTCGCCTGTAGCGGACGACTCACCCAAGGGTGAGTCGCGATCTACAGACGACTCCCCTTGGATGGGTCGCCTGTAGCAGACGACTCACCCAAGGGTGAGTCGAAAATCTCAGACGACCGTGCAAAAAAAATTAATTTTACCTCCGCCACCGTCGACGGCACTTCTTGATCGCCGGCAGACATCCGCAGGTTGCTTGAGTGAATGTTGATGAAGGTTGGGTATGAGAGTGGGTGGTAGAGTGGGAGAGAAGTGGTGTGAGAGTTAGAGAGGGAGAGAGGGAGAGGATGAGTGAAAAATTAAAAAAGGGCAAAATTGGAATTTTGGGGGGCGGTACCTAGTAATTTAGGGGCGGCATTTAGTAACACCCTTATTATTTTGCGTTAGTGATATATCTTCTGTGATGTTCTCCTTTAGAAGATTTACTCTTAGAGTGTGTACGGGATAAAATCTGAGTATGTGTAATAGCCTGCAAACCATACACATCAGGTAAGTCAACAAAGTTAAATCTTACGAACATGCTTAAGAACAGGGTTTAGTGGAATTTGAACCATGATCTTTACTATAAAATCTAACCTCACAACCAACTATGCTACCCTTCCGAGTAAAAATGTTACTATTTACTTCTATTGAACATTCTTAAAAAGGAACCAATCAACAAAAAACAACCTTTCCACATTAAGATAAAATCCACCGTCTCCACTAGATCATCTCCCCACACACACCACATCTACCACCTTGGAGGAGATTGGGACCTATCCTTTATCCCTACAAGTGAGAAAGTTCCTCAGCTTTAATTAATGCAAAAACAAAAAAAAAAAATCAAAATAATTCAAAGTCCAATCTCATCAAAAATTCTCTCAATTCTAACATCCCAATTCAATTCCAAGTGCAATGTCATCAATAGAAAGAGAACTTTGGAGCCGTGTTGTGGTGGAACATCAAAAAATAATTAATTTTTTATATTTTTTTTTATTTTTTTATAATTAGTGGTCCATTTTATTAAATGGAACAACAAAGTTGATAGTCACATAGTACTATATAAAAAGAGGGGGACCAAATGGTACTATACTCACACTAGTGGTCACTCACCTTCCCATTTCATTTTCTGATCTCCCTGTCATTTTGGGCTCCCTTAGCTTATTTCTCAGTTCTCACCAACAAACACAAAGCCACATAACTTAACTCTCCCTTATCTTAAATACTTAATTCTCTATTTCATAAGACCCAAATAAACCAACCAAATTTGGCCAAGGAGGAATTAATAAGCAACTCAAATCAGAGCAAAAACAGGGCAAATATCCCAATAAATTGCCATATACTGTACACTATACCCAAATTGAGCAAGTAACCCAGGAGAAGTTTCTTAGCTACTTATGGAAAGAGAAAATCAGCAACATAAACAAGCCATCATGAAGATCAAGTCTTCTTCCATGTCGAAGTTTAAGCGTATTTGTGTCTTCTGTGGTAGCAGCCCTGGCAAGAATCCCAGCTATCAGCTTGCTGCTGTTCAGCTCGCTAACCAACTGGTAACGTATATAAAACCCGAACCTGACCTGACCGACCTTATTTATTATATATTTTTCTTTCATATTTTCAAAACTTTACCGGTCTTTTTAAAATTAGAAATTTAAACATGAGACATTGTATTAGTGATAATATAATACTAATGATTGTACTGAATAAGAAGAGAGTATATTCTGCCATAACAAACAACTTTTTCTTTTTTCTTTTTACTGAGTTTGGCGTGGATAGTGTAATCGCGCATTTTCTAATGGTCGTCAGCAATGACTTGAAATTGCGTCTCATTACCCTGAAAGATGGTGGCTTCCTGCCATTCCCAAAAAAAAATAAAAATAACTGTTTAACATTGGAGACATGGATTGGATGTTGATTAATTAGTAAAAGCTAGTGAAAATGATGTGAAATGTGAAGTCTTTTTTTTTTGATTATTTAATAAGTTGCCTAATTATGAAGGAACACGAAATTAATTAAGTGTGATTTTTATTTGCAGGTGGAAAAAAAAATTGACTTGGTGTATGGAGGAGGGAGCATTGGGTTGATGGGTTTGGTCTCTCAAGCTGTCTATGATGGTGGTCGTCACGTCTTGGGGTAACCAATTAGATTTGAAGTACTGCCATTTTTTCATTTTTTTTTTCTTACAACTTTTTTAATTTGCACATAAAAATGATTTACTTCAATAATTGGTTAGTTAACTTCTGTTTTAATCGATGAACAGGGTGATTCCAAAGACCCTTATGACGAAAGAGGTAATGACCAATTTCAATAGAAGCAATCAAATTATTTAGTTAACTTACAATTATTATTATAGTAGTAATTTTACAAAAAGAATTCAAGACAAACACAATTTCATGCTACTAATAATACAGAGTCACCAATAAAGAGGGCAAGTAGCACTTGTCCACAGTCACAAAATCATGGATTTGCATGTGATTCAATTCGATCATTGAGCAAGTTTTGTATGATACTAATTTGCTATAAGATGGGGTCACTATTTAGAAATATAAAAGTTATAAAAAGTTGTATAATATAGCTTTAATGTAACTTTTAATGAGACGATGATCGCTCTTTATAAAAAGTGACCCTTCCATCTCTTATATGCTGACCCCATTTCAATGTGAGTTGGTCTTACACAAAACTTGTTGGCTCTTTATTATCTGATTAGATAAGTGAAGATTATATATAAAGATCTAAGTTTAATATTTAAAAAAAAAGAAAAAGAAAAAGAAAAAAAAACCATAATTCTGAGACTATTGTTCACTTGAATATCCTCGTAGTTTTATGGTACACCATACGACACGATATTTCACCCAAGTGCAAGTAGCACTTAACCACGTTTACAAATAAAGCATTATATTGACCATGTTGCATATGCTCCATTTTAATAATCTAGTAGTATTTAATAACAACTGACCCCACCAATGATAATGGTAATAATAGTAATGATTAATGAGTAATGATGATAAGAACAGTTTAATAAGTGTAGATACATATAATGAGAAGATGGAGTAACTAATTAAAGTGGAAGTATCAGATAACTAATTAACATTGTGGACATGATGATGTGTACCAGATAACTGGTGAGACAATTGGTGAAGTAAGACCTGTGACTGGTATGCATCAAAGGAAAGCAGAAATGGCTCGCCAAGCTGACGCTTTCATTGCCTTACCAGGTAATTTCTTTCACCACCACCTTTGCCATGATGTTCACATGGTGGATATCTTTTCTCATATATATATATATATCCTTTACTTGTTATGCAAATTTTGTAGAGCTAATGATCAAATGCTATGTCTCGTTCCAATTTTATCAGATATCCTGGCGAAGGAACGTCTATATATCTAGTTTTTGGTTTAACCCACATAAGCATAGTCTATCTCAAATTTGACCAGATGAGTTATAACGTATTGAGGAATATAACATTAATTGAGTTTCCAATCATCGGTTAATTAACATCATTTTGATTGAGTTAGTTCCTTCACATGATATCAGAATTGTTTGTTAGTTTTTTGTATTTTTAAGTGTAACAACAGTCATATTATCCAAATTAAAGGTCTTGATTGTATTCTTTCTTTTCCTGGTTTAATATGGCGAGTCATAAAATTTTATAAATGACAATTAGCTCTAGTTAGGGCTGCACAAGAATAGGTACATACCGGTTATTTAGATCGGACCTAACCGAACCGGGTCAGACCTAGACCGAACCTAATGTATTCGGTTAGGTCCACGGTCCAACTTTTATAGAATTTTGGTTTAGGTCCGATTCGGTCTTTTTTCCGGTTTGGACCTGATTGGACCTGGTTGGACCGAAAACCTTTAAATTATAAAAAAAAAAAAAAAAAAAAGTGTAAAAAACTAGCTTTGTGGTGTTTGATGGACCGAAAACTTTTGAATTATGAAAAAAATATTTAAAAAGTGGTTTTGTGGGTTTGTGAACCGAAAACCTTTGAATTTTTGATTATTTTTTTAATTCATTCTTGCATTGCTTAAACATATTAAGGTTTGTTTGGACTTTTATTGTGTGTGTGTGTGTTTTTTTTTTTTTTTGTGTTGTTTACTTGCTTCGAATTGAATATTATTTTGTCAATTTTTTTATGAGTAATATTAAAAATCGTATTGGAGCTCAAACAATTCAGGTTCGATCCAGGTTTTTCAGGTTCGATTAGGTCCGAGACCTATTGTATTTAGGTTAGGTCATCGGTCCACCAATTGATTAGATTCAAGTTTGGTCCAATTCAGATTCGGTCCGGTTCGGTTAGGTTCAGGACCTATGTGCAGCCCTAGCTCTAGTAGAGTCATCATTATCTTTAACATTAGCTCTATCTAGTCTTGCAAAAAATGATGATATTTTATTGTATTTTTGTAAAAACTAATATCAAAAGTCATGCAACAAGCTGTAAACTTCGATTCTTTTCAATATTAGTGCATTCGTCAACTGGTGCTTAGTGCTAGAGGTTGTTTGTTATCTATATTCCATTATTCTGGGCAATAGTAGGTAAGGATTATTAAGATTTAAGAACATTGGTGTATAATGTTATATAATCTTCTGTATGAGCCCGTCAAGCAAAAAAAAAGAAAAGACAATATTGAAAACATGTTGATGATATAGAAATGAGAATACTTGACAATGAGTCACCAGCCGATCGTTTTACGCGATTCCTCTAAATTGTCAATCATTATGTGTATGATTTAAAGATTAAAGAAATTTATATAAGGTGGACTCATTCGTTTTCTACAAACTAATATATAGTGACTATTTATGATATTAAATGTAATATTGACACTCGATTTTTATTAGAGGTTTATTAACCAAAATGAAATAAATTCTCTATTAATATGTGACAACTACTTCTAGACAAAGAGAATATGAAACAGCAAAAGAGAGATGATATTATCACGCAACTCTGATTGGTTCAACAGGATTGCCTTCAAATAGTATTAGCAAAAGTTTTTGAAGTTGAAATTATTTGATTTTTCAGGTGGTTATGGCACCTTGGAAGAACTGTTGGAAGTGATCACTTGGGCTCAATTAGGGATTCATGATAAGCCGGTAAACTTTTTGTTTTATTTAATTTAATTTTTATTTCACAAAAACTTTTATAAGACGATCTTTTTGTAATTTTATAGTGAGACGAGGTCACTTTTCAATGAAACAATGATCACTGCTAACTCATTGCTCATCGTTAAGTGACTCTCATATTTTTGAATAATAACTCCATTTCTCCGTGAATTGGTCTCACACAAAACTTGATGTTTTTACTTATTAGTAATGTAATTAAAACTTAATTTTTCACCAAAGTTTTGACGATATATGTACTGTATATACAGGTGGGCTTGCTGAATGTTGATGGGTATTACAACTCATTATTAACCTTCATAGACAATGCTGTTGACGAAGGTTTCATTGCCCCAGCTGCCCGTAGCATTATTGTATCTGCCCCAACTGCCCAAGAACTCATGTACAAGCTTGAGGTAAGACAGTTAGTCACCATCATGCAACCATTTCTTGACACGTGGAACTCGTATTACCTCACTTTGTAGCCGTAGAAATATTTGTTGGGATGAAGATGCTTTTCAAAACACCATTTCTGGCATTTATGCATTAGACTTATATATGACAGAGCAGGTAAATTAATTGATTAAAGATAAAGTAAAATATTAAAGTGTGTCAAGCATTTGCAAGTATAAAACGTAAATATGAAAAATGGTGTATTGGAGAAGATTCTCATCCTATTTCTCATGGTTATGAAGTTATCTTAACCATCAATGTGGATAATTGCAGGACTACGTTCCAAATCACTACGATGAAACGCCAAAGCTGAGCTGGGAAATGGAGCAGCAGCTAGGATATGGTACAGCGAAGTCGGATATTTCTCGTTAACTCGACCAATTACATGAAGACATGTGTAACTATAAATATATATAGTTTAGTGAACAAAGAATCAAAAACAGCCGTAGATTTTTGGAAGTTCAGGCAACCACACAGGATCAATGTTACTAGTAGATTATTGTATGTATGACCCAAAGTCATTTTGGTGTCATTTTGGGGGTTAATTAACTAGTTTGCAAGTGTTGATATATTTCAGAATTAAGATTATGTTCTTAAAGGTTGTAATTGTAGCCAAATTACCAACTAAAGGCTAGAAGATTTATTATTTATTAATTATTTTAATAAATTCTCTAAATCAAATTCTTCTATATAGTCTGAACATGTTCATAAGTCATAATAAGTACTCGCAAATGTATTGGAATGCTTACGACTTGCAAGTGTTAGTACTGTGTTACAACCCATGTCCTCCCAATTCTTAGTCACGGTTTCGGTTTCATTTTGATCGGGCCATAGTAATCTGCAATGTCCTCCTATTGAAGCCAAAAGACTACAAAAAGTTTGGTACCCGCCTAAGCCTAATTGTATGAACCAAAAGCCCAAACATTGTGTTAGTGTCATTGTGGGCTGATACAGCTGGGTTTAGAGAGGATATTTGCATGAGACATGTTTTAAAGGAGTTATTGACTTATTGTTGTCAACTTGTGATTCTTGCTATCCGTTCAGCTTAGAAGTTTTTGTTGAGAGTCATACATCATGGCTTGAGTTCAGAATGTGGTATCTATTTCTGTTGTTCGGCTCTTTCTGCAACACAATTCGAGTTCATGAAACTAGGACTATTTCTGTTCCATAATTTCAATCAAAAGACTGATGTCTGAGTCTGACAACAGAAAAGTGAAGATATCTCCAATGAAAATAATTAAGACACTTGTTACACAAATCATATCAATTTGGTTTCTGCGTCGTCACTCGTCACACACAAGAAAAGCATCAACCTAAAAGTTCTGCTAGTTGCAGCATCTCCAGCTCAACAAACACATCAATGCTGAAGAGATACAAATTAACAGCCAATATCACTCAACCATGGTGGGCTTCATATAGCAGACATACCGCCTAAAACGACAGACTACTCTCACAAGGGCTTTCAAAACCCCATGTAGAAAAACCTATCTAACATATGAACAGCAAAGATATAGCTACATACACTGACTGTAGTTACTGATGATGGTTTCAGCTTTTACGTAAATGACTGAACCACTGAAGAAGTGGTGACCAAACCTGACAGGAGGCCCACAATAAGGGCACTGTTGTATGTGCTTGGTTCGGTTTGCATTGAGTTGTTCCGAGAATCGATGAATGTTTCGTTCAAGAACGGACCTCCCACAAGAGCTCCAACAGCAACGTTGGGATTGGGATCAGTTGTATTAAGCCACTTAAATCCATCTTCACATCCAGTTTTTGCATCAGCAGGAATTGAGGCTCCTCGGTGATGCACATATTGTGGGTAGTTATCCCCATAACCCACAAGAAAGCTTAATTTCATAGGATTCTTTCCTAAGACATAATCAGCCTGCCAAAACCAAAACCAGATAATTTTAAATGAATCACGTACATTGGCATCTATCTAACAACCAATCGTATTTGTGTGAGGACCACACCATACCTGTGATAAAGCAAACTTCCGAATATCTGATGGTCGGTAGGATTTACCACTGCAAGTTACACTTGCTGTTCGTGAACTAAGCATGTAATCACTGTATACAACAGCCAAAAAGGCAGCAGCTACAGGATGCTGAAGAGCATTCCACTCACTGACCCATACTAAACCACCTGATTTAACAGTGGAAACGGTGAGATACAATGTCAAATGAATGTGTTAACTGGTCTTTTGTATCTACATGCTCATAGGATTACTAATGTCAGTGTCTCAGACATGGGATTTAGTATAGTACACCATGTTTAGATATAGAACAAGTGAGGCATCCATCCATGTACTCCCTCAGACCCAAAGTGATTGTCCTCCTTCACTAATAGAGGCCGAGCATAAAACTCTTACAACACCATTTTTGTATCATATTGTTTTTTCCTAAACATAATGATTTTGGAACTTTTGACAATTATGCCTGAGAATAATTAGTTAGAAGTTCCAAAAGACACTTTTGAACTCAAAATCATTAGAAATAAATCATTTGTTACATTTGGATCATTGAGACCATAAAATCAAGAACGGCACTCCGGTACCGAGGGACTAGGGAGTCTCGGGTCTCCTACTCTCCTTCGTGTCTTTCTTTCTTTCTTTTTCTTTTCTTTTGAGAGGGGTCAGTGGGGTGACAGGGCTAGCTGATCAGGTAGGCTATAAGTTACAACTAGAAAATTTAGTAGGCAATTAACATACACTATGTACTAAATTACTACCATTCATTATAAGCTACACAAAAGTATAAAGCGATTCATTTTATAAACAACATGACTCAGCATCCAGAACAATCAAGGCATTTTATAGCTGAAGGAACAACTAACCATCCCTCACCCAGTATTTTCAACATTTTATTTCAACAGCCCAGTTAAAATCATGTAATTGCTAAAGCCAGATGTTTCTTATGCTTCAGATGTTAGAAGGGAATCAACAGCAGCAGACTGCAAAACAGATCAGAAATTCAATACAATCTAAACTCCAGATAATTTCGCATGATTTTCGAAACACCAAAAATGTTCTGTTTGTTAGATCAAAACATCAGCCCAATGCAAACCAAGCATGGAATGACATGGCTAACAGTTAGAGGATCATGGAAGTAAGGAGGCGAAGTTGGGGATTGGGGGCCTGGGGGCTGGGGGCTGGGGGCTGCGGCCTGGGGGAAGGGTGTTGGGGCAGAGAGACATATACAAGAATGCCAAAGAATTTACCATCTGTTCTGCTGGTAGTGGCTGTTGGTGAATTTGGAATGAGACCACATATAACAGCTTCAGCAGTTTGTCTATACTTCTGAAGGCCGGAGTTTGCAGAACTTGAGACGCCCTTCCCAGCAAATATATTGACCCTAGAAAGTAATACCTAAAACAAAACAGGCAGCTCCAATCACTGTAAAGTATGGCACAATAAACTTGGCCATTGATTGCACCAAACTCACATCATAATTAACAACATTTTACCAACTTTTTCAGTGATAAAATAGTCAAGATGTTTTTTTTCTTGAGATAAAGAAATAACAAGTCAAGATGTAAAACAGACAACCAAAAAGAAGACGGTATTTGAAAGTAAGTTCCACCATCCTCCATTTCTTATATGAAGGTTGAAGAAGAATATCCTTTCTTTCCTCACAGGTCTACAGAGGAGTGGCATCTGAAATATGAATCATGACTGAAACTCTTTGTCTTCTATTTTGGTTTTGTTGTTTCTTATTGATAGATTTACGAGGTTGAAAGCCTCTCATTTTTAAGTCACAACAGATTTCAGTTGTGTTTGAATGCTATACATTTAGCGTACTTCATGTGCTGGTGAAAATAACTTCTAAACTAAAAGGTGCTCTAACTACCATCAAGGTCTTGCCAAGCAAAGCTAAAACCTATTTTACTCTTATAGTTCTTTTCTTAGGAGGGTTTCCTAAACAAGAACTCCATTACTATTTTAAGGATCAAGTTTCTTGTTTAGCTACAGCCAACCAGTTGCACCCTGGTGTAACAAGAAGTTACTAAGAGCTCAAATACATACAGTTCAATTTGAGGTACTCTTTGAAAATAACAAACACATGCTGGAGACACGACTCCATCAGCAGAGACACATAAACCTTCAATATGACAATCTCTTCCCTGATGCTTACATATACCCAAAAATTGCATTTGAATTCCGTCCTTTAAAACAGAGGTGCTAA
This sequence comes from Tetragonia tetragonoides, assembly GCA_038025085.1. Taxonomy (NCBI): domain Eukaryota; kingdom Viridiplantae; phylum Streptophyta; class Magnoliopsida; order Caryophyllales; family Aizoaceae; genus Tetragonia; species Tetragonia tetragonoides. Next base: position 3,533,686 of record CM076147.1, read on the forward strand.
ACGTTATATCTATAAAACTAGTAAGTAGCCCTACTGCAATATATTCACCTGAGTTCCTGCTAGTTTGTTATCCCAACTGAACCAGCTTGGACTTCCAAAATTGGCATATTCTTTTCCATTGTCATTGACATAGTCAAGATATGTAGTATCTTTCGTTGCATGATAGAGCCAGCTTGCAGCCCACAATAGCTCATCTTCATAACCTGTGGAATTATAGTAAGTTGCAACTTCGGGGATGTTTTCGCTGTAAGAACCTCTGTGCTTATCAGCAAAATCAAAAAGCTGCTTAGCATGCTTCAAAAGGTTGCTTGAATAGGTAGAATCACTCTTAAACACCAGAGATGCTGCTGCCATAGCAGCTGCTGTTTCAGCCGCGACCTCCGTCCCTGGTGTGGAAGTGTTCACTTGTGTGAGAGGCCTCTTCTCCTTCATGTCTTCAGGTCTCTCCCAGCATTTGTGGTCCAAATCTGGATCACCGACCTGCATGAAACATCATCCTTAGGTAATTTACTCCGAATATTCATAGTTCCAGTTTTGGATATAAGCAAAAACATAATCTACTTCTTCTCCACATCCACTCAACCACATTACCGTTGGATAACTAACCTAGATAAGAAATTAAGAATGCAGCTATGACAGATGAAGTAAATAAAACAGTTACAAAGTAATCACCCCCCTTCCAGTTATAACTGTGAAGATGAAGGCCAGGTGGAGCATATTGATAACGAATGTTGATAAACAAAACAATTAGGGTGAAGGAAAATTGCATAGATCCTTTTACTGTATTGATGGATCTCAATAACATTATCCTGGATGCCATTATGATCCTGTGAGAGCAATATTTCTGACGTGATGTAGACCAGTATATGAAGTGATCTCTCCCAAGCAAATGATGCACACTGCAAATAAGCAACTTGATATATACCTGAATGTAAAGGACATTATCTTTAGGATGGGCATTGATAAAAAAATCGGTCATCCACTTAAGATTATCTTTAGCAGGTTCCAACTGTTGCACAACAGCCATTTGATCCCCATACTCGAGGATGGCCCAGGATAAAACAGTAGCAGTGAAGGCCATTGGGAAACCAAACTTCATGTGATCCCCGGCATCATACAACCCTTTTGAAAGATCCAACTTCGCATCACTCCCATCTTTAAGCGCCGAATCGCCCCTCCATGATATCTTGTTATCATCCAGCTTACCAGCTGCAAGATCAAAGAACAAGTACCTTCTCAAACTAGGCTCACATCTAGTATAAAACTTAAACAGTTACAAACTTACAAGCACAATAGAATACCACTAGCTCAAATGAAAAATTAGCATTAACATAACTATTTGACCAGTGACATCTTAAATTATGCATGATCTTTTGACGCTTAACACAGAGAAGATAATAGTAATAAATCCCAATTTGTACCAATCAATATCAGCAAATTTTATGAGTTTGATCTCCACAATGTTCTGAAACCAAACTGAGCACATTTTTACATAATCATTGAATCAATGGCCAACATTAACAAGAAACCCTCAAAAGTCAAAACCATTGATATATCACCCAAACACCAAATGCAAACAAATGACACAATGTAAAAGTAAAATGACCCAATGTAATAGTAAATTCCTCTAGGACTACCAAATGAAACTGGAAAATACAAAAGCTTACATTTTTGGATATCAAAGAACTGCATGGAGAGCTTGAGGGCATCAGAGTATTTAGTAACAATGGCGCCAGGTGGGCCCGGAACAGGTTCAGGGCCTTCATGGTGGTGGAATTTGGATCTAAATGCAACCAAAAGAGCTCCAGCAACCGCTGCCACAACTATCACAACCAGAATCCAACCCAAACACCCTCCCCCTGACTCCTTCTCTTCCCCCATTTTACTCTCTCACCACCCACAACAATGGTGGGGTTAAAAAAAAAGTGAAAAAAATCAAATTTTGATGGCAACCCAGATAAATTAACAATGTGAATTGATCTGGGTTTGAAGGTTTTGGGGTTTAATGGGGTTGATTTTTGATCAAAAAATGTGGGAATTGTATTAGTTTGTTGAGAACAATGATGGCGGGGTTTGATTTCTTGTTGAAACTTGCTTGTCTTTCTCTCTCTCTCTCTCTCTCTCTCTCTCTCTCTCTCTCTCTCTCTTGTTTCTTTGTGTTGTCAATGAGAGCTGTAATTTAAGGAAAATTTGGGCACCTTAGATCTGAGAAAGGGAAGGTGCTAAATTTGGAGATTAAGTAAGCGCCGACACTGTCACAGCTTAATTTAGTAGTTAATACAGTTTTGTTTTTCTCTCTCGTCTCTGTGACTCTTGTGTTTCTGGGTTGTTGTGACATACAGTAATTGACCTTTGTGGGATTGGGCTGAATTGAAGCTTTGAACTGGGCTAACACCAAAATGGGCAACATGAGAAATGAGAACAACTGATGGTGATTGGACTATGGGGCTAAAAGAAACAAAGATATTGTCTCTGGTTGATAACAACGGTTTGAATTGAGATGATTTTGTTTACATTATCACATTTATGGCAAGAGAGTTGGGAATCAACCGTCTTATTGTCAACCTTGATTCTCAAGTAGTGGTGCAAATGATGCTGAAGGACGACGTTCGGAATGGACCTGCTGTGTTTATGGTTCGAAAATGCAGGAAACTTATTCAAGATACTAGCTGGGAAGTTCGGGTGGAACATTGCTATCTTGAGGCGAATAAAGCTGCTGAATGGCTCGCTAATAGGGGTTGTAATCAAGTTTAACATGTTGTTTATTTTGATCTCCCTCCCCCAAATCTTAATTCTGTCTTGTTTGAGGATGTTATAGGGGTGGCTTGGCCACGCTCTGTTTCTAGCTAGTTTGGGGGCTTGCCCCTCTCTTGCACCCAAAAAAAAAAAAAAAAAAAAAAAAAAAAAGTGTTTTATGGGTGTCAATGACATTTTGGTCTAGTAATTAGAGGCACGATATTGGGTTTTTTATGTTACAAATTGGATTTCTCACTCCCTTAGGGAAAGTGTTTGACTCCAATTAGTATTTTGATATGATAATAATTAACTAATTAAGTATACTAGTAATCATGCCCGTAAGTTCTATATGTTTTCATTTTCTTATTGTTATATTAATCTTCAATAATGGAATATTTCAACCTTTTTTTAAAGGATGAATATTGGATACAATCTTATACGTTTATTTTTAAAATTATTGTAAATGCAACTCATTTTGAAGTAGTTTTTTATGCGAATATGATGGTGCAAAAAAAAGAACAAGAAGATAGAATCACGTTTGGAAGTTGGATTGTAATATAAGTCTTATTTGGATTGCATAATCACAAAGATAATATTAAAAGAAACCTAATTATTGACATTTTCAATATTAGTGGAAGCCTTTTTCAAGTAACCCGTGCATCGCAAGGGCTTTAAAACTAGTATTATTATATTTGGATGTGTAGAAGATACATTAGATTTTGAACACGACAAAGATCAAGTTATAATGGCAATAAAACTCTAGCTATTTATCACAAATCAAACTCTCATTTACATTATCCAAAACTTTATTTTTAATCACAGGGAAGTGTTAGGCAAATGATTGATAGGGTTATATCAATTAGCAAAGAAAAAGAATAATAATAATAATAATAATAATAATAATAATAATAATAATAATAATAATAATAATAATAATAATAATAATAATAATAATAATAATAATAATAATAATAATAATCAGAAAAGAGAGGAGAGACGACATAAGGTATTTTGACTTGGGGTTTTATAGTCTATGAATTAGAGTAAAATAGACATTCAAATAGGGATAAAGAAAACCCAAAAAAAAAATGACAAAATAAAGAAGAAAAAGGTAAAAGAGGGGGGTGTTGAGGGAGGGTTTTTGCATATCATTTATCATTTGGTCATATATATATAATAGGTAAAAGATATGTAGGGTAATTATAGATTGGTCTCCTAATAGAATTACAATTTTGCTTGCTGAGATTTTTTTTTTTGGAGGGGATGCTTGCAGACATTCTTTTTACATCTGATTAATGTTCTTTTATTTATTTATTATTATTTAGCTTTTTGTTATCCGTTCAAATTCTAGTATTTTATCAATATCTAATTTAAAATCGGTAAGGATGCTAAGACTTCTACACGTTTTACATCAATTATTTTTTGTCTTTATCCTCGCTTAGGTGGCGCGCTCTTAAAATTCCCGCCTACGTGACACGCCTCATTGCGCCCGAAATATGCCTCCTTTATATATATATTTGATTTATCAAAATATTCAAAGGGTTTCGCCTTTATACTTAAATCAATTTTGAAAATGCCTATGCTTATAAGTTAATTATAATAATATGGCTCCGTTTGATTCACCTGGATAAAACTGATCTGAACTGAATTGATTTTTTAAACTTGACCGTTAACCATTTAAAATTCCTCTAAACATAGTCAATATTAGACTCATTTGAAAGTATGCTTTGAGAGCTTTCAGATGACATAATTATCATCATGAAATTACTTCGGAATAAAAGGTTATATGAGTGATAAAGTTACACATGAACTGAACTGAACTGAACTGGACTGAACTGAACTGAATTTAAGTAAAATTAAGGTGAATCAAACAGAGCTATGTAAGAGATGACGGAATACTTAAACATTCAAAATCCTGAAACTTATCAATCATGTAAGAAAGCAAGCAAACTAACACACAAATAAATGACAGACTAGAGTATATCAAGTTTGAATCCTTTAGTTTTCTAAATTATTATTACATGTCATAATAAGAGTACATCATTTGGCTTACTTCATTTATGCAAGTCTCTGAAGAAACAGTAGTCAAAGAAGATCTTAAATTATTACCCGAGATAGAGTTTCCAACAAAATTCAAAACAAGCAAGAAAGTAACAAATTCCTGATCAAATCCATGAAATGAGACCTTTCAATTTTGGGAAGAGGGTGGAGTATACGACATGACAAGGAATGTATTGCCCTTATGTCCGGTAATGCACTCACCCACCTCTTGATATTCACCATCCTTCCAGGCTGAGACGAAAGAGGAACGCTTAACAAGGTTCTTGGAAAATAATCCCCCTATAGGCATGTCACCAAATTGATCAAAGAAGGGTTTGGCATAAGTTATTTGACATCGGTTGAAACTTGCAACAATCTTGGACAGATGGGAGAATATTAACGAGCCGAAAACTTCGGTGGTGTTTTGTATGTCTTCAGGTGGAATACCACTCATAGTTAATCTTCTTTTGAAGTCCGCGTGATAAAACTTGAATGTGTCACCCACATTAATGTTATCTCCATATGCGATAATATCACCCTCACGGTTATGGCATTTTCTAAGAAAAAGAAGAAAAAAAGAGCAAATTCAAATTCGAATTTAAATAGCAATTACATTATTAATGACTTTAAATATGCATTATTATAAATAAATACAGAACTCACTTAAATTACTTTGTAAACTATCTATCTTGCCTTTTTATTGATAAACAATTTAAATGATCGATGTCTTTTTAATTATGGTTCATGAATAACACGAAAAACCACCTCTTAGTAATTGATATTGTTTAATTTTATCTGAAATATAATATAAACACATTAACCTAGATTGAAATTTCATGAGAATCATCCTAGGAGAACTGTGACATGGCTAATCCATTATTCATTTTATAAATATGAAGTGGATTTATTAAACTCTAGCACGATAATATCAGTTTCTATCTAATTTGTTTCACAAAGTATGTTGTTTAAATTAAGAATTAGTTCAATTTTTCTAGCTAGGCCATACTTTTGTAAATAAAAAAAACGGCACAAGAAAACTCAAAGAATGCTATTTATGCATGACCAAAAAATTGCTAGTTTAAGAAAGTAATTAAGCAGAAATGTGATCATAACATACATTTCAACACCATGAAGGGACAAAAAGGTAGATGACCAAGAGGAGGAAGAAGAAGCCATGTCTTTGTTGATCACTTTTCTTATAGCTACTTGTTTCTCAATTCCTATGTAGAGATCATCAATGAAAACTCGATCATCCATCTGCAACGATATTTTTGCAAGAACAAATGTGTGAATACGATTTATTTATTTTAGAGTAAAAAAATCAGCAAAAACATATCTTATACTAGTAAAATTTTATCAACTCTTTAACTCAATCTTTAATTTCGATGCAAAAACAACTAGCTCACTCAAAGATGAAGATAGGACTTCGTCCCCATAGTGGACAAACATTTTTAATATTTCTGACCTCAAATAAAAAAAAAAATTTTAACTTTAATTTTGAAGTGTACTATCCAAAAAAAGAAAAAAGAGAAGAAAATATACAAAGATATCTAATAAATGGAATATTAGAGGTTTTTTCGGGGCCAACGCCCTATAAATATTGTTCTTGAACTCTCTTACGTACCTTCGAATTTATGCAAGCTTTCATCTTTTTAAATTAGTATACATGAAGTTGTGCTAGTGCACTAGTGCGAACAGAAATTAAAAAAAAAACAAAAAAAAAACTACATTCTAATGAAGGCACATCATATATGAATTTACTTGATCACTTTTTCAATCATATGGATGCAAGGATACCTTAGTGAGAAATGAGTATTTAATGAGACCGCCTCAACATGAGACCACCTCTATAAATAAGCATGACATCATTCTTATTTGAGGCGCCTCACGTTGAGGCCGCCTTATATGAGTTTTTGTGCATATTTCCTCTCATAGTAGTTATTCTAGTAAGAGTAGTAACGTCTTAAGTCCTTATTTGGTCGAGCCAAAGTTTTATTCCACTTACCAATTATGAGAATCTGGTTAAGTAGTTTATGAATAATTGACAAATATTCATTTAATAATCCAAGCATAAATTATTCTAGGAGAATCTTAACAAACACTTAAATTATCTTTTAGAATAATCGAACTCTTATTCATATAATGTCACAATGTTGTCGTGCTAGCGATCTACCCCCTTCAGACTATTACACATGTTTCTTATGGTGTTATATGTTTCTTTGGTCCCATTTTAAATTATATTAATTCATTGTTGACCAAATTTGAGTCATTTGTATAATTTACAAGCGAAAATATTATATTTAAAGTGAACCACTATTACTCGAAACAATTCCGATAAACTATGTAAATTACATTATTAATTAAAGGTTTATTTAATAAAATTAGTAATAAGTTTAAAACATATGCCCAAAATAACATATCCATAAAGTTAAATCAACTTACCCCATTTTCAAGACTAATTGCCCCTGCATGGACAATTTTCCCATCGCTTAAACTCTTGGCAATAAGATGAGTCTTAGTACCATTTTCCATATCTATCATGTTGATGGAATCCACACAAAATGTTGGACCGATCTGTGATACGCTGCTCATACAAGGCACATGAAACTGAGTTCGCCCTGTGTATGCAAATGAATATTAGGTTTACGGGTATGATTGACACACCTAGCTGTTTTTGTTAGGTGAATAGTCAGAATATGGTAAGAAATCAGTAGAAAATTACTATTAATTTAATGAAATGGTAACAAATTAGTTGTTTTGCTAGCTGAAATTGAAAACTTGCATGGATAGCATTTAGGTTTTAACTGAGTCTGGAACGAAAAATTGAAAATAATTTGATAACTTAAAAAAACAAGAGAGAAATATTATATATGTACTAGCAATGAAGACATACCAGCGGTAGTGTTCTTGTCTCTCGCAAATACAAGGGCAACAGCATCAGTCCAACAAATACTACTACAAGACTTTTTTCGCTTTCTTACACTTTGGTGCTGAAAGCACCCATTGAAGTGGACCCGCTATAGCAGTCTCCTTAGAAAAATTTGTATCTGTATCACGAATCTGATGATGATTTATGTTTACGTATATGTAACTTTGGATGCTATGGAAATACCCAAATATTTTTTTCTTTTTTTTTGAGAAGAAGTACCCAAATATTGATGATGATCATAGTTAAGAACATATGCATTTTTTTGTGAGGGAAATATGCAATATATGGATATAACTACTAAATCCAATTTCATTTAAATATCATGGAAATATTATTTCATGAACATTATTGAAATTGATCATTTTATACACTTATAGTTATATTTTCTTTATTATTCCTTAAAGAAAATAAATATTGATAAAAACAAAATCCATGATCAAAAACAACATTACCCCAGACTCCTCAGTGTCTTTATCCTAAGTAGGCTTTTCCTCAATGACTATACTTTTACTTTTCATAATGGGGGTCAAGGGTTCGAATTCTAACTCCCTCGTTGAGTGGAGAGGTGTTTTAATGGTTGAGGCGTTGGTCCAATCGGTTGTTAACGAGTAGGTTGGGGTTCCCTGTGGGACATTGGGTTGCCCGTTTCTTCCCCTTGGTCCGGGGGTGGATCTTTGGCCCGCTAGTTTTATGTTAAAAAAAAAACCCAATGTGTCTTATGAGTCTCGCGACTTAGGAGGAAAAGAGTTTAGGTGTGCACATCCTTACGAATGTGAAAATAAGTAGTTTTTTTTTTTTGGTGCAGATGTGAAAATAAATAGTTAGTTACCATTCGACTCTTACATCGATGAGCATTGGGTTCATCGGCAACTTCACTATGAATGATGAGTTCAACTGGACTCAGAGTCGTCTCTAACATTTCGGAGGCCCTGTGCTAAAAGTAAAACTGAGGCCCCATACTATAATTTTTTATAGTAAACTTTTCCTAATCTACTTCTTGATACCGAGTTACCTACTTTTCCTTATTTTTTTGAAAAATGTGATATGAGTGAGGCTGCAATTTGCACCCTAAAACAATATGCATACTACTCAAGTGAGGCATGTGCAAATTAGGGACCCCGTGTCATCGCCCCACTTTCACTCTCAAAAAACGACCCTGCAATTGGTCATTTAAGTTAATCCATTACGGCGACCCTGCAATTGGTCATTTAAGTTAATCCATTATATCCGTAATTGATTTGATCGATGGAACTTTTGGGCTCCAATATATTAGAATTGGACATTAATTATTTATCTTTGTGCTTAAAATAATGATTTGACAACCCATTTGTTCATGTTAAGTTAACATGTGTACCTCCTAATAGAATAAACAATTTTGAGAGTCATTAGCTTTCAAGCTTCACCTTATGTAATACTTCCTACTTTCCACATATATTCTTTATATTTTATATCTACTTTCACATAGTAGTGAATATTTATCTTATACATTTGAGCTTCCCAATGAAAGTGGTGCATACTTTTACTCAAAATATATTATTATAAGTATATGCTTTCCAAGCATAACTAGAATTGTGAAAGTTGTAATTTGTAAATCTAAATGTTATTTGCAATTGTACTTACAACAAGATTCTAAGTATAGTTATAATAAGAATTTCGAAGTTTAATCCAATTTCTAATATTCATTGTGTGTAATTTATTTATTAGGTATGATAGATCGTGTCCTCTATGATTCTGAAAACAATATGTGTCTTCCTCAACAGTACACTTGCTTATAATAAATTTATAAAATATAGTAACATGGAAAACATAACTTAAATGAAATCAATTACTTACCTATTTTATACAGGAATTCACTTCTCAGGGCAGAACATTTTTCCTAGCACATTATATACAATATAAATTAGAAATAATAAAAATAATAAAAACAAAAAAAAAATTAAAAATTAAGAATGCATGCTAACAAAAAATTAAAAAATCAATTTTTTTAAAGAAAAAGTAAAACTAAAACAAAAAAGTGTGACATTGTCCACACATTAAAGAACATAAAAATTGTTAATGTTAAATTTTTCTTTATTATGAAATAGTTTGATGAATCATGTTCCATGCTGAGCTAGTTTAGTTATTCCTTGATCTTTGCATGTTTAGCATAATAAGTTAAGCTTGCAATCTATCAGAAAACATTGTTTTGTCACAATTGCTTCAAATTACTAGGAGCTTGAAGAGTTTGGAGCGAGTTAGAGTTAACATGTTGTGTGCTAGCTAGTGTCTAGAAGTGGTTTCGAGTGTAGTCGTCTGTTGACGCTACTTAAAATAGGTGTCAAAAGTTGAAAGGACAGTCGTCGTTTTCACTCCTGCTGAACCAAAAAGGTTTTCCGCGTCGAAATGGTAATGTGTGTCTTTCATTCTTTACATTAATTAGTAATCTGTGGATCACCTAGGAATTATTTAGGAAACCCGTTCTGATAAATTGTTTCATATTTGATAAATTAGCAAACAATTTCTTAAAATTGGTCGAATAGCCTCCGCTGTCCAGTCAGGGGCCCTTCAAGCCTACCAAGGATCCGATAATCTACCCCGAGGATCATCCATGTTCCCTAAGGGTTTCCCGTGCGATGTGATGCAAAAATATCCACCTTCGTTCCGGGGCCTCCGAGAAGCTCAAAAACGAGGATTATAACCTTCGTTTCGGCTTCCCAAGTCTCGGGTGTCATTTTTTCCCAAACTTCTCTTCTCTGGGGGGTCTACATTGACCCTAGAGAATCCTCGGTGCTCCGGGAGCGTCATCTAGATCCTCGAACTTCGATATTACCCATGCCTTTGGTGTTCCGACTCTTACATCAATGTCCCGTAAAACGTCATTCCAAGCCTATCAAGGACCGGATAAGCCACCCCAATGGCCTCTCATGTCCCCCAGGGGTGTTCAGCGCGATGTGGTGCAAAAATATCCACCTTCGTTTTGCATCCTCTCGGAAGCCCAAAAACGTGGATTATAGCCTTCGTTTTCAGCTTCCCGGGGCCCAGGTGTCATTTTTGCCCAAACTTTTTCGGGGGGTCTATCATGACCCTAGAGCACCCTCGATGCCCCGTGAGGGTCATCCGGATCCTCGAACTTTGATATCAGTCATGCCTTTGGTGTTCGAACTCTTACACTTGTGTGCCGTAAAACGACATTCCAAGCCTATCAGGACCGGATAAGCTACCCTGAGGGCCTCCCATATCCCCTATGGGTGTTCTGTGAGATGTGATGTGAAAATATCCACCTTCCATCCAGTGCCTCCCGGAAGCCCAAAAAACGTGGATTATAGCCTTCGTTTTCGGCTTCCAGAAGCCGAGTGTCATTTTTGCCCAAACTTCTTTGGAGGCTCTATCATGACCCTAGAGGACCCTCGATACCCCGGGAGGGTCATCCGGATCCCCAAACTTTGATATCACCCATGCCTTTGGTGTTCCAACTCTTACACCCAATGTCCCGTAAAACACCATTCCAAGCCTATCAGGACCGGTTAAGCGACCCTAAGGGCCTTCCATGTCCCTATGGGTGTTCCGTGCAATGTGGTGTGAAAACATCCACCTTCATTCCGAGTCCTCTCGGAAGCCCAAAAACCGTGGATTATAGCCTTCATTTTCGGCTTCTAGGAGCCGAGTGTCATTTTTGCCCAAACTTCTCCGGGGGGTATATCATGACCCTAGAGGAACCTCGGTGCTTCGGGACGGGCATCCAGATTCCTAAACTTCCGATATAACCCATGCATTCGGTGTTTCGGCCTTACATTGGTGTCCTGTAAAAACAACCTTACAAACCTATTGGGGACCCGATTACGGATCCCGAGGGCCTTTTATGTTCCCCAAGAGTGTCCCGTGCAATGTGGTGCAAAAACATCCACCTTCGTTCTAGGGCCTCCTGTAAGCCCAAAAAAAAGCGTGGATTATAGCTTTGATTTTCGGCTTTCCGGGACCCGGTTTTCATTTTTGCACAAACTTCCCCGGGGGGCTATCGTCACCACAGAGGACCTCCGATGCCTCAAGACAGTCATCAGGGTCCCAGAACTCCGTTTTTACCCATGGAACATGGGACTTGGGACAAGGTACATCGGCGTTGGGATATGGGACCTGGGAACATGGGACATGCATGGGCGCTGGGACATGGAACATGGTACATGGGAACATGGGACGTGGCACTCGCTGGGAGCTGGTATGTGGGCCACCAGATTTTGTTTCAATAAATTTTTGATGTACTTAGGTCATTTCGATCCTTTATGTACTATGATAATCTTTGGTGGAAGAACTTTATAATACAGTATTCTTAAGTTTGTTAATAAAAGGCTAATAATCGTTTCCTAAGCACTTGGTCAAATATAGATCAAAATTTTGCAATATGACTAATCATAATAAGTAGAAGTATAATGCAACAAACAATGTCATTTAGGGGGGAGATGTCACTAACTTTTATAGAGGCACCACAAGCCACTGAATGTCTTTTTTTTTTTTTTTTTTTTGTCAAATGCTAACACACGGTCAGTGAATGACTATTACCATGACTTGAGGGCAACTCTCCTCCCATCATTTTAATATTTGCCTTAAAAAAATTAAGATCCAGGCTGCGGATAAACCTCCCCAAATCCCGTCATGGTGTTGTTTTAGTTTTATTTACCAGTTAATCGCAAAATTAGCACCAAAAAAGAAAAAGGAAATTATTGCAACAAAGTTAGAAGTAAGGCAATCCATCAAAAAAACATTAAATTTAAAAAAAAAAAAAAAAAAAGTTAAAACATCATGTACATCGCACGAGCATGGACACTAATTACTAGTTATAAAGAAGTTTGTGAAATATGGAAATTGTAAACTCACTCCGAAAATGACAAGGGCTGCTGGAGATGGTAGACCTGAGACGTTCAGGGTGTAATGTTTCACGTCACTAATAAATTTATCAACTCCTGCTTGTTTTGGACTCTGTAGATAGAGTATTAATTAATTTATTTCCTTTTAGATGACAGATAAACACAATGATATTCATTGAACTACAAAAATTGAGAAGTGTAGTCTCGTAATAGCTGCTTTCACTAGTACGACTTGTGATAGTATACATATTAATTAACTATACTGTGTCATAAGTGTCAACTACTGTAGGGATTAAAAAAAACCTCGCGTCTCTCCCGAGGAAGCCCTAACCTGAGCGTTTTTGTGAGAGCTTTAACTGCTGCAAGTGTCAGATCCCAACCTCTCCGTGAGGATTTTAACGCCAATTCCTTGGTGATTTTGGAAGAGCCTATCTCTCCTCTTTTTGTGCCCCCTGGGGATATTTTATTTCTAGGTTTTGGTGCCTGTGCTGTTCTGTGCCTTGAGCTAGGGTTTCTGCAATTATGGCAGAATCTCTTGCAAAGGACTATGCAAATCTTCGGTTGACGGCGGACGAGGAGACAGTGGTGGTGGCAAGGGGGAAGAAGGCAGCGGTGACTGATCGAAAAATCTCTTTGAGCCTTGCGGAGCGACTTATGACCCAAAGGCCATTCAACATCAGGGCGTTCAAGGAGACTATGGAGAAAATATGGAAAGTAAGTAAAGGCTTAGTTATTAAAGAGTTGGATACTAAAACTTTCATCTTTCAATTCATGAGTGATGTTGACCGTCAATTTGTCCTTGATAATGAACCGTGGAATTTTGATAACCATTTACTTGCTCTTAAAGAAATTAAAGGAGAGCAAAAACCAGATGATATAGTCTTTGATAGGGCAAAATTTTGGGTAAAAGCCTTGGATGTTCCTTTTGGGGTACATGATGATGAAACTGCAAAACTCATTGGGGACCATATATTTCAGTTCATGGACTACATCCCTCCGTGGATTTTGGCTGGGACAAGACAATGTATATTAGGGTCTTGGTGGATATTTCGAAGCCCTTAAAGAGGGGAATGAAGATGTTGTTTGAGGATATTGGTGAGGTATGGATCCCTTTCAAATACAAATTCCTTTCAAATTATTGCTATGCTTGTGGGATGATCGGTCACCTTGACAAAGAATGCGAGAGCTTTGGGGAGGAGGATCTGAAAGTGCATGGACTCCAGTATGGGTCGTGGTTACGTGCAACTCCAAACAAAATGGCACGTAGACAGTCTGCGGCAGATCGGGAGAAAGAAAGGAGGTTGTTCGCTGAGCTAGCAAAACAGTCAGAGCCCAATTGCAAACGTATCTTGCGCTTTCCGGAAATTAAGCAAGCAAAAACTCCATTGCTAGCTTCTTTTCAGAAAGCTCATGCTGTGGGTATTGAGACTAGTGTGGAGGAGATGAGGAGTGAGGGAATATCAAATGAAAAAGGGAGTAGTGGGGAGAGGAAGATAGTAGACCAGGATGTAGGTGCTGAAGGTGTGGTGGATTATGCTATGGTCAGTAAAGTAGATAAGGGTGAGGAAGTGCAGGGAAGAAAAACAAATTAATAGTGGGGAGTGTGGCGAGGGGGGTAGTAAGGTAGTGTTGGAGGGACAAGAAATAACAAAGGATAAAGAGCATGTTCCTTCTATTGACAGGCTCTCTATTTGTGACAGTTTGGAGGTGGGGTGTGAAGGAAATGGTGAGAGCAGTGTGTTGTACAATGTTGGGAAGGAAGAGAAGGGGTGTGGTAATGTTCGAAAGTGGCGAAAGAAAGCAAGAGAAGGGAGAGATGCTGGCAGCAAGGTGGGTGTGGGTAAGAGCATGAGCATGTCTGGGAGCTCGAAAAGAGACAGAGATACTGACGAGGCTGAGATGATGATCATTAATATAGAAGGTCAAAATACGAAGAAGGCTCATGTGGTTTCCAACTCTTTACTGGCGAGTAAGGCGGAGTCCGGTGATGACCGGGCCCGCCAAACGCAATGAGTATCTTAAGTTTGAACTGTCGGGGACTGGGCAACCCCCAGGCAGTTTCTTTACTTCGCAACCTTGTGCGAAGTGAGGCCCCGTCCGTGCTTTTTTTAAGTGAAACCAAACTTAGCAGACGTGAAATGACTCCTATTTTGGAGAAATTACGAGAGTATTACGGTGTTTTTGTCGATAGTGCTGGGCGCTCTGGTGGATTGGCTATATTCTGGAAAAAGGAGGTTGTGGTATCCTTGTTATCACAATCTAGTCATCACATTGATGTTAGAGTGGAGAGCGGCTTGGGTACTGGGGTATGGAGAATGACTGGCTTTTATGGATGGCCCAAAATTCCAAATCGACACTTATCTTGGGAAGTATTGAGTTTGCTAGCTGGGCAACATAATGATCCGTGGCTGTGTATTGGTGACTTTAATGTGGTTTTATTTTCGGATGAAGTGCTTGGGAGAAATACTAGAGCTGAGAGACAAATGAAAAATTTCAGGGATGCAGTAGATAAATGTGGTCTTAGAAACGTGAGGTACTTGGGTTATCCTTTTACTTATGACAATGGGCGTGAAGGTATTCTCAATGTTCAAAGTCGCCTCGATCGAGCGTTAGTGATAGATGCTTGGATGGATGTCTTCCCTCATGCAAAGCTTATCCATCTTGAGCGAGAAATTTCTGATCATGCACCTATTAAACTAATACTGGAGGGTGAGAGACATACAAGAAGGGATCTAAAGGTGTTCAGGTTCGAACAGCTTTGGACTGACAATGACCAATGCGAAGGCATAATTCGTGAGGCATGGATGCTGAGTGGACCTACAGCTTTGGAGAAAATAAAATGGTGTGCTGCTGAGCTAGAATCGTGGAGTGAAAATGAGTTTGGTGCAATATTTAGAGAACTGCGGCGCAAGAGGAAGAAATTGAAACAGTTGAATAGAGGCGGGTTGTCAGCACAACAAATCGAGGAGAGGAGACGGATTATTCATGATATTGAGAATTTAGTTAGAGAAGAGGAGATGTATTGGCGCCAAAGATCACGTGTGCTGTGGCTTGAGGCGGGAGACCGTAACACGGGATTTTTTCACCGTCGAGCTTCGAGCAGGAAGCAAAGGAATATGATTAAATCATTAAAAGGTGATCAAGGTGAGGTGTTGAGTGGTGATGCAGCTGTGGGGAGAGTGGCCAAGGATTATTTTACATCCTTGTTTACGTCACAGACCCAGTGCAATGTGGGTTTGGCTTTGAATGGGCTAGATAGAAAGGTGACAGATAAGATGAATGTGGGCTTTCAGCAGGAGTACACAAGGGAAGAAATTCAGATTGCCTTGAGTCAAATGCACCCGATTAAGGCACCCGGCCCAGATGGTATGTGTCCGCTTTTTTATCAGCACTACTGGAATATTGTAGGTGGGGCTGTGACAAATTTTGTTCTCCAATTTTTAAATGGGGGTAACATGCCAGAGGAATTGAATCATACATATATTGTCCTCATTCCGAAGAAAAAGAACCCAGAGGTGATTACGGATTTCCATCCCATTAGTTTGTGTAATGTGCTCTACAAGCTGATCTCGAAGGTGCTGGCGAACAGGTTGAAGGAGATTCTCCCAGATATTATTTCTTTAAATCAGAGCGCATTCACTCCAGGCCGCCTTATTACTGACAATATTTCAATGGCTCTGGAAACCTGCCATTTTATGAAAAATGATGTATCAAGGACGGGTTCGTTTGCTCTAAAACTGGATATGGCAAAGGCATATGATAGAATTGAGTGGGATTTTCTGGAGAATGTGTCGCGGAGATTTGGGTTCGATGATGGGTGGATTAACAGAGTTATGCTCTGTGTACGCTCGGTCTCTTTCTCAGTACTTATTAATGGGCGCCCAACGGAGGTCTTTACTCCTAGTAGAGGCCTTCGCCAGGGTGATCCGATCTCACCATATTTATTTTTTTTGTGTGCTGAAGTGTTGTCAGGTCTCATTCGGAAGGCGGAAGAAAATAATTCCATTGAGGGTGTGCGCATCTGTGAGGGTGCTCCTTCAATCACACACCTATTCTTTGCAGACGATAGTCTCTTATTCTCGAGAGCTTCTGAGGTCGTTGCGAGGAGGGTGAAAGATTTGTTGAATTTATACGAGGGAGCTTCGGGACAAAAAGTGAGTTATGAGAAATCTAGTGTTTGGTTTAGTAAAGGTTTTAGCAGTGAAGTTCGTGCTTGTGTGCGCGGGGTACTGGGAGTTGAGGAGGTTGATTATCACAATCGTTATTTGGGTTACCTACTGTGGTAGGTCGTTCTAAAAAAGAAATTTATGGGCCGTTGAAGGAAAGACTATGGAAAAGGCTTCAAGGGTGGAAAGGCTTGCTACTATCTAAGGCGGGTAGGGAGGTGATGATAAAGGCAGTGGCCCAA
Organism: Tetragonia tetragonoides; assembly: GCA_038025085.1. Taxonomy (NCBI): domain Eukaryota; kingdom Viridiplantae; phylum Streptophyta; class Magnoliopsida; order Caryophyllales; family Aizoaceae; genus Tetragonia; species Tetragonia tetragonoides. The sequence goes on from CM076147.1 coordinate 3,550,637, forward strand.
TCAATCTCTACCTATGCAATGAGTGTGTTCAGTTTGCCAGCTAGTTTCTGCAATGACATTCGTTCTATGGTATCACAATATTTTTGGGGGCAAAAGAAAGACGAGAGGAAAATTCATTGGTTATCTTGGCTGAAATTATGCAGACAGAAGAATAGAGGTGGTATTGGCTTCCGAGACTTAAAAATGTTTAACTGGGCCCTGTTGGGCAAGCAAGCATGGCGACTGGTTAAAGGAGAAGGCTGGCTTTTAGGTGATATGCTGAGAGCTAAGTACTATACGCATGGTGACCCGATGTCTGCTTCCATGGGTCGCAATCCTAGCTGTTCATGGAAGGGTATTAAGGAAGCTTTGTGGGTGGTAAGAAAAGGAATGTGCTGGAGGGTAGAGAATGGAAGAAGTATTAAGGTGTGGAAGGACCCTTGGATTTATTCTGCAGGTTCCCATCGCATTATTTCTCCGAGAGGCCCTCATGATCTCAACTTGAAGGTAGCTGATTTGATCAATGAAGAACAACAGTGTTGGAAGGTTGGTGATATTCAGTCTTTTTTTCTACCATTCGAATGGGATAAAATCTTAGCAACCCCTCTCAGCTCTCGTCTTCCAGATGATACCATTTTCTGAAGTTGAGAAAAAAAAAGGGCATTATTCGGTTTGTAGCGCGTATCATGGGATCATGGATGCACAACAAGCAGAGTCACAAGCTTCGGCGTCTGTCACGGACAGGTCAGTATGGAACAAAATATGGAGTTGTAGTGTCCAGCCACGTACTAAGATGTTTATGTGGCGAGCATGTAATGAGGCTTTACCCACGAAACTCGGGTTGAACAAACTCATCCCTGCTATCCAGGCGGAGTGTGCTTGCTGCCCGGGGAGAGAGGAAAGCGGTCTGCATGTATGCGCTCAGAGACTGTGTCTTAGCTGAAGCTATCTGGGAGGAGAGTGGTTTGCTCGATATTCTGGGTACAGGAGGTAGGAACGTGTTTGATTGGGTGCATGAGGTGAAGGAACGCGTAACTGGGCCTGATTTTGAGCGCTTTTGTACTCTTACATGGGCGATTTGGCAAGCAAGAAACCGTAGCATTTTTGAAGGCTTGGTTCGAACGCCAATGGAAGTGGTTTCGTCAGTTGACAGATTGCTGGCTGAAATTAGTGCACTGCATCAACCGAAGACGAAGGTTAACAGCAGGCGTCTTTGTTTGTGGGAGAAGCCGCCAAAAGGGATAATCAAAGTCAATGTAGATGCTGGTAAAATTGGAGATGCAGGGTCAAGTGTGGGAATTATATGCAGGAACACTAGAGGTGTACCACTTGTGGGAGCTACTTTGAATTTTATAGAGAATTGGGAGGTCCTTTTTGCAGAGGCCAAAGCCGTGTTATTGGGGCTGCAGGTAGCACAAAATCATGGTTTTCAACATGTGATCATGGAGATGGATAATATCACTATTTTTAATGCTTTGAATTCTAGTAGGAGGGAGTCTAGTATAGTTGATTTACTTGAAGATATTCTTGAGCTCAAGCTTGTCTTCAGTAGTGTTATTTGGTCCTTTACTTATAGAGAAGGTAATCGAGTCGTTTATGAGCATGCACATGTGCAACCATGGGAGGTAGGTAGTAGATTTTGGGTTGGCTCTTTTCCACCCAATGTTGACTGTTTGTTGGAGTTTGATCGTTCCAAATTAATGGAAGTTTAGTATCGTTGTTGCGATATTAATTTCAAAAAAAAAAAATTAACTATACCTGTGTCTGTAGGATATATAATAACTATGAACTATACTCTCAGTGTAAAGTGTATTAATTTTATTTTTAAGAGTTGAAATCACAGTTTCTTTTACTAAATAATGCATGATGTCTGATGTACACACACCTGTTTCAATGTAAAACCGTTTTGAATAATTTTGATCAGCAATAAAATGATCGAATAATATAGTGCATATCACGTAATATTATGATGCTCTCTGTGTTTCAATTTTAGAAGAATAACTAGTTACATTCCCGTGCGATGCACGGTTTGTGTGTTAATATTATTTAAAACATTTTTACTGATGAGCATTATCAAGATATTTTTCGCATATGTCATATATGGATACAAAAATCCTCTTCTATAAACCCCTCTTTTAATATGCTTCAAACCTACAACATTGCAATAATTGTAGGGCAGGATATGAAAGTATACAATATTTTATTCGTTATTAATCATGATATAAACCTGGTTTATATAGCCAAACTTATATATTTATTGCTTTTATTGCAATTTACTCCAGTATCTGAGTGTTCAATATCCACTCTAAAAGAACACCACCAATACTACCATATTACTACTACATTTTCACTACTACAATTTCAGGCATTAAACACGCTTATTTAGACACACTTTCAAAACCGTGGAAAAAAAAATAAAAGGCAGCGGAGTCTACCACGCTTTTAGCCGTGGTTGTAAAAAAATAAACTTAAACACGTTTTGGACCGTGACAAATAAGAGCGGGAGCAAAATTCAGAAATTTTTATTTGGGGCCCGCGGTTTTAGTTTAGTATAGCGCTCAGTTGAAAAAAAAAAACTAAACTAAACAAAACTAAAACCTAGGTCCCAAACCCAAAACCACGTTTCATCTTCCTCTCTCCTTCAGTTGTTCTTTTTTCTCCACCTCTCACTTCACTTCAAATCTTCAATGGCCTCTCAATTACCAGCGTAGAGACAAAATTGTCATCTCCTTCAAGTCCTTAAGGTATGTTTTGTTCAACTTTTCTGATCCAAACAGTTATTTGGGCTTTGATTGTGATTTTATTATTGTTTGTTTCAGAATTAGGGTTTAATTCTTCAATCTAATTACATAGGTACATATTATCTTTACCTATTTTCGTTCTTTAAACCCTAATATTGCGTTTTATGTTTGATTCGTGGCAAAATTCTTACAGTGGAACAAGTTTGGTTGCAAGATTGATTTACGTGGTTCTTGTCATCTCTCTGAGCGTTCTGAAATTTCCACTCCCAATTGTGATATACAGGTCTTGTGCTTCTCCCTCCCCTCTTCTTATGTGATTTATTCTTTTTCTTCAATTTTTATTCATCTGTCGTTTCGTAGTTTTGCTATTGTTGCTGTTTATTTTATTTTAAATTTCAATTTTTTTTTTTCTGCTCCTCTGTTTCGTCTAAAGATCAGTTTGTAGTGATATGTGGCTAAGATCAGTTTATACTGATATGTGACTAAGATCAATGTGTACTGATATATGACTAAAATCAATTTGTACTAATACTCGAAGTTCTTAGACAAGTGATCTTCATGTTGTTACGCAGAAAATAGACTCTGCTCCAACAACTTTAATAGAAGTAATATACTTTGGTATGTATAAAATTTTAGTGATTTCTTGATTGCTGTGACATACCCTTTCATAAGTATTGTGATTTCTCGTTAAAAAAAAAACAAATTGTGATTCCCTACTATTTGTTGGCTAATCTGATCATAATGTGTTATCGTAGAATGTGCACACGACCGTGCGGTTAGTTTATGCCAGTGCATATATGTTCTTGTTTTACATGTTGCAACGCTGCTCTTGTAAATCAGAAGTGTAGCATGAAAAAAAATTACCATATAGTTTGAATTGCTCTTCTAGGTGTATGATGATTAGTTGATCTGCATAAAACTTTCTTTTCTTGTTATATCTTACAGAAAAGTTCAGGTATTTAGAATAGATAATAGAGATGACATTAACTCTAGCACTAAATTTAGATCCCAAGTTCCTTCCTGATCACTTCCTGTTGGAGGAAGGTATATTCATGTTGAAGACTATGCTGTTTGTGGTCTAATTTTGCTGGTGCGCAGTACGGTGATACGTAATAATGCATATATTTTCTCAGAAAGGCTTCCTCTAATTTTGAATGAACTACTAGTAGTTGTCCATAAATACTTAAAAGGTGTATGGAGTATAGATAAGGGAAGGAGCAGGTAAAGAAAACCAAGTGGAAAGGAGGGAGGGTAGTTGCCAACTCACTTAGGACGGCTGGGACTCATTCTTTCATTCAACCAGCTTAGCATTTGGTATTGAATTGAATCCTGGGAGTAGTGCTACTGACTACGTTGTCTAGTTGCTTATTCAGTTACGTCTTTGTTCATAATCAAAAACAAACTTGTAAGATTCATCATCAGCTCATTGTGATATCTAATAACCAGAAGGAGCTTATACTTAGCTGCACTTTTGTCCTGCTTTCCATCAACTTTTTGTTTGTTTTTGTCTTTAGTATTTCCGATGTATATATATCTACGGATTTGGGTTTTTCTTTCTGTGAAAATTTGATTAAATATATAGTGAAATGTTTTTTCTTTTGTGGCACTTTGATTTCATTTGGGTTAAGCACTTCTCTTCATGTGGATTATGGATATGGCTTGATATTGTTATAACTTATTTCTCTCTAGGAAAGATAGTTGATGTGACATTCTTTTGATGCTAAAACTCCCTTGATGTATAATTTTTCTTGTGTTTAAAATGGTTTATAATTTTATTTTGTTAAGTGCTCACAATATAAGTAAAATTTTCTTTTCATTTAGGTGGAAATTTATATATGTCTAAAGATATGGATAAGAGTTGGATCCATCAACCAATTGGTAGTGAAGCATATATTGAAGGTGTTAATAAATTTATTGAATTTGCTAAGAGTGGTAGCAAAGATGGATTGATTGTGTGTCCTTGCATTAAGTGTAAAGTGAGTAGGAAAAAAAAGATTCTTATTGATGAGGTTGAGAGACATATTCTGTTCAAGGGATTTTTTAAGAACTATAAGGATTGGATTTTTCATGGTCCAAAGGGTCTAATTGACAATCTACCACATCGAAAAACAAACACTAATGAGAGTGTTAGTAATGACATTAGGGATGTAGGCCAAGATGACATGGGAGGGTTATTGAGAGATGCTTTTGGTTATAATGTTTCTCATGACATGAATGAATCCCCAAGTGAACCATGTGAGTTTTTTGAGGAAAGGGTAGAAGATGCTGATAATCCGAATTTCTTTAATGAGTTTTCCTCTGCGCAACCTAATACATCTCGTACCCCAGAAGAACAAAAAGAAGAGGCTAGGTTTAGGAAGTTATTGGAGGCTTCTAATGAAGAGTTATACCCTGGTTGCACTACTTTCTCTAAACTTTCGTTCCTTTTACGCCTCTTCCATCTTAAATGCATGTTCAATTGGTCAGCCAACTCTTTAACTGTATTACTTGAGCTTTTGTTGGATGCATTCCCCCATATTACTTCATTCCCACCTACTTATTATGAAGCTCAGAAAATGGTGAAGGAGTTAGGTCTTGGATATGAAGAAATCCATGCTTGTCCAAATGATTGCATATTATATTGGGGTGAAAACTCAAGTAAAACTCAATGTCCCGTTTGTTCTCTTTCAAGATGGAAGATAAGTAAAGGTAAAGAAAATGGTACTGATGAAGAAGTTAGGAAAAGCCAAAAAGGTCCTCCAACTAAGGTAATGCGATACTTTCCCTTAATTCCAAGATTGAAAAGGATGTACAAGTCCTCTAAGATTGCTGAAGATATGAGATGGCATGATAAGGATAGGTTAAAGGATGGGAAATTGAGGCACCCAGCTGATGGATCAGCATGGAATGATTTTAATGATAGGTATCCTGAATTTTCTTCTAATTCTCGGAGTGTTAGGATTGGTCTCGCTAGTGATGGTTTCAACCCATATCGTCTAATGAATACTAACTACATTACATGGCCTGTTATTTTGACTATCTATAACTTGCCACCATGGCTTTGTATGAAGCAATCTTCTCTCATTTTGTCTTTGCTCATTCCGGGAAAATCTGGTCCTGGTAATAACATTGATGTATATTTGCAACCCTTAATGCATGAGTTGAAATTGTTATGGGAAGGGGTTGATGCATTTGATTCTTATGTTGGTGAACATTTTAAGATGCGAGGGGCTTTATTTTGTACCATTAATGATTTTCCTACCTATGCTATGTTGTCGGGATTGGGCACAAAAGGGTATATTGCATGTCCTTGTTGTAATGAAGCAACACATTCATTTCGGTGTAGTAATAAGATTTGCTATGTTGGACATCGTAAATGGTTACAAGATGATCATCCATATCGGTTCCAAAGTAGTTTGTTTGATGGGACTGAAGAGTATGGTCATGCTCCAATACGTTCATCTGGAAGTGATATTTTAAGGATGCAAGAAAGAGTGAAATTTCAGTGTGGGAAGACTTCAAAACCTTCTAAAAAAAGGGGAAGAAAAAGAGCTGCTAGTGAAGTGTTCATGGATGACTATGATGAGGATGAGGGGTTATGGAACAAAAAAAGTATGTTTTTCAGCTTGCCATATTGGGAGCATAATCCACTCCGCCATAGCTTAGATGTCATGCACATATCGAAAAATGTGTGTGAAAATGTGTTGGGAACTCTTCTAAATGTGGATGGTAAGTGTAGAGATGATGAAGGTACACGAAAGTTCCTTCAAGAAAAGGGTTTAAGGCCACATCTTTGGCTCCAACCCCTTGCTAATGGAGGATTTTCCATGCCCCCGGCTCCTTACTACATGTCTTCCGAAGTCAAAGAGAGATTTTTGAGAGTCTTAGTCAAGCTTAAAGTACCCGATGGGTATGCATCTAACATTTCAAGATGTGTCGACTTAAAGAAACGTAAACTCTCAAATCTTAAGAGCCATGACAACCACATCCTCATGCAAGATATCCTTCCAATAGCTTTACGGGCATCTCGAACAACTAAAGTGATGGACGTGCTTTCAGATCTCTCTTCGTTCTTCAAATATTTGTGTTCCAAAGTTCTTGATCCAAACGAGCTTGATGATTTACAGGACAAGATTGTTGTAACTCTTTGTAGGCTAGAGATGGAATTTCTTCCTCCCTTTTTCACCATTATGATGCACCTACTCGTTCATCTACCCGAGGAGGCTAAGCTTGGTTGACCAGTTCATTATAGATGGATGTTTCCAATCGAAAGGTTGGATTTTATTTCTAGTTTTCCTATGATTTCTTTATTAGATAGTAGCTTCTAATTCTCTTAATAATTAATATGTTATTTAGTAACCTGGAACATTTTTAAAGGTCTTTGGCTCACTTGAAAGCATATGTTAGAAATAGAGCCCAACCAGAGGGTTCTATAGCAGAAGGCTATATTTTGGAAGAGACTACTACGTTCTGTTCAAGATATCTAGAAGGTATTGAAACTCGTTTTAATAGATCGAGGAGGAATGATGATAGTAATCCTAGGAAGGGTACTTACTTCTTCAATTCTGGTGGACGCCAAGTTGGCGCTGAAAATATTATTCGCCTGGATGAGAAAAGTATGGCTCAAGCACATCGTTACGTTCTACTCCATTCTGAGGATGTCATGAAGGATCTTCGAGAGTTAGTATTCTTCAATTGCAATGAGGTTGGCGTACTTTTACGGTTATTTGAACTTATAAGTAACTTACTTGTTCCTTGAAGAAAATTTTTATACCATAAGAGACAAGAGTGCAGATCCCAAGGAAGTAGTACTAACCAGGAAATAGTAGAAGCTAAGTGGATTGTTGAAGAGTTTTCTGGATGGCTCAAGTCTCAGGTGATAAATTAAGGCTTTAATGAAGATAAGTATTTGCTAATTCAAAATCGGTACATGTATACATGAATGATTTTTCTTTTCTTATTTTATAGGTGCCCAATATCGACGTCAGCAGCAAAGAAGAGGAGTTGAAAAGAGTTTTAGCCCGTGGCTTAAATCCTCATGTTAAAAAACTGAGTGGTTATATACTTAATGGCTATAAGTTCCTTACAGTAGACCATGAAAGAAATAGAAAAACACAGAATTCTGGGGTGGTTGTTGAAGCCGATGGAGACAGTTACTATGGAAAGCTCACAGGAATTTATGAATTAGACTATTTTGGGGCTTGTAAGGTTGTGGTTTTCCGATGTGATTGGGTGGATATAACTTCACCAAGGGGTTTAAAGTTGGATGATGCAAATCGTCCTTCTGTTAATTTCTCTAAGCTGATGCACACTGGCCGATTTCTAAAAGATGACCCTTTTGTTTTTTCATCTCAAGTTAAACAAGTTTTTTATGTAGAGGATGAAATAGAGAAGGGATGGTTTCATGTTGTTAGAAACAAGCCAAGAGACTTGTATGATTTAGGTGCTGATCCAGAGAGGATTGATGATGTAGATGCTTTTCTTTACTAGTTAAGTTCAACAATGTAATAAGCTACCAATGATGACTTTGTTAACTGCTTTTCACCCTCTGTTTTGGAATCACGAATCATTTATCTCTGCTGAGCATTATCTTTTACAGGAGTATCTTTGGTTGTTAACTGCATTATTGAATGCTTTGTCCATTCAGTCCTTTATGTGAGTTTTCACATGTCGTGTGCAGTTAGTAAGCCAGACTATGGTGTCTGTGAATGTTTTCCATGAGATGTATACTACACAAATTGTGAACTCATTTGTTGTGTTCTTACAGCTTTTTGCAGGTAATAAAAAAAGAAGAAAATGTTTAGAAGCAAACGAGCTAAAGTCAATTCCACAACAAGCGAGCCAATAGAGTCAACTATGAATAAGATTGACAAGTCACATGGAAGGCGTCAATCTGCAGTCCATATGCACTTAGCCACGCCAGGGCACTCTCCTACGCAGAGAGACTCTCCATTAAGAAACTCTTCGCTAAACTTTTTTGTTTTTGTGTCTCAGTGCTAAGAGTGTAAATAATTGTTGTAGGACACTGCTAAAAAATGGTTACAGAACGTATGGAAAAATCCCCGGGAAGATTCCTAGCAGAAGTGGAGAACGAGGTTTTTGATGAGTTGATGTATAGCAATGAAAAGCCTAATCCGCGCTTGGTGGGTTATGGTTTTGGAGTGTCTTGGCGTCAAGTTTATGGACTTAAGCTCAGCTAAAGAAATTTCACGGCGCAATGGATGATCTGTCTACGATCGAAGAGTTCAATGAAATGAAAAAGAGAAATGTGGAGCTTGAGAACACTTGCGCACATCTGAATTCCAAACTGAATTGTATCACCTCTGCTCTGTCTAGGTATGGTATAGAACTTGGTGACTCAACCGAGATTCCTTCCATGGAAAGTGGTCAACAAAGAAACCATGCGGCTCATATAAATGTTAGTGCACTTAAACTTTTCTTTGTTTTATGTCTTTATTAATTCTTTCTATTGTTATCTCTTTTTGTTGAATTAGCTAGTAGTGTAAAGAGTTTATTGAAATCTGCCGTGCGTTTGTTATCACTTTGGTGGATATATATCTTCGTTGTCTTTTGTAAGCTTATTGCTCCCTATTTTCGTGGGCTTTTTTTTTTGGGTCTACGACTCTTGTCCTGTGCTCAAAGTTGCCCAAATTTGGCCTGTGGGTTTGGTTTGGTTTGGTTTCAGTTGTGTTATGTGGATTTGGTTTGGTTTAGTTGTGCCCTGTGAGCTTATTGCTTCCTATTTTTTTTTTTTTTTTTTTTTTTTGGTTCTAAGACTCTTGTCCTGTGCTCAAAGTTGTCTAAATTTGCAAATTGGACTTGTTGGTTTTGTTTGGAATCAGTTGTGTTCTGTGGGTTTGGCTTGGTTTTGTTGTGTTTTGTGAGCCTATTGTCTCTCTTTTTTCTTTTTGGGTCTACGACTCTTGTCTTGTGCTCAAAGTTGTCGAAATTTGCAAATTCGGCATGTCAGTTTGGTTTGGTTCAGTTGTGTTCTGTGGGTTTGGTTTGGTTTCTTTGTGTTCTAGTGAGCTTATTGCTCCCTGTTTTGTTTTTTGGGGGTCTACGACTCTAGTTCTGTGCTCAAAGTTATCAAATTTTGCACTTGGCCTGTGGGTTTGCTTTGGTTAGTTTCAGTTCTCATGATAATCTCTTTGCTAAGCTTATGAGGTTGTGGATGCTTGGCAGAAATGAAGAGTGTATTGTGTGCATATTTTTGTTTTATATGCAAAGTAGAATCAGGCTTTTGTGTAGAATCAGGCTTTGGTGTTGATTCAAACAAATGTTTGCATTCTGTTTTTGTTATTTTTGTATTATAAATATCTTACCATTATTTTTTACATGGGACTCATAGGCCTCTCGAAACATTTCAAGTCGTGGAAATGGAAGTCAAGATGACAGTTCTAGCCGAAGGTCAAGAAGCTCTACTCGAGTTCATGAAGATTGAAGCTGAAGATCAATTGCTCAACATTGAAGCCTAAGAAGATTAATTGCTCTGTCTTCAGCTTGTTGTCTTAGTTTACGTTTCTTTAGTTGTTTTCTATTGAATACTGTCATGACTTAAGTTTTTTTAGTACTTGTTTTCCAAAAGCTGACAAGATGACGTTTCTTTATTGACATAATAGAGATTTTTATATGCATTTATGGTGTCTTGATCAAACAACCATATATATACACATTACAGACTTACGGTAGCTACGTGTACTACCGTAATGTTAAATTATTTTTTCCGTTTTATTTTTGAATATAATTTGTCACAACTCCTCCCCAAAAAAAGTCACGGTGAAAAGCGTGGCAAAGTCTTCCCGGGAAATTATTTTACCGCTCAAAACCATTAAAATATATTTCCCGCTTAAAATTACAGGAAAGATTTCTGCACATATTATTACGCTGGTAAGCGTGGCAAACTTGAATGTATCCACGGAAAAAACCGTGGAAACAAGCGTGGTAAAAATTCCACCCAACTTTTTGCCACGTTTTTTCCAACCGTGGCAAAATATTTTTGCCACGCTTAGTAGCATGGAAAGGCCCGCATTTCACCGTGGAGAACAGCCATTCTTGTTGTAGTGTTTGTTGCATTATACTCCAATATCCAGTCCAATAAAACATACCCTAAATATCAAATGATCTTAGTGTTTGGGATCTAAATAAATCTTATATTGTACTGTGTTTGGGATCTAAATGAATATCGATACTTTAGCCACTATACAACCAAATACCTATCTATGCCACATGAATACATAATATCCAATACTTTTAGTTTTCTTTATAGATGTTTTTTTATGCATATTAAATTGGTAGACAAATGTTTGTTTTTTTGAGGTTATTGCATGAAAATAGGATGTAAGCTCTTTACATGTAATATAATCATGTATCATCCCATGAATTTTATAGTACCATTTTAATAAGTGGACTAAACGTTTACAGTATATTACCATAGAACAATTAATGCAAGCATTAAATTAATAAGAATGTACACTTTGGCATGAATATATTAACATCTCGGCTTCCTTGGTCGTTCATTAAAATAGAAAACTTAAAAATATTGTGTAAGTTAATGTTCTAGGGATTAGGGAATGACTTTTTGTAATCATAATAAAGAGGCTTGCGTTTATATTAGTTCTTATTTTGGAGAAGCCAAGTACAATGGATTAGGATTGGATGTAAATAAATGCATGGCTTACATGGCAAATGTGCTTAGTTGGCAATATCTATGTGTCAATCTAGCAAGTAACAAAATATATATATATATATATATATATATATATATATATATATATATATATATATATAACTCGTAAAAGAGAAAATCAAATAATACCTCAAAAAAAAAAAAACATCTAATAAACATAATAACTTGCGGCGCATGAAGTGTAGCTTGAACATTTTCAAAGAAATTAAGCGGAAATTGAAATTTATTGATAATCTTTGCCAATGATTAAAACTTTTAAATATTGTATCAAATTTTGATACTATGTTAATAAACATGACTTTTAAGCTCATATATAAATGTTGCATAAGTTTCAAGTTTAAGATTACGGGATGCTTCGACTTGCATGTCAGGGAACCAACAAACTATTAATACGATTCCAAGCATAGGCAAATTGTTATCCACCTCATCGTTTTCCGCACTCTCAGAAGCTACATCATGAGGCGATACCTACATAAAAGAAATTTCTGAATATATGTTCTATTTCATACTAGTTGTTAGTAGATCTAAAATCAAACACCAAACTATTCAGCATATATACCGAGTTTTTCATGCCTCCTTTTCTTTTCAATATTGTTGTTCTATTATATTAAACTAGATCGTATAAATTTTCACTTGCACTCAAGGGGGAAAATGTGAAAGTTCTTCTTTTTTTTTTCTTTAAGTGGGTCTCCACTATTTAAAGAAAAGTGGATTTGGTTTTGTTTTCATAAAACCATCATTTTTGTAATAAATAAAAAGTTACTAATGTATTATTCGATAGACCTTTATTTAATAATAATAATAATAATAATAATAATAATATTAATAATAATGGAAAAAAGTTGTTGTTCCTTGAGAAACTTCTATTCGCCTTTACTTGCACCACCATTTTGGCCCTTCAATTAACCAATTGTTGGTTTAGTGGTCAATCATCGTCATTTTTATTTTTTTAAGGTTGCTTAATTTCGAGCTGTAGAAATTAATGAAAGATAGTTTTGTCATAAAAATTATGAAAAATATTTCTTTCAAAATGACCTTAAAATGTGGTATTAACAAATGTTACTTGAAACATGGTCTTCAAAACTCATTTTTTGGTGGAATATCTCCAAATATTTCAAATTTTGAAGAAGCATATTTGAAAATGTAAAGGTAAAAAGAAATTACACATTCTACCATGTAGGTCCAAAGATACAACACGGTATGTTGGTTGAAACGCTTGAAATACATCATTTTGGTAGAAACAAATTATTGAGTATAGGTAGTATTAGAATAAATTGCTTAAATTGGAGTGATTCAAACTAATTTACACCTCAAGGAATTATTATTTTTTTGCAAGGAAGTTAGCTCGACTACTACTACTATTGTTATTATTGTCGTCGTCGTCGTTATTATTATTATTATTAATTTAAACTTTATTTGTGCAACAAGATTTTATACAAGTGCTAACATTAGACCATAAAAAATGGCTTAGAAAGAAAAGTCAAATTTGTTGCGTTGACACATGTGCATAATTTCTAAAATTTGATACATGTGTTTCTTTGATAAATCATTGTTGATATATACATATGACTAAAGTTACATATAACTATTAGTTCATTTCTAAATTTTTATTCAATTTATTTATTTTTCATAGGTAAAACCTTATATATGGAAAGATTAAAATATGTAAATGTAAATTTATTAAAAGATTTTAGTAGTTTTCTAATAAAAAACAATTATAATATCGAAAAACTCTGTAACCAAAAAATAAAAGTATATTATATATGCTAATGTATTTCCATAGGTTTAGATGCTCAGAAAGTATTTGCTATTTTTTTTTTTGAATACGCATGATAGTCGGGTTCTTTGACCCCCCTCCCCATTACATCAAGGGAGATGAGTTAGGCCTATGACCCATAAGATAAATACCACCAGCTTTAAACCCCCAACCTCGAGGTTGAGAGCTTTACTAACTAAGCTCCCCACTTTAAGTTAACTAAAAAATCTTAATGACCAAAAGAAAAGTAAAGGGAAAACATTGCAGTCATACCTCAGTCAACTCGCTCGATTGAATCTCATTGCCTATCACGCCCTCAACCAAGTTAGTGATGATTGGAACTTTCGAGCCAAAAGTTCTCCGAATCGGATCCGACCTGGAAGCAAACACCAACAATGAAAAGAGGAAAAAAAAAAACAAACTAAATTGGAAGATCATCCTTTTCATTATGTATAAATAACTAAACTAGTTAATTATTTTTCTTTAAAGTGTATACATCATACATAATGATGTACAATGATCAAGTTGTAGCTCATAGTGAAGCATGCTATCACGAACTGTGGCCGAATTGGTTTTGACAATACTTCATCTATGACTTCTGTAATAGCAACCTGCATGATCACACCAATATTCATTAGTTTGGTAACTCATTTAAACTTTCACACAATTACTATTAACATAAAATAAAAACCAATTAAATATGATATTACTTTAGCACAATAACTCTTGTGGGAGACATAAATTTACCCTAAAACAATTAAAGAGTACACCTCACGTAATATCACTTTAACACAATAACTCTTGTGGAGACAAAAATTTACCCTAAAACAATTAAAAAGTTAACCTAACATATCACTTTAAAACAATTGAATATCGGTCAGTATTTACATGCATTATGAATTAAAGTCTTACGGAGTAAACAAAACTACCATTTTCTATACGCACTATAAAATATGGGTCATTAACTATCCCATACATTAAGATTAAATTTTAACCACCAAATGAACATCAAAAATGTATATTAGATCGTTTTCATTTTTCAAACTATCAGAAGTTATGACATCTCGATCAAATAATTTCTTATTCAAAAACCAAAACAACTAATCATATAAATTTTATTTTCGTAAGGGATGACACAATCCAATATCTTTTATATATGTATCTTGTACATATCAAGAGTACAAGGCTTTCTTATAAATGATTGTAAAATAAATCTAAGAAATATATAGAGAATAACCAATGATTAATTTCGCCTATTACAATTCCCTTTATAAGAACTTTTAGACCATACTTATTAACAAAAAAAAAAATACAAATTACAAGAGTAGTGTAAAGAGGCATGAGCCATTAATCAATTATATATTGACAAGAAAAAGTTTTACTAATTATTCCAACAAAATAGAAACGGATGGAACAATGCAAAAATAGTCTATGAGATTTTAACTAGATAGTCAATTTTAAAAATTAGATATGAAAGATCGTCATAGATTCAAATCTTTTCAAGCTTAAATGTGAAACAAATACATGAGAATCATGGTAAAAGAGAAGTACACTGGGACTTTGTTCCATGGATAGAGCGGCAACAAGCTTTGGTTTCGATAAGATGTATCTGCAAACTTGATTCCACGATCTTGAAACACAAGTTGCGAAAGCAAATGATTTGGCAGGGAGTTTAGAGAGGATCGCACCAAGAATGTCATTACCAATGGCTTCAAAACTTTTGCAGGTATTTCTTAAGCCAATTCCACCCTTTCTCTGTGCCATTTTTATTTCTCTACAGGTGTATATGATTGTTTATGTGAGTATAGAATATTGTGAAATGCATATATGTAATTGGTTTGATATTTGTAGTGGGGATGAGAGCTTGGTAGGTGAAAAAAATTACCTTTTAATCCCAGAAATATTTCTAGAAGGTTCTATACTATAATAATACCGTTGACAGTCAGTCACGATTCAGTGACACATATTATCCCATTATGACCAAAATGTAGACAACCAATTACCTAATTAACCTTTCTACAGAAATGAGTATAATACTTAAATCTCGATTTTATTTAGTTTAATTTAATGTGTGCATATATCTCGTATGACAAGTATTGCAAGGTTTTCCTATAAAAAAAAGTATTGCAAGGTTTATTCGAAACACAATTAAGTTTTTGTTGTATAGGACCACCATTCGTTCTGATAAGCATTACGGAATTTGTAGTAGCTTATGTAAATGATGATCACAATTAGCATACACTATACAAATTTGTTTAAGAATACCAAATTATGTAACATAATTTTATCTATTTGAAATTCTCTTCGAAAATGAATCTACTAATTATTCTGTTAACTTGCATATAATAACGACTTTAACTTATTTTTGGAGCCCAAATTTGTTTTGTTTTAAATTTCTCGCATCTTAAACTTGTGTACCCACATATTGTAAAAGTAT
Source organism: Tetragonia tetragonoides (assembly GCA_038025085.1). Classification (NCBI taxonomy): domain Eukaryota; kingdom Viridiplantae; phylum Streptophyta; class Magnoliopsida; order Caryophyllales; family Aizoaceae; genus Tetragonia; species Tetragonia tetragonoides. Next base: position 3,566,218 of record CM076147.1, read on the forward strand.
GATCAAACATTTACTTCTATTTAATTACTCGTAACAAACAATTTTCACTTTTCTCTTCAAACATTTTAGCATTATTCCATCGGACTTACAATTAATAAGGTTTTGTTATTGCAATAAGATATAATTGGATGTTGAATTTCAAGGTGTTCAAAGATATGATCAAGGATATCACTACATAGTAAAAACGGAAACTAGTAATGATTAATACCCATCAATATCATATGTGTTCAAAGGTACCATGCATGTATCAAGTTTAATCTTAAAACTACCCACTATCAGATTAATAATTTATGCCCTGTTACAACATTCATTTTTTTGGTTTGAGATCTATTAATGGTTGAGTTTCAATTATAGGGTTTTCATGCTTTTATCTTCTCTTTTTGTTTGTAGCTCTGAATAAACTTTGTTAAACAACAATAAGAATATAAATGCCAAAAACGATGATTCAATTGGATTCGTTCATTATCAAACGAACATATTCTACTTAATATCATTTGAATTCAACACAAGGATATGTGATTTTCATTGAGAATTCCATCTTGTTCTTTAGTAAGTAGGAGCTTCATAACTATAAAGATTGTGTACAAAGAACTTGGTAACAAACCAACCGACACATGGATATTGAATGCAATTATGAGAAGTACACATATAAACTTGCTAGCATATGTATTATTGGGTGTCGAAATCCTATATTCATATATTATAACACTACACCAAAAATCCCCTATGACAGCACCCCTACGACAGCGGTTCCGTATTGGCTGCTGTCGTAGGTAAAAAATAAATGAAAATGAAATGAAAATTGAAAATAATTATACATACGACAGCGGTCAATTTTTAACCGCTGTCATATGGAGATGTACGACAGCGGCTCTTAACCGACCGTTGTCTTATGTGCCCGACAACAGCGGCTCTAAGCCGACTGATGTTCTAAATATGTCTGCTGGAAGACCTTTGCAAATTTTGGTCATTTTTTTCCTTTGCATCAGTCGACCCTCACCTCTCACCTCGCACTAGCCACCACCCCCAAATTCCTCCATTTTCACTCTCCCATCCCCAATTTCGTAATTTCAAACCCTATTCTCCCACCACTTATCTTTCTCCTCCTCCATTGCCAAACCCTCTTCATATTTCCAATTTGGAGGCCAATCGAAGTTCTAAGCGAGGGTTCTTTGTGTTTCTGGGCTTGAAGTAAGCTTCAACCTAGCTGGAAGCTTGTCAATTGAGAGATGAATGAAAGACGAGTGAATTTAGTGGGTCGAGTCCGAAACCCCTAATCTGAACTCCAAAACGCGAAACCCTAGAAACCGCCCAAATTTTTGTCTTGCGACTTGTTGCTTTTAACATCCACGAAATTGCCTCTAAAGCTTCTGGTGTCCAATTTAAAGCCCAGATCTAGCGTCGTACTCACCATTCTTTTCTCTTGTCGGCATCCAATCGTGTTTACAGGTGTTATAATCGACCCCTTTCCCTCCTACTTTTTTCTGGGTGTTTGAAGTTATTGCTTACTGAGATTGGGTTTTCGATTTTTCTCACCTTGTTCTTCAATGGTGGTTGTGGTGGTGATTGTTGTTAATTTTTTTTTTTTTTGAAATTTGGAAATTATTTATGTATGTATAATTGAGAAGTAACTAATTGTTGCTTGCGTTTTTATTATTTCGTGTTACATATCTACGCGGATTGGGAGAATCGAGAGTACACATGCCCTCTCTTTAGATTTGCTCTTACCCACACACCCACGGGACCTAGCAGGCACCAGTGGGGGAGCTAAGGTACTTAATTAAGTCGTTTTTCGTTTGTGGCTCTCGAATTGAGTAATTATAATAGCTGTGATTTTGATACCTGTTGTTTGAAGTACTTAACCTAAGCGTATGGAAATGATTATTCTGAGTACAATAATACAGAGATATCACTAATAGGTCTGTTTATGTTAGCCAGGTGGATGTTCATACTTCATGTTTGCCCTGTTCAGACTCGGGTCTATATATGATTATGAACTTAAGAATGACCTGAAAAGTTCTTTTGTGCTGAGTTCATACTATGTGATTGCCCAAAATGGATCTGATGAAGTGTTCAGCTAGTAAGCTAATTTTTATGAGTTCTACAGTCTGTTATGGCTTGTACATATTGATTCCTATGTGAGAGACAAGAAAATGCAAATCACGATTGCTTTCAACCATTTCACTGCATGCCTCATTCAGAGATAATGCCAAGGTATTCCATAGCTAAAGTTTGTATTGTACAAGCCACTGCAATTCGTTATGGTATAAAATGAACTGATGCAAAGGAAAAATAAAAAGACCAAAATTTAGTTGCAAATCTCTGATTGAGAATATGGCAGAAATGATTTCATTAATTGATATGTACAAGCATATGACAATGATTATATACATGAGTTTTCTCTACTGCTATACTAAAGCTAGGCTATATCTAACTTCTAACAGAAAAGAATCTCTAACAAACTTGCTGACTCATCACATAAATTAGTTACAGGACATAACAATCACTAACAAACTAGAAGCTCAGAGGCGCAGTACTGAGGCGCATAGACATAGCAATATGTCCAACACCTGTTTACTTGGAAGATGCGGAATTTTTTTTTTTAAGTTTGTGTTAGTAGTTGTTCTGTTTGTGAGATTGAATTCAATGGTTTTAGGTTTTGCATAATGGTGATTTTGATTGGTGTTTAGACAGAAGTTGAGGTAGCATCGTGACACTTCGAGGTTGTTTTAGTGTAACTTTCACCCATAGTTTCATTGTAGGTTTTGTATCTTCTACTTGTTCCAATGAATTTGCTGCCAGATTGTTGAATTTATCATAGTAATAATCATAGTGTTCAAGGTACTAAGTGACAGTGACACAATGGATGTCTTTTAGGGCGCACAAGCCGTGAGTATGGATGCAGAAGTTCAGAATGTATCTGTTGCTGCTTCTTTGCTGTGAGCATGGATGCAGAAGTTCAGCTGGTGTCTATTGCTACTTCTTTAACATTCTTGGGTGTGGCTGATTAACAATCTCTTGGCTCCTTGGTTTTACAATTTATATAATTCTTAACTTTGATTGGTTGAATTCTGATTAGTTACCTTTTATGTGAGTGGTATGTGTGATTTTTTTTTATATTTCGTGTTCCATGTGCCTGCATGTACTGCCACAGTGCAACATAACCGCAACAACATGTAAACAATGGTTCCAGGCCGCTGCTGTCACGCTGTCACAGCCAGCCAGCCAGCAGGCTGCTGCCCTCACGCGGCCTGTGACTGTAGGCTGCTGCCGTCACAGCCAGGGATGCAGCCTGTGACTGCAGGCTGCTTCTGTCACAGCCAGGGCTGGCTGTGAGTAGTAGTCGTTGTCACAGCCGACTGCCTCCGTCTGATCCCTTGTATTATTCTGTTTACACTTGGCAGGAACCTCCTTGGAGGCACTTGGGTTAATGAACCTATAACTGTATTTACTGTTATCTTATTGTAATGATTTTATCTCCAATTACCTTCTCATTGTAATGTATAACTTGTTGCATCTTTTAATTATATGCAATTAACTAGAAACGTGAAGTCCTTTTGCTAACAATATGTTTAGAGTCATGTTTATGGGGAAACATAAGGGAAGAAGGGCTTGTGAGGCTCTGCTAGCTGCTAGGCTGCTAGCAAGTGGTTGTGCGTGTGGGTGTATTGCTTTTGTTTTTCGTATTTTGTGCTACTGCAGATTGCTTTTGTTTTGTTTTGTTTTTTCGCTTGCAACTTGCGTGGCTAGCTTTTCTTGTCACCTAGAGCATACTGATGATAACTAATATAACTTTGTTTCTCTCTTGCTCTCAGAGGATTCCTTCGGTGGTTCCTTATGGTGATCCAAAAAATGAACCGAATTATAGGAATAACGCATGTGATGCAGGTGAAGATGAGCTTGGCGTCGGAATGCACATTCTTTTTTGTGGTTGTGGTACCTGCTGCAACTCTAGAAATTTGGAGTTATATTTTCTGTTATATTTGTTATGATATTTGTTTCTGAAGTGCGTATGTATTGTTCTTGTTGAGCAACAGGTGGTTCTGTGCTCTGTCTACTGAATTTTTGGGTTACTGCAGTTCTGAAATTCTGGAGCATTTGTATTGGTTTGAAATTTGGTTTCGGCAATTGATTTTCAAGCGCATAACCGCAATGATATTGACATGGTACTGCCACAATGCCACACAGCAACAACGTCAGGTAAACAATTCAACTAGATATCTTGTGACCTTAGATTTATCTTGCTCTCCCTGCTCCCCTTTTCCATGCCTGCATGTACTGCCACAACGCAACACAGCAACAACGAGTAAACAACTATTGTTGTCACAGCGACCCAGCAGGCCACTGCTCCAGAGCCGGGCTGCTGTCACAACGGCACAGCCGACAACCTCCAACTGATCGCTTTTTAGTAAATGTCATCATTTAGGTGGTTATCAATTTCTATCGAGTAATAGGGGAAACCGCTATGACAGGTAGAAGGCCTAGCTCAAGATTCCAGATTCGCATCTCTAATTGATGAAGTTATGAGCGTGGGCGCATTGTATGTTATGAGCTAGCTAATTAGTTTTATTTTTGTGGTAGATTAATATACTCTTTACCACTATATTTGTATTTGTATTTGGGATTAGTGTTTCTATATTTGTTATAAAATAACTTTGTTGATTAATGGTGTCTTGTATTACGTTTAATGCTCTTCATTTTAATATTTATGCGTGAGGCATAGATGGAGTTTTTTTTGCTTCCACCTCAGCCTTTGCTAGCAGTTTCTTTTTTTAAAAATAAAAAAAAAAAAAGTCAACATATGACAGCGGTTGGTCAACAATCGTTGTCGTAAGTGTCCTACGACAGCGGTTAGTCAACGACCGTTGTCGTAAGTGTCCTACGACAGCGGTTAGTCAACAACCGTTGTCGTAAGTTAAAACTAAGTCAAAGTCAGTTTTGACTCGTATACGACAGCGGTCGATTTGGAACCGCTGTCGTAGATGACTCTACGACAACGGTCGAACCGAAACCGTTGTCGTAGAGTTTGACATACGTCCGCGCTCAAGACAAAAGCGGTCGGAGCCGCTGTCTTAGGCTGAAATCGGTAGCTGTCGTAGGTGTTTATTGGTATAGTGTAATGATGTCATATGTCTGTTGATTTTTAAAATTACAAAGGGACTACTGATAGGAAGAAATTTATTTTTGACGGGGTGTATGACATATAGTAAATACTAATATTTGCCCATTCTATACACAAATTATTGTGCTATAATACCATACAAAAAGTGAATTATATTTTAAAGTAGGTTGGTAATGTCAAAGGAAAACAACAAATCACTCACTTGACTTAGATCAATAGGCAACATACAATATAAGTCAGAAACAAAGTTGTGATAAAATTGTCTTATATTCAAGAACTCTTAAATTCTTCTAATAGACAAATATATCCTCTCTTGTGATCAATTAATAATTTATTTTGGAATCATTGGGCATAGTTGGAGGAAGTTTGAGAATGAATCTTCATAACTTATTAATCTCTCCTTAAATGCTAGAATACACAAATCAACCATATTGTTCCTAGTTCAATATCTAATTGAGTAGTATGCAATTTCTGTAATTCCTCTAACATATTGCAAATAAGGAGTGCATATATACTTGAGTTCCATATTCCATTGATGAAGACTGAGAGAATCTTTAGAGGAGAGAAGAGAAGAGAATATATTGATTTGTCACACTTGAGTTTGTTATTACAACCTGCAGGCTTATATAGCCGCACCTAGCTTGAGCAATAAGCTAGCTCTATGAAAAAGGAAATAACAGAATATCTGAAATGACAGAAAAGAAATAAATGCAATAAAGGCTGTAACAAACTTGTAACTTCCTTGCACAGCTCAGTAGGACAGCTCAGCATGGCTTGCCTTTAACACTCCCCCTCAAGTGGAGAGTGTAAGGTCTCTGTAACTCCCAACTTGTCTAGCAACAATCTGTGCTGCTCAACTGAAGGGACTTTAGTAAACACAACTGTCAGTTGAAGTGATGTAGGAACATAACTAGGCGTGATGAACCCAGACTTGATCTTGTCTCTCAGAAAATGGCAGTCTACCTCTATGTGCTTAGTCCTCTCATGGAACACTGGATTTGCAGCTATATAGAGAGTAGCTTGGTTGTCACGTTTTAAATCAACAGATGGCAGCTTGGTAATGCCTAAATCCTTGAGCAAACTCACCAACCAGGTCACCTCACATGTGGTCAGGGCCATAGACCTATACTCTGCCTCAGAAGAGGATCTTGCAACCACATTCTGCTTCTTAGACTTCCATGACACAAGTGATTTCCCAAGCAGAATGCAGTAACCTGTAGTTGACCTCCTTGAGATTGGATAGCTTGCCCAATCTGAGTCACAGAAGGCTGTGAGATGTGCTGCAGAGCTGTGTGCCATGAGGATTCCCTGACCTGGAGCATTCTTTAGATACCTCAGTACATGTAATGCTGCCTTCATATGCTCAGTTGTTGGTGAATGCATGAACTGGCTCAGTATTTGGACAGAAAAAGTTATGTCAGGCCTTGTGATAGTGAGGTATATGAGTTTCCCAATTAGTCTCCTATACACATTTGGTTTTGAGAGTGGATCACCACTATCAAGTTGCAGCTTAATGTGTTGATCAATGGGCAACTTGAATGGTTTGTTGTTTGTGACCTTAAATTCTTCAAGAATATCTTGCACATATTTCTTCTGGAATAAAAACAAACCTTGCTCAGACCTTGCTATCTCAATTCCCAGAAAATATCTCAATTCACCAAGATCTTTCATGTGGAATTCCCTTCCTAGCAACTGTTTTATTTTGTTGATGTCTCTTAAATCATTTCATGTTATTACCATATCATCAACATACACCAATATTGCTTGTGAACATCCCATTTTGCTGCCTAGTAAATAGTGAATAATCTGCCTTTGACTGCACAAAACCAAAAGAGATCAAGGCAGTGGACAATTTTGCAAACCATTGTCTTGGAGCTTGTTTAAGTCCATATAAGGACTTAAGTAATCTGCAAACCTTCCCAGTTTTCTTCTGAGGCACTGAATCACTCCCCCTCTGACATAAGATTTTCTGTCCAGGAGAGGTATAACCAAGAGGAAGAGACATATAAACTTCCTCCTCCAAATCACCATGGAGGAAAGCATTCTTCACATCCATTTGGCAGGTATGCCACCCCCTCATGGCAGCTACAGCAAGCAAGGCTTGAACAGTTGACATCTTAGCCACAGGAGCAAAGGTCTCCTTATAATCAATACCATATCTCTGACCACAACCTTGTATGACCAGTCTTGCCTTAGGTCTTTCAACTGACCCATCTGCCCTGTACTTTGTCTTATATAACCATTTACATCCAGTGGCCTTCTTCCCTGGGGGTAAATCACTAATTTTCCATGTATGAATTTCTTCAAGAGCCTCAAGTTCAAGGTTCATGGCTTGGCACCATGTTTCTGACTGAACAACCTCAGCAAAGGAGCTGGGGTCTGCAGTCTGTGAGACAACAGACAAGAAGGATTGAAATCTTGATTTGAGCTCAGTGGTGGTGACATGACTCACAAAATGAGCATTAGAGGAATGAGAAGGAAGGGAGGACAAGTGAGTTGCTGCACTGACATAGTCAGAGTGCCAAGCAGGAGCCTGCACATGTCTAGATGACTTTCTAGGTGGTGGTTGATTTAGAAGTGGTGGTGAATGTGATTGAGGATCAGGTGGCTGAATTGGAGTTTGTGGTGTTAAAGATGAAGGAATAGAGGGCTGGATTTGAATTTTTGGTGGTGGAGGTGATGCAAAAGTGTCCAAAGACTCATCACTGTCATCACACAAAAAACTAGGTAGAGTCACAAGAGCAGGTTGCATAATCTGAGTGTAACTGTCTGATCTGTATGGAAAAACAGTTTCAACAAACCTAAAATCCCTTGAAACAAAAGTGGATTTAGTAATCAAGTTAAGGAGCTTGTACCTCTTTTGAGTAGCAGGATACCCCAGGAATTAAATATTTGTCTATTAATATTCATTTGATAAGTACGCACACTAACATGCCTATTTAAAAAAAGAAATCATAAATAATTTCTAATTGATTATAATTATATATGTTATATAGTGATGCTAGTTTCATGCTATCCTTAGTGATTTAGTGATCAAGTGAGGTGTTTAATAAAAAAAAGATATTAGCTATCATAATCCTCCTAAAATATAATTAGGATTCTAACCAAATTGCAGCTACTCTTACAAGTTTATTGTAAACATACAATAAATGCATCTCATCTGGAAGTACTTTTCGATACGAATATGATGGTGTAATTATTATTATTTTTAAAGATGTGTAGGATAGTCATATTCAAGTTTGAATATTAGACAAAGATAAAGTAGTTATGACGCCAATAAAACTCTAACTATTTAGCACAATTCAATTTCTCCTTTTTATTATCCGAAACTTTATTATTGATATGTTAAAAACAATTTTAGTTGGCAATTGAGTTGGGTATACTAATTACTAAGTTACTAACGTGTGAAAAAAGTGGGGTATTGTGGGGAGATCCATTATATAGTTATAATATATATGGAGGAAGATTCCACATTAGGACTCCATATTGTAACAAATCAGATGGTTGAGTTGAACTGGTGTGTTACGTTTAAGGATGGGGATTGGAGAAGTAAGCTAGGTAGGTTATTCACTTGTTTGTATATAACTAAACAATTCTTATTATTAAATTAAGATGGGTTGGTGTAGTGGTTCAGCAATTCATCCCTTAAATAAGTGGTTAGGGGTTCGAATCCCAACTCTTGCGAATGGAAAAAATTCCTTGGCCAACTCCTTACCGCTTAATGCGCTGACAGTTGGGGCGAGAGGATTAGTCACCGTAGTTGATGGTGGATACCCTTTGCAAAGACCAAAAAAAAAAACAATTCTTATCATTAGAAATCATTAGACTTAAGTAACTTCTAGCTTGTTTAGTTCAGTCATTATTGTTGTTACCTCAAACTCTATTTTATTTATGACTGTTATATATATATATATATATATATATATTATTGTGTAATTGTTTCCCTATTCTACAATGGAAAATTTTACCCTTTTTCCAAAAGAAAAATGTAGTATTGCCTTTCTTAAATTTTTATCGCTTTATTTCTTTCTTAAAATCAAAGGCTTACTTATATATTCTAAACATATTGTAAATGCATCTCGTTCTGAAATATTTTTCGATTCGAATCTGATGGTGTAATTTTTATTATTTTTTGAGATGTATAGAAGACGTTATATATGATTCTGAGTATTTGTCAAAGATCTGTTATAACTCTCTTAAAACTCTAGCAGTTTATCTATACATAATTTTATACTGGTAAGGATACTAAGACTCCTAAGCGTTTTACACCAGTTATTTTTCGTCTTTATTCTCGCTTAGATGGCGCGCTCTTAAAATTCTCGCCTACGTGGCACGCTTCATTGCTCCCAAAAAATGCCTCATTTATTATTATTATTATTATTATTATTATTATTATTATTATTATTATTATTATTATTATTATTATTATTATTATTATTATTATTATTATTATTATTATTATTATTATTATTATTATTATTATTTATTTATTTATTTATTTATTTATTTATTTATTATTGATTATTGATTTATTGATTATAGATCATCATCATCATCATTAAAATAAAATTTTCATCATTAGTTTTAGTGTCTATTTACTAATTCCGCTACGGGTAGAGATGTACATTGGCCATGTCGTGTCACATCTCGTGCCTTCGTACCTGGGATTTCAGGAGTCACGACCTACGACCCATCAAGTGGCATCGTGCCATACCGTGTTTTGCCGCCTCACTCCAAAGGGTGGCCTAGGTACGACCCATGGCCCACTGTCACCATGCCGTGCCACGGCCACCCGTGTACCCAATGCTATTGTCTATTTATTCTTTATAGTTTATTATTCTTATTATGTGGTCATGTCGTATCGTGCTTATGTATTGATGTTTTTCAAGATCTAGCGCATACACAGTCCACAACTCACTAGTTCATGCCATGTTTCATGCCATACCGAGGCCGTGCCCGTTCCATATCCGGACTGGGTCGTGCCGTGTAGCGCGCCCATCCGGCCCATAACAATCTCTATAATTAATACGGGTTTAAAATTTAAAAATGAACATGGGCATTGGATCTCACAAAGCAACTTGAAATGCATCCAAGCCCAATAATAAAACAGTCCAAAAACCTCAAACTCAATCGGGTCATTACTCATTCCAAAAGCCCGAAGATCTAAAATCCATATTAAATATTTAGGGTTTCACTATATATTCTTGCAAACCTCCTCACTTCTTATTTCCGCTCGTTACGAAAACACCTGACCACTCTCTCTCTCTCTCTAGAGATTAGGGTTTTGAGTGTTCATCGTTTCGTCATCTTATCACCATGAGAGCCAAGGTAATAATCTCCATTAAACCTTCTTATTTCTTCGATTGAATATGAATATGAATTTCATAGAGTTATTTTTCATTATATTGATTTTGATGTAATTCGTTATTGATTTTGTTGAATTATTATTGCAGTGGAAGAAGAAGCGTATGAGGAGATTGAAGAGGAAGCGCCGAAAGATGAGACAGAGATCCAAGTAGATTATCGATTTCTGAAGCTCATGGCGGTTTAGTTTTTCGTTTGTTGCATTTTGTCTTTAAATTCGCTGATCTATCTAGTTTTTGTTTAGTAATTTTTGAAGTATGTAAGGAACCGTGTTATTATCAGTATCATGTTCTGATACATTTTGTTCGACTTGATATTTTCCAGTAATTCAACCTGAGTAATACACTTAAAATCTCGTTTTTTTTGTTTTTCTCTTATTGTTCATCTTATATTTGTTGATTGATTGATTGATGGCTTTTCATGAGTTGTTTTCTTATTAGGAGTTTGCTTTGAGGTAGTTTATAGTTTGGTGCATTTAAAAAGAATTGTCTTTTTTAGGTTATTTTGCACTCACTAATCTCAAAATCAGTGATTCTTCTGAACTGTAGAGTCATGTTATGAACTCTTAAAATTATAGTTTTGGTGCATTTGAAAAAGTTGTCTTTTTCAGGTCGTTTTGCACTCACTAATCCGAAATCAGTTATTTTTTTGAACTGTAGAATCATGTTATGAACTTTTAAAATTGCGCTTTGTGTTTAGTTGAGTTCTTTGCTATATCTGATTTATAAGTTCATAGTGGTGTGTTCACCATAGTAATGGTTATAGACTTATTGATTGTTGTAATATCAGTTTATATTAGAATAGGATTTTATTGCAACCTTTCAATTGGTAGGTTGTACAAAGTTGTCAAGTTTAGGTCACTGAACTTGAAAGAATTATGAACAGTTAGGATTTTATTAGATTGTTTGTTCACATGAATCTTAGAAATACTGTTAGGAATTTTATCGCGAATCTTCTGAAATAGCATTGAAATGTATTCTTTATTAACAATTTCCATAGTAATCCTAACTCCAATTGATACTTGACTTCTCTAAATATTGGCTTTTGATAATTGTATTTTATTTGTTAATCTAAACCCATTTTTAACAAACGTCCTGCTCTGTTCTATTTTGTTTGTTCAAGACTTTTAAGGCCTCTAAATAGTCTGTTATGTGTTTCGAATTCCCGAACTATGAATCTACTATAATTGCTTATGTTTACTCTCTTTTAAAATGCGATGTCATTGTGATTAGAGTTAACTTTGTCATAGAATCAACCTTGTAAGTTGTTTCCTTTGGATAGTTTTGACAAATACAATTGAACATCGATAAAAAAAAAAAAAAAAAGGTTAGATGAGGCTATGTATCATTAATGGCATAAAATTGTAGGATTCAGAAGTTTTGAAATACTCGAGGGAGTATCGTTGGATTCACCAGAAAACTTTTAAGTAGGGGGAATGGCAATTTTCGGATCTCTATTGAGACATCATTCATCAATTGAACATCTCTCAGCAAATACCAATTGTGTATGATCAAAAACTCCAAAAAGCAAAACAGAAAATGAGTAACGCTATATCCATGGCCATCAAGACCACCATGACTTGCGCGGTACCATACTACTACCATCTGCAATCAAGACCATCATGACTTGCCCGATACCATACTACTACCATCTGCACTCAGCGCTTCTCGAACGAGAATACCAACAGGAGTACAGGTTGTCTTGTATTTCATGGCCTAAGGTATTACATAGCTTCCCCGCATGCATCAACCCAGCTATAGCGAGAAACCCTGAATCTAAGGCAGCTTGCTGGACAGTACTACTAACGACAACGGCAAAGGCGGTTAATGACCATCTGGAGAACATCCGGTCTTTGCTCGCCTGCGAAAGAGAATATCCCTGCCTAGCTGTTCCGAGTCTCAGAAATCTCCAGGAGCAAAATATAATAGAACCTTTAATCAGGGGGAATGACAAGTTGAATGTGCGTCCAATTTAATAGAAAAGGGGGAGCGTTATGTGCTTCAGGCTAAGGAGGAGTTGAGTAACTCGAGTGAATTGAGAGAGGTGGGTGTCGCAAATTGAATTGTTCAAAAATGGCGTTTGTGTTACTCCTTGTTAATAGCATTGAGCCATTGATATGATTCAGTAAAAGGAAATGACTTTGCAGGAGATTGAGTGAGACGGAAGCAGTAGATATTTGACTTAATTTGCTTACCAATGAAACAACGATAACAATCTCCTTAAGTAAACAGAGTAATGCAATCACCATCCACATTTCAATTGCATTGCATGAGCAGTTATAACTAAGTAAACGATCCAAATATGCCTATCAAATAAGTATCATGTACGTTCTCAACTTCCAGAGCTATCTCATCGGTCCCTTCATAGCCCTGTCTGCTCGCGGACGGTGGAGTTCCAGTGGTTCTTGATGAATTCGTTGGTTTGGTCGGGGTGGAGGCAGGCGATGTAGCCGATTGTTGCCATGGGTCTCGTGTGCCCAAATGATGTTGGCGTCTTCAGCCCTGTGGAGCAAAAATTAGTTTCATAAGCGATTGGAAAGCACAAACTATTTGGTAGTTGTGTTTTTCATGTCGGAAAGTTTTAGGACATAAAAGGGCATTTTGGTTTTCCTTTTACCAGCTTTCAAGTCCTATGCATTCATTACTTCAATTAGTAATGCAGTAACGTTTTATTACTGTATACTCCCTCCGTTCCAAACAAATGTTTACAGTTGTTTTTTCAAGGTTAAAGTACGCAAACATTGACTATAAATTTGTGAAAAAATACGAAGATTTATAATGTAAAAATACTATGGTTAGATACATCTTAAAAATTACTTTTGGAAAATAATAATTTTATAATTATATATTCATATAATTGTAATTATTTACGGTAAAGTGGTACATTGAAAACGGTGAAAAAGCAACTGTAAACATTTGTCTAGGACAGAGGTAGTATATACTACATCAATGATCAAACATTTGTCAAGTGAAAAAAGAGTACTTAATCTGACTCGACATGCTTAGTAACCAGTGTGCAAAATTAGAAGCTGTAAACGGAAGACTTGGCTTCAAAGCTTTTTCGTAAAATGCCACTCGTATAATGGAGTAAGTAACTATATTGAATGTTAGATAACTACTGATCACAGTATTGACACCATAAATTAAGCAGTGAAAATAAGATAATGGGGAAAACCATATGCCACAACTAGAAAACTCAACTTATTTTTTTATTTTTTTTCTTCTTATCATTGTTCATAAAATTGACAAATGATTAATAATGTTACAAGACAAAACATTGCTTAATGGTACAAAGTCTTCCAAAACTGCTCCAATTAATTTCTCTATCTCGATAGAATGAGCTAATATAGTTCACACAATAATCAACATACTTTCTCCACACCCATGCGATAGGCAGCACCATTACCACCAAGCTCTGGCAAAATTTGGACCTGATCGAGGAACTTCAATTTGACAAATAAGAATCCTTGTTCAATTAGAACTGACTGGACCATTATCCTCAGTATAGGATCAAATGTTCACTCTTTAATATTGAAGAAACCCAACATTTGTTGTTCCACCGGATCAGTTTTTCCAGCAATGACTAGGCAATGAAGTGGAGCCCCAAAGTCGACATTAAGTAGTTGCCCCATTGACCCTGCCACAATGGTCTGATCTTCACTTCCTAACCGAGCAAAACCCACGCAAGCAGTGTCCTCGTTATAAACTGCAAACAATAGTCATCCTTGTTATCTTTCAAAATCATGGATGGTTAAATATTTAGCAAACTGAATTATCGTCAACACAAATTTCAAAGAATGGCAGCTCAAAGAAAAACATCAACAGAAAAGCCAGATAGGTATCTTAAAGCACTGAACAGTCATACAATAGCGTATCAAGCATGAGCCTACCAGATTCTCTACGTGTGTGCTCAACCTCAAGCAGTTGTTCTATTGCAGTTCCAATTGACATGAACCTTGGTGGTTCATATACCTTTTTGCCCCTGGAAGTATTTGCAAGCGATATATTACATTAATGAAACCTCACATTTCACAAAAAGAAGGTATGCAATTTAGTGCAAATTGCAATTGCTAACCTGCATAAGGATTCAAATGAGGGTTCCTTCACTTTTATATCTGTGATCATAAAGATTAATTATGTCAAAAAGATGAATACAGCAACAGTCCCATTTCAAGTTTAAGCAGAATGAAAGATTTAGAATGTCAGTCAACTTTAGTTCGAAAACAAACATAATCACCAATCCAAGTTATCTAGCATCATTGAAAGACATTGCAAACATCAACCTTTGCTTTTAAAAACCACTGATCTATAAATATAGGCTGCAGACCTGTTGCGTAACACTTAGGCTCAAAAACCTTGATATAATGGCTTCTATCAGGTTTTGTCTCAAGTGCTCATTTCAACAACATGAAAAAAAGATTTTATTTGATAAGTTTGCAGAAAGAAATTTAGACTATATATGCCATAATATAACACATTTCTTTCTATTTCTTCGCCTTTTTTTTTGGGGGGGGGGGGGGGGGGGTTCTGGCCTCTTGGGGGGTGGGGGGTAAGGAATCAAGTTTGAATGTTCCATACTTCCATTGAATAACAAATTAACAACTAACAAGACAAGTCCCTTGGAACTCCAAAATAATGAGCTCCAACACATAACTGTTATCTCCCTTAGTTTGAAGATTGTGAGGGTATATTCTCTTTGGTAAATAACACTTTTTTCTTATGTCATGCGCTCCCGACTAGATGCTCACATCAAAGTAACAAATCTCCTAGTGGGTCAAATAGACTCAACCTTACACATTACATACTCATATGTGCCTTACTTGCCCATGTATATGATAAAAAAGATGGATCTCATTAGGGTCTAATCTGAGATTCATCATGCAGTCCCAGCCATCCTTAGACATGTCATGTGACTCAGAACTAGTGGTGGACCCAGAAAATTACGAGTTTGGGTGCAAAAAGAATAAAAATTCAGGAATATGGAAAAATTGAAAATTTATACAGGAATAAGGAAAATAAAATTAAGATAAATATGGTTGCAAGGGACCCCATACCCCAATGGGTGCGTCTGCCCTAAGAAGAATGGTAATGCACATCTCTGAATCAGAATTGTCCATATTAGAGGGAGAGGAAGCAGCTGTCACATGTTCCAACTGATCTGCGGAATAGAACTCTCCTGATATCGTCAATTTGTCACCCTGAAGACACTCTAAAGGTGCCCACACAATGGATATTCCAGACAGAGCCTAAAATCCATGATGGGGCAATAAGTCCCAGCTACCTTTCATAAGCTAGCTAGAAATTTGAAAAAATATCACTGACAACTGACACCTTGTTTCCCATGGCCATCATGATGATCCATCGCCCACCAATAAAACATGGGGCACTTCTTATGTACAACTATAAGAGTGTTCCGAGGACTTCATGGCCTTAGATAACCTTAATACTTTTTTCGGCGACTCTATAGTCTAAATAATGTCTACGGGTGGATCCATAAAGCCCATAAAGTCAAACAGAAGGGCCTTCCTCACATGTGAGAAGCTACTAAGCAGTACATGGGAAAACAGAAGGGACTATTAACTAGACACAAGCGTCAAGGCTCTGAATACTTCCACCACTACCAAGCCAAGATAAATAGTAAGCATGATCCCAAGACCCTCATACCCCAAGACTGCATACTAACTTGAGCATCAAAGGGCCTACCTTAAGATAGTTTGCACTGTTGCACACAGTAGGTCTGCTCTACCACATGTTGTCACTACATATATAATGTTGTGTAGCGAAGTTTTTACTGGAGGAAGCCAATTTGGCATATAACACTGATTTAGATTGTATAACAGGTTATCATGTCTACTCTGCATAGCTGTTGGCTATATCACAAGCTATCTAAAGCTTATACAAATTACCAAAGGGCCAGACTTCTGCAGTTCATAGTTTGGGCATTCTACTAAAGGACAATACTAATGTTGAGAATACCAAGAATGAAATTAGCATGTATACCACGACATAAAACTAGAACTCAGAGCGAAAGGTCTAATTACATAATCTTTTTGTGAGAACAGCTTTGCCAGGTCCAACAGCATAGCATAACCTATGTGGGCATGAGGGGAATTGGGGGGGGGGGGGGGTACAGCTGATTTGGGTCTGACAAAGCTTGATTAATTTAATGTTCTTTCAGTCGAGTAAGTTTTGGACAAAGATAGCAACAGAAGGAAATATAATGTACTTAACAGAACAAAAAGAGAGATAATCTCACCCAACAAACAGAGGGTATGCAGACCAAGGTCACGATTTCTTTTAATCTTTTCATAAAAGCTGTCAGGTTTCCACGTTTCGGTGAAGAAAGGAATTGAAATTGTCTCTCCATAGCGGTACAATTGTAAGCCACAAACTCCAATGGCATTCATGACTGATGTATTGTGAACTACTTTCACCTCAACTCCTATCTGCTTTGCCCTGACAACAAGATCTGTATGTGTGGTTGCTCTGTGTAGGGGGAAATAGTAACAATCAGTGATATGCACAAAGAACCTCAACTGTAAAAAGCTCATAAGAGAGTACACCATAGAGAAAAGAACCAGATAAGCGGATAGAACAACTATTTGTAACCTGCAAAAGTTTTGGCTACAGTGATGGAATATCTTTGATTGCTCTAGTCTAGTGTAAGCTCTGTCTATCTTCTACCTCTAAAACTTGACATAATAAAAGGGAGGATAAATCCTAGAGTATACTACCAATTGTTCCAGATCTTTTCTTTTCTTTGAAACATTGCAAGTATATTAATCCATTTCCCAAAGGGATGCCAATGTGAAATCCTCCACACAAAAAAAACTCACATGTGCAGGGCATTGTCCCATACACCTATCTAACCGGTACATATACAGTCACTCATATATAGTACCATACACCTATCTCTCCGGTACATATACAGTCACTCATACATTGTATCTCACAGCCAATCCATACACTTTTTCCTTTAGATCTGTTTGTCTATACAAGCATAGTATCTAACTAAGACAAGATACTGAATATGGTAACGGCCAACTAGGTCAAGCTATAGGCCGTTGCCATCCCCCCCCCCCCCCCCCCGTTTGCATAGCAAAAAACCAAGACAAGATAATGAAGATACTTCACAATCTGCTCACAGCTTCTGGTTCCCACCTCAAACAATCTGTAATTTCTTTGCCTCCACAGTTCATATACTGTGGCAGCAAGTGCAGCACATTTTAATCTCTGACCATGTTGCTTGCCCCTGACATGCAGTTTAAAATATCTTAATTCTCTCTACAGTGACAATGGCTGCCTGTATATTCCTATCCAATGAAGAATTTCTTGCCCCACATTTCTGGAAATCTCACAAGCAAAGAACAAATGGCAACCAACTTCAGATGCTCTACGGCATAAGTTGCGTCGACTTACAATGTGCATTCCTCTCATCCTCAACTGATCACAGATTGAAAGTTTGTTATATGCAGCTAGCCACAATTTTACCCTGTGTCGTGGCATGCTTACATATTCCCAAATGGTTCTGCTCCATCTACATTAAATGTAATAAGTTGATGTTGCAGGAAACTTCTCACTTAGGCACCACTGTTGCATGGTCTGCATTGCTTCAGCCAGCCCCCCACATTTCTCTACCAGCTGATCTCTGCATTGTAATAGCCTTCTCCATAGCCAAGCATCCCCTTGCTTAGGCTCCACCTTCCAGATAGAACTGTTGGAAACATGGTACCTCCTAGCCCAAGAGGCCCAGAGGGGGCTAGTCTTGTTCCAACAGCCACATCCATTTCAGAGCCAATGCCCTGTTCCCTTGGTTTTAAAAAGCGCGCCTCAAGCGCGCTTAAGCGCGAGGCGACCCAAGGCGCAGGTGTCATCGCCTCAGATGGCCAAAGCGAAGCGTTTTCCATGAGGCGAGCAAAAGCGCGCGCCTCAAGCCGCCTCAGAGTAAAGCGCGAAGCGGCCTGAGGCGGCCGCCTCATGGGCTGACGCGTGATTTCGGCCTGAAACAGGCACAAGATTGAAAAAAAGAAAAGAAAAGTGGAGGAGAAAGATGAAAAAGGGCCGGAGATGGTCGATTTCTCGCCGGGGATGGTTGATTTCTCGCCGGAGATGGTCGATTTCTCGCCGGTCATGGTCGATCTTGTATATCCTCTTTCAATCTGACTCCTTTCCGATCTTCTTCTTTCCTCTGATGCCCAATTTTCATGTTCTCTTTCTTCGCATTCTCTCTCCTCTGTTTGCCTTCTCTGTTTCTATTTTTATGGGAGATTTTATGGGAGAGTGAGCTGCTTTATGGCTGTGTCCTTCTCTTTCCTTTATTACGTTATTATTAAAGCTACTTTTTCAGAAGTCTTTTTGACTTTTCACTTTACCGAGTCCTTTTCTACTGACTCTCTCTTCTTTACAGCTGTCTACAGCGGTTTGCTTTTTTTAATTTTTTATACCAGGCTATAAAAGTGGCCCTTCAAACTTCACTTCTTTTTTGTTTTTAAATTTTAACCGTCACTAACCTATTACGCCTACTACTCCTTATTCGCCTACTACAGTCCTACACCATGAGATGACTCACATTTTTTTCTTTTTTAATTTTATATCCATTTCTTGGATTAATCCTTGAGAATAAATCTGAAAAAAAAAATAAAATAAAAGCTTTTAGAATGCATTTTCAGTAAAGAATTATTGTAAAATTTATTTTATTAATATTATATTTCTTAAAAAATATGCGCCTCGCCTACGTGAGGCGTGCGCTTTCGCCTCACGCCTCTCGCCTCGGCGCTTCGACCCCCTTGCGCCTCGATGCGCCTCGCGCTTTTTAAAACCAAGCCTGTTCCATGATAGTACCTCTTTAATGTTGATACCCCCTTCCTCATGAGGTTTGCACATTTATGTCCACCTCATAAAAATCATTTTCTTATGCTCAGGTCCTCTCCCCCAAAAGAAGTCTCTTCCCATTTTATTTATCTCACCAATGATACTTTGAGCTTGAGGTAAAACAAAAATGGAGCACCAGAAATCTTAAGGCCAAACAACAAAAGAATTTAATAAAAAGCACCCTTCCGGCATAACTAAGGAATTTTGCTGGATATGCTTCTTATTTTTTCCAGTAAGGGCTGACATAATGCATTAGTAATCCTAGCTGCACTTCAGGCTCAGGGCATCCCCAAGAAACGGAAAGGAAGCTTACCAATAGCCAGTCTTGTCTAAATTCTAAAACTTGCTGTTTAACTCCATTATCAACTCCTTCAAAATAGATGTTTGTTTTTATGGGATTTGGGTGCAAACAGGAGATAGCAGAAAATTGATCAATAGTGCTTACCATACAATCAACTGAGGGCACATCTCCTCTGGAAGACAATAAAAGATTGTCTGCAAAACTCAAATGTGTGAGCTGTAAGCGAACACATTTTGGGTGGAAAAAAAGAAAGCACTAGACTGGCAGGCTCTTTCCATTATTCTACTCAAGACCTCCATGCAGATAAAAAAGAGGTAAGGTGACATAGGGTCACCTTGCCTCACTCCCCTCTCTTACCAAGGAAATAACCCTCAGGGGAGCCACTGAAGTTAACAGAAAACATGGTTGTAGACACACACCTCATGGTCAGCTGCAAAGACCTGTGAGGAAACCCAAGCCCAATGAGAGCTTTCTCTAAGAATGTCCAATCAAGAAAATCACATGCCTTGCGAATTTCAACTTTTATCATCGCCCTTGGAGATATGCCCTTCCTCCCATAGTGCTTCATTAGTTCATGGGCAAGAAAAATATTTTCAAAAATACATCTACCTTTGACAAACGCAGCCTGTTCACCCTCAGTAATCTCTATCAAAATAGGTAGCAATCAGGATGTGAGTATTTTGTGATTGTTTTGTAAAGGATTGTGCAGCATGGAATAGGACGGAAATCTGTGACACTCTTGGGGACGGAACACTTCGGGATAAGGGTTACCACAGTAGCAGTAATCTGTTTTAGAATCTTCCCGGTGCTGAAGAAATCCTTTATGGCTGCGTAATCTGGGCGTCAATTATTAGCAAATAAGGCCCTCCATCTTGGTGACCATTAGCCCCATGGTTAGAAGAGACCCCATTTCTCTCAATTTATCCAGAACCCCCATTATCATTTACAGGTGGGTTATTAAGATTACTCGACCCACATTAGTATTCAATTCTCCATGATGCACACCATTATTCACATGCTCAGTCTATTAGGATCAATTGAACTTGGACTCTCAAAAAACTTCGGTCTCTCCACTTCAGCCTTATCACAATCAGAAGAACGCAAAGCATTAATTGAATTCAGAACCCCAGTCCTGAATTGATGACAGGAACACCGTCAGTGCCGCGATTAATGGCCCCCATGAATTTGCACAACTGAACGGGTGAACGCGGTAACAAAACGAACGTCTGGGTTCCATTTTTCTCCACCGCTACGATTCCATTACCAGCACCAATATTATCAGAAGAATAAGAAGCTTTCATTGTATCTTTATTCTTGGTTGTTTTCTTAGGAGGTTTCCCCCGTCCTCCCATGGCGATGAAAGGGCTTAAACACCCAAAGCAACAACTTGCAGCACCGCCTTTTCGAGAGAGAGCGGTTTTTCAGTTACTTGATAGTGTTTTTTCAGTTAAAAGCGTTTAATTATTGTTCCAGATATTTTTTGTAGATAACATGGGCATACAAGCTTTGCTTGACTAATCCCATCAGCCCTGAAGTTAACGAGGTAATATGAGGGGACTCGAACTTGGGACCTCTGGAATATATGAGCTACCCCCTCACGGTTTTTTTGTTCCTCTATTCACAGCTTCTAATGATTCAAGTCAAAGTACTACTTGCAAATAACCAAGAGCAACATCATTCAAAAAAGACACCAAATTCAAGTAGCAAAACCCTCTAACAACCAGATTCACAATTTCACAGGCCTAGAGGGCCACAGACGTCCCAACTTCCAGAACTATCAAAAAACTTAGAGTGTGAATTCGAAAGAAGCAAAATCAATAAATGTAGTCCACGTCTACACAACCATGAAACCAATTCACAGAGCTAAGACCTCCACTTCAAATTCATAAAATAACCTCAAATCCAACATTCTTCATGATCAATCCAGGTGAACTGAAGTGACACACCAAGGATGAGGGCATACTTAATCTTATACCATACCCAACTGCAACATTGGCCCAACACTCATGCCCTAAACTGGAAAGGTATAGAATGGCCTAATATGACATCTGAACTGGTCCATCGCAATCCAAGCTAAATAAACTAATTAAAAGTATGAACGGTTTCACCTCTATCATAAAGAACAACACCATTCACATCAAATTGAACTAGAAACAAATAGGGACAGAATAAGATATGCAAACATACCCAAAAGGATCACCAACAACAAGGAAAGCAACATCAGAATCACGCGCTTCGGAAAGCATCACATCAGCCTTCTCCTCAACCATTTCTCTATCCGCCACAATCAACGACTTCCCATACAATTGTTCCTACAATATATCCAAACAAGACTTATTATTACAACTACCCAACAAAAGGAAAAACAATTCCCATAAGAGATACAATTACAATAAGAAGATAAGGAAAAATAAAATAAAAAGGAGAGTATTTACCAAGGTAGAGAGGCCATCAGTAGAGATGCCAAAAGAGAGGAGAGAGGTGTAAGCTTCAATATAGACACTTTTGCATTTCTTGACAGCTTCTAAACCTTTTAAGGTTATGTCTTTCTCATCCCCAAGACCAAGCCCTATTATATATAGCATTTTTCCACCTGCCCAATTCACAAGAAAATATTACCAACTTCACTTCTTCAGTCACTTAATTCATACCAATTGCTCACCGCTTTAACTCAAACTTAAATTGACTAGGAGAACCCTAACCCTCACCTAGAGCTGGGCATCAAGACGGGTCGGCCCATTTATTAAATGGGTCGGGTCGGGTCAGGCCAAACCATAAGCGGGCCGGGCCGGGTCAACCCATTCTGGCCCCCTTTTTTTTTCATATGTGTAATGAACAGACAACCTGTTGGATTTTCTTTTTTGGCAGGTCACCCCATTCTGGCCCATTTATCCCACTGTGTACTGTAAACATAAAAGGGCGCCCTTTCTCGCTGTGAAGCAAAATTTCACATGACATACAAAGGCACATGATCTTTTTACTTTGAGAAGATGCAGTCAATCAACACAAAATCCAAAAGTAACCCACCAGAACTACACACACTTACAAGAAATTCCATCAGCAGAAAACACAGAAGTTGTCAGAATAATTTACTTAATATTTCTAGTTCTTATTTTACAAGAAATTCCACCCCCCCCCCCCCTACAGCAACGACAACCACAACATCTTCTTGACCACATCTGGGGAGCTGAAGAGGTCAATGACTCTCTTGTAAACATGCAACTCAAACCTGTCAAAGGTGTTGGTACCTGCAAGATTTAACATTAAACACAATCAAATTTTGCAGAGGCACAACATACGGAGATGAAACCATTAACATGTATTGTTCAATAAACAGCTTGCATATCTAAAGATTTACATCTACGGTGGCAGGTATCTGCCACTTCTCCAGCAACAGGGTTCTTTAAAAGTCACTAGCAGCAGTTAGAAGTGTATGTTTATAACATTATACCAAAGAAGTGTAAGTTTATAAGCAACATAAACAACATAAATGAAAATAGAACGCAGAAAACAGAATATAGAAACCAACAACAGTTTCTTAAAAACATTTTATGAGGTATAAAAGGACATAGTAATACCTATAATAAGAAAAGATGTGTCATCCTCTTCGTCCTCATCGGCGTCCTCATCGACGGCCTCATCACATCTAAACTTGAACATTTACACTTCAAAATAGCACCAACATAAACACCATGGCAAAGCAATTTGAGGACATCTACTTTTTTTATTGATGCTTGTGTCGTGCTCTGCTCTTCTGCCCTTATAAGGGCCTTTTATCATTCCTGAATTTTACTTCTTTTTAAAGGATGCCCTTACTATGCATGCTTTAACTTGGTTTGGTAAAAGTATGCTCTCACTTTTTCTCAGGACAAATATACATGAATTTTACTAACTGAACTCAAATCACGAACTGTATAATGCCACAATACCCAACTTCTTTGCATACCCATTTGAAGCATTTCAGAAATACAGCCATACATTTCAAGATAGAAGGCAAACATACTAAAAGGAGACCCATTTAACCAAAATCTTTCATTCAGGCATTTAATCAAACACATGGTAGGCGAAATCAATCAACCAATTTTCTCAAATTAAAAAACGCAACCGTGAACTGACCAGGCTACAAATTAGTTATGGGGCGTCAAACAAACCCATAAGATATATAGCAAACAAACCAAAATTTACAAGCATAATTGTTATTGCGAACTTGACCCAATAATTAAACATTTTCAACAAATGGGGAGATAACAGACATCAAAATTCAGCATACCCATTTGGTAAAATTCAGATCCCGAATTCACAACGAAACCCTAGATAATCACACGAAATGAAATGAAATCGAGCAAAATTATATATTGATTACCTTATTCTTAGCTAGGCTAGATAGTCTTGATAGCATTCACTGAACAGATTATCTCTTGATTACCGCAAGCTCTCAAGAAATGGGTTTTTAGAGAGAGGGTGAGACTTGAGAGGAGAGAGAGTGAGAGACTGACAGTTTGACTAGCGGTTCACATTTTTTTTCTTCTTTTGACCCGCGCTGACCCGTTTTATTTTCGAAGTTGCTTAACGTAAATCACAAATTGTTTAACGTAAATCTTTTTGATACACAATTTTCAAAACTACTCTTTTTATTTGTAAAGGAACATCCCCTTCTTCCTTTTCTCCTCTCTCTCATCACTCCGTCTAGTCAATCAATATGGATAATTTTTTCGATCAAAATAATATCTATGATGAAATTAATGATGGTGATGATATTGAGATAATTATCATAATTTAGATTAGCTTTTTACAATTTTTTTAATTGTTTTGGATTTTTGGGTGGTAATAGGTTAGGGTTTATTGTAGGGGGATGTTGGGCGGCGGGCTTGGGGGGCGGGCTTGGTGCGGCGGGCTGAGGTGGTCGGGTTGACAGCGAGATGGGGTGCTGGCGGGGTGGGGCGTGGTCGGTTTGACAGGGGGTTGAGGTTTTGTGGTGGAGAGAGAGTGTGTGTGTGTGTTTGGGTTTCGTGTTTGGTGCAGCCGGGAAGGGGCAGCGGGGTGAGGTGGTGGTGGCGGCGCTGCTGGCGGGGTGGGGCGGTAGTGGGGGCGGTGGTGGGGCGGTACTGGCGGGGTAGGGGCGGTGCTAGGGCGGCTGCCGGTGAGCAGGGGGAGGGGGGCGCAGGCAGCAGGCTCCATTTCTGTTTTCTTTTTTTTTTCTTTTTTTATTACAATTAATTGATTACAAATAAAACATGAAAGCAACTGTGAGGGGAAAGAGAGAAGTCAGAAGAGGGAGCAAAGCAGTCTATTGAAAATTTAATTAGGGGTATTACGGGAAAAAAAATTACATTAAGCAATTTGTGATTTATGTTAAGCAATCCCCTTTATTTTTTAAGTGGGTTTGACCCATATTGACCCACCCAAGTACCGAATTAAATGACACGTACCACTTAAAAACGAGCTGGGTCGGGCTAGCATGCGGGCCTCACCTAGCAACCACTGAGCAGTTAAACTAAAGATGGCTTCGGGCCATGCTCGTGTCGTGCCTTCGTGCTTTGGATTAGTATCGTGTCGTG
Source organism: Tetragonia tetragonoides (assembly GCA_038025085.1). Taxonomy (NCBI): domain Eukaryota; kingdom Viridiplantae; phylum Streptophyta; class Magnoliopsida; order Caryophyllales; family Aizoaceae; genus Tetragonia; species Tetragonia tetragonoides. The sequence continues at coordinate 3,591,433 of CM076147.1, forward strand.
CCGCGTCGTGCTTATAGTGGTCGTGCTTCGTGTCGTGTCGTGTCGTGCCGTGCCTGCTCTTCCAAAGGGTAGGCCTAGGTCGTGCCCGTGTTCGTGCTTTTGTCGTGTCGTGCTCGTGCCGTGCGTGCCGTGCCCATGCTTTTTTCAAATAATATTAAAATTTTCGCCGTGTCATGTCGAGTCGTGACGTGGCTGATCGTGCCCCACCGTACTTTCTTTTCAAAATCCATGTCCTGACCCAACAACTCGTGTTCGTGCTTACTCCGTGCCCGTGTCGTGCCGTGTAAAAAGCATGCTCGATCGTATCATACCTCGTGCTAACCGTGCCCAGTGACATCTCTAAGTTAAAGTGGTTAAACTGAAATTAAATTTTAAATCAAGACACTAGGACTTTCTTTTCTCCTTCTCCCTCTTTCTCTCTTTCTCAATTTCCACAACGTTTCAAGCAAGTATATTGAAGCACCATATTAGTTTCCAAAATATAAAATTGGAGTTTGGGTGATTTAGCGAACTAACCCACATCAAAAAAATCGATGTAAGAAAAAAAAATTAAAACTTCAACCACAAAATTTAACAGTTGTTACCAAAATTTTCGACTCACGTTTTCCTTCTTAAATTCGAGCAGCCCAACAAGAGATTTGAAGGGATGTTACCAACAACTAAGGGCTCGTTCTTTTCAACTGGAAGGTGGAACTGGTAACTGGGAGAAACTGGACAAAACTGGTGAAAACTGGGAAGTCTAACAGGTAACTGAGAAAAATTGGGAAAACTGGGTTAAACTAGGAGAAACTGGAAAAACTGGGAGAAACTGGAAAAACTGAAAATTGTTTAATTTTCACTGTTAATAATAATAATAATAATAATAATAATAATAATAATAATAATAATAATAATAATAATAATAATAATAATAATAATAATAATAATAATAATATTATTATTATTATTATTATTATTATTATTATTATTATTATTATTATTATTATTAATGAATACTATTATTATTATTATTATTTCTACTATTATAATAATAATAATAATAATAATATGTGTAGTTATGTATGACGAGTATTCTACAAAACAACATATATTACTTCTAAAAAATAATAATTTTATAAGACATTAGTTAAAGTCTTAGATGGTGATTACTCTTTAAAAATATAATTAAAAAGTAATATCTCAATATATCAGGAAAATGATCGGAAAAGTGATGAGAAATACTTATAATATAGCAGTGACGAGTCCCACATCGATGAACGAATTAAAAGAGAACCAAAAGAGAGATAACATTAGAAGACCATGGTTGGAGTAAAACTTGACTAAATTATGTAGTCTTTTGATAGATTAAGAAAAATTATTTTTGTATTAGTATTCAATCAAAATTTAAAGTAAGAATTGGGTGAACAACATTTGTATAAAAACACAAGGCCAAGAAGCAAAACTCACCTTTATATGAAAGTAACACGTCCCACATCTATCAAGAAAAGTCATTTTTTTTTTAACAAATTAAGTAGCTTTTATTACCAAACGCTGCAACCATTACAACCAAAACATCCTGTACTCAGTAGTATTCCCCAACATGAGAAATCTAAGAGAAGGATCAATCTAACAAGTGTGCAATAAAGCTACTAATTGTTAGAGAATTGCTAGAAGGGAAGACAAACTGAAATTTAGTACAAATGCTAAACTTAATCATATCAAAATTCTTCCGTGGAGGGAGGGACGCCTGCTGAAACTGCCTTCTATTTCTCTCCAGCCATACATTGTAAATCACCGTTGTTATTGTTGCACAGACAACATGCTTCTTAATTTTTGGCCAAGAAGCTTTGTCAACCCATCTAAACTGCTTATGGAGACAAACTGATCATCATGGTCATCAATGGTGATGGTGGGCTATCCGGCCAAGGATGATCATAGTCATCACTGGCTAGAAGGAGAACAAAATGTCGAGGTTACTATTAGGTGTAGTATCGATTACGCTCTGATACCGTATAAACTAATGAGATTCCACACAATTGCTTGATTGATATTATTAATGTAGATAATAATATTTTTAGGAAAAATTGGTTGTCAATAATCCAAAGTTTGACCCTTCCGCCGCCAATACTTTCAAATTTAAGTTGCTCCAAAAATAATCTGAAGTTCTAACATGTCAGCCCACATGCTTTAAAGGGGGACGGCGTCAATGATCTTTACGCCCATCCACGCAAAGGACTTCAACAATTCTGCTAGAAATTTCCATTCCGTTAGACGCATACCTCCCCTTCCATGAACCCAAACCTCATTCCCTTCCATTAATGCTCATGCTTAAACCTATAACCCAAACCTTCTTCCCCTTTCCATTAACCCTTAAGTTTAAACCCATAACTCGAACTTCCTTCACCTTCCATCAATGCTCAAGGTTAAACCCATAACCCAAACCTTCTTCCCCTTCCATTGATGCTCAAGCTTAATTTCTCCATTGAAGACGAATGGAACCACTTATTCACCTCAATTTTGGAGCTTTGCGAAGATTGTTCCTCTTAGAGAAATTAGGTTAGAAAAAATCTGAAGCAAAAATTAAAACAGGAAATTAGTGCATGTAATTTGTGTAAAATTTGTTAGTTGCATTTGGGGGTGTTCATCAATTCCAATTGGTAGTGCTTCTGTTATGGCCTTATGGGTGGTTTAGGAAGGAATTTAGTAAGCTAAAAATGTGGGGTTTTAGTGAGATAAAAAGGTTGTCTTTCTTGTCTTATCTTTGCAATTTGCAACTGTGTGTTTTGTATAGTAAATTTCGCATCTCATTGTGTGCTTTAGGAAGACAAATTTTGTGAGTTTCAGATGGATGAAGTGGTCAATATTGATGATGCCCCCTCATTGTCTAGATTTGTGGCATGTCATTTTGGGGCTAAAAATTTATCAAAGTGTAAGCCTAAGGGGTTGAATGAAAAAGGGTGGAGTGGTTGCTAAAGATATTGAGAGAGAGAGAGAGAGAGAGAGAGAGAGAGAGAGGGGGGGGGATGATGGGAGGTGTGAAGAACGAAGAATTGGTGGTTTGTGTTCAAAAAGGAAGTCTAAAGCTCAATCTCTATTTCGATTTTTACCTCATCCATTATTGTATCCAGCTTTGATATTTTTGCTGCAATAGCTGGCTTCAACCTTCGTCTTCATTAGAACTCCGTGGTCATTTAGAGTGTTATGGGTGAATGAATCAATACTTGAGATTATTTTCAGGGAAAGATAAACTTGGGAGTATTGGTGGTGGACGGGCCAAACTTTGGATTATTGACAACCAATTTTCCTATTTATAGAGTACAATATGTAGAGATTCAATGAACCTAGACCATAGACATGATCTATGTAAACATAATATCCTAAATATGGATAGATCTTATTCTCTAATATTCTATCCCATTATAATATCTCCTAATATATTCTCCAATAGGATGGTGGGCCGAGTCCGAGCTGGAGGCCCACCATCAACCCGTGTTTTTCGAAGAGCTTGGCGAGGCTCGATGGACCAAGTTTTGGTCTTAAAGAGGTGGAGATGGCCCAAGATGGGTAGTTTAGGGAATGGAGTGGTTGGAAGGTTTTGAAACTCGTGAAAGATTTATGGCGCGTATGTAGGTGGCTAGAAGGATGGGAATGTAGATTAGCAAATTAATGTTGTTTTCTTAAAAATAATGGCTAATTTCATTTTAAATGACTCTCTCTCTCTATATATATATATATATATATATATATATATATATATATATATATATATATATATATATATTGATTCAATTAAAATAAAGTTGTGCATGTGTCATGGTCGGTTGATCAAAAATGATTGTAGTACTTTACTACAAGTGGAACTATAATTTTGACTTTAATTTCGGGGTTGTGAGATAATCATATACGTTATTGGACGTAATAGGAACTAGGCATGCAATTTCTATATTTATCTCAGGAACCTAGAAAAAACCATGACTAATAGAAGTAAGGTCTAAGAAAAAATAAGATTAAAACATAAATAGGTTAGACTAGATAAAGTGATAAAACAACATTACAGTAGCGGATAACTTCAATATTTAATTAATCTGATCTACAAGTAGTAGATCCTGACATAAGGGTATCATGGAGTCTTTCTCCCTTTCAAAATATGTGCGCGCATTATGATTGATCCAATTGTTAGAGGTTGGTTTTTGAAATTCAAAAATGTTGTTTTATAGACTCATATTCTTGTATGAATATCAGCTCATTTTAACTGTTCATCCTACCATTTATCTCATTTTCTTTTTTCTCACTTACGTTAACAATTATATTTAGATCAAGTTTTTAATTAGAAAACTTCAAAGTTGGCAAAACACATTTCATATGAATTTGGGTTGTGTTAGGTTGCTTTAGGTTAATATGTAATATGTACCAATCATAACATAAATTTCTCATTCTCCTTCCTACGACAATGAAATGAAATCTTGAACGATGGCATTACGGAATCAGCATAAATGTTGGAGACGTGCTATTGTTAAAACAACAATCGTCCCTCGAGCTCTTCTTGCTTCAGTTTTTTTAGACTCTTCGTTGTCTTTCCAAGTTATTAATTCCACAGCATCTCTCCAATAGCTCATCACATAACTCGCGGCAATTAGTGTTACTTAATATCCATGTCAATTGAGGAACATAATCTTGTACAATATCCACCATTAGAGGAGGAGGAGCACCTTGAGTTGAGGTTAAGGTTGCTCTCCACACTCCAACGTTTCGATCAAGGCACATTGCCTCTTGTTGCTTTGGAGAGAGAATTTGGACAAGATTTGGGGCATGTTCCTCTCTAGCTTTCTTAATTTTTTCAACTGATTTCTACCTTGTGAAGGTAAGGGTAATTATCTGTTCTTCATTTGGTTTAGGTATGGTGATTGGGAGTATTGCAGATTAGAGGTTAATGAGATTGAGTATAAATGTGAGACAAATAAAAATGGGTATTATCACACCTCCTAACATTGTCCAAGTTCTTAATGCGTGGAAATTTATCCCAGTTACTAACCACAACTGCAAATGATATGGTTAGAGTTGTAGTTGTGAGATTGAAATCAGTGTTAGCCTTCAAAGCAGTTTCAAATCCAATTGCCCAAACAAACACACCCAGTAAATGGCTTAGTTATCCACCCCAATTGCGTAGCTGTTTAAGCTCCCTAATACAAACACTATTATGTAAACAACACACTACCCCACCTTCCTCCAATCAGTTTGGCAAATTTGAGATGCTTTAACAACTTTGTTGGAATTAATGCCTTGAAGTATTATGGTTGCAGTAGGTTACATTACCGTATGTTGTGTTACTGTTGCTTACGTTACTGTACGTTAAGTTATGTTATGTATTAGGTTATGCGGTGTTACGTTAGGTTAAGTTATGTTACTCCGTATTCTGTACGAGCTTATTATTAGTCCAAGTCTGATTAGGAGTCTAGGTTAGGAAATTAGCATTTATTTCTTATCTCCTATATATACCATATTAAGGTCTTATTATTAGACACCCCATTAGAAACACAATTGTGTGGAAATGTTTCCCGTTTGTAATCTCCTTAAAGAAATAGTTAAATACTCTTCTTCTGCCCGTGGTTTTTCCCTAGTTGGGTTTTCCACGTAAATCTGTGTGTCTTATTCTCTGTTTAGTTATTCTCAATATTATTGCTCCGCATTAGTTGTCGTGAATCAATCACGAATTAAATAGGAGTCAGAGCGATTCCATTATAACAAGCTTGAACAAAAAGGAGAAAACAGAAATAGACAATAAAGGAAACAAGTCAAACCACAATTTTATCATGGTGGTCTAAACGTTTAATAACTTTTGTGAAGTCTAATCCAATCAAAACACCCACCCCTCCCACAAACGATACAATCTCACCAACAAATCGGGATTCCCATGCCCTCTTAATCTTATTAATAAAATTAACAACCCAAACGATACACTCTTGACGATTCATGGTTTCCTTAATTTTATGTGTAAATTTTTCGAACATTTTGAGAGAGAGAGAGAGAGAGAGAGAGAGAGAGAGAGAGAGAGAGAGAGAGAGAGAGAGAGAGAGAGAGAGAGAGAGAGAGAGAGAGAGAGAGAGTAGAGATCTGGTGAGAAGGGAGCTTACAATGAGATGGTGAGAAGTGATCCTAGCCATTCAAACAAGATATCTAACAGTCAAGATTCAACGCGTGTCATTAATGGCATAAACGTAGTTTTTGCTACACTTCCATTTAGCATGCCTCTATCAGTCTGTCGATCGACCATCTAATAGAAATTTCTCTCTCCTCTCCTCCTCCTCCTCCTCCTCCTCCCCTCTCTCTCTACCATTCTTCGCGTTTCACCAAACAATCGCCATTGATGCCACATCTACGAGGTTCAGTGTGCAATCAAGAAGGCCTCATGGTTCTGAAGAGATCGCGAATCCTGTTGGAGCGTCATCGGCAATGGCCAAACGACAAAAAAAGTGAGTTCCTTCTTTGATTTGTTGTTCTAGGGTTTGAAAGTTTCTTTGCGAATTGTGCTTTGGGAATCAATTCACATTTGCAAAAGAGATTAATTTGTTTTCCTTTTTATGCGAATTGTATAATTTTCATGGACTGTGATGAGTTTTAGGGTTTATAGATTTCTTTGAGTGACCCTTGTTTTCATGTATTTTATATTTGAGTTGCTTCTGTAAAGGATATTGTATCTTTATGGTGTGTAGCATAGCTCATTTAAAGTAATTTACAACTAACTGTTTGTCTACATACCTATATCTTGATGTTATTATTAACAGACCAAAAATAAGGGTCACTTTATCATATAAAATAGGTCACTTCATAAAGTATAGAGGGTCGCTTTTAATTTTTGCTTATGAAATTTGAGACATGGTTGAAACTGGATACTGAGCATAAATTGCTTCTGCAAAGGATGTCAAAACTTTGTTTGTGCAGGTCGTGTGGCATTGTTCAAATACAACTAAGTGTTTGGGTACATACCCAAACTTTGATGTTATAAACAGGTCAAAAATAAGGGTCACTTTATCTTAGAAAATGGCTCACTTCATAAAGTACAGAGTGTAACTTTTACCTTATAAAATTTGAGACATGGTTCAAATTGCATACTGAGCATAAATTGTAGACCCAAATATGAAAAAGAAGGTGAAATTGGATACTCAAGTTACTTGATAGCTTGGCATTACTTTCTTTTCCTCATGTGTGTCTTCTAGGATGACATTAGAATGTAGTATCCCACTTAATCGTGTGTAAATTTGATAAGCATCTGGATGCCCTTGGTTATGTCTTGCCCCTGTTTACCACTATAGCATGCCTCAAATTACTGGCTTTCGCTGCACAAACAGGGTCACTTTTACTTGTGAGATATATCTTGGATGACTGTGACACAGTTTAGGGTCACTGGTATGAGAATATAAGGTCACTTGTACGAGTATTCAGGGTCACTTTTGCTATCACTCTTAATTTTTATTTTGAGATTTGCCTGATGATTTTTTCACTCTTTTTTTTGTATTATAGGATATATGTGTTCAACCCTCCGACCATCGGTACATATATTGTGTATGATGGGTTTGAAACATTGTACAACTTTTATTTAAGCATACTATTGTTAGAAGCATTGAAATGTAGCCTATTAGCTCAATTGGTAGAGCACCTTGCAATTGCGCAAGAGGATGTAGGTTCGAATCCTTCATAGGCTATGAGCTTATATATTTGCGTGTGACTCTTATTTTTTGGGTCACTTTTTGATTAGCTATGGTACTTATGATAAGTTTTTACAGGTCATTCTGTGTTTTTTGATGGGTCACTTTTGGTTGTACAAGAGGTCACTTTTGATTGTACAGGGGATCACTTTTAGTTATGAATAAGTAAATGAGAGTGTCCATCATAAAACACTTCGCATTGCCCGAAATAAACACAATCGACGAAACACTACAAACCAAGAACGAGCACTTTCTTATGTTTTAGGAGCTGCTTTCTTTGAAGAGCATCTTCTGCCTTAGAGTGTGGCGAGACAAAAATACGTTGCCCCCCTTAGTTGCACCTAATTTCAAGGTTCTTCTGAACATTTGTACTATGTTTACTCAAGAATGCATCACCGTTTGTCTCTTCCTTAAAACCCAAATTATCTGAAAGATTTCGGTTTCAGCAGCGATGCTTTGATCATATATTTTAAAATCATAAAGTTCTAAATCAAGCTTATTTACCAAATTAGATTTCTCAACCTCCTTAATATCAGTTGAAACATTGTGAAGATTACTTTGTAGCCAAATAAGGATCACTCTTTAACTTAACATACTGACTTCTCTCTCTAGTTTTTAAGCTTAAAAAATCTATGTAGGATTCGAACCTACACACGTGCCATATGAATGCACCATGCTCTACCATTTGAGCTAATAGGCTTTAAAACATTAATCGCGATAATCATATGATATAGCTTTGGTCACTTTGTGTTTTTGAATGGGTCACTTTTGGTTGTACAGAGAGTCATTTTTAGTTATCGGAAACTAAATAACAGTGAGCATCATAGACCATTTTGCACTATCTGAAATAAACACAATCAATGAAACACCACACAAGACATATGGTGAACAACATCCAGTGTATGCACAACAGAGCTGACTTGTTACCTAAATTTAGTTTTCTTTATAGTGACCCTATGCACACATAATAGTGACCTTCTGTATAAGCATTAGTGACCCTCCATGTAAGCAATAGTGACCCCGTGTATATTCAACATTATTGTACCACACCGATAATAGTTACTTCAAGATGAACATAACAACTCATATTGCGAGAACAAGAAACAACAATTCACCAGATACCAAAAGGGAATGGGTCACATTAAAAGAAAGGGAGGGGTCACTTATCAGACAATGTAAGGTCACTTAAGATAGTGAAAAACAATGTCAATATCAACAAACTAAAAATCAAGGATAAACCGCAAAAAAGACTAAGGGGTCACTTTAAAGACGGAGATGGGTCACTTGTAACACTTTGAAGGGTCACTTAATGCATACACTAACTAAACTACTAGTCCCTGAGTAATAAGGGGTGATGGTCTATTTAGCATATGGGAGTATAACATCTAAATTAGTAAAAAGGTTGATGGAACTCATAATTTCATCAAAATAACAACTCAATAACATTTCTTTAATCAATTTGAGCTCCTTCAGTAACTAAAAAGGTCACTTTATACATCCTACCTAACAATTTTTAAGTCACTTAGTTGCCTATCTTCAGTAATGGAGCCACCTCCTTACCAGAGCAGAATTTGAGACACTCAGAACCATTGCCTAAATGTAAAGTAAATCATTCATAGATCCAAACAACAAGGTCTTTTTCCCGGTTCTTCTACTCTCAACTTTTACTTCTCCAAAGCCATTAGAAGCATGCAACTTGGATGGAGAAAGCCCAAAACCACATGACTACTACCAACAGTTTCATAAAATAAGAGAAAGGTCTGATTGTGTCATCAATTTCGGTCCATAGAAACATAAAACTAGAAAATAATGTTTTGGTTCTACAATGGAAAAAAAAAAAAAAAAACTCAAAGTCTCAATATTATATTGAATTCAAAATTAGAAGATAGGAGTAAAACAACTTCAATTATCTAAATATGACGAATCAAACACTATTAGTACTTCTTTATTATTAATGGAAGGGAAAGAAATTGGCACACTATTAGTAAAATTTAACAGATTCCTAACTTACAAATTGAATCCAAATTTGATGTTTAAACTATTAAGTTTATAAGGTACAATAATGTACACAAATAAATCGACATCGTCAATATGCAACATAGAATAGATCGAATCACACAAACATTGATTTTGATAAAAGAAAGAGAGATCAAATAAAAAGGAAGAATCAAACCTGTTAACATTCAAATCGCCAGCTAATCAGGAGAAAGAATCGCAAAATTGAGCATCAAATCAACAAACATCGAGGTCAAGACCTAGCGAATAAATAAACATACAAATCGTCAATTATACCGGCTTGGTGGTGCTGCTCCAACATCAAAGCTCATCTTTAATGGCGGGGGACCGAAGTGATAAGGAGAGAGAAGGGGAAACGGAAGGAGAGGAGAGACAGGAGAGAGAATAAAGAAGAAATGGCGAACGATTGATATCTGTTTGGGTGAAGAAGAGGAGAGAGAAATTTGGGGAGCAGAGAGACATGGGGTGAGGGAAATTGAGTAAGACTCGTTTAAGTTGAACTAAAACACCCGCGACTTTCTAACCGTCGGATTGGGTTGATTTGACGGTCTAGATTACTTCTCACCATCTCATTGTAGGCTCCCTTCTCACTTGAACATATATATATATATATATATATATATATATATATATATATATATATATATATATATCGGTTTAGTTTTCAACGGATATATTTTTTGACTGTCCTAATTATTTTTGTGGATTATATTATTACCGTTTTTCTGTCTCTTGTGAATATTACCGTTTTTTGTTTTGCAGGTTTCTTTTTTTTTTTTTTTGTTATATTATTTGGGGACTTGGGTGGAGAAGAGTGAAAACTCAAGAGATCCGATGTAAACCTCAAAAGATCCGTTGTAACAACTAATATTGATAACTTGAATGAAATGGTAATGCCTAAAGTCCAAAGTAATCCTTGTGAGGCTAATGTATTCAATTCAATATGTGCATCGTGAAGTGTGACTTTTGCAAGTGCTCTCTTTTCTTTTACTCTTCCTCATTTCAGTCTTTTGTAATACCAGGTTGTTTTCCAAGGAAGAAGCAATAACATGTAGTGAAGCGACGATCAGTTGGATCACCAGCCTAATCCAAGTCGGGAATATGCTTGTAATTCAATAGGCGTATCAAAAGGAAAATGAAGCCCTTGAAACATACTCCCCTTGACATATTGGAGTATATGTAGTATTGTAGCATAGTAAACTATTCATGATGAGGACATGCATTGACTTATAATATTAACTGTGTAGGCTATGTCAGGACTTGTCACCATAGGTAGATAAGACTTCTCACAAGTTGTCTTTAAAGAGTATGGTCTTTTAAGAGCACTCCATCAGTAAGTGTAAATTTGGCATAGGGGTTGAAACAATCTTGTTATCATGTTGAAATAGAGAATAGAGAGATAAGTGTATTAATTATGTATCAAGCTTATGAGGTACAGGATAATATATTACAGATATTACATTAATATCATAAAGATATTATATTGTATAATATTTCTAACAAGTTACATTTCACAATGCACTTGTCTACAATTGAATAGGCTCACAAGGAGTCAACATCAGAATTCAAATAAAATTTGGAAGTTATGAATCAAATCACCTGCATTGTCATCTGTGAATTTGGAGTTACAAGTTACGAGGGTTATTCACTAAAAAAAATGGAATTTAGCTGCGGATTTTAGCTACAGAATTTTTTCCGTAGCTAATTAGCTGCGGAATGTTAAATTTCGCAGCTAATTAGCTACGGAATTTTGCGGATTTGCTTTCCAAATTTATTTAGCTGCGGAAAAAATTAAATTCGGTGGCTAATTACTATTTTAAAAATAATTAAAAAAATTAGCGGCGGATTTGATTTCCGCCGCTAATTAGCGGTGGAATCTAAAGATTCCGTCGCTGGTTATCGACGAAAAATTAAATTCGCCGCTGATTTATTTATTTTTTTAACTGGGCAGGGATGTGGGTTATATTAAATGTGCTGCATATTATGTTAAGGATCAACTCAATGGTCTGCTGGAAGAAGCATGCTTGTGCGTGCGCGAGACTAAAGTTCGAAACTCCTTGTTGGCAAATGGGGGAATTAATTGAGGCGCGTGTGTGTGTCGCGCGAGTTGGGCTCCCCTAGGTTGTTGGGCTCGTCGCCTGGCTATGTTTTTCTTTTTTTTTTTTAAATTAAACTCAGCGCGGAATTAATATTTTCCGCAGCTAAAATCCTTTTTTTTAGTAGTGATTGAAGCCATTTTTAGAAACCAACTTTTATGTTTTCACTCTTCCCCACGCCTAGTAACAATAATGTGAACAAATTCTTGCTCAAAAAACAAACGTGAAAATAATACCCCCCTCAATGACGAGGAATTATTGTGTAGTCCAGGAGCACTGCTCCCTCCTCTCACAAAATAGAAAATTATCAATTTGAATTTAGAGTGGGCTCCACTTATTTTGTGAGAAGATGGAGCAATGCTCCTGAACTATGCAATAATTTCTCCCCAATGACACTACTACTATGGACACAATTTTTTTTACTTCGATTAAGGATGTGTTCTTTTCTACTTATCTAACAATTGATTTGTTAAAATCTCTTCCAAGGTTTTAGGTACATTTGTTCCTAAGTTTGAATCTCTACTCACCTATGTATATGTATATTATTGTATTAGCATACTTATTTACGCATCCATAGGTAATGTTTGTTTGTCTCAGATAGTATGTGGTTACTTTTTGATATTGTTTTTTTTTAATTGAAAATTATTTATCAAAGAGTTTGGTTAAGAGAAATAAACCTTGATATGACGAATGTTGGTGGCCAAATGGTAAAGACTAAAGATGGAGGCTTTGGGTATATTAATTAGGTCTCAAGTCGAATTCCTTCTATGTGCTTTCCTTGGACTCCCCAATAAAAGAAAACATATTTCAGACATTGATTTATAAAACCACCTTTAAACAATGTGTAGTATCACTTCAAATGGAGTTGATACGGTTAATCTAGCTCATTTTGATTTGATCCACACCTTTTTTTTTTAGGGCAAAATTAAATTCATTCATAATAATAAGCCATATGGCATCTACAAATGAAATCAGAAATATCAAGATGCAATTCTAAAACATCAAATAACATTCAAGTAATAAAGCTATTTAGCATGGTAGATTCGACGAGTCCGAACGGTCTCCTTTCAATCGATGTTTTCCATATTACAGCCTTTTCGCGGAGGGGCCTGTCGCCATAGCTTTGTTGAATGCACAAATCTGACATCGTAGAAAGCCTGTTGAAGAAGATGATCTGAAGTACCGCCATATGATTAACGAAATAGAAAATAAACAGTACACTCACAAAAGGAGAGACAGACATTCCCAAAAATTGGGATAAACTAACTCTCACGGAAGGAGAGACTGATTTTATCCCCAACAACGAAACTGAAAAACTAAATAAGACGAAAAAACTAGAAAAATTGGGGTTTACCATCAGCGATTCGCTGATAGTAGCCTCTAGATCACAAAAAATAGGGTTAGAGTTTTTTAGAGAGAGGAAAGAAGATGGAGGGGGGCGGCTAATAGTTTTAAGTAAACTTTGATTTGATCCACACCTAAAAAGATTGTAATTTTCCTTTTCAACTGCTGGGGATTTTTCTCAACACTACCCGTTACGTGCAATTGCACAACTGTGCGCACAATTAACAACCTGTTTTTTTTTTTTTGGATTTTTTCAACTAAAAAGTAGAATTTATAGAGGTTGATGTGACAGCACCACAATATCCTAACAACCCAATTGAGATGACTTGAATTATGCATGAGAATTGAGATGTGAAAGTAATAAAGTAATAGTCAGTTAAAAAAGATGGATGGTTAACGTTCGAACAAGCCAAAAAAAAAAAAAAAAAAAGCTACTACCTTACATGGTGATTTTCATCAACATACCATGACACCTTACACTGGGTAGATAAGAATTTTTTGTCCAGGTCCGCTACTTCACAGATGAGACAACATTGATATTTGTTTTGACGAAGCTAGCTAATACTTGCCTACCGTTTCTATAAAATAATATATTTTTATAATGAATAAAAGAGTAAGTTTTGTGCGAGACCAACTTACAAAAAAAGGTATCACTATTTAGAAATATAGGGATTATTTTGTTATATACCGTGAGTCTGTGACCCTTATTTCACTAAAAAGTAATCCATATCTTAACAAGGTTACGGAAATATACCATTTTAAGCAAGTTTTTTTCCAAAAGAAGTTGCTCTTACAAAAAGTTCTTACCATCTCATACGGTGCTCTCAAATTCTGTGATGTTTTAAGGTTCATATATATCTCGTTATCCCTTTGTTCTTTTCCTCTCAATGCACACTACATAAATCAAAATCCCAGGACTTACCGAACACTTATCAGCAATTCACCATTCCACATCAAAAACACTTAATCAGCAATTCACCATTCCACATCAAAATCTCTTCATCACTCTCGCTCGTCGGTTCGATCAATAATCGGGTAGCATGCAAAGTTTCCATTAAGGGGTACAAACAACGCGCAAGTCTTCATTAGTCCTTTTCAAGCTTCGACTTTGGTACTATTATTGGTAAGTTCATTTGTTGTTTCTCCCAATTAATTCATTCAGAAAATAACAATTCAAAATTCACAAAAATTTATTTAAGACGGCCTCAACGTGACAATAATTTGTTTAAAATTAGTTTATTTTTATGGGTTAAAGAAAATAAACCACAAGATTACTAGCTAGTAGTATTCTCCATTATTGTTTTTATTTTCATTTTGTATAAGTAGTATATGATGGATTTTGGGTTCAAGTTTTATCCCCTATATTTTCATCCTAAGTGGAAACTACAGGATTGCATTTTTTTTTTCAAAAAAGGCAAAAACGGGTTTCCACTCAAGACCCAACCGATCGCATCTCGGCCCTAAAAACCCAAGTCATTTTGAACTGAGCCAGAATTGGGTGTGCAATGGCTCAACACTTTCAACCCACCCAATTCCAAACTAGTTGGGCCTTCACCCCCCATATTCCATCAACATGAAAATATGAGAGTTCCAAACTTTTAACTTAGGATCTCTAAGTTGAAAGGTAACGTATTGATAACTATTGAGGGGCAAATGCCTCTAGGTTTAGTATTGCACATATATTCTACTACCATCAAAACAGTCTCATTATTGAAACACTTTGTACTTCTGATTTTCTATTATATTTTTCCAAAATTGTAGGTACGCCTCAATTAGTTTTTGTTGTTGGTGTTGTAGGTAAGGTTGGATACTTAGATATCATTTTCTACATATATATGGAGCCCTCCACAGTAAATCAAAATCAAGCAAAAGAGGAAATACAAGTACGTGAGGAGGAAGTTCAACATCTTATGCAACATCTTCCAAAGACAACCTGTTATGGAGGCAAGTTTCAACTAATAAAATACCAAAATTTCTGGCATTTCAATGATTTAAGTGCCCTGAAGAGTACCCTGGCCTTTCAAAGACACTTTCAATCTCGTGACACCGATCTCATCATTGCAAGCCACCCAAAGACTGGTACCACCTGGTTAAAATCTTTACTCTTTGCTATAGTTAATCGTGTTCACCACCCTACTAATCAAAGCCCTTTACTTGCCCATCATCCACACGAACTTGTATACCGTTTGGAATATGATATATATGGTAACTCGTTTCCCTATCCTCGCCCACACCATCTTAATGAACTTCCTTCGCCAAGGCTTTTCTCCACCCATTTGCCCAACCAATCCCTTCCTGAATCGATCAAGACCTCTAGATGTCGGATTCTTTACATTGGTCGAAATCCATTGGATACATGCGTCTCTCAATGGCACTTTTACTTGAAATCATTGCAAAATATAATTAAAGAATATTTCCAACCTCCTCCTATAGAGGATTACTTTGAGGAATTCTGTGAAGGGAGAATCTTGCTCGGGCCTTTTTTCGAACACATGCTTGAGTATTGGCAACAAAGTTTGGAGCAACCAAATAAGGTGTTGTTTCTTAAGTACGAGGACTTGAAGGATGATATTGCGCTTCACTTAAAGAAGTTGGCTGAATTTGTAGGATTGCCGTTCTCTCCCAAAGAGGAAAATCAAGGGGTCATAGATGAGATAGTAGAACTGTGCAGCATCAACAATCTTAAAGAAGTAGAAGGTAATAAGAGTGGAATATTCAACAAGTTCTTTGAGAAGAAAAGCTATTTCAGGAAGGGGGATGTGGGGGATTGGACAAACTACTTCCCGTTTTCTACCGCGGAGAGAATGAACACATTGATGAAAGAAAAACTTGAGGGCACTAGCTTATCCTTTAAATTGCTTCCTTCGTAGGTTATTTTCTTTCTTTTTTCCCTCTCCGAATAATGTTACTACTTACTAGTACTTGAAATGTTTGACTACTTAGCTACTTTGAATGTTCTTGTGAACATAAATAATATTCCCACTGTTTTATGAAGATATTTACATTTGCTTTTTCACGGTCTTCGATGCACCACTTTGACCGTAGATAATTGTAATTATATGCAAATATAGATTATAAAAGATATACTTTTTCAAAAGTATTCTTTAGAATGAATTTAATAATACCATTTTTACATCATAAATATTTGTATTTTTTCACTAATTCATGGTCAAAGTTCGGGAACTTTGACCTTAAAAAATGAAGTGTAAAGTGTAAACATCTTGGTGAAACAGAAAGAGTATTGTACTAAATAATAGATACAGTTATGTTATTTGAAGTTTTTTTATCAACAGATATGTTTGAAGTTGATAAAGGATATGATGATTTTAATTTTCAATCTCTTCCTTTCAATTCTTGAGCTACTAGAGTTTTTTCTATTTCCTTTTTTTTTACCATTGTTTGAGAACCTTGAGGTATCAAACTTGAGAACTCCTTCCCTTGGGATAGCTAGCCAGTAGCCAAAGATGGTATAAGTTGACAAAAGAGATCATCTTCTGGTTTAGTTTTAGCAAACTCGACATTCCAATGGGAAAAGAGTGGCTGGGGTGTTTCTTCTTCATCTTCTTCGATCATTTAATTTTCCATTTTAGGATCTAAAAGAGGTGTATGTATGGCCATTACAATGCTAGACCATCCTCAGTCTAATGCACCCTCTGCACAATGCTCTTTATTTAGTTATCCAAGTACGTATAAAAGAGAATCAGAACACAAATAGCTCTACACATGATTGCGGCATTGACATTACGCGGAATGAAGAGTAGAAAGAGTACAATGAAGACATGACGGTACATTCATTCTCTATATCACCTAGATACAATGTTCAATGACAGTCAGGGGGAAAAAGAAATAACTGTTTAACGTAATTAAATCCAGGTATTATGCATTACAAATTAAAACATGACGGTCTTTCACATAACTCTGTCTAACACCGGCCCCTCGTCATCTTTGAATTCCCTGCTCAGTCAAAAAAACCATCACCTAAGTAAATGGAGAGGATCCAGACTCCACATAACTCACTGCTAAAACATATGCGGCATGCCAACTCTGGAACGGGGGCTTTTGGGGGCAATGGGAAGCAGCAAGTTGTTTCGAGTTTTTACATTATTATGATACACATCATATTACTGTAATGGTTTAGTCTCTATTATAGAGTACCCTTGAAATGTGGTAGTTGTATGCTTAAGCCTAAAACCAATTTCACGCTGACCATATACATATTTCATGCGCTAATATGTGTGCTTTAGATTGTGGTTAAAGTACCGGCCAACACACTTTGAAAAAAAGTACTATCTGTTTCGATATCCAGGAAAGAAGGTGGAGATAACATACCTGGCCTTTGGTCAAGATACTTAGGTTGAATTTCAGAAACCTGCACCGTCACAGTTGATGCAAATAGAAACTTTATTTTCATCTCCACCAAGTAATGGTTGTTCAAAACTTGCATTATATAGAATCATTGTAGGAGTCCGTATCTTGGAAAACTCACTTTTTACTCAACAAGGATGTGTTGGTCAATAAACCAATATTAATCATTGCAAGTCTTGAGAGTACATTAGTACTAACTTACGCCTCAGAAATTCTTTTTCATAATCTCATGCTTCTTGGGGTATACACTTATTTGATTGTCTCAAAGTCTTCACGGATCACTGTGGCAATCCAAATACTTAGCATAACATCGGAAAACAAAAGAAGATTAAGCGGCCTATATTACAGATACTGTGAAGTGCTATACTGAATTCAAATTGGTTCAAAAGATCAAATAAAGAAACAATGCATCGGGAATCTTTAGCTTGATTCAGTTTAAACAAACAACATCATGTTGCTTTTGCTTGTTCCAACATTTTGTCTTTGAGGAAATTACCTCAACTTTGTGAGCCAAGTTGCTCTAACAACCTTATGAAAAGGGCACACGAAGAAAATGGTGATAATCTACCCAAGGCCTACAAGTAAATACAAGATCAAAGTGCAACAATGCACTTTGATCTTGTATTTACTTAAGAGACTAAGACTTCTCTAGGACAGAAGGGAAGAATACTTAAGCTGCTCAATGTATATAACAGATTGGATGACTAAGAGCCTCAGGTAACCCTGGCTAACTTCTTTTTTTTTTTTTTTGGTGGGTGGCTAACTTCTTATTTAATTGCTGCTAATGTTGCAATGTAAGGAGCCTGAGGTTGGATGTGCCTAAGGGTCTAAGATTGAAAATCGTCATGTAGCTCTAGACCTTGATTCAAGTAGTCATTTGCTCGGTACATCCATATATAGGAGACAAGAGAACATACCTATTTTTTGATCATATCTTACTTTCTTACCTTCATTCAACCAAGGGGTTTTCTTCCTTTCTTTTTCGATCGATGTGGTTCTTTCCTTTCCTTCCCTATCGACGAAAACATAGTTCAATCGAAAGGATCTTGGGGGTAGGGTGAATTCAAACAGTAACCTACAGTATCTGCACTTAAGTGCAAAAGTAACATAAGAAACAATTCTAATGGATTGTAGGGGTAGCTTGTACCACTAATGGTGACAACCAGAGGTACATTTAGCAAGTAAGGGTCAACAAAAGGACATTCCTTATTTATCAAAATTAAAAAACAAAAACAAATGGACATCCCTACCAGCTTAGCAAAATAATCCATTGCTATAATTTCATGGTATATTAAAATAACAAAAAAAGTTGTAAATGCAAAAGTTAGGTGCAATTACACAACAAAATAACAGAACAATGCATGCTAATTAATCAAACAGGGTTGCACAAATCATAAAAGCGTAGAGAAAAAAGTGTTAGAAGCTTACGAGCGCCAGAGCCATTACAAGGAAAGCAGGGCTAAAAAATGCATCACCCCTGAATTATATTTACACTGAATTTTCTTTTTTGAAATTAAACTGAAAATGAAAAAAAACAAAAAAAACTCACAGCATTATCAATTTGAGTTTCATAAAAGGTAGAAATACAAATCCCGATAGCAACACTCACAAATCACACTGATATAGCTACTATCTGCAAAAAAAAAAAGCACACAAATTTCCAAATTTCATCATAATTGTGATTAAATAAAAAACAAATATACAAGCTAAAGATTGGAAATTGAGAAAAAAACTGAAAGGGGTATCGGTTAATAGTTAAAACAGTGTTTTGATCAAGATCAATAGCTCCATTGCATGTTTAAGATGATGGCGGTTAAAAATGAGGAAGAAGTGAAGCAAGAGAGCTTATGAGTGAGCAAATAAATGGAGATTGAAGCCCTATAATTGTTGAAGTTGTCACTTTGTCTCGTTTGTAATGGAAAAAATGGATGTGTTCTAATGATTTTGGGCTGGGCTTTCTGGTTCAGATGTGTATCGAAACTTAAAAACTCAAGCAGACCTATGAGTTATGACCCGCTTCAAATCTAGTTCCGAAAACAACAACTAAAAAGAGGCCCGGCTCAAAAACCAACCCAAATATTAGCTATGTTCTACGTAATATGAACCTGATTTGACCGACCTGTTTGAGAGGTCTACTTTGTGTGAGTGTGGTTTGTCACTTTGTCTCATTTCTAGGAGTCGTCTCAATTTTATTTGAGTAAGTCTTGTATGAGACTAATTGACAGAAAAATGGAGTCAATTTTTAAAGACGAAGGGGTCACTTATTATGAGCCATGATCCTTGTTCCACTGAAAAATTATCATCGTCTTACCAAAAATTACGATAAAATCGTCTTAATCAAATTTTTAAGATTTTTTTTTCCGGAATTGCTTAACGTAAATTCTAAATTATTCAACATAATTTTTTTGCCGCAAGACTCCCTGAAATACCCTCTAACTGAATTGCAACTTCCTTCGCATTAATTCTCTGATTCATTGTAAAGACCTAAATGGTGATGATACCTTTGATCCAAACAATACTTGTAACTATTACAATCAAATTTTTTTTTCTTATTTACTCATTATTTAGGGGTTATGGGTGGTGGGAGTGGCGGCTGGAGTATGACGGTAAGGTGGGTTGCGGCTAAAAAGCCTGTTTAGTAAGAGAGAGACAAAGAGTTGATAGGAATAAACTCTATAGTCACACTGACTACAGAACCTACACCACACCCATCTAACCCCAGTGGAATTGAAGCCCGACGGGAGGCGTAGGGATGGTGAACGGTGGTGACCGGTCTGTGGTGAATCTCATTAAATAAGGGTAAGAATCTTTTTCAAATGAAATTTTCAATTGATTTTGAAATTTTCAAATTGATTTTGAAATTTTGAATTTGAATGGAAAAGCAAACAAGCATTTAATACTAACAAAGTTTAATTAATATTTATTTTAGAAATTAGAAAATCAGATGACTCACCCCTCTCCTTACAATTTTCCGTCGACCTTGCAGCGGTATTCACGTGCCCCTCTCTCTCTCTCTTCAACCGGCGCAACCCTTTCAATTTTTTTTCCGGTAACATTAAAATGCCAAACTTATTTTCCGGCAAAGATTAGAAATTTCTAAAATCAGTGAAATATAGAATTTCTTAGTTGATTAGACACCCATAAATATTCATATTTTTGGGTGGCTTGCAATGATGAGATCGGTGTCATGAGATTGAAAATGTCTTTGAAAGGCCAGGGTATTCTGCAGGGCACTTAAATCCTCAAAGTGCCAAAAGTTTTGGTACTTTATAAGTTGAAATTTGCCTCCATAACATATTGTCTTTGGAAGATGTTGCGTAAGAAGTTGAACTTCCTCATCGAGTACTTGTATTTCCTCTTTTGTTTGATTTTGATTTACTGTGGAGGGCTTCATATATTTGCAGAAAATGATATCCAAGTGTGCAACCAACTTACCTACAACACCAACATTAAAAACAAAATGAGGCGTACATGAAAGTATAAGAAACGACTACCTGCAATTTGGATAAATATAATAGAAAATCAGAAGTAAAAAATGTTTCAATAAGACTGTTTTGATGGTAGAATATATGTGCACGCCGGCGCCCGACAGCGTCTTGACCCCTATCCAATTTTTGGGCCAATTCCCTCTTCGTACTACCAAAAAATGAGATTCTTTCCGAATCTGAGTTTGCTGCTCCATCCAAGTCGAGAGTGGAGTTACGGGAACAGCTGTCTGATGGAAAACTACTTTCACCATTCCCCGACCTAGCAGCAGACGGGCGGGCCGTGCCAATATCCCTTAGACTTTTGAAAAGCCATGAGGAAGACCTACTTTATACTATATCATCCGCTATTGAATTAACATCAGGAGCTTCCAAAGGCTGAAACTGGTGGGGAATTAGCCTGCAATCTCTTATATGTAAAAGAGTGAGTCTTACAGTCTAGTCCTTTCCCATATGACATAAGCGCTCTTGGGCGGGGTGGCCCATTCCATCCAATTTTTGAGAAGGGGCCCAATCTCAAAGAATCAATTAAAAAAGATCACCGAATTCCAATTAGGAATTTAAGGAAAGAAAGAGTCAATTAATCGGCTTTGTTTGTGTGCTATCTACTGGGCTTCTAGTCCTCAATCTTAGGGCGGGGAAGCAAGTCAAAAAAGGCGAATCCCTTATTCTTTCTTTTCTTAACCTTAGCACCTATAGTATAGCACTGATGACGCCTACCAGGAGTCCTTACCTAGAGGCATTTGTTTTAATTGTTATCACGTTACATTTTAGTTTAGAGGTCCCAAGTTCAAGGTTTGAAACTCTCATATTATTTCCATGTTATTAATGGGAATATGGGGGGTGAAGGCCCAACTGGTTTGAGATTGGGTGGGTTGGGAGTGTGAGCCATTCGCACACCCGATTGTGGCCCAATCTGGAATGATTTGGACATTTAGGCTCCAGATACGATGGGTTAGGTGGAGGCTCGTTCTTACCCTTTTAAAAAAAAAATGCAATACTTATTGAGTAATTTCCTCTTAATAACACGCATTCACAGAACTTGGTCGAAAAAATAAAGGAACCGAAAATTCAGTAATTTACATTTTATCATAATACACTACTCAGAAAAATAAAAATAAAAACAACCCAATTTGAAATGGGATGGGCTTTTAGCCCCGAGATGCAATAGGTTAAGTGGAGGCATGTTTTTACCTTTTCTTTTTTTACTGAAATAATGCAATACTTGTTGAGTAGTTTCCACTTGGTAACACGCGGTCACGAAACTTGGGCGAAATAGCGGGGATAAAGCTTGAACCCAAAATCCAGTAATTTTCATTTTATCATAAACTACTCAAAAAAATGAAAATAAAAACAATGATGGAGAATACTACTAGCTAGTAATCTTGTGGTTTGTTCTCTTTAACTCATAAAAATAAACTGATTTTGAACAAATTATTTCTTATAAGGCCGCTTCAAAATGAGATCACCTCTATAGCCACACCATGTTTGTTAAGGCGTCTCACGTTGAGGCCGCCTTAAATAATTTTTTGTAAATTTTGAATTGTTACTTTCTAAATGAATTAATTGGGAGAAACAACAAATGAACTTATCAATAGTACCAAAATTGAAGCTTGAGAAGGACTAATGAAGACTTGCACGTTGTTTGTACTGGTGGAAATGAAGCTTTGCTTCATGAAGCTTGGTATGCTTCAAAGAAATATTCCCCAAAGGCTTGTTTATAAAATCCATTGTCCCACATTTGTAGAGAAAGGAAAGAGAAAAGACCTTATATATTGGTGTAGACTTTTAGTCTTTGAACTAAGAGTCAAGGGAAGACTCTCCCTCCACACACACGCGCGCGCGCCGCCGCCGTCCGGGCCGGGCTCGGGTGAGAGCTAGGGTTTGGCCCTTTTTATTATTCGGTCTTTCTTTTTGACCGTTTAATTTCTTCGTTTGATTCTTTTGACTAAACAGATTTCGTAACCGTTACGATATCAATTCCCCATTATTTCCTCCCATAATATCCGCCCCTTTGATTGCTTTCGATTACAGGATTTTTGCCTTCTATAAACATTGGACCTTCTCTTCATTTGGAGACACACAGAACCCGAAATATCATCTATCTTAGTTAAGGTCTCTTCTCCTCCTTGGCAGTAGAATAGTTTACTCTCAATACCATCGCACCGTAGTACACCGGAGCTTTGGTCCCCGTGTATCCCTGGAGGTCGGTTGCCGAAAATTTCCTAGTGTACGTGTGGGGGCAAATTCGACTTTAGGGCAGTGATTCATCACGCCCACGGCCGTTGTTACAGATATGTTGTTCCGTTTCAAGCTTTGGTTTTTAATATTCTAAAGTCGATTTTTTTTTTTATCATGGCAAGTGACGGAATTGTTGGTAATGTTAGTGTGAACGAAACTACCGGTAATGTTGTTGTGAACGAATCTGTGCCTAATGTGACCCCTAATCCTGCTGTTGTTATACCATCCACTTTAGTTCATAACAATACTGTTGTGCCTTATGTGAGTACAAGTATGATGACTGTTGGTACAACCCCTATGTTCCCAAATTTTTCCGTTCTTGATATGTCTAAGTTAGATCCGTTTGATGGGAAGAATTATAATATGTGGTCGGATAAGATGGAAATTTTCTTGGGACAAATTGGTGTTGAGCATGCTTTAGTTGTTGATAAGGCTCCTGTCAATTCCACTAGAGACTTTGAGAAGGATAATAGGACTTGTCGTGGTATGTTGTTGCATTATATGACCACATCCTTATACCAGATTTATATTAAGTTGAAATTGGCTAAGGAAATTTGGGATGCTCTTAAATTGAAGTATGAGACTGATGACTTTGGGAAGGGGAAATATGCTTGTAGTAGGTGGCTTAAATTTGAGTTAGTTGATAGTAAGCCTATGTTGGATCAACTTCATGAGTATGAAAATTTGGTGACTGAAATTCTTGCTGAAGGGATGAAAATTTGTGAGGTTTTTCAAGCTAACTGTTTGCTTGATAAATTGCCGAAATCTTGGGAGAATTATGTTCATTCTATGAGGCACAAACAGAAAACTTTTACTCTCCAGGAGGTTGTATCCCACATCAAGATCGAGGAACAGAACCGGATCCAGGCTAAAGGAAAATCAACCGAACATTCCTCCTCTACTGCTAACCTTGTTGAACAAAAGAATTTTGCAGGTAAACATAACAGAAACAAGGGACCCAAAGAAAAAGGACCAAACCAACTACATGGTAAGAATCAGCCCCAAAACTTCAAGAAGCCTTTCAAGGGCAATTGTTACAACTGTGGTAAGTATGGACATCCCGCTAAGGAGTGTAGAAGTGCTGTTGCTGTTGCTGTCAACAAACCCAAAGAGAACAAAGCCCAAGCTAAACTGACCGAGGATGTTATTGTTGCCATGGTGTCCGAGATTAACCTTGTTGGTAATACTGTTGAATGGATCTTGGACACCGGGGCAACAAGACATTGCTATACCAACCGAGACATGTTCGTGGAGTATGTCAAAGGTGCTGAAGGAGAGTGTGTTTTCATGGGTAACTCTAGCACTACTTCTGTTGTTGGTAAAGGGAAGGTTCTTTTAAAGCTTACTTCTGGTAAAACTATTGCTTTAACCAATGTTTTGCATGTCCCTGATATTCGCAGGAACTTAATATCTGGTTCGTTGTTGAATAAAGCTGGGATTAAGTTAGCATTTGAATCTGATAAACTTGTACTCACCAGAAATGGTGAATTTGTTGGGAAAGGATTTTGTAATGGGGGGCTATTTGTGTTGGATGTTGTGACTGAGAATAAAGCATCTACCTCTTCTGTTGTTTACATCGCTGAGTCTGTTTCATTATGGCATGCTAGACTAGGTCATGTGAATGTGGCATCCATTAAAAGGCTAAAATAATTTAGTCATATTCCTGCATTTAGCAATACTGATTTTGATAAATGTGAAGTATGCGTAGAAGCTAAACATCCCCAAAAACCTTACAATAAGAATGTGACTAGAACTTCTACTTTACTAGAACTTGTGCATAGTGACCTTGGTGATTTTCATAGCCATGTTAGTAGAGGTGGTAAAAAGTATTATATTACTTTTGTTGATGATTATTCTAGATTTACCAAAGTGTATTTGCTGAGTTCTAAGGATGAGGCTGAGAATAAATTTCTTATCTATAAAGCTGAGGTAGAAAAACAACTAGATCGTAAAATAAAAAGGCTTAGGTCCGATAGAGGTGGAGAATATGATTCAACACCTCTAAAGGTGTTTTGTGAGGCTAATGGGATAATTCATGAAATTACAGCTCCTTATGCTCCTCAACAAAACGACATTAACGAGAGGAAAAATAGGAACCTCAAAGAAATGATGAATGCTATGCTTATTAGTTCGGGTATGCTTAATAGCATGTGGGGGGAAGCTTTACTTTCTGCTTGCTTTGTACTTAATCGTGTTCCCCACAAGAAACTTGAGAAAACTCCATATGAGTTGTGGAAAGGTTTTGGACCTAACTTGAGTTACCTGAAAGTGTGGGGGTGCCTTGCGAAAGTCGGGATTCCTGATTTTCAAAGAAGCAAGATTGGACCCAAAACTTTTGATGCTATATTTATTGGATATGCTAATAATAGTGCTGCATATAGATTTATTCTAAAAGATGGTTCTGGCTTTGGTGCTATTAAAGAGTCCCGTGATGCTGAATTTTTTGAGCATATTTTTCCTATGAAAGTAAATGAACAACGAGTCTTACCTGCTGCATCTTCATTACCTTCACATGGCAATGCTTCATCTAGTATAGAAGTTCAAGAGCCTAGGAGGGGTAAACGAATTAGGACTGAGAAAAGTTTTGGCCCTGATTATGTTACTACTTTCTTAGCTGAAATTGATGTGCTAGATGAAACTTTTGTGCATGCTTATATTATTGAAGATGACCCTAGGAATTATGGGGAGGCCATGAGGTCAGTTGACTCTAGTTTTTTGCAAGAGGCCATAAATAGCGAGTTAGAATCAATTATGAGTAACAATACTTGGATTTTTATCTGACCTTCCTCGAGGTTGTAAGACACTTGGTAGTAAATGGGTGTTTCGAAAGAAATACCGAACTGATGGGACTATAGACAAATATAAGGCTAGACTTGTGATTCAAGGAAATTTTCAAAAGCAAGGACTTGATTATTTTGATACGTATTCTCCTGTCACTAAAGTTGCTACTATTAGAGTTTTAATAGCACTTGCACCATTCATAATCTTGTTGTGCATCAAATGGATGTTAAAACTGCATTTTTGAATGGTGATCTAAATGAGGAGATATACATGAGACAGCTCGAAGGTTGTGTAGTTCCTGGACAAGAACATAAGGTATGCAAACTTGTTAAGTCTTTGTACGGACTTAAACAAGCACCCAAACAATGGTATGACAAGTTTCATAGTACTATAATTTCTGATGGTTTCAAGGTGAATGATTCTGATTCTTGTATTTATTCTAAATATGATGAGCATGGTTGTGTTATAATATGTCTATATGTTGATGATATGCTCATTTTTGGTACAAGCATTGATGTGGTAAACACTACAAAATCCTTCTTGAAATCATGCTTTGATATGAAAGACATGGGTGAAGCTGATGCAATTCTTGGCATTAAAATTACTAGAACTTCTGTGGGTTTTTAAGTTTGGATCAATCTCATTATGTTGAGAAAATTTTAAAGAAGTTTAAACAATTTGATTCCACTCCTGTCAAAACCCCATATGATTTTAGTATTCATTTGAAAAGGAATAGAGGTGACAGTGTATCACAAGAAGAGTATGCTAAGATAATTGGAAGTGTTATGTTTTTAATGAACTATACTAGACCAGATATAGCATATGCTGTAAGCAGGTTGAGTAGATATACTCATAACCCCAATCGTGAACATTGGAATGCCTTGATTAAATTGTTGAGATATTTGAAAGGTACTATTAATTGGGGTTTGCACTACAAGAATTTTCCATGTGTTTTGGAGGGGTATTGTGATGCTAACTGGGTATCTGATAATGATGAAATTCATTCTACCAGTGGCTATGTTTTTACTCTTGCTAGTGCTGCTATATCTTGGAGATCCTCCAAACAAACTTGTATTGCTAAATCTACAATGGAATCTGAATTTATTGCTTTAGAAATGGCAGGCCATGAAGCTGAATGGCTAAGAAGCGTACTTGCAGATATTCCATTGTGGGGGAGACCGGCTCCATCAGTTTCCATGCACTGTGATTGTCAAGCGGCTATAAGTGTAGCTCGCAACCATTCCTACAACGGAAAGAAAAGGCATATACGCCTTAGGCATGAAATTGTTATGAATCTGATCAGAGATAATGTGATATCACTTGAGTATGTAAAGACGGAGAGGAATCTTGCGGATCCTCTCACCAAAGGCCTTTGTAGGAAGATAGTGCTTGAGTCAACACTAGGAATGGGGCTTAAGCCCAGTGGGAGTGAATTGTGATGGATACCCAACCTGGAATATGTCCAGGTTCAATGAGGTCAAACGAAATCACAAAACAACTCCAGTCATGTACTACAAACTCCATTCCTCTATAAAATGATGTAGTATTTTTCCGTATACTGTCATGTGTGTGAGGTTGAGCATTTTAGCTCTTAATGAGTTCATAGCCTTGTAAGGTGGTGTGAAACAGTACACACTTGATGAACTCACCTATGTGAATGTGGGGGATTGCCCGCCCTCTATGAGAGCATTTAGGCTAATGGCTCTCTAGAGCGTTCACAGAAATATCCAGGCACGTAAGGGGCTAATGTATATATGTTTTCGCGAGAGTAAATCTGTTTTGAGGTTAAACTAGTGCGCAGTTTGTACTGAACAAATACTGTGAAAGGTTCAAGGAATTTTTTTCCACCTAAATGGTTGTTGGGCAACTTGTAAGCACAAGGTACTAATTCAAGTCCACAAGACATTAGTATCGTAACGTGCGACCTCCTACTGCCATGACCTTCTTCTACCACTCTTTCTTTGAATCATGTGGGGGATTGTTGGAATTGAAGCTTTGCTTCATGAAGCTTGGTATGCTTCAAAGAAATATTCCCCAAAGGCTTGTTCATAAAACCCATTGTCCCACATTGGTAGAGAAAGGAAAGAGAAGAGACCTTATATATTGGTGTGGACTTTTAGTCTTTGAACTAAGAGTCAAGGGAAGACTCTCCCTCGACACACGCGCGCGCGCGCCGCCGCCGCCGCCGTCCGTCCGGTCAGGCTGGGCGAGGGTGTGGGTTGGGCCCTTTTTAGTATTCGGTCTTTCTTTTTGACCGTTTAATTCCTTCGTTTGATTCTTTTGACTAAACAGATTTTGTAACCGTTACGATATCAATTCCCCATTATTTCTTCCCATAATATCCGCTCCTTTGATTGCTTTCGGTTATAGGATTTTTGCCTTCTATAAACATTGGACCTTCTCTTCATTTGGAGACGCACAGAACCCGAAATATCATCTATCTCAGTAAAGGTCTCTTCTCCTCCTTGGCAGTAGAATAGTTCTCTCAATACCATCGCACCGTAGTACACCGGAGCTTTGATCGCCGTGTATCCCTGGAGGTCGGTTGCCGGTCCCTAATATACATGTGGGGGCAAATCGATTTTAAGGCAGTGATTCATCACGCCACGGTCGTTGTTACAGATAAGTTGTTCCGTTTCAAGCTTTGGCTTTTAACATGTACCTCTTAATGAAAACTTTCCATGCTACCCGATTATTCATGATCGAGAGAGAGATGACAATTTGGGATGGTGAATTGTTGATAGGTGTTGCATTGTCGGTAAGTCTTGGGATTTTGATTTATATAGTGTGCATTGATAGGTGTGCATTGATTTATATGATCCTTAAAACATCACAGAAATTTGAGAGCGCCGTATGATGATAAGAACTTCTTTTTATAAGAGCAAGTTCGCAATTGATTTTTTTTTTACTTTATGACCTCTATTTTTTTGCATAAAAACTTGTTTAAGATAGTATATTTCCGTAAATTCGTTGAGATATAAGTTATTTTTTTAGTGAAATAAAAGTTATGATTTATAACAAAATAACCCTTATATTTTTAAATAGTGATACATTTTTTTGTGAATTGGTCTCACACAAAACTTACTCTTTTTTTTACAAACATATATTATTTTATAGAAACGGTAGGCAAGTATTAGCTAGCTTCGTCAAAACAAATATCAATGTTGTTGTCTCATTTGTGAAGTAGTGAACATGGACAAAAAAAGTTATTATCCACCAAGTGTAAGGTGTCATGGTATGTTGATGAATCACCCCATGTAACCTTAACCATCCAGCATCTTTTTTAATTGACTATTACTTGATTACCTTCACATCTCATGCATATTTCAAGTCATTTCAATTGGGTTGTTAGGATATTGTAGTGCTCTCATCAATTCACATATATAAATTCTATTTTTTATATGAAAAAAAACACTAATATGCGTCGATTTTGAACCGTCGCATATGTAAGGGACGCACATGCTCAAGAGCATATGCGTCGGTTGGTGAACCGACGCACAAAGGTTTTGTGCGTCGGTTGAGCAGAAAAACCGACGCACAAAGTCTGACTTTGTGCGTCGGTTGATGTAAACAACCGACGCACATGCCTGTTATAGGCGACGATTGTTTACCCACGCACCAAGTCAGACTTTGTGCGTCGGTTCTTTTGCTCAACCGTCGCACAAAGTAGTTTTTTTTTTTGTTTTTTTTTTTTTTTTTTTTTTTTTTTTTACGAAATTCCACAATTAAATCTTTTAAAACAAAGTAAGTCTATGTAGGATTCAAACCCACGTCTTTTGTGTTATAACACAATTGCTCTACCATCTGAGCTAATAGACTTCGAAAATAAGAATAATTATACAACTTTTCTACAAAATAATACTTTCAAAATGATAGAACCTTAGAATTTGCTAACACAAAGTTGCATACATGTATATAGATGATGCACTACTAGAAATGCATGTACTTATACAGCAGCAGTAGAACCAACAGCAATAACAAGTCCAAGAACCAGAGAGATGTTGTAGAAAAGAAATATGCACATATAGTCCAACAACATACAAAACTGAAAAAAAGATAAACCTACCTCTGTGTCAAAGCTAACAGCGGTTGTGCCTCCAGAACGCAGAGAGAAAAAGAGCAAAGAGATCGAAGGAGATAGAGGTTAGACTGACTGCACACTGTATTCTGTACAAACAAAAATAACACAAACTAATGAGCTAGATAAACAGAAATTAATAATAAAAATAAAAAAAAAGCATCGTGCAATCTAAACAAATAAAAGCATCGTTCATTTGGAGAATTTAAGAGCATGGTTCATTATATAGAAATGCTCTTGAGGTGCAACAATTAGTGACAGCCCTACACAGCACCCGGACACAGGATATCGAAGCTACCCAACCTGTAAACTCTCAAAAGTAACACCAACCAGGGAAAACGGATCCGTTAGACTATCACAAGATGCAACAACACATTAATGGATTATATACTAGGATGAGATGAAATTTCAGATCAGAAATTCACAAACATGGGCGAAAAATACGCTGCTCAGAACCAAGGTATACACTTGGTTCGTCGATCAAATAGATATCTGCAGGCTGGATAAGCACATAAAGTGAGTAAACCATGTTACCTTTCAAATGAAACATACATTTCAAACGTTCACCAAAACCAGAACACAATACTACAAGTCCAAGTGTTCACTGAACGACATGGCATTTTTTGTGTTGTTACTTGTCAAGACACTTTCCTGCAAGTCTGAGACTATAATGTCCCGAAAAGAAACCTTGTAATATTATATAAAAACAAGCAAAGTCTGCACCTCTAAAGACATAAACCCCAAACCATCCAGACAGACAGGCATATGTACACATATAGACCACGACGCATTCACCAAAACCACAAGAATACACGTCCTAGTGTTACCAGTTGTAAAGACACTTTTTTACAACTAGGATGAGCCGAATGAATTACAAATATTAAGAGTATTAAAATATCAGCCAAAAGTTTGCACCTCTAAAGCACACAAACCCCAAACCATCCAGACGAGCAGGCATAGGTCCACATACAGACCACGCAATAACCACCAAGGAAAATGCATAAAGGGGGGGGGGGGGAGGAGTCAGGAACATAATGAGCACATCAAGAATAATAATAAACCTCAACATATAGCAAAAGTTTTTACCTTTCCCAAGCATAAAGTCAATGCAACTCTCTGCAACTCTCCACCCGAGAGATTCATAACTTCTTGATCCATTAATTGCTCTATTTGAAGGGGCTTCATGACATCTGAACAGAATTGAGGGTGAGTATATGAATCCCTTATTTTCTGATGCAGCAAGTGTCTCACAGTAGATTGGAATTTTGGACTGATCTTCTGAGGCTTGTAAGAAACATTGAATTCAGGTACATCAACATCAGAATCTGCTGCAGTATCAGGCTTCAGTAGTCCAGCCTGAAATTCCACAATTAAGAACAACTTAGATTTTCAGACCATCCAATTTCTCACTAACAGCAACAAATCATTTCTTCTCCTCCAGTAAGGGAAAGATCAAGTCAATTCATATCTGCTATGTGAAGAGAATATACCAGCATACGGATAAATGTTGTATTCCCTGTCCCATTTTCTCCCAACATCACAATGATCTGTGAATCAGTAAATTCACCCTCCTTGACATGTAGCCTGAAACCACCTTGAGTTTTTGTCATAGTAGGGTACTTGTATCGAGCATAACTCTCAATTTCCTCGGCAGTTTCTTGTGGTGTCTCGGCAACCTGAAGAATGAAAGATGATATGACAATTGATAACTTCGGCAACTGACAGTATGTTAGGTGACAGAAAGTATACCTTGAACGTAAGAGATTCATCCCTGAACCGAAGATTTTCGGTGGGGACAAATCCTGTCAAGAATATGTTGATTCCTTCTCTGGAGAAGGGCAGGGTGACAACTCCATACGCACCCGGTTTGCCATATAAGCAACAAATGAAGTCCGATAGATAATCTAAAACACTAAGATCATGCTCCACAATGATGACATAGCTGAACGCAAAAGGAGAAGGCAAACATAAAGTGAGCTATCGTTGACCTTTTTTTTTTGGGGGGGGGGGGAGGCAAAAGAAAAGACGATATCAAATATGAAAATAATACCAAAATAGAGAGAGGGTAAGAGGGATTACATACTAGGATGAGATGAAGTTTCAGATCAGAAATTCACAAACATGGGCGAAAAACCTTCTAAAGTGCAAGAAAATAAATCCTAATCGATCTGCGTTGCTACTACTACACGTGTACTGCGTTTTAATAGAGATTCCAGCTTTATAACCAGGAAAAATCAAGGTTACATATGCAATTGTCAAGTCTAAATACAGCAGAAGAATTCGGTACGATAACATGGCAAAATCATCGTTTCAGCTCACAAATACATAACCAAATTGATTAAAATTTGTTGCACACACAATAGAATTACTAATAAGTTATTTTGCAACTTTGAAACATGCAAAGCTCAGCTTAAAGAGGGTTTAATTAGGTCTGGTACAACAGGTCTTATTACAAATTTAGGTTCACAAATTTGATCAGTTTAAAAATTAGAAACAAGGACCTAATCAATGCCTTGAACCTCTAGTTGTAATGTCTTGATTTCAAAAGAAAGATAAATCCAGGGCTCCGGATCCAAACTTCATATCCAAAATTCCGAACCACATCCTCAACAACCCTTGATTCAGAATCAGAAATCTCAGGACCATCTGAACCTGAATCTGATACAGGGGTTATATAGTCTTTTGAATCAAAGAATTGGATATCTTCTTCACTCAAACTTCCCATTTCTCACTTGTAGTTCAAACCCATGAACAACAAACCACCCAAATTGCTCAATCATCAAAACCCCAACTGAAATCAATTCTTAGTTTACCAGAATTAACGAACAGCAGCTGTATAATAATTATTTTACCACCCAAAAAAACACAAATGAAATAAAATAAGATCAGTATATCATCAACCCAGAAACACAGATCCCAATTCTAAGCCATTGAACCTAGTAACAACGCCAATTAAGGAAAACAATAAAAATTCAGCATCAACCCAAGTACACAACGAACAATCAGATCACAAGACCAACAAACAAGTACACACAGAATTGCAAAAGGGAAGCAAAATTGGGTAGCCATTTAAGATAATCAATCAGTTAAATCACTCAAATCGGAACCAAGAGAACGAGAATAATCAAAATGAAAACCCTAAAAATCAAAAGAGGGGAAAGAGAGTATGGAACCTTTGGTGTTGGTGTTCGATTAGCTAATCCAACTCACGACCATTCAACTTCAGATCAGCATTCATTCACAAGCCGTAGTTCTTTACCTATAATACCCAAATAAAAATTTTGGTCAAATCCAATGCAATAAAATCGAAGAACAGAAAACAACCCAAAAATTCCGATTAACCTTTGTTTTTGAAGCCAAAATGAACAGTTTGTGTGTTTTCTTGGTAACTTCCATCAGATCTGAGCCTCCAAAGAGGGGAGTTAGTATGAGAGGTAGATTTAGAGAGATAAAGTGAGAAGTGCAGAGGCAAAGGAAACAGGTGAAAGGAGAGAGAGAAGTTAGGGGGCGGAGAAAATGAGAGAGTTAGGGAACGCTTTTTGTTTTTAGGGGAATGGACGACGGTCATTTTCAATCACCGACGTATATGGTACAGTATATGCATCGGTCATGTCGGTCAACCGTCGCCTATTCCAACCCACTTTTTTTTTTGCACTTTCGACTTATGGGCGTCGGTTGTGTAATAGAACCGTCACCTATTCTAAGCATTTATTTACAAAAATGACACCGCATCACTATGGACAACGATTGTCATAATCAACCGTCGCATATTAGGCGACGCACATGGATATTTTTGTACTAGTGTCAAGTCATTTCAATTGGGTTGTTAGGATATTGTAGTGCTCTCATCAACCCACATATATAAATTCTACTTTTTATATGAAAAAAAAGTTGTTGTTGCTTGTACAATTGCAAGTACCGGTAATGTTGAGAAAATCCCCAACAGTTGAAAAAGAAAATTAAATTTTTTATTAGGTGTGGATCAAATCAAAATAGCTAGATTAACTGTATCAACTCAAATTAAATTAAAGTGATACTAGACATATTTTCTAGATATTGTTTAAAGGTGATTATAAATAACTGTGCGAAATATGTTTTTTTTTATTTTGGTCCAAGAGAGGTACGTAGTAGATCTGTACAATTAAACATTAACGCAGACCACAACGCACCAATAAAGCTTCGCTCATTTCACTTCTCTCGACACTTTTTGGCCTTTTTATTAAAATCATATCCTCCTCCCCACTATACTGTTGTATGTCATCTTTCTTCTTTTGTTTCTTCTATGCTCAGAGAGAGAGAGAGAAAGTGAGTGTGCAGAGTTGTAAGAGAGAGAGAGAGTGCAGAGCTGTAAATCCCATATTTATCTCATTTTGGCTTTCCTCAATTTCATACAGTACTGCTATTTTAATTTCTCCATTTGCAATAGCTATTTATTAGTTCCCACGCACATTTCAACTTTAATTTGTGGTCTTGTGGCATATTTTACCAATTGCCACAAAAATGCTATTACTTGTGGCAATTTTGATCTTGCCACTTATATCATTTTTATTGTGGCAAAACATTTATTGCTACAAAGCAATATGCCACTAGAGCTCAATTTTCTTGTAGTGAATGTACCCAGAGCCTCCGACCACTTTACAATTAGACAAAATCTCATTGACAATGTACGAAATATGTCCTATGCATTATTAAAGAATTAAACTTCATTGGCAATGTGCAACATCCTTTTTTTGTGCTAAAAGAATTACTTGAATATATTTTGGTAACACATAACATCATGTTCAGGATAATGCTTCAACTACTCGGCCAGTACATATAGTCTATCCGAATAGTGTGGATTGAAAAAATAAGTTATTATCTATTTATCTTGAAACTTTAATATATACTCTTTAATTAAAAAAATAAAAAATAAAAAATGAGGAGACCGAAAATAGTGGTAATGAATCTACAATCACTTAGAGTAGTAAAAAAAAGAACCAAATTATGTAAGGCATTAATTCCCATCAAAAAAACAATAATTATGTAAGACATTACATATAACAAATGATATGATTTAGGAATTTGTAGACATGGTGGTAATGGTAACCTCCACCTCCTTGGTGGTAGCATTATTGGTGTCGTCTTCATCAATGGTTAAAAAATAAACACTTTTAGGAGTAGCATCATGAATATGTATCAACACAATGCAAAAGGCAAAGACTAACCATACATACCGTGATTTAAGACCAAACAACCTCTGTGTTGTACATATTGCGTTAGCTGCCACAAACTTGAAGATCCCAAAATCTACAGCCCCACCCCCTGCCCAATCGAGTGCCAACGCCGGTGTGAGCCCCACCTTGAACAACTCAGCAACACAGAACCCTTCAAGGGTGAAACTCATAATGGCTACCAAACACGATTGTGTTTTTATTGATCATTAAAAAGAAACACCATGGGCACAAAAATGCAATGAGACCTGCTATAATGACCTTAAAGTACATTACATGACGTTGTCTTTGTAATTCAGGTGATTCTTCTTTGACAACAGGTGTCGAAAACTCGGAATACTTTGTGCTTAACAAAATCATGGATAGGAAACCTACAGCCTACAGGGATCAACCGCAAAGTCACCGATGTTGTACCAAAGACAACCATTATTAGTGGTCATTCCTTGTGAAAGTCCTCGTGAAACGTAATGGGAAAGAGAGATAAACCAGACAATGAGACACACTATTGATATAATGGTTAGGCGTATAACTCTAGTAATCAAAATTATTCTCTTCATCCCCTTCTCACCTTTGTTTTTTTTATGGGAATTATATTATATATGCTTGTTTTGTTTTTTTAGTTATAATGGTAAGGAAATGGTGATATATGTAATATATATATATATATATATATATATATATATATATATATATATATATATATATATATTTGTGTGCAAGATAAGTCCCTTAAGCAACAAGCTCATTGCTGCTTCCCTTCCCTTCATTATTGGAGTAATTAAAAGCTAAGACTAGTAGTCATTAAGACTTGAAGTCAACAAGTCAACTTCAATTTAATAGTCTCCCCAAGAGAAATCAAACTTCCTCAGTCCCATTGTCTTTTTTAGTTAATGATTTGTAGTGATTTTGCTTACCATATCCTCAGTTACATGTCCATCATATGATTAAATTGTAAAATTAGTTAAAAATTACTGATACGGTATAATTGTGTGATCACTATTTATTTTTTACCTTTACTTTTACTTATGCTAATGGTCTAGTGACTACAAACTACTACCGTGGTCTAGTCCAATGTTAAAACAAGCTAGTATTACAAAAGAGTGAAATGAGGAAGAACAAAAGAAAAGAGAACATTTGCAAAAGTCACACTTCACGATGCACATATTGAATTGAATACCATAGCATCACAAGGATTACTTTGGACTTTAGGCATTACCATTTCATTCAAGTTATCAATGTTAACTGTTATAACAGATATTTTGAGTTTTACATCGGATCTCTTGAGTTTCCACTCTTCTCCACCCCAGTCCCCAAAAAATATAATCAAAAAAATAAAAACAAAAGAAACCTGCAAAAAAAAAACAGTAATATTCACAAGAGACAGAAAAACGGCAATAATATAATCCACAAAACTAATTAAGACGGTTGGAATTATGCCTTGAATTCTTCGGTTTTCTGAACCTTGAAGTCTTCCGTTTCTGAGTTACGTTATGTTACGCAAAGTTACGTGAGGTTAAATTATGTTACATGAGGTTACATTATGTTTATTCCGTTTTAGGCTCATTAAATTAAGTGTAGTCCGTTTAGATTAGGAAATTAACTCTAGTTTCCTACTCCTATAAATATCTTGTAACCTGTAGCACTGAGAAGTATCTCAATACACAATCTGATCTCCTCTCTGCCGTGGACGTAGCCAAATTATCCTCAATACATGATTGTAAATTATGCCTATTGGGGTTCTGTATTTATGCCTATTGTTACACTAATCCAATACTTCCTCAAACCAATTACACTCCTTCCACCCTTACTCCCAATAACGATCCCAGAAAACCCAGTGAATACTATGACACTAACCTTCACGAGATTGACCCCAACAGGGCTAACCGAAGCGAGAAGACACAAGAGCCCAGGCCTGGTTCAATTTCTCACCCCCAAACATGTTTGTAATTGCCCCCTTATCCACTCCAATTTGGTAGCTACCCACATTGCCTACCACAAGTACTACCAAAAAGATTAGAAATTCGGCAGCTTTTCCCCAATTTGTTCTGCAAAGATCTGAATGTTTTATATTTGGGAGTAAAAAATTTAGAAGGAATTGGAAGAACAGAACCCCAAGCCAAACCATAGCTTTTTTACCCTTATCGAGATTCTTAAAAACATGATTGTAATGGAAACCCAACAAGGTCAGGGCAGCTCCAAACAAACTTATAATTCCCCACACTAAATTTCTGTAAGCAAGCTCGATTTGAGCGTTCATTTCTTCTCTAAAACGATCTTAAAATTATTTCTTTTAAACGGAAGTTCTTAAAATGTTTGAACATTGAGTATTTATAGGAGATCTATTTTTAGATTGAAATGTTACCGTTGGAATTGAAATAATATTG
Source organism: Tetragonia tetragonoides (assembly GCA_038025085.1). NCBI lineage: Eukaryota > Viridiplantae > Streptophyta > Magnoliopsida > Caryophyllales > Aizoaceae > Tetragonia > Tetragonia tetragonoides. The sequence goes on from CM076147.1 coordinate 3,629,115, forward strand.
CTGTTTTTCTTAATATACAATTGAAATAAGGTTAGTGCATGTTACCGTTGAAATTTAAATAATGTGACCGGTTTTTTGTAAGTTCTGATCATATAACCGTTGTTTTGCAGGGTGCCATTGAAAAACGATCAGCTGACTCTTGGCCTTATTCGCAGATGCGGTATAAAAGTAGCCCCATTCCTTAGTTTAATTAACGTTGCAAAACCAACCCCTACATAAAATATAAAGGATGCTATTGGACAACAAATCCATTTAAGCAAGTCATCTTACAACATATGGATAAGCAAGTCATTTTACAACATATGGAGCGCCACCTTAGCAGCATTACCGGGAAAAAAAAAGAGGCAACTTCTTACAATAGTTTTTTTTTTTTGGCTCATATGACCAATTATGGTCAGCTTTCTTACATTTAAAGAAAGAAAAGACTTGAAAAAAGGCAAGAAAATACCAGCTTGCATCAAAGAAAGGGAAAAAAAAAATCAATATGATACTAAATTACTAACAACCGATTCGGCTTGAGCTAAAAGAAGTATACCTAATATTTTGGAGATTGTTTTCTTATTATCTTGAACACGTTACACGTCAAAATCCAGTTGTAGTATAGAAAAGCAAGTTTTACACGTTACACGTTACACGTTACATGTTCATTAATGATTGCGATCATATCCGCATATGACAGGTCTGAGTTAATGACTCATCATCGCCTTTTTTTTTTTTAGGATATAGAGACAAGTAATTTAGTTGCCCCATTGTTCTTCTTCACTTAACAAAATGAAAGAGTAATTAGCACATACTCGTAGCAATGTTGCTTCAAGGGAACAAGTCAAATGAGAATCAAAATCCACATAAACCAGTAAATGTAGCTTTTTGTCCAAACATTATGGTCCAATTTCCAAATTGCAATATTAGTTTTTCATCGGATTGGTCTAAAATTTTGGAGGGTCATATAACTCGACAAAATAAGTAACTTTAATTCTTGTGGTACCCTATGAATCCCTACGAGTAAGAAGTTGTCATGTATCGCATTACAGTTCACGAGAAAAAAGGCACTTATTCCTGGATTTTAATTTTTCATCCGATTTCATCATACAACTCGACAAAATAAATTAATTTTTGTGGTACACTATAAATCCCTACAAGTAAGGAGTTGCCGCGTCTCGTACAGTTCACGAGAGAAGGCACCCTATTTATGGATTTTATTTTTTCATCCGATTGACCTAAAATTTTGCAGGGTCATAAACTCGACAAAATAAGTAACTTTAATTCTTGTGGTACCCTATGAATCCCTACGAGTAAGAAGATGCGGCGTCTCGGATTACAACTCAAGAGAGAAGGCACCCTATTCATGGATTTTAATTTTTCATTCGGTCTGCCCAAAATTTTGCACGGTCATATAACTCGACAAAATAAGCAACATTAATTCTTGTACTACCCAGTGAATCCATGCGAGTAAGGAGTTGCCAAGTCTCGGATTACAGCTCACGAGAGAAGGCACTATTTTCATGCATATTAGTTTTTCACCCGATTGGCCTAAAACCTTGCATGGTCATATAACTTAACAAAATGAGTCACTTTAATTCTTGTGGTACCCTACGAATACCTACGAATAAGGAGTTGTCACGTCTCGGATTACAGCTCACGAGAGAAGGCACCCTATTCATGGATTTTAGTTTTTCATCCGACTGGCCTAAAATTTTACAGGGTCATATAACTCTACAAAATAAGCAACTTTAATTCTTGTGGTACCCTATGAATACCTACGAGTAAGGAGTTGCCGAGTCTCGGATCACAGCTCACGATAGAAGGCACCCGATTCATGGATTTTTGTTTTTCATTCGATTGGCCTAAAATTTTGCAGGGTCATATAACTCGACAAAATAAGCAACTTTAATTCTTGTGGTACCATATAAATCCCTACAAGTAAGAGTTTTCAATCAACGCGATTCCAGCTCACGAGGGAAGGTACCCTATTCATGGAATTTAGTTTTTCATTCGATTGGCCTAAAATTTTGCAGGGTCATATAACTCGATAAAATAAGCAACTTTAATTCTTGTGGTACCTTATAAATCCCTACAAGTAAGGAGTTGTCGCGTCTCGGATTCCAGCTCTCGAGAGAAGGCACCCTATTCATCGATTTTATTTTTCATCCACTTGGCCTAGAATTTTGCAAGGTCATATAACTCGACAAAATAAGCAACTTTAGTTCTTGTAGTACCCTATGAATCTCTACGAGTAAGGAGTTGCCGAGGCACGGATTACAACTCACGAGAGAAGGCACTCTATTCATGGATATTAGTTTTTCATCTAATTGGCCTAAAATTTTGCAAAGTCATATAACTCGACAAAATAAGCAACTTTAATTCTGGAGGTACCCTATGAATCCCTACGAGTAAGGAGTTGTCGCGTCTCGTATTCCAGCTCACGAGGGAAGGCACCCTATTCATGGATTTTAGTTTTTCATCTGATTGAACTAAAATTTTGCAGGGTCATAAAACTCGACAAAATAAGCAATTTTAATTATTGTGATACCTTATGAATCTCTACGAGTAAGAAGTTGTCGCGTTTTGGATTACAGCTCATGAGAGAAGACACCATATTCATGGATTTTAGTTTTTCATCCGATTGGCCCAACATTTTGCAGGGTCATATACCTTGACAAAATAAGCAACTTTAATTCTTGTGGTACTGCGAGTAAGGAGTTGTTGTGTCTCGGATTACAACTCACGAGATAAGGCACCCTATTCATGGATTTTAGTTTTTAATCCGATTGACCTTAAATTTTGTAAGGTCGTATAACTCAAAAAAATAAGCAACTTTAAATCTTGTGGTACCCTATAAATCTCTGCGAGTAAGGAGTTGCCGCGTCTCGAATTACAGCTCACAAGAGAAGGCATCGTATTCATGGATTTTAGTTTTTCATCCGATTGGCCTAAAATTTTGCAGGATCATATAACTCGAAAAAATAAGCAACTTTATTCGTTGTGGTACCCTATGAATACCTACGAGAAAGGAGTTACCGAGTCTCGGATCACAGCTCACGAGAGAAGGCATCCGATTCATGTATTTTTGTTTTTCATCCGATTGGCCTAAAATTTTGCAGGGTCATATAACTCGACAAAATAAGCAACTTTAATTCTTATGGTACCCTATAAATCCCTACGAGTAAGGAGTTGTCGCGTCTCGTATTCCAGCTAACAAAGGAAGGCACTCAATTAATGGATTTTAGTTTTTCATTCGATTGGCCTAAAATTTTGCAGAGTCATATAACTCGACAAAATAAGAAACTTTAATTCTTGTGGTACCCTATGAATACCACAAGTAAGGAGTTTCCGTGTCTCGGATTACACCTCACTAGAGAAGGCACCCTATTCATGAATTTTAGTTTTTCATCCGATTGCCCTAAACTTTTGCAGGGTCATATAACTCGACAAAATAAGCAGCTTTAATTCTTGTGGTACTCTATGAATACCTACGAGTAAGGAGTTGTCGCGTCTCGGTTTACAGCTCACGAAAAAAGGCACCCTATTCATGGATTTCAGTTTTTTATCCCGATTGGCCTAGAATTTTGCAGGGTCATATAACTCGCAAAATAAGAAACTTTAGTTCTTGTGGTACCCTATGAATCTCTACGAGTAAGGAGTTGCCGAGTCACAGATTACAGCTCACGAGAGAAGGCACTCTATTCATGGATATTAGTGTTTCATCCGATTGGCCTAAAGTTCTGCAGGGTCATATAACTCGACAAAATAAGCAAATTTAATTCTTGTAATACCCTATAAATCGCTACGAGTAAGAAGTTGTCGCGTCTTGTATTATAGCTCACGAGAGAAGGCACCCTATTCCTGGATTTTAGTTGTTCATTCGATTGGCATAGAATTTTACAAGGTCATATAATTCGACAAAATAAGCAACGTTAATTCTTGTGGTACCCTATGAATACCTACGAGTAAGGAGTTGTCGCGTCTCTGTTTACAGCTCACGAGAGAAGGCACCCTATTCATGTATTTTAGTTTTTCATCCGATTGGATTAAAATTTTGCAAGGTCATATAACTCGACAAAATAAGCAACTTTAATTTTTATGGTACCCTATGAATCCCTACGAGTAAGGAGCTGTCGGGTCTCGTATTACAGTTCACGAGAGAAGGCGCCCTATTCATGGATTTTTTCTTTATTCGATTGGCTTAAAATTTTGCAGGGTCATATGACTCGACAAAATAAGCAACTTTAATTCTTGTGGTACCCTATGAATCCCTAAAAGTAAGGAGATGTCGCGTCTTGCATTACAGCTCACGAGTGAAGGCACCCTATTCATGGATTTTAGTTTTTCATCCGATTGGCCTAATTTTTTTGATGCATATGAGCATCAATCACTTAATTATTTAGTTTATTTTGTTAGGATTCTTATTTTTGTTCTTAGGAATATTTAATTTTTCAAAATTAGATAATTAGGAGTTTTAAGTAGATTTCAATTCAGTTTCCTAATTCTTGTTAGGTTAGGACTTTGAAAAGTTTCCTAGTTCTTGTTAGTTTCTTTTTATGCAAGCTAGGTTTAGTTTTCCCTATAAATAGGGCTTATAGTCTTTTATTTTTGAGGAGGTTGTGTTTATGAGTGATTGAGTTATCCAATTAGAATTTCAGAAGTGAGCTTCTTTGAGGGGACTTGCGAGTTTTCTTTGTTTCTTTGATCTTGCGAGGTTGGAGAGACGCCCAAGATTAATTTCTCTTGGTGTTGCGACTTTAGAGAGGGGTGATCTTGTTTATCTTTATTGCTTTATTTCATAAAATTGAAAATCCAAAAAAAAAATACGCATCAATTTTGCAGGGTTATATAACTCGACAAAATAAGCAACATTAATTCTTGTGGTACCCTATGAATACCTACGAGTAAGGAATTGTCGCGTCTCGGTTTACAGCTCACGAGAGAAGGCACTATATTCATGGATTTTATTTTTTCATCCGATTGGCCTATAATTTTGCAAGGTCATATAACTCGACAAAGTAAACAACTTTAATACTTGTGGTATCCCATGAATCCCTACGAGTAAGGAGTTGCCGCGTCTCGGACTACAGCTCACGAGAGAAGGCACCCTATTCTTGGATTTTAGTTTTTCATCCGATTGCCATAAAACTTTGCAGGGTCATATAACTCAACAAAATAAGCAACTCTAATTCTTGTGGTAACCTATGAATACCTACGAGTAAAGAGTTGTAGCGTCTCGAATTGAAGCTCACGAGAGAAGGCACCCGATTCATGGATTTTTGTTTTTCATCCGAGTGGCCTAAAACTTTGCAGGGTCACATAACTCGACAAAATAAGCAATTTTAATTCGTATGGTACTGTATGAATCCCTACGAGTAAGTAGTTGCCGAGTTTCGAATTACAGCTCACGAGAGAAGGCACCCGATTCATGGATATTTGTTTTTCATCCGATTGGTCTAAAGTTTTGCAGGGTCATATAACTCGACAAAATAAGCAACTTTAATTCTTGTGCTACCCTATGAATCCCTACGAAAAAGGAATTGTCGCGTCTCGAATTACAGCTCACGAGAGCAGGCACCCTATTCATGGATATTAGTTTTTCATCCAATTGCCTTAAATTTTGCATGGTCATATAACTCAACAAAATAAGCTACTTTAATTCTTGTAGTACCCTATGAATCCCTACGAGTAAGAAGTTGTCGCGTCTCAGATTACAGCTCACGAGAGAAGGCATCCTATTCAAGGATTTTAGTTTTTCATCCGATTGGCCTAAAATTTTTCAAGGTCATACAACTCTACAAAATAAGCAACTTTAATTCTCATGGTGCCCTATGAATCCCTACGAGTAAGGAGTTGCCGAGTCTCAAATTACAGCTCCCGAGAGAAGGTACAATATTCATGGATTTTAGTTTTTCATTCAATTGGCCTAAAATTTTGGAGGGTCATATAACCCGGCAAAATAAGCAACTTTAATTCTTGTGGTACCCTATTAACACCTACGAGTAAGGAGTTGCCTCGTCTCGGATTACAACTCACGAGAGAAGGCACCCTATTCATGGATTTTGGGTTCAAGTTTTATCCCCTATATTTTCGCCCCAAGTGGAAACTACTCGGCAAGTATTGCATTTGTTTTTTTCAAAAAAGTTAAAACCGGGTCTCCGCTCAAGACCCAACCTATCGCATCTCGGCCTAAAAGCCCAACCCATTTCGAACAGAGCTAGAATTGGGTGTACGAATGCCTCAACGCTTCCAACCCATCCAATCGGAAACTAGTTGGGCCTTTACACCCCATATTTCATTAACATGAAAATATGAGAGTTCCAAACCTTCAACTTAGTACTTCTAAGTTGAAAGGTAATGTATTGATAACCATTGACATAAATGCCTCTAGGTTACAAGTATTGCACATATATTCTACCATCTTGTGTTATTAAGAGGAAATTACTCAATAAGTATTGCATTTTTTTTTAAAAAAAAAGGGTAAGAACGAGCCTTCACCTAACCCATCGTATCCCGAGCCTAAATGCCCAACCCATTCCGGATTGGGCCATAGTCGGGTGTGCGAATGGCTCACACTCCCAACCCACCCAATCCCAAAGCAGTTGGGCCTTCACACCCCATATTCCTATTAATAACATGGAAATAATATGGGAGTTTCAAACCTTGAACTGGGAACCTCTAAATTAAAAGATAACGTGATAATCATTGAAGCAAATGCCTCTAGGTTACAAGTATTGCAATTTGCACATATATTCTGCCATCAAAACAGTCTTATTATTGAAACATTTTTTACTTCTGATTTTCTATTATATTTATCCAATCTGTAGGTAGCCGTTTCATTTCATGTACGCCTCATTTTGTTTTTGTTGTTGGTGTTGTAGGTAAGTGTGATACCCCAATATTTTCTATAATTATAATATCGATTTATAATTCTTTTATAAATAGTTTCGGAGATTTAAATCGTATATTTATTTAACGATTCGATTTACTCAAATTAAGCCATAATAATATTAATTATTATTACGGGAATTTCGGGATTTTTAATTATCAAATTGAGGGATTTAGTGAAAATGGTTTTGTATATGAATAAGGCTTATTCATATTGTTTTAATTGGTTTTAATTAGCATTTAATTAGTTTTAATTGTTTTTAATTGACAATTAAATCAGAAAATTAATCCTAGGTCTAGTAGGTTTTGACTTTCTTTGACCAAACACCTATATAAGCTAAGAGATGGGCCAGTTGATCAGTTGCAAAAACTGAGCCAAAAACCTCACACACTCTCTCTCCTCTCTCACGGCTCTCCCTCTCTCTTCTCTCTCTCACTCCACCGCACACTCACTCTCTCTCCCTCTCCCTGATGTCGCCGGCCACCAGGCCATCACCGGCCTACTCTTCCCGCCGGTAAACCCCCCCTTCCTTCTCTCTCTTTCTCTCTCTTTCTTTCTCTCTCTTTCGTGCCCTGTTTTCCCCCTCCCCTGTTTTTGTCGAGTCGCGGCTGCCGCGCCGCCGCCGCGCCACCAGGCCGCGCCTGGGTAGTCGCCGGCGAGTGGCCGACGCGAATGGGCCCTGCCCGTCGATCCTTCCTCTCTCAGTTGCTCTCTCTTTCTCGCAATTCCTCTCTCTCTCTCTCGCGATCTCTCGCGCTCTTCTCTCCTCCATCGCCGGTGCTCCGGCGAGCCACCGCCGACCATGGTGGTCGGTGCGTGGTGGTCTTGGTGATGGGCTAGGTCGTGGGTCCCCATGCTTGGTGTATCACGGCCTAGACTCGAAAAATCGATTAGGGTTTTGTTTAATAATTTCGTTTTAATTAATTTCGTATCTTCAGTATTTTTCAATAATTATTTTTATTTTTCTGCACTCGTTCAGAGTCCGAATCCAGATTTTCAAAAGCCTAGATTGGTTGGAATAAATCAAGAAATTTAATAAAAATATTATTTTACAGTTTCAGTACTGTTTGGATTTTCTTATTTATGAATTATATATCGGTAATTGTTTTTAATTAGGACCAAACGGACAAGCGTGATCGGGTTGTGATTAGCCAAGTTACCTACTGCTTAGTGAGCGTTTGTTAGGTAAGCGATTGTACCTGCCTCTTTCCAAAGCCCCATCAACACTATTTTGATGTGTTTTGTGCTAATTGATTATTAGTGTGAATTTAATATGCGAAGCATGATTAAATTATATCGTCGTTAATTATGAGAATTTGAAATATATTATTCGCTATAAATATGATTTATATCGAGTATGATAAGTTTATGATAAATTTATAAAGTTTCGCTAATTAATGTTTAATTATGGCGATGTTGAATTTCTAATATTATTATGATATAATAATATGTGCTATTTGGAATGGGATATTGTTGAGCGCTAATGAAAAACTACTATTATATTGGATGGTTTATTTGTGAAAGTGTAATTTTTGGATATCTTGATGTATTGACGAAGTGCTGCCGAAATTTCGTTAGACATATATGAAGCATGATTATTGTTAATATGCATTTATGTCATAATCGTCGTTATTATTATTCATTATCATGAGCATGAAATGAAGTAGTATGTCGTGGTCTCGTTGTACCACTAGGTCAATCAATGCAAGTATGTGAATTGAATTAAATGAGAATAAGACTCCTAATGGATCTCTAGGAGTAGCCGAGCTATCGAGACTTATCTTATTGATGTAGTCTAGGGATGCGTGATTCCCAAGTTACTTTTATGGACACCTCGTAGTGTGTTCGGGACGGATCATTCCCCATTGCTTAGTTCTCTACATATCGATTATTATGTTAGAGGTAGTGTGAGTATACACTAGCGTAAGTCCATGGCATGTCTATATCTATCTATGAACAATATGGGTAATCGCTGTTCTATTCGCTCTCTTATCTCTCTAATCAAGATGGTTTATCTATTTGTCTTCGAATGATCACTAAAACAAGAATTGCATGTAGTTGAATATCGAGTTTGCGTGTGCTTGATTGTATGATTACTTGTGCATGCAAATGAATTTCAATGATTCTTCTAAAACCCAGGTATGGTTTGCGAAAGTGTTTTTACTGGGTATGGATGATGTTTATTCAGTTTATCTGATTTTTGTTTTCTTTTGTTTCTTCTCTTTTTATTCTGTACCTTGTTTCCGTCACGGAAACCAAAGTGCAGATGTAGCTAAGTGAGGACGGTTTGCTAGAAGGTTGAATGTGGGTTGTTTGTTTAGAACTATGGATTTATTGGTTACCTTGGATTATTTGGGATTTTGGTTTGTGCCCTTGAAGGCAAAGTTGTAATAAAAATATAATGGACTTAAGACCGCTGGATAGACAACTCTGATATTTATGTTTAATTTTTTTAGATGCTTCCTTTGATACCTAGTTTTCCTTTCTGCTTAGCATTTACTCCTTAGCGATAAATATTGCAGTAGCATTCCCTTGGGTTCGTGACGGTTCAGTGGTGTCGAGTCGTGTACATCAACGTCGATAGATCTCGGAAAATCATTGCGAATTCGGGGGTGTTACAAATGGTATCAGAGCCCTAGGTTCATAAAGGTTGCATAGGTTTAATAAATGAATTAATAAAGATTAGTTTCATTTTGGGAAAAATAAAATGTAATTAAAGACGTTGAGCGTAGTAGTCCTAGAAGCTAGGAATTACTTGAAATCACCTTAATTGTGATTTAAATGTTCATATTGTTTGGTTGCCCTTTTGTAGATGGAAATTACTCGATTGACCGCGATGAAATCGACTAGAGGTAGAAAACCGCGAGCGATGATCGTTGCACCCGAGAACGAGGTGGAATACGTAGACATTTCCGATAGCGAGCCAACGCATGACGAGGCCGTACCCGAGCCCGAGGCGCACGACAATGGCGCGCACGAGCTCGAGGTGGATCAACCTGCGCATGATGCTCACGATGATGACGTACTGCTTGAGCCTAACCATGACTTGGAAGCTAACGAGGATCCTGATTCTAAAGAGGAACCTACCGAGTCCGAACCTGAGGCTGACGATGCTCCTGCTGACAAGCCAAGCGTTGAGCCTAACTCTGTGGATCTAGAGATGCGATTTGAGTATGGAGCTAGAGTCCCTGATTCATCTAGCATGCCAGACTTAGAGGATATTGGTGATGCAAGCGGCAACAACTCTGTACCTCATTCGCCTCCTGCTGGTGTGTCTCCTCCGGTGGAGCCTTTCTTTGCCACTGAGGCCGAGTTAGATGACATCCGTGCCTACATCGATCGCGCATTCACTACGATCGAGCGTTATGAATATGAGAACAGTACGAGGATACACCAAGATTTCTGGGTAGAACTCTTACTAGCTGGCTTACCCAACCTACATCCTTGGAGAGGTCTCAAGGAGAAGTATGATGATGTGGTACTGAGGAGTGGCTACATCAACGACGAGAAGTATGGCAAGGGCAATCGTTGGGTGCTAACTTTTCAAGGTGTTGGCAATGAGCTATGTTTGTCTGAGTTCGAGTGGAAGGTAAATCACGTTCTAGTGCCTACTCCAAAGGACATCTGTAAAAGCTAGTTGTCTAAGAAGCGCAAACTCGTGGATAACTTTAGAAGGCGCATCATGCCTTAAAAGTTTAGAGGTGACGAGCATCCTTACACTTCATGTAGGGAAGTGAAGCCAAGGAGGGATGATACGCCTCCCGGATCGAAGCAAAACCCAGTTGCTGTTTGGTTATTTTGTTGGCTAGAGTTAGTCGTTTTAATTAGAAACATTATTCCACTTTTGTGATTACCCCGTGTGGTCAAGTTTGATGATGGTGTGTAGTTGCCTAAGCAACAAATATTTTTTTAACTCTTATTTATTTTGTAATTTATCTTATTGCAAAACTTTTTCATTTAATTATATGAAAGTCGTTATATCATTGTGTGTCACATATTTGCATGATTGACCAAAAGCATGAATGCTATCTCTTATCGTCGTGACATGATGGGAAATCCATGTCGAAATTATGGCAAAATTTTTGTTGAGCATTATCAACTCTCTTGTGAGCCAAGTGCTAAAGCATATCAATATGATTAAGTGTGATTATCTATTGCCCTACTAAAATAGTATGGAGCCTCTTTATGTGCATTATGAACATCTTTGTCTATTCATGTGAAACCTACATGTCTAAAGTGTATTGTATGCCTATCGAACTATTATGCATGAGAACTGAGAACAATAAAGCAAGTATGTTGCTTAGACCTAAGTTGTAAGGTCGATCATCGAAACTTATATGCTATATGCTAAATGGCAAGAGAAAGGTTTCAATTACAACCTACTTCTCTCAATTATACCTTAATGGGTCGAGATGTGCAAATTGTGTGAATGGTGTTCATACCATTACTTTTATATTCTCAGATTAGCGAAAATGTCAACCAACGCCGATAGAATCCCTAGACTCGAGGATGGTCTGACCGATGTGGTCGAGATCATGGCACGACAAATGGCACGCCAAGAAGAGATGGAAACCGCACAAGCCTCTACAGCGCGTAGTTTCCGAGATTTTCACGTTCTTAAACCTCCTACGTTCAAAGGTGGTGCCAATCCAACAAAGCTGGAGACTATCTGCAAATCGGCCTAACAACATGAAAGTTAGCTCTGCGACGTACTATCTGAAGGGCGAAGCTAACAAGTGGTGGAACGATGTGCAAACTGATTTACTTGCAACGCCGAACTTTAATTGGGATCGTTTTAAGGTAGCCATTCGTGCTAGATTTTATCCTAGTGCTCTACGACGCCTGAAGCAGCGTGAGTTTGAAGGGTTAAGCCAAGACAAGATGTCTGTGGCCGAGTATGCTGCCAAGTTCAAAGAGCTTGCTATTTTTGCTCCTAATCTGCTGACAACTGAAGCTGAGCAAATCGAAAGGTTCGAGGACGGACTGCAATGGGATATTCAACGTTTTGTCGCTGGACAATCTATCACTTTTCAGGAATCCTATGACAAGGCCCTGAACCAGGAGAGGATTGTTGGACATCGTGACACGCATTTGGGAAAGAACAAGCGTGACGAAGGCAATCCATCGCAATCGAATAACGGCGACAAGAGGCCAAGACCGAATGGCAACAACAGCTACCAAGGTGGTCAGAACCACAATGCGAATAGAAATCGTGACTCGAATAGTCATCGAGCTACGATAATGGCCAGAAGGAATACGCCTTGTACTCGCTGTAACAAGACGCATGCCGGTAAGAACTGTCGAGGTGACGTGTTGCAATGCTATGAGTGCAACAAACCAGGTCACAAAGCTTCTGAATGTTGGAGCCAAGGTAGGAATGGGAATGGGAAGAACCGCAATAACAACTACAATCGTGGTGGGAATAACAATGGCTATCGTGGTAATGGTGGTAACTACCGTGGAAACGGGGGTTACAAAAACAACAACAACAACCGCAACAATGCTGCTCCTGCTGTGAACAACCAAGTTCAAGCTCCTGCTACTGCTAATCCCGCGCCGAACAACAACAACAACAACAACAATAGAGGGGTTAATGGTAGAATCTTTGTGATGAATCACAATGATGTAGAAGCAAACCCGCACGTGTATATGAATAAGGCTTATTCAAACCCCCAATATTTTCTATAATTATAATATCGATTTATAATTCTTTTATAAATAGTTTCGGAGATTTAAATCGTATATTTATTTAACGATTCGATTTATTCAAATTAAGCCATAATAATATTAATTATTATTATTATTATGGGAATTTCGGGATTTATAATTATCAAATTGAGGGATTTAGTTAAAATGGTTTTGTATATGAATAAGGCTTATTCATATTGTTTTAATTGGTTTTAATTAGCATTTAATTAGTTTTAATTATTTTTAATTGACAATTAAATCAGAAAATTAATCCTAGGTCTAGTAGGTTTTGACTTTCTTTGACCAAACACCTATATAAGCTAAGAGATGGACCAGTTGATCAGTTGCAAAAACTGAGCCAAATACCTCACACTCTCTCTCTCCTCTCTCACGGCGCTCCCTCTCTCTTCTCTCTCTCACTCCACCGCACACTCACTCTCTCTCCCTCTCCCTGCTGTCGCCTGCCACCAGGCCATCACCGGCCTCCTCTTCCCGCCGGTAAACCCCCCCTTCCTTCTCTCTCTTTCTTTCTCTCTCTTTCGTGCTCTGTTTTCCCCCTCCCCTGTTTTTGTCGAGTCGCGGCTGTCGCGCCGCCGCAGCGCCACCAGGCTGCTCCTGGGTGGTCGTCGGCGAGTGGCCGACGCGAATGGGCTCTGCCCGTCGCTCCTCCCTCTCTCAGTCGCTCTCTCTCTCTCTCGCAATTCCTTTCTCTCTCGCGCGCGCTCTGTATCTCCTCCGTCGTCGGTGCTCCGGCGAGCCACCGCCGACCATGGTGGTCTGTGCGTGGTGGTCTTGGTGATGGGCTAGGTCGTAGGTCCCCATGCTTGGTGTATCACGGCCTAGACTCGAAAAAGCGATTAGAGTTTTGTTTAATAATTTCGTTTTAATTAATTTCGTATTTTCACTATTTTTCAATAATTGTTTTTATTTTTCTGCACTCGTTCAGAGTCCGAATCCGAATTTTCAAAAGCCTAGATTGGTTGGAATAAATCAAGAAATTTAATAAAAATATTAGTTTACAGTTTTCGTACTGTTTGTATTTTCGTATTTATTAATTATGTCTCGGTAATTGTTTTTAATTAGAACCAAACAGACAAGCGTGATCGGCTTGTGATTAGCCAAGTTACCTACTTCTTAGTGAGCGTTTTTTAGTTAATCTATTGTGCCTACCTCTTTCCAAAGCCCCATCAAAACTATTTGGATGTGTTATGTGCTAATTGATTATTATTGTGAATTTAATATGCGAAGCATGATTAAATTATATCATCGTTAATTATGAGAATTTAAAATATATTCTTCGCTGTAAATATGATTTATATTGAGTATGATAAGTTTATAAAGTTTTTTTAATTAATTAGTTCATATGCTAATTAATATTTAATTATGGCGATGTTGAATTTCTAATATTATTATGATATAATAATATGTGCTATTTGGAATGGGATATTATTGAGTGCTAATAAGCACCTATTATTATATTGGATGGTTTATTTGTGAAAGTGTAATTTTTGGATATCTTGATGTACTGCCGAAGTGCTGCCGAAATTTCGTTAGACATATATGAAGCATGATTATTGTTAATATGCATTTATGTCGTAATCGTCATTATTATTATTCATTATCATGAGCATGAAATGAAGTAGTATTTCGTGGTCTCGTTGTACCACTAGGTCAATCAATGCAAGTACGTGAATTGAGTTAAATGAGAATAAGACTCCTAATGGATCCCTAGGAGTAGCCGAGCTATCGAGACTTATCTAATTGATATAGTCTAAGGATGCGTGATTCCCAAGTTACTTTTATGGACACCTCATAGTGTGTTTGGGACGGATCATTCCCCATTGTTTAATTCTCAACATATCGATTATTATGTTATAGGTAGTGTGAGTATACACTAGCGTAAGTCCATGGCATGTCTATATCTATCTATGAACAGTATGGGTAATCGCTGTTCTATTCGCTTTCTGTTCTCTCTAATCAAGATGGTTTATCTATTTGTGTTCGAATGATCACTAAAGCAAGAATTGCATGTAATTGAATATCGAGTTTGTGTGTGCTTGATTGTATGATTACTTGTGCATGCAAATGAATTTCAATGATTCTTCTAAAACCCAGGTAAGGTTTGCGAAAGTGTTTTTACTGGGTATGGACGACGTTTATTCAGTTTATCTGATTTTTGTTTTCTTTTGTTTCTTCTCTTTTTCTTCTGTACCTTGTTTCCGTCACGGAAACCAAAGTGCAGGTGTAGCTGAGTGAGGACGGTTTGCTAGAAGGTTGAATGCGGGATGTTTGTTTAGAACTATGGATTTATTGGTTACCTTGGATTATTTGGGATTTTTGTTTGTGCCCTTGAAGGCAAAGTTGTAATATAACTATAATGGACTTAAGACCGCTGGATAGACAACTCTGATATTTATGTTTAATTTGTTTAGATGCTTCCTTTGATACCTAATTTTCCTTTCTGCTTAGCATTTACTCCTTAGCGATAAATGTTGCAGTAGCATTTCCTTGGGTTCGTGACGGCTCGGTGGTGTCGAGTCGTGTACAGCGACGTCGATAGATCCCGGAAAATCGTTGCGAATTCGGAGGTGTTACAGTAAGGTTGGATACTTAGATATCATTTTCTGCATATATATATGGAGCCCTCTACAGTAAATCGAACGGAAGTTCAACATCTTATGCAACATCTTCCAAAGACAACCTGTTATGGAGGCAAGTTTCAACTAATAAAATACCAAAACTTTTGGCATTTAAATTATTTAAGTGCCCTAAAGAGTACCTTGGCCTTTCAAAGACACTTCAAATCTCGTGACACTGATCTCATCATTGCAAGTCACCCAAAAATCGATACCACCTGGTTAAGATCTTTGCTCTTTGCTATACTTAATCGTGTTCACCATCCCTTTACTTGCCCATCATCCACAGGAACTTGTATACCGTTTGGAATATGATATATATGGTGACTCGTTTCCCTATCCTCGCCCACACCATCTTAATGAGCTTCCTTCGCCAAGGCTTTTCTCCACCCATTTGCCCTACCAATCCCTTCCTGAATCGATCAAGACCTCTAGATGTCAAATTTTGTACATTGGTCGAAATCCATTGGATACATGCGTCTCTCAGTGGCACTTTCACTTGAAATCATTGCAAAAGATAATTAAAGAAGATTTCCAACCTCCTCCTATAGAGATTACTTTGAGGAATTCTGTGAAGGGAGAATCTTGCTCGGGTCTTTTTTCGAACACATGCTTGAGTATTAGCAACAAAGTTTGGAGCAACCGAATAAAGTATTGTTTCTTAAGTACGAGGACTTGAAGGATGATATTGTACTTCATCTAAAGAAGTTGGCTGAATTTGTGGGACTGTCGTTCTCTCTCGAAGAGGAAAATCAAGGGGTCATAGAAGAGATAGTAGAACTATGTAGTATCAACAATCTTAAAGAAGTGGAAGGTAATAAGAGTGGAATATTCAACAAGTTCTTTGAGAAGAAAAGCTATTTCAGGAAGGGCGATGTGGGGGATTGGACAAACTACTTTCCGTTTCTACTGTGGAGAGAATGAACACATTGATGAAACAAAAACTTGAGGGGCACTAGCTTATCCTTTAAATTGCTTCCTTCGTAGGTTATTTTCTTTCTTTTTTCCCTCTCCGGATAATGTTACTACTTACTAGTACTTGAAATCTTTGACGACTTAGCTACTTTGAATGTTCTTGTGAACATAAATAATATTCCCTCCGTTTTATGAAGATGTATACATTTGCTTTTTCACGGTCTCCAATGCACCACTTTGACCGTAGATAATTGTAATTATATGCAAATATAGATTATAAAATTATAATTTTCCAAAAGTATTCTTTAAAATGAATTTAATAATACTATTTTTACATTATAAATATTTGTATTTTTCACTAATTCCTGGTCAAAGTTAACTTTGACATTGAAAAATGAAGTGTAAACATCTTGGTGAAACGGAGGGAGTACTGTACTAAATAGTAGACAATTATGTTATTTGAAGTTTTTTTGATCAACAGATATGTTTGAAGTTGATGTAATTACCAAAAAAAAGGATATGATGATGATAATTTTCAAACTCTTCCTTTCAATTCTTGAGCTACCAGAGTTTTTTCTATTTCCTTTTTTTTACCATTTTTTAAGAACCTTGAGTTATCAAACTTGAGAACTCCTTCCCTTGGGATAGCTAGCCAAAAAGTTGACGAAAGAGATCATCTTCTGGTTTAGTTTTAGCAAACTTGACATTCCAATGGGAAAATTTGGTTGGGGTGTTTCTTCTTCTTCTTTTTCTTCGATCATTTCATTTTCCATTGTAGGATCTAAAAGAGTTGTATGGACATTGGAATGCTAGACCATGCTTTATTTAGTTTTCCAAGTGCGTATAAAAGAGAATTATAACACAAGTAGCTCTACACATGATACACATCATATTACTAATTACTGTAATGGTTGAGTCTTTATTATAGTGTACCCTTGAAATGTGGTAGTTGTATGCTTAAGCCTAAAACCAATTTCACTCTGACCATATACATATTTCATGCGCTAATATGTGTGCTATTTAGATTGTGGTTAAAATACCAACACGCCTTGAAAAAAAAGGACTATATGTTTCGATATCCAGGAAAGAAGGTGGAGATAACAAATTCCTGGCCTTCGGTCAAGATCATGGGCGGATCCAGCATGCAACATAGGTATGCACGTGCATACCCAGCCCATGAAAAAAATTGGAAGTTTTGCTTTGCATCGGGTGAACAGACAAGCCCAAAACAGAAGAAAATAAGTCCCAAACTAAGCCCACTCTCACTTTTCTCACTGTATACGCAGAACGCAGTGACGAATAACGATGAATGATTTGATGTACTTTAGACGCAACACCTAATGGGCCCATATAGACTTCAGCTACTTTACACTTTTACTGTCTTTATTCTTTACTATGTCAAATTGTCAGTATTCAATTGTACAGCTTTAAAAAAGAATCTTTTGTTTTTTCTCACTAAATCATATAATCTCCCAAATAGCTTTATAGTAAGGTTTTGTTATTTTATAATTTAAATTTACTTTTTATCTTTTAAAAATCATTTAAGTTTCACAAAAAAAAATTTATAAGACGGTTTTTTTTAGTAATTTTCGGTGAGACAAGGGTCGCATTTAAATGAAACAAGGGTCATAGTTCATGAAAAGTGACCTCTGCGTTTCTAAATAGTGACCCCATTTTATTGAGAGTTGGTCTCACACGAGAGTTACTCTTTAAGTTTAGTGATCATCAATTTAGACAGTAAAAATTTATATTATCTTACTCATAAGTGTGCATACCCAATTTCAAAATCCTGGATCCGCCACTGGTCAAGATACCTAGGTTGAATTCCAAAAACCTGCACCATCACAGTTGATGCAAATAGAAACTTCTTTTTCATCTCCACCAAGTAATGGTTGTTCAAAACTTGCATTATATAGAATCATTGTAGGAGTCCGTATCTTGGAAAACTCACTTTTTACTCAACAACGATGTGTTGGTCAATAAACCAATATTAATCATTGCAAGTCTTGAGAGTACATTAGTACTAACTTACGCCTCAAAAATTCTTGTAAGCCTATACTACAGATACTATGTGAAGTGCTATACTGAATTCAAATTGGTTCAAAAGATCAAATAAAGAAACAATGCATCAGGAATCTTTAGCTTGATTCAGTTTAAACAAACAGCATCATGTTGCTTTTGTTCAAACATTTTGTCTTTGAGGAAATTACCTCAACTTTGCGAGCCAAGTTGCGCTAACAGCCTTATAAAAAGGGCACACGAATTGAAGAAAATGGTGATAATCAACCCAAGGCCTACAAGTAAATACAAGATCAAAATGCAACAATGCAAGCCTCAGGTAGATTGAAGTGACTCAAAACTATCAGGACATTACCTACAAGGCTAAGACTTCTCTAGAGCACAGAAGGGAAGAATACTTAAGCTGCTCAATGTATGTAACAGATCTAACGGATAACTAAGAGCCTCAGGTGACCCTGGTTAACTTCTTATTTAATTGCTGCTAATGTTGCAGTTTAAGGAGCCTGAGGTTGGATGTGCCTAAGGGTCTTCGATTGAAAATCGGTCATGAAGCTCTAGACCTTGATTGAAGTAGCCAGTTGCTCGGTACCTCCATAGGAAACAAGACAACATACCTATTTTGGTTGTATCTTACTTTCTTACCTTCTATCAACCAAGGGGATTTTCTTCCTTCCTTTTTCGATCGATGTGGTTCTTTCCTTTCTTTCCCTATCAACGAAAACATCGTTCAATCGAAAGGATATTGGGGGTAGGGTGAATGTCCCACTACACCATTTTGGATGTAAACTACAGTATATGCACTTAAGTGCAAAAGTAACATAAGAAACAATTCTAATGGATTGTAGGGGTAGCTTGTACCATTAATGGTACAACCAGAGGTACATTTAGTAAGTAAGGGTCAACAAAAGGACATTCCTTATTTGTCAAAAAAAAAAAAAAAAAAACAAATGGACATCCCTACCAGCTTAGCAAAATAATCCATTGCTATAATTTCATGGTATATTAAAGTAACTAAAAAAATTGTAAATGCAAAAGTTAGGTGCAATTACACAACAAAATAACAGAACAATGTGCTAATTAACAGGGTTGCACAAATCATAAAAGCGTAGAGAAAAAAGTGTTAGAAGCTTAACAGCAAATCACACAAATCATAATTGTGTGATTAATAAAAAAAAAAAAAAAAAAAAAAAAAAAAACAAAAAAAAACCTGTATACAAGCTAAAGATTGGAAATTGAAAAAAGAAACTGAAAAGGGTATTGGTTAATAATTAAAACAGTGTTTTGATCAAGATCAATAACTGTATTGCATGTTTAAGATGATGGTGAATGTTGATTTCTTGGTAATTTGGCGGTTAAAAATGAGGAAGAAGTGAAGCAAGAGAGCTTATGAGTGAGCAAATAAATGGAGATTGAAGGCCTGTAATTGTTGAAGTTGTCACTTTGTCTCTTTTGTAATGGAAAAAATGGATGTGTTCTAATGATTTTGGGCTGGGCTTTTTGGTTCAGATGTGTATCGAAACTTAAAACTCAAGCAGACCTATGACCCGCTTCAAATCTAATTCCGAAAACAACAATTAAAAGAGGTCCGGCCCAAAAACCAACCCAAATACAAGTAGGAACCTGATTTGACCGACCTGTAAGACTGGCCACGAGCCGAGCCGAACACTGTCAAGTTTGGGTTTGACTCATTTTAAAATTCTCGAACTCGAGCCGAACTCGGTTCGAGCCACAAAATTGAGCTCAAGCTTGGCTTGATTAAATATTACCGAACTCGAGCTCGAACTCGGACTTTATTGAATTTGTAAATTCTTCTTTAATCTTTCGATAAATGTAGAACATCTCTAATATTCCATGATATGAAATCGCCAAATGATATAAAAATAATTTATGTTCATTATTCTAATTGTTTATGGCTAACAAAGTTTGTCCACTCAATGAGAATGCTAACTAATTTTACGAAAATAAAATTTAAAAAAATAAAATGTCAAACAAAATAGATATTTTAAGATAATTATTAGGAAAAACAAACATTAGTTATTTAAAATTATTCAAGAAATTAGAAAAAATGTAGAATTGACATGTTTGTTTGACGCTCACGAGCTTTCGAGCGGAACATCATGAAGCTTGGGTTTGGTTCGTTTATTAAGCAAGCCTAAACTTAAAGTTTGAGTTTGGTTCGTTTACTAATCGAACCAAGCCCGAGTCGAGCTTCTACCGAGTCGAACCTGAACAATTCACGAACAGTTTGGCTTGTGACCACCTCTACCGATTACCTGTTTGAGAGGTCTACTTTTTGTGAGTGTGGTTTGTCACTTTGCTCATTTCTAGGAGTCGTCTCAATTTTGTTTGAGTAAGTCTTGTGTGAGACCAATTGACAGAAAAATGGAGTCACTTATTATGAGCCGTGATCCTTGTTTCATTGAAAAATTATGATCGTCTTACCAAAAGTTACGATAAATTCGTCTTAATTAAATTTTATGATTTTTTTCTAAAATTTCTTAACGTAAATTTTAAATTACTCAACGTAATTTTTTTGCCGCAATGTACTCTCTGAAATATCCTCTAACTGAATTGCAACTTCCTTCGCATTATTCTCTCTGATTCATTGTAACGACCTAAATGATGATGATGATACCTTTGATCCAAACAATACTTGTAATTATTACAGTCAATTTTTTTTTCCTTATTTACTCATTATTTAGGGGTTATGGGTGGTGGGAGTGGCGGCTGGAGTATGACGGTACGGTGGGTTGCGGCTAGAAAGCCTTTTTAGTAAGAGAGAGACAAAGAGTTGATAGAAATCATAATCATAATATCTATATATTAGAGGTATTTTCTGACAGCATTGAAGGCGTCCACCTAAGCGAACCATTGTAATAAAATTTTAATATAGATATAAAATAGAATTATAGGTTTTGGCATAGAACATATATTAAAGCTGTACTTTCCTAAATAGTTAAAGATCATACTATTAGAGGTTTTGGTATAAAATATATATACTAAAGTTGTACTTTCCTAAATCGTTAAAGAGTAGACTATCAGATTTTAACTTGCATATAACTTTACTTCTAGCGCTTAAAAAATTAAATTTCTTCCACCGTTGGAAAGAGTACGAAATATCCTTTAAAATGAGACTCATTTATAGTATGTTTTATTGATTAAAAAAATAAAATAAGAGAATATAAATGATGCATAATTTTTACAACATAGAATGCGTCCACTACCTAAAAAACAAACTTGTTTAAGACGGTTTTATAGTAACTTTTGGTGAGACGAGTGTCACTTTTTAGTTTAACAAGGGTCACGACTCATAATAAGTGATCAATTAAACTCTTATATATAAAAATAAGAGTATTATTTGGTCACAAATGGAACATGCAACCTTTAACTGGCATATGGAATATGAAATATGGAAATAGGATATAAGATTTTAGAAGGAAATCATATGGTACTCTTATACATGGTTAAACTAATTACGATTCTTCATTCCCCCCATTTTCTCACATAGGCATAGCATGTATTTGATCGACAAGTATTTTTGCCTCTACTTTTAGTTTTAGCATTAAAAAACAACCTATATTAGCGACACCAAGCAAGAAACCACCCCCTCCTGTTATATTCATTTTATCCGACTTTTGTTACGTTTTTTTTCCTGCCACATGCATTATCCTTACTTCCCCTCATTCAGTAGTCAATTTGAAGCCGAAGTTTTTCAAACATAAGCACAAAATAAAATAAATATGTAAGAAATTAAATTATCCAAATGCAATTCCACAATTCATTAGTTTGTGTTACTCTTTTCAACTTAGGCTTAACATCACTAAACTGAACCAAATTAATAGTAATGATGTGAGGAAATGATATGTTTCTAAACTGAACAAAGTCAACACCACTAATGCTCCATTTGATTCACCTGGATAAAACTGAACTGAACTGAAATGAATTGAACTGAATTGATGTTTTAAACTTAACCGTTAACCATTTAAAATTCGTCCAAACATAGTCAATATTGGATTCATTTGGAAGTATGCTTTGAGATCTTTCCGATGACATAATTATCATCATGAAATTATTTTGGAATAAAAAGTTATATGAGTTATAAAGTTATACATTAACTGAAATGGACTGGACTGAACTGAACTGAACTGCATTTAAGTAAAATTAAGGTGAATCAAACAGAGCCTAAGTTGAACTGAATATCATTAAACTGAACTGCACACCAGTGAGCTAAATTAAAAACCACTGAACTGAGATTACCAGTGAACTTATTTAAACTAAAATTTGCGGGTAAACTATAAACAATACACCCTCATTCCAATCACATTTAGGTCAATTTAGTGCAATTCATGTAACCCTATGTTTCAAAAAAAAAAAAAAAAGAGACTAAGTTATATAAAAATTATTTGAATTTGGTGACAAGAGTAAAAATTATATAAAGATTCTTCATAAGTCATAATAAATTTATTATAAGGCATTGATGATAGTAAATAAATTATATTAATGTTTATTCATTTTAAACGAACAATTTTTCCAGAATGATAATTACTCTTTATTTTTTCGATGAGATCAATAATCAAGTTATTTTAATTTCATAATATAAATACAGTCCGTGCAACGCACGAGCATTCACCTAGTAAACTCTATAGTCACACTGACTACACAACCTACACCACACCAGTCTAACCCCAGTGGAATTGAAGCCCGACGGAAGGCGTAGGGATGGTGAACGGTGGTGACCGATATGTGGTGGATGTCAGGGTGGAAAGACACGGTAGAATACCGCCAACTAGGGTTGTTCATCCGGTTTGGGTCAGGAACAGACCGGATCGGACCACTCGAGTTCGTTTTGGGACCGGACTGGGTCGAGTGTGACCGGTCTTGAACCGGACCGAAATTTTGGAAAATGATCAGCGAGTCGGATTGATCATTAAAAAATTATTTGCAAAAATCGGTCTGGACCGGACCGATTGTGAACCGAACCGGACCGGACCGGAGCGAAAACCGAGTTACCCGGTCCAAAACTCAGACCGATCTTGGTCGGTCTGGATCCGGTTCGGTCCAAAAAATCGTTCCAGACCGAATAGTGAACAGCTCTACCGCCAATAGTTGAGGGTTATTTTATTTCCCTGAATCGACAACCAACTTTCATTGATATGCTCCTTATGTTGTCGTGATGTTGTGATTTGATTAAAAACTAAAAAATTGCCCTTGATGTTGGATCATTGATTTGATCAAAAAAGGTACTATGTGAGGTACAATTGAGAACTGCCATTGATGTTGAATAAATTAATATTGTACATAAGTATGGCGGTGGGAGAGTGAGAGAACGAGAGGAGGGACATTGGGGATTTGGTCAGGGGTAATTTAGGGGAAAAAATTACATTAAACAATTTGGTGTTTACGTTAAAAGATTTCGTTTTTGTTGGGTTGGGATTGACTATACATGTACTGATACAAATATACAATGATTAGATTGCTTTTAGCAACTTTTATAGATATTAATCAGGGAAGAGTGGGATGATGTTAACAATATCATAGGCGAGACCTAAAGTGTTGTTTGAAACTAGCACATAAAGTAACATTTGTAATTGATTTTATAGAGAAAGTTTGTAAGTATTATAACAAGCATCATATGAGGGCATACTTAATCTCATAACCATACTCAACCACAACTTTGGCAATCATACCCTCAACTGCAAAGGAATAAAATGGCCTAATGTGATATCTAATTTGATCCAACGCAGTCCAAGCTAAGCAAAATAATTGAACGTACGAACTGTTTCACCACTATCATAAACCCACACAACATCATTCACTTCAAAAAGATGTTGGTGATTGCTCCCTTATCAACTCCAATTTGGTAGCTACCCACATTGCCCACATTGCCTACCACAAGTACTACCAAAAAGATTAGAAATTCGGCAGCTTTCCCCCAATTTGTTCTGCATAGGGTTGAATGTTTGATATTTGGGAGAAAAAAACTTAGAAAGAATTGGAAGAAAAGAACCTCTAGCCAAACAATGGTTCAATTATGATCTCAAGAGTTGGAAGCTCCCTACTCTTTCTGTCCTTCCTCTTCCTTTCTCTCTCCTTCCTCACCACTCTCTCTCCTCCCCCTCCCCCACTTGCACATCTAATATTACCCTATGATGAGATTAGAGTCCTTCTTAATCATGAGAGTAGGCAAGAATTTGTGCTAGCCAAATATCTACCTCTATTTGACAAAACACATTTCATATAACAATGGTGTTTTATTTGTTACGTTAGGTTAAGTTAGGTTAGTACTTAATACGTACGCAGTTTATGACCCTTTTTTCAATTACTTTATCACAAGTGAAAAACCAATTGCAATTGTGGCACTCGTAATATTCAAATCACTATCAGAATGAATTGTCTTTTTCAATCCATAACCCAAGATTATCAATCCAAACAGGTTAGTTATAGCTCCATTTCCCACCCTTATTTCATAACTTTCAACACCACCTAATACAGTTAGGCTCCGTTTGATTCACCTGGATAAAACTGATCTGAAATGAACTAAACTGAATTGATTTTTTAAATTTGACCGTAACCATTTAAAATTCGTCCAAACATAGTCAATATTGGATTCATTTGAAAGTATACTTTGAGATCTTTCCGATGACATAATTATCATCATGAAATTATTTCGGAATAAAAAGTTATATGAGTGATAAAGTTACATATGAACTGAACTAAACTGAACCGCACTGAACTGAACTAAATTTAAGTAAAATTAAGGTGAGTCAAACAGAGCCTTAGTAGCAAAAAAACTTACAAAATGAGCTATTTTCCCCAATTAGTTTTGCAAACTTGAGAGTGTTTGATCGTTGGGAGCAAAAATACAAAGAAAAATGTGCACGAAAAGAACAAGACCCCAAACTGCAATTTTTTCACCGGCACTTAATTTCTTATAAACATCATTGAGGGAGGATTTTTTTGGTCAAATATCTTCTTACAATTTTTTGAACACCGAGTATTTATAAACATTTGTTTTCACTATTTAACGGATTCATTTTTAAATATCGACTTGAAATTTTACCCTTTTTGTCTTGGCACTTATAATGTTAGCATTTGTTTTGCATGGCGTTTATACCCGTCAAAATTTTACACCACACCACTACTCCACTTCACTGATCGAAGGCTTAAAAGTTAATAACTTACGTTGGTTACGGATCACTCACATAGCAGTGTTGGTATAAACGCCATGCAAAACAAATGCTAACATTATAAGTACCAAGACAAATTAAAAAGGGTAAAATTTCAAGTCGATATTTAAAAATGAATCCGTTAAATAGTGAAAACAAATGTAAACATCTTTAAAAAACGGAAGTAGTAATTATTTTATTTTTTCGCCTATGTGGCATGCCTCAAATGTATATATTAGGAAAATTTTCACTTTGGTGGCCTGACGTATTGCATAATCATTTTTTAGTGACCTGTGTTTTTCATATTTTCACTTTGGTTATCTGAGATATTAGACAAAGTTTCAGTTTGAGTGTTTTTGTTAATCCTGTTAAAATGTTTTGTTAATTTGGTGACGTGGCCGCTACTAAATCTACATCACATTATTCAATGACCAAAATACCCATGTTTAAGTGAGAGTTACCCATATTCTTCCAAACTTCAATTGCAATTGCATCCATCCCCAGTTGAACCACCCACCAAGCCACCACCTACCAACACCAGCAAATAATCCGACGAGCTCCTATTATTCACCACACCACTACCACTACCACCACTCCTAGTTCTCTCCCCCATCTCATTCAATTAAATCATCAAAAAACCCTCAATAATGGCATGAATACAACACTCTCACCGCCACTCCACCGTCACCTCCCTTCAACCCGTCACCACCAAGATCGAAAACTGCCAACCTCCAAACCACCTCAACCCAGCGCATCTCCACCGCCAGAAACCACCGCATCACGAAATCGCACCACCACCACGATGAAATCGCACCACCACCACCGTCTCTTTCTCTCTCTCCATTTTCGCACCTCCAAACCACCACGCCAAACCACCATCTCCACAACTAGCCCGCAATTCTCACAAAACATCACCACCCCTTCGATTTCGACCACGCCCATTTTTCTGTCTCAATCTTCTTTTTTCTTCATTTTATTACAGCCACATAGAGCAAGACTCGTTTCACTTTCAATTTGGGGTTTTTTTGTTAATTTGTGGTCTATTGATGATTGAAGAAAAAAGGCCAAAATTTCGGTTTAGTTTCATTATTGATTATGTTAAATCTGGGTTTTTGCTCATTTGATGGAATCTCTTAAACCATAGCTCTACTTTGAGGTACCAATTGATAGCCATGTCATAAATATGTGTTTACATAGCTCTAGTTTCATTATTGATATTGCTTTGATGTGGGTTTTCACATGTATGGATTTTCTTAAACCCAGCTATGATTTGGGAACATTGACGTGCTTAGGTCAAGGGAAACAATAAACTCAAGTATGTGCCAGAAATTCAAGGGTTTTAAGTTCGTGGTGGTGGTGGAGGAGGTTGGTGGTGGATTAGAGAGAGAACATGGTGGCGGTGGAGATGGGGGATCAGAGGAAAGAGAAAGAAGAAAGATGGGGATGGGGAAGAAAGATGGGATGAGAAGAGAAATTACCAATTACCCCTTCAAAATTATTAAAATGCCTCTTTTGTCACACTTTTTAACAAATCAAATTAACTCAGGTAACCAAAGTGGAAATATTAAAAACACAGGTCACTAAAAAATAATTATGCAATACGTTAGGGCATCAAAGTGGAAATTTTCCTATATATTGATTGATGATTATGATTAATCAGAGGAGAGGGGGTTTATTTTGAAAAATCTAATCTAGATGTTAACAATATCACGGGCGAGACCTAAAGTGTTGTTTGAAAATAGCATATAAAGTCATGTTTGATTTGTGAATGATTTTATAGAGAAAGTTTGAAGTTCTCTTCCATATAGTGGCTATGAAGTCATTTGTTATGATCTTCTATTTTTACTCCTTATTGATTTTGCATATGTATTTAAGTGTTGGAGAGACTTTTACATTAATGAACAACATTAGAGGTGACTTGTTATTAACTGGATCAAATAACGTCGTGATTAGATCTTAAGAAAGTAATCACCTACTCATTGATAGGCGTTTTCTGGGTTGGTTAAATAATGTTATAATTGTTCATAGAAGAAGGAGTGCTAATTTCATTTTGGATGGATTAGCTAAGCAAAGAATCACTAGAGAGGAGGATTTTGTGACGTGGTTTTAATTCTCTTTTAAATAGATGACTCTCATCGTGCTCAACTTTTCCTAGAAGGTGTGAGGATGAAGAGATCGTTGCTTTGCTTTGGCTTTTGGTGTTCTTGTATGTACTTCACCTTGAATTTATTTTTTTTTTAATAATGAGAATACCTACTTATCAAAAAAAAAAAAAAATCACCTACTCATTGATATAACTATCAGGGGGTAGGGATCGGGTTACAATTCTCCGAAGCTTAATTTTATTACTCTAAGTACTTTGATATTGTTAATTTATTTTTACAAAAATTGTTAACTTGGTTTCGGGCTCATGGCATCATTTTGTTGAAGTAGATTTGTGTTTCACATGAAAAGATCAGATGATCTTGAGCATGAATATAAGCAAGTGAGAGTTACTCTACTCATTACCAAGTACTAAGGGTTGAAATTTCACTTGTGTTATATGTACTTACTTAGTATAATGCACAATTATTAAAAGTTTGGCCCTATTTGGCAAATGGTTGGTGGTGTTAATTAGCTGTTGGCTGGTGCTGGTTGATAGTTGGTATTGTTAGCTGATTTGACTAGCTGGTAATATTAGATGTTTAGAAAAATATATTTGGTAACATTGGCTAGTAACATTAGCTGGTAACATGTAAAATTACTTATTATTATTATTATTATTATTATTATTATTATTATTATTATTATTATTATTATTTATTTTTTTATTATTTATTTTATTTATTATTATTTATCACATTGGTTGTACATGTATGTATAGAAATAAGCGATTCTGCTACCGGATTGACAAATTGGCTCATGGCATTGGCAATTTCGCATTCATGGGTTTTCAGATAGACCCGGTCAAAGTATTAATAATTACCTACACCAACGAGTCAACTATCATCAGCATAATATGAGTTATAGACTCGTAAGTAGCTTACTGAATACTGAAGTACTAAGCGATAGATGTATGTGCCGTTGCATATACTGTACATATATTCAACAATAAAGTCCAATAAATGAATTGATCATCTGTTTCTGCATAGTAGTTATATATGACTAGAGGTGGCCACTGGGCCGGACTTGGCCCAAGCCCGCATGGACCGGCCCGGGTGTGGGCCAAACTAGTGTAGAGGTGATCGGAGGTCTGGGCCCGGCACTACTACGGCCTACGAACTATCAGTGCGGGTTCGATCTTGCCACGAAAAAAGCCTGGGTACAGCTTCCTCCTTCATTCTCCCCAAAATCCATTATCTCTCCTTCCTCCTCCCCAAATTACATCCCCAAATTCCCAACAATGGCAACAACTCCCCAATCCACATTATCTCTCCTTCCTGCTCTCCAAAATACATCCCCACGGGCCAAAGCTGGCTAAGGTCCTGCCAGGCCCGAATGGACGGCCCGGCACGAACCGGTACCTATCCATGCGGGTCAGTGCTTAGTTATTACGAAGCCCGGCCCACGAACAGAATGGACTGACCCGTAGCGACCTCTATATATGATTTTCACCTCAGAAAAAAACAAAACAAAAAGTCGTGTATGACTTCGCCGTATTACAACCAAAATAATTGACCAGTATTTATCAATGTACAACATCAGTAAAATCTTTAACAATGTAGTTTAAAAATAGACTTATGAGTTCTATCCAAAAAAAAAAAAAAAGACTTATGAGTGTTTAGTAAGCCTTGGAGTTGTTATCTCAAATGGCACGGTAGAAAGCAAGATTTGTAACAACTTCATATAATAACATGGGCAGTGCAGGCTGTGCAGCTGATGTATAAATGTATAGACATGCAATTAAAAAAATTAAAAATTTTCGTCCAGATTAAATACCGTCTTACTTACTATTTTTTCCTTTTATTTTCTATTCCTTTTTTCAAATTTTACTTTTAAAAATAATATTCTAAACCCCTCAAGTTATGGGTCTCACCCTACCCGTTTCCAGCACTCAAAAAAAAAAAAAAATGAAGCAATGCAAGCGCCTCTTGCGTATTGGGCTATTGGCATGACCATTACCAATCGAGATCCTTTATCCCAATTTCATGTAATATCCCGATATATCTCAATAATCCACGCATTTGATATAAATTTCATATTGATAACAAGATAAATTTTTTAAAAAAAATTGATGAGTCAAATTAAACATATAAGAAAGAGCGATAATCGGAGAATCGACTGAATACAAAATGTGGAAAAGATAAGCTTTACCCACAACTAATATATTAAATTTGTCAAAGTCTCGCCCCACCTGCCTTTCCATTTAATCATTTATGATAACACGATATTTACATTAAAATTTAATTATAAATTATACATAGTTTTTTGGAAAGTATAAATTATACGGAGTATATGGAGAAGGAAAGGTTCGGATGAAACAAAGATGAATAAGTTGGGGGACTTTTGTTTGGTAAACTTAAGGGGAGATTTTAGCGAAATTTTCCGCAATAAAATTTGAAAATGATCAGATATTCTTTTTTATTTTTTAATACCACGACTGAATTGAACATGCATATTTTCACGATATGATTTCAATGTTCTAGAAATAAAAGAGTGTATGAGGCACATATATGTATTACTCCCATCCTATATATACACCTTGTATTGTATAGTATACTGTACAGTTGTACACATATAAATGCTGATGACCCTCAAGAGTACGTCAAGATCGGTCAAGGCCAATTATTATTATGAACCATATATCTTACTTGTTGACTCCCTTAAATTTCTCTGACTTGTGATTACTTTGGATACAATAAAACAGTATTATACTGTATTGAATAGATGCATGGCTGAATAAGGTGGGATGATGGATGGTATTGATTGGTAGCTAGGCGTTAGTTCGTTAGTTAGTGATGGATGTACCTAAAGGTGACACGCACTGATAGACGGACTTAGACAAACCAACTAACTAGACATAGTGGAGGGAGCCACATCTTGGATTCATCATTCATGGAATAAGTAAGTGTAGTGGCCGGCCCCAGCCCAAAAGTCCTCACTACTCCTTCGCTTGATTTCCAACAGCCTATCAATGGAGATTAGAGCATAGACTACTGAATAGGGGTGTAACCGAGCGAGCTGAGTCGAATTCGAATCGGCATGCTCAGCTCAATTTGACTTAACTCGATCTGGCTCGACTTGATTTTAAACTCGTGGTTACAAACGTTATAAAAAATTGATTGATTTAGAACATTTACAAATGAATTTGAGTACAAATAATCCTATGCATGTTATAAAGTGGGAAAAACCAAAAAAAAAATAAACAAAAATGAATTTCTATTAAATAGAGGGGAAAATTAGCAAGTCAATTGAGCCCATCTTGCATTGATCGAGGGGAGCCCGAAAGCTTGCCAAGTCTGTTCGATTCGATTATTATACCCCTATGTCCTAGTATTTTATTAGACATTTAATTGTTGATTAATTAGTTTAACTTGACCAAGTTTTAAATCTAAAGTGATTTCCCTCAGAAAAAGAAACAAAAAACCTAGAGTGACATATACGGAGTATATCCATCCGCTAGTCCTAGTAGCTAGTGTAAATGAATAATGGACGTTAACATTTGGACGGCTGGGGTATGGTGAATTGCACGCCCATTTTGAACTCACTCAAAGCTAATAATTCAAACGCTAGCGATAAATTAATCCTGGAGTTATGTATGAGAACTATGTTACTTGGTATATTAAGTTTAATTAGTATGATTTGTGTAAGACGATCTCATGATGGTTGAAAGTAATAATTTTTATTTAAAATTTAATTGTTATTTTCTGAAAAGTAACACTTTTGTTGCAAAAGTACCAAATTTTCTTTCACAAATCAAAGGTATTTAAAAGCATCTTTTAATTCAAAAGTAACATTATTGGTTCAAAATGAAAGTCCTTTCAAGATGAGATTGTCTCATGTAAGTTTTTGCCCCTAATAAGCAATAGGTCTTGCTGGGTAAGTTTTCATTATGAGAATAAATAACTAATTAAGCTAGCTCATTTGAAGTTTCATTTCATAATGATCAAATTAGCAAATAGCAATAAGTATACTGATTTAAATTACCAACTTATATATACTCGTAAAGACCCAATAGTTTGTCTATGTAGGATCAAGCATCTTGTCATGACATAGTAAATTAGGCACTATGTCACCAGGCCAGCTTATGCCTATCATAATTTTCTTCAGACTTCTGATGTCAAAATAAAGCAGGCACGTGGAGGGACAGCAAGTGAAAAGCACCAGAATTATGTTGAGCTTAACGCCCCAAATACTAAATATTATTGTTAAGTTGTGTTTTGTTTTATTTAAGTTTGTAAAGAAATAAAATAAAACAAAAGAAAAACAAAAGAAAAAGAATGAAAAAAGGAAAGAAAAAGGAAAGTAGATGAAGTGTATCACCGTTGTTTCATTCGGTGATGGGTTGCATGATTGGGCCTAATTGGCTATTAGTCACTAAGCCCACAAGGACTTGTGAGAGGCTTCCACCAGAAGCCAAGGAGGGACACAAAAAGGGTAAAAGCCTTTTTGTTCAGCGTGACTTACGAAAGAAATAGAGAAGAACCAGAGGCAAGTTGTGAGTGAGGAAAAACACACAGAGAAGTTGTGAGAGACGGACAGCTCCAACAAAGTG
Organism: Tetragonia tetragonoides; assembly: GCA_038025085.1. Taxonomy (NCBI): domain Eukaryota; kingdom Viridiplantae; phylum Streptophyta; class Magnoliopsida; order Caryophyllales; family Aizoaceae; genus Tetragonia; species Tetragonia tetragonoides. Next base: position 3,661,104 of record CM076147.1, read on the forward strand.
TGTGGAACAACTGCTTTAGGGAGGAGATAATCAGAGTATTCAGATCGGTCATCAGCAGGTATTTGTGGGTGTATCTTTGAGTCTGTGGAAGTACCAAATTGAGCTAGGGTTTGTCAATTTATACTAGTGCCAAAGATAGATAGTCTACTTGTTGTTTGATCTTGTGATTGTTGTCTTTGTACTCTTGATTATCATAGTGAATCATATTTTAGTGCGTGGAGATCCGCACCATGGTTTTTTCCCTAATTGAGAGAGGTTTTCCACGTAAAAATTGTCTGTGTTGATTTTGGGTTCTTGCAGTTTATTTTTCTGATTATCTGTTGTTGTGATTGTGGGTAAATACCGTAGTTTTCCCCAATAAATTATACTAACAAAGTGAAAAAGGCTCTAGTTAGTACATTTACTTATGCAACGGTCTAAAGGAAGAATGAAAGTGCAATGTCTCCTTTAAATGCCACCATGCATGTTCACGGGAAGACTTTGCTAGCGATTCTAGCTTCATGCAAATGCTTTAATGCCTTTAGAACACAAATGATATGGAGTATATGAAAATTAGAAAAGTTTCTTGGTTTTATTAAGCATGAACGCCGGAGAATATAGGAGTAATTAGACCCAATATCTGGCATTGAGAAACTTGATTGATAACCTTATTCGACTATTGGCTCCAAAAAAGAAAATCCAAGCTCGTGCTCGTTGGGTGCTTTTTCTTTCCTGTTTTTTGTGGATGGGTTTTGGTCGAAATTGAGGGTTAATTATTAGCATATGTGGTTCCAACTTCCAAGCATGGGTTTATGTGGTGCACCCAAATTTATTTAGTATTTTATATGAAATTTCCCTTTTTTCTGTAGAACTTTTCATATTTTCTAAATACATTGTTCTTTGTTTTTCTTATTATCACATCCATTTTTAGAATGTTTCATCCAAATTCTAAATTTTCTGAGTACGTCGAGGGTGTGTGGTTAGAGCCTACACGGTCAGTTCAGTTCAGTTCAGGTGTCAATTCAGTGATTTCAAATTCAGTTAAATGATGTTTATTTCAGTCCAGTGGTACTGAGTTCAGAAACATACTTTTTGTCTTACATATCAAGTTGTGTTCAATTGAGTTCAGTTGTGTCCAATTCAGTTCAATAGTATCCAGTTTAGTAATATTGAATTCAGTTCAATTTTGATAAACTCAGTTCTAACAAACGCACTTCTTATTAGCCTTTTATTTTGAACCATAACTATATTAATAGGATAAATATTAGTTTACGTACCCATCGGGTAGTCTACCAGGTGATGTGTGAATTAGTGATTGGTTGGATTTTGATATTTTATTTTTTAAATTGAAAATCATTTATTTGAGTTTCAATATACATGCTTATAATTCTTGTCCACGTTACTCAGATAGTCTACCCGACGGATAAATTAAGCATTCTCCATATTAATAACCTTCAGAACGGAATCTCTCTCTTTCTATCTGTCTTACTTTCTCATAGTCGTCACGTCATACCCTTTTGCAAAGAGAAAATGAGACACAATAAGAAAATCATGTCTAATAAGGATTTGTAGCAGGTATGTCTTTTTTGTGGTGATGCAAATAATTATGGTTTAGCAAAACCATGCATTATGTACTTCTCACGTGAGACAACATGCTTCAAGCAGGAAATAAAGTGAAATAGAGTGACTTTAAAGTTTAGCTAGTCATATGCTTCTGGGCAAAAGTCAAAAGATTGATATTCTTATCCACACAAACATTCGAATAGCTACAAATTTGGCATAATATACTTAAAAGTGCAACATTCGAATATCTTTGTAATAAAAACAACTAATTTGTCCTTTTAAGCCTTGTCAATATTTAATTACTTAGTACATAGAGTACTAGTGATTAGTGATGGATCAAAATTCAAAGGTGATTACGTCTACAACTACTCGTACTCATAATCGATCAACGGACTTGTTAATAAGTCAAGTCCGTACAGATTGGCTTTATTTAAAGGCTAGTAAAAGCACACTTTCATTATGCACTCTACTAATAATTAATAAGCTCAAGCTAAGTCTAACATAAAAATGATGAGCTAATTAAAAAGGCCACTTTACACCGAAAACGGACGAACATCATAATTTTCCTATTAGCTCGTGATCACAATATTGATGCATTCTCCTTGTAATTGTAAACTTAGTACAGTTTTCCCTTGGTGCTTTATTCATGTGTATGACATAAAGAATTTAGGCCATGTTCTCTTTAATAGGTACGGGACGGTGAGAAATAAAACGGAATAAAAGGGCGGCGAATGTGAGACAAAATGAAGTACAAAATGCGGAATAGAAACGGCGCGTAACGGATTGAAACTGAACAATACGGAATGCAACATGAAAATAACAAAAAGAACAGGAACTAATAAGGGGTAATCCACGAGACGATTTAATGAGCTTGAGCGACAAACGTGTTTAACCCTAACCTAAATTTATTAATAAAATTATAGGATCTTTTTTCTGCCTCCATTTTCTTTTTTCAGAACTACACATGCCAGATTGAAGTATATATTATTGAACATGTAACTTTACATTTCTTTTTTTTTTTTTGATTTCTAGGCCAATTAACTATCTTCATCTTTAGAAACAAACCGAGCACATGCACGTTGAAGTATTGAACGGTAATTTTAGACTACTAGACCTCTCGACTTTTATCTTCATATTTAAAAACAAGCTGAGTACCTACCGACCGAGTTAAGATAGTAGAAAATAGATTCGAAACTTTGTAGTAAACTCACTTCAATCGAAATATAATTAACCAAAGTGAATTGTGTTAAGCTACACTAGATATGTGAGAAATAAAAATTACAAAACTGAACTGACTAATGAGTTGGTGAAGTCCACACCGAGCGAGAGCTCCCAGCACAGTTGGTGCGGGACTCTCGGACTTGGGTAGTATCTGGATTCGAGGATGCTCATCCCCCTCCTCCTAATGTATGTAACAGACTATAAATTAGGGAGGTCTAGTTAGTCAGCCACCCCATCCAAAAAAAAAAAAAGAAAAGTCCCACCAAAAAAATAAATAAATTGAATTGGTGAAGTTGAAAATGATACTAAGGTCCTGTTCTCTTTAATGGAATGGTGCGAGACGGTGAAGAATGGAACGGAATGGATTGGAACGGAACGCAACGGCGCGACGCAGATAATACAAAAAGATGTAAGATAAAATAAAGTACAGAATGCAGAACAGAACGGATTGAAACGAAATACAGTATGAAAACGACGAAAAAAACAAGGTCTACACCTGGTTGATAGTTTGCAACCCCCAAAATGACTAGGCCAAAATGGGAGGGTAAATCTCTTTGCACTAAACTTGGCTGATCTGTCTTTTAGGACCACATCAACCGTTTGTTTACGTATTCAACAGTATTTCATACTTTCATCACGTTATTTCCATTAAAAATTAGTGGTAAACCAGTAAATTCTGAACAAGAAAAAAACAACATCACAGGAAAAATGAAAAGAAAAGGAAAACAAAAAAATTACAACTGGGGGTCCCACCAAAAGCAAGAATTCAAAAAACCATAGAGACAAAAACAAAACAAACCATTTGGGGGTCCTCATCTCTCCGCCTTCCTTCCCCACTCTCTCTCTCTCTCTCTCTCCCCAACTCACTCTCTCTCTCTCCGCCGACTTCGCAACGGTCTACCGTCGCCGTCGGCGGAGACTTCTCCGACGCTTTTTTCCGCCTCTCTTTCTCTCTCTCATCTCTGTTGCTTTCTGTCATCTTTTTCTGAGTTCACTTTTGATTGCCGGATAGTTGATAATCGGCGAGAGAAACTCCACAAAAGGTGCGTCTTCATTATTATCATTGTCATTATCATTATTATTAATATAATTATTGTTGTTGTTCGTTGTTGCATTTAGTTTTGATTATTTGATGTTTTGTGAAATGCCTGATTGAATTTGATTTGATTTTCATTCATTTTGCTTTCGCTCCACCAGATTAATTCTATTGAATTATTTCGTGACTATTGATCCTCCGTGTGATATGTGTTCTTAATCTTATAGTTCAAATGCGTTTCTCTATAATTTGTTGTTGTTGTTGTTGCATTTAGTTTTGATTATTTGATGTTTTGTGAAATATGATTGAATTTGGTTTGATTTTCATTCATTTTGCCTTTCGCTCCACCAGATTAATTATATTGAATTAATTCGTGATTATTGATCCTCAGTGTGATATGTGTTCTTAATGTTATAGTTCAAATGCATTCCTCTATAATTTTTTGTTCGTTTGTAATATATGATGTGTTTTTGTTTCAATTGGAAAATAAAGAATTGGCGAAGAAGCTTGCTTCATTCAATTCGATTGCTGTCAATGATAATTTTTTTTTGTTTTGTTTCTTAATTTGTTTTGGATGTTCTTAAGAGATTCAACATTTGATTCTCGCTTAATCGTGGTAATGAATGTGGTAACTTGGTGTGTTGCTGTTAGAAAGGTGGAGAGATAAGCTTTTCTTGAAATGGTTAAATGAAACTTTGCGCCATGTAATTTCTTTATCTAGGAATTTTTTGGCATATCTTGAAGATTAGGGTTGCAATTTGGAGAAAAGGTTCCAATTTATGTGACTGGTTGAATTTGAGCAGGTGATGACTTTTTTTGTTGTATTTGGTTTGCTGTGTATTTCAGGTATACAAAATGATTGGGAACTTTATTACCAGAGGATGTGTGTAAGTTATCGGTTATAACTCTTTTCTCTGTTGTTTTGAAAGGCTGGATTTCGGATTCCCGTCTAAATTGACAATTGTATTGTTGTTTGTAGGATGATTTTTGGATATGCATATCCTGCGTACCAATGTTATAAAACCGTGGAGAAGAATAAACCTGAGATAGAGCAACTCCGCTTTTGGTGCCAATATTGGTATACCTATGTGTTTGCATCTTTTTGCTGAACTTTCTGTTTGATGTGAGATATTGGAAAGAGATCATAGTTGCTTTTGTTACTTCCATGTCATTAATTAGTGTTGTTTTTTCCAGGATTTTAGTTGCTATAATGACTGTCTTTGAGAGGGTTGGTGACACTTTTGTTTCATGGTACGTCGTTGGCTGGACTGTTCGTGGATTTCCTAGCATGTCTTAAAACTGAATTCTGATGCTTTAAGTACCTTGCCTCTTTCTAGGGTTCCAATGTACGGCGAGGCTAAATTGTTATTCATTTTATACCTCTGGTACCCTAAGACGAAGGTAACACTTGTATCCTACACCATTTTCCGTTTGGATATCAAAATGTTTAGTTAGTGTCCCAAAAATGATGTTTGTCAATTGTCATATGTATTTTGCTGATTCTTCTGTTGCAGGGAACAACATATGTTTATGATTCCTTCTTCAAACCATATGTTGCAAAGCATGAGTCCGAGATCGATCGCAATATCCTTGAAATAAAAACTAGGGCCGGGGATATGGCTTTTATGTACTGTCAGAGGGCTGCAAGTTATGGTCAGACCAGAGTCTTTGAAATTTTACAGTATGTTGCAGCACAGTCTACCCCAAGGGCTCGTCCTACCCAGGTAATTATCCTTAGACTCTGAGCTTACACTCCCGTAGTCCCCAAAACACTGCTGTTTGAATTTTTCAGTGAAAATAAATTGGAGCAAAAAACGTTAAGGGTAGTATGGAGAAGCCACTGATTGTTTGTTGCTTATTTAAGAGAAAAAGAACATGGTAGGATCGGAATATCATTTTTCTCAGCTCTGCTCCAGGTTAATCATCTAGTCAGTAGATGGTTTTGACCCCTGTTTTTTGATACACGAGTATTGGCCTAATTCATGATACTGCTTGGGAGATTCTTGATTAGATGAAAAATTTACTGAGGGACCTTTATAAATTCAGCATTCCTATATTGAGTGTTAAATTATTTTTGCGATTCTTGATTGTTCCGAACATAAATTGACAGAACAATTTTGATTGCACTGCTGTATGTGCAACATGCTTTTCTATGCACACACTCTTTTTGCAAAAGTTATGGTGATTGGAAGAATATCTCTGTTTGTTTTTTCCTTTTTAGCTCTGCTTTTTTAAGAGAAGCGCTTTCATTTCGTGTGCTGAATTTGTTAATTGATTTTGATGTGCATGCAAAAATTTTGTCGAGACAAAGGGTATGGGATAATAGTATTGTATTGTCAGTATGGTAATTCGAGTTCCTAATGCCAATTCATCTTCATTGAGCCACATTAGGCTCACAACTATCTTAAATTCCTGTCCACTTTTAACACATATTCCTTCTGAAAAATACAGCCGCAACAACAGGCTCCAAGAACTCGCCAACCTACTGTTGCTGCTCCTGCTCCTCGCCAACCATCTACCAGGTCACAAGCTAAACAGGCACAGGCACAGGCACAGGCACAGGCACAGGCACAGGCACAGGCACAGGCACAGATTGAAGAGCCACCCTCCCCTACTTCTAGTACATCTTCTTCGAGTCAAGAGGACAGGGAGGTGGAAGAGGAGCTTAGCTCAAGCCAAGGGCCATCCACCTCGCCTTCTGCTCCACCTGTACCAGGTCCAAGCCCTCTGAAGAAGTCGGTCTCGATGCCCTTCCCTCCTGCCACGCCTGAGAGCTCAAGCCAATCAGCAGCTAACAACGCAGAAGCAATGCAGATCGAACCAGTTCCTGCTAGGGCTGAAAAATCAGGGAGAAAGCCTCTTACTCCTCAGGAAGAGACGGTAATGGAAGAAGCTATTCGGGTTACTCGGGGAAGATTGAGGAAGACCAGGTCCTCCACTGTAGCTAAATAAGTACAGGCTCAACCATCTGTTCATTTGTCATCATTGAAAATGTGAATGATGAGAAAGGAGTATTTAGATTGATATTGATAGAATGGAGTACATTAGGTGGACTGATTAATACGGGGTCTGTTTATTTGTTGCCTCTGTTTCTGTAATTCAATTCGTTGCTTTAATTTGTCAATGATCTTGAATATTGGCTAGGGCCAGTGACAATCATATACATTAACAGATAGAGAGAGAGGTCTGAATGGATGAAATAACATTAAGCAAAGCTCCATTAATCCCTCCTTCCACGTGGGTTTTGCTACCCTATCAACAATTCAACATGGTGTAATTAAATATAGAAACAATAAAAAAAATCAAAATAATACAGAACATCAAAAGCTCAATAAAATTAAGGCAAATGCTAATAACAGCCCAGGGCTGTTGTTAAGCATTAATGACATCTCTAAAAATAGATCTAAAATCCTAATATATAAAATGTATTTTTCACTCAAAAAAAAAAAAATCCTAATATATAAAATGTATTTAATCCTTTTCACACTGAAACTATTACACTATCCATTTTATCCTGCCTCATTTTTCCAAAATTCTCTCTCCCTATCCTCACCGTCGATTCAGCTTTGAACCCTCCCAGATAATTGAATTATGTGCTAACCATCGACAAACCCAAATCTTAAATTAGGGTTTCGTGCCGATGAGAGAGGGAGGAGAGAGAAGTCCCCCGGTTGCACTACGGTGGCCAAAACAACGTCGCACATGTGTCCAATAACGGATCGTCCATAAATTAATTGAACTTCAGAGGAGGATCTGGATGTGGTGGTGGTGATGGAGATGAAGGATAGAGAAAAATGTGGTGGCGGATGATGTGGGTTTGTCCACCACTGGTGGTTAATGACAACCCTTAGGGCTGTTATTAAGCATTAATGACAACTCTAAAAATAAATCTAAAATCCTAATCTATAAAAATGCATTTAACCTTTTCACACTGAAACTATTACACTATCCATTTTACCCTGCCTTATTTTTCCAGAATTCTCTCACCCTATCCTCACCGTGAATTCAACTTTGAACCCTCGCAGGAAAATTGAATTATGTGCTGAACATCGACAAATCTAGATCTTAAATTAGGGTTTCAGTGCTGATGAGAGAGGTAGGAGAGAGAAAGTCCCCTGGTTTGCACTACAGCGGCCAAAACGACGTCGCACCATGTGTCTAATAACGGATCGTCTAGAAATTAATCGAACTTCGGGGGAGGATCTGGATGTGGTGGTGGTGATGGAGATGGAGGAGAGAGAAAAATGTGGTGGTGGATGATCTGGGTTTGTCCACCACTAGTGGTGGTACGGTGGAGAGAGGGAGGTGCGAGGTGGCGGTGCCAACGAGGGAGGGAAGAGCGCGTAAACTGAACAATGTCCATCACTAGTTGTCCATCTGTAATTCCATTTGACCACCATCTAGCCGCCCGAATTCGCCACCTTTGGCTTGGGTTTGCGACGACGGTGATCAAGCCCTAGTCCTAAAACACCAAACCCAAGTTAACATGTAATTGCGATGTTCATGGTGAACGGTGGCGGCAATAGATTTATGGGTTTTTCTGAGTTTTTTTATTTTTTTATTTTTTATTATCCATTTGACAGTAATGGAGCAAAGGGCATAATTGTAAATCAGCAAATGTATCATTTAATACGACTAATGAAGTTAATTGTAATTAGTTATACTTTATTGCAAATATGTTTAAAAATTCTTGAAAAATGAACCTTAACAACAACCCTTAGGGCATTTATTACCAAAACCGTAAAATTAATTGACGCACCTGCTTGGAACTTTAGGATCGACATTGTATTGTAATTAAAAAAGTCTCTGTCTTTTCGTTGATTTGTTCTTTCTCAGTAGACTAACCTCTATCTTTCCTGCTAACCATCACAATTAAAGCCTAATTAGCAAAAAAAATAAAAAAATAAAACATAATTTTACTTAATTAATATCCTACTAATCCATAAAGTTTAGTGGGAGACTTATCTTGTTGACTTGTCTGTTGTTTTATCCTATAAACCAATTTTTACTGTCTTCTTCAGCTTCTGGTATTGGAACTTGTTCAATTTCATGCTATGTGTTAGGTTCCACCCTTTACACCTTGTAATTTACTGCTTTCCTTTACTTTCCTTGTAATGTAACATGTCTCTAAGGCGCTTCCTGCGTGTTGACCCTTGGACATGTCTTTAAGCTTTCTAGTTCTTTCCTAACATGTCTCTAAGGCGCTTCCTGCGTGTCGACCCTTGGACATGTCTTTAAGCTTCCTAGTCTTTTTACTTTTAGGAGTAGATGTTGAGTATGAAAGTTATGCACTCTTAATGTCTACTCCTGTCAGAATGAATAAAGCTCTAAGGACTCTTTATGGGGGAATCAGTCATCCATATCGATGTATTGATGTCAATGCTTGTTATTGTTAAATTGTATTGATTGCTGTCATCATCCAACCCCTCTCTCAAACTCCGTCCCTCCCTCACTCTCTTGTATCCACGGACACCCCGAAGACGTTCCTTGTGTACGGCTGGCACTCTTGCCGCTAGGAGACAAGAGCGCGTCGCACGTCCCGCAACTTGAAAAGGCGGATCGTGACAGTTGGTATCAGAGCACAGCTAGAAAAGCACGCTCAGTGAAAGGTTACTAGACTCGAATAACCATGGTGAACATGGAAGAGCTAGAGAAAATTGTGATCGGGCAGGATGCCCGGATCGATGCATTGGAGGCCGAAATGCATGAGATGTTCTCCACAAACTTACGGGAGGAGCTTGACCACATCCACAATCAAATTCAATCGTTGTGGGATCAGTGTACTACCATCACCAAGGCCGTTGCTAGCGGTCATGGTGGATCAGGGTCGAGACGGGTGAAGCCCCCTCAACCCCGGACATACAGTGGAGCTAGAGACTCCAAGAAAATAGACAACTTTGTCTTCGACCTAGAACAATACTTCCGAGTCAATGGACTGGAAGAGGAACAGAAGGTCGACACCGCGGTCATGTACCTTGTGGATGACGCGAAGTTGTGGTGGCGTTCGAAGTATGCTGAAATCGAAGCCAAAACTCTGAAAATAGACACATGGGAAGAGTTTAAGAAAGAACTCAACGACCAGTTCTACCTGGAGAACACTGAGTTCATTGCCCGAAGGAAGTTAAAGACCATCAAGCATACAGGGAGCATCCGAGACTATGTGAAGGAGTACTCGGCGTGCATGCTTGAAATCAAGGACATGAGGGACAAGGATCATATGTTTAACATCATCGATGGGCTGAAAGAGTGGGCTCAACGTGACTTGAACAGACAGAAGCTGGATACCTTGTCGGCTGCTATAAGCGTGGCCGAACGGCTCTTTGAAAACCAGCTAGGGAAAGAGATCCCACCGAAGAAAGGGCCAACATGGCCAAGTTCGATTGTGAACCGAGCAGCGTCGACTGGCTCCCAGACAGGCTCGAACAATGCTCAAAACTACAATGGGGGTAACTACAGTGGTGGAAATAATAGATATGGGAACACTGGAGGGGGATCTTTTAGACCGACACCCTACCGGCCCCCAGGTTCAACCTCGTCGTTCAATCGGACAGAAACGTCCACGGCAAGATGGCCGTCGAAGTTGAGTTGCTACAACTGCAAAGGGCCACACAAACACACCGAGTGCCCTCATCGAGACTTGAGTGCCCTCCAACAGAATATATCTAAGATGTCTGTGGAGTCTGATGGCACCAACGAAGGAGAGACAAGCAGAGACAATGAAATGGAAGAGGATGAGATACCACACATGGGAGCTGTTCATTTGCTGGGCGCCCTGAGGGGATTATGAGACCTCCCTAAAACCCAAGTCGACTGAGCTCATGTACGTCGACGTAGTGATCAATGGACGTAGCACTCGAGAAATGGTTGATACGGGTGCCACCCATAACTTCGTGGTCGGCACTAAAGCAGAGAGATTGGGACTGAAGCTAGACCGCGCTGGCGGCAGCATGAAGGCCGTGAACTCGGCAGCAAGACCTATTAATGGGATTTCCAAGGGAGTCCTCACTCGGATAGGGGAGTGGAGTGGTCGATTGGACCTTACTGTGACTCCACTATATGATTTTAAGATGGTATTGGGTATGGACTTCCTCCGCACGTCTAAAGCGGCGCCCATGCCCCATTTGAGTTCCTTGTTGTTGATGGGTGATAGCCCATGTCTTGTGAAAGCTTTGAACGCGAAGGTTGAGAACAGACGGGGACAGATGCTCTGGTCAATGCAGTTTGAGAAGGGACTTAGGAGATGTGAACCGTCGTTCCTGGCTACTTTGCCGATGAAGGAAGATTGTAGGAATGAGAACACGCCTTCGGAGGTAGTGAAACTGCTTGAGGGATTCAAGGACATCTTGCCCGATGATCTACCCCAAGTCCTCCCCCCTCGCCGATCCGTCGATCATCATATCGAGTTGATCCTAGGAGCCGTGCCACCCGCTCGTAGCCCTTACCGGATGGCACTTCCCGAGCTGGCTGAACTGAGGAAACAGTTGGATGGTCTATTGAAGGGAGGATTCATCCGGCCGTCCAAAGCGCCCTATGGGGCTCCGGTGTTGTTTCAGAAGAAGCAAGATGGAACTCTCCGGCTGTGTATTGACTATCGAGCACTCAACAAGTTGACGGTGAGAAATCACTATCCTATTCCATTGATTGCTGACTTGTTCGATCAACTTGGCGATGCTGTGTACTTTACGAAGCTTGATTTGAGATTGGGGTACCATCAAGTTCGTATATCAGAAGGGGACGAGCCGAAGACATATTGTGTGACGAGATATGGGGCTTTTGGGTGGTTAGTGATGCCCTTTGGACTGACAAACGCTCCTGCAACGTTCTGCACTTTGATGAACCATGTCCTCCATTGGTACTTGGATAAGTTCGTGGTGGTATACCTCGATGATATTGTGATCTACAGTAAGACCATGAGTGAACACCTAGAACACTTAAGACTTGTGTTCGAAAAGTTGCGCGAGCACCACCTCTTCGTGAAGCCTGAGAAATGTTCGTTTGCACAAGAAGAAATTAGTTTCCTTGGTCACTTTGTAGGAAAGGGGAAGATGCGCATGGATCCTAAGAAAGTCTCGGCCATCAAGGAGTGGCAGCCTCCGAAGAATGTCTCTGAGCTCCGTTCCTTCCTTGACCTTGCAAATTACTACCGGCGCTTCATTGCAGGGTATTCTGGTATTATGGCTCCCCTTACAGACTTGCTCAAGAAGTGTGAAGGTTGGAATTGGGCCGAATCACAGAATGAGGCGTTCGAGAATTTGAAGAGGATGGTAACCAAGGAGCCGGTGTTGGCTCTCCCTGATGTCACAAAACCTTTCGAGGTCGAGACTGATGCCTCAGACTTTACCCTCAGGGGAGTTCTACTTCAAGAAGGGCACCCAGTTGCTTTTGAGAGCCGCAAGCTGAATGGGGCCGAGAGGCGGTATACTGCTCAAGAGAAGGAGTTATTGGCAATTGTACATTGCTTAAGGGTCTGGAGACACTATCTTCTGGGTTCGAAATTCCTCGTTCGCACAGACAACACCGCGGCAAGCCATTTCTTAACCCAACCAAGACTCACCGGTCGACAAGCTCGGTGGCAAGAATCTCTTGCGGAATTTGATGTGGAGTTCACATACAGACCTGGGGTCAACAACAAGGCCGCGGACGCTCTCAGTCATCGCGCCGACTCCGCTGTATTGAAGCAGATGGCTCACTTGTCGGCAAGTCATGTGGCCACTACAATCCGTGACCAGATCAAGCAGCATCTGGGTCAAGATACGATGGCGAAGACCATCGAACAACTCATTAAATAAGGGAAGACGCGACGATTCTAGATAGAAGATGGCCTTATCTTCACAAAGGGACATAGGTTGTATGTTCCCAGGGCCGAGAGCCTTCGGAGAAAATTGCTGAGTGAATGTCATGATACCCTCTGGGCAGGACATCCAAGGTGGCAACGAACCTTGAGCTTGTTAAAACAAGGATATTTCTGGCCCTAGATGAAGGATGATGTGATGAGCTATACTCGGACGTGTCTCTTGTGTCAGCAAGACAAGCCAGATCGATTCAAATCGGGCGGCTTGCTAAGCCCGCTCACAGTGCCGACTAGACCATGGGAGAGTGTCTCCATGGACTTCATCAATTGTTTACTGAAGGTCGGACCCTTATCGGCGATCATGGTGATAGTGGATCGATTCTCGAAATATGCCACGTTCATCCCGATGCCAAAAGCGACCGGGGCAGAAGAGACAACCGTCCTCTTCTTCAAACACATTGTTAAGTATTGGGGGCTACCGAGGAGCATTGTGAGTGACCGAGACCCTCGATTCACAGGCATCTTTTGGGGTGAACTCTTCAAGCTTCTTTGGTCATAGGTAAACATGTCTTCAGCGTACCATCCCCAGACGGATGGACAGACAGAAAGGTTCAACGGGCTCCTCGAAGAATACCTTTGACACTTTGTGAGCGCCAACCAGAGAGAGTGGGTAAGACTGCTAGATGTAGCCCAACTCTGCTTCAATTCTCAGAAGAGCTCCTCGTCCAACAGGAGTCCCTTCGAAGTTGTCACGGGACAACAACCTCTCCTACCACACACAGTGGATGATCACTACAAGGACCGAAGCAAGAAAGCCTATGATTTCACCAGAGAATGGAAGTAAAACACTGACATTGCTCGGAGTTACTTAGAAAAGGCTTCAAAGCACATGAAGAAATGGGCTGATCAGAAGAGAAGGCCACAAGAGTTCGCAGTGGGAGACCTAGTGATGGTGAAGATCCTCCCAGAGCAGATGCGATTCCTTTGAGGAAGTGACAAGCGGTTGGTCCGCAAATATGAAGGCCCCATCCTTATCACAAAAAGGTTGGGCAAGACGGCTTACAAAGTGGGACTCTCGACTTGGATGAAAGTACACCCTGTCTTTCATGTGAGTCGCTTGAAGCTGTACCATGCAGATCCAGAGGACTCCGCCCGCAACAAGTCACACCGGGCCAACATCCACACCAAGCCGTCATCGACACTTGATGACTAAATCACGTCGCCGAGGACGTCAACAACTTTAATGGGGGAGAATGTTAGGTTCCGCCCTTTACACCTTGTAATTTACTGCTTTCTTTCACTTTCCTTGTAATGTAACATGTCTCTAAGGCGCTTCCTGCGTGTTGACCCTTGGACATGTCTTTAAGCTTTCTAACTCTTTCCTAACATGTCTCTAAGGCGCATCCTGCGTGTCGACCCTTGGACATGTCTTTAAGCTTCCTCGTCTGTTTACTTTTAGGAGTAGATGTTGAGTATGAAAGTTATGCACTCTTGATGTCTACTCCTGTCAGAATGAATAAAGCTCTAAGGACTCTTTATGGGGGAATCAATCCTCCATATTGATGTATTGATGTCAATGCTTCTTGTTGTTAAACTGTATTGATTGCTTTCATCATCCAACCCCTCTCTCAAACTCTGTCCTTCCCTCACTCTCTTGTGTCCACGGACCCCCCGAAGACGTTCCTTGTGTACGGCTGGCACTCTTGCCTTTAGGAGACAAGAGCGCGCCGCACGTCCCGCAACTTGAAAAGGCGGACCGTGACACTATGCTTCCCCAACTTATTGAATTTCATGATGTTGCCCCAACTTCTTGAATTTTATTTTCCACACTTGCGGCATTTTTCATCACCGTCGATTCTTCCACAATGACCAGTTCATCAATCACCAGTTGAACAGCCCCTTCTGGATTTACCTCATCATGCAATGGAAGCAAGTGTACATATGCAGCATCGTCACGACTTCTCTTGATGTTGGAAAACTCAAAATTAGAGAGGCGATGAACTATGAGGGTTATTGTTTCTTCTTGAAGGTTAATGTAGAGGGGAATAATTGGGTAACAGTTTTGAGTTTTGGATTTGGTGAAAAATTTAGACTAGATAACTCTAACACTATACCTATTCCAAGTCCTCTGAACATATGTTTCAATGGATGCGAAAATGTGATTATCACAGAGAACCGAATTCCAATTGTCACAGTAGAGAGATTAATGTCTCTTTTTGTGTTTAAACTCTTCTATATCTCAAAATTCCAAATTGGAGTTCCAATTGCACACATTAAAGATTTTTTTTATCCATTCCTATTATGAAAGTAGGCAATCCAGATAAAATCACTACAAAAAGAAAAACTCATCTCCAATTCTTCCACAATCCCTATTAATTAAGGTATTATTTTGGATTATGGGTAATTTTCAAAAAAAAAAAATATGTAACAATATTACACAAAAACCAACACCATAATCTTCCCTAATCTTTTCTAATCAAACTATTTTGTTTGATTTGAGGTAACTTTTTTGTGAAATTTGTTCAAGATGATTAGGCCTAGAATAGCTAATAATGATCCTGTAGAAATTGGTTTATTCATGTACACTATTTGCTGAAGTTTTAAAGCAGAAAGAATCAATATGTTACGTTAGATAACGTTAGGTTACTAAAAACAATCATCAAATAAACCAAAGCCTGGGTAGAAGTTGAACAATGTCTGGGTATTCTCTTCTTGCTTCCGTTACCTCTGCCGGGGTCAACCTAGTAAAGATTAGTGTGATCGTGTTTACTGTATTTTGTAGGATTGTAATTGGGAGCAGGGGTGGAAGGAGTGTAATTGGTTTAAGGAAGTATTGAATTAGGGTCATTATAGGTATAAACACATAACCTGCATACGCATAAGTGCGCAATTTCTGACAATAGTTCCAATTGCTAAGAATAAGTGAAAACCCTATAGGAATGCTGGCACTAGTAGTGTTTAAATCTGTCCCAAAATCAATTGTTTTTTCTAAACCATAGCTCCAAATTATAAAGCCAAACCTGCACCAAAAAAAATTATAAAGCCAAACATGTTTGTTATAGCTCATTTGGCCACTCCAATTTGATAACTACCAACATTACTTAGAACAGTTACTAGCCAAACGTATTGGCCTTGATTCTTCGATATGAATCAAAGATGGAGAAATAGCCACATCGACTGTCTCCCGTTTCTTTATTAGGGGATGATTTACTCAAGCAATTAACGGGATTTCCTAATGCAATGTATGACAATATGAAGGGACGTAAAAGAAAGCAGGAAGGGAAATATTTGATTGTATGGAAGAAGAAGAATGTCTTTTACAATCTTCCTTTTTAAAATAAACTATTGATTCGTTATAATTTTGGATGTCATATATATATTGAATACTATTTGTGACAACATAATGAAAGGTAGATACTTGATATTCTTCGTAAGACAAAATATACTGTGAAATTTGGTTGAGCCTAACATTAATGAAGATGCATTTGAATTTTGCTACCAAATCTCTCGTATGAGGTCGCCTCACCATGAGGCCACCTCTATAGCCAAATATGACGTCATGCTTGTTTCAGGTGCCTCACGTTGAGGCCGTCTCATATGAGTTTTTGTGATTTTCCTATGGGTTGAAGTTGTGTGACTTGTTAGATTTAGATTTATTAATCTGCTCTTCATTGGCCTATGTTTAATCCAAAACCATGAGTTCTAATTGAAATTAACTTCTGTTGGACAGTCAAAAGTTTGAGTTACTTAATGACTTGCATGCCAAAATAATGTGCTTAGCAGTTGAAGATTTTTTTTTTTTTTTTTTTTGATAATTAGCATTTTTTATTAATCAATATAGGAAAAATTGGCTGCCAATAACTCAAAGTTTGGGCCGTCCGCCATGAATAATCCCAAGTTAGCTTTCAGCCCCAAAAAGTTCAAAGTTTGGACCCACCTGACCAGAATATTTTAAATGAAGACGAAGTTAACACTTCACTTCATTAACCGCTAACTTTACTTCATTAACCACTGTTAGTTATTTGCACCCAAAACCTTTTTTTTTTTTTTTTTTTTTTTTATCTTCTCTCTCCTTTTCATCTTCAACCTCTATATTTTAACCTGGATAGTGATACCCTTTAACAAAAGTCCAATCCCAATCACAACCCCACAATCATTATCATAATCAATCAATATATATATATATATATATATATATATATATATATATATATATATATATATATATAAAGAGGCGTGCCACATAGGCGAGAATTTTAAGAGCGCGCCACCTAAGTAAAATGTTTAGGAGTCTTAGAATCCTTATCGATGTAAAATTTAGATATTTATAAATCACTAGAGTATTATGAGGGTTATAACAGATATTCGTAAAATATTTAAAATCATATATAACATTTTCTATAAATCTCAAAAAATAGCAAAAATTACACCATCAGATTCGGGTCGAAAAATACTTTAGAACGAGATGCATTTACAATATGTTTAGAACATATAAGTAAACATTTTTTCGAACATTGAGGCGTGACACAAAGCATAGAGATACGCCACATCATCGATCAATGAAAAATAAATAAATTAATAAATTGAAGAAGATAATATTTGATAGAATTAGAATGATAATAAAAGACCAAATTGTAGTTCTAATAGAAGACTCTATAATTACCCACTATATCTTCATATCTATAAATAATAAGTTATTTCCCCTAACCCGTGAATAAAAATACCAGCAACCCCATTAGCCCACCACATTTTTTTTTCCACGTGATTTCTTTGTGTTTCCTTTCTCCCTGATTCAATATGAATGTCTTCACTAAAGTTGACTAAGAAAATAATAGATTTGTAAATCATCTTTTGCAGGTTTTAGAGGTTAGATTATTGAATTGTTCAATAATAATCAAGTCGACATGTATAAGTAAGCTTTTATTTGCTCACCCTTCAATCAATTTATTGTGGCATTGATGAGGTTGTTTTATATACAACTTCGTTTTACTCACTGTTACATAGCTTGATAAAAACACTTTTACATTGCAATTGTTTTTTATTGGTTTTTCTTAACCTTTTACATATGCAGGGGTCAATTTTGATCGAGAATTCAAGTAATGGTGGTCTAGCAAGGATCTTAGTTTAAATTAGCAAGTGTTATAATCCCACCGTTTATGACTTGAGGCATCTTCATACGTTTATTTTTCCCTTTTTTGTTTTTGTTTTTGTATTTCTCCTTTTATTAGTTTATCGTATTGTGTTTTGTTTTAATTTGTGTTAAAGCTCTATATTATTGCAAATTCATTAATTTATCTCCTAAAAAAAGATTTAATTTGGCTATTTACTTTTGCAGGTTGTGGGATTGTATAAGTGTTTAGATGATGAAGTCGACAATTTTGAGTAAGTTTTATTTATTTATTTTTTATGCTTATTCTCCAACCAATTTGTGATTTTTATTTTTTTGCTTAAATAAGGATTGTGTCCTTTCAACTATGTTGAGTAAAAACTTTCTTAATTTTGATTTACAAGAGAGTAATATTATGCTAAAGAGAGTAATGATTATAATTGTTCATAAATCCTCATATTATGAATATGTTTGATATGCAAAAAAGGAAAAGGAAATTATAAGTATGTATATCTCTGGACCGGTTATAGGATCAAATTTTGTGTAGACTTTGGGATGAAACTAACTTGAAAATTGATTGTTTAATGAGTTATGATACTCACTGATGAAGATGTAAATCTTAAATAGTTTATTATGTCTCTTACAAAATTATCCATCTTATCAAGTGATACAATTTTAATTTTTTTTTGTTGGTTTTAAATGCAGGGAGACTATATACATGGTACTACAAATTCAAATTATTTTCAGAATTTTCGCGCGAAATTAATTGAAGGAGGAATTTTCAAAATTAATTTTTTTTCCATTACACCAAATAAACCAAAATGGAGGATTGTTAGTGACAACAAGAACATGATAAGATTTTGCTCAAAAACACTGGTTAAGAATGTTGCTATAGAAAATAATAAAATAGTGTGATTACTGAAGACGAAAGTCAACAACGAACAAGTAATAATTAAAATAGATAAACA
Source organism: Tetragonia tetragonoides (assembly GCA_038025085.1). Taxonomy (NCBI): domain Eukaryota; kingdom Viridiplantae; phylum Streptophyta; class Magnoliopsida; order Caryophyllales; family Aizoaceae; genus Tetragonia; species Tetragonia tetragonoides. The sequence goes on from CM076147.1 coordinate 3,679,769, forward strand.
GATCACCCTATTCAAATCCGCACCAACACACAAAATATATAAAAAGTAATTTAACTTTTTAATTGATATAAGTTCTCATGCCAAAATAATTTTTTTTTTATCTGATGAATTATATCCAACATGCAAATAAAACACTACCCGAGTGTCGCACGAGTTTAAAAACAAAGTTAAACGGTTATGTTTTGGATTTTTTCCACTTTCTATTTTTCCTTTATCATTTGTTTTTGGAAAACAAATTAGAAAGATATATAATATATTAGGAAAAAAAAAGAGGTTTAGTGGTAATGGGTTGATGACGATCCTTTTTTAAAAGAAGATTTTCAAACTGATTAGTGTGATTATTGAAGGGTGAAATCACTAACGGAGAAATAATAATTACAATGGCTAAACGGATCACCCCATCCAAACCCAACCCATCACACGAAATATATACCATAGCATTTAATTTTTTTTAATTGATTTAAGTTCAAATGCAAAATAAAAGTTTGTTTTTGTATAGTGAATTAAATAAAACATGCTACTAACCCATGCACCTCTAAGTTACCAAATCCGTGTAAATATACGGGATTATTGACAATGCTTGGTATTGTAAAACACTACCCCGGCATCGCACGGGTTTAAAAACTAGTATCTATATATTAGATGCATTTTCTGACAGCAACGGTCGCGTCCACCTAAGCGACTCTGTTAGAGATTTGCCATCTAAGCGAGTCATTAAAGCAAAACATTAAATATAAAAAGTAAAATTGAATAATAAATAAATGAAATTTAGGATAAAAGAGAATAACAAGTTATGGCAGTAATTCATTTGGGATCACAAATTATTAAGTGGTACATAACTTTTGATTCAAGCTTAAAAAAAAACAATTTTCTTTCACCAATGAAAAGGGCGCGAAATGTTCTTTATAACAAGACCCATTTGTCTTTTTTTAGGGGAACACAAGACTCATTTGACCAGTTTTTGGTCCTTATAAAGCTATGTGTAAGTGAGGCTCTTAAAATTAAAATATCTAAAATATTATTTGAAGTTACATTTAAGAAAAAAAAAAAGAAGAAGTTTATAAGATTTTAATAAAGTTTACAAGGTTTTAAAAACTAAAAAGTAAAAGATAATAGAATAAAGATTACGGGCATTAGTTTAGAAAATTACAAAATCTGGGAGGTGAAATAAACTAAAAATATTACAACAAAAAGAATAAAGTGGATCTAAGCTTTCTCATAAACTTACCTAAAATCAGATTATCCTTTATCACTTAAATCATATTATCACCATATATCAACCCCTCCCCTAAGGCACGACTACCTAACAATCCCCTTCTTTTGCGTTTACTTCAACAACCAAAAAAAATCTTTCGTCTCTCCTCTTTTTCTCCCTACTTCAGAACAATCTAGTTACAAAGTTATAAGAACCGCTAGCAACCAAAAAAAAAAAAGCAAAGGCAAAACACAAAGATACATGCTTAAGGGTTTGTTCTTTAAAACTTAGACAATAAGTTCAGTTTAGGATGTTCTCTGTTCAGTTTAATGATTTTTATTACAGTTTAAGACATTTAATTTAGTTCACTGGTGCTTAGATCAGATCAAATACATATTTTTCTCACATATTACTATCTGGTTAGTGATGCTTAACTTAGTATTGGAGTGTTCAGTTCAGCTTTAGAGAACAAACTCATAATGCACCAAACAAATAGACATAAGCAAATTGCAATTTCACTAAACAAACGAATAAACAATAATTAAGGGGTGTGTTATTTTAGGGTTGAATTGAAAGGAATTGAGTTGAACCAAACACCATTGTACTGACACAAGTACAATTTCAAGATTCTTATAATTAATTTGCACAACATAACATTTTAATTTATGAAATTATTTATTACGTGTTAAAAAGTGCTTATATATGCATTACACATTTAATCTGAAGGAGTGGAGACAGGGGGTGGCCAGCGTCAGCCATGGCCACCCCCATCATCCAGAATTCCAATAAATAATGTAAGTGCCACCTAAAGTCACAACTTGCAATTTGTTCCAATGGCAAAATGTTTCTCACAACTCTCGTCACTTGTTCCAGTTCGATGGTCACAAGGAACACTCTTTCCCACTTTTCTTTTCTTTTTCCCCTATTTATGTGTTTCGTCCTTTCTTGTAGTCCATTGCAATATTTGTTTCAAAATTTTTTCTTTTTTATGCAATGTTTCTTTGCTCTCTCTCTGCCTTTTTTTTAATCTCTTTGCTCCCCCCAAACAAAAGTTTCTGGCTCCGCCACTAAACCTGATTTTGGTATAAAGGAAGGATCATGTCTTTGAATGATTATTTAATACTCTTTTAGATCAACATAATATCATTGACAATACCAATATCAAGTATAGAAAAATTTTGGATCAATAACCTCACATTTAGATCATATAACATATGAGGTTGAGTTATGTAAAATCAATTGAAACGGGTAACAAGAGTTTAAATTATATAAAGTACGAGTACATCCTATAAGGTTATAAGCCATAACGGTCTTATTACGTAGAAGCGAGTCAAGCGAGTCAAGCGAGTATTACACTTTTATTTTACAATAGATTAAAAATCACGTTATACATTCCAGTCCGTGCAAGCAATCGACCCAGTTACTTTGGCCTGAATTGTGGTTCACTTGAACGGGTTGAACCCTAACGGCCTCTTTTCTAAGCGCTTCTCTCACTCTCAGTTCTCAGTCTCACACTCTCTCTCTTTCTCTCTTTCGCGCTCTCTCTCAATCTCTCTGCTTAAACCAATATCAAACCCTAGTAATTTAAGCTCTTAGACGAAAATCATAAAAAAATGTCAATTAAGGTGGATGATTATTCTTCTAATGCAACATCACGAGTTACATGGGACGGTTGCAGTGTTTTGCTAGACATTAATGATGGCGAACGCCTCGTTTTTGCACGTCTCTCACCAGCTGCGTAAGTAAAGTTTTTCGTTTTTTAGCATGAATCTAATTTTGTTTTTGTAAAGATTTGATTTTGATAAGAAATTTATTAGCTGATTAACAGGAACTTGAAGATTGGGAAGAAGAATTGTTCATTGCAGCCATTGATTGGTTGCCCTTTTGGGTCGTTGTTTCAAGTCGATAATGGAAGTGATGGGCAGTATTTGTCTCGTGTTGTGCAAACAGAAGAAGAACAACAAGAAGAAGAAATTGAAGAAAAAGAAGGTATTATTTTGCCCTCTTTTGGTTCTGACCCTTTTGTCATTTTATTTCTAGCTAGGTGGGATTTATCTTACTAAGTTACTATGAAGAATTAGATGCTATATAATAGGTGGATCACTCATTTGGTTATTTTGGGTTAGCACTTTGTTTGTTGGAGTACTCATAGTCAAATTGCAATAAATGCGATTCTGTATGTTAACTGCGTATTTCCATGGTTAGGGCTGAGACTCCTTTTCAGTTTTCCAATTAAGGAGGTTTTCGAGAGGATATTGCGTGTGAAAGAATGGGTTGGTGTAGATATGTGTGATAATTTGTGTATAAATTATGTGAGATGTACTGATCTTCTGGTTCATGACCACTATGATGATGGATCGGAACTGCTTGTTGTCACTGAAATTAACCTTGTTCGGAAAGAATTGCAGCATACTTGCTGAGTATATGCCATCCTTTTGTTTTGTTGCAGCATAGTCGCTGAGTATGTGCCATCCTTTTGTTTTGTTGATGGGGTGTAGGGATGTCAGTTTTACCTATTATGAGATGGAAAAGCTGATATTGCAGCCATCAATTACTTGATCTTAATTGGTATCTGACTTTTGTCTCACTAATTTGAAGAGCTTGTCTTTGGAAAATATACCTTTATACTATCGACCTTTTGTCATTTGCAATACCTCAAGCGGATGTCAATGATTGTATATTGGATGATCAACATTGGAGCTCCTTCTATGCATCAGTAGCGCCGTTATTCATATTTTCTTTTCTTCCCTGCCAATGCCTTTTTGTTTACTTTTTCTTTGACCTTCCTTCTGTCCAGGGATTAATATTCAGGAGAAGGTGAATCCTGTGACGGATGATAAATTGAAAGATAATAGAGCACTAGTTGATAACAATACAGCTCAAAGTCTTACTGGTGAAGACATAGATGAAATGCGGAGGTTACACAGTTTACTTTTCTGTTTGATATTCTGTTGGCTTTTCTGTTTACTGTCCCAAATTATATGACTGTCTCTTTTTTCCAATGGAATTCTAGTTATCAACTGCATTCTTACAAAGGTGTTTACTCTGGGGATCTTCACACATGATTTGACACTATATCATTTGAAGTAACCTATTACCTATAGAGGTTTCTGGATAGTAGTTACTCTGGGGATCTTCACACATGATTTTACACTCTATTGATTTGAAGTAAACTATTAACTATAGAGGTTTCTGGATAGTGGTTACTATGATTTAGAAGGCATACCACTTACCTAACACATGATTTCAAGAAGATTTAAAGTAGAAAATGGTTACGCCTATTAAGTTACAGCAGATAAAGCAATGAAAAGCTAGAAATAGAACTAGGCTTTCATGGTCAAACTCGTCTGCTGACTTCCCTAGTATTTTGCCATTTATAGTATCATAGAGTTAGATTTTTAAAACAGCAGTCCATGACAGAATTTTAAAAAGGTTGCTATGCAGTCAACCAAATAGTAGCAAAAATGTCCCAGTTTGCTTGAGAGGGACTCCAAACATGGATTTTTCAACCTGAAACCTATTTGACAAAGAGGTGTGTGATATTCCAATGGGTCAAAATTAATTAAAGCATGCAAACCAATGCATGAACTACCTTTCTGATCCATCTCCGGGAGGGCGCATTAACATTTGTAGAAAGCTGGGGTTAGGAAATAGGAATTATATTGATTTTCCCTCAGCCACTGGAGGTTTTCCTGGTCGTTAACATCAGGAACCATGGGATCCGTCAAGCAAAGCTTAGATACCCATGTTATCTAAAAAAAAGAAGGAATTATATTGATTCCTGGAGATGTGTTTGGTTAAAGTCTCTTTCCTTGTGATTATTTGAGATGCTGTTGCCAACTTGCCGATGCTGTTGCCAACTTGCCGATGCTCATATCCCAAGGGAGGGGTTAAAACTTGGGCTAACCTTAGGGAGCAATCAGCAGCATGGAAATAGTGGTCCCTAGTGTTTCTGTTTCTACGGGGGTGGGTTCACCTGTAATTGGGGGTGTATCGCAAAAGGGGCTGGATAACACTCCTTGTAGTGGGCCGTGGCTTATATGGTGACAAGATTGGAAACAACTTCAGGTGCAGGGAGGTACTCCATCTCCTCAAAGTTGACCTGGGGAATGCTCTGGTTGGCTCAGTAGGTACTTGTCTTATGGCAATAGATAATGCTTGTTCAAGTAAGGGATTTGAACATGGGCTCTCTTTTGGAGATGGTCAAGGTGAGGATGTCAGTTCATAGGGGGATGATAGCTTCAACTATGCAGATGACTTTAGCATAGGGGGATATGGTCTGTTGTTAGATGACCTTATGAGGGCTACTCCGAGGGAGGAGTGGGCCTCACACGTGTCTGATACTCCTACTGTGAATTTGCAGGATGCCCCTCTTTTCAATGAGGGGGCTTGTTCTTTGAGCAAAGGATGGCTAAGATCGGAAATTGACAGATTGGGGTTGTGTTTTCTCAGCAGTCTGTACAGCAGCCTATGAAAAGCAGCATAGATCTTCACGAAAAGATGGAGTCGGTGATTGTGGGGATGGTCTTCTCCCAACTCCGCCACTGCTAGGTCTCACGCTTGGTGGTGAGGAGGTGGATGCGAGTGGAAATGCACTTGTTGAGGCATTGGGAATTAAGCTTGTTGATCGCATGGGAAAGGAAGTTACCCTTGGTAATGCTATTTAATTTTAGGAAAAAGAAGGGTAAACAAGAGCTTGACTATTTAAAGTCTTGCATAAACTATGACGGGTGCGGGTTAAAGATAGGTTCTTTGAATAAGTATTGAGTTTGTAGATGTTTATTATCTTAGGATTGGCTTGCGTTGGTTAGAGTCCTTCATTGATGAGATTTACTCATGTATTCTCTCTATACTCCTTCAAAATTTTCTTATCTAATTTTTTTTTTAATTGTCAAATATGGCAATGTTTTGCTTAAGTGGCTGATGGCAATGTTTTGCTTAAGAGGCTGTCTCTGTGCTTACGCTCTTAAGAACCTACTCCTATGTGACTCCGGAAACATAAAATTGATGAACGCTTTCGAGTTTCAACCTTCCAAGCTAACCTGAATTCAAAAATTGTTTAGGCTGTGCATCTTTGGACTGGGGAACCATATAACAGACCATTAGATGACCTGAAAATGTATGCTTGCAACTCGTATCAGTTGTATGTTCCTGTAAGCAGTTGCTAAACAGTACCGCATTTTTGAATGGAGGGAAGAAGTTGGAATTAGAAAATTGAATGTGGATTTGTGTTCACATTAACATGATCTCTGTAACCTGTTAAAGTTGCTGAATTGCCTGCAGTGATTGATGACATATGGGCAGGTTTGAGTGATTTTGTGTTGTGAAAACTAGTTAGGATTCGTCTTTGTGTCTATTGACAACATTAAAGACAATGGCATGAAGAAGTTTGGTGGCTTATCTTTCACTGATGCTATGCTTAAAGTAGCGCTACTTTGCTGTCAACTGCGTCACTTAATGATTTCCACTATCTTCTTTGTTGTTATCAGGAGTTGTATAGATGTAATTTTCTCTAAGTATTTGTTCCTGTATTTTAGCTACTTATACCAATACTACTATACAACGTATCAGATTTCTTGCAAGATGTGTTGACATGGGATATTTGCTTCTTTGACATTATGTGAATATGATATGTGAGCCTGATTGTTTTTGACTCGTGACAACCATTGATACTTTTACTAGTTTTAGCTATTTCTCATATTGAGTTATTGACCATGGAGTGGAGAACCAGTACAATGAATTTCTCATGTTTCTTTAAAGGAGTAGATGTGGTAGGTAAATAAATAAGGAAGATTGTTGTACTGTGCTCAGGTTTCAATTGGAAAATACTAGATCAGTCCTTCAAGTTTATGGGTTATGGTCCAGATTAAATATAGAGGTTTTCCGTCTAAGGAGGGTAAGATCTTGTGTGTGGAGATATGCAATGTTTGGGGTGGTGTGATACATAATGCATTTGGGCATAAAAATACAAATGGATTTTCGAGTTTAGTATCTTCCGGAAGATATGGTGTAGGATAAACTGGTGCATTTAGCATCGCTTTAGGATTTGCACTAGTGACTGATGAAATGCTAAAATTATGCTAGGCGAAAAGGGGCAGGAGTGGTGGTTTCAAACTGGATTTGGAGAAAGCCTTCAATGAGATGAGTTGGGCCTTGGGTGCTTGGAGTTTGGCTTCCATTGGAGGCGATGGATTAGGGGTTGATTTTAACGGGGTGCCAGGAAGTGATTTTCTTCTTCAAGGGGGTTGTGGCAAGGGGGCCCTCTTTCCCCTTTCCTGTTTTCTCTTATCGTGGATATGGTCAGCAAGATGTTGGATAGGGGTGTAGAAATGGGGAGGGAATTGGTACATGTTTGAATGTTTCTCATTTGTAGTTTGCTGATGATACAATACTTTTTCTGCCTGCGGAGCCGGAGAAGTTAGAAATTGTGCTCACTATCTTGCAATATTATGAGCTTCTATCTCGGATGAAGATTGACCTCTCTAAATGCAATGCTCCAAGTATTAATATGGACTAGGATAGTCTTGAGTGTTATGCAAATCTCGTAGGTTTGTTCCAAAGGTTGGCCGCTTACTTGGATATCCCACTTGGTGGCAATCCTCTGTCCTCGTCCCTTCGGGAGCCAGTGCTGAAATGTGTGTCGAAGAGGTTTGATTGATGGAAGAGGGTGTCGTTTTCTCTTGGGGGCCAGATTACCTTGGTGCTGGCTGATGGTGCTAAGAAGATTGAGACAATGATGAGAGACTTTCCATTATATTATCGCTCTGTGGTTCAGTAGTGATGGACTTAGGAGAGTTTCAATATTAGACGGTTGGTGTCCAATGCTTTGGCGATTGCCTTTGGAGCCCAATGCTTTTTGGTATCGAGTTATCAGGAGTAAATATAGATTGTTTCAGAATAGGTGGTGGTTACAGGAGCTACACATGCTTGTACATGGAAGGTCATTTCCCAGTTCTTTCCTTTTTACCTTCCTCTTATTCAGTTCAGCGTTGGGATGGTATGAGAATCAGGTTTTGGGAGTAGTGGATGGTGGGGCAGGCTTTCTGCATATGTAATCCTTGGTTGTTTCAGATCCCAGTCCTACATGACGCTCCGATTTCCGAGTTTTACACAAGATAGTATGGTTCATGGAGTCTCCATCTGCGATGATCTCTTCATAATTGGAGGTGCATTTGTTTGTGCTTTGTGAGTTTGCCCCGTCTTTATGGAATAGATTGCTGGAAGGTGAGAGTTTTGTTTATCCTGCCACGGTGGGGGAATTCTTACAGCTTCGTTTTGCAGCAATGAGGAAAGGTAGAGAGGGGAGGTTGTTATGGAGATGTGCGTGTTCTGCTCTACTGTGGTGTATCTGGTTGGAGAGAAATTCGAGGGTGTTTTCTGACAGCGGGAAGACCATAGTTTATGTTTGGGAACATGTGGTCTATTTGGGTGCAGGAGCTGGTATCCTTTCGTAGTCTGCTAGAGGCTGTTCAGTTCTCTAGCTGCGAGGATGGGAATGTGTGGCTGGGTGATTCAAGGGGGGTTTTTTCTTGCCAATCTTTTCTTAAGTGTCGTATGACCCCCATCACAATACCCTATTGCAACTTTTTTGTGGAAGGCGAAGGTGCCTTTCAAAGTATGGGCTTTTGGTTGGACATTGGCTTTGTGGAGGAAAAAAACCAATGACATGGAATAGCGGAGGCAACCGGAGTTGGCTATCTTGCCAGATATGTGCATGTTGTGTTATGCTGATAGTGAGACAGCAACCCATGTTTCTTTTGCATTGTTCCGCGGCGGGATTCCTGTGGAGTTATTCCGTGTGCGGGAGAAACTTGGGTTTGCCCGTCAATGGTCCTGGATTTCTTTCAGGTTTGCTACATTGTTTTGGGAGAGAAATGTTTTTGAAGATGTGGCAGATAGCCTTCCTAGCAGTTGTGTGGGTCTTGTGGCTTGAGAGCAATGCGCAGACTTTAAGAAATTGGGCTAATTTTATATAGTTTCCAGTTGAGGACAACTTTGTTGTATTTTGCTCTGCTGATTCATATACTTCATATACTTTTTTCTTCTCTAACAAAAAAAGAAAAAGAAAAAGAAAGAGGTTCCCCTTCCATCCCGAGGGGTATCAAATTTCATACTGATTCCATTCTATTTCGTTGAACCAAACACAAATTTCTGATCTCTTGTTTGAATAATCTATTACTAGGGTTAATTAAGTACAACCGTATGGAAAAGGACTGACCAGTGCTTCATTTGATGCAGAGAGGGTGCGACTGGTGATCAGATAATTGAAGCTTTAATAGCTAATAGTGCAACGTTTGAGAAGAAGACATCTTTCTCCCAGGTAGTTTTACGAGTTTCATTTCCAAAACATTAGACCATTTGTGCGGAAGATATGCTGATTATCTGTTAATTTTCAGGAGAAATATAAGCTTCGCAAACAAAAGAAATATGCTCCTAAAATACTCGTAAGACGTCCTTTTGTTCGAAGGTGGGAACAGAAATTTCTTTTGCTTATATTAGTCTTCTAAAGTTTTATTAAGCATGTTCTTTTTATGTCTTACAAGTTCTGATTTTGCTGTGGCGTCTTCTTTCAGTGTAGCTGATGCATATTTCAGGAAACATCCTGCTAAAATCGGGTAATGTGTTTATCTCTTGACCTTCATATCTCTTAATTCGATGAGGTGTGCCTGTTTTTTGTCTGTAAGATCCTTAAATTGTTGTTTAAAGAGGTTGGTTACGATAGACGTATGATGTTTTGAAGCTTTAGCAGTCCTCAACATGAGGATCAGTGATCAAGTTTCTGTTCTGACTTCTGAGTACGTGGGTTGGGTTCATCAGCTTAACTTGGCTACCGTACCCTTCCTGATTCCTGACTAGAAGATAATTTTTTACCTAAAGTGGGTGTTTGGGCATTGCCCAACTAATCCCACGGTCCATGAAGTGAACGGCCTCGAAAACCTCCCGTGGCCCTAACGGGGCTCGGAAAGTAGGACCTATGGAATAGATCTCAGAGCTCTCACCATCTAAGCTACCGTCAGGGTTAGAGATGATAAACTTAGAACTATTGAACGATAAGTGGGTTCTGTCTGATTTCCAAGTTCAGCATATAATGTTTTGAGAAAGTGAAGATCTGTCAATCTGATATGCACTTCTGTTGAACACCTTGTTTAGATTACCGCTGTAGCATGTATACAGCTGTCTGTTGGAAACCTTTACCATACTGGGTTTGGTGTGTTCTTTCTGCATCTAGGTGACTACTTTATTCTTCTTTTTGTGGGTGTGGGGGTTGTGAGGAGGAAAAATGTTTTGGACTGGCATAAAGTGGTGTTCGAGCCTTATGGATATTTAGTCCATTATAAATCTACTTATCGCTTAGCAGTGTTTTAAAAGGTGCGAGGTCAACAAGGCGATAAAGGTCTATCGATCCGAGACGCAAGGAGCGAGGCAAAGGGACCCACCTCACTTAGTGAGGTGCACTGCCCCACAATTTAAAATATGCTAGCAAAACCAATGTTTTTTATTTTATTCATTTATTTATCTTTTCCCCATTTAAATGTTCCATGACCAGTGCAACAGAAACACTAAACTATCCTTAGAAGAATCGAAATAGCATTTTTCCGCTAATTGCATCGCCTTGAGGCAAGAAGCACCTAATCTAAATTGTTCCATGCCTCAGAGCGTGAGGGCGCTTCTTCAAACACTGTTGCTTATTATGTAAAAGGAAGGTTTGTTTTTTGTTTTGGGGGGGGGGGGGAGGGGGGCGAGGGCACAGTGTTAAGGCACATCCCTTCTCCTTGGCTGATGGTGACAAATTTGGATAGCTTGAGGTCGATAGTGATGAGACAGGGAGACAAACAGATGAGGGAACCTGATGAGGATCTGATCTCCCCATCACCCCCCACCCACACCAAGATAAAAGGATCTAACAGAAGAGATGAGAAAGAAGAGATAAAGAAGTCTGATAGACGTGACTGGATGGGTTAATGTGTGGGGTTTCGGATATTCCCCTTCAATCCAAAACCGTTGAATAAGGCAATGGTAGCTAATATTTGATTCAATCTTTGAAGTTTTGAAAATTCATATGAACTTGTAGAGTAGATATGTCCAATGATAATAATTTCAGAACTCTACTATGTTCTTTTTCTTTTTCAAGTGAAGCGTAACTTATTACTCTTCTCTTTGGAAACATCCAAACAAACACAGAATTGTAAGTCAACTTTAATTCACTCCACACATCTCTCTCCTAAACTGGCAAAGAGAGTGCTAGACTTGTAGGTGGTAGTATCTTTCTGTCTGGTAGGTTAGAAGCTTGTGTGGGGCTGCTTCCAAGTGCAACACTTGGGCAGTGTTTTCCAAATACTGAACTAGCTGGTATGCTTGTTTGCTTCATTTTGGTAATCTCTTGCCGATGTTTCCGGCAAATCGTAACAGAAAAGAGAGGTCTTGTTTGGTTCTATCTGTAATTAGCTACATTAATGCTGCAGTTATGTTATTAATTAATTGTTCCTCATCTTGTATGTTATTCTCTTGTAAAATTGTGAATCATGCTTCTTTATGAGTAATATATACAGGGAATTTCCGATTCTAGTTTAGCTGTTTGGAGTGAAGATCTTCTAGAGGGAATTCTTTTTTTGCAACGATGCGAATGTACCAAGGAACTTTGTGGGTCACGCGGGACCCACCGAGGCCCTTTATTTATTTTTTATAATTTGGTGCGTATCGGGGTGACTTGCTCTCTATGCACAACGTCCTACTGGCAGTAATGTGGGATTTGGGAGAGGGAAGGAGAAGAAACTGCTACAGTGCAAAGCAGATGCTGGCAGTGATGTAATGTGTTTTGCTAGAAACAAATAAGCAAGTCTACTCTGGCTCCCTTCTGTTGCCAGATTTTATTGGGGAACGGATGATTTATTTAGCTTCACTTTGGACTAGGGAAGAAGGGGATTTTAGTACCAAATCTACTACTTAGGTCTAAAGGAGTCGGGTTACATTTGTAATTAAATTCTTCCTAGAGGACACATTTTTCCCTATGCTGGAACCCTGTTTGCTTAGGAGTCTAATAAAGAAAGGGGTTTCTAGAATGTTTGTTAGATGTATTGAGGGAAACCATCTTAATTTAAAGTTTCCGTCATCTTGTGGTTCATCAAGTTGAAGGAATATTTTATCATCTATAACACCACTGTTGCGTGCATCATTATGCCCCTTTATATCAAGGGCAGGTTCTTTTCTAGTTTAAATCTGTTTATGGTTTTCTTCTACTTTACATATGGGTAGGATGCTTGGTGTGCTTGGGGGGAAGTGGGTGTACCCTGCTGTAGAGGAGTTATTACAGATTCGTTTCTGGGTCTTGGGGGTGGGAAGGAGAGGAGACTGCTGTGGCAGTGTGCTGTGTTCGCAGTTTTATGGTGCATTGGGTTGAAGAGAAATACAAGCGTGTTTAACAGAAGTTCCGTCCCTCTTTTTGTTTCTTTTAAAAGTACATTTGTTCATGGTTCTCATCGTCATCATATTGTATGCCCTATCGGTAGAAGCTTCTAATTTGGGAGGCCAGCATGAATTTGATTGGTTAATGGTTGTGGACATTGATAGGTTTTGATTTCTCATGAGATGTGTACTGTCTTGGATTAAAACCAGCATGTGAGGTTTGATTATTCATTAGAGGCTGTGATCTTTGTGCTGTTCCCTTTTCAAAGGAAATTCATTTTGTGCTCTCAAAGTTATTCTTCATCCACATTGAATTTCTTGTTTCTTCTGGTTGGCAGGATTCTTTCCCAAATTTCACCCAGTTCATGCTCATAAGATTCATATGATTGGTAATTGACATGTCTAGTAGAATCCAATAAGGTACAATGTGGTGTCACAGCTTTTTAATTTGCAAACATCTGACTCGTTCATGATTGTGTGCAGTCTATAAGTGTGGCTGCTAGTGTGTGCAAGATCATTAGAGTATGAATATTGATGAACAAGCTTAGTTCATCCCTTTCTCTCCTCCCTCGTGAACCACAAATAAAAAAAGCCCCTATTTATGAACAATTGTTGTTCATAAGGAGAGAGAATGATGAACTTGTGACTTTCTTCACAACTTGAGCAAGATGGAAGTTTGTTCATCCAAGGCCCCACATGTAAGAAGACAAAAGAAATCCTCAGAACATTACATTGTTTATTCTAGGAGAGAATGTGGTAAGTAGTACGGGTGACATAGGGATGAGTGAATAAAACTTGTGCATTGATAATAAGAAAGAGAAAAAATGGGACTTGTTCATTAGGTTGGTTCATAATAAGGCAGAGGAGTGAGAAGGTAAATAGACAGGGACAAACAAACCAAATGTTCTGCAATATCATGCTCTAACCAAGGTCTATCTTAAAGTGTTGTTATATCAGATCACATCTCACATACCGTGCTTTAATTGAATGTTGATATATTTTGGGTGTAGTGCTTATAACGAATGAGTTAGTTGATGCTTGTGGAGGCCTTATAAGAAAATGATGATCATTAAGCTGTACTTGAATAATGTTTCATGTCCTTTTCTTGGTAGGGCGGGGGTTTAGGAAAGGTTTCATCCAAAACGAATGAGGTGCATTTGTGGTTGTTCAAAGGGAAACATCCTTTTTCTCTTTTCAGTTTACTTTGGTGGTAAATATTTTGTGTAGCATGGACTTCAAGGGTGTTGAGGAAATGTATGGTAAATGTTTTTCAAGCGGGCACTAGTATGCTTATGTGCCTCATCTCATCATATAACAATACTATTATGTTTCTGTCTCGTTAGGGACTCTTTTATCAATTTTCTAGAAGTAATCTTAAGGTTGACATGTCTTGGTGTGATCTTGTTAGTAGTCTCCAAATCTACTGCACTTATGGCATAGATGGTTGGTGTTATGGGGATGTGCCTGGTGCTTCCCGAAATCAGTAGCGGACATGTTTACTCAATGGTGTGGTATGATAAAGGGTGGCTATTTCAAGATAGATTGGATCACATTCGCATTCGTAGTTAAATGGTCGATTTGGATTGAAAGAAATGCAAGAGTTTTCCAAGGAGTTTCACGCAGTCTTGACGAAGTGTTTGATCTAGTATTGCTGCGTCTTTGTCATTGGATTAAAGCTTGGGAGGATGAGTTCCCATATTCTCCACGGGATGTGATCCGTATTCCCCTTTGCCTCAAGTTGTGTACAACAAACCGAAGAAGTGTGATACATCTAGTGTGGGAACCTCCCCTGCTGGGGCTGTCAAATGGAACGTTGACTCCTCGGTGCAGGATGGAATTGGTGCAATAGGTGGAGTGCTGAGAGAGTGGAAGGGAAGGTTCAGATGCTTATTCTCCTGTCGTGTGGCCGCCAAGGAAATCAACGATGCTGACGTTTTAGCTATTTGTAGAGCAATTCAATAAACTTTGAGTAGAGATTGGGTGCTGATGCTAGACATTTTTGTGGAGTCGGACTCTCTAAATGCAGTGAATTGGTGTAACTCTAATCAAAGGGGACCATGGGACGCGAGGTTTGCTGTTAATTTCATTCGACAGATACTGAAAAATTCCCAAGAATCAGAACTATTCATCAATGCAGGAGTGCAAATTGCATTGCTGATGGACTCGCTAAGCAGGGTATAACTAGGAGTGGTGATTTCGTGGCATGGATGTAATACTATATCCTCTTCATATGGGTGTTGTGGCCTCACCCTAGCAAATGATTACTACCTCTAATCCAACCCTTCATAGAAGTTGGGGGTAAGTTGGTGAATGATGCTTGAATGGGTGAGTGCTCTTGGCGTTCTTGTATTTGCTTCTCCTTTGTAAGCTTGATTTGAGGTTAATAAAAGAATGCGTACTTATTAAAAAAAAAATGTCTAGCTTCCTTAGGTAGGTGCTGTATTGTATAGTGTCCTTGAACCTATTTTAGGATTCCCTCCAGGATGTAATATGAGGTCCCCTTCGTGGTGCTCAAGAAGATATTGAAGAAAAGTTAGATGCCTGGAAGGGTCTTCTATTTTCTTTTGAGGGACAATATATATAACTCTTAAGTCTTGGTTGTCTTTCATTGCATGGTATCTAGCTGGAGTACAAGATGTTACGAATTAACTCACCCTTTCTTGTTGTGACAGTTTCTTGCGATCCGATTCTTTATCCCTGCTGCTTTCAATGGGTAATATTGCTGCATATTCAGATATCCTGGTGGTAGATATGGTTGGTGGAATCGTTACTGGTGCTGTGGCAGAGCGTTTAGGAGGTAACTATTTTGGCATTTGATTGTGTCTGAAACCGCTACATAGGATGTGACCTCTATTTGCTTCCCTTATCATGGTAATAGATGTTCTTGTGATGAGCATGCAACTATTTGCTTGACTCACAATACAGGATAAGGTCTGGGACTCTGCGCCTAACCGATAGAGGAGCTGTGTCTTGCAGTATCCACTTATCCATGCCCGAATTTCGTGATGATGCTTGCCATTAAAGATTTGTGTTTACAGATGCAGTTTAAACATATTCACTAGTTTCAGTGTCTACATTTTTTGTTTTTTTCCCTTTTTTATATATATATATTTTTCGGAGGTAAAATATTGTAATATATCACTAAAAGCACCTATACATTCATCTTAAAGGAAATGAGGTAGAACCTCCTTTTAGGAAGGGTGCTTTGTTATCCTCTCACCCCTGGAAAGACTAATTAGCTCATAAAAGAGTACTACTAAACATGGGGGGGGGGGGGGGGAAGTACTAATAATTTTGAGGACATTTAATGTGAGTTCCCACTAACAGTAACAATGAACCAAGTCCGATTTTAAGCTCACACTTGATTTACCTAACAATTTGTTCAATGGATGATTTTGCGGTTTGGAAAATTTTCTCGTTCCTTGTTGTGCAACTGTGGTATGTTATATAGGCAATAGCAGCACTGCACCAGTATAGATGCACTTCTGCATTTTGTTGCATTTTCTCCTCTTCTCCATTTAAGGCCACTCCTCAAGTCAGCAGGCGCGTATGGAACTTTAAGCCAGGTTATGACCTGTGTTGTTACACTTCTGAGCCTGACTCGTCTGCAAGAGATTGGAGGATGATTTTTCGTTTCCATGGGGGATTCTTCTCACAAGCAGCATATAGGGCCTTAAACATTCAATACCAAAATGCAGCATTCCCCTTTTTGTCAATCCTGTTTCCGTGAGCAAGCCAAAGTACAAAACTATGTCGAGGTACCTGAATGCTCCCCATATCACATAGAAGCTTCTCTGTAGCTGTCATGTGGTCCCAGAACCAATTTATAACAATTAACAGCTATCGACACTGTAGAAACCTTTTGATGTATGCAGCCAAAATAACTCTACCAAAGCCTGCAGCTATATGTGTTTTCATTTTGTTCAGTTTCCTTCATTACAACTAGAATTTTTAGGCTTTTTTTTTTCTTTTTTTCTTTTTGATCATTAAAATTTATTTTATTCAACCTTGTAACAAAAATTACAAGGGATGGAAACTAACTCATACTAGCATCAGTAGTAGACTCAACTCCCACCTTCTAGGAAGAGTGAAAGTCAATCCACATAATCATTTGCTCAAGTTAGTTTCAAAAGAGGCATACACCATACAAAAACTGCAATCACACCAACACCACAAACATACTCCAAGATTGATGCAAGTACTCAAAGCCACGCGCACAACTCCTCTACTCTACCAATTCCCTATTTAGCTAGCCCGTCAGCAAATGTATTCGCACTCCTACCTCTATGAACAATGGTAAGGCTTGGCCAAGCAGATAGATACATACGAATTCTACTGATCTCAAACCTCAACTCCCATGGACCTCTCGTCTTGGCATTACTCCACGTAACTGCATTAAGGGAATCTGACTCCACTGTAATTTGTACATGAGACAACCACTCTTTTTTTGTCGACGTTTCAAGAGCAAATAATATGGCTAAAACCTCTGCCTTGTTGATCTCACAAGCAGGAACCCTCTTAGAAAAAACGCACCTGAAGTTTTCATCCCAATCACGTAAAACTCCACCAATAGCAGCAACGCCGTCCTTAACAGATGCGTCAACGTTCCATTTAACAGACCCATGACACGGAGGTTCCCAAGAAAATACAGCCTGCACTTTCCTCCTTGGATTACTAATCTGAATACACAATGGGTTTTGAGACACCTCTTGAGGTGAATAGGGGAACTTTGGATCCCAACCTTTAATCCACCACCCTAATCGAAGCAAAATTAACTCAAAGATTTCTGTTAAAGTGCTTTCCTTACCTCTGAAAATACGCCCATTACGTTCCAGCCACAAGGTCCAGATTACAACAAAGAAAGCTGTCGTCCACACCTTTGTGAAGTGTTCACCACCAGCCAAGTTTCTCCATTGGATAAAGAAGTCCAGGAGAGAGTTCGGTCTGCACCAAGCCAACTCCCACATTTGCAGCCATCTATCCCATATTTTACCCACCAATTTGCAATGAATAAAAATATGATTAACAGATTCTTCCTCTTCGTTGCAAAGCACACAGGCTTGGTTATCCACTTGCACCCCCATCCTTAGTAGCCTATGTTTCGTTTTCAATCTCTCCAAACACACCAGCCACGCGAAGGTTTTAACTTTTGGGGGAGCCACATTACCCCAGATACCTTTGACGTTATCAAAGACGAAAGATAATGTGGTCCCATATTGTTATGTGGTGATTTCTCTGCAGCTGTCATGTGGTCCCAGAACCAACCTAAAAATGCCAGTTTACTTTGCAAGTGTTTCTTGTGTAAAATCCATCCCATATTGGAGTAATTTTATCACTGCTTGGTGTGTGAATTAACACATTGTAAATGTTGTAATTTGGATCTTTTTAATGTTTTTTGGCAGTAGGACAAATTGAATTTCAATGTTGGTTACGCTTTTATGCCAGTGCTTTGAGAAAGATTACTCTTGTAAAAATAAGTCTTCATTGCTTGGTCATGTTCATTTTGACTCATAGTAATTGCTTTTTTTGGCAGGTACAGGATATGTTTGTAATATGTACCTGGGCAGTACGCCATATCCTATGGATATAGTAAGGATCTTCAACTTCAGTAATGAGATATGCCAACGGTAATTTTAGGTTGTGTTTCCATTTATGTGGGCATTCTTTGTTGCAAAGTAAACTGCCATGATGTTAGAACTCGTATTCTTGGATGGTGTTTAATTACGCTGTATGTTTTCTGTGCCTTGTTTCATTGGATTTAGGAAGTAGTTCACATAATTATTCTGAAAAGGTTGACTTTCCTTGAGAAATAGCTTTAAAATCTTTTTTGCAAAGTAAACTGGCATTATGTTAGAGCTCATATGGAAATTCTGCAAGATGTTTGATAACCTTGTGATTATTGCGTGCCTTGTTAAATTAGATTCAGGAACTAGTTCACACAACGCAGAAAGAGAGCTTGCTACGTTGAAAGTTCGAATGACTTGGTGTTTTCATGTTCTAGGCATCTAAGCTGGTTATAGAAAGCTTCCTTTCATGCCGTCAACCTTTAAATTGCTCAGCAAGGAGTGGATTGTTGTTATTTTCAGATTTCTTTCTCTATTACTCATAGAGCTACGTCATATACTATTTCTTTTCGAGATGCACATCTTGAGAATTATTGTTCAGCAAGGAATTAAAGTCTTGACTCTTGTAGCTGGATTATCATATCTTTTTTTGATCACCGGCTGGATCATAATATCTATACATTTACCATCTGTTGCATTTTTTATGTCTCTTGAAGCTCATTAGATATGTTTTCATTCAGGATTGTTCGTTGTTGTCTCAGTGACCTGTGCCCTGGTCAAAATGGTGTTTGTGAAGAAGTTCAAAAAACGGTAGTGTTTTGCAGCTCTGAGTATGCAGACATGCAGACAAAATAACTTTGACTTTCAAACTGAATTCGCAGGTAAGTGATTCCAATAATGAGCCAGAAAACATGGAAGAAGACATTCTTGCAGAGGAAAATAGGACGTTAGGGGACACACCCTGCAAAAAGCCTTCTTCTGATCGAACAGCTTGCAAGCCTTTCAAAGCTGGAGACAAGGCTTCAGAAGAGCTAATTAGCTCATGGAAAGAAAGCGGGTTTTCTAGGTACTTCCACACTTCTAGGCAATAATTAAGTGATCTAGGCATGGATTCTTACACCGTTCTCTTGGAACATTTGCAGCCTAATAATTGCGGCCCCAGATATGGATGTATGGAGCCTAATGCAAAAGCTGCTACCTCTTGTATCATATTCAGGCTCTTTTGCTATTTATCACCAATATCTTCAGGTCTCTACCTTCAACTTACCGAGGTTTTAAAGTCATGCATTGAGCTGTTGCATATTTGTTTAAAACAAATAATTGATTTGTCTTTGTAGTTTATATTACTCTGTATCTTTGCCATTTATCTGTATTTGTACCAGCTTCCATTGTTTCCTTTTTCATATAATATTTACACAGAGTGTAGCTGCTGTAAGTTTAGTTCTAAGGCTTGGATTTTATACTTCTTAAGTTTGGATGCACGTTCTGTCACAATGATTCGTATGAGTAGTTTGTATCATGCTTAAAGACTGAAAAAGAAAAAGAGGGAGACCGAAGGAGAATTGTGGATTAGGTGATCAGGCCTGGTTTAGCCCTCTTGGAGCTTAGCAAGGACCTGACCCTTATCAGGAAACTTTGGCATTGGCATTGGCATTGGCATTGGCATATTAGATACATGTAGAGGATCCTAGATAGAGGGGTGTGTTGCATTCCCTAGGAACATTTGCTTGTGACATTTGCCTTTTGCATTTAGGTATCCTTTCACGTTTTAGAGTTACTCTAGTATCCTCCTGGGATTAATTGGTTGTTTTTGTCGCCCCTTCTTTGCCAATTCATCAACTTATTATCATGTTTGCATGCATCTGCTTTTTCACTCTCTATTCGTTTATACATGTATTCACTCTTTTATTCACTTTATTTGTTCAATAATCTTTCACCTGTTTTCAAAGTGTTCAAAAGTTCACAATTGATTTTGTGGGTCTAACACATTACACAGTCACACGGACAGGTTGGAAGGAGATATTAGGTTGTTCGGTCATTCATTGGAATAAAATAAAAAGCATTCTTAACCATTATGCGGTATATGCTGTACTGTATCAGCGTCTGATGGTTGACTGATAGAGTGATAGTATATAATAATGCATTCTATACTAGTATTTTGTTATATCATCTATCCAAGTGTAGCTCAGAAATTTGCTGGAGTGACTAATTTGTAAGTTTGGGATGGTGGTGGAGTGGGTATTGGTTTAGAGGAAAAATCATGAAAAGACTTTACACCTACACGGCAGCATTCTAAAATAAAAGGGTTCTGAAATCTGCTTTAAAGGCTGCGAAAGATCAATGTGTGTATTTTATTTTACATAACATGGGTATCCAAGCTTTGCTTGACTAACCCATGGGCCCTGAAGTTAACGACCATGAAAACCTCCAGTGGCCTAGAGGGAACTCCAACCTAGGACCTATGGAACAGATCTCAGAGATCTTACTGAGTTAGCCCCTCAGGGTTAAGGGCTTAAGGCTTTGAAATATCATGATATCAATCCTCAAGTATTTCCTCAGAAGTTTCTCTTGTAATTTTTCCTTTCACTATCAATGCCGTGTCCATAGTGCCTGTGCCTCCCATGAGCCTCCCTCCTTGGCTCAGGTAAGGGGGAAGCACAATGTATGCAATGTTACCCAAAGATAGACAGACAGGCTCTATTTCTCAGAAATTGAATTTTGAATAATTTGCATCCTATTACAACTATATCTCCTCCATAATCGTTATCTACATTGATAGTACCCATAATCATGTTCCAAATTGAACATATTATATGCCTAATACTAGTACATCGACTCAGAACTATATCAAGCTTAACAACCAAGAGCTATATCAAGCTTAACATTGACTCCAATATCAGAGTAGATTCAAGAGATATTTAAATGGTACTAAATCTAATTGCTGTTCTTAATCTGACACTGGTGTTGTGGGTTTGAGGTTGCATGCTCATGTATAATGGAATGCAGCATCGTACTCTGCAGTTCATGTTGTAGATGGACGGCATTCTCTAGATACAAATAATGAATGTAACATCTTTGAGATTAACCTTGCTGAACATAGCTGGGATGTAGGATTGCCTGGGTTATTAATGATGGACTCTAATATCAGAGTAGATTCAATTGCAAAAGCTGTATGAGATCACAGTGTGAGCTAGTCTCTATAGCTCAAAGCTTCATAGTACAGCGTTTTTTGACTTGATCTTGACTTTAGTTTTTGGTTTATTTGGACTGTTTATAATTGAGATAAGGACGAACATTAATATGAATTTCCTGCAATTTTACTATTTTCTAGTGAAAGGATATTAATGCTCACCCCTTTCCTTTTTTAATGCAGCCTCTTGCAACATGCATGCACAATTTACAGATGGGGAAAACGGCAATTAACTTACAAATCCTAGAACCCTGGCTAAGAGAATATCAGGTTTTGCGTATCTTCGTTCTTTTTTTAAATGCTTTCTATTTCTTTTCTCATCTTATCATCGTTCCAGACTTTCAGAATTTTAATCTCTTGACTTTAAAATTGTCGTTACTATGCTGCTACATTTTGTATCTGGTGCTAATTCCACTGTTCATAATGTTGACAAGGGAATTCTGTCAAAAAAGTACATAGACATTACTTTGACAAGTTAACATTTTTGATAACGAGCCATTTCTAGTGTTGTGGAAGTGTGTTAAGCAATACTATGGATGTGAAGTTCACTGATTGATGGTGTTGTGATGATGCAGGTGCTTCCATCAAGAACACATCCACGGATGCAGATGAGTGCTTTTGGTGGATATATTCTTAGCGGGACAAAGATATGTGGAAATGAGTCTTGACGCTCAGTTGAAGGGCAACTGATCATTTTTATATCGTCTTTCACAAAACAATAGCATCTGCTGTGACATTGAAGGCTACTGCTGAAGCGCTTCCTTTGTATCATTCTTATAACACAAATAAAATCATGTACTTCATCATGTAATATAGTGTGGCATCCACATCATTAAGGGTTTCACCCGCTGGTCAAATGCGTTTATGTTGATGTTCTTTGAATTTGCTTCATTCTTTAAAGAGATTAGGCAGATCATGGAAGCTAAGTGATTGAGACTACATGATGACCTACTTGTTACAAATTCCTAATGGAGAGATTTACTTTGTTGTGGTATGGAGAGATCAGAGATGTACTTTAGTAAAAGAATTCATGAGGAACTTATGAAGCAAATATACCTTCGTAATGCTATGTGCTTCAATCAGACGACGCAAAGAAACAAACCTGATCTTTGCTCAGTGTAACATTGATCCATCTTATGCAACTAATGTACTAAAACCAATGAATATTGTTGAATTAAATTAAGGCTATAAAGTATCAAATTCACAAATTTGAGCCATAAAACGGTGAAGCATAATCCTGATTTGAATCAAGTGGAGCTGCTGAAATAGAAAATGTACATCAATGCTCACCTAAAATTCAGACAGTAAAATAAAGCATAACCACAAATCAGTATCAATGTTCACAAGACTACATAAGCCTCTCAAACTGTTATATGACTAATTGACTCCAAGAAATTCGTTATAATGGAATGCAGCATGCAACCAAACTTCTTTCACTAAAGATCAACAGTTGGACCATTTGTAAACATGAAACCTGCAAGGAAAACAAGAAAACAGAAAGCATGAGTCAGAATATCATATTAGAAGGAAATTAACTAAGACTGACGTCAAATGAAATGCTTAAAGGGAGAAAGGAAGAGGGAGAAAGAAAGAGAGGGCAAGCCCAAAAACGCAAAACACAATCATTGTAATACAATATGCAGTAAATACTGTTTACATCCAAAATGCATTTCGTTCGCATTTAAATCAAGAATACTTGACAGAATACTAATTCTAAATATCCAAATAACTGAATCCACAACAAATAAGCATTACCTATGAGAGTAGCTGATGTACTTCTACTCTATTGCATACAGGCCTTGTTTCTTGCAACACATGCTCCATCCCAATAACTTATCCATGGTGCTACTCACTGGATCAAGAAATGAAAAACAAAAAAGGGATCATTTTTCGAATGTAAATTGGTACTTATTCTTATAGATAATTAGTCTTGTTATTGCAAGGCACCAATGCACACGAATACATAACCAATGCACATTATACATAATACTGGCAGCTTCTGAAACAGAAAACAGGAATTCTAAATAGTCCGAAGGCTAAACAGAATCAATTGAATAACAGGCTGGGTAAAACAAAACCGACGTAATAAACTGATGTCCTCATCTCACCAAGCACACATTGCATACTCATAGACAGCAATTGCATTAGGTAAAAAAGTGCATGATCTATCCATTCTATCTCTTTTCTTAGAAATACGAGTAAGAAAGACCCAATCACTACTTAACATGAATTTGGTTATAGAATCAGCATGTCAGGATAAGATCACCTTCATTTTGCAATAATCAACAGACTTTTTTCCTTGGAAAGACGATGGAACAAAATTAAGACCCCAACAATGATTTAACAAAACATGATGCACCTGCATAAGTCACAAACAAAGCAGTTTTAAGAGTAATGGGATGTAAGGAAATGTTTGTAAATTAAGA
This sequence comes from Tetragonia tetragonoides, assembly GCA_038025085.1. NCBI lineage: Eukaryota > Viridiplantae > Streptophyta > Magnoliopsida > Caryophyllales > Aizoaceae > Tetragonia > Tetragonia tetragonoides. Next base: position 3,703,547 of record CM076147.1, read on the forward strand.
TTTTAGTTTCTTGATTTTTTATCTTCTATTAGCCAATAGCCATAGATTACAAATTATCCACCACCTAATAGCAGAGATAGAGTGTATTATAATTTGACATCAATTATCACTGCATTCATGTAGCTAACATTCAGCGCCGAATATCATTGTGGAGTACCTGCAACATTCTGCATAACAGTAGTATGCCAGTACTGCACTTCCGCGTATGTCATTGGAGAACATTACAAAATGAACCTGTCAATAGAGATGAAGTCAGCATAGTAAGTCTTTGAGTAACCATCAAACTCTTGAGAAAGCCATGATATAGACATTGCAATTCTGCAACTTCACACGTCACAGGCAGTAAAAGAACAACAAATTGTAAGAACGAAGTCTAAAGAGGGTAGCAGATATTGTTGACCAGATTATGACAAACTGTTTGCTCAGCCAAGCAAAGTAGGGTTTGATTTTATTTTCATTATCTGGGTATGGGAGATAGCTGGACTATGGAATCTATGACACCATAGCTGGAGCTCACTGGTCATCACCTCATGAAGTGAATGGATGAACTTCAGTATATTATTAGATAACATTAATATACACATATAGATAGTCATATACATTATTGAGGATGTGTAGCAGAGGGAAACAGAATGTGATTTCCCTCCGAGTATTTCGCATTGTATTCATATCAGTGCTCATCCAAAGGTAACTGAAAATATTCAGAGATTGAAGGAACCAGCAATTACATTAACCTTCAATCATACCAGCTTGAAATTCCCCAAACAAGCCAACTACACAGCAGAATAACACAACACATTCATCTTCCAATTGATTTTCCCAGTTTAGTCCTAATTCTCTCTGGGGTACATTGCTAATGATTCTAGATTAGTTTATGCTGATCATAAAAGCACCCCAAATTACTGAAGTCCTAAACCTTAAGTTATAATTGGTCAAAATGCGTAAAAACTGAGATGTAACAAGAATTCGACTTACAGATTTGAGGAGCAATTGGGAACAGTGAAAGACTTAGTTTTGGCAACCAATTAACTTATTGAATCAGTAGAATAACAGCCTGCGTAAAACAAATACGATCTTAAGAAACTGATGTCTTGACCTGTCTCCAAGCACACATTACAGACTCATAGACAACAAATGCACTAGGTATCAAATTGCATGATCTATCCCTTCTATCTCCTTGCTCGGAAATCTAGTCATGAGTAAGGAAGTCCCCAATTACTACACAACACAAATTTGGTCATAGAATCAGGATGTCAGGATAAGATCACCTTCATCTCGCAATAATCAGTTGAACTCAAACATGGGAATCATCGACAAAGTTTCAAAACCAGAATAAAAATAACCTAAGGCATGACAGGGCAATATGAACCATTGAGCTTCACTAGTATATCCCCTTCACAAACCCACACTTCAAAATCCAGGACTTTTATTTGAAATTTGAATCAGCTCAGTATGCACATTGTTCTCGACACAATTTGACATCAATTATCACTACATTCATGTAGCTAATATTATAAGTCAAGTTATTCCGTAGAAAACAAAATCATTGTGAGTACCTGCAACATTCTGCATAACCGTAATATGCCAGTAGTGCATATCTGCGTGTGTTATCGAAGAGCGTGATTAGTCATTTAGTCTTTTAGTAAGCATCAAAATCCGTGGGAAAGCCATGATATCGACGTTGCAATCCTGCAAGTTTACAGGCAGTAAAAGAACAGCAACGTGTAAGATAGAATGACGTCTAAAGAGGGCAGCAGTGTTGACCAGATTATGACATAAACTATTAGCTGAGCCAATCAAAGATGTGTTTTCATTTTAATTTCACTATTTGGGTGGTTATGGTGTGGGTCTGTGGGAGATCAGTGGACCATGGATCCATGACACCATTGCTGGAGATCATTGGATGAACTTCACAACATTAGTAAACAAGATTAACATACATATACATGATTGAGCATGAGCAGCAGAGCGAGAGACATGCTGCTGTCAAGCGTCCAAAGCAGAATGTGAATCCCTCCGAGTATTTGGCATTGTATTCATATCAATGCTCTTAAAAAAAAAATAAAAGTAACTGAAAAATTTCTGAGGTTGAAGGAACCTGCAATTACATTAGCCTTCAATCATACCAACTTGAAATGCCCCAATCAAGCAAATTACACAGCACAATATCACAACACATTCATTTTCCAATTGATTTCCCCAGTTTAGTCCTAATTCTCTCAAGGGCACATTGCTAATGAATCTTGATTAGTTTACGCTGATCATAAAAGCACCCCAAATTACTGAAGTCCCAAACCTTGAGCTAAAATTGGCCAAAATGAGTAAAAACTGAGATGTGACAAGAATTCGACTTACAGATATTAGGAGCAAATGGCAACAGTGAAAGACTTAGTTGTGGCAACCAATTAACTTATTGAGGCAACAGCAGCTGACAGTGAGAGACAGAACGAGTTAGAAAGAACAAAGATATGGAATCAGGTAAGAAAACAGGCAAAATTAGACTGGGGAAACACTTACAAACGAATTTTTGGTGCTTTCCATGGCTTCCTCTTCCTCACTGTCTTCATGAAATTGTGACACTTGGAAAACCTTCAAGATTCAATGGATACATAAATTTTGAGATGCCCACGTATCAAAATTTACAAAACCAGGCAAAAAATTAATTGAAGAAACAAACCTCTTGTAATTGAATCAAGCTATGACCCCTTCTCTTCTTGTCATCAAAATAGATTTTCGGATTAAGTTATGAGGAGGATGGAAGATGTAAAGGAGGTATGGGAGAGATGAAATGAGGTAAGGCTGTAAAAGGTTGCACGGAAACGGAAACGAAAACGCGGAAACGCGAAACGAGAAACATCGATTCTCAAAATGCCGGAAACGCTGAAACGACTCCACAAAAAATATATTAAAAAAATAATAATAATAAAAGAATAAACAATTATTCCATCACTTAATTAACACGACAAATCAGAATACCGTCAAGATAACAACTCAAGAAATGAAAACAAATACACACGCTTGGAGAAAAAAGAGTGAGAACGTCGGGAAGAGACAAAGAAATTAGGGTTTAGAAAAGAAGAAAGTTTTTTGATCAGAAACGTTTCTTTTCAGCGTTTCGAGCACGTTTTTTTCTTTTCTTGAGTTTCAAGCGCGTTTCTTTCTACGAAACTCGTTCTTTAGCGTTTCTTTTTTAACGTATCGAATACGTACTGGAGCGTTTCGCGTTTCGGAAACGTTTCTGAAACGCGAAACGCAGGCTCTAGAACTTTTCCGCGCTTCATTGGCTGTAATGGTTTAGTGGATTATGGAAAAACAGAAAAGAAAAGAAAAGGGTAACAAACAAGAAAATGCAAAGGAAACCAATGTCCAAGATACTGAAAGAAAGAAGAAGGCAAATCCTGCATTTACAGAACCCTTTGTGAGTGACATGATTCGGAGATTATGAAACTGACATGAACCCATTCATCATCATTGTATATAAAAAAACAGTAGAATTGGCCCTACTTTGTAAGAACAAATTGAACAAGAATTCAATGGAGTTCAAGACCAACATTTACAGAAACCCCAAGAAAACATAACAAAAAATGTAGCAATGGAGATAATTCAACAAAGACACAAATGCTGTACATGCCAACATGAAGAATTTCATAAAAATGCAACATATAAAACCCATTATTACACATTAAATCATCATTGTAAACTAAAGTAACAGTAAAACGTGCACAAATTTTGAAGACCCAATTCCACAAAGACCAACATTAACAGAACAAAACAAGTATAACAATGGAGATCATTCAAGAAAGACACAAATACCAACGAATGAATTTCACAAAATTGCAAGAGTATAACGATGATGAATTCTTTACTTCAAAAAACAAAACTTACCCAAATCAGTAATTGAACAAGAAGTTCAATTTACAGCTTAATTAACATCGGAAGTTCACTTCAAGACCGCCATTTGGGTCTCCTTGTTGGATTTTTTCCATGGCGAGCGAAAGAAGTTGGCGCGAAAGGATCTCTGAGCATCCCAATTAGGGTAATAACAAAATAGATACCAAATTAACGCAGCGAACAAGACGAACACCACAACAATACCCACCACTGTTATTATTTCCACTGTGCTATTCATTTTTCAAGTTCTTTGTTTTTTATTGATTTTTTTGATTTTTGATGTAAGAGAGCAAAAGTCCCTTTTGGTCCTTATATAGACCCAATAATTACACAACTAGCCGACCATAATCCCTATTTCTTCCTCTTCTTTTTTCCCTTTTTTTTTTTTTTTTATTTTTATTGTTTATAACTCGCTCTTGCATTGAACGGGTGGTGCAAGTATTTTAATTTTTTTCCCCAAAAACAAAGTGTTTTAATTTTTAGTTTTTTTTTAAAAATATTAGAACTTACATTAGGAGATTAGTACTCATTGATTGTAAGACAAGTTTCATAATAATTTGTGTGTATTATTAGAAGCAGGTGTGTGTTAGGATTGTCTAACGTGTTTCCTAGAAAATATCATGACGGAACGTATATTTTTAAAGGATAACTTTTAAGAGGTACAAGATGTGCGCCAGCGCAATGCCTCCTACTTTTGGGAGCCACAATTTCATTAATGTTTTTTTGTGGTTCTATCTCAATCCCTATCTAAAAAAAAAATTATTTTTTTTGTAAAAGTAAAAACTAAACTTTTGCAATAACGGATGATAGTGAAGATTATCATTTCTCCTTAACTAAAGATGACTTCGTGTCGTGCTCGTGTCGTGCTTCGTGCTTTGTAACAGTGTCGTGTCATGCGTGCCCGTGCTTTATAGGTGTCGTGCTTCGTGTCGTGTCGTGTCTTCTCTTCCAAAAGGTAGGCCCAGGTCGTGTTCGTGCTCGTGCTTTTATCGTACTGTGCTCGTGCCGTGTCTATGTTTTTTCAAATAATTTTAAAATTTTCGCTCTGTCATGCCTGACTGTGCCCCACCGTGCTTTCTTTTCAAAATCCAGTTCCAGGCCCAGTCACTCGTGCCTAGGGATGTTCATATGCGGATATCCGAAATTTCGAGTATCTAAAAATCGGATATCCAAAATTTTGGATACCAAATTTTGAATATCCGAACCCGTATCCAAAATTTCGGATTCGGATAGTCAGATATCCGCTATCCGAAATATATTTATATTTTTTAATTTTTATCCTATTTTGTGCCTAATATTTTGAAAATGCGAGCCAAATATTTCAGATAGTTTCGGATATTTCGGATAATTTTGAGTTTTTCGGATATCCGAAAATTTTGGAAAATGGTATCCGAACCCGTATCCGAAATTTCGGATATCCACTTTTTGGGTATCCGAAATTTCGGATATCCGCTTTTTTGGATAATTTCAGTTCGGATATTTTTGAACAGCCCTACTCGTGCCCGTGTCGTGCCGTATAAAAAGTGTGTTCGATCGTGACGTGTCTCGTGCTAACCGTTCCCAGTGTCATCTCTACCCGAAACCATTCATCTTAAGGATTCTTTGCCTCTCTAGAGATACTGAAGGTTATAACAAAAGCTCTATTTACACTACAAAAAAAAGAGTCCAATTAGTTGGGGGAAAAAAAACTTTCAATTGAAAATTATTTTAAAAAAAAAATGTATTTTCTCACATTTTTCGTTGTTTGGTTACAAAAGAAAATAAATTTCCTGAAAATTATCTTACTCCCTATCATTTTCAGAAAAATTATGTTGTATTGTAAAACATAAAATCTAAATTAATACATTTTTAAAATAGAAAAATAATAAACTAATTAATTAATTTGATTTTTGAAAACTAAAGTTAAAAAAATAATCGGGAATTTTAAAGAATTAACCATAAAAATCTTAAAATGAAAAAGAACTGAAAAAATTAAAATTTAATGAAAATTTTAAATAAAACTTTAAATTTTAAAAGTATTGAAAGTAAGCTAATACGATGGCATAAATCTCAAAAAGTTAAGTGGATGAAACAAAATCACCTCAAATGTATATCGAATAAAAACCTATATTTATTTGAAGAAAAATATAATATTGAGAAAGCGGCCCGAAAGTTTGGCCAGTGGCCCGATCAAGTCGGATGCGGGTCTGATTTAATGGCCGAAATCCTGACAACCCTCCTTGTTGATGACTAGGTTCACTATCAATGCTATCTTGTATCCAAACACCTGAAAAACCTATGGGTAAAATGTTTTCGCCTTTGGTAAACTAGATAACGGAATATGGGAAAATAAATTTTCATGAAGATGTTTTCACCCCAACCAAACGGAGTCTAAAAGGAAATAAATTCTTTAAAATGTAAAATGGGTAGTGAACTTATACAACAAAAGATGTACTGCATCCTGGATTTTTATTTTTTATTTTTTTTAGGGAAATATCCCACAACGATCAATTCATATTACTCTCCAAATTAATAATATCCATTACATGATTAGGGAAAGAAGCATCCCAAAAATGATCTCCTACTTCCAATGGCACTAGATGAGCCAGCTCATGGGTAACCTTATTACCATTCCTACCTATATGACTCCAAGAAACACTCCTAAAAGACTCACTCAAACATAAAATATCAGAAATAACCAAATCAAAATCAAAGACCGACCTTTCTAGCTTTAAGAGCGTTGACCACCTGTAACCAATCACTTTCCACAATCACCTCGAACCCATGCACGCTGGCAAGCTGAAGCCCAAGCACCACGGCTTTCGCTTCTGCCACAGCTGTCTCCCAACACTCCACAAAGTCCCACGTAGCTCCCACAATTGGGAGGCCCTCATGATCAAGACAAATGATTCCCACACAAGCACCCAAGCCTCCCAACCGACCCGCATCCACATTAATTTTCACCTGGCTATGTCTAGGCCGAATCCAAGGGCAAGGCAGGTTCACCCTCCTCTCCTTTACCGCATCCTCATCTACAGCAACTTCACGGTAATTTTTCTCGATATACGAAGCTACTTCCATAGGATCTTGGGGCGCATGGTCAAAGAGACGTTTATTCCGCTCTCCCCAAATACCCTAAATCGCCACGCAACACCTCATCACTATCTCCTCTTCGTTCTTCTCAGCCAAGTCCTCCAGCCATCCACGCACAGATAATCCCCACCGTGGCAACAGACCATCAATATCCAAAGCTACCCACGTTGCGACAGCAACTGGGCATTGAAAGAGAACATGCTCGAGGAGGGACTGCAGGCATCCGATGGTGTAAGCCCATACCTGTGGGTAACGCATTGTGGCACGCTTGACAAAGAAATATTTTAGTTCTAGGAAGAACACCAAGCGCCCAGATCTTTTTCCAGACGGCCAAATTCAGCGTAGACCCGCTAGCTATTTTGTCATCGTAGCTAGCTTGAAACATCGCATTATACGCACTCCGTACTGAATAAATCCCAGACTTCTCAAAGCTCCACACCAGTTCGTCACTCGGGCGTCTAAAGCTCAAGGGGACAGCTAAAACTCTCTCAGCTTCAAAAGGTAAAAACCTCTCCATAACAGCATCAAAATCCCATTGCATCAAATCTTCATTAATCAAAACATTGACTCTCTCATTTGGATCACGATTACCTCAAGGTGAAATTATTTTACAAGCGCCACCCTCGGGGATCCACGCATCCTCCCAAATACGCACAGCATCACCACGACCCACTCTCCGTCTCACACCTTTTTTTAAGACCCATCTAACTTCCCAAACACATCTCCAAGTATAACTAGGATTAGAGCCTAGTTGAGCATCCAAAAAATTCCCCGAAGGAAAGTATTTGGCTGTCCATATTTGTTCCAACAAACTGCCAGAACCTTTTATCAACCTCTACCCTTGTTTTCCTTAGAGAGACCAGTTGAATAACTTTAGTTCACAAAAACCCAAACCCCCTCGACTCTTTGGTTTACATATTTTATGTCAGGCAATCCAGTGAACTTTCCTTTCTCTATCACGTTGACCCCAAAAGAACTGAGAAAGTAGCGAGCGAACCTCATTGCAAAACGATGCTGAAAATTTGAACACACTCATTACGTAGGTAGGAATAGATTGGGCCACCGCCTTTATCATAATTTCCCTACCAGCTCGAGATAACAGCATCCCCCTCCATCCTTGCAAACGCTTCCATAATCTTTCTTTTATCAAAGCGTAGATAACCTTCTTGCACCTCCCCACAACAGTGGGCAAACCCAAGTATTTATCAAAGCCCTCCACCTCGCCAACACCCAAAATGCTCGCAACATGTCCCCTCCTTTGACTCTTCGTATTCTTACTGAAGCAGATACTAGTTTATTCCAAGCTAACTTGTTGCCCCGAAGCCAACTCATATACTTGTAACACCCTTCACACCTCCTCCACAGCTGCACAAGAGGCATCAAAAAATAGTAGACTATCATCTGTAAAAAGTAAATGAGTTACTGCAGGGGCTTGCATACTCACTTTAACCCCTCGTAACACATTTCTCTCAGCTGCCACGCGAATAAGTCCTGAAAAAGCCTCTGTACACAGAATAAACGGATACGGTGAAATTGGATTTCCTTGTCGGAGCCCACGCTCCGGGGTAAACTCCTCCGTCGGACTCCCATTCACCAAGACCGAAAAGGACATTGTCCGCACACACTCCATAACACGTCCCACCCATAAGATATCAAAACCCATTTTCAACATAAGGGACTCCAAAAACGACCATTCCACACGATCATAAGCTTTTGACGTATCTAGCTTCATAACACAATACCCTTCACTCCCAGTCAAGTTTTTCAAATAATGGAACAACTCACAACTAACCAAAATATTATCAGAGATCAACCTCCCAGGAACAAAAGACTCTGATTAACTGAAGTTACCTGAGGGAGTACCACTTTCAATCTATTGGCCAGAACCTTGAAAATAAGCTTATACACAACATTGCACAAACTTATGGGTCAGAAATCAGCTACAGACTGTGGATCCTTCTTCTTCGGGATCAAAATAATATGCGTATGATTGATCCCCGGAGGCATAAAAGCTCTGTTCAACACTAAGAGCACCAAATCACACACGCTTGCACCAACAACACTCCAGTAAGTCTGAAAAAATAACAGACACATCCCGTCGGGTCCAGGCGCCTTAATCGGGTGCATTTGGCTAAGTGCCACCTTCACCTCCTCAGACGGATAGGCCCTACGAAACTCATCACTCATAGCATCAGAGACCCGAGCCTCAATGCCCCTCAACGCCTCCTCCACCCCAAGCGAACCCAAGAGTGAAAAAGACCTGAAAAATAATTGCGTGCTATACACGAAACCTCCGCATCTCCCTCCTTACTCACGCCATCAGTATCAACGAGCGACTTAACGAAATTTTTCCGACGACGTTGAGACGCTCGTCGATGGAAAACTGTAGTATTTCGATCACCCTCCTCTAGCCATAAAACACCCAACCTCTGCCTCCAGTACTTATGTGTCAGGCCTTCAATGCAGCCCAGTAGCTCCTTCCTTTTCTGAACTTGGCGCTCTGACAGTCCAGCACCATTATACAATTTCAGCTTGCATCTAACTTTTCGTAACTCTTTAAAACGAGCCCCAAATGTGGACTCCCCCCAGTCACGCAGATCAGCAGCACAAAGAGCAACTTTTTCACGAGCAGTTGGGCCTCCCCCCAACCACGCATTTTCCACAACTGTACCGCACTCATCATGATCAACCCACATCTGCTCAAAACGAAAATGCTTGTCCCTCCTATATCTCCTTGAGACTGGTTCTTCAAGCACGATTTTGATCGAGGAGTGGTCCGACCATTCTCGTTCAAGATGAACCAATTTTGCATGCGGAAACATATCAAGCCACGCTTCAACCGCCAAAGCCCTATCAAGCCGACTTTGGACGTTCTCATCTCCTACCCTACAATTATCATATGTGAACTCATATCCCGACCATCTAACTTCTCGAAGCAAACAACGATCAATAATATCTCTAAAATTCCTCATTTGCCATTCGGGCCTAACATTACGACCAATCACCTCAGTATTGAATTTAACTTCATTAAAATCCCCAAAGCAAACCCAAGGAGATGAACTGCTACCAGCTAAAGACTCCAACAAGGACCAAGAGAGATGTCTATTAGGAATCTCCGACCACCCATAAAAGCCCGTAGCACGCCACGAATTATCACTCAGACCACTCTCAACCATAACGTCAATATGATGTAACGTCATGGAAAAGAGTTTCACTACAACCTCCCCACGTTTCCATAATAATGCCAAGCCTACAGATCGTCATGCACTATCCACAAAAATACCATCATAATCAGCTAGCAAATTTTGAATCGGAACCATTTCACGTCCACTAAGTTTCGTTTCACAAAGAAACAAAATAGACGGGGCCTCTCTCCGTACTATATCACGGAGCAAAGCAACTGCCCGAGAATTGCCCAGTCCCCGACAGTTAAGGCTTAAGATACTCATTGCGTGTGGCAGGTCCGATCCTCGTCGGACTCCGCCTTACTCGCCAGTAAAATGTTCATCCCTACGTAAGCCTTCTTAACAACTGAGATATCCCCACTATCTATCAACATCTCATCACTCACTTCCCCTTTACCACTTTTAGTAGCTCCAAACATCTCCTCCGCTCCCCCCTGCTTTGTCTGGTCCTCATTACCCTTATGCTTCCTAGCCAGTTTCTTCCACCCACGACCCTTCTTCTCATTTCGCATGGCCAGAACTGTCGGACCACCCTCATCAGAGTGCCCACCCTTCCTCCCCACAACCTCAGCTATAGAAAGACTATCCAAGGTAGGGATAGAGCCTGCCGCCACCTCGTTTAATGGCCCACAAGCTAGCCTCGCCTCACCCCCCTCACTACCCAAGCTAACACCAGCCCTCTCTTGCACCCAGCAGACCTCCTTACTCCCGTCACCCACCATCACAACAGCCCTCTCACCCCCAGACTTCTCCTTCCCTTTTCCAGTCGACTCCTTCAGCAGCTCGGAGTTCGTAATCACCGTCACAAGTTGTTCTTGATCACTACTCAGCTTATCACTCTCATTAGCAGCATTCAAATTCTCGACTATCTCTGAACACAATGCCTCTCCGACACGACTCCAGACCTTCACACATACGTACCTCCTTCGCTCTCTCCACCGCCGACATACAACGTGGGGCTTTGTTTGGGGTAGCCCGTAGCCACGGCCCATACTGAAGACCTTGGGATTTAATTTCCTCCTCTCCAAGTGACTCACATTCTTTTTCAAGGTGCCCGATCACCCCACAAGTATAACAAAAACTTGGGAGAAATCTATATTTGAACTCCAACCAAACTACACCAATCTCATCAAACTCCATCTTCATCCCACGCCTAAGAGGCTTACTCACATCCAGCTCCACCCTAATGTTCATTGTCGTATCCCAACCCAGAGAAGGTTCGAAGTCTAGAAACTTCCCAAGATCACACCCCACTAACTCGACTGTTTCTGCATCCCGAGCCCCAAAGGGAACGTTGAGAATTAGGACCCAAAACATCGCCACATCAAAACGAAGGTCACCTGGCTTATCCGTCCCCTTGATCTCGCTTAGAGCCAAAAGATGATTATTAAACGTCCAAGGTTCATGACTGAGTACAAAATTACGATCACCCTCACTTGAGAACTGGAAAATAAAAGTTGAAGCATCCAGTTCCTTAATCAGAAATTCTTTCCTTGGTCTAAAAATCCTTTCAATCGTCGTCTTGAAAGCCTACGATTGTAGGATTTCTTGGTTAACAAACGACCAGCCAAACTCCATTCTATCCTCTTATTCACCCCCGTCACCTTCTTTCCCCTTGCAACCACAACACTCTCCTCAGCTTCAGTCAAATGCAGCCTCTCCCATTCTTTCGTCAGTTTTTCCGCCATGGGAACCCAAAAAGAGACAAACCCTAGCCACAAAAACTCACAACCCCAACTCAAAAGAAAGCACAGATCCCAGAAAAGGATTCAGGGCCTTTAAATTAATTAGGAAATCTAATCAATCCTCACAACGAGGTTCTCAAACTCCTGACACGCGCAGTTACTGCTCTCTCACCAAACCCTGGGAGTTGGGAGAGTTTTCTCACCAAACCCTAGGATTTTAGAGTTTGTATTCCGAGTCTTAGAATCCTTATCGATGTACTACATCCTGGATTATTAGTTGTCTTTAAAAATGATTCATTCGCTCCTTTGTTGTAATATGAATATCTCATGGGTATTAGCAAATCTCTCCTCAGAATTAGTCTTAGGCTCAACTCTCTCGATCTCCTCCTCATATCTGGTTATGTGAGCATGCAGCTAGTTGAGTGCACTCGGGGAAGGACCTAGCTTTTGAGTACCGAGAAAGTGCCCCACTTAAATACGGGATGAAAGGTTGTATTTTAAAGGGCTAAGGAAGGTCCCGCATTTAATTAATTTTTAATTTTTATTAATTATATTGTATGAAACCTCCACTTATTATTTGTCTGGGATCCGGCCACTGAGTGCACTCAAGAAACGTTGCGGTAGGGGTGGAAGCCGGATTTTGTGGGTATTAGTAGGCGGGTGAACATCAAATTATCCAAACACAAAAACTAAAATAAAAATGACTAGACAGTAGACTTAACCAAATGAATATTATTTGTTGTCCTATCCTTAACCAAATCCTTGAACTATCAACAATGTGTCTGACAAGAGATAGATTGTATGAAAATGATAGTGCATTAGCGTTATGCACTGTTCTCTTTGCTGTCTATGTTGGAAGTTCTAGCTGGTTTCCAGTTGAAGGGATTGGGCTGGTGTCATTTTGCCTCATCTGATATTCTGATGTCTCTTTCTTTCGCTGCAAAGGTCCTGAAATTGCATCACTTGGTTTAAAATACTGTTTAACGGAGTAGATGTAAATACTGTTGTTCTAATGGCAGATCGAGCTTGCAGAGCTGAAACCATGACGCAAAAGAGGGTTGTTATCGTGATGCATACCTTAGAATGGTCTCGACAATAGAAGCATATCAATCCATTAACGATATTTGTTATCGAGTTGGTGGTGAAAGGAAGAGTTGGCTCTTGAACACTCGCCCGATTCATAGGTTCCTTCCTTGTCCAATGGATCATGATGAAGAAACGACGGTCCCAACGGTAGGGGTCGTTAGCACGAATTTTAGGAGTATGGACTTATTTGTCTTCTGTATGGACTTCTGCTAAGGAAAGTTGCAGATTTAGCAGGATTCAGCTACCATCACAAATTTGTAAGAAGCAAGCTCAATTATAATATGTTTGTTGATGATTTTCTGATATTTTGTAAGTTATCTTTGTTGATGAAATTCTGATGGTTTGTAAGTAAAATTTCAAAAGTAGAGACAAGAAGCTGCTTAAGTCCTTGCAGACTTGAGAACATGAAGTATGACAACTGAAATTCAACTAATGCACTAAAAGCAGTGAATATTTTTGAACTAAATTGAGGGAATTCATGGAGCCATAAAACTATGAAGCATTAATCCTGATTCAATCACTTCAAGTGAAGCTGCTGAAATAGAAAAGGTACATCAACGCGAAGGCATTCAAGACTACATAAACCTATCAAACTGTTATATGACAACTGAGTCTAAGCAATTCATTATTTGACACTGAGTCTAAGCAACTGAGCCTAACTTTTACTAAAGTTCAACAGCTGGACCATTCGTAAACATGAAACCTGAAAGGAAAACCAGAAAACAGAAAGCACGAGTCAGAATATCATATTAGAAGGAAATTACTGTAACAAAGACTGACGTCAGATGAAAACAATTGAAATGCTTCAAGGGAGAAAAGAAGAGGGAGAAAGAAAGAGAAGGCTAGACCGAAAACACAAAGCACAGTGATTGTAATAACAATCTGCAGTTAAATCCTAAATGCATCTCACTTGCATAATTGCATTTAAAGATATTTGAATGAATACTAATTCTATAAATCCAAAGAACTAAACCCACAACAAATAAGCATTACCTATGAATATGATGTATTTCAACTCTTTTTTGCATACAGGCCCTCGGTGCTTGTAATACCCCATTCCAATAACTTATTCATGATCCTGCTCACTGGCTCAAGAAATGAAAAAAAAGAGGGGAAATAATCACTTTCCAAATGTTAAAGGGACTTATTTTTATAAATAATTAGGCTTGTTATTAAAAGGCACCAGTGCACATGAATACATAATACTTGCAGTGCCTGAAATAGAAAACAGGTATTCAATACTGAATACAGTACGAAAGCTAATCAAAAGAATGGGGAATACCTGCAAGGCTTCTGCTCAACCATGTTTTGGAGAACCACAAAATGAACCCGCCAATAGAGATTAAGTCAGCATAATTAGTCTTTTAGCATCAAACTCTTGGGAAAGCCAAGATATAGATCGAGGTTGCAATCCTGCAAGTTCAAAGGCAGTAAAAGAACAGCAAATCTATACATTCTCAAACTAGTTTACTTCTCTATTTCATTTATATTCCCAAATCCCCTTTTCAGATGCCAAATTCACAACATCTTAGTTAAAAGCATAATTGTATCTAGCAAACTATAATCCAAGTCTAACTAAACAAAAATACCACCAGCTTTCAGATAAGAGTAAAGCATCCAATATAGACAACAACCAATACTGACATTTAACAAGAGAAGTTCAATAAAGAGGCATATCTTCAAGAAAGGGAGTACCAACCAAATGTGAAATTGAAAGAGAAAGCAACTGATAATTCCAAATTTCCCACTTGATAGTCAATGACAATCAAGTTTGTTTGGTGGAATTACTTGATGAATCAAGCTGCAAGGCACAAGAGTCTGCATCATGTCTGCAACAACGTTAATAGAAGTACTCAGATGACGAAGATTATGATTCAAACTGCGTCATGTCTGCAGTAACGTTAATAGAAGCTACTAGGCTTTACCCTTCCACAAATATTCTGATTCATATGTACTGAGATTAAAACAATCAGGAAGGAGACACCCAACTTTACATGCTACTGATAATACACAGAATGGAGTCAAATGTCGGCTTTCACGAAATTGACTCCTACCCCATATTCATAATCATCTCCTTCACCAAGGTCTGTACAACCCTCATCTGATAGCATAGACAAAGCATCATCAAAATTTTAATCAAAACATGAAATTCGACTTCCCTCTTTTTCCCCTTCAAACTGATTGTTTCTCACTAGCTCATAAATATCATAGAGGCAGAAAACTAAATTAATTTCTCTTAAAAGCTTGAAAACCAAATGTCATGTGAGCGCAGAGTTGTCAATCTTAGAGACGTCATATTTACTTTGGACTTAAAACATTGCTTGTAAGCACACATCCACCTGGACTTAAGCACTTCATTACAGAAGTATAAGGAGTGGATGGGGAGAATGACTTCAGCACCGAGTGTGCTTAGTTACAGAAACAAATTTTTAGCGGCCTGACCCTAAGGGCGCAAGCCCCAACAGCTCATCCCATTAAGAAGAAGAAAATTTTCTAAGAAAAACAGATGAAAATGAGGATATACAGAATCAACTAAATACATGTAAATATAATTATTCAAGTACCTCCTCTTTCAAAATTCTACAGCAAACTACTAACTGACAAGTGGACAAGTAACAAGCAATGGTTGCTTGCTTACAATACAACAAAACTCACCAAAAAAAATTATTTTGGGTTTTATTAACATAAAAAAATACCAAAGCTTCGCGGCACGTATATCATAAAAAAATTCAAGACTAAGCTTATACCATAGCTGACTCTAAATATACTTGAATAGCTAGCAGATCAACAAACCCAGTTTCACTCAAATTAGGGCAAGGCGTATATGCACTCAGGTTCACTACATTAGGTTTGCATAATCAAAGACACTTTCTTGTAGCACCATTCAGTCTACTGCCTTCAAAGAAAGATAAGCAAGCCAATAACCCAAAATCTAGAACTTAGAACATAAATCAGTTTCACTCCACATCAAAATTGAGTCTCAAATTTTAACAAAAGAGGGAATAGGACATGAAGATAAATTATACACATATGCGAAAGGAAATACTCCAATTCCTGAAACAGACCAAAATGCATACTATGTATTGCTAATCAAGTCAAAACCAAACAAGGATATGTCAGCATGGTCTGGTACTATACGAAAGATAGATCAATTTATGCTGACATAAAAGCACCCAAAATTACTGAAGTCCAAACCTTTAAGCTAGAAATTGGTCAACATGTTAGAAAACTGAGATGCAGCAAGAATTCCATCTTAAAATGAAAGATCAAAAACTTGCACACTTACTGATGCATAGGAGCAAATGGGATCAGTGAAGGACTTAGATTTTGGCAGGCAATTAAATTATGGAGGCATCAGCAGCTGCGAATGAGAAAGAGAGAGTTAGAAAGAACAAAGACATGGAATCAGGTAAGAAAACATGCAAAATTAGACCGGGAAAACGCTTACAAAAAGATTTGGGGTGCTATCCAGGACTTCCCTTCCTCACTGTCTTCATGAAATTGTGACACAATGCAAATAAACCTTCAAGATTCAATGGATACATAAATTTAGAGATGCCCACAAATCAAAACTACAAAATCAGGGAAAAAAATTAACAGATGAAACAAACATCTTGTAATTGAATCAAGTTATGATCCCTATCCTTCTTGTCAAAATTATACATTTTCGGATTAAATTATGAAGAAGGTGGAAGTTCAATGGAGAAGTAAAGGGTATGGGAGGGATAAAATGAGGTTAGTGGATTATGGAAAAACAGAAAAGAAAAGCAATCCAACGTCCAAGATTTTCATCCACGCAAATCCTGTAATTTAACACATTCATCATCAACTTTTCACTAATTTGTACCAAAGCATTTACAGAAAACCCAAGAAAACATTTTTTAAAAAAATGTAATTGAACACACTGTAATGTAATTGAACACATTCAAGCATCATTGTAAACTAGAATAACAGTAAAACGTGCTCAAATTTTTAAGACCAAATTGAACAACAACCAACATGAAGAATGCAACATATAAAAAAACAATACTGTATATAACAATGGAGATCATTCAACAAAGACACATGTACATACCAACATGAACACTTTCATAAAAATGCAATATATAAAACCCAAGAAAACATTAAAAACAAAAAACAAAACTTACCCAAATCATTAATTGAACAAGAAGTTCAATTTTGAGCTTCAAGAACACAGGGAGTTCACTTGAAAATCATAATGCAAGATTAAATTAAGTCACCGCCAGTGGGGTTTCTGCTTTTTTTGCTAAGCCATGGCCATAGAAGCCCTTCTATAATCCACCATAGAAGCCCAAAAAACAACAGTCCTCCGAATCCTACACCGAGGCAAGAAATTACCACTAAGAGAGATTGTACCCAGGTTTTCATGGTTAAAGTTTTTTTTTGCTCTCTTGATTTATGTTTTTTAATTTTTTTGATGGAGCTGTGGGCCAAAAGTTCAATTTAGTCCTTATAAGTTATATACACCAAAAAATAACAAAAACAAGCCGACCTTACCTTTTCTCTTAGGAGTATTTCTTTTTC
The DNA here is from genome assembly GCA_038025085.1 of Tetragonia tetragonoides. NCBI lineage: Eukaryota > Viridiplantae > Streptophyta > Magnoliopsida > Caryophyllales > Aizoaceae > Tetragonia > Tetragonia tetragonoides. The sequence continues at coordinate 3,721,011 of CM076147.1, forward strand.
GTTTTCTTTTTCGTTTTCAGGGAGAGTATGGCTCGGTTTGATTTAACTTAATTTTACTTAAATTCACATCAGTTCAGTCTAGTTTAATTCATTATTCATGTGTAACTTTATCACTTATATAAATTTTTATTTCGAAATAATTTCATGATGATAACTATGTTATCGGAAACATCTTAAAGCAAACTTTCAAATTAGTCCACTATTGACTATGTTTGGATAAATTTTAAACGGTTAACGATTAAGTTAAAAAAACCAATTTAATTCAGTTCAGATCAGTTTTATCCAGGTGAATCAAACGGAGGTTAAGTCTTTCTTCCATAATAAAACATTAAACCCGTGGTGACTGGTGCAGTGGTGGGAGTATTTTTAATTCCTAGTCCACAAAAATTGGTTTGAGACGATTTTTCCGTGAATTTTGATAAAACGAGAGTCACTTTTTAGTGAAATAAGGGTCACTGCTTATGATAAGTGAGCCCTACTAATAGTGACTGAGTTGGTCTCATACAAGACGCTCTTTTCAGGCTCTGTTTGGTTGGGAAGAAAATCGTTTTCAACTGAAAAGTATTTTCAGCTAAAATCATTTCAGTGTAAATGCAATTTCGTTCACATTTTCCGTTGTTTGTTTACAACGGAAAACAATTTTCCTACAAAACTAATTTTATAAAAATAAAAATCTACTAACATAGTTGCGTCGATCTCGAAAAGTTAGGTGGATTCAAAAAAAAATCAACTCACACATATCGGAGTCAAACATTATACTTATTTGAATAAAAAAAACAATATTGAGAAATTGGCCAGAAAGTTCGGCCCAAGGCCCAATCAAGTCGGATGCAAGTTTGTTTTTATGACCCGATGATCAAGTCCACTATTAGTGCTTCGAGGACATAGTGTCCCACCAGCGGAAAACATTTACACCTACATAGGTGAAAATGTTTTTCCCCCTCAAAACCAATTTCCTTCTCATTGTAAAGTGTAAACCAAACAATGGAAAATGGGAAAATTGTTTTCCAGGAAAACTATTTTCACCCCAACCAAAAGTTATATAAGAGATTAGGAGTGCTTTTTTTACTATAAGTAGAAAAATTACTACTTGTTGTTTGGTTGACAAAAGAAACATAGGAACTTACTAGGTGGTCGTTTGGCTGACAACTAGAAAACATGGGAAGTGCTAATTTCTGGGAAGTGTGAATTTTCTTGTTGTTTGGTTGACAAAAGAAACATAGGAACTTACATCCTTCAGGAAGTAACTTCCCACATAATGGGAAAAGTTGCTTACCTAACCTCCCCTAGGTAAGTGACTTCCCATATCACTTCCCATGAATTTACAATTTCTTTATTCAACCAAACAAAAAAAACAATTCCCATAAATTTCTATTTCCTATGAATTTGTACTTCCTATGAAAAGTTACTCCCCATATTCAACCAAACGAGCACTAAAATTTATACATACTAGTGAGATTACCAATTGAGTGACTGCTAGATTGATTTGGCAATCATTAGAAGATTAGTAATCATTGATGTGCCCTGCAAAAATCATGATTATATGTATGGTTTATTGGAAATAGCGTGTTAAAATTTCGTGTCTCTTATCAAATTATGGCAAGCAGTATTGCCCTACATTGGTGAACTAATAACAAAGTTTTTTTTTCTTGTTCTTTACACGTGGGTATCCCTTAAAAGATTAAGAGTCGTCAAGGGGTCAGGTAGAACTTAGAAGGGTAAGAACGGATCATCGCGCGCGCACAATATTGTTACCAAGCTTGTGGCAAGGGATGGCATATTATATCTTTACATATTATTTATACTCCCTTCGTCCATTCTTCTTTTCACTTTCCTTTTTAATCCGTCACAAAATCATCTTCTCCTTACCTTATTCAATAACTTTTTTTGTGTTAAATCCCTATACTACCCCTCACTTACTACCCAATTACTTCATTTTCACCCAAATTATTTTTTCACACAAATTATTTTTTCACACAAATTAAACTAATGAACTACCCAAACATAAATCCCACCCCTAAACACTTCTAAGTTCTAACCCAAACATCAGTTATTGCTCCCAATCAGTTGTCATTTACCCAAACACCATCTCTCTCTCTCTCTCTCTCTCTCTCTCTTTCCATCTCCATCAGTTGTCATTTGCCGAAACACCATCTCCCTCTCTCTCTCATCACTCAAACTCACTCTCCTATCTCCATCTTTCCCAGTCCCCACGAACCCACACCAGTCACCACCACCACCCCAGGCCACAACCCCACCCGACCACCACCAAATATTACTAAACAAATACTTCATAATGCAGAATTATGTGCTTTAATTTGTTCCTAATGAATTTATGAAGCAAACAGTGTTTCGTGCTTAAAGTTCAGTCCGTACACTTGTGCCTCACTTCAGTCCTTGCATACTTGCCACAACTTTGCCAACATGAACTATGACAACTAAATGCACTAAAAAGCATCCTGAACTTGAGCATAACCACAAATTGAAGCTATTAAGCATTTATTTCACAAACTTTGAGCCATAATATGAAGCATAATCCTGATTTTTGTGTTCAAGTAATCGGGTTCCATTGATTCAATCACCTCAAGTAAAGTACGGCATAACCACAAATCAATAATAGAACAAGATGCTACCTCCTATACGAAATTGTTTACAAGACTATACAAGCCTCTTAAATTGTTATATGAAAACTGAGTCTAAGCAATTCGTGATATAGCAAAAAGCTTTTACTAAAAGTTCAACAGCTCGACGAGTCAGGAAACACGAAACCTGCAAGGAAAACCAGCAATCAGAATGCACGAGTCAGAATATCATATTCGAAGGTAATCAACATACTGATGTCGAATGGAAACACTTGAAATGCTTCAAGGGAGAAAAGAACTAGGAGAAAGAAAGAGAAGGCTAGCCCAAAAACGCAAAACACAATCATTGTAATAACAATCTACATCAGTATTGTGTGATTTGTGTCAAGTACATTCAAATCAAGAATATACTTGACAGTTGACACTTGACACACACTTGACGCATTACCTATGAGAGGAATAGCTCCTCAGTGCTGGTAATATCCCATTCCAATAACTTATCCATGATGCTGCTCACTGGTGCAAGAAATGAGGAGAAGAAAAGAAAAGGAAAATGATCACTTCCAAATGTAAATAGTACGAGTACTCATCTTTATAGATAATTCGGCTTGTTATTGCAAGGCACCAATACACATGAATACATACTAATGGCAGTGGTTGAAACAGAAAACGGGTATTCAATACTGAATACAGTACGAACGCTTATCAAAAGAATAACAGCCTGGCTAAAACAAAACCTCAGAATGAGGAATACCTGCAAGTGGCTGCAACACTTCTGCACAACCGTAGTATGCCAGTACAACACGTCCGCGTATGTTGTTGCAGAACATTACAATAGGAACCTGCCAATTAGTTTTGTAGTAAGCATCAAACTCTTGGGAAAAGCCATGATATAGAAGTTGCAATCCTGCAAGTTGCCAAGTTCACAGGTAGTAAAAGAACAGAAAATTGTAAGATAGAATGATGTCTAATGATGATAAATTCGACTTAGTAAATACTATACCCTCCATCGATATTAAAAGACAAGTTTATTCCAAGTATTCAGTGTCGATACTGAGAATGGGAATGCGTCTAGGTATGCAAGGGTCTTTCTCAGTGTCTTGCCATGATTCCGAAGGCACTGCATCTACTTCTTAGATTCCGAAGACTACGAACCTTGATGAGGTGGTTGAGGTTGTTGTTCCCTATGTATCCCATTCTAAATTGCCCCTCAGTGCTGGTAATATTCCGTTCCAATAACATATCCATGGTGCTGCTCACTGGCGCAAGAAATGAGAAGAAGAAAAGGAAAGGAAAATGATCACTTCCAAATGTAAATAACTAAATAGTACGAGTACTGGTCACCACAATACCACATTCACAAATTAGAAGTTTTTTATATTATATCACCATGACCACAAGCAGTTGCCTCACTTGTCATGTACACCACTTTTCAGTACCCAAATTCAATTCACATGAGCCCCCACAACGAAAACACGTAATGTTCACTTTGAAGTTTAGAAAAATGCACCAGCCCAAAGTAATCTCAGTAAAAGATTTCACACAAGAAATGTAGAAGAAGAAAAAGAAAATTCATCTTTCTATTCATATCAGATCACAAAATTGACGACACATATGCAAAAATTGACATACCTTATGAAAGTGGTGACAAAGAGCAAAGAGAAGCTCCTTATTCCTACATGTGACCTATTTGATCTATCCGTGTCAAAAGTTCAAATCAAACAAGATACATTATTAAACATGATACACATACAAATACTGCTCTGAATAGGTGAAGATAATTATACAAGTATGTCGGGTGAAAAGAGATACTCCAATTCCAGAACTAGATTAAAATGCATACATATTGCTTCAAGCGAAGATACTATGGTCCGGGACTTACATGAGAGATGGATATTTTATGTCAGGTCCTCCTATCATATGCACTTTGAGGATGTCAGTATAGTGCAGGGATTCATGGCAACATTTCCAATGATGATGGGGTGAGACGTGTATGGAAGCACTTGCGGAAGATGGATATGACTCCCCTGATACAGGTGTTTGCTTGGAAGGCTTTCCGTGGGGATTCTTCCTACAAAAACTGGTGCACGGAGAAGGAATATTGGTTTCGATAATTTGTGTGCTGAATGTGGTGGTGGGGCAACTATTACCCACGTCCTGCGTGATTGTTGTAAAGCTAAAGCTATGGGGAGAGAGGCAGGTTGAAAGGAGTGAGGCCAAGAATGATTGTTATTTCATTAGCTGGTTGGGCTACCGATACTCCATTGTGTGAGCAAGTGGTTATGACAGCTTGGGTGATTTGGAAGGCGAGAAATAAAGAAATTATTGAGCAAAGTGACACCATGTTAATGAGCATGAGCAGCAGAGTGAAAGATTGATTCGTGAGCATGAGCAACAAAATGTGAATCACTCCGAGTATGTGGCATTGTTTATATACATTAGAGTCCAAAGCAAATTCTGAGGTTGAAGGAACGTGCAATTACAATAACCTTCAATCATATCAACTTGAAATTCCCTAATCAAAATCACAACACATTCATCTTCCAATTGATTTCCCCAGTTTAGTCCTAATTCTCTCTGTGGCACATTGCTAATGAATCTAGATTCGTTTACCCTGATTATTAAAGCACCTCCAAATTACTAGTCTCTCAAACCTTGAGCTAAAATTGGTCAAAATGACATGCAGCAAGAAAACCCCTTTACAATAAAATATTAAATACTCGAATTCTACTTACAAATATGAGGAGCAAATGGGAAGGACTTACAATGTGGCAAGCAAATAACTTATAGAGGCATCAGCCATCAGCAGTTGAGAGAGAGGAAGAAAGGGTTAGAAAGCAGAACAAATGGAATGAAGTAAGAAAACATGCAAAATTAGAACGGGAAAATGCTTACAATGCATACTATGTATTGCTAATCAAGTCAAAAACCAACAAGGATAATTTTATGGTCAGCTATGGTCTAGCACTATATGAAGATAGATTAGTGTATGCTAATCATAAAAGCCCCCCAAAATTACTGAAGTCCCTGACTTTCAGCTAAAAATTGGTCAAATTGAGTAAAAACTGAGATATGCAGCAAGAATTCCACCTTAAAATGAAAGATTAAAAACTTGAATCACACTTACTGATGCATAGAAACAAATGGGAACAGTGACGGACTTAGATTTTGGGCAAGCAATTAACTTATTGAGGCATCAGCAGCTAAGAAAGAGTTAGAAACAACAAAGATAAGGAAGTCCCCAATTACTACACAACACGAATTTGAACCATTGAGCTACACAACAAAGACTCATAGACAACTGCACTAGGTATCAAATTGAATGATCTATCCCTTCTATCTCCTTTCTCGGAAATCTAGTCATGAGTAAGGAAGTCCCCAATTACTACACAACACGAATTTGGTCATAGAACTAGAATGTCAAGATAAGATCACCTTCATCTTGCAATAATTAGCTGAACTCAAACATGGGTATCATCGACAAAGTTTCAAAACCAGAAAAAAAAAAAAAAAAACCCTAAGGCATGACAGGGCAACATGAACCATTGAGCATCACTATGTATATCCCCTTCACAAACCCACACTTCAAAATCCAGGACTTCTATTTGAAATTTGAATCAGCTCAGTATGCACATTGTTCTCGACACAATTTGACATCAATTATCACTACATTCATGTAGCTAATATTATAAGTCAAGTTATTCCGTAGAAAAGAAAATCATTGTGAGTACCTGCAACATTCTGCATAACCGTAATATGCCAGTACTGCATATCTGCGTGTGTTATCAGAGAGCGTAATTAGTCTTTTAGTAAGCATCGAATTCATTGGGAAAGCCATGATATAGACGTTGCAATCCTGCAAGTTCACAGGCAGTAAACGACCAACGTGTAAGATAGAATGACGTCTAAAGAGGGCAGCAGTGTTGACCAGATTATGACATAAACTATTTGCTGAGACAATCAAAGATGTGTTTTCATTTTAATTTCACTATTTGGGTGGTTATGGTGTGGGTTTGGCGAGATCAGTGGACCATGGAATCCATGACACCATTGCTGGAGATCATTGGATGAACTTCACAACATTAGTAAACAAGATTAACATACATATACATTATTGAGCATGAGCAGCAGAGCGAGAGGCATGCTGCTGTCAAGTGTCCAAAGCAAGAATGTGAATCACTCTGAGTATTTGCCATCGTATTCATATCAATGCTCTTATAAAAAATGAAACTGAAAAAATTTTGAGGTTGAAGGAACGTGCAAATACATTAGCCTTCAATCATAATTCATACCAACTTGAAATTCCCCAATCAAGCAAATTACACAGCACAATATCACAAGTCACAAAATTCATTTTCCAATTGATTTTCCCAGTTTAGTCCTAATTCTCTCAAGGGCACATTGCTAATGAATTTTGATTAGTTTATGCTGATCATAAAAGCACCCCAAATTACTATAAGTCCCAAACCTAAAGTTATAATTGGTCAAAATGAGTAAAAACTGAGATGTAACAAGAATTTGACTTATAGATAGTTGGAGCAGATGGGAACAGTGAAAGACATAGTTGTGGCAACCAATTAACCTATTGAGGCAACAGCAGCTGACAGTGAGAGAGAACTAGTTAGAAAGAACAAATATATGGAATCAGGTAAGAAAACATGCAAAATTAGACCATAGCTTACAAAAAGATTTTGGGTGCTATCCAGGGCTTTCCCTTCCTCACTGTCTTCATGAAATTGTGACACAATGCCAAATAAACCTTCAAGATTCAATGGATACATGAATTTAGAGATGCCCACAAATCAAAACTACAAAATCAGGGAAAAAATTGACAAATGAAACAAACCTCTTGTAATTGAATCAAGTTATGACCCCTTTTCTTCTTGTCAGAATTATAGATTTTCGGATTAAATTATGAGGAAGCTGGAATTCAATGGAGAAGTAAAGGGTATGGGAGAGATGAAATGCGGTTAGCAGTGCAAATCCTGTAATTGAACACATTCATCAGCATAGTATATCAAAATAACGGTAGAATGTAATTGGACACATTGTAATGTAATTGAACACATTCACTAATTTGTAATACCAAAGCATTTACAGAAAACCCAAGAAAACATTAAAAAAAATATGTAATTGAACACATTGTAATGTAACTGAACACATTCAAGCATCATTGTAAACTAGAATAACAGTAAAACGTGCTCAAATTTTTAAGACCAAATTGAACAACGACCAAGATGAAGAATGCAACATATAAAACCCAAGAAAACATAAAAACAATACTGTATATAACAATGGAGATAATTCAACAAAGACACAAATAAGGTACATATCAACATGAACAATTTCATAAAAATGCAACATATAAAACCCAGGAAAACATAATTAAAACAAAAAAACAAAACTTACCCAAATCATTAATTGAACAAGAAGTTCAATTTTGAGCTTCAAGAACACAGGGAGTTCACTTGAAAATCATAATGCAAGATTAAATAAAGTCACCGCCAGTGGGGTTTCTGGTTTTTCTGGTAAGCCATGGCCAGCATCTAATAATCCATTCTATAATCCACCATAGAAGCCCAAAAAACAACAGTGCTCCGAATCCTCCACCGAGGCAAGAAATGTACACTACGATAGAATATACCCAGTAATTCATGTGTGATTTCCTCAAATATACATCTTTCACAAACTAATTTCCAAATTAGCTTCGGTTCAAAACTATTTCCCCACGTATACAGTAAGATCGGACTGTGGCTTGGAAGTGAATTTAATTTTTTTTTTTTTAGCAAAAGGCAAAGCCGCTGTAGGCCACAGCTGCTTAGGTAAGCCGCTGTGGCCCACAGCGGCTTTGCCTTTCGGTAAAAAAAAAAATTGGCAAAGCCGCTGTGGGCCACAGCGGCTTACCTAAGCAGCTGTGGCCCACAGCGGCTTTGCCTTTCGCTAAAAAAAAAAGTTAGTGATCGGACTGTGGCCTGGAAGCGAAATTTTTTTTAGCCAAAGGCAAAGCCGTTGTGGGCCACAGCTGCTTAGGTAAGCCGCTGTGGCCCACAGCGGCTTAGCCTTTCGCTATAAAAAAAAATTAAATTCGCTTCCAGGCCACAGTCCGATCCTATGTGGTGTATATGTGGGGAAATAGTTGAAGTTTATTTTTGCTCTTTTGATTTTTTTTGTTTAATTTTTTTGATGGAGCTGTGGACTAAAAGTTCTATTTAGTCCTTATATAGACCAAAGAATTACAAAAACAAGCCGACTTTACCCTTTCTCTAGTATTTCTTTTTCCTTTTCTTTCATGTTTGGAGGGATAGTAAGTCTTTTTTTTTTGTTTCTTTGTTTTTAGGGGACATTAAGTTTTTCTTCCATAATAAAACCGTGGTGACTCGTGCCGTCGTGCGAATGTTTAGAATTCCTTAGTTCACAAAAACTTGGTTAACACGATTTTTCAGTAAATTTTGGTAAAGTGAGAGTCACTTTTTAATGAAATAGGGGTCACTATTTTAATAACTGACCCCTATTACTTAGTGACCATTGATTTTATACAAAATGCTCTTTTTAGTTATATAGGAGTATTTGAGAGGAAAACAAACGTCTTGTGAGTGGAAGATGATAGAGAACTTTGAGAGGAAAAATGAAATATGGGAACTAGATGCCCGTGAGGCAGAGAGAGTAAGGGAGGAGCAGCGAGAGAAGGGAAAGTTGTGGGAAATTAGGTTTGCGTTATGGGAGGGGCACTTTAGGAAAAGGGATTTGTATTTAGTAATTTTGATATGTACGTTTAGCAATTCCCTTTTTATATTACAATTATTAAACCACAAGTTGACTATAAGTAGAAAAATTACTAGGATTTATATACAATACCGAGATTACCAATCGAGTGAGTGCTCGATTGATTTGACAATCATTAGGAGATTAGTAATCATTGATGTATGAGGCAAAAATCATGATTATATGTATGATTTACTGGAAGTAGCATGTTAAAGTTTCGTGTCTCTTACCAAATCATTGCAAGCAGTATTGGCTATTGCCCTCCATTGGGAAACTAACAATTTTTTATTTTTATTTTTTGTTCTATACATGTGGGTATCCCTTACAAGATTAAGAGTTGTCAAGGGATCGGGTAGAAGGGTAAGAACGAATCACCGTGCGCGCACAATGTTGTATTTGTCAACCTGTGGCAAGGGGTGGCATATTATTTCTTTACATAATTTATTTATATCATGTAAAAATATTATTATATTCATTGACGAAGGATCATGAGGACTTGGATAATCTAGTGAATTGCTAAATACCGCCCATTTTTACTAGCTACCGCTCCCCCAATTTCCAATTTTACCCTCCCCCTTTTCCTCACTCACTCTCACTCACTCTCACTCACTCTCACTCATCCTCTCTTCCTCACTCACTCTCACTCATCCTCACCACCACACCATCACACCGGCAACCACCACCACTCACGGCACAACCACCACCGGTAAAAATTTTTTTGCGCATTTTTTTTGCACAGTCGTCTGAAATTTTCGACTCACCCTTGGGTGAGTCGTCTGCTAGAGGCGACTAACCCTTGGGTGAGTCGGAAATTTCAGACGACTGTGCAAAAAAAAAATTATTATTATTATTTATTATTATTATTATTATTATTTATTGTTATTATTATTATTATTATTATTATTATTTATTGTTATTATTATTAATATTATTATTATTATTATTATTATTATTGATTATTGTTTAATTAATTAAAAATGTGAACTAGCTCGGCACCGATTTACCGGCTCCTCCCCTCTACCATTTCACATTTTTAATTAATTAAATAATAATCAGTAATAATAATAATAATAATATTAATAATAATAACAATAAATAATAATAATAATAACAATAAATAATAATAATAATAATAAATAATAATAATAATTTTTTTTTGCACAGTCGTCTGAAATTTCCGACTCACCCAAGGGTGAGTCGCCTCTAGCAGACGACTCACCCAAAGGTGAGTCGAAAATTTCAGACGACTGTGCAAAAAAAATGCGCAAAAAAAAATTTACCGGTGGTGGTTGTGCCGTGAGTGGTGGTGGTTGCCGGTGTGATGGTGTGGTGGTGAGGATGAGTGAGAGTGAGTGAGGAAGAGAGGATGAGTGAGAGTGAGTGAGGAAGAGGGGATGAGTGAGAGTGAGTGAGAAAAAGGGGTGAGGGTAAAATTGAAAATTGGGGGGGTGGTAGCTAGTAAAAAGGGGGCGGTATTTAGTAACACCCATAATCTATGGCCACCCCCAACCCTCATGCACCACCTCTGCAGTATGAAAGGATGGAAGATGAGTGATTTTACAGAGTTGCATATTATTTTTCGTTATTGTGGCCCCTCACACGTACTCACCTAGCAGCAACAATATACATGAGATTCAAAAGAAATATTTAAAGATCATGAATAGAGATAAGCTAAAAAAACTAAACATATTATCCTCTCATTATCCCCCTTTGAGATCATGTGTTGACTTCGTCCCCGATTATCTAGCCTTAGAAAGTCATATATACCTATTATTTATTATTTTTCTTCTTCTTTTTCCAAATATATGCTTACTACTTTCAAGTACATTGGCATTGCAATTTTTAAGGTTAGAATAATAATTCTGTTTTTGTAGGGGTGAGCAATGGGACCAAGTACCTGGTTCTGGATCCGGAATCGGTCAGGATTTGGCGGGTCTAGACTTGAAACCAGTCCCATCGGGATAAGTTCTGGTTCCAGAATTTCGGAACTGGTTGGAACCAGTACCAGTTCCGGGTACCAGTTTTTGGGACCCTACCCGCCGGGTATCCGACAAGACCAATTCCAAGATCTAATTTATGAGTTTCATACTTTGATGTGGCATTGAGTTTTATTAATTATTGTTTTTGTATTTTCGTTTTTGGGTTCTAATATTATGATATTAGGTAAATTTTAGTAATAGATGGTTTATTAAAAAGAGTTGTATAAAATAATATTAAGTTTTGGGGAAAAAAGAGAACAAAAAGGTCTATGAAAAAGTGGAAATGGATACTTGGTCCCAGAACTGGTACCCGCCAGTTCCAGTACCAGTTTTCAGATTTCAGGATTCGTGGTAACCAATTTCAGTACCAGTTTCCATATTTCAAAACCCGTAGTAACCAATTTCAGTACCAGTTTCATGTATTTTAGGCAAATACCCACTCATACTCACCCCTAGTTTTAAGAGATTGGAGTTTAGGTTAACCTTTCCTACAAGGTGACATCTCTATCGTATGGCCGTGAGTTGTACTTTTATTTATTTTTAATAAGATGTAAGTTGTAATGCCTTTTTTTTTTTAGGATTTAAGTTGTAATTGTCAAGTTGTTTTTGGTAATGCTCACTTATTATCAAATGGAGAAACACAAATGATCCCCATAGAGAAATCATGCATATTGCTTCAACCTGTTTTATGATACTCTTGAGGGACACTCCTAGTTGATCTTCTAAGAGGATTTGATTCAATTCTATTCTAATGACACCGATTCGCTCCACGTTTGCTCCCGTTGAATAATATGCCCGAGATTAGTGCACCAGTCAGCGACTCTGTTACGTTCCCGAAATATATGGTTGACTATGCAGGGTGGATTGCGTGCTAGAAATCTTCGTGTGTTAATAATGATATTGGAAATGCATGGAGTAATTATTTCTCCTGGCACAGCTTGAATAACAATGAGATTATCACCTTCCACCTGAAATTTTGAATGTGCTTATTATAACTTGCTTTCACCACTATTTGAATCCCATTTCTTATGGCAATGACCGAAGCCACTAGAATCAATGATGTTCCAAGATTCATTGTGTCTACTCTCAGAAGTTTCCCGTAAGTGTCTCTAATTACAACCCGCTGGCCGCTGCCGCTCCATACTTATTAAAGGATCCATCAAAATTGATTTTGACATATTAAATAGGATCCCCTTGTCTTAGGTCCCTGTCATCCTTGAAGAAACCATAAAGGCCCATTTAAAGGAGAGATTATTGCATGGTTCAGGAGCATTGCTCTCTCCTCTCACAAAATAAGTGGAGTCCACTCTAAATTCAAATTGATAATCTCCTATTTTGTGAGAGACGGAGCAATAGTCCGGGACTACGCAATAATTTCTCCATATAAAGACCTATTTGAATTCTAAAATATCAAATTTTAAAACAATTTTAAAATGTTCAAAATAAACTAGAATATCTATGATTTCAAAATGTTCAATATAAACCTTGTTTGTTTAATTATTAAAAAAAGAATTTATTTTCCTGAAAAAAAAAGAAATATTGTTCGTTCAATTACTTAGGGCCCGTTTGGTCTGCCTTCTTCTAATTTCTTCTTCTATCCTAAGCTACAGTTGGACTAGAAACACTGAATAAAAAGTTGAAAATTTGAGAGTTAGACCGGGCATTTTTTTTTGCTCGTCAAAAAAAAAGAGAAAAAAAAAGACACTTAATAACTACATCAGCGGATAAAAAACTAGTATAAACTAATGAAGGGTTGAGATTAGAGGCAAATCCAACCGCCAACGAAGTGCTATGTAACTTCCGTTCCAATAGAAACGAGCCCTAAATTATAGTTGATCGAAAACCATCACAGTAAATTTTCAACTTCTGCACATTTTATACTAATACCATCACAGTCATTTTGAAGTTAAAACCCAACTAACCCTCCATTTCTCACTCACTAATCTCGATTCTCACCATCTACAGTTGCAATCATCATTTGAAGTGTAGCTACAACATCTGTTTTGAGGTAATTATTCTAACTCTAATTCTGAATTTACTCCAATAAGAGTGCTATATATACTTTATTGCGATATTTCGTATGCTGTGTTTTCCCATTTAGAGCACCATATCATTATCAACCATTAATGGAGATCGGTTTAACACTTTAACCTGTTCCCATAAATAAAAAAAACACTTTAACCTGTTGGAATTATTTTATTTTTCTTTTTTCTGGTGATCATGTTGGAGTTAGGGTTTTGGGTTTATGATGGGCCTATTTTTTTGCTTCAAAAGAAAAAGAACAAGAAAAAACTAAACCATAGAACTGTGAGCAATCATGTTGGAGTTATGGTGACTTTGGGCCATAAAATCAGACCCGCACCCGACTTGATCGGGCATTGGTCTAGACTTTCGAAACGCTTTGATCTCAATATTGTTTTTTTAAAATTCAAATAAGTATAATTTTTTATTTTGATATGCGTTAGAGATGTTTTTTTTTTTTTTTTTGAATCCACCAAAACCAAACTTTTCGAGATCTACGCAATTATATTAGCCGATTTGATTTTACTTTCAAAATTTAAAACTAACCTAAGAACGGAAAATTTGAAAGAAAATACATTTTACAAGTTGAAAACAATTTCCGCCCAACCAAAGAGTCTCAAAAAGTGACACCAAAAGTTACAATAAAAACGTCTTATGCATGTCTTTGTCTTGAATTGTTGACAATGTCTAATAGTTACTTACTCTAAGCTTAAAGAAACTCACACAGGGCTGTGTATAATTAGTACAGTATTTATTTTATTATTAGTTTTTTTTTTTATCACAATCAAGGTGTGATAATTAATCATTACTGTTTAAAACATATATACTTCTTCAATGGTGATAAAAAAAAGAAGCAAATTACATAAAAAGGATGGATTACTAACCAAGAGAATTGTTTTTAGTGCAACATTGCTACTAAAATGTCATGTACAATAAAAGATATACTGCATTTAAGATTATTAGTTGTCTTTAAAATTGATCCATTTGCTCCTTTTGTCCTAGATAAAACTTTGCTATATATATCTCAAGGTTTGTTTTTTGGTTAGAGAGTTTGATTCTATCTTCCAGAGGGGGGCACCTATGTCTTCCCCCCTTGTAGTCTGTAAATTCCCGGCGACATCTAAGAGCTTCCAAGATAGTTACTCTCCCCTCAGAATTATTCAGAGGCTCAACCTTCAGTGGTTCTTGGCTACACCTAGCTTTAGCTAACTTGACTACACTCACCGACCTTATTTTTATAGACAGTAACTGCTTCTATCTAGCTACAGATTAGACTTAAGTCCCCGCTGGCCGCTGTTCTCTTGTACGGAATGGTAAATTCTAGCACAAACCCACAGTAGAATTTGGCTGACAATCTTGGTAATTGTCCTCTGAGTATCATTGAATAGTCTGCACTTACTTTCGCTTCTCATTTAGTCTTTGGAGAGGTCTCTTCCCTTTTAACATATTTCCTGTTGCATTTTGCAGATAAGATAGTTTCCCATCGGTATTGTCGCAGCACTCAAAAGTTTCTAACGAGTTACTAATGGCGAAGGAGTCTCAAGTTTCAGTTGGCATTGATTGGGTAATGATCATTACATTTTTAGAACATTATGGATTGTACTTTTGACGTGTATGATTCTTGTAAATTCCTGAGGGTTTGAAGTCTTTGAACTAATGATGAGCTTTGTGGGTGGTTACAGTACAATATCTCCATCGAGGAAGTATTCGAGAAACTGCAATGTAGCAAAGATGGTCTAACTTCTGAGGCTGTTCAAGAAAGACTGAACATTTTTGGTCCTAATAAGATGGCAGATAGAAGGATATCTGTTTTTTCTGTTTTATTAACTTATTTTTTTCTTTCTGGATAATTTTATACTTGCCACAATTTTTTTTGGCATTAGTGAAGCTCGTGTTGAAATTCTGGTCATGATGTTCTCCATTCATAATACACTTATCAATTTCGTTTTATGATCTTGTGTATTACAGAAGAGCAATCTCTTGAAGTTTTTATGTTTGATGTGTGATGTTCAACTAGCCGCTACAATCTTCGCCATTGTCAATGGATGGGTGAGTAAATAGGGTTTCTGTTCTTTTTTCAATCAAAAGCTGGAGATTTCCACTTACTAGATTTACGTCACTACAATATCTTTGCAGGGCATGCATCCTATTTCGCTATTATTTCTTTGTCCCAGTGGTCTGTTTTTGGGGATTCCAGCAGTTAGTGTACTGATAGAGAAGGATAATTATGATCTCCTGTCCACCCTCATGGCACATCTTGCTAGAAGAGGGAAGGTACAACAATCCTTGTTATATAAGGCATCTTGGGTTATTATATAAATTTACTAAAAGTTTAAACCATCTCCTACTTTTGGAGGTTTTTGCTCCTGATCAGAAATATCAGATAAGTATGCTTTCAGTGCTTTAGCTATTGTGTTGTATCTTAGGCAATGTATTATTCAGGTTTTGCGTGATGGAGAGTGGCGTAATGAATATGCTTCAGGGTTGGTTCCTGGGGATATAATTAGTTTTAAAGCTGGAGATAACATTCCAGCTGATGTTCGTCTACTTGACGGAGATCCGTTAATGACTGGACAGGTGAGTTGCAAAGTACTATGGTTGGTTATGTAATTCTTATGTGGTGATACACAAATTGAGATAATTATGGGCTCTGCAGTCTGCATTAACAGGAGATTCCTTTCGAAACACTAAAAGAGCAGGGGATGCTGTTTATTCCGGCTGTATTTGTGAACAAGGGGAATCTGTTGCTGTGGTTGTTGCGACTGGTAGTCGTGCTTCCTCTTGGAAGGCAGCTCATCTAGTTGATGACACCAAAAAAGTAACATACTTGGAAAAGGCAAGGATTAGTAATTGCCTTCTCCTAGTTCAATAGCTTGTTATGTTTTGTGGACCTTGTCTTCATTCTTTTGGTTCTTTTGTATTTTCAGGTCTTGACTGCCATTAGGATTTCTTGCGAAATCATGGTTGCTATTGGAATGTTAGTGGAGATTATTGTCATGTACCCTTTTCAGCACCGAACATTTCACATTGGGTTTAACAATCTACTTGTGCTCCTCATTGCGGGAGTTCCAATTTTCATCCGAGCAGCTGTACCATTCACAATTTTCATTGGTGCCCGTGATCTTGGAAGGAGGGTTCGTTTGTTTTTTAAAATACATGCTCTTGTAAGATAGCTTCTAAATTTTATTGAAATGAGGCAGGATTTTAATGGTACCGGCTGCAGGGTGCTATCTTGAAGAGTATGACCGCGGTAAAGGAGATGGCCGACATGGATGTGCTCTGCTGTGATACTTCTGGAATCTTGACATTGAACAAGCGCATAGTTGATAAGAATCTCATTGAGGCATGTCATTTTCCGCCTGTATCTGATGGATTTCTTTCGCTGCAAACGACCTTAAATTGCATAATTTTGTTTAAAATGTAATTCTGTCTCAGGTGTTTGACGAAGGAGTAGATGCAAATACTGTTCTTCTAATGTCAGCTCGAGCCTGTGAAGCTGAAAATCATGATGCAATGGATACTACTATAGTGGGGAAGTTGTCTGACCCAAAAGAGGTTATATAATATGAACTGATAGTGTGTTTGCAAAAAAAAAATTACTTTGATTTTATCAATTTTATGTTAAATTCATTTTATTAGGTTAAGGCTTGGGCTGGAATTCAGGAAGTTCCCTTCCTATCCGCTGATGCAAATGACAGTGATGGAAAATTATATCGAGTTTGTAAAGGAGCTCCTCGACAGGTATCTCTCGCAAAAGAATGGTTATCGTGGCTTTAATTACTTACTGTCCTAAATTTTTATTTATTCAAGTAGAACTTCTTTATTTATTTGTTCTATATATTGATACAAATTCAATGATGAGCAAGTCTTGTATGAGACCAACTCACGGAAAAATGGAATCACTATTTAGATGTGTAGGGTCCCTTATAATGCGCAATGACCCTTATTTCACTAAAAAAAGTGGCCTTAGTCTTATCAAAAGTCATGGTAAGACCATCTCGAACGAGTTTTTGTGTTCAATGATTACAATTTATTTTTCTTCTATTACTAAATAAAGAGTCCTGGATAATGTTTCTTAACATTTACCACTCATATCATATAGCTAAATTGAGAATTGCAACGAGTCTCACTTCTTGACACTTTTTTCCTTAGATTTTAAATCTGGCACAAAATAAGAAAGATTTTGAAGGAAGAGTTCGTGCAGTTGCTGACAAGTTCACAGAGCGAGGCTGGTATTCGTTAGCTGTTGCATACCAGGTGATATTATGGTCGTATTCTTTATTTAAGAAATTTTCACTGCTTTGTTGATGTCTCATAAAGTTCATATAGGAAGTTGCCGATGGGTTGAAAGAGAACTATGAGGGACTAGGGGCATGGAAATTGGTCAGTGTTATTCCACTTCTTAACATTCCCAGAAATGACAGTGCTGATATAGTAGCAAGGGCTTCCGATCTTGGTATTAGTGTCAAAATGATTTCAGGTTTGTTCTATTTAAAGTATGAAGAAACTATTACTCTGTTGTATTACTAATCAAACTGGCATAGTTTACATATGTTGATGTTAATTCTCCTTTATCTTTCTAGTATTATGGTTTAAAATTCTAGCATCTATTTTCAGGTGACCAATTGCCAATGGCAAAGGAAACTCTTCGTTGCTTGGGCATGGGAACCAATATTTATCCTGTGTCTTCTTTGCTTGGCAAGTGCAAGAATGAGTCAGTTTCTGCTTTACCAATTGATGACCTGCTTGAAAAAGCTGATGGATTTGCTGATGTTTCTTCTGGTACAGTCAAATTCTCTACATTTTAATTACTTGTAACTTAGGTAACATTGAAGAAATTGAAATATGTAATTGTGCTGCACAGCTTGTATAAATTAAGTATACTGATGTTTCATCGTGTAAATGTTCCTCCAGAGCACCGGTATGAAATTGTCAAAAGTTTGCAAGCTAGGAAACATATATGCGCTATGACTGCTCATGATGCTACTGATGCCCCTGCTCTGAAGAAAGCTGATATCGGAATAGCTGTTGCAAATGTAACTGATGCAGCTCGTAGAGCTTCTGATATTGTCCTCACTAAGCATGGTTTTACTATTATCATTAAATCTGTGTTAACCTGTCGAAAAATCTCTCAGAGGATAAAAGATAACCTTGTAAGTTACCTAGTAATAACATTGTAGCATACTATTTTGCTAGTACTAGTTTTCATCACTGGACTATTTATGGCGTCTATCAAATTATGTATCTGTGCTTTATCTCTTTCTTTCCTTAATTTTTTTTTTATTTTTTATTTTTTATGAGTTTTTGTGGAATTTCAGATTCAGACCGTTTCAATCCCAATCCATCCAGTTGTAAGTGACTATTCTTATATGATCTCATTATAGATCTCACTGGATTTTTTCTCGAACTGTCGTCCTTACCCCTTTTCTTCGTCGTCTTGGGTTACAGGTAAGTTTCATGCAGCTGGCTCTGATATGGAGATTTGATTTTCCACCCTTAATGGTGCTTCCTATTGTCGGCTTCAATGATTGTGCGTCAGACGATGCCCATATGCTTTTACATGTCGTACAATTTAGTTGAGATATCTCAATGATTTTAATCAACTTATTTTGGATAATAATTTTTGAAGGGTGCCCTTTAACAAAGACCCCTGTTAACAGGTCTGAGTTTGACATATGCATCCTACAAAGTAAAATGTTCTCCTACTCCTGACCGATGGGGCCTGGCTGAGATACTGAAAAATGGTTTAGTTTTTGGTGGTTACTTAGCTTTGATGACTGTCCTGTTTTTCTGGACTGCACATGAGACGAATTTCTTCCAGGTATGAAGACTCAAATAGCTAAACAATATCGTGGAATTGGTATAAATCTAATTTGATTTGTTTTTTTTTTTTACTTTTTGCCAGAGTGTTTTTGGAGTGGCAAGGCTTGGGAAAACATCTGATACTAACTACAAAAAGTTTGTATCTGCTGTATATCTTCAAGTTAGCACAAGTAGTCAAGGTCTTTTATTTGTCACACAGTCTCGAAGATGGCTTCTTACGCATTCCCAAAGATTCTCGCATATTGCGAATTTTGCACTACTCCTTTTCACTTTGTTTCTTCAACTGGTAATCACATTGCTCTTGTTTCTTTGTAATTTAATGTTTCCCTTTTGTTGTTTTCACAACATTTGATAACATTGTGACTATACATGTTTTCCATTCTAAGCAGCTTGCTGTTCTATTCGCTGTCTATGTTGAAAATTCAAGCTGGTTTCCAGTTGAAGGGATTGGCTGGGGCTGGGCCGGTGTCATTTGGCTCTTTAATGTTATTGCGTTCATACCGCTGGTCATTGTCAAGGTTTTTATGCTCTATGTCAGGCAAAAGGTATGGATCTCATAAAATGTCATTGATTTGGTGCAATTGGTCTACTAGTTTTCTTGCTGCGATGTTCCGGTTTTCACTTTATCCTTTTTTGGGTATGGTTGAAGGTTGTCTGTACCAAGAGAAAAGACATTGGAAAGGGAAATTATGAGCTTCAATGGACTCGTACGCAAAACTCTTGATGGATTCCAACCAGTCATCACAAAAGTTTAGAGCATGTTGCAGAAGAGATTAGACAGATTCAGTACACCATTTCTGCTATTGTAGTTTGCTAAGAGATTAGACAGATTCAGTACACCATTTCTGCTTGTGATTGAGATTCTACTAATTAAGCAGAACTTGTTCCAATGTACAAATGAGATTCTACTAAGAGATATGTACTTTCTTCAGTTCTTATGGTGCTGAATGGCTTTTTTGTTCGATATGTGCTCCCCTAGTTCATAAAAGAATTCATGAGGAACAACCCCGAAATAGCATCATAATTCTATGTGCTTCAATCAATCAGATGACACGAAGAAACAACCCCAAAACCTCCTGGACCAGATATAATGAAAAATTAATCTCTGCCATTATACAATCAATCAGTGTATAATGGAATATGCCTCCAAACAGTGCTTGCAGTGAATTAAATTGAGGCTATTAAGCATGAAATTCACAAAACTATGAAGCATAATCCTGACTCATATGTTCAAGTGGAAATAGAAAAGGTACATCAATATGGTACATTATATGACAACTGAGTCTAAGCAATTGATGATATAGCAACCTAACTTTTACTAAAGTTCCACAGCTGACCATTCGTAAACACGAAACCTGCAAGGAAAACCAGAAAACAAAAAGCACGAGTCAGAATATCATTTAGAAGGAAACTAACTAAGACTGACGTCAAATGAACACATTTAAATGCTTCCAAGGTATAAAAGAAGAGAGTAAAGGAAAGAGAAGGCAAGCCCAAAACGTAACACACTCAAATCAAGAATATACTTTATACAATACTAATTCTGAATATCCAAACAAAGTGATTCTGACAAATAAGCATTACCTATGACGGTAGCTGATGTACTTCTACTCTATTGCATACAGCCATACAGGCCCTCAGAGCTTGTAATATCCCATTTGAATAACTTATCCATGGTGCTGCTCACTGGCGCAAGAACTGAGAAAAGAAAAGAAAAGAAAATGATCACTTCCAAATGTAAATAGTACGAGTACTTATTTTTATACAGATAATTAGGATTGTCATTGCAAGGCATCAATGCACATGAATACATAATACTGGCAGTGCATGAAACAGAAAACAGGTACTGAAAATACAGTCCGAAGGCTAAACAGAATCAGTAGAATAACAGCCTGCGTAAAACAAAAATGATTCTTAAGAAACTGATGTCCTGACCTGTCTCCAAGCACAGATTATACTCATAGACAACAAATGCACTAAGGAATCAAATTGCATGATCTATATCCCTTCTATCTCCGTTCTCAGAAATCTAGTCATGAGTAAGGAAGTCCCCAATTACTACCCAACATGAATTTGGTCATAGAATCTGTATGTCAGGATAAGATCAACTTCATTTCTCAATAATCAGCTGAACGCTTTCCCCTGGAAGAGGATGCCAAATAGTGAAGACCCCAACAATGATTTAACTAAATATGATGCACCTGCATAAATCATAAACACATCAGTTGAAGAGTAATAGGATATGAGGAAATTTTTGTAAATTAAGATTATAATTCCTTTACTTTTTACCTTTTATTAGCCATATATTAAAAATTACCCACCTAATAGCAGGATCAAGTATATTATAATATATAGTCAAAACGACAATAAGATCTCAGCTAGAACACAAACAGGGAGAGAAACGCGAATTGCAACTTTAGATTGAAACCCAAACATGGGTTTCATCGACAAAGTTCCAAAACCAGAATAAAAATAACCTAAGGCGTGACAGGGCAATATGAACTACTGAGCTTCATTGATATATCCCCTTCACAAACACACGCTTCAAAATCCAGGACTTTTATTTGAATCATCTCAGTATGCACATCGTTCTCAAGACAATTTGACATCAGTTATCACTACATTCATGTAGCTAATATTAAGCGTCTAGTTATCCCGTAGAAAAGGAAATCATTGTGAAGTACCTGAAACATTCTGCATAACCTTAGTATGCCAGTACTGCATATCAGCGTGTGTCATCGGAGAGCATTACAAAATGAACCTGCCAATAGAGGTTAAGTTAGCATACTTAGTCTTTTAGTAAGCATCAAACTCTTGGGAAAGCCATGATATAGACATTGCAATCCTGCAAGTTCACACTTCACAGGCAGTAAAAGACCAGCAAATTGTAAGATAGAATGAAGTCTAAAGAGGGTAGCAGATATTGTTGACCAGATTATGACATAAACTGTTTGCTCAGCCAATCAAAGATGTGTTTTCATTTTATTTTCAGTATTTGGGCGTGGGAAATCGCTGGGCCATGGAATCCATGACACCATAGCTGGAGATCACTGAATCTACATTATTAGACAACATATATATAGTCATATACATTATTGAGGATGACTAGCAGAGCGAAACAGAATGTGATTTCTCTCAGAATTTTTGGCATTGTATTCATATCAATGCTCATCTAAAAGTAACTGAAAATATTCAGAGGTTGAAGGCATATTCAGATATTGAAGGAACCTGCAATATATTACATTAACTCCAATCATACCAGCTTGGAATTCCCCAAACAAGCAAATTACACAGCACAACATCACAACACATTCATCTTCCGATTGATTTTCCCAGTTCAGTCCTAACTCTCTCTGGGGTACATTGCTAATGAATCTAGATTAGTTTATGCTGTTCATAAAAGCACCCCAAATTACTGAAGTCCCAAACCCTGAGCTAAAATTGGATAAAATGAGTAAAAACTGAGATGTAACAAGAATTCGACTTACAGATATGAGGAGCAAATGAGAACAGTGAAAGACTTACTTGTGGCAACCAATTAACTTATTGAATCAGTAGAATAACAGCCTGCATAAAAGAAAAACGATCTTAAGAAACTGATGTCCTGACCTGTCTCCAAGCACACATTACAGACTCATAGACAACAGATGTACTAGGTATCAAATTGCATGATCTATCCCTTCTATCTCCTTTCTCGGAAATCTAGTCATGAGTAAGGAAGTCCCCAATTACTACACAACACGAATTTGGTCATAGAATCAGAATGTCAGGATAAGATCACCATCTTGCAATAATCAGCTGAACTCAAACATGGGAATCATCGACAAAGTTTCAAAACCAGAATAAAAATAACCTAAGGCATGTCAGGGCAATATAAACCATTGAGCTTCATTGATATATCCACCTTTACAAACCCACACTCCAAAATCCAGGACTTTTATTTGAAATTTGAATCCGCTCAGTATGCACATTGTTCTCGACACAATTTGACATCAATTATCACTACATTCATGTAGCTAATATTATACGTCAAGTTATTCCGTAGAAGAGAAAATCATTGTGGAGTACCTGCGACATTCTTCATAACCGTGGTATGCCGGTACTGCATATCTGCGTGCGTCATCGGAAAGCATAATTTGTCTTTAAGTAAGCATCAAACTCTTGGGAAAAGCCATGATATAGACGTTGCAATCCTGCAAGTTCACAGGCAGTAAAAGAACAGCAAAGTGTAAGATAGAATGACGTCTAAAGAGGGCAGCAGATATTGTTGACAAGATTATGACATAAACTATTTGCTGAGCCAATCAAATATGTATTTTCATTTTATTTTCACTATTTGGGTGGGTATGGTGTGGGTGGGTCTGTGGGAGATCAGTGGACCATGGAATCCATGACACCATAGCTGGAGATCATTGGATGAACTTCACAACATTAGTAAACAAGATTAACATACATATACATTATTGAGCATGAGCAGCAGAGCGAGAGACATGCTGCTGTCAGTGTCAAGTGTCCAAAGCAGAATGTGAATCCCTACGAGTATTTGACATTGTATTCATATCAATGCTCATCAATAAAAATAAAAGTAACTGAAAAAATTCTGAGGTTGAAGGAACGTGCAATAACATTAATCATACCAACTTGAAATTCCCCAATCAAGCTAATTACACAGCACAATATCACAACACATTCATCTTCCAAATTTCCAATTGATTTTCCCAGTTTAGTCCTAATGAATCTAGATTACGCTGATCATAAAAGCACCCCAAATTACTGAAGTCCCAAACCTTGAGCTAAAATTGGCCAAAATAAGTAAACACTGAGATGTAACAAAAATTCAACTTACAGATATTAGGAGCAAATGGGAACAGTGAAAGACGTAGTTGTGGCAACCAAATAACTTACAGAGGCAACAGCAGCTGACAGTGAGAGAGAGAAAGAGTTAGAAAGAACATAGATATGGAATCAGGTAAGAAAACAGACAAAATTAGAATGGGAAAACACTTACAAACGATTTTTTGGTGCTCTCCATGGCTTCCTCTTCCTCACTGTCTTCATGAAATTGTGACACTTGGACAATAAACCTTCAAGATTCAATGGATACATAAATTTTGAGATGCCCACGTATCAAATTTTACAGAACCAGGGAAAAAATAATTGAAGAAACAAACCTCTTATAACTGAATCAAGCTGTGACCCCTTTTCTTCTTGTCAGGAAAATAGATTTCGGATTAAATTATGAGGAGGGTTTGGGAGTGATGACATGAGGTGAGGCTGTAATGTTTAGTGGGTTTATGGAAAAACAGAAAAAAAGAAAAGAAAAGGGTAACAAACAAGAAAAGGCAAAGCAAACCAAACGTCCAAGATATTGAAAGAAAGAAGAAGGCAAATCCTGCAATTACAGAACCCTTTGTGAGTGACATGATTCGAAGATTATGAAACTGACATGAACACATTGTAATTGAACACATTCATCATCATTGTATATCAAAATAACAGTAGAATTGCGCACTACTTTGTAAGAACAAATTGAAAAAGAATTCAATGGGGTTCAAGACCAACATTTACAGAAACCCCAAGAAAACATAACAAAATATGTAACAATGGAGATAATTCAACAAAGACACAAATACTGTACATGCCAACATGAAGAATTTCATAAAATTGCAACATATAAAACCCATTACATGAACAAATTGTAAATTTTGTAATGGAACACATTAAATCATCATTGTAAATTAAAGTAACAGTAAAACGTTATGAAGAACAAATTGAACAAGAATTCAATGGAGTTCAAGAACAGCATTTACAGAAACCCAAGAAAACATTAAAAATTGTAAGAATGTCCACTGAAGAGTTTGGAAGTGACAAACACATTGTAATGTAATTGAATACATTCAATCATCATATAAACTAAAATAACAGTAAAACATGCACAAAATTTTGAAAACCATTTTGAACAAAGACCAAGAAATTACAGACACGCACAAGAAGACTAACAATGGAGATAATTCAACAAAGACCCAAATAATGAAAGACCCAAATTATTTCCTAAAAAACAAAACTTACCCAAATTCGTTGATTGAACAAGAAGTTCAATTTTAGAGCTCCAAGATTAAATTAAACCATTGCAGTCATGTTGGCGCCAAAAGAACTCTAAGCACCCAAGTCCTCATCCAAATGTACAATACACAAAACGAGGAAGACGAAATAAGCCACCAATTTCTCTGTGTTTTTTATTTTTCGATTTCATGCCATTTTTTAGAGAGTTTTTTTTTTTGTTTTTGATTTTTTGATTTTTGATGTAAGATCGCAAAAGTTCGTTTTGGTCCTTATATAGACCAAACAATTACATAACTAACCGACCATAATCCCCTCTTTCTTCTTTTTTATCTTTTCTTTTTTTAATTAGAAGCAGACTCTTCCTTCGTTAAACGGTGGTGCAAGTTTTTTTTTTTTTTTTTTTTTTTTTTAATAGTAGAATTGGACTTAGAAATCAAGTTGACAATTATAAGTAGGAAAATTAGGATTTGTATTCAATAACCTGGAAAATTTTATAAAATTTAAGAATTAGAATTTTAAATTGGATTTCGCAAAATTTCTCTTCTAATTCTATAGGCTCGTGAAAGTGAGGCGCCTAAATATTCGAGTAACATCTCTCTTCAAATCCACTAAGTGAGAGCTTGATTGATTTGGTAATTGCTAGGAAATTAGTAATCATTAATGTGTGAGGCGATATTCGTGATTATTTGTGTGGTTTATTATAAATAGCGTGTTATTTTGTGTCTTATATGAAATCATGGTGGAACGTACTGTTCTACATTGGCAGACAAACATTTTTTTTTTTTGTTGTTGTTACATGTGGGTCTCCATTAAAAGTCAGTTAACAACAAAAATTTATTCTATCGTCCCATATTTATTTGGGCTAATTTAAATGGAGGTTAAGACTATTGAACTTTATTTCAAAAGTGACTTTAATATTCTTGTTTATCTATGAGAGAGAGAGTGGTAGTGATTCTCTTATTAATTTTTTTTTTGTTCACGTCAAGAATATCTTTCATCGACCATAGTGACAATTTTCCCGCTCTGACTTGTAGGCACCTCAACGAGTGAGACAATTAGCCAAGGGATTTAAAACTGCTCTATACTCACTATGAGATTCGAACCCTCGATCTTGATTAAAAAAAGGTAGGTTCCTACCCCTAAACCAATGGCGGAGCCAGAAAATTTTCATCAGAGAGGCCGAGCTTTAGTAAAACTTTTCACCATTTAAGTATTTAACTATTCCATCTGCTCTCTTAAAAACATATTTTTCTTTTCCAAATGCTGAATTTTGACAGCAACTAATTTCTCTCAAAATCTACAAGTAAAAAGAATATTATACTAATATTAGAGTACCTTTTTGGTGCAATTAATAATTAAAAATGGTGTTAAGAGTATTTCATAGAAGCACTATATCTGGCTGTGGAGTACAACTCCTTTAATTGAAGCCAAAAAGGCAAAAATGTTGGTCGAAGGAATTGATCCTGCGCCAACTGAAGTACAAGTTCTTAGGTTCCGCTTTGCTACCACGATACCGACATTACTTTCATGATGTAACTTTGCACCAGCTATAATATATTTTTGCATGGGGGTGGCCACGGCACACGCTGGCCACTCCCTAATTCCGTCACTGCCCTAAACCACACCCCCTTGATTTTTATTAATTGTAATTATGGTGTAACCTTTTATTAAATTTAAATTTTGGTTTGAGAGGAGAAATTTTTTTGCCTTGCTTATTTTCTAAAACATAAGTAAAATGAGTAATCCTTTTTTTTTTTTTTTTTTTTTTTTTTTTTCTGTATCTATAGAAAATAATAAAAATGAATCAACCTTTGATTATTCACAAAAACTTCAAAATGGCATTTTCGTCAATGTGCTTTTGATATTGTATAATTTTCGTACAGACAGTCCATAAAGAAAACAAATCCTACAATACGGTCAAACCAAAATAATTATCCAGACTACTGCTCATTTCGACGCGGCGTTACGGAGCCAAAGCCGCCATCTGGTATGGCGTCTTACAACAAAAGACGCCATTCGGTATGGCGTCTTACCGAAGAAAGCCGCCATCCATGTTGGCGTCTTCCATATACTTACCTGAAGAAATTAGTCAATTACAACTGGACTGTGTTAAAGCGGCCACAAAGTCAGCCATTTTGATGAACTTGGAGTCTAAAATGGTTGCATCTGAAGACATTGGCAGACAGATTTTGACATATGGAGAGAGAAAACCTGTGGAGCATTTATTGAAAGCTAATGATGAAGTTACTGTAAAGCCAATGATGAAGAACAATTTCCTTCTCTGCAATACGACAATTGACAATTTACTTCTCTATAAAGTGCATATCTAAAGGTAAAAACCGCCAACATGGATGGCGGCTTTGATCCGTAAGACGCCATACAAAATAGCGTCTTTTGTGTCTGAGACGCCATACCGGATGACGGCTTTGGTTCCGTAACGCCGTATCAAAATGAGCGGTAGTGTGGTAATAATTTTAGTTTGACCGTATTGTAGAATTTGTTTGGAAATCATACTTTGATATTTGCTAATGTATGAGGTGACACATTTCATAATTTATATACGGAGGGAGGCTTCACGCGACTATCGTTTGGCCTATAAAAGTAGAGAGAGAGAGAGTTAGGAGAGAAAACGAAGAACGAAGCGAAAAATGGTGTCTCCAGCAACCAAGGTCAGCTATTTTCCATCAATTTTCTTCATTTTCCTTTAAAACCCTAATTTGTTTTATATGTTTTAGAGATCTATGTTGATCATATCTGGTTAATTTCTGCTTGTTGATGACAATTATATCTCTCTTCAATGAACTTGTTTGTGTCTGAATTATAATTAAGTTCTGCCTTTGTTTTTCCAACCTGTTTGATTGCACTTCTGAATTAATTTCTCTTTTTGATTGTATGAAATTGGTAAAATTTGATTTAGGAAGATGAACTAGAAATAAGTTCACCACCCAAAACTTCAAACTAAGAGTTGATCGATTATGGGGTTGATTTTGGGCAAACCTTTATAGGAGACATTTATGTGCTGTGAATAGAGATTTGGAGTGCTGGGACTAAATGAGAGGGTTTGCTGTCTAGTAGACATGTGTTAGTTTGTGAGATAGTGTTGTGAGCTATTCAATTTCTGGGAGTAAATTATACCTTTAATTTACAATACAAATTGAGGAGGAACTTTTACATGAGTCAGGTTCTTTAGGTGTTAGTGAGGTAACCCAATCATAATTTTGATGAGCCTTTTCAAGGAAAGAAAAGTGTGAATACATATAAGAGGATTTTTTGGGTTGTTGATTTTATAGGTTTATGCTACATTGTGAGCCCAATTCATGTAAAAATTATCACAACAGCGACTGTTGGGGAAAATGTTTCATAATTGGAAGACTACTGAAATGTTTGAAAATGGGCTTTTGTTCTGGGACCGGGAGCATATTCTTGTATTAGGTGAGTGGTTTGGAAGGAAAAAATGTTTTGCATGGAAAATAATACTTGTTCAGCTGAGCTGAGTAGAGCCTTTATCTGTGTCATTTAGCCTCCTTTTTTCTCTTGCTGGTGACTTATCTGTGCTATTGACCCCTGTAGGGTGTAATTCTCTTCGTTCCGTCAGTATTGCTTTTAATTCAAAGAAATTGCAACTTGCTCAGTTAAGTGGAAGGGATCTATTGTCTGCTTGGGTCCAATTGTGAATCTACTTTGTAAATGTTAAGTGCCTGTCAGGTGTAATGCAGGCTGTAACAATTCTGAAATCTGTTAATTCACATTTACTTTACTGGTTGGTGGTTGTTTTTGCGGTGTCTCTATTAGGTGTAATGCAGGCTGTAGCAAATTCGCGGTTGGTATTGATGACTTTAAGAAAGTAGTCTATAAGAATTTTAAGTATTTCTATAATTTGACTATTTTGATTTGAATTGTGAGTCATACTAAACAACAGTAACTTCAGGTTTAATGCAGTCTGTAACAAATTTGCCGGTGATAATGATGACTTAAAGAAAGAAGTCTTTAAGTAAGATTAAGAGAAAAAGGAAGGAGTCCATAAGAATTATGTGTTCTCATAAAATGATGTAAAATCAACTTAAATAACTGCAAGTTGTAAGGAGTTTTTAAATGGAAAATATCCACTGACCATGCTATTGGGCGAGAGAAGTTTGTTAAAAATAAAAGTAGCAAGATTCAACAGCCACAGTTTCTGTTTTCTACTTGCCAGATGTGAAGGATAGTTGTGTGGTAAAACTTGATAAACTCTGGGTTTGACATTAGGTTGACGCCACAGTATGTGGGTTTAAGTAAACTGTAAAAGTACTGATAGTAGCTTTTTTTGCTGTACGCATGGTGAGTTGTCAAGAATGTCATGCAGTGATATGTTTTTTTCAATGTTGTTGAGCTGCTTGAGAGCTAAGCTTTTGGAAGTGGCATGAAGCTCCAACGTCCTTTTATTCATAATTTACTTATGGCCTATTTTAATTTTCTATAGTGTTCATGTGGGAATGGAATGGTGATTTAGGGATTTACGCAATTGGTTATATATCTAAGTATGGTATTAGCATTTTGTTTTGTATTCAGATATCTACAGAATTGTGTCATCGAGGTGGTTCTGGCTCTATGCATTGTACATAGATGCCAAAAGCTATTCATTTTGGAGTTGTACAAAAGCAATGGTCCTTGTTTAACTTAGCAGTTGTATGTTATTCCATAATCTATTGTAAAACAATTGCAACTAGATTCCTTAGTCTCACTTTCCTTGTTTGATTGAATGTGTAAGATGATGATTCTTCAAATGCTTCAAAGTAAAAACAAACAACTAGAATAAGGATCCCTAAAGTGGTTTTGAGTTTTGAGTTGACGTTTTATGTGGTTTCTCTATCTTCTTCAACTTAATGGTTTTTGGGTTTCGTTGGTTTCTTCATAGGTTGGTTTGATGTGCTTTTTATGGGTTTGGTAGATTTGAGATCCTCTTCTGGTTTCTAGGCGTTTTTTAGTTGTGTCCTTTTGGTTGGCCTACTTCGTTAACCAGGTGGTGTTGATAGAGTGTGTTTTGTTTAGATAACTATTTGAGGAGTTGATACCCTTCTTTTGTTGCTCATCTTCTTTTACCAATTACCTTGTTTAACCGTCAGGACTTCATCAGTACATTCACCAAGTGACACTTTTTTGTTCTGTACAGGATGCAAGGGAAGAAGTCATCCAAGCATGGTACATGGATGATACTGATGAAGATCAGAGACTTCCTCATCACAAGGAACCTAAGGAATTTGTTTCTCTGCAGCAACTTGATGGTATGTCAAATGCTTTCTAGTTTCTTCAAAGATCATTGCACTTGCATAAGTTGCATATACAAATTTATATGTTACCTTCTCTGTTATCTTGTAGAACTCGGCGTGCTCAGTTGGCGATTAGATGCTGACAACTATGAAACTGATGAGGAACTGAAGAAAATCCGTGAAGCTCGTGGATATTCTTACATGGTAGTTGTCATGAAAATATCAAGTAATTTTAATCTTCTAATGGAAAAGACTAAGTGTTTAGTTTCTGGAGAACATATTCTACCATTGATATGTTGTCAAGTCTTTATGCTCTGTAATTTGTATGTCTTCAGGACTTCTGTGAAGTTTGCCCTGAAAAGCTTCCAAATTATGATGAGAAGATCAAGCATTTCTATGAAGAACACCTGCACACTGATGAAGAGATCCGCTACTGTGTAGCTGGCAGTGGTAGGATAAATATTTCTTTGTTGAGCCTGCATGTTGCATCCTCTTATTTTCCTATTTTAACTACATTTAGGCAAAGAGCTTTAGGAAAGAAGGGGAAAGCTGACACTCTATTTCTGAACTCTGTTGATTTGAAGGTTATTTTGATGTGAGGGATCACAGTGACAAGTGGATTCGCATATGGGTTAAGAAAGGGGCGATGATTGTGTTGCCTGCTGGAAGTTACCATCGCTTTACTCTTGATTCAGACAACTACATTAAGGTATGATGACGATTATGATGATGAAAATGTTTGTAGCATGATGGAATTAAAAATCAAGCTTTTATTGTAATGTATAGCAACGTAAAACTAGATGCGGGGTTATCTATTCTGAAGTTGATTTCAGACTTTCAATGATGAACTTGCTAAATAGAGTTCCACCTTCAATGATAAAATCTTAAGAGTACTATATATTTGGCAGAGCGTGCTTTGTTTAATCATCCTTGGGGCCCACATGATTGGTTATCTGGCTTGCTGGACTAACATAACTGCTGGACTCAGTAAACCTGTCTGTGTGTGTTTGCCTGTTTGGGAGGGCGGGGGGTGGGGGAGTTTGTTTGTTTGCTTACATTAGATTTACATCCTTGTAGGCCATGCGGCTGTTTGTTGGTGATCCAGTTTGGACTCCCCATAACCGTCCCAATGATGATCTACCTGCAAGGTATGGTTTGGCATTCTCGTCATTCTAGAAGTTTACAGGACTTGGAATTATTTTAATCCTTTTATGACTCTTTTCGTTTACAGGAAGGAGTATTTGGCAAATTTTCTGAACAAGCAAACTAATCAAGCTGTTGATGCTACAGCATGAACATCTTCCAGTTCTGCAATAAACATGTGAAAATATATATTATATAATGTAAGTCTATAAAAATAAAAACGGTTACACATGTTGTAGGATTCTGCTGTACTTTGGTTTGTTTCCAAACTGCATACGCTATTGGCTTTGTATACTGCTGTTTGGAGATTTTCTGTTAAAACTTTTTCTGCCATACTTCTGTATAATTACATGCCGCAAGCAATTTTTCTGTTTTTGAATAATTATAGTGAGTTTGGAGTTGGACAACACTTAAAAGTGGAATAGCTTCTTCTAGTGAGAGTCTCCCGTGGTGTAGGTTAAGGCGATTTTCCTTAACATGCGCCTCCCATGAATAGGGGACGAGGCAGGCCACCCAAGAAGAAGAAACGACAGCCGGAAGTGGTGTCGCTGGTGGAGAACGCCTGTGCCAACAAAACCCCCAACAATATGACTACAAATCGCGTTGTTCGCAATCTAAACACCGACCTTGAGGCTATGGCAGTTGAGAAAACCCTAGAAGAAAATGTTACAAAAGCTGTTACAAATGCTTTAGAATCGGCTGTTACGGACCCGAATCAGCGTGAGCTAGCTCAGGAAAAGCTGAATCAATGGCTTAATTTGATTCATTCGAATCCAGCCACGAGGAGGCGTTTCTGGGCTGAAGAGATGGAAGGAAAAACTGATGACGAAGCAGAGCAGGTCCATGAGGATACTCAATCTAGTGATGGGGGGAGCCAACATGTAGCAATGGGTACTCACAATTCAGGTAATCTGAACTCAGCTTGGGATAATTTTGATATATCAAAATTAATAAATGCTGGGAGTAATCTGTCATATGTTCCGCGGGAGCCAACATGTAGCAATGGGTACTCACAATTCAGGTAATCTGAACTCAGCTTGGGATAATTTTGATATATCAAAATTAATAAATGCTGGGAGTAAACTGTCATATGTTCCGCCTGTTAAAAAAGGGGAAATCAAAACCTGCAAAATTGATCCAAGTGATGTGCAATCTGAAATTGATTATTGGAACAATGCTATTATATGCTATGTGTTGGGTTCTTACCCTCCAACTGAAGTTCTTGAGGGCTTTATTCGTAGAGTTTGGGGAAAATATGGCATTGATAAGATGATTAGAATGAAAAATGGTATGATGATTGTGAGATTTGATACTATTGTCGGGAAGGATACTGTCATTAACCTTGGCATTCATCACTTTGACAATAAGCCTTCTATTGTCAAGCCATGGTCCACTGAAACTATATCTATGTCTGATATACACTCAGTCCCTATTTGGATACAATTACCTGAATTAGATGTCTGGTATTGGAGTGCTAGCTCTCTAAGTAAAATAACTAGCCTGCTAGGAAAGCCCATAATGACTGATAAGATGACTGAGACATGAGCAAGGGTGAATTATGCAAGGGTTTTGGTGGAAATGAACATTGGACATGAACTCCCAAAATCTGTCACTTTTGAAGATGAAGAGGGAGATATGATAGAACAGGAGGTTATTTATGAATGGAAGCCTATCAAGTGCTCCTATTGCAAGGGATTTGGGCATGATGAGAGCAAGTGCAGGAAGAAACAAAGAAACACACCTGCTAGGCAGAGACAACAACAACCTAGGCATGGAGCAGGAGAAAATGTGGCCAACACAGGCAACATCACAGAAAATGTCAGGCCTAATGAAGTACCAGTACCAATAGTGACTCCAGTGGGAGATATACAACAGATACAGCATAATGCTAGACAGTCACAACGCACTGAAGGGGTATGGCAACCAGTGCACAGGGGTAAACACACAAATGCAAGAGTTGAAGCACCTGTAGCTATCCCTTTGCAGAATGATTTTGATAGCTTGATAGATGGTGCAGTTGAAGATGAAACTGCTACACATGGAATGAATAAGGAGGTACCACCAACTGAATATGGATAGAATAGCTGCATGGAATATTAGGGGATTAAATTCCCCAAATAAGCAAAAGGAGGTGCGAACCTTTTGCAGCAAGAATAGTATTGGTCTCTGTGGCATTGTGGAGATCAAAGTAAGGCAAGTTAATTTTGAAAAAGTTTACAAAAAATTATGCCCTCAGTGGGACTGTTTTGTTAATTACCCCTCTCATCCAAAAGGGAGAATATGGGTAATCTGGAAGAAGGATATGTTCAGTGTGAATATTGAATGCTTTACCTCACAAATGGTACACTGCCAGGTTAAGCATTTAGCCACAAATAAAGATATGTTTGTTACTTTTATATATGGGGTTAATGACAATGATGGAAGATGAGCTTTGTGGAGATCTCTGTGTGATATTGCAGATACTATGGTCTCACCATGGATTTTACTTGGGGATTTTAACAGTCCCTTGAACCCAGATGACAGAATTGGTGGTATTCCTATTTCCCAAGGTGAACTAAGGGATTTCAGAAAATGCTTAGAAGAGTGCAGCTTGTGTGATATTCCTTGGAAAGGAAGCAGATACTCATGGACAAATAAACATGAGGATACTCCGAGATTATTCTCCAAGATTTAGAGTTCTAGCAAATGAGCATTGGCTTGACACATATCCTGGTGCTGAAGTCATGTTTCTCATTAAAGAGGTCTCTGATCATTGTCCCATGCTTGTGAGTTTCTTCACTTTTAATAAAATTGGAGTAACTCCTTTTCGTTTCTTTGATATGTGGACTAAAACCCTTCACTTCCTTGAGGTGGTCAAAAAGGTCTGGAGTGGAGATTTTAGTGGATGCAGGATGTTTGTCATTGTACAAAAGTTAAAGGCACTAAAGAAACCACTGAAGAAATTGAACAGAGATTCTTTCAGTGACATTCAAGTCAGAGTTGAAAAAGCAAGAGAAGACATGGTTAAAGCTCAATTGGCAATGCATGTAGACCCAACAAACCAAGTCTTACAGGCTTTGGAGAAAACAGCAACAACTGAATTCTGTTCACTAGCAGAAGTTGAAGAATCTTTCTTAAAACAGAAGAGTAAAGCTTCTTGGATTAGCCTTGGAGATCAGAATAACAGATACTTCCATTCTGTTCTCAAGACAAGGAGATCCAAGTATAGAATAAACAGCATCCAGAATAGCAATGGAGATTGGGTATATGACTACCAGAAGGTAGTTGAGCAATTTGTTGAGTACTATAAGGAAATGTTGGGTGAATCAACTACAGTGAGATAGCCTGCAAGTGATTGGATCATGCAAAATGGGAATGTCCTTCAAACAGCTCAGAAAGCTCTTCTCATTCAACCTTTTAGCTGTGATGAAGTCAAACAAGCTCTCTTTTCAATACCATCAGACAAATGCCCTGGTCCTGATGGCTTTAACAGTGGGTTCTTCAAAGCTGCTTGGGAGGTGGTGGGAGATGATATTACCGATGCAGTTCTGGAATTTTTCTATACAGGCAAACTTCTAAAGCAAATAAATGCCACTTCAATCTCTCTGATCTCAAAGGTTGATAATCCTGCATTGCCAAGTGACTATCGTCCTATAGCTTGCTGCAACACTATCTATAAGTGCATTTCAAAGCTCCTTTGCAAAAGGTTAGCTGAAGTACTACCTGACTTGGTTGATGGCAACCAGGGTGCCTTCATCAAAGGACGCTCCATTATACACAATATACTGATAAGTCAGGACCTTATCAGACTTTACAACAGGAAGTCATATGCTTCGCCACGCTGCTTGCTCAAGGTAGATCTCCACAAAGCATACGACATAGTCCATTGGTCTTTTGTGGAGGAGATATTGAAGGGTATGGGATTTTCCTCAAAATTTCGAGGATGGGTGACTCAATGCTTGACATCAGCTAGCTTCTCAATTAATATTAATGGAGAGTTACATGGATATTTCAAAGGTGGGAGAGGGTTAAGGCAGGGCGACCCCATTTCCCCTCTCCTCTTCGTTCTCATTATGGAATACCTCACAAGGGTACTGAAAAAAGCTAGTGAACTCCCTGATTTTCGCTTTCACCCCCTATGCAAAAACATCAAGCTCGTGAATCTGTGTTTCGCTGATGATTTGATGATAGTATGCAAGGCAAACAACAGTTCCCTCACTAGAGTCATGGAGGCTTTCTCTCACTTCTATGATGTTTCTAGGCTGACAGCAAACCAATTGAAGTCACAATTGTACATCAATGGCGTAACAACTAATATGAGGCAGCTGGCTACTCAGATTACAGGATTTACACTTGGAGAATTCCCAATGAAATACCTAGGAATGCCTTTGTCACCTACGAAATGGACAAAGAATGATTGTCAATTCTTGCTAGACAAGATTACATCCAGAATAAGATGTTGGAGCTCTCGACATCTATCCTACATGGGAAGGTGTCAACTTATCAACTCCGTGCTACTATCAACACATGTTTACTGGACCTCTATTTTCTTATTGCCACAAAGTATCCTACATGACATTGTTAAGATATGCAGAGACTTCTTATGGGGAGCCACTGAAGGAAAAAGGAAGATCTCACTTGTAGCATGGGATTCAATTTGTCAACCAAAATCCAAGGGTGGGCTGAATTTTAAGCAATGCAAAATATGGAACATAGTTGCAGTGGCAAAGCTCATGCGGGCTTTAGCAAATAAGGAAGATATACTGTGGGTCCATTGGATTCATAGTATCTATATGAGAGGGCAAGAATTCTGGTCAACCACACTGAGTGCTGACACTAGCTGGTATATCAAAAAAATTCTTGAGATGAGAGGTATGTTCCAGGGAACTAGCTGAAGAGCACAAAATAAACCTTACACCATTTCTACAGGATACAAATGGCTAAGGGGAGATCATCCTGATCTGAAGGAAGCAAACATAATATGAGGGAAAATACATGTGCCTAAGCACAGCTTCGTTTTCTGGCTTACAATACTGAAGAGAATTCTTACTAACGACAGACTGCAGCACTTCAATATAGTGTCTGATGTTGAATGTGTTCTCTGCAAGGCTGCAAATGAAACAGCAGACCACCTGTTTTTTGAATGCTTATGGGTATGTGAACTGCGTAATTTGGTGCTTGATTGGGCAGGGATCACTGGAATGCCTGTTAGGAACTAGATCAATTGGATTATGAGAAGAACCAGATTTACCAAGGCAAAAAAGGCTGTCACCCACGCCTGCACTGGTGCGGTGATTTATCATACTTGGTTAGAACAAAATAAAAGAATTTTCTATAAAGAGAGTAGAACAGTGAGTTTATTAGGCCAGAACATTATGAATGAAATTAAAGTAAGATTGGCAAGCTATAAGCCAACTAGACTACATAATAGAGATAGACAGTACTTAAGTAAGTTTTGTAAATAGTGCCAGTTTCTATTTTTGAGGCTTGGATCTAGCCCTCCCTTAGCTTGTTATCATATACATTTCTGCCAGTTGGTAATTAATTGCACTGATCTTTTACCAAAAAAAAAAATACTTAAAAGTGGAACTTGTGGACCATTCTTTGCACCATAATATATGGAACTTGTGCTCCTCTATACTTCACCTTAGCAGTAACACAGAGCAGAATACAAACTCCTCTTACTGCTATAATTAGGGACGCAATGGCATACGCACATCGGCCCATACATGTGAGCCCCACGTCCAGTTGCAGCATGTTTAGTCATGGGCCGTTTAGTCACTGTAGTCATGTGCCGTTTAGTCACCGTACAGGCCCGGGCCATGGACCTAATCAATTTGGTTCTGTTTCATAAGTTCCAATTCTTTTGGTTCTGCATGTTCCATTCTGATTCGTTCCATTCCAATCCACATGGTCCTAGCAATTTTTCTTTATAATTTTGGCCATCAATTGTTGAATTAGAGTCATGTGGAGGGCTAATCAACTGGATTGCAATTGACGGACAAGCAAAAAACAAAAAAAAAAAAAACTGGATTGCAATTGACGGCCTGGCATCAATCTGTTAGATACTATTCATTGTCTCAAGTAAGGTTGAAGTAAGCAGAGCTTACAGCTAGAACCCTTTGAATTAAGGCCGTAAGATTATCTCCTTGTGTAATTGAGAGGGATGCGAAAATGTTGCATTCTAGTGTAATGGAATGTAATTTCTGTAATAAAAAAAAGTGAAGCTCAATGTTCATTGGTAATATCAATTATACAGAAATCAATATTTTCAAAGAATTAAAAAGAAAGCAAATACTTATGTATTGGAGTAAGCTGTTATGGACATTATTATTATTCCCTCCACTGCTGTTAAGCAAGCTAATTAAGAATCCAGGTGTTTGCTGTTCATGTAAGCTACTTTTCTTTGAAGCTACTTTTCATATATATTTTCTTTTTTCTTCTTACTATATATACCATCTTGTTCATAAAATGTACTTAACTCTCCATAATGAATCAAAATCAAAGAGATGAGCAAATGCTAGATGATGAGGAGGTTCATCAGCTAATGCAATGTCTTCCTAAGGCAACTTTTATGGCTGGTAGGATTCCATTAATCAAATATCAAGGTTTCTGGCATTTAGGTAGTCCAATTAGCTTCAAGAGTGTCCTAGCCTTTCAGAACCACTTCTGAGCTCGTGACACTGATCTTATCATCGCGAGTCACCCAAAAACTGGCACTACCTGGTTGAAATCCCTACTATATGCTATAGTGAATCGTGTTCGTCACCAAATTAACCAAAGCCCTTTGCTTGCCCATCATCCACACGAACTTGTGTACCGTCTAGAGGATGAAATCTATAGCGAAGCTTTTCCCTACCCTCGACCACACCATCTTGATGAATTCTCTTTGCCAAGGCTTTTCTCTACCCACTTGCCTTACATATCCCTTCCTGAATCTATCAAGAGTTCTGGGTGTCGGATTTTGTACATTGGTCGCAATCCATTGGACACCTGCGTCTCACAATGGCACTTTTACCCCAAAGCGGCAAAGAAGATAACACAAGAAGATTTGCAACCCCCTCCGATGGAGAATTACTTTGAGGAGTTTTACAAAGGGAAAATTTTGAATGGGCCTTTCTTCGAACATGCACTTGAATATTGGAACAAGAGCTTAGAGCGACCAGATAAATTGTTGTTTCTTAAGTATGAGGATTTGAAATATGATCCTTTATTTCATTTGAAGAAGTTGGCGGAATTTGTAGGTCTACCATTCTCGTTCCGAGAGGAAAGCCAAGGGGTTGTAGAAGAGATAATAAAGTTGTGCAGCATCGACAATCTCAAAGAACTAGAGGTCAATAAAAATGGTGTAATCAACAAGTTTTTCGAGAAAAATAGTTATTTTCGGAAAGGAGAAGTGGGGGATTGGACTCATTATTTCACCCCTCCAATGATCGAGAGGTTGAAAAACTTGATGGAAAAAAAAAATGGTGGCACTGGTTTATCTTTTAAATTGCTTCCCTAATCAATACCTTAGATCTGCTTGTTTCCTTCATCTATCTGGGGGTAATACCATACACTCTCTAGTTACTTGCTTCTTTCTCCCTTCATTTTTTTCTTTCTCGTTAAAGATTCGATGTTCAACAAATTGTATTCGTACTGTTACGAAATATTTCCTGGAGGTTATTCCACCTTTTTGTATTGTTTCTAACAAATTGTATTCATACTCTTTCTAATATGAATTGTCAAACCTTGAATTAACTTTATGTGAGAACTAGTGTCCGACATTAGAAGATTTGGGAGCGGAGCACTAATATATAAGTCAAGTGTGCTACTCCTATTACCCGTGAATTTAGAATGGGCCTTCAGTTAGCTTGTATGTGGGGTTGTTTTGCTCTTTCCATAGACCTTGTCTAGGCCCGTTTCAAGTTTAATACGTACCTTTGTATACCTTTTTATGGCTTTATGGGCTTATGGCAACTGTAGTGAGCGCACGGGTTTGGCAGATCCAGTCAGCCAACTTCTTAGAGGACTTCGCCTTGGGGCAATCAAGTGATGATTCGTGGTGCATTGATTCGATTTTAGTGCCTTGGGATCTCTAATTTTGAAGGTTACTTAGGGTAAAAATTTTAAAAGAAAAATTAGATAAAAAAAAAAAAAAAAATCATGCAAACTTGGACTAATTTCATCACGGTCAAACTCACAAGTCGAAAAATTGAGCTATACAATCAACAAATCTAAAATCCAAGCACATAGCGCAAAGAACAGATTGCAATAAGAAAGTTTCATTATTATGTTTGTCTAATTAGATGCATGTGTCCATGATTTAGTTTCGTTTTAGATTTTTTCCTTGAATGGTGTAATAGGTATATGCAAGTTGCTAAAGTGAGTGAGGACTTGTGTCTCACATCAAAAAAATTGAGGGAAAAATATAAGTTAAATGGGCTACTCATTTTATAGTCAATTGATTTTAGATTGGACCCTCACTTGACTTATTTATGACACTTCTCTCCTCCTCTATAGGCTTTGTCCAAACCCATTTAAGTTTATTATGGTATCATAGCCCAAATCAGTCAATCTTGCCCCCTTCGGCCTTCCTACAAAAACTTGTGTGGACTTAGTTCATCGTAGACCAATACTTGGAGTCATCCCTTACTTTATCTGGGGCCATCCCCCTCTAAAAGTGGAGCCACCCCTACTTCACCTAGAGCCATCCTCAAATTTATACTTGGCACCACCCCTACTTCACCTGGAGCCACCCCTTACTTCACCTGGAGCCACCCCTCAAAATTATTTCACCTAGAGCCACCCACCTACTTTACCTGGAGCCACCCCCTACTTCACCTGAAGCCACCCCTCAAAATTACTTGATCCACGGTAGACTAAGTCTACACAAGACATGATGCGGCCTTCCCTCCCCAAATTCAGTATCCTAAATGTTCTTTACTAGGCCCAGATTGTCATTCCTAGGTAGTTGGAAAAAGAAATCAACGCTACAGGCCCAAAAAAGACATTTGCGTTTAAGGCCCCGGCCTAATGAAGTGTTAAAGTGAGTGAGAAATCAAAAGTATCAAAGGAGAAATATGAACACATATGGAGTATGTAGGAGTTGGAAAAAGAAAATACAAAATCATAATTTTTTCCTGTAGAAAATTTCATTATGGTCCAATGCACATGATCAAAGTTTCAAGCTACCTTGCCCTTTCACAACCAAATCTAAAATCCAAGCACATGCTAGTGAAGAAAAAATTATAGATCAGACTCCAACCAGACGATTCAATACTTACGTTTGTAAATGAAATATTTTATTGATCACACTTGAAACCATACAATGGCCTTACAAACAAAAAATTATTTCAAGCAATTTGACCTTTTGTTTTGCAAAGTTCTCAGACTTCATCGTAATTCCTTTATATCGTTGGTAGTCTTTTTGCTTGCTCATTGTCTTTAAAATCAAATGTTTTAAAGGTCACAATTGAGAATAGATCATGACAATATCTCCCCATCTTCACCAATTGCCCGCAAAATTCTTTTGATACAATTATTCCATCTAAGAATATGTAATTGTATAACGCTTCACGAGTAGCAACTCTTATATACCTTCTTTCCACAATCAGCTAATAAGGGATTAGCGGATAATGGAGTGGGATCTGGGGCATTTGACGATTGAATGACAATGTTGTGCGTAGCGATTCCAAAAGTGCTCACTAGCGCAACAAATAAAGTGATATACAAGTTTATGATCAAAAACTTTTGACTCCAAAATGTCGATTGAATTTTTTTCCTTTATCGTTCAGTTGGCTTTTACAGTAACAACAAAGGAGAAAATTGTTGGGGAAAGCACACAAATACACAAGCGGAAGCAACAAAGACTTTTTCCCCGGTTGTGATGCAAAGATGAGCAATAACCAATTCAAGCAACCAAACAATATTGAACCAAAATGACAACAGCAAATGGA
Source organism: Tetragonia tetragonoides (assembly GCA_038025085.1). Taxonomy (NCBI): domain Eukaryota; kingdom Viridiplantae; phylum Streptophyta; class Magnoliopsida; order Caryophyllales; family Aizoaceae; genus Tetragonia; species Tetragonia tetragonoides. The sequence continues at coordinate 3,762,548 of CM076147.1, forward strand.
ACTATAAATCAGCCCAAAAAACAGTAAATAAACAAGGAGACGCAAGGATTTACGTGGAAACCCCGATGTGGGGAAAAAACCACGGGACCGTTAACAAACGGTGCCAAAACCTCCACTAATCAACAAATTAACAAGTGGGTACAACAATAGTTCTTCCCTAGATCAACTAGAGGTATTCACAATCATCAAGGATCAACCTTGGCACAACAAGTCTCCCAAATCATCACCCAAAAGAGTGAAAATACAATTTCGTATAAAATAAGAGCTGAATTTAGAAAACTGACTTAGAGAGCTCCAAATGAAATTCTGACCGTTGGATTTGAAGAGGGGGATGTCAGGAACAACGTGCTAAAATCTCGCAACGATCGGAGTTCGCTTGGTCGTCGATCGGGGCGGATTTCTGGGCTGCCAGCACCAAAATTCGTGGGTGGCTCCTCTTCTCTCTCTCCTCTTCTCTTCTAGACTTTTCTCCTGATTTTTTTTTGAGTGTCTAGGCTTTCTCTCTCTTGCACTCAACCCTTCTAACCTTTTGGCTTATAAGGGAAGCCACTTGTGAGTGAATATACGAAATTGCCCTTCACTTAAACATCATATGGATAACCCATATGGTAAGCAAATATAACCCAAATTAATTGGGCTCTTCATCCATGTAGGAGGGATACTCCAACAAATCTCCCCCTCACTCCTACATGGGGGGCTCGACCAAGCCCGTAATCTTTCTACAAACAAGAAGTTTCTCCTTAGGCAAGGCCTTCGTCAACATGTCCGATCCGTTGAGATCGGTGTGAATCTTCACAAGCTCAAATGACTTGTCTTCTGCCGCTTCTCGAATCCAATGATACCTCCTCCGTATGTGTTTGGTTCGGGAATGGTAGGCTGCATTCTTGGCAAGGTGGATGGCACTTTGACTATCACAATAAAGAGGGTACTTGTCTTGTTTCAAACCCAACTCCTCTAGAAAATCTCTCATCCAAATAAACTCCTTGCCAGCTTCAACCGCTGCCATATACTCAGATTCTGTGGTAAACAGAGCAACACACTTTTGCAATTTTGATTGCCATGAAACAGCTCCCCCTGCAATTGTCATCAAGTATCCGGAGGTAGACTTACTAGCATCAATATCACCCGACAAATCAGCATCTGTGTAGCCATCTAACACAGGTTGTCCGGGACCAAAGCATAAACACACTCTAGAAGTACCTCTGAGATACCGCATGATCCACTTTACTGCTGCCCAATACTCCTTACCAGGATTAGACATGAACCTGCTAACAACCCCAATGGCTCCAAAAGGAGAAAACAATAAAGTGCTCACTAGCGCAACAAATAAAGTGATATACAAGTTTATGATCAAAAACTTTTGACTCCAAAATGTCGATTGAATTTTGTTCCTTTTATCTTTCAGTTGGCTTTTACAGTAACAACAAAGGAGAAAATGATCGAGTAGAGCGATGGTGAAATATGAATTGCTATATTGCTCTATTTATATAACGATCAATTTGAGGGAAAAACGTAAAGTTGTTCTTTAATGAGGAAAAACTCAAATTCGCATTTACAAAAGAGGAGTAGTTTTTATATTCGATCAATGAACGAAGTTTAAACATTCATAGCAATTCATATTTCATCGTCGCTCTACTCATTTTCTCTTTTGTATTAGTAATTAAAACAATACTCACATGGAACATTCTTAAGTTAAAGTAAGCAATTTTTTTTTCCAGTAAAGAAAAGAAATTGATTTCATATATACATACAAAGTCCTTATTCTATTCAACGGAATGGTGAAGGATAGTGAGGAACGAAATGTAACAGAACGGTGCGGAATAGAACGAACAATACGGCGCGGATAATGAAAAAAAATGTGAGACAAAATAAAGTACAGATTGTTGAACAAAATATCACGAAATGAAACAGAACAGAATAGAAATAAACGAAATATAACATGTAGACGTTGTGAAGAAAAGAGCCTTACGTTCCCTTTATTTTTAATAGATAAATTCAAACTTACATTCCAGACTACGTACTGGCTGACATCTTCCAAGATCATCAAAGTGAATAAACAAGAATAAGTAAATTTATTTGGGATAGAATCTAAGCGCTCCCAACAAATACAGAGAAGCAACTGGATTATTTTCATGTGTCCATCTCAGTGTGCCTCTATATATGCACTATTCTCTAGCTAGCCTTCTAAACTCTACATACTAACTTATTCAGGCCTGTGATTTTTGTTTGAATCTAATTAATTATCTTTTAATGTGATTCGCAGACTTGCCATGTCCATCGGAGGTTTAATTTTGCCCTTTCAAAGTCAAACAAGAAGACATGGATTCGAGATCATCCCCACGTGAACTTCCCTTCATAATTCATAATGACTATCTTCTCGCATGGACTTATAGACACCTCAAGGGTTGGTCTGGACAACTAGCTAGCTGAGGGACTTAATGCTAATTAATACCCCATGTTCAAGGCGGAACTCAAATCTCCGACCTTAGTTAATTATGTGTGGATGAGTCCCTACCACTCAACCACAATCGATTCCCGTCCTCCTAATTAGTTATATAAGAGATGAGAGTGTTTGAAAAGCTTAAGTAATTCATTTACAGAGGACTGTATTTATACAAGTAGAGAAACCTACAAGTAAGATAACTAAATAATCTAATTATTATATATATATATATATATATATATAAAGGAGGCATTTTCGGGGAGCAATGAGGCATGCCACGTAGGCGAGAATTTTAAAAGCACGCCACCTAAGCGAAGATAAAGACAAAAATTAACTGGTGTAAAACGTTTAGTACTCTTAGAATCCCTACTGTTTAGGATTCTTCAGCTGTGATAGACCTCTAGAGTTTTACAAGAGTTATACTAGATATCTGTCAAATATTTGAAATCAAATATAACTTTTCTACACATCTCAAAAAATAATAACTTTTATACCATCAAATTCACATCGAAAAATACTTTAAAACGAGATGCATATACAATATGTATAAGGAACATGTAAGATCGCAGGTATATGTTGGTTCCCATAAATAAGTAAAAATAATAGTAATAATATTAACAATAAAATTAAGGCTGAAAATACAAAATAAGCAAATATCTTTAACCACCTAAGCGATATTTTTAAGAGCATGCCACATAAGAGAGAATATTAAACAATAAAATTAAAGTAACACATACTCATAACACATACTTTGAACAAAAAAAATAAAAATAAAAAGAAATAGAAATAAGAAAAGAAAAAGAAGTTTTTTCAGACGTTAGTAACTTAGTAATTAGTATACCCAAATCAATTGCCAAATAAAACTATTTTTAACATATCAATCAATATATAATATAAAGAAGTTTCACAGTAATAAAGTTTCGGATGATGAAAAAGAGAGATTGAATTGTGCTAAATAGTTAAGAGTTTTATTGGTGTCAAAACTACTTTATCTTTGTTTAATATTCAAACTCGAATATAACTATCCTACAAATCTTTAAAAATAATAATATTTACACTATCATATTCGTATCGAAAAGTACTTCGAAATGAGATGCATTTATAATATGTTTACAATAAACTTGTTGTAAGATTGTGTTACAATATTAATTTTAGCAGATAAATTTTAAAATATGATATTTACTAATAAAAAAAATAAAAACAACAAAAACATATAAATTTTAACCCGTGCATCCCACAGGCGTCGCGCCACATAGGAATGTTCTAAGCAAGTAAATAAACAAAAAATAAATAAAGGTTAAGAAAATGAAATATAGAGCTTGAGTTGTGATAGACCTCTAGAGTTTTATAAAACATATATTAGATCTCTGTCAAATATTTATAATATCAAATATAAAATTTTCTACATGTCTAACAAAATAATCTTTTATATCATCAGATTCGCATCGAAAAGTACCTTAAAACGATATTCATTTATAATGTGTATAAGAAACATGTAAGATTGGCTTGAAAATAAATTTTAGCAAATATATATGAAGTCAGTGCATGACACAAGTTTGATTACTATGTTGCATCACCTAAGCATTAGTCACAATTTTTTTTTTTTAACTAAAAGCAAGCCACATAAGCCACAAATATATTTTAGAATAATGAAAGATGGAGCATGTATGGTGGCAACCAAACAATTGTAGCCACCGTACCAAAATAAATCTCAGCCGTTGATATTAATCTTGACTATTGATGGACTATTGATTGGATGTACCCTATAAATAACCATAAATAAATATCGGAATTGCCATATCTAAATCTTCAATTAAGGAAATAGAATAAATAATTTAGATTTTGATTAAAGGCTGTATTATCTTGTATGCCATTCCATGCCCCATATGCCATGGCATTTATTAAACACGATATACACCATCATCATCTTAAAATTAATATGACTTAAAAATAAAACATATTAAATTAAACATCACATAAAAATCAAAACATGTTAAATAATATTAACGCCTTTACAAAAATATTTGCACGTACAAAATAATATTGTGCCTCTTTCACATGATCATCTTCATCACCCTCTTGAAGAACTTGGCATGTACATCCCTTATCCCCAGAAAATTAAACTTTCTAATAATTTATATTACACTTAAAATGATTGTAACCATACATGATCATCGTCATCTTTAGTTCTCCTGAACTTCATATTCTTAAATTTGAAGAACTATAATGAATGGCTTAAACATTTCAGATCATGCCCAGAAAATGATTTTAACCATACATGATCATAGTCATCTTTAGTATTCCACTTGGACTGAACTTCATATTCTTAAATTTGAAGATCTATAGTGAATGGCCTAAACATTTCAGATCATGCCCAGAAAATAATCTATGGATTTTAATTATTTAAACCAGTTTCAAATGTATAAACTAAAAAATAAATGGATGAAACATTTAATTTATTGTTTATCTGAAGATCTGTTTCTTAATTATCTGACAACATGAAAAATGTGACAGAAATTTTGATATACATAATGGTAATTGTGAATCCATCGGATTCAAATAATGATGGATGAAGGTTGGTTACGATAATGACTTCACTATGAAGGATGAAAATGAAGGATGAAGATAAATGATCAATCTTGAAGAAAAGGATAGGTTAAAATAATGCCCAACCCGTTTAATTTCCCTTAGTTATTCGGGTCATAAAATACCCACGCCCTAGGTCTTAGTCATATTATTTTCAATTTGCTTAACGCGCCTTGCGTTTCAATAGAGGCGTGCCCACCTCACGCGCAGTCATAATTATTTACGCTGAATAAATGTATTGGTCACACCTTTTATGTTATCTTTTGGAGAAATAAATATTGTATTCTAATATCTTCTTAAGCATTTCATTTATTTTCATATTTATATTCGTAATATAGCATAAAAGTGTACTTTTAAATTGAAGACAAATTAAACACATCGATAAATAGTTACGACCATTAATTTTAAAGATAGCAACCAACAATACATCCAATAAAAGTGAACCGCTGAACTTTCTACTCGGTCAAGTTAAAAACACCATGCCAACAGAATAATTTTTTAAAAATGACATAAAGAGATTTTGAAAATTTGTTCTCCGTTCCAATATACTTCTCCCACTCTCTGCACCATGCATTGTAGCTTGTTGAACGCCTGAAATCCGCGGACTGATGCGCAATATTGTTCCAGTTCTTGCACACCATAGCAAAATTTTTTCTACTGTCAGAGTTATTTAGTTTCGGGAATACATGGAACATGAGGATGTTCTCCATTGATTCACCTTTGATTGAGAACTAATCAGGGAGCCCTTCCGCAACAATTTTCAATTTCTTTACCATCTTTAAATGAAACTGTTGATGGACATTAGTAAGGTTATATTATATTCATTTAAATAATGCATCTTATAATTGAAAAAATCTTAATTACTACGAGAAGGCATACCTGATATTGTTAAGAACAATAAAATATGGCGAGTAGAAACAAGAATTGTGTTTGAATTTTGATACTTTTCATGATGATTTTATTGTGTTTTTATATTGGTAATGAACTTGTGATAATGATAAACGAAGGGTCACGTTTCATCTACTACAGTATTGCTAAATGAAGGGTCACATCGTTTGACTGGATAAACACATAATTATTTTAAGTATTGATTTTAAAGAACATGTTCTCATTAGTCAGGATGCAACTATATACTTATAAATAATTATACGTATAGAAAAATTAATTGTATTTGCTATCGTTTTCTTTATGTGCATAATTATGAATTATTGTTTTCAAGACGAACATATTAATTTTCAACAAGTGTAACATGGAAATTAATTTTCACAAGCACAAGACTGACATTAGAAAAGTTGTGACAGGACATTTGTAGAGTCATGACCATGTCTTACGAAATTATTTATGACGAAAGTTGGCGTGAGCCTAATTTCTTCTGCAAAATTTGAACTAATTGTGGCCTGGATTTTCTCGATTACAGAAAATAATCATAGCTTTTAATTTAGCACGTCAAACCAATCAGTTACATTCCATATATCAAATTGAAAATAATTAAATAAAAAAAAGTGATCCAATAGCTGCATTCTCTGTTTCTCTCAAACCGCCAACTCTCTCCATAACTTCCTTCCTTCCTAACCATCCAGAAAATAACTTCCCTTTTTCCCAGCATAAATTGAATCCGTCCTTGACCTAATCTTCCCACTCAATATCGCCATGGCTTCCTCTGCTTGCCCCCGCCAGGAGCATGAAATAGATTCACATGAATTTTCTCGCCTAGGATTTCCACCTTGTAATTCTGTATCCTACATGATATCAACCTCTGAACAAAAGAATCCCGTCATTATCACTTGTAGCCAGCCTGCTCCATTTGCCAAACCAAACTACAATCTTGACGCAACTGTGTTCTTTACCCAAGACTCTATGGAGATCAGAGAATGTGTTGATTTTCAGATGTTAAGGAAGATACTCTTACATCCAGATTATGTCCCAGAACCTTTGCGCAGCCTACAAATTATGCACAAGGAACTTCTCGTTCCATCATATATCCCTCACTTCTCTGATCTTGAAAGGCACGAATTTTCTGAGACTTGTGTCGCATACTATCTTTGGAAGATACGAAATGATGCAAAAGTGGGGGCTCCAAAACTTATTCCTCAATCTGTTGTAGACCTCCTTGACCCGCCTAACTAATTCCTGAAGTGCCTGTAGAGCCTCTGATGATGAACAGCTACCAACTCATTCGTATTATAATGAGGAGTAATACAAATGAATTGAAGGTCATTCAGACGTCCGGACGCGCTAGGCAAATCAGGGTGTTTGCCACTTGGAAAAAAAATGTTAATGGGACCGGACGAACATCCGCCGTGGAGATCGAGTGGCCAGAGGATTACTTTTATGACCACAAATTAAAAAGTTTAGTGGTTAAGGGGGAGGGATTGAAGCCTCGAAGGTGGGTTGAATGTCCCAAAATTTCAAAAGGCACAAACATTGTTGTCTGGAACTGTAGGGGAATTACTAGAATTACCTTCAAAACCAACCTTGACTCCATCATCCAAGCCTACAAGCCTGAGGTTGTCATCCTTCTGGAGACAAGAGCACGCGGTAAGGACACATGGGAGATATTTAGCGTGGGGCACTTTGATAGGTACTTCCTTGTCGAACCAGTCGGGTTAACTGGTGGTATTGTAGTTCTTTGGTATTCAAACACAATGGAAGTCCACTCAAGGGACCATGGGCAAGCTCAGGCATTTCATGAAGATGTTCAGGTATTACATTCCTTTAAATCATCCATTTACATTATTACTATGGATTACTTTGATTCATTATTCTAATTACCTATCATCTGTAGTTACCATTAGTTTTGATGTCCTTTAAGTACTTTACGTGTGACCATCTACAAGTTTAGTTGTAGTTTCATTATTGTGCCTGCCATAATCCAAGCAATTGCATTTCTTGTTTAGTTGTGACATTTTATTCCTTTAGTTATACCTTTACAAATTCTATTTTTTTTTATAATTGTTTTCTGGTAATTGAATGCATGTAGGCGCTAGGCGTCTGAATTGAAGATTCGGCATGGAAGGGCGGGATTGAGGGCACTTAAACGTTGCAGCAAAGAACCTCATCTTCGTGATATAACTTTAATATTTAAACAACAGTGTGTAGGATGGATTTTAGGTCTATGGTAGTCCATGGTGTGTATAATGGATTCTAGGACACTTTTAGTCCATGATTTTTTTGGTTGTATTTTGGTATCACAATTGGTCAATTGTGATATTTTTGAACTAATTGTAATCGTATAATTATGCTATATATTTGTGAAGTTTCTAATTACATGTCCTTTAATTACTGCAGTCTGTGGTGATCATTTAGATATTTGATTGCGCTATTGATGGAAGTTGTGATATAATTTCAACTAATAGTCCATTAATTATTCTACCTTCTTAAATTTGATATGGGATTGAGATTTTAAAATCGAATTCATTTAGAGGGAAAATATATTAAAACCAATATTTTGTGGAAAAATCTATTTGATTTTAAAATTCAAAATTCATCAATTACTATCGTGAACCTATAAATAAGCATGACCTTCTCTAGGTTTAAGGTCAAGCTACTTTAATTTTCTTTGTATCATCGATTTGCATACCATAGGTACGAAGATTTATTATACAGTTTTTCAGTATTATATTTATATTTTATGCCTATCTTTTTAAAATTCAAGTTATTTGTTACACTAATTTGATTGTTTGTTATTAGAAATTTTGCGGAAGTAATCGGCGTTGCGATTGCTGTGGAGATACAAACTATTTCAAATGTAGGTAGGGATGGTATTGACGACATATTGCGCTCTAATATTATCCCTAAATTGGACTACGAGAGCAAGCACAACTTTGCCCTTAGTTGCAAGCATTGGAATACTCTCGCCCACAAGGCTGAAAAACTTAGAGTTTTAAGGTGGGAGTATGATTATTGGTTTAGACAATGGGAGAATTTCATTGCAAAGGACATTCTTGGGCACAATGCCCTCTATTTGCATTTGATGATTTCTGGCTTTGTTGGTAAGAGACCAACAGGCCTTATCCCTTACTGGGGTGAAAAAGGGTGGTGGGAGGAATGACCATTTGTTGCGTATTTTTCGTTTAATCAATTGTATCTAACTATGATTGGTTGCACTTGGACATTAGGTTGGTCACGGACGACATTTCAATAATATGGAATAAATTGGGGGCACTTGGAAGATTATTTGGTCACGGATGATATTTCAATAATATGGCTTTTTTTAATTTATGCATTCTGCAAATAAATTCTAGATACGTTTTCCCTTATAGTGTTAAGTGACTTAATTAAATTGGGGAACTGAAAGTTTAAAATCCAATCACTGCATCACTATTTGTATGTGATAGATTCAATCAATCAAATCAACAATCATGACTAAAAATACTTATTGTTGCATGTTGTAAGTTTGTTTTGCTGAACTTTCACATCCTTGGAAATTTCACCCTCCACCCTCCCATTTTTTATATTCAGCGAATCAAATTAAATATTTGTTCTTCCAAGAAGACACTTAAACCGCCATCAATATTCCATTAAACGTGTAAATAAATAAATGACCACCTACACTGTAATCATAGATATTTTTACTTAGTCATTGGATATAAATGGTTGTGGTTAAAAAGAGGGTCTCCCCTATATAATAACTACCTTAAGGTCTCCCCTCATCATCCCTGTTTACCAAAAATTGCCTCATCATCCCTCCCCTCCAAAAGAAACTGCCTCTCCCTGTTTATAAAAACTGCCTCTCTTGGTTTATCAAACTGCCTCTCTCTATTTATCAAAACTACCTTATCCCTGTTTATCAAAAAAACAAACTGCCATATCCCCACCTATATAATAACATTCTCACCCTTCACAACTACGAAGACCAAACCAGCATCATTTATCCATGAATTTTAATGGAGAGTTGTACGAGATATTTACATGGCTCGCTGCCAAAGCCCTTCTCAGACTATCAATTGTAGCCAAACCTTTGTTAGATTATCTCCAAATTCCTTATTTCATTGAGAGACAATGCATGAACTCAATGAAGAAGAATGATGTTTCATTCTTCATGGAAGAAGATGTCGTTTCTCCAAACAGATATACGGGCATAGAACTCGTTACCTTACCTGGAAACGCCTCCTCCGTTGGTATTCCACATAGTTCCCTTGATTGGTTAACTAGCAAAAAGGGGAATTTATGGCTCTGCAAATGGGCTAGTTCTTTGCGGGGCCAAAACTTACAATGGTTCCACTGAACTACTCCTATGTAATCCTGTAACGAGAAGATGGTTGCCCATAGCATTGGCTCCAACGGAGATTTCTGAAATGTATCATGATCGTAGTGTGAATGTCGTTCTGTTGTGCGGAGGCAGAGGTAATGAAACAAAAAAAATTTCCTTGGATTTTACGCTTTTGTTATTTGAATATTTACTTCTTGCTACTACGGGTAAGTGGATAGACACAGCCACTGTTCATGCCTTAGATGAAGAGAGTAATTGGGTTATTAAGGGGCAGGACATTCGCATGGGTTTAGATTTCCATAAACCTGTTTATTGCACTGATGACATCCTATATCTGATGTCCGACTGTGGAAACTATATTACTGAACAATCTGACTATTATTGGCCATACATTTTTTGCTACAGTGTTTCAATTGGTAGTTCATGGATGATGCAAATACCTGAAGAAGCTCGGGAAAATGGAGGAGTCCATCAAAAGATGGGCATTTTTGGATGGAACTTCATAGGAAGTGGAAGCGGTTCTTTTGAGTCTCTATGCCTTGTGGAATTGTCATCATCAACACCGGTCCTTAAGATTTGGGTTCACACTAATGACCAAAATGGGAAATCCTGGTCCCCCCTGACCAATGTTGATATTGGTCACCATGTTGGACTCAACGAACCAATTCCTTTCAGCATCAGTTTTATGGTTCTTGGAAAAACTTTGGTCTTTTCAGTCGCTCGCAATGTTTACTGCTATTGTTTGGAGGGCGATGATGTGGGGAAGGAACAAAGGATATGCGAAATTAATAATTCAGGCGACTACGTACACTTCACACCCTACTCTTGTACTCTTCGCCCTTGTCGCAAGGACACCACAACAGCAGCACACCAGATGACGACCTTGGACTATCAGTGGTTATGAATTGTATTCCTCCTAGTGATATGAATTGTATTTCTTAAACTACTGTTTTAATTATGTATTTCTTAAACTACTGTTTTAGTTCCGTATTTCTTAAACTACTGTTTTTGTTCCTATGAATTGTATGCAATCTATTTTAGACTTACTTGAACTTCTCTTTATTATAAATGTCCTTTAATACATATTTTTGTGTTGTCTATTTTCAATGTATATTGGTAGCATGACATCTACACAAGTTTTACAACACTAAGTATAACCGTTTCGGTAGTAAACGATGACCAATTCTTAACTCCATAAAACATATGGAAAAATGACTATGTTCTTATTTTTTGTGACCATTAACCATGCTTAACTACGTATAACGTTTTTCGAAATAGATCATGACCAAATTTGTAACTGCATAACACATTTTGCAAAAATCACTATGTTCTTATTTTTTGTGACCATTAACCATGTTACAAGTTACATTTCTACCTCCAGAATAACGATATTCCAAAAATCATTCAAAAGAACACTTAGAAGGCTAAACTTGATCATCTTCGTTGGACTTTATCTTCCTTATTGTTTCCCCATCTTGAACCCAATACGGCTTACAATGCACCGGTTTCTGCCCAACAAAACCCACCCACATATGCAGATAAAGAGCATTGTGCTCAATTATGTCTTCAGCCAAAAAATTATGCCATTTTCTACGACCATAAAACTGTCAATTTCTCTTTGATAGTAAAAAGGCAATGCTATCGTGTACGAGAAAGTACCAATGCTTGCAAGTTGAAGCAACATTCTTCTTAGTGCCATCGTCCAGTTTTGGGATTATATGGAACTTCATGACATCATCAATACCTGGAAACCGATCTGCAAGGGGGATAGACACACAATCCACATCCATCTTAATCCTTTTTGATTGTCTCTCCATCTGAACGATAAACATGTTATTAAAAATAATAGGCCTGGTTAAAAATCGTCAGTTTGGAGCAGTACTTAACCTTAGAAATAACTTACTTGATAAACAAAGATAAACAAAGGTAAACCTCAGAAATAACTTACATGATACTTCAAAATTGACCTGTTCTACTTGTCAAATCCAAAGGAAGCGTTTGATGGAGATGAAGCGCAAAGTCTGTTAGGAATTTGATTTTTAAGTAGAGAGAGGTGAAGTAGGCAAGTACTTATTTAGAACTGGAAAAGTGGCAAAACTTAAATTAGAATTGATTGTGATGACAAATACTTTCATTATATTGGCATATTTGTGGTTCAAAATTTCAAAATTTTGAAATAAAGATTTCATATTTTTCCCCAAAATATATATCTCAAATTTTTTTGTCGCTAAATATATGTGGTTCAAATATTTCAAAATTTTTAAAGATTTTAAATTTTCCAGAACATAGATTTGAAAATACGATTAATATAGTTATTATTGATTCGTAATCCAATATTTTTAGTAAAGATTTTCATGTATAATTACAACTGTTTTTGCGTCGCAAATTTCGAAGTATTTTTACTTCCAGTATTTTTGAAAGCAAAGTGGGATTATATAAGTGATTCAAACGAATAATCGTCGTCAAAAGAAATCATGATAAGTCATAACTAGATATTGTTTAGGTAATAACCATAGAGTTTATGGACTATAACATATCAGGAATAATTAATACAATAGATGGACCAAAGGAACAAAGACACTACTCGTCCCGTATGTTGATAAGATGTTATCATACACATTGCTTACACTACGGGGCTCATTTAGAAGATTTTCGTCGGTGTCCAATCATAATCTTGGGGTTGAGAGTCCAATGTCTCCACCACACTGGAATTTTCAACCTACATACGTAATAATAGGATAAGAAAGTGAAATAATCAAAGATAATATTGTATACAATTAACTTGAAGAATAGTTTTATCATGTTACCTTCCAAATGTCTCCTACTTCATATGTATTTGACATCTTGTCCTTTAGGTAGTCAAATATGGGTTTTGACTTATATGGTTGTTGACCGTTTGATGCATCACCACCATTTGAGCTCGGACTGCCATCTGGCATTTCATTCAAGTCAAAATTGTGCTTGGTTGGCTTTGCTGCAGCAGTATTCTTTCCATGAAGTAGACAATTCTGTTGTGTATGGCCTTGCATTTCACACTTCGAACAAGTCTTTCGCTTCCCTTTAACTGGACCTCGTCCTTGTAATTTCTCCGGATCACCAATACCGTATATGATTTTTTCAGTATCCCGCCGATTATTTCTTTTCGCCTTCCCTTGTGCCACGTTAATTATTACCTTCGCGTACATGTCTTGTGTATCTTGCCACGTCGGTACTGTCTGTGCTGCATCATGGTTAGCTCTGAAGGAAAGTGCGTTAAGATTTGCAAATCTCGCCAACACTGATGCCTCGTCATCTCCCTCAATTGTCCGGTTGACCTCATTCCCTTCCTTGGCCCCAACAGTCCATCTTCGAAGTATGCAACCCCTAGGAATCTCGGTCATATGTTCATATTTCATGACAGCAAACATGTGGCGGCATGGAAAGCCGACCGTATCCAATTTCATGCAACAATAATGCATTATATCTAGGCTCACATGATAAATGACAATATACCATGTTTCCTTTGACTTTGCACTGTTAAGCCAATATACATATAATGGCGCTCCATCACTTTTGGGTTTCCTGTTCTTAACCATATACCTATCTTCAAATGCCAACTCTAGACATACAATATTAAATGCGTATCGTGTATATACCTTTGCTGCAAAGTTTTTTAACCTCAGATTGGGTTCCTTCGTTACGGGATATGTATGCATGGATACATAATCCTGCTTCCCTTCGGTGAATCGGAGGCCTTGTAGCACTTGATCATACAAGTCAACAAAAATGTATAAATAAATTTTTTGGTCCATCATAGTTTTTACTTGTTTATGCATTGCCTAACATCGCTGAGTGCTTCTCATACCTGCAACAATACAACTTTAGTCACAACTGCATTCCTACTTAGTTATACTTAACTTTGTCATTTTACTTACCTGCGAAAAATTTCCCACGTAGATAAGCTTCAACCCATTTGTCCTTGTTGCCATATAGCTCAGTCACCCATTATTCCTCCTCAACGCCAAAATGTGTTACAAGTTCCTTCCAACCCAATTCAAAAGACTCCTTATTTCAGTACTTATCTACACATTTCATGAAACCCTGTGCAAATTCAATACCACCATTTGACTTCACATTCCGCATTAGGTGTCACAAACAGAGCCTGTGTTGTGTACGAGGCAATCCATCTCTTATAGCCTTCGCGATTGCCTTATCTCCGTCAGTTATAACTATCCGTGGCTCTAGTCCGTCCTCTGCTTTCACCAACTGCTTTAACACCCTGTCAAACGATTCTGAGCTCTCATTAACAACCAGTGCACATCCAAATGAAACAGTCATAAAATGGTGATTTACTCCTACAATCATGACAAAGGGCTTGTTGTATGCGTTGCATTTGTAAGTAGTGTCAAACGCCACAACATGACCGAATGTCTTGTAGTCAATGCGTGAAATTCCGTCACACCAAAACAATTTATGAAGCCTATTTTGGTTATCACGAGTATACTCAATGAAGAATGTTGGATCTGATTGTTGCCTACCTTTGAGGTATGCCATAATTGCTTCACTATCACCATCTACCACTAGTTCCGCCTTAATCTCCTTGGCAAATGCATCCAGGTCCTCTTTTAGGTACCCCACACTTTCTGGGTCTCCCCCCCCCCGTACAAGACTTCGCATGATGCTACATGTTGGAACACCTGCTTTGCGTAAGTGCCTTATGGTAATCTTATCTACTTCTGGTATCACCCTGTGAGACCTATGAAATAGAAAATAGAAATGATTAGTAACGATAGAACATTATCCGTTATAACTAATGGTGTTATTAGTCAGTACCTATCATATGGTACATGTTGTGGCAGCAGAAGGTCATGATTGTGCTCCGTAGAAAACGCTGCCACGACCCAGTTTGAGTCTTTAACAACATACTTGAACCGTATGAAAGCTTTGCACCCACATCTTGTTAATCGTTTTGGGGTCCTTTGCCTGTTTTTGTTTTCTAAATGCTTTTTATCTCGGAATCTGTTCCTATTGCACACAATTCTTCTTGATGTAAAATAGTCACTATTCCTACTTTTATGCACACTTTTCAACCGAACCCCGAATCCCGTAACCTTCCCGTATATCCTATAGAACTCAATACAAACATCCATTGATCCAAAGCAAAGCTGTTTAATTTCTTATTCTCCAAAATCTGCTAAATTCTTTTCTATTGCATCCCATGTGGCATTGTCAAAATAATTATCAAGTGACTTTACAGGAAGATCCTCATCATCAGATGATTCATCATCATCATCATCACCTGAATTATCTTCTGAGGAGTTCTCTACATCATCACTTACGTCGATAATATCAGGTTCCGTCCGATTCTCCATGATTAACTGCATGACAACCGGTTATGTAAAGCTACTTATTACTCTTTATCGATTTAAATAAAGATCAAAACAAGTTGCAATTATTTAAATAAATATTGAAATTCAAGCACAAAACAAGTATTATATTTATATCAAATGGAAGCAATTATTAAACATATTCTGAATCCATGCCATACTTGTTACGCCGCCAATTTGAACCACAAAGCCCTAATTTGTTTGATTTACTTATAAACTCAAATTATAAATTTTGAAGCATTATAAGTGTGAATAATGTAGGTCGTGTGACAAAATAAGTATGACTAAATAAGCTTCTGTAGGTCGTAAGGGTATCTGATATTATTTTGGGCCCATTTAAGTACTTTATGGGATATTATTGGGCCACAACTACCGGGAAGTAATGCCCAATTTTTTTTATTGTTTTAATTTTTTTAGAAAACTTAATAACCATTTTGAATTTCAAATACGCATTAGAGGAAAACACAATCCCCTCCTCCAACCCAAAAAACTCAATAACTCCTCTTGCTAAAATCTCCAACCATAACTCACTGTTAAAGTTTGTTTGTTCAAAATCGTCTGGGTTTGAAGTTGCTCCAATAGTTCTCCAACCCAATCTTTGTGATTGTAAGTAATCTATATTTCTCCATCTTTCTCTTTCTCTCTATCTCTCTGTCTCTCTGTCTCTCCGTCTCTCCGTCTCTATCGTTTAATTTATCATATGATTATGGGTTGCATGTACAAATTTTTGTTACTACTTGCAAAATTGAGGGTTTTTGTTGTATTGCATGAATAAAATACTGGTGGATTTTAGATATGTTGTTGGATTTTGATTATTTTGTTTAGCCCTAATGTGTAAAACTTTTCGCCGAAATACAGTTTCGGAAAAAAAGCTTTGAAAATCGGATGTTTTATTTCTTCATGCAAATTTGAAATTAGGTTTACATAATTTCAAGTGAATACAGTTAGGGAGTACTTAAATTTATGTTTGGGTATAAGCATACCATTTACGATTTAGAATTTCAATGTGCAGAACTCAGTCCATCATGTCAACCAAGAAAAAATCTCAAACTAGGTATGTTTTGTTGATTATGGTTTTATCATTTTCCAAATCGAGAAAAGGAGCTTGTATTCAAAATCAAAAATTAAATTGACATTGACACTACTTGTTTTAATTTTCCAGGGAGAAAGATCAAGGTGGGGGTAAAAAATCTAAACTTTCGAGTGGGACACCAAATAGGGACGATTGGGTAGCACCTATAAATATGAAAAGCGTTTTACAGGTGCTAAAACACTTTTCTAAGTCAGAAGAAAAGAAGGCCGTTTTAGATGAGTTTGGATTTCAATGTTTGTGGAATTATAAATTTAAGAGTATAAGGCGATGTATGTGTTCATGGATCATAAACAATTTTGATGTATCAACACATATCCTGACTGTTGATGGTAAAGATACCATTTTATCCACAAAGCATGTTGAATATATGCTGGGGTTTAAGAATATAGGGATGGATGTGAAGGAGTTGGAGGAGGATTTGGTAGATGGTTACTCTGACTATTTGGATATGAATATTCGTCAAATGGTAAAGTCGCTTAGAAGTCTGCCTGCAAAAGACGAGAAATTCTCGAAAATATTAATAATGTTTTTGATGACTGCTTTATTTTCCCCAACTGTGAATGAAACCCCGAAGAAAGAGTGGCTCCATCTCCTTCTGGATACAAGTCGCATCCATCGATTCAACTGGGCGAAGTTCATTTATGATAGTGCTGTAGCTGCAGTCAAACACTACAAAGACAATCAGACATTATACATCGAGGGATGCGTTCTATTTTTCATGGTAATCAACAAAACTGTTCTTATTTGTTAGTTGAATCGACAAACATACTAATACCTTCTGCTTTACAGATGTTGTTCTGTGAGTATTCAAATGAACGACCATTGGATAATGCTTGGAAGAATCAACCCCTTAGGGTAGGTCACTGGGATGATACAAATATAAGGGCTTTGAACACGTTTATTGTCAACGAAACAGGGGGCTATAATGTTCCAAAGGTCAGTTACAGATGTGTTGTTTTGTCTTGGTATATTTAATCATAGGTCATGTAATATACAATGTTTGGGCATGATATTTATAAGGTTTGGTCAGTTTTAGTTGAGATGTATATTCATGATTTCGCAATTTCAATAATGCAGTGTTTTCCTAAAATGTGATTCTATTTGGTTATGATTTTAATATGGTTTAGTCAGTT
The DNA here is from genome assembly GCA_038025085.1 of Tetragonia tetragonoides. Classification (NCBI taxonomy): domain Eukaryota; kingdom Viridiplantae; phylum Streptophyta; class Magnoliopsida; order Caryophyllales; family Aizoaceae; genus Tetragonia; species Tetragonia tetragonoides. The sequence goes on from CM076147.1 coordinate 3,780,381, forward strand.
GTGATCTGGACTGTTCTCATTAATGTAGACCACAGCATTGTACCTAAACGATTTTGTTGTCTAACAGTTGATGGACAGATTAGAGAGGATGCAACAAGCCGAATATCATCATTAGAAACTCAATTTACAATGATGCATGATGAACTAATCGGCATTAAAAATGATCTGGATGTTGATAATCAGAAGGTTTTAACAGAAATTGGAGATTTGAAGACACAAGTGGCTGAATTGATAAAGGTGGTGTCCAAACTGTCACCAGGTTCTAGTTCACCAATGACGCGTAAAGGTATCAATGTTTACACTCCCTGTATTTGTATATATTATGGATTATTTTGATGTTGACGTGAATTGAATGTTTCAAAATTATTGATCCTAATACAGCAAAGAAGGAGTTGTTAGAGAAAGAAATTGAGGAGCTGGATGAAGAAAGCGAGGAAGATGAAGAAGAAGCAGAAGATGAAGAAGATGCAGAAGATGATGAAGAAGCAGATTATGAAGAAGAAGCAGAAGATGAAGACATTAATGATGAGGATCCATCTGAAGGGTAGGGGAAGGAAGGGTAGGGAAAGAAAGAGGGGGAGCAGGCAAATAATGAAGGGTAGGGGAAGGAAAAGGGGTCTTGCAGAATGTATTTCCAAGGACACTGTTGTCAAAGATATAAATGACACTGGTGACAATGATCTCTATGACATTGGTGACAATGATCTCTATGACACTGGTGTCTTTGATAATCTGAAAGGTGTTGTGGAGAAAGTTGTTACTAACATTGACAAAGAGGAGAAAGAGAATAAGGAGAAGAAGGAAAAAGAGGACAGGGAGGCCGAGGAACAAGAGAAGAGGGAGGCAAAGGAGAAGAAGGAAAAAGAGGACAGGGAGGCCAAGGAGAAGAAGGACAAAAAGGACAGGGAGGCCAAGGAGAAGAAGGATAAAGAATTGAAGGACAGAAAGGAGAGGGAGGCCAAGGAGAAGAAGGACAAAGAATTGAAGGAGAGAAAGGAGAGGGAGGCCAAGGAGAAGAAGGACAAAGAATTGAAGGAGAGAAAGGAGAGGGAGGCCAAGGAGAAGAAGGAACAAGAGGACAGGGAGTTACAACAGAAGAAGGAAGAAGATGAGAAGGAGTTGAATGAAAAGAAGGAGAGGGAGTTGAAGGAGTTAAAGGAGAATAAGGAGAGGGATCTGAAGGAGAAGAAGGAGAGGGATCTGAAGGAGAAGAAGGAGAAATAATTGAAGGAGAAGAAGGAGAAAGAGTTGAAAGCTCAGAAGGAGAAGAAGGATAAAGACTTCAAAGCTCAGAAGGAGAAGAAGGATAAAGACTTGAAAGCTCAGAAGGATAGAGAGTTGAAGGAAAAGAAGGAAAAAGAGTTGAAGGAGAAGAAGGAAAAAGAGGAGCTGGCGTTAAAGGCGAAGAAGGAAAAAGAATTGAAGAACAAGAAGGAGAAAGAGTTGAAAGCACAGAAGGAGAAAGAGTTGAAGGAGAAGAAGGATAGGGACCTGAAGGAGAAGAAGGAGAAAGAGAAGAAGGAAAAAGAGAAGAAGGACAAAGAGATGAAGGACAAAGAAATGAATGAGAAGAAGGAAAGGGAGCTGAAAGAGAAGGAGGAGAGGGAGCTGAAAGAGAAGCAGTACAAGGAATATGAGGAGGATAAGGATAGTGAAGAGGAAGAAGAGGACAATGACGATGATGATGGCAACAATGATGAGAAAAAGGATGATGATAACAAAATGAGGAGGATAAGGATGATGATGATACTGATGATGTAAAACATCAGGTCACAGATGAGGAGACAAATGAAGAGGAAAAGGATAAGGATGTGAATGATGAAGACACAAATCAGGATAAAACTGTTGAGGGAATGGATGTTGATAACACTGAAGACACAAATATGGGGGGCAACAAGAAAGATGATGACATCAAGAAGGAACATGTTGTGGTGGAAGAAAAAAAGGAAGAGAGGTAGGCCAAGGAAAAATTTAGATAGTTAGAATGTATCGTCATCTTCTGTAATGAGTGTTGAGGTATTTCCCTTATGAACGATACCAGTTGGCTATAATGTTGCAGTTTGATTCCTTGATGCTAATTAGGATTTTTGCAGGAACACGATTTTATCAGTAAGTCTTCTAAATTACAGTATCGAACTACCATTTCAAAGATAAAACACTTGATCAAGGATGTGGCTGAGGATGACAAAAAAATAATTCACAATGTGTTTGATGAAAAGAAACCAATGAGGTATTTGTTTTCACAGTTTTACGTTTAGTTATAACCAAAGTATCATATAGTCACAATGTGAAACATTTTTCCTGTAGCGATATACTGCTAAGTCTCGAGGATATTTCTGTATCGAGGAGTGAATTGAGAAGTTTATACCCTGGAAAAGATGTAGACGGTTTTGTAAGTGTAATGTGTACTTATCATAATTATATAGTGGTTGTTGGGTAGTTGAGATGTGCTAACTAATTTCTATGTGATATACTTCAGATTATTAACTACGTAGGCATTGATAAGGCCCTATCAGACCCAGGTGTTATGTTTGTGCCATCTTTCCAAGTGAGTACTGTTTAAGTGAAATTAAATAACATAAATTGCATAATTTATTACGAAAGTCTTTATTCAATCTATTTTTTGCAGATTAAAACTAAGACTGTAGCTGGAAACATAGATGATGTATTTTCATATGATGTGGTTCGCCAGCCATCACTGATACCCATAAATCCAAAGGGGGTTAAGACGGTAATAATAATTGGCTGGAAACTATGTTTTGGATGTGTAGAGATTCTATACATTAATCTTTTGCATTTCAGATTTACATACCAATGCATTTGGAGAAACCACATAACCATTGGTTCTTATGCGTGGTCAACTTTACTCAAAGCAAAGTTTACATTCTTGACTCTTTGGCAAAGCATAGCAATGTGAAGACCAGTCATTTAAAGGATTGCGTTGAAGTGGTAAATAATATGATTTTTATCTGATCAAAAATTGTTATAAGTCACTATGTCACATAATATCTTGTTATGAACCAGGTCAAACTAGTGTGGGATATGGTGGAGCCAATTGGAAAAGGTTATCAATGGATGCAAATGATGACAAAGTTCGGCACTGAATGGTTAGATGTGCCACAACAAGAAAATGGGTAATTTTGCATATATTTCTTTGCGTAACAGTAAAAATTTGTTTTTCTCCTTGTGTAAAATTACATCCCAATTGTTCAAATTTCTTAATTTACAGATATGATTGCGGTGTATTTGTTCTAAAGTGGATTGAAGCTGATCGTCAAGGGTTATGGACAAACAAGAAGTACTTCCATGTAAAAAACATCTATTGTTTGCTGAGTTTATCTTTCAACCATAATTTTGCACTTGGTTAACTTAAACAATATTAATATTTCTGTTTCCACGATTTGGACAAGTATCGTTTGGATCTGTTGTGTCGACTAATTAAAGGGGAACGTAACATGTGCAAAGGCGATGCCGTGGATAAAGGCCAAGGGCGACGACAAGGAATCGTCGAAATGAGGGACAAATGCAATGAAATTGACTACTAGAATAGTTACTATTATTGTAATATTAGGTGCGGTTAAAATAATAATAAGTTAGAATGTATAAAATGTAGAATATTATCTGTTGTATTATTATTGCACCAAGGTTATGTACTAATATGTGCCTATCATTTCCCTTAGTTGTCACAATTATAAAATGTTTAAAACCTTTTGGCTCTTCATGTATGGAACATGTTGTAGTAATATTGGATACAGTGCACTAATTGTTTGGTCAATACGTATGAAAAGTACTATATTATCTGTTTTTTGATAATTTCACAAATGTTTACCCTCTTGGCTATTGCAATAATGATTTCACAGTTGCACTACAGGATGGGAGTTGACTTATACTTGTATTATCTCTAAGTCAACTCCCCTCTTGTAGGGCAAATTAAATAGATTAGTGAAACAATGGTTACAACTATACTAATGTTAGTCGCAACTCAATAAGGCAACACCATCCATATTGAAAGCAAAAAACAATAATAACTTCCTATCAATAAAGCACTCATATTCATAAAATTTGGAATTAAAATAGTTCATCTATTACAAAATATATCTCTTCAATTGAAGGCATTATTATTCTGGAGTAACTTCATCCCACCATCCATTATTCGCCCAGTGAGGATCCCCTTCATTATCTGTCTTCTTACCAACATATCCAAATGTATGACGAAAATAAACTCCATTATGTTCTATGATATCCTTGAGAATAAAGTCGTCATATCTCGCTCCCCAGTCCATGTGCCGCTTATCCATGATCCATTCCTCCGACTGTTCAGAAAGTTTTTCCCATCTCTTGCAAACTTTAGAAAAATTTTGACAGTCGGGCAGAAAATACTGGAGCTTGGGAAATACATAATGGATGAGTATGTCATCCATGGCAGCATTATCTGGAAAGACAAACTCTGGACCATCAACCTTCTGCCTCTTAGAATCATTCTCCATTAACGTTAGTTTGAAAGTGGAGGGGAGGGAATGAAATAAAAACGATGGATAATGAAGTGAAATTTAAAATGTGGGTGAATAGATTGTTGGGACGTGCTCCCTTATTTAAAGGGCTTTTTGGGATGGATTTCCAAGCGTCACGACGTTTTACTTGTGGAAGGAATGTTTCTGTAATGTTTAATTTTGAAAAATGAATACTAAGGGTCACAACTGTTCATTTATTATTATTCGCTTCTCTTGGGAAAAAAAATCCTTTATTTAACATGTTTTATTGTTTATTTTCTCAATACGATAGTATATTCTAAAATTCAATTTTCAAATTTAAACGAAATTCTCAAAGTGGGAAACAAGGTTATGACCAAACATATAATATGAATGGAAGATCTTTATACTTATTTAAAATCGTTTGACTTTTATGTTTGTGGTAGAAGTTATATACTTGCATTTTTATACAGATCTTTTTCCAAAATTATTGTACTAGTGAAATATTAGTACAATATTTCGGTTTTGATTTTGTTCCTTTAATTATTCTCATTTCCTAAATTTGAATTTCGATTAAGTTCCCTTTAAAATATAGGGGAGGAGGGGGGATTTTAAACATAAAATTTAACTGAAATGTAGAATTACCTTGGAAGTAGCACCTCCCCTATATTTTTCCAACCAATCAAAAATATTTCTTTTTAAATAACCACCTTTTAATGGTTGTGGTTATGTGGTTTCTTTTTAATATTTAACACTAACATATGATTTTAATGGTCGTGGCTAAATTAGGGTTTATGCTGTGCCCATTACTTCACAATATAAATACTGCACCATCTATAGCTTAGACACGTCCCTTATAACTTCTAATTTCAGTTAACAATTCCCTTTCACCCACCAGAAGAAACAAACTATCTAAATTCTTTTAGCCATGGGTTACAATGGAGAGTTGTACGAGATTTTTTCATAGCTCCCTGCTAAATCACTGATTAAATTTTCAATTGTAGCAAAACCTTGTTTAGAGTATCTGAGTGTCCCTAACTTTATTGAGAAACACTGCCAAAATTCAATGAAGAAGAATGATGTATCATTCTTCATGGAAGAAGATGTCTTTCAGACATACAGGGTAAATACCCAACTTGTGACCTTACCTGGGATCGACTCCTGTCATGGTGTTCCAATTAGCTCTCTAGCTTGGCTGAAGAGCAAGGGACGCATTTTGTCTTCTGCAAATGGTCTTCAGGTGATCAGTTGAATTGTTTATTTGTAATCCTGCAACAAGAACATGGTTGCCCATAGCATTGCCAAGCGAGGAGATTGCTGAAAGGTCTAAATATTATGATCTCAACGTCGTTATGTTGTGCAGATCAGGTAATGAATCACAGAAGTTTCCATTAGATTTTACGCTTTTGTTTTTTGATTATAAACACTATGACTATGAATGGGTAAAGACTGCCAACGTCTATGATTTAGATGAAGAGGGTAATTGGGTACTTGGGCATGAGGATGTTTACATGAGCAGCCGAGGGCTTAAATTCGATAAATCTCTGTATTGCAAAGACAACGGACTATATCTGCTATCTGACAATGGCAACTATTTAACTGCTGATTCTAAGTATTATTGGCCGTACATAGTTTGTTATGATGTATCCATTGGTACATCGAGGATGCTAGAATTGGCAGAAAAAGCCCGGGAAAATATATGGGATGCAAACATTGGCATTTTTGGATGGAACATGAATGGAAGTGGAAACGATTGTTTTGACTCACTATGCTTTGTAAAGTCAACAACTTCGCTCATTATGGTTTGGGTTCTCAAAGTTGACCAACCTTCAAAACACTGGTCACACCTGACTAATTTGGACATTGGTCATGATGTGCAAATCAACAACCCATTCTCTCCAACCATCAGTATTATAGTTCTAGGCAAAAACTTGATATTTGCATACGAAGGCTATATTTACTCTTTTGGATTGGAGGGCAATGATGAGGGAAATTATCAAAAGATTTGCAATAGCAATTGTTCATCCATGTTTGTACGCTTCATACAATACTCGGCCACTCTTCGCCCTTGTCGTAAGAACCCCAGATCAGCAGCACTCTCTATGACGACTGTCAAATTGTTTTGGAAGTGATGTATTTTTAAAGTCTTTTTTTGGTGCAGCCTATTTCAATCCATAATTATTAATGAATTAATAGTCAATGTTTTACTGCAAAGCTTTATATTTCTTCCGGTCTGTTAATGAAGTGAAATGCTTGCATGATATGTACAATTACTTGAAAACACAATTAAGTACAGCTTTGTTTGGAAATGCTTACGATACAAAACTATTCTCATATGGTGACATCCGCTGAAATTACAGTGAAAGATTAGTATAATTTGAAATCTGCTGGTCAAAAGTTGTTCAACTTCCGGATTGGGATTTTACCATACTACAATGAAGTTGGTGAAGTCAAGTCTTGGAGATTGTCCCAATACGACTGGCTTTTAATCTGTCATTGGAACTTCATCCAATCCCCTATATATGTTAAAAATCGTTAATCTCACCTATCAATTGAAGAAGCCTAACATAAGCATAATTCTCAAGCGTCTCACCTCTCATTTTTTTAAAATATCAAACGTCAATGAGGGACTCAACCACAGACCACCTACGATGGCTGAAGGTATAAACATAATAGTTCATTACATTTGTTTTGCTAATATCAAATAGTCATGTCATACATCTTGTTTTCATAATATCAGATAGTCATGCAGATCGAGGATCAGTTACGAAGAAGAGAATGGAGGATCAATTACGGGCTTGGAAGCTGCAAAACAAACGGTTTCGCATCCTGCAAGTTGAAATGGATATCTTAGAGCATGAAATCAAAGATGTCAAAGCTCAAATTGACAAGGTTAATTGGTGATATTAACGACCATAGTACTTGTGTTCGAGTGGTAGTTGTTGTAGATGTTATTCCGTAATAAAACTTTGGTTGTAGTTATTAAAACATTTAGTCCGTTCTAATAGTTTGAAACAAAATTGAAACTTTGGATTTATATTATAAATGCCATATGAATATTGTAACGATAAAGTATCCATCACAAGGATTAAAAACACCTTAATTAATAGTCTAACGACAAAGTATCCATCAAAATAAAACAAAACAAAACCAACCACACATATACAAATGCATTATTCAGAAACCTAGTAAACAACATCGTCGTGAAAATTGGAATGGTTTGACATCATCATATAGCTTGATACCCCTAGCGTATCCTTGTAGCATAATTGTACTCGCTTAGTACCAACCTAACAAGGTACTTTAGCCTCTCCACTCGCATCTGCTCTGTCTGCAAATACAATGTATAGAAATATTAAACATTAAGGTAATAACAGTAATCAACTATTTGGTTTACAGGCTTCAGTGTACCAAATTGAATGTGGAATATAGAATTAGAGTTCTTACAGTGTACCAAATTTTCTCTCACTCACTATTAGAGGCTTCAGCATACTTCAGAACGTAGAGCCCAAAATCATCACTAAAAACAATATGGTGTTAGTAAATCAGAATGTGGTGTAGGTAAATCATAAAGTTAAGTACAGTAACCACCTATTTGGTTGGTTGTTCGTGTCGACGACTTTAATTAAGAACGACGATAGATCACTAAAAAAGCGAATTAATTTTGGGTGATATTTGTAGTGTTTTGTCGCTCCCTCTAACTGCGCCAAGGAAATTTATATTTGTAAGAGTTTAACAATGGCTAGCTGAACATTGAAGAGAAAAAGCATCGCATTTTACCACTTCCTTTGCTATATTTTCACGGCGAGGGCTTCCTTTAAGTGAGTCAACAACGTAATATATTTTCTCCTCTATATTGAGGACTAGGAAAAACCAATGTCCTCCGTTCTTTGTAAGACCAAGATCATGAAGAGAAATATAAACCTACATAAATAGAAGCAATCAAATTATAGTACAATCGCAGCACACAATCAATTGTATATGTGTATATCTTTACCTGAGATATGGTACTACAGTCATCCAATAAGAACGACTCGGTAACGTTGTAGCAGAAACCAGGCACACCTTTCGGTTCGCATAGAGAACCATCATTTGGTCCCACCTTGGTGACATACTTCTACAAGCAGCTCAAATAAAAATGTAGAATTAACATAGTCATAACCTAACTACGATAGTGTCACAACTAAATATTACCTGAAATTGCGTTGGAAGGAAAAGCACATTACGCCCTTCATCAATTGCTCTCAAACGCAAATCAAACAATGCCAGGTCTATACACTGAAATTTATCTTATATATTAGACCAATAAAATGAAATATGTCAAACTTAACTCAATATAACGTATTCATACCCAATCACACAACCACAAATCAGGTTAAAATCGCAATGCTTGTGACAGACACAAATATTCTCGACATCCTTTGAGTTGATAAATAACATCCTGATTGTGTTGCTAGTTGAACAGACTTTGGCATATAGAAGACTCATCTGGTGCCAAAAAAACAGGGATATTTTGTATATAAATCCGTCAACCCTTCAGGCCTATCACTGAGAGAAGACCCCTGTAAAGAATAATAGCTCATTAGTATATATCAGAACTAAATGTGCCAATATAAGGTGATTTTACCTTTTTTTCTTGGGAGTCTTTCTGGGAGTGCGTTTCAGATTTTTGGGACTTGAAATATCATTTAAGCAAGCAATCTATATTATAAACAATGGAAATAATATAAGTAACATACATTGTAATATTTTCAAAATATAAAATTAACAAAGGAAGTTAACAAACCAGATTCTTGGCCTTGGTCAGATTTGGGGGAGATTTCATCTCAATTGGTTTTTTTCTACCACCAGACCTAGTTTGCACCCCTGCAGGAGGTTCCATTGGCGACGACTTCATTTTGATTGGGTTCTCTTTAATGGTAGCTAAACTGCCTGTGAAGTGAGTGTTTTTATAGTTGAATTCTCTTAACTCCACAGGTATATCCATCTAGTCTTTATCGTGATCATCAGCATTTAAATCCAATTTTTTCTTGCAAGCCCGGACTATCGAATTGATGTACACCATATTTCATGAAAGGGAAATCAGATTCACATGGCCTACCTTTCTCACTTGGTGTACAATTTAATTTCTCACCTGGTGTGCCTTTCTCACTTGGTGTGCCTTTCTCAACTGTCGTGCCTTTATTGACTTGGATTTGCTTGGTTAAATGTTCCAGTTTCAACTCCGCTTCTTCAAGTTTCTTTTGCATGTAGTACTTCAACATATCGACGTCCATTGCCAACTTTTGAACAAGGGCTTGACAGTTACACTGAGGGGCCTGCAAAATATCATCATTTATACAAATAATATACAAATCGTAGGAAGGAAATTCTAAATAAATATAAATTCATTTACTAACCATGTTGCTAGGCTCCATAAGAGGTATGAATTGGAAAAATATTTCTTAACTTCAAACCTTTTTATGGTGTTTATGAAGAGCTATGATGATATTTTAATCAGCAAAACTCCTTATATATAGAGATTCATACAGCGGTTATTTTTCACAAGGTTTCTTTTATTTAAAATAGAGTTTTAAATAAAATGGGAATCGTGTCCTCATCTTTCGGTTGCAACTAAATCGTGTACATTGGTTGTAACAGAATATTTTCGAATTTGGAAATTCTTTCACGATAAGGCCTAAAATATAAAAATAAATAATCGTGGATTTATTCGTGAATTTTTATTTTGGAAAGTATTAATCACACATTAATCGCAACTATTTACAACATTGAAAAGTGATTTGAATGTGAATATCTATTAAGATGGTTATAGTTAAGACGTAGGTCTCGGAGAAAAATAAGGTTAACTTTTTATAAATTTTGGAAAGTATTAATTTGGTTGCAACTAAAACACGGTTAATTAGGGAACATATTATGACACAATTTTGAAGTTATATTATTTCGCATTTTTTATTTCCACAATTTTGAAACTAAAAGGGTTTATCCCAGCGAATATTTTCATTTTATAAATTACAATAAATATTTACTCCATCATTCTTTGAATATCGCCAATTTGAACTGAATTCCTTAATTTGTGGCTAAATATTGTGACTATAATATAAAGTAAATCATATGGAAAAATAGTATATGGCAAATAAACAAGATATGGGAAATAACCTAAAAAGTTGAATACAACTGTAAAATTCAAAGGTTCAGATGGCCCAAAATATATAACAATGCGTACTTAATGTGTCAAGAAGACCTAATGACGCAAAATACATCTTATGATTATAACCAAAATAAGTTTAGTCACGAGTAATCTAAATTAATCCATATCACAGTCACAGACACAGCAAAAATCACAGTCCTTGCTCCATAACAAGTTTTTCTATATCAATCAACTACATCATCTGTACCTGCATTTTTAAAACCAAGGGAATATATTAGAAGCTCAAAAATAACAGTCCTGATAGTACCTAAACAAATTAGTTGATGCCTTACCGTCGTCCTCGCACATCATCACTACTAACTGATGCGGATTCGTCTGACGCTGTGACATCAGTACCTACATTCTGACTTCGACCTTGTCCTCTGTCATTCTCATTGTTAGCAGAACTTGTTGACTCATTCACAAACATTTCAAACTTATTCCCAAGCACATTATCGACATATTCCTTCGACTCTTTCCTCAACTTAACCATCACATCACTAGGGAAGGCCTCAGGAAAAGCACAAACCAACATCTTCTGGAGTAAAACATTATTGTATAAGGATGACCTATAGAACAACTTCTCAGACACATCATTACCAATCGCCTTTTGCACCTGCATCTTCTTCAGTGCACCAACTTCTTCATCATCAGCTAAAGCAGTTAAACCTTTTGGTACATTACCGAGAGTTTCCTGATACTTCACCCACTTTCCTTCAGCATTCTTGTAATACTTCATATCCTTTGTCAAAGTTCTAAAATCAACCACATAACCAATGTGACCCCTGCATTCCTCAGCACGTATAACAGCCTCTCTCGACATACCAATGTCAAAATGCTCAATAAGTCAACCACATTCCATAAGGGAGACCTATCTTGTCTTGAGATTGTGCATTATACATGTATCTAATCATAAAAAGAGGCATGTTCACCTTAATTTTCTTCAAAATACAATACATGACAAACACATCATTATATGTGAGAGAATTCTTATTACCATCACTAGGAATGAAGCTCTTGCTAAGTATGAGCTGCATCAAACGCAAATCGTAGTTAAGCTCCTCCATTCCAGGTTTTGTGTTTCTCCCAAGAATATTCTTATCACCCAACAGCAAATTAATACATTCATTTTTGTCAAAATCAACATGCTTGCTCCACTTCTTTTTTGGGTAATCATAAATACCATCATTGGGAATTTCCAAAATCTCAGACAACACTTTAGCATCCAAAATAATTTCTTTATTTTGCACCCATGTCTTCACAACACCACAATTCACATCACTACTGTCAAAGTGGGTGTAAAATTGTCTAACTAAGTTAGGGTACACATTCTTCATTTTTGTCAGTAAATCACTCCAACCTTGGGTATCAAACCATGACTTAATTTCAGGCAAATCATTGTTACTAAAGGAATCAAAATCCACATGCCTACCTATACAAACATCCCTACTAGCAAATCGTTTCAAATACCTATTATGATAACTAGAATCCTTGCATTGCATATCAACCATTTCTTTACCTCGAACATTGCGTTCAACGTGTTTCTCTGCCGGATTACCAACTCCCTTCATATAAGATCGTGTCGGATGCCTTTTACCAGATCTCAAAACTTTCTCACTTCCTTCAGAGTGAGATGATTGAAAATCCTCATCCAACTCCTCTTCAGAAGAACTCTTCCTGCTCTTCCTTTTGGGAGCCATTAATACTTGCACAAAACAAATATAATAATCGTCATAACCAACATTATATATGGTCACAGGACTATCAATTCTGATTTTTGAATTGCCAAACAAAACACAATTATGGAAAAACAAAACACAACTATATCATATCAAACAAGGATCATAAAAACAAGGATTCTACATGACTTTTACTGACGACGATCTTGAAAATCGAATATGACCAATTAACAAAATAGGTGCAACTATTACTTATCAAATCAAGACAATTTACTGAATACAAATGTGTTACTTTGTTAATAACGACCATCAATTTACTATCAATTCATATAAAATTTGGTACCGCAAGAACCCTAACCCTAATTGTGTATAATCGAAAATTATTTTGGGAAATAAATACAAAATTGAAATTGAAATTGAATTGTGCTTGAAACTTAACAAATCATCAAATAAATTTCTTCAAAACAACTACAAAAAGGTCAAATTGTTTACCTGAATGTACGATTGAGAGAGATTGTGGAAGAGTATGACTGCGAGCGAAAGCAGAGAGCAGAGAGGAGAGGACGAGAATGAGGGTGGACGTGAAATGAAAAATAAACTGAATGTAGTGGTCTGCTAGGGCTTCTTCTTTTTTTCCGGCTTTTATATTTCCAATGTGGGCGGTTCAGACTTAAAGACCTTACTTAAATGTTGCCGAAAATTTAAAATTCAAATTCAAATATCTTTAAATGGCGTTTTTTTTAAAAAAAAAAAACAAATACATAATATAATTTAATATGGGGAAACTAATCTACAGCAATTCATATTGGGCTAAGTTTATATACTTTGAATTATAACATTACCTTATAGATTAGGCTTTCTATACTTTGTATAACTACTATATTACATTAATGGGGAAATTCTAATTTTAAGAGATAAATATGTCATTTTCAATTTAAATATTACATAAATAGACTAATGTCATTAATACGTTCAAGTTGAAGCCACTCAACACATCTAATCTAGTGAAATTCATAAGTTCATTATACACATTCATTAATTTGGCCATTACACTTAGTGATCAGATATATTAGTCCTATCTAAATTTGTTATTTGTCACGGTCATGTGATATTATTATACCAATACCTTTGCAATGGGTTACCACTTTGATCAAGGTTAGAAGATAGATATTACCTAATATTGGAAATAAATTAGTATTGTTTGTAGGAAAGGTTAATAATTCTTTAAAAGCTAAAACATTTTGTTCATAATCAATATTTGATTTGAAATAGCATTGTTTGTAGGAAAGTTTAATAATTCTTTTGTCTTATCATAACATGTTCATGTTAACCAACATTGAGATGATAATGTGCTCAATGCTTATCAATACTCATCAATACTTAGACTTAGTAATGATACTACCTCTACCTCTACATATATGAAGGCTAAGTTTAACCAAATTATAAGCTTGGAACTCTAATCAAACACATCAACACCTTGAATATACCTCATTTGCATAATTTCATTTTTGCATTACCACAATAGGTCCAAGTGTTGTATGAAAATGTACCTAAGTTAATTTTATACATCCAAACATCCACATATTAGACTTATTCACACACACTAGACAATAAATCATAAGAGTAATCTAACCATTGAAGATTTTATTGAAAAATCATGAATAGGTCATCAATAGTCATATTTAGTAATGATACTACCTCCATCTCTATATAGCCTAAAGTAGTTCCCTCAACTTATAATATACCACCTTATCATGATAATATATTGTCCCTCAAAAACCAATGGGATGGAATTGGATTGGAATCGGAGCGGATTATTCCGAATCCTCTCCTATATAATAATAAACGGAGTATCAAATCACCTCAAAACCCGATTAATCCAATTAGGATATTTTTTAATATAGATTCAATGGATACCCACACCGGGTTTTATTGAAAATTTTTAAAATATGTATAATAAGAAACAAACTTATCAAGCAACCTAGGATTTCAACCGGAAGACCATTAACTTCGTCCAAAGGCCATTACATAATACATACAATGAAGGTTCATCAATATCCGACGGCAATTCACAAAACTGATAATGAAATAACTTAATTATTCTTGATCACAGCCATTGATGAATCTGTGAATACTAATCAACCGGAAGACCATTAACTTCGTCCAAAGGCCATTACATATTACATACGATGAAGGTTCATGGTTATCCGATGGCAATTAACAAAACTGATAATAAAAGGAATTAGTTGTTCTTGTTCACGGCCATTGATGAATCTGTGAATACTAATCAACCGGAAGACCATTATGTTCGTCCAAAGGCCATTACATATTACATAAAATTAAGGTTCATAAATATCCAACGGCAATTAACAAAATCGATAATGAAAGGAATTCGTTGTTCTAGTTGACAGCCATTGATGAATCTGTGAATACTAATCAATGGTTGTAAACAAGGAAAACGAATTTAAAATTTAAGTAATTTCTGTACGTTAATGTTGTTATAATAATTTTAATGTTGTTTAAGTAATTCATATGAATGATGATGATAATAAGAATTTCAGTTTACAATTATTCTAATCCTTCAAACTATTCACAGATGCGCTGATGTCATTTGGTGGAATGAATGAGTAATTCCCAAAGTTTTCAAATATTTTCGACTAGAAATTGAATATGGCGCATTTTCAAAATTTGAAAATTTTACATTTTGACATAAATATTTTAGAGGGAATTGAAATTGGCGCTCTTCTAAATGAAGATTCAAATTTTTAAATACAGCTAGGAGGGAAAACTTAGAAAATATTTCAAACATAGAGTATTAACGGAACTCCGATGCTTCACAGATTAATAAAAAACAAAATACAAAACAATAATCGGAATAAGATATGAAATTGTACAAGTTAATTTTACAATCAGTCCTAACCAAACAACAATAATTAATGTGTGCCTTTATTTAGCTAAGATGATAAATGGAGTTGTCAATATGAAAGTTTGTTATATGTTACATAAGAGTTTCCTAAAGTTTTAAATACATATAAAAAAGGGCATGCCATTAATTATATGATGAGCTCATGCTCCGGCGACAATTTGATATTCATCACTATGGACTAAGACATTATATATTTGCCAAGACCTACCGATAATAATGAAATTGTTTGGTTCTTTAAATACAAATTACTATATAACTACACTTGTTGGATTATCTATCAATGACAATAATGAAATAACTATATGTCTATTAACAACCTACATATTAAGTTTCAAAATACTTAAGCTCTACATGTATTACTATGACAAAATACTTATAACATAATTAATTTGATTATTTTAACCATTCATAACCAATATACCTTATGTTGGTAAATTAATGTGAATCGTAACCTATGTGATCATTCAATGATGGTCAATACAAGAATGAGCCTATATTTTGTAATAGATAAATGTATATATAAACTTTGGATTTAGAATTTTACTTTATTTAAGCTATATCTAAAGAGTATGGAAGAAGCTAATATAATATTGGACTTATCCCAACCAACTAGATGAAACTTAGTAGAGTAATCTAACCATTTAATAAACTTAAATAACTTAAATAGCTATTCCATTCAACAACGTTGAAAATATTGATTACTTTTTACATTAATCTTATCACAACCACAATATACGAGTGGATGAACTTACTACTTCCACACATTATATTTTTTCGTGGTAATTAAATTACGCACTATAACCGGTGTTATATTTACCCCGAACCAATTATACAATATTCATTGAATCTTTTAATCACATTTTACTTTCTGCGCGTGTAAATCAAACACTTTGAAGGGGGAAGCGGGATCCACTTATAACATACAGACGTGGAGTTAGGATTTTCAACCCCAATCATGGAGATCATAACCCGCTTAGAATTAGGGTCAAAATATTTTATTTAATAAAAAAATACAATTACCAAAACAAGAAGGTTGATGATAATCGTATCTCAAGAACAAACACATCCATGCCTGGGTAAGGTTCATCCATGGCAGATCACTTCTCATAACAAAAACAATGGATGTATGAATTTAATGCTTAAAATGAGTCTATTCTATAAAAAAACAAAAACAAAAACAAGAAGATTGATGATAACAGTAACTTAAGTGCAAACTCATCCATGGTTTTGTCTGTGGGCAAGGTTCATCAAAGGAAGTTAGTTGCTGAACACCTCCATTAAAATCGATTCAAATATTCTGAAAAATTTTCGTTACAGCGATATTAATCATGTTCATCATCTAATTAGGTCAAATTTATACATTCGAACGATGATTGCATCTGGAAATTTATTTGAAGATTCATTTGATAAAACATGGTTGAATGAATATATTTTTTACAACGTTATTAATCATGTTTAACACTGTTTATGATCTTATTTGGTCATATTTATACATTGAACGATGATAATTGAATCTGGAAATTTATTTAAACATTCAGTCGATAGAATATGGTTGAATGAATTTATTTTTTAAAGCAATATTAATCATGTTTATAATATAATTTGGTCATAATTAATTTCCTATTAATTGTCATTTTCAATACATAGTAAATTAAATATATGTCATGTATATAGATGATAAGTATGTTACTGTCATGATGATAGTATGGTGAACGGAATGGTGAAAGGCATGCCATACATAAATTATTAATATCCTATTTAGTTTGATTTGGTTTTCTTGATTTCGATTTTTAGTTATAGCAATTATGTGAGGTTAAATATGGTTAGTTATTGGGTGAATGCAATCTACAGTGTGGTCGATGCAATCAACGGTAGAGATTGATATGGACGGCTAAGATTCGTTTTGCTATGGTGGCTACATTTTGCTGGTAGCCACTATATATTTTGTACTCTACTTGATATCGGCAAGTCTGCAAAGCCAAAAGTTGACATGAATGTAACGGGAGACTAATTAATGAAAGTTAAATGCTACATATACATCTATATTTGTTGACAGGTTATCACATTGATTCAAGGCTGCTCCTATATGATATATAGTGTTTGAACATTGATCTAACAATGATTTTAAAATAATCATTTTCGTAGGTGTAATTTGGTTAGAGCCCTAATTGTATTTTAGAAGGATTATGATAACTAATATCTTTTTTTACTAAACGCCTCACAATCTCACATATCACTTCTCCATTTTTTTGAACATTTTCTCACCCTTTATTCTCCCTACATCTCTTTGCTTTCAAGTTTTCTTATTTATTCTAACAAATATTGATGTTGAGGGGCGTCAAGAATAAAAGAAAGATCAACCTAAATCACTAAAGATAACATGCATAAAACTAGCATCACTATAGAGCATGCATAATTATAATCAATTAGAAATTATTTATGATTTTCTTTTTAAATAGGCATGTTAGTGTGCATACTATAACAAATGAATATTAATATACAGACATTTCACTCAACCTGTGCAATGCACGGGGTTTTAAAACTAGTCCTATAAATAAGGTAACAAAATAAAAGAATCAATCTACCTAAGAATAGAAGATTATAGGAGGTAAGCTAGGAAGATAAAATCAATAATATACAATAAAATATATCAGAATATTATTTCCCAATAAGTTAAACCCAGGTTTGATTTTGGACCGTAATTAATACCGGCCTGCCAGTTCATTTTTGGCAACTGTACTACCTGTACTATCATGTTATACTAATGTATCCCCCTTATTAGTAGAGTATTACAAAGGAAAAGCTGTGTATCTTGTGTTATTCTTCCTACATACCTGTACTATCATGTTCTACTAATGTACTAAATTAATACCCATAAGTTGATGAGCTACCTAGCTGGCAAGCTAGTTTTTTACAAGCAAGAGGAATTGACTAATGACTTATTCTACTCAGAAATGATCGATCGTGCTAGTGGACCTCGAGGCTGCTAATATGTAGTTTTTGGCTAACAACTTAATTAGTACTCCCCTTGAAACATTAAGATTTGGTGACACTTTTTTTTTGGTTCACGATTAAGGATATCCACCGTCGACCACAGTGACTATTTCTCCGCGTTGGCTTATAGGCATCTCAAAGGATGGGACAACTGGTCAAAGAAATTAAAGCTGCTCCATGCCCAAGGCGAGATTCAAACCCTCAACCTTGGTTAAGGATGGATGAGTCTCTACCACTCAACCACACCTACTTGGTTAGATTTGGTGACACTTTGACTAACATAATTATGATACGTACTAATCACAATCACCTTTTCTTACTAGTTGTGTTACTTGTGTTACTTTCACGAATGCGGAAGATAATACTTTAAGAACATATATAGAGTAACACAGTATACTTATCATACACTCCGCTAATACTTTAAGAACATATATAAACAAAGTATATTTATCATATATATAAGGTATGGATGAGTCTATGCATCTTTCATGCTTTAAGTCGGCATTCACATGAGGTATATAATATTGATCGACCCTCCAATTATCAGATTTAATGGCTTATTATAATCACCAAATATTCACATAATAATAATAACTATAATTAACAATATATAACTATATTCATTGATGAAGATTTATGAAGATAGACGTTGTTGGTGTTTCTCTGCCTCATTTTGGACCAAATGATAATGACTACCATACAAGAATCTTACATGTTAGTAGTAGTTGTTACATTACACTATCTCCAAATCAGAAAATGACAACAATCTTTATCTGACAACGATCTAACAAACACTATACTTAAATACAGATGATCATGGACAGCAGTTGAACAACACTACTAAAAAATAAAAAAATAATAAAATAAAATAAAAATGCATTACATTATACTAATAGGTACATATGTATTATTAAATGGCGCACTGACAAGAACGAATTTATAAAGATAATACCAAGGATGGTTAACAAAATATCTCGAATTCGATTCCTGACTGTTGCGTTGCATGTGTTGCGTCTGACTTCCTTAAGGAAGATCATAGGAGGAGCTTATTTAATTAGGTGATGTTGAGGGTGTTATAAATGACTACAAAGCAGGGGAGTATAGCCCTTGGGTTGAACACGGTTAGCTCCTCGAGGTTTGAGTACACACCAGAAGACCCGGCTACAGAATCGTAATGGGTGTCGAGGGGAAAGATCCCCTGTTCCGACGGCGCATCGTTAGCGGTGCGCTGCTTCACTCTACCTGCGATCACACGGCACACAAGCATTGCCCTTCGCCCACTGTCTCTAGTCTCTAAGGAGTCGTGGGCCCTCCCACTACTCGCTGTGGTCCGCACCCCTTTGCTCCCTTGGAATCCATGCCTACATATAATATAATATACCACAAAATATTTAGACCACCAAAAAAAACAAAAATTATTCATAGATTTCCCAATTTTCCTCTTTAAATCTACAAACTCATTTCCAAGAATTTAACAAACAGAGTTAAAATTGAAGCAAGTGATCTTGTGTGTGAGAATAAGACGCTGTTTTTTTCGTCGTTTCTATGCTGTATTTCGTTTTTTTCCGTAGAAATTATTATTTAAAAATGTACTGTAGGAATCCATGCCAAATTTTGATTGTTTCACATGTTAAGTGTTTTACGTATGGGCCACCAATTCTCTCTCCTCAATATGCCCAGATTTCTCTCCTCAATATGCCCAGATTTTGAATATCCACTTGCTTTAATCACTTTGTAAAGAGGGACCACAAATCCTCTCTCTTATACTTAAACAAGGGCATTGTGGTACATTATAAGCTAAAGTTCATTTGTATTAAACTCCGTGTCATTTCTATTTGACAACGTAATCGCGGAATCGAGGAAGTACTAAAAAGTGACATTTTCTTGTTTTACTAAAAAGTGACTCTCTTCGCATTAAAATTTATAATAAGATCGATCTTATACAAGTTGTCAAAAGATCTTCTAACATTTTAGCTAGCTAAAAGTTAAGTGTGCCCAATTGCCAAACATAGCATATGTGAATGTGATAACTAATGCCAAACAGAAGGAGTGTAATTATATATTTTATAGAATATAGTAATCAAATTATTAAGTTATGAGATAGCTACGCGCTCATGAGGTGTTGGCCATTCATATAAAGGGATTTTGGCTTCAAGTAAGTTAGTCGATCAGTGGTACAAGTATCAGTTTGTCTTTTGTAGTTGTCTAGAACAACTTATTGGGGAATCGAAGATGGGAGCCAAATCCATGGAGAAAAAGCTAAGTTTCGATCATCCCTTTTAATTTAATAATTAGAGAAAATATTCACTAATAATATATACTGACCAAGACTACACAACAAAATTCACTACAACAACAATATTGGATCACTCCCAATACAATTTGGACTCTTATATATGCCTTTATTAACATTACTGTTGAGCACTGACATTGTACATCTCAAAATACGTTGCACCAGCCACACTATTTTTCTCTTTTGTCAAACATTTGATATATACATACTCCTTATTTAGTTTCAAATCGTTAGAGTGTAATATTTTGTTTTCCTTGACTCAAATATGACCAAAAACTTCTACAAGACAATCTTAACTATTTAATATTTACAAGAATTCGCAACTATCAACAACTAGCCATTTTTTTTGGGCGGAAATCTTCAAGTAGCTACTTATGGATAAATATGTACTCTTGTAGCACTAGCATACAATATTTCTCATAGATTTAGCTAAAAAAGTTCTATAAACTTACCTACTTAAGCAAAATATAAGGTATCAATAGCAACACAACTTAATTAAGTGACAACATTTCAAGTAGTTCTATTATGAGGCGGCCAAAAGTATCACTGTTTATAAATATCATGTGATCTCATACATAAAGCCGCCTTATAGAAATTTTTAGGATTTCATATAAAGTGATGATGAGATCGATCAGACGTACAGAATGATAATTACACATACAGAGGGAGACAATTTTAATAACTATCCAACAAAATTCCATAAAGTGAGACAAATCCAATAACAGTAAAAATTGTCAATAATACATGAACTTGTTGAAATTTAGCACAAAACACTAGTGATGAAAGAGAGAGAACGAATTGAACGTACCTAATGACAGTACAAACGCCACAGCCAGGAACAGAGCCACAAAGATTAGAGGCGCCACGTGCACCAAGAGCACAACTTAGCGTGGTGCATTGGAACCTGAGCAGCTCATTCCCATCAGCTGCACACCTTGGGTTCTTCTTTGTGTTGTTATTTGCTCGCAATTTTACTGCGTCTCTACAATCCTCGAACCGTTGGATTGTTCTTTGTGTGTTTTGGACTTTTAATATCCGTTCGATCTTGCATATTGGGTTGTCTTTTTTTAGCCAACTTGACTTGAATATTATCTCTACTATGTTTCGACCCGAATCTTCTGGACCTAGCTCCGACACTGCATCAACAATTAGTAATTTATAGCAAGTCTCGTGGGAAATTAACTCACAGAAAAATAGGGGTTACTATTCAGAAATGTAGAGGTCACTTATTATGAGTCGTAACTCTTATTTCACTAAAAAGTAACCCTCGTCTTACCAAAAATTACAGTAAGACCATCTTAAATCTAAGTTTTTGTGGTTAATTTATGGGCTATTTACATTTATGGATCCTAGAGTTTTTTTTATTTATTTTTAAAATTTTTATTTTAATAAAAAGCGCAAAAGTCAGTACAAAAAATGTATATTTGATATATTAGGGAAATTTTGAATTGGGAATCTAATAATGTACTTTGGGATTTAGGTGCAAGTGTGTAAGCATTAAGACAAAACTTTGTCCATTCTAGAGTTTTATTCACATAGACTATGTAGGATGATACATACGTATATTCCTTGTGGCTTAGGAGTACTAGTTTTGGCGGCGTTTAAATTTAGCTTTAGCTCCTTTTTAGTGTCGGTGGGCCATTTTTAGTCCCATCACCTTTTTTACCTTTAAGGTTATTTTTCATAGTAGTTGCTTGGTACGGTCTATTTGGAATAACTTTAACGCTTTTATGATCCACATTTGAACTTAGTTCTAACATAAATAAATAATCCGTATCTTATTAATCAAATGTATTTAGTTGTAGACTTGTAGTGGAATGATGCAACAAAACAAATTGGATAAAGAACCTCTAATTATAGTTTCAAGTGTGGAAAGTGTACACCTAAATTTACCCAAAAAAGGCACAAAAAATTACTCCAATGTTAGTCCCTTTTAGTGGCAAAGATGATGAGCAAGAGGATATCGTAATATGGTATGAAGGGACATAATTATGGACTTTCAGCCCACTTTTGACTGTTTTGACTGCAAAAAATTACGGACCTTGGAAATGCCTATAGTACTGGCCCAATCAATTTTTTACTGCACCTCTGTTAATAAACAAACTACCAAGCTTACTATCCAACAACCAGCTTTCTAAATGCAGCACTACACATTTCCTATATCCTGAACAATCATTTTTATAGCTTTATATATGGTGGACCATTTTAAAATTTTTCATTAAATTCACCTGACACCCTCCCTCAAGACTGCCTGACATCCCAATTCAATGTTCAACTTAAATTTTGAATCCCTACAAATTTAGTATTATT
Organism: Tetragonia tetragonoides; assembly: GCA_038025085.1. Lineage (NCBI taxonomy): Eukaryota > Viridiplantae > Streptophyta > Magnoliopsida > Caryophyllales > Aizoaceae > Tetragonia > Tetragonia tetragonoides. The sequence continues at coordinate 3,803,239 of CM076147.1, forward strand.
GCTTTCCACCATTCAAATATTAAAATCATTTTTTAAATATAAGAATCATAAGATGAAAACATTAAATTAGTAGAGTAATTAATTAATTTTACCTGCATGCCTTACTGCTTGATGATGCTCTAAGCTTTCAATCTTGGGGAAAATCTCTCCACACTGAGAACATGCACAAACTGTTGCTCTTGGTATTATTGGGTACCTAATAAAATTCAATTTAGTTCAATTCAATTCTGATTACAAGCTAGTGTTTTAAAAATCGCGAAAAGTTCAATGTAAAATTATAATACTCATCAACAAACCTGCTAGGATCAACAATCATATGACATTCATAACAACCAGAGAGTTTTCTCAAGGGCATTCCCCTAGAGGACACAGAATGTACTGTAGTCCCGCTCGCACCGGATCTCACTGACGACCCAGCTAACGACCGACTTGAAAAGGACCCGTTTATTGAACCACCACCGGGCTGCTTGGACCGACGGCCCAATAGCCGAGCTTCCTGGCCCAATGAGCTACTCTCAGGGGACGAGTTATCGGAGCGGTGGACCACACGGGTGTTACCATGGACCACGTCTCTAAAGCTGCACATGGACCCGCAAGTTGATGATGAAGAGCCCATTAGCTTTGATGGGTCGTGGACCTTGGACCCTTCGACTTGCTTGCAAGTTAGTAGGTTCTTGATCTGGTCCCATGAGGATGGTTGTTTGGGTTTCGGGTTCGGTTTCGGGTTTTGGTGATGGTTGTTGTGAGGGTGGTGTTTATGGCGCCTAGTGCGTTTAGGTGAGTGAGATTTTGAAGTGTTTTTGTTGATGATTTTGGGGTCAATGGAGGATTCAGGGGGTATAAAAGTGAGGATGCCCATGAAGAGAATTCAAAGGAAAGGAGAGGAAAGGGAGAGGTTTCCAATTCTTAGAAGATTGAGATTGTCATTGTTATATTTGTGTAGGATGGATGGATGTAATGTAATAAGGTTAAATATGGGAGAGATCCCATGATATTAAGGAGGTGGGGTGTGCTAAGGAGAAAGTGGTGGGGTCTTTTGGTTTTATTCACACAGTTGTTTAGCTAAAGCGTATACTAATGTCTAGTAGTGACTAGTACCAGTATTCTATAGGCCTGGGCCCTGGGCAACGGTCGGGTCGAATTGGGTTTGGGTGGGTTGAAACGTAGTGAAATACAAAAATTTCATCTAAAATTAATGACAAAATTCGTTCTAAAAGTAAATTTCATAAGGAACGACGAATTTAATTCATAAATTTGTTTATGAATAATCATTGATTTTCAGCTAACGATATCTATTCATTTTCTCTTTTCTTTTCAACTTCATTTGTCTAGTCAATAAACTTTTGACAATTCACCTCACCATTAAGTATACAAATAAAGTTTAGTTTTTTTTTTTTTTTTTTTTTTTTTGAGTGGACAAATAAAGTTTAGTTTTAGGTATCTTGTATTGGGTCTTTGGGTTTCATGAACATGCGCGCACCTTGGATGAGTCCGCCTCAATTGTACGTTGGACGACTAAACCAAAAAATATAAGTTTTTATATTATGAAATAAAAAAAAGAGATTTTAATATGTGTATTTTTAGTTTATTTTAATACATTTAGAGGTCGTTTGGTTGGGGTTAATGATTAAGAGGGTAATGGAGCAAATTAAAGTGTAAAATAGTAAGGTAGAGTGGTAATGAGGGTAATGATTAAGGGGAGTAATGGAGAAAATGAAGGAAAAATCATTACCCTATGGAGATGTGGGTTTCTATCACCCCCTATATGGGGTAATCATTACCCTCATTCTCACAAAATCTAACTCTCACTACCTCACATACATCACATTGTAGCCTATAAATTTATTCAATTACTCTCTTAATTATTACCCCCAACCAAATGGCCCCTTATTTATTTTGCTGTTAAGAAAATAGTACTCCCTACATCCCAGATAAATACTTACAGTTGCTTTTTCACGGTTTTCAATGCACCATTTTGACCTTAAATAATTATAATTATATGAATATATAAATTATAAAATTATGATTTTTCAAAAGTATTATTTAAGATGTATCTAACAATAGTATTTTTACATTATAAATCTTTGTATTTTTTCACAAATTTATAGTCAAAGTTTATGAACTTTGACCTTGAAAAAACAACCGTAAGCATTTGTCTGGAACGGAGGGAGTAATACATACATATGATACAATTGTCAACGAATTTTTAAGTCCTTAAAATGTGTACATGTATTTCCAAGCACTTACATATTTAGAAAACTGAGACATATGCATGTACAGGGCCTGACATTACAAATGATGAAATGAATAGAAGAACAACTTGTAAAGTACTCTAGTAGATTTGTAAATTTGACATATCCAAGATATATTTTCCCAATAATAATTAATTCTCCTTTACCTTTTTCATTATCCTGATTTTGGGTGGATTTTATTATTGCATGTGTCTGATTAATTTGGGTTATTTATTTGGGGTTTAGCACAAAGGATATCACGCTTTGCTTAGAGTTAGTGACCTTGATATATATTGTGAGGGTTGATCCAACGGACAAGATGCTTCCATTACGCTGACCCGGTACCTCGATAAGGGGTTGTAGAGATTTGGTTGGACGGCTAGATTATCTGTGCCAGTGCGTATTGTAGGGTACACCAATGCTAGACATATAATTCTTTTTCTCTTTTCTTATTGGAGTTGGTCGACATTATAAGTCTTTTTCAATTTTCTTAATTTTATATGTTCCATTAGTGTTACGAAATCTGCGAGATTTCAGGCGTGACTTAAGAAATATTCGGTTCCGCCTATTTATGGCAAGTTATCATAGAGTTTGATATTGTTTAGGATTGCTTCCATTTTCTAAAAGATTTGCATAGATACTAGGGCTGTATATATATTCCGTACAGATCAATACAGAAAGCATCTTTTCTGCCTCAAATTTGTCATGGTATCAGAGCGTGAAAGATCCATAAACAAACCCTAAACCAAAACTCAAAAAAAAAACCTAAACCCTAAACAATGGCCGTGGAAGATGATCCACCACCACCAAATAAAATTGACTCAAAATCCCCTTATTTCTTAAGTCATCAAGATCGACCTGGTGATTTTATTACTGCGGCTAGATTTAATGGCGAAAATTATGATGATTGGGCTGGTGAGATTGAGACGGCTCTTCAAGCTCGAAGAAAGTTCGGATTTTTAGATGGTACGATTGTATCTCCAACACCTCCTTGCACACAAGATGATTGGAATACAATTCAAGCCATGTTGGTATCTTAGATTATGAATACCATCACAGCAGAAGTGAAGAGTACCTTGTCCAAGTATAAAGACGCCAGGCGTCTATGGGAGACGCTCAAGGAGCGATTTTCTCTTACGAATGGACCACGCATTCAGCAATTAAAGGCGGCTATCTCTGACTGTAAGCAAACCAAATCCATGTCGGTTGCTTCCTACTATGGAAAACTCACGGTTTTATGGGAGGAATTGCATAACCATGAACCCTTGATCACTTGTGTACAAAGTGTACCGCAGACCTTGAACATGAGCGTCGTCGTGCAAAGGACATGCTTCATGAATTTCTGATGGGTTTATATACCCCATCTTATATATGGTCCTTTGCGATCAAATATTCTTGCTCAAGATCCCCTACCCTCTCTCAGTCGTGCCTACCAGCTAGTTGTTCAAGATGAACGAGTCAGAACGTCTTCGGTTCTGCCCAAGGAGAAATCCGACGTTGTTGGATTTGCTGTGCAAACTAGTGGGCGCGGCCGAGGCAAAGTAGAGAAACTTGATAAATTGCATCTCTCTTGCACCTATTGTAAGAAGACAGGACACGAAGTAACTAATTGCTTCGAAATTCATGGATATCCAGAATGGTGGGAGGATCGTGTGAAGCCTGAAAGCGGATCAGGTATGACCAAACTGATGATTGGTCGTACCCAAAAATCAACGAGCTTTGCCCCTTCTCTTGCGATAGGGCGCGATCGAGGGTGGTTCCGTGCCAATGCTGCAGTTTTTTCTGAACCTATTGGAGCACCATCTGCTCAAGTATTTTCCGCTGATCAGTGGAAGGCGCTTGCAAGTGTCTTTGGTAATATGACTGTTTCCGATAATCATTTGAGTGGTAAGATTAATGGTCATTCTTGGATTATTGATACAGGTGCATCTAATCATGTTACTGGTAATCTTTCTCTATTATTCGATGTGAAAGACATCTTATGTCTCGTTGGTCTTCCTGATGGCAAGAAAGTGGTTGCAACAAAGAATGGCTCAGTGCGATTGTCGGATGATATGACTCTCACTCATGTTCTTTATGTCCCTCTCTTAAATTGCAACTTATTGTCCATTTCACAATTGTGTGATGATTTAGATAGTATTGTCATTTTTAATCGATATATGTGTGCTATACAGGACCAAACGAGGAAGCTGATTGGAACGGGAAGTAAGCAAGATGGACTATACTACTTCAAGGGACCACATACAGTGCAGGCAGTCACAATGGACACAGACGCTTCTTCTTTGACTCTTTGGCATGCTAGGATGGGGCATCCTTCAGAAAAAGTAGTAAAATTGCTTACTCCCGTTTGTAATTCTAAAGGTAGTTTGAATAAAGCTTGTGAAGTGTGTTTTAAAGCTAAATATCCCAGAGACAAATTTCCTTTGAGTGACAATAAAGCTAGTTGAATTTTTGAACTAATTCATATTGATTTGTGGGGCGGCTATCGTCATACATTTTCTTGTGGTGCTAGATATTTTTTGACTATTGTGGATGATTTTTCTCGGGCTGTGTGAGTTTATTTGATGGATGATAACACAGAGGTCTTTTCTAAATTTATGTCCTTTGTTGCTATGGTTGAGCGACAATTTTCTCAAACCATAAAAATTGTTCGGAGTGATAATGGAACGGAGTTTCGATGTTTGTTTGATTATTTTACTACTTGTGGCATCTTATTTCAAACCTCATGCACTGGAACTCCACAAAAAAATGGGAGAGTTGAAAAAGAAAACACAAACACATCCTCAATGTTGCCCGCGCCTTGCGCTTCCAAGCCAATTTGCCAATTTATTTTTGGGGGGAGAGTGTTTTGACCGCTGCCCATTTAATCAATAGAACTTCTTCCACTGTCCTTAACTATCTCACCCCTTTTGACAAATTGTTTGGTTATCCTCCATCTTATGATGCCATTCGTGTGTTTGGATCTTTATGTTTTGCCCACAACCAAAAGACAATGGGGGATAAATTTGCGAGTCGTAGCCGTAAATGCATATTTGTTGGGTATCCTTTCGGTCAAAAGGGGTGGAGGCTTTATGATCTTGATAAACATGAGTTATTTGTGTCAAGGGATGTCAAATTCTTTGAAGAGATTTTTCCCTTTGTTGAGACGGATGCTAGCAATATTAGACCAACGGATCACTTTGATATGGATGTGGATATTGATTTAGACTTTGCGGATTTTTTGGATGACTCTACTGTTGCCACTGTCCCTAATACCAGGGATACAACAGATGAGGGTCTAGATGTGCCTCTTATCCCCAATGACCCTAATTCCTCTGCTACTGTCAATACTGGGTCTGACCAAACTACAAGTCCGGCAAGCCCAATAGAAATAGAACAGCCCAGTGTTGTAGAATAATCAGGGTCTGACCATACTGAAGAACATGCAAACTTAAATAATCAGGGTTCCGAAGAAGTTTTGGGTCGTGGAAAGCGCACTAAAACCCCTTCAGTGCTCTTAAGGGATTTTGTTATTCATTACGTTGTTCAAGAGAGTCTATTGAACACTGCTACTTCTCCTCCACAGCATACCTCAGGTACTCCTTTCCCTATAGCACATTATATTAATTGTGACAGTTTTTCTATGCCATATCGCAAGTTTCTTGCAGCTGTAATTATAGGAGATGAACCTCGGTCTTTTGAGGAGGCCTTGAAAGATGATGGGTGGAAGAAGGCTATGCAAGAGGAAATTAAAGCCGTGGAGGATAATGGTACTTGGACTCTCGTAACTTCCACCTGGTAAACGTGCACTGGGCAATCAATGGGTTTATAAGAGGAAATACCTCTCCAATGGAGATCTTGAGCGGTTAAAAGCTCGCTTGGTTATTTTTGGAAATCATCAAATCGAAGGCTTGGATTACTCTGAGACCTTTGCTCCCGTTGCCTAAATGGCAACCATTCGTGCCTTTTTAGCTATTGCCGCTTCCAAGAATTGGGAACTTCACCAAATGGATGTCCACAATGCCTTTCTCCATGGTGATCTTGATGAGGAAGTTTATATGAAATTGCCTCCTGGCTTCACGTCATCGGAGCCAAATCTGGTAAGTCATTTTCGCAAATCTTTATATGGCTTAAAACAGGCACCCCGTTGTTGGTTTGCAAAACTGGTAACTACTTTGAAAGGGTATGGCTTTCTCCAGTCTTACTCTGATTACTCACTGTTACTTACACTAAAGATGGCGTGCAACTCAATGTCTTGGTGTATGTTGATGATTTAATTATTTCTGGCAATAATGCTGTTGCTTTAGGGGCTTTCAAGGCCTATTTGGGTGACTGTTTTCATATGAAAGACCTTGGTCCACTTAAATATTTTCTTGGTATTGAGGTAGCTCGGAGTTCAGCTGGCTTATTTATTTGTCAAAGGAAATATACTCTTGACATTATTACTGAGGTCGGCCTCTTTGGGGCAAAACCAGCAGATACTCCCATTGAGCAAAATCACAAGTTAGGCCATGCCATTGGTGCCAAACTTGATGATCCGGAATCATATCGACGCCTTGTAGGTCGTCTTGTGTATTTGTCTGTCACATGACTTGACTTGGCATATTCGGTTCATCTTTTATCTCAATTTATGCAAGATCCTCACCAAGAGCATTGGGAGGCCGCTCTACGAGTTGTGCGTTATTTAAAGGGAACTCCAGGTCAAGGTATTTTATTGCGAGCTGACAGTGACTTATCTTTAAACAGATGGTGTGACTCAGACTGGCTGCCTGCCCCCCTCACACGGCGATCCTTGATGGGTTGGCTGGTATTCCTTGGTCAATCACCTATCTCATGAAAAACAAAGAAGCAAACTACTGTCTCAAAGTCTTCCGCTGAAGCAGAATATCGATCTATGGCTGCCATCACTTGTGAGCTCAAGTGGTTGACAACTTTGTTATTAAGTTTGGGTGTTCATCATCCTAAAGCTATACCATTGTTTTGTGATAGCCAATCGGCTTTACACATTGCCCGCAATCCTATTTATCATGAACGAACGAAGCATATTAAAGTTGATTGTCACTTTGTTCGTGATGCTATTACCGAAGGTCTAATTGCTCCATCGTATGTTCCTACGACAGTGCAATTGGCTGACTTATTTACAAAGACTCTAGGCAAGAAGCAGTTTGATCTATTACTCAGCAAGTTGGGCATCGTGAACCCCCATGCTCCAACTTGAGGGGGAGTGTTACGAGATCTGCGAGATTTCAGGCATGACTTAAGGAATATTCGGTTCCGCCTATTTATGGCAAGTTATCATAGAGTTTGATATTGTTTAGGATTGTTTCCATATACTAAAAGATTTATATAGATACTAGGACTGTATATATATTTCGTATAGATCAATACAGAAAGCATATTTTCTGCCTCGAACTTGTCAATTCGCAATTGCTTGTTTTGAGGAACAGAGTTTTCACTTTGTTAACTTTGTTCCAAGTAAAGTGTTTTAGATGTGTAAGATAATGTATGCATCATGACAACAATCATATTAAAACAAGCAAATGTCTGATGTGAGTGATTCGACACTCTCATTTCTCAACTAATGTCGGAGGTTTGGATTTTTGGAATGGAAATACTGCTTGCTGGAAGCACTTATCGTTTCGTGAACCTACCCTGTGCGAATAAAATTAGTCTTAACTAAATGTTTTAGGATGAACCTATGGTCTAAACTAAAAAAAATACTATATTTGTTCACTCGTTTTGTGGTCATTCCCACTACTGCGTTAGATTTTAGTAGAATGAAAGTATACAAAGAATGTCATTAATAAGCCCCCTCCCCCCCAAAAAAAAAACAAAGAAAAAAAGGAATGGAAGCTCTTCATTAGACTTCATGTAAGAAATGATAATGTGTTGTTACGCTGAGAGTTAGTGAAAGACACTTGATAAATCAATTAGAATCAATGGCAGACACTTATCAATGTTAGGAGAAATTAGTAGAGACACTTATCAAATCAGTAGGAATTTGTGTCAGTCACTTACCGAATCTGATCAAATCAATGGATAAGAAGATTAATTAATTTGCACCTATTGGAGCCATTTCTAATTCTTCTACTAATCCGTTAACAGCTTTTAAATGCTTGAAATTAAAGTTGAGGGACCATAATTTAAACATCATATTCTCCATTACCCTCTCAAATAGACTAAAGACAACCTTTGTCTTATCCATTGCAGAGTGCACTATCTAGTACAAACGGAACCCAATTATAATTTGCTAAGATTATATTTAAGAGTTCTCCATAATGAAGGGAACAAAGGTACAAAGACCTTTTGAAGGTTCTTCTTTCTTTCTTTCTTTCCTTTTTATTTTAATTTGAATTTCAATTTTCAAACTTGAATATATGAATAAAAAGTACATAAAACCTTTTTGTCAGTGGCTAACAAAAAGAAAATGGCACAAAAATACAGAACACCATGAAGATTTTGATGATCTTGTCTTCTTATTTGCCTTAACTAAAAAATTTAGCAATAATTAGTGTAAGTAAATCCATGTGGCCATGCACTTAGCCATTTGGATATCATTTGGATCGAGATTCCGGAATCTAGCAAAAGGGTAAAGAGCAAGAGCCATATGACAGCATATAAAACAGGAACCAAAGAGTTGTTACTACCATGCCAATTTAACAGCTATCCACTTTGGCACAACAGAAGTCATTATATACCCCTTTGCTGCATTATTAATATTTTATCTCTTCAATATTAGTAATCATGTTGTGACATAATATATTCAAATTAATGATCTAGTACAACATATAATCACCAATTCAATTCAAACTAACTAAAGGTGACTAATTCATACTAATAAGATTAAGAGGATATTTTCAAATTAACGATCTAAGTAGTATATATATTGTGTACGTGCTTAGTTTACGGTGAATCTAAGTCCACGATAAAATTAAGTTCACACAAGACAAACTAATCCATGTATATGATGCAATTCCACAACTACTTTGGAGTTTGCATAGTAGCTCGTGATCAGATCTAGGTATGTAGTGGCAACGAGCAACATCACGAATCAGACCCGAAAGATATGAGCCACACAGTTGAGTTCCACTAATAAAGAAATGGACATGGGTAGGGTTGTTGAAATGTGGCTAGCTAACACAATATGGTGACGACGTGAATTGAGAAAGATGTTGTGATCAAGATGCCACCAAAACGTTGTAAAAAAAATAAAATAAAATGCCATCAAAATATACGTTTTTATTATTATTATTATTATTATTATTATTTTTTTTTTTTTTTTTTTTTTTTTTTTTTTTTTTTTTTTTATCTCAATACCGCAATACGGCACTAACTTCCATTCGATTGACTCAAAACTAATATTAACGCGTTGTTCACACTATAAGGAATTTCAAATACCATAAAACAACTAAAATCTACTTTCGAAGGAACAACATAGGCTAACTCATCATGAGCAACACAATTATCATCCCTACGAATATGACTCCACCTAATAATCTGAAAACAAGAACAATAATCTAATATACCAAGATGAATATAACTCGCACCATCGCTGCTTGAAATCGGTGTCTTGATCAGCTCCGTCGATAAGTAAGTACCAAATCCAACATCACTGCTAGAAATCAGCATCTTGACCGGCTCTGTCGATAATTGACAATTAATCATCGACTGCCTGAACATAGCATAAATTACGCTATAAAGAAAGCGGGGCGTCAACGCGTTATCCCTACGATCAGAGGTAAGCACGAAACATGCTGCAACTATTTGGAAGTGTAGATCCCCTTGACATAGCAGATCGAACTTGTCTTCTCGATTCATGAAACTTAACTCGATAAACAAAACTATATGAAACTCCGACAAACGCGGAGAACAATCAAACTCCGACGAACACGGAGACTCAAACAATCTCCCACAAAAGGGGAGTTTATTAATAACCCTACCAAACATTAAACTACAAAAACTAGATTGAAAGCAAAGAAAATATAATAACAGAGGGGCTAACCACTGGCAAAAACGCCAGTGGTAGCCCCAAGATGAGTCAAGAGGAGAAATGGAGGCTAGGTTTTTTTTTTTAAAAAAAATATATGCTTTCTTATAATCCAACTATCCAAGATAAATGTATACATTGTTGCTTTTATTTTGTTTCAAATAAATGTATACATTGTTCATAAAATAAGTGGTCCCAATAACCTTTTTACCATTATATCCACATACCATTACACCCACTAACTAACCCAGCCTCTCTTTATTCCCCAAAAAACAAGGGCAATGTTGGAAGTTAATCCCTTTTTCCTCACCTTAAATAAACTAGTGCAAAAACAACAATGTATACATTTATCTGAAACGGATGACTATATAATACTCCCTCCGGATCACAAGTAACATTACATTGGACTTTTCAAGGGGTTTTCAAGACACTACTTACTATAAAGATTATAAATTTTTGATTTGTTTGAAAGTACTATTTGAAATGAATCTAGCAAAAGTATATTTATATTGTAAACTTTATAATTTTTCATTAACCAATGGTAAAAGTTTGTTAACATTAACTTCAAACATAATGTTATTTGTGGTCCAAAGTTAGTAATCCTCATCTACTATTTTCTTAAAAGCTGAAAATGTGGGTGAGGAGGAGGTGGAGAGGAAAATTTATGAGAAAAAATAGGGAAAAAGTAGAAGCACCCTACAAGCTAGGCCAAACACCTCATTAATTGGACTAAGAAGTAAGGTACTTACTTCTTTGGTCCTTTCCACTTGCACGGTTTGACCAAAGCATCGCAAAAATTTTGCAAACCATCATCAGTGCGTATTGTTGGACCTGCGTCCAGCTAAGTTGGCTGGGCGCAGGTCCAAACGCCGTCGTTTGGTTGCCGCAGCAATACTTCACGCGATAAAAGAACGGTTATAAATTCGAATATAAGTTATTCACGCGTTTGAGTACATTAATTTTTTCTATCTCCTCCGCTCCCATCTCCAGCAACATGGCTGGTGAAGTAGACGACCACCCCAGTGACCCTCACCCTTCCCCCGCTTTCTCTCTCCTCCCCTCACACTTATGGCCTTCTGCACCCCCGCTCCTCTGCCCTCAGCTCAAGACCCACCGCCGGGAAAAGTGAGATTGGGTGTGAACAGTGGGGGAAGTGAGTCGTGGATATGAAATATTTTGGCAAGATATTGGTGATAACTTGATTGCCACCAAGGTCCATCCAAATTGGATGGACTTAGGTACATATAAAAAAATTTAATCTAGAACCACGACTATCCCTTAATCCATCTTGGTCAAACTAATTTTTTTGCACCGGATTGACTCCTAATAAATGTGTACTTTGAATAAGTGGTGTCTCAATTGACAAGTCTCGAATCTATGACTTTACTGAGGAAATGGACTGTCAAGTCACTCACACCAAACACTTATTAATCTTGCAAACCATAATTCGACCCTTTTTCTCCTCACTTCGTATTACAAACGGTGTAATATTTTGTATTCCCTTTCACTAAAAGAAGGCAAGAAAAATAACTTGTTTTCCCCTCTTCCATTAACTAACTCAGTGATTTGTTAGTAGCAAAAAAGAAAAAAAAACTTTGTGATTCGTTACTAAATAGATTGAGTAACCACAAAATCACCCTTAATATGAGACTACCTTAAACAAACTAAGTCTGACGTCATATTGATGTTAGATTTAGCCATAAAGGTGACCTCATGTTGAGGTGGCCTCACATATAATACCTATTATTGAGTAACATGAGCCTTGCTTTGAGACGGCAACTTTTGCCTTTTAAGGATAATTTTGGTTGTGGTAAAGAGGATAATTTGAAGAATTGAGATGCCAACATCTAGTCTAGTCTAATAAAAAAAAAATGGTGTGGTTAACGGAACATAGCAATGGTGTTCCCTTGTCGCCTCCATTTTCCTGTGAACAATCTGTTCTTCGTTCACCAATACGTACATTTAACATTATTATGATATTATTATACTGCAGCTTTGATTCTTTGAACAACATTACTATATTGTATACTGAATACTGATAACCTAACCATGCATTATTATCATAAAACTCCAAATAAAAAAGGGGTAGAGTAAACATTGAGAATCCTTGATTGCTGAATGTTGATATTTGATAATCTTAGTGGGATTTGTGAAGGAAACTTATAATGTACTATCACTGTCATGTAAAGTATTCAAGAGTATTGTCTCTCTCCTTTCACAACTCTAACTTTTCTCTTTTGCCTCTTCTCATCTTTCATCATAGTTTCATGTTGGGAGGACCAATTTAGGTCATTCTCGGCCTGTATTTGATATTCTTCATCTAGTTTGACTCTAATTTCTACTCTTTTTCGCTCTAGGTGGAATAAATTTTGTGGAGTTCTTTGGTTTTTTCATTTCTTCCTTTTCATAGGATTCTCTTTTCGCCTATAGTGCGATTTCTATTTCATAGATTCAATATGAATTTGGGGACCGGATATACATTCAATCGATGGTATCAAACAGAGTTTTGTAGGCAAGTGATTGCATTGTTCGCGGTGAAGATCTCCACTTCCGTCAAAGATGAAGATACATCAAAGGAAGCACATGGTTACTATGCATGTTGGGAGTCACACCGAGGTGTCCTTGTCGATTGTATTGTTAGCAAAAGTTGTGTTGTTACTGTTAATTTAGTATATTCTAGGGTTATTTTGATTGTAGATGCCGTATGACTTTTCTATTAATGAAAATTTCCTATTCCCCTCTCAAAAAAAAAAAAAAAAAAGAATTCAAGAGTGTTTGTTAATTCTTGCTTGAACAGAACAATTTACGAGGAAGGAAAATAATATGTTCTTCACTAATACGAAGTTCTTTCATGATTAAAGCCTTAGAGGTATACTAATAATGTTCGAAATTAGTTAGGTGTCTATAAGACAACGCGGGAAGGTAGTCATTGTAGTCGACGGTGAATACCCTTGGTGCGAACAAAAAAAAAAAAATAGTCACTAAATCTCTAAGTTATGAAGAACTCTTCCATGATTAGAGGTGTAATAATGCTCGAAATTAGTTATTACACCTCTAAGTTATGAAGAACTAAGAATCCAGGATGCCACTGGAGTCCAAAGTTCAAAAAAAAAGGGAAATGAAAAGAAAAGTGAAGAAACCTCAGCAGGTCATCCTATGCTATCCAGTATAATGTTAATGCCAGAATGATGATGTTTGGCTAAAGTTAGCTATCTAGTTGAGTAGTTGGCTATTACTCTTAGCTAACTTTGGTTTTTCAGCGTTGGACATTGTAGAGATACACTTGTAAACATTTTGATCCGAGGGTACCACATCGGTATCCTTTTGGAGAATGGAAATGAAACCCGCCATTTTCCAGAAAAGGGAAGAAACCACTCTAACGAGGCTATATTCCCACAAAAATACATTGTACTAGGTTACATCCCGGCCTCTTACAAATTGCCGGATCAACAACTAAGAACAGTGAGCTACAAATTCACCATGATACAAGGTTTGTGCGGCGAACAAGGTACACAAGAAAGTTATTTCCCTTGCCCATGAGATTGATGATGCTCAAAAACAGATCACAGTCAATTATGTACAACCCAGGGCATAACAAACTTGCACACTATTGCTTATTACTACAATAATAATATTACCGAAAAATAATCTACAAAATTAATTATGTGCAGAGTATAGAAGATGTATATCTATTTGGTAATTGGTATAATGGGATCCAGAAACTAACTCTATGGAGAGATGAGGTTCAATATTCTCACTTGCCGTTGCCCCACAGATCTGTCATACTGACTTCAACATCTGACTGCAGCCAATAATCTCCCTCCGGTTCGCTCTGAAAAGACAGAATCAAAATAAATTTGGTAAGTTACCCAGCAAAAACATTTATAAACCTCTATACGGACATTTTTATGCTGCTTTTTGATAAAGATCATTTCTTAAAATCCCATGAAGGTGAAATGTGTGTTATATATGGGAGGACTCCTTACTAGCATAGAGTCAGAATTGAGACTTAGTAATTGTAAACTTACATAAAAGTCTGATGGTGTGATTTTCTGAATCTGATAGTCATCTGATCTAGGCACCATGGACCTATCAAGAGAGAGCAAATTCTTTTGGTGGGCACGGGAAGCTTCTCTTTCGATTTGGGCTTCCACACAAAAGCCTTTACTAGATGAATCTGAATTTATCGAGTTGCCAGTCTTGCCAACCTCGAAATTTGAATCCTTATGACCCTCTTCAGTTCCACTGCTGATCATTACCAGCATAATCAGTAAAGTTTGGTCCAACAGAAGTTTTGAACATCGATTCATGTATGGACAAGTTACCTCAAGAAAAATATATCTATTGGTCCCGTTGAGCTTCTAAGTATGATCCTATACTGCTTTTCTGCGAAACATAAATCCTGCATACATAAGTGGAGAAAATAAGGTGACATTGCATTTTACATTATTCCATCAAATTTCAGCCTTTCACTCCACATTATTCCATCCTATTGCAGCATTTCACTCACTTTGTCTGGATCAGGAACTTCAACACAACTGGCTTGAGGAGCTCTAATAGCGAAAACTGTTTGATTCTGAAACATAGATAACACAAGCACCCAATGAGTTCATAAACATAAAATAAATTAAGATTCTGAAAACCACGTCAATTGTTAGTAACACGAGCCTGGAAGCACGGATGTGTCATAATATCAGCGGCTGACAAGAAGAGATGCCTATAACATTTGAGCACAGAAGGTGTCAGGAACAGAAAGTCAAATTAATTAATAAAACGGACTTAATTAAAAATAAAAATGAATGAGCATCATGACAGATAGTACTTTTGATTCCGTTCATCTTCACGTAGAGCCCTGAGAAGCTCCTTCTTTTCCCTAAAGCAAATATGATGTCAGCCAATCAATCTTCAGGGACATGAACATAAACAGAATTAAAGGTTTCTTAGAGGGCAGACCTTATGCATGCATCAAGTCTAAATTCTTCATCACAAAGACTTTCAAGTTCATCCTGTTGTCAAACAACATAACAGACATTGAGTCATCATGTCCTTCCGGAAGAGCAAAAAGTATTGCAACATAAGCAGATATAACAGCTTGAAGAACCCCTAAAATAGTAGTTATTCTCATGTTAAGCGCTTTCTGTGTAACCACTAGTATCCAGATGAAACTCTGAAAGCTTGAAGGACGTGAAACAGGAAGACACAGAAACATTCATTCAATACCAAATGTTATCTATAAAACTTCCGCAGATACAAATGCCCCAAGATTTCTTCTGCCTTTGACTGCCAATGGAGTCTGTCATGCCTGTCCTGTGTCCCACCAGGAAGAATCTGGCAGGCCATAGAGTCGCAGCAGGCTATGAAAACCAGTCAAAAGTCTTGTTAAACTGGACAAATCTACTGCGGAACCAGCCTATCCAACCTTGACTATGGAAAGAAGAGTACATATTTGCAAAATGGAGCAGGGAAACGTTAAAAATGTTGCCTCTTAAAGGGTGCCCATCTTCCCAAATTCCAATGAGCTACTGAATTTATGCTTCTTTACTTCTTTTTTTCACTTTTCGATGAAAAGTTAGAATACAGGCTCTCAATAAGCTATTTATTTGAAACAGAAAATATAAGGTACGAGTACATAATAAGAATATGCCACAGGAACTAATGGAGCACCCAGCTAGTTCTGGCAATCTGGGATCAGTTATAGGCAGGCTCCCAAGGTCAGATCCTGGTCTTATACTGAAAGGAAGGGTTAAACGAATATTGATCATAGTTAATTAATAAAATTCAATTTGTAGGATAATCAGGATGCCTCAACACCTTTGCATAATTCCCTTCTATATGCCTCAAGGATAAAACTAAACGTTACTTCATTTTTTTGTTTTTTTTTTCTTTTCCTGATAGCCAATTATCTATATTATGCAACAAACCCAACAATTCATTTCAGCAATAATCATAGTGCAGCTTCCTACAGCAAAAATGCATAAAGTAGCAGTGAAGAAAAGATCAACCAAGTAGTTGCTTTGCAATTGATCATGTTTTAAGGTTATGCTAATTAGCGGATAATGGATACAAAGCTATAAGATTAACTAAAAAAAACATAGAAATGAGTAGCTTAAACCTCTAACTTAGTAACTTGATCTTCCATACTCCCTGGTCCTGAATTTAATCCCCTATTCAAAAGAATGAGAAGTCACATGAGTTTACAACATGCATCAAACAAGAAATAAATGAGCATATGACTAGACAAAAGAATATTACTTCCATCGCATTAGACTTTTTGAAGTTTTCTCAATCAAGCCAATTCCTTCAAGCACATTTGTTATATCATACAGTCTCCTCTTCCTCAACTGCAAAATGATAGAAATCAGAGTGAGGATGAGCAGCAACTGACTGGCAAGAGTATCATCAGTCCATTTGACAAGTCATTCTTACAAAGGATCATAATGATGTACCTATACTCAACTTATGGCATTAAATATTAAAATTTACTTGATATGTTGCCTAAGAAAGTGATTCATAAGGTCAAATCTACTTGCAGAATTTTATTGACCTCTGCAGACGGAATAAAGTCGTAACTTATAAAAACCTTTGGTTTATTTCTCAGAGGAAGGGTACATTTATGGATTCAGTTGATTCATGCCTACTACTTAAGGAGACAGCCTCTTGAGAATATGACTGCTCCTATGCAAACTAGCTGGGTGATTCAATAGATTTCTACAGCTAACAGTTAAATAAAGGGGACTCAGGGGTGCACTAAAACTCTCAGTTCTTTTGCTCCAAGGGAGTCTCTTTCCATGGAAAAAGCATACGAGTCTTATCACCTCAGTTTCCTGCTATGCCTTGGAAAGGGTTTTACTATATTACCGATGCCCCAAGCTTTCCGTCAAAACACAGATTTTTTTCTGAGGCTTGCATAAGTTGCATTGCATTACATTGAGGACTTTAAAATGTTCAAAGACTGTCAAGTAGGGGGCTGCAGATCCCACCATCATGTGTTTTATGCAACTCAACCGCTTGAGACAACTGATCAATTGCTTTTTGATTGTGGTTTTTCACAAAGGGCCTAGGGAAGCTTCCTGTATTTGGTGGGCGACTAAGAAGCCATTTTCCTGGAATATTGAGACTACATGGGCTGTAACCAGGTCTCAAGGCAACAGGCCTACGACTTGCATTCTGTGTTTCATCTTTGTTACAACTGTGTATTACCTTTGGTCCTTTGGAATTGGACCGAAAGAAACTTCAGAAGATTCCAGCAGGAGAAGAAAAGAACAGAAATGTGCATCAAGTGGTTTGAAGCATCATTCTTGAGCTTTATGTGGCAGGATAGAACTCTAAGTGGTCGTATGTCGTAGAGTCGCTTAACAGTTACCCTAATTGAATAGTTCCTTAGTAGAATGATGCTACCAGATGTTGAGGCAAAAGGTCTAAACCTTCCTAGAAGACGGCAAAGTTCTTTTCTTCCTCTTTTTCTTTTTCTTTTTGTGCGTGTGTGTGTATTTCTGGCCCCCCTGACAGTTATTGCACAGCTCCAGGATTTTGTCTGTATATTTGTAGGTCTGGTCTCTGAGTCCAAACCGCTAGCTGGTGCTTGTCTTTCTAGTGTGTTTAACGCAAATTCGTTTCCTTCAACCAACGAACTAACCTTACACTAAACTCAATCAGAATGGAAGAGGAGAAAGATGATTTACCAATATATTAAGGTGAAGCCCCTAAATCAGGACCCAAAAAGGAAGAGGAAAAACACATATAATAATTGAACTGTTCTGAGTAATCAGGATCTGCAACAAATATAGTGTCGATACCTCCAACTTCCTTGCTACAATGTTCAAATCAACAACTCCATCCTCAAACTGCTGCACCATACTCACGAACTTCCTAGTTAACAAGCCTGAATGAAAATATATCAATCTTACATACTAACAGAGGTTCCCTTAATAATGACTAGGCCCAACGAGAAGAGGATAGTTGCTTAGGGATTCCAAACATTCCTTAAATAAACTCACCTAGAGAACTCTCATACCTGCAAGCACCTGGATTTAAGGAGCCGTCTGCAATCAAAAAGCTGATGTCAAATATAACTAGTGATGGAGAATGTGCCAAACAGACATAACAAAGGAACAAAGATGAGCTCAAAAACAATACGGAGAACTCCACGAAAAATACATACTAGCATCAGAAGAAGAAGGATCCCATTCTGAGTGTTTCGTCTTTGTTGACTTTCTCCCACGCTTTCTATTGGTACAATAATGTAATCCAGACACAGGCTCACTAGTTGGTAAATTATGTACATAAGAAAATGCCGGCCTTGAGATACCACAAGCTTGGCTAACAGTTCGATTCATCTGTTCAATCTGCTGACAAAACACAAATAGTTTAGTTTTTGCATCAATGATTTGACATCCAAGCAACCTGAATAATTTGACAATCACTTCCAAAATTTCGCTCATATCACTCACATTGAACAAACTAAGCACTTTGACACTTTGAGCCAAATAAAGAGAAGGCAACTCAACAGCGAAAACTGGTTAAGCAGATAGTCCAGGGCACCCTACGTAAGTAGAATAGAGGGAAATACTTTAAACCTTTCGGCTTATACTTTTTCCTTTTTTTACAACGTTGGGCTTAAATTACTACTACATCTTACAGCTTTGGCACTTTGATTCCCGCTTTCCATCCACGAACTCTAGTCTTCATCCCAGTATTGAGTGCACCAAATGGAGATCATTAACAACTATACTAATAAGAAACACAGGAAATGTTCCTGCATTCCCCCACTATTGATTGTACGAGAGAATATGCAGAGAATGGCTCAACCCACTGGGAGCCCTAGCGTATTACATTTATAATGTCTAAATTAAAAATTTACATATATACCCTCTCTTACACCCCTCAAGCTGACCGGGAGGGCGCACGAGCAGATTGGACTTAAGAAAATGAAACTGCTGGGCAGGCAAAGCCTCGTCTCTACTGTCACCAACTCATCAACTGTGTCGTCATCAGGAGGTAACTCCTCCCAAGAGCCCAAGAGCAACACCAATAACCGCTGCAATAATTGGTGGGGAGGGCGAAATAATAAAAACCGCGGTGGCCGCGGCAACTCTGGTAGTGGCAGTAATGGGGGAGGACGTAATCAGTCCAGTGGCAATGGGCAACAGTTGAATACTCAGCAGGGTGGACAACCATCACCAGCGAATGGTAATGTTTCTCATCTAGTAGTTTATTGCCTAGTATGTTATCTGCTCCTTCTAACCCTCTCTTAAATTGAAATGAACATTGCAACTGATTTTCCAGCACCCAATTTGTGTCAAACCAAGAAAGAAAACAGCATCCAAAACCATCAATATACTGAAGCACAATGAAATTGAACAGCAATACTTACTTAGTCAATTTCAACATGCCCAAAAACTATCCAATTACAGATTCATCATCAGAAAATAGCAAAAATCTATAAAAACATATCCAAAACCCAATCACTCAAATCCAATCCCATCCATCCAATTACTCTCAAATTACATGCATCATCATTCATCACACAATATCAATTCAATAAAGTAACGATCAAATCTTTGACTATCCCAATACAAACCCAGAAACAGCAAACGACAAGATTGCTTAAATTGACATAGATTTCCCCAATTAAACACAAAACCCATATCAAATTACCCAAATTGGAACATAATAATAAAAATCCAGATCAAAAAACACTCACATCTGTTGATGGCAAGTAAGTACGAGCAGGTAACGGTCGAATTTGAGCAGCAGTAGAAGAAGATGAATTAGCACACTGAGAATCGGTCCCCATCGCGCGCCTATGGATTTAATTTCAAAAATTAGGTAAAAAGTGGAAATAATTAAAAAGTGGGTGATGAGAAATTGTTGATTAATTCAGTGCCTAGGGTTTTTCGCTTTAATAGCAACATTGCAAATTTGGTCATTAATCTGTCGTCAGAAAAACTGAAAAAATAAAATCGAAGAAGTATAAAGAAGGAAGCGGGAAGTACGATAAGGAAAATAGAATATGATTATTGCGCGGTATTGGGCCGTCTTCCTCTGGGCTTTTAAGTTTAATTAATGACACCATGAAATATTGATTACAAAGTCGTAATTACGTTGTCATATTGAAATGGAATCGAGTTAGAGATCAATAAACTTTAATCTTCAATTTAGTATAGATTCTTATATGGTTATACCCATATTTAAGTATGAGAAAGAATATCTGTTCAAAAAAAAAAATATGAGAAAGAGTGTTGCGGTCTCTCTTTATTAAGTGACAGATTTTATGTGATTAGAATAGACAACAAGTAAAAAGAGAAATCATAAAAGTCTCAAATAAGGTCATATTTTTACATTAATACTCTTGGTGTCTAAACTTGTGCTAATGCTTCTATGGTATATGATCTCTATGATGAAGTTTGATTGAGTGTGAGAGTGAAAATTGTGAAAATATCCATTGTTAGAGTGAGTTAGCCGAGAGAAAAAACGAGAGAGATAAGAAGTTTTAAATGATTGTATGTGTCTGTCTTTGATTTCATTCTCTAAATAGAAGAGGAAAGTGTGAATGTCTTATAAAAAAAATTATGAATACCTTCCATTTTTTAGACAAGTGGCATGTATGATAGTGGCCGCAACATGCACCCCAAATTCTTATGTAATGAATGTTTGAAGTTCGTAATTGAAAATCTTGAAATGAAAATGAAATTTACTCTGGTTGAAATCTCTAAAGTCACGTATATTTTGTACGTGTAACATGTCATGTGCAATGGGTAGCTTAGGTGGTTTCGTTAATAATCTAAAACAAAAGTTTTAACGACTCCTAGACTTAATCCGTCAAGTAATTTACCAAAAGAAGATCAAAGCATAAACAATTAGTCCCATTCTTAAAAATATTCATAAGAGAGTGATAGCTACTACCCTAACAACATAAAAATGACAGTGACGAAAATGCAAGAAATGAATATTTGGTCACCGAAAGCAAAAAAAATAAAATAAGATTAGCCTAAAAAGGTAGAGCAACCTAGCTTGTTAGTCACCAACAGAAAAATTAGAAGCCTAACTATCCAATAATCTTCCAGCAACCATTTATATTCACCAGATCCACAATATTAACCCAAAATAAAAAGATGTCCAACATTGCATTTAAAATAATTATCGACATTAATAGTCGATGATTACTATATTGTCATTGGTTTTCTGTAGTTATGTCGATCGTAAAGGAAATGAGCCAAACACATATATGAAGTTTCCTTTCCTTTTCTTTTCCTTTTTTTTTTTTAATTTTTCTAATAAAAAACTACTAAAAATTTAAAACACTCCCACCACGGTTTTATGCAAAAAGGAGGCTTTTTTTGATAAAAAAAAAAATGCAAGAAAGAGTTATAATATGCTTCTTATAAAAAAAAAAGGGAGAAAAGAAAGAGGGGATTATGGTCAGTTAGTTATGTAATTATTTGGTCTATATAAGGATCAAAAGGGACTTTTTCCATCTTACATCAAAAATCAAAATAAAAAACGAAAAGAAGTTGGAAAATGAGTCACACGGTGGGGGAAACAATAGGAGTGATTGTAACACCCCGAATTTCCGTCTAATTTAAAATCATTTAAAATTACGAGTTGTAGCGGAAAAACCATAGAAATTCGAAGCGCTACCGCCGTATTTAATGTTCAAATTAAATACAAGGCTAGAAAGAAAACAAATGTTATATATCCCAAACATACATACTAGATAATTAAATAATAACTATCTTCTTCCAACTAACTTAAAACAAATAATCCGAATGAAATCGAAATATTAAACTTATTAATTCTCATGCAAGAGAATTAATCTCATTACAATATAAAAATCTCAATATTAATAGAAGTTCCAATCTAAACAATAAAATAAATGTTCTTAGAAGATTTACAATCTTCTTTTGTCGCCTCCTCTAGCTCAACCGCGAGCTACAATTCCTATCAATCTACTTCCCCATATAGACGAATTCCATATAGGTTCATCATAGGCCCACCATTGAAGAGAAATGGACAACAAACACAAGTAAAAAGAAAAACAACCAATCAGCTACACTGAGTAATTCATAACCACATAATCCATTTCAATCTCCAAGTTAAGCCAACATGCTTAGTTAAATAATAATCATGCTTCAAAATAAAGACAACATGCTTTAAAGGTAAAGACACACACAAATCACCAAATAATAAATCTCATTATTTATTATTATCCATTTAGCCAAGTTCATTAGAGAGAAGAGAATCGTAAGAATGTTTGACCAACCGCAGAAGGCCCAATAGGATCTTAGTCCCGTGCACAGTGGCAAAAGAGGGATCAACCATCCCGGAGTATAGATGACTCCCGAAGTACTTCTAGATGTTCCTAAGTATGCATACCCTCTCTCAACCCTTAGGTTTACAAGAAGAACAGTTTCGCAATAAAACTTACTCGCCCAATCATCATATATGGATACAAGATTTCAGTACGTTGGGGCTATACCCCGCAGAATATGAACCCACTCAACGCACAATTGACAATTCCCATTCGCGTCCTTTGGTGGATCTCTCACACAAAGAAGTCTTAACTCTCAATTCATTTAATAAGGTGATCACATAATCAAGTAAATCACATAATCTTGGCAATTCTCAAGTAACACAATATGGTTACAATTTTCGATGGCATTTTACATGAAGGGCATCTAGGCCTTAATTCAAAACCACCTAACTCAAAAGTCAAAGTTCATTTCAACTTATTGAAGTAATATGCTTCTAACATGATTCACATGCTTACTAACATGATACCAAAAATAGCAATACAAGCTATATTCCAATTGAACAATTATTAACATAATTTTCGTTCAATAACCATAATAAACATGCATCTTCTCCATGAATATTAACAAGTAGACATTGCTACACAAAGTGAATTTTCAACATTATACATGCATTCACTATCATATAATTCTATACGAATTATCACAAGGAAATAAATAACAATTATCCCTTTTCAAAATACTCACAAGTCCAAATATGAATTCACATTCTCAATCCAATACTAGACAAATGAATACAAATCCCAATAGATATGAATTATGACAAAGCAACAACAACAACAACAACAACAACAACAACAACAACAACAACAACAAGAACAACAACCCAGTAAGTATCCCGCCTAGGGCGGGGTCTGGGGAGGTCCAGATGTACGCAGTCTTACCCCTAACTAGTCGTCTAGAAGAGAGACTGTTTCCGAAAGACCCACAAAAACTTCTTTTTTTTTTTTAAATACATTTTCAAAAAGGTTTTTTTACATAATTCATAATTCATCTAGACATGAATTACCTTTAAAATAAGGCAAGTCCAATAAGCAAACAACGTAAGCTCCTTACGTTTCAAGTGCGATCAACGGGCCCTAACAAGTCCACAATACAACAATAATCAAAACCTTGACTTCTAAACCACTTTATTAAACTTTAAAGATGATTTAGTACCCTTAATTTAATTAATTAAGTTGCTGAAATTTTCAGTACTCATGCATGCTCAAGGTTTCCAAAATACAATTTACATAAACCAATTTAGAAAACTTTCCAAAACCCTAAAACAAGTCAACAAGTCAAAACAAGTCAACACCCAAAACAACATCACGATCATCACCACCAGGGGCCCCACCACCAGCAGACCCACTGGTGGCTGGCCGCACAGCGGCTGCACACGGCTTAGCCGTGCAGCACACGGTTTCACCCTTTTTTTTTCTTTTTTTTTAATCCAATTTAACAAACCCTAATTTAATTAAATCCACAATTTAATAGATTTTCAGATTTAATTAAATCAAAAAAATCTAACCTTTTGCATTCAAAACTTGATTCAATTCAACAAAACAATAAACCAAACCAAACCCTAATCATGATCCTATCATCCAAAATTGATAGAATCTAGCAAACCCTAGGCAAAACTAAATTAGGGTTTTACTCATACCAAAAATTAGGATTCATAACCTCATACTTGAATTGAATCTAAAAGCTTTTAATAATCAAAGGAAACCAATTTAGAACACTTACTTGAAATCAAGGATTAAAAATTGAGCAAAGAAGAATTGTGAAAGAGTGAAGAATTCTCTTTCTTTTCCTCCTGGGTCGTGCGTGAGTTTGAGAGGTGAGAGATAAGTGGCTTTTTTTTTTTTTTTTTTTTTTTGTCTAGGTTAAGTTGATGAGTGAGGAAGTTGAGTCCAATTAGGAAACCAAACCCCTAATTCTACTCCTTCCTTTTCTCCTTCAACTTTCCAAACAAATAACCAGTCAAACCCTCTCAAAATCCACCTTTTTAGGAAATAATTTTTCACAAAATAAAAACTAATTTTTTTTTGCTCCATATTTTCGGCTCTTGGCCGAAAATAATGGCCCTAATTAGGCCTTAATTATTTTCGGCCAATCCGAAAATAATCAAGCCCAATTTCTTTCTTTTATTTTGGCCCAATTAATTTAATTGGATCCAAAACAACCCATACATTAATTAGACATTTTAAATCATGAGCCCAATTAATATTTTAAATTCAAAATTGCATTTTTTTATTTAAGTAATTATTATTCTAAAATGAATAATAATACGGGGTATTACATCCTTACTCCCTTAAAAGAACTTTCGTCCTCGAAACTCAGGATCACCACCAAAGTGAAGCTAGTTCTGTAAGGCAAAGTTTTTCCACCACACTTTCAAAGTTCAATACGCAACATGTAACTCGAAAGTTTAAAAGTTTTCACAACTTTTTCAAATAACAAATTGAGCATGATGCAATGCAATGCAATGAGTTTTCCAGTCTTTGCTTCTTTTCTTTTTGTGGATTGTTACACCCTTCCTCCCTTAAAAAGGTTTCGACCTCAAAACTAAGGTTAAGTACCTTGTTCGAACAGTTGAGGATAACACTTGCACATATCAGCCTCTGTTTCCCAAGTCGCATCTTCGACTTTGTGGTTAGCCCACAACACGTTCACAAGATTGATCGTAGACGCACGAGTTTTCTTCGTTTTCTCGTCTAGGATCCTCACAGGTTTAGTTTGCTCCTCAAGGACTCGAACTGGTTGCTCTTGATAGGTAAGTGTGTCATCCAACGCTACCTTTTCAGGGTTCAGCACATGACTCGGATCATGGTGATATCTTTTGAGTTGTGACATGTGGAACACATCGTGCACTTGCTCCAAATCTATAGGCATAGCAAGCCTATAAGCGACCTCTCCAATTCTTTCAAGAATCTCGTAGGGTCCAATATACTTCGGGCTAAGCTTTCCTTTGCGCCCAAATCTCATTACTCCACGAGTAGGCGATACTTTGAGAAGTACCTTCTCACCAACTTGGAATTCCTCCATTCGTCGATGTTGATCTGCATAGTCTTTCTGTCTATCTTGTGCAGCTTTCATCTTCTCTTGGACAAGTTTCACTTGATCCACAGTCTCTTGGATAAAATCCGGGCCTAAAACAAAGGTCTCACTTATGTCATTCCAACACGTAGGAGATCGACACTTCCTCCCATACAACGCCTCGTAAGGTGCTCTACCAATACTCACATGGTAGCTATTAGGAGAACTCAATCAAAGGAAAACTCTTCTCCCTAGAGTCCTTCATCTCTAGAGCACAAGCTCTCAAAGTGTCCTGCAATGTCTGAATAGTACGTTCCGTTTGACCATCTGTCACAGGATAAAATGTTGTACTAAATTTCAACTTCGTACGAAAGGCATCTTGCAATTTGCCCCAAAAGTTCGACAAGAATCTCGTACCTGTCTGACACAACGTCTTTAGGTACTCCATGTAACCTTAAGACTTCCTTCACATAAGCTTCAGCGAGTTGGTCCATCGACCAAGTATTCTTCATTGCAATGAATCTCGCCGTTTTCGTCAGTCGGTCGACAATAACCCAAATAGTGTCTTTGCCAGACCTCGTCTTTGGTAATCCAGTCACGAAGTCCATCGAGATTGAATCCCACTTTCATCCAGGAATTTCCAGCGATTGAGCAAGACCTCCAGACCTCCTGTGTTCGATCTTCACCTTTTGACAAGTAAGACACCTTGCCACATACTCAGCACACTCTCGCTTCATGTTTGTCCACCAAAACTGAAGTTTCAAGTCTTTGTACAGCTTATCACCACCTGGGTGAACAGAATACGCAGTTCCATGCGCCTCCTCTAGAATTGTCTTTTTCAGCTCAGCGTTGTTTGGTACACACCAATGCCCTTTCATCTTGATCGTACCATCATCAAGGATCTCATAATCAGGATGCTTCCCATCCTTTATCTTGACACGTAACTCTTCTAAAAACGGGTCATGAACTTGCAACTGTCGGATCTCATCATAGATCGAAGGTCACACTACAAGTGCATTCAGCAACACTGTAGTCTCACCTTGTTGAACAACTTCTAGGTCCAACTTCCTGAATTCCTCACACAAGTCATACGGTAGCACCATCATGTTATTCACAGTGTGTGAAGTCTTCCTACTCAACCCATCAGCCACTACATTCGCCTTTCCCTCGTGATATTGAATATCCAGCTCGTACTCAGATATCAACTCGAGCCATCTCCGTTGCCTCATATTCAACTCTTTTTGAGTGAAGATATACTTCAAACTCTTGTGAGCAGTAAAGATCTTGCAACGAGCTCCATACAAATAATGCCTCCAGATTTTTAAGGCAAAAATCACAGCAGCTAACTCCATGTCATGAGTAGGGTAATTCTTCTCATGCAGCACTTTCAACTGGCGAGAGGCATAAGCAACCACCTTGCCATGTTGCATAAGTACACACCCCAACCCATTCTTAGATGCATCATTGTACACCTCAAACCCTTCCATTCCTGACGGTAAAGTCAAAACTGGTGCCGTAGTCAACCTCTTCTTAAGCTCTTGGAAAGCTTCTTCACATTGTTCAATCCACTTGTATTTCATCTCCTTTTTCATCAAATTTGTGATAGGCCTAGATATCTTGGAGAAATCTTGCATAAATCTCCTATAATAGCCAGCCAAACTGAGGAAACTTCTCACCTCAGTCACACTTTTCGGAGCAGGCCAATCCATGACAGCCCGAATCTTAGAAGGATCAACAGAGACTCCTTCTTTAGAGATAATGTGCCCAAGAAAAGCGACACTCTCTAGCCAAAACTCGCACTTTGAGAGTTTAGCGTACAACTTCTCATTTCGCAACACCTCTAAGACAGTCCTCAAGTGTCTTGCGTGTTCCTCCTTGTCTTTCGAATACACCAAAATATCATCAATAAACACGACCACAAATCTATCTAGATATGGTCTAAAGGTGTTATTCATCATTTTCATAAACTTAGCAGGTGCATTAGTTAACCCAAATGGCATAACAACAAACTCATAATGCCCATACCTTGTCCTAAAGGCAGTTTTCGCAATGTCGACCTCATCGATTCTCAGCTGATGATAACCTGACCGCAAATCCACCTTTGAAAATACTCCAGCTCCTTGGAGTTGATCGAACAGGTCTTCAATCCTTGGTAGAGGATACCTATTCTTGACAGGGACCTTGTTCAACTCACGATAGTCAATGCATAGACGCAGACTACCGTCCTTCTTACGCACAAATAAAACTGGTGCGCCTCACGGTGACACACTAGGTCTAATGTGCCCTTTCTCTAGTAACTCCTCCAACTGTTCCTTTAGCTCTTTCATCTCTAAAGGTGCCATTCTATACGGTGCCCTTGAAATCGGACTTGTTCTAGGAACTAGGTCAATCTGAAACACAGTATCCCTTACTGGTGGCAGACCAGGAATCTCCTTTGGAAAGACATCCGGAAACTCGTTGACCACATCAATCTTTGAGATTTCCTCGTCTACACCCTCTACATTCTGAATGTGACACAAAAATCCCTCACATCCCTTCTCTAAGTGCTTTTTCGCCACTAACATTGAAATAATCCCAATTCCTCCCTTAGTGACAATTCCTTTATAAGAGATTCTATTACCTCTAAGTCCTTTCAGCGATAACTTTTGTTCGCTATAATCGATTCTCGCTTTATACTTGTTAAGCCAGTTCATACCTAAGATGACGTCAAAATCTCTCAATTAAAACTCAATCAGGTCTGCAGGCAATTCAGACCCTGCAATGTTCACTCGAACATTGGGATGCACTACTTTACACAATACCACCTTTCCAGTAGGAGTGGCAATACTAGTCTCAAAAGACTCCACTACTCCCATCCCATGTTTCTTAACAAAGTTTTCAGATATGAATGAATGTGATGCTCCAGAATCAAATAATACATAGGCAGGCAAAGAATTTACAAGAAACGTACCAGCCACCACATTGTTTGCCGCATCAGCATGTACTTGATTCATCACAAACAAAAGACCTCCATTTCTATTCTGGTTTGCCATTATTTTTCTGAACATTTTCAGCCTGTCCATTCAGCCCATTCTGTCGATTACCACCCTGGTTGTTCCCATTTTGACCCTGAGCTGCAGGAGCTTGAACATTGTTGTTGGCCCTACCATTGTTCACTGTCTTGCCCTTCTGTGGACAATCAAAAGAACGATGCCCCAACTCTTGACAAGTGAAACATCTATACTTATTCCCAGCACAATCAACCCCTGGGTGATTCTTGTTGCACCTCTTGCAACTGTAGGGTTTGCCCTTCCAACCCCCATTATTCTTATGGCCATTTCCATTGCCATTCTTGCCATTTTCATTCTTGGAATTCCCATCCTCGTTGTGGTTATTCCCCTTGTTGTTGTTGTTGTTGTTGTTATTCTTGTTGTTCCCTCCCCGGAACTTTTCCTTTTTCTCACCACCACTACCCTGATGGTCATCAAACTTCCTCTTTCTCCTAGTCACCTCCTCTCGTTGCTTGTAAATCGCAGCTTGATTCGCAGCACGATTGTAGGCCTCTTGCACAGTTTTACACTTATAACCCCCAAAGACTCACGAATGGTCCAGTACAACCCATTCTGGAATCTACGGGCTCTTTGCTCTTCCGTAGAGACTAACTCTCCAGCAAAACGAGCAAGATCGTCAAACTTTTCAGCATATTCCTGAACAGTCATCCTTCCCTGGATAAGGTTCAAGAACTCGTTATACTTTTGGTCCTGGAGATACTTTGGGTAGAACTCCTCTTGAAGAACCGTTTTGAACAATTCCCAATTAAAACCCTCTCGAGCTCTAATTTATGTACCATTGGTTGTCCACCAATGATCTGCCTTCTTCCGGAACAAATAAATAGTACTATCTACCTTAAGTGCCAACGAACACCCAGTTATCGCGAAGATTTTCTCCAAATCCCTCGTCCAATCGTCGAGAAGTACGGGATCCTCACGCCCTTCAAACACAGGCGGATTATGCCCTTTTATCTTCTTGGATACTGCGGCGAAGTCGTCACCCCCAATAGCCCTCGTGTCTTCCCTCTGCATCATCTGCGCGATGAATGCATTAGACTGCGCCAAGGCTTGCTGCAACTGAGCAAGTTGCGCTAATAAGGCTTGCGCCATTTCCTCCCCATTCCCGACGTTGTTGTTGTTATCTCCCATCGAGCTATTAGAATCTTCGACTCTTTGTCTATTTCTTCTAGGTGGCATCTAGCAACCTAAAGGATCAACAAAAGCAAAAGAAAAGGGTATTAGCTACCCATATTACACTCATGTGTGATAATCACAACTAACATATACACTTAACTCATATATATGTTCAATAGCCAACTAGGGCTCTAGGCTCTTATTGCGTTCAAGCATGGCCTTATCACACTCTTGCGTACAAGCAAGCTCAAGTTTCAATAGACTTTGTTCTTTCTCAAAAAATAAACAAATCACACTCATAAGGAAACATCCATGCCTTTTTCATAGTCGTTTTCACAATACTCATGCTCCAAATAGCAAGTAAATAACACATTTCTTGCAAAATTTCCATCTCATAAACCAAATAATCATGTATTTGTTCTCAAAAATGAGGACTTGCCAAACCAAGCCTCAATAGCATGAAGTAAAGCAAAAATTTAACATTCTAATGAATAATGTCAAAACAAATGGCTAGCAGGGCCAAATAAAGTCTAAAATAGTTTACTCCATCACAACTAATCAAAACTAAGAATCACGCTTTCTTCGCGACCTTGCGCTTCGTTGCGCGCTTCGCTTGGAGCGTCTCCTAGTAGATTTCATCGAGACTCTAGTCCATCTCATTGAACAAATCCTTTTCGAGCTCCATGGCCTCGTCGACCACTTCCTCCTTGTCCTTCTTCGCAGGACTCGGT
The DNA here is from genome assembly GCA_038025085.1 of Tetragonia tetragonoides. Classification (NCBI taxonomy): domain Eukaryota; kingdom Viridiplantae; phylum Streptophyta; class Magnoliopsida; order Caryophyllales; family Aizoaceae; genus Tetragonia; species Tetragonia tetragonoides. Next base: position 3,833,659 of record CM076147.1, read on the forward strand.
GCAAATTTGAATTTGCGTTGCGGCTCTACTAACGCAAGCTCCTTCATCTCGTCGATCTTGTCGATGATTCCAGGATACTTGGCGAAGTAGTGCTCTGGCCAGAGTTTGACACGTCTGAAGATCGAGTTGAAGCTCTCCTTGAAAAGCTCCCCACAGTCGTAGGACTGCTCCCACTCATCATTTAGCTTATCTCTGAAAGCCTTCCAAATGATTCTATGACCAAAGGCCTTGTACAAAACGTACGCCTTCATGTGATGTGACCTCAAAGTGGACTTATTCTCATGCTAGTCGTTGTATTCCTTGAAAGTCGCACGCGCCTCGTTCTCGAAATCGTGCAAGCGTTTGTCCCCCTTCCATTGCAGAGTTCGCGGGTCTCTAGGTGAATGACTCATCTGCAAACGGGAAACAATACGTTAGTACTTCACTCGAGTACTTCAAATAATACCAAAATAAGTAAAAGAACAATTAAACTCATTTCGGCTTACAAATATTTTATTCACATAACTTAAGTCTATTTAAGTTTTCAACTATGAGTACATCTTAAATTTGATGTTTCAACCCTTTCTTCCACGAGACATATACGAAATGACTTTCTTCTAACTTATGGTCAAAGTCTACTTATATAACTTCTGCCCTTGGTCCATTGTTTTTGCTTTCACTATTTGGGATCTTTGGAAAAAAAGAAATCTTATGCTCATTGAACATGCTGAAATCCCCGTTACTGTTTGGATTATGATACTTATGAGTTTTGGACATCCTGACCAAATATTTCTAAAGATTCGCAATGTACTACATACAATTGGGATCTCCCCCCCTCTGGTTTTGTAACTATGAATGTGGATGCTGCTTATTACCACCACAAGGACATTGCTAGTTGGGGTGGTGTTATTAGAAATGATTAAGGTGTTACTGGATTCTTGGCTTCCGGATGAAATATGTAGCAAAAATCAATCACGCATGCAGAATGTGTCTGGATTCTAAGGGTTTGCAATGTACTATATGAGAGAGACTAATTTACAAAGTTGCGGACTCTATTTCTAAGAGATGTAATTTAGAGTTAAATATGTTTTATAATGTACTCTCTATAATAGGTAAATGACTATTTGACGATATGAAACCAATAACTTTATTTGCAAAATATAATAAATTTTATGATAAAAAAAAAAAGCATAATAAGCCATCCATTTTCACAGGCAGGCGACAATAGCATGTGCGTATGGTAATCCGTTCTTACCCTCGTATCTGACCAGAACTTGACGACTCTTAATATTTAAAGGGATACCCATACGTATAAAACGACAAAATGATCTTTGTTAGTCTACCAATGTAAGGGAATACTTCTTGCCATGAGTTGATATTAAGAGACACGAAACCTTAATAAACACGCTATTTTCAATAATAAACTACAAATATAATTGCGTCACATATCAATGATCACGAATCTCCTAATAATTGCCAAATCAATTAACCACTCACTCCTCGATATTAGATATAAATCCGAAATGTCCACTCATTAGTTAACACAATTATTAATTAAAGTAACAAAAAAAAAAAAAACTCGCACCACTGTTTTATCATGCAAAAAAGACTTAAGGTCCCCTCAAAAAAAACAAAAAGCAAGAAGAAAGACTTAAATGTCCCTACAAAAAAGAAAAAAAGGAAGAGAAAGGGTTAAGGTCGGCTTGTTTTTGTAATTCAGTAGTCTATATAAGGACTAAAATGAACTTTTGGCCCACTTCTTTCTAAAAAAAAAACGAAAAAAAATTCAAAAGAGCAAAAATATATTTTAACCATGGAAAAGTGGCAAGAAATTGTCATAGCGGTATGTTATTGCCTCGTGGGAGCAGTGTTGATTGTAGGAATTCTATGGTGGATGGTGAACAAATACAATATTGAGTGCTGGCCCTGTTTTAGCAAGAAAACCAGTGCGGTGGCCCCGGTGAACGAACAACCGGACACTTAATTTAATATTGCATTATGATTTTCAAGTGAACTCCCTGTGTTCTTGAAGCTCTAAAATTGAACTTCTTGTTCAATTAATGATTTGGGTAAGTTTTCTTCTTTCTTTTTTTTTCTCATCTTTTCTTGCATTTTTATGAAATTGTTCATGTTGGTACGTACAATATTGATTGAATGTACATTACCATGTGTTAAATTACAAATTTCCACTCATTAGTTAACACGATTATTAATTAAATATAAATCTAAAATCTCCACTCATTAGTTAACACGATTATTAATTAAAATAACAAAAAAAAAAACTCGCTCCACCGTTTTATCATGCAAAAAAGACTTAAGGTCCCCTCAAAAAAGCAAAAAACAAGAAGAAAGACTTAAATGTCCCTAAAAAAAAAAAGAAAAAAAGGAAGAGAAAGGGTTAAGATCGGCTTCTTTTTGTAATTCAGTAGTCTATATAAGGACTAAAATGAACTTTTGGCCCACTTCTTTCTAAAAAAAAAACAAAAAAAAATCAAAAGAGCAAAAATATGTTTTAACCATGGAAAAGTGGCAAGAAATTGTCATAGCGGTATGTTCTTGCCTCGTGGGAGCAGTGTTGATTGTAGGAATTCTATGGTGGATGGTGAACAAATACAATATTGAGTGCTGGCCCTGTTTTAGCAAGAAAACCAGTGCGGTGGCCCCAGTGAACGAACAGCCGGACGCTTAATTTAATCTTGCATTATGATTTTCAAGTGAACTCCCTGTGTTCTTGAAGCTCTAAAATTGAACTTCTTGTTCAATTAATGATTTGGGTAAGTTTTCTTCTTTCTTTCTTTTTTCTCATCTTTTCTTGCATTTTTATGAAATTGTTCATGTTGGTATGTACAGTATTGATTGAATGTGCATTACCATGTGTTAAATTACAAATTTTCACTCATTAGTTAACACGATTATTAATTAAATATAAATCCAAAATTTCCACTCATTAGTTAACGCGATTATTAATTAAAATAACAAAAAAAAAAAAAAAAAACTCGCACCACCGTTTTATCATGCAAAAAAGACTTAAGGTCCCCTTAAAAAAACAAAAAACAAAAAACAAGAAGAAAGACTTAAATGTCCCTAAAAAAAAAGAAAAAAAGGAAGAAAAGGGTTAAGGTCAGCTTGTTTTTGTAATTCAGTGGTCAAATACAATATTGAGTGCTGGCCCTGTTTTAGCAAGAAAACCAGTGCGGTGACCCCGGTGAACGAACAGCCGGACGCTTAATTTAATCTTGCATTATGATTTTCAAGTGAACTCCCTGTGTTCTTGAAGCTCTAAAATTGAACTTCTTGTTCAATTAATGATTTGGGTAAGTTTTTCTTCTTTCTTTTTTTTTTTCTCATCTTTTCTTGCATTTTTATGAAATTATTCATGTTGGTATGCACAATATTAATTGAACTAGTTTAGTGCCCGTACGATGCACGGATGCCACAAAACTTTTTAATAAAACAAAATACTATTCATCTTAAGTACCCAAGTTGGATTTTAGTTTCATTTTCCAACTCAAAAAGAAAATATTAATTACTGAGGTTGTAAATAAATGAGAAGATAAAATATGGAACTTCTTTTTATTTTAGTAATATTAGACCATTTTTATACGCAAGACCATTCTTACAGAATAAGGAGAGATAGCTCTACAATTTGATATACTCTCAGATTGCAGGACAAACCCTGAGTGAAGCAAATTGCAAAAAACCAGCAAAGAATACATTAAAAAGCTATCTCATCCAAAAGGCAGCTAATTGTCATATGTGGTAAATAATTGAGCTAGCCTCATGGATAAGCCAATCTCATTTGCCTTTCGCTATTGAAGACCATGAAGACCCGCTGTACAGAGTAGATGCCTGATGTTTGCTGTAATACCTGTTACATATAGAGCCCTCTTCCATCTTGGGCAGTTTCTACTTCTTTGAGCAGACTCATCAGATTAGATTTTTACAGGGCAGCTAGCTTCCAGCCATAACAGAACAGTAGTTTGTCTGGCTTAGTTACACAACAACAAAACCAAAAACGAAAACCAGCTTTTTCCCACTCTCAAGTTCATCATGAGAGAACTCACAATCAACATTGCTCAGATTAACGCCAATATTCTCAATCTATCTCTTGTTTACAGTTTTCATTCCCTGGTAATAAAGCTATTCACTAAATAAAAGGAGAGAAAATCTACTCGTAATTCGTAACAGAATATCATTATTTTTGGTCAACCATTGTGATTCATCAAAGGAAAGATTACCCAAACCCAAACCCTTTGCATTAGCAATTGAAATGAATCTATTAGAAAACAATCAAAATTTGGCTACTGAACAACCATATGCACAGGAAAAGGGCGACGGGGCAAAGAAAAAGGGGAAACCATTTCCAAAGTAAAAAAAAAAAATGATTCAAGATTAGGAAAAGGAAGAGTGATTAGACAATTAGAATCAAGAGGAGAAAACAACATACACAGGAATAGAAAGAACGGACCAGCGGTTTCTGTTTTAGTAATTGTTATAGATAATTATAGATGTATATTACCATGTGTTAAATTACACATTTTTTTAATGTTTTCTTGGGTTTCTGTTAATGCTTGTTCAATTTGGTTTAGTGCACATTTCTACTGTTATATTGGTATACAATGATGATGAATGTTTTCAATTACAATGTGTTCTTGTCAGTTTCATAATCTTCCAGTCACTCACAATGCTTCTTTTTTTTTTCGTTCTGGGAATTTTGTATTGCAGAATTTGCCTTCTTGTTCTTTCTTTCTAACTATTGTTATGGAGCACTGCTAGTGTGGATAAAAATCTTGGGTATGTTTTTTTTTTTTTTTGGTATGAAAGAATTTATCTTTAAGCATTTTTATGAAATTCATCATGTTGGTATGATGGTATTTGTGTCTTTGTTGAATTATCTCCATTGTTGTACTATATTTTTAAGTCCTTGTGTTTCTGTAATTTATGGTCTTTGTAATTTGGGGGTGCTTTTAAATCAGCAGAAACTAGTGTAGATCCATTTAGCAATGTGCCAAATAGAGAATTCAGACTAAACTGGGGAAATCAATTTTTTTGGATGAATGTGATGTGATATTGTGCTCTGTGTAATTGCTTGATTGGGGAATTTCAAGTTGGTATGATTCAAGGTTAATGTGATAGCACATTCCTTCAACCTCAGACTTTTTTCAGTTACCTTTTTTAATTTTATTTTATACATTGCCAACTACTCAGAGGGGCTCACATTCTGCTTTGGACACTTGAAAGCGACATGCATACTAATGTTGTGAAGTTCATCCAATGATCTCCCAGACCCAAAACATACACACCCAAATAGTGAAAATGAAATGAAAACACATCTTTGATTGGCTGTGCAAACAGTTTGTCATAATCTGGTCAACAATATCTGCTACCCTCTTTCGACGTCATTCTATCTTAAAAGTTGCTGTTCTTTTACTGCCTGTGAACTTGCAGAATTGCAACGTCTATGTCATGGCTTTCCCAAGAGTTTGATGCTTACTAAAAGACTAATATGCTGACTTAATCTCTTTTCATAGGTTCATTTTGTAATGCTCTCCGATGACACATGCAGATATGCAGTACTGGCATACTATGCTTCTGCAGAATGTTGCAGGTACTTCCCAATAATTTACAAAAATGACAATTTCATAAAGACAGTGAGGAAGGGGATGCCCTGAAGAGCACCAAACATCTTTTTGTAAGCGTTTTCCTGTTCTCTTTGGGTTATTGGCTTGCTTATCTTTCTTTGAAGGCAGTAGACTGAATTTGTGCTACAAGAAAATGTCTTTGATTATGCAACTGAGTGCATATATGCCTTGTCCTAATTTGAGTGAAACTGTGTTTTATTTTATTTATTATTTTTTTTTATCTGCTAGCTATTCAAGTATATTTAGAGTTAGCTATGGTATAAGCTTATTCTTGAATTTTATATGATATACTTGCCGCGAAGCTTTGGCATTTTTCTATGTTAATAAAACTAAAAATAAAATTTGTTTGGTGAGTTTTGTTGTATTGTCATCTGAGTACTATTAACGTTGTTGCAGACATGATGCATACTCTCGTGCCTTGCAGCTTGATTCATCAAGTAATTCCACTAAACAAACTTGATTGTCATCGACTCTCATATGGGAAATTTTGGAATAATCAGTTGCTTTCTCTTTCAATTTCACATTTGGTAGGTACCCCCTTTCTTGGAGATGTGCCTCTTTATTGAACTTGTCTTGTTAAATGTCTGTATTGGTTGTTGTCTATGTTGGATGCTTTACTCTTATCTGAAAGCTGTTAGTATTTTTGTTTAGTTGGACTTGGATTATAATTTGCTAGATACAATTATTCTTTTAACTAAGATGTTGTTGTGAATTTGGCATGTGAAAAGGGGAATTTATTGAGTGGAGATTTGGGAATATAAATGATATAGTGAAGTAAACTGTTTGAGAATGTTCAGATTTTTCTTCCTCATTTAGATTAGTCAAATATCCTACTTGTTTTAAGTTCTTTCCCACTGTGCATTTAAGACTCTGCTGTTGAGCGTGCTTGCTTTAGAGAGGCTTTCAAGGTCATGCATTAAGTGATGACGTGTAACTAGGAGGTACTACAAGACATTCAGATCAGTATTTGTATGTTTATCTTGTTTAATAATTTACTGAAGTTCATCCATTCATTTCATGAGGTGATGCCCGATGATCTTAAGCAATGGTGTCATGGATTCCATGGTCCAGCGATCTACCCTCTTTCGTCATCATTCTATCTTACAAATTGCTGTTCTTTTACTGCCTTTGAACTTGCAGGATTGCAACCTCTATATCATGGTGTTCCCCAGAGTTTGATGCTAAAAGACTAATTATGCTGACTTAATTTCTATTGGCGGGTTCATTTTGTGATGTTCTCCAATACATGGTTGAGTAGAAGCCTTGCAGGTATTCCCCATTCTTTTGATTAGCTTTCGTACTGTATTCAGTATTGAATACTTGTTTTCTAGTTCAGGCACTGCAAGTATTATGTATTCATGTGCACTGGTGCCTTTTAATAACAAGCCTAATTATTTATAAAAATAAGTCCCTTTTGCATTTGGAAAGTGATTATTCCCCCCCCCCCCCCCCTTTTGTTTCATTTCTTGAGCCAGTGAGCAGGATCATGAATAAGTTATTGGAATGGGGTATTACAAGCACCGAGGGCCTGTATGCAAAAAAGAGTTGAAGTGCATCATATTCATAGGTGATGCTTATTTGTTGTGGGTTTCGTTCTTTGGATTCATAGAATTAGTATTCTTTCAAATATCTTTATATGCGAGTGATATGCATTTTGGATTGAAAACAAAATTGACTGCAGATTGTTATTACAATAACTGTGTTTTGCGTTTTCGGTCTAGCCTTGTCTTTCTTTCTCTCTCTTGTTTTCTCCCTTGAAGCATTTCAATTGTTTTCATTTGACCTCATTCTTTGTTAATTTCCTTCTAATATGATATTCTGTTTTCTGGTTTTCCTTGCAGGTTTCATGTTTACGAATGGTCCAGCTGTTAAACTTTAGACTCAGTTGTCAAATAATGAATTGCTTAGACTCAGTTGTCATCATATAACAGTTTGATAGGTTTATGTAGTCTTGTTAACGCCTTCGTATAGGGGGTAGCATCTTGTTCTTTTTCTGAATTTACCTTTTCTATTTCAGCAGCTCCACTTGAAGTAATTGAATCAGGATTATGCTTCATAGTTTATTGCTCAAGTTTGTGAATTTCATGCCTAATAGCCTCAATTTAATTCAACAATATTCACTGCTTTTAGTGCATTAGTTGAATTTTAGTTGTCATACTTCATGTACTTACAGTCCTTTGGGATTGTCTCTTCTTCTGAAATTTTACTTACAAACCATATATCAGAATTTCATCAACAAAGATAACTTACAAAAAATCGGAAAATCATCAACAAACATATTATAATTGAGCTTGCTTCTTACAAATTTATGATGGTAGCTGAATCCTGTTAAATCTGCAACTTTTCTGAGCAGAAGTCCTATACTTAGCATTCCTGAGCATAAGTCCATACAGAAGACAAATAAGTCCATACTCCTAAAATTCATGTTAAACACCCCGAAGGAACCAATGAATCGGGCGAGTGTTCACGCGCCAACTCTTCCTTCACCACCAACTCGAGAACAAATATCGTGAATGGATTGATATGCTTCTATCGACGAGACCATTCTAAGGTATGCATTACCGTCTATAACCTTTCAACTAGTGAAAATCTGTGTTTGCCTTCTCCTCCAACACGTAGTTATGTCGCCCGTGAGAGGAGATTCCACTTGGGTTTCGATCCCATTAACAAGCTATATATGCCAAAGTTTCCTCAACAAAGGCAGTTTTGTATTACGAAGTGTTATCCAATCCCTTGTTGGGGTCTTCTTGCCCTGCAGTAATACAATTTGATTTCGTTGCCAACGAAATGCATTGTGACTTCTCTTTCTTTCTCCCTCTTCTTTTTTCCCTTTGAAGCATTTCAATTGTTGAGTGAAAACCGGAACATCGCAGCAAGAAAATTAGTAGACTAAATTGCACAAAAGCAATGACATTGTGAGATTCATACCTTTTGCCTGACATAGGGCATAAATGCCTTGATAATGACCAGGGGTATGTGTTGGGGAAAGCACACAAATACACAAGCGGAAGCAACAAAGACTTTTTCCCCGGTTGTGATGCAAATATGAGCAATAACCAATTCAAGCAACCAAACAATATTGAACCAAAATGACAGCAGCAAATGGAACTATAAATCAGCCCAAAAACAGTAAATAAACAAGGAGACGCAAGGATTTACGTGGAAACCCCGATGTGGGGAAAAAACCACGGGACCGTTAACAAACGGTGCCAAAACCTCCACTAATCAACAAATTAACAAGTGGGTACAACAATAGTTCTTCCCTAGATCAACTAGAGGTATTCACAATCATCAAGGATCAACCTTGGCACAACAAGTCTCCCAAATCATCACCCAAAAAGAGTGGAAATACAATTTCGTACAAAATAAGAGCTGAATTTAGAAAACTGACTTAGAGAGCTCCAAATGAAATTCTGACCGTTGGATTTGAAGAGGGGGATGTCAGGAACAACGTGCTAAAATCTCGCGACGATCGGAGTTCGTTTGGTCGTCGATCGGGGCGGATTTCTGGGCTGCCAGCACCAAAATTCGTGGGTGGCTCCTCTTCTCTCTCTCCTCTTCTCTTCTAGACTTTTCTCCTGAATTTTTGAGTGTCTAGGCTTTCTCTCTCTTGCACTCAGCCCTTCTAACCTTTTGGCTTATAAGGGAAGCCACTTGTGAGTGAATATACGAAATTGCCCTTCACTTAAACATCATATGGATAACCCATATGGTAAGCAAATATATCCCAAATTAATTGGGTTCTTCCTCCATGTAGGAGGGATACTCCAACAAATCTCCCCCTCACTCCTACATGGGGGGCTCGACCAAGCCCGCAATCTTTCTACAAACAAGAAGTTTCTCCTTAGGCAAGGCCTTCGTCAACATGTCCGATCCGTTGAGATCGGTGTGAATCTTCACAAGCTCAAATGACTTGTCTTCTACCGCTTCTCGAATCCAATGATACCTCCTCCGTATGTGTTTGGTTCGGGAATGGTAGGCTGCATTCTTGGCAAGGTGGATGGCACTTTGACTATCACAATAAAGAGGGTACTTGTCTTGTTTCAAACCCAACTCCTCTAGAAAATCTCTCATCCAAATAAACTCCTTGCCAGCTTCAACCGCTGCCATATACTCAGATTCTGTGGTAGACAGAGCAACACACTTTTGCAATTTTGATTGCCATGAAACAGCTCCCCCTGCAATTGTCATCAAGTATCCGGAGGTAGACTTACTAGCATCAATATCACCCGACAAATCAGCATCTGTGTAGCCATCTAACACAGGTTGTCCGGGACCAAAGCATAAACACACTCTAGAAGTACCTCTGAGATACCGCATGATCCACTTTACTGCTGCCCAATGCTCCTTACCAGGATTAGACATGAACCTGCTAACAACCCCAATGGCATGTGCAATGTCTGGCCTAGTGCATACCATGGCATACATCAAACTCCCCACGGCGGATGCATAAGGCACCGTCATCATCTCTTTCTTGTCATTCTCACTTGTAGGACACTGGCTGGAGCTTAGCTTCATGTGACCTGCAAGTGGCGAGCTCACGGGTTTAGCTTTGTCCATCTTGAACCTCTCTAGCAGCTTCTGGATGTAACTCTCTTGTGATAGCCATATCTTCTTGTTCTTCCTATCACGAGAGATACGCATGCCCAAAATTTGCTTTGCAGGGCCAAGGTCCTTCATTGCAAAGGACTTGCTCAAGGCACTCTTCAGGTTGGCAATCTTCTCCTTATCCTGTCCAACAATCAACATGTCATCCACATAAAGTAAGAGAATGAGAAAATCACCTCCGGCGTAATGCTTCACAAACACACATGAATCTGCATGTGTCTTGTGGAAACTGTGGTCTTTCATGAAAGACTCAAACTTCTTGTACCATTGTCGAGGTGCTTGTTTCAAGCCATATAAACTCTTTTTCAAACGGCATACAAGCTTCTCACTTCCCTTCTCTTGGAAACCTTCTGGTTGCTCCATGTAGATTTCCTCCTCTAAGTCACCATGGAGGAAAGCAGTCTTCACATCAAGTTGTTCCAACTCCAAATCCATGCTAGCAGCTAAGCCAAGAACAACTCTAACAGAAGACATCTTTACAACTGGAGAGAAAATCTCTTCAAAGTCTATGCCTTTCTTTTGACCTGAGCCTTTCACCACCAAACGTGCCTTGTACCTAGGTGGTGAACCATCTTCTCCAGTTTTCAGTCTGTACACCCATTTGTTCTTGAGTGCTCTCTTGCCCTTAGGCAACTCCACTAAGTCATATGTGTGGTTCTCATGCAAGGATTTCATCTCATCTTGCATGGCATTATACCACTCCTTGCAGTGCTCATGTGACATAGCCTCCTCGTAGCTTTCAGGTTCTCCCCCGTCGGTCATCAACACATACTCATCTGCTGGATATTTAGAGGTAGGCTGTCTCTCTCTGGTGGATCTTCTCAACTGTGGTTCTGGTTGTACATGGGGTTCTTCTTCATGTGTATGATCTGGTGGTGGCTGAACATCATCACCATCATCACTGTTATGATCATCATTGCCATCTTCCTGTTGTTCTCCCCCTTGAACTCTAGGAGTTACTTCAGGAAATATTGGATCTGAGTTGGCGCTGTCACTAGGAGAAGGCTCTGGTTGTTTCTTCTTCTCACAATCTGCAAAGGTTTTGTCTTCAAAGAACACTACATCTCTGCTTCTAATCACTTTCCTGCTAACTGGATTCCACAATCTGTACCCAAACTCATCCTCTGAGTACCCTAGGAAGATGCATGGCTTTGTCTTGCTATCAAGCTTGGACCTCTCATCTCTGGGAATATGAACATATGCAAGGCACCCAAAGACTCTCAGGTGGCTGAATGATACCTCTTTACCAGTCCATACTCTCTGCGGAACATCTCCATTAAGAGGAACTGAAGGTGACCGGTTGATGAGGTACACTGCTGTAAACATTGCCTCGGCCCAAAAAATCCTAGGCAGCTTCGCATGAGAGAGCATACATCGAATTCTTTCTTCAATTGTTCTGTTCATTCTCTCTGCAAGTCCATTCAGCTGAGGTGTCTTGGGAACTGTCTTCTCAAGCCTGATGCCCTGTACTTTGCAATACTCTTCAAATGGACCCCTGTACTCTCCACCATTGTCAGCTCTAACACACTTGAGCTTCCGGCCTGTTTCTCTCTCAACTCTGGCCTGGAACTGCTTGAAAAACTGTAGTACCTGGTCTTTGGTTTTCAACACAAAAGCCCACAGTTTTCTAGAATAATCATCAATAAAAGTAACAAAATAAAGTGCACCGCTATGTGACTTAGTATCCATAGAACATACATCAGTGTGAACAAGATCTAATGCATGTTTTCTTCTAGATGGGGGACGAGTATGAAATGCTGCCCTATGTTGTTTTCCAGCTAAACAATCAACACAGGGTTTCAAGGACATACCTTGAACATCAGGAAGGAGTTGCTTCTTAGCAAGCATTTGCATACCTCTTTCACTCATGTGACCAAGTCTCTTGTGCCATAACTCGCTGGAGGAATCATCAACTGCGTGTACTTCTCCTTTGCACAACTTAGCTTGCATCACATACAAGGATCTCTGCTTGCTCCCACGAGCCACAATCAAACTTCCTTTGATAAGCTTGCACTTTCCACCACCAAAGTTGCTGGAGTAACCAGCATCATCGAGCAACCCAGGAGATATCAAATTCAGCCGAATGTCTGGAACATGTCGGACATCTCTCAACACCAAACTGCAACCTGTGGATGTCTCCAAACACACTGTACCCATGCCTACAATCTTGGATGAGCCATCATTCCCCATCTTTACATAGCCAAAGTCACCGCTGGTGTAAGATGAGAAGTAATCTTGGTGCGAGGTTAGATGAAACGAAGCACCCGTGTCAATCACCCAAGTACAATCATCACTATCTAGATTTAGGCAATGGTCACCAATAAAAAATAATTCATCACTTGTTGCAATTGCAGTGGTGTTGTTATCTTTCTCTTCTTGTTGTTGCCCGAATGTCTCACCCTTTTCTTTCCTTTCTCTGGACTTGTCTCTCTTCATTTTCCTGCAATGTTTTTGAATGTGGCCTGGCTTATCACAATAGTGGCAAATGATCTTACCCTTTGATTTTGATCTCCCCCTGGACTTGTCTCTATGCTGGGGATATCGAGTCTTACTTCTTCCCCTGCTTGATTCTTGTGTCACATTAGCCTCTGGTTGTGTGGAGGAACTCATTTCCTTCCTTCTAGTTTCTTCATTCAACAAACTAGCTTTGACAATTTCCATTGTCAGCGTGCCCTCTGGTGCGGAGTTGCTAAGTGATACAAATAGAGTGTCCCAGCTTTCTGGCAATGAGCAAAGTAGTAGCAATGCCTGCAGCTCATCATCTAAATTCATCTTCATTGCAGACAACTTGTTAATCAAACTTTGAAATTCATTCAAGTGAACTACTATGCTATCACCATCTTTATATTCCAGTTTCACAAGTTTTCTAATCAATGACGCTTTACTCAAGGCATTCTTCCTTTCATACATGGTCTCAAGTTTCTTCCAAAGAGTATAAGCATTCGTGTCATTGGCAATATGTTGGAGGACACTCATATCAACAAATTGTCTAATTGTTCCAACGGCTTTACGGTTCAATATTTTCCACTCACTTTCAACAACACCAGTTGGTATGGTTGCATTTAAAATTGGTTCATACAAATCCTTCACATAAAGGATATCCTCCATTTTAGTTTTCCACACGGAGTAATTTCCAGAATTCAAACTAATCATTCCGTGCACACCAGATTTTTCATCCATCTTTAACAACACAACAAATTCACAATGACTCTAACCAAAGCTCTGATACCACTATGTTGGGGAAAGCACACAAATACACAAGCGGAAGCAACAAAGACTTTTTCCCCGGTTGTGATGCAAATATGAGCAATAACCAATTCAAGCAACCAAACAATATTGAACCAAAATGACAGCAGCAAATGGAACTATAAATCAGCCCAAAAACAGTAAATAAACAAGGAGACGCAAGGATTTACGTGGAAACCCCGATGTGGGGAAAAAACCACGGGACCGTTAACAAACGGTGCCAAAACCTCCACTAATCAACAAATTAACAAGTGGGTACAACAATAGTTCTTCCCTAGATCAACTAGAGGTATTCACAATCATCAAGGATCAACCTTGGCACAACAAGTCTCCCAAATCATCACCCAAAAAGAGTGGAAATACAATTTCGTACAAAATAAGAGCTGAATTTAGAAAACTGACTTAGAGAGCTCCAAATGAAATTCTGACCGTTGGATTTGAAGAGGGGGATGTCAGGAACAACGTGCTAAAATCTCGCGACGATCGGAGTTCGTTTGGTCGTCGATCGGGGCGGATTTCTGGGCTGCCAGCACCAAAATTCGTGGGTGGCTCCTCTTCTCTCTCTCCTCTTCTCTTCTAGACTTTTCTCCTGAATTTTTGAGTGTCTAGGCTTTCTCTCTCTTGCACTCAGCCCTTCTAACCTTTTGGCTTATAAGGGAAGCCACTTGTGAGTGAATATACGAAATTGCCCTTCACTTAAACATCATATGGATAACCCATATGGTAAGCAAATATATCCCAAATTAATTGGGTTCTTCCTCCATGTAGGAGGGATACTCCAACAGTATGAACAAAATTATGTTAAAGAGCCAAATGACGCCGGCCCAACCCCAACCAATCCCTTCAAATGAATGCCAGCTTGAACTTGCAATAAAAGCTGCTACGTAAACTGCAAGCTGCTCAAAATGGAAAATATATTAACCTTCATGCCAACAATCATAGTAAACGTAAGTGTGGTTTCACCTAAGGTGAGAAGAAAAAAAAAGGGAAACAGTAAACTATAAAGAACCAAGAACAATGTGATTACCAGTTGAAGACCCTGAAAAATGTAAATATAGCCTGCATCAATCGCAATATACAACCATCTTAGAGACTGTGTATAAAACCATCTTCGAGACTGTGTAACAAATATAAGACCTTGATTGCTTATGCTAACTTGAAGATAAACAGCACTTGAAAGCTTTCCGTAGTCAGTATTAGATGTTTTCCCAAGCCTTGCCACTCCAAATACCCTCTGGCAGAATTGCAGAAAGTCAACAAGCAATCAAATTATACTTCAGCTTTCAGAGTAGTTCTTTTTTTTTTTTTTTTTTGTCAGTGTCAAGTTACTATTATTAAGTTGTGTTTTATTTTATTTTAATTTGTATAGAAAATAAAATAGAACAAAAAGAAAAGAATGAAAAACAAATGGAAGTGAAGTCAACCGAATTGTTTTCGGTTGAGGTGCTGCGTGTGAGACTTGTTGGTGCCCAAACTTATGGGCTCATATTTTGATTAGTGTATTAGGCCCACAAAAGTAAGTTGATTTGTGGCCTAGTATTGGCGTGAAGCAAGCTTCCAGTAGAAGCCAAAAGGTGGGAAACAAAAAGGCTTGGTTCTTTTTGGTTTTATGCGTGGGAACACAAAGCCGAAAACAGAAAAGGGAAGAGCCAGTGAGAGAGACAAACAGAGAGTGAGAGAAATTGAGGATTTCTTTAAAGAGGTTTGTTCTAGTTCACGTTTGATTTGGCTTGTTCGGGTGAATATAATCAGAGTACTTGGATCGGTCATTGACAGGTATTTGTGGGTGTATCTTTGGGTTTGTGGGAGTACCAAATTGAGCTAGAGTTTGTCAATTTGTACTAATACCAAAGATAGATAGTCTACTTGTTGTTTGATCTTGTGATTGTTGCCTTTGTACTCTTGATTATCATAGTGAATTATATTTTAGTGCATGAAGAACCGCACCGTGGTTTTACCCCTAATTGAGAGGGATTTTCCACGTAAAATTATTTGTGTTGCTTTTGGGTTCTTACACTTTATATTTCCGATTATCTATTGTTGTGATTGTGGGTAAATACCGTAGTTTTCCCCAACAAAAACTTCAAGAGACCGCTCTTCTGTAATACACCAGATGATAAACAAATTACGACAATGAGAAAAAGAAAATACAACTAATAACCCTCTTGTGTGCATACTACTAATCATGTATGAAACGAAGAAAAGTGTGCACTACATGAAGTTGGTTCACCTCCCAAGCATTTTACTGTCATACAAATTCGGGAAAAAAAACTTGGACAGTGTAGTTACTGTAGTATGAATGGAGAAGAGCATGACAATATATGAGCAATAGCTTCACTAACACAAAATTTGCAGCAAGTATTAGTACATCCAAAATAATAAGAATCTTAGGCATTGAAACAGAAAGAAAAAAAAAATAATATTAATATACCCTTTCTTCTGCCATCTCATTAGGTCCGAAAATGTCTAGTCTTTCTTGCACAGCCTCAGAAGTGAGACCGTCCTTGCTACATTGCAGTTTATAAAAAAACCTCCTCGATGGGTATGTTGTACTGTGACCACCCCAAAAAGCTCTTCATTAGTATAAACCCTCGAAGAATCAGGAATTTAACAGAAATCACACATGCCAGACAATCAAACTAAAAGTGGCATAGTACCATTATATATATGTTTTGAAAATGAAATAGTAATTACCCAATCAATACCACCCGAAACTCGAGACTGGTTTGCCATTTGTAACTCTTTTGTCGTAAGAAACCTCGAGTGCTGAGCGAATGATCCAAGGAAATTAAGAAGACATTAGTCCTGTAACATGCAGTGCCTTTGAACAATGGTACAGAATATATCTCGGCCAGTAATTGTAGCCATAAATATATTAATGTATGCGATAATGAAAAGTTTAATCTACAGTATAATGTGTTTATCACTAAGGAGCGGATTATCACTTTCAAAGAATTATAGTCCTAAAATGAGTGTATCCTTAATTGCATTCTTATAATTGAAAGTTGAAATGGCAGGAACATCATGAGTGTGAAATGAATGTATAGTACCTAGTGCCTCTATTAACTAATAGCCCTGACACTGAAATTTTACTAGTAGCTAGTCTGTATGGGATTAGTATGAAAAACCATAAATGGTGACACTTAAAGGCCTAGGAGCGAGCCACATTAGTCTCAAACTACGTACTACGGTACTAGTACTATTGGTCTATTGTACTAATATGATGGTTACTTAGCTACTTATGTTGCGTTATGGTGTAAGAATTTGACCCAGTAAACCTACCGGAACCATATGAAATGGGTCGGATCATTAATCGTGGTAAAAATATGGAACAAAAATACAATTTTTTTTAAGCCCTAGGCTATCACTCATTCACAATACATAAAGCATCGAAAGAGAAAGTTTTCAACATTGCAGAAAGAAAACCAGCAACCCAAAAACGACTTCCTAGTTTCTACTACCCAAGTTTGGTGATGAGCCAACTCGTGGGCGACCTTATTGCCATCTCTACCTACAAACGACCACGAAATGAAATTAAAAAACTCTATGACTAAAATATCCTCCCCAATGAGGTGAAAAGAACTGTAACCCTTCTCTCTCTAGCATTTATCAACCCCTGGCAATCATTCTCCATAACTCTACAACTTCATAGTGTGTTAGTACTCCAAATCAGGTTCCACAATGTCCTATTCTCTGATCATACTATGTTTGTAAAATAAATTTATTTTTATTTTTGACCCCTTAATATTTCTCCTTTCCTGATCACCATAGAAATACAGTAAGCTTTAAACAACAATAGATAGAAATCAGTTCATAACCCAAAACTAATAGTAATTGTTGGACTTGGTCAATATTATACTCTTCTGTTTCTTTCCTTAGCAAGAATTTACAATAATCTTAAACCCATAACCCTAAATCTAACAGGTTAAACCCATCTCTAGTCTTCTATCTTTCTCCGTCTTTTTCTTCAGAATGAGATATTGCCCATCAGTAGTGTTACTAGTAGCAAATTTTCTCAGTAGTAGATTATACATTCTGAAAATAGCAAATCGTTATAGAGTACTCAAAGAATCAACCATATTTTTCCTCGTAATTTACGCAAATTTTAAGGCCCCCAGGCCACAATATGACACATACAAAGCCTTAATCCAGGTACTGGTATCCCTAAAAAGACTCAGCTATCATCCACCTAGACAAGAGGTTCAGAAGAATCACAAGTTTGTATAACTAATACCAAGAGCACATCCAACTAATAAATGGATAGAGAGAGTATGAAAATGAAGAAATAATGAATAAAGAGACTAGTTTGAGTAAGCAGATTAAGTCATATATATACTCATATTGCCATCTGAGTACAAGCCTTTGCATGAGAAATTGAGTTTTAACGTGTACAAAATAGTCTTAGCTTTCATAGGGAAACAATTTTATCTTAGCTTTCATAGGCCTAGCTTCCATTGGTACCCAATTGATCTACAGACAGATACTAAACATAAATGAGAAGGAACTACAACTACTCGATCAGTGAATCGGAACTAACAATGATAGTTGTAAACTTGTATACGTGTTCCAAATGGGAACATAACTTTGCATCAAAACATTTATGCATTGACACTCTGATTAAGTATGAATTGAGCGAATTTAGAGTTTGGATATATAATTACCTCAAAACGTAGAGTGTACACACTCCAAAATGTGTTCTTCTGGCCACTCCATTTATACTTCTTCTTTTTTCCAGTATTTTAAGTTTTATTATGACTTTATCAACCAATTTAGAGAAAAGAGAGTGAGAATAGCCCAAATGGGAGTGAAATAGTCCATCCTTTGAAATAGGAAATAATGGTTTGACTGATGGGTTATATATCTTACTAGGACTTTACCCGTGTTACACACGGCGACCATATTATCACTATATTTTTTTGTTCAAATTAATTTTTGGATTTTTTAAAATTATATATAGGCATGTAAAGAATAATGAAAAATAGTGAT
Organism: Tetragonia tetragonoides; assembly: GCA_038025085.1. NCBI lineage: Eukaryota > Viridiplantae > Streptophyta > Magnoliopsida > Caryophyllales > Aizoaceae > Tetragonia > Tetragonia tetragonoides. The sequence continues at coordinate 3,852,120 of CM076147.1, forward strand.
TGGTCGAAATTTTACACGTTATACCACTCATAATTCTCCTATTTAAATAAAATAATATCAGTCACTTATCACTTAACTTGCAATTGTACATCTTATGTAGACCTCAATAAAATGTCACTCCAAATGTGACCCGTGTCAATTTATTTAAGCTTATCCTTATAACTTTGTATCTAACCTGTGCTTATACCCTCAAATATCAAAACGTAAATAAATATTTAAAACTTGTCATATTAACAATGATTATCCTCACAAATAATAGTCAATTTTCACGTAGCCTACTCTTCTACCTGCTAATTTAAAATTTGTTATTAAACAATCGTGGGTTTGATCTGTCCCTTAATATGTATATATTTCACTAATTGAAATCTAAAAGTTGAAAGACTAACCTTCTTTCAATTGGAAAAAAAGAGCGACAAATCACGATCTAGAAAAAAAGGAAAGTGTATGTTATTTATTAAAATGTGACACTTGTACGTTGATTGCGCTTATACCCACAACTATATAAACCTTATTATATTATGTCCACTTGTTCCCCAAATATTCATCATCTGATTTATACCAAGTAAAAGTTTTTATCGTGTTTAAAACATTAAATCTGGACATTAATGCCATTTTAGATTGTATAAATGTATTCTTACTAAAGAAAGAAAAGAATATAAATAGGCTTAGCAATTACTATAGGATATTAAATAACAATTACTCACCAAAATAAGAACAAATAAATAATAATAAATGACTAATAAAATAGTGACACTTGTCATGTTATCTACGACCTTACCCAAAATTATATACCTACAATTATTTCATAAATATCGGTCACATATTAATTGTCACATAACCTGCGATTATCCCCGCAAATATTAGTCAAATATCATCTACCATGTAATACCCACAACTATATATTATAACTTGAAAATGATGAATTTTTATGTGACCATTGTCACATTACATGTGCTTATCTCCGTAAATTAGGCAAATAAATATTGGTCATATTTTTCGTTATCAAATGACCTACGCTTATTGCCGCAAATATTAGTCAAATATCACCTACTACGTAATACCCACAATATATTGCTTAATAAAAATGATCCTCATCACATTACACGCGCTTATCCCCTAAAATTAGACAAATATATTTTGCCACGTCAAAATATTTAATTTTGCCCACAATTGTAAGACTCGCAATTATAAAATTCAATAAAAGTGGTGATATTAAGTGGTCTAATACTTATAAATATAAGTCTTAATTAAATTTATGACGGAAAATAGTATTTAATTAAAAAATGGTTAAGTATTAAATAGATACTTTTAATAAGACATTTAATACATTAACTTATATATATATATATATATATATATATATATATATATATATATATATATATATATATATATCTTACTCCATTGGATCAGGTTCGGAAAGTACTTCAAAATGAGATATATATGTATTATGTCCTATAAAGTTGGGTTCTTTTCGTTGAAGGATGAAATGTGAGAATATATAAAAGGGAGTCTTCGTGTGGCCACGACACGTGGGATGACATGTAAGCGCCATAAATCATGTGGGCATGACACCTAAGATGCCACATAAGCGCCAAGTTCGTGTGGTGATGACACTTATGCCGCCACCTAAGCCACAATCCAAGTGTGTCAAGCATTAATTAATAATCATTATTTGACTTCATAAATACAACCTATTATATTTATTATCATATTATTCAGATTATAAAATGAAAAGGGGTTACGCAACTTTAAAAATTATAACTAGTTTTAAAGCCCGTGCGATGCACGGATCAAGTGAAAATACTCGCTAATAACCTATAACTATTAAAGTAATAATTAAAAATATGGAAAAGTAATGTATAACTCACATAGAACCTCGTTTTGCTCATAGATATCACGTCTCATGTATAAAAGTTGTCTCAAATAATATGTTCAACCACTCCTGAGAAGGTACTTAGACAGAAATCCAGAGCCACTTGGATTCATCATGGTGATGCAAATACCAAATTTTCCCATGCTCAATTGCGGGCTAGACAGGCTGCGAACAAGGTGTCTTCAATCTACACTGAAGGAGGGGTGAAATTTACAAATCCTGCTGATATCCAGTATGCATTCCTGGACTTCTACCATGGCTTAATGGGAGATTCTGCACTGGAGCTCCCTGGTATTGATCTTACTATTATCAGGGATGGCCCCACCTTATCCCTAGCACAGCAGGCCCCCTTGGTTGCTGAAGTAACAAATGAGGAGATCAGTGTTGTTTTGAAGGAGCTACCCTTGGAGAAAGCCCCTGGAATAGATGGCTTCCCAGCTGAGTTCTTTAAGCAGAACTGGGACATCATTGGAACCGAGGTGAGTACAGCTATTAAGCAATTCTTTGCTAATGGGAAATTACTTAAAAGCAACAATTGTACCACCCTGACTCTGATTCCAAAAGTGGCCAAACCATCCTATGTTAAAGATTTTAGGCCAATTGCTTGTTGTACCACACTATAAGTTGATTGCTAAAATTTTGACAAATAGGCTCAGAACTGTTGTTGATTTGCTTGTTGGTTCTTCTCAATCTGCATTCATTAAAGGAAGACATATTTTTGACAATATCTTGCTTAGCCATGAGATAATTAAAGGCTATACTAGGAAGAATCTCTCCCCTACATATATGCTTAAAGTTGATTTGAGGAAGGCATACGATTCTATTGAGTGGAGCTTCCTCAACATGGTTTTATTGGAACTTGGGTTACCTTACAAGTTTGTTTCTTTGATCATGACTTGTGTGTCTACTGTCTCTTATACTATCTTGCTTAATGGGACTATAACCCCCAAGTTCAAGGCAAGGAAAGGGTTGCGTCAAAGGGATCCTATGTATCTCCGCTACCGTTTGTATTAGCTATGGAGTACCTGCACAGGAGACTCAAACAATTGAGCCTGGATCCTAACTTTAATTTCCACCTTAGATGTAGCAAACTTGAGCTCCTTCATGTTTGCTTTGCTGATGATCTACTTATGTTCTGCCGGGGGGATTTGATTTCAGTCAAGATGTTGTATGAGACTTTTGACCACTTCTCTCAAGTGTCTGGGTTGAAAGCAAACACAGAAAAAAGCTCCATGTATACTGCAGGTGTCTCCCCTGATTTGAGATAGAACATGCTCTCTGCTCTGGGATTCTTAGCAGGTGAACTACCCTTTAAATACTTTGGAGTTCCTCTCTCTAGCAAGAAACTCTCTGTCATGCAATGCCAACCTTTGGTAGACAAAATTTTGGCAAGAATCAAGTGCTGGACTGCACGTTTTTTTATCCTATGGTGGCAGGTACAACTCATCAAGAGTGTCTTATTTGGAGTGCAAACCTATTGGTCACAGGTTTTTATCCTACCAAAAAAAGTGATACACCTGATTGATAGTGCCTACAGGTCTTTGTTGTGGACTGGGAATGCAGGCTCCAAGAGAGCACTCATTGCTTGGCCAAAAATCTGTCTCCCAAAGTCTGCAGGAGGACTTAATATCATTGATCTTTACAGATGGAACCAAGCTGCTATTCTTAAGCATCTGTGGGCACTGGAACAAGAAAAAGATAGATTGTGGATACGTTACGTTCACTCTTATTATATGAAGAAAAGATCTATGAATGATATGGGCACAATATCTCAAGCTAGCTAGGTGATTCAGAAGATTTGCAAAGCAAGACAGTTATTGCAGAATAATCCAAATTGGAGAGCTCAGCTTGGGAGCTTTGCCACTGATGGTAGGTTCTCTATTAAAAAAGCTTACCTCTTCCTAACCCCTCAAGTTCCACCTGTTAGATGGAAACGAGTAGCTCAAATGAGAGGGATCATCCCAAAACACAGGTTCATTCTTTGGCTTGCTCTGCAAAACAGACTTCAAACTGTTGATAAATGCCTTCAGTGGGGCATGAGCATACCATCAGACTGTGTGTTATGTGATTCTGGTCATATTGAGGATATGAATCACCTCTTTTTCACATGCGTTTACTCCAACACAATTTGGAGATGCTTACTGAGCTGGTTTGGGGAGGTCAGGAGTGTAACTGACTGGGATGCAGAACTCAACTGGGTTGTCAGAAGATTCAAGGGCTCCAGACCTGCAACAGAAATGCTCTGTCATCTGTTTGCTTCTACTGTCTACAGCATATGGATGGAAAGGAACCAACGAAGATTTCAGCAAACTCAAGCTACTATTCCAGCAGACGGTGCGGCAGATAATTCAGGATTTGCACCTTGTTGGCCTGCAATATCCTAAATGGGGTTCAAAAATGTGTACTTTAAATAGTTATCCCATATAGTTTGTAAAACCGTGTCTTGTATGAGTTATGTCCCTTGAACCCTTCCTAGAATGTGGCAAGGTGATCAACTTATTATGCACATTGGTTTTAGGATTGTCCATGTAATGAGTCTGGTTTGTTGTCATCAAACCAGTGTACGCATCACGCTTATTTGGTTAATAAAATTTTACCTTTGACAAAAAAAAAAAAAAAAAATACTGTCTCAAATGAGTTTTTGTGATAGTGAAATTGGTTACACTAATATTGCTCAATGTTTACTCGTGCAAAGATTATTTTAACACTTTTGAGAATATATAATGTTAGAACCGATTAGAGGTATACTCTACTTATAAAGTTATAACTACCTCTAAGTGCATGTTTTTATTTAAGGTTTGTTCTTCTCACACAATAAATAATAAATAAAAAAAGATGATAATAATTGGAAAGCCACCCTACTGTATCTATGATTATTTTTAAGTTTCTCTAGTCCATCCTTAAGCTTGGGAGAGAAAAAATTCCCAACTTTGAGAAAAAATTGATAAATTTCCACGATCAAATAGACAAATAGTACATTATCTCTGCAATTAAGACTCCTAATATACCACAAAAACTCCCTTTACAAAACTCATACAAATTGAAATACCTCGTATTAAAACTCTCAATACCTTGTATTTGAAGGTTGTCAAAAGAAAAAAACACATCTTATATGGCCCGTGCGATGCACATCTTATATTTTAAATGATTTTATTTTTTCTTTTTTCTTTTATTTTAAAATCAAATTACGGTTTTAACATTAGATACGATCTTATACGTTTGTGTAAACATATTATAAATGAATCTCATTCTGAAGTATTTTTTGATACCAATATGAAGGTATAAATATTTTTTTTTTGGAGATATGTAGAATAGTTATATTCTGTTTTGAATATTCGGCCAAGATCAAGTTATAAAGCCAATAAAACTCTAATGATATATTGATGGGAGCACGTATTAGTGTAGAAATGTAATTACATTAGAATTAGGATTCTAAGACTCCTAAACATTTTACACCAGTAATTTTTTGTCTTTATTCTCGCTTAGGTGGTGCGCTCTTAAAACTCTCGGCTATGTGGCGTGGTTAATTGCTCCTGAAATATGCCTATATATATATTGATCGCACCAGCAATTATTGTGTATAGTACTATATTTTAATCTAAAAAAATAATTATGTATACTATGCTTGATTATATTTTTTTCCAAAATGTGCTTTTCAGGTTTAGTTATTCTTTTTTTATTAAGGTCACATTTATAACTATTTATTGTCACATTGGTGAGAACTCAATTATATAGTGCCCGTGCGATGCATGGGTTCTTGATTATCATGAATACTCCGTTATTAGAAGAAATATAATAAAAATTTTAATCATATCAATATATAAAGTTGAATAGTAGGAGTAGGAAGGAACAATAGTAATCTTTTTATCAACAAAAGAAAAAACACATTTAACAAAGAAATCACATTTTTAGTAAATGTATAATACTTTTTTTAGGATAATAAATATAACACTTATATTACTTATTTTTTTATTCAAATAAAATAAAACTATTTTTAATTTATTTTTAATCACTCATACATTAATGGATATTTATTACCTATTCAATGCTTGGTGAGAATTACATTTTTAGTAAATGTATAATACTTTTTTTTTAGGATAATAAATATAATACTTATGTTACTTATTTTTTATTAAAATAAAATAAAACTATTTTTAATTTTTTTTAATCACTCATACATTTATGGATATTTATTACCTATTCAATGCTTGGTGAGAACCCAATTTTACATATATATATATATAATATATATTGATTTATTACCTATTCAATACTTGGTGAGAATTACATTTTTAGTAAATGTATAATAATTCTTTTAGGATAATAAATATAATACTTATGTTACTTATTTTTTATTAAAATAAAATGAAAATATTTTTAATTTCTTTTAATCACTCATACATTTATTGATATTTATTACCTATTCAATGCTTGGTGAGAACTCAATTTCACATATATACTAGATTTCATGCCCGTGCGATGCACGGGTTCTTGTTTATCATGCACACTCTTTATTAGAAAAAATATGATAAATTTTTTTAATCATATCAATATATAAATTTGAATAATAGGAGTAGAAAAGAACAATTATAATCTTTTTATCAAAAAAAATATATATTTAACAAAGAAATGACATTTTTAGTGAATTTATAAATTTTTTTTAGGATAATAAATATAATACTTATGTTACTTATTTCTTATTAAAATAAAATAAAACTATTTATTCTTTTTAATCACTCATGCATTTATGGCTATTTATTACTTACTCAATGCTTGGTGAGAGGCTATTTATTACTTATTACTTATAGATTTCGTGCCCGTGCGATGCACGAGTTCTTGTTCATCATTCTCTGTTATTAAAATCAATATAATAATAATAAAAAAATTAAGCACATCAATATATAAAGTTGAATAATAGGAGTAGCAAGGAACAATAATAATCTTTTTCACACATTTAACAAAGAAATTACATTTTTAGTGAATAAATAATATACCTTTTATAGGATAATAAAAATAATACTTATGTTACTTTTTTTTATTAAAATAAAATAAAAGTATTTTTGATTTCTTTTTAATCACTCATGCATTTATGACTATTTATTATTTATTTAATGCCACCTTGGTGAGAACTCAATTATACATATATATATATTGATAATAGATTTCGTGCCCGTGCGATGCACGAGTTCTTGTTCATCATCCTCTGTTATTAGAATCAATATAATAAAAAATATTTAAAAACGGCAATATATAAAGTTGAATAATAGGAGTAGCAAGGAACAATAATAATCTTTTTCACACATTTAACAAAGAAATTACATTTTTAGTGAATAAATAATATACCTTGTTTAGGATAATAAATATAATACTAATGTTACTTTTTTATTAAAATAAAATAAAAGTATTTTTGATTTCTTTTTAATCACCCATGCATTTATGACTACTTATTATTTATTCAGTGCCACCTTGGTGAGAACTCAATATATATATATATATATATATATATATATATATATATATATATATATATATATATATATATATATATATATATATATATATATATATATATATATATATATATATATATATATATATATATATATATATATATATATATATAATATAATACTTATGTTACATACTTTTATTAAAATAAAATCAAACTATTTTTAATTTCTTTTTAATCACCCAAGCATTTATAACTATTTATTACCTATTCAATGCTACCTTGGTGAAACTCAATTATACATATATATATTGATTGATATTGATTATTAAAATTAAATTAAATTATTTTTTATTTCTTTTTAATCACCCATGCATTTATGACTATTTATTACCTATTCAATGATTGGTGAGAACTCAATTTTACATATATATATTGATGATATATTGATATTGATTATTAAAATAAAATAAAATAATTATTTTTTTTCTTTTTAATCACCCATGCATTTATGGCTAATTTATTACCTATTCAATGCTTGGTGAGAACTCAATTTTACATATATATATTGAATCTTCCTCCATTGGATCAGGTTCGGAAAATATTTCAAGATGAGATACATTTGTACTATGTCCTATAAAGGGTGGTTCTTTTCGTCGGAGGATGACATGTGAGACGCCATATGTATAGGAGGAATATGTTCGTGTGAAGATGACACATAGGCGCCACATCGGCATACGTATAAAAGTGAGTCCAATTTGTGTGGGCACGATACATGGGACGCCACGTAGGAGGTGTAAATTCGTGTGACGATAACACCAAAGCGCCACGTAAGCAAAGCTTGCTACATAGCCTAACAACTCAAACAACTCACCATCCAAGTGTCACTCATTAATGTCTCATCATTAGTTGGCTTTATTACATATTTATTAGGAGTAGCATTTTTTATATTACAAAATAAAATAAAATAACTTTAGTTACGTAAGTCAAAAAATTATAAATCCTACTTCAATGGATTGGATTTGAAAAAAAGTTTCAAAATGAGATTTATATGTCTTATAAAAGTCGGGTCATTTCCGTGCTGTGATGACATGTTGGATGCCACATAAGAGAAAATGTTTGTTTGAAGATGACACGTAGATGCCACATGTGCACAGCTTGGTTAAATAACAATAAACGATACTTCTAACAATATCTTAACTATTTGATGTCATATGTACTTAACTTGATCTTTAATCTTTTATAGCATAAATGAAATTTATTTAAGTGGTACGTCCCTATATGATCTACGTTTATAAATCAATTTTTTTTTTACATTCATTAATTTTGATGTAGAATGATTTAAAGAGATATTTCATACCTTGCGGTATAAAACAGGCATAAGATATCATCTAGAAAGTTATCTTCATTTTCGAGAGATATTCACGAGTCCGTGCGGAGCACGGAGATAAAACTAGTATATACATATAACTGGGTCTTTCTTCGTGTGGTGCCAACATGTGGGATGCCACATAAACAAGGCACGTCGTACATAAGCACAAGCTTGCCACGTAGCATGAAACATCATCCATCATTAATGTCTCATCATTAGTTGAATCAATTACATATTTATTAGCATATTTCTAAATTACAAAATAAAATAACTTTAGTTACGTAAGTCAAAAAATTATAAATCTGACTCCGTTGGATTGGATTTGAAAAACGCTTCAAAATAAGATATATATGTATATATATGTCCTATAAAAATTGGGTTCTTTCCATATGGTGATGACATGTAGGACGTCACATAAGAGGAAATGTTCGTGCGAAGATGACACGTAGACGCCACATGTGCTCAACTTTGTCACATAGTTTTAGTTGTGTGGTATAAAACGAGCATGTGCTATAACCTTTTAGTGCACATATACCGTTAATGCAGAATGAGTTTATTCATTATTTTTATTAATTGAATTACTTATTAAAATTAATGTACATATACTGTTTTTATTCTCTATCTAAACTTAATCCAATCTCATTACAAATGAAGGTGGCATGAAAATATCATTTTCAAGAATTAGCATGCTGCATCCCGTGGATAGAAATCTTCGCAAAAATAAAATCAAATGTATTTTACTAATAATATTAATAATTTCACATCAAATATTTTAAGCATTATATTATTAAATATACTCATAAAATTTTTTACGAGCCCGTGCGAAGCACGGAAATAAAACCTAGTATCACCATAAAGGCCATAATATCAAAAAAAAAAAAAAAAGAAAAAAGAGTAAGAGCCAATAAGGATGTGACACATGTCACATCACCAACGCTTTTACCCATATATATTAGATTAATGTGTGTGTTCTTTAGGGTTTGTCCCATCTGTTTTGTTAGTGGAGCCAAAAATACGAAAGGGTGAAGATAAAGTGGAGTCAAGTGCTCGCATAAAGAGTAATGTTGAAAGTGTAAAAATATGTTATGAGTGTAAATATTGTAAAAATACTAGAGTAGTTGTTTTCCCTCTGATAAAAAAAATAATAATTATAAATACGAACTAGATGAGGGGAAAATGAAAATGCAAGAGTTCTAATTATCAAGACTTGCTGGTCTCTAATTACCAAGGCTTTATTTTTCTAGCTCTACCCCTTAGTTCTTTCGCTCTGTACCAACTAATATAATCATGATCCTCTTTTGGAGTTTTGCTACATCCAATACTGTGTGGTGGAATAGTGTTCCCACACACTTGCTTTTTATTTGCTTTTTAGTTTTTGATGTTTTGGTTACTTTTCCCTTTGGCCCAATAGTTATCAGAAATAACTTTAAAATATAATAGACCAAATATTAATATAACAACATATTTAATACAGTACTTGTATTATAATAAAGCGATGCTAAGTAATTTACGAAAGGATTTAAAACACGTTTATAAGTTAATTAATGACTTTTAATAGTACTAACTATCCAGGGTCGTTCCTAAGTTTTTGGGGCCCGGGGCGGGATAAAAGTGAGGGCCCTTAATGTATGAATAACTTGTTTTATCGCCAAAAAAACATAAAAATTTGGGCCCCGTATTAGGAAATGAGGATATAAAGAATGAAAAATTATTTTAAATTATAGAAAAGTGGAGGCCAAAGAGATTTGATCTCAAAACTCATTGTACATAAAGAGCAACCCAACTCATTTCCAACCAAGGAACCAAGCCCTTTTTCATGTTTAGTGTTTGCAAGTTTTTTTTATTTATCTTAATTTTTCATTGCTGTTTGGGCCCTACTCAGGTTGGGCCTTAGGCGGTCGCCCCTCTGGCCACCCCCTTGGGCCGGCTCTGTAACTATCACAATCTACTACTTATACCACACATAATATATATTCTATGGTTAAAGGCCCACCATGCTTCACATATAAAACATATAATTAAAGAGTTTCGACCGTTACCTGAACTTAGTTGGTTATGGATCCTCTGCTATTCTTTATACCTTCCAGATTTCTAGAGGTTGCTAATCTCAACCACCTCTTCCTTAGATCAGGCACAACACAGATCCGTTTCGTTTCCTACCTCGGACCGTAGTCTTTAAGAATATATTTAGACAAGAATGATGAGGCTTTAATCAAGAACTCATATTATTTATGATATAAGGTTCGAAGGGATAATGTTCCCTTTTGGGGAAAGATTACAGAAGAAAACTGAAAGCTTACAATACTACAGAAGGGTGTCTATAGACTGTTATGTTCTCTTAGAGAAACTTGATTCTGAGAGAGGTTTGTGTAGCCAAATCTTTTCTCTTCAGTATTCAAGAATGCCCATAAGACTCTGCCCTTCACAATGCATCCACTCCTCTTTTTATAGAGCAAATTACATAGGATTCCTACTGTAGAAGATGCCTTCTACTCTACCATTATTATACTCTTGACATGAAATAAAGTAAAAGCTTACAATATTGTATTTTTTCTACTAGTAGTGGATTTTTGCAGCTAATAATACAAATACTTTTCAGAATAGCATGAGATATGAGGCCTATTCTATCATCATATTTTGGATTCCTTCATCTCCAATTTGGTTCTCCCAATCACCATAATCATCGTCATCATAATCTTCATTAATACTATCAACCATGCTCATTGCATATTCTTGTTCCCAACACATATATATTTCAAATAAGTGTTGTTTTCCTTCTTCAGATAAAAATTTTCCTGCTTCAATTTCTTCAAGATATTTGTATAGGGAATCAGTTTCTTTTTCTTCTATTTTAAAGTATTCTTCCCACTTTGGAGGGTAAATAAGAGTAGTGTTTCCATAATAAATATGTTTATATCCATTTTAAACTAAACACCAGGTTTGTTTTGCAATTTAAAGAAACCAACAGCTCTAGCTTCAGTAGGATTTTTTATTCTTGTTTGCTTGACACTAATCCACTCAAGTTGACAAGTCGGGTAATGCCAGGGGTCAAGGAGTTTGATCAAGTAGTGTGCTGGTTTAATCTTTCCTTCCTCCATCTCGATCATGGCGTTTACTACTTTAACCCATATCAATTCCTTCTGTCTAACTTGATAAATTCTCCTAAAAATAAATTTTTGAAATTTTGCAAATCTGTTGAAGAGAGGTCCATCAGGTTTAGGCACTCATTGGAAACAATAAATCATTCCATAATCTCATGCTTTCAATAATTCGTCTTTCGCCCAAATGGTGTTGGCTGCTATTGAGAGCTGAGCTATTCCAGTATTATCTGGATAATCAATGAATCTAGTCCACGTTTCCCACATATCATAGTATGGGGTTTTTTGATTAACTACTTCGGTGTACCACTCCCGGAAGTAATTATCTTTTAAATGGTTTCGTATTTTATCTTGTATATCAAGAGGACACTGAAGAATCTTAACTTGTAACTCCAAACTTAAAAATCTCTGTACCATGTAACTATTAAGTCTCAGCATTCCATCTCGTGAACGATTGGTTGTGAAATATTTTAGAATGTCTGAGAGTGATTTGCTAGAGGGTGATACCCACTCCAAAGCTCTTGATATTTCTGTCTTAAGGACATCTTTTTGGGCTTGTGTTAGCCTTACATAGTCCTTTTCCTCCTGATGTTTGTTTCGTCTCTGATTTCTCCTCGTCATTAGTTAACTCTATAGTTAAACTGTCAGCTAGAGAAGTTTTTGAGCCCTATATATGTTCCACGGTGAAAGAGAACTGGTTAAGCCATAATTGCCAACGCAGGAGCCTCCCTTGCGCTTGCATATTAGATAAATTCTTTTTAACAAAACCAAGTATCCCTTTGCAATCAGTTCTTACTAAAAACATTTTTGGTGCCAGAAATATTAGAAATTTTTCTATTCCTCTAATGACTGCAAAAATTTCTTTCTCCACAGTAGGATAGTTCGTTCGGCTTTATTAAAACTCCCACTACAGTATTTGCAAAGTCTTTCACCTTCTTTAATTTTTAATACCGCACTCCAATGTTCATTACTAGCATTTGTCTCGAGAACTAAATTATCTTCATCCGTAGGTAATGTTAATACCGGAAGATTCTTACATAACTTTTCAAAATTTTGAACAATCTTAGAGTCATTTGCCACCCAAGTCCAACTAATTTCTTTTTTAAGTTTTGTTGTAACGACTTTCTTAATTTAGCTAGATCTTTTATAAAATCAGAAGCATACGTGAGGCATCCTAAAAATCTTTCTAATTGTTTCCTATCCTCAATTTTATCTGAAAATTTATCTATTTTTTCGAGGATATGTTTTTGTAGTATAATTTGACCAGCCTTTATTTCTAATCCTAAAAACTCAATTTCTTGTTCAGCATAGGTGCACTTACTTTTTCCAAGGACGATTCCATGATTTAAGCATATTTGTGTTACCGCTAATACGTCATTTTTGTGCTGCTCAATTGTTTTAGAAAGAATATCATCAATATAAACTAAGCAACAATGATTAAGATCCTTAAAGATTTTATCCATTCTTCTTTGGAATATTTGAGGTGTATTTTTTAAACCAAAAGGCATAGCTATCCATTCGTAATGTCCTTGAGGAGCACTAAACGCGGTTAAGGAGATACTTTATTTTTCCATTTTTATTTGCCAGTATCCACTTTTACAATCCATTTTAGAGAACCAAGAAGCTCCTTGTATTCTATTAAAGAGAACGGTTTTGTTAGGAATATAATATCCATCAAAGACAGTATTATCATTTAATTTTTTATAATTAATAATCATTCTAGCTTTACCTCTTTTTTCTTCTGTATGATTTCTTACCATGAAGGCAGGACTTGTATGAGGACTTTTACTGTTCCTTATCAATCCATCATCTAATAGTTCTTTTATCTGCCTGTCAAATTCTTTAATATCTTGGTGTGTATATACAATTTGTTTTACCCGAATAATGGTGTTTGGGTCCATTAAAGATATTTTAGCAAAAGTTTTGTCCTTATTCCAGAATTTTAAAAGATTATCTGAGTAGAGTTCTTTACATAATTTTTCTTGTTGTTGATAAATCTGGCCTTTGATTGTTAACACAAGTAATCAAATTGTTAGGGCAACTTCTTGTTGTGTAGGAGTAACCCTATCACCACGCTGGCTGCGCGTAAATTCCATCTTTTGATGTGTATATTCTTTAGTTAGTTTTTCAATAGGGACAGAATGACCATTAATAGTAAATATTAATTGTTCAACTGTTTAGGTGCATGGAGAGTAAAGTCTTTGAAAATTATTACCTATAATCAAATCATGAGAGGGTTGATCGGTAGCCTATAATACTGGCATTATGCATTGTATTCCTCCTATTTCTATAGGTAATTTTCTATGACTTCATTATGTTCCATAACACTCTTATCTACTATTCTTACTTGCATAGGATACTTTGTTTTTTTCCAAAGAAAATCAGGGAACAAAGTTTTCTTTCCAAAACAAACTGAACACCCACTATCTATGTATGCACATAATTCATATTTATTGTAATTTTCTATGCATATTTTGATAGGAATATAAATACTATTTGGATTTGTACTGGTTAGTTCAGTTGTATTTATTAATTACATTTGTAAACTGATTTCTTCTTCATAAATAGGCTCGCTGAAAGTTCTAGTTTTATATCCTATGATCCTTCTTCCGTCCATAATAGAACCATCAACACTAGCTCTTGGTGGTTCAAAACTCATTCCGCTTAAATTACTTGTTACACTTTGTATATCATCTTTTTTTTCAAGATTTTCTCTTTTGAACGAAGATGATCCTTCTTCTCTTACACTTTGACTTCTAAATAACTGTGGCTTTATAGTGATTTTCCTGATTCATTAATTTTCATGACATTCTTAGATAGTTTACTAGAACTTTCAAAACTAGGAATCCATCTTCTATTTAATCTTATATCTTCAGGTCTAGTTTTTATAGGTTTTATTATTTGTCTTGGGGTTAAACATTCAAATTTTTCAGCTTCTACCATAGTTAATTTTTGACTTGGATCTATGGTATTATCTAATTTATATATTATTTTCCAAAACACTCGTATAGAAAATGTACCATCTTTCATGTTCATTCCGACAGTTTTTAGTTTCAGGGTTAGGAAGTTATGAGCATAAGCATCCTTGAGGCTTACATAATATCCTGGTCTACAATTAAACCCTACAAACCCATGGCATAGATTAGTTTTTACCCCACTAATTATCTGATCTTGAAATTTATTGTGTCTGATATCACAAAGTAGTGCATAAAGATCTATGTCTTTCCCAAAATGTTGTAAAGGTGATACTTGTATTTGGACACTTTCAACATGAATATATCGATACTTCTTATTTCGGTTGTGTTTTTCTATACTTTTCCAATTATAAGGTTTATTACTCCGGCATCAAATTCACAATCTTTTATTTCTAAATCTCCTTCCATTTGTTTACATACATATTTACTCTTAAATTCAAATATCGATTTTTTATAAATATTATCCTTTTGGATTGTAGGAAGAATCCATTCTGATACAATCTCTTGATCTTCATCATCCACTGAAAAATCTTCACCTTTTAAACTTTCTAAGGATATTTGGTTATTTTCGTCACAATCCATCATATTATTGGTTTCGTAGTCATTATTTTCTTCTATTTCTTCATCAGGATATTGTATTATTTCAACTATTCCTTTGTTATTTCCTAATGCTAATTCAAGGGCTTCATCTTCAGTCAATTCAACATAGTCTAGACTCCCAAGTGCTTCTATGAGTTTATTATTCTTTTTATTTTTGCATTCATTTGCATAATGACCTATTCCTCCACATGACCAACATTTACAATTAGATTTTTCTTTAGGACAATATGCTGATTTTCTAAAAAAATCTTCTAGTATTGGGATGAGATTTCTTACAATATTTTCTTTTATATTTCTCGCCCTTTGTTTATTGAAATATTTTTTCTTATAGAACTTTTTTTGTCTTCTTTTTTCAGGGTCATAACCCCATTGGTTTGGAGTATCCCAACATACCAGGAATTATTTTTTCATTTTATGGTGTTTTAAATATCTAGACACTGGTCATTAATCCACTTCCTTAGATATGAAATTCTTACTCCTAATGTATCCACAACATTTTCCTTATCACTCCATTCTTTATATTTGTCATTGATTAGTGTATTCATAGGATAAGATAATTTATTATAGAACATATCAAGATTTGTTTCATTCCGACCAATTTTGTAATAATATTGGCTAAACTCTTCAAGGTAGTTCTCAACATATTTCATATCATATATACTAAGATTGATAAGTTTTCCTTGCCACTCTTTAATCTTCTCGTCGGAATCTAGTTTAATTCCAATAAATTCATCATGTATGGATTTGCATAATGTTTTAAACATTTAATTAGGAGTTGCTATGTCTTTTAACGCAGTTTTTGTAACTTCGGTTATTGTGTCATACCAGTCAGCTATAGTGCCAGAAAAACATAGTTCTAGATAATTTAAGAAATTTTCTGAAGTCCATATAGTGTTTAGGTTGAGCACACTATTCATACTCTTTTTCCATTGTTCAAATACTTCTTCCCTATTTCTTACACCATCTAGGTTTAACATGTATCCAATTTGGCTAATAGGTTGAAGATTTACCTCTTCTTTAACCTGTGGATTTTGCATAAACTTGAAGCCAAAATTACTAATTTTTCCAGGGATGGTTCTACTTCTGGTATAATTATTATTAGAGGACTCTCTAAAATTTTCTGGTTTTGGTATTAGGTTGTTTACAAAGTTATTTTCAAATGGTTTTTCCATAACTTCTTCTCCAACTTCATTGCTTTCTTCCTCTATAATCATTTTTCCTATATTTTTGTCTATTTTTCTTTTGATCTCTTCTAGAGGTATGGTATCCATTTCCTCTAATCTAATTAAACCCATTTGTTGGTATATGTCTTCTTCTAAACCAACATTATTGGTTTCTTCAAAACCTTCACTTAACACTCCTTGTTTATCAACGATTGTATCCATAATTTTATTTAGTTCTTCAGGATTTTCTTCTTTATCGAATAGTTCTTCTAATTCAGTCATGTTGTACTCCTGATAATTCTCCTTCATTTTCATCTTCTGAGCTTTCTAGTTCTATTGGTAGGTCGGCTATTAGAAATGGCTTGTTATTATTATTTGTAGACGGATAAGGGTATATAAAGGATGCAAAAGTGTTATCTTTCTTCTCATGCCTTACTTTATTATTATGCCTGATTTCGTTTAATAAACTTAAGTGTAAAGTTTCAATTGATTTTTTAAAGGCTTTTAATTCTACTTTGATTTTTTCAATTTCGTGCTTAACTTCTAACAGAGAATCAGTTATATAATTTAGATGCGGAGCCAAATTATTAGATCCTTCTGGACTATGTACTATATGAGGGTAAGTTGAAAACTTACAACTACTAGAAAGATCCAGATTTTAACTACTTGGCTCTGATACCAATTCAATACACTAAACAATTAATAGAGCTTCTAATGATATAACAGAGTTTTTATGTAAATAACAGTACTTTAAATAACAAATACGAACAACAAAAATTATGACAGTATTTTAAATATTATAACAGAGACATTTCTATACTTACTTTTTTGGGAATAGCCTATTTTTATGCGGGATAAGATTTTAATTTTTTATAGCTTTTGGGTCAAAAGTGCAAATATTTTATGATGGGGTCCACTGGTGTGGGATTTACTGTTTACCCACACCGTGTTGGATATAGAATTGCTCCCTCTTTTGTATGATAGGAGTAATATTGAGTAGTCTTGACAAATGGGTCGTTTAGGTCGATTTTGGTTCGGGTATGTTAGAATTGAGTCATAATGATTCGTGAAATGTTTGGGTCGGGCCACATCCGGAGTTATTGTCGATATACTTATTAGGCTTCCGTTAATCCATACGAGTAAAAAAAAATCAAGGCGGTACCGATTGGGTCGGGTCTAATTGGGTTCGGGTCAACTCTTTAGAAAGCCGAATCAGATTTGTCTTTTTTTTTTTTTGGGGGGGGGGGCAATCAGTTTGGCTCTACCAAATCTAGTATTGAGTTCTTAAATACTATCAATATTGAATAGCTTGGAATTTCATCTTCCAAATATTTAAAAAGTTCGGTTTTAATGATACTTGGATAAACTGGATAAAAGAATGTATCTCCAATGTATCCTTTTCAGTATTGGTTAATAATTCTCCGGGTATGACCTTTGTACCTTATAGGGGGATTAGACAAGGTGATCCGCTTTTCCCATACATCTTTATTTTCTGTGCTGAAGTTCTAGCACGTCGTTTGCAAAAGAAAAGTGATACCTTGTCCAAAAGCATTGCATTAAAGTTTGTCATGGGGCAGACAAATTACCTTTCCTTACATTTGCGGATGACACTATGATTTTTGCAGAGGCTACAAGCCAGAGTTGTCACACTATTAAGAATATCTTAGACCAGTATTGTAGAATGTCAGGCCAAAAAATCAATTTTCAAAAAGTCTGCTTTCCAATGTACCAAGAATGTTAACAGAACAGTTATTGACACATTTAAAGGTATCTTACACATGAGTCATACAGTCTGTTTAGATAATTATCTAGGATGCCCCATTATAAATGAGCGAGTAAATGGAACAACTTTTAAAGACATTGTGGAACGTACACAAAATAATTTGACTAAATGGAAAGCTAACGCTCTCTCACAAGCTGGAAGATCAACGCTCATTCAAGCTAATCTTGCAGCTACGCCTATTTTTACAATGCAAAGTTTTTCTCTACCTTCTTGTACTTTGGATAAGCTCGATAAGATCAACCGTAATTTTTTATGGAACAAATCTCCGGACAGTACCTCTCCTAACCTTATTGGTTGGGATAAAGTGTGTCGTCCCAAAAACCTGGGAGGCTTAGGCCTTAAAAAGGCGGGGGTTGTCAATAAAGCTATGCAGATGAAATTAATTTGGAAAATTCTCAAAGAGCCTGAAAGCAAGTGAGTTAAACTGATTCAGAAAAAATATCTTAAAGGATCTCATATTCTTGATTATGTTAAAGGCAAAAAGAATTCTTGGCAATTGTCGAATTTGTTGGAAGTAAGGGGGCTTTTTAAGAAAGGACTTCACTGGCAGGTTGGATGTGGAAAAAGTATTAAATTTTGGACTGATGCTTGGGTTTGTCCTATACCTCTTCAAGACATGTTTTTTGATGACCAGTCTGATGATCCAATCTTTGATCTATCTATCCCTGTCAGCCCCTTCATTCTTTCCTTAGGAGGTTAGGACATACGTCTTTTAGCTAGAGCTGTACCTAAAGACACCATTCAGGCCATATTAGGAATTCCTATTCCTTATAATGAAGTTTCGGATAAATGGTATTGGGGTTACTCTAGTAATAGAAAATTTGATTGTAAATCAGCCACTTGGATAGCTCAGGGGATTCAAAATCGTGTCAACGATAAATGTGAGTTTAGTTGGATATGGCGATGATTTTTTTGTACCCGATTGATCGCGCTAATCTGACCCCTTCTCTTAAACCAATAGCTTCTGCCATAAGAACTGCACTAGTGCCACAAGGTGTTGCACCCAAAAGAGCAACTTTTCCTGCTTCATCTTGTAGTACAAAACCAGCTGCAGCCGTCCCATTATTAATTTTTGATCCATCAAAATTTAACTTAATGTACTCTTGCCTTGGCTTGGTTCAGAAAATATTTTCCTGCGGTTCCTTTGGAGTTTTCACTTTGAGAAAATACCCTTAGTACTAAAATCCAATTCTTTTATAGTTAAGTTTTGCCATTCTTGAAAGCTTATTTTAGCAGAAATTGCTATTTGAATAGGGCTTGTGACAAAGTCATTAAATATTATTTTATTTCTGGCAAACCAGATATCCACCAAGTCATAATGAGTAGTATGAATTCAGATTGCGAAAGTTGTTTCTTTAATATATTGAGACTTTGTATGAATGAAAGAGTTGTATCTAAAGAGAGATTAATATGAACATTGCATAACTTTCTAATCTCTATAAAAGTCTGAATGATGTTTGGACATTCGAAAAAAAGATGAAATTTATCTTCACTGTGATGGTTACAAAAAACACATTGCTGGGGGATGAAGACTTCACTTTGCTCTAGTCATTGTTTGGTAGGTAACCCATCAATGCACAACTTCCAAAGAAAAATCTTGACTTTTGGTGGAATGTTTAATTGTATTGAAGGTGATAATTTGACAGTCATAAAGGCTATTAGAGCAGAATGGCATATCTCTTGGGAAATAGAAAATGTGATCATTGATACTAAAAAAGACCTTCATTACTTTGATAGAGTAGAAGTCCTTCATTGCTATAGGGAAGCCAATGTCGTAGCGGATTTTATGGCTAATTTTGGCCATAACTGTGATCATCTTCTTACTTGGTCATCTTCTTTTGACCAGTCCCTCACCAATTTGCTAACATAGGACACCTTAAATTAACCTGCTTGGTTACCTGATTATCTTGCCTTTTTTTTTTTAAAAAAAAAAAAAAAAAAAAAGTGGATATCACCTCTTGTTACGCATACAACTATAATACATATAGCAATATATGTAGAAATCCTAAATTCCTAACACGCTTCCTCCAATAAATTAATCAAACAAATAATCATAACCATTCTCTCACAATAATGGATTACTTATCTCCTAATGATCGCCAAATCAATCAAGCACTCTCTTACACCAAATATGAGATTTTACAATTTTAATTTTCTAATCCTTATCTCTACCTCCTATTCCCACTAAATAAACGCCCCGTTAATGATTTTCGAAGAGATAATGTCACTCGCAAATTTTCGTCGCACTCTCACCGGCCCAATTTAAATTTTCTCAAAATCCAATTTTAAATTTAACTAGTTACATTCCCGCGCGATGCACGGTTTGCGTGTATAACAACTAATACATTTTCATTGGTACAAACTTGCAACAAATTGTTCGTCTGTGTCATATCTTGCTACTCCATTCCTAATCTATAGACCTCTCACTTTCTATACTCAAATCAACTTTGTTGTTTTCGTGTTTAATTCTAGTTGCATGGCCTGTGTAATGTCTGAACCTTTTACCATACTATAGTAATTTATAGCCTATAATTACATGAAACAATCAGAATTTTTTATTTATTTATATTTAAGTATTATCATATCATTATTCCTCTATAATAAGGACATAAATTCGTAAATGATCATGAATTTACCAAGATTATAAATAAAATTGTTATACTTTATCTATCTATTCTCCATCATACGCCCAAATCCGTTGCATGCATTAGTAATAAATGTACAACTAAGGGCTCGTTCTTTTCGACTGGGAACTGGTCACTGGTAACTGGGAAAAATTGGGAGAAATTGGGCAAAACTGGTGAAAACTGGAATGTCTAACTGGTAACTGGTAGAAAATGGGGAAAACTGGGTCAAACTGGGAGAAATTGGGCAAAATTGGGAGAAACTGGGGAGAACTAGAAAAAACTATAATATTGACTATTCTGTTAGTAATAATAATAATAATAATAATAATAATAATAATAATAATAATAATAATAATAATAATAATAATAATAATAACAATAATAATAATAATAATAATAATAATAATAATAATAATAATAATAATAATATT
Organism: Tetragonia tetragonoides; assembly: GCA_038025085.1. Classification (NCBI taxonomy): domain Eukaryota; kingdom Viridiplantae; phylum Streptophyta; class Magnoliopsida; order Caryophyllales; family Aizoaceae; genus Tetragonia; species Tetragonia tetragonoides. The sequence goes on from CM076147.1 coordinate 3,873,494, forward strand.
ACTACTACTACTACTACTACTACTACTACTACTACTACTACTACTACTACTACTATTATTTTATAATAATGGTACTATGAAAATATAATTTTTAATGGAGTCCCCTTCAAAAATAAATATAAAAATATATTATTATTATTATTATTATTATTATTATTATTATTATTATCAATATACATTTATTTTTTTATTTTTGATATAACTTGTTGCATTTTTAACTATTATGTTCAATTTGTCCAAATATTAAAAAAAATATTTATTATGGAAAAATGGAATGAATTGAATAAAATTAGGTAAAATTGGGATAAACTGGGCAAAACTGCTGCAAAATTAGGCAAAACTGTATTTTAAAACTGGTAACTGGTGAAAACTGGTGAAAACTGGTGAAAATGGGCAAAACTGGGAACCAGTTGAAAAGAACATGCGCTAAGGTGGTTAACATACATTGAATCAAAAGTCAAACTTGAACCAAAATGTGAATGTAATAAATTAGAGTATGACATCATTTACAAGTGGCATATCATAATGATGTAGAAGCCTATGTGGATGCACACGTGTCATTATAGCAATTGTGCACATCCACTTATATATATAAATATTAGTTTTCATCCCCGTGCTATGCACGGGCTTGTAAAATAATTTTATAAGTAGATAAAAATTAATAGTAATATTTTTCAAAATATTTCAGGACAAAATTACTACTATTTATTAGATACATTGTTTGAAAGAAAGGTCTGTATATAAGGTACCTGTCAATTTCTGAAAATATATAATTACGTACCATTGTCATTAATAAGGAGATTAGACTAAATTTAGTTCCACAATTTAAAAATATATATGCATAATAATATCAAAATTATATATCTCGTAATTTTTATTACTAAACGTAAATAACTAAATAATACTACTTTTATTATATTATGTTTTCTATTAAGTTATTATGTGTCCCGTTAATATATTACTTTATTTTAATAAGTTTCTAATCGATAAAGACAATGACTAAACTTCTGGATTAGTTATACATTAAGTGCACATTTACGTTGAAAGTTAATATGGTTTGGCGACATAGGAATTGCTGTCGAAGTATTATCCCTAACACAAATATTATTTTTTAAATATGGATAAACTTCTCCATGGTCAAGTAGTGTGAGCTTGTACAAAATCTATTTTGGATATTAATTGTTGTTAACCATTTGGATAGAATTTTAGTATCTAACAAATAAACATAATAAATTAAAACTATTCAAAATCATATAATGCATAAAAATAAATTTATATGCATTAGTATTAGTCCAAGTGGTAAACAACATACTTGACGGTCTACTGTCCCTTAAACACAACTATGATCCTCTTATATGCCGCCCTACTTGAAGTCACTACTCACCACGCAAAAAGCACGTGTTTGTAAGAGGTTTACATAAAGCACTTTAATAATAATTTCGATCTTGCTTAATTATTAATATTTGTGAGTACAAAATTAATACTTAAAAGTTCGCTTATTTCTACCCAAAATGCCCTAAAAAAAATGAAGAAGCTAAGAGCTTCTTCGAATATCATTGGATTAAATATAGGACATATATATCTCATTTTGAAGTACATTTCAATCCCTATCCAATGAAGTAAGAATTATAATTTTCAGAGTTCTGTAATTAGAGTTTTAATTTATTATAATTTGAACAATTTGCTAATAGTTGTAATTGTCATATTAATAATAAAGGCTAATAATGGTGAGTAATAATTGGTGACACTTGCTTGCTTACATGGCGTCTAGGTATCATCACTACGCCAATGTGGACGTTTATGTATCGTCCCACGTGTCGTCACCACACGAAAAAGGACCCATATATATATATATATATATATATATATATATATATATTAAACTTGTAAACATTGGCGTCAAAGATAATGGTGGGCTAGTAATTAATTGGTCTATATAAGGACCAAAACGAACTTTTGCCCTCCTTCATAAACAAAAAACAAAACTCAAACAAAGAAAATTAAAATGAATAGGGAAATAAGAACAGAGTTGAAGTGGGGGCTGTTGTTCTTGGGGTGGTCTTCATCCTTGGGTGGGTATTTTGGTGTTGCGTCTTTAATAATTGGCTTAATTTCGATCCTCAGAAATCCTTTTGCGCCAATTGGGGGGAATTCTTTCACTGCCCATGGATTAAACGAAAGAAGGTGCCGTCGGCGACCGAACCGCCGGCGGTCGTTTAATTATATCTTGAATCTCTGAAATTGAACTTCTCGTTCAATTCACCACTTTGGGTAAGTAGTTTTGTTTTTGGTACGAAAGAATTTATCTTTAAGCATTTTTATGAAATTCATCATGTTGGTATGTACGGTATTTGTGTCGTTGTTGAATTATGTAATTTCTGGTCTTTGTTCAATTTGGTCTTCAAAAGTTTGTGCACGTTTTACTGCTATTTTAGTTGTTTATAATGATGATTGAATGTGTTCAATTACAGTACAATGTGTTCAGTTACATTTTTTTTTAATGTTTTCTTGGGTTTCTGTAAATGCATGTCTTGAACTCCATTGAATTCTTGTTCAAATTTGGTCTTACAAATTAGTGTTATTTTGTAGTAAAGAATTCATCTTGCAATTTTATGAAATAAATTCGTTGCTATTTGTGTCTTTGTTGAATGATCTCCATTGTTATACTCTTCTTAAGTCTTCATTTGTTTTGTTAATGTTGGTCTTTGTGCAATTGGGTCTTCAAAATTTGTGCACGTTTTACTGTTACTTTAGTTTACACTGATGATTACAAAGTTTACAATTTGTTCATGCAATGGGTTTTATATGTTGCAATTTTATGAAATTCTTCATGTTGGCATGTACAGTAATTGTGTCTTTGTTGAATTATCTCCATTGTTACATTTTTTGTTATGTTTTCTGGGTTCTGTAAATGCCGGTCCTGGAGCTGCTTAGAATTCTTGTTCAATTTGTTCTTACAAAGTAGTGCGCAATTCTACTGTTATTTTGATATACAATGATGATGAATGTATTCAATTACAATGTGTTCATGTCAGTTTCACAATATTTGAATCATGTCACTCACAAAGGGTTCTGTAAATGCAGGATTTGCCTTCTTCTTTCTTTCAATATCTTGGACATTGGTTTGCTTTGCCTTTTCTTGTTTGTTACCCTTTTCTTTTCTTTTCTGTTTTTCCATAATCCACTAAACCATTACAGCCCTACCTCATTTCATCTCTCCCATACCTCCTTTACATCTCCATTGAACTTCCATCCTCCTCATAACTTAATCCGAAATTTTTTTTTGAAGACAAGAAGAAAAGGGGTCATAGCTTGATTCAGTTACAAGAGGTTTGTTTCTTCAATTAATTTTTTCCCTGGTTTTGTAAAATTGATACGTGGGGATCTCAAAATTTATGTATCCATCGAATCTTGAAGGTTTATCTTCAAAAAATGAAGACAGTGAGGAACAGGAAGCCATGGCAAGCACTAAAAAATCGTTTGTAAGTGTTTTCCCATTCTCGTTTTGCCTGTTTTCTTACCTGTTCTCATAATCCTCATTTTATCTTTGTTTTTTCTAACTCTTTCTCTCTCTCACTGTCAGCTGCTGTTGCCTCTATAAGTTAATTGGTTGCCACAACTCAGTCTTTCACCATATCTGTAAGTCGAATTCTTGTTACATCTTACTTTTTACTCATTTTGGCCAATTTTAGCTCAAGGTTTGGGACTTCAGTACTTTGGGGTGCTTTTATGAACAGTATACACTAATCTAGATTCTTTAGCAATGTACCCCAGAGAGAGTTAGGACTGAACTGGGAAAATCAATTGGAAGATGAATGTGTTGTGATATTGTGCTGTGTAATTCCTTCAATCTCTGAATATTTTCAGTTACCTTTGGATGAGCATTGATATGAATTTAATGCCAAATACTCCGAGAGAAATCACATTCTGTTTCGCTCTGCTACTCATCCTCAATAATGTATATGACTATATATATGTTGTCTAATTATGTACTGAAGTTCATCCGTTCAATTCATGAGGTGATGACCAGTTATCTCCAGCTATGGTGTCATGGATTCCATGGTCCAGCGATCTCCCACACCCAAATAATGAAAATAAAATAAAACCCTTCTTTGCTGTTCTTTTACTGCCTGTGAAGTGTGAACTTGCAGGATTGCAATGTCTATATCATGGCTTTCCCAAGAGTTTGATGCTTACTAAAAGACTGACTATGCTGACTTCATCTCTATTGGCAGGTTCATTTTGTAATGTTCTCCGATGACATACGCGGACATGCAGTACTCGCATACTACTGTTATGCAGAATGCAGGTACTCCACAATGATATTCTTTTCTTTGGAAAAGTTTGGCGCTTCATGTTAGCTACATGAATGAGTGATAATTGATGTCAAATTATAATCCACTTGATCCCTGCTATTAGGTGGATAATTTTTAATCTATGGCCAATAGAAGAATTAAAAAAAAAATAAATCTTAATTTACAAACATTTCCTTACATCCCATTACTCTTAAAACTGCTTTGTTTGTGGCAGGTGCATCATGTTTCGTTAAATCATTGTTGGGGTCTTCATTTTGTTCCATCCTCTTTCCAGGGAAAAAAGCCGGTCGATTATTGCAAAATGAAGGTGATCTTATCCTGACATACTGAATCTGTGACCAAATTCATGTTAAGTAGTGATTGGGGTCTTTCTTACTCATGACTAGATTTCTAATAAAAGAGATAGAAGGGATAGATCATGCATTTGCTGTCTCTGAGTATGTAATGTGTGCTTGGAGATAGATAAGGACACCAGTTTCTTACAATTGGTTTTGTTTTACCCAGCCTGTTATTCGTTTGATTATGTTTAGCCTTCGGATTGTATAGAGTACCTGTTTTCTGTTTCAGGCGCTGCCAGTATTATGTATTCATGTGCATTGGTTATGTATTCAAGTGCATTGGTGCCTTGCAAGAACAAGCCTAAAAATCTATAAGAATAAGTACCTATTTACATTCGGAAAGTGATCATTTTCCGTTTTTGTTTTTCATTTCTTGATCCAGTGAGCAGCACCATGGATAAGTTATTGGGATATGGGGTATTTGTGTACAACGAGCACCAAGGGCCTGTACGCATTACAGTTGGGAAGTACATCAGCTACTCTGATAGGTAATTGCTTATTTGTTGTGGATTAATTTCTTTGGATATTTAGAATTAGTATTGTGTCAAATATTTTTGATTTGAATGTCAGCGAAATGCATTTTGTTATATCAATGACTGTGTTTTGCGTTTTTGGGCTAGCCTTCTCTTTCTTTCAATTGTTTTATTTGACATCAGTTTTAATTAAATTTGCTTCTAATTTGATGTTCTGACTCGTGCTATCTGTTTTCTGGTTTTCCTTGCAGGTTTCATGTTTACAATTGGTCCAGTTGTTGTATTGCTTAGATTCAGTTGTCATAAAACAGTTTGATAGAGGCTTATGTAGTCTTGTGAAAGACTTCGTATCTTGTTCTTTCAGGATGATGGAGCAATGGAGTACTGATTTGTGGTTATGCTTTATTTTACTGTCTGATTTTTGGGTGAGCATTGATGTACCTTTTCTATTTGAACATAAAAATCAGGATTATACTTCATCATTTTATGGCTCAAGTTTGTGAATGTAATGCTTAATAGCCTCAATTTAACTCGTTGGTTGTCAATTGTCATACCTCATTTTGGCAATTCATCATAATACTCTACTAACAAAAAAATTTCGAACTGAACGAAGAGAGATATGTTCTCTTAGAGTTGGAAATAAATTCCATTCTTAGTCACATTTATTCTTTGTAACAATTAGTTAATTGTTTAGTGCAAATAATTAGTAAAATGTCAATCACTATTTTCTTTTTGATAGTTAAGCGTTCTCATTTTATTAATAATACAAACTTCAAGTTGAAAATAATACAAAGAACGCCAAGGCACACGCTTACAACTCACAAGCATCAAATATCATTCTAACCCCCACCTTCACTAGCAAACTAAGCCAATAATACAATAAGCCAATAATGCAATCATATGCTCGATCGGGGTCAAAGAAATGTCAATTACTTAGCTTCCAAGATTTGGCTAATCTCTTTGCAAACTAACACTAGCAAAAATGATGTACTCAATCTGTCAATTACTGAAGTCTGGGCCTCATATTAGTCATATAGGAGTTTTGTAGGCGTTTCACCTATTTAGAAGGGCGGGAAAATCTTTACCACAATGAAAAGCGTTTGCAAATATTTTAACGAGAATGTTTTCAGCAGATAAAAGTGTGAGCTCGCCTACTCTCTTCACTTTCCCTCTCTCTCTCTCTCTCCCTGTTGCGCTCTCTCTATTTCTCAACAAATTGGGTCAATTTTTTCCGGCGAGCCTTGCTCCGACGACCACCACCTTCACTTTCACGGTGATTCTCTCTCCTCTTCTCCTGTTTTGAATGACATGGCACGAACCCTGCTAATTTGAATATTATTTATTTAAAATCTGATTTAGGTTTTTTCAATTGATATATGTAATTAGTTTAAGTATGATCTCAGATTATATATGTTTTGAAACTCTGAATTGTGAGTATGAAACAGAAGCCAAGTTCCAGACAACCCTAATTTAAATATTATATTATTGATTTAATTTCTGATTTAGTAGTTTCCAGTTGATATATGTAATTAGTTTGAGTATGAACTTTAGATTATATGTGATATTGTTGAAGTGGGTTTGTGTCCCACATGGAAAGATTTGGTGGTCTTGAGCATACATATAAGGAGGTGGGTTACTCCACCCATTGCCAATTGGTTTTGGGTTGGAACCTCACTTGTCTTGTACGTGTGCTCACTTGGTAAGGCAATTTATCATGGTATCAAAGCGGGTTTTATCCTGGCTTAATGTTACCCCTTATTGGCCCACGCACGTGTGACTAGCCCATAGTAGGCTTTGTTTGGTCCACACTTCAGCCCATGATGGGTCTTTGCGTGAGGTGGGGTGTTGAAGTGGGTTTGTGTCCCACATGGAAAGATTTGGTGGTCTTGAGCATACATATAAGGAGGTGGGTTACTCCACCTATTGCCAATTGGTTTTGGGTTAGAACCTCACTTGTCTTGTATGTGTTCTCACTTGGTAAGGCAATTTATCATGGTATCAAAGCGGGTTTTATCCTGGCTTAATGTTACCCCTTATTGGCCCACGCGCGTGTGACTAGCCCATAGTAGGCTTTATTTGGTCCACGCTTCAGCCCATGATGGGTCTTTGCGTGAGGTGGGGTGTTCAAGTGAGTTTGTGTCCCACATGGAAAGATTGGGTGGTCTTGAGCATACATATAAGGAGGTGGGTTACTCCACCCATTGCCAATTGGTTTTGGGTTGGAACCTCACTTGTCTTGTATGTGTGCTCACTTGGTAAGGCCCAATTATTGAAATTTATCAATGTTGAAGTGGGTTTGTGTCCCACATGGAAAGATTTGGTGGTCTTGAGCATACATATAAGGAGGTGGGTTACTCCACCCATTGCCAATTAGTTTTGGGTTGAAACCTCACTTGTCTTGTATGTGTGCTCACTTGGTAAGGCAATTTTTCATGGTATCAAAGCGGGTTTTATCCTGGCTTAATGTTACCCCTTATTGGCCCACGCGCGTGTGACTAGCCCATAGTAGGCTTTATTTGGTCCACGTTTCAGCCCATGATGGGTCTTTGCGTGAGGTGGGGTGTTGAAGTGGGTTTGTGTCCCACATGGAAAGATTTGGTGGTCTTGAGCATACATATAAGGAGGTGGGTTACTTCATCCATTGCCAATTGGTTTTGGGTTGGAACCTCACTTGTCTTGTATGTGTGCTCACTTGGTAAGGCAATTTATCAGATATACAAGATTATATGTTTCTGGTATAAAAGATGCTACTTTTTAGTGTTGTTGATGGTACAATTATGGCTCCAACCTTCTGAAAGGGAAATTATTATATACACGAGTTGGAATTTGGGACTAAACCTGTTTAATTTTGACGGTTGGTTCTGATTTCTTTTCGTGAACTGGGTTAATGTATTTGCTGGTTATTTTGTGTATTTGCTTGCTCCATTAGAATCTTAATTCTAGGGTTTCGAACAGCAAAAGATTGAATTACGATTTAGCATGTTTGATTCTTTCAAAATCGTCTAATTGGATAATTAATTTGACAATCGATAATAGATACTCCAAGTTGATTTGATTGCTTTATTTGCTGATTTGCATATTTTTCGAACTGAACCTGATTGACAGTGTTGTTTTGATAATTTATATACCTGATTTGGACCCTTGACAGATGAATGCAGCTGGGCTTTAATTCATATCTTTATATTGTTATAACAATATCTGAGCTTGAACACCTGAGCCTCTTGTTGCTGCTGTACAGTGATAGAAATTTGTTGATTAAGTCAATGTTCCTGTATAAGTGGCTCTAGGATCCTTGTATTTATTTATTTACCTTATGGTGGTCATGACTAAGTCCTTCTTGGGTACATGTTAGCTGCTTGCATCTGATTACCATTCCATTTGGTTTGGCATTACACTTTTGGTGCTGCTTATTGTGGCGAAGTCTAATGTGTTAAATGAGTTAGTTAGCTCATGGCTATAAAGATTTGACACTGTCCTTCTTCTATGTGTGTGTGCTAAAATGAAAGCCTTGGCAAAACTCCTTCAGTTCATCATTGTTATAAGCAGAATTGAAATCACGGAGTTTAACATTGCATGCAACAGTTTGCTTAATCATCGAAGAGCTGAACCTGAATCCTGAAATTGGTAGACTATTTTGGCTTTTCTATTCTATTTTTGCTGCTGTTATCTCCTATTGTTTCACTCTGATTTCAGCATACAAATGAGTATTATTAGGCCTAATTGATTAAGAAATCGTGCTAGCAGACCTGGGTTGATGACTTGATGAGGCATTTAGCATGTATTATTGAAGGGGTTTAGAAGGTCATGTTTTTGGCACGTTTATTGTAGTTCTAGATATGCTGTAACTGATCTAACTGCAGCCTATTTATGCTTGATTTTGCATGCTCTGTAGCTGGAAGTTCAGTGTAAAGCATGCCCACTATTTGTGCAGCAATGGTTGCTTAGTTAGGTTTGGTATGTGTGATCTGAAATGCAGATTTAGCCATGTTTATGTACTGATCATTGGTTCTGAGTTTCAGACCTGAATATGGAGAGTTGAACTCTGACTTGCACTTGTTTCAACAACAACAACAACGACCCAGTATATATCCCGCCTAGGACGGGGTCTGGGGAGGTCCACATGTAGGCAACCTTACCCTTAACTAGTCGGCTAGTAGAGAGACTGTTTCTGAACGACCCACAAAAACCTTTTTTTTTTTATTATTATTTTTAAAAACATTTGCAAAAAGTTTTTTTTTTGGGTAACAATGACTTGCACTTGTTTAAAAGGTATAAATTCAGCTAGAAGTTAGCTACAAGTGGGTGAACCAAGTAAGATATAGAAAGGAAGAATTTTTGTGTGCTACTACTGGATGTGTGCTTATGGTTTCTAAACCTGCAGAACTGCCATACTGAAGTAGCTTATTTTCTGTCTCGTAAGTTTGGTATTGTTTTGGCTTTATTGTTCATTGAGTTTCTTAATGATTATAAAATGCTTGGTTTTTAGTTGGAAAAAAAGTTTATCATACTTGTACTATCTTATCTCACATTGTTTTGTGATCTTGTATGTCAAGCAGAGGTTTAGCTAGTTGGTAGTCTTGGCTGGTTAGAAGTTGTTTGGTGTAACCAATAGTTTATTAGTCGTGAATTGTTCATGTTTTTAGCCTGAATCTGAAAGTTGAACTTGCTGACCTACTTTTGGATGTTTCTAATTCTGTTATTAGCAAATAGTGATGTTAAAATTCAGCAGAATGCATATAAACAGATGGGAGAAAATTAGATTACAGTTTTGATGCACTTTAGATGACCATTTTGTTGCTTTTTTGAACCTTTTATGTTCTGAATTTTTTCTAGTTTGAATCTCAAATATCTAGGTCATTATATTTGCATTGTGAAATGCTCACACTATTTTGGTTTATACTTGCAGTGGACTTCAAGTTCTGGGGGAGACTTTGTGATACGAGCGAGATCTTTATTTATTAGTGTTTGTGGCCAGTAAATTCTCTTTCCTTTCTCTCTGGAATGTGCTTCGGTTCTCTGGAATGTGCATCGCTCGTGTATGCGACGGTTGAAAACCGACGCATATTAATGTTTTCAACCGTCGCACATGGCACTTTCTGTACTAATGTGAATTGGTTTATGCATCTTATCTATCCTGATTTTTATGGGGGTTTTGGGTTGTCATTTCTATGGTATTGAAAGGTTACTTAATTGGGTGCTATGTTTGTTGATTTCAGTTTTTCATTAGGTCAAATTGTGGTTGGGATGATTTAGCTGGTTGGGTGCTCTCTTGATGGATTGCTTAGACTCATATCTTCCTTGTTTTTCTATTCCCCATTATTTATTGATTCATATAGATATGTTGCCACATGTTTTTGCGTTTTTCAACACATTTGCTGTTCTCACTTCCATCTTCTGCAAATTGTTATGTGACTTTTATGGTCTGATAAGCATTTGGTGTATGTGGTTTGGCCTTGAATTAAGTATGCTGATGGAAATATATGCCCTCTATATTCTGTCCAAGTTTGACTATATATATTCTCTTGTTTAGCGATGGAAGTAAAGGAAAAATATTGTTTTGTTTTTTCATCGTTTGCTTGGTGTCGGATTTTGTGATTCACTTGTTGAGGTTCCAAGTCTTTCTTCAGCAGGAGTAGCATTTGTAGTGCAGCTGAGATCCAGGAAAAATGGGGATCATAGAAAAGATTAAGGAAATTGAAGCCGAGATGGCTCGGACACAGAAGAATAAAGCAACAGGTTTGCCAAGTAGTTTTGAGTGAGATTGAGAGTTGAATTTTGAAGTGCACAACATTTAACGGCTGAGGCTTCTCTATCTTACTTTATCTTCTATAAAGTGAAGTTGGAGGGTAAACTCATCCATTTGTTGATTTTAGAGAAAAACTAAAATACATACTCCATGCTGCTTAGATAGTTTTATTGACTTGTAAACTTGGTCTGATTTCTGGTATATCATTCTACTTAGAATTTTTATTGTGTGTTTTTATGCAGAGTATCATTTGGGTCAACTCAAAGCAAAGATAGCAAAGCTCAGGACGCAGTTATTAGAGCCTCCTAAAGTATGCAAGATCCTCTGAATGGCTGAAAATCTTTCTCCTATAAGTGCCACTACCAATGGCTTTTATCTTTCAATTTATTCATAAACTTCTCCCTTTCTAGATGATATTGGTGCACTGGTGCAGATGCTCTTGTGAATTCAGTATCATCATTTCTAATTATCCCACCTTGCATCTTAAAGGGTCTACTGGTCTAAGGGGGCTTTCAGTTTACTTGTTTTTGTCGGTGCACTTGTATGCTGATTAGGTTTCTTTTATACCTACATTCTGCACTTTGTTATCATGCTAACATACAGACTCTGAAGCTTCACTAAACCAACTAGAGTTTAGATATACCATCAAATATATATTTTAAAAAAGAAATGCTACTTCCTCCGGCTTGTTAAGTTTGCAACTTTCTCATTGTCATTTAGAGTGTCTCAGTGAACTCTTTGTCCCTATTTATCTTGGGATAGATTCAGATTTTGGGCTGTTACGCATAGGTTTTTAGTAATCATTATGTTGAAAGTTTTACTTGTTTGGTAAAACTTCTCTTTCAATTTTCAGTGTTATATCCTATGAGGTGTGGTGACAGTAATTGTTGCGAACGAGGGTCTCTTTCTCTTTTGTCCTTTTTTTTCTTACCTCTTTCGTTTTCCTTTTTCTGATTGGTTGTTGCCTGTTATATCAACTCTGGTGAAATATGGCTGTTGTAGTTTAACACTATGCAGCTTCTTTTTTCTTTTTTTTTCCCTGTATTGTATTTTACTTTCCATATTCGTGTTTTCATGTTTGCTTGTCATTTAATTGTAAATGTTACTTGTACTATGAATCAGGGTTCGAGTGGAGGAGGAGAGGGTTTTGAAGTTACTAAGTTTGGGCATGGACGTGTCGCACTTATTGGATTCCCGAGGTTTGTCATCACTTTAACCTGTATATTATTTGTAGCTGTTCAATTTTTGTCTAATCTTAGCTTCCTAAGTTCCACAAAGTTACTAGTTTCCATTTTTCAAATATGAGATATGCCCTTATGAAAATCTGAAAACTTCTGCTGATTCGGTTGAGACCCGCTATTAATAACTTCCCCCTATTCTTACTTATTTTCCTTCTGGCTGTAGTGTTGGTAAGTCTACACTTCTAACAACACTTACTGGAACGCATTCAGAAGCTGCATCATATGAGTTCACAACTCTCACCTGCATCCCTGGAATTATACACTACAATGATACCAAGATTCAGTTGCTTGATCTTCCTGGAATTATTGAGGGCGCTTCTGAAGGAAGGGGCGTGGAAGGCAGGTAAACTAAAAACCACCTAAGAATGTCTTTTGAGATATGTGGTCATTAGTCATTGCCTGCATAGTTATCCCACTTGAAAACAGGTCAATAGGAAAGTTGGGATAATTTGTACTGGATGGTTACTGTGAAATAAATGATAGGTTTATCTTTTAGAAACTCAATCTTAGTGGCTTTCCCCTGCATATATGATATGTTTATCTTTTAGAAACTCAATCTTAGTGGCTTTTCCCCTGCATACATGTTTTGTTGAATGATACTTCCACCTATTGAAAACTTCTAGAATTTGACAACTTACTTACTTTCAGGTCATTGCTGTGGCTAAATCATCAGATCTTGTACTAATGGTTCTTGATGCCTCCAAAGTAAGTGAAAAAAAGCCATGACATGTGAACTTTGTTTCTTATCTATCTCTATGACTATGTTGGTGTCCTCTTTTTGCTTGAATGGAAATTCATTAACGTTTCTGACTTGCCTACTTCTTGTTTTGGGGCATTCATTGCCTGGACGATACATTAGAGTGAGGGTCATCGACAAATATTGACAAGGGAACTGGAAGCTGTGGGACTGCGTCTCAACAAGAGACCTCCTCATGTAATGCTCTCTCTTAAAAGAAATCTTAGGTGTATTTGTAGTTTCTTTCATATCAGGATTTCTAGTTGTTTGTTTGGAAGTTTTTTGTTGCTTCTATGGCATCCACTTTCAACACATTGCATCCTTTTTTTTCCTTTTCTTTGTAGATAATTTTTTCTGACTGCTGCATACTCATCGCAAAGTGTTGAATGACTTTATTCTCTCTACTTGTCAGATCTACTTTAAAAAGAAGAAGACTGGAGGCATTTCCTTCAACAGCACAATGCCATTAACCCATGTGGATGAGAAGCTTTGCTATCAGATATTGCATGAGTATAAAATTCACAATGCAGAGGTACGATCTTTTCCTTTGCAATCAATTCTGGAGGTTATTTGTATGCTATGTTTGTTAAAGATAGTGCTTGCATGAATCCATGATCATCATTAAACTATTTTTTGTTATTTTTTTATCTTTTGTTTTGTGTATCCTTTTGAGAAGCTGAAAGCGCACCAGCTGTAAAGGATAGTTCTTTTTCCTTGCTGAAGCTCTTGTAACAGTCCCAAATTTCAGTAACTGTCTAAAAGTGGGCATTGCTGGCTGCTAGTGCTTGTTATATAAGCTAACAACTAATAATTTTTTGCAGTTAAGTTTGCTCCCAGTTGGGTATGAGTATTGTTTGTTAAGTATCAAGGATTTGTTCTTTCTAGAGTTTCTGCCTAAGTTGATTATCTTTGCCTTTTTCTCGAGAGAAGGTGGAGATTTTTATTGAATGGATGGGATTCTGTGTAAACTGGTAAGTGACAGTGAAGACTTTTCCGTCTTTCACTTTTTTGCTATTACCCATTTTCAATTAGGTGCTGTGAGACTTAGTATCAGAGAGTAGCATTCTATCCCTTTCGAACTGTAGCATAAAAATAAGCAGTTTATCAAACAGGGGCAAAAAGGATGTTGTCTTATCCTCTTTCTTTCAATGTCCTTTCTGAAAGCGCTCATTGTGATAGTGGTAATGTTTGATTGTTGTGGTAATAACTCACTCTTCTCTGTTTTTCTGTAATATTTTCTATATGTGTGCACAATCGCGACTTTTTTGGAGGTATAGTTACATCTAATATTGTTTGAAATGTATGTGTGGTGATACATGAGAAAGGGGAAGAGGTGGGGGCAGGCATCGGAGAAAGGACTCATCTTTCTTATATTCAATAATGCAAACATTCTTAATCTCCAACGTTGGTGCTGTTGCATGGTGAATGGCTAAATAATTACATTTGAATCTACAGTTTTAAGTAGAGTGTAGGATTAGAGGTCGAAATAATAGCAGAACATTGGAAGACACCACGTATACCAGTGTGCCTTTCGATAAATGGACCAAACATCTGATAACGATCAGCACACATATATTCGTACTACTAGGAGTGTCAGGTACCAACATCAAATATTGCTTTAACATGTATTAAATGCCTCATGAGCTCACTAAACTAAGTTGAAAATAAAAACCCACAAAGCTGTAAACCAAAAATAAGACTTGATTACTAAGACTTGTGACTCTCAGAAATAGGATTTAACAAAGGATCAAGATTTCTTTTCCACAGATTCCATAGCATACATAATCTCTATGTATTGAATGCTAAAAGTTTGAAAGCATTGATTACCTTATGCTCCAGGAATAGAGCAATAGCCTATAGCATTTTGTATGACATGCTGCTTATATTAGTTTCTTTGCTTTTGATGCAGGTGCTATTTCGTGAGGATGCAACAGTTGATGATCTCATTGATGTGATTGAAGGAAACCGTAAATATATAAAATGTGTATACGTGTACAACAAGATAGATGTTGTTGGTATAGATGATGTTGACAGGCTGGCAAGGTTGCCAAACTCCATTGTGATCAGTGCCAATATGAGGGTACCTTTTAGGCATTTGCTTTGAGTTCAAGTATATGTAGATCTTTTGATCAGATTGTCACTCTGAGTTCCCAAATGTTATGTTGTTTCAACAGCTTAATCTGGACAGATTGCTGGCAAAGATGTGGGAGGAAATGGGACTTGTTAGAGTTTATACAAAGCCGCAAGGCCAGCAACCAGATTTTAGTGAGCCTGTGGTTCTCTCTGTGGTATGTTGTAATCTCGTATTAGCTCATATTTTGTTCTGTTTGCCTCTAGGCTTCTCATTTCTTATTTCAAGCTAACTTACATCAGAATTCATTTATCTTTCTGCTCTCTGACTGTTCTATCATTTTTTGTCCCTGTATTCCTTCTAGGACCGTGGTGGCTGCACGGTTGAGGATTTTTGCAACCATATACACAGGACATTGGTGAAGGATTTAAAGTATGCACTAGTATGGGGAATAAGTGCAAGGCACTACCCTCAGCATTGCGGACTTACTCACTCCCATCAGGATGAGGATGTGGTCCAGATTGTTAAGAAGAAGGTATATATGTTACCTAATTCATTATTTCTTAAAAACCATTCTGTTTCTGAGAGTCGCTAAATTGTTGTCACTGATTGAACTGTGGAGAACTTACCTCCTCCGCTTGAATTCTCAGTGTAGAGCTTGCCCTTGTTTCTTTATGTAGAATTTCTGTTCTTGAAATGGAATCAACTCTTTGCTTTAATAATCAAACCCCATGGTACAAATAGTTGTGTTCTTTCTCCCAACAAATTACAAAGATTTTTTGAGTTAATCATCTACAATTTGTATTTTCCAGGAAAAGGACGAAGGAGGGAGAGGCCGGTTCAAGTCACATTCAAATGCCCCTCTGAAAATATCAGACAGAGAAAAGAAGGCACCCCTGAAAACATAGACTTGTGGATGGATCAAATTGTGATTCTAATCCCACCTGGTCGGAGGGAGCGAGCTTGTTCATGAAAAGAAAGCCCGAAGTGGAAGATCCTATGCACAAGTTCAGTCATTGTTGTAGCTGGATGGCCCATTTTTGCCCTATCCAGTCTAGTATCATTATCATCTCTGCTAGTCATTTGTTGTAATCTTATGCTCTGACTTCTAGCGTCGACTTTGAATGGAACTTTCCATGGTTATACTGTTTTATTGGTCATGCTCTTTCAATCACTTGCAGGGACTTGCTGTCATTTTCCCTCTGTATAACGAGATCAACAAATGTGATGCTTTGTAATCTACTGGCATTCCACACTACAGATGTTTGTAATCAACCGAGTTTCAATTCTGAAGTGATTAAATAGAAAGTCTTTGTTCAACCCTTTATGACGGATTTATGGTCCATCACATACAAACGATCAAACACAATTTATGATGAATTATATGGTCCCCAAATCGAAATGTGTGGATTATTCAATGTGTTAAGATTGTGTTGCTTTTGCCTCATTGCGTGGGGGCTTTGATTTTCAACCACATCGTCTAAGTCAGATTCAGATCCTTTTTTCGACGATGTTCATAATTTAAGAATGTGATGGCGCTTTGAGAACTGCCAAGGATATTGTCATTGGCTCTGACTGTATGATCAGTAATCTTTGCATCACTTACAACAACTGGATCATAAATTAGGTAGTTTTAGTATGCTTCTCAATGATGCTGATACTCAATTATTTTATTTTATTTTGATAATTAGGCAATGCTGATACTCAAATTTGCTCGGCCAAAATCAGTGATCTTAGACAGATATCATACGAGATGCTTCGACTCATAAACATTGCAGAATTGGTATATTTTTCCCTTCTGTTGTTGCTGACTTGCTGTAGACCGAAAAGCTCTCTACAGATGAACATAGAAATCATTTAAGAAGGCAGCATAAGAGAAAATATCTTCATACTTCTGGCACAAGGGGACTACCTCTGAAGCTGATTCTCAGAGTAATAGACCTCAGCAATTACTATATTCTCTTCAAGCTCAGCACTTGCTTTTACTACACCATTCTGCGCAGCACAAATAGACTTTAACTATCATTCTGACCCTTGAGAATCATTCAAGTCCAGAACATTAGCGATGTGACAGTTCATTATACATTCTTTATGTAAGACATGAAGATGTATAGCGATGATTTACCAGACCAACAACCATGGAGTGGCACCATATCATGTTTGAACCAGCAGGATGGTGAACAAGCGGCAACAAAGAGCTACCATATCAACCAAAATAACCACTATGCATCAGCTAAAGCTTATAGATAAGTAGGAATCAAAGAGATCAAAATGTTACCTGGTTGTCAACTGCCCTGAAAGAAACAAGTCAGATAAACCGAAAGACACGTATTCAGGACACAACAACTGGAATGCTAAATTTCTGAAAACTCTAAATAGATGTTTGTAGCTTATAAATAGGTAATACTACTGCTTAGTGCTTACTACTACACTGTTTAAATCATGTATGAACCAGCTCTGGGAAGCGTATATCATGACAAATACCTATTTCTATGCGACCCAACTTCTGCAACCAGATCATATTCAGCTTATATAGATCAACCAGGATAAATTAAACAATACTACCTTGCCCTCTGTATGTTGAACTGCAAAGTGTTCTTAAACTCTAAGTATACAACGAGTTCATCCTGAATTGCAAGATTTTTCTAAAGAACAACATAAAGTGCATATAAATGAACAAGCAAAATGTTCATATTTTACTAATAGTAAATCAGCCCTTATCATCCAAGAAAGAGCTAGCCCTTCTAGTCAAGATACATTAAGAAGGTTGAGTGGTTCAATACGAACAAGTCACAATTGTAGGCCGATCCCCAGCCGTGAAAGAGTCTGACTCCCTAAATGAAGCACCTTCAGAATAATAAATGTCGAACAAATGCAACTGCAAACAACCAGACCCGCAAAGAGTGACAACAATAAGTACATGCTGGTTGAGGAACACTTTCTATAGTTGATTGCTTTGAAACATTGGGGAGTACTTATTATGAGCGAGCTTACTTTGCTGTGCTAAGCTTTCAGCTTTCCATCCGGTCCAAATACGCAGCAAGTGTTATACATTCGACAACGATCCTCCTACAATGGTGATACCATGGCTACAAGCAACTTCTGACAACAAACTATATGTTGGACTTACTGGTGAGGGATTCTCTGTATCATCAAGATTTTCTCCACATTTTGCGAAGTGTTCATGTGAATAAGGACATACCCACATTTGACATTTCATATGCCAAACCAAAGTAGTAACTCCCTTATCCAACCGAATTCGGATCTAACAACCTGCATGTAAGTTTCTACTAGAGCACACTTTTTGTATCCTATATATTGTGGGAGAATTCCCACAATTTCATTGTCAATTCAAATTCCAACTCACAATTTGTGCTACCAAATTAAACATGTTATTTTTTTCTGACCATCTATTTTCACTTTTCAGGCAAGCCTATATGAACTGTTTTTCCTTTTTAAATTGAAGGTAAAGAATCTAAAGATGTGCTTTCTTTAACCAATTTATATCTTTCTAAAGGGACCATTTAACCATTTTCAGCCAAGCCAACAGTAAGCATAATGTACTCCATTTTAACCATTCTCAGCTAGCCAACAGGAACCATTTAACCATATTTAACTTTCTGAGGTATAAAGTATAACTATAATTCTCACCAAAAAAAAAAGTATAATTATAATTCCACTTATAATTGTCAACTAGATTTTTAATTCTATTATAAAAAAACTAAAAAATTAAAAATACTTACACCATCGTTTAATCATTAATGCAAGAAAGAATTATAATGTGCTTCTTATAAATATTTTTTTTTAAAAAAAAGGAAAAAAAAAAGGAAGAAAAAAAGATGGGATTATGTATTTTTTGCGTATGATTTCCTCAAATATACATCTTTCACTAACTAATTCCCAAATTAGCTTCGGTTCAAAACTATTTCCCCACATATACACCACGTAGGATCGGAATGTGGCCCGGAGCGAATTTTTTTTTTTTTTTTTAGGCAAAAGAAAAGCCGCTGTGGGCCACAGCGACTTAAGTAAGCCGCTGTCGCCCACAGCGGCTCTTAAGTAAGCCGCTGTCGCCCACAGCGGCTCTTAAGTAAGCCGCTGTCGCCCACAGCGGCTTTTGCTGTTGCATTTTCCCAGCGCTTTTCTTTGTTAATTTTCCCCACATTTTCTCTGTAGACATTCTGCATAACCAAATACTGAAGCAGCAAAAAATACAGACGCCACTCAACCAACTGTTCATCCAAATTTATATTCCATTGAAAAAATAAACTGATAGTTGATCCAAAATTACACATCTCTAAAAGATTTCATTAATCACCAACATAATGTCAATACAAGCCAAAGTTGAGTTAACATAACTCAAATCACCCAAAAAAAATACAACCAACACTACTCCTGCTTACACCCATAGCAAACAAAACAGTAGCTCACACCTATGGAACTCCATCTCGTCCCATGCTCTCCTCGATCCTCAAAGAAGGTGGAGACTCTATGATAGTTGACAATGATTGCACTGAGGATGTCATGGTAGAGCTCAAAGTAGATTTAGTTGTCCGAGGTCGTCGCCTAAATGTCAAAATGGGAGAAGTTTTGGTAAAAGGAGATGCAGATACCGGTGGGGTGGGAGTAAATCTACGCACTTAATGAGTTGTCATTTTCCAGTGGTATTACTTTTACACATCCAAGAGTCTTATATTTCATTTTCACCTTCAATTCACAACTACTTGGATCAAGCTTCATACTCTCGTATATCTTTTTGAGTAACTCACTAAAACACATCTGACTATCGGCAAGCACAAAACAGAACCTTCCACCACTATAACTAACATCTCCATCCTTTTCAATAATATCTCCGCCATAATAACATATAATAGGGTAACCTGAGTATTCCATCTTCCTTGTTCCATGCAAAGATATAAAATTTATTAAACTAAAACAACAATAATAATCACAATTTATGAGTAGCATATAATTATATGGAGTAACTGTTTATTAGGTAACAAAATTGAAATAAAAGTTGCAACTGATTCAATGGATTAAACATTACATAACAAATGCACCCCCAATTTATGAATGAAATTATTTTAATCACTATCAAATGAAACTACAGTACCATGTAACCAGAAATACTATGAAAATTCAGAACTAAATAATCACAATGCAATAACAGACATTGGCAAATTGATCAGAGCTTTTTGATTGTTAGTCTGGTGTTTACCTGCATTGCCCAATTTTTATGTGACTGAACAATATAACTGTACAATAGGCTATCCATGAATTTTGGAACGAAGGTTTTCTTCAAAATTGTGACTTATTGTACCTCAGCAAAAAACAGAGAAATAACCAAAACTGACAAAAAAAAAAACACAGACTAAAGCAAAAAACTAACAAAATAGCATAATCACAAAATTAGGGTTCTACTCCTCACAAATTATAGCCCGATTCAAATAAAGACTCAACCTTTGGCAAAATCTACAACTAAACGCATGAAATTTGGGTAAAGAATTACCTTTTCTCAAACTTCCCCTAAAAGATTAGGGCTTCAACAAATTTTGGGTGGCTGACTGTAGAATGACCGCACGGCGAGGATGACCGGCGACGATGACGACGAGCCTGACCACGAGAGGGGGGTAGCAGCGCACGGCGAGGACTGAGCACACGGCGGGGGAGGGGGGGAGCAGCGAACGCGGGGGAGGGAGAGCAGGGGAGGGAGAGGAATGATCGCGGGTGAATGGTCGAGGTATTGTATAATAGAAAGAAAATGAACCGCTGTGGGCGACAGCGGCTTACTTAAGAGCCGCGCTGGCCCACAGCGACTTAAGTAAGCCGCTGTGGCCCACAGCGGCTTTTATTTTGGCTATAAAAAAAAAAAAAAATTCGTTCCGGGCCACAGTCCGATCCTACGTGGTGTATATGTGGGGAAATAGTTTTCAACCGAAGCTAATTTGGGAATTAGTTAGTAAAAGATGTATATTTGTGGAAATCATACTGAATACATTTTTTGCTCGTTAGGGTAGTTGTGTAATTACTTGGTCTATATAAGGACGAAAAGGGACTTTTGCCCTCATTCATAAAAAATCAAAAAATAACAAAAACACAAAAAGAAACTTGTGAAGATGAATAAGACAGTGCTTTTGCTAATAGAAGTTTTGGCTCCTGTTATGGTGTTTCTTTTGGCCATTGGGCTTCTATTCTGTTATTGCATATACCCTAATTGGGATGCTCAGAGATCTTTTGGCGCCAACATGACGGCATTGTTCACCAGAAAACATACCAAGGTGGGCCCGGTCAACCGTCTGCAAGAGGCTGTCATTTAATTTAATCTTCTTGGATTATGATTTTGAAGTGAAGTAACGGTGTTCTTTAAGCTGTAAATTGAACTTCTTGTTCAATTACTGATTTGGGTAAGTTTTGTTTTTTGTAGTAAAGAATTCATCTTGCAATTTGGGTATTTGTGTCTTTGTTGAATGATCTCCATTGTTATACTCTTTTTTGAGTCTTGTTTTGTTCTGTTAATGTTAGTCTTTGTGCAATTGGGCACGTTTTACTGTTACTTTAGTTTACAATGATGATTTAATGCGTTCCATTACAAAATTTTCAATTTTTTCATGTAATTATGGGTTTTATATGTTGCATTTTTATGAAATTCTTCATGTTGGCATGTACAGTATTTGTTTCTTGGTTGAATTATCTCCATTGTTACATTTTTTGTTATGTTTTCTGGGTTCTGTAAATGTTGGTCTTGAATCCCATTGAATTCTTGTTCAATTTGTTCTTACAAAGTAGTGCGCAGTTTTACTGTTATTTTGATACACAATGATGATGAATGTGTTCAATTACAATGGGTTCAAATCAGTTTCATAATCTTCGAATCATGTCACTCATAAAGGGTTCTGTAAATGCAGGATTTGCCTTCTTCTTCTTTCTTTCAAAATCTTGGACGTTGGTTTGCTTTGCCTTTTCTTGTTTGTTACCCTTTTCTTTTCTGTTTTTCCATAATCCATTAAACCATTACATCTCCATACCTCATTTCATCTATCCCATACCTCCTTTACATCTCCATTCAACTTCGATCCTCCTCATAATTTAATCCAAAAATCTATTTTGATGACAAGAAGAAAAGGGGTCATAGCTTGATTCAATTACAGGAGGTTTGTTCCTTCAATTAATTTTTTCCCTGGTTTTGTAAATTTTGATACGTGGGCATCTCAAAATTTTTATATCCATTGAATCTTGAAGGTTTATTTTCCAAGTGTCACAATTTCATGAAGACAGTGAGGAAGAGGAAGAGGAAGCCATGGAAAGCACCAAAAAATCGTTTGTAAGTGTTTTCCCAGTCTAATTTTGCCTGTTTTCTTACCTGATTCCATATCTTTGTTCTTTCTAACTGGTTCTGTCTCTCACTGTCAGCTGCTGCTGCCTCAATAAGTTAACTGGTTGCCACAACTAAGTCTTTCACTGTTCCCATAATCCCATTTGCTCCTAATATATGTAAGTCGAATTCTTGTTACATCTCAGTTTTTACTCATTTTGACCAATTATAACTTAAGGTTAGGGACTTTAGTAATTTGGGGTGCTTTTATAATCAGCATAAACTAATCAAGATTCATTAGGGATGTGCCCCTGAGAGAATTAGGACTAAACTGGGGAAATCAATTGGAAAATGATTGTGTTGTGATATTGTTTGCTGTGTAATTTGCTTGATTGGGGAATTTCAAGTTGGTATGATTGAAGGCTAATGTAATTGCACGTTCTTTCAACCTCAGAATTTTTTCAGTTACTTTTTTTTTTTTTAAGAGCATTGTACAGCATTGATATGAATACAATATCAAATACTCAGAGGGATTCACATTCTGCTTTGGGACGCTTGACAGCAGCATGTCTCTCGCTCTGTTGCTGATGCTCAATAATGTATATGTATGTTAATCTTGTTTACTAATGTTGTGAAGTTCATCCAATGATCTCCAGCAATGGTGTCATTGATTCCATGGTCCACTGATCTCCCACAGACCCACACCATAACCACCCAAATAGTGAAATTAAATTGAAAACACATCTTTGATTGGCTCAGCAAATAATTAATGTCATAATCTGGTCAACACTGCTGCCCTCTTTAGATGTCATTCTATCTTACACGTTGCTGTTCTTTTACTGCCTGTGAACTTGCAGGATTGCAACGTCTATATCATGGCTTTCCCAAGGATTTTGATGCTTACTAAAAGACTAATTATGCTCTCCGATAACACACGCAGATATGCAGTACTGGCATATTACGGTTATGCAGAATGTTGCAGGTACTCACAATGATTTTCTTTTCTACGGAATAACTTGACGTATAATATTAGCTACATGAATCATGAATGTAGTGATAATTGATGTCAAATTGTGTCAAGAACAATGTGCATACTGAGCTGAATTTAAATTTCAAATAAAAGTCCTGGATTTTGAAGTTTGGGTTTGTGAAGGGGATATATCAATGAAGCTCAATGGTTCATATTGCCCTGTCATACGTTAGGTTATTTTTATTCAGGTTTTGAAACTTCGTTGATGATTCCCATGTTTGCGTTCAGCTGATTATGCAAGATGAAGGTGATCTTATCCTGTCATTATGATTCTATGACCAAATTCGTGTTGTGTAGTAACTGGGGACTTCCTTACTCATGACTAGATTTCCGAGAAAAGAGATAGAAGGGATCGATCCTGCAATTGTTTTTTTAATTTTTTTTTAAATAATCAGGGCTTCTTGCATATTCTTCCACTTGGGGTAAAAAGAAAAGTAGAAAACAATCACAAAGGTACATACTCAGGGGATGGCCAATTTGTTGCAAGATATGCAATTTTGTACCTAGTGCATTTGTTATCTATGAGTCTGTAATGTGTGCTTGGAGATAGGTCAGGACATCAGTTTCTTAAGATCATTTTTGTTTTACGCAGGCTGTTATTCTACTGATTCAATAAGTTAATTGGTTGCCAGAACTAAGTCTTTCACTGTTCCCAATTGCTCCTCATATCTGTAACGTCAGTTTCTACTCATTTTGACCAATTTTTAGCTCAAAGGTTTGGGACTTGATATGATGCCAAATACTCGGAGGGAAATAACTTCCTGTTTTGGACACTTCACAGCAGCATGCCTCTCACTCTGCTGCTCATGCTCAAGGATCAGCCCAGCTGCTCTTCGAGCTACCTCATTAGTTGGTGTGTCGCTTTGCTCAATAATTTGTTTATTTTCTGCCTTCCAAATCTTCCAAGCTGTCATAATCACCTGCTCACACAATGGAGTATTGGTAGCCCAACCTGCTAATAATCCTTCCAGCACCTCACTTCCTTTCAACCTGCCTCTCTCCACATAGCTTCAGATTTACAAGAATCACGCAGGACGTGGGTAATGGTCTCCCCACCAACCACATTCAGCCCACAAATCATCCAGACCAACATTCCTTTTCCGCACCCAGTTTTTGTAGGAAGAATCCCACGGGAAGCCCTCCAAGCAAACAACTGTACCAGGGGAGTCATATCCATCTTCCGCAAGTGCTTACATACACGTCTTGCCCGATCATCATTGGAAATGTTTCCATGAATCCCTGCACGCTACTGACATCCTCAAAGTGCATATGATAGGAGGACCTGACATACAATTATCCATCTTTGGGGATTGTAGTCTAAAAGGTTTGTGATGTTACATCCCATTACTGTTCAAACTGATTTATTTGTGGTTTATGCAGGTCTATCATTTTTCGTTAATCATTGTCGAGGCCTGAATTTTTCGCCTTCCTCTTTCCAGAGAAAAACATCGGCTGATTATTGCAAAATGAAGGTGATCTAATCCTGACATACTGATTCTATGACCAAATTGATGTTGGGTAGTGATTGGGGACTTTCTTACTCTTGACTAGATTTCCAAGAAAATATATAGAGGGGATAAATCATGCAATTTGATAGCTAGTGTATTTGTTGTCTATGAGTCTGTAATGTGTGCTTAGAGAGTAATGGAGACAGATCAGGATATCAGTTTCTTAATATGGGTTTTGTTTTACCCAGGTTGTTATTCTTTTGCCTCTGTTTAGCCTTACTACTGTAATACCTGTTTTCTGTTTCAGGCACCGCCAGTATTATATATGCATGTGCATTGGTGCCTTGCAACTTTTACATTCAGAAAGTGATCATTTTGCCTTCTTTTTTTCATTTCTTGAGCCAGTGAGCGGCAGCATGGATAAGTTATTGTAATGGGGTCTTACAGGCACAGAGGGCTTGTATGCATTTCAAGAGTTGAAGTACACCAACTACTCTCATAGGTAATGCTTATTTATTGTGGATTCAATTTCTTTGGATATTTAGAATTAGTGTTGTGTCAAATATTCTTGATTTGAATGCGAAATGCATTTTGGATGTAAAACAGTATTGTTTGCAGATTGTTATTTCAATGACTGTTTTGTGTTTTTGAGCTAGTCTTGTCGTCCCTTGAAGCATTTGAATTGTTTTCATTTGACGTCGGTCTTAGTTAACTTCCTTCTAATATGATATTCTGACTAGTGCTTTCTGTCTTCTGGTTTTCCTTGCAGGTTTCATGTTCACGAATGTCCAGCCGTTGAACTTTAGTAATAGTTAGGCTGCTGTATAATGAATTGCTTAGATTCAGTTGTCATATAACAGTTTGAGAGGCATATGTAGTCTTATGAACGACTTTGTATAAGCAACTATTACTGATTTGTGGTTATGCTTTATGATGATGGAACTATTTTACTTTGCCTGAAATTTAGATGAGCATTGATGTACCTTTTCTACTTGAACATATAAATCAGGATTATGCTTCATCTTTTTATGCAAGTTGCTTTTGGTGCATTAGTTGTCATCATACATCACGTTGGCAAGTTGTACTTGATTCAGTTTAAGCCAACATATCAGCTAACTTGAAGATAAAAGACCTTGACTGCTTATGTACTTAATTCATTAACAAATACTCGTATAAGACGACCTTTGACTGCTTATGCTATCTTGAAGATAAATAGCACATGAAAGCTTTTCGTAGTCAGTCTTATTAGATGTTTTCCCAAGCAAATCAGATTATACTTCAGCTCTCAGAGAAGTTCATTATTTATCTGACAGATCAACGACAAGCGAATCAGATACTAGTACTTCTATTTCATTTGGGATCTGAAAACTTAAAAGCCTGATGCTGTGAGATAGTACATGACGGAGGGTGATGTTTGTGTTTTCGAGCTGGTTAAGAAGAGGAACCGGGGTAGCACACTGAAGTTAAGATGGTTCCATTAACTAAGATCAGAAGACGGTTAACATGTACTAGCGTGTAGGGTAGTAGCCTTTAACATCTTGGTAAATATTTGCACCAAAAAAACATCTTGGTTAATCTGTCCTAAATACAGTAACATCATTCTGTAAAAAGAAACTACAGTAAAAAAAACAGACAAAATCAGACACTAGGACCGGAAAAATTGAGGTGGAAATGAAACACAAAAACCTCTATACACCGATCTTTCCGTAACTTTTTGGTGAGACGGGGTCACTTTTCAATAAAACAATGATCACTAATTCACTACTCATCATAAGTGACCCCTACATATCTCATATAAGACTTGCTGAAAATGAAATTGCAAGAGCTCTAATTGCCAAGACTTGCTGAAAATGAAAATGCAAGAGCTCTAATTGCCAAGACTTGCTTTAAACAGCTTGGCCTATTTCCCTCTATAGTTTAACACATGATCCGGGGTTAGCAATAATTATGTCTTGGCTCCTGGAGATAAAAAGCAGGCTTCATTTTTCTAGTTCTCCCCTTCATTTCTTTTGCTCTGATCTGTACCAATTAATCCTAATAGTCCTCTTTTGCATGATAGGAGTAGTATTCATCAGTTCTTAACAAAACATGGACACCATGAACAGCGCAAAAGTTGTAGATTTTATTATAGTTGCATCATTAGGCTTTGACATTGTCCAAAGAGCTTATCACCAGACAAAAGACAACATTAATCATTGAGCTACTATATATTATAATGGGTTGTAAATTTGGAAGGTTCATTGGTATTGATTTTAATCAAGGGGATGTGATTGAGTGGTTAAGGACTCATTTACTTTAACCAAGGTTGAGAGTTCGTTGGTGGGCATGAAGTATCTTAAATTTCTTGGTTAATTGTCCCACATTTGAAGTACTGATTACAAGCCTGCGTGTGGAATATTCACAGTGATCGAATATCCTTAATATGAAGTATCTTAGATTATTTCTTGGTCAATTGTCCCAAATTTAAAGTGCCGATTACAAATCCATGTGTGGAATAGTGAGGATAGTCGGTTGGTCGACCGTGAATATTCCTGATGTAAACCAAAATAAAAAGATGGTTCATTTGTTATTGGACTTGCAAATTTACTAGACCAAACCCCGTTTGTAATCGATGACACAAGCATGAGTACCGTACCTATCGGATGCTCCTTTGATAAAGGAGTCTTACGAGCACAAAGATACTCGCTACTAATCCCTTGGTAGAGCATGGTAAATGGGCGAGTCGGCCCACTTAATGAATGGGGCGGGTTGGGGCGGGTCGAGTATTTTGTGAGTGCGGGTCAGGTTAAGTCGATCCGTTTTGGCCCGTTTAAAATTTAAAAAGTGATTTTTTAGTAAAAAAAAATTTAAATGTGTCGGACCATTTATGACCCGCTTAACTTTTAAATGGGCCGGCCCATTTTGATCCGTCCATTTATAATAATAAGCGGCTCATGACCCGCTAATGGGACGGGTCGAGACGGGTCGGTTAGCGGGTCCCCGCCCACTTGCCCAGCTCTATCCCTTGGAGCTCTATATGATGCAAATATGCAATACTTTCTCGGTTGTATAAAAATGGAGTCAAACTAGTCTTTATCTATGTATGTCTTCTATATAACTCAAAATCAAAAGGAGAGATTAGTTTGAATTTTTTCTTTTCATCATCTTATAAGTATCTTCATCAAATAAAAATAGTAAAATCAAAGTGGACATATTTCGATTTCGTCAATTGTTATTTCGATCATATGTTGAATTTGTTGATACGCATATATATACCTTTTAGAAATAGGTGTACGCCTTAAAATAAGTAAGCCTAATGTACAATTTTTATTTATTTTATTTTTAAGAAGGTAAAGAAGAAAAGGTAATAGGAGCCTCTTTTCTCGAGGGTGATGAACTCGAGTTGGTCTTCAAATAGAATGCGATCCAGTTTCGCAAACATGGACTCTCTCCATAACTGTTCTCCTTGAATGACATGTCCAAAATTTGTACACCAATCTGCCGCTTAATTTCCTTCCCGAAAGATATGATTAACCTTGAACTGAAAAATTAAGTGGACGTCAGTCATGAGAGCACCCAAAAATCCCCCCCCCCCCCCCAAGGAAAGAAGAAGAAATTGAGAACTTTCGTTTTGTTTAATTTGAAGACATAATATTGAATTATTGACCTTCTTGTCCGTTTATCTAAATTCTTGGCCACTTTCTAGAGTGCATGAAGGTTTTATTTACAGTAAGTAGTACTACGAAACTAGTCTCTTTTATTCTTGATTCATCTTCACTTACTTTCAGTGTCCCCCATTTAACCTTGTTGGCTAAAACTAGTACCTAGCTAATAATCAACTTTTGATTATCTAGTCTATATGTTCCCGAATTTGCTAATATTACTATTGACTTTTTGAAAATATTACTACTACGTGCAGACCAAGATACAATCTTCTTTTTGAACTAGAGTTTTCTGGCATCTAAACCATAGACTTGTCTTCTAAAATAGCTACATCTATGAAGCAAAATGATAATTGTGTTACCATATTTGCGAAATATCCATGAATGTTATTCCTACGAGCTAGCTACGACATCTTTGGGCGCGTATGAGCCAAATGATGAGTTTTCTTTCTGATCTTGTTTGTTGTTATTAAGGTTATAATTACCCTCCAAACCTTGTACAATTTTTAGGCAAAAAGCATAATTCTAGCACCGTGTGTTTGGGCTTACATCTTACATTATGATCTCTAAATATTGGAAAAATTCATATATTGAAAGAGCACAAAATCTCGTATAAGGGACCTCAAGACGAGGCATTATCTCATACAAGCATGATGTCATGCTTATATATAGAGGTAGTCTCACATTGAGGCGGCGTCATAGAAGACTTGGATAAGAGAGTGAGGCTCGATGTGTAATTTTGAAGGTAATTTAATTACTCCATTCGTCCCAAGTTTATCTTTACATTAGACTTTTCACGGTCACCAAGACACTACTTTGACCATGAATATCTATGATTTCATAATTATAGAACTTATAATAAAATGTTATTTTGAAAATAGTTTTTAAAATGAATCTAGCAATACTATTTTCACATTGTAAAACTTTGTAACTTTTCACAAATAAGTAAAAAAAGTCTAACGTAAAGATAAACTTGAAACATATGAAGTAATTTAAATAGTATGTCAGTTTGATAAAAATTGGCTTTAATTTAAGTTTGTTGACATACAAAGGAAATGAATAAGGTACCTTCTTTTCATTTGAAAAAAAACTGAACATAAAGGATAGTAAGCCCTAATTATTTTCATTTTTCGTTATTTTGTTCAGTTTCTTAGTTTCGTTATCTCGAATAATTTTAATATCAGTCTCTAATCTCCATCTATGTGAGTTAATTTATCTCATTCATTGGTTCGCTAGGTTTTCACTTTTTCAGAATACAGTATTAGTTTTCAGTTTGGTCGTTGGTATGGTAGTTTTGTATAGTATATTCCATCAAAGGGTGTTTTATGATGTTGGATGATAACAATATTCAAATCATACATGGCAGAGTCTTCTGTAAAGAGTTCTAAAATGAAAACATAAATGAATGGAAAGCTATTCGAAATTGTTAAATACTCCGTATCTAATACATTGCTACGTAACTTTTTCATTTAAATGTGCTTTCATGTTTTACAAGTTTTGGCATCCGGGCGATGCACCAGGATTAGTCTTACATTTAGGTATTGCACCATTATTTGTAGTAGGTATTTTATGTAAGATTTGGAAATGAATAATATGTCGAACTTCATTTGTTCGTAATATAAATAGGCAGAGAACATAGAAGTTTACTCCAATAACTCCACGACCTGTTTATAGATGGTGACTTAAAAATAGACTACTCAAAGTGACTTCATGACTAAGTAAATATTAAGATGTAATCTATATTTTTTATTTGAATTTCTAATTCACTGCCAACGTATTGGTAGATTGACAGGTAGCAAATGGAATAACAACACATGGTAAGGGTCATATCTGTGCGACATGGAAAAGGTGAATTATGTGTGACTAAAAAGATAGCAGTGACCTCATAGGAATGCCACATGGAAAGGGTGATACCACATGGTTAGACTGTATTAGGTGATATCCTAAAGATAGGAGAGACCTCATAAGAGTGTCACATGGCGAGACTCGTAATACTGCATTGTGTTTTTGTATTTAGTATTTAAGATAGATATATAAATAATAATTTTTTAATTAAAAAAATAAAATAAAAATATTTAATGACCTTTCATTTTATACAATTCAAATATAGGCCCCCTACATGTCTTGCCCATTTAGCTTATACAAAATATTATAGGATATATATATCTCATTTTGAAGTATTTTTGAAATCCAATCCGATGGGGTAAAACTTATAATTTTTTGAGTTACGTAACTAAAGTTATTTTATTTTGTAATTTGAAAATATACTAATAAATATGTAATAAATTCAACTATTAATAAGACATTAATGGTTGACAATTTGATGATGCTTTATGCTACGTGGCAAACATTGGGATTATGTGTCGTTTACATGGCACCCTCACACGAACATGGTCCTCCTAGTTGGAGTCCTACATGTCATCACCAAGTAAGGCCCTGTTCTCTTCAATGGAATGGTGCGAGACGGTGAGGAACGGAACGGAACGGAACGGCGCGGC
The DNA here is from genome assembly GCA_038025085.1 of Tetragonia tetragonoides. NCBI lineage: Eukaryota > Viridiplantae > Streptophyta > Magnoliopsida > Caryophyllales > Aizoaceae > Tetragonia > Tetragonia tetragonoides. The sequence continues at coordinate 3,904,344 of CM076147.1, forward strand.
GCGGATAATTCAAAAATATGTGAGACAAAATGAAGTACAGAATGCGGCACGGAACGGAACGAATTGGAACAGAACGGAATGGAACGGAATGCAGCATAGAATCGACGAAAAGAACAGGGCCTAAGTCTTGGAAGGTCGTACTGTGCTTTAATAGTAAGGTAAGATTTAGATTTCCGTTCTTGTTGAATTCAATCATAGTGTCGTATACCTTTCATTTGATCAAATTTCATTTATTGCACAATATACAAATAAAATTAAAAATTATGTGGGCCACACCCAATGTCAAAAATGGACCCTACATAACACAATGAAGATGTACATCTTCTATAGACACTACTACTTGAAGATAATCAAAAGAGCAAATATCCAAATAAACTATGCTTAGTTATCAAGGACAAGAGAAACCCAGAAAATCATTAGGGTCACATGCATAGTTAGGCGTTCAAAACATGCTTTTCATTTCCTATTTTCCTTTCCCTTTGAATATCTTCATCGAGTCTTCACAAAAATTAGCCTACTTCTCCCTTTTTGCACTATAAATAAAATCCTTAACACAATAACACTCCCATATATCATAGCGTTACGCTTCCCTAGCTAAGAGAGAGAAAGAAAGAATCTTTGTGTTAATTAGTTCTTAGAATCATTAGAGAGAATGTATAAGCATCATAATAATAAGTCTAGGTTTTCAAAACTAAATACTTCTAACAACTTTTCTACCATGAAGGTTTTCAACCGGTTTCGCAAGATTATTATGAGGCTTATTTTCTCTACTCTTCCATCGGCAAAGAGTGGTGGTGGTGGTGGTGGTGGTGGTGGTGGTGGTGGTAGTGGCGGCCGAGCTCCAACGACGAAGACTCCCCGGCGGAGATCTTGTGACCAACCGGCCGAGCCACCGAAGACGTCATGCAGCTCATATTACTCGACGAACTCGCATTATTCGGAAGCTATTGCTGATTGTATTGAGTTTATTAATAGATCTTCATCCTTGCAAGATAATGGTTTCTTGAATGGTAGAAATTCTGATGTTGTTGTTTGATAAATAATTAATTACTACAATATTCATGTAATTAATCTTCTTTTTTTCTTTTCTGTGAAATTAATATATCAAGCATAATGTTGTGTACATTTGAGGTCCTCATTGTGTTGCAAGTCATGGGCTTTAATTATTTGATGATGATAGTAATTGTCTACTAGTTCGCGCGGAAAATAGTCACAATGGTCGACGGTGAATATCCTTAGTGTGAACCAAAAAAATTATTTGATGATAATCATCATATATGTATTGTATTCAATACCTCATCTTGTAATCAAATATGTATTGTGGTTGTGTGTTTGGTTTAATTTGGTAGTTGTAAAATTTAAGGCGGATATTGAAAGGTAGCTTTGTTGGTATTGGTAGTATGTAATACGCACGCACCTACTTAAAAGGATAACTAGCTACCTAAGTACCTAACAAACGTGCTGGAATTGATCATTTGGCGTTTTTGTCTAAGTAAAATGTGTGCCTTTCACTTTGAAGATATCATTTCCTTTAATTATAACAAGAAATCTACTGCAATTGCCTTAAAATGCAAGGCAAGCAAAACATACATGTCAAAACATGGCGTATACATGTATAAATTTATTAGTGCCCCTCATTAGCGCCATTGTCATTGTGTACCATATGGAGTTATGGTTAATAAAGGTGATGTGAGGAACTTGAAACTAACTTAATTATTTGAGTTTTGATGTACAAGTCTTATATTTGTAGTCCATATTATATGGGTAGGATACTCCACCGGGTCGATCAAGCAATGCTCAATCCCAAGCATAATGTAATGTATAATCCATTGCTTGTTTTACCAGTAGGCCAAACTCTCTGTGAATTTAGGAGCTTTGAGAACGTTAACATAAACAAGACCATAATTGAAACAATAAATTACCCAAAATTTTTAGCTGTTACGGTAACATTGCTTACGTAGTGTTACCATATAGATTAAGCCAATAGAAACTTTTCGTTTTTTCTTTTATTCCTTTTCCACATATTTAATAATCACCTCTTATTTTCAGGGATATATGAGAAGGTAACATAAACATGTGACGCTTGAAATTTGCGTTATTACTTGATTGCCAGATTTAAATGGTCAAAGTTATTCTTCCAAATGAATAAATTGTGATGGGTAAAAACTTGACTAAATTTATATTGAAAATGATATATTTCTCTGATTATTAGTTGACATGACTTTTTTTTTTCTCAAAATTGCAAAAAAGCATAAAATTTGATCCCAATCTTCTCGAGTTTTTAATGATAACGAGTGTGAGGTACTCACTGCGCCATTCGACCCAAACTCAACCGACATTATTTCAAATTTTCAATAGATCTATAACCCTCAATAATCCGTCCGCACCCAAAGAACACTGATCTTTCATATAATCTTTATTCTCTATAACGTAACCCTAATTCTTATTGCCTAAGCTTTAAGGTCATGCAATTGTGTGAATTCAATGAATTATATATCGTAAAAAAATAGAATTATAACTAAAAAATAAAACTCATTCTTTAAAATAAAATACAGTAAAATGAGACTCAGAAATGAAAGTATGAAACTACTCCATGATAAAAAATAAAAAAATAAAAAAATGAAACTATCTAGTCCAATAGTTTGGGCTATAACCCAATTGACAACTTGAGTCCAAGTACTGGCCGGGTTGCGATTTATGGGTCTTTTATTTTTTTCCATTCCGCTTAACTCAAGCAGGGACACAACGCTACACCACACCACCATTGCCGGCGGCTACTTTTCTCTCTCCTCTCATGACCGTCCGGCCAACACTCCTCACTCGTCATCAATTAATCAAAAGGTTTGTTTCTCTCTCCCTCTTGGAAATTAAGAAAAAAGTGGCGAATTGAAGAATCGTTAAACCCTAAATAGTGGCTAAAATTGCAGCTTGGAAAGTTTCCCTGTGTGTGTTTAGGTTTAATGAACTGTCTTATTTAACTAAATATGCAAAAAAAAAAAAAAAATTGAGAAAATTGGTTTGTTGGCTTCACCTACCATGTGTTTGATTAAATGCCTAAATAAAAATTTTGATTAGTTGGGTCTCCTTATAGTATGTTTGCCTCTTTGTGGCATTATACAGTTTGTGATATGGGTTGCTCTATGCTCAGGAGTCACATTAGTTGTTGCATTTTCAGTAATTAAATAAAGAAGAGAAAAAGGGAGCATAACAGAGAACACATCTGGAAGAGAGGAAGCTGAGAATCTGAAAAAAACACACTAACGTTATGTCTGAACTTACAACCAAGTATTTTAGTCATTATTAGCATCCAAACTCTGTCAAGTATTCATATTTAGATGTATATACTATATACAATTGTACTGTGTTTGTTTGCCTACGTACCAACCTCTAATTCAATCTAGTTACCCATGTTTTGTTTCTCTTGGTTTTGTCTCTGATGGGTCTTTTCACTGTGGTTTATGTTATGTGCAGTGGTGACTTGTCAAGCAGTTGCCAACATTGTGAAATCGTCACTTGGACCCCTTGTCTCGACAAGGTTTGATCTTTTATCGTTTTTATGTAATGGGTACCTCATGAATTCTTTTTTCATGAAGTAGAATGTAGCTGATTGTGTTACCCAATTCAATTTTAAGCCGAAGTTGATGTTTATTTAATGTAATGAATCCGTGCTGTGTTGGTTAATGTACTCATCTCTTTGGTAAATGATGATTGGTAACAATGTAAGTGTTGGATGTACCAGAGCATAGTCTTCAGATTTGGCTTCGGAATTGATTTACCTTATCAGCTAACATAGATTTAATGGGGGCTGGTATAGCCTTTTGGTGCTAGTAATTTTGATTATGAGTGCTATATTGCTATACATGTATAAATTTATTAGTGGCTTAGTGCCCGTCATTAGCGCCATTGTCATTGTGTATCTTATGGAGTTATGGTTAGTGAAGGTGATGTGAGGAACGCTAACCATGGGCATAAATTTATGTGGGTGCTCAATCCAAGCATAATCTAATGTACAATCCATTGCCTGAATACCAGAAGGCCAACTAATCTGTGAATTTTGGAGCTTCGACTACGTTAATATAAACAAGAACGTAATTGAGAGTTGAGACAATAAATTATGTACTCGCTCATGTCTGATACAATACTTTTGCAATACTTATTTAGAAGTTTTATTATGTGAGGGCATATTCTCGTCTTAAAAAAATTAAAATCCTCAAACCAACAAAGAAAAAAGTTCACATATTTTCAATAAAATAAGTAGTTACAAAATTAAAGTGCCTATTACATACTACAGTATTGTATTAGGCTCCAAGCCTCCAACCCTGCCTCTTCTCTGCCCAATTTCTCATCCCAGCCTCTTCTCTGCCTTCACTGCTTCACAGTCCCGCCCTTGCTCATATGGGAACTGCAACTGACACCACTTTTCAAAATCATAGTTAGATCACATTGTTTCCTGATTGCACTGAGAGAGTTTGAAGAAGACGACGACAGTCGTATTCCGGTGAGTGTGGGCTTTGCCGCTCTGGCTAGGGACAATTGCTGCTTGACTACATACGTATGTATCTTTCTATTTTCTTGCCTTTTTAAAGTTTGCCTTAGCTTTGTTGGGATTGTTTGATGTTCTGAATTCAATTTTCGCGACTAATTTTTTGAATAGGGCAGAAAACTTTTGTTTAAATGAGTCTGGATTCCAATTTGTGGGCTGAGTTTTTCGTTTACGGGACTGAATTTCGATTTTAGGGCTTAGGTAGGGCTGAATTTTTTGATTTTATGGGGCTGATGTTTACTAATTCCATAGTTTGAATTATTACGAATGGAAGTTATGAATTTTAGATTACTTTCTCCCAGCGCTCAGTTAGAGAGAACTGTTTATAACAGGAAATATTGTGTTCATTGGATTTAGATGATCGTGTTAGAGATGAACTGTTTTCCCCCACGAAAGTATTGACAAGAATATAGTTCAATGTAGACTTGTTAGCTTGGATGTAATCCTATCACTGCATTGTTTCTATGGTTCATTTTATCAAACAGTTGGTGGGCTTTGCAGTCTACTTTTTGGCTTCGGGATATAATGGACTAAAGCAAAATGGCTCATAAAACTGTCAGCACTTCTTATTTATTGTGAAGTTGCCGATGGTTGTCGCACTTCAGATCTCGGGTCAAACGGAAACATCCTCTCTGTGAGACTCTCACAGTGGTAAGGCTGCGTACAACCGATCCCCCCTTACCCTGCCTAGGCGGGAGCCTCTTTGGAGGCACTGGGGTAATGTTAATGTTAATGTTAATGTTTGGTGGGCTTTGCATTTTAACTGTTGCACACACATCAATTGAGTCTGTTATGTCCCTATTAACAAATGAATTTCCAGCAATAAAGATTGGAGACATCCAAGAAACTATTAGTCTTACCTCACCCTTGTTTAGAGATATTAGTCTACTATTGTTAAGTGTGAGGAGTTCTGGTTGGATGAGTTTCTTCTTTCTTTCCTACACTCGCCTCGTAGGGAGCTTTGGAGGAGCAGGTGTAACTTTTTGGGGGATAGGCATTTATGTTTCAATAGGGTGCTTATTCAGGAAGGGAATTCAATTAGTGATTCATCCATGACATGTGTTTAGTGTTCTGCAGATGAAATTTCTATAAAGGAGATGAAGAATTGAGAGGGTTACATCTCAAATGCTATTTATAAAATTCAGTGACCTGAATCACACTTTAATTCTTCAATTATTCTTGAACATAAAATGAACCAGTTGTAACGCCAGAGGCAAATGGTAGCTGCTGTCATTGTTCAATTTGAGTCCTTGTTCCAGTGTGTAATCATGCAAATAAATAGCATGCTTTACTTATAGTTGCTGGTCACAGCCAGTAACTTCCAAGTTACTTTTAAAAAGGAGAATTGAGTCCAAGAGCTCTATAAGTTCATCATGTTGTTCCTTGCAGCAGCTCCTCTTTTATAGCTTTTTTTAACCCAAACCAGCAAGATATATAATAGGACATGCTGGTCATTCTGAGAAACCAAGGGCTGAATGGCATGTCATTTGATTATTGTTTGAGCTAGATGCTCCTGCATCAATTTGTGTTCAAATGTTTCACAAGAGCTGCTCTTCTATTTATCCATAACAAGCCTTAGTATGTGTTGTTTACTTTATAGTGTAAGCAGACTCAGAGCAACAGCAGATCTGTTCATTAATTTTTATTTTCCCAGAATATAAGTTTTGGGACTTTTGAAAGCAAATATAAAAAAGAAAACTATGGTATATGATTTTTCATTTTTGGCTGAAAATATGCTCTTATTTGGTTGTCCCCTGATTTCCGCAAACTCTTGACATAATGTGATTGACATCTAACTGTATGCAACTTCCATCTGAGAAAATAGGAGGTTGTTTTCCAACCTCTCCTTAAATGCTAGAAAGCTGAACATGAGGGAGGTATTAAATTATACAGAAATGTAGATCTTCAAATAAGGATGAGCGTCCACTTATGTAATTCTATGCTTAGAGTCTTGCTGAGTGAATGTAGTGTTGGAAAGGTTGGAACTTTGGAAAGTACTGATTCACTAAAAGATGCTTTTATGCATAACTAACTGACAGAGTCTATTAAAGATGTTGATTATATGATTTCTTAGTCCTCATTGACAAATCATGCATAAATTGATTGGATCCAGTATGTGTTTGCGATAAATATGTTGTACTAATATTGGGCTGTTGTGAGCTTCATTGAGAGGCAATGCAGATTCTTATAGAATGGCAGTTTGATATACATGCTACTACATATATTCATGTATATGCTAGTACATCAATGAGTAACTATCCGTGCTTTGCTGTGGAAGTTTCTTTGCTGAATGATGACACCTTAGTGTTTCTTCCGTGCATACATTTGTGTATGAGGATTCTTTTTTTCCTGATATTGCTTAAGTTTTCTTAGTTGAATACAATTGCTTATAAGAGGCATGCTTTAAATTTCATTCTTTCGGCCTTTCATTTACAAATCCTGTAACATTGTCTTATCTCCTATAGTCCTGTAACATTTATGTTTTCCTTAATTCAGATTAGTGCATAAAATAACAAGGATGCCTCGGAAACCTGTAAGACATTGCCATGTGCCTCAACCCGTCACATTTTCCCCATTTTCACGTTCCGCTGCTCGATTAGCAACCACTTCAAATTCGAAAGCTTTTAATTTGAGGCCTCACAGCAAATCTTCTTCAAAGTTGTTAGGTATCTAATGCATCTCAGGTTGGACTATATTCTTTCAGTCCATCAAATTTGTGTGCTGATCTACCTTGCTTTCATGTTTCAAAAAAAATGGTTTACCATGCATTCTCAGACGATAGAGCCATAAAGGACACTTCGAGAGGGAGTGAGCAACTATCAGAATCGTCTGATGAAGAATCATCTCAAGTAAGGATCAGATCCATTCAGTTCCAGCTGAATTAGTAACCCATTGTTTTATGTCTTTGTTATTGGTGCTGTTTTCTCTCTTGAAGGAAATTGTCCAGGCAGATTTTGAGTTCTTTGATCCAAAGCCTGATGACTTCCATGGGGTGAAGTTATTGCTTCAGATCTATCTTGAAGACAAAGAATGGGATCTGAGTGGTTTCGTTGAGTTAATATTAGCCCAGACAACTGTAGGCACAGTGGTCAAGATAGAGGATGACGAAGATAATGCTTTATTTGCACTTCTCACAGTCCTGAACTTGGGAAGATACAAGGTAAGCTTTTGTCAAGGTAGTCTACATTCTATATACGTGAAATGTGTTAATTATAGATACTTATAAGCAGGAAAAACTGAACCTGTTGCACAACTAAACGATTTACGAACTGTTGTGTAGACGTGTAGTCATATATATATATATATATATATATATATATATATATATATATATATATATATATATATATATATATATATATATATATATATATAACTCGCAAGATATTACCATATAGAACGAGATATTCTCACTATTCTCTTTGAATGTGTGCGAATATTAATGATGATGTGTTCTTGTGATTGCCAGGATCATAAATCTTTCATTGAACTTAAGGGCTATGTGCTTGATAAATGCCAGACGAACCCGTTAGTTAGTGAGTTAAAAAATCTTTTAGAAGACCAGGCTGGGCATGTAGGACTCCTGGTGTCTCAGCGTGTGACGAATCTTCCTCCACAGCTGTTGCCACATCTTTATAATGGTCTTTTTGATGAAATTTCATGGGCCACAGAAGATGAGGTTAGAGAACATGTATATTAATTTGCATTTCGCAGGATACTTCTCTTCTTTTTTTCTTTTTCTTTTTCCGTTTTGATGCCAATTGATCTTTCTAAATATCATATTTTGATTTGTAACTCAGCCAACAGAAGATCTCCGCAAATCATTTCACTTCAAACACTACTTGCTTATCACCAAAATATACAAGGTGCGGTTTGTAAGCTGTTTTGATTTTGTGCTTCTTTATGAGTGTTATGTGTTATTGTAGAGATCTGTATAACTGTAGTCATGTTGAAGTTATTGTTGTTTCGATTTTGTTTCTGGTTGCTCTAGAGGAAAGCATACAGTAGCAATGATGAGGACATAATTTATTTGAAGCCGGAAGAAGAGCTTTTACACAAGGTTTCTTCCCAAATCCTGTCCTTGGGTGTTAACCATGCATTTTTAGATTTGTGCACAAAACTTATATAATGAATTCTTTATTGCATTTCAGCTTTCCTTATGGTCCATTACTTTCAAGTTAAAAACTGAGGAGATACCAATTCATGAGGTAACTGAGACTCTTAAAACGACTCTCTCCTGTGATTTACTCTTTATATGTGATTTCCTGTTTTTCCGATCAAGAAGTGAAAGATCATGCCCTTGCTTTTTGGAGTTACATCACATGATCTTTTAACTTTTGTATTGACGCCTATAACAAATGCTGGTCCATGGTTTTAAGATGTGCCATTTGCCAATGTAACTGCTGGTCCATTTGCCAATATAACAATCTTCATATCGAACTTGATCATAATCATACAGTAAATATGTATGTTCTTGTGTTGTCTTGGCAGTCGTCTCTTTGCACTATGTTTTACCGAGGTTCTTGTCATTGATTATACTTGGCTTGTTTGTTGTCAAAATTTAATGCTGCAGCTAAGAAATTACCAGCAGCTGGGACTAGTGATGGCTGTTGAGGCTGACAAAACATCATCCTTCAAAGATCAGTTGCACTCTCTAATCGATGAATCTTAAGGCCTTTCATGCAGAAGGTTCTAGCTTCAAATTTTACATTGTCGTTTCCAAACATGGCATTATATACCACAATGTTTATAAGTTTCTGTGGCTTGTTCTGATGAACATGATTTTTGAATTTTAGCTTGCCTTATTTAGAGGATCCATAGTTAGTTTATAGGCATCATTCAGTCTGGTTGTAAGATGAATCAGTTATAGCTTATCATCTTTGGCAATTTCCTTGGAGTTGGAATATCAATTTGTTTACTGCTGTGGAGCAAGGTGTTGGACAGGTTGATTGCCATAAATTTTGTCATCTTTTGCTCGATGATTGTAGAAAGGGAAGACGAGGTCTTTACCTCATCTTCTGTATTGTTAAATTAAGATATATGCCTTTAGACAGCAAAGTGTTGTGTCGTAGATGCAAGCTGGAGGTACTAGCTGCCTTTTTTAAGATTTTGGAACCTTATTGTGGTCTTCTGGGCTTTGCATTGCACTGTGGATAAGATATGGTGAAAAGGTTGTTCAATCATCAATGATTTGGAATGGAGTATGCTCTATTTTTTTAGTTTTGAATTGAAGGGGTTTGTAAAAACGTATCTTGCATACCAGGTTCAAAAGAGTAGTAATAGTACATCATTTTATCGGAATAATTTAAACCCTATGTACTAGTTCAATACTCGTATACTGCATATTTGAGACTTCGTTCCTGGAACCAACGTCTTTTCCTACACGCACGCCCTTCAAAAATAGACATTGGAATTTTTGTTTTCTACGTGCTAGTTGTTGCTATATTCCCTGTGGAAAGCTCTACTTCAGTAGTTTGATTCATTTGGAAAAACTATGGAGTAGTATTTCTTGTTTTAGTTTGGGAAGGTTCCGTTATCTCAACCTGTAACGTCTTGGACTTGTAGCAACTTATCTATGATGTATATGTTCCTTTACCGCAGCAATATGTGACTTAGCTTTCTTCTGATGACTATAAACAAGAAAACTTCTATGAATGCCTATCTTAGTAATGCTTCCAGTGCTTTCAGGTATTGGTGTGTACATTCCTACAGCATTAGTTTTCTGTGTTTGGTGGAATTATTCATTTTTTTTCCCCAGTATCTACATGCTTAGGAATACTGATAGGTGTTTATGCTTGGTACTTGTTAAATACTCATGAATATGTATTCTGTCTCTAATTCATCGAACGATAATTGTCGTTCTGGCGCAATTATGTATTCTGAAGTTGGAAAAAAGAAAAGGTTAAGGATTACAAGGTCTCATTATGTAGTTTTACTTATAAACTCTTAGCTACTCCAATCTGCACAATCTTTATGTGAGACCCCTTACATGCTCATCCTTGGGAATTCTTATACTGGTATATAATTATACATTTAAAAGAAAAAAGAAAGGAGATTATACAGAAATTAAAGAGAGGCAAAAGTGGATGGAAAAAAGGAGGGGAATGAGTTTATTTAGGCATTTGAGGCTTGGAATTGTGAAGGTTCAAACTTAGACCTCTTAAGGTGTTCGGCCAGAGATGACGCCGGAGCCCTTCTTCTTCCTAGAAAATATCCCTCCAATCAAAGGTATCAAAGGTTGCTTCTTCTTCTTCTTCAGGGAAGGATGCCTCTCCAACAACGGGCCGCTCCTTTCAGGTACTACAACTTGAGAGAAAGGTGGTGCATTTGCAAAGGTGACATATCGCTTCTTTTGGAATTCAAGTAACCCATCATTTACCTCTTCATTTTCACTTCTAGGGGCTGGTCTCATGTCAAATTTTGGTGGATCCTCAATGAATTTGAGGTCCTCGATCTCGAATTCCATCATCTGCTTCTCGGATTCCCGCTCTAGTTTCAGCTCCTGAAGCTCTCTCTTTGTCCTCTCAAGTTCTTCCTGTAGTGAGGATAGGCAGTTCGCCATAACCGTTGTCTCTTGCTTTGCTTTAAGGAGACTTTGTTTTGTATCTTCTAACTCAGTTGCCATGTACCCAAGCTTTGTGCTGCCTTGCTCCTGTTGGATGCTTGTATCCTTGTGCATCTGAATGAATGTACAGACCATGTGTTTAAATGGTTTAGATATGACTTGGAAGAGCAAAAAAAAAAAAAAAAGGGTTAGATATGACTTAAATTGGATAAAAGGAAGAGTAAATGGTCAATATGTAACTGAAATAATCGGAAATATGACTATCCATTTCTCTGTACTACTCTTTTAGCTACCAATAACCACAAAGTTTTTACTCAACTCAGGTTCGGATGCCATTAAGAGCGGAAAGGGCATACACTCGGTGTATATTACACCCTCTTGTTCCTTGTGAGTGGGAGGATAAATTTGCCCCTTGCTCCTTGGGATTTTAGGGAGTAATATGGATATGGTGAAAAGGGGGGAAAAGGGGGAGATGAGAGAGATAGACACAAAAGAAAGGGGACAAGAGGGTGTAATATACACAAGGTGTATGGCTAACTTAGTTGCATTAAAAGCAGGCACTTAAGGTTTACATCCCGCTGTCATATAGGGACGCGGTCATACGGATGATCTAGTTTCTTTACTTTATCGGAAACAGTCTCTTTGCTAGGCGTCTAGATAGGGGGAAGGCTGCGTACGTCAGATCCTTCCCTATACATACTGGGTGGTGGTTGTTGATCTAGCTTCTTTGCTTATTGTATTTTATTTCTTTAGTGAATGAGTATTACAGTAGAAGCATGCTATACCGATTTCTTCATTAGAAGCCAAAGAGTTTGATTCCCTGGTAAAGCTGGTTCTGTAACGTTCACAAGTTCGATCAAATGGTCTTTTCAAATATAAAACAATTTGTGTTTCAGTTACTTTATTCATACTTCATTCTACTTTTTTTTTTGGTTACAACTTCATTCTACTTTTAAGGGTTTCTCTTGCCAATTTTGGGAAATAATATTAGTTACACTACTAACAATAATGGTGAATGGATGTTTCCTAATCACTCGAGGTTTTGACACAAAATTTGGATAGTAGCACAATGATAAACCATGAAAATTGAGCATTAGCGGCTTCGGATGTATGGTTTGAGTTCCCCTTCGTTCTCCAATAACTCCCAAACACGCTCTAACTCTAGTGATCTCTATATCTTGTTGTCAGTGAATTTCGTGAAATGATTGTAGCATGAAGTGTTGGTTTGAAAGGGTTGTAATCCGATCAAAAACGAAACTGAAAGTGTTACAATGAAATTGAGTAATTAATCTAATTTGGCACCAAAATAATCTAGTTCATGTATGTACTAAATGTAATAAGCCTATTGTAGCCCCCTTCCCTTTTTTTCTTCGTTTAGGGGAACTGATATAGCACCTTAAACTCAACTTAACTTCTTTACATAATCGAGATCCAACAGATAGTGCGAATTTGGAGGGACTTGAATCGTAAGTCGAAAACGAAATGAAAAGAAAACGCCATTCATTTGCACCCTTTTTTTGATGAGCAAAGAAAAAAAAAACAACAAAAAAAAAAAAGTCAAAATCAAACAAGTAGGAGCACTAATCAACATACATAGTTACTTCAAAATGTAATCACAATGAAAATGAGTGACTAAAGCTAGTTAATAAGGTCAAAATCATGGCTAATAATGATAGGATAAAGCATATTATAAGAACAAAACTACAAAACATTAAGGGGCCGTTTGGTTGGGGGTAATGATTAAGGGAGTAATGGAATGAAATTTTAGGCTAAAATGGAAGGTACGTGAGGTAGTGGGGGTTAGATTTTGTGGGAAGCAGGGTAATGATTATCCCTATTTGAGGGATAATTGAAACCCACCTCCCCATAGGGTAATGATATTCCCCTATTTTCCTTCCTTTTCTTCATTACCCCCTTAATCATTACCCCTCATCATTACTTCACATTATTATTTTAGCTTACAAATTTATTCCATTACCCCTTTAATCATTACCCCCAACCAAACAGCCCCTAAAGGTCATAGTAGCTAAGAAAGATATGTACCTCTTTATTAAGCTTTCCTGCATAAACTTCCCCTGCTAGAACTCTCTCCCCAAACAAGGAAACAGCCTCTTTCACTGACCTGAAGGGAGCTCGAGTATCGATCTCCGCCCTACGGTTCACCATGACACCATCTCCGCTCTCCATTGGCGGTACGAGAGACGGAGAGATTAAGTGTTAGTGAGATGGCAATATAATCAAGGAATGCACCAAAGATTTCCTTAATATAGAGAGAAGGTGGTTAGTTGAAAGAAAGTAGCTAGCAAGAAAAAAATGGGGCTGAGAATAAGTATAGAGAGAAATAGAGTAGTAAGAGAGGAAGTGAGAAGAGAAATATGAAAGAAAATAAAAGCTTCGTTTCTTGGCGTCCACTTCACTGGAATTCTGTTAATGGGAAGGTGCAAAATGGTGGGTTAGGCCAATGGGTTTGGGGAAGAATGGCCCTCTTTCTCTCTTTGATCAGTCTTAGGAAATAAATTGGCTTTCTTTGTGGGGCCTTCAGATTCGGCAGCTATAGGACCACGACCCTTCACCTGTAAGCCCAACAGCAACTTACACCATATTTCGTTCATCATTTTAAAATCAAATAAATTTGTATACATTTATGGTTGGAAAATTTGACATAAATAATCTCAGGTTTGGATCATCAAACAATAATAGTCCCATTTTTGCATAACTCTCATATTAATCCCTGATTTGAATTTTTGTCATGGTAACAAACCTCGGTGGAACGGGCGTCAGTGTGCCGTTATTTTTTTTTGATGACGTGTCACCCATTTCCCTCTTTGGCGCCTCTTCCTTTAGTTATTTTGTCACGTAAGTTATTAGGCAACCCCATTTAACCCACCCAACAGTCACAAATTGAAATCCCTTTCCCGTATAAAATCCCCAATTCATAATCTAAGAACCCTAAAATCCCAAAATCTTTTCAACGGTCACAAATTAAAAACTGGTGTTGGATTTCGAAGCAAGATGCCCAGCTCGAGCCTCGTATCATCCAGCACGGCTTTATCATCGGCTGTTACCGGCAAGTATGAGGTCATTTGCCGTCATGGAAAACCTTCTCCGGCGAAAATGGTGAAGTCAGACGACAATAAAGATATGAGGTTTTATGAGTGTCCTTTTTGGAGGGTAAGTAATTTAAGTTACCTATTGTGCAAATTGGGATTGTTGGTTGTAAATTTCAATTTGATTGTGTGTTTTTTTAGACCGACAATTGCAAGTTCTTTATTTGGGAGCATGAGTTGGAGTACATGATCAAAGTCCAAATGAAAAGAGAAAGAAATGTTCTGCTGAAAGATAATGAAGAATTGATGAGCATAATTGAGAGAATGAAGGAGGAGAACGAGAGGACAATTGAGAGGATGAAGCAGGAAAAAGAGATGGTTTTGGAGAAAATTGGTAAACTGAGAATGAAGAAACATATGATGGAGGGTGAAGTAAGGAGAGCTGGAAAGGCAGAAAAAATGCCCTTTATGGTCTGTGGTGTTCTTGGTTTTGTATTGTTTGTGTAATTGCTGTTTTAATGGCAAAATTGTAGTAGCCATTGTTATTGTTAGTTTAATGGCAAAGAAATTGTAGTAGCCATTGTTGTTGTTGGTACTGACTTTATTTGGTCTTGAATTTTGCTGTACCTTTTGAACAAAATAGTAAATGAATGAGAAATTATGCTGTACCTTATAAACAGAATTGTTTTGATTGAGTTTCCCAAAATCATATGACTTCATGATTCATATTCAAGCAACATTGAGTTTTACAAATGACCATTAACCAAAAGATGAGGTGCTACCGCATAAACAGAATTCAACAGATGACCATAGCCAAAAGATGAGGTGCTACCTCATTTACAGAATTCACTACAAATCCATTTTGTCTAAAATACATAACTAACAAAAAAAACCCAACAAATCTGGTCACATTGCAGATTGATGACTTGATGAACCTTTGTTTATGTTCGTTGAGAATTGGCTTTGGTTGAGTATTGGTGGAAACCTGATCTGTGACACATCAAAAGGACCACCAGAAGTCTGCAATGCAAAAATAAGCAAGTTATAATACAACAATTAAAATTCAGAAAGTGATAATGCAAGTACTTGTAATGTAAGAGCTTACATTGACATAGCTATTGTTATCATTGCAATTCCAATACCAGAAGGAACCTGCACAAAAAGAACACACACACATCAAATTTATGCTACGTTTGCAAATATGTTTTTATTTTTTTTTTTTGTCATGAAGTAATATAGGTAAACAGAAACTACTACAAAAACTTAGAGATGCCAACAAATATGATATGATGCAAGAAATAAAACAAACTTTACATACATTGCCACTTCCTCTCCTGCCACCCCCTCTCCTGCCACCTCCAGCTCTGCCACCAGTTCTGCCACCCCCTCTGCCTCCTCTCATATCTCTACCACCATTTGATGATTGTGTTGTTGATGTATGGTGTCCTGTATCAGCAGCAATACCACTTGAGACATCTTTCCTAGGCCTCCCTCTTGGCCTCTTAGGTGGCTATTCAGGTTGTTCTTCACCTCTTCTGCTACACTTTCTCTTTGTATGGGTCTTTGGCTTACATATGCTGCAGCTAAGTTGGAGTCCATGTTTTGTCAATCTCCCCGGTTTTTTAGGGTCCTAATGTGGATCCTTTTTCCTGTTTTTCTTTGGTCTTCCAGGCCCTATCTTGAAAGGAGGAGGATCAAGTGGCATCTCAACTTTTGGCCAATGTCTTTCACCATTCATAGAAGATATCTTCCCTGCATAACTCCTCAAGTATGCATCTCTTTTGTATATGGGATCCACATAGTCTTCAGCCTTCTCTCTTAAGAAGAAAATGCAACTAACAACATGACAACATGGCACTCAATCAATTCCCACCTTCTACAAGTGCATTGTCTTTTCTGAAGATCTACAACCATTTCATCTAAACCCATAGTCACTTGAAACTAAGTGTTTGAGGATGGCACTGGGGTACAGTTGGCAGCTAGGTCCTTTGCCTTTTCTAATTTGTCTTGTATTCTAGGGCACACATAAACTTCAAGGGACTCCATCCAATGCCTCTTCACCACTAGTCTCTCCATTAATGAAGCGCTCATGTCCTCAAGCATAAATATCATGTGCTTTGATCTTGCATTGATTATATAATCATTGAAGGTCTCTGCCATGTTATTTACAATTACATCACACTTGGTATGTGTGTTGATGTATGCTCTTGTTGATGTGCTTGGTATTAAGGGGTCACAAGCAACCGTGAGGGGCAGTCCTACGACCCTTAAAAAGGTCCTAAATAAGGTCGAGGAATATCTTAGAGCAGGCCGCTCCCTATTCAAACCTACCCTTCCACCCCCCAACACCAGCTCGGTCAAAGGATGGACACTTATCAACAGTGACAGTTATTACAAACACGTATTCGAATACTTCAACAGAGAGCCACACAAACAAGCATAAAAAGGAACTTTAAAAGAGCATTGTTTAGGAAGGAATGCTAAACATATTTCATTCGATTATAATCAGATATACATTTGATTCAGAGCATAAAAATAAAAGGGATAGAAGCAATTATACCTCACAAGAATTCGTTGCTGAGTGGCTGGGTTACAAGCTCGAAGAGCCTAAATTAACAATCTACTCCTAAGCTACACTACTCTAAAATCTACTTTTGACGTCTTGTCAATATGAGCTCTGCTGCCTTGTTCTTCTGTTCTTCTTTGTACTTATAGGGGCTTGAGATAGCTGTCCATGATCTAGCAGTTCTTCTCTCTGTCCACTTTCTTCATGTTAGTGTCCAACTTCCCCCACGTCTTCCACTTCTCTTGGTTTCCTTCGTACTCTTATATATCTATCTATATATATATATATATATATACGAGTCTTTTATTTTACAAGGATTCTTCAAAAAGTCTTTCAATTCGTTTTGACTTTGACTTTTGTTGACCCATTTATCTACTGTTTTATAAGTCCAATTTATTTCGTGTATAACAACTGCCCCCCTAATACATATATAAACGTTTCGAGTTTATTTTGTATTATTGTACTAGTGACGCTTCGTTTCCCGCGTTTTATTTTACAGGTGCTTTTGCATGTGTCTTTTCACTGGTCATGGGTAATCGTGTTTTTCAGTTAATGATGACTACCGCTCTTATATATATTCATCCTTTAACTTCATTACTTCCACTGCTTTCTCTCTCTTCGTCAAGAAACCCAAATTCTTCAAGACTCTTCTCCTTCAATCTTCATCGTTTCGTTCTTCCATGGCCAATTCCGAACCTTTCCTTGATTTGAAAGATGTTGATAACCTCAAAAAAGCTGAAGATGTTGTTAATCTTTACAAAATAATAAAAGATTATCCGGATCCGTATCGTCCTTCAAGGCTTCAGCATCGAAATGTTGTGGTCCTATCTCCTCCCGAACCTCCCTTCTCTTCAACCCGCCTTCTTGTCTTTTCATTGGGTCCAAATTTCGATTCGAAGGCTTTTATGGAAGAAGACGAAAATTTCCTCTCTCATTTCGATCAGGTTTTTCCTAATTTTCAATCTTGTCGTTCTTTATTCTTTTCTGTTAGTGCTTTCGAACACGCATTCGTACATGCTGGAAATAAGCCCCTCCATTGTTGGGTAAACGAAATTAAGGATACTTTCCCTGGAAAGTGGTTTGATCGTTTTAAAGATTTTCACGATCGTTGGAAGGACAATCAAATCTATGATTTCATTCGTTTGGCTTTGTTTAAAACTATTCCTTTCGAAGCCAGTGTTTCTCTTTCTATTTTGTTGTCATGGAACCCTGCAATTAATTGTTTTATTTCGTGCAGTGGCATTCAAACTGTTACTCTTGAGTACATAGCATTCTTCATTGGTTTGAGTCCGGATACATCATCTGTAGAGCTTAGTTATATTCGTTGTTCCCATGTTGTCACAACGGAGTATTTAGAACCTTCTTCTCTTCTGTTGGGTCAGAAACAATCTTGGAGTGCACTGAATGCCCTTTTGTTTCACCCAGGCCCTGTTACGAAGGGAGAGGTTGTCCTTTTCTTAGTTTATGTCTTTAGTCGGTTATGCATGGGGAAATCTTGTAACATATATCGAATTTTCCTTCCTTTAGCAGCCAATATAGCTTCAATGGAAGGTCCTATCCCCTTAGCTCCATTTCTTCTAGCTCAGCTGTATTGAGGGTTGAGCCGAATGGTCATTAAACCTTCTCGAATATATAGGCAGACTTGTCCCTTGTGGATATTGACTGTTTGGACTCATGTATATTACCCTTGTCTAGTCCATACTTTATCTGATATGGGTTATGATCTTCAATTTTGAAGGGAGTTGGATAAATTTGGGGGCTCCCTTATTAACTGTAATAAATCCCCTCGAGATGAATGGGGTTGTGTTGCAGAGGTTGTTTTCAACAAGTGTGCCCCCTCGATTCCTCATGATTTCTCTCGAGTGCTTCTTGAGTTTCTTTCAAGGCCTCCATTTTTTAATTGGTATCCTGCTCGAGATTTGGGTGTCATTCCTGGTGCAGTTGATCCTGCTCGAGTAGCTTCTCCTTCATGGCTTTCTTCCTTCAACCCTTTTCTGATTTCTGATGATCAAGGTCAGCATTATTGGAATTCAGTGTTATGCGCTCGTGACCTTTTCTTTGCTGATTCCCACGAAATAGGAGTTGAAGTTTATAACCCCCAACTTGTTGCCATGCAGTTTGGTCTGGTACAGACCTGTGATGTTCCTTTCATTGAGACTCTCAATCGTCCTTGGTCTTCGAGGACTAACTTATTGGGGGGAGAGGTTAGTCAGAAGTTGTTGGAAGCTGGCAGACATGAGCTGTATCTTCGAACTCAACACACCTTTTCCACCTACAGAAGCAAAAGGAAGATTCTTCCTTGGGTGAGGGCTGCTCGAGTTGAGCTTGGTTATGCTCGATGGTGGAATCAGTTTGCTCTTACTTATTTGCATCTTGATTCCCTTTGTCCCCGTATTGAGGCTGTTTTAGGGGTTCTTTACCCTAAAGATCCTGCGAATGCTGCTGCCATCATTCCCTTCAGAGCCCTTGTTCCCCTTCCTTTCCTCCCTAAGGTATTTTTCTCTTTTCTATCAGTTATTTTCTTAGCTTTAATATGTTTTTCGTGGTTTTTCTTTATAACTTATATTGATTGAAGCCTATCCCGGAGGCCTTTTCTGATGAGGAGCCAACAAGCGAGGACGCTGTCAACGTACCTCCTGTCACCGTGACACCTATTAGCATGATGCCTTCTTCATCTATGCCTTCTTCATTTGGCTTAAAGCGACCTAGAGATTTTCCGTGCTCAAGTCGAGGAGGAGCATCCATTGTATCCCCAGATTCTATCGAAGAGTCTGACTATTCTTCTTCTGATGATCCACTTATCATCAGACGTCGTCGAAATAGAGGTAATTTCTAACTTGTACCTTCATCGGGATTTATAAACGAATTCTTCACTTACTGTTCTATTCGTATATAGGGGGTCCTACCTCTTCTCCTCCTTCTTCTGTGGTGGAGCCTATTTCTCAAGCCTTAGTGGTATTTCTACCTGGTATGGTTGTTAGCTCTATTTCGATTGATCTTTCGATTCTATTTTATCATATTTAATTTTGTTCTTGTATACAGAGCATGTGGTTGAAGATTCGTCGCTCTTAACCCTCAGGACGTGCTTCTCCTGACCACACCTCTACCATTCGTTCCCCCTCGAGTATGAACTATTTCTTTCTTTCTTTTAATCTCTGTCTATTTTCTAAAATACTAAGTTACTTCCTTTTTTCAGATAGGGTGAAAATAGCTATTTCATCCGATTCGGATGATATTGGGGCAAATAATTCTAGGTTAGAGGATCCAGTCGTGCCCTCTCCTAACCCCTCTCCTGATCGTCAGCCAGACTTGGTTGTTCAATCACCACAACTCGAAGTAGCAGCTGTATCCCAAACTGATGCGGTGGTTGTTATAGGTTAGAATTCTTTTATTCTAAACCTCTATCCCTTCGTGAATTTATATACTTATGTGCTTGTTTTACTTTGTAGGCGTTTCTACACCTCTTTCTTCTTCAACTATGCCTTCGAGGGATGAAGGTATTCGTTTGATTGACGCCCTATTATTTGATGCCACTCGCGTCGAAACTGCGGTTGAGCTTCAGAGTTTCTTCGTTAGTATTCAATCCCTCTTTCCTGAACGGATTAGGGATTTGGTACTCAACAATGTGGAAGTTCTTACTCGATTTATTCATGACGCTCATGATGCATCTATATCAGATGAGGCTTTGAAGGTGTTGTACACTCAACTCGAAGAGTCTCATAAACTACTTCAGCAAGAGACATGGGTTTATCTAGCCTCGTCTACTGAATTATCTGATATTGATCAAAAATTGCAATTCCTTCAAGCTCGTAGGGGTCAACTTTTGGAGCAATTTCCTTCTTTAAAGACTGCTTTTACTGACGAGGAGACTCGTGTGATAGCTGTGGCACAATCAGTTAATGATCGTGTCGATAGGGTGTCTCAGCTTAAATTTTCGCAAACTACAGCTAGGACCATTTTGAGTTCCCTTAGGCAATGTTTGAATGCTCTCGTATGATATTTATTTCGTCAATGTGAACATATAATTTTATTTTGACTTTGACCGTTTCGTTTTCTGCTTTGTCTTCGCAATTTTCCATGTTTCTTCCTTGTTTATATCCCCCTTTTTTCCTATATATTGACCACTTTACGATCACTTCTCTTCACCTCTCTCGTCTCCACCCCTTTCTTCTTTTCTTTTCTTTCAATTATGTTTCTTGAGAAGCCAGATGTTTGTAAGTTCTTTGATTCGTAAGATAACTGCCATCATGTCACTACGATTTTGTAGGTATCATGTCGAATATACCCTATCTTTTCCTTAATCACTTAGTCATGTTTTCCAACTCTTTTCTCTTTCACAAGCCTCTCAAGGAGAACCCATATTAATTTATTTCACTTGGTCTTCATCAAGATGAAATTTGCTATAATTTCTTTCGTTATAGCCTTAATGTCCCCTACTTACATATATAATCACCCATATTAACATGGGTAACCCGAGCCTTGTCGGGGCGAGTAGGGTGATGTTCTTACTTTTCTTTTATCAAGAACCCGTCGAATATACCCTTCGATCGTGGGGTATTTTTCTTTGGTATTTTTGACCAGATATTCATTTTTCAGCACTTATGTTCAAGATAACTTTTCGAATATCATATCTCAAGATGCTTGTTCGAGTATTATCGCACCTTATTTAGGTTTTTCTTCGCAAAGTTCTTGTAGTAAATTAATTCGAATTACTTATGTATTTTAGCTTTCGTTTATCTCTTCCCAAAGTTGTGGAAATCTATTGTGTATATATATATATATATATATATATATATATATATATATATATATATATATATATATATATATATATATATATATATATATATATATGTATCCCAAGTCGAAGGGAAATATTTCTTTAGACATTTTCCATTTATCGCTTGTCCAAACGGTTTACCATTCGTATATAGAAATTTATATGTACTTCCGGGTTCAACGCTTTCGATAATGAATGGTCCTTCCCAATTTGGGGACCATTTCTCGTAGAACTTATCTTTTTGTCCTTCAGGGAGTATTGTTTTCCATACCAATTCGTCTTTGGAAAACTGTTTCTTTTTTACTTTTCGATTGTAATATTTTTCAGTTTGTTTCTTTAACTTATGAATATTTTGCAATGCTTCGATTTGTAGGATTTCTTGATCCAATTGTTCAATATTCATAGCCTCTTCGTACTCTTGTGGTGATAGATTAATTTGTTTAAGTATTCTTTCAGACTTAATATTCATTTCGACAGGTATGACTGCTTCGTGTCCAAATACCAATTGGAAAGGGGTTACTAGTACGCTTTCTCTAGGGCTAGTTCGATAAGCCCATAGTGTTTCTAGGAGCAAATAATGCCAAATGCGAGGATTGTCTTTTATCATCTTAGCAATTCCTCTTTTTATAATTTTATTAGTTGATTCCGCCTGTCCATTCGCTTGGGCATAATACGGAGTGGAGTTTGTTAATTTAACAGATAATTTTTCTAGAAAAGACTTTATTTCGTCACTGTTAAATACCTTAGCTTGATCCACTGTGATAGTTTTAGGGATTCCAAATCTAGTAAATATATTTTCTTTGATAAAATCTACTATGTCACTTGACGTTATGTTTACGAAGGGCTTTGCTTCGACCCATTTTGTAAAGTAGTCAGTGGCTACTGAAACATATTTATGGTGTTTTGATGAAGCAGGCCTAATTTCCCCAATAATGTCCATTGCCCATCCTCGAAATGGCCAAGGCTTAATTATACTATGGAGCTTGGCTGCTGGAACTCGTTGAATACCACCATGTTTTTAGCAAGGTCTGCACCCTTTGGCATATTGTATACAGTCTCTAATAACTGTTTACCAGTAATATCCATATTGGTGTACCAATCTTCTCATTTTCTTCCCTATTTGATGGGCTCCACATATGCCTTCATGTATTTCGCCCATGACTAATAAAGCGTCGTCTAAGTCCAAACATTTAAGTAATAGACCGCTAATGTCTTTTCAAAATAGTTGTTCTCCATCATATACATATCGATGTGCTATGAGTTTTAACTTATTAGAGTATTTCTTTTTTGATGGTTCTTGGAGATATTCGATTATTTCCTCCCTCCAATCGGTTTTTTTAGTCATAATATCCACTTTATTAATTTCCTTTGTTACTCTTTCTTCGAATGGAATAAGGTTTTTTTTTTTTTTTTTTTTTTTGGTAAGAAATGTGAGTATATATCATTTACCAAAATCTGATATTTGGAGTACAGACTCTCTTAGCTACATATCTCAGACTTCACGCTAGGAAACAAACTGGTTACAGACCTTGTGTAAAAAACAAAAAAGACAGAAACCAACAAACTCACTTTGTGCAGCAATAAAACTATCTATGTGCAGCTATAAACTCACTTTCTTCGAATGGAATAAGTTCCTTGGCTTTGATTGTAATATTTTCATGAAAATAACTCCAAGGAATTTTATATCCCGATGCTAATTGAGCTAGCTCATTAGCTATTTCATTTTCGATTCGAGGGATATAGTATATTTTTACTTCATAAAAATATTCCAGTAGCTTATTAATTCTAGCATTTCCTAGAATTGCTGTTGAGCTAAAGCATTTGAAGATTCCTTTTGTTTGATTTACAATCAATTGTGTATCTCCTTTTATAATCACGTTCTTAGCCCCTAATTCAAGGAGACTTTCTAGTCCTAGAATTAAGGTTTCGTATTCTGCCCTATTGTTTGTACAAGGCCCATCTAATTGTACTGCCATTTTCGTAGGGACTCCTATTGGTGATATCAAGTATATCCCAGCGCCTGCTCCCCTACGAGTAGAAGAGCCATCAAAATATAACTTTCATGGGACTAAATCAATATAGTCCTATTCGAATTGGTTTTCTGAGTCAACGTTAATTGATGGGTGATCTGCTAAAAAGTCAGCCAAAGCTTGCCCTTTTATTGCCTTTTGTGGTATATATCTAATATCGAATTGAAGAAGGTGAAGGCTTCATTTATTTAGCCTTCCTTTTAATAATGGTTGTGATAACATATATTTCAATATGTCTGTTGAGGATACCACTTCGACTGTAAAGGACATAAAATAATGCCTTAATTTTAAGGAGGCAAAATATAGGCTATAACACCATTTTTCGATAGGTGTGTATCTAGTTTCTGTATCCGCCAAAGTCTTTGATAAGTAGAACACTGCTTGTTATTTTCTATTGTTGTTTTCTTGTACCAATAAATATCCCATTGAGGTATCTCATGTCGAAAGATACAGTCTTAAAGGTTTTCCCGTTTGTGGTGGAATTAAGACTGGTGGTTCTGATAAGTATTGTTTTATCCTTTCGAACGTCTCTTGATGTATTGGTTTCCATTGGAATTCTTCGCCTTCCTTAGATTTTAGGAGTGATGAAAAGTTCTTAGTTTTATCTGCTAGATTAGATATGAATCTTCGAAAGAAATAATCTTCCCTAGGAATCTCTGGAGTTCCTTTCTGTTCGTGGGGGCTTTTGCTTTTCAAATTACTTTTTCTTTGTCTTTATCAATTTCAATCCCTCGTTGCTGGATAAGAAATCCCAGGAAATTACCTGCCTGTACCCCAAAAGCATATCTGAGTGGGTTCATTTTCAATTTATACTTTCGCATTATTTTGAATGAATTCTCTAAATGATCTAGATGATCTTTATGTGATTGTGACTTTATCATCACATCATCTATGTATACTTCCATAAATTTTCCTATCATATCGTGGAATAGGTAATTCATGGTCCTTTGATGTGTTGCCCATTCATTCTTATGGCCAAAGGGCATTACTATCCATTCTAATGTTCCTAAGGAGCCTGGACATCTAAATGCGGCTTTGTGCCTATCTTCCTTAGCTATTCGTAGTTGATAATACCCGGGGTATCCATCCATGAAAGATAGAACTTTGTGTCGAGATGCTGCATCGATTAGAGTGTCAGCTACTGCCATAGGATTCGTCCTTTGGGATGGCCCTGTTTAGGTCCCTGAAGTCTATGCATACTCTAATTTTTCCATTATTTTTAACAACTGGAACAACATTCGCTAACCATTCGACATATTTAGCTGGCCTTATGAATTTTGCTTCAAGTAAATTCTCTATCTCTTTCTTGACTCCCAAAACAACTTCTGGGGCTATCCTTCGTGGATGTTGCATAATTTGCCTACAATCCTTTTTTATAGGTAGCTCATGTTGTGCTATTCGAGTGTCAATTCAAGGCATTTCGTGATGGGCCCAAGCAAAGCAATCTTTGTATTCGATTAGGATTTTAATGAAATTTTCCTTCTCTTCTGGCAGTAATTTCGCACTGATGTAAGTTATTTTGGGATTTTCTTTAGTTCCCAAATTAACTTCTTCTAATGGATCTTGTATTTCCATCTTTATATCTTCATTCTTTTCCCAGATTCGTTCTGGTATTTCATATGTGCTACTTTCTTCTTGCATTTCTTTTAATTCGTTAGTCATTGCGTGAATCAACTTTTGTTCACTGTTCAGCCCTGCCACATCCCTTAGGGTTTTATCTAAAGCATTCTTTAATTCAACTATAGAACCATTTTCTTCGTGAAAAACATCTGTATTAATTCGAATAACATTTTTACAATCTATTGTTCTAGACATAACAATAATTTTGAAAAAGTAATAATAATTACAACTATTTCTAATCCTATCTCTAGGAAGCTGTAATTTTCAAAGGTCCTTCCTTTAGCTTGTTGCTAAAGTCTTTGGCCTTTATTTCCTCATCTTCCTCTGGCCTTCGACTGGCTCCTTTCCTTCGCCGTTCTTCGAGCACCTCTATTCCAATTGGCGCGCATTCCCCCGTGTAGAACCTAGCTTCCACAAAATTAGCATTAGTTAGATGAGACTTTTCTTCTGCCTTCACCGTTTCAAATCTTTCGCCATTCCAAATTATTAGTATTTGGTGTAAAATAGCTGGTACGCAGTAATTTCTATGGATCCAATCTCTTCCTAGTAATGCTTGGTAACTAGAACCAGTATCGACTACAAAGAAGGCGGTATAGGAGATCGTATTTCCTACTTTAATTTTGACTGGCAACAGTCCATTCGATTTGGTGGCTTGTCCAGAGAAGCCGTATACTGCTACGTCTGCAATTATTAAATCTTTCATGTATTTTCCCAAAAGTTGTAATGTAGATAATGGTAATACATTCACAACTGCCCCATTATCAATTAAAATCCTATTTATCCCAATATTATCAATTTCTGCTTTGATATATAATGGTTTAATATGGTTATTATTTATGGCTTTCTATCCAATAAATCCTTAAAAACTGGGTCTATATCATGTTCACAAGTACAGGCCTCAATTTCTTCGATCTCTGAAATGTTTAAGTCTTCGTAACACCTTAAATCTTGGAGCGTATCCTTTATAAATTCGTATGGTGAATCATCTAAAGTAGAAGTTAAGTTTCGGTCTAATTCTAGATAAGATGAAGAGTACATACCTGGTTGTGCCACAAACTCGTAGGCCTCATCTTCTTCCACGATCTCGTGCCATCGTGGTTGTTCCTTGCTTCGCCCTTCTGGCTGGACCTCTGGATGCATGGCTTCCACCATGCTTACTTTGGTTTTATCTTCGAAATTCAAGGCCCTTTGAATATCTTGCGTTCGCGCAAACTCCTCATCATTGATGTAGATTTCGATCCCGTCGTTTGAGGTATATTCATCTTCCTCTCGATCCCTCCTTTCGAATTTACTGGGGTGGACTTTTACATCTCTCATCTAATCGCTAAGGGTGTCTATGTCTACCCCTTCACTTCCTTTAGTTGACATTCGATTTGTCCGAGTTGGATTTGCAATGTGCCTTTCGACATTGCCTCTTCATCAATCTTCAATTGATTAATGAGCCCTTCTTGTTGCATCTTCATTGCAACCTGAGCTCTAGCGTGGCTTACTTTCTCAGCTACTTGTCTCCTCTCCTGGGCCTTCGAGGGGATATTCCCCAGTTGAGTCATGTTAGAGGTTCGGGTATCCTCGAAGTACCCTAAAGCCCTCAATCCTTGTTGAGGTAGACCTCCTGTTAGGGCATATCTGCCCCCCAATCTGCCTCCTCTTCATCTTCGATACCCCCTTCCTATAGGAAAAACATCCGTTCGTGGAAGTTTGGGCATTCCATAGCTCCGTTGATAGGCAGGCACCCAATTTGGATCATTGGGTATGATCTGTAACCACACCAATTCGAAGTGCAGAATATCAGAATAATCAGGACATAACACCTTCTGTAGCCCTTTAAGGTTGGTAGCAGTCTTCGGAGTTACTACCCCTTCAGTTTCGAGGGCTGCCTTGTAGGTTTTGTCATTAATTACTTGTTCTTTATTAACTGGCCTTACTTCTTGCTGATGCACTTCGATATCATCAGCTGACTCCATTCCTAGAACGACCCTTTCGACATAGGTCAATTCCACTGTCCCTAGTTCCATCTGTTTAGCAACGAACCTCCGGAATATCTGACATTGGTCAGTAGTATGTAGTGTATTCATGTGCCATCTACACATACCTTCGAGCCCTTCGTCTTTGACCTTAGGGAAGGTCAAAATGTCCTGGTCTATGTACCTGTTGAACATGATGTTGGCCATTTTCGTGTAATTTGATACCTGTAAGCATAAAATAGCAGATGTATCAATATCTATCATGTTTATTTCTAAGGTCTGTTGAAAAGGGACTTTCTCAATTTCTATTTTATCTTCTTCAGGAAAAAGCAGTTCCTTATCGCCTATCTTTTTCTGTATAATATATCGAAAATATGTACAATCATTAGTTCTATGTGTCGTAGTGTTATGCCATTTACAATATATCCTTTTCTCTAATTCTGCATTCGAAGGTATCCTAATTTTTTTAGTCCTCCTCATTTTCTTATTAGCAAGTAACCAGTCAAATATCTTATCGGCCTTCGAAGTGTCAAAAGTATATTTTTTAGGCTTTCCCCCTATATCAACCAAACTGTCCTTCTTTTCGAGTTTAGGACAAGAGAAGGGCGGTCCTTTCTTAAATTCAGTATAATCTATTTCGAAAGAATCTTTAAACACCCATGGTGCTTCTATTTCGAATGCATTAAAACCCTGGTGTTTCCTTTGACTTTCTTCCCTTAGCATATTTTCGTATCGTATTGCAGTCTCTGCTAATTCTCTAAAGTCATGAAATGAAAGACCATCGAATTTCATCTTATATTCTATAGCCATATTTTCTTTAGCTAATTGTACAAATTCTTTTTCGGGTAAATTTGTATGACATCTTATCCTAGCCCTTTTAAATCTTCTACTGATTCCCCAGTATGTTGTCGTATTCTGGCTAAATCACTCATCGACATAGCTGGATCGGTTCTAGCAAAGTGATTTTGGAAGTGCAATTGCATTTCTTCCCAACTATGTATCGAATTTGGGGCTAGGCTTATGTACCAAGTAAAGGCAGTTCCTGTTAGGGAACTAGAAAACATTCGAAGTTTTAAGTATTCGTTATCTACTGCTTCTCTACATTGACATGAGAATCTAGCTACATGTTCTAAAGCAGATACATTATCCTCTCCTGAAAATAGAGTAAAATCAGGGACTCTAAATGCTCGAGGAAAAGGGTGTGCTCTATCTATCCAATCAGGATAAGGCTTACTCGTTAAGGGCCTATTTACCTTTCTCAAAGTTGGCCCGTATAACCTTTCTATAATTTGTTCAATTTGTGATTGAATAGGTTCCCCTCCCATCATTCCTGGTATCGAATGTGGATATGTGGTGGGCTGTGCACTGTATGGATCATTCGTTCCATATCTTGGGTTATATTGTGAATTTTGACTAAAATTAGTTGGTCTTCTCCCCTGATAATTTCCTTCGAAAGGCTGATAGGGGTTCCCCTGTCCTACGGTCGTATACTCGTGTAGGTTAGCTTCATGGTATATAGGTTGTGAAGATATATTGGATGTCCTGGGATATTCGAAAGGAATCTCAGGAGTTTTATCTTTTCCTATACTATTTCTATCTCCTGTAGGTCTTAAGCCTAGATTTGTATTGACTCCAGGAGATGATGTTAAATTAATGGGATTTGATGGTTGGCCTGTTTCAAAATTCCTAAATGTTCGTTGAGGCTCCCTAAGGCAGCCTGGTGGTGGATGTCCTATAGGTGACTCGTCATTATCTCCTATAGGTGTTTTATCTTTTAAAGTTCCTCCGGCCAACTGTATGACCTTTTCGATGAGTTGATTATGCTTTTCAATATGTGGCTCTAAATTAATTGTCACGTTGTTAGCCATGCTTTTCGACAAGGCTGAAAATGTAGCATTAAAGGTCTCGTTTATATCTAGTATGATTTTACCCACTACTCTAGCTAGACAGTCTTTCGAATCTGTAGCTACACTATCTATGATTTGGTGACAGACCCGTGAAGTTTCGTGTGCTAAGGATCTGTATTGGTCATTATACTCTTTTCGTTGGCTTTCTCGAGCCTCCAATAGAGTTTCTTTTATACATTCCACAAATTTCTCATAAACTTCTTGTATATGGAACTTAGTTTTTCGTGGAGTTTCTTCATGAGAAGAAGAGCCTTGAGGTTGGGATGCTACATTCGAAGCATTATCCTCTCTTTGGGCACTCATATCACTAGATATATTTCTTAATTGAGACCTAGTTTGAGGCATTAAAAATTGTTATTCATGGAGTGTATTTCGTAACTCCCACTGTGGTCGCCAAATTTGTTGATGTGCTTGGTACTTAGGGGTCACAAGCAACCGTGAGGGGCAGTCCTACGGCCCTTAAAAAGGTCCTAAATAAGGTCGAGTACTATCTTAGAGCAGACCGCTCCTTATTCGAACCTACCCTTCCACCCCCCAACACCGGCTCTGTCAAAGGGTGGACACTTATCAACAGTGACAGTTATTGCAAACACGTATTCGAATACTTCAACAGAGAGCCACACAAACAAGCATAAAAGAGAACTTTAAAAGAGCATTGTTTATGAAGGAATGCTAAACATATTTCATTCAATTATAATCAGGCATACATTCAATTTAGAGCATAAAAATAAAAGGGATAGAAACAATTATACCTCACAAGAAGGCGCCATTGCTGAGTGGCTGGGTTACACGCTCGATGAGCCTAAATTAACAATCTACTCCTAAGATACACTACTCTAAAATCTACTTTTTGACGTCTTGTCAATATGAGCTCTGCTGCTTTGTTCTTCAGTTATTCTTTGTATTTATAGGGCTTGAGATAACTGTCCATGATCTAGCAGTTCTTCTCTCTGTCCACTTTCTTCATGTTAGTGTCCAACTCCCCCCACGTCTTCCTTTTCTCCTGGTTTCCTTCGTACTCTCCTCCCTTGACTGATACTTATACTTAGCCATTCGTACAACTGCTTTTCATATCTATATATATATATATATATATATATATATATATATATATATATATATATATATATATATATATATATATATATATATATATACGAGTCGTTTATTTTACAAGGATTCTTCAAAAAGTCTTTCAATTCGTTTTGACTTTGACTTTTGCTGACCCATTTATCTATTGTTTTATAAGTCCAATTTATTTCGTGTATAACAGCTCTGCAGAAACTCTTTGGGTTTTGGTGTAAGAAAGCCTCGGCTGCTGCATGGTTCTTCTCCTTCGTCAGTTGTATAGCCTCATCAAAATCTGCCACACAATATGCTCTCACAACCCTCCAGAATAGCTCTTTCAATTTATCACCCTTGTAGGTCTTGTGCCGGTTTGCAAATATATGCCTAGCACAATTCCTGTGCTCTGCATCTGGAAAAAAATTTATAACATTATTTACAAGGCCCTGCAAATGATAATAATTAGCAACACTTCAAGCATGATAATAATTCTGAAAAAAATTTGAAATGATTTGCAATACCTTTTGCTGATCGGAAATGAGTGTCCACCCTTTTCCCTTGGTGCCTCCTAATGTTATCTAAAGTTCAGTCAAAAACCATTCCCAAGAATCATTATTTTCCCCTTCAACTGCAGCCCAAGCTACAGGATACATCTGGTCATTAGCATGTCTACCCACAGCTACCAGAATCATTCCTCCTAAAAAAGTCTTTATGAAACAGCCATCTAAACAAAGAACCTTCCTACAACCATTTACTAACCCAGATTTCAGAGCATCAAAACAAACAAAAAACCTTTGGAAAACTGGTGGTTCATAGGTAATCATAGGATCAGTAACAATGGAAAATGAAGAACTAGGATTTGCATCTTGTAATGCCTTCAAATAACTACCCATCTTGGCATAGTGCTCCTTCATTGCTCCATGTAGCATTCTGTGTGCAAGACCTTTAATTTTGTATGCAGCAGGCCTCTTAATTATAACATTCCATGTCCTTTTAATTGTCTCACAAATCTCCTTTGCTGGCCAATGAGGCCTGGCCTTAAATACCTCCAATAACTCACCAGCCATGAACCTAGAGGTAAGTTGCCTGTTAGTATTCATGTCCCTAGTGCAGGCCAGGTGTGCTTGCTATCAAATTTTTTCACCACAAAAATTTCTCTATTCTGCTCCCATGAAGAATAAATAGAAAGGACACCCTTTAACATACTTCAACCCTAATCTTTCATTCCTATTTTTGTTGCTAATTTTATAAGTCAAATTTCTCCCTTGAGCAATGGCATACCTGGTGACAGCATCTCTGAATGCTTCCCTATTAGGAAATATGATCCCAGAAGACCACTTAAACTTCTTCCAGTCAGTATGCTCATCCAAAACAGGAGCTCTAGCTCTTCTCTTTTTCCCTAATATGTCATCCTCTTCACTCTCTCCTGATGTTAGCACTCCTGTATCTGAATCTTCATACTCACTCACACAATCTGTTGTTCTGGCTTCACTAACACTTCCCCTTGTTTGTGTTTGTCTTGCTAATCTTTCCTCTGCTCTCTGTGCTCTGGCTTCTACATCTGCAATAGCTTTTTCAATTTGTCTCTTTTTCTTCCAAATTTGACTTCTGTATGGTAACTTTGGTTGTTCCATATTCATCATTGCCCTCTTCACTGTTATCCTGAGGTAGTTGTTCACTGATTTGTGCTTCGTTTTGCTCATCTACATCTTCATCTTTTTCTTCATCTATATCTTCAACTACCACAGCTTGCCCTTTGACCTTCTTTCTGCTGCTACTGCTGACTACAAAGCTTTCCCTTTAGCTTTGTTTCTTCTTGAACCCTCCTCAGGGATCACCTCTTCCTCCTCAAAGCTCTCATCAGTCTCTCACTCACTCTCACTCCCCTTTTCCTTTCTGGCGTCTGCATCTAGGTCACTCTCAGTGAGCTGAGCTTTGGTCAGTGATCTGTCATCAAGATGCTCATTATGTGGCACTCTGTTATAATCAGTGAGGTTGGTGGATTCTAGTTGAATGGGGTCCACTGCTAGAGAAGAATCTGAAGCAGTATTTGTGGACTTCTTTACTAATTTGTGGGACATTTTTTGTGGGCTTGTTGAGATAAATTTGGGGGGCTTTGTTGGTCACCTACGTCTGTTGGCCTGTTTTAATGGGGAGGTCTATTTTGTGGGCCCGTGTGCTTTGCTTTTAGTGGACTTCCTTGGGTTGAGCTTTGGAATGGTATTTCATCATGGGTCAAGTCTTCTACTTCATGGATAGCATAAAGGTCAACCACTCCAAATTTCTCCCCATATTCTCCCATTATTAGAATCTCTTCATCACCTCTAACCTTTTTCAACCCTTTCTTTAGTGATTTTGTAGGGTTCAACAAAAACAATTCCTTAATTTGAGATGTAATCCCTAACTGTTTTGGTAATTTGTCATGCAACCACCAAAAATCCAATGTATCAGCCTCAATGTTAATAGCTACTTCTTGAGAGCCCCCAAGATACTCCAATTCCTGACTAGTTTTCATCAACACCCCATTATAGTGATACCTCAACCTAAAGTCCTTCGCCATTTTTCCAACAACTTTATTCAATTTCAAACATCACAACAACAAATATTAGCTAATTAATTGCACATTCAACATAATTAACACAACCCATAACAACCAATGACAAACATAAGAGGCGACATTTTAAGGGTTTTGACCACAAAACCTTCAAATTTCATTTTAAGGGTTTTGGAAATTCAATAGCTAAATTCGTGTTCAATAACTCATGCAATTGCAAATAAAGTTCTATTAATTAACTAAGAAACTCAAAATCAGAGTAAAAAAAGGTATCTTTCAATTCGCAATTTTGAACCAGATGAAAAAAAAATTGTCTTCAAAATCACTTTTTCGTTTCCACGACCTCGTGCTTCTACCCAGATACTTGCACAAGCTTTTTGTTCCTTTTTCAATTTCTAAAAACCCAGATTATTGTATTCATCTTCTGCTTCGTCATGGTATTCAAGCGTTTTTAAAAATGAGAGAAGGGTTTGAAAATGAAAACTCAATGATGAATGAATTGGGAGGGTCTAATATTTTAATCAGATGTCATAAGCATTTAGTTCTACTTATTAATAAATGAAAATAATAAAGGAAGAGGCGCCAAAGAGGGGAATGGGTGACACGTCATCAAAAAAATAACGAGGCACTGACGCCGTTCCACCGAGGTCTGTTACCGTGACAAAAGTTCAAAGCAGGGATTAACAGGGGAGTTATGCAAAGGTGGGACTATTATCGTTTGATAACCCAAACTTGGGATTATTTATGTCAAATTTTCCTTTATGATTTTGCAATAGGTGAAATATGCACTAGGGTATATAGTGCTTGATGTGCCCATAGGTGCTATATCATTAATGATATTGGGCTTGGGCTGAAATGAATATGGACTAAGTAAGGGTGGTATATTGTGCTACATATATACACATGGGTACAAACAAAAATTTGCCATGATTTTGGACTAAGATATATTTGTACGAAGTAGAGCTACAAAATGAGTCTAGACGAGTTGAGTATTGCGGTGTTTGTGCTCGGCTCGTTTATTAAATGAGCATCATATTAGTTATCGTGCTCGAGTTGTTTTTTATCGAGCGAGTTTTAAACGAACTTCTGCTCACGAGCACACTAATTTTGAAGGCAATATATCCATGAAATTATTAAACGAGTCAAGTAGGGGAGTGCTCGTGTTCGGCTCACGAGACTTAAATTGGTATTCGTATTCGGCTCGTTTATTATCGAATGAGTTTTTACTGAGTATATTCACGGCCTGCTTTTTTGCGAGTGTATTGGCTCATTTGCACCCCTACTAAGAAGTAGTACTTCATTTAGAGAAAGAAGTATACTGTTGGGCTTACAAATGTAAGTATACAGACCCTTAAAAAGATACTTGGCTTCTCCTTGTGTCACTAAAATACTCATATGAATCCCCTTATGCTATGGCCCATCAGCTTTCTTTCTCATTTTTCTTTTTCTTTTTTTGGTTAAGTATTTTGGTAATCCAACACCTTCCTTGTGGAGTATTAATCATCCAAGCATTATGGGAGTGAGACACCAGAAAGTCAAGTTAGCAGAACATAAGTCATCAGGTAGAAATAAACTTTCAACACACGAGATTATCGTTCACTTGGTAAAAGTGTGTGCTTGTGTAACATTCATCTGAGAGTAAAGATAATGGAAGTTGAAATAATTGTTTAAAGTAACGAAACACAAATTAGTAAGGAAATTTAGCACCAAGGGAAAAGGAGGCCATCTTGAATCTCCACGGATAGATTCAATACTTCGGGGGTGGAGACGGACGCCCCTAACCAAGTTTCGTAAAATTAGGAATAATTAAATAAATTTTGGAGATTTTTTTCTATTAAAAGTTCAATTATTTCCTAACTTTTACCTTCGTCTTAACAAAAATCATTTCTACATTTGTCACTGACTCACTGATTGTCTTCCATGCTAGAGATTGTGACCAAAGTGCATCGATTTCAACCAAGAAATGTATGTTAGAATTAACCCCCCAATACATCTCCTTCAAGAAACTTTCCATTTGAGTCGATCTTAGTCTGTGTAGCCACTAAGTGATCCGTATATTACAAATAAAATATGCATTTTGATTGATTTCTTAGCTATTTTTTCTTTTTCAAATTTTGGTAGATATCTCATTTCATTGCAAGCAAATTATTACTTGAACTCTGGCTGATACCTTTTATTTTTTTTCTTTTCATCTTGGCTATTAGATTTTTCAGACTACACAACTTTTTTTATTTACTTTTTTGTTTTACTCAATTTAATATTAATATTAATATCAATATCAATAGTTAGCAAAGGGTCCACTATGGAGTCTCAATAAGAGTCTTGAAAAATCAAAACCCAACTCAATACTCCTATTTTTTTATCCCCACCACAATGATACAAGACTCACAAGATCATTAATCAAATCGTGAGCTATAAGAATTAAGAGTTGTACCTTGTATTGTACCTATGTTTATGTTTCTACCACCACTATATCTATAGAGTCTACTTTGATGCATTTAATTTTAATTTTACTTTCTGATGGTGTTTTCTCGATTTTCTTTTTCTTATATCTTCAAAAGTTTTTATTACTATATATTTGGGTGGTACTTCAACGAGTAACAACAATAACAACAACAACAACCCAGTAAGTATCCCGTTTAGGACGGGGTGTGGGGAGGTCCAGATGTAAGCAGTCTTACCCCTACTAGTCGCCTAGAAGAGAGACTGTTTCCGATAGACCCACAAAAACTTTTTTGAAAAACATTTGCAAAAATGTTTTTGTTTTTTTGTTTTGTTTTTTTTTTTTAGCGAGAGTGCATGCACAATATAAGGAAATGAAGAATGAGCAAAAAAGCAAGAGAAGGCAAGCATAAGCAGGCTAACACGTAAGAATACTAAATGGAAAGGATAAAACGAGGAAGACAACTACAAGTTGGAAACAAAATTAATTCCTGCTATAAATCCTAAGCAATGCAAAAATCACAATCTAACGAGGATCCTCTACACGAATCCTACTACGCCAAATTTTCCTATCTAGGGCCACGTCCTCTGTAAGTTCTAGAAGGGTCAAATCCTGTTTGATTACCTCTCCCCAACTCTTCTTCGAGCGCCCTCTTCTTCTCTTACAGTCACTAAGTAAAATCCTCTCACACCTTCTTACCGGGGCGTCTCGATGTCTCCTCCTAACATGCCCAAACCACCTAAGCCTCGTCTCTCGCATCTTGTTGTCAATGTCGGTCACTCCCACCTTGCCTCTCGTCACTTCATTCCTAATTTTTTGTCTTCTTGTAGAGTTGCACATCCAACGAAGCATCCTCATCTCGGTCACCCACATCTTCTGCACATGCACCTGTCTCACCGGCCAACACTCCACCCCATATAGCATAGCTGGCCTAATGGCTGTACAATAGAATT
This sequence comes from Tetragonia tetragonoides, assembly GCA_038025085.1. Taxonomy (NCBI): domain Eukaryota; kingdom Viridiplantae; phylum Streptophyta; class Magnoliopsida; order Caryophyllales; family Aizoaceae; genus Tetragonia; species Tetragonia tetragonoides. Next base: position 3,940,381 of record CM076147.1, read on the forward strand.
TACCTTTTAATTTGAGTGGTATTTTCCTGTCACACAGCACTCCTGTAGCACTCATGTAGCACTCATGTAGCACTCCTCCATTTTAGCCACCCTGCTCTAATACGATGGGTCACGTCCTCATCAATATCGTTGTTGCCCTGTATAATTGAACCAAGGTACTTGAAACACTCCCTCTTCGGAACAACTTCAGTATCAATCTTAATCTCCAGGTCCGAGGCAACCCTATCTCTCGTGAAGTTGCAATCCATGTACTCAGTCTTTGTCCGACTCAACTTAAAGCCCTTCAACTCTAGTGTACCCCGCCAAAGTTCTAGTTTCGCATTAACACCTTCTCTAGTATCGTCTATCAAGACAATGTCGTCAGCAAACAACATACACCAAGGCACATCCTCCTGAATTGTCTTGGTGAGCTCATCCATGACTGTTGCAAATAAGAAGGGGCTCAACGATGATCCCTGATGTAACCCAATATCTATAGAAAATTGCTCAGTTTCCCCTCCTGTAGTCCTCACCCTAGTCTTCACTCCTTCATACATATCCTTAATAACTCGAATATAGGCGACTGGAACCCCCTTGGCTTTTAAGCACCTCCACATAACTTCTCTAGGTACTCTGTCATAGACCTTCTCCAGATCAGTGAAAACCATGTGCAAGTCCCTTTGTCTATCTCTATAGTACTCCATCGAACGTCTAAGTAGATGAATCGCTTCTGTTGTTGACCTCCCTGGCATGAATCCAAATTGGTTCTCCGAGATAGCAGTACTCTTCCTTAATCTCTTCTCAATCACTCTCTCCCATAACTTCATGGTGTGACTGAGTAGCTTGATGCCTCTATAGTTGTTGCAACTTTGAATATCTCCTTTGTTCTTGTATAACGGAATCAATGTGTTGAGCCGCCACTCCTCTGGCATCCTTGCAGATTTGAGGATAATGTTGAAAAGTCTAACTAACCAAGATAAACCTTCTTCCCCCAAACTCTTCAATACCTCTATGGGTATCTAATTTGGTCCCACAACCTTTCCACTCTTCATAGTCCTCATGGCCCCTTTGATTTCTTCCTTCGTAACACGACGACAAAAACTGTAGTTACATAAAGTGCTATTCGGACGTACTAAGATCCCCCAACGAAATGTCGACATCCCCAACATTGTTAAAAAGTTCATTGAAATACCCATGCCACCTTCTCTTGATGTCCGTCTCGTCCACGAGAATCCGTCCCGCCTCATCCTTAAATGCAACGAACTTGATCCAGGTCTCTAGTTTTCCTCTCCCTTGCTCTTGCCAACCTGAAAACGTCTTTTTCTCCCTCCTTAGTTTCCAATTTTTGGTACAAGCTCTCATATGCTTTGCTTTTGGCTTGTGCAACTGATTTCTTTGCCTCCTTCTTTGCCGTTTTGTACACTTCTCGCTTCTCCACCCTTTCCTCATCTGTATTGCTATCTATTAAAGCTTCATAGGCAACCTTCTTAGCCTTCACTCTGTGTTGAATGTCCTCACTCCACCACCAGGATTCCTTCTTCCTACTTCCCATCCCTCTCGCAACTCCTAAAGTCTCCTTTGCAGTATTCCTAATGAGATCCGCCACTCCCTTCCACATTTGGCTCGCATTTCCTTGTATATCCCAAATGTTATACGAGCATGGTGATGATAATCTTTGTCAAAACCGACAAATTCGTGAATGGATACAATACCTCCTACTCATGCTGAATGCTCGTGCATATCTAAAGAATCATTTTTCTGGTTTTCTTTATTTTAAGTCTTTCACAAAAGTTTCTCAAGTTGGTCATTTTGTAACTTCGCTCATTTATTAATAATAACTAGGTTTTATCCTCGTTCTTTGCACGGGCTCGTAAAATAATTCTATGAACATATAGAATAATATAATCCTAAAAAAATGGGAAGTGAAATTATTAATATTATTGATAAAAATATATTTTATTTTATTTTATTTTATTTTTGCAAAGATTTCTATCCATATTGTGCATCATAATAATTCTTAAATAAATGATATTTTAATTTCACCTTTATTTGTAATGAGATTGGACTAAATATAGATACAGAGTAAAAGCAATATATGTACACTAATTTAAATAAGTAATTCAATTTAAAAAAAATAAAAATAAATAAATAAATAAATAAAACTCATTTTGCAATAACTGTATATTTTTGTTCTAAAAGTTTGATATCATGCTCATTTTATATCGCACAACTAAAAGTACGTGAGAAATTTGTGCACATGTGGCGTTTATGTATCATCTTCACACGAACATTCCCTCTGATGTGACATTTACGACCGCATAGAAATGACCCAACTTTCATCGGACACATATACATATATATCTCATTTTGAAGCATTTTTCAAATCCAATCCAACAAAGTCAGATTTATAATTTTCTGACTTACGTAACTAAAGTTATTTTATCTTATAATTTTAAAAATGTTAATAAATATGTAATTAAATCAACTAATGATAAGACATTAATGGTGGATGATGTGTTATGCTATGTGGCAAGTTTATGATGACGTGTCGGCTTACGTGTCATGCTTGCATGATGTGGCGCGCCTACGTGGCGTCTCACGTGTCGACACCACACGAAGAAGGACCCAGTTATATGATAACGAAACCATGTTATTTTAAAATTTTAATAGCACTATTATTTGTAGTTTACTTTTTTAAAAGTAAATGCGAAGTTGAGTTTCTCTATGTTTATCGGTTTTATTGAATCGATTGTTGTATAAATAGAGGAATAGAAATGTTTATGTTGCAACGCTACTTCGCTCCCTTTCTTATTTCTTATTATTGGCAAAGTTGGCTGATATCAAAGGAAAGTACAAATATTCGTATTGACATTATGGAGTCACACAACTTTTTGGTCATGAACTTATACATTACTTTACTTGTTGCCTTACTAAGCACTTTTGGAATTGCGATGCCAAATATTGTCATTCAATCAGCAAATGCACCAAGTCCGAGTTTTGGATCCGGTAATCCTTTGTTACAAGATTGGGGAAAGAAGATAAGTGTTCCTTAAAAGGAAGGTAGGAAACACTATACAACTACATATTCTTGGATGGAACAACTGTGTCAAAAGAATCTTGCGAGGAATTGATAAAGAAGGGGAGATATTGTCATGATCTCATGTCGATTATCAGTATTAGAACTTTTGATTTTAAAGACAAAGATCAAGTAAAGAAACTATCAACGATATTGGAAAAATTCGATGGCGTCTAGAAACTTTGCCAGACGAAGGGTCAGATTCCTTAAAATGACTTACTTGGTAAATTATTGATGTATGAATTCAAGCATGATCAATAAACACATTATGTTACAAACGCAAATATAAATACATTATGTTACAAACGCAAATATAAATACGTTCTATGTCACTAAAAAGGGATCGTCGTCGCACCAAAAGTTTCGAAATGACCGTGTTAAACAAGTATTTGTGTTTATTAGTTGTTTGAAGCTAAAAGGCTAGATTTTGAAAAGGTTCTTGAGAGGGGTATTTTTTTATTAGCTTAGAGTTCAATTAGAAATATAAAATGTCATTCCCTAAGGTTAAAGAAAATAAGACGGTGATGTAGAAAATTTACCCATGTTAGCTATCTACACTGACACTAGTTAAAGAACAAGTCTTGTTTGAGAGCAACTCACTGAAAAATAAAGTCACTATTTAGAAATGTGGAGGTCACTTATTATTAGTCATGACCTTTGTTCCACTAAAAAGTCCACTCGACTTACCAAAAATTACGATAAAAACGTATTAACAAGTTTTTGTGCTCGTAAAAAGCAAAACAATGACACAAAAACTTGTTTGAGACGGTCTTTTTGTAACTTTTGGTGAGACGATGGTCACTTTTTAGTGAAACAAGGGTCACTACTTATATTAAGTGACCCCTGCATGCCTAAATAGTGACCCCATTTTTCTGTGAGTTGGTCTCACACAAGACTTACTCAAACAATGAAATACAAAAGAATATTAAAATAATTTATTATCCGATTATTAATCCATGAGATTATATAGTATGTGAGATTAAAGAAGCTGTTTGGAGTTGTTATCCAAACAAAGCTCCTGGCCCGCACGGATTTAATATGTATTTTTTTCAGAATTCTTGGCAGGTGGTGGCGGATTCAGTTGTCTCTGTGTGTAAAAAAAAAAAAAAAAAAAATCATCTGAATGGGTCTTTTCCCAAAGGTATGAATTCTTCATTTGTCTCTTTAATTCCTAAAATTACTAATCCTTCTACTTTTAAGGATTACAGACCGATTAGCCTCGTTGGAAGTCTTTACAAGATCATAGCCAAGTTGTTGGCTAATAGGCTCAAAGTGGTTATGCCAAATTTGATTGGTGTGGCTCAGACTGCTTTCATCCATGGACATCAGATTATGGATGGTATATTAATAGTAAACGAGCTTGTTGACTACATGAAGGTCCACAAACAGTCTGGTTTACTCTTCAAGGTGGACTTCGCCAAGGCTTATGGTTGTGTAGGCTGGCATTTTTTGGAGACAATGATAAAGCACATGGGTTTCAAAAGTAAGTGGCGACATTGGATCTCTACTTGTGTATCAACAAGAAGAATTTCAATTCTTATCAATGGAAGTCCTACGTCAGAAATTCCTATGCATAGAGGCTTAAGGAAAGGCTGCCCACTCTCTCCTTTTTTGTACTTACTGGTTGCTGAGGCATTGAATTTGCTGATGGAAAAGGCTAGAATAAAGGGGGTGATACATGGCTGGAAAATTGGTGAAGTTGAGGTGACACACCTTCAATTTGTTGATTATACAATTCTATTTTTGCCCATTGACGATCAAGCTATTACCGCAGTGAAGCATATTCTGTGGTTATTTCAGATGGCTTCGTTTGAAAATAAATTTCCAGAAGAGTAGTCTGTATGGTCTGAATGTGGGTGATGATGTGTTGCATACTGCTTTGCGGGTATTCTAAATTGCAGATTTGACTCTTTCCCATTCATTTATCTAGGATGCTTAGTTGGAGGTAATCCTAGGTCGGTCGTTTTTTGGGAGCCAATTATTGCTAAATTCCAGAAGAAATTGGCCTCATGGAAACAAAAATATCATTGGGGGAGACTTTGTCTGGTACAATCAGTGATGACAAGTTTACCGCTTTATTATATGTCGCTTTGCAAAGTGCCAGAGTCTGTTTACCACAAGTTAGAACATATAGAAAGACGGTTCCTTTGGGGAGGTGTAGAGGGGTGTAAAAAGATTAGTTGGGTGGCTTGGTCTAGTATTACAAACAGCAAACAACAAGGCGGTTTGGGGATAACTGATTTAAGGAATAAGAATTTGGCTTTGCTTAGCAAGTGGTTGTGGCGTTTTGGGAGTGAAAAGAATAGTTTGTGGAGGAAGATCATAGTTGCAAAGTACTATGTTGACGAAGATCTTTGGTTCCCCGATGATATTCAAGGGAGAGGTTCACCATGTGGACAAGTATTATTGCTGCAGGGAGCTGTAATAATGATATGATCAGATTAGTTAAGCAGGGATTCCAATGCAGTCTAGGTAATGGTATATCAATTAAGTTCTGGACTGATCATTGGCTGAGGGAAAGAACTCTTTTTTTTTTTTTTTTTGGTAGGAAAGAAATTAATAAAATCAGCAAAGAAGATCCATAGTTAGTTAGTTACAGACTACAGTTTACAAGGGAAAGAACTCTGGCAACTTCTTTTCCTAGATTGTATTCCATTAGTACCCAGAGAGATGCTACCATTAGTACTATGGGCCAATGGGAGGGGAGTTTGTGGTCTTGGTCTCAGTATTTTAGAAGGGATCTTAGGTCTTGGGAAGAGGAGCAATTATCGGCTTTGAAGCAAACAGTGGATGAGATAATTTTGCAATAAGATACTCAGGATTGGTTGATTTGGTGTTCCGACATTCATGGAAAATTCTCTGTTAAAAGCCTATGCATACAGTTACAAGACAACTCTGGTCTTCAATGGGAGTTATCTCAACTAATCTGGTCATCTGAAGTTCCCTCTAAGGTAAAAAGTTTTGGGTGGCAAACTGCTTTAAATAGGATTGCTACTAAAAGTAATCTTCTGATTAGAGGGGTACCTCTGGATGAGTATGCTTGCATCTGTCAATTATGCAATGTGTCAGTTGAGGATGTGGATCACCTTTTTATTCAATGTTCTTTTGCAAGTTCACTTTGGCATGGTGGGGGATACAAGCTCTTACGCCCTATAAGGTGAAGGACTTGTTGGTTCAATGGATGGGCATGCACCAGTATGTAAAAGGGAGCTTTCAAGGTCAGGTTTGGCACATGATTCTTTTTGGAGTTATTTAGACTTTATGGCTGACCAGGAATGAAAAATGTTTTAATCAGAAGGAAGTTTTGGTGGAAAGGGGTGATTGACAGTATTCGGTTTCGAGTTTATTGGTGGGCTAAGTCTCATTTTCCTTCTATCTATTTTTCTTTACATGATTGGAGAAGTAATTTGCAGGCTCTTTTGTCACAAAGGATTCTTGGGGATCAGTACCTAGGGATGAATAGGAGCAATGTCTTGGTGTGCACCTGCTGAGGGGTGGTTGAAATTTAACTTGGATGGTTCAGCCATAGGCAAGCCTAGCCCTGCAGAATTCTTAGGGATCACAATGCCGTTATAGTTGGTGTTTTTTCAGTAAATCTGGAAATACAAGACTCAAACACTGCTGAACATATTGCTTTCAAGCAGGCCTTCACTTTGTTGAAGGATCATCCGCCTTGGCCTCATCTACGAATTCATTTTGAGAGTGACTCATGCAACATCGTTAGTTGGACGGAACAACTGTGTCAAAAGAATCTTGCAAGGAATTGATAAAGATGGGGAGATACTGTCATGATCTCGTTTCATTTGTCACTCTTAGAACTTTTGATTTTAAAGACAAAGATCAAGTAAAGAAACTACCAAAGATATTGGGAAACTTCGATGGCGTCTGGGAACTTTGCCAGACGAAGGGTCAGATTCCTTAAAATGACATACTTGGTAAAAATACTGATGTATGAATTCAAGCATGAGCAATAAATACATTATGTTACAAATGCAACTATAAATACGTTCTATTGCGATCTGATCTTTGCACTTATTTTGTAGAATGTGATTATATTATTTGTAATTCGTTATTTTTGGAGGACATTATACCTCGAATATTTCAACCGTTTAGCTTGACCTTGATAAAGCTGATCCAAATCTAAAAGAAAATTGCAAAGTAGTGGTAATCAAACCTTAAAAAACCTTCATATATTAGTTGATACTTAATCTAATTAGCCTGAAATTGGATCCAAAAGAAATAGAATTGATATTGCATTGATTGTTCGTATTGAAAGGGTAAAATGATTAATTAAAAGTGTAAAACCGAGTGAATAACGTTGGTCACGAATCGGCGTAAGTGCTTTCTAAGTCCAATGAGGATTAATAAATTAAGTGTGGTTATGCATGGACTTTATTTTTCTTATTGTTGAAATACAATTTATATAAACCGCTTTATTCAACATTAATAGTTTGCAAAGTAATATTTCAAACATAAATTCTTCTTTTTTTTTTTTTTGAACAACAAATTATATTAATATCGGCAACGTATCGCCTAAAAAGCTACAAACATAATCCTGAGGCCCTTAGAGCCCTCACTTACATCCACACATACAAATCATTTTCTCTGTCTACTCCTAGTTTAGCTAACTGATCAGCTTCTGTGTTCTTTTCCCTGATAATATGACTAATTGAAAACCCATCTATTCTAGATAGCAAACTATCACTTTCTCTGAATACTTTCCATTGCGCTCAAGGTCTGCCATCTTTCTGCCAATGTACCACATTGCTACAGTCACTCTCAAAGTTAATCTTCAAGCATGGCCAATGCTCATGCTGCTGGAGTAGAATAAGTGCATGCTTACAAGCGAAAAGCTCTGCCATATTCGAGTCCATGACTTCAAGTCTTACAGAAAAAACACCAAGAATGATCCCTTCGTGATCACGTAGACACCCACCACATCCACATGGACCCGGTTTACCCCTTGCGGAACCATCAATATTCATCTTCAACCACCCTTCAAGTGGGGGTTCCCATTCAGCATTCATTCTCGAAATAGTATGAGAGTTTGAAGAACTCACAGAATGATGCAGAACAACATGTAAATTGTACCACCAATCATGCAGAGTACATAGAGAGGGAGAAAATTGTCCTTGAAACCAACAGAACAACCTAAGTTTGATTTTTTCCACAATTTCATCCTTGGAGAACTGAGCCTGTTGAAAATACGTCCTGTAGCTTGGAATACAACTTTCTAACAGTAAACTATCCATGAAAATCATAAGACCACACCAACTTGTCTTGTTCGTTCATACTCAGAGTAACAGAATTGAGAACCTGAAGTAGTTCTTGTAAATTTTCAGTCTCCCAAGCTCTAAAATCTCTCCTAAAAGAAAGGCTCCACACCCATTTAACACCATCCCAATGACCCGTGCCACTAATAGATTCATTCCTCTGTGTACTGATCCCGTAAAGTCTGGGAAAAGCAAGAGAAAGGGGGTTGTTCAGTAACACACAAATCGTCCCAGAACAAAATGGGCTCACCATTTCCAGGAATTAATTGGAATCCTTTTTGAACAAAATTATTCATATCATCAGAATATTGGCCCACGGCAAGGATACTAGACCATATAGCTGAAACTCTACCACTCACACCTTCTGGTAACCATTTATGATTCCCCATATAGTATTTAGCAATAACCACCCTCTTCCACAAGCTGTCTTGTTCACAGCCAAACCGCCACCACCACTTGGCCAATAAAGCCATGTTCTTGCATTTAAGGTCAGTTATTCCCAAACCACCGGATCTCTTGCTTTCAGTAATATTAACCCACGCTTCCCAAGATATCTTTCTCTCACCATCCATCCCTCCTCACAAAAATTGTCTTTCCACTTGTTCTAAAATGTAATAAACAGATTCTGGCAGCTTAAAGAGTGACATATAGTACAATGGTAAACAAGATAGAACAGACTGCACCAAACACATCCTACATCCAATAGAAATATACCTCTTCCATGAGGCGAGCTGTTTCTTGAACTTTGTGATAACAGGTTCCCAAAATGCAATAGTTCTTGGATTCCCACCAACAGGCATGCCTGAAAATCAGCTGGAAAGAACAACACTGTGTCATCTGCAAATTGCAAATGTGCGATCTCCATATTACCAACCTTCCAACCTCAAACCATATCCTGGGCAATAGCGCTCTCCAGAAAAAGATTAAGTGCTTCAGCTACAAGCAAATACAAAAAGGGAGACAAAGGGCACCCTTGCCTTAACCCTCTTTGCATGGAAAACTCTGGTGAAGGGCTACCATTAATAAGAATAGACATCCTAGTAGTCGAAACACAAGCAGAAATCCATTTCCTCCATCGCGCTTCAAACCCCATGTGTTGCATCATAACATCCAAGAACTGCCATGTGCTTTTGCAAAGTCGAGTTGCAGCAAACACCCAGCCTGATGATGCTTCTTCATAAAATCAACTAATTCATTTGCAATGAGGATTTCATCCATAATCTGTCGTCCTTGAATAAAAGCTGTCTAAGACATTCCCACTAGCTGAGGCATTACAGTTTTGAGTCTATTTGCTAATAACTTCGCAACGATCTTGTACAAACTACGCACCAAACTAATGGGCCTGTAATCCTTAAAAGTCAATGGGTTAGTAATAACTTTAGGAATTAAAGTCACAAAGGAAGAGTTCATACCTTTGGGAAAGGTGCCATGTTCATGAAATTCGTTGCACATAGCTTCAACTGTAGGACAACCAACTGCCATGTTTTTCTGAAAACAGAACATATTGAAACCGTCAGGCCCTAGAGCCTTGTTTGGATCACAACTCCAAACTGCCAACTTGATTTCTTCACTAGAGAAAGGTCTTTGCAAATTCTGGGCATCAATAGAGCTAAGCACTTTGAAAGGAAGACCGGCCATATTCAAATGTAGAGTTTCCGGAGCAGTAAAAATATTCAGAAAATAATCCCGAGCTGCACTTTTAACTTGAACAGGATCTTCCAACCACTCACCATTAAACGAAATCCCCACCATATGATTTCGTGCATACTTTCCTTTAAGAATTCTATGAAAATACCCCGAGTCAACGTCCCCCTCTCTAACCCAAGTTAATCGTGCCTTTTGTTTTAGTTGTTGCTGCTGCATTGTTCTCAAATGCTTGAGTTGAGCATTAACCTCTCTCCTTTGCATCTGCTCCTGATCTAACAACCCCTCATCCATCGCCTGTGCAGATAAACTCTCCATCTCACCTTGCAGTTGATGGATTTGGTGTTGAATTTGCCCTTGGGACACACTGAAATCTTGCTTGAACATACTTTTTACTGCTTTCAGTTTTCTTTAGCTCTAAAATCAGCCCAACCTATCACAGGGACATCATTCCATACTTCTTCAACCTTCTTCATTGCTCGTGGCTCAGAAAGCCAATTATTAAAGAACCTAAACGGTTTCGGCCCCCAGTCTTGTTGTACTCTTCCTAGAATAAGAGAAAGATGATCAGACATAAACCACCCACCTCCTTTAAGACAAACCTGAGGCCATGCATCAAAAGGACTCCCTGAGAGGAAGGCCTTATCAAGCCTACTAAACTTTGTTCCTCCAGCATCCATTCTAGTAAAATGGTAACCAACCAAACCTACCTCGATCAGATCGAAATTATTCACAAAATCATTAAAAATATACCTGGACTGATCAACCGAAACACAACCTCTTCTACCCTCATCACTTCTTATACTGTTAAAATCTCCAATAACCACCTTCAAGTCAGCAGTACTATGCAACAACAATTGTAGTAAACGATCAAAGAATCCCTGCTTCTCAATACTAATACATGGTCCATATACAACAACCACCAGAATCTGCCCTGCACACCTAAAAAATTAGGATCAGCCACCACATGAGTTTTTTCAAAAGCCCTAGGGTCCCAAATAGTCAACAAACCACCTTACATGCCCTGAGAAGCCTGAAAAGTCCAATTAAAATCACATCCACCCCACACCTTTCTTAGAAAAAACTAATTAAGTACCTCCAACTTAGTCTCCTGAATACACTAGAAAGAAATACCAAACTTCCTATGCAAACTCCGACAAACCCCCCACTTAGACCCATCCCCAAAACCCCTAGAGTTCCAAGATAAGAGTTTAAGTTCCATGAACAACCAGATCACCCCCAAAACCTGCAACATTACCACCCCCCCTCTTCGTCAATGATAACCTTCAATTTTGCATTAAAGTCCGCCTGTTGTACACCGTCACATAACCCCAACTATTTTCCCACCCACCAAGTAGAGGCAGCTTGTGAAATTAATAAATTATTCCTATGAACAATTCCACTATCTGTGGCCCTAGTATCACCACTGGTAGGAGTCAACCCTGTAGGTTGCACTTTCTCAGCAGTAGAAGCAAAACATCGCCGGTCAACGACCAAGGAATATCCCAGCTCATGCATCCTTCTCCATTTACACTTCTTATTCAAATGCAAAGCACCAGGAGCCTGTGCAATAGGGGTTACTATTAGAGGATCAGCAAGAGAAGGAAACTCAGTCCGACACACAATGTTTTGATCCCCTAAATCATGCCTAGAATCAATATCATCAGAAAAATCACCCTTCTATTCAATATTCTCACCACCACCTAAAACCTCATCATCACCACCTGATGCTTCCTCATCACCCTTGCTCGTCTAAGGGTCCTCAGTTCCACCTTGATGAAGAAACCCTTCTCCAGAACTATCCAACCCCCCAGGTTTCGCAGATTTCTTACTTTTTCTTCCACAAAAGTTTTATAAAATCTTCCTTGGGCCTCAATATTAACAGCCTGCTTGATACCACCCACATCCTCAAAAACAGCAATTTTAATCCATGCTTCATCAAAACTAATGGAATGCAAAGTCTCTATATCCACCCCAACCAAGTCGCCCCATTTTCCTCCGATCAATCTAAAATTATCTATATTCCATACATGCACAGGCAACCCTTTTATAGCAAGCCACTTCGTCTTCTTAATAGATCCCAAATCAGGTGACCATTCGACTAAACACTCAAATAAGGAACGCAATTTAACAAAACAAGAGACCTGCCATTCTTGAAACACAGCTTCGTTTTGAAAGCATAGAAAAATTTGAACATCACCTAGAGTTTTTACATCCAAATCCAAAGAAGACAACCCCAATTCATTCAAAGCAAATTTCAAACTCAGCACAGAATCACACCGACACCCAGACCCAACAACACAAGTTTTCAACCAAGCCAAATTACTCTGATCAACAGTAAAAGATAAAGGTGCAGATTTACCTGACTCCATACCCTTTTTATACGAAACAGAAACTAAAGTACGATGCCCACCATTAATGCGCCCTTCCTTCTGAATTTTCTTGACAGGTGCAGATGGAAACCTAGCAGGTCGAAACCGCATCTTATGATTAACGATCCGCAAATTATCAAAGTGCTCAGCAATCTTTCTTACGTCATAATCCGATTCGATTCTGACGAACCAAAATCGCTTCCCCGATTTTGGTACTTTTTGGCAGAAAAAGTACATCCAAAACGCGCCCCCATTTTCCAAAAGCATTCCAATACCACTCAACTCCCACATCTACATGGATATCTTCATTGAGAAGAGTTTTAATTTTATCTGAACTTAGGGGTTTACGCAACCATAGAGAATTATTGTGATTAAGATTTTCAATTCTGGGTGAAGAAGGTTTCTTTGTTCTGGGAAAGTTATGGGGAGAATGAGTAAATAGGTGAAAAAATATGACAGCGAGATTGAGGAGAAGAGAAGTGGGCCGAAGGATTTTCAGTTGCAGCTCTAAAATACTCACCGTTCTCAACAATGGCGTTTAAGCCATTTTCTTTAAAACCCGCTTGGTTTCTTCAAGATAATGACGGTCTTTGCGTAACTCTTGGTGAGATGGGGTCACTTTCCAATGAAATAAGGGTCATAAACTGTATTTCAAATACCCTCAAAAGAATATATTTCAAAATTTACCAATATTTCACTAAAAAGTGATCATCCTCTCACCAAAAGATTTGAAATGACTGTATTAAACAAGTTGTTATGTTTATTAGTTGTTTGAAGCCAAAAGGGTAGATTTTGAAAAGAAATAGAATTGATATTGCACTGATTGTCAATGTTTAAAGGGTGAAATGATTAATTAAAAGTGTAAAATCGAGTGGATAACGTTGGTCATGAATCGGCGTAAGTGCTTTCTATGTCCAATGAGGATTAATACATTGAGTGTGGTTGTGCATGAACTTTATTTTTTTTATTGTTAAAATGCAATTTATATAAACCGCTTTATTCAACATTAATAGTTTGCAAAGAAATATTTCAAACACAAAAACTTCCATAAGACAGTCTTTGTGTAACTCTTGGTGAGACGGGTCGGGATCACTTTTCAATGAAACAATGGTCACTACTCACCATAAGTGACCCCAACATTTCTAAATAGTGATCCCATTTCTCTATGAGTTGGTTTCACACAAGACTTACTTTATTTCAAATACCTCAAAAAAAAATTATTTCAAATTTTACCAAGATTTCAATAAAAAGTTATCGTCGTCTCACCAAAAGTTTCGAAATACCGTGTTAAACAAGTTATTGTGTTTAGTAGTTGTTTGAAGCAAAAAGGCTAGATTTTGAAAAGGTTCTTGAGAGGGGTATTTTTTGATTAGCTTAGAGCTCAATTAGAAATTTAAAATGTCATTTCGTAAGGCTAAAGAAACTAAGACAGTAAGGTAGAAAACTTACCCATGTTAGTTACCTACACTGACACTCGTTAAAGAACAAGTCTTGTTTGATACCAACTCACCGAAAAATGAGGTCACTATTTAGAAATCTGGAGGCCACTTATTATTATTGTTCCACTAAAAAGTCCACTCGACTTACCAAAAATGACGATAAAAACGTCTTAGCAAGTTTTGGTGCTCGTAAAAAGTGAAACAATGAAATACAAAAGAATAATAAAATAATTTATTATCCAAATATTAATCCATAAGATTATGTAGTATGTGAATTTAAACTATGTCACCAATTAAAGTAATGTTTCCACTCTTATCCATGATAAAATGAAAATTTAAAAGAATAAGAAAAAAAATCAAAATTCTTTTTTGTTAGAAAAAAGGGCTGAGCTTTATGTCATACTAGTTTTATGTCTGTGCAAAGCACGGACTCATAAATATCTCTCGGAAATGGAGATAACTTCCTAGGTGATACCTGATATCTGTTGTATTCCGCACAACTAATTCTATATTTGACAATTTTTATTTTTTTTGTATGACATGCCCTTTTAAAATTGATAAAGTCGAGTGATATTGATCATTTGGCACTTGGATCATGATTTGTTAAGATATGTGACAAAGTTGCACATGTGACGTCAACGTGTCATCTTTACACAAACATTCCCTCTTATGTGGCGTCTACACGTTATCACTGCATGGTAAGAACCCAACTTGTATAGGTCACGTATATCTCCATTTAAAGCCTTTTTCAAATCTAATCCATTGAAATAAGATTTATGATTTTTTTGACTTACATAACTAAATTATTTTTTTTTAATATAAAAATATGCTAATTAAAGGGAAACACTTGGATGATGAGTTGTTAGGCTATGTGGCAAGCTTTGCTAATATGGCGACTTCCGTGTCATCGTCACACGATTTTGGGCCTCTATGTGGCGTCTTGCACGTCGTGCACACACGAAAAGAAAAAAGAGAAACAGTTTACTAATATATTTAATAAAGACATTAAGAACTTATGGTATGAAATTATAAATATTCTTTGTGAAATACATTTAATTTTATGTTAGCAAACATTTTATTCATTGAATGCATGCTAATTATTAAAAATAATAGTATAATTTCATGTCTCCCTCATAATTTACTTCTAAATATCCTTTTAAATTAATCTATATCTAAAGTAGAATGAATGTAAAATTGATTGATTTATGAACATAATTTGAGCCTACTTCAAAATTCCCAAAGAAAAAAAAAATAAAGATTAATTAATCTCTCTCTAGTTAAAAATCAGTCTCTTATTGCAATTGGATTTTTGGTAATTGAATAAAATCAATTAGTGGTGAGCAAAAAAATTTCACTTTCTAAAGTTATAATCAACAATTTGATCCTAAATATTTATTTCTCAAATGTGCTAGGTAGTTCAACGTTTGTAAATTTCAACTTAACTTATAAGGAGTGTTATTTGAATCTTACTCTTCGTTTGCGTGACATTTATATTACATAAGTATGTCTAAAGTGCTATATTCTTTTTACGGCCGTCCAAAAAAAAATTTGCTATATTAAAGTCTCAATGGAAAAAATCCCTTGGCCAGCCAGCCCCTTACCGCTTAGTGCGCTGACAGTTGGGGCGAGGGGATTAGTCACTGTGGTCGACAGTGGGATATCCTTGGCAAAGACCAAAAAAAAAGTCCCAATTAATTTGCTAAGAAAGCAGTGGAATAGATGATGAGTTGACGTTCATGTTTCATCCCCCACACGAAATGTCCGTTAATTTGGCATCTGTATATGAAAAATGATTCTGTTTTTTTTATAAATATAAAATATTTATTACAAATTGAATTTAAATGTTTAGAATATGTTTTTGTTAGTAATATTCAAGTGTGATTTACAACTAATATAATACAAATATGGATATCTTAAGTGTCTTATCCAATTAGTTTATACCAAACCTTTTCAAAACCAATCTAATTAACTATGATTTATAATTTTTAGATATATGTAACTAAATATATGTTATTTTGTAGTTTGAAATAATATGCACATAAATCAAATATTAAATTCGAGTAATAATGAACTTCTGACACTTGGATTGATCCGTTAAGCTATGTGGCTAAGTTATGTACATGTGACATCTACGTGTCATCTTCACACAAACATTTTCTCTTATGTGGCATCCTACATTTCATTACCGCATGGAAGTGGCCCAACTTTTATAGGACATATATATCTCATTTTGAAGATTTTTCAAATCCAATCCATTGAAGTAATATTTATAATTTTTCGACTTATGATGACACATTAATGAGTGACACTTGGATGAAAAGTTGTTAGGATATGTGGCAAACTTTGATTACGTGACATTTAGGTGTCATTGTCACACGAATTTACACCTCCTATGAAGCGTCTTATGTATCGTGCCCACACAAATTGGACTCACTTTTATACGTACACCGATGTGGCGCCTATGTGTTATCTTTACACGAACATATCCCTCCCATGTGGCGTCCCACCTGTCATCCGCACACGGAAAGAACCCAAGTTTATAAGACATAGTACATATGTTTCTCATTTTGAAGTATTTTTCGAACCTGTTCCAATGGAGTAAGAATTATAATTTTTAAACTTGCATAACGAAAGTTATTTTATTTTATATTTTGAATAATATTATAATAATTATATTATGTTGTATCTAGGATCATGCATTAATGATTGACCCACTTGATGAGTGGCTTAGGTGGCGGCATACGTATCATCACCAGACGAATTTGGGCGCTTGCGGGGCATCTCACGTGTCATCCTCGAGAAAATATTTTACTTGCGTGGCATCCCACGTGGCGTACCCACACGTAACTGACTCAACATATATATATATATATATATATATATATATATATATATATGTGAAATTAATCAATGTCACAAATGCAATGACTAAGAAACTGTACGTAATGTTCTCAACAACAACAACAAAAAGAATCTATAAGTTAGTGTTTAAATGTTCATTAATAATAATAACGAAACCATGTTGTTTTAAAATTTTAATAGCACTATTATCTGGAGTTTACATTTTAAAAAGTAAATGCGGAGTTGAGTTTCTCTATATATGTTTGTCGATTTTCTTGAATCGATTGTTGTATAAATAGAGGAAATAGAAATGTTTATGTTGCAACACTACTTCGCTCCCTTTCTCATTTCTTATTATTTGCAAAGTTGGCTGATATACAAGGAAAAGTACAAATATTCATTTCGATATTATGGAGTCACACAACTTTTTGGTCATGAACTTATACATTACTTTACTTGTTTCCTTACTTAAGCACTTTTGGAATTGCGACGCCAAATATTGTCATTCAATCGGCAAATGCACCAAGTCCTAATTTTGGATCCGGTAATCCTTTGTTACAAGATTGTGGAAAGAAGATAAGTGTTCCTTCAAAGGAAGCACTATACAACTACATATTCTCTGACGGAACAACTGTGTTAAAAGAATCTTGCGAGAAATTGATAAAGATGGGGAGATACTGTCATGATCTCGTGTCAATTGTCACTCTTAGAACTTTTGATTTTAAAGACAAAGATCAAGTAAAGAAACTACCAACGATATTGGGAAAATTCGATGGTGTCTGGGAACTTTGCCAGACGAAGGGACAGATTCCTTAAAATGACTTACTTGGTAAAAATACTGATGTATGAATTCAAGCATGATCAATAAATACATTATGTTACAAAGGCAACTATAAATACGTTCTTTTACGATCTGATCTTTGCACTTCTTTTATAGAATTAGCTTATATTATTGGTAATTCGTTTTTTTGGAGGACAATATACCTCGAATATTTCAACCGTTTAGCTTGACCTTGATAAAGCTGATCCAAATCTAAAAGAAAATTGCAAAGTAGTGTTAATCAAACCTTAAAAAACCTTCATAAATTAGTTGATACCTAATCTAATAAGCTTGAAATTGGATCCAAAAGAAATAGAATTGATATTGCACTGATTGTCCGTGTTTAAAGAGTAAAATGATTAATTAAAAGTGTAAAACCGAGTGGATAATGTTGGTCATGAATCGGCGTAAATGCATTTTAAGTCCAATGCGCATTAATAAATTAAGTGTGGTTGTGCATGGACTTTATTTTTTTTATTGTTAAAATGCAATTTATATAAACTGCTTTATTCAACATTAATAGTTTGCAAAGCAATATTTCAAACACAAAAACTTTTATTAGACGGTCTTTGTGTAACTTTTGGTGAGACGGGGGTCACTTTTCAATGAAACAAGAGTCACTGCTCACCATAAGTGATCACTACATTTCTAAATAGTGATCCCATTTTTCTGTGAGTTGGTTTCACACAAGACAAACTGTATTTCAAATACCCTTAAAGAAAAATATTTCAAATTTTACCAATATTTCACAAAAAAGTGATCATCCTCTCACCAAAAGATTCGAAATGATCATATTAAACAAGTTATTGTGTTTATTAGTTTTTTGAAGCCAAAAGGCTAGATTTTGAAAAGAAATAGAATTGATATTGCACTGATTGTCCGTGTTTAAAGGGTGAAATGATTAATTAAAAGTGTAAAATCGAGTGAATAACGTTGGTCATGAATTGGTGTAAGTGCTTTCTATGTCCAATGAGGATTAATATATTAAGTGTGGTTGTGCATGAACTTTATTTTTTTATTGTTAAAATGCAATTTATATAAACCGTTTTATTCAACATTAATAGTTTGCAAAGCAATATTTTAAACTCAAAAACTTCTATAAGACGGTCTTTGTGTAACTCTTGGTGAGACGGGGGTCACTTTTCAATGAAACAATGATCACTACTCACCATAACTGACCCTTACAATTCTAAATAGTGATCCCATTTCTCTGTGAGTTGGTTTCACACAAGACTTACTTTATTTCAAATACCCTCAACAAGAAAATTATTTCAAATTTTACCAATATTTCAATAAAAAGTGATCGTCGTCTCACCAAAAGTTTCGAGATACCGTGTTAAACAAGTTATTGCGTTTATTAGTTGTTTGAAGCCAAAAGGCTATATTTTAAAAAGGTTCTTGAGAGGGGTATTATTTGATTAGCTTAGAGTTCAATTAGAAATTTAAAATGTCATTCCCTAAGGTTAAAGAAAATAAGACGGTAAGGTCGAAAATTTACCCATGTTAGTTATCTACAGTGACACTCGTTAAAGAACAAGTCTTGTTTAATACAAACTCACTGAAAAATGAGGTTACTATTTAGAAATCTGGAGGCCACTTATTATTAGTCATGAACTTTGCTCCCCTAAAAAGTCCACTCGACTTACCAAAAATGACGATAAAAACGTCTTAACAAGTTTTGGTGCTCGTAAAAAGTGAAACAATGAAATACAAAATAATAATAAAAAAATTTATTATTATCCAATTATTAATCCGTGAGATTATATAGTACGTGAATTTAAACTATGTTACCAATTAAAGTAATGTTTCCACTCTTATCCATGATAAAATAAAAAATTAAAAAAATAAGAAAAAAAAATATCAAAATTCTTTTTTGTTAGAAAAAAGGGCTGAGCTTTATGTCATATGTGAAATTAATCAATGTCACAAATGCAATGACCAAAAATCTGTACGTAATGTTCTCGACAACAACAACAACAACAACAACAACAACAACAACAACAAAAAAGAATTTGTACGTTAGTGTTTAAATGTTCATTAATAATAATAACGAAACCATGTTGTTTTAAAATTTTAATAGCACTATTATCTGGAGTTTACATTTTAAAAAGTAAATGCGGAGTTGAGTTTCTCTATATATGTTTGTCGGTTTTCTTGAATCTGGAGGCCACTTATTATTAGTCATGAACTTTGTTCCACTAAAAAGTCCACTCGACTTACCAAAAATGACGATAAAAACGTCTTAACAAGTTTTGGTGCTCGTAAAAAGTGAAACAATGAAATACAAAAGAATAATAAAATAATTTATTATCCAATTATTAATACATGAGATTATATAGTATGTGAATTTAAACTATGTCACCAATTAAAGTAATGTTTCCACTCTTATCCATGATAAAATAGAAAATTAAAAGAATAATAAAAAAAAATCGAAATTCTTTTTTGTTAGAAAAAAGAGCTTTATGTCATATGTGAAATTAATCAATGTCACAAATCTAATGACTACAAATCTGTACGTAATGTTCTCAACAACAACAACAACAACAACAAAAAAGAATTTTTCCGTTAGTGTTTAAATGTTTATTAATAATAATAATGAAACCATGTTGTTTTAAAAATTTAATAGCACTATTATCTGGAGTTTACATTTTAAAAAGTAAATGCGGAGTTGAGTTTCTCTATGTTTGTCGGTTTTCTTGAATCGATTGTTGTATAAGTAGAGGAAATAGAAATGTTTATGTTGCAACACTACTTCGCTCCCTTTCTTATTTCTTATTATTAGCAAAATTGGCTGATATACAAGGAAAAGTACAAATATTCGTTTCGACATTATGGAGTCACACAACTTTTTGGTCATGAACTTATACATTACTTTACTTGTTGCCTTACTAAGCACTTTTGGAATTGCGACGCCAAATATTGTCATTCAATCGGCAAATGCACCAAGTTCTAGTTTTGGATCCGGTAATCCTTTGTTACAAGATTGTGGAAAGAAGATAAGTGTTCCTTCAAAGGAAGCACTATACAACTACATATTCTTGGACGGAACAACTGTGTCAAAAGAATCTTGCGAGGAATTGATAAAGATGGGAGATACTGTCATGATCTCGTGTCAATTGTTACTCTTAGAACTTTAGATTTTAAAGACAAAGATCAAGTAAAGAAACTACCAACGATATTGGGAAAATTTGATGGCGTTTGGGAACTTTGCTAGATGAAGGGACAGATTCCTTAAAATGACTTACTTGGTAAAAATACTGATGTATGTATGAATTCAAGCATGATCAATAAATATATTATGTTACAAACGCAACTATAAATACGTTCTTTTACGATCTGATCTTTGCACTTCTTTTATAGAATTTGCTTATATTATTGATAATTCATTTTTTTGGAGGACACTATACCTTGAATATTTCAATCATTTAGCTTGACCTTGATAAAGCTGATCCAAATCTAAAAGAAAATTGCAAAGTAGTGTTAATCAAACCTTAAAAAACCTTCAATATATTAGTTGATACTTAATCTAATTAGCCTGAAATTGGATCCAAAAGAAATAGAATTGATATTGCACTGATTGTAAACGTTGAAAGAGTAAAATGATTAATTAAAAGAGTAAAACCGAGTGGATAACGTTGGTCATGAATCGGCGTAAGTGCTTTCTATGTCCAATGAGGATTAATACATTGAGTGTGGTTGTGCATGGACTTTATTTTTTTGATTGTTAAAATGCAATTTATATAATCCGCTTTATTCAACATTAATAGTTTGCAAAGTAATATTTCAAATACGAAAACTTCTATACGACGGTCTTTGTGTAACTTTTGGTTAGACGGAGGTTACTTGTCAATGAAACAAGGGTCACTGCTCACCATAAGTGACCCCTACATATCTAAATAGTGATCCCATTTTTCTATGAGTTGGTTTCACATAAGACTTACTGTATTTCAAATACTCTAAAAAATAAATCTAAATATTTCACTAAAAAGAGATCGCCGTCTCACTAAAAGTTTCGAAATGACTGTGTTAAACAAGTTATTGTGTTTATTAGTTGTTTGAAGCCAAAAGGCTAGATTTCAAAAAGGTTATTGAGAGGGATATTTTTTGATTGACTTAGAGTTCAATTAGAAATTTAAAATGTCATTCCCTAAGGTTAAAGAAAATAAGATGGTAAGTTAGAATATTTACCCAGTTAGCTATCTACACTAACACTCGTTAGAGAACAAGTCTTGTTTGAGATCATCTCACCGAAAAATGAGGTAACTATTTAGAAATGTGGAGACCACTTATTATTAGTCATAACCTTTATTCCACTAAAATGTTCACTCGACTTACCAAATATTACGGTAAAAACGTGTTAACAAGTTTTTATGCTCGGCAAAAGTGAAACAATGAAGTACAAAATCATCAATTAAAGTAATGTTTCCACTCTTATCCATGATAAAATGGAAAATTAATAGAAAAAAAAATCTGGACACTTTTTTGTTAGAAAAAAGAGCTTAGCTTTATGTCATATGTGAAATTAATCAATGTCACAAATGCAATGACTAAGAATTTGTACGTAATCCTTCAAAAAAAAAAAAAAAAAATCTGTATGTAATGTTCTCAACAACAACAAAAAAAAAAAGAATATGTACGTTAGTGTTTAAATGTTCATTAATTATAATAACGAAACCATGTTGTTTTAAAATTCTAATAGCACTATCATCTGGAGTTTACATTTTAAAAAGTAAATGCGGAGTTGAGTTTCTCTATATTGTTTTGGTTTTTCTTGAATCGATTGTTGTATAAATAGAGGAAATAGAAATGTTTATGTTGCAATACTACTTCGCTCCCTTTTTTATTTCTTTTTATTGGCAAAGTTTGCTGATATCAAAGGAAAAGTACAAATATTCGTTTCGACATTATGGAGTCACACAACTTTTTGGTCATGAACTCATACGTTACTTTACTTGTTGCCTTACTAAACACTTTTGGAATTGCGACGCCAAATATTGTCATTCAATCGGCAAATGCACAAACTCCTAGTTTTGGATCCGGTAATCCTTTGTTACAAGATTGTGGGAAGAAGATAAGTGTTCCTTCAACGGAAGCACTATACAACTACATATTCTTGGACGGAACAACTCTGTCAAAAGAATCTTGCGAGGATTTGATAAAGATGAGGAGATACTGTCATGATCTCGTGTCAATTGTCACTCTTAGAACTTTTCATTTTAAAGATAAAGATCAAGTAAAGAAATTACCAACGATATTGGGAAAATTTGATGGCGTCTGGGAACTTTGTCAAACGAAAGGTCAAATTCCTCAAAATGACTTACTTGGTAAAAATACTGATGTATGGATTCAAACATGATCAATAAACACAATATGTTACAAACGCAACTATAAATACGTTCTATTGCGATCTAATCTTTACACTTCTTTTGTAGAATGTGTTTATATTATTTGTAATTCGTTTTTTGGGAGGACAATATAGCTTGAATATTTTAACTGTTTACCTTGATCTTGATAAAAGATTAGTAGTATTTTGACTAGTCAAACCAATAAATACTACTCTGAAAGCTACTGCCGAACTGACACTAAAACTTCCAAATTTTAAAACTCTTCGAGACTTGGAATAATCACTTTTTTTGAAAAGGAAGTGAGATTTTCTATCCTTAAAAAACAGTGTTTTTAAAAAGTTGAAACCCAAGTGCTCAGAGTCAGACCAGACCTTCCCCAACAAGAACAATAATACAGCTCGTGAAACTAAACACACACCACCATTTTTCTCTCTCCTACTTGAACTCATCAACCTCACACTCCACTATCTCAAACCAAACTCTTTCTACAATCTCCAAACACCTCGATCTTAATGCTTGTTCAACCATGGCAGCAATACAAGCAGCATTAACAGCCATTGGATCACCACTCTGCTACAGAAGATCATCAAAGAGGATCATAACCCTCCAGCCAATTATGGCCGTCCGATCTGATTCTCTCTCCTCTGTAATAACTCCAATCTTGACCAATTTAAAAAAGGAGTGTGCAACTCCTCTCCCTGTATTGCGCCACGTGGCAGATGCCATGAACAGTGATATGAGAGCTGGGCTTGCTTTTGATGGTGGCAGTGATCTCAAGATGATTCTTAGCTATGTTGACACTTTCCCAACTGGGTATGTTCTTATATGCTTGCAAAAATCACTACATTAATACTTCATTAGCAGTTTAGCACTATGTTGACTGTTTAAAGTTGATGCTATTTGTTAATTTACAACTTAATAGTGAGGTGATTGATCAAATTATGCTCATACATATTTTGGTTATGTTTATCTAGCTAGCAATATAAAAAGTTAAGTGATAGTTTAAAGATTAAGCAGGTGATGAATTAATCTTTTGTCAGAGAACAGAAATTTGATTTTTGTGAAATGGTTTTGGTGTTAAGGAATGAGGTAGGGTTGTTCTATGCATTAGATTTGGGAGGGACGAATTTCCGGGTGTTGAGAGTGCAATTAGGGGGTAAGGATCAGCGTGTGATCGCCACTGAATTCGAGCAAGTTTTGATCCCACAACACTTGATGTCAGGTACCTCTGAGGTCAGTTTGGATGAATGTCTTAGGATCAATGTTCAATTGAGTTTTTGCCCTTAGTTTTGCTGTTGATTAAAAGGATATATTAGCAGGAACTTTTCGACTTCATTGCCTCCGGTTTGGTAAAATTTGTGGAGAAAGAGAGCGGAGAGTTTCACCTTCCACGAGGAAGGAAGAGGGAACTTGGGTTCACATTCTCCTTTCCTGTCAAGCAAACATCAATTGATTCCGGCATCCTCATCAAGTGGACCAAGGGTTTCTCAGTCTCTGGAACGGTTTGTGCTTCTCGGAATCTTGATTCACTGATGTTTTTCGAGTGTTAGTGGAAGAGCTTTTTTCATGATGTAACACATTCCAATTGAACAAATTGAATCACTGCATCAATCTGCTTGCATATTAAAAGAATCAAGAAAACTAGTTTAGGATGCTTTTAAAATCTCTGCAGGCAGGAAAAGATGTAGTGGCTTGTTTAAATGAAGCAATGGAGAGACAAGGACTTGATATGCAAGTCTCAGCTCTGGTATTGTGATGTTCTCCACAAACTTTTCTTGTTTAGAAGCTTAAACAGCTCAGGGAAGTTTACTGATACACAACTTAGGTTAATGATACAGTGGGAACATTAGCTGGTGCAAAGTATTGGGATGATGATGTTATGGTTGCTGTGATCTTGGGAACCGGAACCAATGCTTGTTATGTTGAGAGGACGGATGCAATCCCGAAACTGCTTGCCACTACCTCTCAGTCAGGGACAACAGTGAGCCATAATCTCTTCCTGTTTATGTAGTTGACATAATGCATTCCCTTTTAATATGCTGCTTACCTATTCTGAAGTATACGACAGTTTATGCGTTTCCTTTTGCAATCAAGCAGTTCATTGACTAGTGAATTTCTCACTTCAGATAGTTAATACTGAATGGGGAGCCTTCTCAACTGGACTTCCATTGACCGAATTCGATAGAGAAATGGATGCTGCCAGCATCAATCCTGGTGAGCAGGTATGCTCATGTCTAGCACCTGTGCTATCATTTATGTCATTATGTGTATGGAATACGGAACTGAGCGGTCTGTCTGAAGACTGAATTAAATTGCAGAATGTGATTTTGTGTTTCATGGATATAGATACTCGAGAAAACAATTTCAGGTATGTATCTCGGAGAGATCGTGAGAAGAGTATTGCTGAGAATGGCTGAAGTAGGTTCGTTATTTGGCAGTAGTATTTCAGAGAAACTGCAAACACCTTTTTCACTCAGGTAAGCCAACTAAAGCCCTTGTTCACTATGCTCTGTCACTCGACCTTTTCAGGTTACCCTCTTTTTATGTCCTTTGTATTTTTTTCTCTTCTCTCTTTTGTACTTTTAAGCAGATCTTCTACCATCTTATTTCTTGTTGAGTTTCAAGTTTCTTATTGTTCTGCTTCCATATACCATTGTTATAAAATTACTTTACTAAAACCTCTGAATATTTCGTAATCATGATCATAACCCATCATTTCCAAACTTTGGCCTGCAGTACACCACATATATGTGCAATGCAGCAGGACAAGTCCAATGATTTGGAAGCTGTTGGCTCAGTTCTATATAATAACGCAGGGGTAAGTCTGTTGGTTGCTCTGCACGAACTAGCTCACAAGTCACACCACAGCTTTGGGAATGTATATTTTGAAGCATGATAGAATGGTTGATCATATGTTTCCTTCTGCTGTGGTTTATCAGGTTGACTCCAACACCATAGCACGGGAAATCGTCCTAGAGGTCTGTGATACAATAGTGAAACGGGGTGGGCGTTTGGCAGGGGCTGGAATAGTGGGAGTTCTTCAGAAGATGGAAGAGGATACGAAAGGTTCAATATTTGGGAAGAGGACCGTCGTGGCAATGGATGGAGGCTTGTATGAGAATTATCCACAATACAGGACGTACCTCCATGATGCAGTCAAGGAGAGTTTAGGGCCAGAATTCTCGAAGAATATAGTCATAGAGCATTCAAAGGATGGGTCTGGTATTGGGGCGGCTCTCTTAGCAGCTACGAACTCCAAGCACATATATGATCTCTAGTTTCACATTGATCACCACAACCTGTAGTTTCACCATTATTGTTCCCATTTTGTAATTGTTTGCTCAGTTGACATATTGCAGCTGGGTATCTTGTATACTAGTTATTTTACCATGAATTCTAGGAATAAATAGAGTATGAACGACTCCCAAAGTGTAAGTAAATTTGATTTATCCAGCAAAACATTGTTAATGCCAATTGCTACATGACTATATGATGTTGTAATGCAGTGTAATCATGTATACTTCTGGCTGGAGACTACACAGCCAGGGCAAACAGCAGTTCTGAGAGGCACCAAGCTTACATGATATCCATTGGAGCCCCGGTTCATAGAATTTGTTCAATGAAGGATTGAAATAGATGGTAACTGCATCTTTTAGGTATATACAAATGGATCATAATATAATTTCCCTTTTTCAATGGTTACGTACTTTCACTCTATTTTTGTATCTTCAGTCATAGTTTTCATAAATAATTATCAAAAATAAAATAAAATGCAAGACACAGTTGAACTCTCATACAATACGCAAAATTGCAGACAGTGGTGGAAAATAAGAATATTAACTTGACATGTAGAGTGGCCAAGAGGGACTTCCATAATGCCTTGTAGTTTTTGTGTTTTGTAAAGGACAATATAGCTTCTAGCTTGTTAGGGTAACCGTTACCATGGTTAGGAAAAAGGCACATAGCTTGATCCGTTAGTCAGAAGTCGATTCATAGAATGCATTGCAAGTGTGCAACAGGGGTACAGGACAAGCTTTCCAACGACTAGGTCTTGCTTCTACCCAACGAGTCAACTGTCAAAGCAGTAAGACCATGAGCACCCCTCTAACGAGACCATATCTGTATCAGAGTCCGCTACGGCAGAATTGCCTAATACTCCTCAACTACCACAAAATAGCAAGTATTCATGCTGTATGTTGTTTCCAGAGGTGTCATTTCACCATGCCCCGTATACAAGTACTTCATTCGTCTCTGTTTTACAGAGACTAATTAATTTCTCCTTGACCTTGCCCTAAGGTATATTTCATGAACTTTTGTAGGTCTTCGCAGTAATAGCATTCAACTCATCTGCGACTTCTGATTCTTAAGCATACTTGTTAGTTGTCTCGTCTTTTAGTGACATGAAGCACTAACCAAGTATTGATATCAGAAGAATTTAAGACAATAATTACCCAGTTCTCCCTTCTGTAAGCTCCCTACCACATTAGTGCCGCTCATTGCATAGTAGTTGCAATGGTAGAACACCATCAGGACGAAATCGACCCCCACTGTCTTCACATATGGAGGGTTGGCTGTGCTGAGGCTTTGCCCTTGTGGAAGGTAACAATGGAGAGAGCCCTATTAGTTGCTGCTGTTGTTGAGAAATGTTTAGATACTTGGCACCATGCACATCAAGGGAAGGTTGGGTAGGTGGGAGGAGAGCTTGAATGTGAGACGTAGAAGGCTGCGGACCTTGTGTCCTGTTCTGCCAGTTTGCGATATGAGATGAAAGGAGTGGCCCAGGCCTGAACCGTGCTGCTAGCTGGGCAGTCCAGATCTGCTGTTGCTGCTGGTTTGGCTGTAGCTGCTGCGTTGTTGGTGTCGGGCTGCCAGTATGAGCAGGCCCAAAATGGTTTCCAAAATACGGGGGCACCTGCAAGTGGACCTGTATCAGGCACACTTTCATCAGACGCAGATAAGAAAACCAACATAGACTCTGACACAGACACAGACAGACATGGGAAAGCACCATTTATAGAGGTGGTGAATAGCCTATCCAAAGTGTCCATGACTCGTACAATAGTAATAATGGTAAATTGGGTTGAACAAAGGAACAAAAAAACAAACATAAAGCAATTGCCATGTCCTGTTCAATAGTTATACACTCCTGTTCACCATTGTAAACATGCATTCTTTGAAGGAGACGTGTATTTTGGGAATTATTACTGATTTAAGCCTCTTTCAATTGCAGCACACGCTGTTCCCTTGCAATTTTATATATTTCATCAAGACTTAGTCTGAGCTACATGGAAAGTTCAAATCCTATCAAGTTTTTATGCTACATTTCATATTAGGTTTCTACAGGTACCCCATCCTCAAAAAAGATATTAGTTAGCTTTTTGGTCGTGCTGAACACACTCTGGATGAAGGGGAACAAAATGCATAGTGTCGTATCAAGTTGCACAAATGAGGCAAAGACCTGAGGTGCTGCAGATAGAGGTCCTGATACTGCTGAAACTTGATCCCGGTAAGAATTGGAAGGCAGTCGATTTTTGGGGACAGAGAAAGGTAAAGGGGTGCCATGCTGTGCAACCGAATGTAGGTAAAACATATGACTTTTTGCTGCTGCTTCCAGATTATTTCCTGTCTTATTACCACCATTATCAGCTGCTGAACCCATTCCAGCTGACAAAGACAGGAATTCAAAGCTCTGCCAAGATATTACAAATATATCAGAACTTCAACACACCTTGACATTAACAATAACAAAAAGAATAGCAAGATTCAATACCTGCTTCTTTGAGCCAGGATATCCAGACAACAAGAGCCGCTGCTGTTCTTGCTCTGAATTATATCTTTGGCTCACAGAAGAAGCATTTGCAGCTTCACGAGAATTCCTGCAAGCAGCAGATCCATACATGCTACTAGCAGTGAGCATTCCAGTTATTTCATTCCTAGCAGTATTTGAATGCTCAGGAGGGACAAGTCCACCAGTTAAACACTGAGACGGCATCAATTGGTTGTTAGCTAGAGATTGAATGTCTTTTCCTTCTGAGGTTTGCAGCCCCTGGATGAGGTGGCTAATGTAAACATGTGAAGCACATTTTTTCCGTGACTTCCCTCTACCACTTACAGAGCAATGTACCTATTGAGTCCGGTGAATTAAAAAGTTGTACAGGCAACACTCGAATCTAAGTCAAGCATTTTAGATAAAGGGAAGGGCGGGGGGGAGGGGGGGGATTTCTAAATCTTCCAAGTGAAACAACAAAAAGTATACCTTATCAGCCGATATAGATTTTTCACGTGTGCCAAGTTTGGATGAGGAGGCAGCTGCATTAGGCAAAGGCAAAAACATGATGCCAGAGGCAGAGGCCCTGCAGAAGAGGATGCATAAGACACTTGGTAGAGGCTCAATTACTAATTATATTCCAGATAAATGGTGGGTAAAGAAGATTACTGCGGAAGAAGATCATCAGCTCTGGAACCGTGTAAAGCTTTTGATGTCAAACCTGGACGCAATATTGAAATTTTGTAGCTAGCATCTAAAAGTAATGCTAAAAAGATTTCAAGACTTAAAGGAAGATGTCAATACCATCATCATTTCTCGTTATTAAAGTAGCATGCTGCCTCTCCTGACTGACCCCTACATCTGCTGCCTGGAAATTAACATGTGATTCAGTTGAAATCAATATCAAATTTCCCGCTTAGCGGCAACTGGAAATTGATAGATTTGTTAAGAAGCTTACTCCAGTTTTCGTATGTGCTGCACCACTAGGAAGCAAAGTTTTCTCTTGTTTGACCTCTCTTAACCTGCGAAAAAAGGAAGTGTATCAGAAATAAAATCTACGGAACTTAGCAGAGAATCAAAACACTAATTTGTAGTCCTACTCTTACGCGTACCCACTCTCCCGGCTTGGTTCAGTTGAACTCTGAATGAGGGTAGAATCTAACCAAGATCTTTGATCACAAGTCCTAAGCAATGGGGGCATTGCCAGAAGGTTCAGCGGTGGAACAGAAACTTTCAAGCTCGGATTAAGTTGTCTTCTTTCTGATAAATTAGGCCAACTGAGGGGAGCAGGCTCAATCTGAGTTTTTTCTTGTTCAGAGTCTCTAAGTGACCTGTTAGTCGCTAGAGTAGCACTAGTGTCTTCACTGGAGGGTGGATGGCAAGTGACTTCTGGCCCCTCTTTCAGAATGACAGGATCTGAAATGATAAGCAAACTTAAGAGTTAAGGCTCGGAAACACCAAAACAGTAGGAACATGGGAAAGGACAACAGTGGCGAAAACCTTTAAGTGGCAGCATTGGATCCTCATTCTTCTCTTCCAAACGTGATGCTTTTGCCTCAGACAGTCCATCATCCATCTTATCTTTATCTTTCATATCAACATTGTTGAGAGGGATCATTCCAGCCAATGCAAACAATGTCTCAGCCACTTCCTCCTCATCTTTTGAGATGGGCAACGAGGCCGCCCGTTTTCTTGAATGGTCCAAACAACCGTTCTGTTGCATAGCAAATATGCAAATTTCAAACACCAAGTTCCACAAAGCACATAATGACAACAAAACCATGCATGTGTAATGCAAATGTACATATAACTACCAGAAAGAACAAACCATGCTAATATTAGACTTCATCAATCCATCCTTTCTTAAAAGTTCAGCTCCGTTTACCAAACGGCTTGATCTCTTTGGATCAGGTAAGGGCACTGAGGATGGTTCACAGCTACGTTTTCTGATCGCTGCAAAGTACAGAACCCAAAATACCACACATGAGATCAAATTGAAAGATTAATTATTAAAAAGAAGATTTTAAAAAGCAATCCAAAAACAAAGGGAATGATAGAAAGCGACTCTAACATGCAACCAAAAGTATATATCTTCATCAAACTTGAAGGCTTTAATAAATCAGGGAAAATCCAGCTTCCGAGAATGAATATATTATCCCAAAATAGTAAAAGAATAAACCCAACATGAAAATTGCAGCTTCCACTACCAGCAAGTTAAAAGTGGATAAACATACAGAATCTTATATGAACAAAAGGAAAAAACATAAAAGTTCACTAAAGCTCAAGCTCCAAATTCAGACTTATATTAAATGGAAAAAATTCCCCAAAAAGGACCCACACAGTAGAATCTAGTACTACTAGTACATACTTACCCAACAAGACTTGGAAGTTTATAGCACTAATAAGGAATTAAACTAATAAACCCATGAAGTACCTACAACAATTAATAAACCCATTGGCCATAATCCAAACTTCAATCAGAAAAAATGAAATTAATTACCTGAACGTAACTTCCTTGGTACAGAGGGAGGGTGGATTGTATTGGAATAATCACCAAAATTCTTCAAACCCACAATGAAACCCTCAATTAATAATCAATCAAAAGGAAAATGTTTCATTCACTTCACTGGGTTGCCAACCCATAATTATATTGTGTCTATCTCTCCCTACTTTAATTAATATTTCTTGAAAATAGATGAGAGAGATTGTGAAAAAAAAAGAGATAGACACAATATGCTTGTGGGTTGGCAATCCACTGGGGTGAATATATCATTCTCCCAATCAAAATGAAGAAAAATGAAATGTTCAGAAATCTTAAAATTAGACAATTGTGATGATTTAGTTACCTTTTTGGGAAGCTTGAATTTCTTGTGATTGGGGTGAGCACCAACAGACCCCATTTTCCAAAAAATACTCAACCGTCTGATTTTCTCTCTCCTTGATATTGATATTGATATTTCAACACTGGACCCTTCACAAACCCATCAAAATCACGCCCAGAAATGAATGAAACAGAGCAACCCAGAAACAGAGATATTATGCAGATGAAAATAAAGAGATAAAGAAGAGGGTGGTGGGGTTTATCCTATATCAGTAGTACTTATAATAGGGGAAAATAAAAACGCCAAGAAAAAAATAAAGGAAAAAATGAATAGGGGAGAATGAAGACAATGGAGCAATTAAACAGCAAAATTGTCTGTTTCTTCTTGTGTGAATTGTGATAGTGAAGCTACAGGGGTGATTTGGTAAATATGGGAATTTTGGTGCTTATTGTTGGGTCTACTGATTTCACGCCTCACGAATCTCATTCGTGTCCATTTTCTCTCTCCTCTACAACTCCAGAACTCTCTCACATCAGAATTATGATACTAACCAACAAAACAAAGAAAGTAGGAAACCAAAAGGCGTCAAATTAGAAGGGGAAAATAGTGAGATTATTGGTAGTAATAATAATAGTGAAGATGAACTGAAAGCGAGCAAAGAGGCGATAGCAACGAGTCACTAAATGAAGAGAGAGAATGTAGGAGATATATATATATATATATATATATAGATAGAGAGAGAGAGAGAGAGAGAGAGAGAGAGAGAGAGAAGGGTAAGATTAAGATTGGTTATAAGCCGAAAACAATGGGGGAAAGAGAAGCGAAAAAGAAGGGATAGTTTACTAAACCAGTAATAATAATCAATAAAAATATTTTCTATCAATCAATCGAGAAAAAAGTGGGAAATGAAATCAATTTTCATCCATTTTCATCAAGTTGATAAATAATTATTGCTAAAAAAATACTTAATTATTAGCAGAAACTAGTTAAATGTCTCTGTTTTTCTAAAGAGTTCTAAAATGCACTCAAGAGGATCGCTTTTGGTAGAGTGCATATGCATATGCGTTGGGAGAAAGAAAGACAAAAAAGTTCACCGAAAAACCAAAAAAGGAAAAAAAGAAAAAAGAAAAAAGTGAATTGGTTTCTCGTGTTTCAGAGAATCTGGTTCTTCACGAAACAAAGCACACAACCAAAAAAAAAAAAAGGAAAAAGGAAAAAGAGCAGCTGATGATCCTTATCATGAGAGATAGATTCAAATATAAAAAGATAAATTGAAAATGAAATTGCAACAGAAATGGAAAAGATCATTGAAGAAGCCATTGATGAAATTCAGCAAAACAAGCAAAGTACTACAGAAATCAACAATGGAGAGAGAGAATAATTTACCAGCAGAAATTGAATGTTCTGATTTAGTATGTTCAGATTGTTCTCAGTTTCTCACACTCTCTCTCTCTCTTTCTCTCTCCTCTGGTAGAATGTGAAGCTTAGGAAATCCCGCATAAAATGCTGACACGAAGACGTCCTTTCTTTTTCTCTTTCTCTCTCTTAAAATAAAAACCTTCTATTGGAGTGAGAAAGAGAAACTTGTTCTGTTGGCCTCACAGTCACAGTCTCACAGACTCATCCCATCATATAAACATTTCACACATTAAATATCGGGATCGGGTAATATAAACGTCTTTGTTTCCATAATCGACGGTTGTTAGCAAGTGAGGTTATTTGGCCCAGTGGCCTACAGCCGTTGGATCTGCGGGTCTTGGAAGTTAGAGTGTAAAGGTAGAGCTGTAACAAGCTGATCCGATCCTAAATCTGACCCGTTTTTATTAGGGTCTTGATACTATTTTATTGACGGAACTTGTTTACAATCCAAAAAAAATGAACTAAAATGTGAACTTGATAAAAAAAAATCAATCCGTAACCGATCCGACCTAACCCCGAAACGACATACTCGATAACTTGCTGGGTCAAGGTTGATCTATTTGTAAAAGTTATCTGTGCGACCGTCTCACGGATTATTTCATGTGGTGCTAGGTTTTGGCGGCTGTGATGTTTTTGGTGTGGAGATTGAGTGGATTTGGAGCGTTTGATTGTTTGTTTTAGTGGAAGAGTAAAGAGTTGTGGACTTGGGGTGGTGGTAAACTGGTAATGTGGTAGCATAATTACGGCCATTTTTTCGTAACTGAAACTTCGTTGCCACATAGACAGTGCGACGGTCAATTGTGTGATTATTCCTATTGGACAGAAGCCCATGACACGTGTCAGAGGCAGTTTGCTCTTTTGTCCTTTCTATCAAAACAAATCATTTCCTTAGTTAAGGACTTAAGGCAGCCCCAACACCTTGGCGCGTGAAGGTTACGCTACTAAATCACTTTCTGTTTTAGAGATGAGGTTTTTTGAGGGGGTTTGGGTTTTGGTTTTTGCATAGTGGTGGGCTAGTGGCCCAATAGTGTGGATTAGCTCGGCCTACAAGGGAGCTACCATGCTAGCACTGCTTATTGGCTGGATCAGCGTCCAGTCAAGTTAGCTGGACCAAGCCCAGTCCATGCGTGCGATGAAATCCATGTGCTTCCACGCGACGCAGCCCATTTCGATTTTTATCAATGCTACCGTTGTTTTGAATGTCATCACCATTGGTGATTGTTTCAAATTTAGTTTTTTTAACTTTTACAACTTTTACGCAGGGATCACAGCTTCCAAGTTGCTTGACAAGTGTATGCCGCCAATTACGAAAGTGCCACTGTCCTAATCATTTGCAAAATCGCCACCTTATTTAGATGGACTTAAGTCCATATAAAAAAATTCTACCATGCTAGTACAGTATTTTATTGCACGTCATGGGTGCATGATTAAATGAATAGAATGCTTAGAAATATATCGTACATATTTTGTGCAAGATGAATAGTAAATTATTAGAATGTTGATTAAAGTATAGGGTTTGAGTTCAAAAAATATTGTATGTATATTAAAAAAAAAAAAAAAGAAAAATTTGAATGAGTAAATGTTTAGTTACGAAGGTGATTCAATTAGAGAAGAAAAAAATGATCAAAAAATAAAAATTGCATACAACTCAACTTCTCAATATAAAAGAAGGATGCAAATATGCCAAGATCCTACTATCGAGTTTTCAATCATCAAATATTATTTTCCTTGTAATTGCTATAAACGGTAAAATATTTATTAGTTTATGAAACATTTTGATCACCGAGCTACTTTTAATTAATACTCCACAGTTTACTAATGCCAAAGCATTGAGCGTTTACATCAAAAGGGTAGTTGGTGTACATCTTACCAGACCCAAAACCCATTACTTACAACCTCAATCATGTGCAAAAACTTGTGAAAACAACATACTCAAATTCCTGCAACATAACATGAAAGCAAACACTAAACAAACTTCCGAGCTAGGGGGAAGCAAGCAACATTATAAACATTTGAAGCACCTCCTCCATAGTCGCAAAACAGTTGTGCAAGTCACCGGGATCAGCATACCATCAACAATCAACATGTAAACACCCTGCAACCAGAAACCATAGGAGCAGCCACCAAGGACTCAGGTAGCAAAGTAGCAACAACACACAAATGTCTTTGCTTCTCCATTGTGAATACCATAATGTCTAGCATTCTACTGAAATATAATGCCAAAATAAAAGAAATAAGACTAGTCTGCATAATACCATGAATATCATGAATACTATGACTCTGTTTGGTTGGGCGGAAATTTATTTTCAACTGAAAATCATTTTCAGTGTAAAATGTATTTCCGTTTACATTTTCCGTTGTTTGGTTACAACGGAAAACAATTTTCTCGAAAAACTATTATCTACTAACATAGTTGTGTCGATCTCTAAAATTTAGGTGGATTCAAAAAAATAATAATATTTCAAACGCATATCAGAGTTAGAAATTGTACTTAATTATTTGAAGAAAAAAACAATATTGAGAAAATGGCACGAAAGTTCAGTCCGAGGCCCAATCAAGTTGGGTGCGAGTTTGTTTTTATGGCACGATGTCCCGAAAACCAAACCCGATGATCAAGTCCACTATTAGTGTTCCGGGGACATAGTGTCCCACCAACGAAAAACCGTTTTTCCTTCATTTTGAAGGAAAAACATTTACACATATGTAGGTGAAAATGCTTTTTCCCCTGAAAACCATTCTCCTTCTTATTGTAAACCAAACAACGGAAAATGGAAAAACTGTTTTCACCCCAACCAAACGGAGCCTGAATCTTGAATGATAAAATGGTAATATCTCACCATTTTCCAATAAAAAAACAACAAATTAAGTTGAAGAACCTAAAACTAGCTATCTCCCTTTATAACAAAAGAAAAGTACTTTAGCTTTGACCATCTGATCAGTTGTCGTCGGGGTCACCCTTGAATCTTGTTTAGTGGAGACACTTTCAGGACAGAAAAAGAACCTCATGATGTTCACTACAGTTGAGTCATTCCTGCGAATCCTAGTTCTAATGCAAGCCCACCTTGCAAGAATGAGTATGACAGTAAACAGAATCCCGAGAGGAATGGCTAGGAATGCAATGGATGACAAAAACATCATGTTAGTTTGTTACTCATATATATATATATATATATATATATATATATATATATATATATTCTAAAATTTGCACCCCTATTCTATATTTTTTGGGTTCGTTACTGTGTAAATTCTAAGAAGATCCAATTTTGCTTTTACAAATAAAAGGCAACTGGAAGCTTGAATTTATATATGCAAATTGGAGAGAGAATGTGGAAATTAAGAGTGGACACACGAGACAATGGGAAAGCAACGAGTGAATCAGCTTCATGCTTAGGATTACATTTTCCTTTATGAATGAATGAATGAAATTAATTAAAACCAATGTAGATGAGACAATAGATAAGGTCATGAAGCTGCCCTACACTTGCCGTAATGGTTCAAAATATGTAAAAGTAGTGTACTGCTACTTATTTATGTACAATATGTAACACACCCATGTCCCCTCAAATTAAATGTAACACATCCACATGTACAACATACACTCGTGCGTCTATTTTATTATTATAAGTAAAAAGATGAGAGTTGGAATATGATGTTGCAGGAGGTGTATAAGTTGCTATTCACCCGTGCGTCTTTGTTGGTGGTGCCCCCCAAAAAAAAATAATATTGTAGTGAAATTCGCGTTCAAGTGGTAACATGAAGGCACCCCAAACCCGTTGGGCCAATTCGAAATCGACAAAAACCCGATATATTCGACCCAACCCGAAAATACGCCCCTTTATATAGGCAAATAGGTTTTCCGAAAATAAAACTGAAATTCGGATTTTCAATTCACCTAAAAATAATATCTTTGTAAATAATACTTTTTGAGCTCAAAGATACCAAAAATAAATATCCCAAAATATATATCAAACCGGTAGGATTTTCAACACAATATTGACCAAATAATATCTTTTCTATCAAGATAATATATTACCAAATAATAGACGAATTTCCACTAGGAAAGTATCTAATATTTTCGGTCACTATTTAGTATATAATAAAATCTGAAATATTTCCAAAATAAAATCCTCCCATATGTAAGAGATATCTTTTCTATATAAAAGATCAATATATTCTCAAGTAAAAATATTATCTAGTAAATATAATATTTTTACCAAAATAATAATCTTTTAGCAAATACTAAATGTACGTGTAAACTGTAGTCTCCCAATAGGTAACGTCTCACCTAAGGCATACTCCATAGTCATGTTTCTCAATATAAGATATCTTTTTCGTAGCTTTCTCTTTTTTTGACTTTTTCCTTTTTGTCTTGTTTTTTCTTTCTCTAGTTTTTCTTTCTTACTAGCACAACAATTGCACAGCAACAATGCAGTACATAATACGGAGTAAACTATAATGCCGAAAGAAACTAGAGAGAAAAACAATGAACAATAAAAATCATAAACAATAATTGTAAGTTCCCCCTAAACAAGACAATGTAAATATAAATATATATGCTTCATTAATATAATAGCAATGACGTTTACCATCGAATAGATATAAAAACAAAGCTAAAAATAGATCAAACTTAAATAAACCTACTCAAATACTAAGCAAGACAATAGTCTTAATTACCTAGCATCACTATTACTTTTCCCCCTTTTGACATCATCGAAAAGGTCACTATGTCAAAGAAGGTAGAACATATTTCCAACAAAAATATAAATATGAGTCTTAGCAAAAACTTGTTCCTAACAAAAGTATGACTCCTAGAAGCTCAAGCACCAATCTATGGATGCTATGTCTACATTAATGATCTAAGCACACAAAGCATAAGTAATAATAATCCGATGGATGTAATGATATGCACGAATAAATAGTTAACGATGTGGTTTGGCAATCTGTCCAATAAGGTTAATAAGTTGATCATGACGACGGTTTTGGCGGCGATCTCATGCTTTAAGTTGCCCTTTGCCATGTAACTCAACTACTTTACCTTGAACAGAAACATTACCAATAACGTACAAGTTTCTTATTCATGCTTCCTCTTCGCTTGTTCTTTGTTAGCATTGTATTGTTCCTGAGTGACTTGTACATGTGTTCCCCCTTAGAAGATGTTTCCCCTAGATAGATAGGGAACGGACATTATCTAAAGTGGAACATTCTTCGATCATCATACATAATAAGCATTATTTCATCATTGAACACTTCGATTTTCATGGAGGCATTTCGGACAACTAAGAGCACAAGGAATTAGGGAATTGTGTCTAAGTGTTTAATCATTTTGGGTAGGTTAAGAATAATCAAGCTAACCAAGTATGTAAAGAAATTTTCGGCCATATGGAGCAATTTTGTAAAAATATGAGCTGAATTTCTATAACGCAAATGCAATATTTTGTACCCAAAAGACGTAGACAATATCTTCAAATCACTCCATAAATAAAATCAGAAAAATTATTTCCATACCCCATATCACACGCCTATTATGAATAGGTAAGGAATAAAATGTTGCTTTTCCCTTTCACCAAGAATTTCCAAAATCAATAGAAGGTAAAACAATATCTATACACTTTTCATATTTCTTTTTCCACTTATTCTCCCTCTATTACTTTTTTGGCTCTCATTTTTCCACTCTTTTCCTTTTTTTTTTCCTCAGTCAACATCCAATAGAATTTTTCATTTTTTTTTTTAAAATTCCGAATTTACTAAAGAAATACCCAAAAAAAAATCAGCTCAAATGATTTTTGTTCCAAAACGAAAATACTTGCTCATATGGTGAAGTATATAGCCGAAAAGTATAAAGGGTAAATAAATAGGCTTGGAACGTTTCATGTGGAGCTTGGTCGTGTTTAGGCTCAAATTGCGAAGACTAACTTCTTGGCTTATAATGTGGTTTCAAAGTTGTAAGTCAGTCCTCTTGAAAGAAATATTGACAGATGCCCAAATGAATATGCAAATCGGATTATAAAACTAAATCCAATGAATACTAGACACAAAAATATCAGAATAGCATCGTTAGACATAGCGAGCCCTAGTACAGTGCACACAAATGCAAGAAATTAAATAATTATAAAGACTCAAACTTGTACTAATGTAAAGAAACATTCAATTATCTAAAAACATAGCTACTCTAAACTAGTCAACCATTGAGAGATTTGAAACAGTGATACTAGCTAATTAATTCTAATCATGCCTAGTTCAAGCCTGATTTTTTGAAATCTTTCCCTATTTAAAGGATTTGTAAATATATCTGCAAGTTGGTTTTCAGTATTGCAGAACTCTAATTTCCCCGAACCTTTCTCAACATAGTCACGCAGAAAATGATGTCTAATTTCTATATGCTTTGTTCTAGAGTGACTAACAGGATTCTTAGAAATATTGATAGCACTAGTATTATCACACATAATTGGCACACAATCACATTCAACATGAAAATCACTTAATTGTTGTTTCAACCACAAAATTTGAGCACAACATGCTGCTGTTTCAACCACAAAATTTGAGCACAACATGCTGCGGCTGCGACATATTCTGCTTCAGCAGTATATAATGCAATTGCATTCTATTTCTTAGAAGCACATGAAATTAAACATGAACCCAAAAATTGTGCCATACCAGAAGTACTTTTTCTATCAACTAAGTAACCCGCATAGTCAGAATCAGAATATCCAATTAAATCAAAACTAGAACATTTTGGATAAAACAAACATAAATCATGCGTTCCTTTCAAGTATCTAAGTATACGTTTTGCACATTTTAAGTGTGATTTCCTTGGGCAAGATTGAAATCTAGCACAGAGGCATACACTAAACATTATATCCGGATGACTTGCAGTTAAATATAATAGAGATCCAATAATACCTCGATATTCCTTTTCGTCAACCTTTGTTCCTTTGTCATCAAGATCCATTTTTTGTGAGGTTGGGAACGGTGTATCATAGGCTTTGGAATCTTCCATCTTGTATTTCTTGAGCAATTCTTTCAGATACTTTTGTTGATGTATTTTGATGCCGTCTTTTTCTTGTTTGATTTGCAAACCAAGGAAAAATCTTAGTTCACCCATCATACTCATCTCAAATTCACCTTGCATCAAATCACAAAAGTTAGAGCACATTTTCTCATTAGTTGCACCAAATAAAATATCGTCAACATAAACTTGCACAACTAAAAGATCATTCCATTCAAATTTCAAGAACAACGTTTTATCGATCACACCACGTTTAAATCCTTTTTCTAAAAGAAAATTTGAAAGTCTTTCATACCATGCTCTCGGAGCTTGTTTTAAACCATAAAGAACTTTATCAAGTTTAAAAACGTGATCGGAAAATTCCTTGTTCTCAAAACCTGGGGGTTGTTCCACAAAGACTTCTTCTTTCAAGTACCCATTTAAAAAAGCAGTTTTAACATCCATTTGGTACAAGTTGAAGTTTTTGTAGGCAGCAAAGGCAATTAAAGTTCTAATAGCTTCAAGGCGGGCTACTGGTGCAAAGGTCACATCATAATCAATACCTTCTTGTTGGTTGTAACCTTTGACCACTAGTCTAGCCTTGGTCCTTACAGTGTTGCCTTCATCATCTAATTTGTTCCCAAAGACCCATTTTGTTCCAATCACTGTATGATCGTTAGGTCTAGGTTCTAAATGCCACACTTTATTTCTTTCAAATTGATTTAACTCATCTTGTATTGCAATAATCCAATCGGGATCTTCCAATGCAGACAAGTAGTCACTAGGTTCCATTAAAGAAATAAAAGAATTAAAAGCACAAAAATTACGAATAGAAGAACGTGTCAATACTCCCTTAGAATAATCAATGATTATATTATCTATGGGATGTGAACTTCTATGCTTCCAATTTCTTGGAGTTGGTATTGTTCCTTGTTCAACTTGGAGTTGTTTCTCAGTTGGTGTTGAAGCATGTTCCTTAATTTCTTGTTGAGGTTCCAAAACATTTTCAGGAACATTACCTTTCTCAATCTCTACATTGGCTTGAGGTCTTACCAAACCAATTTCAAAGTCATCATCCTGCAAAGTCTGCACATTCTTTTCAAAGGCGTCAACTTCATCAAATATAACATGAATACTTTCTTCCATGCACATTTTTCTCTTATTGTACACCTTATATGCTTTGCTATGTGATGAATATCCTAGAAACACAGCTTCATCACTTCTAGGGTCAAACTTACCAAGGTTGTTCTTACCATTATTATGCACATAACATGTAATACCAAAGGTCCTAAAATATGCAATGTTCGGTTTTTTACCTTTGAACAACTCGTATGGAGTTTTCTTTAATATAGGTCTAACCATGGCACGATTCATAATATAACATGCAGTACTAACAGCTTCAGCCCAAAAGTTCCTAGTAAGACCACTAGAAATAATCATTGTTCTAGCCATATCTTCTAAGGTTCTATTTTTTCTCTCTACAACACCATTTTTTTGAGGTGTTCTGGGGGCTGAGAAATTATGATCTACTCCATGCTCATTACAAAAATTAATAAATTTAGAATTTTCAAACTCAGTACCATGATCAGATCTAATAGATAATAATTGATGATTAGATTGTTTCTGAACTCTTTTAATAAATATAAGAAACTCATCAAAACAATCTTCTTTCGAAGCAAGAAATAATATCCATGTAAATCTCGAATAATCATCAACAATAACAAAAACATACTTACTTCCACCTCTACTAGTAATATGTATTGGACCACATAAATCAACATGAATCAATTCTAGAGGTTTAGAATTACTTACCATATTCTTCGACTTAAACGAAGATCGAACATGTTTACCTTTTGCGCATGAATCACAGACTTGTTCCAATTCAAACTTACAGTTAGGTAGTCCAGTGACTAATTCTTGGGAACGAAGCTTATTCAACAAATTTAAATTAACATGTCCAAGTCTCTTATGCCACAATAAAGAATCAATCTCATTGACACTCATACAAGTCAAACTATTTTCCGAAATTGCATGTAAATCAGCCTTGTAAACATTATTGAAACGTTTCCCATGCAATAAAGTTTCACATGTACTTTCCTTCACAGCTTTACAAGAACGAGAATTAAATTCAACTTTGTTCCCCTATCACATAACTGGGAGATACTAAGTAAATTATATTTTAAACCATTGACTAAAAATACATTTTCAATAGCATGAGCTTGTGACTTACCAACTTTACCTACACCGACAATTTGGCCTTTCTTGTCGTCTCCAAAAGTCACAGAACCTCCTTCTAAGGCTTGTAGTGAGAGGAAATTATTGATGTCTCCTGCCATATGTCTTGAGCAACCACTATCCATAAACCATAGGTTGCTACCTCCCACTTTAGTCTGCAATATTAATCAATTTCTGATTTTAGGAACCCAAACTAGTTTGGGTCCTTTTAGGTTAGTAACATTATGCAATGAATCTTTTCTAACCCATACTTGTCTCACAATGGCATTGTTTCTTTCATAGGAACGTTTACGTAAGGAACAATCATAAATATAATGTCCAGTTAATCCACAATGCATGTAAATTCTATGTTCAGGTAGATCAACATATTTGGACTTCTTATACCAAACATTTTTCTTTTTGTTCACGAATCCTATCCCATTTTTGTTCGAGTTGCTAGATTGCTTAATCAACATATTAAAATATTGTTGTCCCTTAAATCAATTATCATTATCTTTAGCATTATTCCTAACCTCCTTTTCATATTTATTCAATTTGTTCCTAAGGGTAGAGTATTCCTTTCTTAGAGCATTGAGTTCCTTTCTAGTAGTCTCTAAGTCAGGGGAGTAGTCCTTAGTAAAAGTAGAAGGTTGGGATTCTGTAACAAAAGTAGTCTTGAATTTTTGTTTCTGTAATACAAGGGAACATTTCTTGGCTTGTTCCTCAAATTCTTTAGCCTTGCTGCTTAGGTTTTCTTTTTGTTCCTTTAAGGCGATGTTCTCAAGTTTAAGATCTAAGTTATCCTTTTCAAGAGTAGTCTTAACAAGTTCAAGTTCCTTAAGCTCATGATTTAATTTAACATAGTATTCTTGAGCATCAATCATAAACATATCAAGAATTTTACATAGCTTACTCTTTGAAAAATCATTCAACTTATCTCTAACTTTAGAG
This sequence comes from Tetragonia tetragonoides, assembly GCA_038025085.1. Taxonomy (NCBI): domain Eukaryota; kingdom Viridiplantae; phylum Streptophyta; class Magnoliopsida; order Caryophyllales; family Aizoaceae; genus Tetragonia; species Tetragonia tetragonoides. The sequence goes on from CM076147.1 coordinate 3,983,331, forward strand.
AACGTTACCTCGAGGCTTTCATCTTCATCACTGTCAGATTTAAAATTCGTTTGTGCCATCATTGCAAAAGTTGCTTCTATAGGGTCACGTTCCTCATCGTCATCTTCATCTTCATCTTCTTCGTTTCCCCATATTGCAACCATAGTCTTTTTGAGTTCCTTTCTTAAAGATGCCTTCTTCTTCTTCTTCTCGATTTTCCATAGTGGACAATCCTTAATCCAATGTCCTGGCTTTCTGCATTTATGATCATCAGTAGAAACTTGTTTATTACTAGAAGAAGGATTCTTACCTTTCGTGTAGTTTTTCTTAGAATTTTTGTTCCTGAAAAACTTTTTGAATTTTCGGGCAAATACTGCGAGTTCCTCCACATCTAGATCGGAATCACTATCATCATCGTCTTTGGCTTTAAGTGCTAGTCCTTTCTTCTTTGATGATTCATCGGAACGTTGGTCAAGTGATACCTCATGTGTAAGTAATGATCCCATCAACTGTTCTAAGGAATATGTAGATAGATCCTTTGATTCTTGAATTGCTGTCACTTTAATATCCCATCTAGGTGAAAGACTTCTTAACACCTTTCTGATTTGGTCCTCTATACTGTATGCTCTACCAAGTGTAGTTAGTTCATTAATAATAGTGGTAAAGTGAGTAAACATGTCTTTAATTGATTCACCATCTAACATAGCAAAAGCTTCATATTTTTGAACACGTAAATCAATTTTAGATTGTCTAACTTGGCTCGTTCCTTCGTGAGCAATATTAAGAGTATCCCAAATTTGTTTAGCAGTAGTACAAGCAGAAATTCTATTGAACTCATTTGGTCCTAAGGCACAATACAATAGACGCATAGCTTTAGCATTTTTCTCTACTTTTATGATATCTTGTTCAGACCATTCTTTTTCAAGTTTTAAACTTACCTTACCTTCTTTGTCAGTTTTGGTGATAGCAAATGGTCCATCTCTAGCAACTTGCCATACCTGATAATCTTCGGATATGAGATAGATTTGCATTTGGTTTTTCCACCAACTAAAGTTCTCACCATCAAAGTATGGTGGCCTGACAGTAGATTGACCTTCCCGGATGTGTTGTGGTACCGTGTCCATGATCGACATCTCTCCAAGCGTTAACCTGTACTTAAGAGAAACCCGCTCTGATACCAATTGTTAGTAGCACGGTAGAACACAAGAGGGGGGGGGGGGTGAATTGTGTTCTAAAACTTTTTGCGGAATTTAAACTATTTAGAACACTTGTTGTACTTTTAGGATTGTTACCAACTTTGAGGAACGTTTACTAAAACAAATAACAACGTTAGATAAAGTTAATAAACAAATAGAAGCAATAATGAAAGCACTCACGATTTTACATGGAAAACCCTTTGAAACTACAAAGGATGAAAACCACGGCCCGAAGGACTTTCAGTGACTACTTCTTCTCATTAATCAGTAGTACAACTCGATCAAACCGACTCTGGTTCAACCCAACTCACTCCAACCCAATTACTCTGATTGAAGTCACGAACTCGAACCCAATTACTCTGATTCAAGCCAAACGAACTTAGACCCAATTACTCTGATCTAAGCCTAACCCCTTGGACACTAATCCAAGCTATCCTTAACTCTAAGGAATATTGTTTACCTCTCAACCTCTCAAAAGCATAAGGTACAATTTAATTCTATAGCTCTTTTAGAAGTTGTTAATATGATCCTCTAATTACTTAGGCAAACTTTAGTGTTCTCTCAAAATATATCTCTCTGAAAATATGAACACTTAGGGGTTATAAAATCGCGAACTTGAAAAGATAGATAACTCCCCTTTATATAGGCAAATAGGTTTTCCGAAAATAAAACTGAAATTCGGATTTTTAATTCACCTAAAAATAATATCTTTGTAAATAATACTTTTTGAGCTCAAAGATATCAAAAATAAATATCCCAAAATATATATATCAAACCGGTAGGATTTTCAACACAATATTGACCAAATAATATCTTTTCTATCAAGATAATATATTACCAAATAATACACGAATTTCCACTAGGAAAGTATCTAATATTTTCGGTCACTATTTAGTATATAATAAAATTTGAAATATTTCCAAAATAAAATCCTCCCATATGTAAGAGATATATTTTCTATATAAAAGATCAATATATTCTCAAGTAAAAATATTATCTAGTAAATATAATCTTTTTACCAAAATAATAATCTTTTAGGAAATACTAAATGTACGTGTAAACTGTAGTCTCCCAATAGGTAACGTCTCACCTAAGGAATACTGCATAGTCACGTTTCTCAATATAAGAACGTTTCTCTCAAATCATTTATTTAGTTTGCCCAACTAATTAAGTAATCAAATTAAATTCATCTTTAAGAACTTTAACAAATAAACTCTAATGAATATAACCATTAAAATGTAGAGCTTCATAAGTCTTCAAGCTTGATTGTCATCTCCATTGTTATTTAGAAACTTTATGCTTCAACCTATCAATATGAACTAATCTATAAGCTTGCATAAACACATTAGTTACTTCAATATATTAAATCAATAGTTCAACTAACATGTATTATATTTTATTTAACTTAATTTAGTTTGTCATCATCAAAACAATCATGGTTCAACACTATCATCCAACAAATTAAGTGATCTTTTCTTCCAGTCAAGAAATCCAAGTATTCGAAAGGAGATATTCTGGAATTCGCCATGACAATTCCTACTACGACCCAAATTGGGTCTCCATTTTCGTTTTCAAGGTAATTTGGTTAATCGGTTATGTCTAATTTTTTTTCAAAAGTGAGCGTTAATTGCTAAATGGCGTGTTTATTTATTTATTTATTTATTTATTTATTATTATTTATCTTTTTTTTTTGATAAAAAAGGGCAATCTAAATTAAATTACGTTGAAACGTATATTGGGTGTAAGGTACCTAACAAATCCGCAGTGTACAGTGACATACAATCTTGTGGCGTAGAGTTAAATATTACAAGCTCATTACATCTGTTTGGCATTTGTTAAACAAAATGGGCCAAACCATTAGCCACAGAATTACACTCTCTAAAACAATGTGAGAGATGTACTTGATCCAGCGTCTGCATAATATTTTTACACTCCAAAATAATTGGAGTCCAAATATTTTGATGCGCTGTCTCTTGATTGAGGAGTTCCACAGCTTTCTTCAAATCAGACTCTACTAGTACTTTAGAGTACTTGTTAAGTTGGAGTAGTTGTAATCCTTCCTTGAGCGGCAGCAGCTCCGCCATTAAAACATCCTGGGCCTTTATCTTCTTGCCAAAACCAGTGACCCAGATCCCTTCATCTCCTCTTAGTACTCCTGCAATGCTTGCTGCTAAAGAATGTTTATCAAATGTAGCATCACAGTTTAATTTCTGCCAATGTGAAGAAGGAGTCTCCCACATAACCATAATTTTCTCTTTCTTTTTCCTTGGTTTATGAGGTTTCTCTGTTAAGGACCAATATTCCCAGATTTTTGCAATCACATTTTTTAACCACACATCAATTGGAGGGACAAATTTCTCAAAGATTGTGCCATTCCTGGCTTTTCAGATGTTCCAAATCAGAAAGGAAAAAACAGTAGGCCAAGGGAGAGATCTAAAGGAGTTAGGGGATTGGAGGTTTGATTGGAGCCAGTCATGAAGATTCATTAAGAAAAAGGTATCAGAGATATTAAACTATTTCCACATTTGAGATGTGCTATCACAATCTCTAAGAATATGTAAGATGTTCTCTATCCCAGACTGACAGATTGTACAAATCGGACTATGCAGCATTCCCCTCGCAGCCAAAGTAGCATTGTGAGCATTTTTGTCATACCAAGAGATCCACACAAAAAATCTTATTTTTGGAAGAGTACTTATTTTCCAAATCCATTCAATATCAACATCATCATGCATATTCTTGCACAGCAGGTCATATGCTCTCCTACTATCAAATTTGTCATTCTCAACCAGCATACAAGTGGGAAAATCAGTGAAATCAGAATTGGGGATAGGGATAGCATAGATAGCATTCAGCACATCATCAGAAAGTTGAAAGGATAACTTAGAGAGATCCCAACTCTGAGAAACAATGTAGCTGTCAACTTGCAAATCAGATTCATGTTTCATAAGAGTGCCATGTAAGATCTGTCTCAAAGGCCCTAAACCCACCCAATTATCAAACCAAAGTGAAGTGTGACAACCATTTCCTATAACCCATCTGACATGATCATTGAAGAAATCCCAGCCTTTTGTAATATTTTGCCAAATATGAGAGCCACTACTGTGAGCAAGGGGCTTCTTTCTATCTAGCACATATTTACTCATAAAAACCTTGCTAGCCAGATTATCTTTATCCTTCATCACCTTCCAGTTCAGTTTGGTCATGTGCACTTGGTTCATGATTCTATTGCTTCTAATACCTAGACCACCTCTGCCTCTAGGTTTAAAAACAACATTCTTATTGACAAGATGCAACTTTTTCTTATCCTTATCATCCCCCCATAAAAAGTTAACCACTATTTTATCCAAATCATCCAATAAAGCAGCTTGAAGCACCAAATTTTGCATATAATAGTTTGGAATGGAATTAAGTGTAGCATTAATTAAACACATTCTGCCAGCTCTAGACAGACTTTTGGTCTTCCATGCAGACAATTTGTTTTTAACTTTTTTTACAATGAAGTCCACCTTATTTAGGGAAGGTCTATGGGGAGGGAGGGGAAAACCCAAATAGACCCCTAAATCATTGCTTCTATTTACACTCATCCTATCTTCTGCCCACTCCATAAATTCAGGGTCTGTATTAGGAGAGAAATAAACTTTGCTCTTTTCATTATTAATTTTTTGGCCTGAAGCTTCACAGAAAACATCTAGAGTATCCAGAATACTCTCAACAGTATCTATATTAGCCTCTCCAAATACAATCAAATCATCAGCAAATAACAGATGAGAGATAGGCAATTTTTTCCTCCCCACCACCATAGGATCCCACTTGGAGTTAGCACATGCATCATGAATAAGTCTAGACATCATTTTCATACAGAGAATAAAAATGTAAGGGGAGAGAGGATCCCCTTGCCTAATCCCTTTAGATGGTTTAAACCAATCAGACATGTTACCATTCACTAACACAGAGGCAGTAGAGGTGGTAATGCAGTGCATGACAAGCTTAATGGTATGCTCATCAAAGTTAAAGAAGTGCAAACAATGATTTATGAAACTCTATTCCAATCTATCATACACTTTCTCTAAATCCACTTTTAATGCAAAGAACCCCTTTTGGCCTTTTTTATTTTTCATGGAATGCATGATTTCACTTGCAACAATGATATTCACATCAGTACCCCTACCTGGAATATAACTATTCTGGTATGGAGATATGAGTGAGTGCAGGTGGGGTTTAAGTCTACCCACAAGTATTTTTGTGATGCATTTATACACTGTATTACAAAGTCTATGGGTCTGAATTGCTTCACATAAATGGGATCATCTACTTTAGGGATTAGACTTATCAGGAAGTGATTAACAATTTCAGGAAAACAGCCATCTCTAAAAGCTGCCTGAATGAAAGGGATGAGATCCACACAAACTTGATCCCAACACTTTTGAAAGAAAATTGCATGTAAACCATCAGGTCCAGGTGATTTAAAGGGGCCAAGTTTGAAAATAGCATTTTTGATTTCACAGAAAGAAGGACAAAAAGCCAGATTTAATTTAGCACCATCTGAATTCACAAAATTCCCATCAGGTAGAGGAGCAGCAATCATTCAGTAGTGAATAAAGAAGAGAAAAATTTGACAATAAAATTGTTCAAGGCAGTAGGTTCAGTTATTTCATTACCTACATTATCAAATAGCCTATTAATTCTCGCTTTTTTCCTCCTTATTTTAACTTAATTATGGAAGAAAGAAGTGTTCCTGTCACCTTCGAAAATCCAGTTACAACGAGATTTCATCATCCAAAACATCTCTTCCTAGTCAAGAATATCATTTAGCTGATTGGATAATTCATTTTCAAGCTCAAACAGATACTGGGAACAGGGGGAGTTACACAGTCCTTTTTGTACACCATCAAGTGTAGCATATAACCATCTTTTTTTCTTAAAAATATTGCCAAAAATATTCTTGTTCCAACTGTCAGCTTCTAAGCCAAAATGCTTGATTTTTTGATGAAAAGGCAAAGTCACATTAACCCACTCATCATATACCAAATCTTCAAAACTAGGCTCCATCAACCACATAGGCTCAAAACGAAAGGGACGGTTACCTTTTGGAATAATGGTGGCATCAGAGTCCAGAAGAATTGGACAATGATCAGAGGAGAGGCAAGGTAAATGAGTTATTTGACTATTAGGGAAAAGGAAAATCCAATCCATGTTAGCTAAGCCACGGTCCAGCCTTTCAAAAATAGGATAGTCTCTTCTCTTATTTGACCAAGTATACTTTTGCCCCACAAAACCAAGATCAAATAAAGCACTGTCCCGAAGACACTCATTAAACATATTAACTCTATTCTTACTCAATGGGTTACCACCATATTTCTCTGACTGATTAAGCATATCATAATAATTACCCAAAGAAACCCACAGAATGTTAATATCTTCTGAAATAGTAACTAAATCATGCCACAACCTTTTCTTAACATGAATATCAGGCGATCCATATATAGTAGATAAAAAGAAGGTTGGGAAAGAAGCTACCTGCACCACGCCATGCACCCCCTGCTTATTTTTAAGCACTACTTCAAAACTCACTGAGTTGTTCCAAAGTAGCAAAACTCCCCCAGTAAAGCCTTCTGGCTCCATGAGCTCCCAGTTGGCAAATGGCAAAGCTTGAACAATATTCTGGGTATTATTTCGGCTAACACGCGTTTCAGTAATGATGCAGAGATCGGGATGGTGGGTATGGAAAAGATAAGAGAGGTTGTTACGGAAGGAAGGACGGGCAATGCCCCTTGCGTTCCAGGCCAAAATCTTCATATCACTGGGTTTTGAAAGTGGGTTTAATCTTTCGATTACTTTTTCTGAGACCTGGATTTTTGCTCTTTTTAGAGTTGAGGTCTCCCTTAGAGCCAACAATTTGAATAGATGGTAAGATCTCTCATTTGGTGTGTATATGTCCTTTCTTAGGATTAAGACTTGGAGATTTGAGTTTGGATTTTCCAGTTTAAACAATTGGAGAGCATTGCCAGAACTTCCCATTCCCAGTTTCACTTCCTTCTCCTTGATGGGACACAACTCCACATATGGGGGAAAGAGTAGAGGAGGGTCCATCACTGGCATCAACTCTCGAGGAAGATAGAGAGAGTCCTCGGGAGCCTGATGATCTTTCTTTAGCCACTACCAAATCAGAATTCTGACTACTTTTGGTAATCTGATCAAATCCGTGATAGAGGGGAAGTGAGCAGGTTCTATTAATCCCTCTTCGTTCAAAATCAGTAAATCCGCCCATGGGAGACGGGCTAGAAGGTTGGGAAACTGATGAGGCTTGAATTCCACAAATTTTTCCTGAAATCGAATGAAAATTTTCCTTCGAAGACAGTTGAACTCCGAATCTATGATTGGAGTCCCCTTGACAAAAGGAATTACAACTTTCTCCATTCGAATCACATGGGTTAGAGCTAGCCAGTTGAGAGGGTTTGGAGGTCGAGCAGGGTAGGGGTTATGGAGATGGATGGTTTATGGTGGAAGGTGGGGGATGATCAGTGGTGGTGATGGTGGTGGGCTCCAAGACGGAGAATCCCACGGCCGGGGAAGAGGGGAGTTAGGGGTTAAAGGAGAAGGAGGTTCCTCCGGAGTCGACTCCGGGGAGAAGGGACCCAGAGGTGGAGGTGTCTCCATTGAAGACTCCCACGGCGACATGAGTGGTGTGAGAAGAAGGCTTAGAGAGAGAGAGGGCGGTTGAGACTTTGGTTAAGAGGAGAGAGACTGGGTTAGAAGAAAGGGCTGGGGATATTTTAGGCTTAGGGTTTTGAGAGAAAACTGGAGACACAAACGGACTACCCATAGGAACCGGTTCGGGCCCTGGGTCCAATAAAGGAGCGGATCCACCCGGGCCATGAGAAATAGATCCACTAGAGGCAGGCCCATTTGAACTGGGCTTAGCCAAAGAAGGCCTCTGAGGTTCAAAGGAATCCAAAGACTGAAAACTCAAGTTTTTAGAATTGTTTTTCGCGCCTGTAACAATTGATTTACTTTTTGACATATCTTTCCTTTTCCAGGAAAACCTTGCACGCATCTTATGAAAATGGCCAGTTTTGACTCTGTTTTTCTTTCCTTTCCTAGCATTTCTAATAGGCACCTCTATCCATCCATTGGCACTGTCTTCAATACTTTGTTTGTCTTTTGTAGGCTCAGAACTTTTTCCCATCTTTTTCTGGGTTTTTCCAAGAATCTTATCAGTTGTCTCAGATTTTTCTTGACCTGGGGTTTTAGTAGTCAACGTTGCCGGAGAACTTTTCCGACCACACTCCGCCTTACCATGGCCTAGATTTGAGCACAGTTCAGAAACTTGAGGAAAGTATGGGATATCAATATGTTGCACTATGGTGCCAATACGAATGCTTTTTAGAGGAGGCTTGGTGATATCCATTTGAATGCAAATTCGTGCATACCTGGCTGCATTTTTTGTCGATCCTAGCATTAGATGCCTGGAAACCCGGTTCCCATAGTCTTGTGTAAAGTTGAGCTCCATTAATGGACCAAGGGCCTTCCACAACCACTTTCTGGAAGTCCGCCTCATTGCTGAATTCTGCTATGAAAAAGCCTTTACCTATGGGAATGATGTCGAATCTACCTTTAGGAACCCATAACCCATTTAATTTTCCAACAAGAAAATCTAAATCAAAAGATCTTCCTAACACTTTGCAAATCACTGAATTTAACCATGGTTGGCTTAAATCGATACATTCTTCCACAGTCAGTGGGATGAACAGAGTAGGGGACAAAGGGTCATTTGAGGGAGGTGGTGGAAGGCTCGCTGACGGGAGGGAAATTGGTTCTAGGTTGAGCCAAAAAGAGCCAGAGGAAGCTTGGGGATGGTGTATGGATTTTAGAAGTTTAGAACGGAAGGAGTTTGGGTGGACAGTTTGTGGAGGGGAAGGAATTTGCTTAACAGTGTTAACAGGGTTCGGGGGGGTGGAGGTGTGAGAAGGGTAGGATGTGTGGGGGTTGGTAGCAGAGGGGGTAGGGGTGAGAACGAAGAATCAGTGCCATCCGCCTGGGAGTCGCCGGAGCCGCCAGCTTTGCCAGGGGGAGGGGGCGAGCATGTCAGGGGAGGGGGGGATTCTCTCATCTCACAAAAACACTCTGTCACTTTCTCTCTCTACATTTTTTAAATTTCTATTTGGTTTAGGAGAAACTCCATTCTCCTTCTTTTGTTGTATTTATTATTATTTATCATGATTTGCAAAACAAAGAGCAAAAACTTTTTGCTGGAGACAAGGGCATTGTATAAAATGTGATGGTGAATGAGAGGTAAGATAGTTTAATCCAGAATTGTAATTGCATAGGTATGATACTAAATGGACTGAATATTATTGTCTTTAATTTTTATATATGTTAATGAATTTGAGGGGGGAAACTTTTATTCAATTTTCGAGTGCCACGCTGGTGGCCATTTGGACAGAAAAATGGGGTAAGGACTAATTTTGTACGCTTAAGAGAAATTGTCGTGGCAATTCGCTACACTCGAAACTTAAGGGGTTTGATTGCACTTGGGTTTGAAGTGTTGGGGTTATTTGCAACTTTGAAGAAAACCAAACTATCAGCAAGATTGCCATCTTTTCACACGATTTACGACCCGACTGATTACATCTTGGTCCAGTACTTGGGTCCAATTCTTACATCATAACATAGGTACGTAACCAATATACTTCATAAGAGTAGTTTGAGACTAATGTGACCATTATCACTAATAATAGTCACGCAAGGCAGCTCGTCTTGATCGCGGTCTTGTTATTGCTGCTTGGCTTGTAGAATTTGAGGATGCAGCCATTAAGCACCTCTCGGTGCTCCAATCAGATCACTGTCCAATTTTGATAAGCACTACAAGATTTCCCCTTCTTTCTTCTAGTACCAAACCATTCAGATCTCAAGCCGCTTGGCTCACTCATGACAGCTTTGGGGAAGTCCTGCGTAGTGCTTGGGACTCACCTGATCCGTTGCTTGAAAAATGTAGCTCATAAATTAAATGACTGGAACAAAGAAATATTCGGGAACATTTTTCGCAAGAAGAGATTTTTAATGGCTCGACTGCAATGCATCTCATTGTCCTTGTAATATCCTTAAGCGCGAAGCAGAACTTCGTAAGGAGTTAGATGACGTGGTTGACAAGAATAAATTAAATCAAGGTTGGGTGCTATCAAAGATGGAGATTATAACACTCGTTATTTCCATCTTAGCACCATTATCAGACGCAAGCATAATAAAATGTTTCTCTGCGAAACGCTGAAGGATAATAGCTTTGGGAAGCTGATCAAGTTTAAAAAAATGGTTCTTGACTATTTTCTGGACCTTTTTTTGTGAACCTCAGCCTGGTGTAGATCTAAATGACATGCCTCATGGTCACTTTCCGACTCTCTCTGTTACTGAATGGGATGATTTAGCCAGACCGTTTGCTGCAACTGTGGTTACTGCTTCAGTCATGTCCATGGGCCCGTACACAGCTCCCGGCCCCGATGGATTTAAGCTGTGTTTTACCAAAGAGACTGGAAATTGGTAGGTCTGAAGGTGATCAGTATGGTACTTGATGCTTTGGCTGGTCGTGAATATCCTGAACGTTGAACGAGACTTTTTTATTCTTTCTCCCTAAAGTTAACAATCCTGAAAAGGTGGCTCAATTGCGTCTTATTAGTCTTTGTAATGTTACCTACAAAATTGTTACAAAAGCTATAGTGAACCGACTTAAGGAGATACTTCCTACGTTGATCTCACCCACTCAATGCAGTTTTGTTAAGGAGACAAATAACTGACAACATCATCATTGTACAGCAAGTTCTGCACACATTGAGAAAGATAGCAGGGTACCAAAGGTTGCTTGATCATCAAGCTCGCCTCGAGAAGGCATATATATGTTCGATTGAAGTTGACTTTCATTAGAGATACCCTTATGGACATGAAGCAGTGCCGTACTCTTATTGCTTGGGAAGGTTGATAGGTTCGTCTCAGTTGTTGTTATCACAAAGCTAATAGGGCGGCAATTGGTTGGCGAATCAGGGAATTTCTTTGGCTGAACTCATCACCATTTTCACTGAACCACCAAGAGCCATGGAATTAAATAGCGGCCGCTACGCGACGCGACGGCCGCTATGTAAAGGATTTTGAGCTCGCCGCGACGTGTTTTACCGCGTTGCGAAGTTGAGAAGTCATTCACGCCGCGACAGCAGCGACAGCCGCTACGGCCGTTACATTACGCGAAAGCGGCGCTTTCTACCGTTACTTTTCCGATATGATCATTAAATTATTATCATTTTACTTTATAACTCTATTGTTAGTTTCTTTTAACTAATATTATCTATTTTATAATGAATTTGAATGCATATTATGTTCGAATTATGATGGTAAAGCAAAGATTCCAAAATGTAATTAGAAGTGTAAATATTCCTTTATGTGAGTCATTCACTCCGCGATTGCCGCGATTCGCTACGCGATACCCGCAACAGTACGTTTCCGCGATATCGCGACCGTTACCGCATTCGCGATCACGACCGCTATTTAATTCCCTGCCAAGAGCTCTACTCCATATCCTGTTTGAGGACGTGAGCGGCGTGTCTTGGCCACGAGTTGTGGCCCTTGTGGGTAGCAGTGCTTAGCATTTAGTTGCTTTCTTTTCTGTTTTTTTTAGCTTGTGTTTTTCCTCTGCTTTCTATTCTTCTATTTCAGTAGCTTTGTAATCTGGGGATTTTAATTCCCTTTAAAAAAATCACTAATAAAAACTTGAGAGCTATTAGAGGCCCTAAATGTTCAATTCACACGCATGATGTTTCATTATAGGAATGCAATCAATAATACACTGCATTTTAAAATTATATACTCCGTATATATCTTTAAAAGTGATATTAGTCATAAACGGATATATAAAACTTTCAAGAATCTCTATCAAAAAATAAATAAATAAATAAATAAACTTTCCAGAATCGCCATATTTATTTATGGGTACTTATTAGAGGCACTAATGCACTCTTAATTTTTTGGATATTCGCTCAGCACTCTTAAGGTCCCCTCAAGGTTTCTTACAACAAAAGAGTTACAAATGGTGAAAACGTCTCGAGTTTCGGGTGGTATTGATTGGGTAATTACTATTAAATTTTCAGAACATGTATAATAATGGTTTTATAACTCAGTTTTGATTGTTGGCATGTTTGATTTCTGTTATACTCCTGATTCTTTGAGTGTTTATACTAATGATGAGCTTTTTGGGGGTGTTCACAGTACAATATATCGATCGAGGAAGTTTTTGACAAACTGCAATGTAGCAAAGGTGGTCTCACTTCTGAGGCTGTGCAAGAAAGACTAGGCATTTTCGGTCCTAATGAGATGGCAGATGAAAGGGTATACATACTTCCTATTCTTTTCTGTTTTAATGCCTAGTATTCTTTTTTTTTTGGATGTACTAATACTTGCTGCAATTTTTATTTTATTTTATTTTTATGTTAGTGAAGCTCTTGTTGATAGATTGTCATCATGATCTTCTCCATTCATACTACTCTTTTCAAGCTTTATTTTTTTCCTTTTCTTTTTTGCCACCATCCCTTTGTCAAATTCTGCTGTTCTAGTTCGGTCTTTTCGTATCCAGTTATGCACACAAAAGAGTTATTAGTTGATTTTTAAATTTTTTTTCTCATGGTCATAAATTGTTTCTATTTTATGATCTGGTGTATTACAGAAGAACTATCTCTTGAAGTTTTTATATTTGATGTGTAATTCTCGAGAAGCAGCTACAATTATATTCGTTGCCACTGGATGGGTGAGTACATGGCGTTTGTGGATAAATATTTTTTTATAAATCAGAAGTGAATGTTTTCACTTGTTTGGATTTACATTACTTGCATTTTTGCAGGGCATGCATCCTATTTCGCTAGTCTTCGTTTATGTCATCGTTCTGCTTTTGGTGTTTCCATTAATCAGTGTTTTGGAAAAGAAGGGAAATACTGATCTCCTTTCCACCCTCATGAAAGATCTGGCTAGGAAAGGGAAGGTATAATGTTCGAGCACCAATTCTCTGTTGGTATTTAAGACATTTTGTGATTCAGTAACTATATGATCTACTAAAAAAGTTTTAAATCTTCTACTAATTTTGGGGTTGCTGGCTCCTGATCAGAAATATCAAATATGTAACTATGCTTTCAGTACCTTTGCAATTGTCATGTATCTTTAAGCTGAGCTTTATGCAGGTTTTGCGTGATAGGAGGTGGTGTAAAGAGTATGCTTCAGGTTTGGTTCCTGGGGATGTGATACGTTTTAAAGGTGGAGATATGATTCCAGCTGATGCTCGTTTACTTGAAGGAGATCCGTTAATAATTGAACACGTGAGTTGCAAAGTACTATTGTTGGTTATGTAACGCTCTTGTGTAGATCCACCGACTGAGATGAACATGGGCTATGCAGTCTGAATTAACAGGAGGATCCTTTCGAGTTTCTAAAAGAGCAGGGGATGCTGTCTACTCCGGATGTATTTGTGAACAAGGAGATTCTGTTGCTGTGGTTGTTGCGACTGGTGGTCGGGCTTCCTCTAGGAAGGCAGCTCGACTGTTTGATAACACCAACAAAGTCACATACTTGGATAAGGCAAGAATGAGTCATTGTTTTCCCCTAGTTCAATAGCTTATCGATATATCTTGTGGACCATGTCATCATTCTGTCGGTTTTGTTTTTCAGCTCTTGAATGCCATTATGATTTCATGTATAATCTTGACTGCTGTTGGAATTTTGGTGGAGATTATTGTCATGTACCCTATTCAGCACAGAACATTTCACATTGGGATTAACAATCTTCTAGTCCTCCTCGTTGGGGGAATTCCCGTTGCCGTTCGATCAATTGTATCATTTACAATTTCCACTGCTACCCCTAATCTTGGACGGAAGGTTTGTTTGTGCTTCTTGGATGTTCTGTAAGATAGTTCTTATATTTCACTGAGATGTCAGGATCTACTTGGTACCGGTTGCAGGGTGCTATCTTAAAGATAATGACTGCGATAAAGGAGATGGCAGACTTGGAGATGCTCTGCTGTGATACTTCTGGAACCTTGACATTGAACAAGCTCACAGTTGATAAGAATCTCATTGAGGTATGTCATTGAACAACCTATATTCTGCCTCATCTGAGGGCTCTTTCATTTGCTGCAAACGTCATTAAATTGCAAAACTTGGTAAAAATGTAATTCTTTCTCAGATGTTTGGTGAAGGAGTAGATGCAAATACCGTTGTTCTAATGGCAGCTCGAGCATGTGGAACTGAAAACCATGATGCAATAGATGCTACTATAGTGGGGATGTTGTCTGAACCAGAAGAGGTTATATTATATATTAATTGATAGTGTGTTTGCAATTTTCTTAAATTTATTTTTAAGATTTTTATATTAAGTTCATTTGATTGATTTCAGGCTTGGGCTGGTATTCAGGAAGTTCCTTCCCTATATGCTGATGCAACTGATAAACAAAAACCAATAACTTATACTGACAGAGATGGAAAGTTATATCAAGTCTGTAAAGGTGCTCCTCGTCAGGTATCTCTCACACAATAGTGGTGATCGTGGCTTTGATTTCTTCTTATCTAAATTTTTGCTACTGTTTTCTTAGATCTTAAATTTGGCACACAATAAGAAAGATATTGAGGGAAGAGTTTGTGCAATTACTGACAAGTTCATAGAACGAGGCTGGCATTTGTTAGCTGTTGCATACAAGGTATTATTCTGGCTGCATTCTTTAAATTTTTGTTGCTTTGTTGATCCCTAAATAAGTTCTTACAGGAAGTTACCGATGAGGTGAAAGAGAACCATGAGGGTGCATGGCAATTCATCGGTGTCATTCCACTTTTTAACACTCCCAGAAATGACAGTGCTGACATTGTAGCGAGGGCTTCAAATCTTGGTATTAATGTCAGAGTGATTACAGGTTTGTGTGAACAAACTATTCTTTTCTGTTGTATTAGTAATACACTAGCATGAATATGGATGTTGAAATTTGCATATGTTGATGTTAATTCTCCTTTTACTTTTAGTATATAGTTTAATATCTTAGAATCTCTTTCAGGTGACCAACTGGTAATAGCAAAAGAAACACTTCGTTGCTTGGGCATGGTAACCAATATCTATCCTGTGTCTTCTTTGCTTGGCAGAAGCATGAATGAATCAGTTTCCACTTTACCTATTGATGACCTGCTTGAAAATGCGGATGGATTTGCTGATGTTTCCTCTGGTACAGTCTTGTTATCTACTTGCTTCTTTTATCTCTAGTAACTTAGGTAGTATCGAAGAAGGTGAAACGTTATTTATTGTGGATATTTAACTATGTATATAATTTGTTCTACTCTCAGTATACTTATCTATCATCATGTACATTTTCCTTCAGAACACCGGCATGAAATTGTCAAACGCTTGCAAGCCAGGAAACATATATGCGCTATGACTGGTCATGAAGCTACTGATGCCCCTGCTCTGAAGAAAGCTGATATCGGAATAGCTGTGGCAAATGCAACTGATGTAGCTCGTAGAGCTTCTGATATTGTCCTCACTGAGCATGGTCTTAATATTATCATCAAAACTGTGTTAACCTGCCGAAAGATTTCGCAGAGAATCAAAGATTACCTTGTGAGTTACCTGCGAATATCATTCGAGCACATTATTTTGCAAGTACTAGTTTTCATCACTGGATGTTTATCTCATGTCTTTCAATTAATGTATTTTGTGCTTTATAGGTTTCTTTCCTTTTTTTTTTTTTTTATATTAATTTTTTGGGGATTTTCAGATTCATACAGTTTCAGTCACAATCCATACAGTTGTAAGTGATTATTCTTATATTATCTCAATATTAACCTCATTGGATATTTTTTCGAGCTCTTTTCCTCACCCCTTTCCTTCGTCTTCTTGGGTTACAGATAAGTTTCATGCTGCTGGCTCTGATATGGAGATTTGATTTTCCACCCTTAATGATGCTTCTCATTGTTGGCTTCAATGATTGTGTGTCAGACAATGCTCAATTGCTCATATACTGTCTACACGTCATTGATTTTATAACAACTTTATGTGGATAATTGTTGAAGGGCGGCCTTTAACAAAGACCCCCATTGTTGCTTCACAGGTCTGAGTTTCACTTATGCATCCTATAAAGTAAAATGTTCGTCCACAGCTGACCGATGGGGGCTGGCTGAGATACTGATAACTGGTTTGGTTCTCGGTAGTTACTTAGCTTTGACGACTGTCCTATTTTTCTGGACTGCATATGAGACGGATTTCTTCCAGGTATGAAGATCTGTTTTGTCAATTACTCAATTACTTAACCAAAGTCGTGGAATTGGCATTGATCTGCTCTAGTTTACTTGATGCCACTAAAAACTTGACACTGACAAAAAAAAAAAAAAAAAAAAAAAAAAGAAACTCTGAAAGCTGAAGTATAATTTGATTGCTTGTTGACTTTCTGCAATTCTGCCAGAGGGTATTTGGAGTGGCAAGTTTTGAGAAAACGTCTCATACGGACTACGAAAAGCTTGCATCTGCTGTGTATCTTCAAGTTAGCATAAGTAGTCAAGGTCTGATATTTGTTACATAAATTGTTCATACCTCTGTTCATCATCAAGGCATTTATGCCCTATATGTTAGGCAAAAGGTATGGATTTCATAATGTCATTGATGTGGTGCAATTGGTCTACTAGTTTTCTTGCTGCGATTTTCCGGTTTTTCATTTTATCCTTTTTTGGGTATGGTTTCAGGTTGTCTGTACCAAGAGAAAAGACATTGAGAAGAGAAATTATGAGTTTCAACTGACTTGTACACACAACTCTTGATGGATTCCAAGTTTCCAACCAGTCAACACAAAAGCTTAGAGCATGTTTAACTCCGATCCTATGAGGCCCAGAGAGCTTCTGTTTCTGTTTCTGTTTCTGGCCCAGAGTTCATCAGCAATATGAAAATGAGAAAACAGCTTCCGTTTCTGTCTCTGTTTTCTGTTCCTGCTAAATTTCTCAACAGATTCACGGCACCATCTTGAATGCTGCTTGTAAATATGATGGCTAAGCCAAAACAACATCTGATCTGAGCATTTATATGAGTTCATTCACATTGCTATCTTATTTTTAATTCTCCCTAGCTTTCAATATATCATCGTGGTTGCAATGGTTAATCTTGCTGTAATTAAGCTCTTTAATTAACCATGACAATCCTCGATCATCTAATGCAATATAATAGTTCAAGATGAACTTATGAAGCAAATATAATGTTCAGAAACCCCCTGGACCAGACATAAATTTCAGATTTAGAAACAATCACAAACGAACTGTATGTAGTTCAGTTTATGTATACAATTCATCAGTCCTTGCCAACGTGAAGTATGACAGATAATGCACTAAAAGCCATCAATATAGTTGAGTTAAATTCACAAACTTGAACCATAAAACAATTACTAGTGCTGCTTATTATTCCACACAACAGAGAAGCCTATATTTGATTAAATACATATAATCTTATAGATACTCAGCCAATTATTATAATCACTCTGAAATTTTGCTTCATATATACTGTATATGGTATGCATGTATAATGATGTATTGGATATAACTAAGGTAGTAAACAGATATCAAGGGCACTTGTGGCGGCCGCCATGGGTGGTCATGGTGGCGTAGCAAGGGCAAACATCTTCGTTACCGGCGGTTCCGGGAGGGACACACTGGCAGCGGGCACAACAGGTTCCACATGCCCTTGTGCAAATCTTGTACCTTGATGACTCGCTACACCTTGCTGCACAAGCTGCTCCACAGTCTGCACACATACACTGTTTAGTTTAATTGATTTAATTTGTGCATTAATATGAAGCATTTACCAATAATTGAATTTCTTAGGTAAATGTTCAAAATAGATGGTTATATTATATATATATATATATATATATATATATATATATATGGCAAATACAAGAAATTAAGGAGAAGCATATATATCACAAGCATGCATTTACCAATGTTCTCTCTTCCATAATAAGCACCAGTAGAGTTTACCTGTTGATCATCCCAGCAACAAATAATATGTTAGTATACTAATAATTTACAATGTAGGTATATATAATAACATTGTTATAATTATATACTTCCTTGATTTATATATCTATCAGGAAACAATAGTAATCTTTTTTAAAATAATATTGATCGATGTTGAAGAACAAAATAACTACTTGAGTCTTGGAAACACAAAATCGACTAACCAGATGATCGTCAGCTTGGACGAGTTGAAGAACAAAGAGTAGTGAGACGATAATTAGAAGCGAATAAGAAAGAACTAAATTATTCTTGGAAACAGCCATTGAAGCTAGCTTTTTTTTGCTCTTGGAATAATTAGAGTACTGTCTTAGATATGAAATGCGACAAGTGATGAATGGCACTGGCAGTATTTATAAGGGTGAGGCTTGAAGCTAGCTAGGGCCTAGGGGTAATGCTAGGCTTACACAATGTGTACTATATACAAACATGTCTTGTGTTTATCTCTCTCCTCTCTTCTACCCCCGACTACCCCCAGCATGAAATCCAAAGGGGCCCAAGGGGAAGGAGCTAAGAGATAGACACACAGACATGTTTGTGTATACTACACCAAGTGTAATTCAATCAGGGTCCGCTAGCTAGAGAGTTGGGGATCTGATTAGTACTATAATAGTACTCGATCGTACAATATATTATGTGTCCTTTTGCAAGTTCTTATTAGTGAGTGCAACGTCAACTTGCATTATTAATTGACTTAAAATGAATACAAGGAGCTGATGATATTAAATTGGCACACTAGATTTCGATCGATTCTCTTCAAACATATCTAACTTCTAAGGGTTGTGTGTTGTGTCAAATCCATGTTTGTGATCTACCAAATCGTACATATGCCAGCTAATTTAGGAGGTAAAACCTCTAGGATGATTTCTCACATACACATACACATACACATACACATACACATACACATACACAAGCGCGCGAAGTTATACAAGTATTGTTGTTAACAAGTAATAGTGTATTGTTTGCACCAAAAAAAAAAAAAAAAAAAACAAACAAGTAGTGTATTGTGGTGAAACTTTTAATTTTTGTGTAATGTAGTACTATTTCCTTCCCGAATTTGGCATTCACGTTTGATTTTTAATGTCAATTACTCCGGCCGCTGGTTTATATCATAATAATATGTTGTAATTAAAAGCTAAAAAAAAATATTATTATCGGCAAAAAGAGTTATTCAAGACAAATCCAACCATGTAAATGTTTATGTTGTTGATAATATAGTGGTTAATGACTTAATGTTGACCTTAAAAGTCAAACATGACTAGCAATTTCGGATGAGGAAAAACTTATTAATTAGCAAAAAAAAAAAAATTATGGTTTTTCAAATTTCTGACATCAGGCTACGATCAAACAACTCACTTGTGTAACTAATTTTTAACTTCTAGTTATATGCTTACTACCACATGCAAATTCTACGGGATATTATAGGAAGAATTTGCCACTATCTACTTTTGTTAAGAGTATAATTTACATGTGAGTGTTCCACATTAAAAGAATTAGAGAAAGTTGGATTGTATATAAATTAGTGGGTTATTACTCCACCTAACATTAATTGATTTTAGAATGGAACTCCACTAAACTTGTGTGCGTTCTACTCTCCTCCATATGTGCGCCTGCAGGCGGTAAGCCCATGGAAGATTTAATAACTTTGTTTGCATTTGCTAAAGAAGCTAGAGAGTTGGTATAAATGCAACTTAATGATTCCTAAACAGCTAATTCAAGGTAGGAATAAACCATGCAAGCCAGCTGGATTTGAAAGAAAAAAAGTTAGATTTCTCAAAAGAAGGTGTGCTTATTCATGGATGTACTACAATGATCTATGTTTGTAGTAAACAAAGTGATCTATCTTTATCTGCAATATTAACAAGTGGAATGGGCCCTTGGTTTATGACTTATGAGTATCCTTCTCCTTATTTTTAATTTTAAGTTAGTGTCTTTAAGGTAAGGACAAGTACCCATGAACCTAATCCACCCGAGCTCATCTTTTTCTAAATTTGAGTGAACTACTTATTTATATTCTAGATCCCAACATACATTCCCTACTTTATAATTATGTACCTACTACTTCAGTTTCTTGAACTCTAAGCAATAATGAGCTAGCTAGGTGTTTGGTTAATTAGACTAAAGGGAAACTACAGAAAAAAGAAATGTATATGTTGGAGCCTTGGAGGGCATAAATGTTATCATGGGTAGGCAGGGTACCACTTCCAGAGAGTATCGGATAAAATAATCATCAAGAAAGAGGATAATTGTCTAAAAATTAAATTTTCAATACAAGCACAGAAAACATTTGGACATCGAAATTTATTCAATGCACACACTTTAAGTAATAACTGAAAGTTCCTCGCATAAAAAAAAATGTATATAAGAGAAACATTAATTTACGAAAATATGATAGCATTAACAAATTAATTAAGCTCATCATGAAAGGCTTAAAATTAGGAAGCAAGTTGCGGGCATCCCTGCTATATTAATTTAATTAGATTTTGTGCCCGTGCGATGCACGGGTTCTTGTTCATCATCCTCTATTATTAGAATCAATATAATATAATTTTTTAATCACATCAATATATAAAGTTGAATAATAGGAGTAGCAAGGAACAATAATAATCTTTTTCACACATTTAACAAAGAAATTACATTTTAGTGAATAAATAATATACATTTTTTAGGATAATAAATATAATAATTATGTTACTTTTTTTATTAAAATAAAATAAAAGTATTTTTGATTTCTTTTTAATCACCCATGTATTTATGACTATTTATTATTTATTCAATGCCATCTTAGTGAGAACTCAATTATACATATAGATTTCGTGCCCGTGCAATGCACGGGTTCTTGTTTATTATCCTCCGTTATTAGAATCAATATAATAATAAAAAATTTAATCACATCAATATATAAAATTGAATAATAGGAGTCTAGGAAGGAACAATAATAATTTTTTTATCAAGGAAAAAAACTCTTTTAACAAAGTATTTTTTTTAGTGAATATATAATATTTTTTAGGATAATAAATATAATAATTATGTTACTTATTTTTGTTAAAATAAAGTCAAAATATTTTTAGTTTCTTTTTAATCACACATGCATTTATGACTATTTATTAAGTATTCAATGCGACCTTGGTGAGAACTCAATTATATATATATATATATATATATATATATATATATATATATATATATATATATATATATATATATATATATATATATATATATATATATATATATATATATATATATATATATAATATTTTTTTTAATCAAATCAATATACAATATAAAGTTTAATAATAAGAGTAGCAAGGAACAATAACAATCTTTTAATCAACAAAAAAAATACATTTAACAAAGAAATTACAATTTTAGTGAATGTGTAATATATTTTTTTTAGAATAATAAATATAATACTTATGTTACTTATTTTTTATTAAAATAAAATAAAACTATTTTTAATTTCTTTTTAATCATCATGCATTTATGGATATTTATTACCTATTCAATGCTTGGTGAGAACTCAATCCGTGCGATGCACGGGTTCTTATTTATCATGCACACTCTGTTATTAGAAGAAATATGATAAAATATTTTAATCATATCAATATATAAAGTTGAATAATAGGAGTAGCAAAGAACAATAATAATCTTTTTATCAAAAAAAAAAACATTTTTAACAAAGAAATTACAATTTTAGTGAATTTATAAAAAAAAAATTAGAATAATAAATATAATACTTATGTTACTTATTTCTTATTAAAAGTAAAATAAAACTATATTTAGCTTCTTTTTAATCACCCATGCATTTATGGCTATTTATTACTTATTCAATGCTTGGGTGCTCGTGCGATGCATGAGTTCTTATTTTCATACTCTGTTATTAGAATAAAAATAATAATAAAAATTTAATCATATCAATATATAAAGTTGAATAATAGGAGTAGCAAATGAATAATAATAATCTTTTTATTAGCAAAAAAACACATTATAAAAAAAATACATTTTTAGTGAAATATTTACTTTTTTAGAATATATAAATATAATACTTATGTTACTTTTTTTTATTAAAATTAAATAAAAGTATTTTTGATTTCTTTTTAAGCACCCATGCATTTATGACTATTTATTACCTATTCAATGCCACCTTGGTGAGAACTCAATTATACCTGTATATATTGGTATTGATAAATATAATACTTATGTTACTTATTTTTTATTAAAATAAAATATTTTTAACTTCTTTTTAATCACCTATGTATTTATGACTATTTATTACCTATTCAATGCTTGGTGAGAACTCAATTTTACATATATATATTGATAAGTGTAAGCATTGATAGAGCCTTTGAAAATAGATTTTATGGATGATATAACATGCATGTAGGTTTAAAAATTGCATTGAAAATAGATTTAAAAATTGATATAACACGTAGGATCTAAAATTGCCATATTTACAAGTGCTACAATGTTTATTGGCTTAAACACATTTTGAAGATATACTGAACTTTGTGCCTTATCCGAACCAAAAATAAAAGCCCCTGCGCTACTAACATATTACCAATTTGTCCAATTAAAATAAATTAAGTTTTTTTTTTTTTCTGGTTTTGTAACTACTCCAACTAGCTAGCTAGCTCGTGATCGAGAAAGCTAAGGTATATACCATGGGAAAGTTTGGAAAAGGGTGGCGATGAGAATGAGATGGTGATATCGAACAAAAAAAAGAGAAAAAGAAAAAAACAAAAAGAAGTTAAGGTTATATTATATGCCAGCTGTCGTTGGAGATATATGCCAATAATGCCACTAGTGTTAGTGCTGAACAGCTTGCTTAACGCTGTGATGGTGTGTTGCTTTTAACACTACTACTTAAATGTGAAGCCAAATGCCCATGCAAAATTTCGGCTTTGTCATTGTCGAACCCAAAAGTAATACTTAGCCTGATTTGCATTGTGTAGTACGGAGTATCAACTTATTGGTTACTCGAACTTCTTTTTCCAATTGGAGCTGCCCACGACAGGGAGCTATAAATTGTGTTTGAGCTTAAATTATTAGTTCAACAATATATACGACTCCACTTAATTAGATAGCGGGTGCGTTTAAGCTAAGATTCTTTATGTGATTATTGAGAAGATAAATGTTGTTGGACGATGAATATAAAAAAGCGTCTTACGGCGAGACTGAAAGTGACCCAATTAACTGTAAATTAGTCAAAACTTGCTCATTATAATTTTGATTATTTCATTATAGGTTAAAGGGATAGTAAGGTAGAGCGGGTCGGCCCAATAGGCTTAGCCCGTTCAGCCCTTAAATAGACGTGCTTGAAATTGACGATGTTTCGGTGATTTATAAGGACCCGACCTGTTATTCTGGTCCAAATCCGCTTGTCGGACAATCTCCTAATAAGCCAAAAATCTTTTGAAGCACGGCCCACGCACGTTCGCCCCAAATCCACTTTGAACAGCTTTATAGTACAAAAATATGTGTGGACTTAGTCCATGGTAGACCAATACTCCAATAGTCTAAATCTTTTTAAATATACCAGCCTTCATATTCCTAAATATTTTTACTAATATACTTTGGTCCACGGTGGACTAAATCCGCACAAGACATGCTAGCTCTACCGTCAAGCGTAGAATTGCATGAACTTTTGTCAATATAGTCTTCTATTATCTAGACTATTTTTTCCTTCTAAACTTACCACTTATGTACTTTATCATTACTTAAGACTTAAGAGGAGTTGTGTCTTTTGCTTATAGATTTGTAATCCTATAAATGTACACCCTTTAAATTGGGCTTTTATTTCTTCTTGTTTCCAAACTTCTTACAAGGACAGTAGAACACATGAGCTAATTAATTAACTTAACCTTTTTGCGCTTGAATGTGAGCAGCATAGCTTAATAAACTCGCCACTAACTTAAATTTCAGAATGGTAATACCCTAAATAATTAAGAGAAATAAGTTTTTTGATCAATATGCCATTATTAACAAGCGTCATTTGTCCCCTAATAGAAAGCGTCGTTTACTCATTATTTTTAACCGTGCATGTGAAATTTGAGTTGAAGGAGTAGCTTATGAGAAATTATTATAAACTCTCGCTATTACCACTTTTTGGAGTATATTTGAGTAAGCTCCACTTTTTATTTTACGAAAAGCGGGAATATTATTGATCTTGAATCATATAATAATCTCTTGTTGTTTTATAGTTAAAAAAAGAAAAACATACATAACGCCTTTTTTGTGTGTAGAGCTCACATCGTACACTTTTATTTTATTCATCATCCACAATAATAAACAAACGACAACAACCTTTTTATTCATAACTTATCATCCACAAGAAAATGTATAATAATCAAATATTCCATATACATAACAACAAGACTTAAAATAGGATCATTTCATAAGTACGGAATAAAATTAAAACATGGGGCAATTGGGTTTTTGTAAACTTGTTATCTTGTTTATTAAGGGCACTTGCGTTTGCCACCGTGAGTGGTTTGGCTGTAGTAGCAAGGGCACATTTCTTGGTTACCGGAAGTACCCGGTGGAACACAGCCACAACGAGAACAGCAGGTTCCACAAGCTCTCTTGCATAGGTTTGGCCTGCTTGATAACTGGCACCTGGCAGCACATGCTGCTCCACAATCTGCACAATTAAATAAATGGACATCATAATTATTATTGAATTAATAAGATTATTGGAGTTAATATATAATAACATTGAGATTGTTAGATATATATTTATTTAGAAATATTATTTAATCAGATGACTTTTTACGAATAAATAAATTCTCTTTTCTTCAAAATTAATAATATTGAGATTATTATGTATCATCAATTTAATTAATACTCTACTAATAATATTGAGATTGCTACGTATCATATACGGAGTATATATGATTACTACTTACTTATTCCTAGGAGAGACCTCTTTGGACCACTGTTGCTGTCAATCTGCACGTCAAACAACAATTAAAAGTAAATTATTGGACAAATAGCTAATTATGAATCGAAATGTTAGTACTGGAGCTCAATTCACAAGGTCATGATTTTGTATAACATCGTTTTATAGTAAAATAATTAAAAATATCTCTGTTATTAAAAATTAAAGTAATAACAAAAAATGTTTTAAACAAGTTTTTGTATAATTTTATATGTTTTTGAAAAAAAATAATACTTTTGTTCAAAATATAACTATATACTGGTGGTGAGTTTTTTTGTAAAAAAAAAAAAAAAAAAAAAAAAAACGCATAAGTCTCTTATTTTAATTTTAGAAAGTTTATTTGTCATAGTGGTTCGAAAATGAAATTTGTAAATATTATATACAATGTATTTTTAGAAGTCATGACTGAAAAATTGATACAAATGGCAAGTCAAATATACTAGGTAGTCTCGAACTCTCAAGGTTTAAATTTGGGACCTCTAAGTAAACGAGCAAATGCTCTTAGTAAAACATAATAAATATATCTTACCAAATCCTGTGCTTCAACAGCTTGAAGGACGAGAAGAGAGAGAAGAAAAGCAGCAATCAAAGGCTTACAGACTGCCATGGCTATGGAAGCTTTAGAGAAATGGATGATTACAAGTTAATTAGCTGAATTCTTGGTTTGTGATGAAGAGAGGCCAAACTTAATGGGGGTATTTATAGGAGCTGAAAAGAGGGAAGTGTAGGATTAAAGATAGACTGTCATATATGATGACAAAGAGACGAGGAAATAAAGAAAAATATGTGCGTGTCTTTTGAGTGGTGAAAAGAAAAAGGCAACATACATGTATGTCCTATCATTGTTTTACTGTATGTGTGTTTTGTTTTGATAGTTTTCTAGGAGGTTCTTAACGAAAGGTGCCTACCAACTTCTCTCTTTGTAGAAAATAATTTAAAGTTAATAGTTTTATATGTGTGGTAGAAAGCAGTCAACGCCTAGCTAATAAGATGCTTGCTCAATCATCAAGCCTTAAAGATATATGCTTGGCTTTAGAATTTACTATGGTTGTAGTTAGAGATGACACTGCGCATGGTTAGCACGAGTCACAATACGATCGATCACGTTTTTTATACGGCACGGAGGAAGCATGTCACGAGCACGGACACAAATGATTAGGTCTAGGACTATGCACATGCCTTGATTTTGTAAAGAAAGCAAAGTGGAGCACGGTCAGGCACGACACGACACAACATGACACTGGTGAAAATTTTAATATTATTTGAAAAAAGCATAGGCACGACACGACACAACCACGGGCATGACCTAGTCCTACCTTTTGAAAAAGCAGGCACGACACGAAGCATGACAACTATAAGCATGGCACGACACGACAATGTTAGAAAGTACGAAGGCACGACCCAAGCATGGCACGAAGTCATCTTTAGTTCTCGGGATAGCAAGATAGTCCAAATTCGAATTGTTCAGATGAAAAGGCCCGATTCAAATCAGATTAAAAATAATTCGACTCCAAATTTGATAGATATGAACTCTGAATATGACTCGACCCGAATCTGAACAATTTCTATGAAAAGACCAGCGATTTAAATTAGCTTAAAATATAATTAAACGTCAAATTAAATTCGATGGATATAGACTCTGAATATGACCTAATCTGATTACAATCCAATGCCGGTCAAATAATGTACTAGGGGCTCGTTTACTTGAATGTAATGGTGATTACAATGTAGTGTCCTATTTTATAGGGTAGATGTGGGTTGAAAAAGAAATGAGAGGGAGGAGAAATATGGAAATAGTGAATTTCATTACAACATTCATTGTAATCACAATTGTTCTACTTTAGAACATGTAAAGATGATTACATTGGATGATGTAATCAAGTTCCCAAATCTCATCTTTCTCCTCCCCCTCCTTTCTTTTCTACCCATATTTACTCAATAAAATGATAAATTACATTATAATCATCATTACTTATAAGTAAACGCCACCTAGTAGTTTAATTTCCCTCCCTTGCTTGAAAGAACTTTGTTTGCTTAATGAGTATTGGTTTTGTAACTTCATAGATCACCTCTAACCTTAAGGGTGCTTCATGCGTTTCTCTTGATTCAAGTTATCTCATCTCACAAAACTTTTGGATAAAGTATATTTGTAAATGAAACTTGAAGTTACAAGGTAAAAGTGTAACAGTAACTATTTGTTACGTAGGATCCTGAGACATCCTTTTGAGTCTTTTTTTAGTCTTCCAAAAGGAGGAAAAAAATAATCTAAGTTTACATTTTTAGCAAAAGTTTACTCGATTTTATTTACTATTCAAATGTAATGACATTGTTAGGTAGTTCTTTATATATAAATACATCAGGAATCTATAAGACAGCCTCTTGGATTTTGCTTTGATGCTCTTTTGAAGTTGCTTTCCATTGGGTTAAAACCAATTGAGTAACAAAAGTGACCTTATTGTTTGTTGATGCAACATGACAGCTAGCATCTAACTAATGCATGAGAGTGTCGCCTGTGAATTTAGAAATGTATATAGGGAAACATAAAATTAGATGAGTAGTATTCTCTTCGTTTCAATTTATTTGTAATTTTTTATAAATCACGATAATTAGGAGTCACAAATATGAGAACAGACATACATTTTTACTTAATTATTCTACTCTTAGGAGCATGTACTCTCTATTAACATTTTCTTTTTTTTTTTGAAGTAAGAACCGCCAAGCCGCGGTATCAAATTTCTATTAACTGAGATAAGTCCGACATCACTACAGTTGCTATGTTACTAGGTAGCTCCGAATTCCAAAAGCGATAATCTACTTCCCAGGGATGCACATGTGCAAGCTCATGGGCTACTTTATTTCCTTCCCTACGAACAAAAGACCAAGAAACTGACTCAAAACGGGTTTGTAACGCTAAAATATCATCAATAATTAAATGAATTAGACTCGATTCTACGCTTCCTGCTTTCAAAGCAGAGACAATCACTGAATTATCAGATTCCAAAATGACCTCAAAACCATGGGTAATAGCTAGCTTCAAACCAAAGTAAACTGCTTTTGCCTCAGCAAGTCCGACCTCCCAACCGACTTCAAAATTCAAAGTTGCACACATTTGAACTACCCCACCTTCGTCTCGGCCAACTACACCAATACTGGTACCTGTATCACCATGCTTCCCCACATCCACGTTCAGCTTGATCCAGCCAGAGGGTGGCGCAGACCACTGAACATGTGCGCTGGGGGGACGGCTTGGTTGCTTCGGCACATGTTCGCCAATTTCTTGCAATAGCTTATCAACGTAGACCATGATGTCCGACGGGGCTTGAAGGAGGCCCTCAAAAAGTCACTTGTTTCTTGTACCCCAGATCGCCCAAGCCGTAGTAATAAATCTTGCAAATTCCTCTTGCTCTAGTTCTAACCTCACCAATTCCACCCAATCTTTCACACATCTCCCTGTAGCAATATCTAGGACGTCCATCCCACTAGCCTCCCAAATGGACTCAGCTAGCGGGCACGAGCGCAGGGCATGAAGGCCGCAGTCACGCGGCCCCCCACACACACCACAGTCTTCCTCAATGTGGGGGATGCGTCTATGGAGACCGACCTTGGTCGGTAAGGCATCATGGCACGCACACCAAGCAAAGATCTTCACCCGAGGTAGAGTATCGATGTTCCAAATCTTATTCCACAACTGGTTGTCAACTCTAGAAGAAGAAGCTTCCTCCTCCTCAAGCCGAGCACTCATAATACCATTGTAAGCACTTCGAACTGAATATTCACCCTTCTTTTCCCATTTCCAAAATGTCGTGTCTTGTGGGAGGCGGGGACTAATGGGTAAAGCAAGGATTCGCTCCACGTCAATTGGAAGGAACGTGTTGCGAAGCTTGTTTACATCCCAACTGCTAGTGGCGTGGTCAATAAACTCTGTCACCCGCATCTCCAAGCTATGTGACCCTTGAGGAGTGATAATCTTCCCAGCCCCGAGGCTCGTGACCCACGGATCGTGCCACACCCGAATGCTAGTTCCATTCCCTACTCTCCACGACATACCTTTTTTAATGACCCACTTCAATTCCCAAATTCCTCGTCAAGTATAGCTAGGATTGGTACCAAGTGGAGCATCCAAAAAGTTCCCATTTGGGAAATATTTCGCTTGAAGCATTTGTCCCAATAAACCATTGTCACCTTTAAAGAGACGCCACGCTTGCTTACCCAGCAGAGCCCAGTTGAACATTTTTAAGTAACGAAAACCGAGGCCACCCATACTCTTCGGCTTGCAAAGTTTACTCCAGCTCAACCAATGAATTTTCCTCTCGCTATTTTTTTGCCCCCGGAAGAATTGAGCTATCATTGACTTAACCTCATTGCGAAAATTCGCTGCTAATTTGTACACACTCATCACATAGGTCGGGACAGATTGGGCCACTGCCTTTATCATAACTTTCCTTCCTGGTTTAGATAGCAACAAACCTTTCCACCCTTGAAGTTTTTTCCATAATCTCTCCTTCAACGGGTCACAAATCTTTTTTTTCGATCTCCCCACTGTAGTTGGAAGGCCAAGATATTTATCATGAGAATCAACCTCCTCAACCGCCAATATATCTCTGATACGAAGCCTTAGCAGAGTGCGAACTCCTTTGCTAAAGCTCACTTTTGATTTCTCAAAGCTCACTTTTTGCTCCGAGGCTCCCTCGTACAAATTCAAGATCTCCTTGACACTCTCTGCTTGTCCCTCCTCCGCTCTGACAAATGACAAACTATCATCTGCAAAGAAAAGATGGGTTACAAAGGGTGCCCCTTGACAGATTCGGATACCAGAAATTGCTCCGCGTTCCTCAGCTTTCCTAATTAAACCTGAAAATACCTCAGCACACAGAATAAAGAGGTAAGGGGATATCGGATCTCCTTGTCGGAGACCTCTACCCAGAGAAAACGGCTCTGAAGGTTTGCCATTTACTAAAATAGAGAAAGATACTGACTTCACACAAACCATCACTCTATCAACCTAGTCAACATCAAAACCCAATTTAAGTAAAACAGCTTCCAAAAAAACCACTCCACTCTATCATAAGCTTTGGCCATATCTAGTTTAAGAGCGAAAAAACCCGCACAAGAGCTAATATTTTTATATGATGGAACGTCTCAAAAGCCATAAGCACATTATCAGAGATAAGTCGACCAGGAGTAAAAGCACTCTGATTCAAGGACACAATATCTGGTAAAAAAGATTTCAACCTATTAGCTAGGACCTTAGAAATCAGCTTTAGGCCACGTTGCACAAGCTAATAGGTTGAAAATCAGTGATAACCTCCGGCTTTTTCTTCTTTGGGATCGACACTAAGAAAGTATAATTGAGACCAACAGGCATTTGTCCCCCATTTAAAAACTCTAGCACCAGGTTAGTAAGACAATCACCAACAATATGCCAATAAGTTTGAAAAAATAAAGAACACATACCATCAGGGCCAGGGGACTAGAGTGGCTGCATTTGACTCAAAGCCATCTTGACCTCCTCACTAGAATAGGATCTACACAGGTCGGCGTTAATGTCTGCTGTGACACGGGCATCGACTCCAAGGAGAACATCGTCCATGTGCAACTGACTAGTAGGCGAGAACAAACCCGAGAAATAACTGTGAGCAATGCAACCCATCTCGACTTCACCCTTCTTCACCTCCCCATCCGAATCACGTAACTCCCTAATAGTGTTTTTTTCTTTTCTACTCGAAGCTCTTTTATGAAAAAAGCTCGTATTACGGTCACTCGATGATAGCCATAGCACCCTTGAACGCTGGCGTCACATGACTTCTTCCTCACGAACAAGCTCCTCAATCTCCCGAACCAATTTTTTCCGCTCACCTAGTTGTTGGGACGAAAGTCCTCCTCCATTCAGTTGTTTGAGGCGCTTTCTTTTCCCACGTAGCTCACGAAAAATCTTGCCAAACACACTAGCACTCCAGCTTTCGAGCTCCTCAGCACAAAATTTTATTTTTTCCTGTGTTGTGGGGCCCCCTAAGAACCAGGCTTCTTTCACAACGTTCTCACATTGATCATGCTCCGTCCAAAGTTGCTTAAAACGGAACAATTTCGAGCAACGAGAAGACCGTGCTTCCCCCTCCAGTAAGAGTTTGATGGGGCTATGATCCGACCATTCCCTTTCTAAATGGACAAGCTTGGCATAAGGATAGCAGTCCAACCAATTATCTGTTTCCAAAGCACGATCAAGGTGACTCTGAGTGTTCTCCGCACCTTCTCTACCATTATCATACGTAAACATAGACCCACTGTATCTCACTTCTCTAAAACCACACAAATCCACAGCCTTGCGGAAATTTCTCATCTGCCAATACGCTCATACATTGCTCCCCGATATCTCATTAGCGTAAAGGATCTCATTGAAGTCGCCCATGCAAACCCAAGGTTCACTACGTTCTCGAGCTAGAAGACCCAATAGTGACCATGATAGATGACGGTTGTGTACTTCTGGCCAACCATAAAAACCAGTGAGACGCCACCCCGGCTCACCAAGTCCATTCTCGACCAGAACATCAATGTGATGGATGGAGCTAGACAACAACTGTATTTCCACATACCTTTTCCATAACAACACAAGGCCACCTGATCGCCCCACGCTGTCAACAAAGACGCCATCAAAACCATGTAACTTATCTCTAACTTTCTCCATTTCACATCCGCTTTACTTTGTCTCCGATAAAAAAATAACGGACTGGGCCTCGCTTCGCACTAGGTTGCAAAGTAACGACACTGCACGAGGGTTGCCCAGCCCTCGGCAGTTGAGACTTAAGATACTCATTGCGTTTGGCGGGCCCGGACCTCGCCGGACTCCGCCCTACTCGCCAGTAAGGATGTCGACCCAATCTGTAGCTTCTTCACACTCGAATAACCCTCCTCATCAATTGCCATATCCACCTGCTCGTCTCCTCTATCTCTCTTCGCACCACCTTCCCTTATAACCTTCAATAACTCTGCTCGCACGTCACCTCCACCCTTCTTTTCCCTCGCCTGTTTTTTCCATCTACGACCACCCCCACCCCGATTCCCACCACTCCCTAGCTGAAAACCACCCCTCACAGACTCGCCTACCCCCCCATCTAATAACGACAAACTCCGCAGGGTTGGCAAAACAGCCGCCCTACCCTCCGTGGCTCCCTTCTCAGCACTGCCTACCCGCTCCACCTCCACACCGACCTCCACCACTACACTTTCCTCCTCCCTATCACTCATCCCTCCCGTGTTTTTGTCCCCCACGCTTACGACAGGTCTCACATTTTGCACACCCTCAAAATCTTTTACACTCCCCTCCCCACTCTCCCCCTCCCCTTCAGCAGCCGCCCTCTCCACCATACCTCCCTCATTTTTTTCAACCACCACTTTACCACTTCCCTTTTCTATTAGTACGACTCTTGTCCCCCCAGCCCCAGATGAGCTGCTCTCTTTGGTGAGGTTGAGAGCCCTCCTGCATATCGGTTGTGGACCTTTCTCAATCTCCTCAAATATTCTCGTCTCCTTCTCACTTTCCTCCTCCGTGTGACGTCTTGGCTTGCGGTTAGGGGTGGCACGCAGCCAAGAGCCATATTGCATCCCCATAGCTTTGATCTCCTTATCGCCATAGACGTTACATTCTTTATCAAGGTGACCAATCATACCACAAGCATAACAATAATTGGGTAGAAAACGATATTTAAATTTCACCCATGTTTCCCCAATGATATCAAACTCCATTTTCATCCCCCTTCGCAGAGGCTTGTTAATTGGGGTTTCAACACGTATATACATCGCTCTATCCCACCGATGATCAGTAGGATCTAGCGCAAGAAAGCGCCCAATTGTGTTCCCAATAAGCTCTATCGTTTCCTCATTCCTCGACCCAAAGGGAACATTCAAAACATTGATCCAAAATCTCGTGCTTGTGAACTCAATATCATCGGGACTATCCTCCGCAGCAATCTCTCGAAAAGCAACCAAGTGGTTATCAAAACTCCATGGTTGTTGATCAAGTATAGTTTCTCGATCCCTTTCATCCACAAACTGAAAAATAAAGGTTTAAGCATCAAGATCTTTAATAACAAAACCTTTTCGAAGCCGCATGATTTTTTCCATGGTAGACTTGAACGCCCGCACGTTGTAGGGTTTCTCGGTCAAAACCCTAGCCGCTAAACTCAGGGCTATACGCCGGTCTGGCACCGCCGCCGACTTCCCCTTCGCAACCACCACCTTCTCCTCTTCATCAGTCAGTCGCAACCTTGCCCAGTTCTTCGCCAAACTGTCCTCCATCAAGAAAAAAAGTGTGAAACCCTAAAAACTTAGGAGAGAAACCTCCTTCAAACCGCAGCCCCGCAGACCACTCGAGCCCCGCCGCTAAATCGTCGCTTGAACCCTGCCGTCACCGTTGCCGTCGCCTTAGTCAGTCACCGTCCGATGCTCTCGCCCGGGGTTGATCCCTGTCACTCACAGCCTGAACGCTCTCACCTGCCCCAGGGAGAGTTTTACTCCCTATTAACATTTTAATACTTGGCTCAAGAAAATGAGGTTCACACACTTTTTATTATGAGTATAGTAAGATGAACCCAAGAGTAGGTTTAAATTGTTACCCTGTATGTAAACTAATAACCTAAAATGAATTGAAACTAAAGTGCTTAGTCTCCTCAATGCACAAACAAAATTTTGAAAATCTATTAGCTTAATACTTTCAAAAGGTCTCCTATGAGGCCGCCTCAAGGTGAGGCCCTCTCTATAGCCAAGCACGACGTCGCATGACATAAGCATGACGTCATGCTTGTTAGAGAGGGCCTCACCTTGAGGCCGCCTCATACGAGTTTTTGTGTAATACTTTATAGATTCGTAATCATTTCAAAATATGAATTTTGATAACTTTTTAAATCAAGTCTAAATACAGTAAGAAAATGGTGACTTTTCTTTATATTGGATATGTATCACTTCCATACTCTGATGTAAAATGTTAAGATAAACACGAAACATAATAAAAAATGTAAATTTTAGATGTAAGTTTTATGAATTATAATTTACATGTGTTTTCTTTTTCACTTATCAAATAATCAGTTCAAGTAACTGATGTTTAATTCAGTGATGTATTTTTTCTCTCAGGTATTAATATTCGGTTTAGTGGTATTAAATTTAGATTATTTAATGGTTTTCAATTAAGTTCAGTTTATTGGGAAAAAAAGCACACCATAAGTGACAACATAATCAGCCGCTATAACATTTTGATTTGGAAACTGACCTAAAAGAAATTGAAACTAAATTGCTTAGTCTCCATCAACTCATCCATGCATTACTTTCTAAACCTACACTTGATGTAGAAATTAGAATGAAAAGAGATGGTGGTTTGAATGGCAAATTATCCACATTGTGTAACAAATTAATTAGATGTTGTAAGCCGCATAAATTGTTAAATTTACCAAAAAAGAACTCGAATAATGCAACCAAAATATGCCAGCTATGTTAATCTGTCAGGTTCTCCAATCATAATTCATCTGCAAAAGCTGATAAGGGAATGAATGAAAATGAATATGATACACAAGCCACCACTGGAAAAGCCAATCCTACAAACCATTGAACACTATCTAAACACTTGTCTAATCATTCATGAACTAACTTCCAAACCCACTAATTACTGTCGTTCTCTTATAGGACCCTATGAACATTATTTTTGTTGCTTCTTGATATATGGCACTATCACAAATTCTATTATATTTTGGTAAGTTTGCACATGTAAAAATGTTTACAAGCTAAGAGAAAATGATTTTGCAGAAGTTGTATTTTTGATGTGAACTAAATTAAATTTGTAGTACATAACCACGAAAGTTAAAACTTTGTTAGGCAATTATATATGTTTGTATATATTGATGAAAAGCTTGATTGTTACTCATGAAACTCACTATTGTATATAGTTGTAAACACATGTTACAAAATACTTTATCTGTAACATGAATATGTATGTTCACATTAATTTTTTTACTGTCTAGGCACTACTTTAACGGCAAATAATTACAATTAAGTGAATATAGAAATTATAAAATATGATTTCTCAAAAGTACTATTTAAAATAAATTCAAAAATATTATTTTTATTTTATAAATCTTTATATTTTTCTGACATATTTATGGTCGAAATTTGTAAAGTTTGACCTTGAAAAAACTAGTGTGAATATTTTAATGAAACGGAACAAGTAATGTAAAATACATACATAAATGAAATTTTTATGAGAATGTGTTCACTTTTTTACTAAAAAACTTTTCCATATATTTGAGGAGTTCTTATCACACCACATGATATGTTTTGTTATTTTACTCCTATTTCATCATTATATTGTCTTTGTCAGTTGAACTATTCACTTGTCCACCGAGTTGGCGTTTTCTTGAGAGTCCTTATCTTTGACCTAAATATTGTTGTACGGTTTAGTGAATGTATCAGTCTTCGATGTTGTTTTTTTTTTTTTTTTTAATGGATTTTTAAGTTAGATTACAATACAAGCCATGCTAATTACATACATATGAACACTTTCATGTTTGAATCTTATCGAACTTTGGTCTGAGCTCCAACAACAAAAAATTCACCAGCTAAACTAAAACCTTTCGAGGAAAATATGATATTTCATCATGACATCAACTTTTTATTACAAAAAAGAGGTATCTACCCACCGGCGGATCTAAGGAAGCTAAGTGGATTCCATTTTTCACTCGGAAGAATTTTTTTGTTTAAATTTTCTTTATGAAATGATTTTTTTAGTACAACATTTTACAAATATCTCTTATATCTAAAATTTGGATCCGCCACTATGGCTCCGTTTGATTCACCTGGATAAAACTGATCTGATCTGAACTGAACTGAATTGATTTTTTAAACTTGATCGTTAACCATCTAAAATTTGTCCAAACATAGTCAATATTGGACCCATTTGAAAGTATGCTTTGAGATCTTTCTGATGACATAATAATCATCATGAAATTATTTCAGAATAAAAAGTTATACGAG
The DNA here is from genome assembly GCA_038025085.1 of Tetragonia tetragonoides. Taxonomy (NCBI): domain Eukaryota; kingdom Viridiplantae; phylum Streptophyta; class Magnoliopsida; order Caryophyllales; family Aizoaceae; genus Tetragonia; species Tetragonia tetragonoides. The sequence continues at coordinate 4,019,523 of CM076147.1, forward strand.
TGCTAAAGTTACTCATGAACTGAACTGAACTGAACTGAATTTAAGTAAAATTAAGGTGAATCAAACAGAGCCTATATATCTATCTACATGTGCTCCCACTTCTGAAATCTCATGTTATATCTTCATCACTAAATTGCTTAGAATGCTTACCATCTTGGAATTCGGATAGATGTTTATAAGCCAAGATGCGGAAATTTGTTGGTTAGGATGTGTAGTTTTTTCTCCCATTTAATCAGTTCTATTCAATTATTTACTTTTTCTCTCACATATTACTCCCTATTCACTTTATTTTAGTGAAACGAACACTCTCCAAGAATTTCCAATATTTCATCTTTTAGGAAAAACAGACATGACATACTATAGTTATGGGCAAATGTCGGGCCACGCACATAATTGGTACCCGAATGAGCATCTAAATTAGGTAAGAGAATCACGGCGGCCAAACTCACTCAAGCACACGTGCAGTCAACTTTTTAAAGTATATATAAAAGTGGCACACCTTATGCTTATGTTATGCATATCAATTATCATCCATCAGGTAAGATAAGAAAGAGCAGCCGTGAAGGACAAAAAGGCAAATATAATGTTGATAAACACAAACGTAAGTTTCTCAAACAGCTGGGCACTGGTAGAGTTTTGGAGGACAGAGAGAGAGAGAGAGAATCACACTATTAGTGTGTGCGCTGACACCAGCTGTACATACAGCTCATTCGATAAACAACTAGATACATGGCACTCAAGTGGCAATTTACACTCACTTGACCCTAAACTAATCCAATGTGTTTATTAGCGGATAAAGTAAGTGATGAGATAAGAGTCCAAGTCCAACAATGGCCACGGAATATGAGTGTTGTACCACTGTTGTGATTATGAGTTATGTAGGCCATCAACGATTAAAATGGGTTATTACAAATTATTGACGTCTCAATTTGGTTATATAGGTTGTTATTGAGACATTTGACACTCTACGGCAATAAAAGTGAGTAGAGGATTAAATCTATTTGCCTCCCACAAAAATTCATATGCGACAACTTCAATATGAGACACTTTAAATAAGCATGACGCCACTTGGTTATAGAGGTGGTCTCATGTTGATACAGCCTCATAAAACACATTTTATTTATCCTCCTACGCGCAGTGATCAACCAAAGGAAGTATAATTATTAAGCCTCGACCTGAGCATCTACAATCATGGCCCCTTAATTAAAAGGGTCAAGACTTTTCTCTCTTCTCCATCTCACTTTTCTACTCAAATCTTGACTTCTTATTTTTCATGACTCTTTATCTACATTCATGTCCCAAGTCACTACACTCTCTCTCCTACATTTTCTGGTCCCCACCAGATTTGGGTTAAAAGGAAGTGTCACATGGCACATTCTGATTTGTTGAACCAAGTGACTCTTAACTTGTGTAAGAGTCTCCATGCAACCCCCATGAGAGAGAAAATTATCATTGACCTTTTCCCTCACAATGGTAACTCTCACTTGACCTCACTCTCTCTCCTACTTGACCCATTAAGAAGTCACCTTTGTAGTTGCTCCAACTACAATGAAATTATTTAAGACACTATTAATCACTACGATAACACACTATTTAATTGGACTATATACCCTCTGCAGTTTCTCAAGAGTCTCTGTCTAGCTTCAAGAAATACAAAGCAACTCGTAGAGTGTATCCATTTCTTAATGATTAATCCGCGCTAATTTGAAAAAAAAAAAAAAAAAAGGTCATTGAGGAAGTATGTTTACATATATAAAATACTGTAGTGTATAATATTACTTAACAAGTTCATATTCTTGGCTCTTTCAGAGCAATTGAAAAAGAAAAAAAAAAATGAAATTAATCGTGTTTGTTTGTACGAGTCATACCTTTTCTTGGACAAGTGTGTATTCTGTCTGAAAAGAATGTGAACTTCCACTTACCCTAGCGTCACTTAACTAAGAATTTTCAAAAGTCTCATGGAAATCGAGCTAAATAGGAAATTCATCAACCAAATTATAGAACTTGACCGAAAATTCGGTGGGAGATGGTCTAGGAAATCAAGGCATTAGCTTTGAGAGTAAGCATGTTTAGTTTCGTTGAGCATTTACCATGGCCAGAAAGAGTTCAGAGAGCAAGAAGCATGCTGCACCTCGGGCGCATATTGTTCGCGTACCCGAGGCACAGCCTGCTCCATGCTCTTGAGGTGCAGCATCCCAACGTCTAACAACTCACTGCACTGCCCTCTGTTTTCCTTTCTCTTTTCTTGTTGCCAGGAGGGGAAGAAAAGGGAACCTAACTGCTAAAGATATCAAAGCTATCAATGACGATCTATCGCTGGGAATAAAATGGCACAGTAATAAGTTATCTTTGATAATGAGAGTCGATAACCCGCTGATACATTTCTGGGGCACTAGAAGATTGGAGTAAAAAAGTTCTAGCAAGCACTACATTGCAACTTGAGCTAAAGATCTAAATTCAAGTACAAAGGTCAATTTAGATGACATGACTCACGAGTCTCCCCAGAACAGATACAACCCCAACTCTACACACATGGGGATACCATTCACAAGTGGTAAAGAGATGACAGTTTGTTTGTACAGATTAGCAGTGATAAAAAGATGATTTAACAAAAAGCACCTGATTTACGCCTTACGGATTTAAAGTTAATTGGGGATGTATCGATCTGATCCTGTGCAGCTAAACCTTTAATTTACACCACTCCCGAGGGAAGGCGGAGCACAAGCTGTCCACCAACAAGGCTGCAGACAAAATTATTAAAATCAGTCTCTTGTTAGATTGTACCCACCGATCAAGAGAATTAACTGTCCAACACTCACCTCTTCACGTAGTAATAGCAGAAATCTGCTAATATAAAAGTTTGAACAACTTCTGAAAGCAGCACCATTGAAGGCCACAAACCATAGCCTAAAGCTGTCAGCAACCGACCCCGGGTATCCAACACCTACACAAAATGCACAATATTAATCCTACAAGAATTGAATTGCGTATCGACACATTTAAAAAACCTGACTTGCGCATGCTAAAAACAAGAAACCCTATAGCTAAAACGTTAGCCCTGATCAGTTTGCAAGAGAAAAAACTCAATTTAAAAAACAAATGAGCTTTTTTTATGTACCGGAACTCACTGAAGTAAAAAGAATCAATTGAAGTTTCACATAATCACTCAGTCACATTTTAGGTTCTCATTTCTCATAGTACTACACACTTTACTCTCATCCACCACCTCCTTACATATTGATTGAGCAGTCTGTAAGAGGACCAAGACGTTACATATCTTCCATCAAATCCCCAGTCACCCAGAGCCAAAGAAGAAAAAAGAAGGGAAGGGATTTAGCAGAAAAAGAGACTCAAACCATCCAGTGGCATTCTATATTATGGAGACCAAATTCATCCACATTCCACAATATATAAAATACGTGAACTCCAAACAGAAAACACCAAGGGAATAGAATACTCTCAACACGCATGTAGATAATTGACAAATGTCTCTCTTCTTCTCCCACTCTCTCCTCTTCGATGTGTGATATTCTTTGCAAAATTGAAACTTTATCCCAATAACAATACATTTTTTGCTTTGGATGAGGATCCTCTCCAATACACAATTTTCCACATTTACACATTACACTTGTGGATACTTGGCACGTGTTACATCTTTTACTTTACCTTTTCTATTTGTACCTACTTAACACGTGTCATCCACAAGTGTAATGCGTAAATGCAGGAAACGGTGTATTGGAGTAGATCCTAATCCTTTTGCTTTTATCCACACAAGATGAACTTATTGACAACACAAGTGTAACGCGGAAAGAAATGCAAGAGACGATGTATTGGAGAGGATGCTAATACTTTTGCTTTTATTCACACAGGATGAACTGAGATAACAAGAGTCAATAATAATGCTATGCTTTACAACCGCCGCCTTACCGTGAAACCATTCCCACCACCTGCCTTGAGGATGAGGGTTTTACGGCTTGTACATAGCCTTATCCCTAAGTACTAGTAAAAATGTTCCCCAGAGACCAGCGAAAAATATTTAGAAACTTCTCATTTTTGTGGTGTGTAAACATCATAAAAAGTATTAGTAATTATTGAGCAAGGAGAAAAGGAAAACAATAACAATAACGAAAAAGTAGTAAAGATATACTTTATATTAAGTAACATTTTTTTTTTTTTAGACAACATGGGTATCTAGGGCTTTGCCAGACTAATCGCATGGGCCTTGAATCTAACGACTAGAAAAAACTCCAGTGGCCCACAGGAGGCTTGAACCTAGGATATCTGGAACAAATCTCAGAGCTACTACTAGCTGAGCTACCCATTTAGGGTTTATTAATTCAAGTATATACATAGCCAAAATAGTTGTAAATGTGGAGAAAAGGGGACTGGCACATGGGGACAAAAAAACTGTAAAGTCAGTATATTCCTAGGTATGAAAGGCGCAAGTATTCAAGCAACAAAAGCCGAAACGCTGGAAGGCGAAGTCTCTAGTTAAAGTCAGCTAGACGAATCCTAATACGCCACATAATGCTGTGAGTTCAGTAAGCCAACAAGTAAAGACTTGATAGGCAGAGATGACGAAGAACCAATGCTTGAAAGCCCCCTTTCGGGCAGCAATGGGTAATGAGTGAGGAAGGTACAGGGGTGGCGGAAATAGACGCATTAGCAAGGGCAAAGGCTATGATTATGGGAATTTTTACATACAGCAACGATGGCCTGGGGATACAGAAATCCAATTTCTTTTTCAACCACATGAGGCTTACGCTAAACTTTACGATAGTCCAACATATTAAACCCCTTCCCACTCCCAAACTTAATTTTCCCCAGAAAGGAAGAGGTTATCAGAAACATAATACCAAGCCAAACCTATCACCCCGGAGCCTAAGCACACACTACACATTAAGTAGGACCTCGAACAACTTGCCATCGCATGACATTGACATTCTTTAAATAACTCACAAGTCACAACCCAAAAAAAAAAAAAGAGAGAACCAATACCCATTTAAAACCACGTGTACTCATCGACATTTATCGTTTAAAGAAACAAAAACATAAAAAGAGAGAGGGCGAGAAACAGAATTGAGTAATTCAAAACAAAAGCAAACCAGGAAAAAAAAGGACATGAAAATGAGGAAACAAAATAGGGGATAAGGAAAGTAGAAAAGAGCAAGTAAAGACTATGTCAAACAAGATGGAGTAGAAAAGAAAAAAGACAGAAGGAGAAGTTTAAAACAAAGCAAAGCAGAATGAGCCAGCAGAGCTTTATTGTTTTCAGTAATGAACCTCTGAATTCCGTTAAGAATTTGTATCAAGAAAACTTTGTAGGCACTGCTTATCCTAGGGTCTTGCATGTGAACTAAAAAAGAATAAAAAAGGAGATTTAGAATTCAAAATGTAAGGAAACCAGAAGCAAAAACTCAAAACAAGAAAAAAAGAAGAGGTAAAATGCGAAAGAAAATGAAAAACTAAGTTCAAGTGAAACTTCCATTTCAAAGCATGACAACAAAAACCCTTTCATTCCCTTTGCTAATTGAGAAAAGTTAAAGCTCCAAGAGCATGCGCAACACTGATCTGAATGTGGGTTGAAAAACCTATTATACTTGGATCAAATCAAAATAAAAAAAATATTAAGCGTTGAGGAGAATCTTGAGGCCGAGTCTTGGCTTGGTATCTAAAAACAGAATTCCTATCAAGAGAGAGAGAGAGAGAGAGAGAGAGAGAGAGAGAGAGAGAGAGAGAGAGATGATACTTCAAGTGGGGGTGGGGGTGGGGGTGGGGGTGGGGTTGTGGGGGTGCTTCTCTCTCTTCAATTTGTAACTATTGTTAAATCTTTCATTTCTTTTTGTTTTCTGGTATTTTCAAATTGCTAAGATTTGAGCTGGGTTTATCACTGGGAGAAAAGGTACGTACGAGTTTTGGTCTGTGTTCCCGAATATTAAAAAAAAGCTGATGTGGCAAAGTCTACGTCTGTGATTGAGTATTGACATTGCACATGGCCTAATCACGAGGATGCAGGTTTATCTATATTGGTTTCACATGGCAGATACCTAAAGCAAAACAAGCATCAAACTGTTTGCGATGTCGGGACTGGGGCTTCCCAGGGATTGAATCCCATTACGCCTCCTCTTCCGCACACCATAACACCCAGGGGTTTGGTCAACCCCTCCACCCCTAACAGAAGTGTTTGTGAAGCGTGAAGTTTGTAGACGAGCAAGAAAAACACTAGATGGTGTCAGTTCTACCAATCTTACAAAATTTTCATAGCATGCTATAATGAATGATAGAATTCATCTTTGTTAAACCACTGCCTATTGTTGAGAACAACATCAAGCCTACGTTCTTAGATAAAAGAACCAAATATCTTCTCAGAACAGCCCTATATTTTCAATAGAAGAATCAAACAGAACTCTAGAGATCTACTGCTGCTCAATACCTGAAGAACCCAATGTGCACAACTTAAGAACCTTGCAACTCCCAGGGCAAACACGTAATGAGCCGTGAATGGTTCAACAATCTGGAGAAAAAGAAGGAAGCAATATGTGAGAGATATGTCAAAATAAAATGCGATATATGAATATGATGCCAGAAAAGCAAGGTAGCACGGATACGGAAACACGGACACGGGACGCGCCGATTCTTAAAGTCATGGAAACGCAGACACGGCAAAGAAAGCACCAAATAATAAATATATTAAAGAAAACAAAAAATAATATTCCCACATATACTAATTGTGCCTTGAAAAAGAGTGAACAATGAAGATAGAGAGAGAGCTAGAAGAAATGTCGGCAGAATGGAGGAATTTTAGGGTTTAGAAAACATTTGAAAGAGAGAGAACCAGAAGAAGTGTCCACGCGTGTGCAAGGCGTGTCAAATGTCCAATACGTTTGGACACGGGACACGGCACCCATATGGAGTGTCCATGCTTCCTTGCAGAAAAGTAAAAAGCATAACTTGACACATGTCATTTCATATAATAGTACTTCTGAAAATACTCAGAACATTTTGTCATGTAGCTTCATGGCAATTGTGATTAGTGAGTCACTTAGCCGCCAGTTTCCATACTTTTTCTTAAAACAAAGCGTGGTTCCTCATCTCACTTAGGTAAGAAGTTGACAAGTTATTGTCACAGGCTAATTACCCTACACCGGCGCTTTGCCTGCTAATTCCCCCATAGCCCCACCCTTTGTGGGAATGAAACTAAAACGCACCATTTTCCCGATACAATGGCACACTTCTATGACAAAGTAAGTGATAAAACTATAGATATATATTGCAAGACATCAGAGACAGCTAACAGAAGAAGTGGCCCTATACCTTTGTGTTCTGCATAACCCGTAGCTGTGGTAGCACTGAGACCGCCTCTAGATAAACACAGAATGCCCAGCTGATCCTATTAACAATATAATGGACGGTTGAAGGATGAATAAGCAGAGATAATACCGCACAAGGCCCCACCTACATCCATAGTTAAAAATGCTAGAATGTCAGAAAGATAGCATAATGCAACAATTAATTTCCCTACGGCAAATAAACAGTAGTTTCACTGATATAAGGCTCTTTTATGTGGATAAAACAGAGGAGGAAAAAAAAAAGAAGGCAAAAGCAGATTGGAGCACTAGTTATCTGCAAAATTATAATGAATCTACAAGGAAAGATCCTATGTTCAGAGGCAGTGACGATGCCAAGAAAAAATGAGCAATGTTTTCAATTTTACAGGTAATCTTTCATGGTTTAGCATATTAAGATGTCACCCCCAGCTTAATATGGTTGTCAACCTGACAATTCGTAATCTCTTTGCATCCCCCATTACTGAATCCAGAAAACTTCCTAGGCATATATTTAGTTCTTTATAGCTAAGAGATCTCAAATTTGGCAGTAAACTTTCCTTTACATTCGTAAGAGTCAATTTTTTACACAATAACAACAAGAGCAGACAATAACATGAATATAGAAATTGGAAGAAGAATAAAAAGGGCACGATGTAAAACCAAACACTGGACAAAAGCAAGAACGCGACAAAACATTTGAGCAAACCTTCAAGGAATAAGTGCTTTTAATTTTATATGCGAAGCAAACAAAAGCAATTATGAAACCTCTAAAACAAACAATCAGTGGATAGCCAGATCCTACATTGGAAGATCCAGCTCCTTCAGAAAAACAAAAGAGTAATAACAAGTACAGATAAGAAGAAAAGTTAAGACGTCTCCCCCTCCTCCCGGATATACATAAGAAAATATATCTCAGAAAAGGAGACAAAATGGCCATTGTTACCGTAACGCAGCAAATTCACATAAACTGTTACAAGGGAAGCGAAACAAAATTTGGAGGACAAAGAAAGACATGGAAGACTTACGACATAGTAAATAGCAAAGTTGTCTTTCTCCTCCATATAGGTGGACTTCAATTTAAAACGAATCATATAAATAACCCAAAGGGTTGTCGCCAATGTAGCCGTATCAAGTAATGTGTGTATATCATATTCCATTACAAAGCTACAGTAGAGTCTAACAGCTAAAAATATAGCTGTAAGTTCCTGTGATTTGAGTGAAAGTCCTGCAATATTGATCCAATAAAGTCAGGCAAATTTACCAAGACGCATACAATTAAAGCAACTGACAGTTACCATATACATAAATTTATGATCTTTTAAGCACATTCAAGGCAACACATAAGACTGAATTAAAGTTCTCCTCCCTACCATTGCTGCTTTTCTACTTTTTGTAATAAAAAAAATATAAATAAATCAGTGCTTCAAAGATATGTGCAGTGTCCCTTGAATACTTAAGCTTAAGAGTTAAGATGGACCTTCCTTTTTTCCCTTTTTATTTCCCCTTTTTACAATAATTCTAAACCAATCCTCAGAAAATGCAAATAAGACACTTCCGTTCATACACATCCCCTCAAAACATCAAAATTTCACTCTGCTATTTCCATGACAACGGCAAAAAAATCATCATTAAAAGAAGAAAAAACAAGCATTAAAAATTACCCTTTATATCATGACGTTTCAAATCCGAAGATAGGAAGCAAAATAAGCACAATGATCAAATTTAAATGCATACAAACCACAATCAAGAATTGATCCTTTTTTTCTTTTTTCTTTTTCTTTTGAGCTCAATCAAAGACAGTCAAAGAAAAATCAAGCACTAAAAGTTATCCTTTATTACATAATGCTTTGAGCTTCGAAGGCAGGAAGCACAATGATCAGAATCAAATACAAACCACATCCAAAATTTGATCTTTGTTTTAGCTCAATCAAAATCATTTCACAAAAAAAGCACACTATGAATCAAAAATCCACCGAAAACCTCACCAGATCAAACATGCACAATTTCAAACCTTCCAAAAATTACAAAATTCTACACAAACCCTAACAATCAACACGAAAACAAAACAAAACGATAGGAGCCAAAAACAAATCCCTAGAAATCGCAATTATCTCGAGAGAAAGGAGAACGGGGAGAGAAATGACTAATTGATAGCATACCAGCGCAAGTCTTCTCCTTGGTGAGCTTATAAATGAGGACGGCAATACCAATAGCGTGAACAGCTTCAGCAGCAACAAAGAGATTATCATGATCGTGAACCACCATGCGAAGGAAAACAAGAGCCGCCATGCCAGCAACCACCGCAAGAAACGCCTTGACCTTTGGTGGTTGCCGGCGTATCCATAGTCTTACCGCGTGTATTGAGCTTTTCCCTCCTCCCTTCATGATTCTCTCTCTCTCTCTCTCTCTCCCTCTCTTCTGGTTTGTGTGTAGTGCGATGAGTGTTGCGAAATTTTTGTTTGTGTATGTGTGATGGAAGAAAAGTGTTGAAAATTGGGGGAATTTGGAAAGACAAAAAAAAGGTCAAAATAAACGAAAGGGAATTAAGGAAGAGAAAGTCGTTGGAGAGAGAGAGAGTCTGGTGACCGGTTTTGATTTTATGGCGTTTTTTTAAGGGTGTTACTAAATACCGCCCCCTTTTTACTAGCTATCGCCCCCAATTTCCAATTTTACCCTCACCCCTTTTCCTCAGTCACTCTCACTCATCCCCTCTTCCTCACTCACTCTCACTCATCCTCTCTTCCTCACTCACTCTCACTCATCCTCACCACCACACCATCACACCGGCAACCACCACCACTCACGGCACAACCACCACCGGTAAATTTTTTTTTGCGCATTTTTTTTGCACAGTCGTCTGAAATTTTCGACTCACCCTTTCAGACGACTGTGCAAAAAAAAATTATTATTATTATTATTATTATTATTATTATTATTATTATTATTATTATTATTATTATTATTATTATTTATTGTTATTATTATTAATATTATTATTTATTGTTATTATTACTGATTATTGTTTAATTAATTAAAAATGTGAAATGGTAGAGGGGAGGAGCCGGTAAATCGGTGCCGAGCTAGTTCACATTTTTAATTAATTAAACAATAATCAATAATAATAATAATAATAATAATAATAATAATAAATAATAATAATAACAATAAATAATAATAATAATAATAATAATAATAATTTTTTTTTTTTTGCACAGTCGTCTGAAATTTTCGACTCACCCTTGGGTGAGTTGTCTGCTAGAGGCGACTCACCCTTGGGTGAGTCGGAAATTTCAGACGACTCACCCAGACGACTCACCCAAGGGTGAGTCGTCTGAAATTTCCGACTCACCCAAGGGTGAGTCGAAAATTTCAGACGACTGTGCAAAAAAAATGCGCAAAAAAAAAATTACCGGTGGTGGTTGTGCCGTGAGTGGTGGTGGTTGCCGGTGTGATGGTGTGGTGGTGAGGATGAGTGAGAGTGAGTGAGGAAGAGAGGATGAGTGAGAGTGAGTGAGGAAGAGAGGATGAGTGAGAGTGAGTGAGAGTGAGTGAGGAAAAGGGGGGAGGATAAAATTGAAAATTGGGGAGGCGGTAGCTAGTAAAAAGGGGCGATATTTAGCAATTCACTTTTTGATTAAGGGCGAGGAACGGTGAGTGTGGTGCTGGTGGAACTAAAGAGGGGAGTTTCTAAATGAGACAAGGAATTGAAGGATGAGGTATGGTGAATTGGTGATGGTAATTGGTAATAGGTAAAGATGCACGTGTTCATTTGAGTGGTGGTGGGAATAATTTTTTTTATTTTATTGATTTGAATTAATCTTCACATTTTTGATGTATTCTTTCTTGTAGATGAGAAAATTGATATGTTGTACCCGTATTTGTGAAGAAAAGTTTGCTACTTAACTAATAATATGTCAGGATACATTATAATTATCTTTATACTGTTATGGTAAAAAAAATATTACGAGAGTGTTGGATAAACCTAATTTCAATGTTCTTTTTCACCAAAAAAAAGAAAATAGAACTAGTTTGAGTATCTTCTTTTCGACCATAAACGTTGGAATCGTCCTTAAAACTTTTCTTGTATCATCTTTTTGGTTTGGTAAAAAGGAACTTCCTTCTTCCTTTGGCGTGGCTTAAGGGAACCTTCTAATGCACGGTCTCAGGTATAGGTGCTTCAGCGTGGCTAAAGGGAACCTCCTAATGCACTGTCTCAGGTATAGGTGCTTCATAGGAGGTTTGAACCCATGACCTGATGTATAAGTTGTAACTTGTTTACCAATGAGTCAACCACCTCTTAGGTTTTCTTAGATCATTTTAATTTTATTATGTTATTGTTGCGTCATACGTAATTGTACAAAATATTAGCTAAGTGTATCAGGGGTGAACTTAGACCGAAGCACTCGGGCACTCAATTTTCAGGAAATTTTTGATAAAATATCCTACTTTTTGAAATTTTTACTATAAAACACCCTAATAATTTAACTTTGCACCCTATTACTAGTTTAATGAATCTGCCACTGACAACTATCAATATCGATCGGCTAGCTACACAACTATGATGTGTCAGCCAACATTAAATAAGCTACGAGTATTGTTTTTATTTTTTTCGTAATATATATAAGCTATTACCTTTAAATAACTATTAGCTAGTTTCACGATTACTTGCCACAAACATAGTCATAATTTGAATTTGTGTTCGAGTTGAGTTCTTATTTATTTATTCCGATACAAATATATATTCACAACTTTACATGCATACACAAAAATAGATAGCTTTGTAAATGAGTGTTTACGAATGGCTACACTAAATAAAAAATAATCATCCCTATGGGTTCTAAACATAATACTCCTGAATTGTTTGATGAATAAAATTAACCAAAGTTTATATTTCCTTTATTCCCCTTTGGAATTGTATTCTTGGAGATGTTCAAATAAAGGCAGTTCAATTAGATCAATCAGTAGCACCCTAAAGCAATGCAGGTTAGATTGATGGGGTTGGTTGGCCAACATTTGGTTAGAGTTCAGTGGGTTTAAGCCATTGTCTCTACTCTCTAGCATTAATCTGTTTTATGCCCTACCAGGCTTGGTTTGCCAGCGTGGCTTGGTTTGTCCAACTCCATTGCCCTACCAAGCAATGCACCAGTAATGTCTAGTATACCATTATTATTAGGATTTTTTATTGAAAAATACCCTTCGTTTTTACATTTTTTGTGAGAAACTACCTTACTTTGTTAAATTTGTGGGGAACTACCTTCCATTCTTTTTTGTCAAACACTACCATTTGACAGAATTTCGTGTAATGGGGTTAACTTTGCTAATAAAAGACCTTTTTGCCTCTCACTTAAGTATGTTGACTGAACTCAAATTCATTTCTCTCTCTTTGACTCCCTTTTATTTTCTCTCGCTTTTGTTTTCTTATCTCACTTTCTCTGTCCTCTTAGCTGCTCTCTTTCTCTCTGCTCTTCCTCGATTTTTTTTGTCGCTGCTCTCTCACCTCTTTCTCTCTGACCTATTTCTCTCTGCTCTTTCATCACTTAATATTTGTGCTCGTCATTGCAGTGCTCGAATCACCCAAGTAGAAATCTTCCTTTTCATCCTTAATTTATTGTTTCCCCAAATTCTAGGTTCATGTCAAGATGAAAAGGAAGATTTTTACCTAGGTGATTCTCATATTCCCTCTTTACCTTTCACCTCCGTATCAACTTTATGTGATATTCTCATATTCCCTCTTTACCAAAACAATGTTAATTAATTAGGAAGAATGTCATATTTATGAGAAAACAGTTCAATAGATGACTACCCCATACCCTTAAATAATTTCCCAATCAATTTAACCTACTCTTTTCTACCTTACCACAAGTGAAAGACACATGTTTTCCTAATTTTGATCCCAGTACATAAAGTGACATTCTTTTCTTATCAAGATAGTAGATCTATTATAAAGGGACTCAACATATCATGGGAAAAAGGCTACAGGAAGGTTTGTATTGAGACTGACTCGGAAGTTGCAGTGCTTCTACGCAATCAAGTAAGTCTGAACAATCCCAATAGGGGGACCCTTGAAAAAGGACAGGAACTTCTTCAGCGACAGTGGGATACTTGTATTCTACACACATATCGTGAAGGAAACCGTGCAGCGGATTGGTTTGCGAATTATGGCATTCAACTACCGCTGGGACTCCATATCTTTGATACTCCACCTACTGGTGTTATTAACATCCTTAAGGATGATGTGTTAGGAATTTCTTTTTCTAGAATGACTATCATGTAATGGGTTTAGCCTCTTTTGTACCTAAAAAAAGATAGTAGATCTATTCATCTCCAACATTTCAACATCCAACAACTTTAATTTCTTTTTCGTTTTTTTTTAGTTTAACCTCATCAATTCATCACTATACATCAATGCATAGTTAACACGAAACCCAACCCAAGTCATAAAGAGTAACTTCAACAAATACCCACAAAATTTCAAACCACAATTCACCATGATGAAAACATATTAGCGAAAAACAGAAAACCCATCACGCAATATCAAAGAGAAACAAAATAAGAAAAAAGGATATTAATCAATCGAATTCTATCAAAATATAATTAGAATAGATGTGAGAGACATATTAATTACTTACTAGATGGGCTTTAGATTCTGCAAGGGGGGGGGGGAATAAGGGGGGATAAAAGAGGGGTCGGAGGGAAATGAATTTGAGTTCAGTCAACATATTTAAGTGAAGGGCAATAAGGTTTTTTACTAGCAACGTTAACCCCGTTACACAAAATTCTGTCAAATGGTAGTCTTTGACAAAAAATAATTGAAATGTAGGTAGTTTTCCACAAATTTAGGAAGGTAAGTTAGGTGGTTTCCCACAAAAAAATATAAAAACGAAGGTAGTTTCCAACAAAAAATCCTTATTATTATATGGCATTGTCCTTCACACCACATCTTATTATAAAATCATTTTTTTTTTCGATAACCACCTTATAAAGATTTTCTTTCAAATAACCACTTTTTATGAATTTTCAACTTTTAAACCACCAACTCAAGCTACATTCCAACCAAAGTCTCGAGAAAAAAAAATTGTCTTTTTGCCCCCATCCAAAATAATTTCTTTAAAAAGTCATCAAATAGGGAAAATGGTCATTTAATTTCAAATTATTGCCCAAAAGAGGCATAAGTTGGTGATTTAAAAGTTGAAATCCTATAAAAGGTAGTTATCTGAAAGAACATTTTTAAAAGGTGGTTATTATAAAAAAGTTAGTTTTATAAAATGGTTTTTGGCAACTTTTCCTAAAACATATTAATTTAGTTTTTTCTGGGATGCTAGGAAAAGTTATTCTGATTCACCTCCTTAATTCTAGCCAATAAATTATCTTTTAACCTCTTCTGAGTGTGCACCTTTTGGATGCCTCACAATACACCACTGGTAGGGCTGTTCATATTCCGGTTTGGACCGGAATTTTAGATTGAACCGGACCGGAATCAAACCGATAAGACCGGACCTGAATGATTCCGATTCAGGTTCGCACAAAACAATGATTTCGGTTCCGGTCTATTCCGGGTCAAAAACCGGAATAGACCGGAATCTTAATTTTGGGCCAAAAAAATAAAAAAAATAAAAAAAATAAGAAATGAAAATGAGATCGTGACTCACAAATTTGCTCAAAATAATTGTGTTAGGTACATTTGAGAAGTTCTAGCATAAATAGCAATCGGAATTGAAGGTAAATGCTACACGATTTTTTTTTTTTTTTTTTCAAAAAAAACGTGAAATTAAAATTCCGGTCTTTCCAATCTTAAACCGGACCGGATCGGAAAAGTCAAGTCCGGTTCGGTTTAAACTGGAATTATACCGGTTCAGGTTCAGGTCTCAAATTTTGGGCGATTCAGGTTCCGATTTTTTCCGATTTTGGTCTATTTCGGTTCCGGTTTGGACCGGTGTTCAACCCTACCATTGGTTTTTGTTCCAATATTGGATACACAGATTTTCTGCTCACCCCTAATTTTTAAAATTAAGTCAATTTGCGCACCTAATATCTAGTTTTTCATTTGGCTTGCTTGATGGGATAAAATTGCGCTTAAAAAAAAACTCTTTTTGTGAGACATATTGTGAATGATGATGCTTGTTCAATGTGTAATTGTGGGACGATAGTTTCTTCTTTAATCTTTCATTAAGGGATTGCCTCAAAGGTTAACCTATTGGCTCGTAATTCCATTAATTCAATACCCTGACCCATCTTCTTTTCCCTTATGCCTTGGCATATTTGGCTTAGAAGAAAAAAAATTCGTATTTGAAAATACTCTAATCCCCTTTGATAAATGGCTCAAGGTTTGTTGTAGCAAAGACACAGGACTCCTAAGACACAAAAAACAGGTCTTTTACATTGGTTGGACTCCCCCTCTTTCGGGTTGGGTCAAACTGAATTCGAATGCTGCGTACTCTTCTTCTTCTAATAATGCAGGTGTGGCTGGTATATTCAAAAATGACAAAGGGGCATGGTTGTATAGCTACCAGCAGTGTATCAAGGCTAACTCGATCAACGGCTACTGCAGAGTTGCTTAACATTAGAGAGGGACTAAAAATTATTGCAGTTGAAAAATTATTCAGGCTAATTAGATTAAGTATCCACTAATATTTGAAGATTTTTTAAGGTTTTAAAGACTAATTAGAATTTTTCTTTTAGATTTGGATCAGCTTTATCAAGGTCAAACTAAACGGATGAAATATTCAAGCTATAGTGTCCTCCAAAAAAATAAATAAAAATAAAATAAGCACATTCTACAAAATAAGTGCAAAGATCAGATTGCAATAGAATGTATTTATAGTTGCGTTTGTAATGTTTTTATGATCATGCTTGAATTCATACATTAGTATTTTTACCAAGTAAGTCATTTTAAGGAATCTGACCCTTCGTTTGGCAAAGTTCCCAGACGCCATCAAATTTTCCCAATATCGTTGGTAATTTCTTTACTTGATCTTTGTCTTTAAAATCAAAAGTTCTAAGAGTCACAATTGACACGAGATTGTGACAGTATCTCCCCATCTTTATCAATTCATCGCAAGATTCTTTTGACACACTTGTTCCGTCCAAGAATATGTAGTTGTATAGTGCTTCCTTTGAAAGAACACTTATCTTATATCCACAATCTTGTAACAAAGGATTACCGGATCCAAAACTAGGACTTGGTGCATTTGTTGATTGAATGACAATATTCGGCGTCGCAATTCCAAAACTGCTTAGTAAGACAACAAGTAAAGTAATGTATAAGTTCATGACCAGAAAGTTGTGTGACTCCATAATGTCTATACGAATATTTGTACTTTTCCTTTGATATTAGCCAACTTTGCAAATAATAAGAAATAAGAAAGGGAGCGAAGTAGTGTTGCAACATAAACATTTCTATTTCCTCTATTTATACAACAATCGATTCAAGAAAAACGAATATTTTTAGAGAAACTCAACTTCGCATTTACTTTTTGAAATGTAAACTCCAGATAATAGTGCTATTAAATTTTTAAAACAACATGGTTTCGGTATTATTTTTAATGAACATTTAAAGTCTTTTTTTTTTTGGAGAACATCAGGTACAGATTCTTAGTCGTTGCATTTATGTCATAGATTAAATTTACATATGAAGTAAAACTCAGCTCTTTTTTTCTAACCAAAAAAGAGTTTAAATTTTTTCTTTTCTTCTAATTTTCCATTTTGATATGAGTAAGAGTGGAAACATTACTTTAATTGTTGACATAGCTTAAATTCACATACTATATAATATCATGGATTAATAATTGGAAAATAAATTATTTTATTTTTCTTTTGTATTTCGTTGTTTCACTTTTTGCGAGCAATAAAACTTGTTTAGTTGTTTTTATCATAAATTTTGGTAAGTTGAGGGTCACTTTTTAGTATAATAAAGATCATAACTAATAATAAGTGGCATACACATTTGTAAATAGTGACCTTATTTTTTGATGAGTTGGTCTCTACCAAGATTTGTTCTTTAACAATGTAAATTTTCTACCTTACTGTCTTATGTTCTTTAACCTTAGGGGAAGACGTTCTAAATTTCTAATTGAACACGTGCCCGTTCGGGGTGGTTTTGAGTTTTTAATTTTTTTGAAAAATAAAACCAGTTTTTGAAAACCACAATTTAAGGGCTCGTTCGGGGTGGTTGCGAGTTTTTGGTTTTCAAAACTTTTTATCTCCTCTTTGGGAAAATCCAATTGATGCCCCTCTACTTTTGACTAGCCCAGTTGGTACCCAGTGGTTTTTTTAAATCCAGCTTGTGCCCCTTTGCTCTTTTTTTTTTCCAGACCGTTTTCCACATTTGCATCTCAGTTAAGTCTTCTGTTATCTAGAGGTTTCCCACATTTACAAGCTCCATCTCCATGCCCATGGCCTCTCAATTTTATCTCTCCTCTCTCTAGAACCCAAATCTAAAGCATCCCCTCATTCTCCTCTCTTAAACCCTCAGCCCCGAATGAGGCACTCTCTCTCTCTCTCCTAATTTTACCATTCAGCAAACCAAACGAGTGCTCCGTTTTGGAGGGATTGGGCTCTCCAAATCCAAACTGACATGCATCTGCTGATTGAGCACAGCTTCAATTTTGCTTCCTTGCTATCCTGAAACTCCATCTTCTTGAATCTGTCATAGCATATTGAGAATCATGGCTGAGAATATGTGGGCAGAGTTACACTCACCATATTACTCTCCTGGTTAGAGGCCTCCACATTGAATTGCTTTGTAGTTAAGAGTTCCATGGGGCTCAAATTCTTCTAGTTGTGATTATCTGAATAAGCAAAGTATTCTTTTTTTCATTGATTTTACATTTTCTACTTTTGATGTGATTTCTATTATATTCTTTGCAAAAGCTATCATCGATTCATAATGGATTATGTTTGAAATTGGGAATTAGGGACTATGTAAGTGAACAAGAAATTAGGGAAGCCTGGAATTTTGAAATGCCATTTTCTCCATGCTTTTCCTTTGCTTCCTTGATTTGGGATTGGAACTAAAGCGGAAAATTGGACAAGCCTGTCTCTCCTAATTTTCCATCGAATCAATTAGAGTGACCATAAGTATTTTCTTCAAATTATGTCCTCAATTTGCAGGATGGGAAAATTAGGAGAGAGAGTGCATTTGGGGCTAAGGGTTTAAGAGAGAAAAGAAGAAGCGGAGGGGATGCTTTAGATATGGGTTTTAGAGATAGGAGAGAGAAAGTTGAGAGGCCATGAACATGGAGATGGTCCAGATGGAGCTTGTAAATGTGGGAGACAATCTCTAGTTAACAGAAGAGTTAACTGAGATGCAAAAGTAGGAAACGGTCCGGAAAAGAAAGAAGTAAAGGGGCACCAGTTGGATTTTAAAAAATTACTGGGTACCAACTGGATAAGTCAAGAGTACAGGGGCACCGATAGGATTTTTCCTAGAATTTATTTTGGATTCTAAATTTTTTTTCCTTATAGTTGTCCACTTTTTTTTTTTGATGCGATATAGTTGTCCACTTTATTTAGTTGGACTGGCCTTCATGCCTCATACAAAAAAAAAAAGATTTGGCACCATTTTGATTTCTGAAAAAGATTTGGGCACCATTTGGATTTCTGAAAAAGATTTGGGCACCATTTTAAAGCCTAAAATATTAGGAAACCAAATGAAAATTTTCTTTTTTCCCCTCATAAGCTGGTTAGAAACCCATCGATGAAATTTAAAATTTCCCCTTATTTACCTGGAAAATCGATTCGATCTCCGACTTTTCTCTGACATTCCTCATTGTTGAACAATCGTTGGGGTTGAATTTGTTCAATTTATATAATGGTAATCATTCATTTGATTTTAAGAATCCATTTGCACGAGTTGTGATTGTTCTTAATTGTGCTATGTAACTCAATTAATGCTCTTCTGATATTTGTTCTTTACTGCTATGGCGAATTGCTTAATCAAATTGACTTGTGTATTTTTCACTGTTGTCTGTGCAGACTGCAACAATCAATTTTGTGGTGCGATATTTTGTTTGGGTGGAGAAGAGGTACAAATAGAGAGCAAATTTTGTGGAAACAAAGTGAGTGTTAATCTCTCTCTGCTTATGCTATAATTCTTTTGAATTCTGTGGTTCTGCTTAAAAGTCTTTTAAAACGGCAAACAATTTCAAGTCTTTTGTTCCCTGCTAACTCTTAGTTTTGCTAGTTGATCAGCTTCAATATTCTTTTCTCTAACAATGTGTAATGGAAAACAGAAAAAACTTGTTTAAGACGGTTTTACCATAAACTTTTGGTAAGACGAATGTCACCATAATAAGTGACCCCTATATTTATAAATAATGACGCCATTTTTATGTGAGTTGGTGTTACACAAGACTTACTCAATGGAAAATCCGTCTACACTAGCACTAGCTAAAAAACTATCAAACTCTCTGAAAATTCCCCAGTGCATCCAAGGTCTATTGCTGGAAGAAGTGATTCATCCCACAACTATGTAGGAGTTACTTTCGAAATCGAAACATATGCGCATGTGTGGCCATTGAGGCCTGAGGGTGAGTCTTCAGTAACAGGAAGGCATGTTGGAATGCATAGAGCTCAGCCAAATTAGGACCTTGTATTTCTGAATTATGGTTTTTAAGACCACCCCCACAACCTTCAGGACCAGGTTTGCCTTGAGTTGAACCAACCAAAGCAAGGTGCTTTCCAGATCACATTTTTGCTTGCCATACAGCGAAACAGAACATTGTCCAAATTGTACAACCTAACATGATACAGTAATGAATTGCACTTGTATGGAACTGAAACTGACCTTTAACCCACCAGAAAAGACTAAATTTTATCCGGTCCACAATCTCATCTTGAGTGAAACTCAACCCTGCATAACCAAACTGTCCATATTACAGCAAAAAAGGACCATCTTTCAAATTTCCCTGCAGCACTTCTCTTAATCAGAATATAGAACCCTTGCCATTCAGCAACACACCAATATTATATGGAAAAACTGCCTGCACCCTCTACCATGTGAAGTCAGGAGCCTAGTTAATATTGAATTTTGAGTCTCTTCAAAATATAATGACCAGCTACAGGAGACCTTAGATTAAGGAGCACCAAACTGTCCCGCCGAGGGCAAGGTCTGGGGAGGTCCAGAAGTACCCAGCCTTACCCCTAACTAGGGCGTGTTCTTTTCAACTGGTTTTCAGTTTTGCCCAGTTTTGACCAGTTCTCCCCAGTTTTGACCAGTTATCAGTTACAAAATAAAGTTTCCCCTAGTTTTGCCCAGTTTCTCCCAGTTTGACCCAGCTTTGCCCAGTTTCTCCCAGTTTTGCCCAGTTTCTCCCAGTTTTGCCCAGTTTTAATATTTATACATATTAAACATAATAATTAAATATACCATATGTTATATCAAATATAAAAATAAATATATGAATTGACTAATATTTAAACATGACTAAAAAGTCCTTATAATAATAATAATAATAATAATAATAATAATAATAATAATAATAATAATAATAATAATAATAATAATATTAATATTAATATTAATATTAATATTAATATTAATATTAATATTAATATTAATATTAATATTAATATTAATATTAATATTAATATTAATATTAACACTCAAAAATATAAAATTTCCAGTTTGTCCCAGCTTCCGCCATTTTCCCCCAGTTTTGCCCAATTTGACCCAGTTTTCACCAGTGTCTCCCAGTTACTAGTTAAACTTACCAGTTTTCCCCAGTTTCTCCCGGTTCCTAGTCGAAAAGAACGAACACCTAGTCGCTTAGTAGGGAGGCTGTTTCCGAAAGACCCACGAAAACAATTTGATTTTTGAAATTAGTAGAAAACAGTCGAAAATGGTAGATGTTAAAACAAATGAATGCAAGAAGAAGTATTATTAATAATAATAAAGATAATAATAATACAAATAATAATAATACAAATAACTAAATAAAAAATAAAAATAAAATAAATGAAATAAATAAAGAAAATAAAAAATAAAAATAAACCTCGGAAAAGCCCCACATACCTATACCCTCTATGTAGTATAATCTTTGTGGATCCTACTACGCCAAAGTTTCCTATTAAGGGCAAGATCCTCGGTAAGCTCCATGAGGGCCAAATCCTTCTTAATCATCTCTCCCCAATTCTCTTTAGCGTCCCTCTTCTTTTCTTACAGTCCCTATGTATAATCTTCTCGCACCTCCTAACCGGAGCGTCTGGATGTCTCCTCACGACATGTTCAAACCACTCGAGTCTCGTTTCCTGCATCTTACTCTCAATAATATCTGTCATCCCAACCTTGACACGAACCACCTCGTTCTTGACCTTATCTAGCCTAGAAAGGTTGCACATCCAACGAAGCATCCTCATCTCAGTCACCCTCATTTTATGAACATGGGCCTGTCTAATCTGCCAACACTCAGCACCATATAGCATAGCCGGCCTAATAGCCATGCGATAAAATTTTCCTTTTAATTTGAGTAGTATCTTGGTGTCGCAAAGAACACCTGATGCACTTCTCCATTTTTGCCACCCTGCCTTGATGCGGTGAGCTACGTCATCGTTAATTTCATCGTTACCTTGGATGATTGATCCTAAATATTTGAAACTCTCTTTCCTCGGTGCCACTGTGGTGCCAATCCTTATCTCTAGATCAGACACAACCTCACCCCCTGAGAAGCTACATTCCAAGTACTCTGTCTTTGTCCTGCTCAGTTTAAATCCCTTTGCTTCCAGATATCCCTCCAGAGCTCTAACTTGTTCACCTTATTTTGTTTCGTCCAATAAATGATGTCGTCAGCAAACATCATACACCATGACACATCACCTTGGATACTCCTAGTGAGCTCATCCATAACAATTGCAAATAAGAAAAGACTCAATGATGAAGCCTGATGCAGTCCTATGTCAATCGCAAAGAGGTCTGAGTCCCCTCCTGTCATCCTCACTCTAGTACTCACACCTTCATACATGTCCTTAATAACTCGTATATAGGCGACAGGGACTCCCTTTGCTTCTAAACACCTCCTCAAAACCTCCCTGGGATCCCGATCATAGGCTTTCTCACAAATCAATGAATACCATGTGCAAATCCCTTTGTCTCTCTCTGTAGTACTCCATTGAGTGTCTAAGCAAATGTATTGCTTCAGTTGTGGATCTCCCTCGCATGAATCCGAACTGATTCTCTGAAATAGATGTTGTCTTCCTCATCCTCTTCTCAATCACCCTCTCTAGTAACTTCATCGTGTGGCTGAGTAGTTTAATGCCTCTATAGTTATTGCAACTTTGTATCTCACCTTTATTCTTATATAATGGAATCACCGTGCTAAGTCTCCACTCATCTGGCATCTTTGCCGGCTTGAGGATCACGTTGAAAAGCTTAACTAACCAATTAAGGCCTCCTTCTCCTAAGCTCTTCCACACCTCGATATATTAAGAAACTAAAAAAGACAGAGATACAGTTCGCGGGCAATCTAATTAGTTTATCTGCTTCCTCATAAGATTATGAGTAATTTGCGGAAGCAAGAATGCATGAATCACAAGAGATAAGTGAACCAGAAAGCAGTAAAATATAATCAACTCGAGATATATGTGAAAAGATCGACCACGGGCAATGACAAGTCAGACACAAGTCAAGTCCCTATAATGAGAAAAGAGTACAAAGAATCCTCAAGTCGCTTGGAAGCACAGTGATGGAGAACAATACATATCTCAATAACACGCTTGCTCCAACGATGGAGAACAACAAATACAAATAGGAGACCACACAAAAAGGTCAGAAACAATTCTGGGTCAAAGTTGCCCCCGACACCTCCCTGCACATTGATTCAACCGATCATGCTCATTGTGCTGAGAAACATGCTTAGACTAACCTGCATCTTGCATGGCTGGGCGGCCATGCTCATCACGGAGAAGTGCTTACGAGCTGATCGATACAAAGAACCAAACACTACCATGCTGAGTAGCATGGATGGACCATTTGGCGCGAAAGTGTCAGGTTGAAGTCCACAAACAAGGCAACAAACATGAAGCTGACTTCCACTCCTGTATTGGCTCTGCGGCCTGGACAGTTAAATCAAATCAATTATGCATCAGAAAAAAAAGAGAAAAAAGAAAATAGAATCCTCTCAGTTTCACATAAACAAAAACCAAGCAATAGTTGTTTGGCGGATTACATCTTTTTTGATTTTGGTGTTATGTGAGGATCGGAGGGTTTGACACTTTAACCCACTATAGCATGAGAACTATAAAAGTAGAGAGAAATCAGAAATCAGTCCTTAGGGGAAACAAAGTTAGAAGGTAGGTTTAACTGAGCCTTTATTTGCTGAAGTGTTCAGCAATATGATGAAGACAAACTCTCTGAAGGGGAGTAAGCAATTTCAATTAGAATAGCCTGATTCATAGTCAATCTCATCACAACAGCTCAGAAGAAAGAATTACTAACTAAAAAGGCCATTTCAAGGATAAAATATTAATAGAAGTGGAACCTACAGGCAGTAAATGGCCCTGATTTAGCACATTCTTCACCCACATGTTCGAAGATGTATCTGCACTTCTGGAGCAACACGAACCAACCAATATGACAGCAAAATTGTTAATAAGAAGTTCAGGAATAATTTATGTATGTCTACAACTTAATACAACTAGTTGTAACGAAACTAATCAAATATTTTCAGCACAAAACAGAGTTACTTATCAAGGTTATTTCACAAAGGGTAAGATTTGGAGGGTCAGTATCAATAAACTATTCAAGTGTGTGTGGGTAATAAACAGAGTGAGGTCTGCTGCGTGTTAGTTGCTTTATAAGAAGTGTGCAGTATTTAGTGTAGTTGAAGCAGGATGAGACCTTAAGAGCAGGGTTTTGCTTCTGTAGTTCTCCATACATTCTGTTTTAATAGAAAAGCTTTGTTGAATAATGCTACAAATTGTAAATACGAAGCTAAAGGTTTTATCAAGAATGGAATCATTGTTCATTAGTAAGATGTCACTAAGTTCTAATAGACCAAGTTCTTGGATTGTGGTATATCAAAAAGAAAAATAAATCGAACCCAAAATAAAAAAAAATAGAATGAATGCTATTTGATGCTCATCTCAACTGTATATATGATAAAAAGATGTAATCCTAGCCATGTCACAGAAATGAATGCTGAATCAAGCTCAAATCACACGATACAACTTCCTACTCTCTTTGCGATACTGAATCCCAGAAAAATAGATGCATACCTTACTGTTGCGGCAACGCACGAAATATGCACTCGCGTAAGGAAGCAGACAACTGGAATCTCAAGAGTCAAGAAGATAGGTGAGGTTCCTAATCCACTCTGGCAGGTCTGTCAAGTTCCTGAAGAGTTGTGAGGCCACCAATGCCCCTTGGGAGGGACTCCAGCTTCAACATGCTCTTCAATTCCACCAACTGGAGCTATTTACTATTTAGGCCTTGCCAATCTGAAGCTAAGCTTCATTGTCAACATGGTCATCACAGTCAACATACTCATCAGTATCATCATCTATGTTATCCTCCCTCACATCCAACTCGGGGAAGCAATCGATTCCTAACTTTCCAAGAAGGAGATGCTGCAGCTCATCGGATATAGCTTCCAATTTGTGACAATTTTCTATTGTAAGTTGCTGGAGAGAGCTTGGTGATTCCACAGCCAATTTGATCAACTCTTTGCATCTACTTATGCTCAACTCCTGCAGTGAAGACAGATTGATTGACAGAGAATCTAACTCATCAACTAATTCAATGTGCAGTTTCTTCAATGTGGAATGATTTGATGAAGAAGAAGGCGATGAAGTTGTTGGGGATGAGCCCTTTGCAGCTACCAGAAGGTGTTGTAACAGCTTCTCAAGGATTTTAGATGCATATACTGGGTCAAGCTGTGGCACAACCAGAGGAAATGACATCAGCCTCGGGCAATCAAATAGATGGAGTTCAGAAAGACCATGAAAAATCAGCTGTGGCTGCAGTTGGTAATGATTCTCAGTTTGTGGATCACTATCATCCTCCTTCACTCTGGACCATCCCTTTAGTTCAGGCAACTGCCTCAACTCCAGATGCTCCAACGACCAGAAGTCTAGAGCTGCAGAAGCCTCAGTGCCATGGTCAACAGTCTCTATATACTCCAAGGCTTCAAGGTTACAAAGCCAAAGTTTCCTGAGATGATGCAGTTGACTGAAGGGTGGGAGATATTGGCATCTTCTACAGTCCTTAATCGATATAGAAACAATGTTGGTGATTCCCCAACCTGGAAATCTTGCACCTCTCCAGGAATGAAGTTTTAGGCCTCTGAGAGTCTGAGGCGGCTGCAAGCATTTTAATTCCCACTCATTTTCCTCATCATTAGCAGATGGTTCTCCATAAGATGATAACCATGTTAATTCAAGGTCAGTTACCTTCGTGTCCTTGAAAATTGCATTCGAGGTTTCTAGTTTGGATGGGCCATGAAACTTTTCAAAAAATATCTTCAACTTCCCAGCAAGATGAATCAATGCCAACAGTGCATCTAACCCGTTATTTTCTCCCACTATAAATGCATCTAATGTTCGGAGAGAAGTTAGTTGCCCAAATCCAGGTGGCATATGGATCCAACTATTATGAGCAGTTTCATTATGCAAGTGCCTAAGATTGATCAACTTAATGAATTCCACAGGCAATACAGTAAGCTGGTGGCATGGCCGGAGATCCAATGTCTGCAGGTTATGCAGACTTGAAATTCCAGCAGGAAGAGTTTCAAGGGAGCCAGCAAGTCTCAGGTACCTCAAATGATTCAATTTATCTACTGAATCTGGAAGGCTTTCACAGTTTACACTTCCCAAATCCAGTGCACGCAAGCACCTCAAACTTGAAAAGATCTCACTAATAATATCAACGCTAATAGGCCACAAAATCATGCTCTTTAGAGAAAGAAGAGACCGCAATTGCTTGGCAGCAAACAACCATGATGGAGCTTCCCAAGATGAATTGACAACAAAGCTAACATGCGTAGTATTCTCGCCGTTTATCTTCCTCTGCGTCTGTTTATCTACTAAAGTACATTCATCTCCTGCCACAATTCGTGCCAACTCATTCATTAAGCCATGCATTTTATAAACCATGACATCACGAGTTTCATGCCTTCTACCATCTTGAAAGAAAGATCTCCTCAATAGTTCCATGAAATATGTATGACCAACTTCCTCCAGGACTTGGCTTTCATCTGTCAACCTAATGAATCCGTGAGCCATCCATAAATAAATAAGATCTTGCTCTTCAAATTCATAATCCTTGGGAAACAATGAACAATATGCCAAACACAGGTTTAAGTGTGATGGCAAGTGATAGTAGCTCAGCTTCAATGTGCATAGAACACTGTTTTCACTTTCTTCTACCTTTTTGAGCTCTCTTTCAAACAAACGCCATTCCTCCTCAGTATCTTCAAAATAGAGAAGACCAGCAACGGCCCTTATTACAAGAGGAAGATTTGCGCATTTCGCAACAATCTGTTTGCCAATGCTTGTCAGATTTGGACATGTCTTCTCAAATCCCTCTCTGAATGCCAGTTTTCTAAACAATTCCCAGGACTTGTCCTCATGCAGATGCTCCAATTCATAGGTCACTATTGGACCCATGTTTTGAACCCCATCTTTGGACCTCGCGGTCACTATTACTTTGCTTCCTCGTTTACCAGTACATAACAAATCCTGCAAGAGATCACGCCACCTCCCACTATCATCATCCCATACATCGTCTAATACGAGCAAGTATTTCTTGTCATGGACAACTTGCATGAGGTGAGATTTAAGCTCTTCCACGCTGAGAGGGTGATAACTATACCCAGTTACAGATTCGACCATTTTCCCCACCAGCTCTTTCAGACTAGATATTTCAGAAATGCATACCCAACTTTTCAGATCAAAACTTTTATCAACATTTTCCTCATTAAAAACAAACCGAGCTAGAGATGTTTTTCCCTATCCCACTCACCCCAACAATTGCAATGACAGAGTGATCAGTATTACTAAAGGAGTTCAAAACCATCTTCATTAATTTTTTTTTGTCACCTTCTCCACCAATCACCTGATCCTCATCGAGCAGCTTAATTACAGTTGGGATAGTTGATATAGGATGTGTTTCAGTTTCTCTCTTGTTAACACCATCGTTGGTACTTTTCGTTAACTTAAGCACTTTAATAAATGAAACTATTTCATCCAGCTCTTCCTTAAGCTTAATACCCTCAGCTTGTGGTGATCCTTTGCTACTCATATTAAAGAAACTGTGGATTCTGATCAACTTACCACCACGCTTTTGCTCGGTCGTCGGTTGATTTTCTTCATGGGCCATATCCAGATTTTCTTCAAACAAGTCTTCCAATCGATACAGCAAACGTTTCACCCTTTTCAGCCATACTTTGATCACAGCTTCATTCTCAACTTCAGCTCGCCTTTGCGCATCAAGGAGCAAAGGTTGAATCTCTTCAATCTTTTCCTCAACATCTTGCAGCTTATTTTTCCCACCAAAGTAGTTACCAAACTTATCAACATTTAATTGACTCAGAACTCTCTCAAGAGCTTCAGATACTATTGATTCTGCCATTTTTTTTTTCCTTTGATTGTCTCTCTCTCTTTGTTTTTCTCTGGTTTGCCCCTTTTGTCACCACTCTTTTATTTTACTAGCTTTGATTTTTCTCTATGCTTTCTTTCAATGAGAAATATGGAATTGGTATTACAGGAAGTGATATACTGTGTTCGTCAACGTGGTTCCCTTGAAGACTATCAGGCATATACTTAACTTCTCTCACCATTTACGATCTACTACCTGCTGTTCTTGTATTCATTCATCGAATTCAACTTCAATAATATGTTTAACCATTTTCTTTCTCACCAAAAAAAAAAAAAATCAAAAAATAATTCGTTTATCGAGTACATGAAAATGAAAGGAACCCACTACGTCATATCACTGAGTCTTTGGCTACGGCATCTTGGTTCGGTTCGATTCGGTTCTGTAGAATTCTCTCACAGATTACTATTTAGTTTAGTCTAATCCAATTTAGTGAAAAATAATACACCCAGACTAATCTCATTTAAACACTCTTTAGACTTAGGTAACCCCAAGTTGGGGACCACTGTAATTAAAAAATAAGTAGATCCGATGTTGAGGTGATTCCAATAGGATTCACGTGACGAATTGTACAATACCTTGTGCTGCTCTAATTAAGATAAAGCTTTACAGGTATAATTATATATACTAAACCTCAATAAAAAGGGGGTAGATGCATGATTGAAAGAACCCTCAATAAAAATGAAACTGGTCGGGTAGGTATACATACAACAAACGTTGTTGACTTTTTTATAGTTGATCGTGTTGTCTAACCAATGGCTTAAGGCTATGTCTGTCACAAACATCTAGATATTCAATAAAAGCTTATTTTCCACTTGCAGTTACTAGCTACAACTTAATTTTGTGAAGCAGCTATCCTTAGTGGCTTTCACCTGCAGTTACAGCTACCGATAATTTATTGCCTTTTCGTAGCAACTTTCTACAAGCTAATTTTGCCCAACTTAGCCTAAGTTTTTTCTGTTGAAGGTTCCTTAACATTTTCCACTTCTTCCTGGAGGTGAGTATGAGTGTTTGACCAAAGAAAAGAGCCTCTTTCTGCATATGCTTGTCTCTCTAAGTGGCCTTGAATCGAAATCCTCACTAATAGATGTGTTTTCTCTTGTACTAGTTGATTACATTGCAAAACCCTCCATAAATTCCTTGGGTTTTTGAGAGTAGGAAGAAGATGGCTGAAGCTGCGTTGACAACTGTGGCTAGCTCTCTCCTGCAGAATTTAGACCTTTTTGATTCACATGACACTGTGAGAAAACTTATACCCCCATTAGAGTCTATCCGACTTATCCTTCCACTTGTAGGGGAAAAGATGCAATCAAATCCTGAGAGGGACACTAAAATAGAGGAATGGTTGAAGAAGGCCAAGTATACATTGTATGAAGCCGATGACTTGGTGGACATACTGAACCTTGCTTTTATTTCAGCAGCAGCTTCATCAAAGGTACGCAATTTACTTGCCTCTCCTGTTCTTGGCCTGAGAACGAGTCTTCAGATCAAAAGGCTTATTAAGGAATTAGATTCCATAAGTAAAGAGGGAACTAAAGTCTTGCTAAAGTATCAATCAAGTGGAGAGGAGAGAGCAAAACCAGTAGGTTCTCACCAAAACTTGATAGGGGAATATCCTGCTTTAGTTGGTGAGCAAGATGTTGTAGGCAGATATGATGATAAGCAGAAGATAGTGGATTACTTACTTGACACCAGCAAAATTACCAAAGAGGAAGGGAACATTTCGGTTATCCTAATTGATGGGAGAAGAGGAATCGGCAAGACTACTTTAGCTTCGCTTGCCTTTAATGATGAGAGAGTTAAGACTCGTTTTGATCGTAGGATGTGGTTATGGGTACCAGAGAAGTCTGATCAGAAAGCAATTATAAGGCAGATCATCAATGAAGCTGGTGGAAAATCAAATGTTGGTTCCCTTGATGAGGAAAAGTTGAAAGATCAATTCCAAGCCGAAATTAATGACAAATTTTTTTTGCTCGTCTTGGATGGTGTCTGTGAAACTGGCCTAACGGAGTGGCCAACTATGAGAGATATGTTGAGCAGGGGCGCCAGAGGAAGTAAAGTTCTGGTGACTACACGATCCAATGTGGTTGCACAGAGGGTTCCCACTGCTCAGCTGTACACATTAGGACCACTATCTGAGGAAAATTCTTGGTCTCTATTTGAAAGAGTGGCATTTGGACAAATTAAGTCCCATGATGATAAGCTGGTTTTACTTGGACAAAAAATTGTTACAGAATGTGAAGTTGTACCTTTTATCATAAATTCGATAGGTTATGAACTTCATGGCAATGGTAAGCCAATTGAAGAAGAATGGTCCTCTTTCCTCTATGACAATTTGCGTCCTCGACTTAAACATCTCAATTCTGCAGATAGCAGTCTGACTCCAAGCCACCAGGATCTCGATCCACAGAAAAAGCTTTGCTTTGCTTACTATGCGTTATCGCCTAAGAAATACACTAACATTCTTGATGTGATTAGTCTTTGGATGGCGCAAGGATTCCTTTTTCCAGAACCTGGAACCAATAAGGATCTGGAGGATATTGGTAAAGACTATATTCTGACATTGGTGCAGAGTAGTCTCTTCCAATATGTCACAAGAGATGAATGGGACGACATAGTCAGCTTCAAGATACATGACCTTCTACATGACTTTGCAAAACAGGTTCTTGAAGATTGGAAGACCTTGAGCAAACCTGGTTATGATGAAGTTGCCGAGGGACCTACCCATTTGTCTCTCATTCATCCGGGGAATGCAGCACACGATGAGTGGAAGTTCATGGGTGGTGGTGGGAAGAAGCTGCGGAAGTTGCGCACATTTTTTCAGTCGATTGCGCAAGAAGCTGATCACGATAAATATCAGATTGGAGTTAATGATTTAAGCGATCATGATGACCTGAGCTGTTTTAGCAAGTCCCTTGCTGCTGGTTTCAACATGTCAAAATTCAAGAGCTTACGGGTGTTGGATTTGCATGACTTTGGCCTATGGACGCTACCCTGTTCTATTGGCGAGCTGATTCACTTAAGGTACCTTGATCTCTCCCATAATGAATCTCTAGTGAAGCTGCCTAACTCAGTTGGAAAGCTGTACAACTTGCAAACACTTGACCTTAGTTCCTGTTATAAGCTGAAACAACTACCGAGGAGTATGGGGAAACTAGTCAACCTCAGACGACTTGAGATAGATCAGTGTGATAGTTTAACTTTTATGCCTCCTGGATTTGAAAATTTATCTTGTCTTCGGACACTATCTCGCTATGTAGTGGGCAGACCATCTTCTCAGTCATCTCAGGCTAGCAGCGGACTGAAGGCGCTCAGCAATATGAAGCACTTGAGAGGAAGGTTTATGATTGAGTTTTCAAAAGACTGGAATTTTTTTACTGATGAAGCCACAGATTCAAGATTGAACCATAAAACCAGGCTCACGGAATTGCGGATAAAATGGGGATCCACAGGGCACCGAAACGAGAATGGGGATTTCTATCAAAAAAAGGACAGGGATTCCCATCAAAAAAAAGAAAAAAGATGACGAAGATGATTCAGCTAAGTACCAGAAGTTATTGGAGGGTCTCCAGCCCCATGAAGATCTCAAAGTATTGCAGATACAAGGATACCGAGGGCACGACTTCCCAAGCTGGACAAGAGGTAGCAGTTTAGCCCTTGCACTTAAAAATGTTGCTGTTATCAGTATTGAGGGTTCGGGAGAGTGCGAAACACTCCCTCCGTTTAGTCGGCTCCCATGGCTTAAAAGTCTCACTCTTCGGTTTATGCACAATGTGCAAGCTCTGGAGAGTTCTGACAGCTACCAATCATCAGCCACGCCACAGGTGTTTTTCCCATTCCTTGAAGAGCTTACGATTAACAGTTTCTATAGCTTAGAGGGATGGTGGAATTTAGATGATGGACAAATGTCACAGTCACAAAAATCATTCTACTTTCCGAAGCTTTTGAAATTGAAAATATGGAGTTGCCCAAAGTTGAAATGCATGCCTCTGTTTCCAAAGGTTCAAGTTTTGGATCTACACAACTTCAATAAGAAGTTGCTAGAACTTCTCACCCAACAGACAGCAAGGACAGACCCTGGACCATCACTACCGTCATCTGATAAAAACCTCCCTCATCTCAAGAATCTGCAGATTAAAGGGTGTCCTAATTTGAGGTCCTTACCAGCTCTTCATAACAGCTCGGACAAACTTCAGAAACTCGTGGTCGCAAGATTAGATGCACTGACTTCTTTGACTAATGGCCTTCAACAACTCACTTCACTTGAGGAGCTTGAGATTGCGAGCTGTAAGGAGCTTGACCTTTCAGATAAAGGGAAAGAGGATGAAAGTGAAGCGGCATGGAGTTCTATGTCAAAACTTAGTGAGCTAACTTTACGAGAACTGCCAAAGCTAGTAACTCTTCCCGAAGGCCTCAAAAATGTTTCCAGGCTCAGATATTTTTTGTATTTCAGCATGTACAAATTTGAGTGCTTTGCCAGATTGGCTAAGCACCTGCAGTTCACTAAGTCATCTTAAGCTCGAAGGCTGCCCTGCATTGATAATGCTGCCTCCAGATCGTCTAGCGCATGTGGTTAAACTCGACATTACAGAATGTCCAATTTTAATAAAACGATGCAGAGAACACAGTGGTGAAGATTGGAGCAAGATTGAACATGCCCAGGTTTTACGTCACAAATCTTGGCGTTATTGGTTGATGACAGAAACAGAATCATCACAGGTATATATATTGATATCATTTTGTTGAGATCCTTTCCATCGTACACAAACAAAACTTGGTTTTCAACACTAGTTTAGTGTCTAAACTAGCTGTTTCATTCTTCAGATGCCTCAAACTAATGGAGAAGAAGTTGTTGCCAATGTAGAAAATGCGATTATTCATGTCGCTGGCTCTGTTACCGTCAGTCATAGACCAAAGAACGGAACAAATTGCAGAATAGAACGGAACAAATTGCAGTGTAATGCAGAACAGAGCGTGAGGCAAAATGAAATACAGAACGAAACGGAAGGTACAGTACAGCAATTAATACAAACAAAAGAACAGGGTCACATTGCTTAAGCGCTGTATCAATGTTTATTTACGGTAAAAGATGTTTGCCTGGAAAATAGTTAGTCCTCTTGATAGACAAATCAAGATTTGTAAGTGCTTCAAATATGGCCAAGATTTGCCAGATGGAATGGAACACATTTTGTTCCAATTACATTAGCATGCTGAGAACAGCATTTATTTTTTCATTTATGCCAGAACCATCGAATTCATTAAATTTGATACAATTTTCATTTCATCCGGGAAAAGCTATCTTTTTCTCAGCAATTGCATTTATTTTTTCATTTATGCCAAAACCATCGAATTCATTAGATCTGATACAATTTTCATTTCATCCGGGAAAAACCATCTTTTTCTCAACCATTAACCACAAGCAAATAACTTCTGAACTCAGCAAGTATTGAATATTCTATCTCTGAGCCTCTGTGCAAAAGGGTAGTTAATATTTAATCTGTGCATTTTATTCATCTTCTCTATGGTTGCTGAATTGTATCCTTTTTGAGATGAATGTCTGATATTTTAAACATTGTTTCTCTTTTCCTTCTTTCCATCTTGCAATGAATGAAGAGGTACATGTTAGAAGTCATCAATTCTCTCTCTAGTGCACTATTCCTTTGTTGCACATCCTTTGTTGTTGTATGAGCTTGAATTAAGACTTTCAATCATTTGAAAGTTTCGAATGACATCGGCAAAAGAAGAAAAAAAAGCTCATAGTGTGTTTAACCGTGTATACAAATGAGTAGAAGGTTTGCTGACTATACATTGAAACTTAGGCTTTGGACATTTATTTGGTACTTAAGCTCGGTTCTTCCCAACTTATTTTTAGCTTAGTTTAGCCTAATTCAATTCAAATCAGTTCATATGGGAACTAATGGCTTAAATAATTCTTTATTTCAATATAATTTCAAGATTAAATCTGTGTCAATTTAAAGATTTCAATGCATATTTTCAAATGAGTCCAACATTGAATATGTTTGGACGAGTTTTAATCAGTTAAAAGCCTAATTGAAAAATCGATTTATCCCAACTACATGAAACCGGTTCCAGAAGTCCATAGAAAAATTATTGCTAATTGCCTAAAGTGAGATCCAAAAATCTTCATTAATATCATCACGACTCTCCATGTGCGGTAGTAATACCATACCAAATACAATGAATAGTGGGTCCTGAGATAAGCCTTGGCTAAACGATGAAAATCTTAATGCCATAATGCCTTTCAACTTCAATGTTTCTTGGTGGAAAAGAACCGACCCTTAGGTGGTGTTTACTTGCTTGCAATGCAATGCAATGCAATGTAATTATTTTATAGGGTAAATGGGTAGTGAAAAAGGAAAAAGGGGAGGGAGGAGATGGAAAAAGTATAATTGATTACACCATTCAAAGTAATCATCATTACATGGGAAAAGTTGAGCAATTGTGATTACAATGGATAATGCAATCAACCCCACTTTTTCTATCCTTCTCCTCCCACTCCTTCACTTTTTACCCTACATTTACTTTATAAAATGATTGCAATGCATTGAATTTGATTGCAACCAAGTAAACGAGGCTTAGTGTTTAGTTGCTCCCAGGGGCTAAGGAAAAAAACTCAGGACTCCTGACAACAGCCTCTTCAAGATTCTTTGTTTGAGTATAAAACAGGGTCCCCTTCACTCCTTTTTTGTAAGCATATACTTCGGATTTGGTTTAGTTTGATTATTAAATGTATCATCCGTTAGTCACCAAATCCACTCCTTTCACCTGTAGATGATGGATGGATTGAATTCAGGTAAATTGTTTCATTGGTGACGGGTGGAGCAGGTGAAATATTAGGGTGGATATGGGTGACGCATCTCTCTACCTGAATCCGACCCATTGGCAGCCCGAAGGCATATTCCATCTCCGGCCACCTTCTATTGATTAGATCATTCACCTGTTCAGCATCCACTCATCACCTTTGTGAAGCCTTTGATTACGAATCCACCAAAGAGAGTCAAGCACAATGGTGCCTTTTGAGCTCTTCACTGTTATCTTTACCTATGCCAGTTCCCAAACTTGAAATCGGAGTAAAGATCTTCAACCAAGTTAACAAATTTCAGTGTAAGTGGAAGTCAGTTCCGAGCTCAATGATGTGAAGCTAAACATGGGACCATGGAGCAAGAGAAAAAGAGGTTCAATGGAAAGGTGGTTAATGAGATGGATCCATCCCCTCCCGCTCCCCAAAACAAGAGCCAATACAGCGAATAGGAACTCCCGAGGTTTCTTGTGAGAGTTAGCTAGCCAAAACCAGTGGACTATGGAGTCTAAAAGTGGGTAAGGATGGAAAAGCAAATAAAGGGTTGAAACTGTATTACCATGGAAGTAGCGCAGCCAATTGGTGAACGACGAGATTTGTGTGTTTGATCATACTCTTTGAATTCCTTTGCTTAATTATAGTTTGTGTGAGCGGTTTAGATCTCGATCCTGTGGCTGATCCTAACAAACAGTTTGTTGGCAACAAGGTTTTTTTAATTTTTGGCAAAAAAAAAAAAAAAAAAAAAAAAAAAAAAAAAAAAAAAAAATCCAGATTGAAAAGTTCAGCAAGCTAGGCAGAGGTGTATGTAAATAGTTGTTACATAAAAGCAAATCAAATCAAATCACAGTCAAAGGTACACGATGAAAATTGGGAAACGGCATACATGAGAAATCAGTTTGAAGTTCTGAAGACCTGAAGCTCCTTACAATTATACTTTTTACTTCCATTGCTCCTGGTTTATAATTTGCATTCCATATCAATATCAACTATCCTTCCTAATGGAGCATATGAGCACCCTTACACCGAAACATGCTACGTCCATATGTCACCCGTGCCATTTCAAGAAATTGTAAGAGGGCGAGCAAAGTCACTGGGATTATGGCCAATGCAATAACAGGAATAAGGCTCCACGTTTGATTTTGACCAAAAATGAGATAAAGGGCAACACTAAAGGCAGCCATCATAGATGTTATTGAGATGAACAACATGCTAAGACCAATAATTAACCTGTTAGGCAGAGTGAACAGAAAATCACCTTCCGCATAGCGTGATGTGAGGATTGACAAAAACACCAATATCGAAGTTATGGATGAGAACAAAGAGATTGCGTCAGAAACACCAAAGATAAGAAATGCTCTCTGCCGATGTTGCTGACACTTTATAAATATTGGGACGCCATTGTTTTGGTCATTGCCACCTGGGACAGTTATGGCTGCTGCAAACACTACTGTCGCGATAAGTGCTGCTGCAACAGTGCAGGAAGTTGCTGTATCTTTCATCCACTTCTCCCCTTCTTTAACCAACATTTGATGTTCCTCACTGAATACAATAGCTGGGGTTTTCCCTTCTGAATTTTTCTCAGTTTTGTGTGAAGGTCGGACTAAACTCGCTACTGCCTGAAAACAATTTGATAGTTTAAAGTTAGTACGCGAACTTTGATTATATATGGACAAGCAAGCTAACAGTTGCACATGGACTCAATAGCTGTTGTGAATGTGATAATAACAATCAGAGACCACTATTTAGCTAATTAGAAGGTTCAGATTTCAAAGTGGTGATAGCTTATTACCTTAAACCATTGTAATTCACGTTGCATTTGTAGAGCTGCACCGGAAGCAAGATTGAGGCGGTCGAAAGGTGGTAACCTTCCGGCCAAATGCAATATATTGTTCTTGGATGGGTCGATATACCTTGTAACTAAATGTTTATACTCACTCATTTGGTATATGAGATTAAAAACATTTTCCCGACGATATAAAACTGCTATTTGAAATACATTATGATTTTCCTCGTTGGAAGACCATATTGCTGGGGGAAACACTTCAACAATCACCTCTATGATTTCATGGATGCCTAACTTGGCTGCAAGAAAAAGTGGTTCTTCAAGCATTGAAAATACTTTGGCATCATCCAACTTAATGATTTCTATGCACAAGCATTTGACAAGTTCGAGGGTTTGATGATGTGTCTGTTTTACATCTTTATAAAGCTTCCAGCATACATCTGCAACCAAACATGTTTTCAGTGCACAAACAACTATTGCAAATGAAATTCAATGCAGAAACCAGCCCATGAGATCACAGAAGGGATAAAATCCCTATAACTTTAAGTTAGTGAAGATTTTAAGGTCAACTTTATAGCAGCAAGGCAAATTATAACAGAGAAATTCTCAACTCCCTCACTAATCAGTCAATCATCTCAATCTCCTTAAACCATCACACTAACCTACCAATTTGCCTGAAGCAAACCTTTCTTACTAACAGCTCACTCTACGCAATTGGTACAGACGGGACCCTCTACTTCCCTAACACCCGAGAGTGATTTCCATGATTTCTTTACATGGTCTCAATGAGTGCCTCTGTAGGTGCCAAAGAGATTGGAATTTGAAGACTATTGGCGGTAGTTCATTTTACCTGTTCACATTCAAGTTTCGAAGATTCTGTGCATGTACATAATTGCTATTCCAGCACCAAACAAACTGAAAAAAGTGAAAGATAGAACATAAAAAAGCTAAGGAAGCAAATTACTGCAAGATGTTTACGATGTTACTGTCAAGTATGTGATACAAATAAATACAATCATAAGTTCACAACTATTTGTATCTTTTGTTATATATATTAATCTTTCCATATCTGCAAGAGCAGCAGTTTCACAAGTAATTAAAGATCATGAAATATTTTCACTTTCTAGACCATAAAAATACAAAGCATGAAAAATTCACACATTCGAGTACTATAAAAAATACCCAAGGGAGGATTGAGGCACATGGAGGAGGGACCTTACGAGGTTTAAGGATTTGTGGCCAAAGTTTGAACTTCCATCCACTAGGGAAGGCATCAGGCTTCTCAGCAAGCACACATAAAGGAGACCCGTCGCCATTAAGCTCCATGGTAGCTATATCTGGATGGAGCTTAACCAAATCAAGGGCAATGTCTGTTCAAAAAATTTAGGCAAAAAGACAGAGAGATGCACAATTAGTCAATCGAGAACACAAAGAAACATCTGTTCATACGATTACAGGCTACTAGAAAGAAAAACATCTGCTTAGTTTGTCACCACAGCTAGATATGCTACATGCCTACATACGTGGTTCTCTTTTTGACATGGGGAGAGACCCCTTAGTGTCTTGTGTCTGCTGCAGTATTGATGGATAGCTTTTGGGTTGATAGGCAATAATATGCTAAAATGTTACGACTGGTTCCTCGCTGATCAGTGATTTTCATGCTGGTATAGTGGTATCTGCTGAAGTACGTGTATATAAGATCTGACAAAACACTTGAACTTGAAAGTTCTGACATTGTAAAAGGATTAAGGTCCTGTTCTTTCGTAGTTACCATTCAGTTTTTTGTTTTCAATTCAGCTCTGTAGCTTACTTTTCTCTCAGATAATATTAGGCTATGTTCGTTTCAGCAGAATGGTGCAAAACAGTAGTGAACTTGCGGAACAGAATGGAATGGATTGCAGAACGAAATGCACATCGTGGATGACGAAAAGATGAAGGCCCTACATTTCATTCAGCTTAGTTATGTTCTATTCTCATATGTTCAGTTCAGTTGTATTCAGTTAAAAATAAAAAAGGGATTCCGGGTATGTACAGTGAGATATACAAAGGCATACCAAATAAAATATCAAGGTAACTCTCAACATGTAATTCATGGGTGATAGTGTTGTTAAGTGTGCCAAACCCAGTCAACCAAACAACAATCTCTCATTCTAGGGAAAAGCACCAAAGGTTCTGTAGGATGACTCACCATAGAATTCTGCCATAATGATGGAAACAAGGAGCTTAACACCAGATACACCAGCAATTGGCCTAGCCTCTATGTCAGGTTTGGTTACCTCAAACAAATATTCATACATATCCTTGTGGCCATACCGAGCAGCCCAATGGATTGGCAGACCTGATTTGCTTGCAATATGAGGCAGGTCAGGATTCTTTGTTACTAAAAGTTCAGCAGCATCAATGTTTCCGACCATTGCAGCCACTGAAAGTGCAGTCTCGCCATTTTGATCAGTTAGAGCCAGCTCTTCCGGGGACATTCTCTTGACCATTTGCTCCACAAAGGATATGTGCTTCCCAGTACCAACTGCAATGTGGAGTGCAGTTTCTGAGGCTATAGTGATCTTAGCTGTTAAGGCTTCTGGGTGTTCATCTATGAACTTTCTTGCTTGTTTCCATTTGCCTCCCAGTGCAGCTTTGTACAATGGCAAATAGGAACCCAGTTCCCTCAACTTGTTGTCCACCCTCCATCTTGCACCTCCAGGTACTAAAAGTAAATTTCAGTTAGTTAGTTTTAGTAAACCATGGAGTATTTCAGAAGAGGAACACTCCTCTGCAACCATCTACTGTGAAGCGGCCCAATTTCGGAGTAACAATGAGTACTTTAAATGCAAAAGCTCATAGAAGATTCTCTTAAGGTGCAACAAATGTTACATTTTAAACAAGATGTTCGTTTGGACTAAAAAGTGTTACTTCATTTTAAACACTTTTGGTTAACGAACAAAAAGTAACAAAAGTATTCCTTTTGACCGTCATACCGTGAAAATGTCTTCCCAAGATCAAACGCACTTTTAAAAATCCACTAGTGACAAGAAAAAAAGGTAAACTTCACTGAGGTATAGAAAGGTATACCCACATTTCAGTGGAATAGGATCCTCTCCATTTACCGGGTTCCATTTACTAAATGGATGGTTAGAAATTGTTTCTTATAAGTTGTTTGTTTATATTAAAAAATATAGAGAAGCAAATCTGACCCTATATTTAGTAAATGGAGGGTAAATGGAGATATCCAAACTCTGTTTCACTATTTACATTAAAGTATACTCCGATGAGTTTCCGGCAAAAATTTGTAGAAAATAAGCAAGCAAAGTACTCAATCAATGGAGAGGACATTGTTATCCATATTACAGAAAACAGGCACAAAAAATTTTCACACTGGCTCAGTCACTAGCAATAATGTGCACACCTTCAAACTATTTTAAAAAAAAAAAAAACATTATAATTAAAGAGGCAAAGAGAGAACTTACCGAACCTACTGCTTGATGAAGATGAAACAATGGGCTGGCTACTGTTTCTGCCATAGCCAATGGATCTTGATGAACCTTCTTCCTGCATTTCCTAACAAGCGCCTAACCCAAAACCGAACAACAGCGATTAACTGGAACCCAGATCTCCCTTCTTTTTTTTCTTTTTTTTTTTTTTTTTTTTTTGCCCTCCTTAATTCTACAGTTAACACTGGTGAGTGGTGATTTGCCCTGCGTTGACTTAATGAAATGCTTCTGCTTTACAACAATCACAATGATCTTCTTTGCAAAAATATGTACTTCTTCCGTCCTCATGTCGATTAAATTACAGTATGAGAGAAGACTTGATTGAGTGACTATTATATCTAGCTGGTACAACTACCAATTTTACTGATAATTTCTGACACTACTAACTAATATATTCAATTATTGGCACTACTGATTATTTTGTTAGTTGTGATCAAAAAAAATTTTATTGTCGGTTGAAAAGTTAGGGTGTGTTCTTTTCCACTAAACTAAGATGAATAGAGAATATTAATACGTGAGAGAAACAAATATGTCAAATTGAATAGAACGGATCCGATTATTAGATAAGGATGCGTTTGTTAGAGCTTACACGGTCGGTTCAGTTTAGTTCATGTGTCAATTTAACGATTTCAAATTCAGTTAAATAATGTTCAGTTCACTGGTGCTGAGTTCAGAAACATACTTTTTGTCTCACATATCAAGTTGTGTTCAATTCAGTTCAGTTGCGTCCAGTTCACTAGTATCCAGTTTAATAATGTTGAATTCAGTTTAGTGCAGTTCTGGTAAGTTCAGCTCTAACAAACGCACCCAGTGTGGGAAAAACACCTCCCGTAGATGCTAAAGAAATAAAATAGTAGAAGATAAAAGTTTGTATGGAACAGTGACAAACTAGCTGTTGTGTCCTACAATAGGATTATCCGAGTATGCAAGCAATTGAACTAAGCCTCACGATGCCAAATAAATGGAAACAAATAGTTACAATATAGAAACTCATAGAAATGCATTTTGGAAACTGGAA
This sequence comes from Tetragonia tetragonoides, assembly GCA_038025085.1. NCBI lineage: Eukaryota > Viridiplantae > Streptophyta > Magnoliopsida > Caryophyllales > Aizoaceae > Tetragonia > Tetragonia tetragonoides. Next base: position 4,060,544 of record CM076147.1, read on the forward strand.
GAAGAGGATCTTGAGAAAATAATTTCTTTGGTTATAATCTTTCACAAAAATGTTATTCACCAAAAGAGTGAGATATTACATGTATGTGTTATCTTAGTACAAAAGACTTACCATTTCACAAATTAACCAATCTTCTTCATCAAACAGAAATCCCAATATCTGTTCACAGTGTGTGCTCATTGGTTACTGCACTCGGGAAAACATTGAGTCCATGCATAGATATTTCCCAAAGTTAACCAACCATAAGCAGTATCCCAAGAAAAAAAAACGGAAAAAAGAAAACAAAAATAGAGTTTGACACTCTCCAGTTCTTAAGAGAATGGCCAAGGGTCAGCACGTCCAGGATACGGATCTTTTGACACGGGGACACATCTGCTTGTCTTCCTCAAGTGAGACCATACCAACATGAGATGGATCCTCAAGCATCATCTTCGCAACTAGATATCCTGCAATGGACCAAGTTTGGTATTTACGCGCTTGCTTGCCTATGAAACGCCCAATCTTGCCGTCATAATACTCAGGCCAACTATCCTTGAGCAGCCGGGCTTCAGCACGTTCAATTGCTTTTCTCGCGATCTGGGGCCTTCCACTCTTTATACATGCAGCTGTGAGAAGCCAGAGCAGAACTGCAAACCACAATGCAATTTTATTATGGTGTTCAGTGTTCATATTAGCGTGTTCATGCCATATGAGGAGACAAGCAAAGTGCTATAGAAGGAAGATTTCATCAGAAAATTTTAAAAGCATGTTAAATGTGTTCCAAGTGAAAACTGAAATAAGTTGTTTTTTTCCAAGTAGTGACGATAATAGACATATATGCAATAAGTATTCATTTCAACTTTCCAATTCAAGGCGCCATTGAGCAAAGAGAAGAGAGGAAGATATTAGCAATTCACCTGGCCAAGATCCACCATTGTGGTAACTCCATCGAGTATTCTTTGGATCGTAACCGGTGGTGATCTTCCATTCATGACCTTCTAGGGCTGGATAGCATATCTTAAGAGGCATTTCTCCCACCAATTCATCCCACCGAGATTCAATAAGGTCCATGATGGCAGAAGACTGCTCTGGGGTCGCCATAGAAGACAGGATAGCAATACAGTTCCCAAGACAGAACCAGCGGAAGTCCATAAGTGCTGGGCTCACGTTCCCAATAAAGTAACCACCCTTAGTTGGCATGAAATCAAACACCCAGTCTGGGAGAGAATCTGGCATCACATTGAACTTGTTCACCGCTGTGTGAGAATACTCCTCTGTTTTGTAGCGGTAGATACAGTTGAGTTGCTTTAAATCCAGCCAATAGTAGCTCCTCATGTGATAGCTTAAGGCATGAAGCCTCTCCACTATTTTATCTATGAATTCTTTTCCTTCTCCTTCTTGCTTAACCAATTGTGAAGCACATCGTAATGCCATGAAAAAGAGTGCTTGAATTTCGATCGGATAACCATAAATACCCTATAAAAAAAATGAAGTTCAATCAGCTCAGAAGAAGAGGAAAAACATAATGAAACATTATCAAAATCAGCTGTGTAAATCCTAATTTACAGCTATTTTTATACAATGTGACACAGCTTACAACAAGAGAAAATTTAAGTCGTGAACATAATCTCATCCCAAAAATTTGAACATAAGTTGAAGTAAATGATTGCAGATAGTGTGGTGAGTGATAAGAGCAGAATAGAAGAACACTGGATTGACGTACATATTGCATAATTTCCTACTTGAGAGTTCTAAATTTTGGAGACCACAGGGAAGGCATTGACAGATTCCAATAACTCTAAACTCTTACTGCATGGTGAGAGAATATCTGCAAGACTTACAAAGAACTCTTTTCCACAACGATATTAGACAAAGTGAACTTTGATCCACAAGATAAATCCGCTACATGGATATCTACCATCAATATTGTTTACACTCAAGAATCCATGTGAGAGGGTCAAAGTAAGAAACATTTCACACCTCTCCCTAACAGAATGGTAATGGCTTAGAAGAACAAAAAAAGAGAGGAGAAACAAAGAAGGTACATGCAAAAAAGAAAGGACACGAAAGCACAGTGAATAACTCACAGAAAGGGCAAAGGGAGAAAGGGGGGATTTTTAAGATACAAACCAGCAGGGGGGGGGGGGTTGAGGGAGAGAAAAAGATTCATGAGAGTGCCGCCTGACTACAAGGAATCAGCTATAGAGATTATTAGCCATTCCAGCATACCAAGGACCATATCCTGAGAGGTTGGGGGAGGGATTTAGGGACATACTAACTTCTAAGTACAAGATATCAGCTACAGAGGTTCTTAGCAGAATTTCTTGTTTACCAGGGACCATAACCTCTAATGAGGATTTTGAGCGGTTTGTGGGTAGGATACATAGCCAAAGGACCTTTACAAGCCAGAATTTTATAATAGAAACCTAATAACCATGTACTAGTGGAAACTGGAAATCATAAATCTGAAAAAGTAGTGTTCCATCAGACACATTCTAAACCAGTAAAAAATACATAGGAAAACGACTATGTACCAAAGCAGTACTAGCAGAACAAGAATTAGGGCCCGTTTGGCCTAGCTTCCCAAACTTCAACATCTCCTCCCACATTTGTTCTTTCCCACCCCATATTCATCAACTCCCTCCTCCAGCTCCAACTTTTAGAAGTTGAAATAAAGCTAGAAGTGGAAGGCGAAGGAGAAGCTACAAATTGTAACTTCTACTTCTAGTCCAATTGTAGCTGTATTTCAACTTCTAAGCAGTTGGTGGTGGAGGGGGAGTGAATGAAAATGGGGTGGAAAAGAATAAATATGGGAGGAGAAGTAGAAGTTAGAAGAAGGTGGGTCAAACGGGCATTAATGCATTTCAACTAGAGGTCAATCTGTCTACAATCTACTAATATTTACAATGTACCCTAAGGCTAAGACAGTGAATAACTGAAAGTTAGACAAACAAAGGTAGACCTAGACCTAGGGTATCTCTACTGAGACCAAATGCTAGGATATGTGCTTCACTTAATTTTCTATAATATGCTGCAAGCTGGCTATATCAATGATAAATCACATCTAGAGAACTTCTTATTAAATTTTTATTGTATACAAATGTAGTATGAGATTAATTCAAAACAAATTTTGACCTTTTAAGATTATCCAGCTTTCATCCAAACTATGAAGCACAGAAGTTGCAGCTAGTATTCTTTGGTTGCAAGTAACTCCAGTTCTCGTTTTTTAGTTATTCTTCGAAAGAAAAGGGTTCACAATGATTAAAGTTTAAACATAACAAGCAAGAAGCAACAATATATGGAATGGGAGTATCATTTTCCAAGGGATAAAGGGGCTGCAGGAACAAACCATTCTTCGGTCAATCATACAGCAACCATCTGCACAAAGATGGGTCGGAAAAGTATCAAAGCCTTCTGAAAGACATATGCTCAGGATAAGACGGATACCCCTTTGGCATTCTGGTTTATCAGCCAGGGAAGAGTCACCAGTTGACTTTGTGTATGCACGAAGCAAAATAATCCACCAGAAACCAGAGTCAACAGGAGCAACTCTTCCTATTGCGGTCTCACCAAAATCAGCAGCTAATGTCTCAGTGTTCCTGATGGGGTCATGGTGCACTTTAAAACTAGCAGGCATAACACCTTCTCCTAGCTTGAAAAGATCAACCTTCTTCTCCCATGATTGGAGGCGCAGGGTCTTGATGAGAAAATTCTTGACTATTTCCGGTTCCCCATTCATTAAAAAGGCTAAAGCACTTGGGACAAAATCTCTTACGAAAACCTTCAAACAAACCAGAAAGGCAGGAGTTAAAAAAAAAAGTGCACAAAAGTAAAATGTCAAAGTCTATCACAAGGTACTCACACTAAAACCAGACAGGGGAGGTATCAGTGAGCATTATTGAAGAATGAAAACATTTATACTTGAAAGTGACTATGAGAATTACAGTAGATTATGAGAAATTGATTAAGCATGTTACATCACAGTAGATTATGCTCGTGAGAGACTAAAATGAAATTCCCTTAGACCTCCCACCATAGAAATAAAATTGAACCAAACAAAACAAAACAATCAACTAAGTGAACAAAGCTCCTGCACACAGCAGGATTTAGGGGTCAAATGTATGCAGCCTTGACCCTGAAACCATATACAATATGATCATATAATATTATATCCCAACATGAAGTTAAAAGGAACAAATGTTTCATAAGCAGCAAAAACCCATGTGGTCCAGACTCCTGAATCTCTGATATAAGCATCAGGCGTCATAAAACAGAACACTTAACCTAATAGAGACTGATTTCCATTCAACTCAACAGCTTTTGTTCTTTAAGCCAACGTATTGCATACCCAAGTACTCAATGATCAGAGAAATATACAAAGCAAAAGTTAAACCTTTTCTGCTTTAGAAATATCCTAAAGGCAATGAAATTTTACCTGATCATAGTTGAGCTTTTCATCAGAGTTGTGGTCCAGGGCAGCAATAGTACCAACTGGCTCCTTCCTAAAATACACAATGGACCTCCTCAATGCTTCCCATGCCTCAGCTACGATCGGATGTGGCTCAAACCCATTCTCTGATCTAGGGGTATCAAAACCGGATCTTCCACCCGACGAATATATGCTATCCACAGGTTCAAAAACCCGAGAAGAATTCTCTGTATTTCTGTAAAAGTGGCGAGGGGACATCGTAATCGACAATTCACTGAAGGATTTCTCATCAAAGGATCGCTTCCTTTCGGTGATAATGGGTTTGGGATTCTCACAAAACCTTGAGAAATCATCATCACCGATCTCAAATAAGGAGTTGCTTGTGCTTGCTCCACCATTCTCAGAAACATCCACGGTAATTGGGGACATGTTTGGATTTGGGATATGGGATTTGGGATTTGAAATTTGAAATTTGAAAAATTTGGGATTCCTCAAGAGATCAAAAATAGCAATGAAGGTTGTTTAACTTGAGCTCTCACAGCTCTGCAAAGCATGAGAGGAAAATGCAGTGTGACTCCATCAACAAACAAAATTATATAAATAAAAAGGTCAACTTTTGCAGTATCTCATGACAAATTAAGTAATTCTAACAAAGTAGAAACAAACAATATGCTTTCAATTTCATGGATTTGATAATGAACATGTGAAACATTTCAAGATTAAAAACAATTAAAACTAGTAGATCTTATCTTGCTTCCGAAATGGTAAAACAACACCACACCAACTAACCAAGTCAAAGCACCAATATCCACTCTTTCTAACAATAAATTATCTCCCCATTTTAAGAATAAAATTAGCAGTCTCACATTCATGTTTCATGCTTCTTCATCAGCAAACTTCTTTAAGAATAAATGGAACAATTTTGATTCAATATACTATAATCAAATAAAGAATCATACTCCATTCTTTTCTCCAATTATAAAAAGAAAAAAATAGAGAGAAAAACTTACCAGAAAATGATGAAATGGGTCTGCCAAAACTTCTGAGATTGAAGAAAATGAAATCCACCTAAAACCCTGCAAGGTTTCCACAAGAAATGTATGCCCTTTTGCTCCTTGGAACTCTCACAAACTTAAAGAAGGCAAATTTAATGAAAATGGAGAATAATAAATAATAATAATCAAATACTAAATAGGTTGAGGGTAATATTTAGGATTTTTTGCCTAAAACTACCTTTGTTTAGAAAATTTTGAAAATAACTACTTTGTTTCGCGAATTTGTCGAAAACTACCTTATTTCCAGTTTTTTTTGCGAAACACTACCATTTGACGGAAAAATGACTAACGGGGTTAACTTTGAGTGTGAACAACTTGATTTGACCATAATACCCCTCATTTATGAAAAAAAAATTGAAAACAAGCCCCCCTCTCTCTCTCTCTTTCCTCACTCGGCAATGGCGATGACGACGGCGATGGCATGCGCTACGGCGGTGGAGCTAAGGCCGCGAATGCGATCAATTAGGTTTTCCTCCATCAGTTTCCAGTTTTTGATTTCGTTTCTCATTTTGCCTTTTGTTGTTCTTGTCTGGCTGTAAATTTATAGATTTAGGTTTTCCTCTTTCAAAAGTATGTTTTTTTTGTATCTTTTACAGATGGATCTTTTTTTATCACTCAAATGAAGATCAATGTTGTTCGATTGTTCGATTTTCTAGTTCCTCGTTGGTGATTGCGAGACGAAAATGGCGATGACGAAAAAAACACGCGCTCCAGCCGCTCGTCTCTCCTTTCTCCTCTCTTCTCTCAGCTCTCTGCCTCAAATCTGTACTGGGTTGTCTCTCATAAACTTGACCAAGCTTCTGAGTTTAAGTAATAAAAGCTCTACTTGAGTATATGGTACCTGATTATTCCACCGTGGAGTATTTCTAGGTGGTATTTGTTGCTGTTCTTGATGAAGATACCCTTGATATGGAATTTGACCATGTGGGTTTTAATTGTTGGGGTTTTGGTGAACTGGGTATCTTTGATTTTGATTATTCCATTAATTTGGACAATTGGGTTGTTGTTTTTGTTGTTGAAAATTATTCCAGGTAAACAAAAACAGAAAAGAGGAACAATTGCCAACTTTGTCTTGATTTTTGCTGTTCTTTTGGTTGTTGGTGAGGGTGATGCCAATGAAGAAAAGAGGAACAATGGTCAACTTTATCAACGCCTTCGACATTTTTACCCCATTGCTACTCTTCTGGACACCTTGTATTTCATGACAATGATCTCGGCCATGTCAAAGAGCCAAGAGTTTTCTTTTTTTTTTTAATTTGAGTGGAGGTTATGCAAATTTTTAGCATTCACTCATCCAAATAAATAAAAGCAAGTGTAGCAATTGGTGCTCATGTTTGTTTGATAGAGGAACAGAGCTAGTAGGGAGTGAGAAATCGAGGAGAGAGAATGGGAAAAAAATGGGGGGAAATAATAGGGGAAAAAAATGGGGGAAATAAAATGGGGTAAAGAGAGTTGACTCAGTCAACTAACTTAAGTGAAGGGTAATATAGTATTTTACACTCAAAGTTAATGCCGTTAGTCATTTTTCCGTTAAATGGTAGTCTTTCGCAAAAAAAAACTGGAAACAAGGTAGTTTTTGACAAAATCGCGAAACAAAGGTAGTTATTCTCAAAATTTTCTAAACAAAGGTAGTTTTAGGCAAAAAATCCTAATATTTATAGGTGGGTGAAGAAGAAGAAGAAGAGTGAAAATTTTGAAGAATGGGGAGATTCTAACGCAGATTGATTGACAAAATTGACTAGACCCACATTGGTATTTTAAGAGCTTCCTTTTAGGTAACACAAAGTAACAATAACTAGCAAGTTTGGTCTTTTGAGTTAGGTGGGATTTTTAGATGGTTCCTTTCTACGTTTTTGGAAGGAAAAAATGAAAAACTATCTGATAAAATTATGGATATCGTTTTTCATGTCTTTGTCATTATTGTCAACATTCGCTTGTTTTCTTGGGATTAAATTTTGGATTATTACTTTCCTCCAAATGTGTCCCATATAACGCAATCGTGTTGATTGTTGCCGGATTTTGTATCAACCTCTATCAGCTTTTCCTTTTTATCTCACGTCAAAGAAAAGAGAAACAATACTCCATACTTTTTCCTTTTTCTCGCCTTTAATTGGGGAGAAATGTACATGAGAACGACGGTAATTCACAAATTTGGATATGGTGAATCATTAAGGGAAATATGATCTAGGGAAAGTAATATGGAACTATGGATCTTGAATCGATCATGTGATTGATTTATAAACTAAAATATATTTGACGTCAAATTTATATGAGATGGCTTCATATTGAGGTGACCTCACGCTGAGGCAACATCATATAAAAATTACACATTGGATCGATTTACACTGAACCCCTAATGATGTAGCTGCTTTAAGGTTCTGTTTGACTCAACTTAATTTCACTTAAATTAAGTTCAGTACAGATTAGTTCAGTTCAGGTCCAATAAGTTCAGTTCAGTTCAGTTCAGTTCAGAGTTAATAAGTTCAGTTCAGTTCAGTTCAGGGCCAATAAGTTCAGTTCAGTTCAGTTATTATTATTGTTGTTGTTGTTGTTGTTATTGTTGTTGTTGTTGTTGTTGTTTAATAATGCGTGGTAATACCTTTAAAATTAGATATTTTGTTTTAAATTAAACACAATAATAAAATAGTAAGAAAACAAAATTAAGGGGCAATTGGTTTGTTACTTAATAAGGAAAGGATCAATAAATAATTAATATTAGAAAATAAAAATTGAAAGAAATAAACCTAGTTACCCTTCTTGATTGGATCACTCTAGTAAAGTAGTAGAATTACTTTCAATTCACTTTGCTATTTTTTGGTTCGTTGATAGAGATACTCGATCCAAATTTTTTTTCCCTAACATTTTTGAGAGATAACAGCGATTATAAAATAAAATTACCACAAAAAAGTGTTGAGAAGTAGCATTTATCTTGTAGATATGTGACATTAGCTTTGAAAATAGTAAATTAAATAATAAAAATATAATAATAAAAATCAAGTAAAAGTAGTAGTAGTAGTAGCAGCAGCAGTAGCAATAATAATAATAATAATAATAATAATAATAATAATAATAATAATAATAATAATAATAATAATAATAATAATAATAATAATAATAATAATAATAATAATAATAATAATAATAATAATAATAATTTCAATTCAGTTCAGGAGCATTAAGTTCAGTTCAGTTCAGCTCAGGAGCAATAAGTTCAGTTCAGTTCAGTTCAGTTCAGGGTCAATAAGGGCCTGTTCTATTCACCTTCTTTTTGCTGAACTTATCTGCACAATACTGAACTGAACTGAACTGAAATTTACTGAACTGAACTAAATTTTTCTGAACTAAACTTATTTTTACTGAATCTACAATTACAAAGAGTAAATTTATTCTTTGATTTACGGAACTCTACTGAATTTTTCTGAACTGAACTTCTTTTTACTGAACTAAACTGAATTTTATTGAACTGAACTGAATTTTACTGAATACTTCAGGAAAAAGTTAAGGAGAACAGGCCCTAAGTTCAGTTCAATTCAGTTAAGTTAAGTTCAGTTACGTAAAATTCAGTTGAATCAAACGGAGCCTAAATCACATTGAATGATTGAAACATGTACTTCAAAAGAATTATAACATGTATATAGAAATAAAGATAGGAATTGTAAAATAATTTAAATACAAGAGCAACTCATTTTCCTCCAACTCGTCCACCGTTGGAATATTCCATCTTTTTCAGTTCACCTTAATTCAAATTAAATTAACTAGTGATCAAATAATATGATTTTGGTTAAAAAAAAATCCAACACAAACTTCTTAGCAATATACACACCGCCAATGTTAATCCATATCCAATTTTAAGCACACATCATTAGCGCCATGATAATTGGAAGAAGGCGACTACAACGAGTACTCAATATTGTGGGCCTTACTCGACTTTTCGTGCTAAAAACGAGTTCCCATGAAACACTGGGGATAGAATGCTTAGAGCATTCTTATTGGTAGCATTTTTAAATGTTGCTTAAAATACTATTTAAGTTGATATCTCATTTTTAAACACGCCTTTCCTAATGCACATACCCAATTATTCCTAGATTTTTTAAAAGGCCTCACCCATACACCCAAATATTATGTATTATGTTTGAAAGACCCCTTTGCGGTCCCAATATTTCTCTCTAAGCATGTGTGTTTAAATAAGCATAGTGCTTATTTGAGAGTGTGCCTAAAAATTTCCAATATTGGTTAAGCACACCCTCTCTCCTCTCTAAGCACACCAATAAAGATGCCCTTAATATGTCCCTTGCTATCCTTTCAAGAATTAGGTATGTTGAATATTGTGATTGACATTCACCGTGACAGGGGTAAAATACTCCCAACCGACAATACTCACAACGAATAATATCTTATTCGCACTGTATCAGTCTATAAAAGGGGTAAAATGCTCGCAACAAACTGTATCTATATTCACATGATTTAAAAAGTTGAGCCAACTTAAGAGATGAGAGTGCCAAAATATTCACATCAACCATTCATTTGTTTTTTCTTATGAAACTATTATGAACAAAGTAAATGGTCAAATTTGTCTTTAGAATACCGCAAAAGTAATAAATGATTTACCATAGGGAATGAAGGCAGTATCGATTTTTAAATAAATGAAGGTACAAAAACTATTTGTCATCTTCATGCCATTCCAATATCTAATATTATTTATATTTACCATATATTTTCAATTTGTAAAAATGTTTTAAAATTAATGTGCTATTAGAGTTACGGTGTGCTCTATGCCTCTATATAGCTAAATTTATATGAACAAAACCGAACTTTAGTAATATGTGAGAAAAAAATAGCAAATCTAAATTGAATATTAGTAAACTGAAAACTTATTGGGTAAGCTTTGAAACACACAGCCTCCCTATTTATTAAGGAGTTAGGGCCACCCATAATATTATGAACATATTAAATTCATTTAGAAGGTTATATTTAGATGAATATGAATATGGGCATGGTTGATGATCACTTGACATGGCAATGACTCACTAACTTAAATATGTGCCACACATGTTTACTCATAACTATTAACTAGATGTATACCCTGTGCGATGTACGGGCTTGTAAATTATCATTAGAAAATATATTTTATAATATTGTTATTCAAATTTTTAATTAAGAATGATTTATCAATTAGGCATATAGCAAGTAATATAGAGTTACACAAAATCAAAATTATGATGTGTATGATGTTTATTTTTTCTCTTATTTTTTTAGCTATGTGTAGTTTAAATTTTCTTATTTGACATGCATGAAATAGTTGCTTGATCCAAATGGATAAATGAATTTCATAGTTAAGTGTCAAATTCATAACTACCGTCTCGACATACTATATACAAATCAAATTAGTATATATATACCTTCATGTATTTACATATATCCATAACTTTCTACAAAGAGTAGTTTTTATTTATCCATCGTTGGTTTACATCATATTTTATGAGCATTTTAACTATAGTAGATTTACTTCATATTTTATGTTAAATTTCTTATGTGTCATTCATTTGTTATGCAACTCTTGTTTAAATAGATGTGGAGATATCAATTGATTTTTTCAAAAAAAAAAAAAAAATTCAAATCATTATTGAAGAAATTAATTATCATTACAATTATCTTATTTACAAATTCTACCAATACTATATTTCTCCATCTCCTTGGTGTTTAATCATGTACTTTCCCATCAATGGCTTTCTACTATACAACTGAGGTTTGAAATCACTTAGAAATTTGAGATGTATGTATAAAGATTACCGATACATAATTTTCATCATTTATATTAAAATAAAAATTATTTATGGACTACTACCCCTTATTAAATTCATTATGCCTAGTCTTTAGTATAATTTATGTTATGTTCATGTACCTTATTTATGAAGTTTATGTTCATGTATGCTCATTTAATTGGATTATAAGGTTCATGTACGTATTGTATTAATTACAGGACATAACATTAATTACTAGATATGATGTTGATTGGGTAAATTGACGTATCATGACACGTGTCAATGTAGCAGCGTGCATGATCCACTTTTATATATATATATATATATATATATATATATATATTAGATTACACCCTCACACACTAACACTCCATACACACGCAAAATAAAAATGCATTCTTTATGTTAATGTGCCCCATGAAAATAGATTTGGTTACTATTTATACTTTAAACTTAAGTAGTTAGGGCCTGTTCTGCTCAAATTCTCCATGAAGTATTTAGTAAAATTCAGTTCAGTTCAGTAAACTTCAGTAAAAAAAAGTTCAGTTCAGAAGAATTCAGTATAATTTGGTAAACCAAAGCACAAATTTACTCTTTGTAATTGTAAATTTAGTAAAAATAAGTTCATTTCAGGAAAATTCAGTTCAATTCAGTAAATTTCAGTTCAGTTTAAAATTGTACAGGTAAGTTTAGTAAAAAGAAGGTGAAGAGAAGAATCCCTTAATAGTTAGGATCATTGACATTACTAAGAACATATATGTTAAATGAAATAGGAAAGCAAATTAAATACAAGAGGCATGGTCCGCATGGTTGATTTCAACTGATGTAGCTAGTAATGAATCACTAAAAAAAAGGAAAAAAAAAAAGAGAGGAAAAAAAAAAGAAAAAAAAAAAAGAGAGAACAAAAAAGAAAAAAGAGAGAGAGTGCTAGCAGTGATTCACTCACTCAAACACCATAAAAGAAAAGAAAAGATCTCCCTCACTTAATATTGCATCCTCTGTATTGTTGATGAGATTCCCTCACAGGAGAGTACTGATGTTATTACTGGTGGACTACCAGCATTTTCCTCGGCCCAGGTTCGATTCGTTGTTGATGCATGCTGCAGTTGGGCGTGACAATTCAATTGCCGCATGGATTAAGATTGATGAAAGTGGTAACTTTGTAGAAGGTGGTTCTTTGCTTGTCAACTACCATCCCTTTTGTTGCAGAGTCTGCTGCGATCTGGTTAGCTATTACTGCCATGGAGAGGGATAACATTTGTGGCGGTTTGATCCTCAGTGACGCTCTCTCAGTTGTTGAAGATTTGGAGCGTGGTGCTCCATTTCCTTGGCGCTCGACCCACTTTCTTAATTGTATTTCTCTTTTACAAACTACTATTTCTACTTCTATTGTATTCACTTCTCGATGTAATATAGCTTTAGCACACTCTTTTGCCAAATGGGCGCTAGTCTCAAGTGTTGAAGGCCGATCTCCGCTTGATGTAGTGCCAACTTGGGTTCGTGGTGCGTTGGATGATGTTAATTAATAAATGAAAATATGTAGTTTGATGACCCAAAAAAATAAAAATATTGCATCCCCTGTCCCCACGCGTGCCCACACACAAGAGTGTACCTTACACAATTTGATGTTTATGTTAACCAAAGAGATGGTGTGGTTGAGTGGTAGGGACTCATCCGTCCTTAACCAAGGTTGAGGGTTTGAATCTCGCTTTGGGCATGGAGTAACTTTAAATTTCTTGGCCAGTTGTCCCACCCTTTGAGGTGTCTATAAGCCAACGCGGAGAAATATTCATTGTGGTCGACAGTGGATATCCTTAGTCGTAAACCAAAAAACAAATCAAATATTTATGTAAATTTATTAAATACTCCGTGATTCGTAATAATTTATATTTGTTTGTATCGCTTTTATTTTATTTGAAATTATTGTACCAAATATCTCTTGCTTGCTTTATTAGTTATACTTATACTCGATCTTTACTCAAGAGCTTAATGATTAATGAGTAGTGTAAAAATTAAAATCGATTCGAAACCTTAGCAGTATACTATCGATTCGAAACCTTGTGACCTACTTGACTTTTCAAAAATATTTAAATTTGCTTTTTATTAAATAATATATATACATATACATAAATTATACAATGAAATTCGAAGACTATCAGTACTATTAGCAACATTGTTGCATAAATTGAGAGAATTTTTAAAGTTTCTGTTGTTGAAAATCTTGAGATATTTGGTGTGTTTGTTATGTACTCTATTCGTCCCAAATTGATGTACCAAATTGACTTTAGTTTTGCACGATCTCCTAGACAATACTTTAACCATCAATAACTTTACTTTTACAAATATAAAAATTATAAAAAAATATATATTGTGAAAATATGATCTAAAATAAAATCTAAGGAGAATATTTGTAAAGCTTGAGTCAAGAAGTCTTCTGAGGACATCAATTTGGAGGGAGTAATACTTATAAGAACGTAACAATTGCTCTTAAATACATTACATAATGAGTCATACATATATAGAGTATATTTCTTTAAATTAACACCCTATCAACAAATAGAGGGAACTTGATTCAAATGTAAGAAAAAAACTCAAAACATAATCAAGTCGAGTCCGGAATATGCTTGAGTGGGGAGCTAGAACGATCTCGTAGCCAACTTGTTATGACGTCATATATTCTTGTTTTTTTGTTTTTTTTGAGGGGACGTATGTATTCTTTTTTTTTTTTTTTTTTTTTTTTTTTTTTTTTTCCGATAGGAAGTATGGTGGATATTCTATTACGTAGTTAAAAAGGCACACATAGCCGAGCTAGCTAGCTTTACAAATATCTCTGGCATGTCTTCCATCCAAATTCTCTCATGATGAGAACAGGGCCGTTCCTAAGGGTTTTGAGGCCCTGGGGCGGGATAAAAATAAAGACCCCTAAGTATGAATAACTTGTTTTATCGGCAAAAAATAAAATAAAATTTGGGCGTATTAGGAAATGAGGATATGAAGAATGAAAAATTATTTTAAATTATAGAAAAATGGGGGCCAAAGAGATTTGATCTCAAAATCTAATGTAGGTAAGGAGCAACACAACTCATTTCCAACCAAGGAACCAGACCCTTTTTCATGTTTAGTATTTGCAAGTTTTTTTATTTATCTTAATTTTGCATTGTTGTTTGGGCCCTCTACAAATTGGGTCCTAAACGGTCGCCACTCTGGCCACCCCCTTGGGCCGGCTCTGAATGAGAATAAGGTTGGTACTTCGCAATACAATAAGCTACCATATTACCTTTCCTACGAACAAAAAACTAAGCTAAAAAATCAAACTTACTAGACCATAAATTAATCTCATCTAAAACAAAGCCAAGCGGACTATAAATTGTAGCGTTCTTCTTCAATTTAGATATAAAGTTGGCGCAATCGCTCTCCGCTACTAGTAACCGGTACCCTGCTTCCCAAGCTATTTTCAACCCACACAACATATGGCACATATGTATTCTTGTTTAACATAAATATGGGAATGGTTGATATGATCAACTCAGCCTAAACCTACATGCCTTGTGTTTGTAGATTTCTAGGAATTATATTAGCTAGGGCTCTTCATAACTGAATTTTGGATAGTTAATTTCGATATCCGAATTCGTATCCGAAATTTCTGATATGGATTTGGATACTCGGATATCTGATATCCGAAAAAGTTAATTTTTTTTCTATTTTAATTGAATTTAATTTGGTTATTTTTTAGATGTTTTGGATATTTCGGATATCCGAATCCTAAACTATCCGAAATTTATCCATAAAACCCAAAAAAAGGGATATTTTTCGGATAGTTTCGGATATTTCGAATATCCGTATCCGGAGATATCCGAAATTACGATTTTTCGGATATCCGAAATTTTCAAAGTTGATATCGGAATCCGCATCTGAAATTCCGGATATCCGCTTTTCGGATATCCGCTTTTTCGGATATTTTCGGATCGGATATTCGGATATTTGGATCGGATGCTCGGATACGGATTATTTTGAACAACCCTATTATTAGCTCAGTATTGGTGCTACATTAATTGGACCAATATTTACATTGGTTGTTCAATCAATTTGATATGTTTGTTGTTTGACACGAGAACCAAATATGGCATAGTAAGGGTGTTTCTAGTCGTCATTCACTTGCACCCTTCTTCTGACAAACAAGACTTAGGGCCCGTTTGGCCTATCTTCTCCCAACTTCTCATTTTACTCCTAAATTTGTTCTTGCTCACCCCCTTTTAATCCACTCCCTCCTCCATTTCCAACTTCTAAGAAGTTGAAATATAGCTAGAAGTGAAAGGAGAAGGAGATTTAAAAGGAGTGAAGAAGAACAAATTTGGGAGGAGAAGGAGTTGGGAAAAGGTAGGCCAAACAGGCCCGTACTCTTTTTTTTTTTTGTACTTATGAATGTTTTATTTTTTAACTTTTTTTTTTGTGAAGAAAACATTAATAAATATTTCCGAATCGTAGTTATATGGAATCGAACCTTGATTCTCCCTATCAAAATCTTTCCCTTTGCACCACTAGATCAATCCACTATTGGTATGCTTCCGGAGAATGACACCCCGGAGAATGACATATTCGTACGCTTCCGGTAACACGTTGTCATTTTGATTTTTGACGTGGGATCCCGTATCCTTATTCTTTACAACGTCCAAGTAACGGTCATATTTTATTTCTTTCCGCCTTTTTGCTCTCTCTCTCTCTCTCTCTCTGAATTTCTCGTTTCATCTTCTTCATCCTCTACTTCCTCAGTTCATCACACACACTCTCTGTAATTACTATGGGCAGTATGAAGAAGAAACGCGTTGAAGTATCTTCAGATCGCAAGAAATGGGACGTAATATTCAAAGCACTGAAGCTCATGTTAACCAAACAACAAACCCAGCTCGACTTTCTTGTCGAAGAGCGCAATCTTCTAGAACAACGCCTCAAATTTCTTCATGACCGTTGGATTTCCGATACTGTTCTCGCTGAAGATCAAAATTTTCAGGTACTATTTAATAACCCTTTTCAATTTCCAATTTCCGCAATTTCGTTTCCAAGTTTCAAAATTTCTAGGGTTTTTCTTTTTTTTTGTTTTCCCCGAATTTGGATTAATTGTTGTGATTTGTAGTTGCAGAGACAAATTTCGTTTGCTGAATTGTCGAAATTGTTTGAAACTGCAAAAGGGGGTTTGCTTGCTGGTTCTAAGCAGAGAGATGCTCTTGTTTATAAGCATAAATTAGGTATTTTTATGTTTTTAATTCATCTTTTGTTCTTTTTTCTTGATTCAAATTTATGAGCTTTTTGTAATTTGGTTCATGGGAGGCTAAAGAATTTACCGAGAAACCTTGAACGTTAATGAAATGGAAAAGGAATATTAGGCTATAAGCCCTAGAATTTTTTTTAAGGATTTGATAGTTTAGATTGAACTTCGATGATTTCTTCAAGAACCTCTTCTTGCCTAGATTTTTGAATTTTGTGTCATTCTTTCTTTTGGGGTGCCGAAGAATTATAACTTTATCCTGCATGTAATCCCTTTTCGGAGCAATATCATAAAAAAAATTAAAAATGTTCATATAAAGTATCAGGTGGACTATAATTAATGATGTTTTTGAAACTAACAAGTGAATTATTGCAGGAAAGGGTTTTATAAAGACCAGTAGTGGTGCTGACAAGCTATCATGTGAAAGCTCTATAGGTAGAGTAATCAATTACTTGAGTTGATGTAATAACAATTGCTCACATTTAGCCGTTGTAAACATCATTACATCCGATCTTGAGGTAAAGATGCTTACAAGACATACAAGACCATGATTATAACTATAAATAGTCGATCATGATTATAACTATTAATAGTCGACCATGATTATAACTATGTCTATAAAATTCTCACTACATTGCTATGTTACATGGACTCGGCTGGAAGTGTCCAACATGGATACGTGTCCAAGTGTCGGACTCGGCAATATTTTGAAATTTTAGCATGTTTTTGGCTGAAAATGAAGTGTCGAGTGTCCATACCCATGTCCGAGTGTCGGGTGTCCGACACGGGTACTCGAGGTGAAATGAAGAGTCCATGTAACATAGCTACATTGTAATGCTCATTATGATCAAGTAAAAGCCACCATCTGAACAAATTGGGTATCAAATGTGAATACGTAGTGTCTGCCTTTGATTAGTACTTGTGGCAGAAACATTGATACATAACATTTGTGATTTGTTATAATTCTGGTTTTTGGAGTTGGCATATATCATAAATTTGGGTGCAATCTTTGTGTCCATTAAATGGTAAATTGTCATAATCTTTAAATTAGCTCAAGCATACTCCTCTTGTCCTCAAAGTCTACAATTAGTATACAGTATATAGCGTGGTGCTTGCAGTGCTGAAGCTACACTAATTTATTACAGTGACTGACCCAAATGACTACGCTGCATGACAGCATGTGAGGGTGGGACTTGGGAGAACTAGTCTACATAACTTGTAATTTTCACTAGTCTCTTAAGAAGCAGTCTAGATTATGATAACTGAAACATGTTCTCAAATCTCAAGTTCCTTTTATCCAAAGGGGAGAGTGGGAGCGGGTATGATTAGCTCAATTGATTTCAAAGCTTTTTGTAAGACCTGCATCTTCGTGTTTCTGTTTGTCTTCGACAGCATGGAGTTTGAGTCTTTGATGCTGACTATGTTTGATTTTTTGCTATAAACACGAGTTATGCTTTGGGTCATGGGGGTTGGGGAAGTATTTGGAGAAAGAAAATTCACATGTCATTCTGATTACTTTTGTTTCGATACTGATTATGCTTTTATTGTATCTTTGTGTCAAACTACAGAACACACTGATAGCGAATTGAATGATTTCAAAGCCTGGTTTGACATACTGTCTCATAGATGCCCCAATCATGAGGTATGTTATATTGTGTCTATTTCCTGTGAGATTGCTGTGTTGCCTTGTTGGCACCATATTTTGTTCTTACCATAGCTATTGCTGTGCAGGACATCTCTCCAGATAAGCTATATGAAAGTCTGAAAGAAAAAGGGGGTAGAGATGGCTCTTCAAAGGAGATATCTATGTATCATTGTAAAACATTAGAAAAAGAAGTCGCAAAGCTAAAATGTGAATATGAGAAACTCTCTGTGAAAAGTAGTTCTGATGTATCTGCCCTTCAGGCGGAGATAAACTTTGTTTGGAATCAATACAAAGAAATGGAGAAGAACTACACTAATCAGCTTCAAACTAAGAATAATGAAATTAGTCAAGAAAATGAGAAGGTCATGAAACTCCTAGCTGGTATGGAGCAATTGCAGTCTTCAAATGCAGAAAAGGACAACACTGTTACGACTTTAAGAGCCAATATCACTAAGTTGGAGAGTGAGTTTAATCGAAAGGATGCAGAAATCTCCAGACTGAGAAAAGAATTAGAGTCGTTAAGATCTGCAAGTGCCGCTAAGCATCACTCGGGTGGACCATCATCATCTAGCTTGACAGGCAGAAGAAAGAACAGGAAAAAGAGTGCAGCACAGGAGGAAGAAACGTCTGCTGAGCAGCTAGAGGCTACAGTTGCAACTCTAAGAGCCAAAATCACTGATTCAAAAGCTGAGACAAATCGAAAAGATGGGGAAATCGTAGGACTGTCAAAGGAATTACAATTGCTGAGATCGAAAAGTGCTTCTGATACGCCCGTGTTAAAACGTTGCACTGGTGAACCATCATCTTCTAGGGCAAGAGGCAGAGGGAATGCCCGGAATAAAGGTGGTGGAGCATCTTCTGCAGAACTGGTTAGTGAACAAGTAAGTGACTCTAGATGGTTGTGTAATTCCATGGCTCCCCCCCCCCCCCCCCCTCATGCTTCCCTTGTTTCCACTTACTATCTGACTTATCAGTTCTTAGGGTATAATGGCTATGTGTTCTAAATGACCTTCGGACCGGATATCAGATCCACCTTTGTCTGGCTTACTGGGGACTTAGACTAAGATACAGCTAGCCGTAAATATTTTCGAAGGGGTCTTTCTTGTGACTATTGATATATATAGTACTGATAGATGCTCTCAAATTTGAAGCACACCCATTATGTCAGATACTGGGAGTGAAATAAGCTATGATATGTAAGTGGAATGCATTTATAGCTTCGGCAACAATGGTAGATATATTCACTAGACTCTAGCCAAGTAATGCATTCACCTCTGTCTGGGTTACTGGGGGCTTAGACTAAGATACAGCTGTAAATATTTCAAGGGTTTCTTGTGGCTATTGATAATATTTAGTACTGACAGACGTTCTCAAACTTGAAGCACACCCATTATGTCAGATGCTGGGACTCTGGGAGTGAAAGAAGCTATTAAGTAGAAGTGGAATGTATTTATAGCTTTGTGCACAATTGTAGATATATTCACTACAATCTAGCAAAGTAATGCAAGTAGGAACTTCACTGGCTATCTTAGCAAGAATATAAATTGCAGGACTATTCTTTTTTTCATCTTGAAGAACCCTGACTAGTAGTAAATTAGTAGTAGGTGGCTCAAACTCTCAACTCTCCTTCACAGGGTTGTATTTACTTTGGTTCCGTTATCTTACTACTGTAACCAGCTGCTACAATGTCTCTCACCGAAACCATTTTCTTCCGATACCAACTGCAGTAAAGGAGAGGGGAGTATGTCCACATATCAAAGTTCTTTAGATACCATGAGTCCATTACCCCACTGATATCTTCTTTGTTGCAAGTCTCCAAACATATTTGGCAATAGCAGCACTGTTCAGATTTTGCAGTTCCTCAAAATCAGGCCCCTTTCTATCCTAGGGATACAAAGCCAATCCCAGCTAACCAGTGAAACATTCCTTGTGTCTTCTCTTTATCCCCAATTCCCCAAACGATATCTGTAAAGCTGAACACCTACCAGTTTTTACCCCTGGCACCTACCAGCGTGGGATAGATTCCTAGAAGAACACTGTATTCTTCTAGCTATTTTGTCAACTATACAAAACTGAGTGTCAACCTTACCTCCATTTAGAAGGCGGCCATAAAACTTCCAGCTCAAAATTTCTTTCTAGTAATTAGGAGTTAGGACTGATATGTTGCAGAAGCCCCCTTCAGGGTTATAGGAGGTTTCCTAATCAAATTCAGGGCCCGTGTCAAAGTTGCAGTCTTGCAGAAAGGTTTTTACTTTTACACAAGTGCATAATGTAAGTTTGTTTTTGAACTCTTGATGATAGTAGGCCAATTATTATGTAAACTCAAGTAAAGGAGAGAGGTCTTTAGTTGAGATTAATCTCTTGGAAGGTGCTCATCTATTATGCCATGCAAATGGAAGGTGCTCTGGTTTTTGTGGGGTAGGGGGTGTTGGCTCATGCTTTTCGCTCCTTATGTAGCTTGTGCAACTATGTTCAGTGGCGTGCTAGTTTCACGATGATTAATGTGAAACTTCTCTTTTTCTGCATCCAGGTTTCTAGACAGTCTAAGAGAAAACAAGCTGACATCTCCATAGACGAGACTCCAAAGCTATTCACATCCCAATTTAAAATACCGAAACTGAAGAGCCAATCTCCTCGTGGAAGATAGCATTTTCCTTGTCATATTTGCCTGTCTCTCAAAGAAAATGGCAGCTCATATATATCTCGTATAGGACCAGCAGTTCTTTTCTTGGCAACTGTTGTAGCCATCTTTCTTGTAATTTAGTTAATCTTTTTTCCTTCTATATGTATTTGTTTAATCCATGTAAATTTAAACCCCCCCAAAGCCCTGCCTCCCTCAAGAACCGAAAGAAAATGACATGATGATACCGTCGGCCGTACGTGATTCCCTTGTGATTAACCCAGCACTTGTAATATCTGATTCTTTAAGATCTCTCATCACTTGCTATTGATTATCCGAGTGTATTGAAATGATTGTTTTTTGGGGTGCTTTTGTTAATTGTAATAGATTCCAACACACGCCATTAAAGCAGTAAAATTGACTGTTTTAGAAGAAGATGCCTACCATATCCCTATCCATTCAGGGCACTGGCGAGAATTGGATCATAGTCCAGCCCATTGATGGCACTTTCGTAGTCAACCTTGGTGGGCTGGGTGATTATGCCTACGTAAGGGTAAGTTTATTTTCTGAAGCTTCTTACATTTTATTTTGAAACTTTGAATAATTTATGAATTTATGATTTTTGGACTATTGACTAGATTCAAATTCAAGACTAAAATGAGTAAGGCTAAGAGTAGACCTGTTAAACAGGTTGACCCTGCGGGTTACAGGTTGGGTCGCTTCAGGTCGAATAGAGTCTGTTACAGATCGAATTCACTTTTTAGTTCATTTTATCGGGTTGTAAACGGGTTCGGGTTGAAAAAATTTTGACAGGACCCTAAAAAAAACGGGTTGGATTTTCGGATCGGGTCAGCTTTGACAGCTCTAGCTAAGAGTAATTGTGATTTGTGAGAGTGACACTAACCAAGAACTAAGGACGACAAGTAAATGAAAGGACTAAGAAGGGGTCTTATTGAATTGGTAATTTGTATGATTGTGAGCGAAAAATAATTATTGCGTTGGGTGTGGGAACAACAATTGTGTGGTGTGTGTGAAAAACAATTGTGATTGACATTTCAATGAGTACTACTAGTCTACTTGGCTTCAATATAAATAGTATCAGCTGATGAGAAAATACCCAAGTCATAGGAACCTTCATATGCGCCGACCAGGCCATCCAAAACATAACACATATGTACAACCTAAAAATAGCAACAAAAAAAAAAGAGACCATGGTGACACCCACAACACTAGCAAAAGAGAAGAAACTTAGAGATGTATACATAGTAGACGAGAGCGACCGAGCTAAGGTGGCGTACAATGAGTTTAGTGATGATATTCCGGTGATATTGCTGGCCGGAATTGACGAGGACTACCCTGGTGGCCGGAGACCGGAGATACTTAAGAACATTGTGGCAGCTTGTGAGGAGTGGGGAATTTTCCAAGTGGTGGATCATGGAGTTGATACTCAACTCATTTCTCACATGACTAAGCTCACTAAGGACCTCTTTGCTCTCCCTGATCATGACAAGCTTCGATTTGAGACGACTCCTGGTAAAAAAGGTGGTTTCCTCATTTCTAGCCACCTTCAAGTATGTTCACTGTACTTATATTTGTATTTAGTGAGATTTATTCCTTTGTCATGGGTGTTACTCTAATTTTGAAGAACATCTCACTTGTTTTTTTTTTTGGTAAAAGATTAGCTTCTCTATTACCAATGCTCAAAGTTTACATCATACTCAGGGCATCCCCCGGAGAGTTTAATCATAAACTAACCTCTATACTTCTATGATGTATACTATCTTATATCTGTATATTACCATTTCTATTTCAAAAATTTCTCTGTACAACCTTAGTGAACCATTGTCTATCACTATCCTTTAGCTTTTTAGGCAGTAGCCTCATTATCCTCAGCTTTATATCATTCTTGAGTTGCCTCATGAACCTGACTAGGATGGAACAGTGAGTTGCCAAAAAACTGAATTCCTAGCTTTCCAAATGTAGTAGATAACACCTGCAACACAAGAATAGATCACCTCTTTTCTGAATTTTGATCCCTTGTATCTTCTTTTGACCCATTGCCAGAGTCTTCCATATCCCCTGTTAACACTTATCTGCAATCATTTACACATAATGTCATAGCATTTCCTGCTGAAGCAACACTCAAAGAAAAGATGTTCTTGAGTTTCAGGAAAGCAATCACATATCAGACATTTGTTATCATCACCACAACCAATTCTAAAGTACCAGTCCCGTGTTCTCAGTCTTTTATTCATTACTAGCCAGCAAATGAAAGAGTGCTTAGGCACATTCCTTTTGTTCCAGACCCAAATGTCCCATTTCACCTTCACATCACATTGCTTCAACCATTTATATCCACTTGCCACTGTATAAATCTTCTTGCTATTCTGATCCCACACATTACCAGAGAATCCTGCATACAATAAAAGAGTTAGAAAGCATATCAACTCAGGGTTAGACAGATGACTCTGCATGTCCAGTAGCAAGATACTACGGTCCCAAACCCCAGCCGGGCGCCAATCCAGCCGCATGAACGAGTCCTGGTACAAACGCGCTCCGTCTGCATGCCGAGCCGAAGGCATACTAGTAGAAGGAAGCCCAGTACGAAAAAGGTTCCGGTTCTCCTCCTCACTCATGGGACGTTTTCCTTTGTCTGTGGGAGCCATGGAAGTACAATGAAGCTTTCTCTCTTTACAAGTGGAAAATTAGAAGTTTCAGATTCGCAAGAAACAAACACTCTTTCAACAATGCAACCCAAAATTCAGCAACTGGGCGGAAAAATAAGCAAGTTCAAGAGAAAAATCGAAGAGTTTGGTCAAGAATTTAACTTATCTCAAACAAGTTGGAGCACTCAACAATGGTGGGTGTTTGCTCGACAATGGCTCTCGACGGAAGAAGAAGAATGGGGCAAAACGCGAAGAAGAAAGTCGCGTAAAGCTTTTGGGCTACTCAAGTTGAGCGTCGCTAGTGGCGCTCGTGAGTGCCGCTAGTGGCCCTCACCAGCAGCCCAGCGCTGCAGGGCCTGCACGCACGCGCGGGCCCCCATTCGCTGTCCTACGACCTTTTTCCAGTCCAGAATTCGTTACTCCAGTTCGTTCGCGGCAAGTATTAGTACCAGGCATGTGGGAACAAGTCTCTTTGGCCCACAAATTCAAATTCGATAGCTGGCCCATCTTACGGTACCAGCTATATTCAGGTAAAACTAACCCAATTATTTTTGCAGGTCCCAAATACTTGAGCCCGGATACATACTGCAACAACAATTACCGCCCAGAGTGTCAAAGTTATTTTAAGCCGGGTAAATTTGTCGGCCTCCCCAATATCCAAAAAATCCCAATGACCCGATGTCCCAATATCCAAAAAATGCCAATGACCCGATGTCCCAATATCCAAAAAATCTCAATGACTCGATGTCCCAATGTCTCAGCGTCCCAGATGTCCCAACGTCCCAAATGTCTCAACGTCCCAAATGTCCCAATGTCTCAAATGTCACAAATGTCCCAATGTCCCAATGTCACAAATTTTGGGGTTAGTCAATGATCGCTTAAGCTATTGCGGTTAAACTGTCCTTCTGCGAGGTCACAAATTCGGGTTCAGTCAATGATCGCTTAAGGTATTGCGGTTAAACTGTCCTTTTGCGAAGTCACAATTCGGGGTCAGTCAATGATCGTTTAAGCTATTGCAGTTAAACTATCCTTTTGCGAGGTTACTTATTATGTGTCAGTCAATGATTGTTTAAACTGTTGCAGTTATACTGTCCATTATTTTTTATATGTTTCAGTCAATGATTGCTCTATTTCATTTAAACTGTTCATATGTTTTAACCATTTTACAGCCGTCATTTTGATCACGTTGTCTCGTCGACCTTTTCGTTTCTTGTGCAGGGACGGAATCTCGGCATCCTCCGAGTTGTGCTTAGTCACTGTTTGCTCAAAATAAAGCATTTATACTATTCACTCTCACCAGTGTTACTTCCCATTTTACGGCCGTTATTTTTAATCGCGCCGTTTCGTTGACTTTTTCATTTCTAGTATAGGGACGGAATCTCGACACCCGCTGAGCGGTGTTTAGTCACTGTTTGTCAAAGCACTCTATGTTGATCATTTTCAAAGTATTACTAACTTTTTCGTTCACTCTGAATACAGGTCCCCAGCAGACGTTTAGACCATCTACGAGCGATATTCTATCCTGCTGACCATAATCTTTATTTTCTCCTGTGTTCACATAGATGAAATCTTAGCACGCTACGAGCATGTCCCAACTCAAGTTTGTCTTCATATGCATAGATACTGTACACTCTCACACACAGTGTGCACATCAGCATCCTGCATGTCGCCTACGGAATAATTTGATCTTTGCTTTTACTCAAGCTCGATCAAAGTGGGTGCTTCTGTAGACGCCAAAAAAGCGCCTTCAGATTTCTCCGCAAAAACCCGATGATGAAAGGAGTAATTTATAAACTTGAACGCTATTTTTGGTTTAATAGGTAAGGTATGGCCTCAGGTTATTTTTTTTTCTAAACACTCCTTTATTCCCGTCCCATTCAAAAGCCCCGTTCAAGAGCTTTCCAACGACACGTCTCATGACTCTTTCCGACTCCCGGTCGCCAAGTTGTGAATCAGAGATAGAACCGTCTTTTACCGTCCAGGGGTAAAACGGTCTTTTCGTATTTTTTGGAACTCTAAAGATCCTCCGAAAAATTAAAATAGACTGGATGACGTCATTATAACGACATCGAGCTGGCAGCTGACAGCCGTCAGCTGCCCTTGATTAAAACTCAGGGCCGCTAGCAGCGCTGACTCAGCTTCAAGCCCGACTATTTTTTCAAGCCCAATTCAAAAATTGGGCTCTTTTCAGCCGTCCAACCCTACTTCCTGCGCCTATAAATATGATCCTCCTCCCTCAGTTCAAAACACACAGTCTACAGTTGACAACCTCTATTCTCGGGAGTATTGACACCGAGCTTCCCCCTCTTTCTTCCAAACTTGAGATCTTGTCTTTACTATTCTTGTCAAATATAGCCTACAGTTCAGGTACTAACTACTTAGGGCTCAAATTAAATTGCTTGCCTAATTGTTTACTTACTAGTAGTCATAATGTAGATATCATGCTAGAATAACGTCTTTTATTACTTCCTAAATATTGTCCTTCCAAGCATGTCTGGTCGTTGTAATGCTCAATTTGTCAATTAAATGCATGTCTAAACAAGGGTTAAAATAAATGTTGTGATGCTTGTGATGAACCAATTAATAGTCTAAGTCTAGGTTGTTAATCCGGTTGGTGTGGGAATTATGTCTTTAAATTATTAAGCAAACTTGAGTTAGTAGAGGCCGTCATAATACGGGCGAGTTGGGTGCTAGCACCTTCCCACCTCGTACCTTCGCCCCCGAACCCTTTATTCTTGCGTACTCGTATGTTTTATATGAGCGAGAGTCTTTCTAAAAATATGACCAGTTCACTTATCGCGCTATTAGGTTTTCCATTCGGTTTGTCCCTTCGGTTTGTCCATTCGATAAAACGCCGATAGCATATTTGTGACCTCTTTCATGATTTTTATTCAATTCAAGTCTTTTCAAAAGCTTTTCTAACTCGATGGTCCCTTAAATTTATCTAAACCCCCCAACTTACAAATTTTCTATAAGGACGCACTCCGTGACCGTAGAAATCCCGGGTCCTTATAAAGGCCTCTATATCATTACTCCTTGATGTTATCAGGCAGTTCCTTAGTTCTTCTGCCTGATTTTGATATTTAAAACATTCGTGTTTGTCTTTTATTTTTCGAAGAAGTTAGGACCTTCTTCTAATTTTGGTTTATTCCCCGTTTATCTCCTCCCAGAGTTGAGGGAACCTGTTATAAATGTTATCTTTATATATATCCCGCGTCGAAGAAAAATATTTCTTTAGATATTTGTCATTTATTGCTCGTCCAAATTGTTTGCCACTCGTATATAGTAATTTATATGCATTTTCTGGTTCAATGCTTTCGATAATGAATGGTCCTTCCCAATTTGGAGACCACTTCCCATAGAACTTGTCTTTCTGTCCTTCAGGGAGTATTGTTTTCCATACCAATTCGTCTTTGGAAAAATGCCTCTTTTTTTACTTTTCGATTGTAATAATTTTCCGTTTGCTTCTTTAGCTTGTGAATATTTTGCAACACTTCGATTTGTAGGATTTCTTGATCCAATTATTCAATATTCATAGCCTCTTCATATTCTAATGAAGATAGATTAATTTGTTTAAGTATTCCTTCCGACTTAATATATTCATTTCGACAGGTATAACCGCCTCATGTCCAAATACTAATTGGAATGGAGTTACTTGTATGCTTTCCCTGGGACTAGTTCGATAAACCCATTAAATCTCTAAAAGCAAATCATGTCACTTTCGAGAATTGTCTTTTATCATTTTGGCAATTCCTCTTTTTATGGTCTTATTAGTTGATTCGGCTTGTCCATTTGCTTAGTTTGGGCATAATAAGGAGTAGAGTTTGTTAATTTAACAGATGATCTTCCTAGAAAAGATTTTATTTCGTCACTGTTAAATATTTTGGCCTGATCTACTAAGATAGTTTCAGGGATTCCAAATCTAGTAAATATATTTTTGTTAACAAAATCTAATATATCACTTGATGTTATGTTTACGAAGGATTTTGCTTCGACCCATTTTGTAAAATAATCAGTGGCTACTAAAACATATTTATGTTGTTTAGATGAAGCAGGCCTTATTTCCCCAATAATATCCATCGCCCATCCTCGAAATGGCCAAGCCTTAATTATACTATGGAGTTTAGCTGCTGGAATTCGTTG
Source organism: Tetragonia tetragonoides (assembly GCA_038025085.1). Classification (NCBI taxonomy): domain Eukaryota; kingdom Viridiplantae; phylum Streptophyta; class Magnoliopsida; order Caryophyllales; family Aizoaceae; genus Tetragonia; species Tetragonia tetragonoides. Next base: position 4,088,106 of record CM076147.1, read on the forward strand.
AATACCACCATGTTTTTGGCAAGGTCTACACCCTTTTGCATACTGTATACAATCTCGAGTGACTGTTGGCCAGTAATATCCATATTGTTGTATCAAACTTCTCATTTTCTGCCCTATTTGGTGGGCTACACATATGCCTTCATGTATTTCTCCCATGACTAGCAAAGCATCATCTAGGTCTAAATATTTTAGTAATAGATCGCTAACATCTTTTCGAAATAGCTTTTCCCCATCGTATACGTATCGATGTGCTATAAGTTTTAACTTATTGGAGTATTTCCTTTTCGATGGTTCTTAGAGATATTCAATTATCTCCTCTCTCCAATCATTTTCTTTAGTCATAATATCAACTTTATTAATTTCCATTGTTATTCTCTTTTCAAATGGAATGAGCTCCTTGGCTTTTATTGTAATGTTTTCGTGAAAATAACTCCAAGGAATTTTATATCCTGATGATAATTGGGCTAACTCGTTAGTTATTTTATTTTCTATTCGAGGGATATAGTATATTCTTAATTCATAAAAATATTCCAGTAACTTCTTAATTCTGGCATTGCCTAAAATTGCTGTTGAGCTAAAACATTTGAAGAATCCCTTAGTTTGATTTATTATGAATTGGGAATCTCCTTTTATAATTACGTTCTTAGCTCCTAATTCGAGAAGGCTTTCCAATCCTAAAATTAAGGCTTCATATTCTGCCCTATTATTTGTACATGGTCCCTCTAATTGTATTGCAATTTTCGTGGGGACTCCTGTTGGTGATATTAAATATATCCCCGCTCCTGCTCCTCTTTTAGTGGAAGAGCCATCAAAATATAATTTTCATGGGACTAAGTCAATATAGTTCTCTTCGAATTGATTTTCTGGATCAACTTCAATTGATGGATGATCTGCTAAGAAATCAGCCAACGCTTGCCCTTTTATCGCCTTTTGTGGTATATATCTTATATCGAATTGAAGGAGGTGAAGGCTCCATTTGTTTAATCTTCCATTTAACAACGGTTGTAACAACATATATTTCAATATATTTGTTGAGGATACTACTTCGACAGTAAAAGACATAAAATAATGTCTTAATTTTAGTGAGACAAAGTACAAACTATAACAACACTTTTCGATAGGTGTATAGCTAGTTTCTGTATCTGCCAATGTTTTTGATAAGTAGAACACTGCTTCCTCATTTCCATTATCATTCTCTTGTACCAGTAAACATCCCATTGATGCGTTTTCTTTCGAAAGATACAATCTTAATGATTTTTCCATTCTTGGGGGAATCAATACTGGTGGTTCTGATAAGTATTGCTTTATCTTATTGAAGGTTTCTTCGTGTATTGGTTTTCATTGGAATTCTTCTCCTTCATTAGACTTTAAAAGTGATGAGAAATTCTTGAGTTTATCTGCTAGATTGGATATAAATCTTCGAATGAAATTAATTTGCCCCAAGAATCTTTGAAGCTCCTTCTTATTCGTTGGGGGCTTTGCTTCTAAAATTGCTTTTGCTTTATTCTTATCAATCTCAAGTCCTCGTTGGTGGATAAGAAATCCCAAAAAGTTACCTGCTTGAACTCCAAAAGCACATTTGAGTGGGTTCATCTTTAATTTGTATTTTCGCATTCTTTCGAATGAATTTTCTAAACGATCTAGATGATCTCTGTGTGATTGTGATAAAAATCACCACATCATCTATATATACTTCCATGAATTTTCCTATCATATCATGGAATAGGTAATTCATAGTTCTTTGATATGTTGCCCCTACATTCTTGAGGCCAAAGGGCATTACTATTCATTCGAATGTCCCTAAGGATCTTGGACATCTAAATGTTGTTTTATGCCTATCTTCTTTGGCTAATCGTAATTGATAGTACCCTGAATATCCATCCATAAAAGATAAAACTTTATGTCGAGATGCTGCATCGATTAGAGTATCGGCTACTGGCATGGAGTATTCGTCTTTTGGGCTGTCCCTATTCAGATCCCTAAAATCTATACATACTCTAATTTTTCCATTCTTTTTAATTACTGGAACTACATTTGCTAACCATTCTACGTATTTGGCTGGCCTTATGAATTACGCTTCCAGTAAATTCTCTCTCTCTTTTTTTACTCCCAAAACTATTGCTATCCTTCGTGGAGGTTGCATAATTGGCCTACAATCTTTTTTTATAGGTAGCTCATGTTGGGCTATTCGAGTATCAATCCCAGGCATTTCATGATGAGGCCATGCAAAGCAATCCTTGTATTTGCTAAGGATCTTGACGAAGTTTTCCTTCTCTTCTATGGGGAACTTCATACCGATATAAGTTATTCTGGGATTTTCTTTTGTTCCCAAATTAACTTCTTCTAATGGATCTTGTATTTTCATTTTTATATCCTAATTCTTTTCCCACATTCGTTCTCGTACTTCATATATGCCATTTTCTTCTTGCATGTCATTCAATTCGTTAGTCATCGCGTGAATCAACTTTTGTTCACTATTTAATCCTACTACAACTCTTAGAGTTTTATCTAAAGCATTCTTTAATTCAACTACACAACCATTTTCTTCGTAAAAAAATCTGTATTAATTCGAATAGGATTTTTACAAGCTATTGTTCTAGACATAATAACTATTTAAAAAGATAATAATTACAACTATTTCTATTCCTATATCTAGGAAGCTGTAATTTTCAAAGGTCCTTCCTTTAGCTTGTTGCTAAAGCTCTTGGCCTTCGCTTCGGTGTCTTCTTCTGGCCTTCGACTGGCTCCTTTTTGTCGTTGTTCTTCGAGCACTTCTATTCGAATTGGTGCGCATTCCCCTGTGTAGAACCTAGCTTCCACAAAATTAGCAGTGGTTAAATGAGGCTTTTCTTTTGCCCTTACAGTTTCACATTTTTCGGTATTCCAAATTATTAGTATTTGGTGTAAAGTAGATAGTATGCAATAATTGTTATGGATCCAATCTCTTCCTAGTAATGCTTGATAACTAGAACTAGTATCAACTACAAAAAAGGCAGTATAGGAGATCGTATTTCCTACTTTAATTTTTACTGGTAACAGTCCATTCGATTTAGTGGTTTGTCCAGAGAAGCCATATACTGCTACGTCTGCAATTATTAAATCCTTCGTGGATTTTCCTAAAAATGGAAGGGTAGATAATGGTAATACATTCACAGCTGCTCCATTATCAATTAAAACCCTATTTATCCCTACATTATCAATTTCTGCTTTGATATATAAAGGTTTAATATGATTATTATTTATGGCTTTTCTGTCCAATAAGTCCTTAAAACTGGATCTATGTCATGTTCATAGGTACAAGCCTCAGTTTCTTCGATATCTGAAATATTTAAGTTCTCATAACACCTTAAATCTAGAAGTGTATCTCCGATAAATTCATATGGTGAATCATCTAAAGTAGAAGTTAAGTTTCTTTCTAACTCTAATGGAGATGGAGAGGACATACCTGGTTGGACCACAAACTCGTAAGCCTCATCTTCCTCCACGATCTCGTGCCATCGAGGTTGATCCCTGTTTTGCTCTTCTTGCTGGATCTCTGAATGCATGACTTCTACCATGCTAACTTCAGCTTTGTCTTCGAAATTCAAAGTCTTTTGTATTGCTTGCGTTCGTGCAAACTCCTCATCATTGACGTAAATTTCGATTCCATCATCTGAGGTATACTCGTCTTCCTCTCTATCTCTCCTTTCAAACTTGCTGGAGTGGACTTTCACGTCCGTCATCTGATCGCTGAGGGTGTCTATATCCACCCCCTCACTTGCCCTGGTTAAACATTCGATTTGTCCAACTTGGATTTGCAATATTCCTTTCGACATTGCATCTTCATCAATCTTCAGTTGGTTGATGAGTGCTTCTTATTGTATTTTCATTGCAACTTGAGCTCTTGTGTGACTCAATTTCTCAGCCACTTGTTTTCGTTCCTGGCCTTCGAAGGGATGTTCCCTAGTTGAGTCATATTAGAGGATCGGGTATCTTCGAAATACCCTGAAGTCCTCATTCCTTGTTGAGGTAATCCCCCTCTTAGGGCATATCTGCGCCCCCCCCCCCCCAACCTGCCACCTCTTCCTCCTCGATACCCTCTTCTTGCAGGAAAAACATCCGTTCGTGGACGCTTGGGCATTCCATAGCTCCGTTGATAGGCAGGTACCTAATTTGGATAATTGGGTAGAATCTGTTACCGCACCAATTCAAAGTGCAGAATATCAGAAGAATCAGGGCATAACACTTTTTGTAGCCCCTTTAGATTGGTAGCAATTTTCGGAGTTACTACTCCTTCTGTTTCGAGGGCCTCCTTGTATGTTTTATCCCTAGAATTGGTTGTCTGTTCCTTATTGACAGGCCTCACTTCTTGCTGAAGTACTTTGATATCATCAGCTGATTCCATCCCTAAGGTGACCCTTTCAACATAGGTCAACTCAACTGTTCCTATTTCCATTTGCTTGGCAACGAACCTCCGGAATATCTGACATTGGTCAATAGTGTGTAGTGTATTCATGTGCCACCTACACATCTCTTCCAACCCTTCGTCCTTGACTTTTGGGAAGGTCGAGATACCCTGGTCTATGTATCTGTTAAACATGATGTTTGCCAATTTCGTGTAGTTTGATACCTGTAAACACGAAATAGTAGATGTATTAATATCTATCATGTTTATTTCTAAGGTTTGTTGAAAATGATCTTTTTCAATCTCTATCTTATCTTATTCAGGAAAAAACAGTTCCTTATCGTCTATCTTTTTCTGTATAATATTTTGAAAATATGTATAGTCATTAGTTCTATGTGTCGTAGTATTATGCCATTTACAGTATGGCTTCTTCTCTAACTCGAAATTCGAAGGTATCCTAATATTCCTGGTTCTTCTAATTTTCTTGTTAGCCAGTAACCAATCGAATATTTTATCAGTTTTGGTTGTATCAAAGGAATACTTCTTAGGTTTCCCTCCTATTTCGACTAAAATGTCTTTCTTTTCGAGTTTAGGACAAGAAAAAGGTGGTCATTTTCTAAATTCAGTATAATCTATTTCGAATGAATCTTCAAACACCCATGGTGTTTCTACTTCGAAATGCATTGAAACCTTGGTGTTTTCTTTGACTTTCTTCCCTTAGCATATTTTCATATCGTATTGCACTTTCTGCTAACTCCCTAAAATCGTGGAAAGGAAGACCATCAAATTTCATTCTATATTCTATAGCCATATTTTCTTTGGCTAATTGTACAAATTCTTTTTCAGGTAAATTTGTATGACAACGTATCCTAACCCTTTTAAATCTAGATAGATATTCTTCTACTGATTCTCCAGTATGTTGTTGTATTTTAGCTAAATCACTCATCGAAATACCCGGATCGGTCCTGGCAAAGTGATTTTGGAAGTGAAATTGCATCTCTTCCCAACTATGTATCGAATTTGGGGCTAGGCTTGTATACCAATAAAAGGCAGTTCCAGTTAAGGAACTAGGGAACATTCGAAGTTTTAGATATTCATTATCCGTTGCTTCCCTACATTGACATGGGAATTTAGCTACATGTTCTAAAGCAGACACACACTACTATACAATATAGATACAACATCGCAGAATAGACATCGCTTATGAGAAAAAGGATGTGTATACTGAGACGGTGACAAAATTGTAAATAAGTCAATATTTTTAACATCGGTTTTTCGGAAACAAGCGATGTTGTAGAATTATCATCGGTTTTCCTAGGAAAAGCGACTTTGTAGGTAACCTCCTATCACATCATTTTTTATAAAAAAAAAACGTTGTTGTAGGGGGTTGACACGTACAACATCCATTTTTCTATGAAAACCGAGTTTGAAGGTGGGCATTTATACCATCACTTTCTCGGAAAACTGATGTTGTAAGCTTCTGTATTTTCTTCTTCTTTTTTTTCGTTTTTGGTTTATGAACCCCAAACCCCAAGGCCCCGCCCCCAACCCTGCCTCATCCTATCAATTCATTCTCTCTCCTGCTCTCTGGTTCTCTCAGCTTCTCTCCGGCGTCGCTACTCCTCCATGGATCTAGGCTGCCAACGCCTCCTTCGCTTGCCGAGCTTCGATTTATGCACCAACAAAGGTTCGTTTCTCTAATCCACATCCTCTATCTTCCCTCCTTTTCATTTCTAGGGTTTCTAATTTGATTAATCTCGCACCTTTTGCTTTCGATTTGATTTCTAGGGTTTCCAATTTCATTAATTTGCATCTTCTGGTTTCGATTTGATTTCTGGGGTTTATATCTTTCGATTCTTCCTTCTTTTTCGTTGAGATGTTAATAGTGAAATTGTCCTCATTATTTCTTCAATCCTAATACCTATATATCTAAATTTCGCAATCACGCATTTCTTTTCATATTTTTTTCATCTGCGTTTGGGATAAAAGTCTATTGGATGGGTTGCTGGTTTATCACCGATTACATACAATTTCAGCAGGAATTTAGAGAGTTACTAAATACTAACCCTATATATTAAGGATTCATGTTTGTGGATCATGTTTTAAGTTGTGGAGCTGTAGGTGTTTAATAATCGAGCGCTGCTAGGTCAGTAGTTGTCGCTGAGCTGGTTTTTTTGTGTATGGGAATCACGAATCCTTGTAGTATAGAGCTTCTCTGTAGTGTAACTTTGTTTGTGACCATGTCCAAAAAAAAAAAAAGGATTCATGATTGTTCCTCTCACTAACTCTGGAAATTGAGCAAGCGACATTCTAGGTGATATCAAAGCTCAATTTGCATTCTGTTCTATGGTCTAATTATCATGTTTTATTAGTCATGGAAAGGACATTTTCCCACTTATTTTTGTGTTATTTGCATACTGTAGTTCAACTTTGCAAGTGCTCGTTAATCATGGTCTTTCAAGGTATGTTCTTACTTATGCAGGTACTGGATGTTGTTTGAGATATACTAGCTGAGTTTACAATGGTACTGATTGGTATTTTGTACACAGTTCTGTTTTATCATCTGTTTTAATCAGATTCCAACAACAAATTCCTTATGTGAACTAACTATATATTAATGCAGGTAATTTAGATCAAAATTTTGTACTAGAAATAGAGAATAAGTGGAGGTTTCATTTTACAATCAATGAGATATATGCACTTGGAATTCTTCACATGTATGGCTACTGGAGACTTACTGTAAATGTAGACATAAGGTATAAATGCAAACTCTAAAAGAAAGTTCTATGTAGTTTGATTATATAACTTATGAATTAGTAATAGGAAAGGCAGTCACTCTCTCTCTAAGCACTTTTCTTTTATCCAAGCACTCTCTTGTAGACTATTGTTCGTTGGATGCAAACATATTTAAGAGCTGCAACGGCTGCTATTTTCTGTTGCAGATGCTATTATTGGTCTTGTAATCTGCTGCTGATGCTGCTGTTTGCTGCTGCCTCTAGTTGCTGTTGTTTATTACTGATGCTGCTGTTTGCAGCTGATACTACTGTTGGTTTTTTTTTTTTTTTTTTGGTAAAAAAGAGCTTCTTTATTACCAAAAGGACATGCTAACAAACATTCTCATACAAAGCAAACAAGGGAGTTCATTATAGCCAAGGCACCTTCTAGGAAGGGTACTTAGCATATAACTCACAAGCCTTGATGCTGCTACAAAATGGAACTTAAATATTCAACATCTACACATTTTGTTTTCTTTGGCCTGATACATCCAAATCTAAGCTGCATTACATTTTTAATTTGGGCCACTAATCCATCAGGGTTCACCTTCTGTTGCGAGAAAACTGCAATACACAGTTGCTAAAACACTTGCATACAGAGCCAATTTCCTTGTTCTGTTCCACTTCCTCTTTTTAAGCCATCTGTACCACCTGGGGAGTTCCTTAGGCAAAGCAGGGCACTTAAGCCACAAACAGATTGCATCAACCACCTGTCTAGTAACACTACACTCAAAGAATAGGTGTGTGACATATTCATCTTTATAGAGACACAAAGGGTACGCAGGGTCAGGGATGCTGATGTGCATTTTGAGGAGCCTGTCTCTTGTCAAAATTCTTCCCTGGACTCCTAACCACAAGAAGATAGCATGCCTAGGTATAGAAAACCTTCCCCAAACAAAATTCTCCTCATGGAACTTATCATGCATTCCCAGGAAATAGTTATACCCACATTTGACAGTGTATACCCCTTTTCCATCTACAGGCCAGATAGACTGAAGACCTATCCCCCCCTGCATATCCTCTGAGGCCCATAATCTTCTTCCAGTACCAGCTAGAATTTGTTGGTACCCTGTGCTCACAGGTACCCCGTGCTCATACACATCCCTACCCTTCAAATATATAGCATTGACCCACCTCACCCATAGAGAGTCTTTCTTCTTTGTAATAGCCCATAATTGTTTGGCTATTGCAGCTTTGTTCTACCATTTACAATTCTTAGTGTTTAGACCTCCATATTTCTTAGGGAGACAAATTTTATCCCAAGCAACCAGAGGGATTTTTATTTTGTCAGTTGTTTGTCCCCATAAGAAGCTCCTACACACATTTTCTATTTGCTTGATCACAGATTGGGGGAGGATAAACATAGCAGCCAATAGACATGCAGAGTATATAGCACAGAATTTACAAGCTATGCTCTTCCAGCCAGAGAAAGATGTCTTGTTGCCCAGCATTGTATTCTGGCAGTAATCTTGCTTATAAGGAATTGGCAATCAACTTTGGACCATTTTGTAGGGGAAAGAGGCATTCCTAGGTACCTCATTGGGAACAATCCCTCTTCAAACCCTGTTGACCTGAGAATTATCTCCTTAATAGGGGCAGTAGTACCTCCCACAAAGATTTGAGACTTGGCCATGTTTGCTGAGAGACCAGTTACAGCAGAAAAGTGGTTGAAACCCTCCATGACCCTCTTAACAGAGCTCACCTCACCCTTACAGAAAATCAAGAAGTCATCTGCAAAGGTGAGGTTAACAAGTTGCAGCTGCTTGCAGTGGGGGTGATAATGAAAGTCTTTAGACTTACTGATCAATCTCAAAGATCTTGTCAGGTATTCCATTACAAGGACAAACAATAAAGGGGAGATGGGGTCCCCTTGCCTGAGACCCTTAACTCCTTGAAAACTACAATGTAGCCTGCCATTAATGTTGAGAGTGAAGCTAGTGGTGGTAATGCAAGACATAATACACCCAATAAATTCAGATGGAAACAAAACCCCAGTCAACAGCGTCATATGCCTTTTTAAGGTCTATTTTCATGATGCATCAAGGGGAAATATGTGCTCTCCTGTATAGCCTAATAAGATCCTGTGTAATCATGATATTGTGACCTATGTTCCTACCAGACACAAAGGCACCCTGGTTCTCACTGACTATATCAGGCAAAATCAAACTCATTCTTGCACATAACATTTTTGAAATAACCTTATAAAGAGTATTACAGCAAGCAATAGGTCTATACTCACTAGGTTTTATGGGGTTATCTATCTTAGGTACAAGAGAAATGACAGTAGAGTTTAGTTGTTTGAGTATCTTACCAGAATGGAAGAAATCCAACACAGCTTTCACTAAACTCATCACCAAGATAATCCCAAGTAGCTCTGAAGAAACCTGGCCCAAATCCATCAGGACTCGGGCATTTAATGGGAGGGATAGAGAACAGAGCAGATTTCACCTCCTGTTTTGTGAAAGGTAGTAACAGCTTCAATTTATGACCAGTGTTGAGAACAGGCCCCTCCATGATGACATTAGAGTTTACAGACATAGATTTAGAACTTATACCTCCCAACATACCTTTATAGAACTCACAAAAGGTATCTATCACCTGTTGGTAATCAGATACAAGATCCCCATTTTCATTACAGATAGCAGATACTCTATTTCTGTGCCTCTTCTGTTTAATGACATTATGATAATATTTAGTGTTCATGTCCCCATTATTGAGCCAGGTAACCTTGCTTTTCTGTTGCAGGAAGCTTACCAGCGCAGAAGAAAGCTTCAGATACTCAATTTTAGCTTCCTGTTCCTCCCTCCTGAGAGTCATATTTAAAGGGTCTTGCTGTAGCATAAGCTAAGCCTGCTCAAGAGCATATCTAGCTTGGTCTGTTCTTACTTCAATATCACTGAATTGAGATTTGTTAAGTTGCTTCAGTGAGTGCTGCATCCAACTTAACCTCTTGAGAACCCGATACATCTTGCAACCTTGTACTGGCTTATCCCAACTAGCAATAACCAGCTCATGGAAGTTTCCAGCATTGATCCACATATCAAAAAATCTAAAAGGCTTTTTCCCCAATTGAGAGAATTTGAAAAACATCACTATAAGAGGGCAGTGATAAGAGATGTTATTAGGTAGGGAATTTGTAATAGTATCTGGAAAGGAGTTGATCCATTCACCATTCACAAAAACCCAGTCAAGTTTAGAGCAGACCCTAGTATGATCCTCATGATTATTGCACCAGGAAAAATTACCCCCTATTCTCTTCATTTCTTGCATTTGGCAGTGTACAACCTAGTCCTGAAAGTCTCTAGTTTCAGCATAAGTAACCTTGTTGCCCCCAACTCTATCTCCAGCATTAAGTATGCTATTATAATCACCCATAATTATCCAAGGGATATTTATGTTCAGTGAGATATGCTCCAAAATTTGCCACATAGACTTCCTTTCCTCTACAGAATTATACCCATAGACAAAGGAGACATAGAAAATCTGTTGTGTAGCCAAATGTGATACTTTTCAATGAACAACCTGCGCCAAAGAAGCTTCAATTTGAACTTGGAAAATGGCAGGGTGCCAAACAACCCAAATTCTCCCCCTAGGGTCCTGATCCAAATTGGTATGAGATCCTCAAGATGGAAACAATTTATTATAACAGAAATTGAAATTTGATTTCCTAATTTTATTTTCAAGCAGACCAACCAAACCTAACGTATTTTCCTGACAAAAATAAGTGACATCATGCTGCTTTATTGGGCCATTAAGACCTCTAACATTCCAACTAGCAATGTTATCCAGATCCATCTACTTGCATAAGCAAAGGATCTACTTCTGATTCACAACCCAAGCATTCCCCATTCAAAGCCAGACCCTCAGGACCCTCATCTGCAGTAGTGAGCACTTCAAATGAATTACTAGTGGTGGGGACATTTGCAAGCACAGAGTTCTTCCTTCGAGACACCACTCTCCATTCAGTATTACTTATCTGCTTATTCTTGTCATTGTGTCCTGCAGGAACTTGTTGAGCCACAGGAACTAATACAGCATTTTCCTGTGTGATTGTTCCTGCAGGAGCACCCTGTGTGTTACCAGCAGCCCCTTGCGTAGCAGCAGCAGCTGCAGTGGTAGGAGGGTGCCTTGGCCTCCATACCATTGGGTGCTTCTTCTTACACCCACTCACTTCATGACCATAGCCCTTGCAAAACCCACATTTTGTTGGCTTCCAGTCAAACACAACCCTTTGTTTAATCATGTCTCCTTTTGAATTTTCAAAGTACACAAACTCAGGAACCTTTCCTTGAATGTCCATATCCACAAGAATACGAGCAAAATTAACACTTGTCTTCTCCTGTTTAGCTTTATCAGCCATAATAGGTGTACCCAGCAGACTTCCAATCTTGCTCAGAGAGATAGCACTCCAATACCTCCAATCTAAGTTAGGCAATTTCACCCAAACAGGCACAGACTCCACATTGAATGATTCAAGAGCATCCTCAGACCATGGCCTTACAATCACAGGTTTTTGGTCAAAATGATAAATCTCAGATTGGATTATAGCATCTCTACCCTCAACATTCTGTAATCTAACAGCAATCAATCCATTCTGCAATCTGAAAATTTTATCAATTCCTTGTTTCCCCCAAATTTTCCTTAAAAACCCCGAGAATATAGGCAATTGAGGGTTTGAACCCAAAACATGACATACAACTGTTGATTCCCAATATTCAATTTCAGGTTGAATGTCCTCATTATCTAGCTTACCCACAGGGATTCCCTCTTGAACATCAGGTTTAACATAGTCCAGTTTATACCCAGCATTTCTAAGCTTTGTAACATCAAATGATTCCCAGACATTAGGACGAGGGTTACCTGAAATAGCCACCGGAGTAGTAGCCTAAGGTGCCTCATCAGCCCAAGACCCCGAAGGACATAGATGTTTCCAGCGCAGCTCCTCAAAACTGAAACCCACATCTACCATTTCCTCTTCCATCGATGCCTCAAGTTCCTTCCCTAGGTTGCGAATCAATCGAACTGGTGTCGTACTTCTCGCCGTCATCGGAGAGTCGTGCCTCACTGGTTGTTTTGCCTTCGGAGGTCGTCCCCTCTTCCCCCCCCCCCCAACCATGGCAGCGCACGATAAAGATCGCCTCTAAACGTGCGCCAGGAGAGAAAAGCGTCTAAGGTAAACGTGCTACTGTTGTTGCTGGTGCTATTATTGTGTGTTTTGTGCAGCTTGTGTGATCTTTCTGGTAAGTTTACTTTCTATGATCTGCATGTTTTTACCCTTTGATTTTTAATTTGCTTTAAATGTTTAAGTCATATCAGAATCACTATAGCTGAATTTTGCTTCCTTTAGAATCTGAAATCACTACTTTTATTTGATTGAATGTGAGAAGAAGCTTGAATCTCAGTTTGGTAGGAGATTTTGCTAAAGAACATATTATGAGGGTCAAATTTAATGACCTATGCATAGACAATATATGCTGTCAGCTTAATGGTCCATTACCTCTGCATTTTTACTTTATTTTGGAGCGTGGAATCATTTGGATGGTGTTTAGTTATGTTCAGTAACCGTATGTAATCTAGTGTGTTATGTTAGGAAGGTTGGAAACAAGTTTGTTTTGAATATACATTGAACGAGTCTCTTGACCATATTATGTTGTGGTGTGTTAGTTTATTCTTGAAATGTAATTTGGCCTGCTAGCCAGTGATCGACACAGAAACAAAGTAAATGAAAGACGTTATTGAACTAGATCATAAGTTTATCATGTATTGCATACTAGAATTGCCCAAGAACAAAAGGAAATCGATTATGAAGTTTAGTCTAGTGATGCACACTTGTTAACCTTGGCTACTATGCATTGTAGTTTGCAATTCTTTTCCTTTAATTCATTTGACGGGCAGGAAACGTTCATTCTAGCGTATATGATTAAGTTGCTTACTTGTCAAAGATGTATTTCGCAAAATGCAGATGGTGTCTTTGAATAATTGCCAACCATTGTCGCTGATTGTTACTGTCTAAAGTCTTCTGTATCCATATATGATTGGCAACTATAACAGTGTTCAGTTTCAGTACAGTAGAGATGAAAGCTGGCAAGGTGAGAGGACTGGGAGCTAACTATTGTAGTTCCCTTCGTTCCTCGCTGTCAACTTCCTCCTATATACAGTTCAAACACATCAGGCGGCCCTTCAGCTTTCAGACACTCATGGTTTAATTATCGTCATTTTTGTAGTTCAAACTCTCATAGCTTCAATTAGTTTGAAAATTTTGTATTAGATACGCGTACAATATTGAGTTTTTTTTTTTTTTTTGTGGTGATATTGAATGAGAGGTTAAGGAATTACACATAAGTTTCATTGTATTTGAAATGTGCTTTAAATATTTATTTGTTGGCTGCTTCTATTGCAATTTTTTTTTATAAAAAAGAAACACCTACCACATCCGTTTTTTTATGAAAAAGTGATGTGAGAAGTGTATTTATGAAGTCGGTTTTCTTGAAAAGCTGATGTGAAAGACATATATACAAAATCGGTTTTCAGGGAAAACCGATGTGAAACATGCATCAACAAAATCGCTTTTTCAAAAGAGGCGGTGTGGTATCCCCAATTTCCACATCCATTTTTACTAAAAAACGGATGTCGTATCACGTCTTCTCACATCGGTTATAAAAGTAGTGTACAACACCGCTCACTTACACACCGGTAATAAAACCGATGTCTAATGCATATATAAAAAAAGCGGTGTTGTAACTACTTTTTGTGGTAGTGACATTATCTTCTCCTGAGAATAGAGTAAAATCAGGGACTCTAAATCCTCGAAGAAACGGGTGTGCTCTATATATCCAATCAGGATAAGGCTTACTCGTTAAGGACTTGTTTACTTTTCTTAAGGTTGGCCCATATAACCTTTCCACAATTTGTTCAATTTGTGATTGAATAGGCTCTTCTCCCATCATCCCTGGCATAATGAGGATATGCGGTTGGTTGTGTACTGTATGGATGATTATCATTCGTTCCATATCTTGGATTATTATATTGTGAATTTTGACCAAAATTGGCTGGTCTTCTCCTTTGGTAGTTCCTTTCGAAGGGTTGGTAGGGATTTCCCTGTCCTACGGGAATATACCCGTGTGGATTAGCTTCAGGATACATAGGTTGTGAAGATATATTAAATGTCCTAGGATATTCGAAAGAAATCCCAAGGGTTTTATCTTTTCCTATGTTATTTCTATCTCCTGTAGGCCCTAAGCCTAAATTCGTATTAATTCCAGAAGATGATGTTAAGTTTATAGGATTCGATGGTTGTCCTGTTTCAAAATTCCTAAATGTTCGTTGAGGCTCCCTAAGGAAACCTGGTGGTGGATACCCTATTGGTGACTCGATATTATCTCCTATAGGTGTTTTATCTTTTAAAGTTCCTCCGCCCAACTATATGACCTTTTCGATGAGTTGGTTATGCTTTTCAATATGTGGCTCTAGATTAACTGTCACGTTGGTAGCCATGCTTTTCGACAAGGCTGAAAATGTGGAGTTAAAGGTCTCGTTTATATCTAGTATAATTTTGTTTACTTCCCTCGCCAGACTATCTTTCGAATCTACAGTTACGCTTTCTATGATTCGGTGACAAACCCTTGAAGTTTCATGTGCTAAGGCTCTATATTGGTCATTATACTCTTTTCGTTGGCTTTCTTGAGCAGCCAATAGAGTTTCTTTCATACATTCCACAAACTTCTCATAAATTTCTTGTATATCAAATTTTGATTTTTGAGGAGTTTCTTCGCGAGAAGATGAGCCTTGAGGTTGGGATGCTGCATTCGAAGCATTATCCTCTCTTTGGGCACTCATATCACCAGATATATTTCTTACCTGAGACCTAGTTTGACGCATTAAAAAGGTTTATTTGTGGAGTGTATTTCGAAACTCCCATTGTGGTCGCCAAATTTGTTGATGTGCTTGGTACTTAGGGGTTACAAGCAACCGTGAGGGGCAGCCCTACAACCCTTAAAAAGGTCCTAAATAAGGTCGAGGACTATCTTAGAGCAGATCGTTTCCTATTTGAACCTACCCTTCCACCCCCCAACACTACTCGGTCAAAGAGTGGACACTTATCAACAGTGACAGTTATTATGTATTCGAATACTTCAACAAGGAGTGATAGAGCCACACAAACAAGCATAAATTGGATCTTTAAAAGAGCAGGATTTAGGAAGGAATATTAAACATACTTCATTCGATCAGAGTAAGGCATACACTCGATTCAGAGCACGAAAATAAAAGATAAAGCAATTATACCTCAAAAGAAGGCACCATTGTTGAGTGACTTGGTTACACTTGCTCGAAGAGCCTAACTGATAATCTACTTCTAAGTTACACTAACACTACTCTAATGTCTACTTTATGACGTCTTGTCAGTATGAGCTCTGCTGCCTTGTTCTTCTGTTTCTTCTTGTATTTATAGGGGCTTGAGATAACTGTCCATGATCTAGCAGTTCATCTCCTTGTCCACTTCCTTCATGCTGATGTCCAACTTTCCCCCACGTTTTCCACTTCTCTTGACTCTCTTCGTATTCTCTCTTTTTAACTGATATTCATATTATCCCTTCGTACAACTGTTTTCGTATATATATATATATATATATATATATATATATATATATATATATATATATATATATATATATATATATATATATATATATATATATATATAAAGTCTTCTATTTTACAAAGACTTCTCAATATCTTCTAATTCGTTTTGACTTTGACTTATATTGACCAGTTTATCTAATGTATTATAAGTCTATTTTTATTTCATGTGTAACAGGAAGGTTCAAGAGTGCAGATCGTCAAGCAATTGTGAACGGAAAAGAGGCGCGGTTGTCCATAGCATCCTTCACACTACCAGAGGAAGAGGTCAAGGTTTATCCTATAAATCTAAAAGAAGGGGAGAAGTCATTGTTGGAAGAGCCCATCACATATGGTGAGTTAAGCAATATGCACAAGAACAAGTATCTTGAAGCATTGAGGCTCAAAAAGTTGGCAAAAGAGGAAAATTGGTCCAAGGAATTACTTTACTACAAGCTCAGCCTAGTTAAGTGACCCACTAGTAGTCATATTTGAATAATGTTGCATAAGAGAAAAGCTAATAAGAATAATTGGTAAGAGGATCTCTCGTTCACAACTTATTATAAGCTTACAGAAACATAACTCTAATAATGTTGAGTTCGTCTCATAAGAGTCATTTTGTTTATTTGGTTGTACATGTGTAGGGTGTCTCTTTTGTGTACCGAGCTTGGCTCCTATGTTTAATAAAACTAGACTCCTGATTATATATTGTACTTTCTTGCTCTTCTTCATTGTTAACAAGTTAACTATGTAATCACCATACTGTACATGTGCTTCTCTGATCTGCTAAGAATTGAGGACCATAAAGTCCATGACCAACCTCATTATTTTTATATTTTTGGTCGAGGTGTTACCAAGCTAATGATTATATTGACTTCTATTATCATATAACACAAAAGCTAGATTGTCATTACAAGATAAAGCCCCACTTACTATACAACCCCCCCCCCCCCCCCCAAAAAAAAAAAAAAAAGAAAACGAACACCAAACTTCCATTTTTAAACTCCAAACTAAACTACTCTACAATGGATCAATTTTAAAAAACAATTACAAAGGAATTATAACCATATAGACCTCCAAAAGTCTTATGACCAAATTCTAGCTAGCTAGTAATAGTGAGAGTACCAAAGAGGACGAAACCAGTGAGACCCAAGCGTGGAGTGGTAAGACACCATGACCAAGAGCAAGACGACGACGAGAGCGACACCCCAAGGGGATCCACCAGCACGGTGGAATGACCTGGGATCGGGTTTCGGAAGCCGGATGACATACCACCGCCGGGACTCGTCACTGGGACTGTAATTTTGGTGCATGATGAAGATGAGAAGTGCCGGGAGGAAAAGAAGGACAAGCTTCAAGTGGAAAAAGGCGCGGTGAAGCTCTTCCTTGTAAGGGAAATAAGTTGACAAGTAAAGGTAAAACAAGACAATGGAAAATAAGGCAAGTAATGGAAATGGAGGTGTGTCTAAAGAAAAGGCTGTGGACATGCTACGTTTTCTGGTGGTGTCTCCTATGATTTGTGAAATGTACACAAATAATGGTACTGCCACTATCAACCATCCAGGCATTTTTATGTATGTTGCGTATGTTATTGTGGTGTTGATTATTAGTGTGTATGGAAATTGGAATATGCTTTTTTAGAGGGGAACAGTGGTCATAAATGGTATATATGCTCAAAGTAAGAAAGTGTGTGGTTTGATTCTATCACTTTAACCGCCTTGATTGGTTTTGGCAAATTTGGAGTCATTTATACATGGCGAAAAACTAGAAGGATTGATGCTTACACACCTCTTTTTCTATTGGTTTTTTAATGTTTGTAAGAGAAAGATGGGAGGGACCAATTTAAGGATGGTCACAAAAGTATGACCACCGGTCCACCGCCTGATTGGAAGAGGAATTTAGACCTCTCACCATAATGCTTGCTTATTCCCACAAGAGACTATAGCTTAGCAATGAACACTCTTTGCCCTTGCACTTTATTGGGATGTCTTTTTAAGATTAGGATCGAATTCATTAACTAAAAAAAACGGAGGCTTTTTCTTCTAAATGGAGAGACAAATTTCTTCCATCGTTTTGTTGAAAGAGATGACCCTCCATCAAGAAAATAGAATCAAATAAAATAAAGAGGATCTCAAATCCCTTTTAAGACGTTTTGAATCCCTTCACTTAGCTGGCTCAGGTTGTATGAAGTCATTTTGGAACCCCAAGTCTCTAACCATGAGTACTTACGATGTTATTTATGCTAGGGGTATTGTTTGTTTTGCGTTAGAGCTGACAGCTGTAGATGATGAAAGAAGGTGGTCATGTGATATATAAGATCACCTTCATAATGATAATAAATAATGTTATCGACGACTATGGAGGGCGCCGATTGAAGTATTGGAGGTAGTGACAAGAAGTTGACTTCTCCCTACTTGATGATATGTGAAAATTCGATGGACAGATCGAAAATTCACCGACTAATTACTTGTGAAGACTCGGCGTGCAGATCGAGTACTCACCGACCAATGCATTGTGAAGACTCGACATGCAGATCGAGTACTCACCGACCAAGGACTTGTGAAGACTCGGCATGTAGATCGAGTACTCACCGTCAAAGGACTTGTGAAGACTCGGCATGTAGATCGAGTACTCACCGACCGAGGACTTGTGAAGACTCGGCGTGCAGATCGAGGACTCATCGAAGATGATGGCACCACGTATTGTCTTGTTCCAATCATAGCGTTCGTGATGCCCTACCGCTACGATTGCGAGAGGGTATTAGAGATAAGATATCGAGAAAATATTATGAGAATATATTTTCCCCATCTATTATAGGAAATAAGATACATTAGATTATATAATTAAGATATTGGATGGTTAAAATATTATAGAGATCCTATGTAATTAGGAAACTAGTATTATTAAAATACTAGTAAAGTTTGGAAAAAGTTATTGTAGTCTATAAATATGGGATCTCCCAAATTTAATGATAAGAAGCAATATTATAAACATTTTATATTTTATCATCAATCTTTACGTTTAATTGATTTTTACACTTCCTAAAATAGTTTGGGACATGAATTTCTATCATACACATCCCTTTACAATTATGGAACCATCACCTTTATTTACCCAAGGGGCGAGGAAAATGATCAATGTGAAATTGCGTTAATCTCCTTGTCATTTAACAAACATATAAATGAATGTGGGGCGCACGGGGTATCTCTATGCCAACTTGGGAAATGGAGTGTGGCGTGTCTCTGGACCTGCCAAAATCTAACCTGTCTTATGATAGTCGTCCGAACCTGGCAACGACCCATCCTACTGGCAGACATAGAGATACCCCATCCCTCTCACATTCATTTAATACAAAAACTTGAGTGGATTTAGTTCATGATGAACCAATATTTAGAGCCACCCTCTACTTTACATGGAACCACCCCCTTCTAAAAGTGCAGCCACCCCTACTTCACCTAGAATCACTCCTCAAATTTATACTTGGCACCACCTCTACTTCACCTAGAGTCACCCCCTACTTTACCTGGAGTCATCCCATACTTTATCTGGAGCCACCTCTCAAAATTACTCAAAATTAGTTCACCTGGAGGAACCTCCCTACTTTACGTGGAGCCACCCCCTACTTAACATGGAGCCACCCCTTAAAATTACTTGGTCTACAGTGGACTAAGTCCACACAAAACATATTGTTCATTTATACGTTTTTTAAATAACAACGAGATTAATGCAATTTCACATTGATCATTTTCCTTGCCCATTTATGCTACTAGGTGGATGCCCGTGAGTATGCCAGTGCGTTGCACGGACTGTGATTATATAATAAAAATAATATAAAGTGATTATTAATCTCATCGAAAATCAAAGTTCAATTGTCACTTATGAAAAACTATTAGTAATATATAAATAAATATTTATATAATCCATTTAATATATCATGAATGCCATATAATAAGATTACTATGACTTTATAGGGCATCTTATCTAATTTAAACTTTAATCATCAATTTCAATTAACTATTAATTAACTCATCTCATATGTTACATAATCCAAGAGGTAATAGTTTCAAAGTCTTTCTATGCTTGATGTTGGTATGCCAATGCTCTTATGTTGATATAAGTGTACAACTAACATTCCAAAGATATGATCCTTCTTTTACGGTAAAATCAATTTAAATGTCTAATGTATACATAAGTACTTTTCAAAAAATAAAGAAGTTTTAGACGTAAACCTTAGAATAACAAAACATAATTTAATGTTTGCTTGTTTTTTCAAAGTTATATGCGGTCAAAATACTGCCTTGAAAAACGCAAAAAGTCCAATGTAATTTTATTTGTGGTCCGAATAAAGGAGTACATTAGTAATTATAAAACTGAAAGGAATATAAATTGGAGCCTAAAATAACATGGGGGCCGGGATCATTATATTACGTACACTTATAAAATTATACGTGATAATGGTAAAGTTTCCTATTAAAGATTGGATCTAGATTTATTTTAGATTCATCATTTATTTCTTTATTCTACACATACTCTTTTTATTATATTTTACCTTGAGATTGCTTTTTAAATTTTTATAACTAATATACGTATATTTTCTCTTATTTTTACATTGCAACTCTTTAGTTGTGTCAGCTTGTCACGCTAATTACTAATTACCTTTTTACGTGGACGCATCTTATGTTGTAAATCAATAGAACATACTACAAATGCGTGTCATTTTAAAGGATATTTCGTACTCGTTCCCATGTTGTACGAAATTTAAGTTTTTAAGCAGTGAAAGAAAAGTTATATGCCTTTTAAAATCTAATAGTCTACTATTTAATGATTTAGGAAAATACAACTTTATTATGTATATTCTATATGAAAACCTCTAACTAATAGTGTACTCTTTAACGATTTAGGAAAGTACAACTTTAATATATATATTCTATACCAAAACATATATTTCTATATTATATTTATATTAAAACTTTATTACAATGGCTCGCTTAGGTGGACGTCTCCAATGTTGTTAGCTAGAAAATGCCTCTAATATATAGATACTAGATATGAAGCCCGTGCGTTGCACGGGTTAGGTGTTAATTTTTTAAAATAAATACACTTATATGAGGTTAGTAAATATGATATTGAGGATCAAAGTATGTTGAAAATTTCACTCCGATTATTTAGATTCGTGTTGGACATGAAGATAATATTGTGCATTGCAAGATTTAGTAAAAAGTTTAATACTCAATATTTTCAATTATATGCATATATACACCAATTGAAAAATAAAATAAAATTGCCACAATCTCTTTGTTTTTCTTCTACATTTGTCATTATTTTATTAGAACTTTTGAAGTAAATTTTTTTCTCTTATATGATGCTCTATGGATTATGAAACTTTGTTAAAACTCTACAACTTATAAGTCAAGCTCTTTTGTCATCCTAAATTTTAATTATTTGTAAACTGTACATGTTCGTTTATGTGGCGATATGCTACTAGCCGGAGGCTAAGTAGTTCTTTATAATTTTGAAATAGTTTTTCAAAATGACATATATTATTTGCTATTTTGTATATTACTTAGTTTTATACTTGTATATAATATTTAGTGGAATTAGCGTTGTATACTAAGTTAATCTGAATCACTCCTTTCCATCTGCATTGCATCTCCATTTGTATTTTCTTTTTTATCTCATTTTGTGTCCATTATGTCATTTTGTTCCGTTATCTTTCATGTCATCTTATTCTGTTCTGTTTCGTTCTGTTTTACACTATTTCATTGAAAAGAACAAGACCTTGGGGTTTGTTATTTTCACCTCAAAAACTACAAAATACTTGATATTACAACTTAAAACACCAGAAATACCTCCTTAATTTTATATCTTATAATTATAACTTATTACTTTTACCTGATATTATGTCTTAATTATATTTTTGTTATTTATTTAGCTTAATAGCTCGCATAAGTGGCACTTTTAATTAAATCTTAGATGATTCGATAAGGTGAACGCGTCAGATGTGGTCACAAAATACCTCATTTATTTAAATAGTAGGTGTATGTTCATCCGTTACACGGTTATTGGACAATTTAACGTGTTAATTAATCATATCGATCAAAAATCATAAATATAACTATCACTTATGTAAAATTATTTAGTAATGTAATCATTCTAATATAATTACTATCGTATTATAGGATTATTATGCATTATATGGGGCACATTAAACTATTCTAACTCTTATCACCAATTTAAATTTTATTTTTTTTGATTTTTATCATACAAACTAAAAATATCTTTTAAATGAACATAACATTTCTTTTTTAGTATTCGTTGGTTGATTTTCTAATTGCCCATTGTTAATTGTTTATATTATAAAATTCATAAGACAATACTTGAAATTAAAGAAATAACATCTCAAACTTTTTATTCATCACGTTTTTTATCTTTTTTTTTGGAGGAAGGGGGGGGGGGAGAGGTTGTGTTGGTGATGGTGTATTGTGATTCTACATGTTGGAATAAAATTTTGTTTGCTATTTTTTTAGGAGCAGTATATGTTGTTTCATCTATCATTAAAATTAAACATAAAAATTGACAAATTCCTCTTAAAAATGACTAAAACTGAACATATAGCTAGCTTATCTTTCTAATTATTTTCACTTAATATTAAGATGTTGTTTTAAAACGGGAAAGAGTAGCATAATGCTGTCGTAAAAGTTTTTTAAGTTTTTTTTCTCTTTTCTTTTTGAGTGCGTTTTTTCCCCTATGATGTGTTAGGTTAATTATTATAAAGAATACGATCATGGGAATATAATTTCTTATTTAGTATTTGGAGATTAAAAAAAAATGTCGTTACTATATTTTTGTCTTATGTTTTCTAATTGAAATTTAACATTTAAAAAAATATTTTATTTTAGAATTTTATATGCTTGCTTAAGTGATGCGTACCTAAGTGGCTCAGTTAAATGACATAACCCAATACTGTCATTGAAAACATTTATTAACATTCCTTATACTCCTGCAAAATGTAAATACATAAGATATAGGACAAATCGTATTATCTAACTGTTTCACTGGAAAAAGGTCTTTATTAAGTGGATGTGTTCTATATGGTCAAAAAATTACGTGCTTAAGTATCACGCCCTGTATTGTCCAAAAGTTTCCTTTATATGAAGTATAGATTAAGACTCTGTTTGATTCAACTTAATTTCATTTAAATTAAGTTCAGTTCAGTTCGGTTTGGTTCAGTGCACTTCAGCTAAGTTCAGTGCACTTCAGCTCAGTCCAGTTCAGTGCCATTCAGTTCTGTTCACTTTATTATTATTATTATTATTATTATTATTATTATTATTATTATTATTATTATTATTATTATTATTATTATTATTATTATTATTATTATTATTATTATTATTATTATTATTATTATTATTATTATTATTATTATTATTATTAAAGTTCAGTTACGTAAAATTCAGTTGAATCTAAAGGAGCCTAAGATGGGTATCATTTCATTGTATATTTTGTGCTATTTCTATTGGTATGAGAAGTTTGAATTTTTGAAGCGTGAAATAAAAGTTATAGGTACTGCTATAAGTTTATTATTTTCTCTTATATGGTCAATTTCAGTGTCTCGCTAATTATTATGGAGTAACGTGCATGGAGTAGGAAAAAAGAAGGAAAAAAGGAAACAGAAAGCAAGAACGTTGATGTTGTACCATGTCATAGAGTAGTAGAAATTCAATGTGATATTCTCTCAAATAAAAAGTTCAATGTAATATTTGCTTCACATTGTCATGGAGGACTGGAGGTAGTGATTTTTAGACATTTTAAATTTTTTTAATTTTTTAATCTAAGAGATTTGCTTAGGTGGACGTGTTCAATGCTGTCAGAAAAATATCTTCTTTATACAAAAAAAAAAAAATGAAAAACTCATTAGCATAAGTAAACAGATTTTTTTTTTTAAAATGTGGCAAGTATAGGACTCATGATAGTTAATCACAAATGCAAATGGCCATCAAGTGATTTATCGAGGCTGCATATTCTATATCACTTGCTCAAGGATCTATAGAGCATATACCATGTAATGCATGAACAGTAAGTGAGAGCACTATTAATTGTTAAGTTTTCCATTTAGTTGACACCAAAAGATCTCCATCTTTTAGTTCATATTAGTTGCCATTTTTCAGACAATTAAAAAGATCTCTGAGGTGACATAGTTCCAAAGAACTCGTTTAGGTGTACGTATTCTATGTTGTTAGGAAATACCTCCAGATATTATGATTATGATTATGATTGATTGACGCTCCATATGCTCATGTAAAATGTCAATGCATAAGATATATAACAAAATGGGTCTTGTTGCACGAACTGTGATTATATAATAAAATAGATACTAGGTGGATGCCCATGAGTATGCCCGTGAGTTGCACGAACTGTGATTATATAATAAAATTAATATAAAGTGATTATTAATCCCATTGAAAAATCAAAGTGTAATTGTCACTTATGAAAAACTATTAGTTATATATGGATAAATATTTATATAATCCATTTAATATCATGAATGCCGTATAATAAGATTACTATGACTTTATAAGGCATATTATCTAATTTAAACTCTTATAATCAATTTCAATTAACTATTAATTAACTCATCCCATATGTTACATGATCCAAGAGGTAATAGTTTCAAACTCTTTCTATATATGCTTGATGTTGATACGCCAATGCTCTTATATATGTTGATATAATAAGTGTACAACTATCCTTCCAAATATATGATCCTTTTTTTATGGTAAAATCAGGTTAAATGTCTAATATATATATAACTACTTTTCAAAAAAGAAAGATGTTTTAGACGTAAACCTTAGAATAGCAAAACATATTTTAATGATTGCTTGTTTTTTCAAAGTTATATGCGGTCAAAGTACTGCATTGAATAACGCAAAAAGTCCAATGTAATTTTATTTGTGGTCCGAAAGGAGTACATTAATAATTATAAAATTGAAGGGAGCATAAATTGGAGCTCTAAAATAACATGGGGATCAATAAATTACATACAATTATAAAATTATACGTGATAATGGTAAAGTTTTTAATTAAAGATTGGACCTAGAATCATTTTAGATTCATCGTTTATTTCTTTATTCTACACATACCCTTTTTATTATTTTTTACATTGAGATTGCTTTTCAAGTTTTTATAACTAATATACGTATTTTTTTTCTCTTATTTTTACATTGCAACTCTTTAATTGTGTCAGCTTGTCAAGATAGTTACTAATTACCTTTTTAGGTGGACGCATCTTATGTTGTAAATCAATAGAATATACTACAAATGAGTATCATTTTAAAGGATATTTTGTACTCGTTCCAATGGTGTAAGAAATTTATTTTTTTAAGCGATGAAAGTAAAGTTATATACTTTTTAAAATCTAATAGTCTACTCTTTAATGATTTAGAAAAGTACAACTTTAGTGTATATTCTATACGGAAACCTCTAATGAATTGTGTACTCTTTAACGATTTAGGAAAGTACAACTTTAGTATATATATTCTATACCAAAACATATATTTCTATTTTATATTTATATTAAAATTTTATTACAATGGCTCGCTTAGGTGGACGCCTCCAATGCTGTCAGAAAATGCCTCTAATATATATATATACTAGATATGAAGCTCGTGCGTTGCACGAGTTAGGTGTTAATATTTTGAAATAAATACACTCATATGATGTTAGTAAATGATATCGAGGATCGAAGTATATTATGTTGGCAATTTCACTTCGATAATTTGGATTCGTGTTGGATATGAAGGTAATCTTGTGCATTGCAAGGTTTAGTAAAAAGTTTGCATTCAATATTTTAAGTGGTATGCATAGATGCACCAATAGAAAAATAAAAATAATAATAAAATTACGACAATCTCTTTATTTTTCTTATGTATTTGTCTATTTTTTTCTTAAAAACTTTTTAAGAAATTTTTTCTTTTACGTGATGCTCTATTGGACTTTTAAACTCTGTTAAAACTCTAAAACTTAGAAGTCAAACTCCTTTTGTCATTCTAAACTTTAATTATTTGTGAGCTTTACATGTTCTGCGCCTTATATGCTTGAGGGAGTTAAGTAGTTCTTCATATATTGAAATAATTTGTCAGAATGACATAAATTGTACTATATATATATGTGCTATTTTGTATATTAGTTTTATACTTGTATATAATATTTAGTGGAATGAATTATTAGCGTTGTATATATGCAAAGTTAATATGAACTGTTCCATTTTAAATTGCACTTCATCTCATTTTGTATTTTATTTTTTTCTCATATTTTGTGTTATTCTGTCATCTTTCGTGTCATTTTATCCCGTTCAGTTTCATGATGTTTTACACCATTTCGTTGAAAAGAATAGTACCTTAGGGTTTGCTCTTTTCACCTGAAAAACTACTAAATACCTGATATTACAACTTAATAACGGCAGAAAATACCTCCTTAATTTTGTATCTTATAATTATAACTTATTCATTTCACATGATATTATATCTTAATTATATGTTTGTTATTTATTTAGCTTAGTGGCTCGCATTGATGAAACTTTTAATTCTAATCTTAGATGATTCGATAAGGCGTACGCGTCGAATGCGGTCAGAAAATTATTGAACATATCGATCGAAAAACAAAGTATAACTATCATTTATGAAAAGTTATTTCATAATGTATAAATAAACATTAATATAATTATTTTAATATCATTAATGTCATATAATAAGATTATTATGCATTATATCTATATGGGGCACAATGAACCATTGTAACAACTCTTATCCCAATTTTAATTTAAAATATATATTTTTAATTGTTTTACCATACAAACTCAAAATAACTTTTAGATGAACATAATATTTCTTTTGTAGTATTTATTGGTTGATTGTCTAATTACCTATTGTTAATTGTCTATATTATAAAAATCGTAGCCAGCAATATTTAAAATTAAAGAAATAACATTCCAAACTTTTCGTTTATCAGTAGCATTTTTTGTCATTTTTCTTTGGGGGGGGGGGGGGTTGATGGTGGGTTGGTGATAGTGCAATATGATTCTAAATGTTGAAAAGAAGATTTTGTGATTTTCAGTTTCTTTTCCTAAGCCTACTTTCCTCTTACTGATGGTCCTCTTCGTCTCCTTTGAGTATTATTTCCCCGATTTATTTACCTTCTTTCCTTACACAAAACCATATAAAAACTACCATATTAAATTACACTACCTAATTAGTGCACCAAAAAATAAAGCCATTGTAATCTTACCATAATGGCACTTAGGTAAGAATTCTAATTTCTAAGCATCATTCCATATCAAAGTTAGAAATATAAGACAAGTTCAATCATACACGAAGACGATGTTGCGTTCTCTTAATCTTATTTTTAGTCCACTTCAGTTTTGTTTAATCTAATTCACTTCATTTTAGTTCATGTGGAAACTTATCATTCAAATAATTAATTATTCAAAGATAAATTCATGAGAATACGTGTGTCGTTGATCAAGGGAGGGTTTCAACGCGTACTTTCAAATGAATTTAATATTGAATATATTTGGACATTCAAATTGTAAATGGTTATCGCTCCCTATGCTCCTGTAAAACGCCAATGCATAAGATATATGACAAACGGACCTTATTTTTTTTTGGTGAAGACAAACAGGTCTTGTTTTAAAGTGCTTTCCGTGCTCTTTCTATTGGTGTAAGATTTTTGAATTTTTGAAGCGTGAAACAACAGTTATACGTTGCTTAACATTTCGTTATCTCAAATGATTTACTGCTATAACTTTAATATTCTCACTTTCCAAACTTTTATTTATGGTTTATTATTGTTATTATATTTTATTTTAGGTGGCATGCTTAGGTGGACGCGTCCGATGCTGTCAGAAAATGCCTCTAATATATAGATATTATGATTATGATTATGATTATGATTGGGTAAATAAATGTGATTGTTCCATAATTGTAAAGGGATGTGTTTGATACCCAAACTACTTTAAGTATTGGCTAGAGTTAGCAAAATCTGACTCGACTCGAAAACTGACCCGAACCCTATCAAAACTCGACCCGGAAAAATTTGACCTGCTAATGACCCGACATGCTAACGATCCGAACCCGAAAATGCCTGACCCGAACTCGACCCAAGACCCGAGTTGTGAGACAAGAGTTGTCTTATCCGAAAAACTGACCAGAAACCAACCCGCTAAAGACCGATATGATAGTGACCCGACCCGATGATGACCCGATCTGTTGAGACCCAAACCCGAACCCAACTCGACCCGTTTACCAGGTTTAGTTTTGGCAGGTCTAGAGACACGCCACACTCCAGCCCGGTTGGCGAGATGCATAACCCAAATAAGAAGTTCGACACACTCCATAAATGATCCGAAAGACCTTGACCCTTGAGGTGAAGCCAATCCATTACCCAAACCCAAATCCAAAACCTCTCGAAGAATGACCCAGGGTTAAATAAAACAGTTCGACAAAAGAAGCCCAAAAACATCTGAAACTGCACAATTTGCTCCTTGTCACTGGATTTGACGAGCTATTCAAATTCCGAACCAAAAACAACACAAGCGCCAAAAACCCTTGTTCGCCGTTTGAAGCTAATTTTGCTGCCATTGTTGTTCTTGGTAGACATGCCTTCAGAGGACACAAAACCATTGAAGAAAGAGGAGGTTGAAGATAGCGACGATGACGAGAAACCAATTTCTCAGGTTCGCAACAAAAACAACAACAACAATAACAACAAGAGAAAACCTGCAACACTAACAACAGCCACTAAAAAGCAACAATCCAAAGTGAAAAAAGAAGAATTAAACGATTCTGAATCTCCTTTGAAGAAACCCACCAAACCCAATTCGAAATCTACAAAACCCACTTCGAAACCTGTTTCAAAGGATGATAAGGTTTCTTTCTCTCTCTTAAATTTGTGCTTTTCTGTAATTTTCGTTTTTTGGTTTTTCTCTAATATTTTAATTTTTGACAGAAAAAGGTGAAGGAGGAGGAAAAGAAGGGAATGGGTGAGGATGATGTGAAGAAGAGAGAGAGAAAGGTGTATGATTTGCCTGGGCAAAAGCGTGACCCTCCTGAAGAGGTAAATTTGGTTTCTTTTTTGTTATTCCAATTTCAAAATTTCCCCTTTTTCTGGTGTTTTGCTAAGTTGTATGAACAATGTGTGATGGGTATGTTGGAATTTGATTTCTTGCAGAGAGACCCATTGAGGATTTTCTATGAAAGTTTGTATGAGCAAAAGCCCGGCAGTGAATTGGCTGAAAACTGGTGAGATTTTTTTTCTCCCTTCAGCCGCTCACTATAAGATTTATGCATGACATTGTATTTTTGCTATAAATTTATTGGAATTATAGCTTATTTAGTTGTTCAGGTAATTTTAAAATTGGAAAGAGGAAAACTGCATAGGCTTTCTTGTACAAAATCCACCTAAAACAATTGTTACCCTGTGAAAAAGCATGACTTATATGGAGAAAGCCTTGAGCAAAGGATGGGGTTGAAAATTCTATATGCTGGTACTATGTTCAAATTGGCAACATTATTTCTGGGATGGTTCAAAGTAGAGAGTGACATTTTCTTTGGCATGGTAAATATGCAAGGAGGATGCTGAACACAACTTCCCCTAGTCTTTTTTTTTTTTTTGCTCGGTTCCCCTAGTCGCTTTATAGTATGCAGGATCTGGAGAGGAGGAGTATACAGGGGGTCCTTAAAACAATCTGAACGTGGACATTTGTCTGCTTATGTAGTCTGTTGGATACGTAATTGGTGTTTCAAAAGGAGGAGCAACTACTATTTCAGAGTTCCATCACATTGGTGAAGTGTCCGGAGCTTGGAAAAGTTGAAGAACTGTGCTGGGAAAAAAAAGGTCCAGTAGTAGTGTCTTCTAGAGCCTGCTAAAGGGCATCCATATCATTTTACTTGAATGCTACTGCTTGAAGTTTTGAACCATAATTTTGAAGAGGCATCATTAGTGGAGTGGTGTTTCCTCGACTCTTGACTTGTTTGGGTTGACTCGGCATTTTAATGGAGTGTTTGATGAGTAGCTGATCTTAGCAGCTAGCTGAGCATTTAAACAGTATTTTTGTTGTGAGCGTGAACTTTTGATGTCTGTGAATCCTGAAGTTACTCTTTTCCGATCTTCCAGTGCCAATGATTTACCATCTAGCTAGAACATAACTGCTCAGCTCATCTCCTCACTTACCTGCAGTTTGCCATGTTTTATGTGTACATGTAGCAGCGCCTATACTTCGAACCTTTGTTTCTTTTTACTGATATCTGATGCACCTATGGTAGTTGCCAGTGTACTTTTGGAGAGAAAAGTAAGGATATTGAAGTGAGTCATGCTTTGAAGCCAGGCCTGTCAGTTCCTTGTATCATCTAATCACTGTTATGCATACATGTTCATTGCACATGTATCAGTGTTTGGTCCAAATTTCTTTGGTGGGTATGGAGTTACTGATTTTGTTAAATACTTTGATTGTATGCTTCTTTGCTTGAAAGAGTGCTGGAATAAGCAAGAAAACTCCATTTTGTTATTACTATATACCATGACCACCATCCGAGTAGGTTATCTGGCAAAACAATAGTTTTCTTAATTGTTATCATCAGTACTGTAAGCAGTAATTAATCAGGGCCCTTAATTGATGAAGCCTTTAGCACACTCAAGTGTCTTCTTGTCTCTCTGGATACTCTTTATTGTGTATTACATGGAGGGGTTGACTCTTGAGCAAGAAATGAACGAGAGACAACCATGGAGCTTTAGCACTTGAAACCATGAAATAAAAAAAAATGACGTAGTAAGAACTTGAATTGCTTGTAGCTACTATACACTGATGATAGTGGTTGTGTCTTGACATCTTATCCCTCAGCTCAGTTTTTTTCGAGTCTAAATGTTGAACATATTTATACCCTGCGCATCATGAGCTGAGGCGCCTGTGGGCTCTCACTTTTCTTATCATAACGTGTTGATTGATACTGAGTTCCTACCAACAGTGTATTTCCTATTTGTTAGTTGCTTAACTTGTGTTCAGTAGATTTCGTTGCTTTCATCACTTCACATCAGAGTCTTCAATCAGAGTAGAGTTTGTCTGCTTTCTTAAATGAATTTGGCTTGGATAAGGATGAGAGGTACAGTTCTAAATGTCTTGAATATAACACTGTGAATTTGACACTATCAAGAATATGTGTTTCCTGTCCACCATCATCTGTGACAGATAATGGCTCCTTTAGCCACCAACTTTCGACATCTTGGAAAATCATTCACACAATGAACCAGATCATACCTTTCTTTCTTTTTCTTGTTTAAATTTAATGAATTACAAGTTGAGCTTGGTATTGGCTGCAGTCTTTTATATTTCTGTGATATGTACTATTGTTAAACCTATGCCATCAAGTTATTGTGCTTGAATCTGCCAATTCCCTTGGCTGAAGATTTCTTCATATTGTTTTAGGAATACGTTAACTCTGTACTACTGACAGTATTACGAATCTTTGCCCCCTTTTTGTTTTGGGTCAGAGTGCATACATTTATCTCATTACCTCACGAGTGAATTGCTCCCTGTTCACCAGCTGTATACTGTAACTGTGAGTCTGTGTAACACCATAAAAGCTCCTTAATCCTCCTCTCCGCATCTTGGAAAACTATTCACACAACGAACTAGATCATACCTTTCTTCTGTCTCTTTCTTCAATGAATATAATACATTGCAGGTTGAACTTGTATTGGTTGTATTCGTTTATGGAAATAGCATCTTCGTTATGTCTGATATTTGCTGTTGGTAAACCGATGTGATCAAGTGATTGTGCTTCTTTATTTTATTCAGTTTTGTCAGCACCTTGAATTCACTTGACATAATTGCAGGATGATGGAGTCTGGTTTGCTTCCATTGGAGGAGGCGAGGCGCGTTTATGAGAAGAAAATGAAGAGTAAGAACCGAAAACTTGCTTCCCCAAGCAAGCCTGTCAAGACAGTGAAGGAGGTGACAACCAAATCAGTGACCGTGAAGAAAAAAGTAGAGGCTTCCACCCCGAATTCATCAAACAAA
This sequence comes from Tetragonia tetragonoides, assembly GCA_038025085.1. Classification (NCBI taxonomy): domain Eukaryota; kingdom Viridiplantae; phylum Streptophyta; class Magnoliopsida; order Caryophyllales; family Aizoaceae; genus Tetragonia; species Tetragonia tetragonoides. The sequence goes on from CM076147.1 coordinate 4,119,952, forward strand.
CGGAAGACAACAGAATCAAAGACCGTGTCAAAGCAATCAAAGAAGCGCAAGGCCGAGAGCTCTGAGGAAGACTCAGAAGATGATTTTATTGTGTCAAGGAAGGTGGTGAAAAAAGCAAAAACAAATTAACTTGTGTAGAATTTCTAGTTGATTGTGTTATGATTTCTAGAGGTCTTAAATTCTTTAATTTCCTGTAACTGTAAGATTAAATTTGATAATTATCAAGAACCGTGTCAACTGTAGATTCTGTAGCCAGTCTCCAAAACGTGAAATGTCTCCTTTGTTATGCGCTTAGGTTTCAAGTCTGCAGAAAACTCGGAAGATGAATATAGTGTCAAAGAAGGTGGTAAAAACAGAAGAAACAAATTAACTTGTGAAATTTAGTGCAGCTGTGTAGGAATTCTAGAAAATCGGGTAATGATTTCTTGAGGTCCGAAATTAGATAATTTTTTGCAACTGTTTGATTACATTTGTTAATTATCATGATCAATGTCAACTGTACTGTACCCAATCTCCAGAAAACGTTTCATTGTCTCCTTTTGTTATGCACCCGCCACCCAGGCGAGAAGTCATACACTTGAACCCAGAATCTCCTTGGCTAGTTGTCCCACACTGTAAATCAGCGCGGGAAAATAGCTACAGTGGTCGACAGTGGATATCCGTGGTGTAAACTAAAGAAAAAAAGAACCCTAGCCCCCCCTTTCTCTTTGACTCATCTTGGGGCTACCATCGGCAAAAATTGTCGGTAGTTAGCCCCTCCGTTGTTGATTTCTTGCTTTCGATCTAATTTTTTAGTTTGTTTTTCTTTATGGTTAATTATAAACTCTCCTTTGTTGAGAGATTGTGGAGTTCTCCGTGTTCGTCGGAGGGTCGTCGAATTTCTATTTTTAGGTTTGGTTTGATGAATCAAGAAGACAAGTTCAATCTACTATGGCAAGGGGATTTGTTCTTCCAAATAGCTGCAGCACGTTTCGTGCTTACCTTCGATCGTAGGGAAAGGGCGGTGACTTCCCGTTTACTGTATAGCATATTTTTTTGCTATATCAGGGCATTGTCAATTATCGACGAAGCTGATCAAGACGCCGATTTCTAACAGTGATGTTTGGATTGGTAGTCACTTATCGACGGAGCTGATCAAGACACCGATTTCAAGCAGTGATAGTGGAAATCATATTCATCTTGTTATATTGGATTTATACTTGGTTATGTTAAATTTAGATTTATTCAGAGATATTCACCGTTGTAGATGCCAGATGATTTTTTATGAATGAATGAATTCTCGTTACTTTAAAAAAAAAAAAAAAATCTTGTTTGATCCCGTGGTTATATTAGAGAATTGCTCATTTAGCAAGAAGTGGGTCTAAACCAACATAGGAGAATTGACTAAAGTTCATACTCACCCTTCATTTGGTTAATCCATACCCAGTTTAAGAGAGAGAGTGGAAGGAATCTCAGACTCAGCCATGAACATTTGTCAATATGGCAAAGCAAGTACAATTCCAACCAAAAAGCAGATACCCAAGCCACGCCGTTTTATTCAAATTTTTAGACTGAAGAAAGGTAATCAATCATTAATCGATTACTAATTAAGTAATCATCACATTACAGACGCCAAACATACATGTTGACATGTACCTCCCAACACGGCTTGGTGGTCTACATTTGTCCAATTTAAGTCGTTTGATGAAGTCAACCCTGTGGACCAAGTCAATATCAAGCCCTCTTTTTTTCATTTTTTTTTTCCTTCCTTTTTCGACTTCTCCTGAGGAGAGAACGATCAATGTTTAACTATCGTGACAAAATGATTTTGTAATTACAAAAATTTGTTTGAGAGGGTCTTTTTGTAATTTATTGTTTTTCTTTTCAAAAAAAAAAGTTAAAAAAGGAAAAAAGAATATGTTATTATTTTTTGTTGTTTGATGACTCGAATTCTAGTTCACTAAGCTAGAATGTCAACATAATTAATTAGAAGCAACATTTAAACTGAAAAAAGCCACACAATTATGTGGCTCGTCCCCATCATCTTCCATTTTTCAAGAATTGATGATGCAAATTGCATAGAAGATTAAAGCAATAGTTAATAAAATTTAAAAAAAAAATTAAGTAAATGGCTTTTAGCGAGTAAGGGACTCTTTTTCCTTAAAGATTAGCTACTCAATCTTTTAAGATACTAGTTTTAAAGCCTGTGTAATGTACGGGTTACTTGAAAAAGGCTTCGACTAATATTGAAATTTTCAAAAATTAGGCTTTTTTTAATATTATCTTTGTGATTATGGAATCCAAATAAGACTTATATTACAATCCAACTTCCAAACGTAATTCTATATATATATATATATATATATATATATATATATATATATATATATATATATATATATATATATATATATATATATATATATATATGTTGTTTTTTTTTTTTTTTTTTTTTTTTTTTTTTTTTTTTTTGTGTGTGTGTGGTTATACAATCCAAATAAATAAGACTTATATTACAATCCAACTACTAACAATTATCTTTTACCAATAAAATATAATAAAATTTTATTGTCTGCTAAGACGTTAGACGGGTGTGAGAATGAACATTCATATTATTTTTTTCTCTTCAACCTTTTTTTTATAACTTTATCTTTACCTTTTTTTTTATAACTTTATCTTTTTATAAATTTATTTTTTAGCACTAATCATTTATTTTTATTGAGTACTTTTTTGCTTAGATGTTGCGCCCTATGCTCTTTGTTTAGGTGGCATGTCTCATTGATTAGGGGACACATTCTAAACATATTAAGCCCATACGATGCACGAGTTGGTAATAGTTCTCCTATAATATTATAGTGTAATATCTCAAAATTAAATATAATGATAAACCAGTACAAAAAATTAAAAGAACAAAAATGACATCACCTCAATACATTCTCAATAGTTTTAGCAAAACTAATTATACGATATATGTATTGTAATGAACAATCTACAGAGAGGCTATGTAGGCGAAGTCATAAATATATTATATGTTTTATGGAGATTAAAGACACAACGACATAGCATAAATTATTATTTAGCATACAATATTTTATTTTATTTTTGTTTGAGGGAGGCACAGAGGCCACTATAATAAATTTACATACAATAAGAAAAAGAAAAATTTGAGCTTAAGACCTATTGTACCCATTCCCCATTGATACATTAACCTCCACACATCTTGTATATATCGTAAAATTTATAATAATAATAATAATGATATCATAATGAAAAAATTAAATCCTCCATCTGATTTTTAGGGCCACATGTAAAAGTTGTGACCACCAACATACATTAAAATTGTGAAACCTTAGCATAAAATTGAAAAAATGTTAAAAGAATAAAATCAGTATAAGAGAAGAATACAGTAGTTACTTCAAATTTAAACACTTACCACATCCTATATGAATACTAAATCGATGAAGAAATTGTATTGGTCATTTTAATGGACAATATCTCAAGTGAAATTAAATAGGGAAAGGAGAGCACTACAATAATCCTAAACCTGTAGAAAATGATTTGATTGTTTTTTGTTTTTTTTTTTTTTGGTGCAAAAAATGATTTGATTGTTTGATAAATTGAAATTACACATATATATACATTAAAATAAGAAAACTAAAACCATAATGTAATAAATATATTGGAGGGGAACGAAAGAAGACTTGCTATAAACATGTATTGTGGCGTGGTTTCATTAGAGGAGAAAATTTTTGTGGCGTGGATGTAATTTTTCTTGTATACTGTTTTATTGATCCCTTTTGCTATGTTAGGGTAGATGATTTTTACATTATGTCAAACCCTTCCTAAAAGGTGGGGGTATAATGTTTCTTGATACCTTGTATAGTTCTGTAGCATTCTTGTAAATTAAACAAATAATTCTAACTAAATGATGAGGTGCGCATCCAAATTAAACAAATAATTCTAATTCTAACAAACATTGGACTATTTTTTTCTTTGCTAAGAAAGAGAAAAGATTAATTTGGTAACTGACTTATTATTTTTGCAAGTGCTCAACATTGATGCAAATTCTTCAAACTAACGATGATGAATTACCGGCCAACCTTTTGATGATTATTTTTTAGTTTTTCAACTAGTTTTTATTTTATTAAATCACAAAATAATTAAAATTTTAATTTAATCGCTGATGTGGCATGCGTAAAAACTCTCTAAAATTGCCAGCGTTGCACGGGTTGTGTGAAATATCTGTATATTAATATTCATTAATTTTATTGTTAATATTATTATTTTACTTATTTACGGTAACCAACATATACATGTGATCGTACATGTTTCTTATACATATTATATATGCATCTCCTTCTAAAGTATTTTTCCATGCGAATATGATGGTACAAAAGTTATTATTTTTTGAGACGTGTAGAAAAAGTTATATTTGATTTCAAATATTTGACAGAGATCTAGTATAACTCTTATACAACTCTAGAGATCTATCTCAACTCAAGAATCCTAAACAGTAGGGATGCTAAGAGTCATAAACGTTTGACACCAAATTTTTTTTGTCTTTATCTTCGCTTAAGTGGCGCTCTTTTAAAATTCTTGCCTACGTGGCACGCTTCATTGCGCCCAAAATATGCCATATATATATATATATATATATATATATATATATATATATATATATATATATATATATATATATATATATATATATATATATATATATATATATATATATATCGATTGATTGATTAGGGAGTGTTCTAGTTCTATGTAATTACTACTTATCTTTTTGATTAGGTACATATCTAGGTGAGTTATCATGTACGTAATCAGGAAACTAGTGTCCTTATTGGGTTCTATTTCCTTTTACTTGTTAGTCTTGTAGATCTAGGACTGTAATACTTGCGTATAGATAGGGGTTATAGGCATTGAGCTACATCATTTCATAGTGTTAGTGTTTGAGCCTGGGTTGATAAGGAACGGATCCTCTAGAGTTCCTCTTTCTCTCACCATTGAATTAGGGAAAGGGGGGGAGGGTTTGGAATCATTGGATTAGAGGGGATAATTTTTGGGAAATAGGTAGTTAGAGAAGAAAGATAATAGAAACAAAAAAAGAACTTTACAGATACTCTAGAGAATGAAACTTTAGAGGATCCAAACACGTGTTGGTATGCTTAAATTTGAATGAAATACATTTGGGAGGATCATTGTATATATTGTTTAATTGTTGATTTGTTTATGCAAGGTTTATTGTGTTGCTTTATTATATGGTTTGTGTACAGAAATAATGTTAAATGACCCATCCCAACTAAGAGGCCTGGCCTTATATTTATACAATAAGTGTTAAAGAGATTACAATACTACAATATTATCCTTCTGCATATCCCCATTACACCCCTTGAAACTGTTCGGAAGGGGTTCAACGAACAATTTGTCTTTGAGATACATAAATTTTATAGACGACAACCCTTTTGCAAAAATATCTGCAAGCTGAAATTTAGTGGGTACATAACGCACAATAAGTGAGCCCTTGAACACTAGTGAGCCATTGGACACCAGTTCTCGAACAAAGTAGTAGTCCGCGTCAATATGTTTGTTGCGATCGTGAAGTACTGGATTGGCAGACATATAAGTAATACTAACATTGTCGCATAACACAATAGTGTCCTAGTGGGTTGCCGAATGAAAAGACCAAGCTTAGCAAGGATATGGCTAACAAACATAGTTTCTGCGATTGTGTAGGCTACAAAACAATAAACAGTTTCTGTAGACGATTTGAAGACAATGGATTGCCTCTTACTACGTCCGGAGATAAGGTTGGTCCCAAAAAAACAGCATAGCCAGTGGTAGAACGTCGGCTCTCAAGATAACCAACCCAACATCATAGTAAGCCACAACGACATTGGGAGCTTTGTTGGCTTTGAGATATAGACCATGATCTACTCTCCCTGGTAGGTACCTACAAATTCGCTTAGCAGCATGCAAGTGAGTATTATGATGAGCATACATAAATTGAGACATCACATTGATCTAAGGGTGTAATTTTTTAGAACTTATCGATATCGTGTCAGTTTAGTGATTCCAATTCAGTTTAATGATGTACAGATCATACTCCTACAATAATTTGTCAACGTAACATTATCACCAACATCAACATCATACTCATACACACTAAGTAACATTATCATTAGGAGGCCGGGGATTCAATCTCCACATCAACGTACTCTGCATCTTTAGGCAAAGTTGGGATTCACTTTGATGCAACAAGATACTTCCTAGGATTTAGTGCCAAAAGTGCTTGCCCAAGTTAGGCAAAAAAATATGTTACTTGCAAAAGCTACAACATATGACTTGGAATAAAAGATCCTCTAATATCACCAAAAATGGTACTTGGAAAATCTAAGTTGCCATTAATTGTTGCTTCTACAAAAAATTATTTTAGCAACTTACCAAAAATAATAACACCTCCAATATCTTTATCTCTCTACCTCCACTCCATTTACAATTTCTTCTCTCCATCCTCACTCTCTCTCTCTCTCTCTCTGTATAAATCTATTTTAACTCAGTTAGCACAAACACTTGAAAGCGTTATTACTATTAACAAATTTCCACTTTTAACAAACAGCTAATAATGCTTCTTATCTTTCCTCTATATATATAAAAATACAAATACAAATAAACTAGGAAAAACTAATGACGTGGACCATTGCTTATCTGACACGTGGCTTCTTGCCCTTGTTGATCAGAATCCTATTCTGCCTTGCAATCCTTTCCTGTTCTTTCTTCTTCATGGTCGTAAATCTCATTTCTTGCTCCTCCGGTGAGATATTGAGATCAAATAGAAGTGGCCCAACTGGTTGTGGCTCTGGTGGGCCCCTAATCCAAAGCCCAAACCCAATTCCAATCTCAAGTTGTTGTTGCCCGCCAAAATGTGGCTCAATATGAACCACAGGATTGGGAACCGGAGGTTGAGAAGGAATAATCCACGGTGGAGATTGCTGATGATGGTGGTCCATGGTTGATTTTGATGGACCTGCGTGTACCTGATCAAACCCTGGACCTGCTAGGTGGAACTGTGTTTGTGGCTGCTGGGTGCATTCTGTCACAAGAGCTAACTCTTCTTTAGGTTTTTCTCTCTCCATATCCACATGGATTAGCTGTAATCATAAAAAATAAAAAAAAAAATATTTAAATTAAATAAATAAATTTAATTAATAACATGAATGTATGAATTATAAAGATATTAAAACCTACACCCAAGAAAAGTAACCTTCCAAAAAAAATTAATTAAAAGAGATAAAAAAAATTAATCTAATCACCTTCTGTTTTTTGGTTTCTAATAACTCGAGTTGTTCAGCTTTGAGGTTGTCCAGTCTAAGCTTTTCCTCCTCGATCTTCTGTTTGATGGCAACAACATTGACTAATTAATAATTGAATAATTAAATTAAAAAATGATTATTGAAAATAATTAAGAACAATTACGCTAGTATTGAGATAATGTTTGCAAAAAAAAAAAAAAAAAAAAAAAAAAAAAAAAAAAAAAACCGATAGTGTTTACAATGGTAATAATAAGTTTTAGTTAAATAAAAACTCAATCAAAGATACCAATTAATTGTTGAATTCATGGTGGGTCATCAAGAAAACAGTAACCAAAAATTAAAAAAATAAATTAATTAATTGCTGTTTAATAATGAATTACCTTAATACTACTCACCTCCATGAGTTCCTGCTTCTCTTGCTTTCCATCTTCCTCCATTTTCTCCAATTCTTCTTTTGTCTAAAACCCACAAAAAAGAAAAAGGATTTCAATCAAATTAACAAAAACCCACAAAAAAAAAGGAAATTTAATCAAATTAACAAAAACCCATAAATTAAGTCAAATTAAGAAATTAAACCCACAAAGAAACAATTACTTACCGGTTTGGCTGAAGTCTTCTTCTTCTTGTTAAGGGCGCGTTTGGCTGACTTGTTGTTGATATCAGAGTGAGTAGCAGCATCAGTAGCAGGGGAGAAATTTAAGGGCGTGTTTGGGCTAGTAGAAATAATTTCAACAGGAGGCTTCAATGGTGGAGGATTATGAACAGCAGATCTTTGTTTCTTGTTAACCCAATCATAATCAGTAAATCGATAATCAGAGACTTGTTTTGTAATCAAATATGGCATGTTTAGTAACACATTAGCTGCTATATCATACTCTTCTTCACTATACCAGCAATCCTTCTTCTTATCAGAATCACCATTATCAGAAGAAGAATTATTGTTAGTACTAGTAGTTGAAGTAGTGGTAGCACTAGTAATAATATGGTTATTACTGATGCTGTTATCTCCATTAATATCACTACTCTCTTTCTCTGTCATCATCATCGTCACCATCAAATTCTTCAATTGAATATTCTCTCTCCTCTTTTTCTCTCTCTCCTGTTTGATGTAATTTGCTGGTGGTGGTTACTCAATGGGGGAATAAAAAGAGGGATTTATGGAAAAGAGAAAAAAGAATTGGAAGAGGAGACAATTTGGAGAGAGAAAATGAGGGAGAGAGGATATGGGTTTGGGTTTGGGTTTGGGTTTGTGGTTTGGGTTTGGGTGCGCTTATTATTAAGGGTCTCTTCTTTTTTTTTCATGAGTTGGCGTATGGCGAGTGGTGAGTTCAAGGGACAAACCAGGTTGTTTTTTTAACTTCCTAAAATCTTTTAATAAAACAAAATCATGTTCAGACTAGTAATTAATGACTTGAGTTAACTAACTCACGTTTTCTAGTTTCTGGAGTGCTGCATAAGTTTCCTAATCAAATACTTATGCGACCAATTTTGAGTTTAAAAGTTAAAATCCTACGGTTTATTTTCTTTCCTTTTTTTTTGAAAAACAAGTCGTTTCCTTTTTTTAAATATGAATTTCTTTCGACTTGGTTCCAAACGTAAATTGATTTTTTTTTTATGGATGGGTTTTTTTGGTGCTTTTTTTTGGGTGCTTTTTAGTTGCGTTAACTATCTTTCACATATGTTACTTAGCAACCAAGATGGGTTGGTGTAGTGATTCAACACTTCATCCCTTAACCAAGTGGTTGGGGGTTCGAATCCCAACTCTTACGAATGGAAAAAATCCCTTGGCCAGCCCCCTACCGCTTAGTGCGCTGACAGTTGAGGCGAGAGGGTTAGTCACTGTGATCGACGGTGAATATCCTTAGCAAAGACCAAAAAACATATGTTACTTAGCACAAATACGAGATATGATTGTTTTTTCCTTTTTTAAAATAAAATAAATGAAAATTAAAGCTCTTAGAACTTTATTTTGAAAAACTCAAAAAGAAATAAAATTCTACTCATGTTAGAAGTAAAAGGAAAAAAATGACAGAAATTGAAAATATAACACATGAAACTACAAATTGGATAACCCATAAATTGTGGTGTAACCGGGCCTGTTATATAATTATCTAGGATTGCGCTCGATTTGAGTTTGTCGAGTCAAAAATAGCAAGAATTAGGATTTGACTCCATTTAGATTTGTGGCTCGACTCATCTAAGTTCTAAACTCATTCTAATTATTTGAACTGTTCAAAAGACTTTATCTATTCGCACTTACATACAATCATTCAATCTAACAATGTTGTTTATTTAGGATAACTACTAAGAGTGCGTTTGTTAGAGCTTATACAGTCAGTTCAGTTTAGGTGTCAATTCAGTGATTTAAAATTCAGTTAAATGATGTTCAGTTCTATTCGATGGTGCTGAGTTCAGTTCAGAAACATATTTTTTGTCTCACATATCAAGTTGTGTCCAATTCAATTCAGTTGTGTCCAGTTCAATTCAGTTCTAGTAAGTTCAGCTCTAAAAAATGACAATATTTTTTTTTTATTCACACCCGTAATATCCATCGTCGATCACAGTGACTAATTCCCAGCGAATTAATGACAATACTTTGAGGGATTTGTCACCCAAAATTCGTCAAATTAAAAATCGAAACCATGTAAACCAACCATAAAAATAAGCTAATCGAGGTAAGTGAACGGAGTTTGTGTAAGCAAGGCCTTGGCTTAGGCCACGCCCAAGCCAATTCTTGAGCTTGTTATGAACTCGGGTCAAATTATGCTCAACATTAGCATTCACCAAGTGAAGTTCGAGAACTCACCTACCAGGCTTGACTAAATTACAACCTTATTACACATATGCAACATTATCAATATGTTGTAAGAAACTAATCTGAATGGTGCATGAAAACCTTGCCAACATTGTAAAATTGGCTAAGGCACACCATGGCTATTACAAATAAACGGGATATTTTATTTTACGCAAACTTATGATTACTACATTGTAAAATTGGCTAAGGCAGACCAGGGCTATTACAAACGGGATATTTTATTTTACGCAAACTTATGATTACTATAAATAGGGTGTTAACACTCACAATTCACCGGAGAATGCTTAGTTTACCCTCTGGGTAGTCTACCCGAGTGATGTGGACAAGAAATATAAGCATGTACATTGGAACTCAAATCATTTATTTTCAACTTAAAAAATAAAATATCAAAACCCAACCAATCACCAATTCACACCTCACTCGTATATACTACCCGATGGGTAAACTAACATGTATCCCAATTCACAGTCTTATAATTAAGGGTGTGTTCTTTTCCACTTATTGGACCTTACTCAATCAGTGAAAATAAGTGGCAAGACCTTACTCAATCAGTGAGAATAAGTGGTTAGACCTTATTGAATCAGTGAAAATCAATGGCAGGACCTTACTCAATCACTGGAAATCAGTGGCAAGACCCACATTCCTACTCACTGAATCAGTAGCAGAAACTTATTGAATCAGTGAGAATCAGTGGAAGGACCTTACTGAATCAGTGGAAATCAGTGGCATGACCTTACTCAATCAGTGAGAATCAGTGGCAGGACCTTACTCAATAATTGAGAATCAGTGGAAATAAGTGGAAAAGAACGCACCCTAACAGGATTTCTACCACTTAATTTACATCAATCATAAGAATATGTACAATTACATTATAGTTCTTAGGGTGTGTTCTTTTCCACTTATTTTCACTGATTCTCACTAATTGAGTAAGGTCCTACCACTGATTCTCACTTATTGGGTAAGATCTAACCACTGATTTTCACTTATTCGGTAAGGTCCTTCTACTGATTTTCACTGATTGATTAAGGTCCTGCCACTGATTCTGTGAGTAGGAATGCGGGTCCTGCCACTGATTCAATAAGGTGTTGCCACTGATTCCCAATGATTGAGTGAGGTCTTGCCACTGATTTTCACTGATTAAGTAAGGTCCAATAAGTAAAAAAGAACACACCCTTACACTACTAATTACATAGGATTTTCGTACATGGCAGATTTGTCACAGGTTTCTCGAACATTTGTTTCTAGTTTGATGGTGTTTCAAATTAGGTGCATGGTCAGATTTTGACATAGTAGGGTATCTCACTCTTTTTTGAACTAAGAAGTAATGTACTTATATGTAATATACGAAGTATCATACCAATTTTTTAGAACAATGAGCGTCTTCTTACTACAAAAGTATGATTAATACATATTTTTTAATAGTTTTTTAAATTTTTTCTTACTACAAAAGATGTTTTTATCCATCTTTTAAGAAGACATAGATCAATGATATATGTCTTCTCAAAAAATGCTTTTATCCATCTTCTAATCCTACGTGGCATACCAATTTTTTACTACAAACTAGCGTCTTTTTAGAGTGCGTTCTTTTCCAATTATTCCCATTGATTCCTACTGATTGGGTAAGGTCCTTCCACTGATTCGAGAAGATCCTTCCACTGATTATCACTGATTCAATAAGGTCCTGCCACTGATTCTGTGAGTATCATAAAGTGGGTCCTGCAACTGATTTTCACTGATTGGTAAGGTCCTGTCATTGATTCTCACTGATTCAATAAGGTCTTGTCATTGATTCCCTACTGATTGGGTAAGGTCTTGCTACTGATTGGGTAAGATCCAATCATAATCATAATATCTATATATTAGAGGCATTTTTCTGACAGCATTGGAGACGTCCACCTAAGCGAGCCATTTCTATAAAATTTTAAAATAAATATAAAATATAAATATATGTTTTGGTATAGAATATATACTAAAGTTGTACTTTCTTAAATCCTTAAAGAGTACACTATTAATTAGAGGTTTTAGAATATATACTAAAGTTGTACTTTCCTGAATCATTAAAAAGTAGACTGTTAGATTTTAAAAAGCATACAACTTAGTTTCATCGCTTAAGAAATTAAATTTCTTACACCATTGGAACGAGTACAGAATATCCTTTAAAATGAGACTCATTTGTAGTATGTTCTATTGATTTACAACATTAGATGCGTCCACCTAAAAAAGTAATCAGTAATTAGCTTGACAAGCTCACACAACTAAAGAGTTGCATGTAAAACATAAGAGAAAAGATATGTATATTAGTTATAAAAATTTAAAAGCAATCTCAAGGTAAAATATAATAAAAAGAGTATGTGTAGAATAAAGAAATAAACGATAAATCTAAAATGATTCTAGGTCCAATCTTTAATAGAAAACTTTACCATTATCACGTATAATTTTATAACTGTACGTAATATACTGATCACCCATGTTATTTTAGGGTTCCAATTTATGTTCCCTTTAACTTTATGGTTATTAATGTACTCCCTTCGGACCACAAATAAAATTACATTGGACTTTTTTGCGTTCTTCAAGGCAGTACTTTGATCGCATATAACTTTGAAAAAACAAGCAAGCATTGAAATATGTTTTGCTATTCTAAGGTTTACGTCTAAAACATCTTGATTTTTTGAAAAGTAGTTATGTCTACATTAGACATTTAAACTGATTTTACAGTAAAAGAATGATCATATCTTTGGAATGTTAGTTGTACACTTATATCAACATAAGAGTATTGGCATACCAACATCAAGCATAGAAACACTTTGAAACTATTACCTCTTGGATCATGTAACATATGAGATGAGTTAATTAATAGTTAATTGACATTGATGATAAGAGTTTAAATTAGATAAGATGCCCTATAAAGTCATAGTAATCTTATTATATTGCATTCATAATATTAAATGGATTAATATAAATATTTATCCATATATTACTAATAATTTTTCATAAGTGACAACTACACTTTGATTTTTCCATGAGATTAATAATCACGTTATATTAGTTTTATTATATAATCACAGTACGTGCAACGCACATGCATCCACCTAGTAAGTGGAAAAGAACACACCATTATTACAAAAGTATTATTAATACACATTTTTGCTATAATTTCTATTTTTTTTTAAATATAAAAGACGTTCTTATCCATCATTTTTTAAAAAGACATAGATCATTTGACAAGTACGAAATATAGTGTCTTTAATTTAAATTCTTGCCAGAGTGAGCAAAAATCTTGAACCTAGGTTACTATTTTATGATGACAAACTGCCACTTGTGAAAAATGTACTCCAATATTCATCTAGCGTCACATCACATAGATTGGACATAAACTAAGGAGGTGTGGTTGAGTGGTAGGGACTCATCCATTCTTAACCAAGGTCGAGGGTTCGAATCTCGCCTTGGGCATGGAACAACTTTAAATTCCTTGGCCAGTTGTCCCACCCTTTGAGGTGTCTACAATCCCACGTGGAGAAATAGTCATTGTAGTCGACAGTGAATACCCTTGATCATGAAGCAAAAGAAAAAAAAAAAAAAAACATAGATTGGACCTAGTATCCAATATCCCATCTACCCATATCTGTCTGGTACTACGGGTTGGATCTTGGATGTCCATGTCCTAACATGGAATAAAGACGTCAAATATGGATATCAAACTTGGGCTTCACTTGGTTAAGTGTCAACTTGCTTCTAAACGATGGAACACATGTTTGTTGTATTAGACCACGCCACTAAGACGGGCTAGGCCCATACACGCCAAAGAGTGGCCCATGTCTGATGTCTGATGTCTGATGTCTGGAACTCTGGACTATCTGTAGGACTGTACGTCTGTACCTGTAGTTCAAAGGCCCAGGCACAAAAACAGCCTGCAAGGTTCAGTAAGACCAGCTTGACCTGAGCAGGCCCAGTCAGTATTTTTTTTTTTTCCTTCAAAAATTTGGCTAGTTAAAAAATAATAAGAGGGTATTTGGACAAACTTCGTCATAAATTTAGTTTCTTCCTTCATATTCTCTCATGTCCACCCTCGTCCACCTTCATCTCCACCAAAATTTTAGCTTCTACCCCTCAAGGGCTCCAAAATTAGAAACTACAATTTAGAGCTTCTCACTTTGGACTACTTGAAGGGTAATTTCACCTTCTAAGAAGTTGATTGGTGGTGGAGGGGGAAGGGTGTGAGAGAAATGATGGGAAGAAGTTTGACCACACATCCCTGATAGGACTGACATGATTCCGATTAGGCACTAGCTTGGACCGACTCCACACATGCGGCCTCGTACCTTGCCTGATTGAAACCAATCAGCTAAAAAAATCAAAAATCTTGTGTCGACTTGATCTATCATGGACAAGCAGGTTAAATCTTTTAAAACATAATTATGATAGCCCCTAAATAGTTGCACGCGCATGCTTGGTTTATGGTGTACTAAATCCACACAAAGTAGGCTGAAAAATAAAACGAGCGCGAAGCAAGTTATGGATTGGGCCACGGGTAGGTTTAGGGTGTGTTGTTTTCCACTTATTTCTACTGATTCTCGTTGACTGGGTAAGGTCTTGTGACAAATTTTCTCTGATTGGGTAGGGTCGTACCACTTATTTCCATTGATTGGCTAAGGTATTGCCACTGATTTTCACTGTTTCGGTAAGGTCCTCCCACTGATTCTCACTAATTCATGGATTCTCAATAATTCAGTAAGGTCCTGCCACTGATTCTGGGAGTAAGAATATAGGTCCTAAATCCTAATACTGATCTTCACTGATTGCGTAATGTCCTGCCACTAATTTCCATTGATTTGGTAAGGTTCTGTCACTGATTCTCACTGATTGGGTAATGTCCTGCCACTGATTTCCATTGATTGAGTATTATATTCACGAATTGCTAGACTTGGACATTTCAAAGTGGAGTAAATATTGGGCTTGGGTGAGGTTACAAATGTGGGAACAACTTAGGGCCGGCCCCGTCAACCTAATCGGGCCAGCCATTTTACCAAATAAAAAAGAAAATAAAGAAGAAAAAAAACAACATTTCAGGTGTACGACCGTCTACCTAGGGTTTAATTTTGTCGGGTGCATATAAATAAGCAAAAATCACCAGTGCCTTGTCAGTCGTCACTCGTCACCCACTTGTTTAGATCCCTACGAACTCATTTTCCTGCTCTCCTCTCTCTTTCCTTTTTCTCTCTCCACTAGTCTGATCAACAAGATCAGAGAAAACTAAAAATCAATTTAAACATTGCAAATGATGAGTCTTTTCAATTGTATTATGGCGAAGCTCGCATCTTAATAATTTGCGATGCCATGTTGCTTCTCACTTCCATGACTCTGATGCTCCCCGTTTTTTTTCTTGTGTTATTTATTTAACTGCAATATTTATTTACCAATTGCCATTTGCTTGAATATGTTTCCCTGATTTTACTATTTCTCCATTTTTTTAAGGGTTATTTGGTTTCGAATAGAAAGAAAACTTAATTGCTTCTATGATCTCTTTTACAAGGTTGAATAAAATTATGCTTTTTATCAAAATAATAGAGAAAAAGAGATTGCTTTTATGATCTCCTATTATCATCCATAAAAAAATATTTATGAAAAACTAGGATATTATGTAAAGATCTTCTGTTATCTTCTGCTAGCTTGGAGATGAAGATACAGCTATGTAACTTCCTTTTTCTATTCACTCAAAAAAAAAAAAACAAACTCCTTTTTCTAAAATTCACTTTTTCAAATTAATTTTATTTAATATTTTATGTAAGAGTAAGTCTTGTGTGAGACCAACTCACAAAAATATGGGATCACTATTTAGCAATGTAGGGGTCATTTATTATCATTCATGACCCTCATTTCACGAAAAAATGACCTCATTTCACCAAAAGTAATAAAAAAACCGTCTTAAACAAATTTTTGTGTTTATGAAAAGTCCCAATTCTCAATCTATTTATTATTACATATGTAAATTTGGTTGATGTCTTTTGTCTTATATGAAGTATATAGAAAGATATGATGCAACAATAATACCGATGAGTCTTAAATAATCGCCAATCACCGCAAATTACCATAACAAAGTTATTATAGTCATTGATCTATATAAAAATTATCTTGACCGTTAAAAATATATATTTTTGCTAAAAGTATTAATAGTTATTTCAAATTATCAGAATTTAAATTTAAAATTTTTTATTTTCCTAAAAGTTAAGCAAGAAATAAAAGAATTTTCAAAATGGGATCCTGCGAAATTTCTTCCCCAAGTTCATGTACCTTTGCCGCTTAATTACTTTCATTTTCATAATTCCATTATTTGTTCCTTCTCTTGTTCATCTTCTTCATATTTATTTATTTTTTTTTTTATTTGTTTGGCACTTCAAATCTCCCAGTACTACATATTACACAAGTCATGCCTTGATTATGATGTTGAATTGGACTTTTTGGTGAGATGATGATAATGGTGGTGATGATGGTTGTAGAGGGTAGATTGTGAATGATGTTGAAATGGGGTGGAGGTTGTGGTGGAGGTGGTGAAGAGAATAAAGAGAAAAATGATTCATGGAAGAAAGTTCTTTTTTTTTTTTTTTTTTTCCTTGAAGCTCTGGTTTGTAATTCGGCACAGCAACCAAAGTGATGAAAGAGACCACAAACACAAAGCCTTAGTTTCTTTCTTAAACAAAATTTTAATTGGTTTCAGAATAAAAAATTGAATTGTAATAAATATACCAATTTTAAATGACTATAAATGATTTTTGTAAAATAAAAATTTTAGACAGTTAAGATTATTTTTATATAGATCAATATCTCTTATAACTCTGTTATAGTAACTTGTTGTGATTGGCGATTATTGTAGATTTTTTACAATATAATACAGTAATCAAGCCCTAACATTCAAATACTCTGAATAATTGTTGAGGATTAATGAAATGTAGTTCTCCCCAAACAAAAACAAAAAACAGAGATTGGGACACTAGCTATATACCAAATGATGTGTTGATACAAAATTTTATATGGACAATAATTTTGAAGAAAAAGGCCATTAATGGGGGGAGGGGAGGAGCTATCTAAAATACAATAAGTCTTTTATATGGTCGCCTCTATAACCAAACCTAATACACTCAAATTTGTATGAGTACTTATTTTTTCTTTTTTGATCATCGTATGAGTACTTATTAGATGAAACTACAAACTGAAGAATAGGAGATTGGGACTTCAACGGTAGTGACCGATAAGGAAACAAAGGGTGCGTAAAGAATTTCGCTAGCTATATACAAATTAATTGATTGATTTGACAAAAGAAGAAAGAAATAATTAATTGAATCAAAATGTGAAATCCCATCTAAGATATTGAAGAGCTTTCAAGTTAAGATTGTACTAGGCTAATAATAATGATAATTGAAATCAAAATAAAATTTTGATGTAGAGTCTATTCATCTCTACATAAGTAATCAATTCAATTCAATTCAAATCAATATTACTTAGGCTCCGTTTGATTCACCTGGATCAAACTGAACTGAAATAAATGAACCGAATTGAAATGAACTGAATTGACTTTTTAAACTTGCCCGTTAACCATTTAAAATTTGTCCAAATATAGTCAATATTGAACTCATTTGAAAGTATGCTTTATGCTTTGAGATCTTTCCGATGACATAATTATCATCATGAAATTATTTCAGTTTAAAAAGTTATATGAGTGATAAAGTTACACGTAAATTGAACTGAACTGAAATGAATTTAAATAAAATTAAGGTGAATCAAACATAGCCTTAGTCTACTTGTAATCGGTTCATTTCAATTTAATGATAAACTTTTTCTTTCATGCTACATATATTGCTATCTAATGGAAAAGAATAAATCCTTAAAATGTCTTTATCCTAAATGATCTCTCTGATATAAATAAACGAGGCCTACATAATTTTAAGAAATGAGAACAAGGGAACCTGAGAAGGTCAATAGGTCGGATTGCACAACTACGAAATTGAGGACTGAAAATAAACATTTTTCGCTTAAAACCCGAATCTTAAGGTAATACCAGATCTATCAAGTACCAATTGAACTCACGCCTTTTGCCCTAGAAACTTAA
Organism: Tetragonia tetragonoides; assembly: GCA_038025085.1. NCBI lineage: Eukaryota > Viridiplantae > Streptophyta > Magnoliopsida > Caryophyllales > Aizoaceae > Tetragonia > Tetragonia tetragonoides. Next base: position 4,138,166 of record CM076147.1, read on the forward strand.
TTGTAATTGTACATTTGTACTCACGCTTGAGGGTTGGTCATTGACTCATTTACTTCTTTTTTTTTTTTTATCACCCATTGAGTCATTTACTTACAAACCCATTCGCCATAAAATTTTGGACAATCGCGGTAAATTAGAAAGTAAAAAAAATAAATAAATAAATAAAATAAAATAAAATAAAGATTAACCTCAATCTGATGAGTGATGAGAGTGGTTAGCTTTGACATTGCATTTCCATACTTTTCCGAAAAAAACATAATGATATCTATCACAATCATAAATATTTAGTAAAATGACTTCATAAATAGATAATTTATAGATGAAAAAACTTTTTTTTACAAAGATTTTCCATATATTTGAGGATGGGTTGTTTCCAAACTTGCCACCTGCTTCCAAAATTTTCATGAACTAAGATTCCCCTTAACCACTAACCCTCACAACCAGATGAGAAGTTGAACAAAACAATAGCATTTCAATCAACAAAGGGGACTCCAGGATTTCAAAAGATACAAGCAAAAAGACAACAAAAAGAAACAATGAAGAAACAGGTTCAGAAATAACATCTCACACAAACTCTTGCTCTAGCCCTCGTAGTTCTCCTCAGCACCATCCTCATACTCTTCCTCATATTCGGCTGTTGCATCCTGATATTGCTGGTATTCTGCCACCAGATCATTCATGTTGCTCTCTGCCTCAGTGAACTCCATCTCGTCCATTCCCTCTCCGGTGTACCAATGCAAGAAAGCCTTACGCCTAAACATAGCTGTAAATTGCTCGCTCACCCTCCTGAACATCTCTTGAATGGATGTAGAGTTACCCACAAATGTGGAAGCCATCTTCAGACCAGTCGGTGGGATATCACAAACACTGGACTTCACATTATTGGGGATCCACTCAACGAAGTAGGAAGAGTTCTTGTTCTGCACGTTGATCATTTGTTCATCCACCTCCTTGGTGCTCATCTTACCCCTAAACATAGCCGAGGCTGTTAGGTAACGGCCATGGCGTGGGTCAGCAGCACACATCATGTTCTTGGCATCCCACATCTGCTGAGTCAGCTCAGGTACTGTCAAAGAGACGTACTGCTGGGACCCACGAGAGGTGAGTGGGGCAAAACCCACCATGAAGAAGTGGAGCCTAGGAAACGGGATAAGGTTCACAGCAAGCTTCCTTAGGTCTGAGTTGAGCTGACCAGGGAATCGGAGGCAGCATGTCACCCCACTCATTGTTATGGAAATCAAGTGGTTGAGGTCACCAACTGCAATGTTAACACATATAAGAGAAAAAAATTAGTATGTGCTACAGAGTACATGAAACCTACAATATATTATGTATCAATCATAATTTGATCAAATGCTTACAGCTTGGGTTGCTGAGCTTCAAGGTCCTGAAGCAAATGTCATAAAGTGCTTCATTGTCCAGAACCATGCACTCGTCAGCATTCTCAACCAACTGGTGGACTGAGAGGGTTGCATTGTAGGGTTCAACAACAGTATCAGACACCTTGGGAGATGGGAAGACAGAGAAGGTAAGCATCATCCTGTCTGGGTACTCCTCCCTGATCTTAGAGATCAAGAGAGTCCCCATACCAGAACCTGTACCACCTCCAAGAGAATGACAGACCTGGAAACCTGCTCAGATGACAAAACCAAAGTTCTACATAAGTTCAGAAGTTCAAGCATGATTGAGAAACAAAAACCCTGCATCTTGTATGCCAAAGTAGCTAGCCAGCAAATAACTAAACCGGCAATCTGGACACGTGCTGAAAGAAAGGGTTATTCTAAACCCAATCTTACTACGATATGCAATGTGTCTAATTCCAAAGAAGCTTGAGGAAGAAACATGTCAAATGTTAGAAGAAAAGACCAAATGGTATCAAATGCATTGATGAGTAACAATCCCCAAGTAAACTCAAACGTATGCACACTACTAGCCAATAATGATATACTAAGAAAATGCTGCTGATGGGAGGTATTTTCTAGATGTTTATTTAATATGCATTGAGGATCTTTTTAATACAATGGAGGAGATATGCTGCATTTATTCAGATATTTAAGGCATCTAAAGATCCTCAGCACCAGTGAATGATATGGAAGACCAGCCAAAAACAGCAGCCAATGTAGGGCAATCATTCCAAATGATAAATATAACCATCCTATGTGACCAAGGTCATCTCTAAATAAATCAATCGATCTCAAACATAAGTCAAGCAACAGAAGAACTAAATTCAAACCATCGACACAGGAATATGATCGGACCAATGTTCTTGCACAACTACATACATGATCACCCATTGTATCCAAGATGATCTGAAAGCAAATGCAGAGAATGAGATTTTTAAAACCAAATGTCATACAATCTAACTCAAACCCAGAATCACAACATTTCCAGAATGAAAACATCAAACAGGACAATCATCAAACAGGTGGTGGCATTTTCAAACCCATTGCAAAACATGATCATGATCTCAACCCATAAGCAGAACATGCATGTTTCAGATCGATTAAACATCTAACCGTTTCATATTTACCATTTAAATCTAATCAAAACAATCAATGAAACATAGAAATAAACGAACTCCAAACAGGCAAATCATCAAACAGTTGGTGAGCATTATCACACCAAATGCAAACACGATCACAATCTCAACCCAGAAGCATATAATGCAATTAAAACAAATCAACCAAACCCTATTTCACATCCCACATCAAAATCCAAACAACCCCACAAAAAAAAAAAAAAAAAATCAAAAAACTCAAACAGACATTTCATCAAACAGTTAGTGTGCATAAGGAAAAAAAAATCAAAAAATACCTTGAATACAATCACAATTCTCAGCCTCCTTTCTGACAACATCAAGAACAGAATCAATCAACTCAGCACCCTCGGTATAATGACCCTTAGCCCAATTATTCCCAGCACCAGATTGACCAAAAACAAAATTATCAGGCCTGAAAATGTGACCCAATGGACCAGATCGGATACTATCCATAGTACCAGGTTCAAGATCCATAAGAACAGCCCTAGGAACATATCTACCACCAGCAGCTTCATTATAATAAACATTAATACGCTCAAGTTGCTGGAAATCAGATGTGTTTTCAGCAGGGGCATGAAATTGGCCTGTGTTATCAATACCATGTTCAGCACAGATTACTTCCCAGAATTTGGATCCAATTTGGTTTCCACATTGGCCACCTTGAATGTGAAGGATCTCTCTCATGATTTTTTTGGTTTTTGGTGATCTGGGTTTTTTTTTTGGAGAGAGAAAATGAGAGAGAATGAGAGAGAGAGAGATGGGATCAAAATGGGGATTGAGAGAAATATAACGGAGAGGAGAGAAGGGTTGTACAGGGGGAGACAGTTGGCATGAGAAAGAGGGTCTGAGGTGTTATTTTAATATTATTTAGGGGGTAATAATAAATAATAAATAATAAATAATAAGGTCCTAATAATAAATAGACAGGCGGGATATTTTTGAAGAGTAACCGCCTTGTGTAAAGTTGAAATGCAAAAAGGGTTTGGGTTGTTTTTGGCTTTGGCCGTTTTTACTTTTTGTCATGGGGTGTGTGGGTGTGACCCACGTTTTCCTAATTAGTCTCTAATTATAATCATTAATAAAAAAAAGAAAAATGTTTACGATATTTTTTTTGTTATATAGTTGTTACTAATAATGGTCCATGTAGTGATCAAAAGAAATAATTGTCCATGAAAAGATTAGTAATAATTATTGTTGTTGTTGTTGTTGTTGATGTGATTTGTGAATTGTGATTGGTGATAAAGAGAGTTTTGTGAGATTATTTATGGCTTAAGTTTAATCCATTTTTAGAACTAATTTAGGTATTTGCATTTATTAGGCGATTTGAAGACCATAGAGAATTGCTAAAAGCTCAATTTAAATAGATATATGCAAATTTAAAATTTAATTGGATATGCTTTTATAAAGAGGTAATCGTGTAGATGTTAGAACATAATAGAACATCTTTATCAGCGAAACCCAAGTTGAATTTTGAGGTAGCATTCGTATTTAGCTCGGGCAAACATATTGTTGGTGTCTACATGTCGCGTCTTGGATTTTTTATGACTTTCATAATGAGTAGGCAACTGCAAGATGAACTACGCTAATTAGATTTTCATCAAAAATTGATTTTCAAGCCATATATTGTGCAATAGAGTGGAATGACGAATAATCTAGACGACAGTTGTATACAAGTGTTGAAGTTCCTAAGGAGAGAAGAGATGACTTGGATTTGCTTAAGTTGTCCAATGACATTCTCAAGACGGTTAAAATGTCGTGATTGGAATGAATAAAGGTTATTTATTTGAGTTGTACAGTAACATAATAAGGGGATACAGAAATATTATGATAAGATGAGAAAAATCCGGTTTCGCCAAATTTTTAATATCTACGAAGGTTTGTGTGGAGAAAAACTTTATTTTTATAGTGCTAAATCTACAAATTCAAAATTTATACAAATCGGTTTAGACGTTTAGCTAGACAAATTTGGTTGATACATTACGAGGTGGCATAGACAACAAGAGATTCACATAGGGGGGATTATTTTTGGGTTAGGTCATGGCATATGAAAAAACATCTCAAATAAGTTTTGTAGTATTGGAGATGCTCTTATTTTCTATGCTTGTATTGGACCAACCAAAACAAAACAAAAAATAAAAACAAATGAAAAAAATCATGGATCCAAATGAATTAACCATCTCTGTTAGTAGTATCAAATAGGTGTACGGTTGAATATAATTTGGCATGTACAAAGCTCACCGACAACCGAGCTCCGTTGGATGTCATTTGTAATTATTGAACTAAACAAGATCATTATCTGTTCTTAGATAAACGTAAAACTATATACAGAGACTTTAGCATAAAATTGACATGGCCCCCCACCAATTTCTATATGGGGACGCATCTCCTCTTTCTTCACCCACCAATGAAAGAAAATATATAAAATAAATAGACGACCCCATAGGAGAATTGATAGGGGCACTGATAAAATAAAAACAAATAAATAAGTGATTTTTTCAACAAAATGGAGTAATATATGAACATCGAAGAAAATCATATCCAAACTCAGAATCAAATTGCAAACTACATCAGCGGAATTTTACATGGCCAAATCAGTTAGACCTTCAACTTGGGCGATATTAACAGCGATTTGAAAGGTACAGTACAGGCCCTAGCGTTGTTGATGAGCTTCATTGCAACTCTTCTTGAAATTTGAAGACTCCTCGACCACGAAGTCACTGTCATTTTATAGGCAAAGGCAGACAACATAAGAACAATGGGAGAATGCTAACCAAAGGCAATAAATAAAGGATTCTGAGAAAGATTACAATATCCGCAAAGCCATTAGTGATGGTTCCCATCTAGGACTCCATGGATACTCTGACAAAGCAGCAGCGCGGATTGGGACCCCTTGACTGTTGAAATGCTGTGGAATGAAAAGATGAGAATAGCAATCAGTGAGGCCACCTCCAGTTACTTTATGACCAGTTACGAACAAATTTCTTAGTTACGAACAAATTTCTTAGCATATGCATTACAGTTTCACAAGAGCCGTTTTTACTCTCAAGCCAACATCTGTAAACACACAAAGCCAAACCTATATTGGGGGGGGGGGGGGGGGGCACGAACGCGGTTTGTTCACTTCAGAAAAGTTACTTCACCCTGGTAGAAAAGTAAATTAAAAAATTGGCAGAGATGTCACCTTGAACTTCAACAGGTAATTTAGCCACAATGTACATCCAACTCCCATTATTAGCAAAAGCCTAAGAGCGAGAGTATGTTCCCCTTATCCCAACATCAAAATTGCTCTTAAACCCATCAAGCTCAATGTGTTCTATGTAAAAACAAAAACATGACACGTGTGATTGTGAATTACCATCTTCTATTGATACTACTGTAGGTGAAAATGGATGCCGAATTGCAAAGCAAATTTTATCAGTAAAAAAAAAAAAAAAAAGATAGAAGCAACCAACAAGCTTACTATCCTGAATATATTTTGGAGCAACCTCTCATCTAGTTCTGCCAGCCCTGGCCATATAGGACAAACCAGTAACATGCCAGTAGAGGGCATATAGGATCACACATAATCACCAATAATAAACATGTCCCACAGACAAGGCATGCACATGGCACAGCTGCATGTCTATGTACACCAAATATTTCAGAGTTATCAATGGCTTGATGTTAAGGTCAAAACGAGATCCCACTGTTAAATTAATAGAAATATACTGAGACAAGATAAACTACCTGTGAACTTTGAAGGATCAGCGCTGGTTGTTGCTTGGGGAACTGGACAGGGATAAGAAAATGGACCTACAATTGAAGAAAATTGTAACCAGTTAGGCAGTTACACTTACAAAACTGAATACAGAACGTTTGGCAATAGAAGATCAATGCCTCTACCACTGAAAGTTACAAGTAAATAGATAAGTAAAAGTGAAACTCTAGCACTTGCCCCATGCAAATCGGCAATTATATACATGAAAACACAATATTACCCAACAGAAGAAAACTCTTAACACCATCTTTTAACTTTTAAAATAAGTTCAAAATTCTCAACGAGTCAACATGATATAGTATTAACTATCACTTGAGGAAGTTAGAGAATAATAATATATGTAAGAAACCAAACATACCAAAAACGTAAAGACTCCAGTAGCAACAAGAACTGTTGCCTTTCTGCCAAATATCTGGGAAGAAAAACTGGAAGTTAACAAAGTGACCAAAGTAGTCAAAATACATCAGCAGTCTTCACTTCAATTGCACATACCGGATCAGCTTCTAACGGCCTTCCAAAGATAGCAGGCAACGCCTCAATAAAGTGCCTCCTGATGCCAATGAGTGAAATTGCCTCCGATATCTTATTTATAAGTGTCTTATCAGTCAGCTATATGTGGGAGACTACAAAAATAATATGTAATTCCAAAGGAAATACCTGCATCTGCAGAGTTTCTTCTACAGAAGGAAGATATTCAGCCAAGCACCTGAAGTTATAAAACAGGAAACTAAGATATGATAGGTGTACATGGAAATATTACATAAAGGACTGGGTAATATTCGAGAAGAGAAACAGAAGGTACAGGAATATATCATTAAAGCTTTTTTCTCCTCAAAGTTTCACATCACTTACATTCCGTTCAACCATGTTGGAAGTTTGACATCTTCAACAGAATATAGAGACTTCAAATCTGGAGTTGATACCAATTTCAAACGTGGAGCTGATGGAGCAGATTGATACTTCCTACCAATTGGATATATTACCTATATAATTAAGACAGTGAGTAGAAATCGACAAGAATCATCAAATCATGTTTCTCAAGGACCTACAAGCGCAAGCAATGCAGAGAAGACGTTAAGTTAATCAATGTAGTTGGAGAGCAACAGGTATATACTATATAGCATGGAAGAATCTACTTGCGCAGGACAACCTGATTTCTCATGATTCAGGGACTAGTCTCTTCAAGGTCATGGTATCTACACAGGTTCCCATGATTTACAATGGTCATACAAGACAACAGAACCTTAAGTTCAAGAATCTGTTTTGAAATTTGAGGAACCTCTAGCTTTGCAGATTTAGAGCAAATATAGCCAATGAATGTCACACCAGGTTTACTCGTCGCACATCTCAATCTGATATTTGCATGCCAACTTTATGGTTTCAGAGTGATGTCATGGTAGTCATTCAGATAGCACGATAAGAACAAATAAACTTTGGAGGGCAATCAGATTAACAAACCTGCAGGTAGATCTTTTGCTGCTGTCTCCAAGGGCAAGCAGGAACCATATTATTTATGTTCATGTCTAGCAAAGGTACTGCAAATTTCACCTCCTCTGACTATACTAAAGTTCAAAGAAACACAAAAACAATAGTATTACAATCTACCAGAAGTGAAGTCCAACCTAACTTAATGTGAAGGTGAGTAAAATATAGTTCTGGTGAAGTACCTTTTCAGCTGTTGAACTGAAACACATCTCGAGACCCTGTACATCAGAGGTTACAAATATGTTAAAAAAAAACAACAAACAAAAAAAGAAAAAACAAACTCAATTGCCAAGAGAATAACAGCATATATGACCAAGAAACAGGGGGGAAAAATTCATATTACCACAAGGTAGATATTTACTAGACCCTTCGGGACCAGGGTAAACTGCACTAGAAGGGAGAGATTAGGGAAATGCCAACTCGGGGAAGTTCTAAGGACTAACTTAATACCATAACTATGTAAACCTCAGTAGCATACAAGCATTCACTGACACGGAAGATATGATAGCATTAGCCAATGAATGATCCTATCAGTGAGATCGTTGTCTACCCTTTAAGTGAGATCAAAGCTTGCTATAAAGCCTTTCCCTTTTGGCATTGATCATAGCCTTCATAGGTGATCCTATAAGGCACATTCAAGAGAAAGAGCAGCAATGCAGTAATGATGTATTGTTGCTGGGCGGGAGTGCTAATTCTAGGTTCGAATGGGGACACAGACTTTGTAAGGAGGGGTTTTAGTACATGGAACAATTCATATAAGATAAAACTCAGTTGACCTCGGTTGGATCAGACTGAACAAACAAAAATAACCACCTTCCTACCTCATCCCAAAAGAAAGGCATTAATCATTATGCTTTTTTAGATGAGAAAAAGTAGATATTGATCCAAGTCAAGAATACAGCCAAGGAGGACATGATGTCCTCAAGATCAAGGCATTATTCATATACTAGTATACTACACAGTTAAACACCATAAACCCACAAAGAGCAACAAACAAGATGAGAAATCCTAATTTGCATCTTTGTCTAAAGAGAATTTGTCATCTCCAAAGAACAAGCAAAATGTCACTACCATAAAAAGTTTGAATAGCATCAGGTCATATGAGACATTCACATCAAGGATGTGAAGCTTTAAGAAGGAAAAAGGCAAGCCAGCATAAAAAAATAACTAGACATCTCTGCTCAAGATTTCCATATCAACTAATCTCACATGGATATATATGGTAATTGATTATGCTGAACTGAACATTAATTAAAGTAAAGAAAGATAATCTTAAAAGAAGAATTCCACACGGAACTTGTTTTATTCATCTATAGTGGCATTTAAGCCACATCATATAAAGGGTGGGAGGTTATGTGCAGGCATGCAGCAGTGACTGGTGAAGTTTTCCTTTATACTTCAGATGATTTGGGGCGAAAATGGGAGATTCATTAAGATAACAGTGATTATATATAGGCAAATGCACCCAATCATTACGTATACAAGGGTGTTAGAATCACTATACCAGCAAACAAGGCTGGTACAGCCATTGAAGTCAAGGAAAAACTATTGGTCCTTCAAACTTCAGAGAAGTTTCTCACAGAAGAATGTAAACTTTACTACACAAAACTGAGGCATAGTGCAGAGAAAAGAAAGGAATACCAGAGGTGGAACTGAAAGGAGGGACGAACTTTAAGTCCAGTTACAGGGCAATGAGGAAACAACATGACTTGGAAGTTACATAGAATTTCCCATCTAAAGAAGTGAAATGGTAATGCAAACGTTTATAAATAAAGTCTATTGTCTTATGTTACCACTGCTTCTGAACAGCTTTGTTGATTAAACTGTCAAATCATTGATCCGTTTGCGATTGTCAATCGTATTATTCCTGTATAATAAACCAACAAAAGGGATGTGCACCTCATCCCTTACCTTCTTAGCTCCTACCCATAAATTCCTTTCTCAAACATCTTACACAAACATACAACGAATCACACTAAAGATAAATTTTCACAGCCACAACACAACCTCAAACATCAGAATACAGAATACAGAAGAACAACCCCACTATCACCTAAGCTAATAACTAGCAACGAAAATAAGTTCATAATCCTATTCAGGATACCACATGTGATGATGTGAGCATAAATAACTCAGTCAATCACACCAATATGGCATAAAGCAGCAGCTATTAAAGTCTCACTCCAAGGAAAGACACTACAAGGAGAACACTTATACGCATTTAATCAAACATACATATCAGACATTACCTCCCTAGACAAAATAGTGCTAATCTCAAACTTTACTCTCTCATCATCAACTTCTCCTACGCGTTTTCTTTGATAAGCCGAGTACATTTCCCTGAATGAATGAAAGAATGAAACAAAAACTCAATTTTCATTCTCAACAACAACACTACAAATCCCTCAGTTTGACAAACCAAAATAAGAAATGTAAGGGTAATAAAATCTAACCTAAGTTGGTGAATGAGTGACAATAATCTAGATGGGTCTCTGCTATTCCAATTGCTCAAATTATACAAAGGTGACTTGTTAGTATCACCTCCATCAGTCATTAACAGAAATGAATTAAATTGTTCATCATCTGGACCAAAAATTACATCAGGCGCTGATAATGGGCTCTGCAAATTGAATATTATGTCCCCTGTTGCATAAACACACAAATTGAATTAACCCATTTCACTATTTTAGATAGAGAGAGAAAGTGAGAGAGAACTTACATTTGATATAATCGAGACAAAATGGGATGATCAAAGTGAAACGATCAAGCCATGAGTAGTTTTTTGAGCCAGACCACATCTTCTCAACCTGACAATGTGAAATTAGGGTTACTGAGTGTCGAAATTGAAGGTCAATCAAAACCCTAATTTGAGGGGTTTTAAGAGAGAGAGATTACTTTGACGGCGAAAGGGGAGTGAGAGAGAAGGTAAGTGAGCTGAGCAGCGAAAATGGGTGGAACACCGTCGATCGCCATTGTTAACCTGTGAAAGGAGCTTTGTTGCTGAAACTCTCGAGACTCATCAAACTCACACCCAAAATCTGGATCTTTATTTCGCGCAATTTCAGCTTGCCGAAGCTTTGGAAGGGAATTTAAAAGACGGACTTGTGTTTGGTCCACCCTCTTCAATTTTGAGTAAACTCAAATTGCTAATCTTGTTTTCAAATTCTATCTCCATTTTGGTTTTCACTATAAGGACATTTTTTGACAGTTGAAATGAGATTAGAAACAACAACCTATAAGGATAGAAGCGGAAATTTCTAAAATGTTGCCAAATGGGCCTTGACAAGTTTTGCTTAGATAACTTGTATGGATGCGTATGAAAAAGTTTGGATCAAGCCCTCTTTTTCTACCTTCACTCTTCTACCTCATTATAAACCAACCGCCTTTATGAATATACAAATGTCAACATATATTCACTCTTCCATCCCTCTTTGTTTTCAGGGAAAAAAATATTATATTTCAAAGATGTTTTTCTTCGGTTTCTTGCATGTGGGCCCCTTGAATTAACCAACTTTTATTTTGTTGAAAATTTTTATCATTCTCTCCCTCATGAACCACATTTGTTCATTAATAGAGATATTAGTTGGAATCATCAAGGAGGAGCAAGAGGGATGAACCAAAATGATCCATTGATATTCATGCTTTTAGATTGAGTCCAAAACTATGTAGTTTGAACTAAAAGGCTAAATAGTAGTAATTAGAACAAAAAGGCTAAATAATAGTACTTTAAACTAAAAAGTTAAATAATTGGAGGTGATGGTGTCCATGAAATTTTGAAGAGAAAGATCAAAAGGGTCATAGTTACTTCCCATATGGGTTAGTAATTCCCTTACCCCAACTGAACTAACAATTTTCCCTCCATCCTTTCTTTAGCTCTCTCCTTCGCCACTCACCCATCCCACCCTCACATTCACTCATTTACGACCACCCTTAATTTTTTCGTCTAATCTTTTCAATTATTCCATAATGTATTACACACAATCCAACCATTCATATGTAACTTTCTTTTGATTGATTATTAGGCAAATGCAAAATGGCTATCAAGTTAATTAAGTTAATAATAATTAACTAAATATATGTACATTCTTTTAATATTTAGTTGTATTGAATCTCTCTCTCTCTCTCTCTTAAAAGTAGTGAAGACGATGATGATGAAGATGAAGTTAAACGGGATAACAATGTTGGTGGTTTTGAAAGCAAGAAAGTTGAGGAACCAGCTATTGGTGAGGCTAGAGCAAGACAATGTTAGCTGAGTTTGGTTAGAGGGTTGAGGTTTAGACGAGATAACAATGGTGGTGGCTTTGAAAGCGAACAAGTTGAGGAACCAACTATTGGTGCAGCTAGAGCAAGACAATGTTAGCTTAGCTTGATTAGAGGGTTTGATGAGGTTTAGACGAGATAACAATAGAGGAGAGAGAAAGTGAAAGTGAGTGGGAGAGAAAGAGAGAGAGGGAAGAGGAAAAGGGAAAGGGAAAAAAAGAAGAAAAAGATCGAAAATTACGAAAAATCTAATAATGGAAAGATACTGTCATGATCTCGCTTCAATTGTGATCCTCAGAATATTTGATTTTAAAGACAAAGACCAAGCAAAAAAATTGCCCACAACATTGCAAAAATTCGACGAGGTCTGGGAACTTTGCCAGAGTAAAGGCCAAATTCCTTGAAACGACTTATTTAGTTACAACACAAATGTATAATTTCAAGTATGATCAATAAAATATTACTAGGTTTGTTACAAACATAACTATAAATACCACTGATTGCAGTCTGATCTCTGCACTTCGTTACTAACTTTTGCTTGTTTTTTTTGTTCAAGACCCACGATTAGCTCGATCTGTTTACTTGAAAACTTAAGAACAAAGGCGAACAAGTTTGTAAATTTTGCTAATCTATAAAAGAATGTAGTTGCATGATAATGTTTAAGAACACAACAAACACAATGATAATTGATAAATGTAATAAAAAAAAGATATGGTGTTGGTGTCTAAATTATGTGAAAAGTGAAATTATTACTTACATGATCGCAAATCATATTCTTACCTCTCACAATTAGTATCACTTTTTATCCCCAACAAAGTGCATTGACCTTGTACTCTTGTAGGCTTGGACTAGTCATTGGCTCATTGGTGAGGCAACCACCGGCCGAGCCCAGTCATCGGTTAATTCAGATAACACTTTGTTCGAACCGGGCTGCTCCATTGGACCATGTTTAAGTTGAACAAGCCACAAGTCCAACTCAATTAAAACCTGACCTAAATTCTAATCTCGCAACCTCAATATCCATTATAGCGGCACTTGACTACTTGACCCAAACCAGTTACCCTAGTTTCTCTCTCCTTTATAAATTCCTTTTTTTTCCACCGTCAACATAGCAATCTCTCTCTTACTTGTGCTAGTCGTGTTTCATCTCCTCATTCTCTCTCCCCCATAGACTGATTGATGGCTGTTCTCCATTAATTTGTGATATCATTAGTTCTAATGTATCCAATTGATGATAGTGGATTATCATCTCACGACGGTCGTCTGAGTGACACTATTTAGTGTCTACTTGATGAATTGATCTACTTTCTGATGGATTTTTTTTTCTCGATTTCCTTTTTTTCATATCTTATATTCGATTTTTCTTTTAAATTTTTTCCCTTTTTGAGATATTTTGACGAGCATGGTGATGATGATCTTTATATAACCGACAAGTTCATGAATGGATAAAAACCTCCTACTCATACTGAATGCTCGTTTATATCTTTAAAATCCCTTTATTGATTTTTGTTTACATTATTTAAAATTTGAGACTGATTTCCCTGTAAGCTGATTGGGAAAATAATATTTGATTCAGTAGCATTGGCACGATGAGGATTGTTTTTGACTCGTTGGATGAGATCGATTAATCGGTCGCTGATATTGATTTAACTTTATTGAAAAGTCCTTTTCATTCTGAGTGCCTTTCGTGCAATATAATTTTAATTTATTTTCTTAAGTTTGTGTTTTCGTGATTCTAATTTCTATTTCTGGATAAATGTATTTGATTATTGATTTGCTCTGGAAATGCTCATGTATTATGCGGCGATCAATTTTGGAACATCCATTAATTCAAGGACACGGGCTCTTGATTTCAGTATCTACCCTTCTATCTTTCTCTTTCTGAGACACCAGCATCTATTTTGGTGCATTAAATCCTACTTTCTGATTGTGTTTTCTCGATTTCATCCTTTCTGTATCTTCCGAATGTTTTTATTTCTATTTTTTTTTGGGTGATTTTTCAACGAGCATGGTGATGATAATCTTTATAAAAACCGACAAATTCGTGAATGGATACAAAACCTCCTACTCATGCTGAATGCTCGTACATATCTAATGAATCCTTTTTCTTGTTTTCTTTGTTCAAATTTTAGTCTTTCACAAACAGTTCTTCAAGTTGGTCATTTTGTAATTTTTGGTGAGCTATTGTCACCTTTCAGTAAAATAAGGGGTCACGTACTCAAGTTCCATAATTGGATCTTAATCTTTTTACCTGATATTGTTGATTTGGAAAATAGAACCTTTATGTTCCCTGTCAACAAAAAGTTATTTTTTTTATTAATGAGCCAGTTTTTTTGTAAGACCAAATTATATAAAAAAGGGGTCACCATGAAAAAATGTAAGGGTCATTTATTATGAGTTATTATCATTATTTCACTAGAAAGTGATTCTTTTTTCACCAAAAGTTTTGCAAATACCATTTTAAACAAATTTTTGTGTTTATCTTTTGTTCAAAGTCAAAAGACTAGATGTTGAAAATGTTCTTAGGAGGGGTATTTTTTGATTAGCTTAGAATTCAATTAGCAATTTAAAATGTCATCCTCTATTCTTGAAGAATATAAGACGGTAAGGTAGAAATATACCCATGTTAACTATCTACACTGACAAGAACAAATTTTGTTTGATAACAACTCCCTGAATAATGAGGTCACTATTTACAAATGTGAATGCAGTTATTTGGAGATAACACCACTCTTGAAGACCAAACACTTAGTTCATTTGGCCTTTAAGGACTAAAGTTTTTTTATTTGGCTTTTGAAGACTCTATTAACCTTTTTGTTAACAGTATTAACATTTTCCTTCAACAAGCTTTCTCTCTCTTTCTCCACCAAATTTCGTTCTTTCACACAGACCACCACCGTATCTATTGCCTTTTGATCCATAAATCTTGGAATTTGATGCTTTATTTTCTTTTCTTGCAAATTGCAATTGCCCATCTCATAATTTCATTAGTATATACCAAACTCCTAAGCTTAGGAGTTAGGTAGCATTGGGGCAACAATTTTACAGTTCTTTTTTTTTTTTTTTTTTTTTTTTTTTTTTGTGAAATTAGGTGCTATGAAGCTTCTTCAGGTTTGCCCATTTGACAAATTTGGGGCTTTCATGGCCTCTGATTCATTTCTCCAACAAATTCAATTTTTCTTTTGTTTTGTGTGTTAATCATTGATGAGACCCAATTCGATTTCAATTCTGTTTTATTAAGTAGAAAGAGTTGTTTATATCCTGGACAAATAATCTAAGCTTGCCGGAGTCAAATTTAGGGACCATTGTTGAGGTGGTCGGATTTTGGTGGCTATTATAGAGGAGAGAGAAAGCGCTTGACGTTTCATTTTGTTCTTACCGGTGATGTTAATGGCAGAACTTGAGCAAAGAGAGTTTAATTTTTTATTTTTATTTTTATTTTTACTTAATGGTGTCGACGTCATCAAAAATCATTTTCCACTTCTTGGATGTTAACTCTGTTAACGGAATATTAAGAAAGTCCTTAAATGCCAAGTAAAACATCTTTAGTCCTTAAAGGCCAAATGAACTAAGAGTTTGGTCCTCAAGAGTGGTGTTATCTCCAGTTATTTGTCATGGCTATTGTTCCATTAAAATGTGAATCTCAACTTAAACTTACGATAAAACAGTTTTAAAATAGTTTTTGTGCTCGTAAAAAGTGAAATAACAAAATACAAAAGGAAAAATAAAATTATTCATTTTCTAATTCTTAATCCATGAGATTTTAAAGCATGTGAATATAAACTAAGTCACCAATTAAATCCACTCATATCCATATTAAAATGGAAAATTAAAAGAAAAAGAAAAAAATCTAACACTTTTGGGAAAAATAGTCAATATTTTCCATTCGCCAAAAAGATGTTGCAAAGACAACCTCAAATCCAAATAAACCTTACAATGTAAACATCTAGAGGCATACATCCTTAAAAACGTTCAATTACATATGCCTTAATAACTCGAACGCCTTCTCACCATTTATGTGAGCAAGTCGAAAGCACAAATAAAGCTGGATTTGCCTCAATCTCAGGTACATCCCTATTTTTGAGTACATTACGTTAGGGGATGACATTTTAAATTTCTAATTGAAATCTAAGCTAATTAAAAAATACCAGGTTTAGCAATAAATATAGGGAAATCCAGGTACCTGAGATTACTAATATACGAATTCAAGCATGATCAATAAAATCATAATGTTACAAACACAACTATAAATACGTTCTATTGCAATTTGATCTTTGCACTTATTTTGTAGAATGTGCTTATATTATTTTGAATTCGATTTTTTAGAGGACAATATAGTTCGAATATTTCAACCGTTAAGCTTGAGTGCTTGATCTTGATAAAGATGATCCAAATTTAAAAGAAAATTGCAAATTAGTTTTAATCAAACCTTTAATAACCTTCAAATATTAATTGATACTTAATCTAATTAGCCTGAATTTGGAATCAAAAGAATATTTGTGTTGTAAGGGTAAAAAGATTAACTAAAAGTGTAAAACCGAGTGGATAACGTTGGTCATGAATCAACGTAAGTGCTTTTTATGTCCAATGAGGATTAGTACATTGAGTGTGGTTGTTCATGGACCTTATTATTTTTATTGTTAAAATGCAATTTATATAAACCGCTTTAATCAAAATTGATAGTCTACAAAGCAAAATTTAAAATATGACCATTATTTCACAAGAAAGTTGAAAGTGACCATCGTCTCACCAAAAGTTTCGAAATGACCGTTTTAACCAAGTTTTTGTGTTTATTAATTGTTTGTATCCAAAAGCCTAGATTTTGAAATATATGAATATAGCAAGTGTAAATATACGAAAAAATCCATGCAATACTAATAGATCCCCATTTATAGAACAAGATTCCTACTGTTATGGAAACAGTAGATCACACGCTCTCTATAATATTCTGTTAATTCTTTATATAATCTAGAATATTTCTAAGATATATTAGATAATATTTCCTAACACTTTTCCGCAATCGTAGCGATAGATGAACCAACGTTACGATTGGAGGTTACAAAAGAAATAATTCAAAGTTACTACACTAGACATATGGAGATCTTGAATTGTAACCAAGTATGCATGAATAATGTTATAGCTGTCATGAAGCTCTCGTAGTGCCCCTGAAATTGTATTACCCACTTTGTATAGCCAAGCTTCGGATGGAGAAAAAGAGAGATGTGTAAGGAGGCCCAAAGATATAAGAGATAATAAGAAGAACATAAAAAGTATATTAAGGGCCCAAAGGAAGGAAATAAACCCACGAGATAGGAGACTAGGAAAATAGGCAGGCAAAAGGAGAAAAAGTAATCGACCCAAATTGACGTCTGAGAAGTCAAACATAGAGAGATTGGGCCGTGAGGCCGGTTAGATGAGGGAAAGTGTAACATCCCAAAATTTCCGACCATTTTTTTTTATAAATACATTTTCCTAGACTGACCATTTCCCCTGGTTTAGCTGAGAGAATTCAGTGTACTTTTGTTTCAAATATTCTGGGTAAAACTTTGCCTGAAGGGCTTCCTGAAATCTAACCCAAGTCAGTCCTCCTTTGTGGTTAACAAAAGCTTCCCTTAAAGTTACTCGATTCTTGACCCACCAGACATTTGATTCCTTCTTCAGATAGAGGGTAGCAACTTTCACTTTCTGTGCCTCTGAACATGCCGTTGCAACAAACAGCTTGTCCATCTCTCTTAGCCAGTCTTCTAGTATGGCCGGATCCTCTTTCCCCTCAAACACACTCGGGTAGTGAGAGGCTATTCTTTTAGAGACCGAATCTAAGTTATTACCATTTTGTTGTTGGGGCATTGCGGTGATAGTCGCCTGAGATGCAGCCAATTGCTGTAACAAGACATTGGGATCCAAGGGGTTGGCCATTGCTTCTCGAGTTTGGGATCATGTTCGACGTCTATATATAAATCGAGGTATATCTACGCATTCACAACCTATAACAATAATGGGGTATTAATTACCCCCACTTAGACTCATATAATTACATATATCTGAAAGATGATCCAAAATCACTCAATAATCAAATTATTCAACCATACTCCAATCCACAACTTCCACCATTCACCCATTCAGAGTAAAAAAAGTCATAATATTCCATATAATTTTCACATAAGTAAGAAATTCATATACCCATTATTTTCACATTCACAACATTTATAATACAACAACATCGATTAATACTCTATTGAGCACTTTAAAAAATCATAAGATCAATAAAAGAACAACCACACTCGTCGGCTTAGTAGCATATTTTAATTCATATAGTCCTATTCTCATTACTAATTTTATTTTCCTTAGTTTATACACCAAATATAATTTAGTGTTAACCTTAACCTAGAGCTCTGATACCAACTTGTAACACCGTGAAATTTCCGACCATTTTATTTTTTATAAAAACATTGCAGCGGAAAACAAACGAAAATCCTAAGGTGCTATGCCACATTTAATAAATTAAATGCAAGGCCCAACCAAGCAATCTGATCTTTGCACTTGTATTGTAGATTGTGCTTATATAATTCATTTTTTTGGAGGACAGTATAGCTCGAATATTTCAACCTTTCACCTTGACCTTGATAAAGCTGATCCAAATCTAAAAGAAAATTTGCAAATTAGTTTTAATTAAACCTTAAAAAAAAGTCAAATATTCATTAGTTGATACTTAATCTAATTAGCCTGAATTTGGAATAAAAAAAAATCGAATTGATGTGGTACTAAATGTCCATGTTAAAAGGGTACATGGGTTAACTAAAAGTGTAAAACCGAGTGGATTACGCTGTCATGAATCAGCGTAAGTGCATTCTATGTCCAATGAGGGTTAATACAATTAGGGTGGTTGTACATGGACTTTAATTTTTTATTGTTAAAATGCAATTTATATAAACCTCTTTATTCAACATTGATAGTCTGCAAAACAATATTTCAAATTTTGCCATTATTTCATAAGAAAGTAGAAAGTGACCTTCATTTCACCAAAAGTTTCGAAATGACCGTTATAAACAAGTTTTTGTGTTTATTAGTTGTTTGAAGCCAAAAGGCCCAGTTTTGAAATGGTTATTGAGAGAGGTATTTTTTGAGTAGCTTAGAGTTTAATTAAAAATTTAAAATATCATCCCCTGAGGTTAAAGAAAAAAAACGTAAGTAGAAAATTTACTCATTTTAACTATTTACAGTGACATTAGTTAAAGAAAAAGTCTTGTTTGAAACCAACTCACGGAAAAATGATGTCACTATTTAGAAAGATGGAGGCCACTTAGTCATGACCTTTGTTCCAGTAAAAAGTCCCATCGACTTACCAAAATTACAATAAAAAACGTCTTAAACAAGTTTTTGTGCTCATAAAAAGTGTAACAATGAAATACAAAAGAAAAATAAAATAATTTATGAATCCATGAGGTTTTATAGTATGTAAATTTAAACTATGTTACCAAGTAAAGTAATGTTTCTACACTTATCCATGATAAAATGGACAATTAAGAGAAGAAAAAAAAAATCTAAACTCTTTTTTGGTTAGAAATAAAGAGCTAAACTTCACATCATATGTGAATTTAATCTATGTCACAATTTAAATGACTAAGAATCTATACGTGATGTTCTCCCAAAAAAAAAAAGAAAAAAGAATTTGTACATGAATGCTTAAATGTTCATTAATAATAATACTGAAACCAAGTAGTTTTAAACCTTTAACAATAGTATAATTTGGAGTTTACATTTCAAAAAGTAAATGCGAAATTACGTTTATCTATGTATTGTCGGTTTTTTAGAATCAATTGTTTTATAAATAGAGGAAATAGAAATGTTTAGTTGCAACACTACTTCTCTCCCTTTCTTATTTCTTATTATTGGCAAAGTTGGTAGATATCAAAGGAAGAGTACAAATATTTGTATCTGCATTATGGAGTTACACAACTTTTTGGTCATGAACCTATATATTACTTTACTTGTTGCCTTACTAAGCACCTTGGGAATTGCGAGGCCGAACATGATCATTCAATCGGCAAATGCACCAAGTCCTAATTTTGGATCCGGTAATCATTTGTTACAAGATTGCGGAAAGAAGATGAGTGTTCCTTCAAAGAAAGCACTATACAACTACATATTCTTTGACGGAACAAGTGTGTCAAAAGAATCTTGCGACGAATTGATAAAGATGGGGAGATACTGTCATGATCTCGTGTCAATTGTGACTCTTAGAACTTTTGATTTTAAAGACGAAGATCAAGTAAAGAAATTACCAACGATATTGGGAAAATTTGATGGCGTTTGGGACCTTTGCCAGACGAAGGGTCAAATTCCTTAATATGACTTTCTTGGCAAAAATACTACTGTATGAATTCAAGCATGATCAATAAAAACTTTATGTTACAACTATAAATACTTTCTACGCAATCTGATCTTTGCACTTCTTTTGTAGAATGTGCTTATATAATTCGTTTTTTTGAAGGACAATATAGCTCGAATATTTCAAACTTTCACCTTGACCTTGATAAAGTTGATCCAAATCTATAAGAAAATTTGCAAATTAGTTTTAATTAAACCTTAAAAAAGCCTAATATTAATTAGTCGATACATAATCTAATTAGTCTGAATTTGGAATCAAAAGAAATTGAATTGATGTGGCACTAAATGTCCATGTTAAGAGGGTATATGGGTTAAATAAAAATGTAAAACCGAGTTGATAACGTTGGTCATGAATCATCGTAAGTGCATTCTATGTCTAATGAGGGTTAATACATTGAGGGTGGTTGTGCATGGACTTTATTTTTTTGTTGTTAAAATGCAATTTATATAAACCGCTTTATTCAACATTGATAGTCTGCAAAACAATATTTCAAATTTTGCGATTATTTCATAAGAAAGTAGAAAGTGACCTTCACTCCACCAAAAGTTTCGAAATGACCGTTATAAACAAGTTTTTGTGTTTATTAGTTGTTTGAAGCCAAAAGGCCCGGTTTTGAAATGGTTATTGAGAGTGATATTTTTTGAATAGCTTAGAGTTTAATTAAATATTTAAAATGTCATCCCCTAAGGTTAAAGAAAATAAAAACGTAAGGTTGAAAATTTACCCATTTTAACTATTTACACTGACATTCGTTAGAGAAAAAGTCTTGTTCGAAACCAACTCACGGAAAAATGATGTCGCTTTTTAGAAATGTGGAGGCCACTTAGTCATGACCTTTGTTCCACTCAAAAGTCCCCTTACCAAAATTACGATAAAAAACGTCTTAAACAAGTTTTTGTACTCGTAAAAAGTGTAACAATGAAATACAAAAGAAAAAGAAAATAATTTTTATCTAATTATTAATCCATGAGGTTATATAGTATGTGAATTTAAACTATGTCACCAAGTAAAGTAATGTTTCTACTCATCCTTGATAAAATGGAGAATTAAAAGAAAAAAAAAACCTAAACTCTTTTTTGGGTAGAAAAAAAGAGCTAAACTTCACATCATATGTGAATTTAGTCTATGTCACAAATGAAATGACTAAGAGTTTGTGAGTGATGTTCTCCCAAAAAAAAAAAACAAAAGAAAAAAGAATTTGTACATGAGTGGTTAAATGTTCATTAAAAATAATATTGAAACCAAGTAGTTTTAAAACTTTAACAGTAGTATAATCTAGAGTTTACATTTCAAAAAATAAATGCGAAATTAAGTTTCTCTATGTTTTGTCGGTTTTCTAGAATCAATTGTTTTATAAATAGAGAAAATAGAAATGTTTAGTTGCAACACTACTTCTCTCCCTTTCTTATTTCTTATTATTGGCAAAGTTGGCTTATATCAAAGGAAGAGTACAAATATTTGTATCTGCATTATGGAGTCACACAACTTTTTGGTGATGAACTTATACATTACTTTAATTGTTGCATTACTAAGCACCTTTGGAATTGCGAGGCCGAATATTGTCATTCAATCGGCAAATGCACAAAGTCCTAATTTTGGATCCGGTAATCCTTTGTTACAAGATTGCGGAAACAAGATGAGTGTTCCTTCAAAGAAAACACTATACAACTACATATTCTTTGACGGAACAAGTGTGTCAAAAGAATCTTGCGAAGAATTGATAAAGATGGGGAGATACTGTTATAATCTCGTGTCAATTGTGACTCTTAGAACTTTTGATTTTAAAGACGAAGATCAAGTAAAGAAATTACCAACGATATTGGGAAAATTTGATGGTGTTTGGGACCTTTGCCAAATGAAGGGTCAAATTCCTTAATATGACTTTTTTGGCAAAAATACTAATGTACGAATTCAAGCATGATCAATAAAAACATTATGTTACAACTATAAATCACTTCTACGCAATCTGATCTTTGCACTTCTTTTGTAGAATGTGCTTATATAATTTGGTTTTTTGAAGGAGAGTATAGCTTGAATATTTCAACCATTCACCTTGACCTTGATAAAGTTTATCCAAATCTATAAGAAAATTTGCAAATTAGTTTTAATTAAACCTTAAAAAAAGTCAAATATTAATTAGTTGATATATAATCTAATTAGCTTGAATTTGGAATCAAAAGAAATCGAATTGATGTGGCACTAAATGTCCATGTTAAAAGGGTACATGGGTTAACTAAAAGTGTAAAACTGAGTGGATAACGTTGGTCATGAATTAGCGTAAGTGTATTCTATGTCCAATGAGGGTTAATACATTGAGGGTGGTTGTGCATGGACTTTATTTTTTATTGTTAAAATGCAATTTATATAAACCGCTTTATTCAACATTGATAGTCTGCAAAACAATATTTCAAAATTTGCCATTATTTCATAAGAAAGTAGAAAGTGACCTTCATTTCACCAAAAGTTTTGAAATGACCGTTATAAACAAGTTTTTGTGTTTATTAGTTGTTTGAAGCCAAAAGGCCCGGTTTTGAAATGGTTATTGAGAGTGATATTTTTTTAATAGCTTAGAGTTTAATTAAATATTTCAAATGTCATCCCCTAAGGTTAAAGAAAATAAAAACGTAAGGTAGAAAATTTACCCATTTTAACTATTTACACTGACATTCGTTAAAGAAAAAGTCTTGTTTGAAACCAACTCATGGAAAAATAATGTCGCTATTTAGAAATGTGGAGGCCACTTAGTCATGACCTTTGTTCCACTAAAAAGTCCTCTCGACTTACCAAAATTACGATAAAAAAAAATTAAACAAGTTTTTGTACACATAAAAATTGTAACAATGAAATACAAAAGAAAAACAAAATAATTTTTTATCTAACTATTAATCCATGAGGTTATATTGTATGTGAATTTAAACTATGTCACCAAGTAAAGTAATGTTTCTACTCTTATCCATGATAAAATGGACAATTAAAAGAAAAAAAATCTAAACTCTTTTTTTGATAGAAAAAAAGAGGTTAACTTCAAATCATATGTGAATTTAATCTATGTCACAAATGAAATGACTAAGAGTCTATACGTGATGTTCTCCCCAAAAAAAAAAAAAAAGAAAAAAGAATTTGTACATGAGTTGTTAAATGTTCATTGATAATAATACTGAAACCAAGTAGTTTTAAAACTTTAACAGTAGTATAATCTGGAGTTTACATTTCAAAAAATAAATGTGAAATTAAGTTTCTCTATGTTTTGTCGGTTTTCTAGAATCAATAGTTTTATAAATAGAGGAAATAGAAATGTTTAGTTGCAACACTACTTCTCTCCCTTTCTTATTTCTTATTATTGACAAAGTTGGCTGATATCAAAGGAAGAGTACAAATCTTTTTATCTGCATTTTGGAGTTACACAACTTTTTGGTCATGAACTTATACATTACTTTACTTGTTGCCTTACTAAGCACCTTTGGAATTGCGAGGCCGAATATTTTCATTCAATCGGCAAATGCACCAAGTCCTAATTTTGGATCCGGTAATCCTTTGTTACAAGATTGCGGAAAGAAGATGAGTGTTCCTTCAAAGAAAGCACTATACAACTACATATTCTTGGACGGAACAAGTGTGTCATGATCTCGTGTCAATTGTGACTCTTAGAACTTTTGATTTTAAAGACGAAGATCAAGTAAAGAAATTACCAACGATATTGGGAAAATTTGATGGCGTTTGGGACCTTAGCCAGACGAAGGGTCAAATTCCTTAAAATGACTTTCTTGGCAAAAATACTAATGTATGAATTCAAGCATGATCAATAAAAACATTATGTTACAACTATAAATAATTTCTACGCAATCTGATCGTTGCACTTCTTTTGTAGAATGTGCTTATATAATTCGTTTTTTTTGAAGGACAGTATAGCTCGAATATTTCAACCTTTCACCTTAACCTTGATAAAGTTGATCCAAATCTATAAGAAAATTTGCAAATTAGTTTTAATTAAACCTTCAAAAAAGTCAAATATTAAATAGTTGTTATATAATCTAATTAGCGCGAATTTGAAATCAAAAGAAATCAAATTGATGTGGCACTAAATGTCCATGTTAAAAGGGTACATGGGTTAACTAAAAGTGTAAAACTGAGTGGATAACGTTGGTTATGAATCAGCGTAAGTGCATTCTATGTCCAATGAGGGTTAATACATTGAGGGTGGTTGTGCATGGACTTTATTTTTTTATTGTTAAAATGAAATTTATATAAACCGGTTTATTCAACATTGATAATATGCAAAACAATATTTCAAAATTTGCCATTATTTCATAAAAAAGTAGAAAGTGACCTTCATTTCACCAAAAGTTTCGAAATGACCGTTATAAACAAGTTTTTGTATTTATTAGTTGTTTGAAGACAAAAGACTTGGTTTTGAAATGGTTATTGAGAGTGATATGTTTTGAGTAGCTTAGAGTTTAATTAAAAATTTAAAATGTCATCCCCTAAGGTTAAAGAAAATAAAGACGTAAGGTAGAAAATTTTCCCATTTAACTATTTACACTGACATTCATTAAAGAAAAAGTCTTGTTTGAAACCAACTCACGGAAAAATGATGTTAGACATCAAGAAATGTGAAGGCCACTTAGTCATGACCTTTGTTCCACTAAAAAGTCCCCTCGACTTACCAAAATTACGATAAAAAACGTCTTAAATAAGTTTTTGTGCTCGTAAAAAGTGTAACAATGAAATACAAAAGAAAAATAAAATAAAATTTAATCTAATTATGAATCCATGAGGTTATATAGTATGTGAATTTAAACTATGTCACCAAGTAAAGTAATGTTTCTACTCTTATCCATGATAAAATGGACAATTGAAAGAAAAAAAAAAAAATTTAATCTCTTTTTTGGGTAGAAAAAAAGAGCTTCACATTATGTGTGAATTTAATCTATGTCACAAATGAAATGACTAAGAGTCTGTACGTGATGTTCTCCCAAAAAAAAAAAAAGAAAACAGAATTTGTAAATGAGTGGTTAAATGTTCATTAATAATAATACTGAAACCAAGTAGTTTTAAAACTTTAACAGTAGTATAATCTGGAGTTTACATTTAAAAAAGTAAATGCGAAATTAAGTTTCTCTATGTTTTGTCGGTTTTCTAGAATCAATTGTTTTATAAATAGAGGAAATAGAAATGTTTAGTTGCAATACTACTTCTCTCCCTTTCCTATTTTTTATTATTGGCAAATTTGCCTGATATCAAAGGAAGAGTACAAATATTTGTATCTGCATTATGGAGTTACACAACTTTTTGGTCATGAACTTATACATTACTTTACTTGTTGCATTACTAAGCACATTTGGAATTGCGAGGCTGAATATTGTCATTCAATTGGCAAATGCACCAAGTCCTAATTTTGGATCCGGTAATCCTTTGTTAAAAGATTGCGGAAAGAAGATGAGTGTTCCTTCAAAGAAAGCACTATACAACTACATATTCTTGGACGGAACAAGTGTGGCAAAAGAATATTGCGACGAATTGATAAAGATGGGGAGATACTGTCATGATCTCGTGTCAATTGTGACTCTTAGAACTTTTGATTTTAAAGACGAAGATCAAGTAAAAAAACTACCAATGATATTGGGAAAATTTGATGGCGTTTGGGACCTTTGCCAGACGAAGGGTCAAATTCCTTAATATGACTTTTTTGGCAAAAATACTAATGTATGAATTCAAGCATGATCAATAAAAATATTATGTTACAACTATAAATACTTTCTACGCAATCTGATTTTTGCACTTCTTTTGTAGAATGTGCTTATATAATTCGTTTTTTTGAAGGAGAGTATAGCTCGAATATTTCAACCTTTCACCTTGACCTTAATAAAGTTGATCCAAATCTATAAGAAAATTTGCAAATTAGTTTTAATTAAACCTTAAAAAAAGTCAAATATTAATTAGTTGATCCATAATCTAATTAGCCTGAATTTGGAATCAAAAGAAATCGAATTGATGTGGCACTAAATGTCCATGTTAAAAGGGTACATGGGTTAACTAAGAGTGTAAAACCGAGTGGATAACGTTGGTCATGAATCAGCGTAAGTGCATTTTATGTCCAATGAGGGTTAATACATTAGGGTGGTTGTGCATGAACTTTATTTTTTTATTGTTAAAATGCAATTTATATAAACCGCTTTATTCAACATTGATAGTATGCAAAACAATATTTCAAATTTTGCCATTATTTCATACGAAAGTAGAAAGTGACCTTCATTTCACCAAAAGTTTCGAAATGACCGTTAGAAAAAAAGTTTTGTGCTTATTAGTTGTTTGAAGCCAAAAGGCCAGGTTTTGAAATGGTTATTGAGAGTGAAATTTTTTGAGTAGCTTAGAGTTTAATTAAATATTTAAAATGTCATCCCCTAAGGTTAAAGAAAATAAAAATGTAAGGTAGAAAATTTACCCATTTTAACTATTTACACTGACATTCGTTACAGTAAAGTCTTGTTTGAATAAACCAACTCACGGAAAAATGATGTCGCTATTTAGAAATGTGGAGGCCACTTAGTCATGACCTTTGTTCCACTAAAAAGTCCTCTCGACTTACCAAAATTACGATAAAAAATGTCTTAAACAAGTTTTTGTACTCGTAAAAAGTGTAACAATGAAATACAAAAGAAAAATAAAATAATTTTTCTCTAATTATTAGTCCATGAGGTTATATACTATGTGAATTTAAACTATGTCACCAAGTAAATTAATGTTTCTACTCTTATCCATGATAAAATGGACAATTAAAAGAAAAAAAAAATCTAAACTCTTTTTTGGATAGAAAAAAGGGGTAAACTTGACATCATATGTGAATTTAATCTATGTCACAAATGAAATGGCTAAGAGTCTGTACGTGATGTTCTCCCAAAAAAAAAAAAAAAAAGAATTTGTACATCAGTGGTTAAATGTTCATTAATAATAATACTGAAACCAAGTAGTTTTAAAACTTGAACAATAGTATAATCTGGAGTTTACATTTCAAAAAGTAAATGCGAAATTAAGTTTCTCTATGTTTTGTCGGTTTTCTAGAATCAATTGCTTTATAAATAGAGGAAATAGAAATGTTTAGTTGTAACACTACTTCTCTCTCTTTCTTATTTCTTATTATGGCAAAGTTGGCTGATATCAAAGGAAGAGTACAAAAAAGTCAAATATTAATTAGTTGATACATAATCTAATTAGCCTTAATTTGGAATCAAAAGAAATCGAATTGATGTGGCACTAAATGTCCATGTTAAAAGGGTACATGGGTTAACTAAAAGTGTAAAACCGAGTGGATAATGTTTGTTAATAGCACAAGGTATACAAGAGGGGGGGGGGGGGGGTTGAATTGTGTTTCCCCAAATTTGCGGAATTAAAACAAGTAAAAAGAACTAGAATTAAAGTACTCACGTTTTATGTGGAAAACCCTTTGTAACTCACAAAGGATGAAAAATCACGGCCCGAAGGACTTTAAAGACTACTTCTTTTATTAAGAGAATAGTACAAATAGATCAAGTTTACTCTAACTCAATCTCGCACTCGAACACTCGTTCCAGCGAAACGCACTTAGGCACTCACCTAAGCCTAACAACTAGCTCTAGTTGTAATTGATAACAGATGATTGTTTACCTTGATGAACTTCAATAAGTGAATAAGGTACAATTGAGATCTTATAACTAATGCAGTAATAACGTGTGGAAAATAGATCTATTAGGCAACGTTCTTTGTTGTGAGGCAACGTTTATCAGTTTGACTCTCTTAAGAATATGTTACGTTCAATTGATCAGAGAGAGGCGTGAGTAAAAACTGATTGTTGAACTCCTTATATACGTGAGAGGCAGTAGGATAGAAAATGATTAGTAACCCTAACCCTACTTAGGAATAGAAAATCATTTGCTTTACTTGCACAATAAGATTTTCGCAAAAAAAAAAAAATATCTTTATCAGATAAAGCATATATATCGAAATCAGTTTTAATGAAGAAAATAAAATAAAATATCTTTAAGGATAATAGTTTCTTCTTAGTTAAAACCATATAGCCAAAATAAAGAGAATAAATAGATTTTAAGGAAATCTCTTTATGAGTAAAATCTTTGGCAAAATAAAGTATTAAGAGAATAAATTTAAGATACTTAACTTAAATTTATCTCAGTGAACGAAAGTGTTCGTATATGTGTTACAGAAACGTTCCATTGAACACTAAAGTTTTAAGGATCGTTCCCGACCACAAACTCTTTTAACGTTTATTATTTAGTTGCCTTATAGATATTAAATCCACATTTATATAACTTCATAGCTTTAACATGAGCTCTAAGAAATAAAATAAATAACCTAGATAACATGTGAACTCGTGTCTTCTTCTTGATCTTTATCTAGCAAACTCTTGCATAAAATTCCTGAAACACTAACACACAAGTTAAGTAGCATCACTTTATAATTAAATAAGTTTGTCATCTTCAAAACTCAATTGCTCAATAATTTCCCCCTTTTTGATGATGGCAAACTTGTGATGTATAATAGTGCTAAAATAGTATAACCAATTAAAATTAAGCACAAATAAAAGATTGTAGTGCTTTCTATTCATAGTGAATAGAGTGATCAATCAATTATTAATAAACGTTTGCAAGCATATATTACTGACATAATTATATGCATAAGAAAATAGTGAGTCAGAATCTACAAACGTTCCTAGCAGAATGGAATAACAGGAGCAATAATATAGGTACTGTAAAAAGACGTGATAAATACTTAAGCCTTTTTTTTTTTTTTGACAAAAAAAGAAAAAGAACAGTAAGCCATAACTAACACAATATTATTGCAATGGATGGAATTGATCAACTACAAAAGATTTAAGCCTTAGAGACAAATTAACTAGCATCACTACTCTTTCCCCTTTTGCCATCATTGAAAAGATCAACAATGTTCACATGAGGAGAAGGGATATTTAAGCAAATAACAACTTAACATCCTAGAAGATTTATAAAAACATAGAAATAAACAACTAAAGTAGCTCTAGCACCATGTAATGACACTATAACTACACCCATCCATCAAAAGACATAGACTCTAAACATCCAAATATGAAGTTGGATCAAAAGGAAGGTTAGCAAAAGGATTGGCAATCCGTTCAAGGTTGTTGATAATGTGGGTAGGAGTTTAATAGGAGTGTGCACAACGAGGTTTATGTAGAATCGCACCCCGAATCTGCTTGAGAACCGAAATAATGTAGCCAGAGTCACTTTTCAAATAATTCACATCGTCCTTAACAACTTTCAAGTCCTTTTTAATACCCAAAGATCACTGTTAATAATCATAAACCTATCTTCAACCGTAACAGGATCACCACTTTCACTGTCTGAGCTTGAATCATCTTCAGACACGTTGTCGGCTCTAGCAGGAACGTTCCCAGCCTGGTTAGAGGAACTTCCAGTAGATTTGCGAACCCAAGTCTTTGACACTTTATCATACATAAAAGTCATACAACCCAAAGTTGCTGAGGTTAATATATCAGCATCAGACTTCTCAGCACCATGTGGAAGAGGTACACAACAAGCTTGAAACACAAGAGTCAACCACATAGAATAAGGAAGGGCATGTGAATCGTGTTGGGCGACATAAAGCATGTGTTTTATCATAAGGGATGGAAGGTTGATGGGTAGTAGAGTAACTAGACACTCCATAAGGACAAGATCAAGAGATGTAGCAACATTGCGGGTTTTTCCTCGGGTAACAATGTTTTGACATACAAGGCGGTGTAGAATACGGTGAGGGACAGACAATTTGGAGATTGGCACTTGGTCATGTTTGTGGGCTTTGGGATTTCCTCCAGCAAAACGACGAAGGATTTGAGAAGGTGTAGTAAAAGGGACAAGAGGCCAAGCTTCCTTATTGTAATCATCATATCCGACACTAGGAACTCCCAAAATTTTTTCCAAAGTTTCAGAATTAAACATTATATTCTTTCCATTAACTATTGCTTGAACCACGTTACCATCAAATTCCAAAATACCAAAAAAAATGTTTAATTTCAGCAGGATAAACATACTCAGGAGTGCTAAACAACCTTCCCCACCCTTGCGCATCAATAAAAGTCCATAAGTCTTCAAAACCATTCTCAATTAACCATACCTTATTAATGACTTTCAAGGGAGGTTGGTTGCGGTGATTGAACTTGGCAGCAATATTGCTGAAAATATGAGTTGGAATAGGGTAACGATGTTGGACAGGCAGTGGAGGTTTGGAGTTACCATGGTTGTTGACAGGTTTTTTTTCCTTAACCTTAGATTTTCTGGCTTGATCAGTAATGGTTCGATTTTCCTGGGTGGGAGAAAGTTCCCCCTGAGATGAACCACCAGTAATAGAAATTGGAGAATTTTGTTGTCATTCAATAGCTTGTGCCTTCTTACGTTGAGCAGAACGGGTACGATTAAACATCGTGCACAGTTTTGTGAAGTGTAAGGAACGTTTCTAAATTATTGGGAACGTTTGAGAGAAGAAGAGAAAATAGTTCTCTTCGTCAGTTAAGCGTGAATATGGGTGAAGAAGAATAAAACTGGGTGGGGTTTCTTATATAGACACAAGGCATAGTACAATAAGGAAGGAGCAATGAGAGAATTAAGGAAAAGATAAAACTGTAGAATCTTGCCCTTCCTAAAACTCCAAAAGAGAGTAGTGTTAAAGGAAACAAACAAGACCTGCCTATTTCTTCTCCAATCAGTTGGATGACAATACAACACCTCCTAAAAACAATAGACTTCTAAAAGCACTGAACTACCTTATTCCCCACTCCACCCATGATGTAGACTATACGGTTCTGCACTTTAATTCCCTTTTTTTTTTTTTTTTTAAAATGAGGAAATAGTAAAGTAGTAAATAAATGCTCCCTAGACAACTAGCCTTGTGTACATATATGGGTAAAAAGAGGCTAAGATTTTAAGTGGAGCTTGGTAAGTGTTTAGGCTCAAAATTTCGAGAACTAATTTGGCTTATATCGTGGCAACAAATTATAATTAGTTCTCTATGAAAAGAATTTTTTCGGATTGCCCAAAGAAAAGAAACAATAGGATGTTGAGACATATGAACATTTGATTTTACGTATTGAAATAGTATCAAAACACATAGCGAGTCCGTTGAAGTTTAACGTTAAAACTAATACTAGTAATATCTAGGATCAAAAATTGTAATCGCAAAAAAATAAAGCTTCAACCAAAATGTAAAACAAAATTAACCATTAACTAAGCAATCATCGAAGCAAGCAATTAGTGATACACATTAATTTATTTTCATCATGCCCAAATCTAATCTAATTTTCTCAAATCTATCACGTTGCAAAGGTTTTGTGAAAATATCAGCTATCTGATCTTCAGTGTTAACAAATTCAAGTTTTATAAAACCTTTTTCCACATTGTCACGCAGAAAATGATGACGAATTTCAATATGTTTTGTCCTTGAATGACTGACATGATTTTTTGAAATACTAATAGCACTAGTATTGTCACAATAAATAGGCACACAACCACAATTAACACCAAAATCAAGTAACTGTTGCTTCAACCATAAAATTTGAGCACAACAAGCAGCAGCTGCAACATATTCTGCTTCGACAGTAGATAGAGCAACAAAATTTTGCTTTTTAGAAGTCCAAGAAATTAAGCATGATCCTAAAAATTGAGCTATACCTGAAGTACTTTTACGGTCTATTAGGAATCCAGCATAATCAGAATCGGAATATCCATTTAAGTTAAAACTATCACACTTGGGATAAAAAAGACATAAATCAATAGTGCCTTTCAAGTATCTAAGAATTCGCTTCATTGCGACTAAGTGAGATTCTCTAGGACTAGATTGAAAGCGAGCACATAGACAAACACCATAAACAATATCATGTCGACTAGCAGTTAAATATAATAGTGATCCGATCATACTTCTATATTCTTTTTCATCCACAAGTGTACCTTTTTCATCCAAGTCTAACTTTTGTGAAGTTGGAGTCGGCGTGTTGTAGGGCTTGGCGTCTTCCATTTCGTATTTCTTTAGCAACTCTTTCACATATTTATGTTGATGAATTTGTATGCCATCTTTTCTTTGATTTACTTGTAGTCCAATGAAGAATTTTAATTCTCCGATCATACTCATCTCAAATTCTCGCTGCATTATGTCAGAAAAGCTAATGCACATTGCATCATTAGTCGAGCCAAAAATAATATCATCAACGTATACTTGAACAACTAAAATATCATGATTTTCAAATTTCAAAAATAAAGTTTTATCAATCACGCCCCTTTTAAAACCTTTTTCCACCAAAAAATTTGAAAGTCTCTCATACCACGATCTAGGAGCTTGTTTAAGTCCATAGAGAGCTTTATCTAATTTATAGACGTGATTGGAAAGTTCTTTATCTTCGAAACCAGGTGGTTGCTCCACAAAAACTTCCTCTTTTAAATAGCAATTTAAAAACGCACTTTTAATATCCATTTGAAATAATTTAAAGTTTTTGTGAGCAACAAAAGCAATTAAAGTTCTAATTGCTTCCAATCGAACTACTAGGGCAAAGGTTTCATCATAATCTATGCCCTCTTGCTGATTATAACCTTTGACCACCAACCTGGCTTTATTTCTTATAATATTACCCTCATCGTCCAACTTGTTCCTATAAACCCACTTTGTACCGATCACTGTGTGATTTTTTGATCTGGGTTCTAGGGGCCATACCTTATTTCTCTTGAATTGATTTAGTTCTTCCTGCATAGCTAAGATCCAATCAGAATCATTCAAAGCACATTTATAATCTTTAGGTTCTATATCAGATAAGAATGCATTGAAAGAAATAAAATTACGAGTGGAGGATCGAGTCTGCACTCCCTTTGTTGGATCAGTAATGATCTGAATATTTAGGGGGTGAGAACTTTGGTACTTATAAGGTTTTGGATCCAAGAATGTTGGTTGGTTTTGAGGAGCTTGTGATTCATCGCAGTGTCTCTCGCTACTGTCGTTACTGTCTACATTGGGAACGTTGTCTGTTGGTTCGACAACGTTGTGTTGTTGTTCAGTTGCTCCTTGTACAGTGACGTCTGGAATTTCTTCAGTTGATTGAGCACGAATTAATTCAATTTCAAAATCAATATCTGAATCCTGCACATTCTCATTGGGCACGTGAAATTCATCAAATATTACATGAATGCTTTCCTCTATGCACATAGTACGCTTATTATAAACTTTATACGCTCGAATATGAGAGGAATAACCTAATAAAACTGCTTCATCGCTTCGAGCATCAAATTTGCCCAAAGAATTTTTCCCATTGTTATGTACGAAGCATTTAGCACCAAAAGTGCTAAAATAAACAATGTTCAGCTTTTTGCCTTTCAATAATTCATATGGAGTTTTATGCAAAAGAGGTCTAACCATGGATCTATTAATTATATAGCAAGCAGTATTAACGGCCTCGGCCCAAAAAGATCTAAGAAGATCACTAGAAATAAGCATGGTTCTAGCCATATCTTCTAAAGTTCTATTTTTACGCTCAACAACCCCATTTTGTTGAGGTGTTCTAGGGACCGAAAAATCATGCACAATGCCATGTTCATTACAATAATTAATAAATTGTGAGTTGTCAAATTCCGTACCATGGTCGGATCTAATAGCAAGCAATTGATGATTAAGTTGTTTTTGTTTGCGATTAATGAAAGACAAGAAAGAATCAAATACATCTTCTTTGAAAGATAGAAATAAAGTCCAAGTAAATCTTGAATAGTCATCCACTATAACAAAGACATATTTGCTTCCTCCTCTACTTATAATACGCATAGGGCCATAGAGATCAATATGAATAAATTCGAGCGGTTTAGAGGTACTTACCAATTTCTTTGACTTGAACGATGAACGAACCTGTTTTCCTTTGGCACACGCATCACATACTCCATTAAAAGTAAACTTGCAGTCAGGTAGACCAATGACTAAATTTTTTGTACGAAGTTTGTTTAACAAAGTAAGACTAGCATGACCCAAGCATTTGTGCCACAAAAGTGGATCATCATCCATAACATTCATGCACGAAAAATTATTTTCAGCAATATTATCTAAATCAACTTGATAAATATTATTAACTCTTTTTCCTCTAAATAAAGATTTATTTGCACTAGCATTAAAAACATGGCAATCACTAGCGGAAAATAATATATTATTCCCCCTGTCACAAAGCTGGGAAATACTAAGCAGATTATATTTTAGATCTTTAACCAAAAAAACATTATCAATAGCATGAGCAAGTGACTTTCCTATCTTACCTACGTCGACTATTTGTCCACGTTTATCATCTCCAAAAGTCACTGCACCACCTTTGAAAGCTCGAAGTGAGAGGAAATTTTGTATGCCACCTGTCTTATGTCGTGAACAACCACTATCTAGATACCATTGATTATTCCCCCTCACTTTGACCTGCAAAATTAATTAGTTTTAATTTTAGGAACCCAAATCTGTTTGGGTCCTTTGGCGTTAGTAACAGTATGCAGAGAATCCTTTCTAACCCATATTTGTTTAAGTACAATGTTATTCTTATCATGAGATAATTTTCGAGAAGGACATTCATAAGTAAAGTGACCAATGAAATCACAATGCATACAAATACGATGTTCTGGCACATCAATATATTTATTATATTTTTTCTTTGAGTTAGCTTTTGGTATGGTTCTAGTTCCTTGATTAGGAATGGTGTTGACATGTTTCTTGTACATCTCATAAGCCTTTTGTCTAATATACCATAAATTTTCTTTATGTGTGGTACTGGTTGTTAATTTGTCAACATTGGTCAGTTTCTGTTTAAGCGTTTTATTTTCTTTCTCTAGTTGATCCAAACGTTCTTGTAAATTTTGAGAACGTTCCTTATGACTACTAGAGTTTTAGTCTCTATAACGAACCTTAGTTTGTATCTAATTTTCTATAGTTCTACAGAACGTTCCTTCAAGGTTTCCTCCAACATTTCCTTCTCTTTAACTAGTTTTTCGTTTAAACGTTGTTTATTAGCTAGATCAGTCGTGCTCCTCTTTAACTGATTTTCCAAAGTTGCAACCTTACCTTTTAGCGAAGAATTTATTTTGCAGAGAGAGTTATTCATACTTGATAAATTATCCAGAGTATGTTCCAAAACTCTATTATCTTCCTCCAGACTTTTATTTAGCATGGTCAAGGATTCATTACTCTTTTCTATGTCACAAATTTTAACAATAGACATCTTTTCTAATTTTTCAAGAGTATTAATCCTATCTTTTAGGTCATTGATTTCATTCATCAAAATGGAATTATTGTTTTCGGCCTCTTATTTGATTTTATCAAAAGTCTCTTTAGAATTATTAATAACTACTTTCATAGAACTCATCAATTTTTCTTTACAAAAGGAAGATAATTTAGATTTCAATTCATTCATAGATACCTCAAGATCTTCTTCTTCATCAGTAGGGTCATCTATTTTTGCCATAAGAGCAACGTTGGCTTGTATAGGATTTTCATCGTCTTCCAGATCTTCTTCTTCTTCTTCTTCTTCTTCTTCTCCCCATGTAGCAGCCATCACCTTCTCAAGTTCTTTATCTACAGCATTAGACAAGTTTGCTCTTTTGTCCCTTTTCTTCTCCATGTCCCACATTGGACATTGGTTTATAACGTGTCCAGATTTCCTGCATTTATGGCAAAGTCCATCATTAGTATTCTGCCTGTTATTACTAGTAGAGTAGTTCTTATTTTTGTGAAATGGTTTCTTAGATTTGAATTTTTTTAACAAACTTAGAAAACTTTTTAACAATAAAAACAATATCATCTTCATCAAGTTCTCCAACTTGCTCATCATCGTCCCTGGCCTTCAGTGCAAGTCCTCTGTCTTTGTTTGATGATTCTGGAGCTCGGGATTCAAGCGTCATCTCATGAGTTAACAGAGATCCTATGAGTTGGTCCAATTGTAGTTTAGTGAGATTCCTAACTTCTTGAATCGCCGTAACATTAGGCATCCATTGATCGTTATTTGGCAGACTCCTCAGAATTTTCCTAACCTGATCCTACACTTCATATTCTCTACTAAGGGACTTTAGTTCATTTATAATAATGGTAAAACGAGTAAGCATATTTTTAATCGATTCTTTTTTCTTCATTTCAAACGATTCATATTGTTGAACTAGTAAATCGATTTTAGACATTTTTACTTCGTTGGAACCTTCATGAGCAATTTGTAAAGTGTCCTATATTTCTTTAGCACTAGAACAAGCAGATATCCTACTAAATTCATCGGGATCTAAAGCACAGTGTAACAATTTCATAGCTTTAGCATTTTTTTCAATTTTTCTGAAATCTGTTTCAGTCCATTTGTCCTCTTCTACTTCTTTACCTGCCGTATCAACAATTTTAAAAGGTCCATTTTTAACAACTTGCCATACTTGATAGTCTTCTGACTTAATATAAATTTGCATACGATTTTTTCATCCAGAGTAGTGGTGCCCGTCGAAGTATGGAGGTCTCACAGCAGATAGACTCTCTCTAATACCATTTGATGTGTTTGAGATCGACATTCTCTTCAAGCGTGAACATGTATCTAAGAGAAAACGAGGCTCTGATACCAATTGTTAGTAGCACAAGGTACACAAGAGGGGGAGAGTGTGAATTGTGTTACCCCACATTTGTAGAATTAAAACAAGTAAAAAGAACTAGAATTAAAGTACTCACGAATTACGTGGAAAACCCTTTGTAACTCACAAAGGATGAAAAACCACGGCCCGAAGGACTTTAAAGACTACTTCTTTTATTAAGAGAATAATACAAATAGATCAAGTTTACTCTAACTCAATCTCGCACTCGAACACTCGTTCAAGCCTAACGCACTTAGGCACTCACCTAAGCCTAACAACTAGCTCTAGTTGTAATAGATAACATATGATTGTTTACCTTGATGAACTTCAATAAGTGAATAAGGTACAATTGAGATCTTATAGCTAATGCAGTAATAACGTGTGGAGAATAAATCTATTAGGCAACGTTCTTTGTTGTGAGGCAACGTTTATCAGTTTGACTATCTAAAGAATATGTTACGTTCAATTGATCAGAGAGAGGCGTGAGTGAAAACTGATTGTTGAACTCCTTATATACGTGAGAGGCAATAGGATAGAAAATGATTAGTAACCCTAACCCTAACCCTAACCCTACTTAGGAATAGAAAATTATTTTCTTTACTTGCACAATAAGATTTTCACAAAGGAGAATAAATATCTTTATCAGATAAAGCATATATAACGAAATCAGTTTTAATGAAGAAAATAAAATAAAATATCTTTAAGGATAATAGTTTCTTATTAGTTAAAACCATATAGCCAAAATAAAGAGAATAAATAGATTTTAAGGAAATCTCTTCATGAATAAAATATTTGGCAAAACAAAATATTAGGAGAATAAATTTAAGATACTTAACTTAAATTTATCTCAGTGAACGAACATGTTCATATATGTGTTACAGAAACGTTTCATTGAACACTAAAGTTTCAAGGATTGTTCCCGACCACAAACTCTTTTAACGTTTATTATTTAGTTGCCATATAGATATAAATTTCACATTTATATAACTTCATAGCTTTAACATGAGCTCTAAGAAATAAAATAAAAACCTAGAGAACATGTGAACTTGTGTCTTCTTCTTGATCTTTATCTAGCAAACTCTTGCATAAATAAATTCTCGAAACACTAACACACAAGTTAAGTAGCATCACTTTATAATTAAAGAAGTTTGTAATCTTCAAAACTCAATTGCTCAACAACGTTGATCATGAATCAGCGTAAGTGCATTCTATGTCCAATGAGGGTTAATACATTGAGGGTGGTTGTGCATGGACTTTATTTTTTTATTGTTAAAATGCAATTTATATAAAATACTTTATTCAACATTGATAGTCTGCAAAACAATATTTCAAATTTTGCCATTATTTCATAAGAAAGTAGAAAGTGACCTCATTTCACCAAAAGTTTCGAAATGACGGTTATAAACAAGTTTTTGTGTTTATTAGTTGTTTGAAGCCAAAAGGCCAGGTTTTGAAATGGTTATTGAGAGTGGTATTTTTTGAGTAGCTTAGAGTTTAAGTAAAAATTTAAAATGTCATCCCCTAAGGTTAAAGAAAATAAAAACGTAAGGTAGAAAATTTACCGATTTTAACTATTTACACTGACATTCGTTAAAGAAAAAGTCTTGTTTGAAACCAACTCACGGAAAAATGATGTCACTATTCAGAAATGCGGAGGCCACTTAGTCATGACCTTTGTTCCAATAAAAAGTCCCATCGAGTTACCAAAATTACGATAAAAAACATTTTAAACAAGTTTTTGTGCTCGTAAAAAGTGTAACAATGAAATACAAAAGAAAAATAAAATAATTTTAATCTAATTATTAATCCATGAGGTTATATAGTATGTGAATTTAAACTATGTCACCAAGTAAAGTAATGTTTCTACTCTTATCCATGATAAAATGGACAATTAAAAGAAAAAAAAAATCTAAACTCGTTTTTGGTTAGAAAAAAAGAGCTAAATTTCACATCATATGTGAATTCAATCTATGTCACAAATCAAATGACTAAGAATCTGTACGTGATGTTCTCCCAAAAAAAAAAGAAAAAAGAATTTGTACATGAGTGGTTAAATGTTCATTAATAATAATACTGAAACCAAGTAGTTTTATAACTTTAACAGTAGTATAATCTAGAGTTTACATTTCAAAAAGTAAATGCGAAATTAAGTTTCTCTATGTTTTGTTGGTTTTCTAGAATCAATTGTTCTATAAATAGAGGAAAAAGAAATGTTTAGTTGCAACACTACTTCTCTCCCTTTCTTATTTCTTATTGTTGGCAAAGTTGGCTGATATCAAAGGAAGAGTACAAATATTTGTATCTGCATTATGGAGTTACACAACTTTTTGGTCATGAACTTATACATTACGTTACTTGTTGCCTTACTATGCACCTTTGGAATTGCGAGGCCGAATATTGTCATTCAATCGGCAAATGCACCAAGTCCTAATTTTGGATCCGGTAATCCTTTGTTACAAGATTGCGGAAAGAAGATGGGTGTTCCTTCAAAGGAAGCACTATACAACTACATATTCTTGGACGGAACAAAGTGTGTCAAAAGAATCTTGCGACGAATTGATAAAGATGGGGAGACACTGTCATGATCTTGTGTCAATTGTGACTCTTAGAACTTTTGATTTTAAAGACGAAGATCAAGTAAAGAAATTACCAACGATATTGGAAAAATTTGATGGCGTTTGGGACCTTTGCCAGACGAAGGGTCAAATTCCTTAAAATGACTTTCTTGGCAAAAATACTAATGTATGAATTCAAGCATGATCAATAAAAACATTATGTTACAACTATAAATACTTTCTATGCAATCTGATCTTTGCACTTCTTTTGTAGAATGTGCTTATATAAATCGTTTTTTTGGAGGACAGTATAGCTTGGATATTTCAACCTTTCACCTTGACCTTGATAAAGTTGATCCAAATCTATAAGAAAATTTGCAAATTAGTTTTAATTAAACCTTAAAAAAAGTCAAATATTAATTAGTTGATACATAATCAAATTAGCCTGAATTTGGAATCAAAAGAAATCGAATTGATGTGGCACTAAATGTCCATGTTAAAAGGGTACATGGGTTAACTAAAAGTGTAAAACCGAGTGGATAACATTGGTCATGAATCAGCGTAAGTGTATTCTATGTCCAATGAGGGTTAATACATTGAGGGTGGTTGTGCATGGACTTTATTTTTTAATTGTTAAAATGTAATTTAAATAAACCGCTTTATTTAACATTGATATTCTGCAAAACAATATTTCAAATTTTGCCATTATTTCATAAGAAAGTAGAAAGTGACCTTCATTTCACCAAAAGTTTCGAAATACCATTATAAACAAGTTTTTGTGTTTAATAGTTGTTTGATGCCAAAAAGCCAGGTTTTGAAATGGTTATTAAGAGTGGTATTTTTTGAGTAGCTTAGAGTTTAATTAAAAATTTAAAATGTCATCCCCTAAGGTTAAAGAAAATAAAAACGTAAGGTAGAAAATTTACCCATTTTAATTATTTACACTGAC
This sequence comes from Tetragonia tetragonoides, assembly GCA_038025085.1. NCBI lineage: Eukaryota > Viridiplantae > Streptophyta > Magnoliopsida > Caryophyllales > Aizoaceae > Tetragonia > Tetragonia tetragonoides. The sequence continues at coordinate 4,178,719 of CM076147.1, forward strand.
ATTCGTTAAAGAAAAAGTCTTGTTTGAAACCAACTCATGAAAAAATAATGTCGCTATTTAGAAATGTGGAGGCCACTTAGTCATGACCTTTGTTCCACTAAAAAGTCCACTCGACTTACCAAAATTACGATAAAAAACGTCTTAAACCACTTTTTGTTCTCGTAAAAAGTGTAACAATGAAATACAAAAGAAAAATAAAATAATGTTTATCTAATTATTAATCCATGAGGTTATATAGTATGTGAATTTAAACTATGTCACCAAGGAAAATAATGTTTCTACTCTTATCCATGATAAAATGGACAATTAAAGAAAAAAAAAATCTAAACTTTTTTTTGGTTAGAAAAAATGTGCTAAACTTCACATCATATGTGAATTTAATCTATGTCACAAATGAAATGGCTAAGAATCTGTACGTGATGTTCTCCCAAAAAAAAGAAAAAAGAATTTGTACATGAGTGGTTAAATGTTCATTAATAATAATACTGAAACCAAGTAGTTTTAAAACTTGAACAGTAGTATAACCTGACGTTTACATTTCAAAAAGTAAATGCGAAATTAAGTTTCTCTATGTTTTGTCGGTTTTCTAGAATCATTTGTTTTATAAATAGAGGAAATAGAAATGTTTAGTTGCAACACTACTTCTCTCCCTTTCTCATTTCTTATTATTGACTAAGTTGGCTGATATCAAAGGAAGAGTACAAATATTTGTATCTGCATTACAGAGTTACACAACTTTTTGGTTATGAACTTAACATTACTTTACTCGTTGTCTTACTAAGCACCTTTGGAATTGTGAGGCCGAATATTGTCATTCAATCGGCAAATGCACCAAGTCCTAATTTTGGATCTGGTAATCATTTGTTACAAGATTGCGGAAAGAAGATGAGTGTTCCTTCAAAGGAAGCACTATACAACTACATATTCTTGGACGGAACATGTGTGTCAAAAGAATCTTGCGACGAATTGATAAAGATTGAGAGATACTGTCATGATCTCGTGTCAATTGTGACTCTTAGAACTTTTGATTTTAAAGACGAAGATCAAGTAAAGAAATTACCAACGATATTGGGAAAATTTGATGGCGTTTGGGACCTTTGCCAGACGAAGGATCAAATTCCTTAATATGACTTTCTTGGTAAAAATATTAATGTATGAATTCAAGCATGATCAATAAAACATTATGTTACAACTATAAATACTTTCTATGCAATCTGATCTTTGCACTTGTTTTGAAGAATGTGCTTATATAATTTGTTTTTTTGGAGGACAGTATAGCTCGAATATTTCAGCCTTTCACTTTGACCTTGATAAAGTTGATCCAAATCTATAAGAAAATTTGCAAATTAGTTTTAATTAAACCTTAAAAAAAGTCAAATATTAATTAGTTGATACATAATCTAACTAGCCTGAATTTGGAATCAAAAGAAATCGAATTGATGTGGCACTAAATGTCCATATTAAAAGGGTACATGGGTTAACTAAAAGTGTAAAATCGAGTGGATAACATTGGTCATGAATCAGCGTAAGTGCATTCTATGTCCAATGGTTGTGCATGGACTTTATTTTTTTTTTATTGTTAAAATGCAATTTAAATAAACCGCTTTATTCAACATTGATAGTCTGCAAAACAATATTTCAAATTTTGCCATTATTTCATAAGAAAGTAGAAAGTGACCTTCATTTCACCAAAAGCTTCGAAATGACCGTTATAAACAAGTTTTTGTGTTTATTAGTTGTTTGATGCCAAAAGGCCAGGTTTTGAAATGGTTATTGAGAGTTGTATTTTTTGAGTAGCTTAGAGTTTAATTAAAAATTTAAATTGTCATCCCCTAAGGTTAAAGAAAATAAAAAAGTAAGGTAGAAAATTTACCATTTTAACTATTTACACTGACATTCGTTAAAGAAAAAGTCTTGTTTGAAACCAACTCACGGAAAAATGATGTCGTTATTTAGAAATGTGGAGGCCGGCCATTTATTCATGACCTTTGTTCCACTAAAAAGTCCCCTCGACTTACCAAAATTACGATAAAAAATATTTTAAACATGTTTTTGTACTCGTAAAAAGTGTAACAATGAAATACAAAAGAAAAATAAAATAATTTTTATCTAATTATTAATCCATGAGGTTATATAGTATGTGAATTTAAACTATGTCACCAAGTAAAGTAATGTTTCTACTCTTATCCATGATAAAATGGACAATTAAACCTTAACAAAAGTCAAATATTAATTAGTTGATACATAATCTAATTAGCCTGAATTTGGAATCAAAAGAAATCGAATTGATGTGACACTAAATGTCCATGTTAAAAGGGTACATGGGTTAACTAAAAGTGTAAAACCGAGTGGATAACGTGGGTCATGAATTAGCGTAAGTGCATTCTATGTCCAATGAGAGTTAATATATTGAGGGTGGTTGTGCGTGGACTTTATTTTTTTATTGCTAAAATGCAATTTATATAAACCGCTTTATTCAACATTGATAGTCAGCAAAACCATACTTCAAATTTTGCCCTTATTTCAAATATGCTTTTGTAAATCAGAAAGCTCTATACAACAAGCGGGTGAGTTGGTTAAAGCTCTGAGAGCGAAAGGTTCGTCAACCTCTCGATCTTAATCCTCCATGCTAGGACCTCATGGGAGACCCACAAAGAACAAGAAACCTGAGACAGCTTCCACTTCGGATTCTGCATCCATGGATAGTGATATTGTAGAGAATGGTCGAAAATCGGGGAAGAATTCTCGTACCTAGCAAGAGGGTACAAAATCGCCATCAGCGATTCAACTCGGAGATTTCATCAATCCCGCCATTGATGGACCTGCAAGTGCTCGCGAGAAGTCTGCTACTCGTAAGGAAGGTAATCCGGGCAATCTAGATCCTATGGAAGCTAATTCAGGTACAATTCTACCAGATTTTCATAACTTTTTTGAGAATCTAGGGTTTGTTGAAGATGTAAATCTTGTTCTGCCTATTGCACCTGACATTGAAACTGGTAATGAAGTACCTGCTAATGGGGTAAATTTGGGGAAACAAGGAAATGGTTGGAAAGATATAATTGAATTTACAGCTAAATCCAAAGGGATGCCATTACAGTTCATTAGCTTTAACTCTGATGTTGTTGAAATTCTTAAAGAAGATATAGAGGAAGAACTTGAATATTGGGAGAATACATTGGTTGGGTGTGTAGTAGGGGCACAATGTGATACCCCAATATTTTCTATAATTATAATATCGATTTATAATTCATTTATAAATAGTTTCGGAGATTTAAATCGTATATTTATTTCACGATTCGATTTACTCAAATTAAGCCATAATAATATTAATTATTATTATGAAAATTTCGGGATTCATAATTATCAAATTGAGGGATTTAGTTAAAATGGTTTTGTATATGAATAAGGCTTATTCATATTGTTTTAATTGGTTTTAATTAGCATTTAATTAGTTTTAATTATTTTTAATTAGCAATTAAATCAGAAAATAATCCTCATTCTAGTAGAGTTTGACTTTCTTTGACCAAACACCTATATAAGCTAAGAGATGGGCCAGTTGATCAGTTGCAAAAACTGAGCCAAAAACCCCAATTCTCTCTCTCTCCTCCCTCACGATTTCTCTCTCTCTTCACCGCACACCTTCTCTCTCTCCCTCTCCCTGCTGTCGCCGGCCACCAGGCCAGCGACCGGCCTCCTCTTCCCGCCGGTAATCCTCTCTCTCTCTCTCTCTCTCTCTCTCTCTCTCTCTCTCTCTCTCATGCTATGTTTTTCCCCCTCCCCTGTTTTGCTGAGCCGCAACTGTCGCGCCGCAGCCGCGCCACCAGGCCGCGCCGAGGTGGTCGCCGGCGAGTGGCCGACACGACTGGGCCCCGCCCGTCGCTCCTCCCCCTCTCAGTTTCTCTCTCTCTCCCTCGCGAACTCTCTCTCTCTCTCTCTCTCTCTCGCAATCTCTCTCCTCCGTCGCCGGTGCTCCGGCGAGCCACGGTCGACCATGGTGGTCGGTGGTCGGTGGGTGGTGGTCTTGATGATAGGCTAGGTAGTGGGTCCCCATGCTTGGTGTATCACGGCCTAGACTCGAAAAAAACCGATTAGGGTTTTGTTTAATAATTTCGTTTTAATTAATTTCGTATTTTCAGTATTTTTCAATAATTATTTTTATTTTTCTGTACTTGTTCGGAGTCTGAATCCGGATTTTCAAAAACCTAGATTGGTTGGAATAAATCAAGGAATTTAATAAAAATATTATTTTACAGTTTCAGTACATTTTGGATTTTCGTATTTAGTAATTATATCTCGATAATTGTTTTTAATTAGGACCAAATGGACAAGCGTGATCGGGTTGTGATTAGCCAAGTTACCTACTGCTTAGTGAGCGTTTGTTAGGTAAGAGATTGTGCCTACCTCTTTCCAAAGCCCCATCAAAACTATTTTGATGTGTTATGTGCTAATTGATTATTATTGTGAATTTAATATGCGAAGCATGATTATATTATATCGTCGTTAATTATGAGAATTTGAAATATATTCTTCGCTGTAAATATAATTTATATTGAGTATGATATTAGTTCATATGCTAATTAATGTTTAATTATGGCGATGTTGAATTTCTAATATTATTATGATATAATAATATGTGCTATTTGGAATGGGATATTATTGAGTGCTAATGAGCACCTACTATTATATTGGATGGTTTATTTGTGAAAGTGTAATTTTTGGATATCATGATTTACTGCCGAAGTGCTGCCGAAATTTCGTTAGACTTATATGAGCGTGACTAATGTTAATATGCCCTTATGTCGTAATCGTCGTTATTATTATTCATTATCATGAGCATGAAATGAAGTATTATGTCGTGGTCTCGTTGTACCACTAGGTCAATCAATGCAAGTATGTGAATTGAATTAAATGAGAATAAGACTCCTAATGGATCCCTAGGAGTAGTCGAGCTATCGAGACTTATCTAATTGATATAGTCTAGGGATGCGTGATTCCCAAGTTACTTTTATGGACACCTCGTAGTGTGTTCGGGATGGATCATTCCCCATTGTTTAATTCTCTACATATCGATTATTATGTTAGAGGTAGTGTGAGTATACACTAGTGTAAGTCCATGGCATGTCTATATTTATCTATGAACAGTATGGGTAATCGCTGTTCTATTCGCTCTCTTATCTCTCCAATCAAGATGGTTTATCCATTTGTGTTCGAATGATCACTAAAGCAAGAATTGCATGTAATTGAATATCGAGTATGCGTGTGCTTGATTGTATGACTACTTGTGCTTGCAAATGAATTTCAATGATTCTTTTAAAACCCAGGTAAGGTTTGCGAAAGTGTTTTTACTGGGTATGGACGACGTTTTTTCAGTTTATCCGATTTTTGTTTTCTTTTGTTTCTTCTCTTTTTCTTCTGTACCTTGTTTCCGTCACGAAAACCAAAGTGCAGGTGTAGCTTAGTGAGGACGGTTTGCTAGAAGGTTGAAAGTGGGCTGTTTGTTTAGAATTATGGATTTATTGGTTACCTTGGATTATTTGGGATTTTGGTTTGTGCCCTTGAAGGCAAAGTTGTAATAAAACTATAATGGACTTAAGACCGCTGGATAGACAACTCTGATATTTATGTTTAATTTGTTTAGATGCTTCCTTTTGATACCTAGTTTTCCTTTCCGCTTAGCATTTACTCCTTAGCGATAAATGTTGAAGTAGCACTCCCCTGGGTCCATGACGGTTCGACGGTGTCAAGTCGTGGACAGCGACGTCGATAGTTCCCTAGAAATCGTTGCGAATTCGGGGGTGTTACAAATGGTATCAGAGCCCTAGGTTTAAAAAGGTTGCATAGGTTTAATAAATAAATTAATAAAGATTAGTTTCATTTTTGGGGAAAATAAAATGTAATTAAAGCCGTTGAGCGTAGTAGTCCTAGAAGTTAGGAATTACTTGAAATCACCTTAATTGTGAGTTAAATGTTCTTATTGTTTGATTGCCCTTTTGTAGATGACAATTACTCGATTGACCGCGATGAAATCGACTAGAGGTAGAAAAACGCGAGCGATGATCGTTGCACCCGAGAACGAGGTGGAATACGTAGACATTTCCGATAGCGAGCCAACGCATGACGAGGCCGTACCCGAGCCCGAGGCGCACGGCAATGGCGCGCACGAGCTCAATGTGGATCAACTTGCGCATGATGCTCACGATGATGACGTACCGCTTGAGCCTAACCATGACTTGGAAGCTAACGAGGATCCTGATTCTAAAGAGGAACCTACCGAGTCCGAACCTGAGGCTGATGATGCTTCTGTTGACGAGCCAAGAGTTGAACCTAACTCTGTGGATCTAGAGATGCGATTTGAGTATGGAGCTGGTGTCCCTGATTCACCTAGCATGCCAGACTTAGAGGATATTGGTGATGCAAGCGGCAACAACTCTGTACCTCCTTCGCCTACTGCTGATGTGTCTCCTCCTGTGGAGCCTTTCTTTGCCACTGATGCCAAGCTAGATGACATCCGTGCCTACATCGATCGCGCATTCACTACGATCGAGCGTTATGAATATGAGAACCGTACGAGGATACACCAAGGTTTCTGGGTAGAACTCTTACTAGTTGGCTTACCCAACCTTCCTCCTTGAAGAGGTCTCAAGGAGAAGTATGACGATGTGGTACTGAAGAGCGGCTACATCAACGACGAGAAATATGGCAAAGGAAACTGTTGGGCGCTGACTTTTCAAGGTGTTGGCAATGAGCTATGTTTGTCGGAGTTCGAGTGGAAGGTAAATCACGTTCTAGTGCCTGCTCCAAAGGACATCTGTGAAAGCTGTTGGTCTAAGAAGCGCAAACTCGTGGATAACTTTAGAAGACGCTTCATGCCTCAGAAGTTTAGAGGTGATGAACATCCTTACACTCCATGTAGGGAAGTGAAGCCAAGGAGGGATGATGATGATGATACGCCTCCCGGATCGAAGCAAAACCCAGTTGCTGTTTAGTTATTTTATTGGTTAGAGTTAGTCATTTTGATTAGAAACATTATTCCACTTTTGTGATGGCCCTGCGTGGTCAAGTTTGATGATGGTGTGTGGTTGCCTAAGCAACAAATATTTTTGACTCTTAATTATTTTGCAATTTATCTTATTGCAAAACTGTTTCATTTGATTATATGAAAGTCGTTATATCATTGTGTGTCACATATTTGCATGATTGACCAAAAGCATGAATGCTATCTCTTATCGTCGTGACATGATGGGAAATCCATGTCGAAATTATGGCAAATTTTTTTGTTGAGCATTATCAACTCTCTTGTGAGCCAAGTGCTAAAGCATATCAATATGATTAAGTGTGATTATCTATTGCCCTACTAAAATAGTATGGAGCCTCTTTATGTGCATTATCAACATCTTTGACTATTCATGTGAAACCGACATGTCTAAAGTGTATTGTATGCCTATCTAACTATTACGCATGAGAACTGAGAACAATAAAGCAAGTATGTTGCTTAGACCTACGTTGTAAGGTCGATCATCGAAACTTATATGCTATATGCTAAATGTCAAGAGAAAGGTTTCAATTACAACCTACTTCTCTCAATTAGACCTTAATGGGTCGAGATGTGCAAATTGTGTGAATGGTGTTCATACCATTACTGTTATATTCTCAGATTCGCGAAAATGTCAACCAACGCCGATAGAATCTCTAGACTCAAGGATGGTCTGACCGATGTGGTCGAGATTATGGCACGACAAATGGCACGCCAAGAAGAGATGGAAATCGCACAAGCCTCTGCAGCGCGTAGTTTCCGAGATTTTGACGCTCTTAAACCTCCTACGTTCGAAGGTGGTGTCGATCCAACAAAGCTGGAGACTTGGATCATCGAGTTCGAGAAGTTGTTTCTGGCTACAAATCGGACTAACAACATGAAAGTTAGCTCCGCGACGTACTATCTGAAAGGCGAAGCTAACAAGTGGTGGAACAATGTGCGAACTGATTTACTTGCAACGCCGAACTTTAATTGGGATCGTTCTAAGGTAGCCATTCGTGCTAGATTTTATCCTAGTGCTCTACGACGCTTGAAGCAGCGTGAGTTTGAAGGGTTAAGCCAAGACAAGCTGTCTGTGGTCGAGTATGCTGCCAAGTTCAACGAGCTTGCTATTTTTGCTCCTAATCTGCTGACAACTGAAGCTGAGCGAATCGAAAGGTTCGAGGACGGACTGAAATGGGATATTCAATGTTTTGTCGCTGGACAATCTATCACTTTTCAGGAATCTTATAACAAGGCCCTGAACCAGGAGAGGATTGTTGGACGTCGTGACACGCATTTGGGAAAGAACAAGCGCGACGAAGGCAATCCATCACAATGTACCTTATCACATATGACTGTTCGAACAACACTGCTTGAAGAGATCAAAGATAAACAAAGGGGTGATGAGGATCTTCAGCGATTTCTATACCACAAAGACGAGGGTAGGTCCGAGGACTTCACTTTGGGCCAAGATGGAATTATGAGATTTCGAGAACGTGTTTGCGTACCCAATGACCCAGATATCAAAAGTCAGATTCTAGGTGAAGCTCATAATACACCGTATTCTGTACATCCTGGTGGAGATAAGCTTTACAAAGATCTTCGCCAAGTGTTCTGGTGGAAAGGCATGAAACAAGATGTCGCTGAGTTCATAGTGAAGTGTTTGACATGTCAGAAAGTCAAGATCGAGCACAAGAGACCGGGTGGAATGGTACAATCACTGGAAGTTCCGACTTGGAAATGGAATTCGATTTCTATGGATTTTGTCATGGGTTTACCTTTGACACAAAAGAAGAACAACGCCATTTGGGTGGTTGTAGATCGTTTGACGAAGGTCGCACGATTCATCCCTATACACGACACGTGGGAAATGGAGAAACTGGCTGACGCGTACGTCAAGGAAGTCATGTGATTTCATGGTGTACCTAAAGATATTGTTTCTGATAGAGACTCGAGATTTCCCTCTAACTTTTGGCAGAAATTACAAGAAGCTTTCGGAAGCAAATTGAAGTTTAGTACCGCTTTTCATCATGCAACAGATGGCTAGACGGAAAGGACAATCCAGACTCTAGAGGATATGCTTCGAGCGTGTGCCCTCGAATACCAAGGTTCGTGGGATAAACACATTTCGTTGATCGAATTTTCTTACAACAATAGCTATCATTCAAGCATTGATCGAGCGCCATATGAAGCCTTGTATGGTAGGAAGTGTAGATCGCCTGTATGTTGGAACGACATTAGTGAGACTGCAGTTTTGGGTCCTGATATGATCCAGCAGACTGTCGACATTGTGAAGGTGATTCAGACGAAGATGCGAAGTGCACAAGATCGCCAGAAATCATATGCAGATAGAGGTCGTAGACCTGAAGAATTTGAGGTGGGAAGCAAGGTACTTTTGCGAGTATCTCCTACCAAGGGTGTTATGCGTTTTGGTCGTAAGGGAAAATTAAGTCCTCGTTACATTGGACCTTACGAGATCCTAGAGAGGATTGGTGAAGTTGCTTATCGTCTAGCTTTACCTGTGGAACTTGAGAAAGTCCACAATGTCTTTCATGTCTCTCAATTGAAGCGATACGTACACGATCCAACTCATGTCGTTCAACCTGAAACGATCGAACTTGACGAGAGTTTGACATATGAAGAACGTCCGATCGAGATCACCGACCGCAAAGAGCGCTCGACTCGTACGAAGACCGTTCCGATTGTGAAAGTTATTTGGTCCCGTCATGGTCAAGAAGAGGCAACATGGGAAGCTGAATCCATGATGCGCGAGAAGTACCCAGAACTCTTTCTCAAAGGTACTAATTCCATTAGAGTTTCGGGACGAAACCCTTTTTAAGGAGGGTAGAATGTCACACCTAGTAATTTCATGTTTTGTTTACCGCTCTGCACGAGTTGCATGTTCTAGCATTGCATGCTGCACTGCTAATCGACCTAGATCACAACCGTAGTACACGCATTGCATTGTCGTTGTCCTAAAATCGATTTATACCTTCGTATGGGTAAACTCGTTTCGTCGTTGAGAAGTGATTACTTCATGCCCGAAACTTCTTTTAAGGAGGGTAGAATGTGATACCCCAATATTTTCTATAATTATAATATCGATTTATAATTCATTTATAAATAGTTTCGGAGATTTAAATCGTATATTTATTTAACGATTCGATTTACTCAAATTAAGCCATAATAATATTAATTATTATTATGCGAATTTCGTGATTTATAATTATCAAATTGAGGGATTTAGTTAAAATGGTTTTGTATATGAATAAGGCTTATTCATATTGTTTTAATTGGTTTTAATTAACATTTAATTAGTTTTAATTATTTTTAATTAGCAATTAAATCAGAAAATAATCCTCATTCTAGTAGGGTTTGGCTTTCTTTGACCAAACACCTATATAAGCTAAGAGATGGGCCAGTTGATCAGTTGCAAAAACTGAGCCAAAAACCCCAATTCTCTCTCTCTCCTCCCTCACGGTTTCTCTCTCTCTCCACCGCACACCTTCTCTCTCTCTCCCTCTCCCTGCTGTCCTCGGCCACCAGGCCAGCCACCGGCCTCCTCTTCCCGCCAGTAATCCCCCCCTCTCTCTCTTTTTCTCTCTTTCTTTCTCTCTCTTTCATGCTCTGTTTTTCCCCCTCCCCTGTTTTGCTGAGCCGCGACTGTCGCGCCGCCGCCGCGCCACCAGGCCTCGCCGAGTTGGTCGCCAGCGAGTGGCCGACGCGACTGGGCCCCGCCCATCGCTCCTCCCCCTTTCAGACGCTCTCTCTCTCCCTCGCGAACTCTCTCTCTCTCACTCTCTTTCTCTCCTCCGTCGCTGGTGCTCCGGCGAGCCACCGCCGACCATGGTGGTCGGTGGGTGGTAGTCTTGGTGATGGGCTAGGTCGTGGGTCCCCATGCTTGGTGTATCACAGCCTAGACTCGAAAAAAACCGATTAGGGTTTTGTTTAATAATTTCGTTTTAATTAATTTCGTATTTTCAGTATTTTTCAATAATTGTTTTTATTTTTCTGTACTCGTTAGGAGTTCGAATCTGGATTTTCAAAAGCCTATATTGGTTGGAATAAATCAAAAAAATTTAATAAAAATATTAGTTTACAGTTTCAGTATTGTTTGGATTTTCGTATTTATTAATTATGTCTCGGTAATTGTTTTTAATTAGGACCAAACGGACAAGCGTGATCGGGTTGTGATTAGCCAAGTTACCAACTGCTTAGTGAGCGTTTGTTAGGTAAGAGATTGTTCCTACCTCTTTCCAAAGCCCCATCAAAACTATTTTGATTTGTTATGTGCTAATTGATTATTATTGTGAATTTAATATGCGAAGCATGATTAAATTATATCGTCGTGAATTATGAGAATTTGAAATATATTCTTCGTTGTAAATATGATTTATATTGAGTATGATAAGTTTATAAAGTTTCGTTAAATAATTAGTTCATATGCTAATTAATGTTTAATTATGGCGATGTTGAATTTCTAATATTATTATGATATAATAATATGTGCTATTTGGAATGTGATATTATTAAGTGCTAATGAGCACCTACTATTATATTGGATGGTTTATTTGTGAAAGTGTAATTTTTGGATATCATGATTTACTGCCGAAGTGCTGCCGAAATTTTGTTAGACTTATATGAGCATGACTAATGTTAATATGCCCTTATGTCGTAATCGTCGTTATTATTAATCATTATCATGTGCATGAAATGAAATAGTATGTCGTGGTCTCGTTGTACCACTAGGTCAATCAATGCAAGTATGTGAATTGAATTAAATGAGAATAAGACTCCTAATGGATCCCTAGGAGTAGTCGAGCTATCGAGACTTATCTAATTAATATAGTCTAGGGATGCGTGATTCCCAAGTTACTTTTATGGACACCTCGTAGTGTGTTCGGGACGGATCATTCCCCATTGTTTAATTCTCTACATATCGATTATTATGTTAGAGGTAGTGTGAGTATACACTAGTGTAAGTCCATGGCATGTCTATATCTATCTATGAACAGTATGGGTAATCGCTGTTCTATTCGCTCTCTTATCTCTCTAATCAAGATGGTTTATCTATTTGTGTTCGAATGATCACTAAAGCAAGAATTGTATGTAATTTAATATCGAGTATGCGTGTGCTTGATTGTATGACTACTTGTGCTTGCAAATGAATTTCAATGATTCTTCTAAAACCCAGGTAAGGTTTGCGAAAATGTTTTTACTGGGTATGGACGACGTTTATTCAGTTTATCTGATTTTTGTTGTCTTTTGTTTCTTCTCTTTTTCTTCTGTACCTTGTTTCCGTCACGGAAACCAAAGTGCAGGTGTAGCTGAGTGAGGACGGTTTGCTAGAAGGTTGAATGTGGGCTGTTTGTTTAGAACTATGGATTTATGGGTCCGTGACGGTTCGGCGGTGTCGAGTCATGGACAACGACGTCGATAGTTCCCTGGAAATCGTTGCGAATTCGGGGGTGTTACACACAACCTAAGCTGGATGCTATGCAAGCTTATGTAGATAAGTACCGGAACCATGTGAAAAGACCTCAAGTCTTGAGCTATAGGAGGGGATGGTATTACTTTAAATTTGATGATGTTGAAGACATAGATACTGTACTGACTGGAGGGCCATGGGCCATGGCAAATTCTCTTTGGTGTTGAAGCATTGGTCCCCTAGTTTCTGATCTGAGATTGATAATATGAGCATTGTGCCAGTGTGGGTGCTATTTCCCCAATTGGACCCATACTTCTGGTCTGCTAGATCACTCAGCAAGATAGCTAGCAAGATGGGTAAGCCTCTGTTTGCTGACAAGATAACAACTAACAAAGACAAGATTGGTTTTGCTAGAGTTCTCATTGAGGTAGATGTATCTAAGGAACTCCCAACACATGTGCAGTTAGCTACCCCATTCTGTGGTGCTCTAATTCAGAGAGTTGAATTTGAATGGGTCCCATAATACTGTAAGACTTGCAAAAGGCTGGGACATGAAGAGGTCAGGTGTAACAAAAGCAAGACTAAGAAGGAACAAAAAGCTGTTGGCAGTGAACAGGGACAACAGGGGGACCAAACTGGTTCTGGAGTTGCAGGTGCAACTGCTGTGGAGTTAGAGACCCCTGAGAGATGTACTTCTATGGTAGCAGCTACAACAGTAGAAGCTCCTAAGTCAGCAGGTGGATCTCAGAGGAGACACCAGGTTGAAAAAGAGGGCTTTACCCAAGTTGGAAGAAGATCAGGGCAAAAAGAGCGTGTGGATAATGTGATGTTCCCTGTTACTAGAAATAACTATAATTTACTGAGACTCAGAGCTGTTCAGGAAATGGGAGCAAACATGACAGTGGTGGTTAGTGAGGAATTGGTGGATATCCTGTTTAAATGATAATCACTAGCTAGAATGTCAGGGGCATGAATGAGGCCTTGAAAACTCAGGAAGTTAGGAGCTTCTTGAGGTCTCATAAGGTGGATGTAGTGGCTCTACTGGAAATAAAAATAAAAGAAAGGAAAGCTAGTAAGGTGCACAATAAATATTTCAAGAATTATGTTGTTGCCTGGAATTACAACTACCATCAAAATGGGAGAATTTGGGTTTTGTGGGATGAGAACTCAGCTTTGGTTGAGATCCTTTCCTCGTCTGATCAGATGATGCACTGCAGGATTACCTAAAAAAAAAGTAATTTTTCTTGTGTTGTTACCTTTGTATATGCAAACAATGATAGGACTGATAGGATTGGTCTGTGGAATGAGTTTGAGGAGATTGCTAGGAGGATCCAGGAACCTTGGATCTCCATGGGTGATTATAATGTGGTTATGACCACAAATGAGAGAATCAGTGTTGTTGACCCTGATCTAAGGGCAATTCAGGAGTTCAGTGAAGCTATGACTAAGGTTGGGTTGTCTGACCTTATAGCAAATGGCTGCTTGTTCACTTGGACAAATAACCAGGAGGGTGGGGATAGGGTTTGGTCAAAGTTGGATCGGGTTTTGGGTAATAGTAGTTGGTTTCTTTAAAATATCCCTGCTACTGCTGAGTTTTTAGTCTCTGGAGTATCTGATCACTCCTCTGTTGTATTTCTGGTTGAGGAGAATGTGATGCCAGAGCCTCGTCCTTTCAAATTCCTTAACTGCTGGACCCAAGATAAAGCTTTCTTGCCTCTGGTTGAGAAAGTTTGGAAGCAACCAATTCGTGGGTGTAAAATGTTTAAGTTGGTTGCACACCTCAAACTCCTCAAACATCAGCTGAAATAGTTAAATAAGAAAAATTATTCAAAGCTGTCTCAGAGAGTGTAGAGGAAACAACAAGACTGGCTCCTCACTCAAATGCACTTGCAACAGTCTCCTAGGGATATTGCTCTCATGCAACTGGAGAAGCAGCAGAAGGAGGAGTACATAAAAATAAAGAAAGCAGAATTTAGCTCCATTGCTTAAAGAGCAAAGATTCAGCACATAAAGTGCTCTGATGAAAATTCAAAATATTTTCATGCTAGAATCTCAGAGAGGAAAGTTAGAAGCAGACTTAGCAGCATAAAAGACCAACATGGTCAGCTGCAAACTGACCCCCAGGGGGTGATTTCAGCTTTTGTTGATTTCTCTAAAGGGCTTATTGGCACAAAGAGGGATGTGGGAAATTTTGATGCTACAAAGTTTGGTCAGGGGGCAAAGCTGGATAGTGATATGCAAGCTGATTTACTGAAACCTGTCACTGATAGGAGAATCAAGAAGCCCTTTTTTCTATCCATGAGGATAAGAGTCCGAGGCCTGATGGGTTCAAATCTGGGTTCTACAAGGCAGCTTGGCCCATTGTTGGCAAAGAGGTTTGTGAAGCAGTGCAGGATTTCTTTGCTACTGGTCAACTCCTTAAGGAGGTAAATTCTACATTTATTATTCTGGTGCCTAAGTGTGATGTTCCCTCAAATGTCACAAAATTTCGCCCTATAGCTTGTTGCTCTGTCTTATATAAAAGCATTACAAAAATCATGGCAAATAGAGTTTAACTTTATATTGGGCACCTAGTAGAGCTTGAACAAGCTGCCTCTGTGTAAGAACCCTCGCATTTTCGGCGCTAATCGAAACTACTTGATTGGAATTAATGGTTCCTAAATAATACGTCATATACAATTTTAATTCAATTGAGATGGGGAATAATAATTCGCAAGCAATGAAGTCACCACCAATTTTTAGGAAACAATTTGAAACCATCAAAAAGTGCACCCAATTCCTATTGGAAAATGGCTCATACCCAAAGGGACTAATATTGAGTTCGGGGGTGTAGGTATGAAATAAACAAAACGAACCTCATCTAAATCACCCGAATTAACGACCTCTACTAAGCCTATCCATGTCAAATATTTATTTAAACTATATGGTTCCACATAAAACCTGTCGTCCAAGATCCTAAATTTAACTAGGCGGGTTAAAGACAACTAAATTACCTACTGTTATCACGTTGCACAATTTACATCCAATTTACATGCATATTAATTATCATGCACAAACAAAGGATAAGAGCAATAATAAAACGCTCCAACCTACCAACACTTTGCTAAACGCGCCAAGCATTGCATATGCACATCAATAAATTTGTTAGTAACTTCAATGGAAGCACAATGCAAAAATATTAACTTTATGCTAAAATAAACCTAAGAGGTCGCTACATGCATGAATAAACATGAAAAAGATGCAAACTTGCATAAACTAATGAACAGATGCAAACTTTAAATTAAACTAACATGCATAATTATTTACAAAGATCAAAACATGCATAATTATTCAACCATAATAAAAAGCTAAATAAAACATGATCATAAATAATAAAAGAAGAAGTTGAATAAGAGATTTAGGCCCTCAGGATGGTTAGCCTGGACGTTCTATTCGAATGGGACTAGTAGAATTGGAATTGCTCTTCAATCTTGGTTGCTAGGTTGGATGCAATGGCTTACTTGAATCTTCAAATTTTGAATTCTTTATGATTTAGGGTATTTGTGCTCTCAAATTGCTCTCAAAATTATAAATTGACCAACCTCTCAAAAGAGGGTGAAAGGGAGTATTTATAAAGTTAGGGGACGAAATCAGGGGCCTAGGGTTGAAAACCAGGCGCCAAACTCGGCCCAGCCAGAAAATCAGGCCCAGCGGCTACCCGGAGGGCAGCTGGGGGCCAGCGGCTGCCGCTGAAGCTCAGCGGCTGGCTGCTGGGCCTAGCGACTGGCCTAAGGGCCGCCGCTGCCACGCGTGTGCCGCTAGGTCATTAGCGTCAGCCGCTCGACCTAGGGGCGCGCGCGTGACTAGGGATTTTTGACTTTTTGTGCTCAAGAAATTACAAAATTGCCCTTGGGCTGAGCCGGGGGTCGGGATTGAACGGTTTTGACCCTAATCTTCAAGACGCGATATCTCTTGATACGAGAGCCTGATTGAGGCAAGGTCAAAGGCTTTGGAGTCCTTATAACAAGGGTTATCCAATGAATGAGGTTTCAAGGAATTAGGAATTTGGTCTAAATTTTCGAGCAATGTCCTTTTCTACTTACGTCTATGTTAATCCATTACGAGCATCATCGGGCTTTACGGTGACAGGGGATGAGAACCGATTAGGGTGTCTACAGAAGCCCCCACTTTGGCCGAGCTTGTAAAAGCGAAGGTCAAAGTATTTGCTAAAAATGCATGCAGTATTTTTTTTGAAAGTGCTTATGTTAGAAAAAAGATAAAAAGTAAATCCTGACTGCCTGTGGTCCGGGTTACCTGCTTTGCGAGTGCCAACGTGACGCTAATTTTAATAGCCTCAACGTCAAATAGCGTTGCGTAGCTCTGCTTTGACAGTGCTTGTGGCTTGCTGATCCAGGCGTAAGACTAAATTAATAGTCTCCCGTCGAAGAGCCTCTGTCGCTCCCGATGCCTTGCTGTGCTTTAAGAAAATGATGTAATGCCTGTGTCCTGAGAAATAACGTCTGTGCCTGCAAAAATTAGATTGTGCGCCTTTGCTTGTGCCTATAAAATTAGATTTTACTAGGTCCCTAGGATAGGAAACCGTGTTGCAGGGGCAAAATAGTCATTTTGGGTGACGTTCCCCTATCTCCTGGGCTTCTAACGGTCGACAAATAAAATCCCGTGCGGAATTTGAACTCACGGGCCCGCCCCGTGAGAGGCGGAAGAGAAAAGAAGTCCAGTGGCCATGCGCTGGGCCGCTGAGGGCTGCGAGGCCTTATCGGGCCCGCTCAGCGGCTCAGGCAGAGCTGCGGAGGCGTTGAGGGAAGCCACCCAGCCTGGCGGCATTGCCGCTGAGCCTGGGCGGCCCTAAACCGGGCCGCTGGGCCGGTTCAGTGCCGCGGTCGAGGTTTAAGTGAGAGAGAGCCGATTTTTTGGGTCATTTTTTTACCCAAAATTTCGAGCCTCTCTTTCTCTAACTCCATTGTTGCTCAAGCTTCAATTCTTGCTTATTCTTGCTCAAATTTGCTCCTTTTTGCTTGCATTTGCTTGATTTTGCATAATCTTTGCATAATTTGAATTTATTTGTGATTTCTCACAAATTTGGGATGAATTTGAGAGTGGGTTTTTAAAACCTTTGGAGAGAGAAAATCCAAAATTCTCTATTTTTGCTTGTTTGTGCTTGCTTGCTTGTTCATCCTTCTTCCATGGCTCCAAAATTGGGAAAGAGGAGGAGTATGAGGACCGAGGTGCGGGATGAGGTCGAGGAAATCGACATTTTCACCAAGGCTTTTCCACCTCATGTGAAGCCTTCAAAGAGGAAGCCCAATGTGGCTTTTCCTCAAGATCGATACACCCGGTCGGATAGGATGCCCGACATCGTTTGGGATCGATCGGAGTTGCTTTTCCGATCGGCGACTCATTTAAGCTCTCGGGCTTCCAAGTTCGTGGTAAGTCCTCAAACTTTGAATTCATAGTTTTATGCATTGAACTTGAGTTTATATGCTTGCCTTGGATAGAATTTGTATAGAATTGTATGCAATTGTCAAGCTTGTAGTGCATGTGATCTTGTGCGGCTTGAACCAACTTAGAAATATGCTTAGGATTTAACATTTGATTGAAATGTGAACCTAAGAAAGGTGAACTTGATCATAGGAACCCGATGGGAATTTGAAGGCCCATGGAAACTATGGCTCTTCGGTTAAGCTTTTCAAAACCTTTCCTAAAGAGGTGCAAGATGCGGTTTTGAATGCGGGGTTTGGGCCCCTTTTGAGAGCGGCGGACTCGGTTGAGCGAGTCACGAGATGTATCGTTCGGTTGTCTTTGGAGCTTTTTGGGGACACTACCAATACGTTCCACTTTCCTAATAGGGAAATGATGACTACTCCTTCAGAGTTTGCGATGTTGACTGGGGTACCTTGCGTGGGTACGCCCATTGTTTATGACGTTTCCATTTTGAAACGTAAGACGGAGTTGGTGGAGCTTTTCGGCCCTTGGGGGAACACTTGGGGTCACCACTACCGTTTTTACGGCTTTGAAAGACCCGAGGTATAAGAGGAATACCTCGGTGGAGCAAAAGGCGAGGATGTTTATCACCTACCTCCTTGCCACCACTATCTTTAGTGACAAGGGGGAGCGCATTCATGCCATCTACCTTCCGAGTCTGCTGGATTGTGAGAGAGTACAACTGGGGGTTACTGGGCTACGCCAACCACTTGAGATGCATGCAGTACGCCTGCCGCATCGATGATGGGTACAAGCAGGCGAACCTTCCTGCCGTGAGCTTGTGCGGTTTTTGAAAGGTTTTACAGGTGCGTTTCTTTACCTTTGTATTTGCTTTACATGATTTAAGTGTGCGGTACTTAATTTCACGTTTGAATGTAGCCTTAGTTTTTTGAGCATTTCCCGAAGTTGGCGCCTACGGGCTGGGCCTTGGATTTCCCGGTTTGTAAGGCATGGCTCCAGAGGGGTCCAGCGCCTCTGCATACTCTCCAGTAGTATAGGGAGGCTCTCATGCGCATCGACTGGAACAAGGTAAAATATTTGCTTTTGTTGTATAGATTGCATTTCTTGGTATGGAAATATCTTATGTTGCATGCTTGTGTAGATTGACTACTTCCCATGGGCGAAGTATCATGGGTCGACTCCGGATGCCATCCTTGCTTCTAGGGCGGTGGACCGTCAGAGGATCCTGCTTGCAGGCCCGTTCTCCTTTGAGTGGTATCTAGGGGAGCAGACTTTCCGTTAGGTTTACCCTGACTTGGAGGGCCCTAGGATTCCTTTGGATCCTCCCTCGTCCATGTTCTTGGTGAGGTGCATGTCTCGCGACCAGGTTACGGAGGCCATGGTCGGCCCAGATGCTATGCGATATTTGAGGGAGCCCTCGGAGGACCTTGCGGGGCACTATGAGCAGTTCCGCCATGATCGTCTCATGCCTTCATTTGTGGGCTTGAAGGTAAGAATTTTATGCTTGATATTCTATGCCTCTTGCTTTATTGATACTAACTTACTTTGCTTTTGTAGGAACCTCGGGTTGATGACATCGAGGTGGATGTCCTGGACATGCTGGTCCGAGGCCGGGATTATGGCGAGAAGGAGTGTTGGGGAGAGATCCCTATGACGAAGGACCTCAATGAGGACATACAGGGCCTTCCTCTTCCCGTTGGGCATCCAGGGGTACATTCGTAATTTACCAAAGTGTGAAATGCCTTGCTTCTTTATATGCTCGTACTAACTATTCTTTGTGTAGCTTGACCCTGAGCAGACCGGGAAGGTCTTCAAGATGATGCGTGCCATGAAGTCTTGGATATCCCGAGCCCTTTTGAAGGGTACTTGCTCAAGAGACGACTTAGACAAGGTAAGCTCGTATTCTGCATTTTCAAAGTTGCATGCTTTGAGAAATGTGTCTTATGACTTTCTGTGGGATACAGGTTGAGTACCGTCGACCCCTTCCTCGTAGGTCACGACAGGTGGTGCTGTCGGATGATGAGGGCGTGAGCTCTCCTGAGCGTAGCCCTTTACGCGAGAGGAGCCTTCGAAGGGAGAGTCCTAGGAGAGAGAGGGAACCTCTACATCGGTCGGACCGCCCTGGTGGGAGTAGGATGACTCCGTATGTGGAGCCTGCTCCTATGCATGTGCCGATGTATCCTCCTTATCCCGGGTATGCGGGATATCCTTCGTATGGTGGCCTTTACTACCAGCCCCCGGTTCCTGCTCCTATGGTGCCTACCATGCCTCATCGTTCTTCGTTCTTCGTGGGGGTATGACTCGAGCTATGCCGGGGAAGGGAGTTCATATCGGGAGTCTGCCCATCATTCCTCATTTGACCCTAGCCAGTTTGTGGCGTCGATCTTTGGTGATGAGGTGTGGAGGTCGGATGACCATTTTGAGGTGCCCCGTACAGATGATGATGCGGGTGATAGCTTTTATGATAATTTTTTTGTGTGAAATACATTTTTAACATTTGTTTTGAGCAAATATTCGGACTTGGCATTTGTAGAATATTGCTTGCTTTTTTTTTGGTCCCTGCACGTAATTAGGCTAATGTAAATGCACACGTAGTCAAGCAAAAGCGCAAGTAATAGCCACTTAGCACAAAATGGTACAACCAAAAAGTTAAAATTGGGTGTACCCTATCCCCCCTAAAAAAATGAAATGAAAGTAATAAGTAAATGGGGATTCATAAAAAACATACAAATAAAAAAATGGTAATCATCAAAAAAAAAAAAAAAAGGAAATTGTTGAGTTTTCATTAATTTAAGGAAATAATACAAAATACAAATAAGAGAAGAAATAGGAAAAAGAGCCATATTTGAGTCCAAAGCGGTGAAAGAAAGTGTCCAAAACCGGAGAAAAGGGTCCGGCGGCTGACGGGAGCAGTTCAGCGGCACACGCGGAGCAGCGGGAGCGTAAAGGGGTGCCGCCAGGCGCCAGCGGCTGATCGCTGGAGCTCGGTGGCGTGCCACTGGGCCCGCGCTGCACTATCGAGCGCCGCTGAGCCTTCAGCGACGATCCCAGGGGCCGTTGGAGCCTCTTTTTGACGGGTTGCCTTATTTTTTCGTGTTTTTCGTGCGAGCCCTATATAAGCCTTGGGTTAGTCCGGTTTGGGACATCACCTTAATAATTTGACAAGTGGTTAGAATCCATGACCCCCGAAGAGAGGATGAGACTTGTGTCTTTTCACTTGAATGCTCTCTTCCACCTTAAGTAAGTTAAAATCGTATGGAATCTCCTTGAGGCCGCAATTGAGTTTTGGGACGATAATCTTCATGTCTTCTGTTTTGGGTACAATGAATTGTGTCCTCTTCCCGAAGAATTTGCCGCTATCCTTGGGTTTCCTCATGACCATGCTCCCTCCACTCCATGGCTTGGAGCAAACCTTGAAGGCTACTACAAAAGGTATCTTGGCCTATCACCAACACAAGCTTCCTCCGTTGCTAGGAGTGATGAATTAGACCTCAATGGGGTAATTGACATATTTTTCCCCAAAGTAAGGATAATCATGATGTGATGAGTGAGACCTATTATAAGCGTGCATTTAGTTTATGTCTCTTGCATAGGTACCTCATTGTTAGTGGAGGTAATAAGGGTAGAACTAATATGCTTAGAATTGTTGAACAAATTCAAAACGATTTTACCCCTATGTCTCTTGTTCTTGGTGTAACTATAATTTGCTTGGACCGTAAGAAACAAGAGCCATCGCTTGGTGGATGGACGGGAAGCCCTCCTCTTCTCCAAGTAAGTGCTTGGATAATTGCTTGAATTATTTGCTTGTTAATAAAGTTCGAATCTTTGATGGATATTTAACTTTATATATATTGCTTTTTTGTAGATATGACTCCTTGAGCACATGTGCTTTATTGAAAGACCCGCTAATGCGCTCAAGTATCAACCAAAGCAATTTCCCGCACGCCGGAGATTGTATTATGAATCTACCATTGATGAGTGGCGTGGGTACCTTAAAGCATGTCCCTTGCTACAATGGACCGTCAAGTGGTGGGGTCTAAAATCTGCAATCGGATGCAACAAGAATTCGGGATATTATCAAATCCTCGGTCTTCATAACTCAACTTATATATTTCCTAGTCGTATTATGCGACAATATGGGAAACGCCAAATTACCCCACAAAAGGACAGTGTTCATCCTACCGCGCGAACCTTGACAATTAGTATGGTAAGATCATGGGAGTGTGCATGGGACCGTTGTCCGAAGTGGACTATTCCTCATATCAAGGCGCCTATGGCCATCTCTTCGGCCTATGAAGCTTGGATGGATTGCAAGACCACGGAGGGTCGCCGTGCATGTAGGAAATCCGAACAAGGCGATCTTAAGGCCCAATCGGTCAAAGCTAGCCTAAGACTCTCAAACCCTAATGACCCGAAGGGGAAGGGTAAGAAGAAGGGAATTAAGCATGTGAAGGGCATCCTAAACCCAAAGGCCAAGAAAGCTTTGGAAAAGATCACTACTAAACCGCAGGAGGAACCCCTAATTCGGGCAAATGATCATGAGGCGTCTTCAAGCACACCTCTAATGGAGATTGAAGAAGAAGAGCCCATGGTCCGAGAGAGATTGGCTCCCAAGGAACGTGATGCGGAGTGCCCGAAGCTAGATGAGGCCTTGGAAGACGCAGGCCCTACTACTGAAGCCACAGAGTAGTCTACTAATAAAAATACTCTTTTTGGAGCATGTCTAGCTTAGGATTGCCTTTTTATGTTGCTTTAAATTCAATCAAGGTGATGTGCCCCTTTTAGACTTAGATTTAAAATATTTGCATTATTATTTTTAGAATTGCCAAGTCATTTGTAATGGACATTTTATTATCTATGGAGACATGCTCGATTGTATTCAATATTGCAACTGTATTTCTTTTATTGTTATTCTTTATTTTAACAAGTTTTGAACGCGAAAATGATGAAGGGGCCGGGCCCAATTGTAATTGGGTTATCCTACGTATCCTTTTAGGGGAATCAGGCCACTTGTAGTTCTTATCGGTGCGTTTTTTTTAACATTGAATCCCTTTTTCTTTTTTTTTTTTTTTCGGGATTTTTTAGCTTTGTGTGGGCCTCTCGAAAGTGCTATATTAGATGCCTTGCCTAGACATAGAATCTTTTTAGTTGATCCATGTTTATCCATTGACTGAACTCAATCCCGTCTCAGTCCGCCAATCTTGCAGTTCCACCGGTTAGGATTTTTGTAATGAGAAAAGAACCGGACCAACTGGGCCTAAACTTGCCTCGTAGGTCAGTGACATTGGCCCTTAATTCCTTGAGTACTAAATCACCAACTTTGAGGTCTCTCATTTTAAGCCTTTGGTTGAAGTGCTTTGTTAACCTTTTTTGATAGACTCTCACATTGTGCAAAGCTTGCAACCTTTTTTCATCTAGTAAGACTAATTAGTCGTAGCGGGCTTGGACCCAGTCCACTTCTGGAATTTGGCTTTCTAAGATGATTCTTAGAGATGGGACCTCTAACTCGTTTGGTAATATGGCTTCCATTCCATAAACTAGGGAGTATGGTGTTGCTCCTGTTGATGCGCGGATAGAAGTCCTATAGCCCCAAAGTGCGAATGGCAACTTGTCGGGCCAATCGTAATAGTTTTCGGATATCCTTTCGATGATCTTCTTAATATTCTTGTTAGCTGCCTCTACTGCACCATTTGTTTGCGGTCTGTAGGGAGATGACTACCGATGTTGGATCTTGAACTGGGCTAGGAGCTCAATTACTTCCTTCATAAAATGTGACCCATTATTGCTAATGATCTCTTGGGGAACCCCATATCTAGCTATTATATTATTTTTGATGAACTTGACCACATGCTTTTCTTTGAGCTTTGCATAGGATTGCGCCTCAACCCATTTAGTGTAGTAATCAATTGCAACTAGAATGTATTCATGGCCCCCTTTACCTGTTGAGGTTATTTTGCCAATGATATCTATCCCCCAAGCTGAGAAAGGCCAAGGTGAGGTGAAAGTATACAATGGGCTCGGCAGCATGTGTTGTAGATTTGCGTGTGTCTGACACTGTGCGCATCTTTTGACAAATTCACAACAGTCTTTTTCCACTGTGGTCCAATAATAGCCAAACCTAATTATCTTCCTAGATAACATCATGTCGTTCATGTGCGGTCCACAGACTCCTCCATGTACATCTCTTAAGTCTTTATGGGCCATTTCGGTGCTTAAGCATAAGAGATTAATTCAGTTTGGGGTTTTCTTGTATATTTGACCTTGTACCTCAATGAATTGGGCTGCGAGCCTTCTACGTGCCTTTTGGCCTCTAGGGCTAGAATCAGGAGGGTAAATTTGGTGGATGAGTAGGTTCTTTATATCAGTGTACCATTCATCTTCTTCATCATGGAATACCTTCAAAGCATCGCAATATGAAGGTTCGGACCTTCTTTGTACGCAAATGGGCATCATTCGAATGGAATCAGGTATGTTGATCATGCTTGCCAATTTAGCCAAGGCATCTGCGAATTGGTTATCTTCTCGTGGAAGATATGTAAAATGTATTCGGTTAAAGTACACCATGGTTTTGTCTAGGTATTCTTGGTAGAGTGCCAAGGATTCACTTTTGACTTTCCATACTTTGGAAATTTGGTTGATTATGAGCGATGAGACACCATAGACTCGAAGCGTTTTAATGCCAAGGCTTATGGCGGATTGCAAACCTATTATGCAAGCTTCATACTCCGCGCCATTGTTTGTGACCTCGTGGTCTATCTTGACCGAAATGGGTGTAATGTGCACCGTCAGGAGATACTATTAGCACTCCTACCCCAAAGCCCTTTTGGTTAGATGCTCCATCAAAGTATAGCTGCCAGGTCTCGGTGTCTAGGATCATAACCCCTTCATTTGGATAGTGATATTCTTGTTTGCGATCGGGCTCGTTTATAGCTTGATCGGCTAGGTACTCTGAGATAGCATGTCCTTTGATTGCTTTTTGGTGTTCAAATCTGAGGTCAAACTCAGATAGAAGGACGGTCCATCTTGCTATTCTACCATTCAGGATGGGCTTTTCAAATATGTACTTCAGAGGATTCTCTCTCGATCTTATGTGGATCGTGTGTTGGAGCATGTAATGTCGTAGTTTCTTGGTTGTGGCGACCAAGGCTAGGCATGTTTTTTCTAGAGGAGAATAACGGGTGTCATATTCTAGAAACTTTTTGCTCACATAGTAGATGGCTTTCTCTTCCTTATTTATTTCTTGGGCTAGCATGGCCCCCATTGACATTTCTGTGACGGTAAGGTAGAGAATTAAAGGCATGCCTGGAGTGGGCTGTACTAGTACAGGTGGTTCGGATAGATAGGCCTTAATTTTTTCAAAGGCTTTTTGGCATTGTTCGTCCGATTCTGTTTTTATTTCTTTATTGAGTTTTTTGAATATAGGCTCGCATGTGATAGACAATTTGGAAATGAATCGACTAATGTATTGGATTCTTCCCAGGAAGCCCTTGATTTCCTTCTCTGCTTTTGGAGGGGGCATGTCTATTATAGCCTTGATCTTGGATGGATCAATCTCGATCCCTTTGGTGCTTATGACGAATCATAAAAGTTTGCCGAGTGTGACTCCGAATGCGCACTTTTTGGGATTAAGCCTTATGTTGTACTTCCTAAGCCTATCGAAAAACTTTTAAAGTGAGGGTACATGCCCTTCTCTTTCTTTAGACTTTATGATCATGTCGTCTACGTATACTTCAGTCTCTTTGTGCAT
Source organism: Tetragonia tetragonoides (assembly GCA_038025085.1). NCBI lineage: Eukaryota > Viridiplantae > Streptophyta > Magnoliopsida > Caryophyllales > Aizoaceae > Tetragonia > Tetragonia tetragonoides. The sequence continues at coordinate 4,204,351 of CM076147.1, forward strand.
CATATCGTGGAGAAGGATGGTCGCGGTTCTTTGGTATGTGGCCCCTACATTCTTAAGCCCGAATGGCATTACGGTGTAGCAATAAGTGCCCCATTGTGTGATGAACGTGGTTTTCTCCTCATCCTCTTTGGCCATTAGGACTTGGTTATATCCTGCGTACCCATCCATGAATGATAGAAGGGTGTGTCCTGCTGTATTGTCTACTAGAACATCTATGTGGGGTAGTGGAAAGTCATCTTTGGGGCTTGCTTTGTTTAAGTCCCTAAAATCCACGCACATTCGTACCCGTCCATCCTTTTTTGGAACTGGAACGATGTTGGCTACCCAATCGGGGTAATTGACCACTCTTATGAAGCCTGCGTCGAGCTGTTTTTGGATCTCTTCTTTGATGTTAAGGGCCCATTCCGTTTTCATTCTTCTTAGCTTTTGCTTGACTGGTTTGCAGTCGGGTTTTAGCGGGATGGTACGTTAAGCAATGTTGCGGTCTATGCCGGGCATGTCCTTGTAGGACCAGACGAAAACATCTGTATAACTTTTTAGGAGTGTTACAAATTGTTCGCGTTTATTAGAAGTTAAAGACGAGCCATTTTGCACATGGCGCGGCTCATCATTAGTTGCAATATTTATTGTCTCTGTTTCTTCGACTATTGAAGTCTTTTGTTCATGTTCAATTAGGGCTTTAATTACTTCTTTTGGCAATTCTGTTATGTCTTCTGAATTATTAGCAACAAGGCAATCCGAGTAAGCAAAATCGGCACTCATAACATTAATAGAAGCGGACAATACATCAATGAGGTCATCACTAACGACCTTAGTAGCAACAAGAATAGATTGGGGTGGACTACCTGACACTTCTAGGATAACAGACTCAGAATCAGACTCGGACTCAGAATCAGACTCAGAATCAGAATTGGGCCTTTCTGAAGGACCATTGCGGATCGTGAACTTGTACTTGACTCCCTCGACTGGAGCCCACTCCGTCGGGCCCGATTGGGGCAATCAGCTTGGACGGGTCGAAACCTTCATTAAAAAGCACAGTAAGGGGAAGTTTGCTCATTGCCTCATCGTATTGGCGACGTTCTTCACCAAATAATAGCCCAAAGTCATTGGGTGCCAAGTCATTATCCCAATCTTTAGTGGATTGGTCCTCCTTGAGAGGTAATGGTGCCTCTTCATTCATAGTGAAACAGTCTTGAAATGCCTCAAAGCCTGGAATAGAGCTCCATTGATCGCATAAGGTTCTGGAAATCCATAGTAAGGGTATGGATCGCTTTCTTGGAGAAATTGCCCATTAAGAGTTAGAGGATGGTCGCGGTTCTTTGGTATGTAGGATTGGCTTATTGGCCGAGCGGGCTTTCTTTCTAGCCACTTCCTTGGATATGTAGGCTTGGATCTCTTGCCTAGTAGGCTTATAGCCTAGCCCAAATAGATCATTTTTTATCTTAATGCTTCAGCAGGATTGGGTTACCTTGGGGTGAGGACCCAGAGTGGTGCCTAGAAAGTAACCTTGCTTTCTAAGTAGGGTGTTCACATCGAGTGTGGTCTCTATTGTTTCAATGAAGACTATCTTCTCAAAGCCCCATAGTTCTTCATCTTGCTCATTGTGCTCTATCTTTAGGTTTGGAGCTTTTTCTATCTGGGCTACCATAGTATCGGCACAGACTTTCAGAGTGGATCCTGCTAAGGATAACTTCACTTTTTGGTGAAGGGTTGAGGCTACAGCATTAAGCCCATGCAACCAAGGCCTTCGTAAAAGTAGATTAAAGGTGGCTGGAATGTCTATGACGTGAAATTGGACCATTTTCTCAATAGGCACGATATTAATGTTCATGGAAAATGTGCCAATGACGTTCCTTTTGGAATTGTCGTAAGCTCTTAGCCCTTTTCCGGAGTGCGCGAGGCTGTTGCAGTCTATTTTGAGGTGTTCAGCAGTCCTCAAGGGGCACACGTTTACAACAGATCCATTGTCAACTAAAGTCATGGGGACTTGTCTTTGTTGACAAATTACAGTCAGATAAAGGGCTTTGTTGCGATGAATTCCTTTAGGTGGAAGATCCTTATCAGAAAAGGTGACGGGTGTGGATGACTTTCCTTGGACCAGGAGGCTAACCATATCCTCGGAGTAGCATTTGGAGAGATAGTGGTTGCATTCAAGGCTTCTAGCACGACCCTTCTATGAGTGATAGAAGTGGTCAATAATTGCCAAATAGATATGCCAGCTTTGGTCTTTTGCAATTGCCTAAGGATATTAGTTCCATCATCTTCCTTAGTCGCCTCTCTTTGGGTTGGATCTCTATTGGGGATTGATATGGGCTCTACAAGTTGGATTTGAGATGGATCCATGTAGATGTTCTCGGGCCTGAACTGGCGGCCCGACCTTGTGAGGTAGTTCAAAGCCTTGTCATCGTCATCTTTCTCGTCATCGGAGATGTCATACCATGCTTTGCCATTGGCTATGTCATGGACTTGAGGAGTTAGCACATCTTCGGGATCAGTATATTGTCCATTATCCTCTTCATCACTATCCAAAAGGCCACAAATGTCTAGCGTGGGCCTTGGGCTTGGGTAAGGTGGTATTGCTTGCCCAATAGGAGTGATTAGGTAGGGTGGATCGAATCCTTCCTCTATGTCAATGGCGAAAGAGTTTCCAAGGGGATTATTATTGTTGTTAGGCGGTGGTGCGTCCTTAGGCAATGGTATGGTGCCATTGTCGAACAAATCTTGAATTTTCTCCTTGAGAGTGTAGCATTTCTCGGTGTCGTGCCCACGACCTCTATGGTATTTGCAGAATGCGGATTCATTCCAATATGGTGATCTTTTCTCTACGGGTGGATCGGGAGTATGCCCAATAGGGTGCAAGTAGTCTCCTTTGACTAACTTGTCTAGAACTTTGATATAAGGCATCCCAAGGGGAGTAAACCTTATCGGGCGCCTGTCAGCAATGACATTCACCTCATTTCCTCTAGTTGTAGAGGCATGATTGGTATTGATGTATTTCTTTTCCTTGTAGCCACTCGTGTTGTTATTGTAAGTGACCTTGTTCTTCCCTTTTTGGAGTTGGACATCTTCAATGGCCATGCCTACTTCAATTAGTTGGGCATAAGTGGTTATGGGCTGAAACTTCATGTGTTCACAATATTCATACGCCAAGTTTTGGACTAGCATTCTAATATGATCACTTTCAGATGGACGATCAATCATTTCAGCAACCTTGGTCCTCCATCTTCTCACGAAGTTGGTTAATCCTTCTTTGTCACCTTGCTTGGTGATGTCCAGTTCTCTCAATGTCATGGGAGGCAAGACATTATCAGCATATCTCTCTAAGAAAAGAGTAGACAAATCTTCCCACTTCTGTAGCTTTTGAGTGGGTAGCTTGAAGAACCAGGCCCTAACAGCAGGGTCTAAGGTTTGGGGAAAGAGATGAACATACAACTCTTGTTCAATGCCTCTAATTCCCAATGTAGTGGTAAAAGCTCTAATATAATCTTGTGGATCATCAGTTCCTTTGAATGTGGGAACTTCAGGCATGGAAAACTTAGTGGGCAATTTTTCCTTGATGTGGGGAGCATAGCCTTCGGAATTGATAATCATGTCATTATAGACACGACTCTTGCCTAGAACGGACTCAAGCCTATTCAGCTTAGCTTGGACCTCTTTAGTGGAGGGCTCAGTCTTATCTTCATTTGGTTTGGGCTCATCTTCATCCCTAGTAAAGGGATCCAACTTAGCGACACGGGCTTCCATGTCAGTGAATCTAGCATTCATGGCGACCAATAGGGCCAGAAGGTTGTCCATCTTTTGGTCAACGGTTCTTTCAGCTTCTCAAGACATAATGGACTTAGGTGAGTTAGGTGGTGAAGTATGAGGTGACAATGGCGGAGTGCAAAGGTACTCGAGCCAAATGAGGCCCACGAACTGTGCTTGTGGTGAAGGTTTGAATGACAGCTTGCGGATCAATCTCTTGTTGGACTCGTCCCTCTCCCACCTTTTAGGACCGTGTTCTTTATTCCTACTAATTCTGGAGATAAAAAGGCCCGTTTAAGAAAATAAGAAATAAATGGAAAACTTCCAAGAAAAGAAAGATTTTATTTTCAAAACAAATGTGGGAAAAGAATCTAGCATTAATCCTCAACGTGACGATTTTTAGGAGAGACGCGATTTTATGTAAATAGTATATTCCAGTCAATGATCTTTCGACTCTATTAAATTAGAAATTATACTCTTGACTTGTATTATGGAAATGAATAAGGACTCTACTCTTGACTTAGATATGGAATAGAATTCCCGAATTCAAGAAAAGGAAAATATACTGTTGACTTGCTTTAAGGAAATAAATAGGACTCGTTTTTATTTTGTGAAAGATCATTGACGGGAATATATTATTTGCACGCAATCTAATCCGTATGGAAAAGAACGTCTTCCTAATATGGTCACTAGCATCATCGGAATCATACATGGATTCTATTTCCTAAAAAGAGAAGATCCCAGACTCTATTTGTAAACATGACAAAACGCACAAGCACACAAAAGGGAATCCTTCCCAAAACTGGATTCAAGAAAATCCTAAGGGGGGATCTAGTCCTAATATTCTATGGAAACTAACCACATAGTAAGGAAACAATCAATCACAATATGGGAAGTAAATCAATTAGCACCTTGATATGGACTATGGGACCAAATGCAATGGCTTGACACAATCTATTGTTGGATAAGGTGACCCACGACCGGATGCATTTCGTCATCTATGGGATGCATAGTAAAACTAAACGTACCATTTTACATATCTCGAATGGAAACATGTAAATGTCATGGGGTGAAACACAAATATGTGCAAGGCAATTCGGACCTAGTGGGTCACTAACCAAGTCATAGACAATGCTCCAAAAGGTAGATCATATTAAGGTATGGTGATGTCTTTCGACATCTTGCGATGATAACACATGCAAGTGAATGATATGGATGCAAAGCAATGAATGTAAAAACATACGGTAGTTGAACCAAATAGCAAAATTAAATTATTGACATGGATAACTTTTTGAATTACACCCTCTTATTAAATCCCCAGTGAAGTCGCCACTGTAAGAACCCTCGCCTTTCGGGCGCTAATCGAAATTACTTGATTGGAATTAATGGTTCTTAAATAATACGTCATATGCAATATTAATTCAATTGAGATGGGGAAAAATAATTCGCAAGCAATGAAGTCGCCACCAATTTTTAGGAAATAATTGAAAACCATCAAAAAGTGCACCCAATTCCTATTGGGAATTGACTCATACCCAAAGGGGCTAAATATTGAGTTCAGGGGTGTAGGTTCGAAATAAACAAAACAAATCTCATCTAAATCGCCCGAATTAACGGCCTCTACTAAGCCTATCCATGTCAAATATTTATTTAAACTATATGGTTCCACATAAATCCGGTCGTCCAAGATCCTAAATTTAACTAGGCGGGTTAAAGACAACCAAATTACGTACCGTTATCACTTTGCACAATTTACATCCAATTTACATGCATATTAATTATCAAGCACAAACAAAGGATAAGAGCAATAATAAAACGCTCCAACCTACCACACTTTGCTAAACGCACCAAGCATTACATATGCACATCAATAAATTTGTTAGTAACTTCAATGGAAGCACAATGCAAAAATATTAAATTTATGCTAAAATAAATCTAAGAGGTTGCTACATGCATGAATAAACATGAAAAAGATGCAAACTTGCATAAACTAATAAAAAGATGCAAACTTTAAATTAAACTAACATGCATAATTATTTGCAAAGATCAAAACATGCATAATTATTTAGCCATAATCAAAAGCTAAGTAAAACATGATCATAAACAATAAAAGAAAGAGTTGAATAAGAGATTTAGGCCCTCAGGATGGTTAAACTGGACGTTCTATTCGAACGGGACTAGTAGAATTGGAATTGCACTTCAATCTTGGGTGATAGGTTGGGTGCAATAGCTTGCTTGAATCTTCAAATTCTGAATTCTCTATGATTTGGGGTATTTGTGCTCTCAAATTGCTCTCAAAATTATAAACTGACCAACCTCTCAAAAGAGGGTGAAAGGGAATATTTATAGAGTTAGGGGACGAAATTAGGGGCCTAGGGTTGAAAACCCGGCGCCAAACTCGGCCCAGCCAAAAACTCAGGCCCAGCAGCTACCTGGAGGGCAGCTGGGGGCCAGCGGCTGCCTTTGAAGCTTAGTGGCTGGCCTAAGGGCCGGCGCTGCCACGCATGTGCCGCTGGGTCGTTAGCGTCAGCCGCTCGACCTGGAGGCGCGCGCGTGACTAGGGATTTTTGACTTTTTGTGCTCAGTAAATTACGAAATTGCCCTTGGGCTGACCCAGGGTGTCGAGATTGAGCGGTTTTGACCCAAATCTTCAAGACGCGACATCTCTTGACCCGGGAGCCTGATTGAAGCAAGGTCAAAGGCGTTGGAATCCTTATAACAAGGGTTATCCAAAGACTGAGGTTTCAAGGAAGTTGGTTTAGATTTTCGAGCAATGTCCTTTTCTACTTACGTCCATGTTAATCCATTACCATCATTATCGGGCTTTTTTTTTGGTTTAAAGATAGCAATGTATTAGATGTAAACTGTCACCTTACAACCTAAAAGCACTAGGATGGAAATAAGCTACCTACTATGTAGGGTAACCATCCAATCCTAGCCCTTAGTAAAACTACAATACTTCATACCTCACATAACCTGAACAAAATACTAACCTAACAGGCCAAAACTCAAGAACTAATCAAAAGACTAAAACGTCATAAAGCAAACAAATTGTTGTCACACTCTACAGCTCTACATTATTCTAGTCAAGATTTGCTTGTCAGAACTAGTAATCTTCTTAGGCATCGTTCCTGCTGCTCGACCCTTTACAGCATCCTTGATCTGCATCACTATTGTTGTGTCAGCAACAGATCCTTCCTTGAAACATGCATCATTTCTTGCTCTCGATATCCAATATGTCAGTGCTGCAATAGCAGCTGCTTGAATTCTCTTCTGAAACTTGCTTCCCCTTTGTCTACTGATCCAGTTCAACATTCCATCTATGCGTGTTGAGGTTGCAGTACATCCCAGCCAATTCTTCACTTCTTCCAGTAGTGATTTTGTTCTTGGACAATCAAAAAACAGGTGACTGTGAGATTCCTCTGATGTCTTGCAAAAAACACAGTTAGTGTCCCCTGAGTAGAAGCCCATTCTGTGTATTCTATCTCGACTCAACAGTCGTTTTCCTTGTGCTAACCATAGGCAGAAACTATGCCTTGGCATGCTTACACTCCCCCAAATAAGATTGGCATGTCTCAGCTTGTGAGAATTCCCCATCAACAAACTATACCCACTTTTTACAGTGTATACGCCATCAACTGTCAAAGACCAAGTGTTGTCAGCCCTGTAGGCTTGTGAGAACTTGGCCTTGTTTTTGTTCAATTTTAACCAAGCCCAACAGCTATCAGCTTTGGGTACATATTGCCACAAATCTGTATCTTTCAAAAAGATCCCATTTATCCACCTTACCCACATGTTGTCCTTTTTTGCAGCAAGATCCCAGATATGCTTCCCATTAAGAGCTATGTTGAAATTCTTGCAATCTTTGAGGTTGAGGTCACCCTCTTTAAAGGGTCTGCAAAAAATGTCCCATGCTACTAAGCTGCTTCTTCTTTTTGTTTCATTACCTGTCCATAAAAAGTCTCTGCATTTTTGCTCGATTGCTTTCACCACACCAGCAGGTAGTATAAAAACACTAGCCCAGTACACATACAGCGACATGAGAACAGAATTTATCAATTGTGATCTGCCAGCATAAGAGAGATTTTTAGAGGCCCAAACATTCAATCTTTTAGTAATCTTCTCCTCCTGACATTCACAATCCAGCTTATTCCCCTTCGAGGGGATAGTGGAACACCTAGATATCTCATAGGAAATACCCCTTCTTTGAACCCAGATAGTTGCAGCAACTCTCCTTTCAGTATCTTTGTCACTCCTGCAATATAGATATGTGATTTCTCTGTATTTGCCTTTAAACCAGTGACTTGGGAAAAATATGAAAAGCATTCCATAATTTTTGTCACAGATTTTTTTGTAGCTTTACAGAACACCATGAGATCATCAGCGAAGCATAAGTGATTGAGTTGCACAGCTTTGCACATTGGATGATATTGGAAGTCAGGGGTTTGACTCACCATTTTCAGTAACCTAGACAGAAACTCCATTACAAGAACAAAGATCAAAGGTGACATGGGGTCACCTTGTCTAATTCCCCTTTTAGCTTCAAGATAGCCCTTGCACTCACCATTCAAGCTAACTGAGAAGCTAGCACTCTGTATACAAGCCATAAGCCAATTGCTAAATTTCTGAGGAAAACCATACCCTATCAACATTTCCACCAAAAACTCCCAATGAATGGTATCATATGCCTTCCTCAAGTCTATCTTCATTAAACACCTAGGGGTTGCATTCTTCCTTCTATAGTGCCTAATTAGGTCTTGACATATCATGATATTGTGTACTATGGATCTATTTGAAACGAAAGCACCTTGATTTAAAGAAATTAATCCAGGCAATACTTTTGCTAATCTACCACAAAGCACCTTCGAAATGCATTTATACACTATATTGCAGCATGCTATTGGACGAAAATCAGATGCAAGTGTAGGATTTTGTACCTTAGGCACCAAGCACAATGTTGTTGAATTAATCTGCTTCAACATCTTTCCTGAGGCAAAAAAATCTTTGATAGCAGCACCAACCTCCTCACCAACTATCTCCCATGCTTCTTTAAAAAATCCGCTGCTAAACCCATCTGGTCCTGGGCTCTTATCACTGTCAATTGAGAACATTGCAGTTTTTATCTCCTCTTGACTCACAGGCTAAATGAGTTTAATTTGCTGTTCAGTTGATAATTTATCCTCTGCTGCAAATATGAATTCAGCAGCCTGTACTCTATCTGATTCCTTCACTCCAAGCATTCCTTTGTAAAAATTAACCAATTCATCAAAGATCTTCTCTCTATCTGTTATCTCCACCCCTGCTGCATTCTTCAGAGAATAAACCCTGTTTCTTTGATTTCTTTGCTTCATTATTGCATGAAAAAACTTGGTATTGTCATCTCCTAATTGCACCCATTTCATCTTGCTTTTTCAAAAATGATTCTGCAGCAAAATTTATTTCCCATAACTGATTTCTAGCATTTTTCTCTTCATGTTGCAACTGTATATCATCAGGTCTATTATTTGCATCAACCTGAGCTTGTTGCATGATCCTCCTAGCTAGTTCAACTCTAGCCAAAACATCTGAATATTCATCTTTATTCAGTTTCTGTAATACTTTCCTTACAGCCTTCAGCTTGTGGCATAACTGATACATTCTGGTACCTCTTGTTTCTTCTTGCCAGGCTTGTGCAACTAAAACCTTGAAGTTTGGGTTTGTACTCCACATATTAAAATATCTGAAACTGCCTTTTCTCGCTCACATGCTGTCAGTGTGAGGAGAATAGGTGAGTGATCAGATACCCCTTCAGGAAGAAAAACTACAGAGCTATGATCAAACTTTTGCAGCCATTGACAATTTGCAAAAAGCCCAATCAATCTTTGAATACACCCGCACTCCATTTTCATGCCTGTTATTCCAAGTATATCTGCTTCCAGACCAGCTCAACTCTATTAAGAATCTTTGTTCAATGCAGTTACGAAAATCTATTGTTTCAGCATGAGTCACAGTCACACCCCCCACTCTATCTTCATATCTCATCACATTATTAAAATCCCCTGCTATAATCCAAGGAATTGAGCAAGTATTTGCAAAGTCCCTTATCTCCTGCCATAAGCATTTCTTCTCCTCCTTTTCATTGAAACCATATACCACACTGATCATAAACTTCTCATTAAGCCTCACATTAGTCACTTGACATGTGACCATCTTTTCAGAAGAATGCAAAATCTGTACTGAATACACATGAGGCAGCCATCTTATCCATATTCTTCCCAGATAATGGTTATTGAGATTTATGAAAGATTTCCAACTTTCTAAACAACTATTTTTGCATTTTTCAAAATTAACTTGTCTAATTTTGGTTTCTACAAATGCAACAAAACCAACTTTATTCTTCTTGAAAAAAAGAGCAACCTCTTTTTGCTTATTAGGCCCATTGAGGCCTCTCACATTCCAAATAACTAAACTATCCATGACCATCTGGTGGAATTATTTTTTCCCCACCTTGTTGCATATCAACATTCAAACTGGTCACTTCTACATCATTCAATGCAACAAAAGAGTTATGTATTGGTGTTACCTCCACTGCCTCTCCATTCTGCACAGGAACAACCCTTGCATTCTCTCGATTGTGTCTTTGTTGCCCTTGATTTTGCCTTCCATCTCTACCTCTTCCCACATTTTGCCTAAAACCTTGCCTGCCTCTTCCTCTCCCTGCAGGCTGCCACTCCAGTTGTCTTGGCTGTTGTATATGCCTTGCTGGTTCTGGTATTCTTTCATTAACCACAGGCTGCACAGGTGCTGGTGTCCTGTGAGTGACCCCCACTCCCTGTTTATTCTTACATTCTGCTTCAATGTGGCCATATTGATGACAAAAAGCACATACAATAGGCTTCCAATCGTAATCCACAGCCTGTTCCACCACATTACCCCTTTCATTTTTGAGCAACACCTTGTCTGGGAATTCAGAATCTATATCCACTTCAATCAACACCCTTGCAAAATTGATCCCCACCTTCAACTCAGTATTTTTATCCGCCATCATAGGCCTGCCTATGAGGCTAGACACCTTGCTCAGCCCCGTTGCATTCCAATACTTGACATCTAAACCAGGGAATTTTACCCAAATTGGAACAGATGTAGGTTCCTCTTTGGCATAATTTACCCTTGCAGACCAAGGTCTCACTATCAATGGCTTATTGTCAAAGTGGAAAACCCCTTCCTACAAGATAGCATCCCTATGTTCCACAGAATCAAACCTAACCAAGACAATCCCATTACTCATCATTGCTATCTTCCTCATACCCCGATTAGCCCATATCCTTCTCAAAAACCCACTAAAGACACTAACAGGAGGTCTAGCACCCAGGACATAGCAAACTAACGCCTGACTCCAATATTCAATTTCTGATTTAATGTCATCCAAATGAATTTCCCCAATTCTTTTCCCTTCAATAACAACAGGTTCAATGTATTCTAAGCAAAAACCAGCATTTTTAAGTTTTGAGATATCAAAATTCTCCCAAGCAGATGGATTACCTTGTTCAGAGTCTGCTCTCTCCTCCGCTGCAACCTCATCTGCCCAGGAGCCCCTTGCTTTAGCTTGTTCTTGTAATTTCGATAACCATGAATTAATCTTCTCCCTCGCCAGCTCAATTTGTTGAACCGAGCCATTTTGGACTCCAGGGGTCAAAATCTCAAATGCATTCAGCTCGTCAGCTAGATTTCTCACTACTCTATCCAAATTAGGTCTTTCGGTGCTATGTAAGCTATCTGGGATTGCCATTTCGATTGTGTTAATGATTTGCTCTTCTTTATCATTACCTTCAACCTCCTTCTCGTTTCCCCTCTTAGTGTTATTCTTCCTCACCATGAACTCAGTGCAAGATAGCAAGGGTGCTAACGTGGTCTGGGAGAGAGAGTGTGAAACCTAGAGAGAGAAACATTTTTTCCTCTTATTGGTGTTATTGTTTTTCATTCATTTTTTCCTCTTATCATTATCGGGCTTTGCGGTGCCAGGGGATGAGAACCGATTAGGGTGTCTACACTTTGTCAAAGGGAGAACTATTTTTGACAATGAGCAAAACACTATGGGAGAAAAGCTCCATCTCCTAGAGTGATTATGAAGATAGACATTAGAAAAGCATATGATACCTTGAGTTGGTCTTTCCTTAAGCATGTGCTAGAGATGTATGGTTTTCTTGCTCAATTTAGAAACTGGATTATGACTTGTGTCACCTCTGCCAGATTTTCCATATGTGTTAATGGGTGCCCTAGAGGTTTGTTTGATGGTAAGAGAGGGTTGAGGCAAGGGGATCCTCTGTCTCCGTATTTGTTTGTCTTGTGCATGGAAGGGCTCTCTAGAATACTCAGATTAGCTAGAGAGAAAAAAGAACTCCTCACCCACCCAAAGTGTGCAAAGCTGGGCATTAGCCACTTAATTTTTGCTGATGACTTCTTGTTGTTCACCAAGGGAGAAAAAACTTCAGTTAAAGGGGCTGTAAACTGTCTGAATCAGTTCTCTGCAATGTCTGGACTGGAGGCTAATCCGGACAAGACAAACATTTTCTTCGGATGGGTGTCTACTAGACTGAATAGGAGGATTAGGGATGAGACTGACTTTAAGGAGGGTATGCTACCTATAAGATACCTGGGATTACCTCTGAATTCTGCTAGAATCACGGCTGCTATGTGTCATAGTCAGGTGGAGAACATTACAAAGAAGTTGAAGCACTGTGATACTCACTTGCTATCCTATACAGGGAAAGTTCAGCTAGTAAACTCAGTTATTTTTGGCATCCAGAATTTTTGGGGATCAGCTTTTTTGCTACCTCAGGAGGTGCTTCAAAATATTACCAAACTGTGCAGGGATTTTATCTGGGGTAGTAGAGTTGACAAAAGGAGAATGGTTTTTATGTCTTGGGACAAGATGTGTTTGAACAAAAGAAAGGGTGGTTTTGGCATTAAAGAAGCTCTGAGCTGGAATCGAGCCCTACCTTTAAACTGGGTGCGTGTATAAGATCAAATCACAGCAGGCTTCTGTATGGGTGGATTGGACTGAAAAATACTATCTCAAAGGTGAGAGCATCTGGGACATTCAAGCTAGACCTATTGATTCTTGGGGCTGGAAAAGACTTTTAAGTCTAAGGGACTACCTAATTCATATGGCACGGAGCAAACAGGAAGCCAGTGATTTGGTGAGTTCTTGGCACCATAATGGGAAATACAAAGTGTCTAAAGCTTATGAGGATCTGAATGGGAAAACACCTGCCTGCGATTGGTTCACAACTGTATGGGATAAAGCTCCAGTGCCTAAGCATAGGATCACAGCTTGCATGGCAGTGCACAGTTCTCTAGCAATTGTTGATAACATATGCAGGAGGGGGGTGGCTTTAGTCAACAGATGCTCTCTCTGTTTGCAGGAAAGTGAGAGCTATAGACATCTTTTCTTTGAGTGTGATGTTAGCAGATAGGTGTGGCAGCATTGTTAGTTTATAATTGAAGTTTAGTCAAGTCTTTTATATAATTATTGATTATTAATTATGTAAGTGAAAAGGTATGTTTAAATGGTAGTTATTTAGTTAGGTTAGTTATGGTGACTATTCAAGGTATCTATTTAAAGTGCCTATTCAAGGTACCTCTTCAAGGTGCCTCTTCATTTAAAGTGCCTATTCAAGGTACCTCTTCAAGGTGCCTCTTCATGATATGTATTTTCTATAAATAGGATATGATGTAAACAATTTCATATATTCAAAAGTTGTGTATTTTCTTCCATAAACTAATATGGTATCAGAGCCTCTCTTTTAAAATATCCTCCATTCATCCGCTGCAAAGTCATTGCCTAACATACAACAATCTCCCTCATACAACAAGTGAAGAATTTTGAAGCACTTCCCTGTCATCCATTATCAAAGCCTCAGTATTTAAAAAAAAAAAAAAAAAAAAAACAAAGGAAGTGCAGAGGTAATCTTACTGTGAGAGAACAGAAGGTATTTTTTGGAGATCATGGAAGCAATATCACAACAAGTGATTCCCATGTTTGATGGGGATAAATATGATTTCTGGCGTATCAAGATGACAACCATCTTCAAAACCAGAAAATTATGGACGGTGGTGGAAAAAGGAGTTCCAAACGAACCGTCACAAAGTGAGAAAACTCCTGAAGCGTTGCAGTTGAGAAAACAGTGGGAAGAAGCATTGTCTCAGGATATGATGGCGCTGCAAATCCTGCAAACGTCTGTGACAGATCAAATCTTCTCGCGAATAGCACCAGCAACTACTTCAAAGGAGGCGTGGGATGCATTGCAATCCGAATTTCAAGGGACTCCACAAGTACGATTGATCAAACTTCAATCATTGAGAAGAGAGTACGAAAACTTGAAGATGAACAAAAGTGACAACATCAAATCCTTCACAGACAAGTTAATTGACTTGGGAAATCTTTTAAGGGTGCATGGAGAAGCAAAGACAGACTACCAAATAGTCCAGAAAATTCTCATATCCCTTCCAGTACGATTTGACAGCATTGTCACAGTAATGGAGCAAACCAAAGATTTGACTTCATTGTCAATAACGGAGTTGATTGGAACTTTAAAGGCACACGAAAAACGTGTGGAAGATCGCAGCGAGAGCGAAAACATGACGGAAGGAGCATTCAGTGTTCAAACAAAAGAAGGAAAATTTGGTTCCAAACCAAAGAACAATAAAAGCCATGGATATCAAGGCAAAGGTAAAAAATGGTGTGGATTTTGTAGGAAAGAAAATCACACAGAATCGGATTGCTGGAAGAAGCCGAAGAAGGATCACAGCAAAATTTCAAATGAGAAAAAGGAATGTTACAACTGCGGTAAGGTTGGACATTTTGCAAGAGAGTGTCGTTCAAAGAAATATGAACGAGCACATATGAGTCTTGAAGATGAAGATATCAAAGATCATATGTTGTTTAGTGCATCAGAAGAAGCACCGATAATCACTAAAGAAGATGTGTGGTTGGTCGACAGTGGATGTACAAATCATATGACAAGAGAAGAAAGATATTTCACAAGACTTGATAGAAGAATCAATGTTCCAATAAAAGTTGGAAATGGAGAAGTCGTTATGACTGCAGGTAAAGGAGACATCACGGTCTGCACAGACAGAGGAAAGAAAGTGATAAGAAATGTATTCTTGGTTCCGGGGTTGGAAAAGAATCTATTAAGTGTTCCGCAAATTATATCCATTGGATATAGTGTCTTATTTGAGAACAAGTGTTGCAAAATCTTCGATTCGACGGGAAAGAAGATCATTGATATACAGATGGTGAACAAACATTTTCCAATCACATGGAGTTCTTTCCAAGAAAGTGCATTGGTGACCCGTGAAGAGGAAGAAATGAAGCTATGGCATCGAAGATTAGGCCATGTGGGAAATTCAAGGATGGAACAAAAATGCAAAAAACAAAGATGGTAGATGGTTTACCAAAATTCCATGTAAACAAAGAAGTTTGTGGAGTATGCAAACTTGGAAAGCAAGCACGAAAAGCGTTTCCAAAGGAATCTCAAACGAAGACGAAGGACAAACTTGAGATTGTTCACACCGATGTTTGTGGACCAATGAAAACTACTTCTCTCAATGGAAGCAGGTATTTCTTGTTGTTTGTAGATGACTATACTCACATGGGCTGGGTATACTTTCTTAAAAGCAAGTCTGAAGTTTTTTCAAAGTTTAAAAAGTTCAAAGCCTTAGTGGAGACACAATCGAAGAAAAAGATCAAAAAGCTTCGATCTGATGGTGGTGGTGAATTTACTTCATGTGAATTCAATGAGTTTTGCGATAAATATGGGATTGAGAGACAAGTGACAGTACCATATTCTCCGCAACAAAATGGCGTTGCAGAACGCAAGAATCGGTCCTTGATGGAAATGGCACGAACCTTACTTACTGATCAAGGTCTCCCTCACAAGTTATGGGCAGAGGCATTATATACATCAAATTATTTACAAAATCGTTTGCCAACAAGGGCAATAGAAGATGATGTCACACCAATTGAGAAGTGGAGTGGTAATAAGCCAACAGTTGAACACATGAGGGTTTTTGGGAGTATATGTTTCATACATGTACCAAAGGAGAAGAGAAGTAAGCTAGACGAAAAGGCCAAGCAAGGAATTTTCATTGGCTATAGCAGCAAATCTAAAGGATATAGAGTACTTCTACTTGATAAGGAAAAAGTGGAGATATCAAGAGATGTGACGTTTGACGAAGGAAAAATGTGGGATTGGGAAAAACAAGTTGAAGTCAAGAAGAACTACAGTATTCCAGTAAGTATTTCTCAAACACAAGAAGAACAAAAACAAGTTATCTCTAGTCCTATTTTGTCCCAAGTTGATGACCAAGATAACAATCAAGGAGGAGAAGAATTTTCAGAACCACCAAAGAAATACAAGTCAATGGCTGAAATTATGCAAACTGCACCAATGGTGGATCTTGACGAAACAGAAGCATGTTTCGCTGTCTCTAAAGAACCACAATCTTACAATGATGCGTGTAGAATCAAGGAATGGCGAGATGCTATGAGTGAAGAAATCAAGATGATAGAGAAAAACAAAACATGGTCACTTGTGGAGAAACCAGAAAAGAAAAATGTTATTAGTGTGAAGTGGATATATCGCATCAAAACTGATGCAAATGGAGTTCCATTCAAGCATAAAGCAAGGTTAGTCGCAAGAGGTTTTTCTCAAGAATACGGTGTTGATTATCTTGAGACATTTGCACCAGTCTCAAGACATGACACAATTCGAGCCATTCTCTCTTTTGCGGCACAAATGAAGTGGAAGCTTTATCAAATGGATGTAAAGTCTGCATTTCTAAATGGAGAACTTGAGGAGGAGATTTACGTCACACAACCTCCTGGATTCATCGCAAAAGGTGAAGAAGAAAAAGTCCTAAGGCTACGAAAAGCATTATATGGTCTAAAGCAAGCACCTCGGGCTTGGTATGGGAGAATTGATTCATATTTTCTTCAACAAGGTTTTCAAAGAAGTATGAATGACGCAGCTCTCTATGTAATGAAGAAAGCAAAAGATATTTTGATTGTGAGCTTGTATGTAGATGACATCATCATCACCGGCAACAACACTCAACTCATTGAAAAATTAAAGGAAGATATGAAGATGGAGTTTGAGATGACAGATATGGGAATGTTAAATTATTTTCTAGGCATAGAAATTATTCAAGATGATAAAGGAGTTTTTCTTTCACAAGAAAAATATGCATGTAAACTAATAGAGAAGTTTGGCATGAAAGGATGCAAAAGTGTAAGGACTCCACTTACACCACACGGCAAGGATGTTGAGGATAATGAAGAATATTGTGAGCCAACAAAATATCGAAGTATTATTGGAGGATTGCTATATCTATGTGCATCAAGACCAGACTTGATGTTTGCAAGTTCATATTTGTCACGATACATGTCAAAGCCGCTTAATAAGCATTATCAGGAAGCTAAGAGAGTTCTAAGGTATGTTAATGGTACATCTCATTATGGAGTTCAGTTTTCAAGTGTCAAGAATCCAGAGTTGCACGGATACTCAGATAGTGATTGGGGAGGATCAAATGAAGACAAGAAGAGCACATCTGGATATGTCTTCTCTTTAGGATCTGCCGTCTTTTGTTGGCATTCCAGCAAACAACAAACAGTGGCGCAATCAACGGCAGAAGCAGAGTATATCGCAGTTTGTGCAGCAACAAATCAAGCAATTTGGTTACAAAGACTTATGGAAGATATTGGCTTTAATTCTCAAGGAGGAGTTCCGATTTATTGCGATAATAAGTCAGCAATTGCAATTGGGAAGAATCCGGTGCAACATCGAAGAACAAAGCATATTGAAATTAAGTACCATTTTGTTCGAGAAGCAGAGCACAAAGGTCTTATCAAACTCAAGTATTGCGAAGGGGAAATTCAACTTGCTGATTTACTTACCAAAGCACTTAGCACCAAAAGATATGAAGATCTAAGGAGCAAACTTGGCGTAAGACCAAAACTCAATTAAGGAGGAGTGTTAGTTTATAATTGAAGTTTAGTCAAGTCTTTTATATAATTATTGATTATTAATTATGTAAGTGAAAAGGTATGTTTAAATGGTAGTTATTTAGTTAGGTTAGTTATGGTGACTATTCAAGGTATCTATTTAAAGTGCCTATTCAAGGTACCTCTTCAAGGTGCCTCTTCATTTAAAGTACCTATTCAAGGTACCTCTTCAAGGTGCCTCTTCATGATATGTATTTTCTATAAATAGGATATGATGTAAACAATTTCATATATTCAAAAGTTGTGTATTTTCTTCCATAAACTAATAAGCATATCCTCATGTGGATGGGTATCGTAGCATATCATGGAGCCTGAAACGTGAGCTCAGATGGCTCCATAAAAGGAATAGAGGTAAAGCTTGGGAGAAGAGGCGAAGGAGGTGTGCCCTACTGGCTACTATCCATGAACTATGGCATGAAAGGAACAATAGGATCCTCAGGGGGCAGAAAAGAACACCTGATCAGATGTGTAGGAGTATTAAAAATGTTGTATTGTATTAGAATGTTAGATTGTAAAGCTGAGCTAGATGAGAGGTCTTTTACTGATAGGTTACTTGGCTAGGGGATTGAAGTATCTGTGTAGTGTAGTTTGTTGAATTGTTGTATAGGGTGGTCAGGGATATCCAAATTGGTATCCTTGTTTAGGGGTTTTCTTGAGGGTGCCTCCCTGGCATCTCTTTTGGTGAAATGGAAATACAAAGCTTACCATTTTCCAAAAAAAAAAAGTTTCGAAATGACCGTTTTAAACAAGTTTTTGTGTTTATTAGTTGTTTGAAGCCAAAAGGCCAGGTTTTGAAAAGGTTCTTGAGAGTGGTATTCTTTGAGTAGCTTAGAGTTCAATTAGAAATTTAAAAAGTCATCCCCTAAGGTTAAAGAAAACAAAAACGTAAGGTAGAAAATTTACCCATTTTAACTATTTACCCTGACATTCGTTAAAGAAAAAGTCTTGATTGAAACCAACTCACAGAAAAATGATGTCACTATTTAGAAATGTGGAGGCCACTTAGTCATGACCTTTGTTCCACTATAAAGTCCTCTCAACTTACCAAAAGTTACGATAAAAACGTCTTAAACAAGTTTTTATGCTCGTAAAAAGTGTAACAATGAATTGGCTCACTTGAACCCGGTCACATTTTCGACTAGAGTTTGGATAGAATGATATCCGGAAGCAGTGATAGATGTAGTGGCGTCTGACTTTTGTACTTCTTTTATGAATAATTAATATATTAGTCATTTCCTCAAAAAAAAACACAGTGATATACAAAAGAAAAATAAAATAATTTTTTATCTAATTATTAATCCATGAGGTTATACAGTATGTGAATTTAAACTATGTCACCAAGTAAAGTACTGTTTCTACTCTTATCCATGATAAAATGGACAATTAAAAGAAAAAAAAATCTAAACTCTTTTTTGGTTAGAAAAAAAGAGCTAAACTTCACATCATATGTGAATTTAATCTATGTCACAAATGACATGACTAAGAATCTGTACGTGATGTTCTCCCAAAAAAAAAAGAAAAAAGAATTTGTACATGAGTGGTTAAATGTTAATTAATAATAATACTCAAAGCATGTAGTTTTAAAATTTTAATAGCACTATAATCTAGAGTTTACATTTCAAAAAGTAAAAGCGAAGTTAAGTTTCTCTATGTTTTGTCTGTTTTCTTGAATCGATTGTTCTATAAATAGAGGAAATAGAAATCTTTATATTGCAACACTACTTCTCTCCCTTTCTTATTTCTTAATATTGGCAAAATTGGCTGATATCTAAGGAAAAGTACAAATATTCGTATCTGCATTGAGTTACACAACTTTTTGGTCATGAACTTATACATTATTTTACTTGTTGCCTTATTAAGCACCTTTGGAATTGCGAGGCCGAATATTGTCATTCAATCGGTAAATGCACCAAGTCCTAGTTCTGGATCTGGTAATCCTTTGTTACAAGATTGCGGAAAAAGATAAGTGTTCCTTCAAAGAAAGCACTATACAACTACATATTCTTGGACGGAACAAGTGTGTCCAAATAATCTTGCGACGAATTAATAAAGATGGGGAGATACTGTCGTGATCTTGTGTCAATTGTGACTCTTAGAAATTTGACTTTAAAAACGAAGATCAAGTAAAGATATTACCAACGATATTGGAAAATTTTGATGGCCTTTGGGACCTTTGCCAGACGAAGGGTCAGATTCCTTAAAATGACTTACTTGGTAAAAATACTAATGTATGAATTCAAGCATGATCATAAATACATTATGTTACAACTATAAATACTTCCTATTGCAATCTGATATTTGCATTTCTTTTGTAGAATGTACGTACATTATTTTTAATTCATTTTTTTGGAGGACATTATAGCTCGAATATTTTAACTGTTCAGCTTGACCTTAATAAAGCTGATCCAAATATAAAAGAAAATTACAAATTAGTTTTAATAAAACCTTAAAAAAGGATCAAATATTAGTTGATACTTAATCTAATTAGCCTGAGTTTGGAATCAAAAGAAATCGAATTGATGTTGCACTAAATGTCTGTGTTGAAAGAGTAAAAGGATTAACTAAAAGTTGTAAAACCGAGTGGATAACGTTGGTCATGAATCGGCGTGAGTGCTTTCTATGTCCAATGAAGATTAATACATTGAGGGTGGTTGTGCATGGACTTTATTTTTTTATTGTTGAAATGCAATTTATATAACCGCTTTATTCAACATTGATAGTTTGCAAAGCAATATTAAAAATTTTGCCATTATTTCACGAGAAAGTAGAAAGTAACCATCATCTCTCTAAATGTTTCAAAATGACCGTTTTAAACAAATTTTTGTGTTTATTAGTTGTTTGAAGCGAAAAGGTTAGGTTTTGAAAAGGTTCTTGAGAGGGGTACTTTTTGAGTAGCTTAGAGTTCAATTAGAAATTTAAAATGTCATCCCCTAAGGTTAAAGAACATAAGACGGTAAGGTGGAAAATTTACCCATGTTAACTATTTACACTAACACTCCTTAAAGAAAAACGTATTGTTTGAGACCAACTCACGGAAAAATGAGGTTACTGTTTAAAAATGTGGAGGTCATTTATTATTAGTCATGACCTTTGTTTCACTAAAAAGTTCCGTTCGACTTACAAAAACTTATAATAAAAACGTCTTAAACAAGTTTTTGTGCTCGTAAAAAGTGAAGCAATGAAATACAAAAGAAAAATAAAATAATTTATTATCCAATAATTATCCATGAGATTATATTTTTTGGTTCACAACCAAGGGTATCCACCGTCGACCACAGTGACTATCCCCGCGTTGGCTTGTAGGCACCTCAAAGGGTGAGACAACTGGCCAAGGAATTTTAAAACTGCTCCATGCCCAAGGCGAAATTCGAACCCTCGACCTTGGTTAAAGATGAATGAGTCCCTACCACTCAACCACACCTCCTTGGTTATCCATGAGATTATATAGTATTTGAATTTAAACTACGTCACCAAGTAAAGTAATGTTTCCACTCTTAACCACGATAAAATGGAAAATTAAAAGAAAAATAAACAAATCTAGACTTTTTTTGGTTATAAAAAAAAGTGCTAAGATTCCTTAAAATGACTTACTTGGTAAAAATATTAATGTATGAATTCAAACATAATCCATAAAAATATAATATGTTACAACTATAGATACGTTCTATTGCAATCTGATCTTTGCACTTATTTTGTAGAATGTGCTTATATTAGTTCTGTATTCGTTTTTTTGGAGGACACTATAGCTCGAATATTTCAACCGTTCAGCTTAATTGACCTTGATAAAGTTGATCCAAATCTTAAAGAAATTACAAATGAGTCTTAATCAAACATTAAAAAATTAGTTGATACTTAATCTAATTAGCAAGAATTTGGATCCAAAAGAAATCGAATTGATGTTGCACTGATTGTCCGTATTGAAAGGGTAAAAGGATTAACTAAATGTGTAAAACCGAGTGGATTAAATTTGAATGTAGGAACTTTGCTAGACGAAATGTCAAATTTCTTGAATGATTGATTTGGTTGTAATAGAAATGTATGATTTCAAGTATGACCAATAAAATATTACGCTATGAACACAATTATTTGTATACCCTTTATTGCTTGCTGCTGCCTAGTTTTTGTGCTTATAAGGTATCTTTGTATATTTTATATGGTTTTTGAAACACAAAAACCAGGGACGTATCCAGGATTTTTGAGAAAACTGGAGTAGAGGAAGGCTTTTAGGAGAGAGAAATAGAGAGAGAGAATTCTATTAAGTGAGAACAGAAAATGAGTCTCACACACAAGAGTTATTACAGTGTAAAATGAGTATTTAAGCTAGGCCTAATAACCGACTCTGTAACAAACTTCTAGCCTCTAACAAACTGACAGGCTGGCAATAATAAATATAATTAAATATTTCATATATTTCACACGTCCCCCTCAAGATGGAGCATCTGTGAGGCCTAATTTTTCCTTCAGAAAGGAATGTTGAGTATGAGACAAAGCTTTAGTCATGATGTATGCAAGCTGAAGGTGAGTAGGAATGTAGGCCGTTTGCAGGAATCCATCTTGCACTTTGTCCCTAGTGAAATGACATTCAATTTCCAAGTGCTTTGTACGATCATGAAAGCAAGGATTGGCAACAATTTGCTGTGCAGCCTTGTTGTCATAGAAAAGAGTAACAGGAAGTGGAATTGGGATATGCAGATCTTGAAGCAAGTAGCTGAGCCACAACAGCTCACATGTGGTGGCAGTCATGCTCCTATATTCAGCTTCAGTAAAGGAACGAGAGACTGTTGCTTGTTTCTTGGTTTTCCAAGAAATGAGAGAGTGACCAAGGAATATGCAATAACCAGTCAAGGACTTTCTTGTCATCAAGCAAGAACCCCAATCAGCATCACTAAAACCAATAAGCTTGAGCTGCTGTTGGACTGGATAAAATAGGCCATGAATGGTGCCTTTGAGATATCTGAGAACATGGAGTGCTGCCTGCATGTGAGGTTCCTTTGGTGCAGAGAGAAACTGACTTAGGTGTTGAACAGCATATGGCACATCTGGTCTTGTCATAGTCAAGTACAGAAGACGACCAACCAACCTCCTATAAGACTCTGCATTAGCGATAGGAGCACCATCATCTACTGACAGCTTGAGACCTTGAGGAATAGGCATCATGGCTGGTTTGGCACCTGTCATGCCAGCATCTGCAAGAATATCCAAGATGTACTTTCTCTGATTGAGAAGAGTACCTGAGTCAGTTCTGCATATTTCAATGCCAAGGAAATACTGAGCTAAACCAAGGTCTTTAATGGTGAACTTAGCATCAAGAGCTGCCTTTGTAGCCTGAATCTCTTTGTCACTGGTGCCAGTGAGTAACACATCATCAACATACACTAAAGCTACAGTAAAATCACTCCCATCTTTCTTCACAAATAAAGAGTAATCATGTTTAGACTGTTGGTAACCCAGTTCAACCAAACACTTGCTAAACTCTTGATTCCATTGTTTGGAAGCCTGTTTCAGTCCATATAAAGACCTCATCAATTTGCAAACTTGACCTGTTTCAGCTTTGTTATACCTTTGAGGAGGTTGCATGTATATATCTTCATCAATGTAGCCATGAAGAAAAGCAACGTTAATATCTAGCTGATGTAGTGGCCAGTTCTGGGCAGTAGCAAGAGCAATGAGCACTCTCACAGTAGCCAGCTTAGCTACAGGAGAGAAGGTGTGTTTGTAATATGTCCCTTCTTGCTGATCAAAACCCCTTATCACCAAACGTGCCTTGGGCCTTTCTACAGTCCCATTTGCCTTATACTTTGTTTTATAAACCCATTTGGGACTAATGGCCTTATGTCCTGAAGGCAAAGTTGTCAATTCCCAGGTGTCATTCTTTTCAAGAGCTTCCAGCTCCTTATCCATATCTCCCACCCACAAAGGATCATGCTTAGCCTGCTCATAGCATGCTGGCTCATGAATAGTCAATACATTTGCAAGGAAGGAGACATAGTCAGGGGGTAGAGTGGTGATAGAGGAATCATGTAGGGGATGGGGTATGGAAGTGGCTGTGTTGGCAGAAGATGAAGGTGTAATGTAGTCTTGGAGCCAAGTAGGTTTGGATTTGGACCTAGTGGATTTCCTAGGTTCAGGATTAAGAGGTGGGGCAGGAGAGGTAATGGTGGGAGTAGGATTGAGTTCAATTTCAGATGTTGGTGAAGGTGGCTGGGTAAGAGGATGAGGAATATCTTGTGTAGGCATGGTTCCTGCTGAGGGTGAAGGCATGTCAGTATTATCAGCAGCAGACAATTCCTCTAAGTCAGTATCCACAGTAAGAGACAAAGGTGCAGCAGACTTGTGAAGAGAAACAGATGAGATTTTTAGTTTGAAAGGAAAAATAGTCTCTTTAAAGATAACATCTCTATTCAAGAAAACTTTTTTGGACTCAAGATCATAGAGTTTGTATCCCTTTTGATTGGGGGGATAACCCAATGAAACACACCTCCTGCCCCTTGGTGCAAACTTATCAGACTTGGGACCTGTGATAGCAGCATAACAAAGGCAACCTATGGTTCTAAAATGACCATAGGAAGGTGGTTTATTGAAGAGTTTTTCAAAAGGTGACTTCCAGGATAGGTTGGGCATAGGCATCTTGTTTATAAGATATGTGGCAGCAAGGATACAATCTCCCCAAAAGGATTTAGGAAGATTGGCATGAATTTTAAGGGCTCGAGCTGTGTTAAGAAGGTGTCTATGTTTTCTCTCTACAACTCCATTTTGTTGTGGGGTATGAAACATGGATTTTTGGTGAAGAATGCCATGAGAATTCATGTAGGAGGTACACTGAGCTTTAATTATTTCAGTCCCATTGTCAGATCTAACAAATTTTGGCTTGGTTTTGAAGTGATTTTGTATGTAGTTGATGAAATTGATGAAAATGGAGCCAACTTGCGTCTTATTATGAAGGAGATAGGTCCAAGTACTTCTGGTATAATCATCAACCATGGTTAAAAATTAAGTAGCACCATTGACGGCAGGAGTTTTGTAAGCTCCCCACAAATCAACATGAATCAATTCAAAGGGGACAGTAGTTGATGTATGACTCCTATTAAAAGAAAGTCTGTGATGCTTAGCCATGCAACAAGTATCACAAAAAAATTTACTGGAATCAGAAGAATCACATTCATTTATATGGGAAAGTTTTGACAAAGAAGAATGACCAAGTCTGCTATGAAAAAGATACAAATCACTTGTGGGAGGGGGAACAACAGAACTACCCACACTAGCATTAGCATTAGCTTTATTAGGTTCAACAAAAGAAAAACAACCAGTGTTTACTGACTTAGAAGTAGCCTTGAATTTGTAAAGACCATGAAACCCTTTGCCCTCAGCAACAACTTGATCAGTTGTAGGGTCCTGAAAAATCCAGTGGGAAGAATTAAATCTAGCCACAAGATTATGTGTTTGAGTGAGTCTACCAACAGATAACAAGTTGAATTTAAAGTCAGGCACATAAAGTACATGGCTAAGAGTTAAAGTAGGGCTGAGTTTGACATTTCCAGCAATGGTGATGATTTTGTTATTAGAGTAATATGTATAGGATTGGTGAGGGTTTTGGTTTTGTGTAGCAAGTTTAAGTGAGGGATCATATGGTCTGATGCTCCTGTATCAACTATCCAATCACTCAGCAATGCAAATTTATTCAAGCAAGCTAAAGCATAATAATAAGTAGGTCTAGAAAATATACCAGCATAGTTCACAGAAGAGCAACCAGCAAAATTAGCAGAAGAAGAAGCACCAGCCATGTCCTGCATTTGTGTTCCCTGTATTGGATTCTTTCCTTTAAACATCCTCATCATCTCCTGAGATACTGCTTGCACCAGATTTTGATCCATATTCCCTTTCTGAACACCATCAGTATCCTCATCATCACAATCAAAGTCAAATGGAGTGTCATAGCCCAGGCCTGTAGTAGCTTGAGCTGCCATTTTCATGTTCCTTTTACCTTTCTTCTTTCCTTTATACCAATCAGGATATCCAATCCTCTCAAAACATTGCTCAAAAGTGTGACCCTCACTCTTGCAGTGATCACAGAACCTTTTATTCATGTCCTTGAACCTCTTAAAATCTTTCTTTCCAGTATAGGCAGCATTGTTTCCAGAATTATTAGCAAAGAAAGCCACAGGTTCAATTACATGACTAGTAACTTGTTTCTGCTTCTCCACTTGTTGAACAATATAATAGGCTTTATTAACATTTGGAAGAGGATCCATGGACAGGATTTGGCCACGAACAGGTTCAAAATTATCATTCAGACGCATTAAAAACTGCATTAATTTGCTACGTCCTTCTAACTCAAGAATTTTCTCAACAATTCCACATGAATACTCATTCAATTCTCCACAGGAACACATAGGAATTCCATTCAAACTCAGTAACTCATCCCAATAACGCTTGAGTTTAGTGAAATAAGCAGCAACTGAATGAGAGATTACCTTGAGTGATCTGATTTAACTCGCGTTCCAGCTGATAGATCAAAGGACCATTACTTTGTCCAAATCGCTCCACAATCTCCTTCCATAGCTCATGAGCAGAAGTTGCATAGAGAAATCCATAAGATAATTCTGGCGTCATCGAGTTAAGAATCCAGCAAGTGACCATATAATCACATCTAATCCATCGCTGATAATCAACAGACGTTACTGGAGGTTTCACAATTGTTCCATCCATAAACCCTAACTTCAGCTTCGCACCAAGCGCCATCTTAATCTGACGACTCCACCCTAGGTAATTTGCTCCACCAAAAGGAGTACCAGTGAGTGACATGCCAGGATGATCGGAGCTTGCAATGTGAAGAGGATCATTGTGGAAATTCGCAGAAACCTGAGGTTCTACATTAGGAACAGGAACTGTAGCCGCCGTTGTTGTGAAAAAAAAAACTTCAATTTCAATCGCAAAACAAAACAAGAACGATTGAAGAAACAAGAATTCGAATCGAAAACTCGACAATCGAAATAAGCAAGAATCGAATCAAGAATCGAATTGATTCAATGAAACGAAGAAATCAGGATCTTGAGCTCAACCATGAAGCTCTGATACCATGAGAAAACTAGAGTAGCGGAAGGCTTTTAGGAGAGAGAAATAGAGAGAGAGAATTCTATTAAGTGAGAACAGAAAATGAGTCTCACACACAAGAGTTATTACAGTGTAAAATGAGTATTTAAGCTAGGCCTAATAACCGACTCTGTAACAAACTGACAGGCTGGCAATAATAAATATAATTGAATATTTCATATATTTCACAATTATTTGTATACCCTTTATTGCTTGCTGCTGCCTAGTTTTTGTGCTTATAGCATGTCTTTGTATATTTTATATGGTTTTTGAAACACAAAAACCAGGAACGTATCCAGGATTTTTCAAGTGGGTATGCACAATTATAATAACGAAAACACATCAAACGGAGTCCAATTGTATTAGTATTTTTTTTACACAATTAACAAAATTTATAGAATTTTTTTTCAAAAAAGTGGTATGTTTTTTGGACCAAACACTTAAGTAATATGTTAAATCCATTTGAATTAACTCAATTTGGCCCCTCAAAAACATTAAACTCAATTTGCATTAACTTGAGCTAATTTACGATCTGCTAAAAGAGTTCTGTATTTATATCCTAATCTAATGATCATATTTATTAGATGGGATTCTAGACAAAAAGAGTATTGATAGAAGTACTCCCCTAGTTACTGCCTTGCTGGAATGCTTGACAAGGATATCACGTGAGAGAGAGAAAGAGAGGGGAAGGCTACAGAGAAAGTAAGACTACTCTGTTGCTATTTTTCCTACTTGGGTCAAAAAAGACTCTAAGCCCCAGGCCTGCCCAGAGAGATATAGAAAGGAAGGAGGTTTGTTTTGGGCCACCGGTTAAATCATTGTCACATAAAACGAGTGGTGGGTATGCAATTCTTTCATTTCTGACACTTTTAAGCTATGGGCCTGCAAGCATCAAATGACTTTTCCTTGGGCTAGGTATGCAATCGCATAGATATATTGCAAGCTGGATCCGTCTATGATAAAAACTCATACGAGGCAGCCTTATATATGAAGAGTGACACCAATGAGCAAAAACGTAATACCAACATGACATCAATTCGTTATTGGTAAAGTTCAATATATAGTAACTCACTTTTTTGGTTTAATACTTAATACATCAAATCAGTATTCATTTGGCTCGATAACGGCTCTAGATGGCTATGAGTGAACTATTTGCAATGGAAGTTGAACCAAGAAAGGCACGAGCCAACATGAGGCCAACACGAACCTCTGACATGGTGGTCAGGTGCAAGTGGTCTGGTTCCAACCGTAGACCTTTTGCGTCTACGCATTTCACGTTTGGCAACTTGATTTCAAGCTGTGCTTCTCTTACCATATCCACATATTTACCTTCGCCTGATGCTAGTGCAACCTGCCATCAACGTGTTAATAATTTTGCATTTTATAAACTAAAGGAAATCAACAAATCAGAATTATTGTTGAAACTTTATCCCAGTGGCAAAGGATTATACTATTGCTCTAAAATGAATTACAAATATTCATGACAATATTTATCTTATTTCAATTTGGCCTTGAAGCTGCTCGATCAGAGGATTCCTTAAAATTATAAGCATGTAAAATACATGATGGATTCAATTATATAAACGGCGTGGTTCACATACATTATATGTTGTATATAACCCTATTTCCCAAGATAAACTTATCCCCATCCCAAAATTTCAAATTCTCATTCTTACTTCCCAAACACTTGATAACTATATGATATAAAAATCATGTAAAAAACTAATATATAAATACCTGGATGATAAGAAGAGATGGATCATTAAGATCAGAACGTATATCCGTTATTAATTTCTCCATTCTCCCTTTATATGCATTAGCATCCTCAATAGTTACTGTATCACTCTCCCCTTGGTACCACAACAACGCTCGGATCTTCGCACCTCCTTTAATTGCCACATTGGCCCGATCTATCATGTTAGTATACAAAGTTGTTCCTTTGGCCCAAGAACTGATCTTGGTCCCACCTATAGCACATGGGACCAACCTAATGTCCTGGAACTGGGACCCACCAAGCGACAATATCCCATTCGCGAATGCCATGCCTGGGCCCACACCACAAGTGTTTTTCCTATCGATGTCTGCGTGGACCGGTTCATGGGCCGGAACAAAAATTTGATTATAATTGAGAAGGAAGGTTTGTTTGTTGTCTTTGGACTCTGGTGGAATAAACCCGTCCCATACTCTATGGTGGACCCCACCCGCCCAGCCATGTTGCTTTGCCCTGCTAGGATAAATATGTTTTCTGGTGGATTAGGAGCTTCATTAGTTGTTCTCCTTGGTGAAACAATAAGCCCACCCCAAAGTATTATTGCTAGTGAAATTAGGAGCAAATGAATGATCACCATGGTTGTAGGCTTGTAGTTTACCCTATGCTTAGGGAGAATGATCTAACTATATATATTATAGCATCCAAAAGCTTATCAATAATAAACAAATATTTGTCTAAAAAAGGAGTGAAATCAGGTGTTATCATAATCAAATGGTTACCTAATTAACCCTAATATTCTATTGGTATTGATAATAGAGGGTAACTTTAAAAAAAAAAATAGCACATGTTTGGAAACAAATCACTGCAATTTTTAAATGTTGGGACTTATCTTTAGGTCAATGTTATGGGTAGGTTGTAAAGTACTATTGGGAAGTCATTTATGTTATTACATGGAAATATAAAAGAGTTAGACCCTATAAAAGAATTCGAGTAGAATCACTCAAAACCTATACACTATAAACACAAATATCTGACTCGATATAATTGTAAATATGTAATTATTTACAATTATATTCCCGTTAGTATGGAGGAGGACATTGTGCTTACCTAAACATATTTACTGACAACTACTCTCTAGACAAGGCCCATGGACATGGTCTCATGGATGAGGAAAGCAACATTACACACAAGACAAGTGACGGTCCATCCTAAAATCAATTGGCTATAGGAGGAGTAGTCCACTTGATCGACTTTATTCCGACGTGGGACACTAATTCCCACTCACTTTAACAAAGAACACTCTAAACTCAATACTTTTAATATTATTTCAAGCTTCAACAAATTTTTCTCTCTTCTTATTTGAACAGAAATAATGTTGAATGGCACAACCCAATTGGGAGCCTTGACGCTTGTATTTATAGTGATAGGATTACAGAGTTACAATCCTAATCAAATTCTACTATATACCCTATTACGCTTGTGGATGCTTGCCAAGTGTTAAGTTGATTACAAACGAAAAAGGTAAAGCTAAATATTTAACACGTGGCAAGCATCCACAAGTGTAATGCGTAAATGCGGAAAATGAAGTATTGGAGAGGATCCAAATCCTTTCTCAAATAAATCGGTGTATAAATAGAGGAAATAGAATAGTTAGTGTTTTTTTTTTTATAGGAATAGAGGAAATAGATAGTTAGGCTCCGTTTGATTCACTTGGATAAAACTGATCTAAACTGAACTGAACTGATCTGAACTGAACTGAACTGAACTGAACTGAACTGGTCTGTTAAACTTGACCGTTAACCATTTAAAATTTGTCCAAACATAGTCAATATTGGACTCACTTGAAATTATGCTTTGAGATCTTTCTGATGACATAATTATCATCATGAAATTATTTCGGAATAAAAAGTTATATGAATGCTAAAGTTACGCATGAACTGAACTGAACTGAACTGGATTGAACTGAACTGAATTTAAGTAAAATTAAAGTGAATCAAACAGAGCCTTAGTGTTGCATCACAGTTTCACGCATTTTCTATTTTCTTCTTACTATCTTAGTTGGCTAATCTCAAAGAAAAAGGAAAAAAATAGCATCGACGTTATGGAGTCAAAACTTCTTGATCATGAATTTATATATCACTTTACTTGTTGCGTTATTGAGCACCTTTTGGAATCGCGACACAGAATATTGTCATTTAACCGGCAAATGCACCAAGTCCTAGTTTTGGATCTGGTAATGCTTTGCTTTGTTGCAAGATTGTAGAAAGAAGATAAGTGCTCATTCACGTGAAGCAATATATAACTACATATTCTTGGACGGAACAAGTGTGTCAAAAGAATCTTGCGACGAATTGATAAAGATGGGGAGATACTGTCATAATCTCGTATCAATTGTGACCCTTAGAACGTTTGATTATACAGGCAAAGATCATGTAAAAAAATTACCAACAATATTGCGAAAATTCAATAACGTCTGGGAACTTTGCCAGACGAAGGGTCAGATTCCTTAAAATGATTGATTTCTTTACAGTATTAATGTATGATTTCAAATATGATCAATAAAATATTACACTACAAATGCAACTATGAATACGTGTTACAACTGTCTGATCTTTACGCTTCTTTAGTAGCATGTGCTTGTTTTTTTATTTGGGTTTTAGAGTACAACAAGTTTTGGCACCCGGGTGATGCACCGGGGTTAATCTTGTATTTAGGTATTGCTTCATTGCCTGTAGTAGGTATTTTATGTAAGATTTAGAAATGAATAATATAAGAAACTTCATTTTTGTTCGTAATATAAATAGGATATGCGATGAATCGACTGAGAACATAAAAGATCACTCCAATAATTCCACAACGTGTTTATAGATAGTGAACTAAAAAAGGACTACTCAAACTCTTAAAGTGAGGACATGACTAAGTACATATTAAGATGTAAATCTATGTCTTTTTATTCAACTTCTAATTCACTGCCAACGTATTGGTAGATTGACAGGTAATTAACGAATTAAATGACAACACTTGGTAAGGGTCAAATCTGCGCCACATGAGAAAGATGAATTATGTGATGACTAAAATGATAGCAATGGCTCATAGAAATGCCACATGGCAAGTGTGATACCACATGGTTAGATTGTATAAGGTGACATCCTAAAGATAGGAGAGACCTCATAAGAGTTTCACATGGCGAGACTGGTAAAACTGTATTGTGATTTTGTATTTAGTATAGAAGATAAATATATGGACAATAATTTTTTAGTTAGAAAAATAAAATAAAAATATTTATTTAGATCATCTTTCATTTTATATAATTCAAATATAGCCACCCTACATGTTTTGTCCATTTGGCTTCTACCAAAGATTATAGGACATACATATCTCATTTTGAAGTATTTTCGGAATCCAATCCGATGTGGTAAAAATTATAATTTTTTGACTTACATAACTAAAGATATTTTATTTTGTAATTTGAAAATATACTAATAAATATGTAATAAATTCAACTAATGATAATGTATTAATAGTTGACACTTGGATGATGCGTTATGCTATATGGTGAGCTTGTGCTTATGTGCCGTTTACGTGGCGTTCTCACACGAACATGGTTCTCTTAATTAGCGTCCTACATGTTATCACCATGCAAGTTTTGGGAGGGCCGCATTGTGTTTTAATAGTAAGGTAAGATATAACTCAAATTTTTCAATCAATGAGTTTTTTTTTTTTTTGGGTTGGCTTGTTCTTACAAATGTAAACCAATCCAAATTGCAGTTATTTGGCCCTAATTTTGATCCAATCGTAGTGGAAACTATTGAACTAACACCGAAATCATCATTTTCTCCACTTCCAAATGTCGTAATACGCCTATTAGCCCATTTAGAATACAAATATCACAAAAATAAAGAATTTACTGAATATTTGAACACAAAAACTTCTATATAAGACGTTCTTTTCATAACTTTTGGTGAGACGCTGGTCACTTTTTAATAAAAGAATGATTACTACTCACCATAAGTGACCCTACATTTCTAAATAGTAACATCATTTTTTTGTGAATTGGTTTTATGCAAGACTTACTGATATTTCAATAGTTTAGTGTTTATTTTGCATTCTAAATATTTGAAAATGGGGTATTTCAAAGATGCTAAACTTTCAATTTGTTACTCCCTCCGATCCACGAAAATCTTGACGTTTGGAGAATTGGACTGATATTAAGGAAAACACTTTTTAGCACAAGAAATCCAATTTTACCCTTAAAAGAGCACATGAGGTAGTAAGAGAGAGAAAGTAATATTTTAGTGGGTATTTATTGCTTTCCTTACTTTTGTATTACTTTCCTTACTTTTGTAACTAGTGGCATAAGAATCTTTTATTTTTTTGGTAACTAGCTAGTGGTGCGTGAGATTTTTGAACAGCAAATCAACCAAGCCTTTTCATTTCATAATCAAAATTTGGAGGGAGACTATCTGGGTAATTGGGATACGCCATGGGAGAGAGAAAGAATGGAGATGAGACAGAGAAAGCTTTGTGTGAGATTTTTGAGGAAAATTGAAGTTGGATGAGCTTTCCGTGAGATTTTTTTTTTTTTTGATAACAAAGTGGTCGGTGGGTGGTGGTGGTCTTGGTGATGGGCTAGGTCGTGGGTCCCCATGCTTGGTGTATCACGGCCTAGACTCGAAAAACCGATTAGGGTTTTGTTTAATAATTTCGTTTTAATTAATTTCGTATTTTCAGTATTTTTCAATAATTGTTTTTATTTTTCTGTACTCGTCGGAGTCCGAATCCGGATTTTCAAAAGCCTAGATTGGTTGGAATAAATCAAGGAATTTAATAAAATTATTAGTTTACAGTTTCAGTACTGTTTGGATTTTCGTATTTATTAATTATTCTCGATAATTGTTTTTAATTAGGACCAAACGGACAAGCGTGATCGGGTTGTGATTAGCCAAGTTACCTACTGCTTAGTGAGCATTTGTTAGGTAAGAGATTGTGCCTACCTCTTTCCAAAGCCTCATCAAAACTATTTTGATGTGTTATGTGCTAATTGATTATTATTGAGAATTTAATATACGAAGCATGATTAAATTATATCTTCGTTAATTATGAGAATTTGAAATATATTATTCGCTGTAAATATGATTTATATTGAGTATGATAAGTTTATAAAGTTTCGTTAATTAATTAGTTCATATGCTAATTAATATTTAATTATGGCGATGTTGAATTTCTAATATTATTATGATATAATAATATGTGCTATTTGGAATGGGATACTATTGAGTGCTAATGAGCACCTGCTATTATGTTGGATGGTTTATTTGTGAAAGTGTAATTTTTGGATATCTTGATTTACTGCCAAAGTGCTGCCGAAACTTCGTTAGACTTATATGAGCATGACTAATGTTAATATGCCCTTATGTCATAATCGTCGTTATTATTATTCATTATCATGAGCATGAAATGAAGTAGTATGTCGTGGTCTCGTTGTACCACTAGGTCAATCAATGCAAGTATGTGAATTGAATTAAATGAGAATAAGACTCCTAATGGATCCCTAGGAGTAGCCGAGCTATCGAGACTTATCTAATTGATATAGTCTAGGGATGCGTGATTCCCAAGTTACTTTTATGGACACCTAGCAGTGTGTTCAGGACGGATCATTCCCCATTATTTATTTCTCTACATCTCGATTATTATGTTAGAGGTAGTGTGAGTATACACTAGCGTAAGTCCATGGCATGTCTATATCTATCTATGAACAGTATGGGTAATCGCTGTTCTATTTGCTCTCTTATCTCTCTAATCAAGATGGTTTATCTATTTGTTTTCGAATGATCACTAAAGCAAGAATTGCATGTAATTGAATATCGAGTATGCGTGTGCTTGATTGTATGACTACTTGTGCATGCAAATGAATTTCAATGATTCGTCTAAAACCCAGGTAAGGTTTGCGAAAGTGTTTTCATTGGGTATGGACGACGTTTATTCAGTTTATCTGATTTTTGTTTTCTTTTGTTTCTTCTCTTTTTCTTCTGTACCTTGTTTCCGTCACGGAAACAAAAGTGCAGGTGTAGTTGAGTGAGGACGGTTTGCTAGAAGGTTGAATGTGGGCTGTTTATTTAGAACTATGGATTTATTGGTTACCTTGGATTATTTGGGATATTTGGTTTGTGCCATTGAAGGCAAAGTTGTAATAAAACTATAATGGACTTAAGACCGCTGGATAGACAACTCTGATATTTATGTTTAATTTGTTTAGATGCTTCCTTTGATACCTAGTTTTCCTTTCTTCTTAGCATTTACTCCTTAGCGATAAATGTTGCAGTAACACTCCCCTGGGTCCGTGACAGTTCAGCGGTGTCGAGTCATGGACAGCGACGTCGATAGTTCCCTGAAAATCGTCGCGAATTCGGGGTTGTTACAAATGGTATCAGAGCCCTAGGTTTAAAAAGGTTGCATAGGTTTAATAAATGAATTAATAAAGATTAGTTTCATTTTTGGGGAAAATAAAATGTAATTAAAGCCGTTGAGCGTAGTAGTCCTAGAAGTTAGGAATTACTTGAAATCACCTTAATTGTGATTTAAATGTTCTTATTGTTTGATTGCCCTTTTGTAGATGGCAATTACTCGATTGACCGCGATGAAATCGACTAGAGGTAGAAAACCGCGAGCGATGACCGTTGACCCGAGAACGAGGTGGAATACGTAGACATTTCCAATAGCGAGCCAACGCATGACGAGGCCTTACCCGAGCCCGAGGCGCACGGCAATGGCGCGCACGAGCTCGAGGTGGATCAACCCGCGCATGATGCTCACGATAATGACGTACCGCTTGAGCCTAACCATGACTTGGAAGCTAACGAGGATCCTGATTCTGAAGAGGAACCTACCGAGTCTGAACCTAAGGCTGACGATGCTCCAGCTGACGAGCCAAGCGTTGAGCCTAACTCTGTGGATCTAGAGATGCGATTTGAGTATGGAGCTAGTGTCCCTGATTCACCTAGCATGCCAGACTTAGAGGATATTGGTGATGCAAGCGGCAACAACTCTGTACCTCCTTCGCCTACTGCTGATGTGTCTCCTCCTGTGGAGCCTTTCTTTGCCACTGATGCAGAGCTAGATGACATCTGTGCCTACATCGATCGCGCATTCACTACGATCGAGCGTTATGAATATGAGAACCGTACGAGGATACACCAAGGTTTCTAGGTAGAACTCTTACTAGCTGGCTTACCCAACCTACATCCTTGGAGAGGTCTCAAGGAGAAGTATGATGATGTGGTACTGAGGAGTGGCTACATCAACGATGGAAAGTATGGAAAAGGAAATCTTTGGGCGCTGACTTTTCAAGGTGTTGGCAATGAGCTATGTTTGTCTGAGTTCGAGTGGAAGGTAAATCACGTTCTAGTGCCTGCTCCAAAAGGATATCTGTGAAAGCTGCTGGTCTAAGAAGCGCAAACTCGTGGATAACTTTAGAAGGCGCTTCATGCCTCAAAAGTTTAGAGGTGACGAACATCCTTACACTCCATGTAGGGAAGTGAAGCCAAGGAGGGATGATGATGATGATACGCCTCCCGGATCGAAGCAAAACCCAGTTGCTGTTTAGTTATTTTGTTGGCTAGAGTTAGTCGTTTTGATTAGAAACATTATTCCACTTTTGTGATGGCCCTGCGTGGTCAAGTTTGATGATGGTGTGTGGTTGCCTAAGAAACAAATATTTTTGACTCTTAATTATTTTGCAATTTATCTTATTGCAAAATTATTTCATTTGATTATATCAAAGTCATTATATCATTGTGTGTCACATATTTGCATGATTGACCAAAAGTATGAATGTTATCTCTTATCATCGTGACATGATGGGAAATCCATGTCGAAATTATGGCAAAATTTTTGTTGAGCATTATCAACTCTTTTTTGAGCCAAGTGCCAAAGCATATCAATATGATTAAGTGTGATTATCTATTGCCCAACTAAAATAATGTGGAGCCTCTTTATGTGCATTATGAACATCTTTGTCTATTCATGTGAAACCTACATGTCTAAAGTTTATTGTATGCCTATCGAACTATTACGCATGAGAACTGAGAACAATAAAGCAAGTATGTTGCTTAGACCTACGCTGTAAGGTCGATCATCGAAACTTATATGCTATATGCTAAATGTCAAGAGAAAGGTTTCAATTACAACCTACTTCTCTCAATTAGACCTTAATGGGTCGAGATGTGCAAATTGTGTGAATGGTGTTCATACCATTACTTTTATATTCTCAGATCGCGAAAATGTCAACTAACCCTGATAGAATCGCTAGACTCGAGGATGGTCTGACCGATGTGGTCGAGATCATGGCACGACAAATGGCACGCCAAAAAGAGATGGAAACCGTACAAGCCTCTGCAGCGCGTAGTTTCCGAGATTTTGACGCTCTTAAACCTCCTACGTTCGAAGGTGGTGCCGATCCAACAAAGCTGGAGACTTGGATTATCGAGTTCGAGAAGTTGTTTCTGGCTACAAATCGGACTAACAACATGAAAGTTAGCTCCACGACGTACTATCTGAAGGGCGAAGCTAACAAGTGGTGGAACGATGTGC
The DNA here is from genome assembly GCA_038025085.1 of Tetragonia tetragonoides. NCBI lineage: Eukaryota > Viridiplantae > Streptophyta > Magnoliopsida > Caryophyllales > Aizoaceae > Tetragonia > Tetragonia tetragonoides. Next base: position 4,241,532 of record CM076147.1, read on the forward strand.
AAACTGATTTACTTGCAACGCCAAACTTTAATTGGGATCGTTTTAAGGTAGCCATTCGTGCTAGATTTTATCCTAGTGCTCTACGACGCCTGAAGCAGCGTGAGTTTGAAGGGTTCAGCCAAGACAAGCTGTCTGTGGCTGAGTATGCTGCCAAGTTCAACGAGCTTGCTATTTTTGCTCCTAATCTGCTGACAACTGAAGCTGAGCGAATCGAAAGGTTCGAGGACGAACTGAAATGGGATATTCAACGTTTTGTTGCTGGACAATCTATCACTTTTCAGGAATCTTATAACAAGGCCCTGAACCAGGAGAGGATTGTTGGACGTCGTGACACGCATTTGGGAAAGAACAAGCGCGACGAAGGCAATCCATCGCAATCGAATAATGGCGACAAGAGGCCAAGACCGAATGGCAACAACAACTACCAAGGTAGTCAGAACCACAATGCGAATAGAAATCGTGACTCGAATAGTCATCGAGCTACGATAACGGCCAGAAGGAATACGCCTTGTACTCGCTGTACCAAGATGCATGATGGTAAGAACTGCCGAGGTAACGTGTTGCAATGCTATGAGTGCAACAAACCAGGTCACAAAGCTTCTGAATGTTGGAGCCAAGGTAGGAATGGTAATGGGCAGAACCGCGATAACAACTACAATCGTAGTGGGAATAACAATGGCTATCGTGGTAATGGTAATAACTACCGTGGAAACGGGGGTTACAACAACAACAACAACAACAACAACAACAACAACAACAACAACAACAACAACCGCAACAATGCTGCTCCTACTGTGAACAACCAAGTTCAAGGTCCTGCTACTGCTAATCCCGCGCCGAACAACAACAACAACAACAATAGAGGGGTTAATGGTAGAATCTTTGTGATGAATCGCAATGTAGCAGAAGCAAACCCGAACGTGATCGCTGGTACTTTTCTTGTTCATTCTTTTCCCGCTTTTATTTTGTTTGATAGTGGTGCGACGCATTCTGTTCTTTCTAAGTGCTTTGCATCTAAGATAGGATTAGAACCTAGTTCTGTGTATAGTGAAAATATGAGGATGCCAGATGGATCGATCGCTAAGTGTAAAGCGTTGTATGAAAAGTGTCCGATTAGGATAGCTGGTTCCGATTTACCCGCGGATTTGATTCAGATGGATTTGAAGAACTTTGATGTGATATTGGGAATGGATTGGTTAGCCAAGTATAGGGCTAAGTTAGAGTGCTTTGAACAACGCGTTTCTTTGCGAGGACCTAAAGGTAAGAGGATCACTTACCGAGGAGTTGTGGTCAAGCCTAAGCTGAAGGTGATGGCTACGATGAAGGTTAAAGAGTACGTGACTAAGGGTGAAGCGATTTACCTTTGTCATGTGGTGGATACGAGTAGCGAGACGGAAGCTCCGGAGCCTATTCCTATAGTTTCCGCGTACGCTGACGTTTTTCCCGAAGAGATTCCCGGAATGCCTCCACAACGCATTATCGACTTTACGATCGAGCTTGCTCTAGGTTCTGCACCAATTTCAAAAGCACCATATCTTATGGCACCTGCTGAGATGAAGGAACTGAAAACACAACTTGAGGATTTGTTACAAAAGGGATACATACGTCCGAGTGTATCGCCTTGGGGTGCTCCTGTTTTGTTTGTACGGAAGAAGGATGGTAGTATGAAACTGTGCATTGACTACCGCGAGTTAAACAAGATTACGATCAAGAATAGATACCCACTTCCCCGAATTGACGATCTGTTTGACCAACTGCGTGGTGCGTCAATTTTCTCAAAGATAGACCTGCGATCAGGATACCATCAGCTGAGGATCTCGGAGCCTGATATTGCGAAGACAGCGTTTAGGACGAGGTATGGGCACTACAAGTTTACTGTGATGCCTTTTGGGTTGACAAATGTGCCTGCAAAGTTTATGGACTTGATGAACGTACGTTCCAGCCTTACCTAGACAAGTTTGTTGTAGTCTTTATCGATGATATTCCGGTTTACTCGAAGAACGCCGAGGAGCATGAGCAACACCTACGTACTGTTTTGGAGATTCTGCGAAGACATCAACTTTACGCCAAGTTGTCTAAGTGTGAGTTTTGGTTAGACACGGTATCTTTCTTAGGACACGTGGTGTCTAAGGATGGAGTGGTCGTAGATCCAGAGAAGATTCGAGCTGTTGGCCAAGACCAACGACCGTGACGGAAATTAGTTTCTTGGACTTGCTGGATATTATAGACGATTTGTGGAAGGTTTCTCCAAGATTGCGCAGCCAATCACGAATTTGATGAAGAAAACGACAAAGTTTGTATGGTCCGACAAGTGTGATACTGCTTTCCAAGAGTTGAAGAAACGTCTTACAAGTGCACCTATTTTGACATTACCGTCCGGAACGGAAGGATATGAGGTCTACAGTGACGCGTCTAAGCATGGCTTAGGGTGTGTTTTGATGCAACATGGAAAGGTCGTGGCTTACGCCTCACGACAACTAAAGAAGCATGAAGACAACTATCCTACGCACGATCCAGAACTTGCTGCTGTCGTATTTGCATTGAAGATTTGGCGACATTACCTGTATGGTTCCGCAGTCAAGATGTTTACTGATCACAAGAGTCTCAAGTATATCTTTACGCAGAAAGAGTTGAACATGCGCCAAAGGAGATGGCTAGAACTTTTGACGGAGTACGACATCGATATCCAGTACCATGAGGGTAAAGCGAACGTAGTCGCTGATGCTTTGAGTAGGAAGACTCGACATTCGTTAAACACTGCTTTAGTACTTCTAAAGAGATCATACGTGACTTGCAAAGTCTCGAGGTGGAAATTGTGTTTCAAGGTGACGTTCAATGTACCTTAGCACATATGACTGTTCGACCAACACTGCTTGAAGAGATCAAAGATAAACAAAGTGGTGATGAGGATCTTCAGCGGATTCTAAACCACAAAGACGAGGGTAGGTCCGAGAACTTCACTTTGGGCCAAGATGAAATTATGAGATTTCGAGAACGTGTTTGCGTACCCAATGACCCAGATATCAAAAGTCAGATTGTGGGTGAAGCTCATAATACACATGTACATCCTGGTGGAGATAAGCTTTACTAAGATCTTCGCCAAGTGTTCTGGTGGAAAGGCATGAAACAAGATGTCGCTTAGTTCGTAGCGAAGTGTTTGACATGTCAGAAAGTCAAGATTGAGCACAAGAGACCGGGTGGAATGGTACAATCACTGGAAGTTCCGACTTGAAAATGGGATTCGATTTCTATGGATTTTGTCATGGGTTTACCTTTGACACAAAAGAAGAACAATGCCATTTGGGTGATTGTAGATCGTTTGACGAAGGTCGCACGATTCATCCCTATGCACGACACGTGGGAAATGGAGAAACTGGCTGACGCGTACGTCAAGGAGGTCATGAGAATTCATGGTGTACCTGAAGATATTGTTTCTGATAGAGACTCGAGATTTCTCTCTAACTTTTGGCAGAAATTACAAGAAGCTTTCGGAAGCAAATTGATGTTTAGTACCGCTTTTCATCCTGAAACAGATGGCCAGACGGAAAGGACAATCCAGACTCTAGAGGATATGCTTCAAGCGTGTGCCCTCGAATACCAAGGTTCGTGGGATAAACACATTCCGTTGATCGAATTTTCTTACAACAATAGCTATCATTCAAGCATTGATCGAGCGCCATATGAAGCCTTGTATGGTAGGAAGTGTAGATCGCCTGTATGTTGGAACGATATTAGCGAGACTGCAGTTTTGGGTCCTGATATGATCCAGGAGACTGTCGACATTGTGAAGGTGATTCAGACGAAGATGCGAACTGCACAAGATCGCCCGAAATCATATGCAGATAGAGGTCGTAGACCTGAAGAATTTGAGGTGGGAAGCAAGGTACTTTTGCGAGTATCTCCTACCAAGGGTGTTATGCGTTTTGGTCGTAAGGGGAAATTAAGTCCTGGTTACATTGGACCTTACGAGATCCTAGAGAAGATTGGTGAAGTTGCTTATCGTCTAGCTTTACCTGTGGGACTTGAGAAAGTCCACAATGTCTTTCACGTCTCTCAACTGAAGCGATACGTACACGATCCAACTCATGTCGTTCAACCTGAAACGATCGAACTTGACGAGAGTTTGACATATGAAGAACGTCCGATCGAGATCACCGACCGCAAAGAGCGCTCGACTCGTACGAAGACCGTTCCGATTGTGAAAGTTATTTGGTCCCGTCATGGTCAAGAAGAGGCAACATGGGATGCTGAATCCATGATGCGCGAGAAGTACCCAGAAATCTTTCTCGAAGGTACTAATTCCATTCGAGTTTCGGGACGAAACCCTTTTTAAGGAGGGTAGAATGTCACACCTAGTAATTTCGTGTTTTGTTTACCGCTCTGCACGAGTTGCATGTTCTAGCATTGCATGCTGCACTGCTAATCGACCTAGATCACAACCGTAGTACACGCATTGCATTGTCGTTGTCCTAAAACCGATTTATACCTTCGTATGGGTAAACTCGTTTCGTCGTTGAGAAGTGATTACTTCATGTTTCAAGTTTCGGGACGAAACTTCTTTTAAGGAGGGTAGAATGTGATACCTCAATATTTTCTATAATTATAATATTGATTTATAATTCATTTATAGATAGTTTCGGCGATTTAAATCGTATATTTATTTGACGATTCGATTTACTCAAATTAAGCCATAATAATATTAATTATTATTATGGAAATTTCGGGATTTATAATTATCAAATTGAGGGATTTAGTTAAAATGGTTTTATATATGAATAAGGCTTATTCATATTGTTTTAATTGGTTTTAATTAGCATTTAATTAGTTTTAATTGTTTTTAATTAGCAATTAAATCAGAAAATAATCCTAATTCTAGTAGGGTTTGACTTTCTTTGACCAAACACCTATATAAGCTAAGAGATGGGCCAGTTGATCAGTTGCAAAAACTGAGCCAAAAACCCCAATTCTCTCTCTCTTTCCTCTCTCTCTCTCCACCGCACACCTTCTCTCTCTCCCTCTCCCTACTATCGCCGGCCACCAGGCCAGCCACCGGCCTCCTCTTCCAGCTGGTAATCCCCCCTCTCTCTCTCTCTTTTTCTCTCTTTCTTTCTCTCTCTTTCATGCTCTGTTTTCCCCCCTCGCGCAAATTACACTAAAATTGCTGAGCAGCGACCGTCGCGCCGCCGCCGCGCCACCAGACCGCGCCTGGGTGGTCGCCGGCGAGTGGCCGACGTGACTGGGCCCTGCCCGTCGCTCCTCCCCCTCCCAGTCGCTCTCTCTCTCCCTTGCGAACTCTCTCTCTCTCGCGCGCGATCTCTCTCACTCTCTCTCTCCTCCGTTGCGGTGCTCCGGGGAGCCACCGCCGACCATGGTGGTCGGTGGGTTGTGGTGGTCTTGGTGATGGGTTAGGTCGTGGGTCCCCATGCTTGGTGTATCACGGCCTAGACTCGAAAAACCGATTAAGGTTTTGTTTAATAATTTCCTTTTAATTAATTTCGTATTTTCAGTATTTTTCAATAATTATTTTTATTTTTCTGTACTCGTTCGGAGTCCGAATCCGAATTTTAAAAAGCCTAGATTGGTTGGAATAAATCAAGGAACTTAATAAAAATATTAGTTTACAGTTTCAGTACTGTTTAGATTTTCGTATTTATTAATTATGTCTCGGTAATTATTTTTAATTAGGACCAAACGGACAAGCGTGATTGGGTTGTGATTAGCCAAGTTACCTACTTCTTAGTGAGCGTTTGTTAGGTAAGATATTGTGCCTACCTCTTTTCAAAGCCCCATCAAAACTATTTTGATGTGTTATGTGCTAATTGATTATTATTGTGAATTTAATATGCGAAGTATGATTAAATTATATCGTCGTTAATTATGAGAATTTGAAATATATTCTTCACTGTAAATATGATTTATATTGAGTATGATAAGTTTATAAAGTTTCGTTAATTAATTAGTTCATATGCAAATTAATGTTTAATTATGGCGATGTTGAATTTCTAATATTATTATGATATAATAATATGTGCTATTTGGAATGGGATATTATTGAGTGCTAATGAGCAACTAATATTATGTTGGATGGTTTATTTGTGAAAGTGTAATTTTTGGATATCTTGATTTACTGCCGAAGTGCTGCCGAAATTTCGTTAGACTTATATGAGCATGACTAATGTTAATATGCCCTTATGTCATAATTGTCGTTATTATTATTCATTATCATGAGCATGAAATGAAGTAGTATGTCGTGGTCTCGTTGTACCACTAGGTCAATCAATGCAAGTATGTGAATTGAATTAAATGAGAATAAGACTCCTAATGGATCCCTAGGAGTAGCCAGCTATCGAGACATATCTAATTGATATAGTCTAGGGATGCGTGATTCCCAAGTTACTTTTATGGACACCTCGCAGTGTGTTCGGGACGGATCATTCCCCATTGTTTATTTCTCTACATATCGATTACTATATTAGAGGTAGGGTGAGTATAGACTAACGTGAGTCCATGGCATGTCTATATCTATCTATGAACAGTATGGGTAATCGTTGTTCTATTCGCTCTCTTATCTCTCTAATCAAGATGGTTTATCTATTTGTGTTCGAATGATCACTAAAGCAAGAATTGCATGTAATTGAATATCGAGTATATGTGTGCTTGATTGTATGACTACTTGTGCATGCAAATGAATTTCAATGATTCTTCTAAAACCCAGGTAAGGTTTGCGAAAGTGTTTTTACTGGGTATGGACGACGTTTATTCAGTTTATCTGATTTTTGTTTTCTTTTGTTTCTTCTCTTTTTCTTCTGTACCTTGTTTCCGTCACGGAAACCAAAGTGCAGGTGTAGCTGAGTGAGGAAGGTTTGCTAGAAGGTTGAATGTGGGTTGTTTGTTTAGAACTATGGATTTATTGGTTACCTTGGATTATTTGGGATTTTGGTTTCTGCCCTTGAAGGCAAAGTTGTAATAAAACTGTAATGGACTTAAGACCGCCGGATAGACAACTCTGATATTTATGTTTAATTTGTTTAGATGCTTCCTTTGATACCTAGTTCTTCTTTTTGCTTAGCATTTACTCCTTAGCGATAAATGTTGCAGTAGCATTCCCTTGGGTCCGTGACGGTTCGGCGCTATCGAGTCGTGTACAGCGACGTTGATAGTTCCCTGAAAATTATTGCGAATTCGGGGGTGTTACATGGACTAAGTCCACACAAGTTTTTGTATAAATTTTGCATTTTAATAAAAGAAATCAACAAATCAGAAATTTTAGTGTAATTTGCTTTACGTCCCGTGGATAGTAAGCAAGGTATTTAGGGTTGTTCCAACTTAAGACGAGATTTGAATTCTCAATATTTGGTTAGGGATGGATGAAATCCTACCACTTAATATTCACACCCATTTTGTTGTAGGTAGATTTGGAAAACAGTTCAATCAGGTTAGGTTCGGATTGGATCACATCGACTCAGGTCAACAGCGGGTCAGTCACTATTTTGGTTCAGGTAGTGTCGATTTTTGGTATGAACAGATTTTGTCTCAAATTTTCTTGTACGGGTTGGGTCATAAGCATTTCAGGTTTTTAGCGAACCGATTTTGAGTCGGACATCGAGACAGGTCGGATTTTACCAACTCTGCTTGGTTGTAAGACACATTTTCTAATATATATAAAAGCCATAAAAAAAAAAGTGATACTCCGTATATAAGTACTTGGATAACAATAAGAGACGGATCATTAAAATCAGAACGTATATCCTTTATTAACTTTTTTATGCTCCGTTACGTTTATACGCCTTAACATCCTTAATATTCACAGTATCACTCTCCCCTTGGAAGTTGTAACCACAACAACCCATTAAACTTATGACCTACAAATGCCACATTAGCCCTGTCTATCATATTATCATACGAAGGTTTACCCTCAGCCCAGCTTAATGTCGCTTTTGAACTTGCTTAGCAAACAATATCTCATTGGCAAAAGTCATGGCTGGGCTTACACCAGAAGTGTGGTTCCTATCAACGTCTATTTGGATCGGTTCATGGGCCAGAAACAAATTTCCATGAATATAGTGAACGTAGGTTTGTTTGTTATTATCTGGACTCTTGTGGTATGTACCCATCCCATACTTCGTTGGTCACACCGCCCCACCCAACCATGTTGGTCTGGCCCGCTAAGATAGATATAGTAAGCCCAGCCCAAAGTATTATTGATAGTGAAATTAGGAGTAAAAATTGTGTGAGAACCAACCATAATTGGAGAACTCTATGGTAAATTGGTAATAAGAATTGGCAAGGGAGAATTATTTAATCTCAGTATATGTAGCATTACTAAAAGCTTTGTTTGTCTAGAAAAGGAGTGAAATCAGGTGTTATACCATAAGAAATGGTTACCTAATTAATCCTCCGATTCAGTTTTTGGGTACTGATTTTAGAGGGTAACTTTTTAAATGTTTTGACTTAATTTTTTTCTCTTCTTTTTGTTTTGGGGAAGGTTTTTCTATTTATTTACGAGTATATGGTAGTAGTATTTTGCATAAGTAGGAAAGAAATTGGAGTGATTTGTTTCCAAACATGTGTTAAGTTTTAGACCATTTCTGCCCTTGAGTTCTAAAGGATAGAACGTCCAATTTTTTTGTAAGGATGGTCACTCTGGGTTGATCCATCTCGGAATAAAAGCTCATGAGTAAGTGATCAGGTATTGGGGGGACGGGGGATATAAGGTAAGGAAAATCCCAAATATTTTTAGTGGAATTTGAACCCTGATGGTGAGGCAACATCACAAGGTTAAATATCACTAGATCAATCTGTATTGGTTACGTCCAAACTTTTATTAGGTTCTGGAGACATTGATTATTTCCCCCTCCATGTTTCCACCCCAAATACATGAAGTCCCCTAATAAGAGAATTATTAAAAAAAAAACTCTTGAACGGAACTAAAAAAATTCTAAACTCTCATTTTGTATCGCTTTCATCTCTTCTAAAATCCTAAGATTTAATAAAACATATATTCAAATCTGGAGGACCAATTTGGTCATTCTCAGCCATTGATCGGTGTTTTCATCTCGTTATACATTAGTTTTGAGTTTTTTTTACTGTAAGTGGGATAAAATTCTCTCCCTTTATGGAGTTTTTGGATATTTTCATATGTTTTCTTTTTATAGAATTCATTATCGCCTATTGTGTGATCTATATGTAGTAGATGTAATATAAATTCGGAGATCATATATACAAGCGATCGATAGAATCATACAGAGTTTTGTGGCAAAGCGATTACGTTACTTACAGTGAAAATAGCGATTGCGTTACTTGTTGTGGCAATCCTGATCCAAGTATAAGGTCGATCCAATTTAACCCCACCCAAAACCAATCTGATTGACTCGTTTGACATGTCTAAATCAATTATTTTACTGTTAATCACCCCTAGGATAAGAAATCGCTTATTTCCTAGCACAATCAAATGATGATTAGACTGAAATGGATAACAGTTATTCACTCTATACTTGTAAAATGAATCTTTAACTTTTTTTTTGGGGTCAGAAAGATTACGCTTAGTAAATTTACGTTAAATTAAGTTCACAAGAGCGTTTAAATGTCCTCCTATGAAAGTCATCTAGGTACACTCCTTTACAAAAATCAGGAGGATGGTTAGCAATTACAAAATTGGTCTGCCAAGATCCCTCATCCATACACTACTTAGCCAAAATATCTGCTAGTTTGTTTATTTCACGTACATGGTGCTCAAAGATCACTTCCTCCAATGAGCTCTGAAGGTGCCTGCAATTCAGGATAATATTCGCCAAATTAGATACAATATTTTCTATATTCTTCAACATTTCTACCACTTGTGAGCAGTCCGAGCTAATGATCACATGCTGCCATCCATTATCTATGGCAATCTGTAGGCCTTCTCTGAAGCTAAGTAATTCAGCACAAACTGCTGGTGTCGCCCTTGTTCTCTTCTGAAAGCTGGACAGCCAGGTGCCCTGTGCATTCCTAAAGACTCCCGCAAGACCTGCAGTACAAGTAGAACCTGCAAAGGCTGCGTCTGTGTTGAGTTTTACCCACCCAACTGGTGGGGGTTCCCAATCCACATAGTAAGACTAAACTGAGCTTTTGGGTTGAAGGGGGTTATGCCGATGCATATTCCCAGGCTTAGCTCCAACAAGATTTGAGCCAAGAGACAGCAGGAACAAGAGTAGACTCAAAAAAAAGTTTGTTTCTTCTCAGCCAGATGTGCCAGAGAGTTGTTGGAGTATCCCTCCTACATGGAGGAAGAGCCCAATTAATTTGGGTTATATTTGCTTACCATATGGGTTATCCATATGATGTTTAAGTGAAGGGCAATTTCGTATATTCACTCACAAGTGGCTTCCCTTATAAGCCAAAAGGTTAGAAGGGCTGAGTGCAAGAGAGAGAAAGCCTAGACACTCAAAAATTCAGGAGAAAAGTCTAGAAGAGAAGAGGAGAGAGAGAAGAGGAGCCACCCACGAATTTTGGTGCTGGCAGCCCAGAAATCCGCCCCGATCGACGACCAAACGAACTCCGATCGTCGCGAGATTTTAGCACGTTGTTCCTGACATCCCCCTCTTCAAATCCAACGGTCAGAATTTCATTTGGAGCTCTCTAACTCAGTTTTCTAAATTCAGCTCTTATTTTATACGAAATTGTATTTCCACTCTTTTGGGTGATGATTTGGGAGACTTGTTGTGCCAAGGTTGATCCTTGAATTGGTTATTGCTCATCTTTGCATCACAACCGGGGAAAAAGTCTTTGTTGCTTCCGCTTGTGTATTTGTGTGCTTTCCCCAACATAGTGGTATCAGAGCTTTGGTTAGAGTCATTGTGAATTTGTTGTGTTGTTAAAGATGGATGAAAAATCTGGTGTGCACGGAATGATTAGTTTGAATTCTGGAAATTACTCCGTGTGGAAAACTAAAATGGAGGATATCCTTTATGTGAAGGATTTGTATGAACCAATTTTAAATGCAACCATACCAACTGGTGTTGTTGAAAGTGAGTGGAAAATATTGAACCGTAAAGCCGTTGGAACAATTAGACAATTTGTTGATATGAGTGTCCTCCAACATATTGCCAATGACACGAATGCTTATACTCTTTGGAAGAAACTTGAGACCATGTATGAAAGGAAGAATGCCTTGAGTAAAGCGTCATTGATTAGAAAACTTGTGAAACTGGAATATAAAGATGGTGATAGCATAGTAGTTCACTTGAATGAATTTCAAAGTTTGATTAACAAGTTGTCTGCAATGAAGATGAATTTAGATGATGAGCTGCAGGCATTGCTACTACTTTGCTCATTGCCAGAAAGTTGGGACACTCTATTTGTATCACTTAGCAACTCCGCACCAGAGGGCACGCTGACAATGGAAATTGTCAAAGCTAGTTTGTTGAATGAAGAAACTAGAAGGAAGGAAATGAGTTCCTCCACACAACCAGAGGCTAATGTGACACAAGAATCAAGCAGGGGAAGAAGTAAGACTCGATATCCCCAGCATAGAGACAAGTCCAGGGGGAGATCAAAATCAAAGGGTAAGATCATTTGCCACTATTGTGATAAGCCAGGCCACATTCAAAAACATTGCAGGAAAATGAAGAGAGACAAGTCCAGAGAAAGGAAAGAAAAGGGTGAGACATTCGGGCAACAACAAGAAGAGAAAGATAACAACACCACTGCAATTGCAACAAGTGATGAATTATTTTTTATTGGTGACCATTGCCTAAATCTAGATAGTGATGATTGTACTTGGGTGATTGACACGGGTGCTTCGTTTCATCTAACCTCGCACCAAGATTACTTCTCATCTTACACCAGCGGTGACTTTGGCTATGTAAAGATGGGGAATGATGGCTCATCCAAGATTGTAGGCATGGGTACAGTGTGTTTGGAGACATCCACAGGTTGCAGTTTGGTGTTGAGAGATGTCCGACATGTTCCAGACATTCGGCTGAATTTGATATCTCCTGGGTTGCTCGATGATGCTGGTTACTCCAGCAACTTTGGTGGTGGAAAGTGCAAGCTTATCAAAGGAAGTTTGATTGTGGCTCGTGGGAGCAAGCAGAGATCCTTGTATGTGATGCAAGCTAAGTTGTGCAAAGGAGAAGTACACGCAGTTGATGATTCCTCCAGCGAGTTATGGCACAAGAGACTTGGTCACATGAGTGAAAGAGGTATGCAAATGCTTGCTAAGAAGCAACTCCTTCCTGATGTTCAAGGTATGTCCTTGAAACCCTGTGTTGATTGTTTAGCTGGAAAACAACATAGGGCAGCATTTCATACTCGTCCCCCATCTAGAAGAAAACATGCATTAGATCTTGTTCACACTGATGTATGTTCTATGGATACTAAGTCACATAGCGGTGCACTTTATTTTGTTACTTTTATTGATGATTATTCTAGAAAACTGTGGGCTTTTGTGTTGAAAACCAAAGACCAGGTACTACAGTTTTTCAAGCAGTTCCAGGCCAGAGTTGAGAGAGAAACAGGCCGGAAGCTCAAGTGTGTTAGAGCTGACAATGGTGGAGAGTACAGGGGTCCATTTGAAGAGTATTGCAAAGTACAGGGCATCAGGCTTGAGAAGACAGTTCCCAAGACACCTCAGCTGAATGGACTTGCAGAGAGAATGAACAGAACAATTGAAGAAAGAATTCGATGTATGCTCTCTCATGCGAAGCTGCCTAGGATTTTTTGGGCCGAGGCAATGTTTACAGCAGTGTACCTCATCAACCGGTCACCTTCAGTTCCTCTTAATGGAGATGTTCCGCAGAGAGTATGGACTGGTAAAGAGGTATCATTCAGCCACCTGAGAGTCTTTGGGTGCCTTGCATATGTTCATATTCCCAGAGATGAGAGGTCCAAGCTTGATAGCAAGACAAAGCCATGCATCTTCCTAGGGTACTCAGAGGATGAGTTTGGGTACAGATTGTGGAATCCAGTTAGCAGGAAAGTGATTAGAAGCAGAGATGTAGTGTTCTTTGAAGACAAAACCTTTGCAGATTGTGAGAAGAAGAAACAACCAGAGCCTTCTCCTAGTGACAGCGCCAACTCAGATCCAATATTTCCTGAAGTAACTCCTAGAGTTCAAGGGGGAGAACAACAGGAAGATGGCAATGATGATCATAACAGTGATGATGGTGATGATGTTCAGCCACCACCAGATCATACACATGAAGAAGAACCCCATGTACAACCAGAACCACAGTTGAGAAGATCCACCAGAGAGAGACAGCCTACCTCTAAATATCCAGCAGATGAGTATGTGTTGATGACCGACGGGGGAGAACCTGAAAGCTACGAGGAGGCTATGTCACATGAGCACTGCAAGGAGTGGTATAATGCCATGCAAGATGAGATGAAATCCTTGCATGAGAACCACACATATGACTTAGTGGAGTTGTCTAAGGGCAAGAGAGCACTCAAGAACAAATGGGTGTACAGACTGAAAACTGGAGAAGATGGTTCACCACCTAGGTACAAGGCACGTTTGGTGGTGAAAGGCTCAGGTCAAAAGAAAGGCATAGACTTTGAAGAGATTTTCTCTCCAGTTGTAAAGATGTCTTCTGTTAGAGTTGTTCTTGGCTTAGCTGCTAGCATGGATTTGGAGTTGGAACAACTTGATGTGAAGACTGCTTTCCTCCATGGTGACTTAGAGGAGGAAATCTACATGGAGCAACCAGAAGGTTTCCAAGAGAAGGGAAGTGAGAAGCTTGTATGCCGTTTGAAAAAGAGTTTATATGGCTTGAAACAAGCACCTCGACAATGGTACAAGAAGTTTGAGTCTTTCATGAAAGACCACAGTTTCCACAAGACACATGCAGATTCATGTGTGTTTGTGAAGCATTACGCCGGAGGTGATTTTCTCATTCTCTTACTTTATGTGGATGACATGTTGATTGTTGGACAGGATAAGGAGAAGATTGCCAACCTGAAGAGTGCCTTGAGCAAGTCCTTTGCAATGAAGGACCTTGGCCCTGCAAAGCAAATTTTGGGCATGCGTATCTCTCGTGATAGGAAGAACAAGAAGATATGGCTATCACAAGAGAGTTACATCCAGAAGCTGCTAGAGAGGTTCAAGATGGACAAAGCTAAACCCGTGAGCTCGCCACTTGCAGGTCACATGAAGCTAAGCTCCAGCCAGTGTCCTACAAGTGAGAATGACAAGAAAGAGATGATGACGGTGCCTTATGCATCCGCCGTGGGGAGTTTGATGTATGCCATGGTATGCACTAGGCCAGACATTGCACATGCCATTGGGGTTGTTAGCAGGTTCATGTCTAATCCTGGTAAGGAGCATTGGGCAGCAGTAAAGTGGATCATGCGGTATCTCAGAGGTACTTCTAGAGTGTGTTTATGCTTTGGTCCCGGACAACCTGTGTTAGATGGCTACACAGATGCTGATTTGTCGGGTGATATTGATGCTAGTAAGTCTACCTCCGGATACTTGATGACAATTGCAGGGGGAGCTGTTTCATGGCAATCAAAATTGCAAAAGTGTGTTGCTCTGTCTACCACAGAATCTGAGTATATGGCAGCGGTTGAAGCTGGCAAGGAGTTTATTTGGATGAGAGATTTTCTAGAGGAGTTGGGTTTGAAACAAGACAAGTACCCTCTTTATTGTGATAGTCAAAGTGCCATCCACCTTGCCAAGAATGCAGCCTACCATTCCCGAACCAAACACATACGGAGGAGGTATCATTGGATTCGAGAAGCGGTAGAAGACAAGTCATTTGAGCTTGTGAAGATTCACACCGATCTCAACGGATCGGACATGTTGACGAAGGCCTTGCCTAAGGAGAAACTTCTTGTTTGTAGAAAGATTGCGGGCTTGGTCGAGCCCCCCATGTAGGAGTGAGGGGGAGATTTGTTGGAGTATCCCTCCTACATGGAGGAAGAGCCCAATTAATTTGGGTTATATTTGCTTACCATATGGGTTATCCATATGATGTTTAAGTGAAGGGCAATTTCGTATATTCACTCACAAGTGGCTTCCCTTATAAGCCAAAAGGTTAGAAGGGCTGAGTGCAAGAGAGAGAAAGCCTAGACACTCAAAAATTCAGGAGAAAAGTCTAGAAGAGAAGAGGAGAGAGAGAAGAGGAGCCACCCACGAATTTTGGTGCTGGCAGCCCAGAAATCCGCCCCGATCGACGACCAAACGAACTCCGATCGTCGCGAGATTTTAGCACGTTGTTCCTGACATCCCCCTCTTCAAATCCAACGGTCAGAATTTCATTTGGAGCTCTCTAACTCAGTTTTCTAAATTCAGCTCTTATTTTATACGAAATTGTATTTCCACTCTTTTGGGTGATGATTTGGGAGACTTGTTGTGCCAAGGTTGATCCTTGATGATTGTGAATACCTCTAGTTGATCTAGGGAAGAACTATTGTTGTACCCACTTGTTAATTTGTTGATTAGTGGAGGTTTTGGCACCGTTTGTTAACGGTCCCGTGGTTTTTTCCCCACATCGGGGTTTCCACGTAAATCCTTGCGTCTCCTTGTTTATTTACTGTTTTTGGGCTGATTTATAGTTCCATTTGCTGCTGTCATTTTGGTTCAATATTGTTTGGTTGCTTGAATTGGTTATTGCTCATCTTTGCATCACAACCGGGGAAAAAGTCTTTGTTGCTTCCGCTTGTGTATTTGTGTGCTTTCCCCAACAAGAGTAATAGAAAAGAGAATAGACCAGGGCATAGAGTTGATGGTCTGTTGAGCCTTGAGGTTAACTTGCAACCAATCTTTAGGAGGGGAGTTATAAAAGGTGTCAGGAAGAGGCAACTTGTCCCAGATTTCTCTAGCATAGCTACACTCCCTAAGTGCATGTGTAGTGTCCTCAGTACAAGCATTACACATTGGACAAGCATCATCATCAGTAATATGTCTACAAAAAAGAGTTTTTTTTGCTAGCAATCCTGTCATGATAACCAAGCCAGATAAAGAACTGAATGTTGGGGGTATAGGCAGGGAAGCTTCCAAATCCAATCAAGGTTATTATCATCACAAGCCTGAAATTGCATCAACTCATAATACACATCAAAGGTATTAAATTTACTCCCTCTAGTGAAATTACAGTAGAGAAAATCATTGGCTTCAGACGTAGCAGGTATGGGTAGGCTAAGGATACAATCAACAACATCCAGTGATAAATAGAAAGAGGCTCTGTCCAAACACCACTGATTGTTAACAATGAAATCCTTAACCCTAAGCTCAGCTTCATTAGCCTGGAAAGGGCCCTCAATGAGGTCTCTGAGAGGGCCCCTTCCAGTCCAATTGTCAAACCAGAAGAAGATACTTTCCCCATTACCTACCACCCATTGTGTATTTTTGAAGAAGAGCTCCCAACCTTTACCCAGACCATTCAAACATGGGAGCCAATGTTGAAGTTAATTTTTCCTTTTCTGCCAGTGATATATTTTGCTTTGAGGCATTGGCTAGCTAGATTGTCTTTCTTATGTGCAAGGCTCCAACAAAGTTTGGACTTTAAGATGGTATTAACAGCCTTGCAACTCCTAACACCAAGCCCTCCCACATCAGTAGGGGAGAAAACTGTTTCCTTTCTGATCAAATGGATCTTTTTGGACTCTTCAGTATCTCCCCAAAGGAACTTGCACATAATTTGATTCATGGCTTTCAAGGCTTTGGTCTGGGGTTAAGACATTGAAGGTAGTAGTTTGGAATAGCACTAAGAGTTGCTTTAACTAATAAACACAACCTTCCTGCATTAGACAAAAACTTAGACTGCCAATTAGCTAATTTGCCCTTCATTTTGTTCACAATGAACTTAATATCATTTTGCGTTGGTCTTTTGGCTCTTAAAAGGAAACCTAGGTAAGTACCAAGATTATCACAGTTCTTCACTCCAAAAAGATCCTCAGCCATCACAATGATTGTTACACTCGAATATAAATTATCGGGATATTTCTAATAGACCGATAGCTCGAATAAATATATATATATATATATATATATATATATATATATATATATATATATATATATATATATATATATATATATATATATATATATATATATTACGAAAATATATTACTGTTTATAAAATAAAGGTAGTTGATTAAATTTGATAAACTCCCACTATCTCCTACAACTAGCCACTAAAACATTACTCATGCATGGTAGTTATTTCCTACAAAAACTACCCAATTGAATACTAACCCATGAAGTGATAGTGGTTGACTACATCCCACCCAGGATTGAATAATGGGTGGTTACTAGAAGACCAAGGACTCTCCTATTTTCCTATAAATAGGATAGATGGAGCAATGAAGAAAAAGGGACAGGGTCCCACCGCAAAGTGGCGGTTCCACAAAGTGGCGGTTTTGTTTGGGGAAGTGTCCCACCGTTCGTTTGGAGATTGAGTCTCATCGCAAAGATGCGTTAGGAGTAGAGTAATGTAGTCTCTAGTGTAGTGTAGTTTTAGGAGTAGATTAAACGTAATGTAGTGTATCATACTCCATTAAATCCTCCCGTTTGTACTTGTCTACATCAATCAAATGAATGTCTTTTTCCGAATTACTAGTATTCAAACCCCCCTCGCATCCTACTTGTTAAAGTAAAGGAAACCACGATCCCAACACAAAGCCAAAAAGTCTTGTAGAATAGCAAGGTTAATTATCAACGTGATAGTCAATTTGAACCACGCATCGAAAAGCACTACCAACTCTCCAAAAAGGTCGAACAGTTGGTCGAATTGTGCATATAGGTGTGGAATTCTATCAAGTCACTAGAAACCGACTATCACCGTCAACTCGGAGTTGGGGGTGGAGGAGTAGGTTCGAATAGGGAACGGCCTACTCTAAGATAGTCCTCGACCTTATTTAGGACCTTTTTAAAGGCCGTAGGACTACCATTTACGGTTGTCTGTGACTCCTAAGTACAAAACACGGCAACAATGACAGAATCAGGGGCATTTTTGGAGAGGACAAGTCTACTTTTCTCACATAATTTTTTGGCCTGAAGCCTTGCAAAAAATATCAAGCACCGCATGAATCTTTAACTATTGACTTAAATTCTTCCCATTTTTATTATAGAAAAGGGGAAAATCTTCATGGAAGTGCGTGCATGAATGAAACGGCTGATGTTACCTACACAAATACACTTGTCCAGGTGACACTACAACGTCCAACGAACGACACGTGTGTACAACATACGCCGCTTCACTTCACCCATTGCCCTTTATTAGCCTTCACCTTACCAAAACTCGTACCTAAGGCCAAAACATCTCCAAAAATCTCGTAAACCAGAAATGCCTAACGCCAACCCAAAGGTGTTCCTTGACATCGAGATTTCAGGCAAACCATCGGGCCGTATAGTCATAGAGCTCTACGCCGATACGAACCCTAAAACCGCGGAGAATTTTCGAGCTTTATGCACGGGCGAGAAGGGTTTAGGAAGTGCAGGAAAGCCTTTACACTACAAAGGGTCCAATTTTCACCGTGTTATATTGGGTCTAATGTGTCAAGGGGGTGACATAACGTCATGTAATAGCACGGGCGGGGAGTCCATATACGGGCCTAGGTTTCAAGATGAGAACTTTACGCGAAAACATTATGGGCCCGGTGATGTCTCGATGGCTAACACCGGGCCCGATAGTACTGGTTCGCAATTTTATATCACATCGGTTAAGGCCGAGTGGCTCGATGGGAAGCATGTTGTGTTTGGAAGGGTGGTTGAAGGGTTTGATGTGGTTGAGAAGATTGACAGGGTTGGGTCTTGTTCGGGACAGCCTAGTGAGTTTGTTGTCATTGTTGATTGTGGCCAGCTTACTTAAATTAATTTTGATGTTTTTTGGTTTTTGTTGGTTTGATTTTGGTGACATTTCAGATTGGGTCTCTTTTATTATTGCTCTAACCTATACTTTTATTTAAATAAATAAGAGAGAGAAACTTCTGATCATTTGTTATGCTCTCAATCTAAAAAGTTTGTCCGTCTTAGTGAGTTGTGTACATTTGTACTACCTCACATAAGCACAATGTGTCAATTGTACAGTACTCCCAAAGCACTTTGTGTCAATGTATATTGATTAATGCTTACAGACATAGTTCGAAACGAGCAAATACCATACCCAGTCTACCAAAATATGTTACTTTTTTCCTTTCTCTTATTAATTCAAGGTGCAAATAAGGTTATGTTTTTTTCATCATCTTTATGCTCCATCGCTTCCGTTGCGTTCCATATTCTGTACTAAATTTTGATTCATCTTTTGTTTCGTTAACACTTTTTCGTTTCATTTTATTCCGAGCCGTTACGTTCTGTTTCGTTACTCAATATCCTGCATCATTTCGTTGAATAGAATATGGCTAAGTAATATGTAGATTCCGGTGTTTAGAGGCTATATACCACAGCACAAGGTTTGGCTCTTTAAATGCAGCAACAGCTAAAGACAAGTACAGTTGTTAGAACTCGATAAGTTATACTATATGACATGGAGACGGAGAATTAAACTCTTGATCTTGCCTTATTAATTGAGGTTGAGAGTTTGTAAAGATGGTTATGGGTTGTGTCACTTGTCATATTTAAGAGCTCCAAGAGGCATCACCCACGACACAACTATAGGACTTCATATCGTGTATTCGTGTTGTGTTGAGCCTGCTCTAAGGGTGGCTCAAGCACGACTAATGGTGCAACACATGTCACTATAAGAAAGGGATCAAAAAGAACATTTTGTATCAATCAAATAATATCACTTGAACTTGCTTAATAAAGATCAATATTGTAATACTCGCTATTTTTAACAATATTTTCGTATATAAAAATAAAAAATAAAAATAAATGATAAGGTTTATGTAATGGACTAATACGAGAATTTAGCTAGTCCAGACCAAAAAAAAAAAAAAAAAAAAAAATCTAAATTAGATTACTAAGAATTTAAGTTAGAAATTTGACTTAGAAATTCCACTAGTTCATAGTGAGTTTAGCGTTGAAGAGTTCAAATTGAATTTGTTAAGAGTAAACTTATAAGGCTAAGTAAAACCAACTCTTCCCTCACCCATATAAAAGCCACCCTTGGCTTTCTCTCTCTTCATTTTAAAAAGAAAACCCAAACTCATTCTCTTCCTCTGTTCCTTGTCCGACACCAGTACCACCACGCATCACCAGCACCATGATCCTCCTTTCACGTCACCACCACCATCTGATCTTACGCCCTTGCTGCTGCCCATAAAACTCTACTGTCGCCAATGGAAGTTTGCTGGATATGACCGAAGTTCGCTACTTGTGCTCTCTCTTGTTTACTGTTTCAGTGTCTCTCTCTCTCCTCTGTTTTGTGGTTGATGTCGCTGCTGTTTACGTGGCTGCCATGAATTCCAGCAACCTCTAGTGCCCCAAACGCCGCTGAATCGCCAGCCCCTTGTTTCTGTAACTCGTTGGTTTGCTCCCAAAATCCTAAACCCTAAATTAATTTGGGTATTTAGTGATTAAATTCTGAATTGGGTTTTAATTTATCTATTCTGTTTATATGCATATATGATGGATGTTTGAGGATTGAATTGGAGGATTTATGGTGTGTAATGGCTTTCAGTGGTTTGATTAGAGGTAACTACATCTATTACGTAGGGTTCATTTTACATTCGTTTTGAGCCTTATTATGTGTGAGTGATTGATATGTTGGCATCAAGTTTGTGGGGTTGAATGATTGTAGTGTTCTGCTCTGATTTACACACAAGGATATATTAGCTAGCTACTGTTTGGTAGTTTAAGAACTGTATACAGCTTACTTGGGCTCCTGTTTACTGTTTTGCTTGTTCTGTGTCATGTTACCTTGTTGCCTAGTATATCAAAGAGGTGATTTACATTGTTACTTACATGCTGTCCAGAATTAATTAGTGAGTATATAAAGATAAATCAGCTTTATCATAAATAAAAATATGTCAGAATTATAAACAAGGAATCCTTCTAAACAGGGTACTCAAAAGCGCTTCTTGAAAGCATGTTTTATAAATTAGAAGGTGTGTAATCGTAAAGGCTAAGCTTGTAGAAATACGTAAGCTTGGTTGTCCTTGTTAGAGAACAACTAATGATAGACATATATAAGTAAAAGGGGTAGTTGAGTTATTGATCTTTTGTCAATGTATCGAACTATAGGTTACGGAGGTTATGCTACTTGAACTTTGATAGGTGTGTGTAAACTCGATTTCAGTACAAGATACTATACAACTAGCTAGTAGCTACTGATGGTTTGTTTATGGGAGCAAGAGCTGCCTTTGATTGCCTATTGAGTTTGAGAAGAGTGCATGTCTAGTACTTGTGTAAAAAGTGTTTTCATGATTAACATGTATGGAGAACCATTTTGAGTATTGGCTATGGTGATTGAATTCTAGAGAGAGTATGAATATATAAAGAAAAGATTAAAGCACGCTTTGCTAGTTTGTTTGGTTGAGGCTTATGTTTATGTGTATGTTTTGTTAGTAAGTTTGTGCCTACTACATGGTCTATCAGAGCAAAAGTTTATATGTTCTTTTAAGTTGAGATGAATAATGATGAGCAAGGAGTCAGCTCCTTAGGTTATGTATAGTACAAGCAAGTTATACTGAAAAGAAATGTACAAGAAAATGACGCATTGTGAAACGTCATAAGAAAGGAAAGAAATGAAGAGCTATTAAGTTCTCAAATAAGATATAAAAAGAAGAAAGAATGTTGATATGTTGTTACTACAAACTAGATGTAGATATGTGAGTAATTATGTCATGTGTTGTGCTAAAGCCATAAGATACAAAAGAAAAGAAAAGCTACCTAAGTTACTAATAACGTAAAGTGGAAGATGGCTCTGGGTAGTAGGAACCTATGGGTACTCCAGATGTGTGATATGGGAGACGTCCCAAGAGCTTAGCTGTGGTCCCCAGTTGTGACCTAGCCCCCAGTTGTGGCTATGACCCCCAGTTGTGGTCAGCAGGTGTAACACATTTGGCCCCCAGTTGTGGCTTGACCCCAAGTTGTGGTCAAGGGTTTAAACGCCCCCGAGATGCGGCGGCCCTAGGAACCTCTCCCTTATGCCCAGCTCAGTAATGCAAGATTAATAATAAAAGTCATCTTAAGCTATCAAGATAACCTGAAGGTTATCTGAAGTGAATATTGATAAGTACTTATGTTTTGGCTATGATTGACGGTGTTATCCTTAGTGCAAAAGCTTTGGTAATTATAAATGCAGATAAAGTACATTAAAGTGTTTGTATGATCGAGCTACTGGATTGATCAAACTGAAGCATGTTTATACGTTTAGACTTGATTTGAATCTAGAATGAGTTTTACGTACTAGATGTGAGTTACCAGCATTGCTGACGTTGCAAATTCTCACATTTTTGCAGATTGAAGTTTGTTATATACAAATGTCAGTGAGGAACACTTTCAGATAGACGTACACGAAGAACTAGTAGTTTCATCTTTTTATTGAGATAATTAAGTTGTAATAAATAAACCACCTAGAATTATTTTCAGATTATTATTATTAGTTTTCAATTGAAGAGCCTTGCACTCATTCGTATGAGTGAGTGTGGCGGTAGCGCCCCGAATTTGATTAGAATCTTCCGTTGGGTTGTGGGATATGATGTTATATTATTTTTGCAGGTTTATATAAGCCTTTTTAGGCTGGTTTGTTCAGTTTTCAAACGGAACTCTGTCGGATTTTTCGGCGCGAGTTTTATTTATTTTTATTTAATTATTAGGCGTAAAATTCGGGGTGTTACAAATATCAAGTAGGGTGATTTGTTTTTCCCTCTTTATTGAAATCAAATAAGGCGATTTCACAGAAATGCCCTCGTGAATATTCAGTTTCGTCCAATGAAGTGTTCTTAAAAAAATTCCTTCTAGATTTAGAGCCTGCTTGGGAGTTGGAGAATGGAGGGTAAGGGAGGGGAATGAGGGGGAAATAAAAAGTTCTCCTTGTTTGTCAGTTTTTTTAAAGAGGGGAATGAAGGAGAATTATCCATTAATTCAAATTTTGCTCCCCTCAAATTGGGGGGAATGGAGGGGAAGGAAAATTTTTAAAGAACAGTAGTCAGTTCCCCTCCATTCTCCTTACTTAAACTCCCAAACAATGGCTGTTAAAAAAAAAGAAAAAAAGAAAAGAAGGAACTAGTGCTAGGTCTTAAAAAACGCATTTTCATTTGTACGTCCTTTTGGGAATAAAAAAACTGAGGATAGTAAAAATTGCTCTTTTGTTCCTTAAAAAATAGGCAAAAATTTGTGTGGACTTAGTCTATATTGTATTAAGAGACTAAATCTTTTATAAAATAACCTCTATATCCTAAAATATTTGTACTAGTGTGCCTTGGACTAAACATGTTATAAAAAATAGGGCACTTAGAAACAAATGCCTTATTATCGGACTTCTAATGAGTATGGACTAGTTAATGGAGGGGGAGATCAACATCGCATATAATTGAAGTGAGCATTCATCCTAAAACCAATTGACAAGCAATAGGAGTAGTAGCCCAGTACTTTACTTATATCTTGGTGTTTCCTCCTGCAACCATTCAAATGTGGGACTCTATAGTCCTCAGTATACTTTAACAGTTATGAACTTATGACAAAAGGTTAATAGTAGGGCAATTTAAGGGCCTTTTCAAATCATCCTCTTAACCTAAAAAGGCATTATTTTGAAACGTCTTCTTCAAACTCAAATGCTGTAGTATTCGTGCATCGTGCCATCCTTGTACCTAAGAATATTTCATATATTCTTGTTTTTTTTTATTAATCTTCGGATTGGTCAGATCAATTTTGTCATGTGCATGTCCGTGCCTAGCTAAGCATTGTACTACTATTCTCAAAATCTAGCTAGCACATTCGTGTTGCATAAAACTTTTACCATTCTTTATTAGGAGGGAAAAAGTCAAGCAAATAGACCCAGAAATGAATGCAGCTTAACACTTTCAGCCATAATGCTTTTTATTTGTCATCATCATCAGACTACTCACGATTATATGCACATCACTATGGTTTGATGACCTAAGCCTGAGCCTCCTCACTTGCCATTTTGACAATTAAAATAATAATTGATGTAGGTCAAAACTGAAAAGTCAAATACGACCGACCTGGCCTCAGTTCTTTTTGGAACATGTAAAACGTTGCCTGTTGCGTGTTGCTGCTAAGTAGCTAGGTCTAGGTCGGTGTGTATCAATCTTGTTTACAGGCGGCAATCATCATCCAGTGATTTAAATACTACATTCGGAATATATATAACTTTACGTTATTGGATAAGGTTAAAGTTAACAAATTTTAATTGATGAAAAATTATAAAGTTTTATAGCATAATTAGGGGTGTTCATTTGCGGGTATTCGAAATTTCGGGTATTCGAAAATCGGATATTTGAAATTTCAAATACTAAATTTTGTTATCCGAACCATCCGTATCCGAAATTTCGTATATTCGATTTTCGGATTCGGATAGTCAGATATCCGTTATCCGAAAAATAATTAAATTTTTTATTTTTTATCCTATTTTGTGCCTAATATTTTGAAAATGTGAGCCAAATATTTCGGATATTTCGGATAATTTTGAGTTTTTCGGATATCCGAAAATTTTGGAAAATGGTATCCAAACCCGTATCCTAAATTTCGGATATCCGTTTTTCGGGTATCCGAAATTTCGGATATCCGCTTTTTCGGATAATTTCAGTTTGAATATTCGGATATCCGGATCGGATGCTCGGGTTCGGATATTTTTGAACAGCCCTAGTATAAATATACTTTTGTTAGATCATTTCAAATAGTAGTTTCATACAAATTAATTTTTTATAATTTTTACATTCATATTATAAGAATTATATGTGGTTAAACTGGTGTCTTAAAAACCGCGAAAAAAGTTCAACGTAAAGATATTTGTGATTCGGAGGGAGTATCCTTAAACGAGCGTCTTTGCAAATTTATAAGTCAACCACTTCAAATTCTATCCAACTAATTTAAAGACACTTGGATCATACTTTTGCGGATGTTTAATTAGTAAACCATTTTGATAAGTACAAATGATAAGTCAATACACATGTTACATATTTATATATATATTCTAAATGACACAACTATAATAAACATGTCGATTATTATTATATTGATTATCAGACAAGATTTTGTTAAAATATAACAGGGTCATAATATTGCTTTCATAATATTGAATTGGGGAGACCCTATATTTATAGAGTACAATAACTTATTTTCCAAGCACAATTAATATATCTTAAATATATTAGTTTCCTAAATACATTAGATCACTAGTATAATATCCTAAACATATAATATCATATATATCTCGTTTCCTAAATAGAAGGGGAAAATATATTCTCATAATATTTTCCCGATATCATATCTCTAACACCCTCCCGCAATCGTAGCGGCAGGGCATCACTAACGCTACGATTGGAACAATACAATACGTAGTGTCCTTGTCTTCGGTGAGTCCTCGATCTGCGCAATCGAGTCTTCACAATTCATTGGTCGGTGAGTACTCGATCTGCGCGATCGAGTCTTCACAAGTTGGTGAATCTTCGATCTGTTCGTCGAATCTTCACATATCATCAAGTAGGGAGAAGTCAACTTCTTGTCGCTACCTCCAATACTTTAAAATCGGCGCCATCCATGGTCGTCGATCAATTTCATTATCATCGGTGATCTTGTATATCACATGAACACCTTTTTTTTCATCTACTGCTGCAAAAACGGGCAGTAGCTCCGCCATTTTTTGAAGCCCACTGCGTGCGAGTCTTCATTCATCATAACCATTGATTAATGTCATATTGGATCACTTTAGATCCATCAATAGTAGCGTGGAAGGCCATCATACCAAAGGGGAAAAGGGAAAAAAAAAAACTTTAAATCAAGTAGGTTGGTCTTGGATGTTTGGGGTTGTTCGGTGACGGACGGACAACAGTCCGCCACGGCCATAGTGGAAGCTTTTATGTTTAGGTTCTCAGGATCGAACAAGCTCTGATACCATGTTAAAATATAATAGGCTCATAATATCGCTTCATAATATTGAACTGGGGAGACCCCATATTTATAGAGTACAATAACTTATTCTCCAAAGCACAATTAATATATCCTAAATATACTAGTTTCCTAAATACATTAAATCACTAGTATAATATCCTAAACATATAATATCATATATATATATTGTTTCCTAAATAAAAGGGAAAAATATATTCTCATAATATTTTTTCCCGATATCATATCTCTAACAGATTTATATCTAAAGACTACAATGCATGTCAATATAGATAGATTACCCTAAATTTGAGCCGATTTCATTACCTTTATGTTAACTAATTCCATGTTGAGTGGTTGATTGTGCTCATGAATTGGTATTTGGGAGAATTTATTAGTTTTGATGCTATTTGCTTTGGAGTAAGCTTCTAAGTTGTTTCTACTAGAATATTCTATTACAAATGAATCCCCACAATGTTTTGATTTGGAAAAGACTAACAAAGCAACCTTATAAAATCCTCGACAACAAATTTATTTTGTCACAAAAGGTCAACTTGTTAAATATTTCGAACACATCCGATCCATTTGTGGAAGTCAACTTTGATGGATTATTGCTCATAATTCGAAAGATGATCGAGATGATACGGATGTCTGTCTTAGATATTAGGGTCATCTGTAATTCTAGTTGTCTAAGCAACTTTAATGTGAAATCGACAAAATTACACATTTCAAGATATTTCCCTATACTCCACAAAAGGAATGTGCAAGTGAATGATAATCTTTTAGGCACCTCTTATCATATGTTCGAACTCTCATATTCAATAAAGAATATATTAAAGGTGATGGCCAAATGGTACCAAACTTACTATCAAATTATTTGGTAAGAAAAGATCCGATTTCCAATCCTCATGCCTTAGGAATTAGGATCGAAGCTATACTCAAAAGGTCACATCCCTCTATCCTGCTATAATGAACTTCATACTTATATTTAGATCATAATTATCTGTAAATTACATTCAAAATTTAAGAAGGATATATATCATTTCTAAAATGAAATTGGGTACTATGCCCATTGTAATCTTAAGATATAATCCACAGGGGTTTACTTATGATGAGTAGTGACCATTGTTTTATTAAAAAATGATTATTGTCTTACGAAAAGTTACAAAGAGTCCGTCTTATAAAAGTTTTAGTGATATATCTATTATCAAAAAAAAAATATATTAAGATATATATATCATACTCTCATGGGAAGGAGTGTTGTCATATATATATATATATATATATATATATATATATATATATATATATATATATATATATATATATATATATATATATATATATATATATATCCCGTGCTTTGCACGGGCTCGTTAATGATTTCAGCAATATCAATTAATTTGAGTATTGATAGTATTATGTACCATTTGACTTCTGACGTAGTTATAAAATTTATATAAATAAAAGTGATAAAGAGTTAAAGTGAACTAAAAATATGGTAGTATAATAGTAAGAATATTTGTTCATCCTCTACTCCCAAAACTAATGAAATACCAACTATAAAAGCGTCTCTTAACTCCTACCAGAAATATCCTAAATGGATGGTCACATATCTTCTTAACCATAATATCTGATTATCCACGCAGCTTGCGACAGTTGCGAGTACACCGACTTATTTACAACCCTACCCATGTGTCATATGTGCATTAAAAGTTGATAGGACATGCTCGTTCTATACTGCACAACTAAAACTATGTGACAAAGTTGAGCACATGTGGCGCCTACGTGTCATCTTCACATGAACATTTCCTTTTATGTGACGTCCTACGTGTCATCACCACAAGGAAAGAACCCAACTTTTGTAGGACATATACATATATATCTCTCGTTTTGAAGCGTTTTTCAAATCCAATCCAACGGAGTCAGATTGCTAATTTTTTTACTTACGTAACTAAAGTTATTTTATTTTGTAATTTAGAAATATGCTAATAAGTATATATGTAATTAAGTCAACTAATGATGAGACATTAATAATGGATGATGTGTCATGCTACATGGCAAGGTTGTGCTTACGTGTCGACTTATTTGTCATGCACACACGACGTGGCTTGCCTATGTGGCGTCCCACGTGTCGGCACCACACGAATAAGGAACCAATTATATGTATCAAGGAAAATGAATGTGATACATTGGGTGTATCATACATCATTTTTCATTAATGTGGTGGCAGCTTCCTATTGGGAACAAAGCCATTAAAAAATAAAAGTAAAATATTTTAACTCTATTTTCATTTGAATTTCAAACAATTTTGGTTCGAAATTCATACTCTAACATATTACTTGGGGGAAAACACCAAATTACTAATATTTATGTTTTTGGAGAAATCAAAACACAAGAATTAGAAGGGTTGGGAAAATTAATAGCATTTCATGTTGAACAACTCCAGCAACCTCCGAAGAACTCCGGCGTCCTCCAAAAAACTCCGGCGTCCTCCAAAACCTCCGGCGTCCTCTGAAATACTCCGGCGACCTCCGAAATACTCCTGCACAGTGTTTCTAACCTCTAAAGAACTCCGACGAAGTGTTTCTAAACCCAAACAATATTAGGGTTGGGGAAACAATTTTGGAATCCAGCGGCGGGCCGAAATGGGCAAAATTGATTAAGATTCCGACGATCTAGTAGAAAAAGTCGGGCCACCTTCGCAAATTACTCCGGCGACCTAGTTGAAGCGCGATGGGAAAAAGCTTGAACAACTCCGGCGACATGGAGACGCTGGTCAGTGTGTTGATTAGTTCCCAATAAAACCTATTTGTTTTAGGTTTTTTCTGAAGTTGTCGTTATTTTCAAGGTGAATCATTTGTCCTAGTAAATTTGGTTTGAAGCTCATTCATTAGTTACTAATACATATAGTGTTTGTTACTAATAAATCAAGTCAATAGTGTAACATGTTAATTTGTTCGACAATTTTATAATACGCGTTTGATTAACACTCCATCAAAATTTGCAGAACTTTGAAGACAATATCGTCGATGCTCGCCTCAAACTTGCATCCCTTTCTCATTGTGAATGCTGGAAACGAACGCAGACGCCGTGTTCTCAAGAAAATCATTAGGGCTTCCAACAATGTTTAATAAACAATGACTTGGGAATTGAGTTTCAATTTTGTTTATTTTGGCTTCATCATGTGAGGTGGTTCTGTTGATGAACACTTGTATTTGCAACTATTGCAATTTCTTAGTAGCTGACTTATTATATGGGTTGTAATACAAGCATACTTGAAATTGGTTAGTTCAGAAACATGATTTGTCACTGATTTATTTTCTAATCAGGTGCTTTACTTTTGAAATGAAATTGTCACTGATTTATTTTTCAGCTTAGTTGTTACTGATTTATTTTGTCATGAGGTGTGTTGAAAGGTTTATTGCCAAGTTCATAAAGGGTTATTTTGTCATCAAGTTTGATAGAACTTCACAAACATATTTTGGTTAAAGACTGATAAATGTCTTGCATTGCTGATTCACAACGTAAATGATAACACAATTTTTAAAAAAAACCGCTTCTGCTGGTACTATATTCAAGTTTAAATCTTTTATTGATCCATAATTTCTTTCAATGTCAATAAATACGGATATTCACTTTGGGAGAATATTTTCAATGAAACACGAAAAAGACATACTAGAGATATGTATTAGTAATTATAATAAGGGATTAAAACCAAATTCAAAAGTGATTTAGACGTCTCCGGCTCATTTCGAAGGTCGTTTGGTCGAAAATCGTCTAACGACTCTCAAAGGTCATACGTCCCTTTGGGAGACTATTTTCAACAAAACATGAAAAAGACAATCAATAGTTATGTATTTTTAATTATAATAAGGGATTAAAACCAAAATCAAAAGTGTTTTAGACGTCTTCGGCTCATTTCGAAGGTCATTTGGTCAAAAAACCGCATAACGACTCTCAACGGTTGTACGTCCATTTGGGAGACTATTTTCAGTAAAACATGAAAAAGACAATCTAGAGATATGTATTAGTAATTATAATATGGGACTAAAACAAAATTCAAAAGTGATTTAGACGTCTCCGACTCATTTCGAATGTCGTTTGGTCAAAAATCGCCTAACGACTCTAAAAGGTCGTATCTCCCTTAGGGAGACTATTTTAAAAAAATATGAAAAACACATACTAGAGATATGTATTAGTAAATGTAATAAGGGATTAAAACCAAAATCAAAAGTGATTTAAACGTCTCCGGCTCATTTCGAAGGTCGTTTGGTCAAAAACCGTCTAACGAATCTCAAAGGTCGTACGTCCATTTGGGAGACTATTTTCAATAAA
This sequence comes from Tetragonia tetragonoides, assembly GCA_038025085.1. Taxonomy (NCBI): domain Eukaryota; kingdom Viridiplantae; phylum Streptophyta; class Magnoliopsida; order Caryophyllales; family Aizoaceae; genus Tetragonia; species Tetragonia tetragonoides. Next base: position 4,271,809 of record CM076147.1, read on the forward strand.
ACATGAAAAACACATACTAGAGATATGTATTAGTAATTATAATAAGGGATTAAAACCAAAATGAAAAGTGATTTAGACATCTCCGGCTCATTTCGTAGGCTGTTTGGTCAAAAACCGCCTAACGACTCTCAAAGGTCGTACGTCCCTTTGGGAGACTATTTTCAATAAAACATGAAAAACACAAACTATATATATGTTTTAGTAATTATAATAAGGGATTACAACCAAAATCAAAAGTGATTTAGACGTCTCCGGCTCATTTCGAAGGCCGTTTGGTCGAAAATCGCCTAACGACTCTCAAACATCGTACGTCCCTTTGGGAGACTATTTTCAACAAAACATGAAAAATAAATACTATAAATATGTATTAGTAATAATAATAAGGGATTAAAACCAAAATCAAAAGTGATTTAGACGTGTCCGGTTCAATTTGAACGCCGTTTGATCGAAAACCGCCTAACAACTCTCAAATGCCGTACTTCCCTTTCGGAGACTATTTTCAATAAAACATGAAAAAAACATACTAGAGATATGTATTAGTAATAATAATAAGGGACTAAAACCAAAATCAAAAGTGATTTAGACGTCTCCGACTCATTTCGAAGGTCGTTTGGTCAAAAGCAGCCTAACGACTCTCAAAGGTCGTATGTCCCTTTTGGAGACTATTTTCATAAAAAACATGAAAAACACATACTAGAGATATGTATTAGTAATTATAATAATGGATTGAAACAAAAATCAAAAGTGATTAAGACGTCTCCGGCTCATTTCGAAGGCCGTTTGCTCAAAAATCGCCTAACGACTCTCAAAGGTCGTACGTCCCTTTGGGAGATTATTTTCAATAAAACTTAAAAAATACATACTAGATATATGTATTAGTAATTATAATAAGGGATTCAAACCAAAATCAAAAGTGATTTAGACGTCTCCGGCTCATTTCGAAGGTCGTTTGGTCAAAAACAGCCTAACGACTCTCAAAGGTCGTACGTCCATTTGGAAGACTATTTTCAATAAAACATGAAAAACACATACTAGAGATATGTATTAGAATTATAATAAGGGATTAAAACCAAAATCAAAAGTGATTTAGATGTCTCCGGCTCATTTTGAAGGCCGTTTGGTCGAAAACCGCCTAACGACTCTCAAAGGCCGTACGTCCCTTTAGGAGACTATTTTCAATCAAACATGAAAATCACATACTAGAGGTTTTATAGTAATACAACCTTTGAGAGTCTCTAGTATGTGTTTTTCATGTTTTTATTGAAAATACTAATACATATCTCTAGTATGTGGTTTTCATGTTTTATTAAAAATAGTCCCCCAAAGTGACGTACGACTTTTGAGAGTCCTTAGGCGGTTTTCGACCGAACGACTTTTGAAATGGGCTGGAGACATCAAAATCACTTTTGATTTTGGTTTTAATCTCTAATTATAATTACTAATACATTTCTCTAGATTTCCTTTTTCACGTTTTATTGAAAATATTCTCCCAAAGGGACGGACGACCTTTGAGAGTCGTTAGGCGATTTTCGACCAAACGGCCTTCGAAATGAGCTGGAGACGTCTAAATCACTCTTGGTTTTGGTTTTAATACCTTATTGTAATTACTAATACATATATCTAGTATGTGTTTTTCATGTTTTATTGAAAATAGTCTCCCAAAGGGACGTACGGCCTTTGAGAGTCATTAGGCGGTTTTTGACCAAACCGCCTTCGAAATGAGCCGGAGACGTCTAAATCGCTTTTGATTTTGGTTTTAATCCCTTATTACAATTACTAATACATATATATAGTATGTGTTTTTCATGTTTTATTAAAAATAGTCTCCCAAAGGGACGTACGGCCTTTGAGAGTCGTTAGGCTATTTTCAACCAAATGACCTTCGAAATGAGCCGGAGACGTCTAAATCACTTTTGATTTTGGCTGTAATCCCTTATTGTAATTATTTATACATATCTCTAGTATGTGTTTTTCATGTTTTATTGAAAATAGTCTCCCAAAGGGGCGTACGACCTTTGAGAGCCGTTAGGCGGCTTTTGACCAAACGGCCTTCGAAATGAGTCGGAGACGTCTAAATCACTTTCGATTTTGGTTTTAATCCCCTATTATAAATACTAATAGATATCTCTAGATTGTGTTTTTCAGGTTTTGTTGAAAATAGTATCTGATAGTCACATACTACTTGTTGAGAGTCGTTAGGCGGTTTTCGACCAAACGACCTTTCAATTGAGCCGGAGACGTCTAAATCACTTTTGAATTTGGTTTTAGTCCCGTATTATAATTACTAATACATATGTGTTATTGAAAATAGTCTCCCGAAGGAACGTACGATCTTTGAAAGTCGTTAGACGATTTTCGATCAAACGACGTTCAAATTGAGCCGGAGACGTCTAAATCACTTTTGATTTTGGTTTTAGTCCCTTATTATAATTAATAATATATATTTATAGTATGTGTTTTTCATGTTTTATTGAAAATAGTCTCCCAAAGGGACGCACGACGTTTGAGAGTCATTAGGCGGTTTTCGACCAAACGGCCTTCGAAATGAGTCGGAGACGTCTAAATCACTTTTGATTTTGGTTTTAATACCTTCTTGTATTTATTAATACATATCTCTAGTATGTGTTTTCATGTTTTATTGAAAATAGTCTCCCAAAGGGACGTACGACCTTTGAGAGTCGTTAGCCGGTTTTCGGCCAAACGACATTCGAAATGAGCTTTCGAAATGAGTCGGAGACGTCTAAATCACTTTTTATTTTGGTTTTAATCCCTTATTATAATTACTAATACATATCTATAGTATGTCTTTTTCATGTTCTATTGAAAATAGTCTCTTAAAGGGACGTACGACCTTTCAGAGTTGTTAGGCGATTTTCGAACAACGACCTTGGAAATGAGCCGGAGACGTCTAAATCACTTTTGATTTTGGTTTTAATCCCTTATTGTAATTACTTATACATATCTCTAGTATGTGTGTTTCATGTTTTATTGAAAATAGTCTCCCAAAGGGACGTACCACCTTTGAGAGTCGTTAGGCGGTTTTCGACCAAACGCCCTTCGAAATGAGCCGGAGACCTCTAAATCACTTTTGATTTTTGGTTTAATCCCTTATTATAATTGATAATACATATATCTAGTATGTGTTTTTCATGTTTTATTGAAAATAGTATCCCAAAGGGACGTACGACCTTTGAGAGTCGTTGGGCGATTTTCGACCAAACGGCCTTCGAAATGAGCCGGAGACGCCTAAATCACTTTTGATTTTGGTTTTAATCCCTTATTATAATTACTAATACATATCTTTAGTATGTATTTTTCATGTTTTATTGAAAATAATCTCCCAAAGTGAACATCCGTATTTATTGACATTGAAAGAAATTATGGATCAGTAAAAGATTTAAATTTGAATATAATAGCAGAAGAAATGGTTTCTTTAAAAATTTGTGTTATCATTTACGTTGTGAATCAGCAATGCAAAACATTTATCAGTCTTTAACTAAAATATGTTTGTGAAGTTCTATCAAACTTGATGACAAAATAACCCTTTAAGAACTTGGCAATAAATCTTTCAATACACTTCATGAAAAAATAAATCAGTAACAACTAGGCTGAAAAATAAATCAGTGGCAATTTCATTTCAAAAGTAAGCCACCTGGTTAGAAAATAAATCAGTGACAAATCATGTTTCTAAACTAACCAATTCCAAGTATGCTTGTATGACAACCCATTTAATAAGTCAGCTACTAAGAAATTGCAATAGTACGCAAATACAAGTGTTCATCAACAGAACCACCTCACATGATGAAGCCAAAAAAAAACAAAAACCCAATTCCAAAGTCACTGTTTATCAAGCATTGTTGGAAGCCCTAATGATTTTCTTGAGAACACGGCGTCTGCGTTCATTTTCCAGCATTCACAATGAGAAAGGATGCAAGTTTGAGGCGAGCATCGACGATGTTATCTTCAAAGTTCTGCAATTTTTGGAGTGTTAATCAAACGCGTCTTATAAAACTGTCGAACAAAGTTTTAAAAAAAGAAACTACTGAAAGTAAATATACACCATACTTTTTTAAGTCTGATATTCTTGAGTTCGTTGAGATCACTTAGAAGCTAACACATGACATGTACCCCCGAATCTTTTGGACCGTCACCGGGAAACATTGGGGTCTTCGATATTTGTTTCATTTCCATGGCTTTGAGCTTCACTCTGTCACCAAGAAATGTGAACAAGTCGTCCATAGCTCGTTTCTGTATAATTATGCACAAGGTAGATATCATATTTTTAGACTCATGTATAAGTATTATTATTGTTCAACAGGTTCAATGCAAGCTTAACATCATTTTAATATCATGACATTGCTCTGAAAATTGGCTTCAATAACAGATAAGAGATAACCAAGCACATTAAGCAAGAGAAAAAGACATCTTTCCCTCTGGAAAAAACAACCCATGCCAATCATAAAATTTTGATCATATTACATGCTCAAATTTGACCAACTGTGAAAGCCAAGGAAATGACCAATTTTCATTTGTAACAGCTATTTGTTCCCAGTAAATAGTTTTAGTGCCAATAATGAGGTTCAACTACAAGCTTACACACAAACACAAACCATAATGACCAATTTTCATTTGTAAAAACTATTTGTTCCTAGTAAATAACTTTAGTGTCAATAATGAGGTTCAACTACAATCTTACACACACACACACAAACCATCTCTTGTGTATAAATGTCAACTCCAAGTGAATGTTACTCATCTGCTGCTACTATATTCAAGTTCATCATACCATCTCTTGTTCCTCTTTCTTCATGATCATCCACATCATCTCTATCAATTAACATTTCACTTACGTTCTCATCACTAACACCATTTTCTTTTTCACGATTCACATACAATACAATCTGGTTGGACACCATCCTCTCAACGTTCATTGCATCTATTTCCTCATCAGAATTGCTATTTAAACCCCAAACATCTTCTAAATTTTGTGATGAAATATAACTATCAGTCAGAGTAGTCACTACTTACAAATATGATCATTCTTAAATTGATACAAATCAATAACAGGTTGTTACTAATAAATTAAGTCACTTCAGCAACCATTCACATATACATCTTTTTACTAGGAAATTATATGCTACAATGTCAATTATCTTATCACAACATCAACAATATTTCACTCATTTTGTTACTAGGAAAAAAAAAAAAAAAAACTCTGTTTGTTACTAAAAAATTAACGGGGAAAAAAAAATGCTTTCTCTCTCTTCATTCATCTTCTTCATCCAAATCTCCACACATTGCTTCACAAATCGGATTTTCAATTAAGCAGTTACTACAACAATTGTTATTAAAGGATATTTTGATCCATTTGACATGAATACAATTATCTAAAACTAATGAGATACACAATTAATGAAACTTAAAGCAATAATATACTAACCCTAATAATTTCTTCCTCCTCCAACTCGTTTAAGTTGAATTGGGCCATAATTTCGCCGTCGTCGTCGCCGTTACCGGAGTTTGGTTGAAGCAAAACAAAGCTTCTCAAACATACAACCAAAGAAAACAGAATTTGAGCATCGCCGGAAAATTTTGGTCGTCGGCGACCTTCGCCGGAGTTCTTCGCTCAAGCATAATGGCTGAGATAATTATTTTGAGATTAACAATTTTCAGAATTTGGGATTTTTGGGCGATTCTTTAGTGTGTTTTTTCCCCTTTTTGTCAAATGTTTTTTCCCTCATTTACTCACATTTTTCCTCTCAAATGTAATTTTGGTTGCCACGTGTCACTCACTCAGTTTGCCACGTCATCACCCCAATTCCATGTATCATACATTCCATGTATGAGAATCATGGTCCTGTGGGGTTGTGTGGTACGTTACTAGCACAGTGTGGGAGATTATATAGTCGTTTGAGACCAGACGTGTGTGGTCGATGGTCGATCCAACTACTATTTATTAACAACTGCAATTTAACGTTATCACGGCATTTAGTTTGAAGTGATAGCTCATTGATCCTTTGCATTTGCATTTGCATTTTCATTTCCTTTTCTCCCATTTTTCTTTTGAGAAGCCAATCCCTGTTGGCCTGTTTTATTTTCTGTCCTTGGAGGCTTGGACCTTTTTATTTTATAGGTTTCTGTGGTTGGACTTTTACAAGTTAAATAGTACTGTGAATCAAACTTACGAAATGTCAAAGGTCCCTAACGTGTCCCTCCATAACTTGCTGTGATTGTGAATCACGATCTCTCTAAATGACCATCTTGTCCTTCTAGATTTTTTCGTTGGATTGTCCTCGTTCCGTATGAATTTCCCTGTCCCCGTTCGAGTGTCATCTTTTATTTCACCACTTTATACATTTGACACGTCACATTTTAAATTTACTTTACTATTAAATTAAAAAGTATGACAAAATCACTTACCGATAATATGTGATTGGGATAGAAAATAGTACATAAAATGGGAAAGAAGGCCCCTATTGGTCCTCAATGCATAAAAAGTTTGTTACCACGTAACGTCTTCATTTGTTACAAGAGTATCTTTGTAAATACTCAGTTAATGGTTTATTCATTGGACATTCATACAAAGTGTTCGTAATAGTTAGGTTTTTTGAAAACCTTATCAAACTCCCGCTAGTCAACAATTTAAAAAAAAAAAAAAAAAAAAAAAGAAGCATGGAACCCAATCTAAGTGTGTTCTTTAGTTCAAATCAAGTAGAAGAGAACACACCCTTACCTGGAATAATCTAAGTGAATGTGCACCATTGCTAGATTGACACACAAGTAAATATTGACACGTAGGCTTTGATACATAATCAAATATTGACTATTTAATTATTATGTCATCAAAATAGTACAAGTGCATGTATCTTCTATTAGTACATTTTAATTATTATCTTAATGTCATAGTATAGGTGCATGTATCTTCAATTAGTACTGTTAGTATGGGTGCATCTATCTTCTATTAGGCAAAATAAATTATTACCAAATATTATTTTTATTGGAATTAAATATATTCGTATAAAATCGTGCATCACGCGGGGCATGCAACTAGAATTAAATAGGAAAGAAAGTTGTTTTGATGAGTATAGAAAGAGAGAGGTCCACATATTAGAAATTTCGTAACAATATGTGCCATAGGCGAAAGTTTGTTTCAAGTTTGTACTAATGAAAATATTTTAGTTGTTATAAACACACAAACCGTGCATCGAACGGGGAATATAACTAGTATTCAAGAAAGCTAAGAGTACTAATTAATCCAATCATGTGGGTAAGCAACACAGTTTACCAAACACAAGAGAACTTATATAAAACGTTCATGAGATCACTGTTACATTTTGAATAAAAAGTAATATTAAATTTTTAATAAAAAGTATTAGAGTATTTTTTTTAATTGTTTTACCGTTATACAAACCTTATAAGAGTATCTATCTGTTATCTATTATAGAAATTTCGTAACAATATGTGCCATAGGCGAAAAGTTTGTTTCAAGTTTGTACTAATAAAAATATTTTAGTTGTTATAAACACACAAACCGTGTATCGCACGGAGAATGTAACTAATATTCAAGAAAGCTAAGAGTACTAATTAATCCAATCACGTGGGTAAGCAACACAGTTTACCAAACACAAGAGAACTTATATAAAACGTTCATGAGATCACTGTTACATTTTGAATAAAAAGTAATATTAAATTTTTAATAAAAAGTATTAGAGTATTTTTTTAATTGTTTTACCATTGTACATTGCTAGATGGACACGTAGGCGTCCACATAAGCAACAGATACATCCATTGCTTGACACGTCATCTTAATATATAATGCATGAATCTACATTAATGAACGAATCTACATTAATATTTGTTCTTTAAAAGTAATGTGCATGTATCTTTCAAATACATTTCCTTTATATTTCTGTAATGATAGATGCATTTAATAATCAAAACAAAATTCTTTTGCTATTAATACTCATCTTTTTTTTTTTTTTTTTTTTGGGGTGCGGATTCATTAATGTTTTAATAATAGAGTTTGCTATATTCGATCAAGTCAAAGTGTACATCATTACTAATTCAATTCTTGCATTAAGTTTTTTTATTGATAATATTTACAATAGAAATGATGAGTGTATTAGCTTTTAATGATGGGAATACTATACACATTGTTATTAACTAATTATACATAATTTGAATGCATCCATTTGATAATTAGGGTTTTTTTTGGGATTGTATATTGGAGTAAACTGCAGCAAAAGTAGTAGTAGTGGTGGTGGTGATGGTCTTATAGATTGGATATTGGACACTAGAAATAGCTGTAAATTGCAACAAAAATAATAAACAAGTTTGACTATACAAACAAAGTTTATATCATGATTAACAATGAATAAAATATTGTGTATTTTGGTATTTTACTTTATAATTGATGCAATATTGTAGGTTTGATCTGTACAATATTAAAGGAGAGGTTCATAAAATAAGATTTTGTATCCAAAAATGGCATGCAAAAAATTACTTTTGAAATCTGTACGAATGAAATTATTTTATTTAATATTTACACACAAACCGTGCATCGCACGGGAATGTAACTAGTGAATACTATCTTTAACTAAATGGTCTTTCGATGCATGTTAGAGTAGTTAAATGGATACTCTTTCATTTTAAAATCATGAGTTTGGTCTTAGACTCGTAGTGAATCTTAACAAAAGTCTTTTCAGTCCATTTTGGCGCGAGTAGCCAACTATTCAATAACTACTTTCAAGAGTACCAAGAAATTGCCCTTCAACTTGTTAAACAAAATAGAACAAAAAAAGGGGGAGAGGCTAGTGGTGATTGGTCATTATTAGACCCCATAAATAGGTCTGGTCACTTTGGGTTCGGTTATCAGTGTGATAATGTGAGAATAGGTTAGTTCCCCGTGAGAAACCTCTGTATCATTATGAATATATATACCGTACACAAAGATAGGGCCCTTAACCCTAATACAAATAACTGGGCCTAAGCCTAAGTATACAAGCCTAAATAATTACAAATGAATTATTTACATATTATCTATCACACCCCCGCAGTCGGAGCGGGAGGATGACGAACGCTCAGGCTGGAGCGAAAATCATTAAAAAGAGACAAAGGGAGGCCCTTCGTGAAGATGTCGGCATATTGAGAGCTGGAGGGAACATGAAGGACGCGAATGTGACCGAGTGCGACCTTCTCGCGAACAAAATGTATGTCGATCTCTATATGCTTGGTGCGTTGGTGTTGCACCGGGTTAGTGAAAAGATACACAGCACTTACATTGTCACAGTAGACCAAGGTCGCTCGAGAGAGTGGACAACGAAGCTCGACCAGGAGGTTGTGAAGCCAACACGTCTCAGCAACGGCGTTGGCAACGCCACGATATTCAGCCTCAACGCTGGAGCGAGAGACCGTACCCTGCCGTTTCGATGACCAGGAGACCAAGTTGTCTCCCAAAAAAACACAATATCCTGAGGTGGACCGACGGGAGTCAGGACAACCCGCCCAGTCTGCATCAGAGTAGGCAGTGAGACCAGTAGTTGGAGAGGACGACAACTGAAGGCCGAAGTCTGCAGTACCCTGTATATAGCGCAGAATGCGCTTGAGAGCCTGAAAGTGGGGCTCCCGCGGATCATGCATAAAAAGACAAATCTGCTGAACACCATAAGAAATATCGGGCCGGGTAAAAGTGAGAAACTGTAGAGCACCCGCCAGGCTGCGGTATAGAGATGGGTCGGCAACCGGGGGTCCGTCGTCTGGATCGAGTTTGGACTTTGTGTCCATAGGTGTAGTGCATGGTTTGCAGTCAGACATGGAGGCACGATCAATAATCTCACGAGCATACTTCTCTTGAGAGAGAAATAAGCCCTGAGGAGTGCGAGTTGCCGTGATACCAAGGAAGTAGTGGAGCGGGCCAAGGTCGGTCATGGCAAACTCGGAGCTGAGAGAAGAGATGATCTGCTGAAGGAGAGCCGGAGAGGAGGCAGTGAGAACAATATCATCAACATATAAGAGGAGATAGGCCATGTCGGAACCCTGTCGGTAGATGAACAAAGATGTGTCAGCTTTGCTGTGGCAAAAACCAACACGTGTCATGAACGTAGCAAACCGCTGATACCAGGCTCTGGGCGCCTGCTTGAGGCCATAGAGGGATTTGCGGAGCTTGCAGACATAATCAGGATGAACAGGATCAACAAAGCCAGGTGGCTGATGCATATATACTGTCTCATTAAGAGTGCCATGGAGGAAGGCATCCTTAACATCCAGCTGATGAATGGGCCACGCTCGGGAGAGAGCCAAGCTGAGGACTGTGCGGATGGTAGCAGGTTTTACCACCGGACTGAAGGTCTCATAACAGTCAATACCTGGGCGCTGAGATTTTCCATTTGCAACCATGCGCGCTTTGTGACGCTCAAGGGTGCCATCGGAGTTCAACTTGTGCTTGTAGAGCCACATAGAACGAACCACATTGACCCCTGGGGGTCGGGGTGTCAGGTCCCAAGTATCATTTTTAATTAGAGCTCCATATTCAGACTGCATAGCAGCCCGCCAGTGAGGGTCCTTAAGAGCCTGGACATGCGAGCGAGGGAGAGGAGAGGGAGATGTGGTGACATTGAGGTCGAAGATTTTGCGGGGCTTGAAGACACCAAGTTGCCCGCGGGTAGTCATGGTGTGTTTAGTGGGAGGGAGAAGGGGGGAAGGATGAGGTGGAGGGGAGGGTGTAACGGGCATGGGAGGGGAGGCCGTGGAGGGTGAGCTCGAAGATGGGGATGTGGTGGTGGGGCTGGTACGAGGGGGAGGCGACGCGGGAGAGGAAGGGGGCGACGGCCGAGGTGTGGGGGTGCCAGGGTTGGCGGCCCGGGGCACGTCAAGGAGGTAGTGGGAGAGGGGGGACGGGGAGTCGGTGTCATGGAGGAAGTCATAGGACGTGGAGGGAGAGGGGGAGAAAGAGGAGAAGGGGAAAGACGACTCATCAAACACCACATGACGGGAAATGATGATTTTTCGACTAGCGAGGTCAAAACATCTATACCCCCTATGATTGGCCGGATACCCGAGAAACACACACGGAGTGGAGCGACGGGCTAATATGTGAGGGGCTGAAGAGGAGAGGTTTGGATAGCATAGGCATCCAAAGACGCGGAGGTGTGTGTCTGAAGGTGTTTTGTGGAAGAGTCGAGTGAAGGGTGTTTCATTGGAGATGGCGGTAGAGGGAAGGAGGTTAAGGAGATGGGCAGCCATGTGAAGTGCTTCCACCCAGTAGGTCTCGGGAATGTGAGCTTGAAATAGGAGGGTACAAACTATGTTGTTAATGGTCCTAATCATTCTTTCGAATTCCCATTTTATTGTGAGGTACGAGGACAAGAAAACCGAACAACCATCCCATGAGAGGCAAACAAGTTATGGGGAGGAGTATTATCAAATTCACCCCCGTGGTCACATTGAAAGGCTTTAATCTCACACTTAATGGGTACGCACATAGGCACGAAAATGGAGAAATTTAGAGAAAGCATCGCTCTTACGGCGCAAAGGATAAACCCAAAGAAATTGAGAGTAGTGGTCCAAGAAAATAACATAGTAGCGTATTCCGCTAATACTGGGAAGGGGGGAAGTTCAAACATCCGAGTGCACAATGTCAAAAGGAGAGTTGACAACAGACACAGACTTATAGAAATGCAGCCTAACATGCTTGCCTAACTGACACACGTGGCAAAGAGAGGAGACTTTGTCCTTATTACACTCAATAAAATCATTGGAAATTAAAGACTGTAAAATAAATGTCCCGGGGTGCCCTAGACGTTGATGCCAAGTGGTGGTGCTATTGGTGAGGAAGGCGGATCGAGATGATGATGTGGAGGTGGAGGTGACTGGATAGAGGTCGCCCGTGCTATCACACCGAAGGAGATGGTTCTTCGTCAGATAGTCCTTCACAGAAAAACCATACGGGTCAAACTCGACAGAGACAAGATTATCAACTGAAAAACGACGAACTGACACAAGGTTTTTAACAATGTGGGGGGCGACACAGATATTTTTGAGGTGAAGAGGACGGGATTGGGAAGGGATATGGGAATTGCCCATGCATGTCACAGGAATCATATTACCATCACCAACAATAACTGAATTAACAAAGCTCGAATTAAAAATATTACTCAAGTTACCTGGCTGGGACGTTAAGTGGGCGGTAGCACCGGTGTCCATATACCATCCGGTGTCGCCGAGATCCTGCAAAGACAAAGCATTAAATACCTGCGACAGAGTGGTGGTGAGCTCCGCGGGTGCGGACTGGTTGGCGGGCGGGGCTGCCGCGAACCAAGCCCACGGTGGGGGGACCGGGCTGGCAGGAGCATATGAGCCCACCTGCGCGACATTGGCCGAGGCAAGTGGGTGACCAGGAGCAGGGCCAAGGATGCCCCGCCCGCTGGCGGAGGGAGCAACGGCAGACTGTGGCGCGGGGAGGGTCGGCGGCGCGTGCGGCCACCCTCCCGGCGAGGCAAATTGTGGAGCCCAGTACGCAACCGGCCAGGCCGCTGGAGTCGTCGCTGCAGGGGTGGTGACAGTAGCTGCAGCGGCTGGCTTCTTGCCGCGGTTGCCACAGTTGTTGCGGCCGTGACGCTGCTGGTTGCTGGGCTGGGCAGGCTGCTGGTCAGTGGTGGTTGGGGCTGCTGCAGGCGGAGGGAGGAGTGCTTGAGAGGGGACGGATGGTGGTGGGGTGGGGTAGGGTAGGAGATAAGGAGGTGGGGCCGTGGGGTAGGATGATGGCGGTGGTGGTGTGGTGTAGTAGGCGGCCGGGTTGGGGTGGGGTTGTGAGTAAAGAATCATGGGTGCGGAGGGATGGTCATGGTGAGTGGGTAGGACGGTGGGTTGCTTATCCAAGCGTTGTTCCTCGAGGAGGAGCATGGATCGGGCTTGGAGTAGGGTAGGGAATGGTTTGTGATGTTGGATGATGTTACGGATGTTCTCAAATTTAGGGGACAAGCCATTAATTGTGTGCATAACAAGTTGACGTTCGGGCACTGGTTAGCAAGCAAATCAGATAGGGTTTTAATACGATGACAGTAATCATGAATAGACAAATCACCCATACTAATGCTACGCAGTTCATTTTCAATTTGCATAGCCCTAGCCTCCTTATTATCACGAAATAATTGCTCAAGAGTGACCCACAAAATTCTAGCAGTGACTTTAGGTTTCAAAATCATTTGAAGCAAAGGTCTAGTAATAGTTCCATAGATCCACAATTTAACACTACCATCCATATGTTTCCATTCAACATCATTCTCACCCGAGGCAACAGTAGTTCCATCAATATACCCAAGAACACCAAAAGTCAAACAATAAGTTTCAAATAATTCCCTCCATGCATCATAATTCAGTTCATTCAAATCAAGAGTAAAGGGGATGTAAGTTTTAATATTGTTTATAGCATAAGGGGGGGGGGGAATAGGAACAGGGGGATGTGGTGGGGGGGGGGGAGGAGGTGGAGGGGGCGCATCGTCGGCCATAGGAAGAGAAATGGGGACGAGCGAGATTTACCGTGAGGGAGGGAGGCTCGGCTAGGCCGAGAAGGAGGCAGCGGAAGTCGGCGGGGAATCACGTGGGCCCAGCGGTCAAGAGCAGCTGCAGGCGGTGGCGCGGTCGGTCGGCAGAGGGCGGCGACGGCAAGCTCACGGCTGTGCACGGCTGTTTGAGTAGGGTTAGGGTTTTGAGCACAAAGGCTCTGATACCATGTGATAATGTGAGAATAGGTTAGTTCCCCGTGAGAATTACCTCTGTATCATGATGAATATATATACTGTACACAAAGATAGGGCCCTTAACCCTAATACAAATAACTGGGCCTAAGCCTAAGTATACAAGCTTAAATAATTACAAATGAATTATTTACATATTATCTATCAATCAGCAGGTCACGTCGTTATCGAGTCGGATCACTATCGGATCCATCATATTGGGTTTTTAGTGGGTCGGGTTTAGGGTAAAAAACAGATAATATCTCACAAACTTCGGATCTCGAGTCGAGTTGTTAGCAGGTTGGGCAATTAGCAATTTAGCAGGACGAACCTTGATCGAGTTTAGGTCGTGTCTTAAGCATATCAGATTTGGGTTAATTTTCGGATCGGACTAAATTTTATCAGCTCTAGACTCATTAGTGATTAGCGATTTTGGCCGTTTTGGAGGTTTGGGGGCAAAAAAAGAATAATACGTAATTGCCTGAGAACGACTGTCATGAGTCCGAGATAAAGAAAACAAAGGGAGTAAACTCCGTAAAACAATGACAGATTTGACTGGTCAGAACCAGTATCAGAACCCAGAGGGCGTGTACAAGAATGCCATTTTCTTCTTCTTACTCTCTCACTTACCAGTACAAGTACGTATTTAGGCGTTACCCATTCCAAATCTTATCATTCTCTCCATCATCATTCATCAGCACTTTGAAAACGAAACACCCACAATCAAAATACCACACATTTCCTTAAACTAATCACCCCCAAAATTAGTCAAATACTCCACAAAATACGACCACTTCTTTTTCTTACTAGTAAAACACATCCCCATTTAAAACCCCCTTTCGTCAAACGCACACCAAAACCCCCTAGAAGAGAATTTTCTCTCTCCTCACATTTCCATTTTTCCTCATTCAACATTTCAACCCATCATCAACCCACGCGTTTCTCATTCAAACTTTTACCCCAAATTTTCTGATCTTCAACCCCTTCACAAACTTCACCCAAAATCAGCTCAATTGTTACTGATTGGTGAAGATCAAATCAAATCAAAGTAACCCAAAATGGGAGCAGCTTGTTCAGTTGGTGCAATTAGGAGAATTAGCTCTGAGGATTACTCAGACCATAATAACCAGAAATTGGAGACCAAGCTTAATAATAATGGTAATACTAACAAGTCTAAAACTAGCAAGTTTAGAACTGTTAGAAGCTTTGGGAAATTGAAGAAAACTAAGTCTGATATTTCTGATCATCATAAGTCTCCTGAGAGATATGATTCTGGTGAATTGCGTTTCTCTTTTTCTACCGATTTTGACCATCATCGTCCCTCTGCTGATGGCAAGGTAATTAATTCTCTCTCTTTCTTTTCACTTTGAATCAAAATTGAGTGATTTTTTTTATGATGGGTTCTTGGTTTTGTGAAATGTTATGTGGGTAATAACGTTGGAAATGGCTTGATAAAAGGTTAGGAAATGGAATTTTAAGCTTTTTGGGAAATTTAGGAAATGGAAGGATTGCCTATGGAAATTGTTAAATTCCCATGTTCATCATATTAGGAATTACTAGGGTAGTTTACCCAAATTAGCGTACAGTGTAAAAGGTTTGATAAAGTCTGGCGCTTTATGGATTGATATTGGCTGCTCTTTTTGCCCAGAAAAAATCAAGGGAAAGGTAAACTGAAAAGGGGATGTGGGTGTTTTTGATTCAGCTTTAAAAGCTTTTCCTGTATGAAAAGAAGTTTCCTTTTCATTATTTGTGTGTCATTCTTTGAGGAATATGAAGTAAATTGCAGTATGGTGTGTTTATTGAGTAATGACTAATCACATGAAGTGTGCAAAATTGAATTGTGCTTATATGGTATGAAATGAGGCACACCCCTCAAAAAAAATTCAGACTTTTTTAGCCCCAATTTCTTAAGTGTCTAAGTCTGTTTGATTCATTTGTTGACTGATGTTACGTATAGGTGGCCTCAAAAAGCTCATTTCTTGGAAGAACTAGCTTTGCTGGACTAGAGAAGGCGGTCGATGTGTTAGATGCACTAGGAAGTGGGATGGCGAATTTGAATAATAGTGGGTTTTTAACCGGCAAGATGACTAAAGGGAACAAAATTTCCATATTGGCATTTGAAGTGGCGAATACAATCAACCGAGGAGCGAATCTTTTGAATTCCCTTTCTAATGAAAATGTCAGGTTCATAAAGGAAGAGGTCATTCCATCTGAAGGAGTTCAGTATTTGATTTCTACAGACATGAAGGTGTTGTTAAGCTTAGCAGCTTCAGACAAGAGGTTCTTACTTTAACATATAGACCTGTGTTGGGATGCAAGTGTGTCATTGATGTTTGTTTTGTTACACCATAATGCTTAATGGTATTATATCGTGATCGCTTGTAGGGAGGAATTAGGTGTCTTCTGCAAGGAAGTGACTAGATTTGGAGACCTTTGTAAAGATGCGCAGTGGCACAACTTAGATCGGTTTTTTGCAAAGTAAGGTAGATGTTTTATTTTGATTTGTAGTGTGGCTACATTGATCATTTCTAACTAAATGCATATTCTGGTTGGAAACCATCTCTTATTATTTCAGACTGGATTCAGAAAATGCAGCATACAGGCAACAAAGAGAACATGCTGCAGCAAAAATGCAAGAATTGATGACTTTAGCTCAGCATACTTCTGTAAGCTCAGCACTACATCACGTTTATTCTATGTTTTTATATAGTTGTTAACTTCTTAGTTCAGCACTACAAGACGCAAATAACATTCAGAAGGACAGGAACTTAAGTTCTGCCACAGCATGTCTTAATTGTTGCTGAATGCTCAATGTTGATTATGCTAATATTTTCATACAATTAGCAGAGTAGAACACTTCTTTCTTTGTATGAGCTATACGTGAATGTATGACATGAGTGTCAATAACTCTTTTGCTTGTAGTTGCGCTAGCTAAGCTTTAAAATTGAATACTGGCTGTGCTTCATTTATGCTGAAGAAAGTGATCCCTTTTTTGTAGGAATTATATCATGAGCTTAATGCATTCGACAGATTTGAACAGGACTACCAGCAGAAGATTGATGAAATGAAGTCCTTAAATCTACCTCGTAAAGGTTAGTCTTTCCCTAGTTATGAGTAATTTGGAACGTGAATATCATATGCTCTATACTCTGACAGTTCAGTTGCTACACTAACTTTAACAAAGCAGAGCTTACTTCAAGCTGATTGCTGAGGAGAGCTATGCCTATTATGAATCTGGTTTTGGCTGCCCGTGGGATATTAAATTACTTACATTAACCTACCCATGCATTGCTTCACATTGTGATTTTCTTGTTGCATCTGCAACAGTTTCCATATTTCTTAATTTCACAAAGTAGTGCGGAGTTTATAACGTTACAAGCTTGGCTGATTATATAACTGCTCGCTAACACGTTAATCTATCAAGGGCTGGATTGCTTTAAAAGGTGAACTGGAAACATGCATGAGAATGGAGATGATTATAACCAAAATATTTTACTCAAGTTGTACCTACATGATTTCCTGTATGTGTTCTAGCATCCAGAAGACCAGAACTTGAGGGTTACCTCTGATTAACTTATGTGCTGACTTTCGGCTGATGATTCAACCTTTTGTAAATGGGTTGGGAAATGCAATAGTAGAATGTTTAATGTTGAATTATTTTTCTATGAGTTGTCCAGAAGCATTTTTTACGTGACTACATCTTGAATGTTTTATTGGTTTTCTTATCTGAGAAAACAAATCATATCTTATGGATGACCTGTGAACTGTTTTTAGTGCTGCTCCTTCATGATTCTTTTGTTTAACTGTACTGTTGTTGAATCCACTGTCAAATAATTCTTTTTTCTTAATGTAGGAGAGCATCTCATGATGTTACAGGATGAGCTAAGACAACAAAAGAAAATTGTATCAGGCTTGAAAAGGAAATCCCTTTGGTCAAAGAAATTGGAGGAGGTATACTTTTTTTCCTTTCTTATTTTTGTATAATATCACATATTAATTTGATTTTGACTGCGTTCCATACCTTGATTGCTTCTTTCAGTATTATGACAAATTTTTCTCTAATTACCATTGTTTTCACTTCTACATATTTTGTTGCGTTGATAAAGTGTAGGTTATCTATGCAAATTGAATATCCTGCTTTCAATTTTGTAAATGTTATAGAACTCATATCCCTGAATGAAGCATAAAAGTTTTGTTTCCCCTTTATATATGAGACATTTCCTAACTTCGGAGGTTTGGATAAATACTTGCGTTACAGTTCTGATGCTCATAAATGATCATTAAGTGCTGACTTTCTTTTCTTTTCTGTTGCCCTTCTTTGCCCTTTTTCAATTGCAGGTGGTTGAGAAGTTTGTTGACATTGTTGCCTTCATACATGAAGAGATCACAGAAGTATTCGAAACAGGTATGACTTGGCTTCTGGGTTATATGTTGGATCTTTTTTGCATAATAATGACCAAAAGAATGACTTGTAGTCCTGTCTGTCACATTTATTTATAACCAGGAAAAGAAACTAAAAGCAAAAAGGTAACGTATCTTCGATGTGAAAATGCCTTATGGCCAGCAAGTGCATGTGTGCGCGTGCATGTGTGCAATGGAGTGTTCTCTTTCTTTTATCAAAATCCAGATTTTCTGTTGACTACCACCCACATGTACTAGTGAAGATAATTATGGCCCTGATTCCCTACCAGTAAGATATCTCAGTCTCTCTTTTATTTGGAGCCGTCTCATTATACTGATCCACTTCCTTTTGGTTGCAAGGTTTTGTAGTTAGAAATGTCATCCCTCCGCTCTTTCTAGGCTATCTTAAGTTAACTAGGTTTAGCAAATATTAAATGACGCGCGTATTTTGACGTTAGGTTAATGAAAGTGCTATGGGAGTAACATAACTCGTCAAAGATCTGTCCTTAGAGTTGTTTTGATATTGTGAATTGGCAGGTGGCATAAAAGCTGGTGAAAAGGCTGATACAAATCCGCAGAGTCTAGGTGCTGCTGGTCTTGCGTTACATTATGCAAATACTATTAATCAGATAGACAACATTGTAAGTTTTTACTTTTCCCCCCGTTGTGATGAGTTTCTCAATGATATACAATAAGAATTAAGAAACAGCATCGATTTCTAAATCGAACCTCTATTCTTAGGCATCCAGGCCAACCTCTGTTCCGCCTAATATAAGGGATACATTGTATCATGGATTGCCAGCAAGTGTGAAGACTGGTCTACGCTCCAATTTGAAGAAACTTGATCCTGTAGACGAGGTATTAGTCAGTATGCTTTCAAGAATGCTTTTCTCAAAAAAAAAAAAAACTATGGATGTATTGTGCTTCAATGGAGTGAAATAGTTCTCCTAAAAAGTCAAATAGAGTAATAAAACTTGCAATTAAGTCTAGACGGTCATAAGGCTGTGTCTGTTTTGTTTGTTTTTTCTTTATTTTTTCTGCTGGGTCATTTTTCATGCTTGTATGTCTGAGGGGCAATTTCTGCTAGCTTCTATGTATTGTTTGTGCATATATGTAACTGTGTTGCAATCTAAACTCTTTAACGTATTTCTGTTGCATAATTTCTCTGCATTTTCAGCTTGAAGTCCCTCAAATAAAGGCTGAGATGGAAAAGATTCTTGAATGGCTTTCTCCAATGGCAGTCAGTACTCTCAAGTAAGTTCCGATATGATGCATTTTATTCTTATGTTCTTAGTGTAAACTCCCTCTTATTTTTCTTCTGTTTCTTGCAATTTGGAGCAGATCGCACCAAGGTTTTGGTTGGGTTGGAGAATGGGCAAATGCCAGGTTTGTCGCTGGCTTTTCGCACTTTAAATGTGCATGTAATTGAAATGAGTGTTATACAAGTATACGGTACCTTAGTTTTAGCACATATACTTGTGTGATGGAGCTATTTTTTTTCCTCCTTTGTGAACTTACAAAATGAGATGTTTAACGACCTTTTTTCTTTTCAAACAGTATTGAATTTAACAAGAAGGCAGCAGGAAATGGCAACTTGATCCGCCTGCAGACCCTCTATAACGCTGACAAGAAGAAGATGGATTCATACATCCTCACACTTGTGACACTGCTTCATCAGCTGATTACGGGGATAAGACAAAGGGACAGCCGGCTGAAAATGCTACCACTCCATTCCCCAAGCAAAAAGATCATGATACTTCACTCGGCATTGAAGACATTTCCATCCCCTTATGATGGTAAAAAGACGCTGAGGGTGGAGCTCTCAGAGGAGGACCGAAAATTGTTAGAGAGAATGAGCAAGAGAAGATCTGCACCTGGTATTAGCAAAAGTCAAGAATTAGCGACTGTTAGGAGGACAAACTCTTGGAAATGGAACAGAAGCATGGAGAGTTCTTCATATAGGGAGCAGCAGAAAACTTATTCTAAGCTTGTTGAAGGTCGCGACTCGAATTTGACAAGTAGTGGCCTTGAAGCACCATTTTGAGGAGGGCATTCAAACACCAGCTTGAGGAGAGCTGCATTACTGTTAATTCAAAATTTCTTGAAAATTATGAGCCTTTATTCTTATTATGATTTTAATGTATATAGCAGCACATGCTGCGGGCGGGCAGGCGGGCTTTGTATTGTACATACTATACAAGTATATAGATCTATTACATTAGAAGTTACATCAACTAACATTTTACTATTAAAAAGGGTATATGAATATGTTGGAGATTTGGGGAATATATATAGTTTGTGGCCGTTTGAAATGTTTTGGTCCTTTTGGATGGTTGTAAAGTGAGGATTCTCAGGTTAGAGGTTTTGTACCCTAAGAGCTACCTGAGGAATTTATCTGAAACTTAATGAATCAGAGTGTCAGTGTACTAAACTTCTGGAAAGTGATGTATATCATGCACATTATATTTTACAGTATGTCGTACAAAATTATTTCGTAGTAAAGATGCTAATACTTTCTGTTGATTTTCCATTCGATCAGGTGTGGTCATGTGCTAGGTTGCACGGGTACGGATACAGGTGCGGGATGCTGCATTTCCTAATTTATAGGAGAACTTTTGATCAATTTATGAAGCCTGAGAAATGGAGAGACCTGAATTGAATACTCAGATGCTATGCCTACAATTATTCCTGCTCGAATGAATTAGTTAAGCCTACTACACAATTGAAATTGAAGCAATTCTTTGGATGGTAGATAATGCTACATATAAACTATTGGGTGTATTAATATAGGACTAAAATGTTATATCTTTGGATATTCAAATGATAACTCAATTTCAACTGCTCCTATTTCAGCTCTTGGAGCAAATGCACCAACTCCTTGAGAGCATATAATATGCATCGTTTTGCCTTTAAAATCAAAATCTACAGACTCAATTCCATCAAATCCAAAATTCCCTACAGGAGATTTTTTGGGTAGTTTCCTAAATCTCATGACTCAAATCAGTCTCTCCCTTTCGGTTCTCGTAACGACGTTGTTTCTTGTTCAAAATGTCATATCAGCAGCTCAAACTAGCATAAGCCAACAGCCTATGAATCAAGAAGAGCAACCAAGCTTATCAGCCTCACTTATTCAAGGAACATATACATCACCATTCTCCACCCCATTTGGGTCATCAACTGGTTTAGGCAGTACCCCTAAACAACTGGGTACCCCTGCAAATGAAGGGACACCATCTTTTGAGGACTCTTCAGACAACCAAGCACAACAGTTTCAACCAGCAGGTTACCAACAACAGCAGCAGCAATTCGGCTATTCTCAACAGGGCACAAACCAGCCATTCTCATCGAACAATAACAATAACAATAACAATAACAACAATAATAATCAGCAGTTTTCTTCCAGCCAACTGCCTTTTGCTGTCAATAATCAGCAAGGCTTCGCCAACGGCAACGGCAACGGCAACGGCAACGGTAACCCCTTCTATAATGGGGCGGTAGGAAGGAACAGTCTTGAACCACTCCTGTTAGCATCACTTCTTTAGCATCACTTCTGATGAATTTGGTGTTGGTCCTTAGTGTGCTACTTCCCTAAAATACCTCAAGTTCAAGCTTAATAGAAATTTATGATTCAATCAATCAAAACATCTTTACACATCTGTACCTTAATTTTTGTGTGTGGATAGTAGTATTACTTAACACATATGAACTTGAAAAAGTCAATCTTTTTGCTCTCTGTTTGTAACGTTCAGAATGTTAAAACAAATGCTTTTATTTTCAGTTCATCCAGAATTCCTGTTACAATGAATTTGAGCAAATAAAATTTTGTGTTTATGGATTCAAGTAAGAGTTTCTATCAACTAGTTTTAGGGTGAGTTTAGCCACCTTTTGGTTACAAAGATCTAAGTGCAATACTTTGATCCAATTAAACCAAAAGGGGCAACACAAAACAATTTTTAAGAAAACATTTAAAACATTTGTTTTTGATTTATTTGAGGGTGGTTGGGGAATTTAGGGATCAGATGGTATAAAAGGGAGTGCCCAAGTTGTCGTAACAGGCTTGAGCTGGGCACCCTTCTCGCAGTGAAGCGAGTAATGACCACTCCTCATATCCCATTAGACTGCCTGAAGGATCATACTTGGAACCATTGTGAAGCTACCTCATTATAAAGACTGCTTCTAACTTTCTCTTCCGTTTTCTACCGATGTGGGACGCAACGCAACTTCATTTTAGCTCAGTTACTATACTTCCTCGTTTCATATGTTTTAAGAATACAAAGTACCGACACACTTGCGCATATTGCACCCATTTCTTAATTAGAAGGGCTTAACATTGAGAAATGCTAGAAACAGCTGTTAAAGTGTGTTAATAAACACTTGTCATTTTATTGATTATTATAAATTTAATGGGTATGTTTCATTGTAAATCTCTGATAAAACTATTTAAACCTCATATAAGGAATTGTCACCAAAACGTGTATTGCACAAGCTCAGTTACTTGTATTCTAAAAGTTTATTAATAAAAATAAATGTGCATTATTGCACAACCTCAATTACTCGTAGCTAGGGCTGTTCATCCGGTCTGGAACCGGACCGGACCAGACAGGTTCGGACCGGACCGGACCGATTTTTTTGGAAAATGTCTAGCGAGTCGGGTTGTTCATTATAAATTTATTTGCGAAAATCGGTCCGAACCGGACCGACTGTGAACCGGACTGGACCGAAAACCGGGTTAACAGGTCCAAAACTCTGATCAGTCTCACCCGGTCCGGTCTTGGTTGGTCCGGGTCCGGTCCAGTCCGGTCCAAAAACCCAGTCTGGATCGAATAGTGAACAACTCTACCTGTAGCACTATTACTATATGCATTTTGGTCCGGGTCCGGTCCAGTCCGGTCCAAAAATCCGGTCTAGACCGAATAGTGAACAGCTCTACTTGTAGCACTATTACTATATGCATTTTACATTTTCAAAAAGTAGATGCTAATGAGTTTATTTTTCCTTTGTTGATCCATGAGATCTAATAGTAAGTAGATTTGAACTATGTCAGGTCCTAATAATATAAATAAGGAAAATAAAATGTGAATAAATTAGTGAATTGCTAAATACCGCCCCTTTTTACTAGCTACCGCCCCCCCAATTTCCAATTTTACCCTCCCCCTTTTCCTCACTCACTCTCACTCATCCTCTCTTCCTCACTCACTCTCACTCATCCTCTCTTCCTCACTCACTCTCACTCATCCTCACCACCACACCATCACACCGGCAACCACCACCACTCACGGCACAACCACCACCGGTAAATTTTTTTTTGCGCATTTTTTTTGCACAGTCGTCTGAAATTTCCGACTCACCCAAGGGTGAGTCGCCTCTAGCAGACGACTCACCCAAGGGTGAGTCGAAAATTTCAGACGACTGTGCAAAAAAAAAAATATTATTATTATTTATTATTATTTATTGTTATTATTATTATTATTATTATTATTATTACTGATTATTGTTTAATTAATTAAAAATGTGAACTAGCTCGGCACCGATTTACCGGCTCCTCCCCTCTACCATTTCACATTTTTAATTAATTAAACAATAATCAGTAATAATAATAATAATAATAATAATAATAATAATATTAATAATAATAACAATAAATAATAATAAATAATAATAATATTTTTTTTTTTGCACAGTCGTCTGAAATTTTCGACTCACCCTTGGGTGAGTCGGAAATTTCAGACGACTCACCCTTGGGTGAGTCGTCTGTAACTGTGCCAAAAAAATGCGCAAAAAAAAATTTACCGGTGGTGGTTGTGCCATGAGTGGTGGTGGTTGCCGGTGTGGTGGTGAGGATGAGTGAGAGTGAGTGAGGAAGAGAGGATGAGTGAGAGTGAGTGAGGAAGAGAGGATGAGTGAGAGTGAGTGAGAGTGAGTGAGGAAAAGGGGTGAGGGTAAAATTGGAAATTGGGGGGGCGGTAGCTAGTAAAAAGGGGGCGGTATTTAGTAACACCCATAAATTAAGATTAACTTTCTGTAACATGGTATTTGCTCAAGTTATTTTTTATTTTGCTAGTCCCATTGTAATTGGTATATCGTATTATGCTCAAGTGAGACTTCAATTCGTTTAGGACATTATTCCATAAAGTTAAAAGAGATAAAGTAGATTATACTGGAAAAAGGTCACCAATTTAAATATTGATTTTGACATTGGGCCAATAAGTATACTCACTAAGAATCTAAAAATGTATGTTTAAACGTTCACTAATAAAACTTAATCTGCTCTTTTGATAATTAAATAGCACTATTACTAAGTGCGGTTTACATTTCCCAAAGGTAAATGCCAAGTTTTTTTGAGAGGGGAATAGGAAATTTTCGTTAATAGAAAAGTTATACGGTATCTATAATTAAAATAACCCTAAAATATACTAAATCAACAATAACAACACAATTTTTGCTAACAAGACAATTGACAAGGACACCTCGGTGCGACTCCCAACATGCATAGTAACCATGTGCTTCCTTTGATGTATCTTCATCTTTGGCGGAAGTGGAGATCTTCACCGCAAGCAAAGCAATCATTTGCCTACAAAACTTTGTTTGATACCATCGGTTGTATGTATATCCGGTCCCCAAAATCATATTGAACTTATAAAATAGATATCGCACCATAGGCGAAAAGAGAATCCTACGAAGAGGAAGAAATGAAAATACCAATGAATTCCACAAAGGGAGAGAAATTTATTCCACCTGAAGCGAAAAAGAGTAGAAATTAGAGTCAAACTAGATGAAGAACATCAGATACAGGCCGAAAATGACCTAAATCGGTCCTCCCGGCCTGAAACTATAATGAAAGATGAGAAGAGGCAAAAGAGAAAAATTAGGATTTTAAGAAGAGAGAAAAAGGAGAGAGAGAGAGAGAGTTCGAAGTAAAGTCTTCCTTTTTTTCTATTTTTTATGTTTGAGAGGAAAGCCCATCTATATAAAGGTAAATGCCAAGTTGAGTTTCGCTTATGAAATAACAACTTTACGTTTGTATTTTTCTCAAATAAATCATTGTCTAAATAGAGAATATAGAATTTTTATGTTGCATCACCGCTTCCCTCATTTACTATCTCCCTGTTACTGTCAAAGTCGGCTGATCTCAAAGAAAAATGAAAAAATTTGCATTGATGTCATGGAGTCAAAACTCTTTTTATCATGAACTTATACATCACCTTACTTGTTACGTCAATGAGCACTTTTGGTACGACACCAAACGTTATCATTCCATCGGCATATGCACCAAGTTCCAATCCTGGATCAGGTAATCTTTTTGTTATAAGATTTGTGGAAAGAAGATAAGCGTTGTTTCTCGTGAAGCACTATATAATTACATATTATTAGAGGGAAGAATTGTGACAAAAGAATCTTGCGGCGAATTGTTGAAGATGAGGAGATACTGTCATGATCTCGTGTCAATTATGATCCTTAGAATATTTGATTTTAAAGACAAAGACCAAGACCAAGCAAAAAGATTACCAATGATATTACGAAATTTCAACAATGTCTGGAAACTTCGCCACATAAAAGGTCAAATTTCTTGAAATGATTTATTTATTTACGATACCAGTGTATGATTTTAAGTACGACCAATTAAATATTACTTTACAAATGCAACAATAAATACGTTGTGAGATTACCATAGCCCAATGTTACAAATATCAAAAGTTTGCAAACATGATCCTCGGACAAACAATTTTGGTGATATCGGAATTATCAAACAGTATCAAAGAGTGCTATCTATCTGTGTAACGCTGCCTAGCTAAGAAATTTATCTCAATATTACTACTCCAAAATACATGTTCTCCTGATTATTTATCAAAAAAAAATATATGTTATCCGATAGTCGCAAAATTTCTTTTCAAATAGCAAATGCGATGCTACTGTATTCTTGGCAAGCTGGACTCCAGCTCAAAGCTTCGTGATTTAGTCTTGGGGATTGCTTTTCACAAATCATTGGTCCGCAAAGAGTGGATTTTTTTTTCACTGAACTGAATAGTAGAAATAACATGTGAGAGAAAAAATAGATCACTGAATTCAACTGAACTGATCGGGTTCTAAAATAAGTGGAAAAACACACCCAATCAATATGGTAAGTAAACTCAGATCCTAACTTTTAACGAGTTGGGATCCTCTCCATTTTCTTTCTCTCCATTTCCTAAATGGAGGGCTAGATCTCCTTCTCTCATTTTGTTTTTTTTGATTTTTTTTATTCAAAAATTGGTTAGAAGGAGATCTCACCCTCCATTTGCTAAATAAAAGCCTCTATTTCTTTTAGCAAATGGAGAGGATTCCAACTCACTTTTAACTACAGATTGACGATTTAGCTGAAATGATCTCCCCGGGCATACGTAAAGGGGAAATTCCAAAGCAATTAAAGCTATTTCAATTTACGGTTGACTAATATATGTTGGCATCTAAGCATCTTGTGTCCTACGGCGAACCATAAAAAAAGTGTTGACTGAGATATCTTGGACTTTGATCTTTTTTCACCAATGTATAAAGACCTTTTAAGCATATGGAAATTGGTGTCTGATCAAGAATCAAACATGACAGACATCATTATCTCATTTCAAAATTTCACCTCCTTCAGATCCAAGAGGAAATCTATGTTTGGAAAGCAAAATAAAAATGTTCATACATAATTTTAGAGTATCATAGACTTTTTGGGCTTAAGGGAAAGACTTTATTTGTAGTGACAGTTCCCCAAGACTTAGGACTTGCTGTGGGGAATACCTTTGTACAATTGAGTATCTCATTGAAGTCATGGTCATCACTAGATTGTAGATTCTAGCTAACCCAACAGGTACGATGTCGTAAGATGCCCTTAATTATTCTACAAATAGCCAAGAATTTTGTTCTCCGTTTACCATTCAACCTTTGAGTATTACCATGATGCCAGACTATGCTATCAAAGCCTGTTACCTCATTTTCACACTGCTTTCTTGTCTTCTATTCTCCAGTTTCAGCACTGGTACACCAAATCATGTGAGCACCAAGTGTATAGACAAGGAGCGAGAAGCTCTGCTCGAATTGAAGAAGGGCATTGAAGTTGATCGGTGTGGCCTGCTCCACTCTTGGAGGATCCAAGAAGAGCACAACTGCTGTGAATGGTCAGGTGTCCACTGCAGCCACCACACTGGTAATGTCATTATGCTTGATCTTCATGGAGTTAGCACCAGTAGTAGTTCTCTTAGTGAACCCTGCCTGGAAGGTAACATCAGTCCTTACATCGTTGAGCTTAAGCATTTGAGTTATTTAGATCTCAGCTCCAATGATTTCCGAGGACAGGCAATCCCGAGCTTTATTGGTTCACTTGCCAAATTAAAACACCTTAATCTCTCCAATGCAGGTTTTCAGGGAGAAGTTCCTCATCAGCTGGGAAATCTCTCTGACTTACAGTCCCTCCACTTGAGTTGTAATTCTCTATTCCCATATTGTCAGCATATAGAAACCCTTGAGTGGCTCTCTCACTTACATTCACTAAGGCAAATTGATTTCAGTCACATTGATCTTAGTAGTGCAAATGATTGGGCCCAAATTATCAATCAACTCTCTTTTCTAACATTCCTTCGCATGAACACATGTAAACTACCTCCGGCCATTTCACTCACGCCAGCGCTGTCTCTACATAGAAGTAATTCCTCAATGTCTCTTCATGTCCTTGACCTAGAGAATAATAACTTGAATTCTTCAGTATACCAATGGTTATTTAACTCCAGTGAAATAAATACTCACCTTTTAGAAATGATCAACCTCCGTCAAAACCAGCTAGAAGGTCCTATTCCTGATGCACTACTGGGGATCAACTTGACTGGCCTTAGGTATCTTGATTTCTCTGACAATCAAATAGCATGTCCCATCCCGGATACAATTGGAAACTTGAAGCATCTTGCATATCTTGCTCTCTCCAAAAACAAGCTTCAAGGTTGCACTCTCCCCAAAACCTTTAGTAACCTCTGTAGCTTACGATCACTACTCTTGGCCAAATCTAATCTCACGGATGAGCTCTCTAGCTTTGTCCAGAGGTTATGTGCACAGAAGTCATTGACGCATCTAGATTTGAGTGGAAATCAGCTTTGGGGTTCAATTCCTGACTCTATTGATCATGTGTTTCCTTCACTGAGGGTGTTGTATGCTGATAACAACCGACTGAATGGAACTATCAGCAAAAGTATAGGAAAACTTTCTGAGCTTGAGAGGTTGTCCATGTCTTCAAATTCTGTTAAAGATAACCTCTCGGACCTGCACTTTGAAAAGCTTTCCAGATTGCAGCACTTAGACTTGTCAAATAACTCCTTGCTTGTGCTCAATTTCAGTGCCAATTGGGTTCCTCCATTTCAACTTGATACCATCAGACTGGGGTCTTGCAAGTTAGGGCCTCACTTCCCTAGTTGGCTCCAAAGCCAACGCAGTTTCTCTTACCTTGATATCTCTGATGCCGGAATTACAGAACCTATCCCAACTTCGTTTTGGGACTTATTACCAACCTCCAAGTTATCTTATCTCAACATGTCGCGCAATAAGATTCCAGGAATAATTCCAGATATATCAATCACATTTGATTACCTGCATCCACCTGACATGGACTTGAGCTCAAATTCTTTTGAGGGTACAATACCATCATTTCTTGGAAATGTTTCGTCGTTGAGCCTCAGTTACAATAATTTTTCGAACCCCATACCTCTGTTGTGCCCCAACTCCCGAGTCGTTCTCTTTGACGTAGACCTTTCTAACAACTTTTTGTCTGGA
This sequence comes from Tetragonia tetragonoides, assembly GCA_038025085.1. Classification (NCBI taxonomy): domain Eukaryota; kingdom Viridiplantae; phylum Streptophyta; class Magnoliopsida; order Caryophyllales; family Aizoaceae; genus Tetragonia; species Tetragonia tetragonoides. Next base: position 4,300,722 of record CM076147.1, read on the forward strand.
GAGCTTCCATCTGATTGTTGGATTAATGCAGATCAACTGTCATTTCTCAACATGGAAAGCAACAGGTTTTCTGGAAACTTACCTGCATCTCTAGGTGCCTTGAAACATCTCCAGTCATTTCGCTTGTGTGACAATTTCTTCTCCGGAAAACTACCGGTGTCGTTAAAGAATTGTAGTTCTTTGGTCATTCTTGATATTGGAGATAATCAGTTTTCTGGACATATACCCACAGCAATAGGAGACTACCTTCAGAGTCTCGTTGTCCTTAACCTGCGAAGGAACAAATTCCTTGGAAGTATACCTTTAAGCCTTTGCAAATTGTCAGACCTCCAAATCCTGGATCTTTCTGGTAATGGTATCTCGGGAATCATTCCAAAATGCATACGCAAGTTTACAGCAATGACAAATAAGACGGATTTCTTGATACATTCATCTTCCAATTATTCAGACGGGAGATTCAGATACCCTTATGCTGCATGGGTTAAGTGGAAAAGAGTACAGCAGAAATTTGGGGACTCGTTGGGACTTGTTAAATCCTTTGATGTTTCGGACAATGAGCTAGAAGGAGAAATCCCCTCTGAGATCTCAGTTCTTGTTGGTTTAGTCTCGATGGATTTATCAGGAAACAATTTGACCGGAAGCGTCACACCGAAAATTGGTCAGCTAACAAACTTGGAATTGCTTGACCTGTCAAACAATCATCTTTGTGGCAAAATCCCCATGAGCCTTGCCAATCTGAGTTTCTTAGGTATCTTAGACTTGTCTAATAACAACTTGTCAGGTAGAATCCCTACTGGGACTCAGCTACAGGGGTTTGATGTTTCAGCATATAAGGGTAACCCTGACCTTTGTGGTGTACCACTCCCAAAGAAGTGTCCAAGAGAACAAGTTGTGCCAACCACCGCACCTAAGGAAGATAATTCCGCCCAACAAGAGGATGGTACAAATGATATCTTTCCAGGGTTGTGTGTAAGTTTGGTTGTCGGATTTGTCATTGGCTTTTGTGGAGTTTGTGGCACTTTAGTGCCCAATAATTTTTTAGGAAATGACTATCTCCAATTTGTTGATACCATGGTGGGAGCTCGGAGGAAGCCTAGAAGTTTTCGTGGAGGAAGCCTAGAAGTTAGTTAGCAACTCTGCATCATAATCATGTATGACAGCATATGTACTAGAAGCTAGTCATGACTGTTTATGACAGTCTAGGTATAGTCAGCTCTCCTACAAGATCAGTACTAGAAACTAGTCATGATCGTTGATCAACACGTATACTAATGAATAAAGGCATAATCTTTCTTTTGCTTCATTCTTTCATTCACTACCATTCAAACATTATTTTCACTTGGTTTGAAGTACAATCTTGATAGTTTATAGTGCTTTAGTACTTCATTTAGGTAATGTTACTTGGTTGAGTTGGTTCCTTCTGAAAATAAAGCTGTAATTCTAACTCTAGTTTTATCCTCCGCTTCAACCAATTATACTACTCTCTCCATCCAATGCAGGTTCAGTTAGAATAGAGTCAATAGACACTAGAATAAGTACACAAATGAGGACAAGTCCATCAAACTCTTTGAGTATCTAACGCCATTGATCATTGTTGGTCCCGATGGTGGCAACAATTAATTATGAAACTAAAATTTAAATGCAAAAATAAAATAAAAATGAGACAAGGCACAACGATATATAGTGGTTCGGTGTTACTCTAAGTCCACTACCTCCGGGACCTACTCGAAGGATTTTCAACCTGCAAAACCTTTATTAAATGTTAGTCGATTACAAAAATAATACTACCAAAGTATTACAACCTTCAAGTTAACCTATGACTAAGGTTTAACGAGTTGACCCACAACTCAAATCGACCTAACAATAATAAAAGGTTACACCACAAATAATAGTAATATATCCAAATCAATTAAACAAGAGAGATTATCAAATATGAAAGTTGAAGTGCGAAGAATCAGCTCCTCAAGATTGATCTGCTTCTCTCAAGAGCTAAGATGTGAGATAAATATAGTGTGAAATTGTAAAGCTCTTTGTCAGTTTTGTGCAAGGTCTCTCGTACTCTTCAAGTCCATCCTTCTTCATTGCCTTCCTTCTTCATTGCCTTCCTTCTAATTTATAAGTGTTGCACCATGTAGCCGTTTGACACTCTGGTGTTCTTGATCCAACCACAAATCTCACTAATATGATTGGAGACAAAAAGGCATCTATTGATTTCCTTCCATATAAAAGACATGACCTTAGGAAATATTTCTTAACAAAATGAGGAACACATTAATCAAGGCAACAAATCATATAATATTCATTGACCATATAATATGAAGGTTAAAGCAAGATTACTTCCTGTCAATATAAGATCATATACACAATACTCATATATAACATATTTGACAAAGTAATCTTTCCTTTAAGAAAAGACAAATTAGTAGACCAAAATCTTTCCAATATAGTGTCAATTAAGTTGCTGAGATCAAGGAATGATAATAGCCAATATCGTAATTGCATCAATATACTAAAGCTCACATAAGATCCATTTCCAAATAGGCATGAGATAAATACTGATTTATTTATCCTAATTATGTCAAACATCAAAAAGAACAAATTAATATAGGTAAAGCCAACAATCTCCCCCTTTTTAATGTAAGACAAAATTAGATAAAATTCCAACTTACCATAACTTACCTTTGACGAACATACTAACCATATATATACCATTTCTCTCCCCCTTTTTGACTTACATCAATAAGTGATGAAAGGAACCAAAAATATGTGTGCTCAAAAAAAATAAAAATAAATAAAAAATAACCAAAATAAGAGGGAATGTCGCATGAGTAAAAATGTTGAGGATCTGAATTATATGTCCTGCACATTTAAATAAAACATTAGTACTAAGAGAGGGCTCCCCCTCAATTCATGCATGGAGGGTATTCTAGGTTTGGTGGTCTAGTCCCCTTAGGTATCCAAATTTGCCTTATTTTCCTATTTTTAGCTAAATAACAGTAATTAGCCAAAAATGTCAAATTTTCATGCAATAATGACACTTATAGGTCCTTTTTGGTCTAACCGATAATGAAGATAATGAAGAACATTCTTTAACAAAAATGGGATTGGTTTTCTTGTTTGGAGAAATACCAGTATAATCATTTTGAGGAGCCTCATACCCTAAACCTTCCTTACGGAAATAGGGTCTTTGAGATCCTAAAACCATATCCAGATTTTGTTGACCTTTAGTAAAAAATGAAGCGGCTCTTTCAAGTTGGGTAATACGCTCAACAAACTTATTTTTCTCAATTTCGAAATCACTGTTTGAGGAACCCTGCTTTCTTAAAAGTGAGGCAGTTTTATTTTTTGATTTTTTTAACTCATTTTTTATGAGAGAATTTTCGGATTTTAAAACTTGAAGTTCATTTTGAAGCTCCTCAACTTTTGAGATACGAGGCTCTTGCTTCATCGGCTAGTTTCCATAAAGCAACTATAAGCTTTTTCTTAGAAAATGATAATAACGGTGAGTTTCTTACCTCTTCTTCTAGCTCATCCTCATCGGATTGTTCATCATGGTTTGCCATGAGGGCTAGATTTACAATATTTTCTTCATCACTTGAGTCACCATCTCCCCATGCGGCTTTAAAGGCCGTGTTGTAAGGTTTCTTGTTTTTCTCTTCTCGTCTCTTAGCAAATTTTTGCTCAATCATGGGGCAATCCTTCATTAAGTGACTGGGTTCCTTGCAAGCATAACATTTTACAATTTGGTTAGTATTTAAGGAACCTTTACTAGCCTTACATGAATTTGAGAAACTATCGTTCCTCATTTGTTTTTCAGAATCAGCTTTGCATAGGAGCCATTTGACTTTCCTCAAAAGAGTTGTTATGTCCTCCAAAGTTTCCTCAACATCCGATTCATCACTTGAGGAATCATCTTCCTCATTGTTCACTTTGAAGGCTATGTCCTCATGTTTTGAGGAACCTGCATTACTAGAACTACGTAAACGCATCTCATGTGTCATAAGTTTTCCTAATAAATCATCAAGCCCTAAAGTTTTAAGATTTTGAGCTTCCTCAATTGCAGTCACTTTGGGCTGCCAAGTTTGAGGTAGGCATCTCAAAATTTTGCGGACCATCTCCTCATTTGTGTATGTCTTGCCAAGCGAACGGAGGTCGTTTGTGATCTCGGTGAAGCGTGTGAACATGTCCTTGATGGTTTCAGATTCATTCATCTGAAAGAGTTCATACTCATGGACAAGCATATTGATTTTGGTCTCCTTTACTTGACTTGTTCCTTCATATGTGACCACCAATTTCTCCCATATCTCTTTGGCTTATTCACAAGCTGAAACACGATTATACTCATTAGCATCAAGACCATTACAAATAAAGTTCATAGCACGAGAATTTTTTGTCAAACGTTCAAAATCAGTAGGAGTAAATTCATTTGGTTCCTTAGGAACACTTGCACCACTACCATTAGTTTTCATGGGAACAAAGGGTACATTTATGACAATATTCCATAGTTCAAAGTCTTCAGATTGCAAATATAATTTCATGCGATTTTTCCAAAAACAAAGGAGATCTATGTTTTGAATAACCTTCACCACGAAGGATACTCGATGTTGCCATAATCTTTTCCTATAGACGGCTAAGTCTAAATGCAAAGTAAAGGATCCGCTCTGATACCAATTGTTGGTCCCGAGGGTAGCAACAATCAATTATGAAACTAAAATTTAAATGCAAAAATAAAATAAAAATGAGACAATACACAACGATATATAGTGGTTCGGTGTTACCCTACGTCCACTACCTCCGGGACCTACCCGAAGGATTTTCAACCTGCAAAACCTTTATTAAATGTTAGTCGATTACAAAAGTAATACTACCAAAGTATTACAACCTTCAAGTCAACCTATGACTAAGGTTTAACGAGTTGACCCACAACCCAAATCGACCTAACAATAATAAAAGGTTACACCACAAATAATAGTAATATATCCAAATCAATTAAACAAGAGAGATTATCAAATATAAAAGTTGAAGTACGAAGAGTCGGCTCCTCAAAATTGATCTGCTTCTCTCAAGAGCTAAGATGTGAGATAAATGTAGTGTGAAATTGTAAAGCTCTTTGTCACTCTTGTGCAAGATCTCTCGTACTCTTCAAGTCCATCCTTATTCATTGCCTTCCTTCTAATTTATAAGTGTTGCACCATGTAGCGGTTTGACACTCTGGTGTTCTTGATCAATCAACCACAAATCTCACTAATATGATTGGAGACAAAAAGGCATCAATTGATTTCCTTCCATATAAAAGACATGACTTTAGGGAATATTTCTTAACAAAATGAGGAACACATTAATCAAGGCAACAAATCATATAATATTCATTGACCATATAATATGAAGGTTAAAGCAAGATTACTTCCTGTCAATATAAGATCATATACACAATACTCACATATAACATATTTGACAAATTAATCTTTCCCTTAAGAAAAGACAAATTAGTAGACCAAAATCTTTCCAATATAGTGTCAATTAAGTTGCTGGGATTAAGGAATGATAATAGCCAATATCGTAATTGCATCAATATACTAAAGCTCACATAAGATCCATTTCCAAATAGGCATGAGATAAATACTGATTTATTTATCCTAATTTTGTCAAACATCAAAAGAACAAATTAATATAGGTAAAGCCAACAATCATGCATTTTATCAGCAAATTCGACCAATTTCTAAACTTCCAATGACCGCAACTCCTACATACCAAGCAAGATAAACCCCAACACACTATGCACATAGATCACACCACCCTCAGCTACTAGCCCAATACAATTAATCATGTAACTAGTTAATGACAACACTAACCACGCTACTCCTAATTTTTAGGAAATAGTTTTTCCACTAAATATTACATTTATATTTCATGAATAATTCATTTTAATTAACTTTGGAGCCTAACTAACAACTGAAAGTTGTCCAACAGAAGCTAACCATTCAGCTGACTTCTTGCCCATTTGCTAGTGGAGAATTTGGTTTGATTTGCTAGTTGGGGAGTGTCCTTTCACGCGTGTCCTTGAGGATGGGGAACAATCGATCAATGTGAGTCTGTTGCTTAAGTTCAACCTTAGGAAGTTTCATTATTCTACTTCCTAGTCCTAGACAGTACAACCTTTGAATTGAAGACTTGCAGTTGCAGTGCAGTCAATTATTTGAATGACTTGTGATAGAGAGAGAAGCAAGCAAAGATATGAACCCTACACTAATCTCTATATTTTACCCGGCCAGTTAATTAACTAAATAAGCAAAGTTCTACACAAACACATTTACCTTGTGATCGATCTGAATCATCTCATAATTACGTCAGAATTAAATCCATCCAAAATCCACCCAAAATGGTAACCCATAATAATAATAAGAGTAATATTTATCCCATGAAAGCATTACTGTCCTCTTGGCTTCTCCTTGTCCTTGCTTGGCTATTGCTGTCCTACATCAGCAATGGTGCCGATGGTATAAGCACAAATAATGCCACCATCCGGTGCATCAATCAGGAAAGAGAGGCCCTGCTTAAATTCAAAGACGGCATTCAGGTTGATAAATGCAAACTGCTGTCGTCTTGGGGAGACCATCACCATCCAGACTGCTGCACTTGGTATGGTGTCCGTTGCAGCCACCACACCAGCCATGTCATCATACTTGATCTTAATTATGGTGGGTCATCTGAAACTGATGGTTGTCTGTCAGGTAAAGTGGGTCCTTCTCTCCTCGAGTTGAAGCATTTGACATACTTGGACCTCAGCAACAACAATAATTTGCAATGGATTACCCCGCCAAAAAGCCGTGCCGGTGCTATTAGCTTATGTAGTTTAAAAAAGCTAAACTTAGCCTCCAACAACCTCACCGTCGAGCTTTCCAGCATCATCCAACCCTTGTCTAATTGTGCCTACAACAAACTAGAATACTTGGATCTGTCTGATAATCATCTGAGGGGTCCAGTTCCTGAGTCGCTCAGCAAGTTCATGCTGTTCATCACTTTATTGAAAGAATTACATCTTTCTGACAACATGCTCCAAGGCACTATCTCCGAGAGGCACTTGTCAAATCTTTCGAGATTATACGATTTGAGCTTGGCCGATAATCCAACATTGGTGGTTAACGTTAGTGCCAGTTGGATTCCTCCGTTTCAGCTGGACATTATATAATTGAGTTCCTGCAAGGTAGGCCCTTCTTTTCCCAACTGGTTTCTTACGCAAACAAACTACTTATACCTTAACCTAGCTAATACAAGCATTTTGGACTCTATTCCACCTGCTTTTTGGGACGCATTCCCGTCTAGTATCTACGATTTGGATTTGTCACAAAATAAGATCTACGAGACTCTGCCAAATATCTCAATTGACTTGTCTAATAACGAACCTATCATAGATTTGAGTTCAAACTGCTTGGAGGGTGCTATACCATCATGGCTCATACATGTATCCCATTTATATTTGGCTAACAACAAGTTTTCAATTTCCAATTCTTTCTTGTGTCCGAGAACAAAAATGATGTTAACTGAACTTGACCTTTCAGATAACTTGTTATCAGGGAAGCTTCCTGATTGTTGGGTGAATTTTGATCAACTAGATTATCTCGACCTGGGAAACAATAAGTTCACTAGAGTTCTTCCCACGTCTATTGGTGCTTTGAAGCAACTTACATTTTCGAGCCTGCGTAACAACAGCTTTCACCATGGTGAACTGTTTATGCTACTAAAAGACTTTACAAATTTGTCTTCTCTTGACATTAGCCATAACTCGTTTATTGGGTATGTACCCCCTACGATTGGCAGCTCTTATAACGATACTCCCTCCATCCCGTGTTTACGTTCACAGTCTCATTTGGCACGGGTTTTAATGACAGTAAACTTTGGCCTTGAATTTCCAAGCAAGCCCTTCTCTCATGTTGCCTTCTGATTCTCTCTCCTCCCTTAAACAACTCATTCTTTCTCCCCCTTCCTTTAACCCATTACCCATACCCACCCACCCAGCCACCATGAACACCCGTTCTTTTTCTTTTCTCCTCAGATCACCATTAACCACAATCACCTCTCTCTCTCTCATCTCACCCACCACCACCACCACCATAATCAACACCCACTTTCTCTCTCCTCGAAAAACCAGATCCACTAGGCACTACCATCCCCCTTCTCTCTTTCTCTCTCCTCATATCTACCCACGAACCAATAACCACCACCACCACCACCATAAGCACAACCCTGTTTCTCTCTCCTCGGAAAACCAGATCCACTACCACCCCTTCTCTCTTTCTCTCTCCTCGGAAAACCCACAAACCAACAACAACACCCCCAGGCCACCACCACCGAAAATTGATGGCCATGAAAAGAGGGAATTAGTTGAGTCTCACGAGTAGAGAAGAAAGGTGGTGGATGGGAGTCGTCGGCAAGGCTGTTGAGTCCGAGGAGAGGGATCCGAGGTTGGGTGGTGGGCTGGTGGTGGTGGTGGTTGTACGGGAGAGAGATCCGAGGAGAGAGAAAATGAGTTTGGGTGCTTATGGTGGTAATGGAGGGTGGTCTGAGAAGGTGGTGGTAGTGGTGGTGGTTTATGGTTTGAGGAGAGAGGGGGTTATGGTGGTGGACTGGTTGTGGAGATGGATTGAGGAGAGAGACATAGAGAATGGGGTTTAAACTTTAATGAGTTGAGTTAGTTTAAGTTAATGGGTTTAATTTAAGTTAATGATGGATTATTTAAACTAAGTAGATTTTAAGTGAGGGGTAAAGAGTAATTTCATAACAAAAAGTTTACTAAATAAGAAACTGTGAACGTAAACAAAGGACAGACCGAAAAGAAAATTGGGAACGTAAACATGGGACGGAGGGAGTACTATTTACGTTTTCAAACTATGAAGCAACAATTTTGAGGGAAAGCTCCCTTTAAGCATATGTCAATTATGTTCCTCCAAGTTTTGGATCTTTCAGCCAATCGCTTCTCCGGAACTATTCCAGAATGCATATACAATCTTAATGGAATGAAAAATGCCACTGGTCCCATACATATTAATGACGACGCCGAAATTAGGTGGAAAAGAAAAGAGCAAAGGTTTGATAGAAATACTATGGGATTCGTAACATACATTGCCATTTCAGACAATAAGCTGGAAGGACAAATACCCAGCCGAATTCACTTCTCAACGGTTTAGGCTCCTTGGACTTGTCAAGAAACAAACTGATAGGAAACATTCCATCAAACATTGGACAACTAACAGCTTTGCAATATCTTGATTTATCAAGTAACCATCTTTCAGGTAGTATCCCTTCAAGCCTCTTAGAAGTGACTAGTTTAGGGATGTTGGATTTGTCAAACAACAACTTATCGGGAAGAATCCCAACGGGAACACAACTACAGGGTTTTGATCCTTCAAATTATTGTGGGAACCCATTACTTTGTGGGCCTCCGCTCCCCATGTGTCCTGGAGATAATCAAGCACCCATTAACAGGCCAAAGGGAGATAGTATCCCTCAACATGAAGAGGATAACAGCGATGAATTATTTCCAGGTTTGTACATAAGCGTGTTGCTTGGGTTTATTACAGGATTTTGGGGAGTTTGCGGAAGTTTAGTGCTCAAAAGATCTTGGAGACACGCGTGTTTCCGCTTCTTGGATGGCATCAAGGACAGGATACATGTAATATTTGCTCTGAGTATTGGCAAAGCTTGCAGGAAGCTGAGACGCTAGTTGGTAATTCCTTGGTAACGTTGATTTGGTTTAAAGTTGATTTGTTGGAAGCAGAAATTTCATCATTCACTAGTTTTGACAGCTTCACTTAACAGAAATATTTTCAATGTTGTCCTACATGGTACACGGCTCTTGCTTCAATGCTTTGGCTCATATTAAAGGTGTTGTCTTCCTCCTCTAACTAGGTTTGTTAAAATATATTTTCAGCACATTGGCTGCATACGAATAATCAACTAAGAGCTGAATTAAGTCAACCAAATCGGTATTGTTCTACATAATTCAAGTAAAGGTACCAAACAAAATTGAAAATACCAGTGTTTCAAGACAAAGGAAACCCTAAATTGCATAATAATTAAATCAACCCAAAGGCATCATTAACAATTGAAAACCGCAAAGCCTCTGAACCATTAATTTGCACAGCTAGTGCAATCACAAAACCAATCAAGGCCGCCTTTGTGAAAAACAACTTCATGCTAATACCAGCCATTTTAGAGATAATGAAGTTTTGATTCCTTTTTTTTATTATGTAATGGTTTGTGTTTAATTAGTTGTTGTTGTTTGTGAGTTGTAATAATGTGGACTAATAAGTTGGTTTATATAATGATGAGGATTGATTAGGAAAAAGGGTAATTAGATGATGTATAAATGTGACTCGCTCTTTGCATGAATCATCTAAACTAATAGGTCGATCATTAAAATTGCATTATTTCTCTACATCTTCTCTTTGATCATTTCACTTGCGTGAGCCTTAATGTAAACATGATCCTAGTAAAGTTGTGCGATTAGAGTTGTGAAGCTGATGATAAAAGGATCGCTACTTGTGAAAATTTTTGTTACGGAAAAGGATAAATGAATCGAAAAAGTAATACAGCCACGTATATACCAGCATTTCATTAACTGCTCTTGAATTTCTAATCAAAAATAAACCTAATCAGACAAAATAATCGTAATATAAAAAAGGGGTTCGAAATATAAACGAGAGTCACAAATCAAAAATACATACCTTGAATGAAAATTGGGAAATTGGTAAGTTAGTAGAACACTACCAAGTTCCCGCGCTTCAATTTACGCTCCCCCATGCTTCTTTGGCGCTGTAAATTTAATTCAAGCAACGCGACTCTCTTCACTTGAGTTTTATCAATTTGATCATTCTCCATCTCGTGAGTCGTTAATTCTTGAGAGCTAGTTGAAGATAGTGAGATGAGAAGAGAGAGAAAGCGGGAAATTCAAGCGAAGACGGGTTAGCTTGGGCTTTGCTGCTTTTGGACATTTGCTACTTCTAATCTTCTCTATGGGGGCTTGTTAGTTGTTACTTACGGAGAACTCCGTATTTACAGATTTTGACCCGTACAACATACAAGTAGAACCCATCAACCATGTTACTCATAATATGTTGGGCTGATACCACATGACATATGCAGTCCAATATGCTTTTCCATCTCAACCCATATATTCCATATTCGTTTGGTTCATAATTAATACTCTTCACCGTTCCACGGAAAATGTTTCTACTTTCTTTTTTAACCCGTCTCATAGAAATTTTTCTATCTATCTATATACTTTCTACTAAAATAATAATTGGCTGATATTTTCATTGCACTCATGGCAGCATGTCAATAAAAAATTTTCCTCTAAAATGCATCGTGACATCAGCATTGGTTTAATTCTTTTTTCATTGCATAAATTATACTGTACTAATTTTTAAACTCCCACGACCGACTAAGCTAGTAACCGATGGAGTTGAAATAGGAAGTCATTAGTTTTTACCCACTACAAATGAGTTACTCACGGGAGTAACTTTCCTAATTTTTCTCCTATGTACTTCTTTCTTTCTCATTTTAGTTTCCCAGTTCCCTTTCCTTCATTATTTTCCCTGCAAGCACGCCTAGCTGGCTAGCTCCATAGGTGTATCTTGCTTTCCATCTTTCTCTTTTCCTTTCTGCAATTCTCTTCCTTCAAGATCCCCGACCTCGGTCAAGCATTCCAGCGATCAATCGTTACAACTGATCAGGCAAGAAGTTTTGAACCCTAAATTTATCGAAATCTCCATTTGCGTCAATTCTATTGAGATTTTTTTTATATAAATATAATTCTATTGATATACTTCAAATGATTGATTGGGAGCGTTTTTGTTTTTGTTTTTTCCAACAAATTAAATTGCAATTTTTGGTATGGTAATCAAATTGGGATTGTACAAGGAAGCCCTTTGAAAATCAGGCCTATCCATTTCCTTCAAGGTCGGTATCTAAAAGTTTCAAGAGTTCTCTTTTTTATTTTACCCTTTTCAGTTGGATTTTTTTTTTTTTTTATTATTATAGCAGAAAGCGGGTGAAATGCAATTACCATGGCATTAGATCTTTTTGTGCAGGTACTTCTCTTAAGTTTTAAGTGATATTTTTCATAAACATGCCGAATTTGGTGTCACAATTCAGTCAATTTAGTTGGGCTATGGAGTATTGTATTCATGCCCATCAAGTGTTTGAATGAAAGCCTATGAGTACATGTGTTTTTTTTCTTTTACAGGTTATGGTTGCTGCAATTTAAGAGGGTAATTTTCATGTCGTGGCAGATATTTTCACCTTTTTTATTTCCTATTGTTGGAACAAGTGTTTGGTTGTACAAGTTTGATCTAATTTACTTCTGTTTTTTTTTTTTTCACCTATAAATACTCTAATTTGATTGAGCAATTCGATACATTTACATATGTTGGGGAATAGCCTGATTATTGATTTGATCAATGATGGTGTTGCAGGTTGCAACTGGTGAGGTTTGCTCTGATCTTTCCAACTGTTTTTCTCATCGGGTTGTTATTCATTTTAGTTGGGTTATGGAGTGTTGAATTCATGCCCATCATGAGTTTGAATGAAAACTAATGACAATACTGAACTTTTTAGTTAATTAATCTAACTGCATTGTTTTGTTTTTTTTTTTGTTTTTTTTTTTAACTGGAAGGGAAGTTATGAAGTGAGTTTCAAGTCTATTTAGGAGGTGAAGATGTGTCAGGCGATAGAGAGTCCCCAACGAGGATTTCTTAATGTTCTTTTCATTATCGTAATTTGGTGGAATATGGGGAATGTGTTTTTATTGTTTTTGGACCTGTGGGGTTTTCTATATAACCTTTTGATCATAATAGACAATTATTAGTGATTTATGACATGATATTGTTAGAACCTGATCAAGTACTTTTGCTGGTGATTTTAGGTCTTGAAGCCTTGAACAATTCTCCAACGATATAAGATGCTTACGATTCATTTTGTGTTTCTAAAAGGTTTTATTCCCCCTATATGGTTGAAGGTCTAAAAGATAGACTCTAAAAATTTCCTCTTTGTAGGAAATCCCATTTCCTCCTATAGGACACTTGTCTCCCCTTAGTGGACACTAGGCACCTCACCTCTGCTATGGAATTAACTCCAATGTGCATCAACAATACTCTCTCTTCCCCATTCCCTGTCTAACCCCAATTCTCACCCCTACCACAGTACCACCACATGAAATTTCTATCCTTTTCTTTGTCTCTTTCTCACCCAAAATCCAACTACCCATCTGAAATATACCATTTATTACTGACCAAATTCCCATGGATAATTTAAATCCAAATGAAGGCGATGAAAATAGCAGTGATAATGTATTTAAAGATCTACATCTCCCCTAAAACCCACAGCTAGAAAAAAGGGTTGCAGATTTTTGCCAGGTCAATTTTGGAGAAAATGTGGCACATGCAGGGGAAGCCAACAATCTCTATAATGAATAGCTCGGATTTCTTAATCACTTTCAGCACAAAGAAAGACAGAGATAAAGTGATTGACAAGGGAACCTGGCAAGTTCTCGGGAGGAATATTGTTCTTAAAAGATGGGGCCAAAACCAAAATCTAGATGAAATTGATTTCAACAGGCTCCCAATCTGGCTCAAAATACACGGACTCCACAGATCTCAACTATATGAAGATAATGGCAAAGCTATTGCTGGAAGAATAGGCAAAGTCTTGGGTACGGATTTGGCCAGTGAACAACAAATCCTTGCCAGGCGTTTCCTCAGATTTAAAGTCTGCATTGATCTACGAAAATCTCTTTTCAGGGGTTTCCTAAGCTATGAAAATGACACCAGCTCCAAATGGATAGCTTTTAAATATGAGAGAATTGGAGAATTCTGCTTCAATTGTGGGTGTCTTGACCATGGACAGAGCATATGCACAAAAGAAATCCCAAAACCCTTCAGATTTCCCTATGTCCGTTTTGGACCAGAAATGAAAGCCATTGTCCTATTAGGCTGGAACCAGCCAATAAAGGAATACATCACTCAAGAAGAAGATGAAGAGGAGAGTGATCCTATGCAAGCAGAAATATGGCGAATTCAGTTGCAGAGGGAGGAAAACCAAAGGAAAATGGATGCAGTTAGGGCAAACAGACTTGCAATGGTGGCGCGTAACATACGCGGCCCACCAAGCGAGTCGTTTGATTTCGACTTGGCACCCTCCACCGTCTATTATGACGCAGACAGAAGAGAGGTGACACAGGTGATGGCGCCCACTGGTCATACCCAGAAAATGAGCTGGGGGATGGCATGTCTCATTGAGCCTGACACAGTGCTTAGTCCACATCAACACGATGATCGAGGTATGGACTATGAACCACAACTTTCTAGTGATCTGAACCCTACTAGTCACTTTAGCTATTCTGATGTTGAGTCCCCATCCCACACTAGCAATGTTATTATTGAAAATGAAAATGTGCTGGGCCTGGATTTAATTGCATTAAATGATCAGACTCATGTTAGCCCTCTCTTAAGCCCAAATAGAGTACAGTCATCCCTTAGCCCACATCAACCAGCCTTTTCAAATTACATGGTAGTGGAGCCGGATGACCCACAAAGCCCAATTCACAAAATCAGGCCTGGACTAAACCCACAAAAAACCCCAGCTAGCCCAAATTCACCCAACCCTCTCCTTACCCCAAACCCATTAATTCTCTCACCAAAAAATACCCCCACAAAACTAAGCAACTTCCTTGGAAGGCTATCTCTCAAAAGAAAAACCGACTTTGAGCTGACATCTGTGAAGACAACTCGGAGCCTAGAGGAAACACCAAAAAGCCAAAAGCTTTACCTCCCCCAAACACCATGGACAAAGGCAAGAAACCCATGAGAGAACTCACAAAACCAAAATATCCCCGTCAAAAAATCATTCACTTGGGCACCCCTGGGCAGGAGAGAAAGAAAGATGATTTAAACCTGCACTTTGATCAGGGACTCATGGAAGAGATGTTGAGGCAGTTTGATGAACAAACTAAGAAAAACCAAGAGGCAGGGGCGTATCCCCCTAAAGCTCAATGAAGTCGATCTACTGGAACTGTCGGGGTTTGGGGCAACCCGCGACGCTTTTCCACATTAAAGCCCTTATCCGGACTCACAATTCGGACATAATCTTTTTGGCAGAGACTATGTTACCTGAATCAAAGGCAATGGATATATTGCGTGTGCTAAATTTTGAAACAGTGGTAGCTAGTTCTGCGGCAGGAAAGTCAGGAGGCCTCGCCATCATGTGGAGGCGAGGAGTACCTATGGAGATTGTTTTTCAATCTGACCAGATCATAGTGACTAAGTTGAATGGCAACAACTCACAACTTCAGTCAATGTGTACTTTTGTTTACCGGGAGCCCAATCATTTTGAGAAGTATGCTTTTGGGATGCACTTGATTGTACAGCTAACACATTCCAGGGACCTCAATGTTTTGTGGGAGATTTCAATGACCTTATTCATCAAAATGAGAAATGGGGAGGACTGTTTCGACCATCATCAGCTTCTTGTGGACTCTAGAAATTCATTGATGACAATGGATTGGTTGACCTCGGAGTTGTGGGGAGTATGTTTACGTGGAGGAGAACGAGGGATGATGTTATAATTTTGAAAGAAAGGCTAGATAGGGGTATAGGCAATGTTCAGTGGAGAAATTTATACCCCAGAGCAGTCATCAAAACCCTCACGTTTGTGCACTCAGATCATGCTCCTATTTTGATTGATACTCAAGGGGAAAGAAGTAGTGGGCCTACATTCAAGTTTGAGGCAATGTGGGCTAGAGATCCTAGCAGTCATCAAGTTGTGGACTCTGCTTGGAGAGAAGAGTTCAGAGGCACAAAGAGTTACATACTCAAACAGAAAATAAAAAACACAAAAACTCACCTCAAAAAATGGAACAAAGATCATTTTGGCAGAGTTCAGAAGCGTATTGGGGAAGTAATGGTGGAAATTGACTCCTTGCAAAGAAGTGGTGGAGCGGACCTCCATCAGAATATTGAGGTTAACCTGTATGCAAAGCTTTTTGAGCTTTACAAACGTGAAGCAACGATGGCGAGACAGAAATCGAGGGTGCAATACCTTAAAGAAGGAGACCTCAATACAAAGTTCTTTCATGTTACCACCACCATCAGAAGGAGGAGAAATGCGGTGGATGAATTGAAATTAGATAATGGGTCATGGACTCATAATGATGAAGAAATTGATCAAGCTTTCATTGGCTACTTCAGAGAACTATTCACCTTAGAAGACCCAAGTTATCCTGATAACCTGGAAAATTTGTATACTGACAGTGTTAGCGAAGCAGAGAATACCAGTTTGTGTGCCATCCCAGATGAGAAGGAGATCAAAGAGGTCATATTTTCTATGCACCCCACCAAAGCACCGGCCCAGATGGGTTCCCGGCTCTCTTCTACCAGGAATATTGGGCCATTGTCCACCTTGAGATTATTGATATGGTTCGAGAATTTTTTTACAAATGGCGTTATGCTGAAAGCCCACAACCACACGAATCTTGCATTGATCCCCAAAAAGGCACATGCAACCATGGTCAAGGTACTCAGACTGCTCTGTGTAATGTGGTGTACAAAATAATCTCGAAAATTCTGGCAAATAGACTGAAGCCTTTGCTTGACAAACTGGTCAGCCCACTGCAGGCTGCTTTTGTTCCAGGGCGCCTCATATCAGACAACACCATACTTGTGCAGGAAATTCTTCACACTATGAAGAAACAAAAGGGGAGAGGAGGATTGATGGCACTCAAAATCGATATGGCTAAAGCCTACGATAAGATCGAATGGGGATTTCTGTTATGTGTTATGAGAAACTTGGGATTTTGCAGCAAATTCATAGAGCTAATTAACCAGTGTATCAGCTCGACCTCTCTTTCTGTGCTTGTGAACGGAACTGCGCATGGCTATATTCTGCCACAAAGGGGAATTCACCAAGGGGATCCACTTTCCCCCTTTCTGTTTGTTTTGGCCATGGAAACCCTCTCAAGAATCTTCCTCAAAGCACAAGCTGTCGGTGATCTCAATGGTATTGCTATTGATAAGAATTGTGATGGTATATCGCATCTCCTAGTCGCGGACGATCTTGTGGTCTTTGCTAGGGCCAATGATACGAATGCTGATGCAATTAATCTTGCTCTTGATAAGATGGAGAATTGGAGAGTCTGGCCGCCAACAAAGCAAAGTCGGGCATCTACTTTAGCCCGAACACAATACATACAATGAGGGGGAGATTGAAGGGCAGGCTGAATTTGAGAACAATGGACAAGGACGCAGTATATTTGGGGCTCCCGTTCTTTAGAAATAGTGGGAAACGACAAAGATTTCAGTACATCATGGAAAGATTGAAAGATAAACTGAAAACTTGGAAGTCAAGAACCTTATCCTTTGCTGGAAGATCTACGATGGTGCAAGCTGTTGCATCAGTTGTCCCTAGCTATGCAATGGCTTCCAATTTGATGAGCCCAACACTTTGCAAGGAATTGGATGCTGTGATTAGGGACTTTTGGTGGGGCAAGAATGAACAAAAGAAGGGCATATATCTCAAATCGTGGTCCTCTATATGCAACCCAAAGAACTTGGGGGGCTTGGGCTTTCGCAAGATGTATAATACCAATAGAGCCCTACACTCGAAACTGGTATGGCTCTTGTGTGCAAATGACCAGCGTTTGTGGGTGCAGCATTTTTTAATGAAGTACTGTAGGCGTTTTGGCTTCCTCACTGTACAACCATCACCCTCTGATTCTCAGCAATGGAAAGATATCCTCAGAGAGCGAGAAATTATGGAAAAGGCAGGATGCTACTGTGTTGGCGATGGTAAGTCCATTAACGTATGGACAGACCCCTGGATCCCAACCGTGGAGGGTTTCAAACCAAAAGAGAGAGATGGAGCTAATATTAGTGTTTTTAAGGTTGAAGAGTGTATTGATAATTTGAGATGGAATGAAATACTGGTTAGAGATCAGTTCGATCATGAAACGGCGGAGGCAATTATGGAGATCCCACTTTCTGCCTCGCCTGAAAAAGATACCTTTGTTTGGCTCAACGAGAGATTGGGTAATTTCTCAGTGAAAAGTGCTTATAAGTTGATTCTAGGAGTGGAAAGCCCAGCACACAGTGACTTTGATGCATCCTTCTGGAATACTATTTGGAGGTTGAAGGTGCCTCAACGACTGAGGTTCTTCATATGGAGAATCACTTGGAAGGTAATACCTACCAAGGCAACATTAAAGATAAGAATCCCTGATCTCGATGATGTGTGCCTCCTATGTAAAAGTGGAAGTGATACTGAAGAACACCTGTTCTTCCTATGCCCGGTGGCCCGTTGTTTGTGGCTGCACACCACTGGACTCCATACTGATATACATAACTTTGTAGACATGCACAATTGGTTCAAGGAAATTTTTTGTGGCTCTTCTTCTCTTCGTATGGCACTGACAAAAGAGGAAAGTGATGAGTTTGTATGCAAAGCACCCATTATCTTGGACACAATTTGGTGGAGCAGGAACAAAGTACTCCATAACAATGAAGATGCGGTGGTTGAAAGAATGATTGAAACATGTGAGAAAAGGTGGATGGAGATCAAGTCGGCTTTTGAAACTTGCCCTGTCTTAGGTTCTAACTCTAACTCCTTTGAGGAAGCGGAGTTTCCTATGGCTGGAAATTTGAACATATATGTTGATGCGGCTGTGAGACATGAAGAATCTGTTGGTGCATGGGTTGCTGTTGATAATGATGGGGTGACCCTCAAGGCTGGAGCTAACAAAGCCCAAACCATCATCCCTGTAGAAGCTGAAGCAAGTGCCCTCCTAGATACTGCAAAATATGTGAAGTCAATTGAGGTCAACCACGTGAATATTTTCAGTGACGCTAAACTGATTGTTGATGATCTTAAGCAAGGCAAACCGTTCCCTTGGAGAATCAGAGGCCTCATGAAAGATATTTCCACCTTAGTTGAGATGTTTAACATTAATGTTGTCTTTATTCCTAGGGCCAAAAACAATCTAGCTCATTCCTTTGCCGCTTGGGCGGCCTCCTCTAATTTTATGGGGTCCCTAAACTCTGAGGAGTTCCCCCCTAATTACTGACTTTAGGTTGTATGTTTGTATTTTTTTGGGTAGTTTCAATACAAATGAGCAACCTTTAGACGAGAAAAAAAATATATATATATATATAGTTGAAGGTCTAGCTTTTTGTTCGTCACTAACATAGGCCCGCAAAAAACAAAGGCTGGCAGCATCTGCTCTGCGTAACACCGTGAAGAAACAAGAGGAGAGGAAGAGTTAGCGCACAAGCTAATGATATGCGATTGTCGTACATATGTGTTTATCGTGGTTCTAGTGTTACTTGACTTTATGTTTTAAGAAATGCAGTGAGACAACACATACGTTACTACTCTTACTGGATCCTTTAAAATGGTGGAGGAATTATGTGAATTTTTATTGGCAATATGTTTTATTTACTATTTTTTTTCAACATTACTTTCACAATGTGTAACATATCTTTCAATTTTAGTTGTTTTAGGTACCAATAAGTTCATTTTTGACCGTTGGACCTTCTCATACAAAGATACATATATGCAAATATAACTGAAGACTTATTAAACTACAAGTTCTCCTTTTCACCTGGAAAGTGTAGTTTTCCTTTTCACCTAGGAGAAAAACTTAAATGAACTTAATTGAATTGGACTTAAATTTTTTAGCTTGACTTTTATCTAATCAAAATTTATCCAAACATATTCAAAATTACACTCATTTAAAAGTATATGCATTAAAGTTCTAATGATACAAGTATTTCATGCATTTATTTTAAAATTTATTTAATTGATAAGATCTACTCTTTTTTTTTTTTTTTTGTGCTGATTGATAAATTCTACTTGAATTGAAGTGAATTGAGTCTAAGCTATAAATGCTTCACAATTCACAAAATACTGTTCCGATGTGTTTTTGCTTAATCGTGTTAAGGGTAGATTGCTACATAAATCTTTTTTATCTTTTTTTGTCACATATTCTTAAAAATATATAATTAATAATTTTAGACAATGTCGTGCATCGAACGGGTACTAAACTAGTTTCCTTATATAATATGATTTTTGAGGTTAATTTTCTATTTTACCCCTTCTTATTTGTCACCCTCCTGTGCTTAGATTTCATTGTTCCCACCAAAACTCAATTTTGTCTCTTTTAAAGTCACAACAGTGCAACACTCATGTGCTCCTTCCAAGAACATGTTTGGAACAATTGTGGCAAAATTTGGCATTTTCCTTGGCCAATGTGCTTTCTCCAAGTAGAAAGATTTTCGTGGCAAGGAAAGAATACCACTGTTTTTTTAAGGTATGTACCCCCGTGCGTTGCACGGGTAAAATTGCTTTTGGTTAATCCTTTCATACTTACCACAATATTCTTTTTTTTTTCTTTCAAGTTCTTGCCTTATTATTTTTAGTTCATTTATATACCTTTTTATTAGCAACTTAATGTAATTCATTCACAATAAATTTGGTTTGTTTATCCTAACCACCAACAATAACTCTTAAATATATTTTCTAAAGGGAAGTAATAATCTGTCATTTGTTTCGCTTCTAGTGCGTGAAAGAGAAACAGTTTACCAATTTGGTCAAGGGAACTTGTATTCTAAATTTCTAGCACCAAAAAATATTGTCGAGCAGTCATTTAACTCTTATTATCTGCTTTGTGCCAAAAAAAAATTGAAAGCAAATAAAATTCATAATAATACATCTTAAGCTTTAACTCCTATGTCCCTTTAAGCATGTAACCATGGTCAATGGATAATACAAAAGAACAATTCTCTTCATTTGTACATAATAGCTACTCCTATATTGGAAGCTCTTGGCTATTCTACTATACGTCTATACTGCATCATACAGAGACCTTTTTTTGAGTGAAAGTGAGGGCTAAGCCCATTACATAATAATCATCCTCGAAAAGAAAAGACCTATTGCATTATCAATTAAGATTTGTGCAACTCCATCTGTTGGAGCTTCAAAAACATGAAGGCCTAGTGGTAGAAGAATCCTGTAGTTAGGGAACAAATCGACGGCTTGGTTTTCTTCCCTACAAGCATGAACAACCTTTACTTCCCACTCTCTTAGAAATAGTTCCTTGCAACGCTCAATAAACGCATATTGTGGGTTGGATGCGCTTATTGCCTTGTTGATCAAAAGAATTGCCCTACCGAGTCCGTCTCCACCCAAACCCGTCTTATGTCCCTTGTCCCAAGGAATAGTCAAGTCCTTCAAAATTGCTAGTAACTTCACACGAACCAAAGTACAATCACCCAGATTAATTGAGAAGCAAAAAACAAAGGCTATATTATCTGACCGAGCTACTCCTTTTCCTGCTCCAATGCCCGGATTTGATTTAGCCGATTATGGCTAAACTTCAACTCATAGCTATACATTAAAGGTGCCTGCAGTAAAATTTTAGAAAACAAAACTCAAACTTCAGCAGAAAATAAAGTCAACTGACCTATAGCCTGTAGATCAGTAGAGGAAAACTTAATATTATGAACATATCTTGTAGATGTTGCATAGTCAGCAAAATGAATACAAACAGAAGAATACAGTGGATCAAAAAATAGATTATACTCCTTACCTCCCTAAATGATTGACCAATCTATTCTTTGTCCACAACAAAATGAATATAAACAGAAGAATACAGTGGATCAGAAAATAGATTATACTCCTTACCTCCTTAAATGCTTGACCCTTTCTTAGTCCATTTTTGTTTTTCTCTAAGGTAGTTGCAATTTTTGGAGAGCCAAGCGAGTAAATTAGTAGTCTGCAAAAGCACACACCACAAGCTTAGAATAATGTGCTTAAGGCCAAGCCAAAGATACACCCATAGAACTTACTCCATTCCTCCATTGAAAATCAATCTCCCACTAACCGTACATCTCATTTCTAAGTCACCATATGAAATCATAGGCTCCTTTTTCTGTACCCCATTCCTCCTTTGTACACGTACGACACCTAAAACAAATTCAGAATAATTGAACTGACATTGGCACCCCCAGGTTATGATACTACATTCATCACCATTGACAAAGCCCTTTTAGAATTTAATTCAATGATCAGATGGCGATGTATGAAGTTCATTGACTTGTTAATTCTCCAAGCTGTCATATGGGGTTGATTTGAAACTCTTCTATACAGAGATGGGCATCTTAACTAAGAATTTTTTTTTTCTAATGCAATGAATCATCTATATCAAGCATACTGTAACTCTAGCAGCTTTACATTGTCTTGTAACTCTACAACTCATGAAGTCATGTTTCTGTTTAACTTTTTTTGTTCATCATTTTTCTGGTTAACTTGAGAAAGACTACGAATCTATTCAATTGAAAGCACACTGGCTCCGAAACATATTCAGAGGCAATTTCAGGATCTCCTATTTCCATTAAAAATCTCTATAAAACATTTGTTGTAGTACTGCAAAGAATATAAACTTAATTAGAAAAACTGAATCCATAGAAGATCATAGCATTAACTTGTCAAATAATATAATGTTGAAAATTTAATAATAGTACATAGGGTAGACCATTTAAACAACAAAGCTATTTTTATGCCTCATAATACACGAATTAGAAATACCTCTATTGCATTCTTCCGCCCAAGCATATCAATAAAAGGAATTTATAGTCTGTGTTGCTTAGTAGACACACAAATGATAACATTTGGCAACTAGTTCAAACCCAATTCACATGTTTAAAGAATGGGGTACAAATATCAAATTACACAAAGGAGCCCGAGCACAGTATCTAGTGCATATGATGAGACATAGTGTAATTGAGTGATAATGGTTGTTTAATATATACGGAATGAATTATAGATGAAAGAGTCATTCTTTAGCTTCTACTGTCTCGGAAATAAGTATTTTAATTTAAACTGTGAGAATCTAAATATCAACATAAATAACGTATTTGAGTCGATTAACTGTTGATTAGTAGCATATGTACCATGTAGTTTGGTATATATAAATAAAATCTAAATAACCCCTCAAAAGTGGAGAAAAGAAGAAAAAATTAAATCTATAGCAAAACATTGAGTAGAATAGCCCCCTTTTTTTTTTGGCTCCTAAATTGAGTTAATAAATTTGACTCATTTCATGTAAAGCACACAGGATTGGATGACTGATCATTGGTGCCAACAAATTAAATGAATTCTTACCAATGAAATTTCCAAATTAGTAATGATAATCAATACAGTGAAAATCATGGAACTCAATGCAGAGATACTCAAAAGAATAGTAGCCTTTACAAAGTTTGAAACTTTACCTTCAATAAATCTTGTCATCTCCAAACACGACAAATACATTGATGTAGTGGGATAAAACTTGAATTCTTAGGGCAGGAACACCTGCAACCAAAAAATAAAATAAAAAAGTATTTTACCTTTAAATTTGTGTTTAATTGGCTGGATTAAGAAATGACGGTGAAAATACCAAGAAAAGCAAAAAAGGATAAGAGCACAAAAAGTAATAAGTAGTATATCCTCATATGAAGAAGATGAATCCAATAGTAGTAAATTAGCGATGGGTTAGTGCCTATGTTTCTATGAACACAAAAATCAGAAATTAGCTTTCATTTCGAAAACAAATTGAGGCAAATTGAAACATATTGCACCTTTGTAAAGTTTCGATGACTTGGGTAGCCATGAGTGAGTTGCTCTGGTGAGTCTTCTTCATTTTTGAGCTTTACAAACGCCTTCATTAAGATGGGCGATTGATGGAAATGGTCAGACACACACACACACACTTGTGTGTGTGTGTGTGTGTGTGTGTGTGTGTGTGTGTGTGTGTGTGTGTGTGTGTGTGTGTGTGTGTGTGTGTGTGTGTGTGTGTGTGTGTGTGTGTGTGTGTGTGTGTGTGTGTGTGTGTGTGTGTGTGTGTGTGTGTGTGTGTGTGTGTGTGTGTGTGTGTGTGTGTGAAGGCTCCTATACAAACCCCTCTTAAAATACAAACCATACAAACCTAGGACACGCTGGTCATTTTAATATAAAATGAGGGGCATTTTCGTAATTTTGTGCGTCCAAAACCCTAGCTATAAATTCTGTTTTTTTCTCATTTTCCTCATTCTACTCCTCTTCTTCACTCTCTCTCTTCACCTCCTCTTTCCCTCCGGCAGTGAGCAGTCCTCTCCGGCGAACTCCCTGTCTCCGGCGGACTCTCTCTCTCTCCTCGCCGCTCTCGCTCTCTCTGTCGTTCTCTCTCTCCTCATCGTTCTCTCTCCTCGTCGTTTTCTCTCTCTCCTTTCCACTCTCTCTCTCTCTCCTCGCCACTCAATCCTCTCTCTTCGCCGCTCTTTTCTCCGGCAATCGTCGGACCTTTGTCCTCTTTACGACACCTCCAATCTAACTTAATTTTCTCACTGTTTCTCTCTCCTCTTTTAATGGTCGGTTTCTCGAGAAGCGTCGTGGCCTGGCCTCCGACCACCGCTTAGTGGCCAGAGTCCACAGATTTGAGGTCTTTGACCTCGGATATGTGGTCTCCGTCCACTAAACCATGGTCGATGGCCTAGGATTTGGACTTTGGTGTGACTGAGAGGAGAGAGAAATGATAGTCGTGACTCGTGGTGCGTGTGGGGTGAGCGCCGGTGACCTTGCCGATGGCTTGACTGTTGTCTGAAGGCGGTGGGGCGGGGGGTGGAGAGAAAGTGAGAGGAGTGTGTGTGAGGGGAGGAGAGAGAATGGAGGTGTGGTGGTGCTGAGGGAGGCGACGACAGTGGTGGTGGTGGTGGTGGTGGTGGCGGTGGTGGGACGGCGGTGATAGTGCGGGGGTTGGGGGAGGGGTTGTTTTTGTAATGAATTTCAATTTATAGTTTAATGAATCTGATGTTGTAATTCAATGAATTTGCACTTATTAACAGATGAATTTGCATGTGAATATAATGATATGAAAAAAAATTGTAAAAAATTGAAAATAGTGATGAAGCTACGGTTCAAGTATAATGAATTGGTGAGTTTATGTCAATGAATTTGTGGTTTATTATTAATGAATTTACACTTATTGAACAATGAATTTGCAAAACTATTTTTTTGTTTTTGATGAAGCTATGGTTATATTATAATGAAGCTGTAAGTTTATGTTAATGAAGTTGCGATTTGAATTTTAAGGAATCTGTAATTTTATGTTAATGAATCTGTAATTTATTTTATGTTAATGAAGTTTTGCTTTGCATTTTAATAAATTTATAATTTTTGATGACCGTTAGATCAAAGTGAACTAAGCGCTCCTATTAATTAAGGGGGTTTGTATTGTTTGTATACTAAGGGGGGTTTGTATGTGACCCTTCCCAATATATATATATATATATATATATATATATATATATAGATAGAGAGAGAGAGAGAGAGAGAGAGAGAGAGAGAGAGAGAGAGAGAGAGAGAGAGAGAGAGAGAGAGAGAGAGAGAGAGAGAGAGAGAGAGAGAGAGGGGCGTTTTTTTTTTTGAGAGAGGGGGAGTAGCGCTAGAATTGGAAATTGTAACCGATGGGAATTATTAACTGTCACTGTTTTGACCTTTGGGCGTTACAATCAGGGCTCGGTTGGGCTTTTTTTCCCTTTTTTTCGTTGGCTGAGTAGGCAGAGGAATATACAACTCAGCGTACATGTTAGCGGCTGATTTGTCAAGCCTTGGTTTAATATTTGTGTTTTAAACTAATTACATAGATTCCACATGCGCATGATTAAACTGTCATTAACGCTGAAATACTAAGCAAAATAATATCCGCAACAAGACTCGGAAACATGAAAGACTAGAAACGACAATCCTGTTCTCATGGTTATAGCTATATATGTGCAAACTCATGGACGAATCTATTACCTTCTCTAAAAACAAAAACCCAACACAAATAAGGAAACAAGACGCCAAATTGAGAATATTATCAACTACTAAATCATAACGGTAGATTTCAAGGCATTTGGTTTATACGGTATATTTTTTATTGGTTACCACTTTAAAAGATTTCAATAATGAAATCATGTGTGAATATAAAGTTTAAACACCTGTATAACCTAAAGTGAGACAATGGACCACCCCGGATACTTTGTGCGAACTGAGACGCAAGAGAGCAAAAATGAAGGCCATAATCCACATTTTTCCGGGCTTTCGGAGGTGTCAGTAATCAAAATTTTTATTTTTTTGGTTTTTGCAATGTTGCATGAGCTGAACTTTGATTGGGCTTTCTTTTTCTTGGTCATGCAAGAAATCAAGAGCATACCTAGCTAGCGACTAGCGTTCCATATGGAACCCGCCCGCATCATGTGTGTCGGATGTGAATGGGAAAAAGATGGGACTTTTTGTATCATGAAATCATATCTTAAAAGCCATGTCTCCTTTGTTTTGTTAGGTAATGTAGAGTGATTGATATCAACACCAAAGGAGAGTAAAACCTAAGGGTCGTCATGAGTCTCATGACCCTCTGCCCAAAAATCACAAACTATTGATCATGACGCTAGGTTGAATTTTGCTTTCACACAACAGCCATATCCTGTTAGAACTCGATCTAAATTTATATACTAGTAAATACGCATCACATTGTTTTGTGTTGTTTATTAAAAAAATTTACAAAGCTTTCTATTTTTAGTGGTCGGATAACAAGTATTTTGTTTCAACATTGGAATTAAGTAAAAAGGAAAATGAGGAACACAACATGTAATAATTAGTTAATAATCAGGAGTATCCACCGTTAATCACAATGATTATTCTCATTCTCGGTTTGTAGGTACTTCAATGGCCATTTCTTTTAAATCATTACTTTTTAACCTTTAAGAGTTCTTACTTCTTACTAATAGCCAACAGGCCAGTTGACTAGAGCCAGGAGCACAGGACCCAGGAATTCTGAAGATGAGATTAACTCGACAGTCGACACACAACGACTACACAACACTGACGTGGATATACTTTTGTATTTATCATAAATTATCAGTCACCACTGTCACATGTGTCTTTTTAAGGCCAATAACTTGAAATCTCATCCACGGATCTAAAACATCCTAATCCATACTACCATTAAGTCTCTCTTCCCTATATCTTTCACTCTCTCTATCATGACCAACACTGCTAGGCCCAATTCTTTGTCCCTGGCCTTCCAGACATCCCTCATGTGGTATTGTGACCTCAAAAATTATTTTAGATTCGTGCCTAGTGGCGGTGGATATCTTTTGAATCCAGAATTATGGCGAGCGTGGTTGAGTGGTATAGGGATTCATCTATTTTTAATTAAGATCGAAATTTCTTACTTCTCTTTAGGTACAAAGTAGCTTTAAATCCCATTTGGTTAACTGTCTTACCATTTGAGGTGCCTATTTAATACGAGTAGATGGTTAATGTGATTGACGACAGGGTGAACAAAAAAGAAAAATCAAATGGATCTGGCCTTAGAGCCAGCTGATAAGGCAATTTAGTGTGAGATACTGGCAGCATAGACATAATGCCACGCGTAAGTTTTGGTCTAGCTGTCCCTATTGAGTAATCAAGGCAATAGGCATATTGGATTTATCCTTACATTTTGGAAGGGTCGAATTTTGATTTTTCTTATTCTGGAAGAAGTAAATGTAAAACCAGCGACAAAAGTGTACTGTCATAAACTTGTCGTACCAAAAAAAATAATTGTACAAATAAACTTGTCGCACCAAAAAAAATAATTGTACAAATAAACTTGTCTTTTGGCATCTACACTAAAAAGTGAAATCTAACTAGATTGTAAACCATAAAAAAAATTCAAACCTGCAAATAAGAGGAAAGAAAATATGGAATAAGATAATTTATTGATAATTTGTGGGTTATAATTTTTGTGGATTTTTTGATTCAAATCTAAGGGAGCGGAGATAAGTTTAGATCAAGGGTTTGGGAGCTTTTTCTTGAATCTAGCAGAATGAGGGTCTTGTCGACTTGTTCCCGAACTGCGGACCTACTATTTTGTGCTAGGAAGGTGATGGGGCCTTTATTGTATGGCTTGTTCCATCGTGTCTGGCGGAGCCTTTGTGGCTTGTTCCGTCTCGCCTTTGATGGGGCCTTTGTGGCTTGATCTCCCTTTTATAGAGGTTAGAGTAGTGGTTGAGATGACCTAGTTCTCTATGCAATCTTATCTTTTTGGAATAAAAGATAATAAATATGCCTAAAGATAATTATCATATCTTTTCAGATGATTATGCCATCTTTTGGGGAATTACTGTTTGACGCAAGTTTGGTGTCTACAGATGCCCCCTCGAGACTAGTTGTAGAGACTTCAATGTCGGATGCAACTTGGTCTCGAAATTTGAATTTGGTTGCCCCCTTGGAAATTGGAGATGAAGAGCAAAAATTGTCCCACTGAGCGTGCCAATTTGTAAACCATAAAAAAAATTCAAACCTGCAAATAAGAGGAAAGAAAATATGGAACAAGATAATTTATTGATAATTTGTGGATTACAACTTTTGTTGATCTCTTGATTCCAATCTAAGGGAACGGGGGTATGTTTAGATTCAAGGGCTTGGAAGCGTTTTCTTGAATCTAGCAGAGCGAGGGTCTGGTCGACTTGTTCCCGTACTGCGGACCTACTATTTTGTGGTAGGAAGGTGACGATGCCTTTGTTTGTGTGGCTTGTTCCATCGTGTCTGACGGCGCCTTGGTGGCTTGTTCCGTCTCGCCCCCTTTTTCAACCTTGGGATGATCTCCCTTTCATAGAGGTTGGATCAGTTGTTGAGATAAGCTAGATCTCCTCTGCAATCTTATCTTTTTGGAATAAAAAATATATTATTATCCCATAAGATAATTATCATATCTTTTGAGATAATTACCAAATTTTTTGGATAAAATAATATCTTTTCAAGAGTCACTGGTTGACGTAATTTTGGTGTTTACATAGATATTTTAAGCGTGATTTTTGGTAAATAGTGTTGGGAAACAGCTTCAAAGTAGTGGGTATCAGACTTCAGGAGTCCCACAGGAAAAAAACTGAAAGTATTTTAGCTTTATATATGAAACTAATCCATTTTTCTTAGAGTTGATGAATTATGCAATCGATTAACGCATCTTGCCACACATGGTTTAGTATCCCCTGTCCATTAGTTGTTGAGGGTCGTACATTTTGGATCCGTAGAAAATGCATACTATCACATTAGCCATATTAGAAAATAAATGTAGGGGTTACTTATAGTGTGACCAGTGATCCTTGTTTTATTGAAAAGTGACCATCGTCTCACTAAAAGTTATGAAAAGACTGTTTTATAGAAGTTTTGTGTCTAACCAGGTAGTTTTTTTTCTTTTTTCCGGGAAAATGGTTAAGTATATTTCCATTTGCCAAAGGTATACGAATGCGGTACCCCCGGAGAAAACATCACAACAAATAGTGCAGGACATACAACCATACACACTCCTATACAGTGTCCTCTACTTACATGTATTTCAATACTCTCTTAGCGTCATCCTTTTACAAGCTGTAAAATCTAGCACAGATGCACTGCTGAATTTGGTACACAACTTTCTGTACAGACCTATGGTGTTCTCTGAAAATCCTCGCATTACTTTCACTCGAAATCTCATATATCGTGGTAACTAACGCAGCTCGTCTCGTCTAATTCTGCTGATCATAGCTTTGCCTCTGCATTTCCTGTCAAACTAGCGCAGTTCATGTCCGAAGCTGAGAGGAGCTCTATGAATATCGAGCCACTGAAGAACCCGACGCCATACAACTGAAGCAAACTCACAGTTGAAAAATAAGTGATCACAGTCCTCATTTGTAGTGCCACAAATTCCACACTTATTTTCAATATTCAACCCCTTCGAGACAAGCAAAGATCTAGTCAGCAACTTTTTATGGCATGCTAACCAGGCAATGAAACAATGCCTCGGCCTAGCACCACGATCCCACACAATCTTGTGCCACCAGACCAAGTTCCTCCTATCATCAAATCTATCATAGGCTTCCTGGATTTTAAACCTGCTAGTTGGTGCCATGGCCTGCAGTAAACCCATAGCTCTAGATCTAGATCTAGATCCACCATTCTCAATAAGTCTATCACGAATATGCAGAACTCTTTTCCAACGCCCATGAGCTTCCAGCATCTGCTTTTGCTTCCCAGATTGAGCTACCTCTCAAAGCATAAGCCTGAATCCACCTAATCCAGCAACCCCCACTCCCATTTTCAATCCACCAAATATTCTTACAGATTGTAGCAATGTTCCAGTATTCAATATTTCTAATATGCAGCTCCCCATACTTCTTGGCACAGCAAAGCTTCCCCCATCCCACAGGGACAACAACACGAGTTTTATGTAGATGCCCCCATAAGAATTTTCTCCCCAGTTGGTGAATTTCATAAATCACTTGTTTCAGAAGCAGGAACACTGCACACCAGAAATTTAAAGTGGAAAAAATTACAGAGTTCCACAACTGAATTTTTCCAGCATAGCTAAGGAAATGGGTAGACCAATGGTAAATATGCCTAGAGATCCTACTGAGCAAAGGCTGGCACAGAGCATGAGTTAACCTTGTTGAAGCCAAGGGGACACCAAGGTACCTAAAAGGCATCACACCCTTATGGAAGCCTGTAGCAGCAAGGATTTCATCCCTAATTCCCCTCTCCACACCCCCAAAGTATAAGCAACTTTTAGTATCATTTGCCTCCAAACCAGAGAACTTAGCAAAAGAATTTAAAGTTTCAATAGCAATGTCTACTGACCTCTTATCCCCTCTCGTGAAGACAAGTAAGTCATCTTCAAATATGAGGTGGGTAAACCCAATTCTGCTATACTTAGGGTGAGAGCTGAACCTAGCTTTATGCACCATTTGTCTCATCAACCTCGAGAGCCCTTCCATACACATTACAAAGAGATACGGAGACATAGGGTCCCCTGTCTCAAACCACGACTTCCTGAAAAGAGCCCTGTCAGGCTCCCATTGATATTAACAGAAAAGGAGGATGAAGTCACGCAGACCATGATCCTTTGAATCATCCATCCAGGCAAACCCAATACCCCCAGCATGCCTTCAAGAAAATTCCAAGCCACAGAATCGTAGGCTTTGCGAACATCAACTTTTAACATTGCACGGGGTGAGAGTTGTTTTCTTGCATATTTGTAAACTAGCTCATGCGCTAACAGAATATTATCTTGAATTCTCCTACCAGGAACAAAAGCAGATTGCTCCATTCCCACTAGCTGAGGCACAACAGACTTCATCTTCTCAGTACTCAGCTTGGTGATGGTCTTATACAGCACATTGCAGCATGCTATCGACCTATAATCACTTACAGTCGAGGGGTTATCACACTTGGGAACAAGTGTAATAGCTGTAGTGTTCAAGGATTTCAGTAGCTTGCCACTAAAAAACAAATCACGTACTGCAGCACACACATCCTTGCCAATAATACTCCAAGCTTGCTTGAAAAACACAGAGCTTCCAACCAGGTAGTTGTTATTATTACTTAGTTGATTTCATATCAGTTGTCATGACCAAATTGATATATTGCCTACTAATTAATTTGACATAATAAAATCAATTATTGAGTGAGTCTCCACTCCCCAACTATACAACCTAAATATTTGGTTAAATTGGTTATTTCTTGTGATATTTGAGCCAGTATAGGTAGGAATGTGTATCATCTCCACTTCAACCCTGATAGACATTTAAGTGATGAGGTGTAATAGGACATTGGACTATTAACAATTATCAGGTCAAACTTTATGTCGAATTGATTCAATTAACACATACGTCTGTCGCGATTTAGTTTTGCACAGAGAAATTAATTTGCCTCTCAAAACGTTTTCTTTTCAAATTGTGATCATTGAGTTTGCATTGTTACTCCATTCGATCATATGTGGTGCATCTAGTTGATTCAAACTGTGTTAATTTTTTGGAGGGTCTAGATACAATGAAATTATGAAAATATGATGAAATCACTTTTTAGGACAGTAGTACTACCACAATGTAGTGCCTGGTGTTTTGTTGTTTAGCAATAATAAAAGCGATATAACAAAAAGTAAAATCTTTCATAGATTTTTGAAGGGCCAAAAGCTTTAGAAAGTGATATTAAGTGTTTGAAGACTATTGATGAACATGTGTGATTCATCTCTCTCCCCACCCTCATGAACCATAAGAGAATCCTTATTAACTAACAAGTTTTTTTTGCAAGGTGATCGAGAGAAGAATGACATTTTTGTTAAAAGTTTAAAATAATGAAAGTTTGTTCACCCATAAACTTCAAGAGTCCAAAAAGTGGTGAATAGTAAGAGATATGTAAACAAAACTTATACATCGATAACAACTAGCAAGCAAAAAAAAAAAAAACAACATGTTCACGAGGTTAGTTTGAGGTGGAGGAGTGAATAGGCAAGAGAAAAAGTGATGAACAAACCAAATGTGTTAATCAAATATTCATTCACGCTTAGGTAGTATTTTTATTATTTTTTTTTTATTATTATTATTTTTTTGTGGTTACAGCTTAGGTAGTAGTTTAGTTCTAATGCATTTAGATTATTTCAAATACAAAACTGTCGGTACAAATGATATTACGTTAGTACTCAAATGAGTCAAATCTGCATACAACTATTGCACCAAAAAAAATCTGCATATATTTAGTAGTACTTTTTCTTTTTTCATTTTTTAGTTATTTTTTTTGAGTGAATATATTTATATTAGTTTAGAAAAGTAGATAGTACATAGAGTCGCCTAATAATTGCGGATTAGTATTATTTGCTCCCACCAAAAGAGGAAAAAGAGAAAGAGTTGTGGATCTTTAATGAGGAGAGAGAGAGAGAGAAAAATGAGAAAACCCGGTAGCGCGCGAAAGCGAGAGAAAAGGCGTGTTAAGGGATTATAAAAATCGTAATAATTAAAAATCAATGTGCTTCTAGACGAATTGCGCCGAATTTCCACACAATACGGAGGGCTTTGATTTCTATTTCTCTATTTTTCCAGCCAATAGAATTTCCCACAGAAATAATACCGACACTCCGCTGACTCAGCTTAATTCTCTCACCGGCCCACGCATTATCCAACGGATAAGAAGTATTTAACTCTTCTTAAGAATCTTAACCCCACCCTTCAACTAACCATAGTTAATTATCTCACTCTAGTGACCCCACCCTCTCAAATCTCTTTATAAACCCAAATACCCAACCAATCCCTCCACAAGTCAATCTCATAAATCTCATAAACCAAAAAAAAAACCCACTTGACATAATTTCTAACTCGAACATTGTTGCATTCTGAAGTTCTAATGGCATCAACAATATCATCAACCTCTTTTCAGCCTTTTGCATCCACATTCACCCCCACGCGCCACCGTCTATCACCACACGCGCCACCGTCTTCCGTCACGTTTCGACGGACCGTCCCTTCCATCTCCGCCGTGTACGCCACCGCCAGCGAAATTTCTCTCACCACCACCGCCACCGTCGCGGTATCCCTCTACGAGGTCCTCGGCCTCCAGGATTACGCCACGTGTCACGAGATCAAGGCGGCTTACAGGAAGCTAGCTAGAGTCCTACACCCAGACGCAGCTATATCCAAGGGCCAGAAAGACGCCACGTCAGCAGCTGATGACTTCATCCGGGTCCACGAGGCGTATTCCACGCTATCTGATCCACGTAAGAGAGCTGATTATGATCGGATGTTGTTGTTTAAACGCCGTCGTATTGCGTACGCGCCTAGTTACGCGGTGTCGATGGCTAATAATAATATGTATGCTACGACGTCGTCTTCGGGGTTTTCGGGTTACACGCGCCGTAGATGGGAGACTGATCAGTGCTGGTAGATTTATTTAATTAAAATATTTAGAAAAAGTTAGAAAACAGATCATAGCCGCATATGTACATATGGTTTGCTGTTTTAACGGCTATAACGGCCTATATATTAGTCACATCATTATTATGATTATATTATGTAATTAGTCGTAGTACAAGTACATATGTTAGGCTAAAAGAAAGTGCAATTGTTTGTGCTACTGCTACCAGGCTGGTATTTTAATCAACAGTCTTGAAATTTTCGGTATATATGTTTCTTTTCCATTTTCTCGATAATTAGTCCGATTTGACTCAGTTCACTAGAATGCAAGTAGAATTTAGTTTAGTTCAATTTAATGATATATTTTTTCTTTCACATATTACTATTTAGTTCAATACTTGTCACTTCAATTTAAAAGAACGCACTTGTACTTGTCTTAATCAAGCTCTTGGGTGTCTTTCTCTTTCGAATGAAAGTGCGGTTAAAGACTTCACTAAGCATTTTTTTTTGTTGTATTAGTTTGCTAATTGCTGTTATTTGCAGCCAGCCGTGCACGAAATCATTTTTCTGTTCATCGAACTTTATCATTTAGGAGTTAAATTCATGGATCATGACCAATGAACCAAAATCTTTGGATAAACATTGAATTAAAAGATTGCTAATCCAATCTATTGTAGTGACGCAGTCCACTATCATTACTACCATATATAGAAAGTTATATATATAGCCAATAGCCCATTATGTGGAGCCGAAAATAAGTTTAAATATTTTATTTTATTTATGAAAGATAAATACTAAAATATTATTAAAGTATCAGCCAGTGAATGCAGTGATGCAATGACAATCCACTGCTTTGCCTTTACCTAATAGGGTAAGAAGTAAGAACACTTATAAAGTTAATTTGATAGATGATGAAATTTCAAGATTTGCCGTAGCATTTTAAATTTTTAATGCTATTATCTCAAGTACACCTTATTGTAATAGCAGCTAAGCCTTTTGTGAAGCTCAAGGGCCAAAACCCAAAGCTCTCTCAGTCTCCCTTGGTTTTTGAGTACCACATTGGTAGAATTAGGAACTTTGTAAGGGTTGACATATCTATGAGTAACGCTTTGAGTTGAGCTATTATCATTAAGTTTGTCACATTGAATACTCTCTTTGTTTCGAAAAAAAATTAATATTTATTTTTTGAAGGTCAAGGTTTACAAACTTTGACTATTGATTTATGAAAAATAATTTTTATAATTTATATTTTGTGGCACCCTTTGAGTAAATACAAATATTTAATGTCAAAGTGGTGCATTGAAAAGCATAAAAAAGTAAATGTTACTCGTATGGTTTTTCTAAAACGGAGGGAGTAGTAAGAATTTTCACATATACTGCTTCTCTTTCAACTTGTGCATTCATTTTGTTTTAGTTAACATTATTCTATAATAATATCGTCTTTATTTATTTTCATTAGACTTAATTTCATTCACTACAGTATTTTCTAAAAAAAAACCCTTTTATTTTACTAGTGGTTAACATTTATCTAATAACCCGTTTTTATTTATTTTCATTAGACTTAATTTAATTCACTACAATATCTTCTAAAAGAAATTCCTTTTATATTACTAGCAAAACTCATAAAATTGTCACCTGATAAACGATATTGTGTGCATAAACTCACCATTTTCTAGCAAAAGTCTACCCTTATTTTATCTTCTTTTTTTATTTATTATCATGTCACACTGTTGATCGTGCAAGATGATATACCATAAAAAGGTGTTTGCTCCTTATATTATACTTTTTGAACATATAGTTTGGGCACATAGATCGCAATGTCCCCCTAAATTGTTAGGTTTGAATATTATCAATAAAAGAAAAAAGTGTTAAGCATACACATTAATATAGATTTAGATTATATGTCACTTTAGAATTTTTCTATAATAATGTCGTTTATAAAAAAAGTGTTAACATTATTCTATAATAATACTGTTTTTATTTATTTTCATTAGACTTAATTGAATTCATTACAATATTTTCTAAAAAAAAGCACCTTTTATTTTACTAACGAAACTCACCTTTTTGTAAGCTACACGTGAAACTGTTACCTGAACGATATTGTGCATAAGCTCACCATATTCTAGCAAAAGTCTACCTATGTTTTATCTTCTTTTCTTTTTTTAATTTTTTTTTTATCATGTCTCATTGTTGTATTAGTTACCAAATCGTGGAGATGATATACCATAAAAATGTGTTCAATCCTTACATTATACTTTTTGAACATATAGTTTGGGCACATAGATTGATATGTCCTCCTAAATTGATAGGTTCAAATATTATCAATAAAAGAAAAAAGTGTTAAGCATACACATTACTATAGATATAGATCAATACTCCCTCCGTCCCAAATTATATAATAATTTTGGGAGTTGTGACTCACAATGTTGTGAGTCACAATTTCCAAAATTGTCATATAATTTGCGACGGAGGGAGTACCACTTTATTAGCTAGCTATAGAGTATAACACTTTCCTAAAATATTGATTCTACCCTGTAGTGTATTTACATCATTGCCAAATATTGATTTGACCACATTTATGTTATGTACGATGAAGTGACATAATAATTTGTTAATTTACTCAGGCAAACATGAAGTGTAACGCATATTGGGTTGAATTTCATGTGCATTACTACTTTTCAACTCATTCATAGACCTTTTTTTATTGTAATATTATTATTAATCATAATCCACCTATAGAATATCACCATAAAAAGGTGTTTGCTCTTTATATTATAAGGTTTTCAAACATTGTTGTTGTTGTTGTGAACTTGAACATAGATAGTTTGAGTACATAGATTGATATGTCCTCCTAAATTGTTAGGTTCAAATACAATCAATAAAAGAAAAAGGTATTTAACATTTGCATGAATGTAGATAATTTAGATTATGGATCACTTTATTTGCTAAATAGAAGTGTTGTCCAATCAACAGTATTGTGCTTAATCTTACATTTTCTAGCAAAACCTAACCTTATTTTTCTTTATTTTATTACTCTCAATGTTATATTAGTTAATGCCAAATTATGCAAGATGATTTCCCATAAAAAGGTGTTTGCTCTTTACATTACACTTTTTTGAACATACTAGTTTGGGCACATAGATTGATAAGTCCTTTTATTGTGTTAGGTTTAGATATTATTACTAGAAGACATGAAAAATTGTTAGGCATATATATATATATATATATATATATATATATATATATATATATATATATAGATCACTTTATTAGTTATGGAGCATAACTCTTTTCTAAATATTGACTCATCCAGCATGTAAAATATCTACGTTATTGTCAACAATTGGTTTGACCACACTTAAGTTATGTATGATAAAATGACATAAATTTATTGATTTACTCTGACAGACATAAAGTAGTGTAATGCTTGTTGGGTTTAATTTCATGTGCATTACTATTTTCAGCTTGTTCATAAGCTTTTTTATTACATTATTATAATCATAATTCACCTAGAGTATATGTTTGCTCTTTATATTTTAATTGTTTGAATATAGGTTGTTTTGGCACACACATAAATGGATATGTCCTCCTAAATTATTAGGTTAAAATATTATCAATAAAAGGAAAAAGTGTTAATTATAGACATGAATATAGGTTTATATTACAATTCACTTTATTAGCTAAATGGACTATAACTTTTTCCTAAAAGTTGACTCGACCATGTAACTTATGTACGTTATTGCCCACTATTGATTTGATCACACATATGTCATGTACGACAAAGTGACATAGCAGATATGGAGTGTAGCGCTTGTTGGGTTAAAATTCATGTGCATTACTATTCTTTCAGCTTGTTCATAGACGATACATATATCATGATAAAAGGTATTTCCTCTTTATACTATACTTTTTTGAACATAGATAATTTGAGCACATAGATTGATATGTCCTCCTAAATAGTTAGGTATAAGTATTATCAATAAAAGGAAATTGTGTTAAGTATAGTGATGAATATAGATATCTATATACTGTAGATCACATTATTAGCTATGGAGTATACTCTTTCCTAAATGTTGACTCAACCCCGTAACTTATGTACGTTATTGTCAATTATTGATCCGACCACACTTAATTATGTCATGTACGATAAAAGTAACATAAACTTGTTAACTTATTCTGATACACATGGAGTGTAACGTTTGTTAAGCTTAAATTTCATGCGCATTACTATTCTTTCAACTTGTTCATAGACTTTTTTACATTTTCCTACGAAGGGGGATATTTGTTTTTCTGTAGCAGTTTCGTATAATATATTTATACGCACGGATAAGGCAAAATTAGGGGATGTAGCTCAGATGGTAGAGCGCTCGCTTAGCATGCGAGAGGTACGGGGATCGATACCCCGCATCTCCATTTTTATTTTCCCAATTTCTTTTGTAAATTTAAAGTTAAATAATTAAAGTTTTTTAAAGAAGACATAAAGGTGTCGTGGTGTAGTTGGTTATCACGTCAGTCTAACACACTGAAGGTCTCCGGTTCGAACCCGGGCGACGCCATTCTTTATCTTTTCTTTTTTTTTTCCCCCTCTCTCCTCCATTTTTGACCCTCTGTCCCTCTCTTTCACCTTTCAACTTAACACCAAACTTCGAGTCTTTTGCTACTCATCCATTATTATTCCAATGGCTTCCCATGTCATAAGAGCAGCACTCAACCCCCTTTACCGTCGCCAAATCCTCCATTTTCTCTCTCCTCAAACCACCACAACCACTACAATCACTATCCTTTCATCTCCACATTCATTTTCTCTCTCCTCAAACCACCGCTCTGCCCATTCGGCCCCACCACCGCCACGTGGGCTCCGCCTTCCCCGAGAAACTGACCGAGATGAAGAGAAAATAATCGACGAGACGGTATCCGAGACCAAGAGAAGGAACCGTAACGAGATGAAACGAGATGCTAGACGAGCTGTTCGTTGGGGGATGGAACTCGCTTCTTTTACCACTCCCCAAATCAAACGTATTCTCAAGTTGAGTTTTTTCTTTTTTTAAATTTTGAAAAAAGTTTCAATCTTTCTTACATTTAGGTGAAAATTAGAGCATATAATTAAGTGTGAATGGATTAATTTTAGCTGACATGTTTGTTTTGTTGTCTTTGGTGGGAAATTGCAGAGCAGCTTCGTTGGAACCAGAGGTATTTGAAGCTCTAATGCTTGTTAAGGTGTGTACAATGTTTTGTTTTGTGATACCAAGTTTTGATTTTTGGTTGATTTTTGGTGGTTTTTTGGGATTGGGTAAGGTGGGTTGAAATGTAGCTAAGGTGTTTGTTTTAATGTCGCAGAGACTAGGACCTGATGTTCGTGAAGGGAAAAGAAGGCAATTCAATTATATTGGTAGAATTTGTTTCCTAACTTACTTGTTCTTGGGTTTTGGGCTCTTGCTTGCTGGTTGTTGTTGTTGTTGTTGTTGTTGTTGTAGACTTGTAGTGATGCACTGATGCAAATGTATAAACTTGGTATTGTTGTAGTTTAGCAGTTGTGATTGTATTAGTTAGTTACGAAGAGGGTTTGTTGTTTTAAACGATTGCATGATGTTTTGAGGTTTATGAGCTGTGCAGTAAATTGATGTACGCGTTTGTGTATGTATGGTGTTCTTAGTAAATAGTAATCATAGGTTGAGGGAAATTGCTGCTTTGTTTTTTGCTTAAGATTGCATTATGTTTTCAGGTTCATGAACTTTGCAGTTGATTGATGTATGCATTATGGTGTTACTGGTAATGATAGGTTGAATGGGTTTCTGTAGGGAAACTGTTGCGGGATGTGCAGCCAGATTTGTTGGCAGCTTTGATTCAAGCCACTAAAGAGGGTGATAACAGTAGGATTCAGGCCTTAGCTGGTTCTGACTCTGTGGAATCGATCGATGAAGCTGCTGAAGAAGAGTTTCATGAATCTGAATCCGAGCAGGAAGTTGAGGTATTTCCTTACAGTACCAGTGAATTACTTGTGAAGTATTGTGTATTCAGCTCTAACTTCTTAGTTCCTTGTGCATATGGCTTTTTTTTTTTTATTATTATTTTATTATTGTTATTATCATTTTCCAGTCCTCATGAATCCATTAATAGCTAGGGTAATTGAAAGCTCACTAAGATGTTCCACTGTAGGTTGAATGCATGATAACAGCGACTTCTGTTAGCCATTGATAAATGTATTGAAGGAAAAGTAGCATCCATTGCAATCCTAATTTGATGCTAAACACACCATGAAGCGAGAGATAAATAGGCTATTTCTGAAATTAAGGAATGAGAAATATTTCGTGGATTAACAAAGATTCTATTAGATGTTTAAGAGTAACAACCTTCAGAAAGATTTAGAACTTGAGGTCTGAGAGGAAATGAAACTCTGGATGTGTCACTGGGGAGGCTTATGTACAAAGAATCTTTTCTGCAACTCTCTAACAAAATATCATAAAACTTGTTAGCCTGCAATGTGGCTGACATGACAAGATTGTAACTAATCAAACTTTGGAGGTGACCAACTATCTTCAGTATTCCCCTTTGTGGCAGCCTCTGTTGGACCCACCATTCCGGACAAAATATTGAGATTTACCCGAAGTGTTCATAATAGCACTATAGCAGCCAACTACAGTCTTGAGGGAGCATGATCTGAAAGAGATCTTCTTAAATCTTTTCTGTGGCTAGTGAAAAACGACAAACATGTTGTCTTTTCATGGAAGGATGGATTAGTAGCTGAGCTATTGTGTTGTCACAGTACAATGCAATGGGATGCTTCAGTGGTACATTTAGGAGACTATTTCCCCCCCGATGATTTTATCTGCTAGGTAAAAATAGGCCTTTAGGAGCTGTGTCTTGAAATATATCAAGACGTGCAAAGTAACCTTGAAATGAGATTCTCTCGCAGAAGATAAGCTTACTTAAGTGCTAAACAGACGACGAGATATCTAGTCTGTCAAATTCTTGAGTTATAGAATAAATCCATCAGTAGTAGAAAGCTCCAGCCCTTGTTACATATGGGATCAGGTGTATCTGGCCTGCAATTAAACCAGTATATTTGAGAACGTCCGTAATGTCTTTGCATTTGTTGAGCATAGTGCCTTTTGGACATCTAGCAATCTCAACGTAGGAACTACCTCCTGAGTCCTGATCTAAATCCTTGATAGCAAAAGCGATCTGAGGCTTTCTTAGCACAAGATATCTAGTTCAACATTCCCGTGATCTTAGAGATCATCAACGTGACTGATGCTGCAATGTTAATGTTAGTTTTAATGCATACTTGGGGTAATGTAATGTTGAGGCATAGTTGCACTGGCTGGAGGTTTGACTGAGACCATGAAAGGATCTCTTCAGCTTGCAAACTTGGCTAGGAGAGCTTTTATATTGGCTTTAGGTGGCTTCATGTGCACATCCTCTTCCAAGTACCCACGTAAAGGCGCAATATTGACTACAAATTCTTGTAGTGTTAAAAGAATTTGTAATCCCTTGTTAATAGCAATAACCCAATCCTTGTTGTCTTGGGCTTGTGAGTAACAAGCAGGCTCATAGATAGTGAACACATTACCGAGATACAAAACAAAACATAACCATGAAATAAAGTGGTAAATTGGTCAGTTCAGATAAAGGATGAAGAGATTTGCTAGTGATTCGATTAGGTGTGGCACTTGCAAGATTAGCATTAGAACAAGTATGAACAGAAAAAATGAATTCCTGTTGTCACGAAGGTTGTTTAGAACCAGATAATCTCCTAATGTGGGTAGATCAAAGAGAACAAAGGGTAAATCATCATAGGTGTTGCTAGTTTCATTTCGTAACTGAGGGTTTTCTTCATTCTACTTTCCAAAAGGGGGGTGTTTCTTCCTTGTATTTGAAAAACTTAGGGGGTGATACTTTGGCATAGGGGTTCTTTGGCTTAAAGGTGTTTTGATATTTCATAGGGGGTTTCTCTTGGGTGTTTGTCTCTTTAGCTCCTTGGTCATGTGTTGGCACAGCCGCACGGGTTCTTTTTCAGAAATTAAGTACTCTTGTTATTGGAAAAAAAATAAAAAAATCAGAGAGAACATTGGACTGAGTTGATAAGAGAAGTATAGGATTCTGTAGCTTGAGAAAACAAACCAGACATTAAGAACAAAAGAAATATAAAAATCTGATTTACTCTCAGTAAGCAAAGATTTAGGAAAACATTTCAGAGTTAACTCATGTTGAGGGAACATAGCATTAGGTATAGGAGGATGAAGCTGCAATTTGAAATGATTTTTTTTTTCTTGAAGGGCAACAAAATTACACACTAGGATCTGTTTTTCATTGTCTAATTTAAATATTCTACTCTGTATGCCTTTTGTTTATATGCCTTTGTGAGACCCGTTGACATGAGACATTGGCGAGACACAGGAGCTACCGAGTATTGGTCGGACAAGCTTAAGAGCAAAGCCAATGTACGCGGTTAAGCTGGGACAGTGCTATGACAATGTTGAGCTTAGGTGCTTACCAAGCATCATCACCCTACTCTAAACTGAGTGCATTATGACAAAGCACGGCCAGGCCCTTGTTAGGCACAACAAGGCATGGTGATGGGAGGAATCTGTTATGTGCCAGCGTGTCCCTATATTCGGAGGACCCTAAGCTGACCAGGTTGTCAAGGCTTAGGGATATTTGGAGATGGAAGTCCTGTCGTTGCAGCTGAACCGCTTCTTCGAATGTGGTCCTCGACCTGCGCTTCCCTTCTCTATCCTGGGGGTTGGACCAAACTCTCACATGTTTTTCTTTTTTCTTTTCTTTTTCTTTGTCTCTTATGCTTGAGACCAAGACTATAGCCCTGTGTCAGCGTCTAGGTTAACTAGACTGCTGGCCTTTTTTGAGGTTAGGGACTACGAAATAGGATGGGTGAGTGCTCACTAGCACAGCTTAGTGGGATGAGTACAAGGAACAGAGAGAGAAAGAGGCCAAGTGTGTGTGAGATGTCCAACACTCCACTCTACTGCGTGCTCCCTCCAAGAGCTTGGGGAGGATCATTGGAGAGTTCATGTAGTCCAGTCCGGCAGTCGGGGTTCATTGCACAGGATTGGAGGCAATGTAGTCTTAGTGGGTCGTTAATGGCCTCTCAAGGCTGGAAGTTTCAGGTAGCGCCTTGTCTGTTAACCGCTTGATAATTACTGCTTGGGTAGTGGCCCAATTGGAGCACAATTTATAAAATCATTGGGACGTGACCTATTTTCTCGGTCACATCTAAGCCGTGTAAGCACCACTTGGTAACCGAGCAAGGTGCTTCCAGAATCTTGGTTGTGGTCTACTCTCACCTAGTAATTAGCACTTAGTGGGCTGAGAGCCAGTAACAGCCCACCATGCGCTCGTGCTGTTCGTAGGTACCCGCCACGCACTCGTTTGATCATGTCCTTGGGTCTTCGCAAAATACTGGGATACATTCACATTACATTCACATTACCCCAGTGCCTTCAAAGAGGCTCCCGCCTAGGCAGGGTAAAGGGGGGTCGGTTGTACGCAGCCTTACCCCTATGAGAACAGAGCCTCACAGAGAGGTTGTTTCCGTGTGACCCGAGATCCAAGGTGCGATGACTATCGGCAACTTCACAATACATAAGAAGTGCTGACAGTTTTATGAGCCATTTTGCTTTAGTCCATTAAAA
This sequence comes from Tetragonia tetragonoides, assembly GCA_038025085.1. Lineage (NCBI taxonomy): Eukaryota > Viridiplantae > Streptophyta > Magnoliopsida > Caryophyllales > Aizoaceae > Tetragonia > Tetragonia tetragonoides. The sequence goes on from CM076147.1 coordinate 4,344,115, forward strand.
TACTGGGATACGTTAGCACATAACTACCCATATGCCTAGGAGCAGTCCATGTAGGGGTGTGGCTCTAAGTAACTGCCCACTTAGTAGCGAGTAGCTCGAACACACTCCCATACGTGCTTATAGAAATGTGGAGAGTGGCCCGACTTAGCCACTCAATCTTCCACAGCCGTCTATGACCATCAAGTGACGTGGGGTAACTTCCCAGTCTGGGTTGACAACTCCCTACTCAGTGAAGCCACCCATTAGCTTGAGTTAAGGCTCATCCACCCTTGGTCACAGGTGACCGCTAGTCAACGCAGTAACCATCGGTCAACCCTTACCCTTAACAGCCCGCTACTCTGGTTTTCTAGCGCTGTGCCGATCATGACCATCTCATGGGTCTCTTTATAATAACCGATATTCCTGCGTCCACACAAAAGCACCTAAGGTGAACACTAGTGATATGGTGCAACGGCGGAGGCCGCATATGTGTCTTCTTCCCAGCATGTGTGTGATGTGTCGACAAGACGGAGAGAGTTGTTTGCACTTGTTTGTTATGTGTAATTTTGTGAGGGCCTTGTGGGATAGGTTGTTGTGGGGGGAGCCTTTTGTGTGCCCTGCTACTGTGGGGCAATTCCTACAGATGCGGTTCTCTGCTATGCGGAGGGGGAAGGAGGGTAGGATGTTGTGGCGGTGTGCCTGTGTAGCTATCCTTTGGTGCACTTGGTTAGAGAGGAACTCGAGGATCTTCTCTGACGCGGGGAAGAGTATCGATTTAGTTTGGGAACATATAGTCTATTTGGCATCCCTTTGGGCGAAGGCGGCTGGTGCCTTCAAGGGGGTGCCATTGACGGTCATTCAACGCCATTGGCGTGATTTGTAGATACTCTATTGTTGTTCTTTGAGGATACCTTATCCTCCATTTTGTATTATTCCACTATTTGATTAATAAAAATTTTCTCTTATCTAAAAAAAAAATAACCGATATTCCTGCCAAAACTAGTTTAGCTTTATGCAGTCTAAGCTTTGACATGCTATGTACGTGGGCCGAGCCCGTCGCAAATTGTTACTGTCATGCCATGTGGGCCCATTCCAAAAATTATCCTTGGTGTCCCAGGCGACTCCCTGTAGCATAGCTACACCCAGGAGTATCCTCTAGCAACATCACCATTATCCCAGTGCAAATGAGGAGTCAAAGAACTGCTGATTGCCGAACTCTTTTCCGCTTGGTAAAATAGACTGAGAGAACTGTTATCTTTTTTTTTTTGAGTGAAGAGAGAACTGTTATCTTGAAAGGAGAAACAATTTGTCGGTGTGTTGATAGATCAAAGGACAAAGCTCTTGTCTTTGTCTTATGAAAATCTCATCCCATAGATCTTTAGTCAATGGAGCACAAGTGAATGTTTAGGGAAGTTCTTCAATGATATATATTAGCTACCAGTACTTCAACATGCAATCATATCTGATCCGTCAGTGGTGATCAATTGATGTCCGTCTGGCTTTAAACAAGCTTTGCTTTGCGACCTAAATTTAAGCTTTGCTGCTAAGGCCATCCTCTCCGTTCTACTCCAGTGTAGGTGACTGTTTCCAGTGGAAGGAGTATTCGTAAGCACCTTGTGGGGGTGATCTAATTTGGTAAGAGGGGCCTTGATGCGGATGACAAGAAAGGGAAATAAAAGATTTAAAATGAATGGCATGTACTTATTACTTTTAGGAAATAACTGTATTTTTGATAGTTTGTTATTTTCGGATTTATTTGAAGGGGTATTTTATTAGGGTAGTAGATCTTAGAATATAGCATTATTAGTGTTAGGAAAGTAGTCTTTAGTTATATTAGGGTGTTAGGTAGTTTCTTATTCTCCAAGCATATGTTTTAGCTTATAAATAGGGCCTTAATGTATTGTCCTCCTTAGTTTTGGTTTATGAATTTAATGAGAATTAGTTGAGTTGTGGGAGGATTCCCGTTCGCCATCAGTTTGGTATCAGAGCCAGCCGCTTCGTCGCTGTCAACGCCGCCGTAAGGCTGAAACCCTAGTTTCCTTGCCCATCCAACACTCATCTACACTCGCAGCCACCCTTGCATAAACCCTAAATTCGTATACCTCACAAACCAGTAGCCTAAATCCATCACATTGATCTCAAGACCACTTTTCTTCAAAGTTACTCCTACCCAGCAACCTAAACACATCACCAGATTTTTCAGAATATGTTTTAAGTCAATCTCCATGGATGCTTCCTATTGGGATGAGTTCTATACTTTCCAATTTCTAGTGTATCGGTTGAAGAAGCACTTAGGGTTATCATCTACTCAAGGTATTATTGGTCCATGTCCTACCAATTACTTTGGGGATTATCAATTGTCGCACTATAGTTTTTACGATGGAGTTACACGAGGATATTATGGAGTTCCTTTCCGGTTTATTACTCGTCCCTTTTTCGAGTTAGAGCATGAGACTTATGAGCAAGTAAAGGAAAATTTCCATCTATTCAAGCATGAACAACATCTTCGCAAAAGCAAGGAAGGAGAATCCCGACTTGTGGAACGTTTTGAAGAATTCAAGGCAAGTTTAGAGGAACTCAAGAGCTTAATGGCAAAACGTCGGGAAGATGATGCACCAGAAGAAGTTGAAAACAGCACCGGAGCCACTGTAGCTGTTGCTGTACAGGAGGAAGGAACACAAGAAAATGAGCAGCAATTAATTCATCACACTACTCAGGAAGAAGATACTGATCAGAATGAACTGGACACCTCAGAAGTATTTGAGAAGACCATTACTGATAAGAGCCCCATCCCTAGGGTAGAAGAGTACATATTTCAAACTGGGTCTTTTGTAGGTTCACCTCCAATAGCTTCAATATTCGCTCCCTACATATTGGTGACACCTCCCTCGTGCTTTGAATGGCGTGTTGCTATGTGGCCCCTGATTCTTCTCCACTTCAAAACTCGTGGTCGAGTTTTTTCTAAGAGGGGGAGAATGATGCGGATGACAAGAAAGGGAAATAAAAGATTTAAAATGAATGGCATGTACTTATTAGTTTTAGGAAATAACTGTATTTTTGATAGTTTGTTATTTTCGGATTTATTTGAAGGGGTATTTTATTAGGGTAGTAGATCTTAGAATATAGCATTATTAGTGTTAGGAAAGCAGTCTTTAGTTATATTAGGGTGTTAGGTAGTTTCTTATTCTCCAAGCATATGTTTTAGCTTATAAATAGGGCCTTAATGTATTTTCCTCCTTAGTTTTGGTTTATGAATTTAATGAGAATTAGTTGAGTTGTGGGAGGATTCCCCGTTCGCCATCAGGCCTCCATGGGAATGCCCAGTCAATTTTATTCTCTATTTCATCTGCCGATGACCGGAGATCCGAAGTTCAGAATTAAAAGAATAAAAGGTCTCAGTCAAGATTGAGAAAGCCAAAAACACCATTTCAAACACATTCTCGTGAATGAAATTGAAAACGTCATCAAGTTGCTCAATTACAGCTGAAATTTCTGCACCTATGGCTCAGATACTACATGTAATCAAGGCAAAAGAGATGAATATAAAGAAAGGTTCCATGAGTGGTTGATAGCTGCAACGTAGAGCAAATTGTCATCGTCTCAGGAGAAGATGAAGCTCCTAATCTGAATGTACCACAGAGGAGGCTTATATAGATACTCTCTCTCAACCTTTTGACAAACTATCAAAATATATACAACTTACTAACTTAACCAGCTATTAACATAGGTGATTATATCTAATCAAGCTGATGTGGATTAAACATTAAAAAGTTTTTTTTAGTCACGAAGTTGTGGGGCAACCATATACAACTCTAGGACATGTTTATATTTTGATTTTCTGCCGCTGTAAGCTCTTGAATCCTTTAAGTTACCACGGGTTGGGTGAATCTAAAATTCCTAAGTTGCTTTTTGCAGGATTCTGGCGAGCACATTGTCCTAGCAAACAAATGGTATGAAGGTCTTATCAACAAGGATATTGAGATAAGCAATGAAGTTTATTCAGTTGACGACGTGGAATTTGACCGCCAGGTATGCTTTAGTTATCACATTTTTTTTTGAATTTTTATAAATAAGAGCCTAAAGATTTAGAGAGTATGTGTTCACCACTAGCATTTGAAGCTCATCTACTAGACAAAACAAGATATTTTCTTGTGGATGAGTCCTTACGCCAGAGCTTCAAGCAATCCCTCCATTGTTTTCGTGCTATCTTTTCCTGAGGGGCATGAGACAGAGGAAGGGAATCAATTTCTAGTTTGTCCAAAAGTTTTCTGACGCGACGCTGTCAGTTTTCTGAGTTGTGAACTTGTGATGGTTCAGTCCAGTAGCTGAAAACCTACCTATGTAATCTTCGAGTGGATCCTTTAGCCAAGCCAACAACCTTCTGTCTTTTTTCATTTTCTCTATCCTTTTTTTTTGTGTGTGTGTGGGGGGGGGGGGGGTTTACTGGGGGAAATTTTGTATCCATACTTTAGAAAAAATTGTAATGCTCATCACATTAAGCATTTAATCCTATTACCTGATATCCCTGCCTCCAAAAATAAAAATAAAAATTTTTATCACCGAAAAGACATTAAAGAAAAAAAATCAATGAGGAAACGAGGGAGGAAAATCTAGGGAACGAATAATAGAAAGAAAAATATAAAGCATCTACCAAGTCATTAAATTTGGGTGTCCAGTACATGAATGGATGGCCTTATAACATTAATAAAATGCTATGGGTAACGTAAGTTCTAAACTTAAATGAGGAAAAAAGAAATAGAAGGAAGTTGTGACAAATCGAATATTGTCTCTGTAAAAATTATAGTACCCGCGAAAAGAAGCTATCAAAAAAAATGCATGAAGTTCTCAAAAAATGGAAGCCAGACCTTCTAGGATTGGTAAAAATTATCAAGCTTATATCTACGGTAGCACTAATGCTTGTTTGTTTGCATGATTACACTCACAATTTGTATATATTTATTAAGTGGGATAAGAGGGAAGAACACCAAACAAAGGGAAAAAGCAACAAGAGAGGCCCTGTTGTGCCCCTGCCCCTGGCTCTGTCCATGGGTGGATTCGAATTTTGCTTGCTGCAAATTAATCAGATTTTGACATTGTCTAGAGAGACAAGTATGAGCTTAAGTGTCCTAACCTAAACCATGAATGGTTATGGAAGGTTGGTAACTAGGATACGGAGTATCTGAATGGAGTTTAAATCTCCTTTCGTTTTTTTTTGTCCTTGAAAAAGGTTAATTCCATTGAAAATCCTGAGGGGGTAGCTCAGTTGGTTAGACCTCTGAGCTCAGTAAATGATTTATGTGCCATAATACATATCTTCCAAGCCAAAACAGATTCCTCTTTAAAATCCTTGTGGTTGGGTAAGTTCGGATAGGGTTAAACATAGTGTAGAGAAAGACAAATAGATATTGTTAATATTTTAGGCCAGATTTGAAGGGATCTATTGTGGATCTCAAGCCAGATTTGAAGGAATATGTTGTGGGTGTTATATCGTTCAATCTGATTCCTTTTTTATTTTATTTTTATATTTAATTGTTGCCGTTGCAGTTCAATATCTATTGTATTACAATTCACAAAGGACCTACTTCCCCCCAGACCCCAGTTGTCTATTCTGTTGTAGATTGTAGTTTGACGAGTAGTTGCAAATTCTGCAATGTTCATTTCTATTACTCTTTGTTTTTATTTGGTTGTGTATACTGTGTGTATACAGGAGTTGCGGAGACTTGTCCGGAAAGTCCACTATGTGCTAGAGCGCCAAAGTAGCAATGAAGAAGACACAAGTGCTGAATTGACGGCTGCTAAAAAGACACTTAACCAATTCCTCTGTTCTCTGGCAAAACGCGTGTCTGTGTCAAATACCCAGAATGTAACGATCTTTAACTCTTGCTGATTTATTCTCTCAAGTCTTCTGGATTATTATAAAGTGTGATTTTTTTGGTCTGCAGATTTTAGAGTCAGATTTTCTCGTGATATGATACTGAGCCTCATTGGAGCACAAAGTAGCAGCTGCTGAAAAGTTATATGAAGTTCTGTACAAATTACTGAAGGAGCAATGAAAATTGTTCATTAAGGCAAGATTCTCTAACTCTTGCTGTGCTTAATATGGTGTTTTTTGACATATATGGTGTTTTAGTTATATTCCCCTCCAATCTCTCATTGCAAATGAAACAGAAAACAGAAAAAACCAGTTGAGGGAATAGAAAAGCTCTATTCTGCATCAATTTTATCTATCTACAGAGAATTTGTCCTTCTTGGCTTCTAGAGAGATCTGTTATACTTTATCTAGAGCCTTTAGTCGATCCTTAGATTATCTCTACATGTCGTTTGATACTTAGTTAAGGTACATTTGTCCTAGTTTTCAGGAGTTTCAGCTTCTCCCATGTCACTGTCTTATTTACCAAGCTCAAGAGTAGAAGAGCGTATAGGAGAAAAGGCCGGCTCGCTTCAATTTTGTGTTTGGCCTAGTTTCTAGGATTTTCAGTGTGTTCCTCATTCACTTCCTCCATCTCCAGTTGCTAGTAAACTAAAATGGGGTTGATAATCTACGGGTATGTGTTTGGCCTAGCTTTCTAGGATTTTCAGTGTGTCCCTCTTACATCCGGTAGCAGTAATTCTGATGATGCAGTATTGCACATTGCTATATATTCAGGTTGGTAACAAGGAAATAGCTCTGGTCCTGCTGAATCTTGTTTCTTCGCAGTCTGGATTACTGTTCCTTGCAAAACTTCAACTGAAAGGCTGTCTGAATTCATCAGTTCGGGGATGAATTGACGAAATGTACTACTAATTCTTTTTTTTTGAACAATAAAGAGTGACATTTTTGGGAGTCATTTATATTAGTTGATTGCTGGAGGTTATTTTTGATGCTCCAGATTAGGATGCTTTTGGATATGTAATATATTCGTAGACCTTGTATATCTTCAGTTTGATTTAGAATCAGATGTCAAGCTAATAACGAATCCCTCCTCCCCCATGTATATGAGCGCGTTAGTGGTCAAAACGCCGCCATCATATTTGTGCAGGTGATACATACGTGCAGATGAGTTCAATATACAGGGCCAAAGCTGTAGCATTAACGTTAAAGGAACATATAAGAATCCCTCAAGCAAAAACCTGCCGAGATGAGTTCAATTAGTCATATGGAGTATATAATATGTAATCTCCTTATCCTAATTGTTTTAGTGTCCCGTCTTTTTGCACTATAGCTTTCTTTGTTGCATCAGCTGACGTTTTCTGACATTGCCTTGTTCTGTTACCTGGTGCCAACCTTGCTTAAAATATGATTCCTTTTCCGTCGAAGGATTTGAGAGGTAAGGTATCTTTCCTAATCCGTCACCATGATATTGATTTGTTTTCCCACTACAAATAATATCAATTTTTGTGTGATATTCATTTAATTTTTAGTTATTTGTTGTAGGAGTAATAAGATAGATGATGGGGTCTTATTGTTACATGTACTTTACTAACTAAGCTAGTTGATGTACCATTATGTGAGTATAATTTACATTGTGACATGATGATTATGCGTTGCTGTCCTCCCATGGGGGCTAACTTGTAAGGCTGATCAAACTATAGAGGCACGAACATTGAAAAACTCGGAACGGTTAAAATTGTGTTCTTTTTCATTGAACTTAATTGAATAGTAATATGTGAGAGAGAGTAGATTATTGTACTGAACTGAACACTATTAAAATTAACCACTTACAGAGTAAGTGGAGAAGTACACATTGCTAACCCTAAATGTCATTTACAGAGGGTTAAAGTTTAGTGTAAAGTTTAATATGATGGCCAATTATGTGTTGTGTCTAACACGATACCTATTTGGGATATCAGTACTTATTGATGCAATGCAATATGTTATTGTCGCTCCATAATGGTGGAACATTGCGGTGTAAGGTGATGAGATCATCTTCCCAATCAAATAGAGATTTTGCTTTCTAGTGGTCGACCAAGTAGTAGCACATTCTATCTTCTTACGATGTAGAGTGGTCTTAGAATAATCGGGTGATGACTAATGAACATTGATAACAAACAAATTGATGTCCAATGCATTTTTATACGACACGCATGATTTAGATTACGCTTCAATGTGAAATCTTTTTAGGACTACATTTTGGCAGAAATTTCTATATTTTTGAGCCAATCTTGTGTGAGACCAACTCACAGAAAAATAGGGTTATTATTCACAAATCCAAGGGTCACTTACTATGAGACGTAAACCTTGTTGCACTAAAAAGTAGAAAGTACCATCATTTTACCAAAAGTTAGAGTAAGATCGTGTCAAACAAGTTTTGTGCTTCTTATACACTAGTATGATTTTTCGTACCTTAATTTTGCCACGAGAATAATATCATACGAGTATATCATACTTGTATTTCCTTATTATATTTCAACATGTGGTGGTTGTTGTTTTGGCATCGTAGAGTCATACTAATAACCATTAATGACCGACTTTCTTGCCTTTTAAAAAAATAATATAATCAACGTATACCGATTGTTCTTCTCATTTCTCTTTTGTTCCTATTTGCCGCCATGATGACCTCATTATATTTTTCTTTGTTTTTTCCCATGATGGAGATCGGACTGATCTTATTCTTATTTGTGCGCAAAAATTTACTTGATTTTCATCCTTTGAGTACATGCATGGATCAATTAGAACATGTTGCCCTTTCATGGTCCAAGACGGAGTGCACAGTCCTTTCAAAAGGGGTCATATTCTTTGGGTCATCTTGATTCTTGATGACATGTTTGACAATATGCATGTTTTTCATTTGTTTTTCTTTTTCCCCTTCTTTTTGGCCCTACTTGATGGGGTTGAAATTTGGCAGTCGTTTTCTGCTAAAAATTATGAGGCCAGCTGTTCAAAATTAACTTTCGTTTTCCCTTAGAAACATAATGATAATGAAAAGAAAGGTTCATAAGTTCATGACATTCATTTTTGGGTTGTTGATTAGGGGCCTGTAAATGATCCCCATGTGGCCACACAACACAGGCCCAACAAGACATGTCAAGTGAAGGGCCCAACCACTATGACCTAGAGACAAACAACACTTGCCTATAAATACCAAGGGAGAGCACAAAGGTAAGAGACTCATCTCTACACACCATATACCCTACTCATCCCCAAGATATCTAACTTCACCATTGGAGGGGGGATTCCTCACCCACCCCCGAGGGTAGTCTGATCTGTCTTGCAGGTGACGTGGAGGGACCTACCGAGATGGACCCACCGGCATTGCTGACTGCAGCCCACCGAAACATTTGGTGAACCCGACATGAACTTTGCCTACGTGTGGGAATGTCCGGACAGGAAACGAAGGGGTTACCCCATGGGGTACTGGTGGAACCTTTGAATGAGGATGGCTCAACACCCTCCGAAAAATCGACAGAGGCGGAAGGAAGCGGCTGCAGAAGACCGCAACCAAGAAACACGACCGCGATCGACTTTGCGATCCCAGCTGCGGCCACCCCCCACCCAGAAGACTGCAGCCCAAGCGGCGGCCGAAAGAGAGACCCAAATAACAGCCCTGAAAGAAGCGTTAGCAATCCTGGAAGGTGGGACACCACAAGTACAAGATGGCTCTGCAGGCGTCGTGACAGAGGTCATTAAAAGAAAGGACGAGGTCGTGAGAAAACTGGAGATGTCCGAAGAGGATGAAGAGGAGAGGCCGATAGTGAAACAAAAAAACACTACGAGTCGACTCCCGAATCATCAAGGCCAACTCAACAAGGGGCAAGGGCCGAGGAATATGCAGACAAGCCCGTTGGCAGCTGCAGTAAAAAGAAGAAGAGAGGAGTTGGAGGAACTCCTCGAGGCCGAAAAGGCTTGGGAAAGAGGTGATTGGAAAGACCAAGAACAACCACCGAATGCCGGAGTAACAGAGGAAGCAAGGCCCACCCCGGAAAGGCGGCAAGCAAAGTCCAGAGCCATGGTCCTCAAATTCCCTATAAATTCCCATTCACAGCCACCGTGTTGGCAGCTCCACTTCCAAAAAACCTTAAAAGTCCCTGACCTCTCATATAACGGATCGAAAGACCCCAACGACCACATCAGCAACTTCAAGTCAAAGATGTGGCTGAATGAGGCAGATGATGGAGCATGGTGTAAAGTCTTTCCAGCCACCCTAGAGGGTACAGCTCTAGAGTGGTTCAATAACTTACCTTCGGAGTCCATATCCAGCTTTAACGAACTGTCAGACTTGCTGACAGAACGATTTATAAGTAGCAAAAAGAGGGAGAGGATCTCGATGGAATTAATGGAGGTTAAACAGGGCAAAAGCGAAAGTCTCAAGGATTTCCTTGGAAGGTTCAACACGGAAGCTGAAAGCATACCCAACATCCAACAAGAGGTAGCGGTGTTTGCTCTAATGAACGGGCTAGAGGAAGGAGAATACAGAGGAGCCCTTGCAAAAAGGATGCCTGCAACCTTGGGAAAGGCGATGGCAAAGGTAGCAGGATAAATCCAAAAAGAAGAATTTGACCGTATCGCGGGAAAGCTATAACAAATAGAGAGTCACCCCGGCCGCGGCCAAGGCAGTGGTGGTCCAGACCGCCATCCTAGACGGGGTCATAAACAATGGAAGCTCGAGAGGCTAAAACAGAGAAATACTCAGTTCGAGCACTATGCACCACTTACAGAGAACAAGGTTACCATATTCGCCACACACTGAAGGGAACCGTTCTGGACAAAGTCGAGAATGCTCCAAACATCAAAAGTTGAGAGAGACCGCAACAAATGGTGCGAGTATCACGAAGAACATGGTCACACAATGGATCTAGGAGATCTCCTTCAGGCTTATATCTCGTATTGCTAAGCCGCGGCCGCGAGGCTGATTACGGCGAAACAATGATGTTGCCTTAACAATTGATGTTGAACATAACACGGTCATTGCCGCAATCAAAGACGACCAAGGTCGCACATAAGACGGTCAAGGCCGCGATTAAAGAAGACCAATGTCGCATATAAGACGGCCAAGGCCGCGATTAAAGACGACCAATGTCGCATGTAAGACGTCTAAGGTCGCGGTTAAAGACGACCATGGTCGCGGTTAAAGACGACCAATGTCGCATATAAGACGGCCATGGCCGCGATTAAAGACGACAAAGGTCGCATGTAAGACGGCCATGACCGCGATTAAAGACGACCAAGGTCGCATGTAAGACGGCAAAGGCCGCGTTTAAAGACGACCAAGGTTGCATGTAAGACGGTCAAGGCTGCGATTAAAGACGACCAAAGCCGCGATTAAAGACGACCAAAGCCGCGATTAAAGACGACCAAGGTCGCATGTAAGACGGTCAAGGCCGCGATTAAAGGCGACCAAGATGGCATATAAGACGGCCAATGCCGCGATTAAAGATGATCAAGGTCGCATGTAAGACGGCCAAGGTCACGATTAAAGACGACCATTGTCGTGGTTAAAGACGACCAAGGACGCGTATAAGACTACCAAGGCCGCGACTGAAGACAACTAAGGTCGCGTATAAGACGACCAAGGCCGCAATCAAAGACCAAGGTCGTGTATGAGATAGTCAAGGTCGCGATTCAAGACGACCAAGGTCGCGTATAAGACAGCCAATGTCGCATATAAGACGGCCAAGGCCGCGTATAAGACGGCCAAGGTCGTGATTAAAGACGAGTTAGGTCACATATAAGATGGCCAAGGCCGCGATTCAAGACGACCAAGGTCACGTATCAGACGGCTAAAATCGCGTATAAGACGGTCAAGGCCGCAACTAAGGACGACCAAAATCGCGTATAAGACGGTCAAGGCCGCAACTAAAGACGACCAAAATCGCGTATAAGACGGTCAAGGCCGCGATCAAACACGACCAAGGTCGCATATAAGAAGGCCAAGACTGTGATTGTGTGGCAACTAAGGTCGTATGAAATGGTCAAAGCAAGGTACGAAGATGATAACTATGACAAAAATGTCAGGATGATACAACAAAAGAACATAGCTAAGCTAAAAGTGATGAAAAAAAAAAAACCACGACATGTCTGAGGAACACAACGTAACACAAAAACAAAGGTGACATGCAATAATCATATGAGACAGACGCAACCATAACCTCCTCAATCTAAACACAAGCAGCGAGGGGGGATAAATGCACCCAACGCGGAGAAGCAAGGGGAGAGTGGTCTCGCGCGCACCCAGCCTGGACACCACAGATCGGGGAGATTTCCCAGGCTTTGAGCCTCAGCAACCCTAAATGCGTAAATAACATAATCCTAGTTACCTTGATGATATTGTGTTAAGAAAATGGCCATGAGTAGAAACCAAAGCCCTTTACTAGGCGCATTCCTAATCCGCACGACGATGCGAATCCCAGGCGCGAAAATCAGTGAACTCCGCCTGGGCGGCAGCCAACCGGGTCTCAACATTCAACATCCTTTCATTATAGCGCGACACTACTTATAGGGACAAGGAGGGTAGACCCTAGGGGCAAAACCCGAACGTTATGGGGCCCTACAAATATTATCGGGCCCTACACATAGTGCGTATAGAAAACACAACGAGAGGTACGACCCATTTATGATATGGATAGTGGTTGGGCCCAACACATTCCAGACGTCACCAAATTATAAACGGTCACCGCCGCAGAAACACATGTCAAATGTGAAGGTGGACAAAAGGAAACGTAAAAGGAAACACCATCAAATTATAAACGGTCACTGCCACGGAAACTAAGACGGCCAAGGCCGCGATTAAAGACGATCAATGTCGCATGTAACACGGTCAAACCCGCATTTAAAGACGACCAAGTCGCATGTAAGATGGTCAAGGACGCGATTAAAGACGACCAAGGTCGCATATAAGACGGCCAAGGCCGCAATTAAAGACGACCAAGGTCGCATTTAAGACGGCCAAGGAAACACAAAACACTTGAAAAGTACCTTACACACTGCGGTCATACAAGTGCCACCATAATACTACAAAGACTTTAAATACACAGCGAGATATCAATTGCCAACCGTACAAAAACTACCAACACGCGCGACCAAAACCGGAAAAGGAATAGGGAGAAATTGGTGAAAAGAGCACCACTAAAGGCTGCTAAATAAGACGCCAGAAAACAAAACAAATACCACAACCCCCCTACAAAAGGGTGAAGTTGACCGCGAAACCTGCTAATCGATAGCTTCAAGGGGAGACACAGTCGCGTCCATCTGTGCAACCGGAGAAACTGCCTGCTTAAGACTTGGTTGTAGATAGTTCGGCCTTACCCCACTATCATAAGCAGCAACAACAGCTGACCAATCAAAGACCGGCTGAACGGAACAGACGCAAACCATTCCTCACCATTCTTATAACCCTCGATCGCGGCTTGGGTTGCCAACTCTAAGTCCCTCTACTTATGGTCCAGTTCCAGCTACACACTGAAAACCCGTGACTGCAAGCTCTCAACCTCAGATTGTGCAGCAGCAAGGGACAACCCTTGTTGAGCATGCAACTTCGAAAAATCAGCCAAATATTTCGCAGTTAGTCCCTCTCGGCTGCAACTGAGGCAACCTCAGCCCTGACCGCGATCGCGTATAAGACGGCCAAGGCCGCGGTTAAAGACGACCAAGGTTGCATATAAACGGCCAAGGCCGCGATCAAAGACGACCAAGCATTTAAGACTGGCCAGGACCGCGATTAAAGACGACCAATATCGCATTTAAGACGGCCAAGGCCGCGATCAAAGACGACCAAGGTCGCATATAAGACGGCCAAGGCCACGATCAAAGACGATCAAGGTTGCATTTAAGACGGCCAACGCCGCGATCAAAGACGACCAAGGTCGCGTATCAAACGCCCAAGGCCGCGATCAAAGACGACTAAGGTCGCGTATAAGATGGCCAAGGCCGCGGTTAAAAACGACCAATGTTGCATATAAGACGGCCAAGGCCTCGATTAAAGACGACCAATGACGCATTTAAGAAGGTCAGGATCGCGATTAAAGACGACCAAGGTCGCATTTAAGACGGCCAAGGCCGCGATCAAAGACGGCCAAGGTCGCATATAAGACGGCCATGGCCGCGATCAAAGACAATCAAGGTCATATATTGAAATCAGCCAACTAGTTGCTCCTTTACATACAAAGCCCGCGACTTATCAATGGAAAATAGATGACCAAAGCAGTCGGAGAGGTTGCGACCATCAGAGGATGTCTTCCCGCCACCAGAAGGTTTAACTACCCGTCTAGGAAGGACGTCATCACCACCACCTCGCTTCCAGTTGGAAGTTATCTCCTTGTCAGGAGAAGAAGGAGAAACCAAACCCGGCCAGAGTCCATCTAGCTAAACGAAGCAGCAGACAGGGATGAGCGCCTCCGAAACCGCCAGATAGCATTCGGTTGAAAGATAAGGATGGAAGAGTGGGGAGAAAGAGAAATTAAAAGATCACCAACTAAAGACAAGGGAAAGCGTGAAGTAATAAACACCTAGGCCCACTGAGGACACGCCTGTCAACATGACATCAGCCAACGCCACAAAAAGCGCAATCTTCCTTAAGTTCTTAAACCTGTCCGCTTCAGCCAGGCTTGAAACTTGGGGACTAATGATTGGGAGCCTGTAAATGACCCACGTGGCTATACGGCGTGGGCTCTATAAGCCAACATAAGACACACTACCTTGCTTAAGTTCCTAAACCTGTCCGCTTCTGCCAGGCTTGAAACTCGGGGACTAATGATTGGGGGCCTGTAAATGATCCCCATGTGGTCACACAACACAGGCCCAACAAGACATGGTAAGTGAAGGGGCCCAACCACTATGACCTAGAGACAAGCAACACTTTCCTATAAATACCAAAGGAGAGCACAAAGGTAAGGGACTCATCTCTAAATACCACAGACCCTACACATACCTTATTCATCCCCAAGATATCTAACTTCACCATTGGAGGGGGGATTCCTCACCCACCCTCGAGGGTAGTCTGATCTGTATTGGAGGTGACGTGGAGGGACCCACAGAGACGGACCCATCGACATTGCTGACTGAGCCCCCCGAAACAGTTGTGAAAACCACGGCTTGTCCCTGAAAGCAAGTAGCGAGTTCCTGGAGTTGCTCCCAACGTTGATCTTGTGAACCAATAGCCACCCATTGGGAATCTGGGATGTATGTTCACAACAAAAGAGAGGGGTTGCCCGGTTGGATAGAAAATAGTTGCTGGATAGAAATTTTCGTTTGTTAAAGACTCCTACTTCACATGTTATTGATTGTACGACAACATTTTAGAGTAGTGTGTGAAATAACAGTACTACACTTATAAGTAAGGATGTACATGGATCGGATTCGGTATGGATGACCAATCATCCACTCCATCCACGAAGTTGATCTACTCCATCCGTCACCCGCTAATCATCCAACCCTAATCCGCTCCATTCGTTATCCGCGGATTAACGGATGGAACGGATGATAAACGGATCATTAATTGGTGATATTTAATAACATGTATTATTTGTAAAATATCTTCTAAATTAATATTTTTTCTCCAAATATCATGTTTAAAAAGTCGATACAACAAAAGTACAAAATAAATAACTATTAAATACTAAAGTCATATATCAAAACCTTACAAATCACATAAAATATAGATGTTTTTTAATATTTTATATTATATTTACTAAACAGATGGTAAATGGGTTCGCGGATGAGAAATTTTCACCCGAATTCAACCCGATCAGTCCGTCATCCGCTTCATCCATCATCCGCGAAAGAATTTATTTATTCGGATTTTTATCCATATAGTTAGTTTGGGTGAGTTGGATATCCGCGGGTGATGACCCATTTACATCCTGACTTATAAGTATCTAAAATAATTAACTCCTAAACCCATAACATATAAGTTTACCCAAACATAGCCAAATAAACGCATATAACTCTTGTTATGACCCGTGCATCTACGAGGCAAAACAACTAGGTTATACTTTAATTTCATGAATATATAATAGAATTTTTTGACAATTATACTTTAATTTCATGAATATATAATAGAATTTTTTGTTTGTCAAAAGTGCAGCAAGCTTGGAACCCAGGACGTGCCTGGGAATAAGTGAAGCCGGTGCCATTGCACCAAAGCTTCGCACTTATTATCCCCCCTCCCCTTCCCCCTATGCTTAGGATCTGTTTCATTCAACTTAAATTCACTTAAATTAAATTCAGTTCAGTCCAGTCTAGTTCATGTGTAACATTATTACTCGAATAATTTTTTATTCTAAAATAATTTCATAATGATAACTATGTCATCGGAAAACCAATAAGTGGTTAGTGTGGTTGGTTTGACACTCTCATCCCTTAAGCAAGGTCGAGGGTTTGAATCTTGTAAATGGAGAAACTATTTAGTGCGAGCACTTTACTCTTTCGTGGGCTGACCCAATGCGAACAAAATTAGTCTTGTCCCAAAGGGATTGATAGAATATAATTAAATATGTAAATATTTAGTATATTCTATCAAGTATATTCTATCAGGGCTCAGAGGAACCCGTGGTTAAACAAAAAAAAAAAAAAACTATGTTATCGGAAATATCTCAAGACATATATTTAAATGATGAGTCCAATAATGAATATATTTGGACGAATTTTAAATAGTTAATGGTCAAACTAAAAAAAATAATTCAATTCATTTCAATTTAATTTTGTTCAGATGAATCAAACGAAACTTTTGTACAGACCTAAAGCAGAAGGGATTCTCAAACCACCCCAAAAAAAACTACAACTACATACATGTTATTGATTGTACGACAACATATATTATTACGGTTACATGATGATACGGCGGTTGATTTAAGTTCATTGGATAGTGTCAATGGACGGCCGAACAAGTAGGCCATTCAAAACTCATCACAAGCCATAATTTTGCTGGGACAAATATCTACGAAAAGGCAGCTACAGATGATTAATTTGGCTTCTTGCACACAAAATATCTCTCTTTATATGCTTCTTCTGAGATCTTTTGATCAGAAATATCTGGCACCGGCACGATCAGAGAAATAAACACGATCCTGTGCCAAATATGGGACTTCACTGTTAAGCCTCTTGCTGGAAATTTCACTGCTAAACTTTTTTGATTAGGAGTATAGAATCATCATGATTGTCAAAAGCACACCAGAACTTAGGTTTAGAGTATTTCTTGTCTAATTGTCTGATTAATAACTCTTATGTGGTCAAAATTTCCAGGACTCTACAATGGGGGACCCCATGGCTTTATATAATTCCAAATGGACAGAAACTAAACCAAAAAAAAGAAAATGGAGAGAAACTTGCGTCACAATATTTGGCTGATTTTTGTTTGTTTAGATTTAGGCTTTGTTCGTTCTTTTCGTCGTTTTCAAATTGCACTTTATTTGGTACATTTCAATCTGTTTTGGATCATTTCGTTTCTTCTCATGCATGTTGTATATCATTTATATATTTCATTTGGTCTCATATTACAACATTTCAGTTTAAAGACGGTATTTTAAAATGCCTTATTTAGTCAAAAAAATGCCCTAATACGCTAAGAAAATGCCCTATTAGAAAATACACAATTAAATAGGAGGGCAATTTTTTTAGAAATGCCCTACTTGATGTATACAAAGAGGAAAAATTTAAATTGCCCTAATTAAAATGAACAAATAAGGCAAGTTCAAAATGTCCTCTTTGATTGACACAAAATACCCTATTTGGCGCTATTTCTTGTAGTGACTATGGAGAACTTATTCCTTGGGTTCCATTTCTCATCTTTTCCTTGGATTATTGAAACTAGTTTTTCAGCCTCCAGTTATGGATAGTTGGATACAATTTCATAAACTTGGGTTCTGTTCTCCCTGAAAAATGTTTATATTTATTGCTGAAAATTTATTTTTGTTAAACTTTGTTGATTGTTGTTGAACTTCATAAAGAGGACATCTGATATAACATTTAAATTTGTAAAATTATTTAAAGTAGTTTTGGCTTCTTTTGAAAATGTAAAACTGCGTGCATTCTCTTCCTACACAAGGTCTAAACTACCTCATCTAATAATCTAGTCACACAGCCATCATGCTTAAGTTTTCTAACGTATAAAATTCAAGAAGGTACAACGTCCGTTTAACTAGCTAGCCACCAAACCACATCCCTCCAAAAAAATATATAAGAAATGAAAACTGGAAAAATCAAATAAGAAAGCCACAAGAGAAAATTAAAAGAAAAACAGCGCAAGAGGTAGTACAGCCTTTGAAGTGTATATATATGTTACACCGATCGATTGAAGGTGAAAGAAGCTGTCAAAATGATACTATTATCATACAACTACCATCATTGGACTGGTGGTTGAGACTTCAACTTCTGTCCACTTGATCCAAGCTTCGAAAACTGGTATCTTAAGTGCAAAATCAATTTAGTTTTCTTATCAATAATTGATATATGCTGGTGGAGATACTTATATATATAGTCGTATACTCATCGTATGTAATTCATGCTAAATTTTTATTCATTTAAAAACTTTTTCCTAGCCATTAATTACTTGTACTAGTTTTAAAGCCCGTGCGATATACGAAATTAGGTTAATACTCTTATATATGATATTTAATACACAAATTCTTATATGAGGTGGTCTTAATGAATATGGTCATCGCACTTGACGTAATAATGATCTGATTATTACAAAAATCAGCTTACCTGCATTTGCATTTATTTTTCTTATTGATCTACACTTCTGCTATTGGTTGATTAAAATAAGAGATTAGAACACTCAAACACACACACACACACACAAATACTAATAATAAACGCAACAATAATCATATGATTGATAATCAATCACAAAAGAAAGGGGAATGGGTGACTACACAGATTGAAACGAAAAAGAAGGAAACGGAGAATGATGCAACATTGGAGGAGAATTTGCTACTTAAGCGATATTTATTTTATCACTTTTTATTAAAGGTTTTTTAGATGAAAGAATTAGCTAATATCAAAATGCACTAAGACTTCCACTCTATCTTGATAACTAAACTTCTATCTATGTCCTACATTGAAAATTGAAAAGTACATTTTTCTCCTCAACTTATAATGTTTCATAAAATACATTTTTCTCCTCAACTTATAATGTTTCATAAAATACTCCTAAATAGGTGATCAATAGGGTTTTTTTTCCTATGTACACTGGACACAATAATTTAAAATATTCCAATTTCTTGTCCTTCTAACTAAACGCGTCTAAGACTCCGATCCAAAACCTTCCCAGTTCTTGTATCACTTGTTCAAGAATATCCCTATAACCCTATAACCATAATTAGACTTTTCCTATGCACATCACATTTTCCGTAATTTTTATTGTTGGCCTACTTCCACAGAAGACACTGAATCCCGTTGAACACTAAACATGTTTTCCATGGACCTTCATTAGCTTCATTACACGGACCATTAAGCACCACACACTTTTTGAAATCTTAAACACATAAGTCCTTTTAAGAGATTAGTGGAAGGAAGCTTGGGTTTTTTGAAGGTGTGATCAACCAATTTTATATTTGACAATGTCTCTAATAAGTTGGGGGAATATTAAGGTAATCAATTGTTCATAGGAGTATAAATAATAGATGACTATCAAATAACATTAGAGACCAGAAAGTCTAAAAACTTGTCGTCAATTAGATGGGGGAGTAATGAACGTGTTCTAAGGGGGAAGGGGGAGTAATGAACGTGTTCTAAGGGGGAAGGGGAAGGGGAAGAGAAAGTGGGTAAATCCAAACTCTCTAGTTGTCTAGTTTTGTATATATTAATTATTTTTGTGATTATACAATTTAAATAAGACTCATCATACAATCCAATTACTAACAATTTTTTTTACCAATAAAATAAAATAAAATTCTATTATCTTAGCCGTTAGCCGGTTGTAAAGATGAACGTTCACATTATTTTCTTTTCTCTTCAACCTTTTTTTTTTTTGTAGCTTAATTTATCTTCTTTTAAAAATGCATTTTTATTAATTTATCTTCTTAAGCCTTACAAAACGTATGATTGCTGCATATAAGTTGGTCACCTATATATTGGGCCTTCAAATAGGTTTTGAGTCATTAGCTTCGTTCTTCTTGTTTGCCAGCTGGAATTGATTCACAACACAATAATACGTGGCGCATATCCAAACGTTCTTCTTCGTTCTTCTTCTTGTTTTCCAACTCTATTTTATAGTGTTTTTATTTATTTATTTTATAATCATCTTTATTTTGTTATTTGCTTAGGTGGCTCATCCTGTTGCTCCCACATTTTATTATTAATTATTTCTACTTTATCTTAATTCATCTCACCAAAAAAGAAGTATTTGGCTAGTATTCTAATTCCAACGTAATTTATCTACACTATTATATCATTTATCATTTTCTTGTATATTTTTTATATTATACTACGTGTTTAAATCAAAAATTGAGAAGGAAAAATGTAGTTGAAGGTTAGTATTCCTTGATCAAGCACGAACTATATAAATTATATTAATACACAAAGATTAATAAAATCACAAATCGATTGGAGAATAAACATCAAAAAATCTTACTTGAAGTTTTCTATTTCATCATTTGAACATTTAAATAATCTCATGACCTGCAAAGGTAAATAGTCAAATTAATACATTTGCAATACATATAGAACTTTAACACAAATTGAATAAAAACAAAATAAGATAAACTAATGAAAGGAGAAATACGTTGAAAACAAAGACAAAAAATAAAAAAGAGGAATAATAAACGTACGATGATGCCTCAAGTAGCTAGTCATAAACCGTGAGAATATGACATGTGTAAATTTAAATTAAGATCCTTCTTAGACCACCATTACTTGAACTCTCAATCAAAAATTGATCCAAAACCCTGATATGTAAGAGGCTAAGAAAGACTCATCCAATCAAAAAGTGCTTTGATCAAGAAATATAATAGTAAAAAAAACAACCGGATTAATATCACTATAAATTGATTGGAGGGAGAATAAACAAACTTACTTTTACATGTCGACTTGGCCATTATTAATAATCTAATCGTCAAAACGTGCAAAAGATGATTTTCAAGTATATTATTTTCTTAATCTAATTTGAGTGCAAAGTAAACTAACAAAAAAACAAAAACTAAGAAGACATATATTGAAGCAGGGGGGGAACCAAAACACACAACAACGTTTAAAAAGAGAGGGGGGGGGGGGGTAAGGAACCTGGGCGACTATTTTGCTTCATTGGAGGTTTGATAATTATAGTTTCCTATTAGAACTATAACTGTTGTAGACATACATTTTGCTGGTTCGGATAGATGACCCTAAGAGCTTTTTATTCTCATAGACGTTTTGCTACATTGGGTTACGGGTAGATGACACTCCTAGAGCTTTTTATTCTCATTCTAACTCTATCAAATATATTAACTTTTAGAATTTATTTATTTTTTTAATTGATCGATCATGTGGTTTATCCCTATGCTCTTTACTTAGGTGACACGCCTCTTTGCTTATATGTTCTAAACATATTGTAAATGCATCTTGTTTTAAAGTATTTTTCGAACTGAATCCGATGGTGTAGTTTTTGTGATTTTTTGAAATGTCTAGAAAATATTATATATGATTTTGAATATTTGATGAAGATCAGTTATAACCCTTTTAAAATTTTAGTGGTTTATCCATATCTAATTTTACTCCGGTAAGGATGCTTAGACTCCTAAACGTTTTACACTAATTTTTTTTTGTCTTTATCCTCGCTTAGGTGACGCGCTCTTAAAATTCTCGCCTACGTGGCACGCCTCATTGCGCCCGAAATATGCCTCCTTTATATATATATTGATTGATAATTCGTGGCCAATTGCCACTATTTAACTGAAAAAGTATGAGCGGATATTCATATTGTTAGTTGTTTACTTTGACTAGGTAATTGTTTGTTAGTCTCCTATTTTTTAGGAGTTACCTAGTCTTTAGGATTCCTATAATCTAGGTGTGAATAACTACTGTATATATATGTACGCCTTATATATGGGCTAATCCCTGATCAATAAAAATTAACACAGTTAACTTCATAGCTACATATTTCTATATGGTATCAAAGCCTATGGTGAAGATTCTGGCCCATTATTTGCCTCAGGAGGGGGCCCATTGACCAAGCAACTGGAGGAGAATTTGATTTGTTGTGTGGAGTCAAGAAGGCCCAGCAGTGTTTATGTACCCATGTTAAGGGTAGCCCAAGAAGGGCATGTTGAACCTCATATTGAGGATGTTAACCTACCTCTAGATTGCCGAATCTCACATGTGAGGGTGAGTGTTAAGAGAATAACCCACATGTAAGTGTCCCACATCGAAAGAATGGAAGAGATGAGACTAGCATATAAGTTAGTGGGTTACTCTACCTAACACCAATTGGTTTTAGGATGGAACCCCATTGGGCTTATGTGCAGTCTACTCTCCTCCACGTACAGGCCTGCAGGCGGTAGGCACGTTGAATATTTAATATAGTATCAAAGCGACTTTTCTGAGGACCCAATATTCCGCACCATAACCACAAACACAAATACAACAATAACCACAAAAATGATTGGCGGAGATAAACCCCCAAACACGGATGAAAAGAAGAGGAAGATTAATGATCCTTCTTCTCCGTATTTTCTTCCCACAAATGACATACCTGGATTAAATATCTGTGTCATCCCCCTTAAGGGTAAGAGTAATTATCGTGATTGAGCTACGACTCTAAAAAATGCTTTTCGTGCTAAAAGAAAGAAATGTTTTCTTGACGGAACCATCTCAAAACCAACCTCTGATACCGATGATTTGGATGATTGGTACAATGTTAATTCAATGTTGGTTGGATGGGTGATGAACTCAATCGAAAGAGGGGTACGATCTAACCTTACTTACCTCGATTCAGTACATGATTTATGGGAAGATATAAAAGAACGCTTCAGCACTCCGGATGCGTTGCGTTTTCATGGACTTAAGGACGCCATTAACAACTGTAAACAAGGTGGTCAATCTGCCACTAGTTGTTATGGTCGACTTAATAAACTATGGGAGGAATTTGCAGGGTATCGAATTATGCCTATTTGCAAGTGCAATAAATGTGAATGTGATATTCACAAACAATTTCTTGCTGCTATTGAAGTTGAGAATACCCATGAGTTCTTAATGGGATTGGACGAGACGTAAACCGATTTGCGTAGCCATGCTCTTAGCCTTGATATTTTGCCTTCACTAAGCAAAGCATATCAGATGGTAGTTAAAGAGGAACGCCACAAGAACATTGTTCGTTCCAAAGATGCACGAGGGGAGGTGGTTGCCTTTGCTGTCACTTCAAGTCGTTCGAAGCAGTCCGACGATTGTTCTCGACCATATTGCACTCATTGCAAACATAAGGGTCATGATGTTGCTGGCTGTTTCAAGCTTACTGGAAACTATCCTGAGTGGTGGTTCACACAAGGAAAAGGCAAGGGGTGTGGTGGTATTCGAGGCGGATCCACGACCAGCAAGAAGGCCCTGTCACTGCGTCTGCACGATCTACACGCTGTCACAGCCGAGGGCTGCACTGAGCAGCAGCCAGCCCAATCCTCGCCTATACCGCAACTCACGGCTGATCAGTGGGGTGTCGTACTTCTTCTCACACTAAAAAAATTAAGTGGTAAGTTGGTTGGTTTAGATTGGCTACTCGATAGCGGAGCTTCTTATCATATGACAGGGAATTTAGCATGTTTGTCTAATGTCTCTAAACTTCCTAATTCTCCTGTCAATCTTTCGAATGGAGTCGTAACTCTTGCTACTCATGAAGGGAGTACAAATGTCCATGGACTTCAATTGGATAATGTGCTTTACGTACCTACTTTGGAGTGCAATTTAATTTCCGTAGCTCGCCTTATCGATGATATACGATGTATTGTCATATTCCATTGATTATCTATGTGTGATACAGGACCGACATTCAAATATGGTGATTGGCATGGGTAAGCGAAGGGGAGGGGTCTTGTAACACCCCGGATTTTCTAAATAATAAATAAATAAAAATGAATAAACTCAAGCCGAAAATCGGGCAGAGCTTCCTTTGTAAATAGACATCCCAAGTTATGGACATTCTATAAACCTGCTTAAATAGAAAAATACAACAAAATAATCCAATTTGACATTCGAAGACTTCTAACCAAATCCGGAGCATAACTGCCACACTCACTCATAGAATGAGTGCAAGGCAAACCTTACAAAACTCAACACAGACCAACAAACTTTAAAGATTTACAACTTACAACTGAATCAATCCAACTAATATAACCAGAAGCAAAAAGACTAATCTTCTGGTCAGCTCACAACGATCATCCAGTAGTGATCTTCAATAAACCTGTAAGACATACTGCAATCTACTCCCCCATGCAATCGAATATCACATAGGTTCATCATAGGCCCACCATTGAAGAAAAATGGACGCACACACACGTAACACAAAAAGCAACCAATCAGCTTTTGTTGAGTAACCAAGCATTCTATCGAAGCATATAATCATGAGTTAATATATACATTAATGAACTAAAAACAACGAGTTTTCAACTCAGCTCATAAGACCTTCACATATCATAGACCTTCCTAGGCTCTATAAGTATTATCCCATAAGTTCGTCATACTAGCTCAAAACCCAACAAATGTGCCATTGCTCTCAGTCACTAGCTCCTATCCTCGACAATGTGGGAAGTGAATTGGCGGTAAACCCGCAGAAACAAAACCATTCTCATAACTCGACCATAGGCCCCATAACTCATAACATATAGCCCGCAGGCTCTCAAAAGTCCACTCTCGGACCAATTCTCATAACCATGTAACCATTTTCATAAAATAATGCTCATCACCTAAGAATCAATCTTAGGTTACTTGCCCACATGTCTAGAACTAAGGAACTAACAACGTCTGAGCCTCAATACCAAGATATCAATTCACATTCATTGCTCATAATCATATTCTGATCATTCTATCTCAAATACCCATCTCGGATCAATAGTAGTACAATTCTCAGTATGGCACGGGTTCCCAAGAAGTCATGGTGTTCTCGGTTTAGCTCAACTACTCTCGTCATTCATACAGTACATTATTGAAGCATTTAATCTAGTTGTAACTTTTCTGGCTTCTAACAAGCCCTTAACCCAATAAAAATAAATGTACACTGAGTACACATATCTATTGCAAGTAGTATAGATAATTCAGGAGCTAGCACCATTGCAAATCAAGCAACAACAATTATAGAATTGCCAAATTCAGAATTATAACATCTAAGCATTTTTAAACAAATAATCATCCAATTCACATATAAAAGAAAAATTAACATTCATCTCCAACCGAATAGAAAGGGTTACCTCTTGTCAATTTCCAAAGCAACTACGCACCACAATACCTCCAATTCAACCCTCAAATATCTAGCAAATAGGCATAGAAAAAGAATTCATATATTTCAAAACCCAAAACAGAATTAAATCAACAAATACCCAAAACTAATTTAGGGTTTACAGCAATTACCCATAACCAAAACGACATGGAAAAGAGGAGGAAAACGAATTGGGTCATCGTTTAAGCTCTCCTACGACCTGCTATCATTGGGGCAACACCACGAAGTGGTGGTGGACAGCGGCAGCAACACATCTCGAGCAGAGGAGAGAGAAACAGAGAACTCGACCCTTTAACAGCAACGTACCAGCACCCGCAGGACAGTTCACAGACAAGCAGTAAAGTTTCCGGATTCGAAGAAATTTAGAGACGATGGTGGTGATGGTGTCGGGTGAGATAGAGAGCAAAAGAGAAGGAGAAGGAGAAGGAGAAGGATGGTGGTGTCGTGGGGTTTAGAGCAAGGAGAAGAACAACAAGGGTTTGGGTAAATAACTGATCAGGAGAATAAAAGGTAGAGGTGAGGCGGTGAAGTAGTACTAGCAAACTTAAACTCTAATTCTTTTCCTTTTTTTTTTCTAAAAGCAAATAATAAATACAAAGACACATTAAAATAATTAAATCACTTTATATAATAATAGATCAATTTCGGAAAACACTTTAAATATACGGGGTATTACATTCTACCCCCCTTAAAAAGATTTTTGTCCCCAAAAATTACTCGCAACTAAAGAAGTAAGCATAAACAAGCAACGATCAAGACCTGTGGGTTATGGACCCACTAATACCATCCATAACAAGCAAGGCACGCAGCACGTAAACATATGAGTACATGTAGCACATATAGCACTTTCTACTAAAATAAATAAATAAAAATAGATAAAACTCTAGCCAAAATTTCGGGGTGTTACAAGTCTACTACTCTACTGGTACACCACAAGCTCAAGCGCATCGGGTGACGACAGTCGACTCCTACAGTTTATGGCATCAACGATTGGGTCATCCGTCGTCTACGGTTATTCATTCCCTTAGTCATGTCCCTAGTTTCAGTATTTCTGATGTTAAGAATAATGTGTGTGATGCGTGTTTACGCGCTAAACAAACTCGTTCAGTTTTTGGTATTAGCCATAGTCGTGCGAATGAATCTTTTTCTTTAATTCATTGTGATGTGTGGGGACCTTATCGGGTTGCATCTTCGTCAGGGGCTCATTGTTTTTTAACCATTGTTGATGATTTTTCCCGAGATGTGTGGGTTTATTCACTGAAGGAAAAGAGTGAGGTTAATGACATGTTCCGCACATTATTTGTTATGATCCACAATCAATTTGGTAAAAAAGTAAAGGTTGTACGGAGTGATAATGGCACTGAGTTTAAATCCTTACAATCTTATTTTGATGCCCATGGAATTTTATTCCAAACATCTAATGTGGATACACCGCAACAAAATGGTCGTGTGGAAAGGAAGCACTGTCACATTCTTGAGGTTGGTAGGGCTCTTCACTTTCATGCTAACCTTCCTATTGAGTTTTGCGGTGAGTGTATTTTAGGGGCGAGTTATTTAATAAATTGAACACCTACTCCTCTTAATGATGGTCAAACGCCATTTGAGAAAATATTTGGAAAACCACCTAATTATGATCATCTTAGAGTGTTTGGTTGCTTGTGCTATGCTCTTCAGCGACCCTGTAACTCGGATAAGTTTGCGGCTCGTGGGAGGCGTTGTGTTTTTCTTGGGTATTCTACTGTAAAAAAGGGGTGGAAGGTTTATGATATCGATACAGGGGATCATTTTGTGTCCCGTGACGTTAAATTTATGGAACATGTCTTTCCTTATGCTTCTCCGGTTGATAACTCCCTTGATAGCCATTCTGATCTTCACTCTCCTCTCACCTATAACACCTATGTCTAACCGACCCAGCTCCTCAAAATATCCCACAAAATCGTTTAGCTCCTATTCTAGAACCTACTCCACAAAATACTTCAGCACCTACTCCACAAAATACTCCACTTAGATCCCCTATAGTCATGCCTCCTATCCTTGACCAAACTCCTCCAACTAACCTGGCTTTTATTTCTCAACCTGATACTGCCACAACTTCACAGCCCAACTCCACCACAACACATGCTCAGCCTGAACCCAGCTCCCCGCCTCATGCTACGCCCGACCCTGAACCCGTCTCTCCGCCCCACTCCGACATCCACATAGCCGAGCCCGTTTCACCTCCACCGACTGATTTGGGTGCTGATCAGAACTTGGGTCGCGGCCAAAGAATGAAACGCACGTCTGTTCGTCTTCATGGCTATATATGCAGTAACACCATACAGGCTTATGCTCCTCCCCCTAAGTCTCCCTCGCTCCCCACTGCTACATCATCATCTTCAGGTACTCCGTATCCCATAGCTTATTTTGTGAATTATGATAAGTTTTCTCCGAAACATCGTATTTTTCTAGCTGCCATTTCTGCTTATCAGGAAACTTCTCTTGACTCTGGTTGGCGCCAAGCTATGCAATTCGAGATTGATGCTTTAGAACAGAATGGTACTTGGACAATTGAAGATTTACCCCCGGGCAAAAAGGCTCTTGGTTGCAAGTGGGTATATAAAAATAAGTACAATTCTGACGGCACTCTCGAAAGGAAGAATGCCCGTGTGGTTGTTTTTGGAAATAACCAAGTTGAGGGTATCGACTACAATGAGACATTTGCTCCAATTGCTAAGATGGTTACCGTTCGCATGCTTCTTGCCGTAGCTGCATCTAAAAATTGGGAGCTTCATCAAATGGATGTGCACAATGCCTTTATTCACGGTGACCTTGATGAGGAGGTATACATGCGTCTTCCCCCTGGTTTTAATGCCACTCATCTGGGCAAGGTTTGTCGGCTTCGCAAATCCTTATATGGTTTGCGTCAGGCTCCACGCAATTGGTTCGCAAAATTGACTTCGTGTCTCCGAGCTTATGGTTTTACTCAGGCGTATGCTGACTATTCACTATTTACCATGCACCATGGGACTGATTCACTTTGTGCTCTTGTCTATGTGGACGATTTGATTATCTCAGGTAATAATTTTGCTGCAATTGGGGCTTTGAAAGCTTATCTCAGTGGGTGTTTTCGTATGAAAGATCATGGGGCCTTAAAATATTTTCTCGGTGTAGAGGTGGCACGTAATTCTCTGAGGGAATTTTCCTTTGCCGACGCAAGTACGCCATGGACATCATTACTGAGGCTGGTCTCATTGGTGCTCGTCCGGCTCGTGTTCCCATTGAGCAAAATCATAAGCTTGCTCTTTCGTCTAGTTGTCTTCTTTCGGACCCGGCTCCGTATCGACGTCTCATTGGTCGGTTGATTTATCTTACGATTACTAGGCCGGAAATTAGTTATTATGTTCACACATTGGCTCAGTTTATGCAGACTCCGAGGGTTGATCATTGGGATGCCGCGCTCCATATCCTTCGATACTTAAAAGGAAACCCGGGTAAGGGCATCCTTCTTCCTTTTACTTGTGATTTGCAATTGACTGGTTTTTGTGACTCCGATTGGGCCAGTTGCCCAATTAGTAGATGGTCTATCACAAGATATTTTATTCTGTTTGGTTGGTCTCCTATTTCTTGGCGCACGAAGAAACAACCGACGGTATCACGTTCTCAAGCCTGAGTATAGGTCTATGTCTACTACGGCATGTGAGCTAACGTGGTTGAAGGCGTTGCTCCGAGCACTTGGTCTAGTTCATCCACAACCCATGCGCCTTATTTGTGATAATACGACTGCACTTCATATTGCTTTGGTACGTGTCGTTAGGCGTTGTAATAACCCAAGTATTTATCATATTTTCATAAGTTAGTTTTATGTTTTGTTACTTTCCTTTTTAAAGTTGGGTGGTGATTAAATTAGCTAATATGTAAATGTGGACTTGTATTGCTAATTGGGTTTTCCTTAGAACTGACTACATTAGCCTCCACCGCCTTTGTAGTGCTATGTGTTATATCTCAACATGCTCTTTCTGTCTCTCCATTCTCACGCTCAAACCCTCACTCCTAATTCTCTCTGCATCTAAACCGCGACACACCACCATCACCACGACTCTCTTTCACGTCTCACCACCAGCTACTTCACTTCTCTCCCTCTCTTAAAACTTTACTGTTGGTGTTGCTAGTTTGCTGGTGAAGGTCGAAGTTTTCTCTCTCCTCTCAGTTCTGTATCACGCGAGGCTTTCTCTATCCTCTGTTATGTTTTTGCGTGTTGTTGTTGCTGTTGTGTGCCATGGATTCCGGCGAGTCAAGCACCCAAACGCCACCTAGACGCCACCCAAGTCGATGCCTAGTTCACCCTTTAAGTTGGTTTGTGTCCATAAACCCTAAGCCCTAAATTGATTTGGGTAATTAGTGATTAAATTATGAATTGGGTTTTAATTTATCTATTTTGTTGGTTTGCATATATGATGGATGGTTGAGAATTGAAATGGAGGATTTATGGTGCGTAATTATTTTCGGTGGTTTGATTAGAGGTAACTTACATCTACTACGTACGTTCTGTTTTAGATTTATTTTGAGTATACTATGTGTATGGGTGAATTGGTTGAGTTAGACGTGAAATTAAGGTAGAGTAGTAACTATATAAATTTTAGCTAGTATTGTAGAATTATAGTGAAGGCTAATGTTCCGTATAAATTAAATGGGTTGTTATATGGTTATAGGAATTGAACGATTATGGTGTTCTGCTGTAATTTCACATGCTAGTATACACGAATTAGTTTCTATTTGGTTGTTTGAGAACTATACACCCTTTACATGAGTCCCTTGTTATTGCTATGCTTGTTCGAAAACAAAGTTAGGCTTTTAGTGTCTTGCTTGTTATGTTAAAAGGTGGGGAATTGGTTACTAAGTGAACTGAACAACTATCTGTCCAGAACTGATTACTTATTTGTATGAGCAAAAGAGGATGTGAGGTATTGTGGATGTTCTGGCATGATAGTTTATTTGAATTGTATGAAATTATGCAAGAAACATAGAATTGCTAATTGGCTATCAATTGCTGAGAAATGACATGCTAGTAAATACGTGTGGCATATGTGATGTATTAGAACACATGAATGATTATGGTGAGTCCTTTTTCTCAAGTTGTGTACTGATACAAGTGATCTAGTGAATCATGAGCAAAGAAATGATATATGGTGTGCTAGAATGCCACAAGCCAGCTATGATTGTTATGAGAAAGTATATGACGTATTGTGCAAACGTCATAAGAGATAAAGGAAAGAAAAAGTTAAATAAAAGTTACTAATCATTTAAAGTGAAAGATGGCACCTGGTAGTTTAGGAACTTGTGGGTAACAA
Organism: Tetragonia tetragonoides; assembly: GCA_038025085.1. Classification (NCBI taxonomy): domain Eukaryota; kingdom Viridiplantae; phylum Streptophyta; class Magnoliopsida; order Caryophyllales; family Aizoaceae; genus Tetragonia; species Tetragonia tetragonoides. The sequence continues at coordinate 4,374,731 of CM076147.1, forward strand.
AAGAGAAGTTCGGGAGACGTCCCATACATATGTGTATTGAACTGGGACCCTAGATGTGTCCTAGCCCCCCAGATGTGGCTATTGACCCCCAGATGTGGTCAACAGTTCCAAGAGCCCCCAGATGTGGCTAAGTGACCCCCAGATGTGGTCAAAAGTTATAAAGAGCCCCCAGATGTGGCTAAGCGACCCTCAGATGTGGTCGGATGGTTTTAAATGCCCCCAATTGTGGCAGCCCTAGGATTCTAACCTCCCTTGTGCCAAGTTAAAAGTGTGAAACTACCAAACTAAAGTTAAAGAAGAACAATTGAGCTAACAAGAGTATAAGACACGAGAAAGATGGAAATGACAAGCTATTTATGTTTCCCGGGTGGTTCTTCTTGGTGCTTTCTTTATTGTGACTGCCATATTATAAGTCAAAGCAGATATACTGGAACATATAGTTGTTTGTGTTTTATCTACTATAGTTGTAATGAATTATAGCTTCAGTAGGATTCATGTGAGGGTTTTATGTGAATTATGCATATACGTGTATATCTTGAAGTGAATTTAAGATGGTCTTTACGTGATTGATGTGAGTTACTCAGTTCACGCTGACCCGTTTTGGGGCTGTCACCCACGATGTGAATCGTGTCTTTCCTTGGTGGCAGATTATTTGTATGCAGGTTGTTTTGTGGTGAGGATGCTCCAGATAGTAGCTCAATAGAGTCTTGGCAAGAGGAGTTTACTTTTAGATTTTCATTATGTTTCTAGCTTTGAGATCAAGTTGTAATAAAAGGACCACCTAGAATTATTTTGACATTATTATTAATAGTTCAAGTCAAAGAGCCTTACACTCATTCGTATGAGTGAGTGTGGCGGTAGCACCCGGATTTTATTAGAGTCTTCCGCTAGGTTGATTGGATTTCGTTTTAATATTCTGTTTAAGCAGGTTTTGTAAAGTCGATAACTTGGGATGCCTACTTACAAAGGAAACTCTGCCAAACTTTTGGCTCGAGTTTTATCTATTTTTTATTTATTTATTTTAGACGAAAATTCGGGGTGTTACAGGCGTACTAAATTAAACCTTATTTCTACAACCTAAATATAGATAACAAATAATATAGGGCAAATAAGGATTGATCCCACGAGGAGATAGTCTAATTCCTAATTCAAAAGTCTAATCTACTATACAATATTCACAATAATTTGGGGGATTTTTAATGAGTGATATCTAAACTTAAAGAACTAAATTAACTAATACTAGTAGTAACCGACGAAACAAGCACCACAGTAATAAGCAAAAATACCCTCAGAATACCTTCGTTCTCAACTAATCAATCTAGAACCCTTCTTTAATAATTTCATTGGGATTAATGATAGATAATCTGTAAAGCTCCTAGTAACAGGACCTCCCTATCTTTCCGTACTTATAATCAATCTTGAACTAAGCCGAAGTTGATTCTAAACTAATTTAATCATGACAAATATATCACAACTTACAAAGATTAAACTAGAAGCATTAATCTTTAGAAAGACATCAATTACCTTGTCATTTAAACTTAGCACATAAATGCTAAAATTTGAATAGATCAAAATACATCACTAGCCTAAATCTTACCATATCGCAGGTTCAACTTATACTAGTTCCACTTATATTGCATAATTCAAACTAAGCCGAACCATACAATTAGTAAAAGCTAACAATATATAACAAGAGAGATAACACATCAAGTATAAGCTGTAACTTGGAATTAAAATCTGATGTAAATTGTAATCTGAATACCACTAAAACTGGAAATTATCAAAGTAAATTCAACCCTCGTTGAATGAGTTCAAAACTAATACTGAAAATAAATAATTCTAAGGACACAAGATAATAAGTAAAAATCTAAAATTGCTAAAGGAATCAATTGGGAAGAGAAGAACTTATGAATTGTAACCTAGAACGTTTCACTTGCTTCGGATTCGACTCCTTGGACAGGTTCTGATTCTCCACCCCTTGGTTGTATAGACTAAGCTTCACTTCAAGGCTGTCTTCAACTTCCAATTGACCCTTTCGCTCCTCTCGATCTCACAAACGCTCAAGTGTTTATGTCGCAATTCTGAATTGTAGGTTGCTTGGATATCTGAATTGAGGGCTGAAACAAAGCTTTTATACTAGCTAAACCCTAACTGTTTTGGAATTGGGATAGACTTTGTTCCCTTGAAATACTGAAGAAGATGGAACCAATTGGCTATCCTCAGTTCCCTGATAGTATACGACATCTTCAATTGGAAGGGAGATGAAGTCCGAGTTGGTGTAGGATTCTTGTGCTATGCTCGTGCTCTGTGTCGTGCTTTCCTCTTGAGTGTTTGCTAGTGTTTTTCTCTTAATCGATTTAGTCTGTTGCCTCTTGTTTTATCGTCTTGCTTCTCTGATCAAAGAAAAGGGAAAGTGTGATAAAACTTCGACCTGCTCCCTAATTGGTCATATGGCCAATCAAAACTCTAGTTCACGTAATAAAGGATTTAACTCAAAGAAAAAGCTCCCCATTATTAGATCAAACTTACATAATGAAAAGCTGAGGAAAATTCAGCTATTAAAACTATTAAAATAAGAAAACAAAAATAATATTAGAAAAGTGTAAAAACACTATAACTCTAATTAAATATGTCCAAAGACAAACTAAACAACTAAATATAAAGGGTAAAAACATATTAAATATTGCACTTATCATGCTTCTAATCCCGTGTTTCATGACCGAACCAAACATATTGAAGTTGACTGTCATTTTGTCCGTGATAAGATCGAAGCTGGCAATATTGTCACTTCTCATACTCGTTCGTGTGATCAACTTGCTGATGTGCTCACTAAAGCCCTTGGTCCAACTCAGTTTCTCGTTCTTCTTCGCAAGTTGGGCATTTTTGATTTACATGCTCCAACTTGAGGGGGAGTATGAGCGGATATTCATTTTGTATAGCATATTGTTAGTTTTTACTTTGACTAGGTAATTGTTTGTTAGTCTCCTATCTTTTAGGAGTTACATATTCTTTAGGATTCCTATAATCTAGCTGTGAATAACTACTGTATATGTACGCTTATATATGGGCTAATCCCTGATCAATAAAAATTAAAATAGTTAACTCCATAGCTACATATTTCTATAAAAAGGATTGATAAAGTTAGGTGACCATGCATGTATTCTTAGTTCAACTCAGTTTAATTCAGTTCAGTTTATATGAGAACTGTTATAACTTAAATAATCTTTTATTTTTGAAATAATTTTCGTGTCATTTGACAAAATTGCAACACATACTTTTAGATGAATCTAGTGTTGAATATGTTTGGACGATTTTTTTAAATGGTTAAAAGTCAAGCATAAAAAAAAAACCAATTCAATTCAGTTAATTGTTTTTTCAAGTGAAAAGAAGTAAAGAACATACCTCTACTCCATCATATATAGTGATTCAATTTGTTAATTTGGTGACCACGTTTAAACAAAATCTTGTTTTAGACGTTTTTACCGTGATTTTTGGTAAAACGATGGTCATTTTTTTAATGAAACAATAGTCACGACTCATAATAAGTGATCGCTACATTTCTAAATAATGACCCTATTTTTATGTGAGTTGACCAGTCTCACATACACAAGACTTGTTCCTATATCTATCAGCTAATTAAAATTGGTTAGATAATCCACTCAAAAAAAAAACAAAAAAACAAAATGGTTAGCTATTCAATTCTAAATTATGAGTCCGGTTGGATTAATTAAGGGAAATTTTTTCAATGTTTGTATTCTCTTTCACAAAGATATTGAACTAGAGATCTTACATTAAAAACCGAAAGTTTTGTAAACATTTTACCCTCAACTTAGGGAGTTTAGATCTCCTCCGGTACTCCCCTACAACATTCATTGCGGTGAACCACTATGATCTTGCCACATTAGCATATTTGTTGCAATTGATCTGAATTACTTTTTTTTTTTCTTGTCAAATCTTCCTGTGAGGTACTATAGTCTACAGGGAATGCTGGGGGAGTAATGGAGCTGATCCTCTCTCCAACTTAGGGTGTATTTTTTTTGAATTTACTCTTTGCAAGTTTTAGCGCAATTATTCTAATTTGTGTAAGTTCATTTAAGTCGAAAAAATCACATCTCTTTTTGATTTCAAACTTGTAGGTGGAGTATAAGGTGTGTTATTTTCCAGTTATTCACTAATTAATTCGATTGAGTTTATTTAAGTTTTGTAACTTATTTTATTCTCCTTTATATCACAGTTTATATATATATATATATATATATATATATATATATATATATATATATATATATATATATATATATATATATATATATATATATATATATATATATAATATATATAAAAGTGGATGTTGTTACTTGCTAGATTGACAAGTAGACATCGCCAAGTAAGCAAAATTGCTACGTAAGCTTATGATTCAATATTTATGCATGGAACTAATTAACAGGAACAATAATCTTTTTTGGCTTCTAATTCGTTCCAATCTTTAGTGGACATTCATTGTATTGGATTAAATGATTAAGATGCATTAATGCACTATTGCTCTATAGTTTTACGTGATTATCCAAATACATGTATGTATTTAATTAGATTAAATGTATTCAAACAATGTACATGCTGTTATGAAATATATTATATGTGGATGTACAATATATTGTAAAGATCCCGTACTTAGATACTTACCATATACTCTAGGGTCCTTGCTTTCCAAGCAAAACCCTAGCTCCTCTTGTACTCTATATAACACTCATGTGAATAATACAGACAACTCTGGCTCCCTTTTACTCTCTATTCTCTATCTCTCTAATTGTTTCACAACACGTTATGAGCACCAGTTTCTAACCCTACCCTAATATATCTACTCATATCTTATTTCGATCAATTGCCTAGCCGCAGCGGAAGAAGCGAGTATTACTGCCATATGAGCAACGCCATATCTCCGCAAGCATACAATTTTCAATTGGTACTAGTATTCTAACAGTGGCACAAAATCCAACTTCTAAGGTACTGTAAATTTATGATTTGAACTTAATAGTCAAGGACTGCAAATAATACTAGCGCCTGCTATAGAATTTTCTCTTGGTGATGAAGCTATCGTTGATTAATTAGTTCTATTAAATTTGTTACTAAACACCTTCTGTAGATGGCACCTATAGTTGTTTTCCATATTAAATTCTTCATGATGATTATATTATTAGACTTGTCTTGACCATTTAATGTGAAGCACTATCAAACAAAGATATTATACTTGGAAATTTTCGTTGTTGTATTCCGGGCTTATTGCGGAACTAGATATACTCGATCACCGTTGTCTTTGATCCATTGATATGTTAGTTCCTGATGCTTCTTATGACCATATTTATGCTTTTCTTGGTGAAACTCCATTATTATATTATGCTTTTAATTTACAGTAGTTTTTCTTCATGGAAAAGGTATTGACTTTTAATATATGGGTATGTTTTTATTGGTTGACAATACATGTATTTGTATGAGATTAATTTAGTTGTGCCTTAGCTTGTTCATAATTTATCACTTTCGTAAGCATGATTATAAATTTTACAAAAGAAACTCATATATGTTGATTTGCGTATATGATCATGTATATACTTGTCTTGTACATATATCATGTTTGGAACATATGTTATATTTGTGTTCCTCAGTTCTTAAATATATGTTATTTGATGTTAAAGTGTAGATTATGATTGGCAATAAAAAGCTTATCTATTTCCTTGGCATGCCCCTGGTGGATTATTTGAGGCACTTCATTAATTTGTCTTTTAGATTCTTTTTTTTGACCGAGGAATTTTATTGGCTACATTTGATTAATTGTGTTCATATCTATCACTATTTGAATGCTTTTATTATTATGTGTTGTGTTAGGTTCCGCCCTTTACACCTTGTAATTTACTGCTTTCCTTTACTGTCCTTGTAATGTAACATGTCTCTAAGGCGCTTCCTGCGTGTTGACCCTTGGATATGTCTTTAAGCTTTCTAGTTCTTTCCTAACATGTCTCTAAGGCGCTTCCTGCGTGTCGACCCTTGGACTTGTCTTTAAGCTTTCTAGTCTTTTTACTTTTAGGAGTAGATGTTGAGTATGAAAGTTATGCACTTTTGATGTCTACTCTTGTCAGAATTAATAAAGCTCTAAGGACTCTTTATGGGGGAATCAGTCCTCCATATTGATGTATTGATGTCAATGCTTGTTGTTGTTAAACTGTATTGATTGCTTTCATCATCCAACCCCTCTCTCAAACTCCGTCCCTCCCTCACTCTCTTGTGTCCACGGACACCCCGAAGGCGTTCCTTGTGTACGGCTGACACTCTTGCCACTAGGAGACAAGAGCGCGCCGCACATCCCGCAACTTGAAAAGGCGGACCGTGACACGTTGGGTGCTATGGATTACATTAGACTTGTATTTCATAAATTACATTGCAATAGATTGCAGATTGATTATATAGCTATCAATGTAATATTATTAATGCGTCATGTGTTCATGTGCATAGTGAGGAAGTCTTTATTTGGTAGAATGTTTTATCCATTCTATCATTGTTTATATGAAGCTCTGATGCCTTGCAAATTGGGACAATAAGAAATAGCTGTGAGCTATTACAAGTCATATCCTAGAAGTGCTACCCATTGATAGAAGCCCCATGTATGAAAGTAATTATTTATAGTGATCATCTGAATCACAAAAGAGGTATCTCTATTGAGGCAGAAATTGGATGATGACAATTAATCATGACCAGAAGCTCATGTTTATAGTGGTAATATATTGAATACATGAACCAACAATTCATGAAATTTTGGGTTATAAGTACCATAAAAATGTTTGAAGTTTCGTAAATATTTACAACAACGAAACAATCCTTTGGCCCGAAGTCCAAAGTTGAATAAAGGAGATATTATTTGATGGAACAATTGTCATGACCTGAAATTCATAGATTGAAATCGTACCCACTTGAGTCAACAATTTAAAAAAGGGTCAGAAGTCCCTTAAAGTTGCAAGTTTAACTTTGTTAATACAACGATGCAACAAATTAATCTTTGGCCTGAAGTCCAAAATTAAGTGGAAAAATGCGTATTTTCAATATGCATATGAAATTAGAAACTTGTACCTCCTATATAATTATTGTTGGGGCAATAATTTTGATTGTGTTTTGGATGATTTATTTCCTACTACGAATGTACGGAAAAGGGGGAGATAGAATGTGAACTGAAATTATATTCGCATTCAAACATGAGATAAACAATGTCATATGATTTTTGCAAGAAACACAAAGTGTTAATTATATTGATGACCTTGTACTATGATAATGGACTTATGCATAAACAAAGAAATCTATCCAATCGATAGATAATGTCCATGGATATTTATATGAATAAGTTGAGAACATGCTCTAGAAGAGCATCAACTATCTTCCTCGAAAGAATCAATGAGATAGTCTTGCTATTATTAAATAGACATAAGTTATGTCTTTGTCACATCATACATTGTCTGGCCAGAATGACGCGTAAATGACCACGTCAAAGTTTATTATTATTGAGCAAAAACTAACCAGAAGTTAGTTACGTGAAATATTTTATTGATGTGACAGTTTAGGCCATCCGGGTATGAAGACACCCGTTGCGAGAACCTGAAGTTTCTTTTGAATGAATATATGATAACGTGCTCATACTCTCTCGTGTTTTATTACTATGATGTTTAAAGGCAAGACTAACAACGAGATGGAGTATATATATAGTTTCGAACAATAAATAGTTTGATTCGAAAAGAGACAAGAGATATTGATAGCAAATTGTATAAATTGAGATTAAGTGGCCAGAAGATCACTGAAAAGATGAGTTGCATTGCATTATGCAAGTTCGTTATAAAGTATGTTTTGAGCATTTTTATCAATATTTAATCTCTTGTAATGGGCAAATTATATGAGCACAGAAATAACCAACTGCAAATTACATGACTCCCTAAAATTATCGTTCTCCACCAGAGAATTAAGTGACACTCATCGAGAGAAGATGAGAAAGTGGTTGATCTAAGCTGAATTTCAATAAAGTGAATGCTCATTTATAACTGTCTATGAGAGATAGTTTTTCCAGCTTAGGGGGAGAATAATAGAGGAAAGCTGAAGAAAACAAAGACATACATTAAGTATGTACAATGTTGATCCCCATCTGAACTAGAAGTTCAGAATATGATATAAATTTGAGGTTCATATACATTTACATATATACCAGCTTTATCTCAAACCTCTATATTTCAAGCATGAAACTCTATGATTTGACTGTCGCACAACTATGACCCTTTGCGAGGCATATCGAGGCATAGATTGGTTGTAGAGATTCATGTTGTGAGAATTGAGATATCTTGCCCGTCATGTTAAAATTGATACACGTGAAGTGTAGTCTATTGAGTTTACTTTCATTCAAATCAATTTGAGATTGGTTCCTAATGAAAGTTTATTATACAAACATGGCAAGATCGTGCAGTTTGGCTGATACTCTTGAAGAGTTATGAAACATAAACAAGCTTAATAGCTTATAAATACCCCTGAAAAGGTATGGATATTTGAATCACAAATAGATGGCCTATATGGAAAAAGAAAAAGGTACCCCAAAGAAAATATTCAGATATCATTTACCAGTACTGATGGATAAATAAAGTTGATTATGGGATTTCAACGTTTAAAATTTTATTACCGGTATATGAAGGAACCAATATGCATATGCAAGATGTGGTGGACATATGAATGAGGATCATATATGTAAAGTCCATCTAAATGTCGACATGTTGAAATTTGAAATGAGCTCATGGACCTGCAGTCCAACTGAATTATGGATTTGATATCCAAACTGTACAGTTTACATTATCGAGTCATACATTGTGTGCATATAGATTATAAGTCATACATCATGCATGTCACTGTATTTTATACCTTATTTCTATTTATTTAACATTTACTAATTTATTAATTTTATCTCAATGCATGCACACATTTTCATTGAAATGTAGTTGTGTAAGTTACTACATATTTTATAGGCGGAAACCTATAAAAGGAGATGTTTACTCCTATGATATGTCAATCCCAGAAGGATTAAAGATATAGTCCCTGAAGGACTCTAAATGCCTTGTTGGATATGTATAATGACATATATGACCTTTGAAAAAGTGGCTCCTGAAGAGCATATTTTGAAATTATATGAACCTCTGATATTCAAAGTTACAAAGGTCTATGAATCAATGACATACATGAATTATTTGTCTCAAATAAGTTGAATGAGAATGAGACAAAATATATTATTGTTAGAAAGCATTCACGATTTGGATACGACGTGATGCAAGATACAAAAACCTCTTTAAAAGAGTATTGAATCAATTCATTATTGTCTCAACCAGAAGATTGAGCATGCTATGAGATTATCGATCACAAAATAATTAGAACATTCTTAAAGGTAGAGAGTTTATGTGAAGATCACATTTGTGATGACCTATTGGTGATATTTAATATTGAGATTGTTATGGTCTTGAAGTACCATGATTATGAAATAGGTGAATCTTATGGTCCTGAAGTGCCATAGAATATTTCCTCCCATTCCCAAAATTACAAATATTTTGTGATGGTATGAAAATATGAGCAGTGAAAGATATTTCAAATTGGATATTATTATGTTTCATTATTGACCTCCTGTAGAAGGTTTATATTTGTATTACTAAAGACCTCCCGGAGCTTGTGTATGTTAAATGGCTTGGAATTATGAAAATTGCTCATATATTGTGAAGTTCTATTAAAGGATGAGACTTTTCGCACTTCACGTTTTTCTCCTATTGCATAGGTTTTTCCCATCGGGTTTTCCTAGCAAAGGTTTTGGTGAAGTAGTGGTTGTACTCTTTTTTCCTTCGTTGAGGTTTTTATCCCATTAGGTTTTACCTAACAAGGTTTTTAACGAGGCAGCATAACAAGGATATTATGGAATTTAGAGAGTTCCATATTAATGTCTCCCTTTGTTGGATATATAATTGTTTGAAATGATATTGATACGAATGAAAGTTATGTACATCAAATTCAAGGAAAATATGAAGATTGTTGGAATCATATTTTAAACATGCAGGACTCAATACAAGTAAGAAGACATTTCCTACTGAAGATCACAATTCATCAACTTGAAGATCTAGACGGATATTGTCATGAGGGGGAGAAAATACGGGCTGCACTCCTTTTCCCTTAGCCATGGTTTTGTCCCACTGGGTTTTCCAGGCAAGGTTTTTAATGAGACAACATCTCACGCGTATTGAAGAATAATGTACACTTTTTCCTTCACTAGGTTTTTGTCCCAGTGGGTTTTCCTAGTAAGGTTTTAACGAGGCATATTCTTTAGGGATGTACATCCAAGGGGGAGTGTTATGAAATATATTATATGTGGATGTACAATATATTGTAGAGATACCGTACTTAGATACTTACCATATACTGAACTAGGGTCCTTGCTCTCCAAGCAAAACCCTAGCCCCTCTTGTACCCTATATATATCACTCATGTGAATAATACAAACAACTCTTGCTCCCTTTTACTCTCTACTCTCTATCTCTCTAATTGTTTCACAACACATGCACTCTTTTACATTAGTCACCCTCTCTCTTTAGATACTCTTGCCCTCCCTTCATATTTCCCACAACGGAATTGTACAGATTCTATTTATTTATTTTAAGTTTTACCCGCATCATATTCTCCCTACAAGTGATTTAACGACTACCAGATTGTGTTCGTTTCTTCAATGTTAGATTTAGAAATTTACGGGAAAGTATATACATTGCTCTCTATTGGGAAGAAAAAACACTAAGTATGATTTGGTATTATTTTTCATTTAAAGAAACAACATACATATACGTATCAAATTCACCATCCAATTTAAATAGTACAAAAACTTTTATGAGGCGGGCTCATGCATAGAAAATAATACCTCTAGACAAAAAACGATACTAGCATACATGAAAAATGATACCTCCAGACAAAAAGCGATACTAGCATACATGAAAAATGATACCTCCAAACAAAAAGTAATACCTCATGCATTAACGCCGCCTCATAAGTGAGTTTTTTGTTTAAATAGTATATCAACTATTGGCAGATTATAATTTATAACACAAATATTTCAAATAAATCGTGCAACGCACGGGAATGTATATATAAGTGGATATGCACACTTGCTTGATGGACATGTGTGCGTCCACATAAGCAAGGCATATCCACATATCTTTACAAATAATCATAATATAAAATGCATGAATTTACACTAATGCATGAATCTACATTAATGCATGCATGAATTTATATTAATATGAAATACATTTCCTTAATAATAATAATAATAATAATAATAATAATAATAATAATAATAATAATAATAATAATAATAATAATAATAATAATAATAATAATAATAATAATAATAATAATAATAATAATAATTTTTTATTAATACGTTTTTTTAGCAGATGCATGCAAGCTTTAACAATAGAGGTCACTATATTCGAGTCAAAGTGTACATAGTTACTATTTCAATTTTTGCATTATTTGTTCTAACTGTAATATATATATATATATATATATATATATATATATATATATATATATATATATATATATATATATATATATATATATATATATATAATATATATATATATATATATATATATATATATATATATATATGCCATTGATTTTCACTGATTAGGTAAGGTTTTTCCACTAATTCTCACTGATTCAATAAGATTTTTTCACTGATTCTCACTGATTGGTAAGGTTTTCCCACTAATTTTTACTGATTGGGCAAGGTCTAATAAGGTTTTCCCATATTGTCTGCTGTTCAGCCAGCTCTGTTTTAGTTCCTTTATAAATACCCGTTACCAGCCACCCTACCATAATCCTAATCTCTCCCCATTTCCCATTCTCTGTTTCTCACACTAACAAGAAGAAGAAGAAGAGATTTCACTTTCCAGCCACCTTAACAGGGCTAACACTCAACAAATTAATCTCTTCTTCTTATACTCCTCTACAATATGGCTCGCCTCGCCTTAATTTTCTCTCTTCTCGCCCTTGCTCTACAGCACAACTTATATTTAGGTATGTACCATTTAAACATACTTTTATTAAATGTTTTAAATTATTTCAACATTGAGCTGATAATTATTTATGCTCTGTTTTTTCAGGGAAGGCAACAACATTTACAATAACAAACAACTGTGACTACACAGTATGGCCAGGAATCCTCTCAAACGCCGGCATATCCCAACTCACAACAACCGGATTCTCTCTCCAAAAAGGCGAATCAAAATCCATTAACCCACCATCCAATTGGGCCGGTCGGTTTTGGGCCCGAACCCATTGCTCATCCAACACCACCACCGGAAAATTCACCTGTCAAACCGGCGACTGTGGCTCCGGCGACATTAACTGTTCCGGCGCCGGAGCATCCCCACCGGCGACACTCGCCGAGTTCACTCTTTCCGGCGCCGACGGGTTAGACTTCTACGACGTCAGCCTCGTTGACGGGTATAACCTCCCCATGCTGGTGGCCCCGGCTAAGGGTGGCGGGGGGACGGGTCCGAATTGCTCCTATACCGGGTGCGTGGTCGATCTCAACGGCGCGTGTCCCACACAGCTAAGAGTAACAAGCGAGGTTGATAGTAATGGTGATGATAACAGCGGTGGGACAGTTGCGTGTAAGAGCGCGTGTGATGCGTTTAATAGTCCGCAATACTGTTGTAGTGGCGCGTATGGTTCACCTGACACGTGTAAGCCGTCGAGTTACTCGTTGGTGTTTAAGAAAGCTTGTCCACGCGCTTATAGTTATGCTTATGATGATAAGAGTAGTACTTTTACTTGTGGTGGTTCGCCGGATTATACCATCACCTTCTGCCCTTCACCAAGCACCAGGTATGTCCTGTTCTTTTTTTTGCTTAATAATTGATTTTGTTATGTTGAATTTACATTTGTGCTAATAATGTCACTTACTTAGAAGATAACATATTCGGTTATACTTAATTCGTTTCACCAAGATATTTACACTTTATTTTTCAAGGTCAAACTTCACAAACTTTGACCATAAATTCGTGAAAAAATACAAAAAGTTATAATATAATAATGCTATAGTTAGATTTATTGCAAAGAATATTTTTAAAAAATTATAATTTTATAATTTATATATGCATATAATTACAATTATCTACGGTCAAAGTAGTGCATTGGTGACCGTGAAAAAGCAAATATAAACCTCTTCAAAAAACGGAGGTAGTATAATTTATTTAGTTGATCAATAATATTAGTTACTAGGAGTACTTCACTACAACATGGCAACAATTTAGAGACAAAAAAAAAAGGGTCTCAAAACGAGAAAGACTGTGTTCCTTTGAACTGAAATCAAAGTGAACTAATTATAAAATAAGTGAAAAAGAACATGTCCAACAACTTGTAAGTTGTAACACGACATACCATTTCTGCGCAACTGAATTAGTTGGGGAGTAGGAGAGTTGGATGAAAATGCAAGTTTGTGCCTTTTTGTCATGCAATTGGTAACCACATGGGGCATACTCTTTTGAGTGACTTGAGTGTCAATTTCACAAGACGCCCACTTATGGATGTGCCATTTACCAATAGCCAAAATTTGCTTCAACTTTATTCTTGTTAGATTACCAAACCAGATTCCTACTTTCACTTATAGGTTAGATTGTTGCATTACAGGGTCAAAAGCTTCCTTATCTGAAAACTTTATGTCTTATAAGTTAGGTGCCATTTAAGACTTCTGACCAAAACATTGAACTGTACAATTCAATTTAAGACCGTTTGACAATAGTCGTGTGACTGTGTGACTGTGTGACTGTGTGAGTTAGATAGCCACTGAGCTGACAATTTGAACGTTGGGCAACATTCATTTGTCAGCTCCTTTTCCTTTATCTTTTTTTTTTGGTTGTTCTCGTGCTGGACATAAGACAGAGAGATAGTGAATATTTTGATTGCAGATTTGCACTACTTTCCTAACAAATCCTATTTTATTCTGTCAGAGTTTTCGTTACGATACAGGAGAAACCTACTCGATCTCTTGGATTCTCCAAATTGTCCAGCTCATAAAAATATCATGAGATATTTGCATGGGCTTAACTGTCATTTCAATATGTTCATCTTTTTGAGCTCTTCGAGGCAGTGTAGATCGTTTAGAATGTTATCTGACACAAAGATAGAGTACAAAATATCACAATTCCCAGATACTCACACGGTCACACTTCTATTGAACCGTTACCTTTGGCAACGGTCCAATAACAACGAGCTGTCCTTTCTTTGGCATGTGTGGCAAATTTTCTTCTTTCCTAATATTGGGACTTGAGTGGAGAGATATGGCGAACAGATACTGCTATAAAATTGAGACGGTCTTATACAAGATTTATTGATCATAGAAATTAAAAATGGTTAAACTAGATAACACCATATGGAGTATTTTGCTAGATAAAATTTTAAACCAATGAAAACATTGTACCGACACTGATGTAGTACTCTATAGCTTTGCATCATACAAGTCTATTTGATAAGTTACGTGAGGAAGATGAGCTTAATTTAATGAGTGTATTATATACTGTTTGATTCCTTTCTAAAAATAAATGTATAATTGTTCCCAAAAAACATATAGAGGAATTGTTTTTTGCTCATTTGAAATTATTAAATCTATGATGGAAATATTTGTTTTCAATTATTTTGACTTCGCAAGACAAAAAATAAGTGTATGATACAATTGGTGTATAAATGAACTATGGTCTGTAACTAAATGTAATTGTTTTTTTGGTAAATATGACAGCCAAAAGGCGACATCATCAGACGGACAAGATTCACCATCATCAGATTTACAAACGGTGATGAACGGAACAATGGTATATGAAGGTGCAATGGGCGATGTTTACTCATCAGCAACATACACGACGTATGGCAACGTGCAACAATCACAGCTAATTGCCGGTGTGATAACGATTTTGACAGGCATCTGCCAGTTGTGGCATCTCCTCTAAATAATTCTCTCTCCTAACCAACAACAACACATGGACCTTATATATTGGCGGGGAATCATTTAGCTATATAGAGTAGTTGCACAACAAAATTCCAAACTAACTTTTGAATTTATTAATCAACGTCTCTATCCTATCCAGTTAAGGCCTATTTAGCGTTTTCCGGGTGTTTGGGCCCTGGCCGGTGATGGGCCTTGTCGTGTGTCTGGCCCAGATAGTGATGATGAACTGACTTTGATTGTCTAGACTCTAGAGTTATTGGGTGATTTAATTAGTCTGAATTTTTCAGTATTTTTTAAATTGGGGATTTTTTTTTTTATAATTATATTAGACTATTGTTTTAATTTAGAAATTAGGCTGAGGTTGTTAGTCTTAAATGGTAGATTGTAATATACATGTAATAGTAATACTAGTACTAGTATTAAATTGCTATCACTGAGGCTGGCGCCCAGGATAGATATTGCTAGTGGATTATTTAAATTTGTTATCTTATTTGTCTCATTATTTGACATGCCTTCTACTGATGGTATTGCGTGATTATGATTAATTATTAAAATTATTTGTGCTTGGCATTTTTGGGAATTAATTAAAGAATTCATGAATCACAAGTTACTTTAAATTAATGACACATTATAAAGTGTTTCACTTTCATGGCCATTGGCCACTAACAATCGAATATTCAGGTCTGGAGGTTTTTTTTTCCACTTTCGATTACTAGTTTGGTTTAATAGTATTCAGTTCAATATAGAGATATACTTTTTCTTACGTGTTACACAGTTTGATTGAGTGGAATTTAGTTCAGATTATTAAGAAAAACACTGATACTTCGAATTTACAATGTTATAGGACATATTTACAACACCTAGCTTGTAATCCAGCAACAAAACTTTAATGTACATGCGATAAACCAATAATAGAACTCAAAGAAATCAGGCGGAGAAGTCCTTCTTGAGTCTGATGTATAGAAGTAGGTCTAGTAGTTCTTGCTATTTCTGCAGCAAGTCACTTGTCCAATTATGTGCAACCTCAACGATTATCAATATCATCTGTCCCGATAATTGCCGAATCAGCCCTCATAGTTTAGTGGTAGAGCGTCAGTCTTGTAAACTGAAGGTCTGTAGTTCGATCCTGCGTGAGGGCATTTTTAATTTTGTATTTGACCAACATTACCCTAATATCTCTAAGAGTATCTCCAATGCAAGGTTTTTGGGGAGATTTGTGAGGTAAAAAATCCTTCTAATAAACCTCTATCTATAGTGACAAACCTATAAACCTTTATTTTTTACAAACCATTTTGTCTAGACAAACCAGATTTGTGGCATAATCTATTGAGGTTTTTGGAGTTTATACCATTGGGAGGGAGGAATTAAATAAAGAGGATTTTTGCAACGATGATGTGGCACAAGTAAAATCCCACTTAGAGATTTGTAGCATTGAAAATGCTTTAAGAGACAGGATAAAGAAGTCTCATAAAGAGACTGTTTTCGTTTAATACTTTACACGAGCTAACAGTTTTATGAGACGTTTTTATGTGCATAGTAATTGTAAGTAGTCTTTATATTGAACTACATTTTTTAAAATTAAGAATCGAGAAGAAGTATAACGCGTCTTTTGAAATTGTGGTTTTCACGTTACGCAAAGCATATGTATAATATAACAAATGAATCATTGTGTGCGTTATGATACTATGCTGATCAGGATCTAGTTTATCTTTTCTCCTTGTTTGGTACTGCATGCAGAGAAAAGCTGCTATTAGAACTACAATAATCATTCAAGCAATGGGAGTATTATAATAATAACCGATCTACTACTAATAATTTGGAACAACTGGTTTTAAATCATTTGCAAACAATTCTATTTCTGCATCATTGCCTTGCATGTTCTACAAAGCTAGTTATTCCGAGATAATACGAAACTACATCTCTGCCAATATAATGTTTGTGTCTGCCGCAGGAACTTTCTCCGCTTGAATTGAATAACAAATTTAGGAGGTTTCAACCCAAAATCATCCGCAATAGGTGCAGTTATAATTAGTCTCTAGTTCTAAATACATCAAGCTAAGGCACTCTCTTTTCACTAATGTGAGACTTCCCACTAAATATGACTATATATTTTCCTCAAACAAATCTAGAGCTCCCCATGTATTTGTAATTAGCCACAATACTTTTACTTTGGTTTTTAAGCCACAACACTCTCTATGTATAAATAGACCTCATAATCAATAAATGATTGGAAGCGGAATTAATGGTTACATTCACTAATATGTCTCCGATCCTTCCGCAAATTAAATGTCGACCCTTTGTGCGACAATATTTCAATTGAACTCAAAGCCTCTGGATCTGATAACTAACGACACAACTAAAACCATGTAAAGAAACCAAGTCAGCCAAAAGTTTTAACTCATAATAATTAGAGACCCAATTAATGGGTTTTAGTCATCAAAATAAAACTGTTACAACCACAATTTTTGATGGTAACAATTTTCTATGCCATATATTAGCTCATCAAGTTGTGCCGACCATTTTGGAGGGCCAAGTATTTGTGTTTCTCTGTCTAAGAAGGAATAAGCCAAATAGGCAAATTGGTAGTATATAGTTTCAAATGACATGCATGTTGATTTATTGTATTCATTAACCACGCACTAACCCCTGCCTTTTGGTGCCTCATGGTTTCGTGATTTGCTATTGTCACACCTGAATGAATATACTACTCTATTGCACGGATGTAATTGGTTGCTACTTGCTATTTGGAGAATCGCATAATAAAATTAAAAAAAGAACGAAACCCAAAAAGAAAAAAACACAATCCTCAGAAGGTAGAGCTGGCAAACAGGTCAGGTCGTGTCAGTTCGTATCTGGTTTCGTGTCATTTTCGTGTCGGTCTCAAAATACATAAAATTTATATGAAATTGAAGATAATTACATTCTATGACAATTTAGTTTAATCGTGTCAAATTCGGTAATATGTATTCGTGTTCGTGTCGTGTTCGGGTTTCTCTCAGTATCTTCGTGTTCGTGTCGTGTCGTGTTATCGTGTCGTGTCAGACTTTGTCAACATATATGCCAACATTGTCTAAGTATCAATAACTTGGAAAATATGTTCGTTGTATTCTATCCAATCGATCCAAATATGCAACATTTATGGTTGTTAACAATTGAAGAATACTTCCTGTTAAAAAACAAAGGTACAAGATTGGTTGTCTGCAAATTCACATTGTAACTGAATTTAGTAATAACACCAGTATTTGGTTACATAGTTTTTTTTTTTTGTTTTTTTTTTTTTTTGAAAGAAATTACATAGGTTTTAAACAACCTAGACAAGTAGATATATCTCTTGGCTTGTTCTCAACTTTAATCTAATCTAATCTCAATTTGGGAAGCTCCTGCGATTAATGAACTGAAATGGAATATTAATGCTTCGTTTAATGGAAGTTTGTGTGGTATAGGGGGAGTTTTAAGAGACGAGAAGGGTTGCTTCCGCTGTTTATTTTCCATGCCAGTGGCGAGTAAGGAAATAAATGAAGGTGAGGTTCTAGCTATTTTCCAAGCACTGCAATTACATCTAAGCATGGAGTGGACTACGAATGTGAATGTTGTATTTGAGTCTGATAGCACAAATGCAGTCAAATGGTGTAATAGTGACAGTGGAGGGCCATGGGAGGTTAGATTCAACCTCACATACATTCGGGTAATATTGAAAAAACACCCAAATATAAGTATCATATATAAGTCGAGGACTGTAATGAAGTGGCAGATAACTTGGCAAAACAAGGATTGAGGGGGCATGAGAAATTCCAGGCATGGTTGTAATCCTAGTTTATGAATGGAGTGAAATTTATCATACCTGATGATAAAGTGGCTTCTCTTGGTCATTTTCTCAAAACATGTGGTGTGGTGTGGGTGTGGTGCAAAGCTGCAATTATTGGATTTGGGCTCTTTCCCCTTGATCCCAACAGTCTCTGTTTTGCCACAGTTGAGATCTACTCTATGGAGCATACCAGTTTTATTGTGAAAAAATAAATAAATTTCCTCACCATCACAACCAACTGCAAGCTCATGGTGTGAGACTAGATGTTTAGCAACCTTGATCGATGGTAATTGATCGTGATTATACAATGAAAATAATTGATTTCTTTGGTGGTGGGGCTGCCTAGGAGGTCCTTTGATTTTTTGATCAAGCATCAAATGTTGATCTCTCTGTTACTCTTCAATTGTGATGGATCCAAGTGGATTGCTTTGCAGTGAGGCCAAGGAGTATTTTGGTAGTCTGGGTATTTTTGGCAGGGTGTATACAAGCTGCTTCTAGTTCTTGTTTAGCTCCATTCTCTGTCTTCTTTGTCTTTACGGTAGCAAATTGGTGTTATCTAAGTGGAGTTTTTTATTAGGAGTTTGGACTAGTTCTAGTTTGGAATTAGCTCTTTTTAACTAAAACTTCCTGTATTGTTATTTTGCGTTTTAGTCCGATCAAATGATCGCGCAGTTAACTTCAACCCTTCCTAGAAGATGGGGAGTTTGATCTACTATGATGCTAGTTGACTTTACGCTCTTTTGCCGATTTGGCTTAATAAAAAGTGTCTAATTATCAAAAAAAAATCTCAAGTAGACATAGCTTTTAATGCTTTGTTCTTTTCAACCATATGTATAAATACATTATAAATCTAAAATAATTCGAACTCTTTCAATATTTGCCTCACTTGAAAACATGTGTTCAAATCTTTCAAATGACGCACGCACTACAAGAAAATTAAAGTATAGTGGGAAGTTGACTTGTGGCAATAAATAAATTGCCACACTACTCAAAATCGTTATGTGGCAATAAATAAATTGCCACACTACTCAAAATCGTTATGTGGCAAATTTGGAGAAAATGTCACAAGTCAATTAACTGTAGCATGAGTGGTGTTAGGCTTAGCTGCTCATATGGCGTAGTAGTAGACCCAATTCATCTTGGCAACAAACTGAACAAAGCTGTCTACTCAAGATTGATGAACTCTTTTGGTGACATTTTACTTTTGGAAATTCAAATGTTCCTGTGCAGAGTGATCAATTTGATCTGGTTCAAAGCTAATAAAAGAGAGGTAAATGGTTTCGCTAATTAACTGATTTTAAGTCGTCATGATTTTATAGTGCTCAATTACTAACCTTCAATTGGAGGGAGAGAGAGAGGAGAGAGAGTGCTCTGACCCTGAAACTAATAGAGTATGTGTTGAAGGAGAGAGGAAATTGTGATTTATCTGCTTTTGTCATTGTTGTCCTGTCCCACATCGACAGCAACAAGGGAATTACTTCCCAACTTATTCTACAAATAGAACACTGGAGTTTACCTAGCTTTTTGTAATGATGTAGATGATTGGCCAAGCAAGGCTAGTTTCTATTGGGTTGGGCTAAATTAAATTTGCCATGTTCAGTTTTTAGAACATTATTTATTTAAAAGCTTATTCTAAAGTTATGGCATTATTATTTAAAGGGCTTGGCTATCCTTGGGCACAGGTTAATTCCTTATTAATTACACTTAATTCATCAAATTTCAATAATCCGTAATTAACTTTTTCGATTTACAATAAAATAAATAAATGCCATAATTTTTACTTACCATAATACCCTCACCTTGTTTTAGTTCTCACCCAGCAAATTTCTCAACTTTCAATCGCAATTTTTTTTTTTTTTTTTTGCTGAATTCAACTTCCAATCGCAATTAGCTAACAATGAACAATAAGAAAAACTCAATCGTCCAGGCACCTTCAACAATGGTAGTACCAGTGCTCATTGTTTCCGGCGATAATTCGACGGCAAAAGCCACCGGTTTAAACGAAAATCTCAAGGGGAATTGTTGAACCTCAGAACACCATATTTCATAGAAAAAAAGTGAACGAATATTTGGGGGATTAGTCTTGATAATCGTCAACGAATGAGAAAGAGGAGTCAGAGGAATTAGAATTGACAAAATAGATGGTGATCAATATGATCAGACCAGCGGCGGCGGTGAACAAATCGGCGGCGATGAGGACGTTGGTTGGCTTGACGGATCAAACGGTGCGTTTGCGTGCTTGTTCGATCTTAACAAATTCGGCCATGTGTTGAGAACTAGATTCAGAAATTCAGATGAAGGGAATGGTGAGAGATTAGTCATGAGAGAAGTTGGTATGGGTAGGAGAGAGAAATTAAAGAAAGGAGAAAGAGAGAGAGTTGGGGTACTGGGTAGAGAAAACATTAATGGAGAGGAAAGAGAAAAAATGAGGGGAGAGCTTAACAGATGGGGGGCAATTCTGGGATAACATCTCTAGGAGTGTGAACATGATTTAATAACGGGTGCTATATTTGAGGCAAATTGCCTAATAAATGAAGTTAATCGTTAGGGCACAGGCAGAATTACCATTTGTCACTATATTTTTTTTTGCAAAATTACAATTTGCCATTATACCTTTTTGTGGCAATAAATATTATAGTGGCAAAAATGAAAAATTACCACAAAGAGAAACTGTGTCGGAGTACTTGTGGCAACCTCGTGGCAAAAAAATTTGCCACTAATCCTATTTTTTCTTGTAGTGACCTATTATCTTGAATATATATGTTAAAATAAAATATTATTAAATACACAAAAACTTATTTAAGGCGGTCTTTAATAAGTCTTGGTAAGATGATGGTCACTTTTTAGTAGAATAAGGGTCACGAGTCACAACTGATAATAAGTGACCACTACATTTTTAAACAGTGACCCCATTTTTCTGTGGGTTGGTCTTACACAAAACTTGCTCTATTAAATAAAGGAGTTCTCAAACGAAGTGAATTAAAATTTAACTCAATTAAGGTGTGTTGGACCTTGCAAGCCCATAATGGTAAAGTCTCGGGGTGGCCCGAGAGGGTGATGTGTGGAGCAACTCAGTTGTTGCGGGTATAAGGCATGACAAGGCTAGAGGATGGCATGAGCGTGCGAAGCAGTGAATACGATGCGGAGGAAAAGAACACGACCAAGCGGAATAGTTTGTGGACGCGCGGAAGAAGGGACCGAACCAACAAAGGTTTGATCCCGCTGCGCGGCCGGGCGGATTTAATACAGGGGAAATTCGCGTGGCCGGGTTGTCTTGTCTACGGTCCAATTTCGGCCGAGTTTGGCTAGTATTATTGTTTTATATCTTTTCTAATTAATTAGATAATGTAATAGGGAATATTGTAAGGGAGATATCCTAGTATAGTTAAGAGATAAGTTTAATTTCCTAGTAGGATTAGGAAGATGAGATCTTTCCTTATCTTATTAGGATACTATCTATGGTTTCTCTAATTAGCCTATAAATAATTAAATATGATGTGAGAGCTAAGGAGACTAGTGCACTCTAAGTTAAAGAGATCACCATGTAAAGGTACTACTCTATAAGAGCGTCACCATGTATTGATGATCTAAAGAGAGTCACCACATCAATGGTTTGAGAGTCCCGCGAGGAGTTCATGAGAGAACGTGATTGAGCATGTTGGGAGTCATATATGTTTAAGATGAGCGGCCCGTTGGGAGTCATCTAGTGAGAAATACACAATGTACGTATAGTAAGACACGATCTTGGGGATCTGTGGAAAACAAAATGAGTGTTACTTGATTTTGTGGATGTACACTAATGATAGTTGATTGATTAGTGGATTTGATTTGATCGTGTTGGAGCAAGCCCAACATATGTTCGGGAGGTCCCGGGTTCGACGGGATGAAGGGACAAGTTCACATGGTCGGGCGGATTTGGTAGTGTAATGTTGCATGGTCATGCGGAGCTGACAGCAAGGGGTTGTCAACGTTGCACGGCCGGACAACTTTGTGGGGGGAAATCTGCACGACCATGCGGCCCCAACCAGGAGTTAAACGACGGTTTGGCTTTGTTTACTTTTGGGAGATTTTCTCCCATTATCTTTTGGGGATCTTTTAGGATATTATGCGGGGTTTTCTATTAGCATGTAATTACCTATTTGAGTAGGATAATATATAGGTGTTATTGTGTAACTAGAAAACTAGTATCCTAAAAGATGTATTCATTAGTCTAGTGGTTTTAGGGTTAGGAATACTTTACCTATATAAGGAGGATTATAGGCTTAGGGTTAGATATCTCATTGTGTGTGCTTGAAGCCTTGGATTGGTGTGCTTCAGCTTAGAGGGAAAACAGTAGTGATATTGTACGGCTTAGTTGAGGATTAACAAGTAATACTATTAAGGGATGGAGGATTCAACCTCCACGTTAAAATACTTTGTGTCTATTTCATTGCTTTATTATTGTGTGGCTTAACTCTCTTTAGATTTGCTCTATAAACCCGAGTAGACCGTATGAGCGGTCATCACATGGTTTTTTACCGATTTGGGTTTTCGATCACATTAAATGTGCTTTAGAATTATTATTGTTCGATCTCGTAGTTCGCATCGATGTTTATATCGCCAACGTAACAAGGTGACAAGAATAAAGTCTAAGTATGATTTTAAAATTTTACAATTACGAAATACATTAAAAAGATCAGATGTTGTATTCGATCCAGATATGCAATACCTATGGTTGTTGCAGTGGACACTACATTCTGTAAAAGGACAACGGCTACAAATTAAAACTTGGTTGTAAGCAAAGTGACATTGTAACTTAATTTTGTATGTAATAATGTAATAGCAGTAGTACTATTTGATTTTTTCACAGGTTTTAAACAATCTATACAAGTAGAGACATATATATCTCTTGTTTTCAACTTTAATCTAATCTCAAGTAATTATTCCTTCTACGTCTCTAAAGGAGGTTCATCGATCTTGTGAGTTAGCAACCCTCGCAATTTTATTGGGTGATTTTATGAGTAGGGTCAATGTACTATCATTCTCCGACTCTTATTAATAAATTATATATCCTCGACCAAATCACTAGCCCATTTTGAATTACTATATGCAGGCAGTGCAAATAAATTTTGCAACTAATGATACTCAAAGGGTAAGTGGGGCTTTCTTTTTAAAATAAAAGTTATGACGTGAATTAGTGTAAGGATAACACAGTATTATGAGCTATGCCAAAGAGAAAAGGGATCGAGTAAAAGAAAGTAAAAGCTGGGGGTGATACAAATTAAATGAATGCATATATATATGGTGCGTTACACGGCAGACAAACATGCATGTCACTGATGATGAACAACATGACTTTGGATGTCTTACTTAATTTGATGGATCATGGATGAGTCGCCTTAAAGCTTTACATCAGGACCTATCTACATGTCACTATTATATTGTTCACATAGTTTTGGTAACTTCCAAGCCCGTAATGAGTCGATTGTATAATCGGTATTAACGTTGGTTAATTCGTTTGTAGTGATATTGCAAGCAAGATATATAGTGTCTATAGACAAATCATAGTAATTAATATCTACGTGGAATGATTCATGGCTGGTCAGATATGGAAATAGGAGATACCGAAAGGACAAAAATGTATAGGTACATCTTACATTAATATATGTGGGCTAAAGTTGTTTGAGTGCTCTCATTAGTACTCAGTACTCACATAGATACACCCACCTGAATGTTAGAATAACTAGAAAATAACCCGTACTACGTACAAATTGTCCGTTTATTACTATTTGTTTAATATTATCAGTTAAATTTTTGAATTTTTTCAAATTTTAAAAAGGTATATATCAAATAATGCACAAAAGCTTGTTTAAAACGGTTTTTGTAATTTTTGGTGAGACGAGGGTCACTTTTTAGTGAAACTAGGACTTTACCCGTACTACGCACATGCGACCCATATATCTCCATATTTTTATGTTTAAACAATTTTTTGGATGTTTAAAAATTATACATAAGTAAATAAAGAATAATGAAATATAATAATTGGTCGAAATGTTACACATGTCATACCACTCATCATTCTCCGGTTAAAAAAATAAAATAATATCTATCACTTGTCAATTAACTTGCAATTGTACATCATAAAGTGTAACTTAATAAATTGTCACTCCAAATGTGACCCATGTCATTATATTTTAGTATATCATTACAATTTATATTTAACCAGTGTTTATACCTTCATATAAAATATAATTAAATATTAAATACTTGCAATATTAACAACGATTATCCCCACAAATAATAGTCAATTTTCACATAGCCTACGCTTATACCAACTGATATAATTCTTGGTATTAAACAACCATCGGTTTGGTCAGACTAACCCTTAATGTGTATATATTTCAGTATTTGGAATCTAAAAGTTGAAAGACTTACCTTCTTTCAATTGAAAAAAAATAGCGACAACTCATTATCTAGAAAAAGGGAAAATAATATGTAATTCATCAAAATGTGACACCTGCACGTTATCAGCGCTTATACCCACAACTATATAACCCTTATTATATTATGTGGATCTATTCCCCTTAAATATTCATCATCTGATCTATACTCAATAACAATTTTTATTCTGTTGAAAACATTAAAACTGGACATTAAGGTCATTTTAGATTAATGTAATTTTACTTAACGAAAAATGTGGATCTATTCCCCCAAATTTTCATCATCTGATCTATACTCAATAACAGTTTTTATTTTGTTGAAAACATTAAAACTGGACATTAAGATCATTTTAGATTAATGTAATTTTACCTAAAGAAAAAAAAAAGGAATATGAATAGACTATAGCAATTACTATAGGATGTTGATAACTAATTATTCACCAAAATAAAAAACAAAAAGAGAAAAATAATTAATGTCCAATCAAATTGTGACACTTGTCACTTTTCTTGCGATCTTACCCAAAACTATATACCTACACTTATTCCACAAATATTATTAGTTACATGTTAATTGTCACATAACCTATGGTTATCCCCACAAATATTAGTCAAATATCACCTACAATGCAATACCCAAAAACTATATACAACTTGAAAATGATGACTTTATACGTAACCATTGTCACACATGCCCTTATCCGCGTAAAATTAGGCAAATATATATTAGTGACATGTTTGTTGTTACATGACCTACGATTATCGCAGCAAATATTAGTAAAATATGAGTCAAATATCACCTACCCCGTAATACCCACAATATATAACTTATTAAAAATAATGACTCTTTATGTAACCCTTATCATATTACACACACTTATCCCCTAAAACATATTGCCACGTCAAAATACTTTTTTCCCACAATTATAAAACTCAATAAAAGTGATCAGTGGCGGATCCACTCTTCACCGAGTGGATTCCGCCGAACCCGCTTGAATTTTGTTAAAAAATCCTTTATAAATTAAAAAATTTCAATACAATAATTAAGAATTGTCCTATGTATTACAAAGGGTGAACCCACTTGACTTGATTTCTGCATCCGCCACTGAAAAATGATGACATTAAGTGTTCTTATGCTCATAAATATTTTAATTAATAAAAATAATGACCAAAAATAGTATTTAAATTAAAAAAGGTCAAGTATTAAATAGAGACTTTTATTATGACATTTAATACATAAACTTTATGATCACCATAAAAACCTTAATGAAAAAACAAAAAGGAAAAAGAAAAGAAAAGGCAATAGCCACTTAGATTGCGACACATGTCACATAACCGGCGCTCTTACCCAAAATTATATATATATATATATATATATATATATATATATATATATATATATATATATATATATATATATATATATATATATATATATATATATATATATATATATATATATATATATATATATATATATATATATATATATATATATATATATATATATATATATATATATATATATATATATATATATATATATATATATATATATATATATATTAGATAAGGATCACTGCTCTTAATAAGTGACCATTATACATTGCTAAATAGTGACCCCATTATTTTATGAGTTGGTCTCACACAAGACTTGCTTAAAATAATGAATATGATTGGCCAAAAGGTTACGTGTCATATTACTTATCATTGTCCTATTAAAAAAAACTATAATAAATTGTCAATAAACTTGCAATTGTACATCTAAAATGTAACTTAACACATTGCGCTGCAAATTTGAGACATGTCATTTTATTTTCACTTATCCGTGCAAAATTTAGTCACATGTTTAACCTATGTTTTATACCCTCAAATATAAATCTTAATTAAAATCTGAACACTGTCATATTAACGATGATTATCACCACAAATAATAGTATATTTTTCACACATACGCTTATATCAATTAATATAATTTTTGTTATTAAACAATTATCAGTTTGATTACACCCTCCCTTAATGTGTATTTCACTAATTCGAATTTAGAAATTGGAAGTCTAACTTCCTTTCAAATGAAAAAACAATTGAAAACAACTCACCATCTAGGAAAATGAAAAATAGTAGATCAGTCCTCAAAATGTGACTCTTGTACGTTACCTTCACTTATACCCACAATTATATAAAACTTGTTATATATTATATATGTGCATCTATTCCCCAAATATTCATCATCTATACTCAATTAAAGTTTTTATAATTTTGATAACGTTAAAACTGGACATTATTATCAATTTAGATTAATCAAGTTATGACACTTATAGGTCACATGCTTTTTTACCCACAACTATATAATATTTTTTTATATACTGTGGGGAATATTCATTCTCTATACCGAATTGATTTGAAATTTTAATTATTTGTTTAATAGCAAATAGAATTTTTTTTATAGACAATTAACTGTAAAGTCAAGCATCCTTACAATACTTGAATAGTCAAAAGTTCTAATTGACAATGTTAATGAGGGAGATTAATGCTATTTTAGGTTGTATTAATGTATTTTTAATATTAAATAAAAGTAAGAAATATGAATAGGTTATAACAATTATTATATGATATTTATTTTTAAAAATTTATTACTCACCATAATAAAAACCAACATAAAAAAAATATTAGCTAATAAAAGTTTGACACTTATCACATTACCAGTGATCTTACCCATATATATATATATATATATATATATATATATATATATATATATATATATATATATATATATATATATATATATATATATATATATATATATATATATATATATATATATATATATAT
The DNA here is from genome assembly GCA_038025085.1 of Tetragonia tetragonoides. NCBI lineage: Eukaryota > Viridiplantae > Streptophyta > Magnoliopsida > Caryophyllales > Aizoaceae > Tetragonia > Tetragonia tetragonoides. The sequence goes on from CM076147.1 coordinate 4,402,839, forward strand.
ATATATATATATATATATTAGATAAGGATCACTGCTCTTAATAAGTGACCATTATACATTGCTAAATAGTGACCCCATTATTTTATGAGTTGGTCTCACACAAGACTTGCTTAAAATAATGAATATGATTGGCCAAAAGGTTACGTGTCATATTACTTATCATTGTCCTATTAAAAAAAACTATAATAAATTGTCAATAAACTTGCAATTGTACATCTAAAATGTAACTTAACACATTGCGCTGCAAATTTGAGACATGTCATTTTATTTTCACTTATCCGTGCAAAATTTAGTCACATGTTTAACCTATGTTTTATACCCTCAAATATAAATCTTAATTAAAATCTGAACACTGTTATATTAACGATGATTATCACCACAAATAATAGTATATTTTTCACACATACGCTTATATCAATTAATATAATTTTTGTTATTAAACAATTATCAGTTTGATTACACCCTCCCTTAATGTGTATTTCACTAATTCGAATTTAGAAATTGGAAGTCTAACTTCCTTTCAAATGAAAAAACAATTGAAAACAACTCACCATCTAGGAAAATGAAAAATAGTAGATCAGTCCTCAAAATGTGACTCTTGTACGTTACCTTCACTTATACCCACAATTATATAAAACTTGTTATATATTATATATGTGCATCTATTCCCCAAATATTCATCATCTATACTCAATTAAAGTTTTTATAATTTTGATAACGTTAAAACTGGACATTATTATCAATTTAGATTAATCAAGTTATGACACTTATAGGTCACATGCTTTTTTACCCACAACTATATAATATTTTTTTATATACTGTGGGGAATATTCATTCTCTATACCGAATTGATTTGAAATTTTAATTATATGTTTAATAGCAAATAGAATTTTTTTTATAGACAATTAACTGTAAAGTCAAGCATCCTTACAATACTTGAATAGTCAAAAGTTCTAATTGACAATGTTAATGAGGGAGATTAATGCTATTTTAGGTTGTATTAATGTATTTTTAATATTAAATAAAAGTAAGAAATATGAATAGGTTATAACAATTATTATATGATATTTATTTTTAAAAATTTATTACTCACCATAATAAAAACCAACATAAAAAAAATATTAGCTAATAAAAGTTTGACACTTATCACATTACCAGTGATCTTACCCATATATATATATATATATATATATATATATATATATATATATATATATATATATATATATATATATATATATATATATATATATATATATATATATATATATATATATATATATATATATAATATCAGGATCAAATGAGAACTCATACTTTTATGAAAACTATGAGAACCATATCTCACCCTTCATTTCAAGATCAAAAGTCTAGATTCCCTCTCCATAGTTATTCAATTGAAAACAAAATAAAAAACAAAAACTCAAAAAAAAATCTCTCGACACACCTTTTCTCTCTCCTCACTTTCCCTAAACGCCTGTAAAAATTCGCAGAACTCTACGACAATGGTGTTTGAGTAGCTATTTTCTCTCTCCTCTTCCTTCCCTATTCTCTCTATAAACGACCAAGCTCTGTAGAAATCCATGCCGAATTTCATGAATTGTGACATAAAAATCATCTTGCAAACACTGTTTATGCATTCTGGACATCAAAATTCGATTTGGGAATGGTGATTTAGCTTAAAACTCACAGGAATGGTGTGTCTTATGCGTGACAGAGAGAGTCTACATGTGGGGAAGGAGATGGGTGTAATTACGGTTATACCACTATGTTTTGACTATTAAGACCTGCGTATAGTAGATACTATATGTTCCGTTTATTTACCCATGTGCCATTAATGATTGGGTGGGTTTAGGAATTTAATCTCAGCCATCAGTTTATGCCATCCAACGGTTGAGGTGGGTTCTCATGAAATGGGGAGGTTCTCATATATATATATATATATATATATATATATATATATATATATATATATATATATATATATATATATATATATATATATATATATATATGAACAGCAAAATAATCATTTTATTAGGCAACTAATTGCCACAAAGTAATCATACAAAGGTTCTTAGGCCTGGTAAGACCCTACCTATCCCATTCAGACTATCTCTACTCATGTTTCTGACTATACAAAAGAATAACCCCCAATCTATACATGGTAGAATCAAATCCATATTAACATGTTATCATCCCTATATACACCTTGTTTAGCTAACCTATCAGCTTCACTATTCCTCTCTCTAATAACATGTTGTATCTGTACACCATCTAATTGACATAACTGAGTGTCCAATTTGTTGAATATACGCCACCAGTTCCACGGTCTATCCTCTTTCTTCGACACCCAATTAATAGCATTGCAAGAATCACTTTCGAAGACTATTCGAAAATATGGTCAATCTGGATGTTTCATTAGTAAATAAACTCCATAACTAAATGCATGAAGTTCTGCAGCATTAGAATCCATATCCTCAAGCTTAACGGAGAAGACAACGCAAATTTGAGTAAAGGTTGCCAACAAAAAAATTGATTTTTATGCGTGACCTTAGGTTTCCATATGATTTGTGCTATGTTAAGCGGGACCTTAGCTTTCCATATATATTTATATATATTAGATTAGGCATGGCTCACATGATTTTATAAATTAGGTCCACTTATTTTAAGACCCACACTTAATTTAAAGAGGTTGGTATAGCTAATTGGGTGCATATGAGAGAGTATCCACGATTCACAAAGACATTGAGGGTCACGACTGTAAATAAATACGTTGGAATGTTTTTTTCTAATAGTTTTTAAAAATCAAAACTTAGCTATTTGGTAGTGTTTTTTATCATCTACCTCATTAAAGAACATATGGTATTCGTAATAATCCCTAAAACGGCAGAATCAGTACGAAGTTTAAACACAGCGTTTTGCAATTGTAGTATTCATTGTTAGCAACTTAGAATACACTTATAGAGCTCAGAGAGTTAGAAGTTGCTCTATCAATAATAGGTCCTGCTCATCATATGATGGAGTTGAGATCCTTTTTATTTCTTTTCTCTTTATTTTCTAAATGGAGTGCTAGATCTCTTTTTTTCATTTTGCATTTTTCAGTTTATTTAACTCAAAAATTAATTGGAATGAGATCTCACCCTCCATTTAATAAACACAGGCCTATATTTCTTTTAGAAAATGTAGAACATCCTAAGACGATATGCTGGCCATAACCTAACAATTAAAAAAAGTAATTACTAGCTCGCGCATTGCACAAGGAGCTTATGATATCAATAGCCCAAGCAACTTGAAGGCCGCCGCATACGAAAAGGTCAAAATAAGCTTATCCAAATGGCTCTTTACACGACAGTTTGATCAGTAGATAACACATCGATCAATCACGAAGACAATTAGACAAATTTTTGTCCACCTATGGTTGTTAAAGGATGTTTATAAGTTATATAACACCCCATTTAAGCCACACATAGAGAAAAGATGCATGATTTGTAATTTGCATTGCATGGGCAACATTTATTATTGGCTACTTGGAGCGTACATACGTTGGAATGCCACCGGCCCCTTTTGGAGCTTGTGTGTGTTACAACGCCGATTCTAACTCTTCATGAACTCCTGAGCAAAGCAAATAAAATGGGCCATTTTTTTTTTCACAATCGAAGGGAAATTTTTTTTTGGGCCTTTTTTTCCCCTCTTTTTCTTTGGACCCTGGGCAGTTGCCCTCCTTGTCCTCCCCTCTAGGCCGGCTTTGGTGTGTTATAGACAAGGCTTATAAACGGAACAACTTATCTGTAACAGAAGGCCGTGACGTGATGAATCACTGCCATAAAGTCATTGAATTTGCCCCCACACGTACACTAGGGAATTTCCGACAACCGACCTCCAGTGATACACGGCAACCAAAACTCCGGTGTACTACGGTGCGATGGTTTTGAGAGCAAACTGAACTACATTTATAGGCTCAGAATCTGTAACCGAAATCAAGGAATTAATATTGTGGGCTAAAATCATGGGATAATATTATGAGAATATAATAATGTAACGGTTACAGAATCTTGAAGCTGAACGGACTCAAAACGGTCGGAAAAAATATTGAGTCGAGAATAAAAAGGGCCTAACTCAACCCTCGCCCGAGTATGAACAGCGGCGGCACACGCGCGTGTGGGGAGAGTCTTCTCTTAACTATTAGTTCAAAAACTAAGAGTACACAACCATATATAAAGACTCTTCTCTTTCCTTTCTCTACCAATGTGGGACAACGAATTTTTATGAACAAGGCTTTTTATGAGACTTTTACTTTGAAGCATATCAAGCTTTATTTCCAACAGTGTGGGCTCTGCATGTAGACTAGAGGTGCCTCATTATTTCGCATGCACAACTAGGACTAGAACAGCATAAATCTTATATATCCTTAAATATTAATTAGTTTATCATTTTTTTTTGTAGGTAAGTTTATCATTAATACTTTTTTTGTAGGTAAGTTTATCACTAATACTTAGATAACAAATTAACAATGACTCTAAAACTAATTTCTAAATTAGTTAACTAACTTTGTTAAACGTTGGCATTCTTGGCAATATCTTTTAACGATATAAAATGCCTGGTTTCCGTTCCGTATGCAAAAAATTGTTGAGTAGACATTATCTTAATAAAAATAATGTCCGCCAATGCTATTGAATAGGAACATATATAACATCCACAACATCCTGGGTACCCTCGGGTACAAAGTGATAATCTACAACAATATTCTTGTTATGATCATGAAAAGCAGAAATGGCCGCAATATAGGTAGCATTGACGTTAATTATCACCACCTTTACATGAAGGTGAACAAAAAAATAAGCTCAGTTAGAACATGACGAATAAATATTATTTAGCGACTGCGGAAGTCACTACACGGTATTCAGCTTCTGTAGATGAATAAAATATAATGGGTTGTTAAAGGATATTAATAAAATGAATTGCGATTCTTTTCATTTCTTTTTTTTTTATTTACTAAATGGAGGGTTAGATCTCATTCTCTTATTTTGCCTTTTTGAGTTTATTTAATTCAACAAAGAAATAGAAGATCTCACCCTTTATTTGGTAAATAAAAACCTCTATTTTTTAGGAATTGGGAGAGAATCCAAATTTAACTCTAATAAAATTATGCAAAAACAGTACTGTTCATCATAAATAGAGTTGCCAGGCACTCCTGCTTTGGGTTGACGAGATTTACGGTAATTTTGTTCTTGGTAACAAAGTAATCGGTTACCACGAGATCTTAAGATCGAATTTTGAGAGCCCCATTGCTCAATTTATAGATCTATGCATTACTTAAACACAATGTATGGGTGGAATGCAAACATATGCATCTTCCACATTTCAAACCCAAAAGATATTTTGTTGGGGATTTTTCGCCCCACTACCATACTACTTTGACCACAGCGGAAGTACAATAAATAAAATACACAAGAGAAATAAACACACACAATATTTAACGTGGAAAACCCCTGTCAACTAGGGGAAAAACCACGAACCACTACTAGTCCACTAACATTGACAAAGAGTGAGTACAACGACATGCATCAACACACTAATATCTCAATCTCCTCTAGCTAATGTATTGAAATAATCTACCCAACCCAATCCTCTCTTTTGCCCTTCATACAATTGGACTCTCACCTCAATTATTACTACCCCATATATGGCTTTATGCACGGGAAAGCCACAAAATCGTCCCCTCCTCGATTCATGACCTACCTTTTGAGGTCAAAGGTAGAAACCCTCCACATAACTTTTTAGGTCAAAGCTAGAAACCCTCCACATAGCTTTTGAGGTCAAAGCTAGAAACCCTTTACTTCAATAATGGCTGGGCTTTCTACACACCCGCACACTCACACCTCGCATAGCTTTTGGGAAAAGTTACAAACCCTTCAACTTTTCAACTGCAACAAGGGAGCTCTCTCTCTACCTTGGGGCTGAGCCAACTTCTCCAATCTACCACCACCTATATTTATAGACCTCCGTAAAAACTCCTCTTTTTATATAACTACTATTCCCTACCCAATTAGAAAACTACTTCCATAAAATTAAACCACCAAATAATAATAATATCTTCCAACCAATATTAATATTATTCTACTACTAAACTCCCAAAACAAACCAACGTAATCTTCCAAACTCCTTCCTGCTAATTTCAACTTCTCAAAATTTCCGTGGCCCACAAGCAATTGGTTAAGCTCCATATCTCTAATATCAATCTTCATTGTTACTAGCCAACAAGCCGCAAGCTACTATTATTATTCAGTTAATATATTGGCGTGTAAAATCCCTAACACATTTACGTAAGAGGTTTATTAGGAAATATAACATTGATTATTATCATCATCGTAGTTGACTATCATCTATTCATCTACAAGTAGGAAAAGGAGGAGTAAAAGAGAGAGAGCAAAGAGACCAAGAACGAACAGGTGCGTTCCACGTAATATTAGACATATTGACGTGGATTATATGAAAAAGGCAGGACTTATTTTTTGAGTGTCCACTGTCCAGGCAGGTGTCATGTGGGAAATTGCGAAATGTAATATTTAGGAAGATTTAAAGGCAATGTCGGTTTCTTAATCCTGCCTTTTCTAAAAGCTTTGATACCCTGTAGACCCAACCTTTCGATTTGGTTGACCAAACCAGACCATACCGGCTAAGGCGTAGTGCGAGCCCATAATACCCCACTCTGCAAAGTAGCAAACTACCGGATTTTTTTTCCCCCTCAAAAAAAAAAAAAAAAACTACCGGATTTTTTCATTCATTTTTCCCCACCATTGAACTCAATTTTTTGGGTTCGTGAGGGAGAAGAGACAACAATGATGAAACTTGGGAGCAACCATAAGTTGGAAGGATATTAAATAGAATTTCAAATTATGAGTTATGAGGAATGATAATTGAATGTATATCTCATGGGTGGGATGTGAAAGTAATACCATTATTTTACCTCTGTGTTATTTTGTTTTCTAAATATTCTTTTTTTTTATACGATGACTCGTAGTCACCGAATAACCAATTTGAGTATATGTAAAGCCTGTAAATTAAACTACATACCCGCTTAAGTTAACAAGATAATTTTTGAACTATAAACTCAGCAAATTGGGTTTAGTAAGAATTGAATCCATGTGGTCCTATTCTTTTCGTTGTTTCTATGCTGCATTCCGTTCCGTTCCGTTCCAATCCGTTTCGCATTCTGTACTTCATTTTTGTTGTTTCCATGCTGCATTCCGTTCCGTTCCCCATTCATTACTTCATTTTGTCTCACATTTTTTTGAATTATCTGCGCCATTTCATTCCGTTCCGTTCTGTTTCTCACCGTCTCGCACCATTCCGTTGAAAAAAACAAGGCCGAACTTTGCCATAAAATTCGACCTCACGATCAACTCTACTGCTGATTATTGGATCGTCGATCGATAGCAAGGGCTCCTCGAAACGATTCTTGTCCTATCTGGCATCTGCTGCTGATTTATCTTTTTGCTTGCTTTTTTTCCCCTAATTTTTTTATGTTGGGTGCAATCTGTCATCGTCTCGCCAGCTTATTGCTACGACTCTACGAGTATACTCCCTCCGTCCCTCCTTTACTTGGGCACATTCCTTTTTGGGATGTCCCTCTTTTACTTGGGCATATCCTTAATTAGTAAGAAAAAAGTGATGAATGTACTTATATGCCCTTTCTTTATTCCATCATTAGTTCCAACATGTGGGGTTAAGGAGTGGAGGAAAGAGAATGAGAAGGGATGAAGGTCAAGGGTATAAGTGGAAAGTGTATGCCAAAATTACCTCCCATTAAAACCCGTGCCATTTCTATATGCCCAAGTAAAGAAGGGACGGAGGGAGTATGTTACACGGTTTCATACTTACGGAAGGAAAATGAAGGCCTAATCCACTCAGTCATACACTAATTATCAACACTTTCCTTATCCCTATTCTTTATTAACCCCGAACTGTCCGGAAACTATAACAAGGCGCTTGCAGTCCACTTAATTCATATCTAGTTTCTTAAAAGTTGGAACCTTCCTACTCTTTCTCTCCTTCCTCTTCCTTTCTCTCTCTTTCCTCATCACTCTCTCTCTTTCCCCCTCCCCTATTTGCACATTTAATATCATCTTATGATGAAATTAGAATCCTTCCTAATCATGAGAGTAGACAAGAATTTGTGATATAATTTTATTTCTTTTTCATTATATGGGATTCCTGATCCCAATTTATAGTTCTTTCTTTGTTGACAAGTGCTTCAAAAGAAAGAGCTTAATCTCTTCTCTATCCAACACTCAACAGTTGTTTCTTTTACTTTGTTTTTTATTAATCACGTTTCCCTTATTCAAAACTGATTGACCAAAAAAAATATAGTTATTGAAAAAATAATAATTAGTCAATTAATAATCGGATTGATGACCCCTTTTAGGTTTTGTATGCCCATCTTTGATTTTATTCTTTTTTATGAGGTTGTGTAAGTGGGTTATTACAACAAGAATGATACATCCATCCATTGAGTTGACAACCCACTTTTTCTATGTATCTATGGCTCTCTTCTATTTTCACATTCTCTCTTCTCTATTTCCAAAAAATGACATTTATGGTAGGAGAGAGATAGATAAAAAGTGTATATGGCTTGCCCACCCACTGGGTCAACCAAACATTTTCCTTATTACACATAGACCTTAAAGCAAATCACGATAACTTGACAATTATTAATAAGCGCCGATAATTTATTGATTCATTTTCGCAAGTCAAAGAATAATAAAGAGTGTAGCTTCATTGACAATAGGCTTAATTACTGATTTGTATGTAAGAGTAACAAATTAAATCGGTAATAAAATTGGTTCAATGATTATTATGATAACCTTTAGGCCAAGAGTTCTACTACTAGCAGTCTTTAATTATGAAAAACAACAAAAAAGAATTGACAAATAAAATTATGACACTTGGCCGATCGTCAAAACAGTGTCACGTGGCGGAGCCTCATAAAAGTGCAACATGACAAAGGTGATATAAACGTCACATAACAAGCTAAGGCTGAATTAGGTGTAAGACTATTTGGTCACGTATATAATTTATAAGACATCCTCATAACAGAAATATGACTAAAAAAACAAAAGAAAATATTTGTTTTTATTTTTTTATTTTTTTATTTTTTTGAGAAGAAAAAGAAAACATTTGTTGTATGTCTTGTGAATGCAAAATCCAGCTTGGAATATAGAAAGCTGCTCCCTACATACTGAATCCTCACTTAAAGTATCAACAGAATGAACCAACTGCACCAACTAGAATTTTACCAATTTGCCTCACACCTTCCTTTCCACCCCTCACATAGCTCCCTTTTTCTCTTTCCATCTCAACCCCCTTGTACATCCATAAACTTTCATAATTCATACCTTTGCTTATTAATTATAAATAGAGGTCCCTAACTTTGGTTTCAATTCCCTCTCCATTTCTCACTCTCTCTATTTGTCAACACTATCTACCAACTTCCTTCATTTTCCCTCTCCAATAATCCTCTTTTTCTTGCAATTTGCAAATAACTTCAATATCACATCACATTATTATAGAGTATATTAAATACAATAATATATACTCCTATATAATTTCTCATCATAATACAGTAAACTTTTCCATCATTTTTTGTTGCAAATATTTTGGTACAATTTACTTCATCAATAGATCGTGCAAGAAAGGATTAAATCCCATCAATACCAATAAAAATAGAGTCACGAGTGTAATATTGTGATCACACACGTATCCTATGAGTCAACTATTTTTCACCTCTTTTGCTTTCTCAATATTGCTATGCTTTCCCCTAATGTTTTTCTCTAGGGTAGTTGTAGGGGCTACAATCACAATGCTAAACAAGTGTGATTACACCATATGGCCCGGGGTCTTAGCCAATGCGGGTAGCTCCGGATTAGACACCACCGGGTTTGAGCTTCCATCGGGCGGGTCGAGATCATTTCAACCCTCACCGGGTTGGTCGGGTCGGGTATGGGCGCGGACCCGTTGCTCCTTCGACCCCACTACGGGTCGAGGGACCTGTGCGACGGGCGACTGCGGGTCGGGTCAAGTCGAGTGCAATGGGGCGACCGCCACACCGCCCGCTACCCTCGCCGAGTTCACACTCGGATCCGGGTCGGGTACCCAGGACTATTATGATGTTAGTTTGGTAGACGGGTTTAACATACCCATGATCATCGATACAAGTGGTGGGTCCGGGTCATGCTTGACCACGGGTTGTGCATCCGACTTGAATGAGCAATGCCCGAATGAGTTACGGGTCGGGAATGGCTACGCGTGTAGGAGCGCGTGTGAAGCATTCGGAACCCCGGAGTATTGTTGTAGTGGCGCGTATGCTGCACCCACCACTTGTGCTCCATCAGTTTACTCACAAATGTTCAAGTCGTCATGTCCACGCGCGTATAGCTACGCGTTTGATGATGCGACAAGTACATTTACGTGTATGGGAGCTGATTATACGATTACATTCTGTCCCACCTTAACAAGGTTAGTATCAATACGAGATTCATTACTCATTTACTCCTATTAATGTATCTTATCTGATTTGTTGTATCATGCTTTTGGCTCCCCCCCCCCCCTTTGAGCCTTTTAAAAAACTTGTGTTTCCTTTTTTCTTTTTCTGCGTAGGCATACTTTATTAATTTCTTACATATAAAAGAGAGAACGTTTTTTTTTAGGCGCTTTCATGAACTCTGTCATGTACCCTCATGAAGGAGTGTTGCGAGATGTATGACGCACTACACAGGAATTAAATCCAAGACCTCTTATTTGAGACACTTAATATTACCCTTATAGATTTGCCCTTTAACACTGCGTTGTAGCATGCCTTGGGGACTTACGTGAGCATTCTTAGATATATATTGTCATCTTTCTTTACAAATTAGCTTTCATTTCCCAATTAACTTCATGATTTTCCACCTTCGTACTTTATTTGTTACATATTAAAAAAAGGATTACGCTCTCTTGGTCGTCTCGATAGACCTTGTTCAGGGGCCTCACGAAGATTAAGTCGCAAGATTTACGACACAAAAGTCAGGAATCGAATAACTCGAAATCTTTTGTTGTCGACTCTTAATATCGATTATATTACCCTTATGGATTCACCCTTTATCACTGTGCCATATGCTTTGCACATGAAATCTTACATATATATTGGCATGTATGTTCCTTTACAAATTAATTTTCGTTTGCCAATTAGCTTCACACTTTTCCACCTTAAAATGTAAAGCTTATCATGATTCATGGAAACATGAGGGGGCTAATATTGGGCAATGAGGTCATCTAATCAAATCAAAATGAAGTAAGGTGACATAAGATGATGCACCAAAGGATCACAATCTAGTCATTCTCTTGCTTTATACACTTGTCATTTGTCAAGTGCTTGAATCTTTTGTGATGTGGTAATCTTGGACTGGACATCGCACTAGATTGTTGTAGGTTGACCGTACCATGCAAATTTCCAATAAATTAAGTGTCTATTTACAAAATGTGTGATGTATTTAAGTATATTTTTTTTGGGGTGCAAATGTATTTACTTTTATATTTTCGTTCTGGTGTGTGACACATTCTTTTTTAAAATTGTTTATTAAATATTTTAAATATCTTTGGATTACCCAAAATAGTTTGCATAATCATTTTTGTTGCAATATATTATGAGATGGTCTAACACATAATACTATTAATATGCAGCCAACGAAAGTCCTCAAGCGATTCTCAACCAACAAATCCAGCAATGACCGGACTGGGAATCGATTCAGGATCTGGGCCGTCTATGTCCGGGTCAGGGTCAGGGTCAGGGTCAGGGTCAGGGTCAAAGCATAGTCCAACATTTTTCATTGGTGGTGGCCAAATGTTACCAAGTTCCTCATCAAGGAACTCAACAGCAATGAACGACTTCAAATTTGCTTGGCAACTAATTCTGCTAATTATTGCATCAACTCTCCAATTTTTTTGTCTATAACATCAATGCCCACCCTGCATACAGATTCGAGCTCGATCGATCGAGAAAAGCAGTTTGAGGACGATTTTTTCAAAGTCACATATATATTGAGATTTACACAATTTTTATTGGAAAATTAGAGTGGAACTTTGTTAGGGTACAAATTAAAATTGAAGGAGTTGAGTTTTTTTTTTCTCCAGTTATTGAATTTGACGAATCACCATACTGTAAATCAGCAAGCATATGGCGTTATATGGTGACATATTGTATGAAACATTCCGTATACATTTAATTTTCTGTACAAAAATGAAATATTTGAAAAGTTTTGACAATATGGAGATTATATATGGATTGGTTATTTGGTGGGTTTGCACAATCAACTAACCGTGTCTCATCATACTATATCAAAAGGAAGACTACCTTAGCTACTTTGCTGAGATTGAAAGCTTGGTAGTTTTGTGATTTGATCTGCTACAAATGTAAAGGGATGAACATATATGTTGGATTCAGGGGCCCTAGTACTTTTTTTTCTCATAAAAAAGCGGGTGCAAGTGACCGGCGACCGAGACACCCCCACTACATCATTTTCGGACTCTTGTATTAAATAGGGAACATATCAGACTAACTGAACGACCAACAATGATATGTTTAAGGATTCATAATGTACTCATTTACGCTACGAATGTACGTTGAGATTAAAGTGTGGATGATGCAAATGCCTTTCCTCATAGCACAACATTTGTTGAAATATTCTATTTAAGGATTGGGGGCTCACCAGGTTCCAGACACAGGACTTCATGGTCATGTATCCCTGATGCCTTGATATTGAAACAATTCAACCAAAAATTTGAATTGGCAGTAGAAGGAATATATGGCTGTCTTAAATTATTTTATCATTTATGAAATTAAAGAGCTTATTAATTTCCTTTAATAAAGCAAAATAACCTTTTCGTCTTGGAATAAAGGAGAATATCTTCTCTTGATATATACAAGACTAGCTAGTTGTAGGTCAAGGATATAACTACTTTCACAAAATCAGAGACAAACATATTCAAACAAAAAGAACTGTCAAAATCTAGAAATCAACAAAAATAAGCAATAAAACGATGATTACAAGTCGAAAATAGATAAAAATCGAGAAATTCAAGTTTTTAGTTCAAATTAGCCTTATATCAACCTCTCATAATATATACTAAACTACACCAAACGAATAAATGATGAAAGGTAATAACAAAAGAAGTTGATTCAAATCTTTTAAGGAGAGTTAATGGATCTTGAGCTGGGGACAGACACCCTTAAGCCCCAACCATCCCACCCACTCAGACCATGCATAAAAGAGAAGAAAAGAAAACTCGGCTTCCAAAAGCTATTTTCGAAAAGATTTTACGATGGCAATCAAAAAAAGAAAAAAAAAAACAAGAAAAGAAAAAGAAAAAACTTTATCATCATCTTTCTGTCTGTAAAAGTGTGATACACGGCCTTGAATTGATAATACACACAATTCAATTTGTACTTTGGTGACTTAATTAAGCTCATATCAATTGGTTCATAAGTAATCATTTTCTTTTCTCATCTGTAATAAATAAAAAACAAGCTAACAAGTCTCATGTGAGAGTGAGACCAACTCACAGAAAAATGGGGTCACTATTTAAAATTTTAGGGATTTATTATGAATCGTGATCATTGTTTCACTTAGGAGTGTAACTGAGTCGAGTCGACTCAATGAGCCCTCGGGCTCAGCTTGGTCAAAGCTCGCCTCAAGCTCTGGTCAAACCGAGCTCGAGCCGAGCCCGAGCCGGCTCAAATGCTTTTCGAGCCATGTCCGATGATAAATTATAATAGGCTCATAATATTGCTTCTTATTATTGAACTGGGGAGACTCCATATTTATAGACTACAATAACTTATTCTCCAAGCACAACTAATATCCTGAATATACTAGTTTCCTAAATACATTAGATCACTAATATAATATCCTAAACATATAATATCATAATATGTAATCTCCTAGATACATATGGAAAATATATTTATCCAATATATTTTCCATATCTGATATCTATCTCTAACACTCTCCCGCAATCGTAGCAGCAGCATCATCACGAACGCTATGATAATTGGAACAATACAATACGTAGTGTCCTCATTTTCGGTGAGTCCTCGATCTGCAAGTTGAGGCTTCACAAGTTCTTGATCGGTGAGTACTCGATCTGCACACCGAGTCTTCACAAGTAACAACATGTTCTTTTCAACAGGTTTATTTTCAGTTTTGTCTAGTTTCTTCAAGTTTGACCAAATTTTGCACAGTTTTGATATTTATACATATTAAACATAATAATTAAATATACAATATATTATATCAAAATATAAAAATAAATATATGCATTAACTAATATTTAAACATGACTAAAAAGTCCCTACAACAACAACAACAACAACAACAACAACAACAACAACATAATAATAATAATAATAATAATAATAATAATAATAATAATAATAATAATAATAATAATAATAATATCATTATTATTATTATTATTATTATTATTATTATTATTATTATTATTATTATTATTATTATTAAACGCTCAAAAATATAAAATTTTCATGTCCCAGTTTTTCCCAATTTTGCCCAGTTTGACCCAATTTTCACCAGTTTCTCCCATCTACCAGTTAGACTTACCAGTTTTCACCAGTTTTGCCCAATTTTTTTCAGTTACTAGTCACCAGTTGCCAATCGAAAAGAACGAGCTCTAACTAGTCGGTGAATTTTTGATCTGTCGTCGAATCTTCACATATCATCAAGTAGGGAGAAGTCAACTTCTTGTTGCTACCTCCAATACTTCAATCGGCGCCATCCATGGTCGTCGATAACATTCATTATCGTTATGAAGGTGATCTTGTATATCACATGAACACCTTATTTCATTATCTACTGCAGCCAAACGGGCAGTACCTCCGTCATCATCAATCAAGGATCTCTTGATCCATCAAAAGAGGGGGAAAAAAAACTTTGGTTTAATTTGGATTTCAGTCAAGGTTTGTCCGGTGGCGGACAGTTCGTCCGCCATTGGCATAGCGGAAGCTTTTGTGTTTTAGGTCTCAAGAACGAACTAGCTCTGATACCATGATAAATTATAATAGGCTCATAATATTGCTTCTTATTATTGAACTGGGGAGACCCCATATTTATAGACTATAATAACTTATTCTCCAAGCACAACTACTATCCTGAGTATACTAGTTTTCTAAATACATTTGATCACTAATATAATATCCTAAACATATAATATCATAATATATAATCTCCTAGATACATATGGAAAAAATATATTCATTCAATATATTTTCCATATCTGATATCTATCTCTAACAGAATATATTTTCCATATCTGATATCTATCTCTAACACCCGAGCCTACTATGGCTCGGCTCGGTTGGCTCGATGGGCTCGGTTCATTTTATTTTCCTCTCTATATTGAATAAGGCTCCGTTTGATTCACCTGGATAAAACTGATCTGAACTGGACTGAACTAAAATGAACTGAACTGAACTGAATTGATTTTTTAAACTTAACTGTTAACCATTTAAAATTCGTCCAAACATAGTCAATATTGAACTCATTTGAAAGTATGCTTTGAGATCTTTCCGATGACATAATTATCATCATGAAATTATTTCGGAATAAAAAGTTATATGAGCTATAAAGTTGCACATGAGCTGAACTTAACTAAACTGGACTGAACTGAACTGAATTTAAGTAAAGTTAAGGTGAATCAAACAGAGCCTAAGACCATTAAATATTTATAAAAATTCATACTATATATTTTTTAGGTTTTTTTTTTTTTTTTTTTTTTTTTTTTTTTTTTTTTTTTTTTTTGTATAACTTGCAAATGAACATTTGTAGTCGAATTTAATTGCAAATGTTTTAAATCAAACTATTTTTCATAACATTTTCAATGACGAGTGTGAATTCGAGCTGAGCTAAACCAAGCTGAGCCAAGTCACGAGTCTAAACCGAGCCGAGCCCGAGCCTTATATGTTTGGGCTCGGCGCTTCGAGCCGAGCTTCGAGCCAAGCGCCGAGCCCGAACCGAGCTTCGAGCCAGGGGCAACTCGGGCTCAACTCGGCTCGGTTACACCCCTAGTCACTTTCACTAACAAATGACATTGTCTTACCAAAAGTTTTTGTGCAAGCTTTCTAATGTTGATCATGTAGATCTGCTCAGTAGATCACATTATTCACACTTTTTCTCTTCCAAATAACAAGCATTATTATTACCAAAATAGGGAAGCCAATGTACACAAGAAAAAAATTGCAACGCCAACAGAAAACTAAGTTAAAACCCAAGCCTACCAATTGCAAAAGAGTTTTTTTTTAGTTGATATTTGGATTATAGTAACACAGAGAGAGTTAATGAATTAAATTGGACTAAATTGAATTGAATCGAGTTGAACTGAACTTCACTGAACTAAACTAAAGAGAACCATATATTGAATAAGTGGAAAAGATACACGCCAAATAAAAAACTACTTAAATTATCACTTTTTAAGAAAAAAAATCAATAAAACTCTATTGACTTTTCTTAGTCAAGTCAGCAACTACAATCACTCCCAAACTTAAGTCCTTTGCATGCAATATCCGAAAAGGCACTTCAAAGTTAAAACCGCACATGCGTGCATATCAGCACATTGAGGTCGTTGGTAGTGCCAAGTGCCTTAAGGCCTAAGGGCGAAAGCATGGACTTGCGACTACAGAGTATAAAGAACCTCGCATATACAAGACCCAGAAAATAAAGTAAGCCCTAGATATGCATTGTTTACAAACTAGATCCAAAAAACAGAATCAAATCTGCCATCACTTTAATTTGTACAAACTCTTGTCCAAATAAAATCTCTTAAAATTTAATTTGGTATAAGTGGGAAGGCCTTGTTTATTCCTGAACGGGTACAAGAAATTTTCTAAACAGTGTATATGTGCATGATTGTATAGTACTTCCTCCGTTCCTATAGTAATTGTGTGTGCTCGTGTAAGGCACTGTTCTTTTCGTCGTCTCTATGATGCATTCTGTCCCGTTCCGTTTCAATTCGTTCTGTTCCGTTCCGCGATGTTCCGTTCCGCATTAATTTCTGTACTTCATTTTGTCTCATATTTTGTTTCATTATCCGCGTCGCGCCGCTCAGTTCCGTTCCGTTCCGTTCCATTTTTCACCTCCTTGCCTCATTCTGTTGAAGAGAACAGGGCCTAAATTGTGTTGGTAGTTCGAAGGAATATATATGGCTATCATAAAATGTGTATTATTATTATGAAACCATAGAGCTTCAATAATTTCCTTTACTAAAGCAAAATAACCTTTTTGCCTTGGAATAAAGGAGAATATCTTGATATATAGTAGAGTATACAAGTCAACAAGACTAATTGTCCTATATGCATTAAGCATGCCATAATTCTGTTAAGAGGAACAATCCTGTATCTATTGCAGATCAAATTAGATTCTAAGAAACAATCATGCATCTTTTGCAGATCGCTTTCAGATCCATTAGCTAGTGAGCAATTTGATGTGGAAGCCATTGGTAAGCAATCAGTTTGAGGAAGGTTTGGTTCGGTTCGGGTTGGATGTATCATTTCACAAATGAATCATATTCAAACTCAGTGTTATGGCTAAACCGCTTTAATACTATCAAACAAGATAACATTCACAATATTAAGCCGAGCTTTAATAGTGAATTATTGTCTAGCACGCTATTGTTCCACGCAAACGCGCAGATGCATGTACTGGTCATTGAAATGTTTCTTATAGACTTACAGGCTAAACTACTACGAGCACTTAATAACGATAATCTTGGCTGACACTAGCTGTGCCATGTTCCTTATATGAAGCAGAGACAATGAAAATCCTGGTAAAAAGCTTCAATGTCACTAATCACTTACTTCCAGTTGCGCTATATCAATCAAAGTAGCTTGCTGCTTAAGAAAGAACATCAAAAAGATTCCCTACAAAAATGTCTGAACTTTCCCGGCCCCCTTCAGAGCTGAGCCTGCCATCAGAACTCAGGTTGCAATAAGCCATACCTTCCCTTAAAAGTGTCCTCCTCCTAAGCACCATCAATGCATAAGAGTAACGGTATCATCCAATTCCATCTCACCCACCCCGAAAAACCATTCAGCTTGATCCCTGCTCAAAATTGCTAGTAGTAGCACTCAGTAATTTGTTCTAAAAGTCTCAAATAACCGACCCTTCGAAAAGAAAACACTAAACCTTCAATACCTTTGAAAAAATGAAAGATGAAGTGCACTTTAATCACGATGCTTGTCCAGCTTATAGCAACTGCGATGAAACTTGTCTGTTTATAGCGACCGGAAAATCATCTAGTTGTAAGAAGGCCACAAGTTCTCATTTTTCTACCGTATATGTATATGTTTCCTTGGTAATATATCAGCTTTTTAACAACCTGATGATGAAAAGAAGATTGATTCACTTGACTTATAGCATATCACGTAGCAACAATAAACCAAACATTCATAGACAAGATCAGATTGGTTTTGTAGTTAATTAAACAAGAAATAATCAACCGAAATAAGTTTGATTCCAGCAAACTCTTAGAATCTGTATTAGGCTCTACTAAAAATTAAAAGAAGATTCATAATCTGTTAAGCACTTCAAAGTCCGACTCAACTGCCTTGTTTACAACTTAAAAACAAATTCTGACTCAAGGTTCATAATCAGTTAAGCACTTCAAAGTCCGACTCAAGTGCCTAAGAGTGTGTTTGGATACTCAAATTGAAATTCTAAATTTCAATAGAAGAAAATGCTGCAATTAACTAACTAGTGGTAGTAACTGCAATCCTGTCCATGATGGAAGCAACCACACCCTTAGACTCCCTAAGAAGCTTAATACTCCTTTTCAACCTTTCCCTCTTCCCGGCCCGTGAAGGAGACTCTTCCAACAGCCTTTCGATCCCGGCCCCTCCCGCCACACCCCTGCCCATCAGCTCGTCAATGACCTCGGCTACTAACTCCTTATCTAACAGCTTATGAACACTCAGCATCAAATGCAATGCCATAAAATCCACCAACCTCCACAAAACAATCTTCCAATAAGCCATCACCCTCATCTTCATATCAAACGCAGCTTGCAATAACTCCTTGTACTCTCTACAGCGCCGAGTATCCAGCCTGTCCCCTATCCCTTCAAGAGACACATAAACATTCCCAGATGACTCAATGAATTCCATAAATTTCGATTGGTCTGCCATTAGCTTATTCCATGCAGCCATATACTCAGGATTACAAGTATAATCAGCCAACCTCTCCATTTCTACTGTTTCCTTAACTCGACTTATCGATTTCTCTTTCATTTTCGATATCAGATTTTGAGCAGCTCTCCTTGTAGAGGATTGTGGTTGCGGGTAACTCTCCGAATGTTTATCTATCCCCAAGAGTACAATCTTTTCGACGTAACTCCAAACTTTCCCCACGAAATCCTCTGGGATTTCAGATATATTTTTTATCTTTTTCTGCATAATATTAAGGAAAGCTGATCGAGGTACGAAATTAGGCAGCCCAATCCCTTGAGCTTCCTGAAGCACCTCAATCTCATCCATTAGAAACTCCGGATTAGTTCCGCCATTGCTGCTGCTCATAAGCTGCTCAGAGAATTCATTAAGCATCTCCGACATTCAAGCACTGCAATGCATTTCTTTCTCATCAGGGTACTCCTCATACTCTCCCCTGATCAAAATCTTCCTCAAAGACTCCTTAGCCAAACCCAAAATCCTCATAAACGCCGTCATTGCTTCAGCAGGTGAGGATAGATGATTAGGCAGCTTTTCGAGTTCTACCATGTTCGAGTTCAGCTTATCATTAATCTGCTTAACTATCCCTGGCAAACATTTAGCAATACTAGATGCCTGAATTTTGGTCAATTTTTGAGCCAAAACAGGAACACCCACAATTGATTTATCAATTCTTGAAAGCAAAGGATGTGATTGAAACAGAGCACCTTCCTCTGTTCTAGCTTCTTGGTAACTCTCATCACCAATTCTGTTCCGTACACATACGTAACCCAACCCGATTCTGACGTCATCAGCGGTGACTTTCTCGTGAAGCCCCTCAGGTGCCTTGTCAGCCTTAGTGACGACAGCAAGGGTTCTTTCCCCTGTTTTGTCGACCTTTTGTGACATTCGAATTGACTCACATGTGGAGAAATCAACTGTAGATGATAGCACATTGAGGATGATGCTTTCATTTGGGGTAATGTACTCCTTTATGATGTCTTGTATCTGCTCATAGATGTTCTCGGGTTGCCCGTGAACGGGCACTCGGGTTATGCCCGGAAGATCAACCATGGTTAAATCAGGTACACCATCTTTCTTGACTACTAGTGTCAAAGGGGGTGTGGGAGATCCCCTTGCCACACCCCGCGATCAACTCGGTCGCTGAGTTGATCGCCTCGGCCACGGATGACTCGTCCGTGGCCGAGGACTTGTCCATGTATTCCAACGACAAGGCCGTAGGGAGACCAGGGGTCGGGTGGTGCTGAAGGCGCATTATGAGGGGCACCCGAGTGCAAATCCCCTGGCCTCGAGGAAGGTGTATCCCTGCAAGGGATTCAAGGACGCTGGACTTTCCGGAGGATTGGTCCCCTACGACGACAATGGTAGGGAGCTGGATGCCTTCTTTCATGACCTTTAAAAGGCGGAGTTTGTCGATGGCGTCGAGGAGGGGGCGGATTTGGTCATTGTAGGAGGAGATTAAGGGAGCTGAGGAGGGTTCTATTTCTATCTCTATTGTTAGGGGTTTGGTTTCTTCCATTGTGCTCCCAACCATAACTCACTTGTTTGTTTGCTTGTTGATTTGGTTATGTTTGGTTAGATTTTTGTGAAGGGGATTTCAAGGGATGTGTTAGATAGGGTTGGAAACCTTGAACATTTAAAGGGAAATGGTGAGGAGAGTGGCGAGAAGGAGAGGAGGTGACTTGTACACTTCTGCTCTAACTAGGGCAGTTAGTACTAGTGATTAGTGACTAGTGAGATTAGTCCTTCATTTAGGGAATAATGGGTAATCAGTGAGTGAGGCAGCGTGAGCAGCAACAAATTATTCTTTTTTTTTTTTTTTTTTTACAGAGCAAATTGTTAATTGACCGACAAAAATATAATGGCTATTATCTTTCTAACATCAAAATATTTGATAAAGTTGATAAAAACTACACCTTCGGATCCAAATTCATCTACCAACTTCTTCATAACACGGAGTTTAATGAGAGATGACTTTGGAACGATTATACTTTTAAAATTACGTAACCCTCAGCAAGTCCTGCAACTGCAACTATGCAACCAATTAGTACTTGTTTATTGAGGGTGGTTGAGTTTGCACAAAATGAACAGTTAATAGGTGCTAAAAAGTGTTAGAAAACCACAAAGATGAGGCTAAAAATTTCAAAGGAAAGGGCTAAAGACTAAAGTAGAGGGAAAAACGCAGTAAAAGCAGGGGCAATAGCTAATAGGGGTGAGTGGGTTACGCACTAACACTTTAAAGTGGAGTGGAAATATTCTCTTGCTTTCATTTGATTGGCAAGTTAAGTCTTGGTCAGCTCTGTTGCATATAAATCATGAATATGAGGACATAGTACTGGTCAGTCATCAGACACTTGCTCATTTTTTTAACTTGATCTCACCCAGGAATTACTCCCTTGTTAAGGCCTTGTTTATTCATGAACGGATAAATGAATTTTTCTAAACAATGTATATGTGCATGATTGTATAGTACTCGTATGTAATTGTGTGTGCTTAGCTTGTATTGGTAGTTAGAAGGTATATATAGGCTGTCTTAAAATGTGTTACTTCCTCCGTTTTATGAAAATGTTTACATTTGATTTTTCACGGTCTACAATACACCACTTTGACTATACATAATTGTAATTATATGTATATATAAATTGTAAAATTATAACGTTTCAAAAGTATTCTTTAAAATGAATCTAACAATAACATTTATAAATTATAAATCTTTGTATTTTTCACTAATTCATTGTCAAAATCTGTGAACTTTGACCTTGAAAAATGAAGTGTAAACATCTTGGTGAAACGGATGGAGTATTATTATGAAAGTATAAAGTTTTCTTAATTTCCTTTACTAAAGCAAAATAACCTTTTTGCCTAAGGGAAAAAGGGAGAATATCTTGATATGTATATAGTAGAAGGCTAGTTGTCCGATATGCATTATTCCATAATCATTTTGTAAGAGGATTAATGAAATCAAGTGTGATTCTAAGAAACAATCATGCATCTTCTGTAAATTGATTTCACGAACCGATCCATCAACTAGTGAACAATTTGATGTGGAAGCTAAGCCATTAGTGAGCAATCAGTTTGGGCAAGGATTGGTTCAGGTTGGATATACATTTCATAAATATAACCAGGCCACTTAATTATCAAACAAAATAACAGTCACATACAAATAGTGGCGGATCTAGAAAACTAATAATATGGGTGTATGTTATCAAAAAAAATAAAATAAAATGGGTGTCAAAACTAAATTATTAAGATATTTAACTATAATTTTTCCAATAGTTCCAAAAAGTAGTGTATTTTTATCAAAATTTAGATGCCTGGAACCCTAATGCCCCGCATTAAGGCCCTGTTCTCTTCATCGGAATGGTGCGGAACGGAACGGATTAGAACGGAATGGAACGACGCGGCGCGGATAATTCAAAAAAATGTGAGACTAAATGAAGTACAGAATGCGGAACGGAACGGAACGAATTAGAACGAAACAGTACGAAACGAAATGTAACATGAAAACTACGACAAGAAGAGAGCTAAGTTCGCCCCTCGTGTCACAATTGAACCCATTAGCTCGAGTTCAATTATGAAGCTCAAGTCGAAGTCAAACTTGAACCCAATCATACCAGGCATTATCAAATTCATTTTAATTATTGCTCTAGTTTTTGTACCACATACATTGATGTACATTAAGTTTAATTTAGCTTTTATTTTTATTTTTTTGAAAGATTAGCAAAAATTTTGATAATATACAAAAATCCACTTATGTGTAGAGCTGGTAAATAGGTCGTGTCGTGTCATATTTGTGTTTGTGTCAAAGATAATCGTGTCAAGAACCTCTCGACACTAACTTGACCCATTTATTAATCATGTCGGAAACCTTCAATACTAACCCAACCCGCTTAATAATCGTGTTATTCGTGTTGACCCGCTTAACTTTTTAAATCTAATTTCTTTTTAGAAAACAAAATATATAACATAAAAAAACTAATAAAAAAATAGTAAATAAATTTGAAACATCACTTTTAAGCTTTCATTGGTGTATTAGTCAATTGAACTAATGAATATCTAGGTTTGAACTTTATTTTTCGATATTTTCATTAGTTAAGTGAATTATTTTCCGACATATTTGAATAATCGTGTCAGGGCGTGTCAATTTCGTGTTGAAAATCTAAAAACACTAACCCAACCTATTTAACTAAACGTGTTACTCGTGTCGACCCGCTTAAGTTAATCGTGTCAAAAATCTCAATACTAACCCGTTTATTTCTTCTGGTTTGTATCTTGTTATCGTGTCGTGTCAATTTTTGCCGACTCTATTTATGTGGGTCAATTCGTTGATCGAGAGGATTTCCCTAAATCCATGATACAAGTCGAAAAATATTTTTTGTGGGGTCATTTTTACCCCAAACACATTTAATCATTTAGCAAGAGGGTAGGAGAAGAATTAGTCATAAAAATGGACTTAGAGTGTTACGTGCATCCTCACCCTAATAAAAATGTAAATTATAACTTTCAGTGACAACATGTATATACTTTGAAAATAAAATAAAAAAATTAGAAAAGGAGAACCCATTTTTCTTACAAATTGAAAAGCATATCCTTTTTGTTTCTTTCTCTCTCAAGAACAGTTGACAAGGTTCTAAAAATATTATGTACTCTTCCTCTTGGCCTAGCCTAGGCAAAGAGGGAAACTAGTATCTTGATGCAAATGTGTTTTATTTTTCAATGAACTGAGTATCACTGAATCAAACTGAATTTTTAGTAGGATTTGCCTAATTTTCAATACACTATTTCTGTTATTTACATATTATATTTGTGGATGATTGGTAAAGACTTTACTTTACCTTTTTTGTTTGTATCCAACTTAACACGTAATAAGCATTCACATGTGTAATGCATAAATAGGAAAATGCATGGTGTATTAGAGAGGATCTCAATCATTCTTAGGCCTTGTTTGGTTGGTGGCGTTTAGCCAGCTGATTAAACAATCTGGATTATTTGACCAATTGACCATCCAAGTATCCAACAATCCAAATTTTGGCAATAATTCAAACCTACTCTTATTAGGTTCATCTGATTACACTCATAATAAAAAGTGTGTGGACCTCATTTTTTTGAGTCAGACATTAAAATGCTAATGAGGACGGAGTGCATGCTCCCAGGAGCGGGTTAAAATTTGCGAAATTTTGGTGTTTGGTTACCAGCTTTTTCATTAGCGTTTTGGACCAAACAAGTTGAGTTACAAAAAGTTGGGTAGGGGTAACTTTTGGGGTCAACTTAATGGATTATTATGTAAAATGACAATCATAATCTTAGGGTATGTTTGGTACAATTAGTTATTTTGCTAGTTGAAAAGTCAGAATATAGTGAGAAATCAGCAGAAAATTGCTAATTTTTTTTATGAAATTGTAACAATTTAGCTGTTTTGCTAACTGAAATTAAAAATTTGCATGGGTAGCATTCAAATTTTAACTATTTTTGAGACTGAAATTTGTGTTGGGAGATATCCCAATTTGTAATTAATTAACATCGAAAGAATAAAAGAAAAAAAAGGGAAATAATGAAACAGATGTAGACTTCGGTGGCTGTGATATGCGCAAGACCATAATGTGCTTTGTGGGCTTTTTTTGTGATTGAGCTCTCCGTGGCCCACAAGTAAAGATTAATAGGTTATGAGGTAGTTTTTTTTAGTAATTAAAAAAGAGGGTGCAAGTGAATGGCGACCGAGGCACCCCCTGCTACATTATGTTCGGACTCTTGTGTTCAATAGCGAACATATCAGACTAGTTGAACAACCAGCGCAAGCACTGGCCCCGTCAACGTAGCACCAACAAGGGGCTAGTATAGTTCCTAGAAGCCAGCAGACACAAGGCATGGGGGGAATGGGGATTCGAACCCATGATCTTGCCTTACCAAACCACTTGGGAGTAAGCTTGGAACCACTAGACCACCACCCTTGTTGGTAGGTTATGAGGTAGTTGAGGTAATATAAAGAGGGGGCAAAGAGATTGTCGTGAAGTCATGCCGTGATGTAGCTCGATGACGGCAGTGAGGCCGTGAGCTCGATGACGGCAGTGAGGGAGAGTGCTCCGCATGTTGAGCCGCCCAATATGAAGATGAAGAAAGTCCTAATTAGGGGGAGATCTAATTAGGTGGATGACTACGACAGAGAGGTCGTACATGAGGCGTTTGTTGGTTCAGACATAAAACCATCGGGTTACTACAACAGGTATTTGGTCAATCCTAGTATTTGGATAGTAGTCTCAATCGGGTGGTATTGATATTGTACTGGGCCGCTTGTACTAGGAGTTGTGTTGTTTACCTTGGTTGTTGATGTGATGGTATCGACATTGTAATCACTATTGATTTGATATTAGTGGATTAGTTGTCGGTTTGTCCCGTGGTTTTTTCCCCAGTTAAGGGGTTTCCACGTTCTATTTGGTGTTGATTATTGTATGTTGTTTTCAGTATTTCATTGTTAATTCCGCAATTGGTATTAGAGTGTTTGGGTCCTAATCGAAGGGATTTATTGTGTGGGCCAAAAATCCCAACAAGTAGTATCAGAGCTTATGGTTAGTCGACCTTTTGTGACATTCGAATTGACTCACATGTGGAGAAATCAACTGTGGATGATAGCACATTGAGGATGATACTTTCATTTGGGGTAATGTACTCTATTATGATGTCTTGTATTTGCTCATAGATGTTCTCGGGTTGCCCGTGAACGGGCACTCGGGTTATTCCCGGGAGATCAACCATGGTTAAATCAGGTACACCATCTTTCTTGACTACTAGTGTCAAGGGGGTGTGGGAGATCCTCTTCCCACACCCGGCAATCAACTCGGTCGCTGAGTTGATGGCCTCGGCCACGGATGACTCGTCCGTGGCTACGGACTTGTCCATGTATTCCAACGACAAGGCCGTAGGGAGACCAGGGGTCAGGTGGCGCTGAAGGCGCATTATAAGGGGTACCCGAGTGCAAATCCCCTGGCCTCGAGGGAGGTGTATCCCTGCAAGGGATTCAAGGACGCTGGACTTTCCGGAGGATTGGTCGCCTACGACGACAATGGTGGGGAGCTGGATGCCTTCTTTCATGACCTTTAGGAGGCGGAGTTTGTCGATGGCGTCGAGGAGGGGGCGGATTTGGTCATTGTAGGAGGAGATTAAGGGGGCTGAGGAGGGTTCTATTTCTATTTCTATTGTTAGGGGTTTGGTTTCTTCCATTGTGCTCCCAACCATAATTCACTTGTTTAATTTGTTTGCTTATTGATTTGGTTTTGTTTGGTTTGGTTTGGTTTGGTTTTTGTGAAGGGGATTTTAAGAGATGTGTTAGATAGAGTTGGTAACCTTGAGCATTTAAAGGGAAAGGGTGGGAAGAGTGGCGGGAAGGAGACAGTGGCGTATCCAGGATTCGAAAAATAAGGTGACAAAATCAAGTGAAAATAATCGATGCATATTACATAAAAAAAAGTTCAATATCAAAGCGTCACACAATTCCACATTACAACTAATGCGGGTAGAAGAAAAAAAAATTACAAAATAACCAAATAAAAATTACATTTGTCCTCGACGAGTCTTCATATTTTGGAACCGATGGAGCACCTCATCATTGGTTACTTCACTAAAAACATCCTTCTCTACGAAAGTGACCAAACAATCATTCAATATTATTCAATAATAATCATTCAATATTACAAGCCAGTGAAGCCACGCAAGAAAAAAATGGAATCTACAATGAACAAGAGTACTCCAATGAATAATACCCATTTTTAAATGAAATTAGCACCACAAGTTAACAAACACCTCTAAACATTTATTCAATTTATGAATAATCAGTTCGCAATATTACTCAAATCAATCTAATAAATTATTTTTCAAACCCTAATTTCAACTTATTTGAGTTAAATCAACCAAATTACTCAAATCTGTTCAATTTCTAAGTTCTAACTCAAAACCCACAAGTTATAATCTATACTAACTATGGAGAGAGGGATTGAGGGAAAGAATTAAGGTGGTGTACCTCAACAAATAAGAGCATTTGGATTCGCAGAATTGCAAATTTGCAATAGCCTCGCCATGGCGTCGAGCCTTGCCGTCGACCGTCGAGCCCGTACTTCGTCTCTCCTGCGCGGCGCCGGTAGCCCAATAGTCCAGTGTCGTGTGTGTCTGTGTGAGGCGAGAGTTGAGAGGACAGAGGAGAAGCAAAGATGGTGAGGGGATGAGAGAGGAGTTATGTCGTGTGTGTGTGAGAGAAAAGGAAGAGGCGCTGAGAGAGTGAAAGCGTTTGAGGAGCAATCCAAATTCACGTGACTTACTCTCAGTTGCAAATTAAAAAAATAAAAAATTTAAAAAAAGTCACAATTTTTTTTTAAAACAAAATGGGGTGACCACTGTCCCCACCTGTCCCCCTTTGCATCCGCCACTGGAAGGAGAGGAGGCGACTTGTAAACTTCTGCTCTAACCTAGGGCAGTTAGTACTAGTGAGTAGTGAGATTATTCTTTCTTTTTTTGTTTTATTTTTACAGAGCGGATTGTTAATTGACCGACAAAAATATAATGGTTGTTATCTTTCCAACATCAAAATATTTGATGGGTAGTTGATAAAAACTACTCCTGCGATTCCAAATTCATCTACCAACTTCTTCATGACACGGAGTTTAATGAAAGATGCATTTGAAACAATTTTGGTTTTAAAATTACGTAACCCTCAACAGGTCCTGCAACTATGCAACCAATTAGTACTTGTTTATTGAGGGTGGTTGAGTTTGCACAAAATGAACAGTTAACAGATGTGCTAAAAAGGGTTAGAAAACCACAAAGAGCAGGCTAAAAATTTCAAAGAAAAGGCTAAAGACTACAGTAGAGGGAAAAATATAGTAAAAGCAGCGGCAATTGCCAACAAGGGTGAGTGGGTAACGCATTAACACTTCAAAGTGGAGTAGAAATATTCTTTTAGCAAGTCAAGTCTTGGTCAGCTCTGCTGCTGTGCTGCATATAAATATGATGGCATAGTACTGGTTACTCTTACTTACTATACTCTTATTCTAATCAGTCACCAGACACTTGCTCATTTTCTAACTTGATCTCACCTCAGGTCCCAGGAATTACTCCCTTGTAGGCTGTAGCTACTGATTCTTTGCTTACAATGGAAATTAATTGCTAGAGATTTCTTTTGTTTGCTTTAGGAATCAGTCAAATGAAACTAAGGTCTAGTTAGTCAAGTATTTGACTGGCAACTCTTACTCAAGTTAAGGTAAGTTGTGTTGCATTTAAATATAGATAAGAAATGCTATGTACATAAGAAATGCTATGTACAATGTACATCCTCATTTCTCACCCGTATACACTCGTAAAATAAAACAAAATATTAGAACAGGAGAACCACTTTTTCCTACAAATTCAAAAACATATCCTTTGTATTTTTTTCTCTCTTGAACAGTAGGCAAGGTTCTCAAAAGATTATACTCTTCCTCTTTTTTTCTTGGCATAGCTTAGCCTAGGTAAAGAGGGACACTACAATTTTAAGCCCCAACCATCACACCCACTCAGGTGCTTTTTATTTATTACAGAAGAGAAAAGTATTCGACGAATTATTACATTTTCTTATGAACGAATATATTACATTTTCTTTTCATTCATATACATTCGTGCTTTTTATTCATTCATATATATTCTTTTTATTGATTACTTATGAACGAATATATTCGACGGACAGATTGAAAATTCGGTGAGTTCTCGGGCTCGGCTTGATCAAAGCTCGGCTCAGGTCAAACCGAGTTCGAGTCAAGTCCGAGCCTACTGTGACTCTCGATTGGCTCCATTGGCTCGTTTTATTTTATTTTCTCCTCTATTTTAAATAAGGTCATTAAATATTTATAGAAATTCATGTATTTTTTTAGGGTTTTCTCATTTTATAACTTGTAAATGAACATTTGTAGTCAAAATTAATTGCAAATGTTTTAAATTGATCTAGTTTTTATAACATTTTTAATGGCGAGTGTGAATTCGAGCCGAGCCAAACTGAGTCGAACCGAGTCACGAGTCTAAAGCGAGCCGAGTCCGAACCTTAACTATTCCGACTCGGTAAGCTTCGAGCAGAGCCAAAACAAGCCGAGCCACAGTGGCAGAGCCAGAGGAGTGGCCATTGGAGTGCAAAAATTAAAAAAGTAAAGGAATATACTTACCAAATAAAAATTTTCTTTTTTTCCTATAAAAATTTTGATTATTGGTGGGAGTGGGGAGCAAGGGGTCTCCCTTGACACCCCCTAGCTCCGCCATTGCCGAGCCGAGCTTCGAGCCAGGAGTGGCTCGGGTACGACTCAACTCGGTTACACCCCTATTTCTGTCCGTAAAAGTGTGATACACGGCCTTCAATTGATAATACAGAGAATTCAATCTGTAATAATATATTGCATGTTCGTTTCATTCATATATATTCGTTCATAAATAATAATTATCAAAAATAAAATATCAAAAAATATATTATATCGAAGCGGTAGGATCATCTCGAACACTATAATTGGAACAATACAATACGTATAGTATCCGTGTCTTTGATGAGTACTCGATCTGCACGTCGAGTCTTCACAATTCAATAGTCGGTGAGTCCTCGATCTGCATGTCGAGTCTTCACAAGTTATTAGTTAGTGAATTTTTGATCTGTCCGTGTAATCTTCACATATCATCAAGTATGGAGAAGTCAATGCAACTTCTTGTCACTACCGGCCTCCAATACTTTCATCGGCGCCATCTATGGTTGTCGATCAAATTCATTATCGTTATCAAGGTGATCTTGTATATCACATGGACACCTTTTTTTCATCTATTGCTGCAAAACGAGCAGTAGCTCTGCTATCTTCCCAAAACTGCTTCATGCATGCAAGTTTTCGTTCATCATAATAGGTAAAGTATGGGCCACCGTATCAAAGGGGGAAAAAACTATCTGGTAATCAAAGATTTAATTGGTCGTATGTTATGTTTGAGCTTGTAAGAGCCCGTCACCGGTGAAGCGGAAGCTTATGTTTAGGTCCTCAAGAACGAACCAAATCTGATATCATGATTAAATATATTAGACTCATAAAATTGCTTCTTATTGTTGAATCACAAAAACTCGTATGAGGCGGCCTCAAGGTGACGCCCCCTCTAACAAGCATGATGTCATGCTTATGTCATGCTTGGTTATAGAGGGGCCTCACCTTTAGACCGCCTCATAGAAAATCTTTTGTGATTGAATTAGAGAGACCCCCATATTTATAGAGTATAAATAACTTACTCTCCAATCCCTATTAGTATCCTAATAATACTAGTTTTCTAATAAAATAAGATCTCTAATATAATATCTTAATCATATAAGTAATATCTCAACACCCAAAAAAAAAAAAAAATCATATAAGTAATATCTAACATCTAATTTCCTACATAGATATGGAAATAAGATATATTCATAGAAATTATTTTCTGATATCTTATCTCTAATAATATTCATTTTTTTTTCTCTTCTGTAGTAAATAAAAAGCATTATTATGTTGATCATGTAGATCTGCTCATTGGATAGGGTGCAAACAAGTCGAGTCGAGCTGAGTATTGTTATGTGTTCATGTTCAACTCGTTTAATAAACGAGCCTTGAATTGGTGTTTCTCTTGGCTCATTTTTTATCGAGCAAGTTTTAAACGAGATTTGACCGAGTCGTTAAGAAGCTGCTTACAACTATATTGGCTCATTTGCACCCCTATCAATGGATCACATTATTCGTACCTTTTTTCTTTCAAATAACAAGCATTATTATTACCAATATAGTGAAGCCAATGTACACAAGAAAAGAAATGGCACCCCCAACCGAAAAATACCCCCAACACCCAATAAATTAAAAACCAAGCCTACCAATTGCATGAAAGAGTTTTTTTAGTTGAAATTTGAATTATAGTAACAAGGAGCAGGGCAGAATTTATAGGAGTATAGCTACCGTGTCATCATCGTGGGAGCATATGAACTTGTCTTTGTTGGTGTGTTTTTCTTCATTGAACTTAACTTTACTAGATTAGATTAAGGGTGTGTTTGTTAGACTAAACTTATCAGAACTGAACTGAATTGAATTCAACATCACTAAATTGGACACTACTGAACTGAACTGGACACAACTTAACTGAATTAAACACAACTTGACATGTGAGATAAAAAGTATGTTTTTGAAGTCGCACCTCTGAACTGAACTGAACTGAACTGAACATCATTTAATTGAATTTGAAATCACTAAATTGACACCTAAACTGAACTGACCTTATAAGCTCTAACAAACGCACCCTAAATTGAATTGAGTTTAACTGAACTCCAATAAACTAAATTAAAGTGAATCAATTATTGAGTAATTGATACACAATAGAACCTCTATAAATTAATAATGCCGGGACCGCTTAATTTTATTAATTTAGAGAGATATTATTTAATCGATAAATTAATAATTTATTAATTTAAAGAGAGCTTTCTCGATTCAATGAACATGCATTATTCTTAGTACTTAAAACATATAATAAGGTGCTCTGTATTGACTATATAAATGATGATCATGCACAATGTGACTAATTAATATATCACATCCCCTCAAAAACAAATATACGATGTTCATTGTCGTAGTACTAGTCAAAAACTTAAAGCAAGTTCGTGTATGGTATGGAAATAAACCACTATATAAGCAATATATGTCAAAAAATTCCTAATTAGTCAATCCAAAATCAAAGCCAACCAACAATGGCTTCACATCTAAAAGGTGTCCAAAAATCAACAATGATGGAGCAAATATGTAAAGCACTATGTGAGTATAAGAGAATGAACATCGGAACTTTTGGATGCGGTAAGGATAGTTAGAAAGGAAATGCAACTAGATTTAAATTTTAAGAAAAAAAGCAAACAATAATAGAGTCGTATTTTACAAAGTTGTCCTACTTATATTTGTAATTTTATATAATTATTAATTTATAATTTTGATGGGACCTTAAATTTATATGAGGGTCTTCCGGAAAACTATTATCTTATTATTTTATCGAAATTATTAATTTAGACCCTAGGCCCGAGTCTGGACCGAGCAAAATTATTATCTTAGAGAGATTATTAATTTATCGAGTATTAATTTATAGAGGTTCTACTGTAAAATATACTCAAAAAGCCACTTAAATTATTAAATTTTAAGAAAAAAAATCAATAAAAACTGTATTGACTTTACTTAGTGAAGTCAGCAACTAGCAATCACTTCCAACTTCCAAATCATTTGCATGCAATATCCGGAAAGGAACTTCAAAGTTAAAACCGCACATGCATATAGCTAGCACATTGAGGTCGTTGGTAGTGCCAAGTGCCTAAGGGCCAAAGCATGGACATGCGACTACAGAGTATAAAGAAAATCAAATCTGCCATCACTTTAATTTGTACAAACTCTTGTCCAAATAAAATCTCTTAAAAATTTGGTAAAAGTGGGGAGGCCTTGTTTATTCATGAACGGGTACAGGAATTTTTCTAAACTCAATGTATGTATATGCATGATTACCAAAAAATAAACAAATGTACATTATATGCATGATTGTATATATAGTAATTGTGTGTGCTTGCTTGTAATGGTAGTTAGAAGGTATATATGGCTGTCTTAAAATGTGTTTTTATTACTTCTTCCTTCCCGTGAAATTGTTTTTACACTAGTTTTTTTAAGGTTAAACTTTACAAATTTTGACCGTATATATGTCAAAAGATATAAAGATTCATAATGTAAAAATATTTTTTTTAAATTCGTTTTTAATAGTACTTTCGAAAAATCATAATTTTATAAATTTATAACATATATAGCTTTAACCAGGCCACTTAATATCAAACAAAATAACTGTCACCCAGCAAATCCCCGGGTCTAAACAGCTATATGGACCAATTAAACTATGCACGTAAGAAAATAAAAGTGTCATATCTGATGGTAGATGGTTTCATTTTTTTAAAATGAATCTTCATTTTCCTACCAACATAATTTTATTAGATCTATATAATTTTGTAGATTCTAAGTCTAGGAAATAATTTGCGATTCTATTGCCACACGATTTTTGCGTTCTCCCAATATTAGAGATATAAATATGAAAAATATATCCAATATATTTAATATATTTTTCATATTTATATCTCTAATACCCAAGTTACTCCGATAATCATACTAATAGGCTCACGAGCCCGAACAGTTTTAAAAGTTGATGTAGCTTATCGTGAAACCCTGCGAGTTCGACCAAGCAATTGGTCTAAAACTTGGAACTAGACCTGGCAAACGGATCGTTAAGGTTGGGTTCGGTTGGGTCAAATACGAGTGGGTTTAAATATGGGTCGGGTTAAATACGGGTCAAATATATTAGATCAAATACGGGTTCGATGTCGGGTTACACAACGGATTTGACAAATGTTGTCTCATAACTTTCAGGTTTAGGTCGAGTTCGGGTTGAGTCATTTCGGTCTCATGTCAAAATGGGTCGAGTTATTTCGAGTTTGAACCTTTTCGGATCGGAATTTCGATCGGGTTTGTAGTGGGTCGATCATCGGTCGGTTCAGTTTTTGGAAGCTCTACTTGGAACTGACGGGACACTTTGGAATGGAACACTTGATTAGATTGTTTAGAATATTTCTTGTAGGCCTGGAGTAAGAATAACCTTTAGGACATATTGGTTATCTAAACACTAAACCCGCACCAAAACCATTAGTTTCTTTTTATAAGGCCCATGCGATAACTAGCAAAATATATGTGTTGGGCGAGTAAACCAATTTCGGATGAGTTGCTGGGCTCAAACAGGGTTGTATACTCTCCCTCTAAAGAATGGTAGATAAGTTTTTATTCTCTTTATATGGATGAGAATTTAAACCCCGTTCCCAACTACATGTGATAGTTGGTAGCATGACTAGACCTGGCTTGCCCCAGACTCTAACCAGATAATCGACTCAAATCCTGATTTTTAACGAATAGCAAACATGAAGCTTTCATCTGAAACTGGAAAACAATCCCAACTGAACCGAAACCTAACCGAATTGAATTTAGCAAACCCGATAATGACATGTATCCTATTCTAACCTCACTCCAAACTCACCCAATCCAAATGACTTGACCGATAATGATGTAACCCATCACCTTGCTAAAGTTAACCCAGTCGGTGTAGAGCAAGTTTGGTCGTCTTGCTATCCGGAGGATATTGCTCCGTTTGTAACGATGAACGTTCTATCTATATAATGAAGCTCTACGTTTTCCCCCTAAAAAAAAAGAAAAGTGAACCACATCAAATACAACCCGAAATATAATTACTTGAATCGAACCCAACAATTGCATACTCCAAATGATCACAACTTATTAACTTTTACCTTTTATTTCTACCCTTAAGATAGCGAGATAAGAATATTTAGGACACTTTAAATACCCACATAAAGGAACGACCCAACTTATACTGGCGTATTCGCGTTGTTTAGGGCTTTCCAAACCTAATTTTTTTTTGTTTTCAGAGGAAAATACTGACCAAATCATCATGTCTTATGTTTCATTTGTAAGTCGCAGTAATAAACCCTACCTGAAATTGAACACGAAAAGAACCAAAAACATACCAAAATATTGTGTTTTAACGGAAACAGAAACAACCTAAATATTATATCGATCGACATTGTAACTACCTCAACCAGTACGCGACCCAAAATTGATCTGGCCCGTAACCAAACCAAACCTTATGCACCTTGCACAAACTACTCCTAAATAAGAGTAAAATCGGTTTGAAACCAAATCCAAATCTAGTACACTACTATAGTACTGTTTGGTCGTTGCTCCATTTCATGTCACAAATTAATGCATATAATGTTTGGGCGCTATTATTGCCAGGTCGAAAAATACTAAAACCAGGCCAGTAATTCTTTGAATTGACAATTTAATCCTTCAATTCTTCATATTAATAAGGCTGAACCCATATTCTCTCACCACTATTTTTAATTGCCTTATTTACAAACAAATTTATAAAAAGTATGATTAAATAAATCCTACAACTCCACAAATTTAGGAACAAAGTTGGGAAGGAAATCAAGAAAAAAAAACTTGGGAAGGAGATTTGGAGAAACTGATAGACTTACAACTCTCATAATATCTCCTAACTCTTTGAATTTACAAGTCTGCAATTTCCAGCATTCTATATCAAACTGCTAGCTAGTTCTATACTTTCCAGCATTCTATACTTGCTAGCTAGTTCTAGCGTAACTTTTCCAATCAAACCGTTGAAAAAAAAAGGAAGCTAAGTGTAAGCTTTTTTTTATTTTACTTTTTTCTAATATAAAAGACAAAAAAAAAAAAAAAAAAAAAAAAAACTAGCATACTATTAGTATTACGTTTCTACATCTTCACTAATATAATTGAGAACAAATTGCAAGCTAAGATTGTATATGCAACTTCCTATTAATTTCCTACATACATGTTTTTTGTAATTGCCTGACATGAGTAAGAATTACACACAGACAAAGTTTGGCAAGAGCTTATATGGATATCATTATGATTTAAATCTAATTAGATACTCAATATGTAATATATGGCAAGTGTAAACATAGCAATATTATAAAGAGAGAATATGTGTTTTTTGCTTTATTAATATGAAGGGTTAAATTTGTCAACTCAAAAATTAATGGCAATTAATGGCCTGATATTAGTATTTTTTGACCTGACAATAACAGTGACCTATTATTTTAAATGAAATTAATGTTAGATAATTTTATTAAGAATGTTAACTAATTTTGACATAAGATCCTCCTTTTTTGTTTTCCTTGTCCATATCGTACTAAAACATAAAAAATCAATCCTAAAAATGTAAAAACAGAAGAAAATTTCACCAAGAAATGTAGGATAATGTTGAGAAATGAGAATGTCAGAACATCATTCCCTATTGTGTAGGACTAGACTAGCTAGTAGCCCAACTGCCCAAGGACATGCAGCAGAGAATATAGAAGTACATGAGGGACTTGTAAAATCAACTACTGAACTACGCAACATGCATGTCACCTCACCTCTTTCCCGCCATTTATCTCCCTACTGGCTACTATACATGTCACCTCACCTCACCACACCTCTTTCCCCACCATTTCCCCTTTAAATGCTCCAGTTTCATCAAAACTCTATTTAACACATCCCTTATAACTTGAAAGTAAACCCCTTCACAAAAACAAACCAAAAAAATTATACTAGAATGGAAGAAACCAAACCCTCCATTACGACCCCATTAACCTCCTCCTACAATGAGCAAATCCGGCCCCTCTTAGACGCCATTGACAAACTCCGCCTTCTAAATATCATGAAAGAGGGCATCCAGCTTCCCACCATCGTCGTCGTAGGCGACCAATCCTCCGGGAAGTCGAGCGTCCTTGAATCCCTTGCCGGGATTCAACTCCCTCGGGGCCAGGGGATCTGCACTCGGGTGTCCCTCGTTATGCGCCTTCAACGCCACCCGACCCCTGGCCTCGCTACAGCCTTGTCACTTGAGTACAACAACAAGAAAGTGGCCACGGATGAAGCTCACGTGGCCGAGGCGATCAACGAGGCTACAGAGTTGATCGCCGGGTGTGGGAAGGGGATCTCCCACACCCACTTGACCCTAGTGGTCAAGAAAAATGATGTACCTGATTTAACCATGGTTGATCTCCCGGGCATAATCCGAGTGCCCGTTCACGGGCAACCCGAGAACATCTAC
Organism: Tetragonia tetragonoides; assembly: GCA_038025085.1. Taxonomy (NCBI): domain Eukaryota; kingdom Viridiplantae; phylum Streptophyta; class Magnoliopsida; order Caryophyllales; family Aizoaceae; genus Tetragonia; species Tetragonia tetragonoides. The sequence goes on from CM076147.1 coordinate 4,439,818, forward strand.
GAGCAAATACAAGACATCATAATGAATTACATCACCCCAAATGAAAGCATCATACTCAATGTGCGTGCTCTCATCAGATGTTGACTTCCCCACATGTGAGTCAATCAGGTTGTCACAAAAGGTTGACAAAACAGGGGAGAGAACCCTTGCTGTCGTCACCAAGGTTGATAAAGCCCCTGAGGGGCTTCGCGAGAAAGTCATCGCTGATGACGTCAGAATTGGGTTGGGTTAAGTATGTGTACGGAACAGAATTGGTGATGAGAGCTATGAGGAAGCTAGAAGAGAGGAGAGTGCTCTGTTTGAATCACATCCCCAACTCTCAAAAATTGATAAATCAATGGTGGGTAGTCCTGTTTTGGCTCAAAAATTGACCAAAATTCAAGCTGCTAGTTATTGCAAAATGCTTGCCAGGGATAGTCAAGCAGATTAATGATAAGCTGAATGCAAACATGGCGGAACTCGAAAAGCTGCCTAATCATCTATCCTCGGTTGCTGAAGCAATGACAGCGTTTATGAGGATTTTGAGTTCGGCTAAGGAGTCTTTGAGGAAGATTTTGATCAGAGGAGAGTACGAGGAGTATCCTGATGAGAAAGAAATGCATTGCACTGCTCGGATGTCGGAGATGCTTAATGAATTCTCAGAGCAGCTCACGAGCACCAGCAACGGCGGAGAACTTTATTCATGAGAAAAATAGGTTGTCTCATACAAAAGTCTCCCAAATACACTCTCCCATAACTCACATCATTCATCCACCTTCCCCCACCTTCTAGGAAGGGTTGGTAAGCTAAATGAAGTCCTTTGCAAGAGAGAGAGGCTAGGCAGAATTCAAAGTTGAAGGAGTGTAAATAAAGTAGAGACTCAAGTAAACCAGAAATCTAGCACCCCTAACACATTAAAACCACGCCAGAAACTCGCATTCCCTCTCGTTTCCTTGTTTCGCCAAAAGGTCGGCCACTGCGTTCGCGCTCCTTGGCTTATGAGTAACCCGAATATGAGTAACTGTGGAGTTTCTTATGGATGAGATTGAGGTGCTTGAGGAAGCTAAAGGGATTAGGCTGTCCAATTTCGTCCCCCGGTCAGCTTTCCTCAACTTAATGCAGAAGAAGATTAACAACATATCTGTTATCCCTGAGGATTTCGTGAGGAAAGCTTGGGATTACGTTGAAGAGATCGTGCTCTCGGTGATAGACAAGCATTCAGAGAACTACCCGCAACTACAATCCTCAACAAGGAGGGCTGCTCAAAATCTGATATCGAAAATGAAGGGGAAATCGATTGGCAGAGTTAAGGAGATGGTTGAGATGGAGAGCCTGGCTGATTATACTTGCAACCCGGAGTATATGGCTGCGTGGAATAAGCTAATGGCGAACCAATCGTCATTCATGGCAGCGATTAATGCCCATGGTGAGCCAACGACTGTGTTTGTTGAAGGGATAGGAAGCTCGGTGAATATCGTGCACTTGAGGAAATACAAGGAGATATTGCAAGCTGCGTTTGATATGAAAATGAGGGTTATGGCTTATTGGAAGATTGTGTAATGGAGGTTGGTGGACTTCATGGCGCTGCATTTGTTGCTGAGCATTCATAAGCTGGTGGATAAAGAGCTCGAGAATGAGGTCACCGGCGAGGTGATTGGCCGGGACGTAGATGGGGCAGCGATCAAGCGGCTGCTGGAGGAGTCGCCTTCGGTGGCCGGAAAGAGAGAGAGACTGACAAGGAGTGTTGAGCTGCTCAGGGAGTCTAAGGATGTGGTGGCTACCACTAAGGACAAGATCGCTGTTAATAGTAGTAAGTAGTTTGTACTCCTAATTGCATGCCCACCACTAGTTTTCGGTTTTTGGGTACTTTTGGGAAACGCTACTCTAGCAGGCAAAATATTAGTGGTAGTAATAATCTAAGTATGTGATTGATTGCCAGTAGCCATGTGTGGTGGTAACTAATTAGATTTCTGATTATGGTATGCTGTGAATGAAATGAAGCAATGCAGCTCTTGTTAGTGACCAATACACAAAAAAACTACGTAGTATAATTCAAGAACTTCCTTAATATTAGTATTTCATTATGTACTGTGAAAACCTTTTGGAGCAAGAGAACAGCAAAACACAATTGGCACAGACAAAATACGAGAAGCCTCAGTTATTACTACTATGAATTCTCATCATGGTGAACAGTGAAACATTCTGATTTTCTACTCCTAACAACAAAGCTAAGACGGTTGACAAAATTATGATAAACTATGTTTACAGAAATCCCAAGTGCATAAATTTTTCTTTTCCTGTGTATCACAATGCAAAACCTTTGTAAGGAGCACCACAAGATAAAGGATTCAAGCACGTATACGGACGTCCATCAGGTTGTTAGCTGATCTACAATTCGTCCTTCACACCATCAGCCTCAGCCTCAGCGTCGGCCTCAGTTGAAGAATCATCCTTTGTCTCAGTTTGAACCTCCTCTTCTGCATCGTCCTCCTCAACTGCCGCATCAGGGTTAATGTTGAGACCAGACTTCACAGAATCATAGACACGTGAAGCGAAGTCCTTGGGGTCGTCGAGCAGGAAACCACTCTCAAAGAGGGCTGTTTGGTAGATAAGACGTGCTGTTTGCTTAACATTGTCATCCTGGACAAGTTAATGGCCACGTTAGAAAAATTTTGGACAACAAAAATAAAAAACAAATCTAAAAAAAGAGGAATATAACAGAATTTGTATGAACTCCTCATCTAAAAAAGGATACTTCATGGAAAATCTATTAGGACTCCCCATCCCGCCATTTTGTAGATAGATATGACCAATAATCTAAAGTCATTCTAGTGCGAATTAATCAAGGCCTGTCCAAGAGGTGAATTAGACCAGAAGACTACAGCACCTTCGTGCTGAGAAAGGGCAACTCATGCGAGCTCTCATACCAGAGAGAGGATGCAACGCTATAGAAAGCAGCTCTGAGAAGTTACAGCTGAAGTAAAAAAAAAAAAAAAAAAACTTAACTTTCTAGCACAGAAGACGAGTTTGTCTTGTGTCTTACATCCTATATGAATCAGTGTTTCAGCCTTTTATTGTGCAGACAAGCCAAAAGAGTAAACAAGGAAATACCAAGCAAAAGTATCTACGTGAAGTTTCCAATCAAGAGAGGCTCCTTATCCTTCCTTGACTTTAGCCTAACACTCAGATTTATACACTGACAGGAAATCGCAGATAAAGGTTCACGTCATAAAGAGCAAATGCCTAAGATATATTACACTAAGCTGCTGGGTGGTTAGTTCGGTTTGTGCATCAACAATATCAATCAAAGGCCGAATTTCAAAGGCGAATCAAAATGAAACAACCCTCCCATCCGAGTAGAAATTGGACATAAAGGAATTATGGATTTAGAACTCAAGCCTCCTATGGCATGTGATTCAGGTTAGTTAGAATGAGATGAGAAAGATTTCTTGCCCAACTACTCGGTAAGCAGATGTGCATATCTATAGCCTTGCTTTCAAGATAAAATGTGCAAAACTAGGCATTTCTGAAAACAAGATCATACCTCTGGGTCTGTCGAAACTCTCTCACGTAGCTCCTTGATGATGGGGTGTCTAGGATTGATCTCAAGCACCCTCTTACCCCGCATATATGCCTGCTTGTTTGCATCGCTCAATGTTTGTGACTGCATTATTCTCTCCATGTTCGCACTCCAGCCGAATTTTGATGTCACAACAACACAAGGAGTGTCTGCTAAGCGGTTGCTTATCTTGACATCATCAACCTTATCAGTAGCAAGAGCACTCTTCCACCACTTAGTCAGCCCCTTAAAAGACTCCTTGAGCTCCTTGTCTTTGGAGTCCTTACCAATTTTCAGACCCTCCTTGGAAACATTTTGGAATTTCTTGTCTTCATAATCCATTAGGTATTGCATCAAATACTCATCCACAGGATCAGTCAAATAAATAACCTGTGCCATATAAAAAATCATTTAGCAACAAAATTTGAAAGAATAACTAAAAAAAAGCCATAAACACCCATTGCTCAACATATATATCATGCCCTTTAAGATAGCTCCAAAAACCACTTTTCCCACTCCATAACAAAAAGCAATGATGCTTCAGATGTTACCTCGTAATTTTTCTTTGTAAGCCTTTCAAGGAATGGAGATTTTTCCAACTGCTCCTTGTTAGTTCCTGTTATGTAAAAGATATCCTTTTGCCCGGGTTTCATTCTTGAGATGTACTGATCAAGAGAAGTTAATTTGCCATCCGATTGTGTTCTGTTTAAAGAGAGACAAATCAGCACAACTTGCTTCCAGGATGGGTGACGCAGTAAGAAAATGTACTTAGAAACAAATTCAACTATTTCTGAGCTACTTACGTTTCAACCCTTAGTAGCTTGGCCAACCGATTTCTGTTTGCAGCATCCTCTATGATGCCGAGTTTGATTGACTTGCCAAACTCATTCCAGAACTTTGCATATTGACCTTTCTTCTCATCATTGTCATCGGACTTCTCAACATCTGCAGCAGATGGAAACATGTGAATGGACTACAATTGGACAGTGAAAGCAAGAGCTCCAAAAAAAGACAGTAACTAGGATTAAGATATAAGCCCCACAGTCAAAGCATTGAGGCATGTAGGCAAATTTTCCTTTCCACTTAAATTAGTAAACATAAGTTTGGTTAAAAATGAGATAATAAATGGTTATGCAGGATTGTCAAGATTAAAGACTATAGGCCTAATTAATGGAGTTGTACAGGGACAAGATGTTGTGTAAGACTCATCATCTCCAGACTAATAGCAAAAGCAATGTGCAAGCAACATCAAAAGATACACATCAGAACCAAGAAGATATGCCAATAGAAATTAGGCTTTGTGATGCAATGACAAAAGTCCGCAGCCATCAATCTTTAAATAAGGGCAGTAAAGACCCCAATGCCAACAGGAGTATGAAAGGAAACAAATTCAATGCTTGCTTCTTAAGATAGATGGTAGCTTCTAGCTTGCCTAGTGAAGCACTATAGCTTTGAGTATGTAAAGCTTCAAAATATCTGAATCTAACATGTACCATTTTTTTAAAAGCCAACTTTAACATACCCTTTTTATCTTTTCCATCAGATTCGTCAGGATCTTCATCAGCAATCTTGCGAATCATGTCAAGGGCCTTCCTAATCAACTTTTTCTTGATCGTTTTCAAACTACTGTGCTGTTGAAGCATTTCTCGTGACACGTTGAGTGGGAGTGTGTCAGAATCAACAAGACCCTGGAAAAAAGTTACAACCATCAGTACAATGTCTCAAGTAACAAACTTACATTCATACAATTGCATCATCCGCACTAGAGCCTCTATTACCTTCAAGAAGTTCAAATACTTGGGCAAAAGGTCATCAAATTCATCAGAGATGAAAACCCGCCTAACATATAACTTCACATTGGCTTTGTTGTTGTTGTAATAACTCTCATACAAATCATGGGGAGCTTTTGGAGGCACATAGAGAACAGACTTGAACTCAACATCACCTTCAGCGGTAAAGTGACTCCATGCCATAGGCTTCTCTTCACTAAATTCCTACAATAAACAAAGTTGTACTCTATTACAGGCACCTTTCAGACCATATTGTACAGATTATCATTTTCACAAAGCTAATGAAAGTTTACTTTAAATTTAATGAAAAAAAAATTGTACACAGCAGGCGCCTTACAAAATATAGAGAACCAAAAGAGAAGAAAATTTATGCTTACCTTTGACAAAGCGTGGTAGAATTTTATGTACTCTTCATCAGTCACCTCCTTTGGACTCCGTAGCCATATAGCCTTCACATCATTCAAAAGTTCCCATTCGGATGTTGTTTCCTTAATTGTCTTTGTTTTTGGTTTCTTCTCGGCTTCCTCATCATCCTTCTCTTCTTCGGTTTCTTCCTCGGAAGAGCTGCTTTCGGCTATTTTATAGGGCACAGACACACACCAAAAGTTTAGTATCTACTAAAGACATACAGCTCCAGAATCAGAAACATTAGTATTCTTTAACACAAATAAGTCAATCACACATACTGGTTTCCTCGTCATCGCTTGTCTCATCGTCGTCTGCAGGAACCTCTTTCTCAACCTCCTTAGTTGCCCAAAGGTATATGGGGAAATTAATGAATTCAGAATACTTCTTCACCAAATCCTGCATATTACCAAGTGGAATACACAATGAGTCAACCAAACAAATATTAACCAGAATTCACCAAAAGGCAAATAACAGGAATGAAAGAGTCTCACAGAAAAGAAACAATGAAAGCAAAGTAGATACCACGCCCATAAAAACATATGGAAATAACAAGCAAGATAAGGATGAGCAGAAAATGGTTAAAGCTGAAAAATGAGCAAAGACAGGATCAGCGATCACAACTGGCATGGCAGGAGCTATAGACTACTACACAGTAAAAGAAAACACAAATTCTCGAGAGCATTATACCGCTTCTTAAAGATATCAAGCATGGATTTAGAACTGCGGCACCTAGAAGTAGCAGAATCTGTTATCGATATGACAACAGGGATCTATGGACAGCAAATCAGCGATAGCATATAATAGAATATACATGTCAACTAGGCACAACTGTTTTGCTCCTATTAGCATTAGCACTTTAGCAGTAAGTACTTAGGTGCATTCAGAATTGGATTAGATATCCCATATGCCAACAGATGCAGCAAACGAAGTGATACTTCAGTAGCAAATGATAGAAACTCGCAAATAGATTATAAGGGAAGTTAAATGTGCTATAAATGAGTAATCACATAGCAGCAAGTAAAGGCACAAATCACAAATTGTGTACGCACTTTCAATTTGCCCTCATCTACGTACTCTCCAGCTTCCTCTCGGAGATGTAATCTGATCTCAGTACCACGACCAAGGGGTTCATTCCAAGTATCCTCGGAGATCGCAAATGCTCCATCAGCCTTTGACTCCCAAACATGTCTGAACAACAAAAACTCACAGGCATCAGCAAGTATAGAAGATATGGACATTAGTAGGCGAGCGTGAGCATGCAAAAATATTAGCAATAAGCCACAACAGCTGAAGCTTACTGTTTGTCATCATTGTGTTTGCTAATGACTTCAACATAGTCGGCAACAAGGTAGACAGAATAAAACCCAACTCCAAACTGTCCAATCAAGTTAAGGTCTCCACTTGTCTGCATCTTTTCCACAAAAGCTGCACAAAACATAAACCTGAGATCACTACCCTTCACTTACATACAATATGATGTAACAAACTCAAATGTAGCACACAACATTTTCCAGCTAGAGATGAAAGGCACAATAATCGTACCTGAAGTTCCAGATTTTGCTATAGTCCCCAGGTTCTTAATGAGGTCTTCCTTTGTCATCCCTATACCTCTGTCCCGAATAGAAAGGATTTTCTTTTCTTTATCCAATTTAATCTGCATTTGTCATGCAGAGGTAAACATGATCCTCATTGCACCTCACTTCATTTGGTACCATGTCGGACAAAAGGTAAAAACGAAACCAAAACCAAAAAGAAAAGAAGTACCATCACTTACCATAATCTCAAGTTTGGCATCATCACCATCACCAAGGACCTCTTTATCGGTGAGTGACAAGAACCTAATTTTATCCAACGCCTGCAATCACACCGTGTTTCCTCATTTAGCAAACACATTTAAACTAACGAAAAACTTCAGCTCAAAGAATGGTCATCAACGAAAAACTTACATCCGAAGCATTGGAAATAAGCTCCCTCAAGAAAATGTCCTTGTTACTGTAAAGCGAGTTGATGATGATATCCATAAGCCGAGATACCTCAGCCTGGAACTCAAACTTCTCCGCATTACTGCGAAGGTTCTTCCTTGACATGGACTCGGCTTCCCTAAACCCCAAAAAAAACCAACACATACATTAGGAATGCTAAATAAGAAAACCCTTACCAACAACAACAACAAGAAAAAATCGAAAAATATCAGGTGGTCAATAAAACCTTTTAACAACATCCGAATCGGTTGATAAACCATGAGGAACAGCTCCAAGATTATCTTCAATCTTAGGCGGGTTCACTAATTCCTCTGAATCACCTTCCGCATTTGCTTGTATCTTCCGGCCTAATAATAGATCCACACATGTCAAAACCCTACTCACTTAAACTCCATATGCTTTCCTTTATTCACAAAGCTTAAACCCTATACAAAATCATTTATGCTAGTAATTTAACCTCCGAAACTCAATAACATTGTCATTTCCTTAACTTCCAAACTTCTCAGAAAAAAACACAATGGATCCATATAAGTCAAAACCCCTTCTAAACCCCACTCACTTGAATTTCTTATGATTTCCTTTTCACAAAAGCTCAAACCCTACATTTCAGCTTAATTTAAACTCCGAAACTCAGTAACATTGTCAATTAATCTACTTTCCGAACTTAACAGATCAAATTAACATTGGATCCAATTAAAACTAACACGATTCACTTTCAATTCACAAACAGTGGACAAAATTTAAAAAACGTCACTCATTCAACAACACAAAGTTCACATCTGAATGCCAAATCAAACACATAGCTCAAATCAATCTCAATTGACATTGAACATATAAATTAAATTTAATGTGATCTATTATTGTTATAAATTATGATTACAAATAATAAAGTAATGGCTTACCTTGATCTGGAAAAAGAAAGAGAAGGCACAAGAGGAAAAGGGCGGACGTAATCGTCCATTTCTTCATCGTTCTCACCACTGTTTCTAGTACCTTCGAAAAACACACTCACTCTCTCTCTTCGAAATAATGGAGGTTTCTGAGATTTGATTCTAAATCCAAATTCTGTTGCGAAATGTGTAATTAAATAACAGGATAGAGAGAAAGAAGATTGGAGAATGGAGACATTGGTGAGTAGGGATGTCACGTGACTTATGGGTTGCCACCGCATGAAGTGTTTTGATTGGTTGATAGGTGCCTACGTGGCTCATCTAACGGTGGGCGAGTTCTTTAACTATGTGGCGTGATGTATTGGTTGATGTTACTAAGTTAGACGTGGAGAAGGACAGAAGGTGCGTAGGGAAGTCAAGTTAAGAACTTTGAATTAGAAGTCAGCTCCAAGGATAGAGACTTTTAGAATGAGAAAGAATTAAACCATTTTCGCCCAAAAAAAAAAAAATACTCCCTCTCTTTCATAATATAAATCATTTTTTTGACTTTGCACACAAATTAAGAAATTGTGAATTTAAAAAAAAAAGATGGTAAAAAGACTAAATTATCCTTAAGCATTAAATGCAACATTGGTGAGGGAAAAGAAGTAAATGACAATAAAAATGAAGCGTAAAGTAGGAAAGTTAGCAATAAATATTTATTGGGAAGTGTTGATAGTAAAAATATGCCTTGTGAAACAAAAATAAAGTCAAAATATGCCTTATATTGTGAAACGGAGGGAGTAGTGAACAAATTAGAGGTTGCTATGTAAAGTAAAATTGTGTTGTAATTTTGTTGAGCTAGCTTAAGAGATTGAGTTTAACTTGATTAAAGCCTTGTTATGTTTGTGGTTATCATTTCGCAATTTTTTTTCTTTTTTTTTCTCGAAAAAATTGTTTCGATTCGTTCGGTTCAATTCATTTGACCTAAATTAAATTTGTTTTAATGGGTGAGTTTAGCTTCGTTTCATATACAAGTTTTGATCTAATTCATTTTTTTCTACAAGTTTCAATTAGATTTTTCTGTTTCGCAAAAAAATAATGGGAAGACGAGAGTCTAAAATTTAGCAAGTTAAGCTCACTTAAGACTCTCTTATGAATCCCCTTTTTCGCGCTCTCTCTCCTTTCCCCAAAAAAAAACCCTAGTCCCCTTTTGGTTGAGGGGCTGTCATTAGCGATTCTTTGCTAATGGTAAGCCTCAATTCTTGTTTTTTCATTGTTTTGTTCAGTTATCTAGTTTTATTATGTCGAATAATATCAGTCTCTCCATCTGTGAGGGTTAGTTTGTCTCATTCGTTGGGTTCGGCTGTCTCTCACCTTTTGAGAGTATTGTTAGTTTTTCGTTTTGTCGTTCGTATGATACTTTGGCGGATCTATTCTATCAAGAGGTGGTCTACTATGTCAGATCAAATCATTCAAATCTATAGCAGTCTTCCGCGAAGAGGCTGTAATATGGAAAACAGCGATTAAATGGATGCCGGTCGGAATTGTTGAATCTCTAGTGCTACAGAACATTTTTATTCGAATGTATTCTGATGTTTTAGATTTATTTCTTGTTGAATTCAATCCTTCTTGTAAGTGCCTTATGATTTTCAATTAATAGAGTTTATTTTCCCCTCCAAAAAAAAAAGGCTCTCTTATGATCGACTTGATTTTTCTTAATGGAGTTGTGTCGTACAAAGTCCAGGACTCCATGTTAATCTTTTGGATCTTGGGAAAAAAAACTCCATTAAATCAAAGTCATACGACAATTACAGGAAGGATTGAATTCAACAAGAAACAACTCTAAAATATCAGAGCACATTCGAATGAAAAAGTTATATAGCACTAGAGATTTAACAATTAACGGCTTCCATTTAATCATTGTTTTTCATATAACAACCTATTCGCGGAAGACTTTGCTATAACTTTGAATGTTTTGATCCGACATTGTAAACCACCTATTGATAGAACAAATCCGCCAAAGTACCATACGAATGACGAAACGGAAAACTAACCATACTCTTAAAAAGTGAGAGACGACCGAACCCAATGAATGGGACAAGCTAACTCTCACAAATGGAGAGACTGATATTATTCGAGATACTAAAACTAAAAACTGAACAAAACAACGAAACAAAACGAATTAGAACATATTGCTAATGGCAGCCCCTAAAATACAAAAGAATTAGGGTTTTTCTTGGAGGAGGGGGAGAGAGAGGAGAAAAAAGGGGTTAATTTTCGGGATCACATTATTCATACTATAGTTTTTTCCATTATTTAGGTTGATTTTTGTGATTACTTAAAATAGCTTTTGCATTGATTTTTTGAATGGCTGAAAAATAGAAAAACACATTTTTATTAACTATATATGTAAATCTAATTTTGTGTAAGTCTGAATCCATTGGGAAATTTATGAAGAATAACTTAATAAATTTCTGTAAAACAGACAAGTTTTGGCACCCGGGCAATGTACCAGGGTTAGTCTTACATTTAGGTATTGCACAATTGTCTGTAGTAGGTATTTTATGTAAGATTTTAAAATGAATAATATGTCGAACTTCATTTGTTCGTAATAAAAATAGCCAGAGAACATAAAAGTTCACTCCAATAACTCCACGACGTGTTTATAGATGGTGACTTAAAAATGGACTACTCAAAGTGAGGTCATGACTAACTAAATATTAAGATGTAAATCTATATTTTTTATTTGAATTTCTAATTCACTGCCAACGTATTGGCAGATTGACAGATAACGAATGGAGTAACAACACATTGTAAGGGTCATATCTGCGCGACATGGAAAATGTGAATTATGTGGTGACTAAAAAAATAGCAGTGACCTCATAGGAATGCCACATGGAAAGGGTGATACCACATGGTTAGACTATATTGAGTGACATCCTAAAGATAGGAGAGACCTCATAAGAGTGCCACATGGCGAGACTCGTAATAGTGCATTATGTTTTTGTATTTAGTATAAAAGATAGATATATAGATAATAACTTTTCAATTAAAAAATAAAATAAAAATATTTAATCACCTTCCATTTTATATAATTCAAATATAGCCACCCTACATGCCTTGTCCATTTAGCTTCTACCAAATATTATAGGACATATATATATCTCATTTTGAAATATTTTTGGAATCCAATCTAATGAGATAAAAATTATAATTTTTTGAGTTAAGTAACTAAAGATATTTTATTTTGTAATTTGAAAATATACTAATATATATGTAATAAACTCAACTAATAATAATACATTAATGGCTTACACTTGGCTGATGCGATATGCTATGTGGCGAACATTGTGCTTATGTGTAGTTTACGTGGCATCCTAACACAAACATGGTTCTCCTAGTTAGCGTCCTACGTGTCATCACCAGGTAAATATTGGGAAGCCGCACTGTGTTTTAATAGTAAGGTAAAATTAATACATACCTTGCAATAAATATGTGCGTCACAATATTTCTAACTTGTTTCACTTGAGAACGAACAACAAACTCAAACCAATAATACGTATGATCTTTTACGCTAATTGTAATGATATCAACTAGGATTGTTCAAGAATATCTGAATTCGAGTATTTAATCCGAAAATCTAAATATCCGATATCTGAAATTTCAGATAAGAGTTTGGATATCATTTTCCGATATCAAAATTGTCCGAACTATTCGAAAATTACTCGAAACTATCCAAAATATTTAACTCACATTTTTTAAGTATTAGGCACAATAGGATAAAAAAAAGCTATAAATATATTTCGGATAGTAAATATTCGATTATCCGAATCCGAAATTTCCGATATCCGAAAATCGGATATCTGAAATATCTGAAATCCGCAAATAAACACCCCTAATATCAACAAGAGTTTTGTACTGTCCTTGTTGCAAAAATGAAGCTTGTTAACACAAGACGGAGCATCATAATAAGGCTCTGTTCTTTTCGTCGTTTTCATGCTGCATTCCGTTCCGTTTCAATCGTTTCGTTTCGTTCCAATTCGTTCTGTTCCGTTCCGTTTCGTTCCGCGCCGCATTCTGTACTTCATTTTGTCTCACATTTTTTTGAATTATCCGCGCCGCGCCGTTCCGTTCCTTTCTGATCCGTTCATTTCCGTTCCGTTCCTCACCGTCCCGTACCATTCCGTTGAAGAGAACAGGGTCTTGTTCTCTTCAATGGAATGGTGCGGGACGGTGAGGAATAGAACATAACGGAACGACGCGGAACGAAACGGAACGAAACAGAACGGAACGGAATGCAGCATGGAAACGACGAAAAGAACAGGGTCTAAGAATCATTCTTCATGTTCCTAAACTTTATTTGCATGAACATATACATCAAATCAACGTGTGACGCACTTAACATTGTTTAACTTCCATTGTACCTTAGTGCTTCCACTTGCTATTACTAACAATGTATCTTTCTCATCCTAATCAAAAACATAAGTTGAGAATCTCTCCATGTCCATAAGATTTGTATTTGTACAAGTCTTGTTTATAAACCTTATTACTTGTTCGGAGGTTTATGGTTTGCTCTACTGAATCTCATATCGCAATACATCTTATCGTTTATGTATTATCTAAGGGTAAAACATTTTCACAATTTGAATTTTGATTAATACTTTATGTAGCCCTTTTTTCTTTTTTTTTAAAGGTTGATAATGTGTAGCAGATTTAGCGAGTAACAAGGGATCTCAACTAGATAGGGATAAGGGGCAATTTTTTGACTACTCCTAAAAGCAGCTAGTTGGCTACTTTTTATGGCCTATTCTATCTACTTGGAAAATGGGTTGAAAAGCCCATTGGTCTTATCCCTCCGACTAGGTCCACGATATATTGTTTAGGGAGAATATCCTTTTAGCTACTCTTAGGTGCATCCAAGAACCATTGGGAATGAGGAGGATGAAGTGGGAGTACAAGTGGAAAGTGCACCACTCTCACAACCTAGACACATAGTGATTAGGGGTTTAAATCCTCATTTATGTAGGGAGAATAAAACCTACCCTACCTTTCTTTGTAGGAGGGAGGATCCTCTCCTCTACTTGAATCCGTCAGCCCATCAAAAATAGGTTACCTTACCCGGCGCACGTAGTTTGCGAGTTATTGCATGCGTCCTTGTAGCTAAAAAACCAGATAGGGATGAGAACAAAACTCTGTTTTGGGGATGAAATTAAAGGTGGGAAGGAACGTAGGAAACCACAGGTCCACAACTCCCAATCCCAAATTCTCAGTACAGTATGTGAAGGAAGTCAGTGGTTAGGGGTTCGAATCCTCATATTTGTAGGCAGAATAAAAACCTTCTCTACCTTTTTTCAGTAGGGAGAGTTTCCTCCTCTATTTAAGTCCGTTAGCCCATTATAGATAGATTGACTTGCCTGACGCACGTGGTTTGCGGGTTACTCCATGCGTCCTAGAAGAAAAAAAAGTGAAGGAAGCCAGAAGTCGATGGAACAAGTGGGCCACAGACATCCTTAACTACTGAATGTTACAAAGCCCATACCAGTACTAATAAGAAATTCACCGCTATCATAATCTAGCCCATACCAGACCCTGTATTTATTAGCAGTCTTGTGTGCATTTAATCCACCATGAACCAAGAACACTAGTGAAAATATTTAGGGACAAAGATAATATAAAAGGATTTAGTTCATTGGTCCATCATGGACTAAGTCCACACAAATTTTTGTAATATTTATTGGGTAAACATCAGACTGAATCCTGGACAAGATGTAGCATGTCTTTCTTGTTCCTTTTTCTTTTTACACTTTTAGGCCCTGTTCTCGTCAACGGAATAATGCGGGACGGTGAGGAACGGAACGGAACAGAATGGAAATTGCAGCGCGGCGTGGAACGGAACGGAAATTGTAGCGCGGGGCGGAATGGAATAATAAATATAACTTGTGTGGTACGGAACGTGTTGGAATAAAGCTTCAAAGTTTTGAAGGTAAAATTGGTTTTGTGTAAAAAGGTTTGTCCCACATTAGTGAGGAAACAAAATAAAATTTGGTTTATATTTGTGGGTCTCCCTTTAGACTTTGAATAAGAGAAAAGGGTAAAGAATGGACAACCACACGCGCGTGCACCGTTGTCGTCCAGTCGGACGGGTCGGGCTCGGGTGTGGGTTGGGTTATTATATTTTCACACAAAATTTATTTAAATTACATTGGAAATTGTAGTTTCAACAAAGTCTTCCTTCATTAATTGTGTTGGGCATTTACGAAATTGTTTTGGTCTTCAAAACTGATTGCCCATAGTTTCTATGCAAACTAGTCATTACTATTTACGTTTTACAGGATTGATTGTGGAGATTACTAAGCTAATCTCTACTATAAAATCAGCTTTGCAAAATTGATTTGGGGCACAGAAAAATTCTATCTCTCTCCATCTATTTTCTATTCTTCTAAACTCTCTAAAATGTTTTTTCGGTTTGAGCAAATCGGTACTGTTACTCTATCCGTTCACTGTGAGTTCACGCCGTTACCGGAGTTGTGTCAATCCTGGAGGACGGCTGCCATTAGAAGCTTGCACCGAGGCTAGGCGAAATCGTCTTTTAGGACAGTGGTCTGTCCACGGCACAATAAGTGTTTCAAGTAAGATCTTTCTATTTTGTGGTTAAATATACACTATATTTCCAACAATCTAAAAGACGATTAGTATATTCGATTATGGCTTCGAGAATGGTTTTCCTAACATATCTAAAATTAAAATTTTGGATGGTAAAATTATAAGTGTTGGGATGTCTGGATGCGTGTTTTATTTTGAGCAAAATTGATGTTAATGCTAGACTTTTACTGTGAGTTATATGAATATCTATTGTATGCCCCCAATGAAAGTGGTGTATACATGACAAAGGTTACGGGGTACGGACCATGCTTAAATGCTCTGCCACCAAATGCTTGATTATGATGGTAGTAGTGGACAGTGGTGTATACTCACGTTTGATTTTCATAATTCCATGTTATGCTTTCAAGTATTTATTTGACTATATTCTGAGGAGAATTGGGATTTAATATCCTTCTATGCATCTGGCATATTTTTCTTACTGATGGAATGGCAAATGTATTGGTCTATATGAATAAGGTGATAATAGTGGTTCAGGTGTTCAAATTCTTTGGTATTGTCCTGGAGTAATTTGTTATGAAAAATTTTCTATTTTATTTTAATGGGATGGATTTGAGTCAGATTTTTTTTTTTATTGGTAGAATTATTATATTTATTTTTGATAGTCATGTTTTTGCCAAGTTTATACAGTAAGTTGAAATTAGTTACTACAAACTCTTTTGTGAGTAAGTTGGTGGGCAATACCAAATGGCTTTACATATACTACCGTAAGTAGGGTGTTTGTTAAACTTTTATCTTAAAGTGTGCTAATCAGTGAAAGTTATATATGGTCTCATATGTCGAGTAATAAAAGTCCAGCGTAATTAGCTATTTGAATCTTATGTGGTGTTAGTATATTCACTGACTTGTTCAAAAGCCAAATCGGATATGCATAACTTTGCTCAATATACACATGTGGTTTTGTTGGCTGACTTGGGTGAATAATTGGATGATATTTGCAATTCACTACATGCTACAAAATTCAGACTTGTTGGTTCTTTGATATTATTTTGTAGTATATTGATATTTATTATCTTATATCTCCATCAAAGACATTGGTGTTAGATTGATGAGAAAGAATATGATTTTTGGTATGTATGTATATTGAGAATATGTGGGGGAAGTTGTATAAAATTATAGTTATTTATATTGGTGTTCTCAATATAATTTGATTGATCCCTAATCTTTGGCAATGTGGGGGTAGTCGACTAATTATTATAATTAGTGTACCAAAAATTATTATCTGCATGTCATGTTTTGAATAGAGTACCTCATAAGAAACTTGATAAGACCCCATATGAAACGTGGAAAGGACATACTCCTAACGAGAAACATTTGAAATGTGGGGGTGTCTTGCAAAGTGTGGTGTAACAAGTTTCAAACATGAGAATATTGGACCAAAAATTGTTGATGCTGTTTTTGTTGATTATGCATATCATAGTACTGCATATCGGTTTCTTGTTTAAAGTACTAGTGGTTCATTTGCATCTGGACATATCATGAAATGTAGAGATACAAAATTCTTTGACCATGTGTTTCCTATGAAAAATGTTTGTTCTTTGACTTCAAAGTTGAATGACATTCTTGCACGTAATATTGATAATGTGAATGATATTGTTGTGCGTGATATTCATGTTACTTCCTCTAGTTTGCCTCAAGTTGAGACTTGTGATGAAATTAGGAGGATGAGTAAAAGGATAAGAAAAGAAAAGGATTTTGGTCCTGACTTTATTACTGCTTTCTTGACTGAGGAAAATGTGTTGAATACTTGTTTTAAGTCTGTATTTATTTTGGAAGAAGATCCCAAATGATATAATGATGCTATGAGATCCATTGATGCTGTATTTTGGAAAGAGGTCATTGATAGTAAACTGCAGTCAATCCTTAGTATTCATGCTTGGGAATTGACAGACCTTCCTAGAGGGTGTAGGCCTTTGAGAAGCAAGTTGATTTTCAAGAAGAAACTGAAACCTGATGGTACAATTGATAAACTCAAAGCTAGAATAGTAGTAATGAGTAATACTCAAAAGAAAGGTATTGATTTCTTATACTTATTCTCCTGTTACTAAAATTTTTACTATAAGAGCTTTGATTGCACTTGCTTCTATACGTAATTTAATTGTGCATCAAATGGATATGAAAACTGCCTTTTTTTTGAATGGTGATCTTGATGAAGAAATATACATTGAACAACCTGAAGGTTTTCGTGTTCCTGGTCAGGAAAACAAGGTATGCAAATTAGTTAAGTCTTTGTATGGACTTAAACAAGCTCCGAAACAGTGGAATGAAAAGTTTGATAAAACTATCAAGGAGTTTGGTTTTGCAGTAAGTGAAGGCGATGCATGTGTATACTCTAAATGTGATGGTGATAGCTATGTCATTATTTGTTTGTATATTGATGACATGTTATTATTTGGCATTGATTTGCTAATTGTGAACAAAACGAAAAACTTTCTGAGTTCCAAATTTAATATGAAAGATATGGGTGAGGCTGATGTATTTTGGGAGTTAAGATCAAAAGAACTCCATTTGGTATGTCTTTAAATCAGCCACACTATGTCGAGGAAATTCTTAGAAAGATTGATTCGTTTGATGTTGTTCCTATTAGAACACCTTATGATGCTAGTGTTCATTTGATGAAAAATAAAGGTGATCCTGTCTGTCAATCTGAGTATGCAAAAATCATGGGTAGTTTGATATTTCTCATGAATTATACAAGGCCTGATATTGCATATGCTGTTAGTAGACTTAGTAGCAGATACACTCATAATCCTAATGATGAACATTGAAATACTTTGAAAAGATTGCTAAAATATTTGAAAGGAATTATGAATTTGGGATTACATTATGGTAAGTTCCTTGATGTGTTAGAAGGATATAGTGATGCCAACTGGGTATCTGGTAATGATGAGAGTAATTCCACTAGTGGTTATGTTTTACACTAGGTGGAGGTGCTATATCTTGCAAATCATGTAAGCAATCTTGTACTGCTATGTCTACTATAGAATCTGAGTTTATTGCTCTTGAATTGGCAGGCTATGAAGCAGAATGGTTGAGAAACCTGCTCACAGATATCCCATTGGGGGGAAGCCAGCTCAGTTGATTGCAATACATTGTGATTCTCAAGCTGCCATTGGAGTTGCAAAGAACAATGCATACAATGGAAAGAAGAGACACATACGATTGAGACACAAGGTTGTCAAAAAGTTGTTAGGGTGATATCACTAGACTATGAAAGTCCGAAAAGAATCTTGCGGATCCGCTAAACAAAAGGCCTTTGTAAAAAGATGGTTTTGGAATCATCTAAGGGGATGGGATTGAGACCTGTTGAGTGAATTGTACTCATGGATCCCTACTTTGCATTTGTAAAGTTCAAAGGGTAACATAAGTAACAATTCAGGAGCAATACTTTTTATTTCCATCCCTGTAAAGTGTTGTAGTGCTTGTTACCACTGTGTGAAGGTTGAGCAATTGGCTATTAATGGACCCATATCCACATATGTGTGGTTGTGTGAGGTAACACACACTTGATGGAATCCACCTACTTAGGTGTGGAAGTTGGCCGCTTCCTATGGGAGAGATGGGGTCGTCTCCCTAGAGCACCTATGAGCATCCAGGCATGGGTGTATGGCCAGTATAACGCGCCACCTAATATTCGTAGAGTAACATGTATCGTTTGAGTGAAGTGTGTGTCTTAAACAGCGAGCTTGCAAACTCCCTATTGAGTTCAAAACGAAAGTCACTTGATAGGATGTGAGCCTTAGCTTAATGACACTATGTGTTAATTCAAATCGCAAGACATTAGCACTTATGGATAGAACTCTAATTCTTGCTCAAACTTGTTAAATTGTTTTAAACTTTGAACCTTGTGGGGGATTGTTGGAATAAAGCTTCAAAGTTTTGAAGGTAAAATTGGTTTTGTGTAAAAAGGCTTGTCCCACATTAGTGAGGAAACAAAATAAAACTTGGTTTATATTTGTGGGTCTCCTTTTAGACTTTTGAATAAGAGAAAAGGGAAAAGAATGGACCACCACACGCGCGTGCACCGTTGTCGTCCAGTCGGATGGGTCGGGCTCGGGTGTGGGTTGGGTTATTATATTTTTACACAAAATTTATTTAAATTACATTGGAAATTGTAGTTTCAACAAAGTCTTCCTTCATTAATTGTGTTGGGCATTTACGAAATTGTTTTGGTCTTCAAAACTGATTGCCCATAGTTTCTATGCAAACTAGTCATTACTATTTACGTTTTCCAAGATTGATTGTGGAGATTATTAAGCTAATCTCTACTATAAAATCAGCTTTGCAAAATTGATTTGGGGCACAGAAAAGTTTTATCTCTCTCCATCTATTTTCTACTCTTCTAAACTCTCTAAAATATTTTTTCGGTTTGAGCAAATCGGTACTGTTACTCTATCCGTTCACTGTGAGTGCACGCCATGACCGGAGTTGTGTTAATCCTGGAGGACGGCCGCCATTAGAAGCTTGCACCGAGGCTAGGCGAAATCGTCTTTTACGACAGTGGTCTGTCCACGGTACAACAAGTGTTTCAAGTAAGATCTTTCTGTTTTGTGGTTGAATATACACTATATTTCCAACAGAACGGAACGGAAATTACCGTGCGGTGCAGAACGAAACGAAAATTGCAGCACGGTGTGGAACGTAACGAAATGCAGCATAAAAACGACGAAAAGAACATGGCCTTAGTTTGACGTTTTGAATCTCTTGATGGTACAATAGTCGACATAGAATTGGAGGATGTTTTGGTATTTCCTAAAGTATGTCTATACTGAAGACATAACGGGCATTTTGTACTCAAAAGTTGATAATAGTTGGGAAATCAGAAAAAGTACTACAAGATTACCTTATACTCCTATTGATGAAACCTCACATTACCTTGCCCTATTTAGATCACAATATCTCACTGACAATTTTCCAAAATTAACATAAATATATATTTGTATACTTAAACTATATCATGTTAAATTATTTTTCCTCATCCATGATATAAATATTACATTTGAGTAGTCTCTATTTTACAAAAGTTAATTTCACTAAAAAAAATAATTTAAAAGAGTCAATAAAGTACAACCAAATAGATTAGGGAAATAAACAACGAGCAATTTACTAAAGTTAGTTATTTTATTTTTCTTTTGGCGCGCAAGTGGATTAATTATACAGTCTAAACTCTAAATACTTATATTATCTCAACATATAGCTTTCCTCCTTCACCAAAAAAAAAACATATAGCTTTCCTTCAAAGCAAATTGTAAATGTAACTTGGCAACTTGATTCTATTAGACTATTATATGTATTGATAAACTAATGAGTATATATGTCTTGTGCTTCCAACTCAGATTAGTGCCATGATTACCTTCTTTACTTTCTTGACTTGGGGTGGGTGTGATAGAAAGTAGTGAATTTGCATCAATTTTGAAAGAGAAATATTATGCGCAACCTTACCTTAAAGAGGTATAATAA
Organism: Tetragonia tetragonoides; assembly: GCA_038025085.1. Taxonomy (NCBI): domain Eukaryota; kingdom Viridiplantae; phylum Streptophyta; class Magnoliopsida; order Caryophyllales; family Aizoaceae; genus Tetragonia; species Tetragonia tetragonoides. The sequence continues at coordinate 4,460,528 of CM076147.1, forward strand.
AGGTGTGTTCTTTTTTACTTATTGGACCTTATATTATCCAATCAGTGAAAAACAGTGGTAAGACCAGCTTATCCAATCAGTGAAAATCAATGGCAATACCTTACTGAATCAGTGATAATCAGTGACAATATCTTATTTAATAAGTGAAAATACCTTATTCAATCAGTAAAAATCAGTGGCAGGACCCACATTCCTACTCACAGAATCAGTGGCAGGACCTTGCTGAATCAGTGGGAATCAGTGGAAGGACCTTACCGAATCAGTGGAAATCAGTGGTAAGACCTTACCCAATCAATGAGAATCAATTGGAGGATTTTACTCAATCAGTGAGAATCCGTGGAAATAAGTGAAAAAGAACGCACCCTAATTTGCACCCCCTCAATCAAAACATGACATAGGTAGAACGTAGGCACCTCAAAGGGTGAGACAGATAGCCAAGGGATTTAAGGCTACTCCATGCCCAATACGAGATTCAAACCATCGACCTTGATTAATGATGGATGAGGCCCTACTACTCAATCGCACCCCCTTAGTTAATTAGATAATCCCTTTAGAATCCAGTTGTCCTATCCTTTGAGATGGCTACAAGCCAACACGGAGAAATAGTCAATGTTGTCGACGATAGATATCTTTGGTCGTGAACCAAAAAAAATAATCCCTTTAAAAAGGTGTATGTATATGGCAATAATAATTGGTATATTGGTATATATAATCTCATTTACCATAGTCGATAGGGTTCCGGGTTCCCCATCAGCCGAACAACAATCATGAACCGAAGGTGAGTTAATTAAACGAGACGCATGCATAAAGACTAAAGAGGCAGATGCTTTACGCCATGGGCTTTCATTTAATTTGGAGAATCTTGCGTGTTTGCTACCTACTATTGCTGCCTAATTAATCTTGTTTTCAAATACTGGTCATAGTGAATCATTAATTAGTATTCCTATTTTCAATTTCACAATGACTTTTCATGTCAATTGGTAATAAAAATTAGGTTTGTGGATTTGGATTATGGTCCTCTATAAAGTTATACTATCAGGAAAATTTTAATAAGGATGCATTTTTTAGAGCTTACACGATTACTTTAGGTGTCAGTTTAGTGATTCAGTTCAGCTAAGTGGTGCTGAGTTCAGAAACATATTTTTTTTGTCTCAGACATCAATTTGTGTGCAATTCAGTTCAATGGTGTCCAGTTCAGTTCAGTGTTGTCCAATTCAGTTCACTGATGTTAAATTCAGTTCAGTTCAGTTATGATAATTTCAGCTCTAAAGAACGCACCCTAAGATCAGTTTCAAGGAAATAATGGACATTCAGGGTGTGTTCTTTAGGGCTAAACCGGGCCGAAATGAACGAAACTGAATGCAACACCACTGAATTGAAATTAACAACATTGAGCTGAATTGAACACCAGTGAACTGAATTGAACCCCCCTTTCTATGTGAGACGACAAAACATATGTTTCTGAACAAAACCCACAGAATTGTACTGAGTATCACTGAAAATCACTGAACTGACACGAGATCACACTTGAACTGAATTGAACTAATCGGGTAAGATCTAAAAAATACACCCTCATTGTGAAAGAAAGGGTGTATATGTTTTGCTACAGCGCCAAGTTATCATAACTCAATCTTCATTTTGTTTTCTCGCTCCTTTCACACCTCCTCTTGACTCCCAAGTCTTGATTTGTCCCAGAGGTATAACCGAACCAAGCTGAGCCCAAACAAGACCGACTCAAAACTCGGCGGCGGTTTGGTTTGGCTCGGCACAGGGTCGGCTCAAAGCTCGTTGAGTCGAAAAAGTCAAGGCTCTAACTCGACTCGACTCGAATTCAAAATTCGCCATTTCAAACGTTATAAAAAATAAAAATGATAGGAAATTAATTATTTTTAGTAAAATTGTATTCCCTCATAACCAAACCACGAAAAATATGAATGAATATACATTTTACAATGAAAATGATTTTCTTGTAATCTTTTTTTACTTGAAAATGATTTTCGATCCGACTAACCAAACAGAGTGGTATGTCCTCAAATGTATTTCACAATATATACTTTACTTAAAATGGTTGAGCTATTCTACCCTATGATTAGAACGATTTCCTCATAAAGGTTTATTTTAGAAAGTAATACTCATTTTAGGCTGGGTTACTGAAGGGGGAAATTGTTGAGTTCCGGTTAAATGGATTGACAAATTATTGGACTTATCTCATGTAAGCTAACAAAAGTGCAGGATTGATTTTGAATGAAGTTGTGAACCATGTTCCTACTTATCCTGGTTCTTCTGGTTGGTTCACAGCAATGGTGAGTTAAGGTAAGCGCTTGAGTTAATTTTGGTTTTAGTATGATTGGTATCTAGTTCAGATAAGCACACTCAAAGAGGAAAAATTTGTTGGGTTCCTGGTTTTGATGATAGCAAACATAGTGTCCTTATCTTTGTACGAACTAATTATGATGGCAGGTTTACTTAAGGATTCAAGAAGTTAAAGCGCTTGATGCATGATTGCTCATGAAGATGCTTGGATCCTTTCAAGACATGAAGACTATGTCTTTAGTTGGTATTTCTATTATTAGTCTTCATGTACTATGCATTGAGTGTGTTATAGGTTGGATTCAAAGTGGTCTTGATAAGGGACGAAATTACACAAAGGTTGAAGTGCATAAGGTTCAAAGAGTACAGGGGAATAGACTTGTGAACCTTGTTCTCTTTGAAAGGAATCAGCACTAGAGCTTGAAGGAACCAAAGGGGAACAAACGCTTTGGACCCTGTTCCTTCTAGCTGTGTATCTGGACGAGTTTTGCATAATATCGTATTTATTATTTATGTGAATATTTGTGTATTATCTTTCTAGATCTTCACACAAATATTCTTCTGGTGAAATATAAATTGTTTTGGAAATTTAGATATTGCAAAATCGATTTTACAGATTGGAAAAGGATTTTATTTTAGAAAAGATATTATCTTTTACTTTATGGCCAAGGTTTATTTATTATGGAAAGTATTATCTTATGGAATATCTCTATTATCTTTTAGAGTTTATATTCTGACAATATACCTATATTAGCTGGCCTAAATCTTCTGTAAAATATGTTGGACAAATTTTCATCTATATTCATTAGGGTTTTATAAAGTAAAAGTGTTTTGCTTTATCTCAAACTCTAGGATATCTTTTTGGAGATATTATCTTTTGGAAAACTATTTTAACCTAGAAGGAAACTGAGCCTTCACCTCCCCTATATAAGGTGGAGAATAGCTTCAGTTTACTTCACGCCTTGAGAGAGTTTTGACGTGCAAAAGAGTTTTCAAATCATATTCAAAACATCCAAGTCGTCCATACAAATACAGTCCAGCATTACACTGAGAACAACCTTTGGACCCTGTTCCCTGTCAGATTCGTTTGAGTCTTTCCTTTGCGTACTCATTGCATAATAGGTTTTCATTGTAGTCTTATTTGCTTATTAAAGAAGCGAGTTGTAAGGCAGCTATTATACTCAAAAGAGATCTGTAATTACTTTAGCTTAGTAACAAGCGTAGAGTTTTCCTTCAAGTCAGTGTGTGACTTGGAAGGATTGACAACACATTAGTAACGGTGTGTAGTGTGTTAGGGTACTGTGATGTATCCTGTTGTGGCTCTAGTAATAAGAGAAGTAGTTTGACAAAATTCCAAGTAACTGGGTCGTGGTTTTTACTCCTATTGAGCCTAGGAGGCACGTGAAAAAAGCCTTGTGTTATTTACTTTCAGTCATTTGCTTTGTGTTCTGTTTACTGCATAGGAACAACGTCCACAACGTTGTTCTCACCATTGTTCTTAAGTCTCAAAAGTCTATGTAATAGCGAGAAATTGGAGTCACTCTATTCACCCCCCCTCTAGAGTTCCTTAGTGCACCCTTCAATTGGTATCAGAGTCTGGTGGCTAATTAAGAGGTTAACACCTTGAGTTTATTCCGCAAAAACGAGTGCACCTTGTGATATGAAAGAGGGACAAGCCATCCATCATCCACCTTATTTCAATGGAAATTTCTATGCATGGTGGAAGAGGAGAATGGAGATTTTCATCAAATATGAAGACTATGAGTTGTGGCACATCATTATCAACGGGGACTTTATGATTGAGTACAAAGATAAAGATGGGAACATGGTTCTCAAGCCACCAAGAAAATGGTCCAAAGCTGACACCAGCAAAATGGAGAAGAATGCAACAACCATCAAGCTATTCCATTGTTGCCTTGGTCCAGAAGAATACAATCGTATTATGGGTTGCGATTGTGCCAAAGAAATCTAGAACGCTCTCAAAATTGCTCATGAAGATACAACTCAGGTAAAACAATTTCGAGTAGATTTATTGTTAAGACAATATGAGTTGTTTGCTATGCATAGTGATGAAACAATAAAGACCATATATACTCGTTTTACCAATATTATCAATGAGCTTAAATCCCTTGACAAGTCTTTTAGCAATAAAGAGCTTGTTAGGAAAATTTTAAAAAGTTTGCCAAATACAATTGTTTGGGCTCCCAAGGTCACTGCCATCCAAGAAGCTAAGAACTTAGAGACGTTGTCCGTGGAGGAACTTATTGGTAATTTGATGACTCATGAATTACAAATAAGTTCATAACCTTGTGCTTCAAACAATGTATTCTCCTTCAAGATAAATAACAACGATGACGATACTTTAGACCTTAAAAAGGAAGACGTTATCCAACTTGTGAGAAAGTTACAAAAGTGGGTGAAATCTAGGTCTAAGAAAAGGAAGGAACAACCTCCTCTGAAACGGAAGGAACAACCCTCTCGAAAAAGGAAGGAACAACCTCCACTGACATGTTCTCAAGTGCAACCCACTTTCACGACAAGGGAGAAGGAGTTGGTATATAGGATTGTTAATTTCTCCGGTGAAGAAGATGATAAAGAAAAGGATGACTGGACCCCTAGGGCTAATATGTTGGTTTGAATTACAATAGACTTTGTTGACATTGTGGTAATAGAGGTCACTATCGTTATGAATGTCTCGCTAGATTAAAGTCTTATGATAAGAACAATCAATATGTGAAACTTGTTTGGATGAGAAAAGATAGAGATTGCTCTACTTTTCCTAAGAAGGGACCCAATCTTGTTTGGGTACCCAAGAGTAAGACTTGATTTGTTATGCAGACTAGGTGAGAGGAGACAACCTATGATCCAAGATAAGGGTTGCTTGCACTACATGTAGATTTGAATAAATCTTCTCACTAATGGCCGTGAGAATGGAATTGTGATAGGTGAGAATTGTGCATTGGTAAGATTTGGTAAGTCACTCTCACATTCCTTAAATTATTATTCTTGGTCAAAAGGTTAGCAAAATTCTTCATAATTGTGCTATAATATGATTGTTGCTAACTGTCATTGGAAAGAGGACTGGTGCTGGAGACAGGGGGAACAAGGTCTTCAGATACAGACCGTGTTTCTCTAGTCTTATGGATGAAGAGAAGAAAGGCGCCAGCATAAACAATCAAGAAGATGGAAGAGATCCTCATCAATTGAGCTAAACAGAGGGAACAACATCTACTGCAGGAGACCTTGTTCCTTCTGGACAGCTTGATGATCTCTTAGCCATCTTAATGTTGCTTCGAATGAGATTGAGCATGAAAAAGATAATGGTCTTGAGGTATGGTTCATAATCATAAATCTTCACTGTGGAATACATGAATATATTGCTGATTTGTGCCATAAGCTTATAGAGATTTTGCTCAATTTCAAGAACCAAGCATGTTGATACTTGACATCATTTTTGAGAGACTATGTGGCAAATTAACTTATTTGAATAAGTTTTTGCAAGACTGAGAATCATTTGGATGATATTGTCATAAAACCATTGAGTAGAGATTGCTTTGAGGAAGTTAGAGTAGAGCTAGACATGATCAAAATCACTTATGTGCATGTGTACATTATTTTCCCCAATGATTGGCTTGAAGAGTAGTTTCCATGATTGTGTTTATATGATGTGAGATATGTGTACATATAATGCTTATATGTCTAACCCAACTAGCGTGTCGTAAAAGGCATAACTGCTTGACAGAGATTAAAAGGACTCGCTTTTGTCTAATGATATGTCCTTTATTGTCCGAAACATAAGTCACAGGAACAGACCATGGAGCAGTAGCAGACTTTGTTCCTACACAGCCTTCCTAATAGCCTCAACCATGATCTTACTTCCCTATCTCTCTCTTCTCTCAAGTTCTTGTTCGTAAATGGGAGGTTCCTGAATAAATCAAGCATCATTTGAGGGGGAACCAATGTTCAAGTTTTGGGATGAATGAGGGGGAACAAATGTTGTGGAGGATAATGGAGACTTTAGAGGATGCAACACATTGATATCATGGAGTCCACACTCTAAGGTAAATTGCTTCATATATATGTTCGTCAATGAGAGAATGAGATGCATAGATCAATAGATACATGGCTTGATAATATATACTGTTTTGTTACCGGTTTTGTTTTGCAACATATGAGAGGTAAAATAAAAAATAAATAAAAATAAATAAAAAAAAAATGGAAAACCTCTCGTATGAAATTTTGCTTTCAATACTCCTGATACCAGTTGATGTTTTTGTACATCAAGCCATGTTACATCTACTTACTATAGGTAGAAAGCACTTTTCATATGTGTTCAATATTGATTTTTGCATCAAGTTCGTGAACTACAAGAAGGAGGCAATCTCAAATACCTTTGAAGAGTGGTGCATCTTTTGAGTCACTTTATGAGGATGAAGCTGGAGATGGTATCTTCACTTGGTAATAATATGGTATGGAACGAAGAAGGGAATTTATGTTATGGAGGTTAGAGTTTGAGGGGGAACGGTGACATGAACCTTGTTCTCACAGAATGGTTCAAATGGTAGCAACAAAGGTGTATTTTGATTGAGTGGTTGGCGTAGGAGTATAAGAAGTTTGACGAGTCTAATGTGCAACTTGGATACCGAACCTTCCAGACTTACACAAGATGTGAAAGTAGAGAGAGAAAATCCAAGATATCCGACATCAAAAGCTTCTTCATATGACCAATCACCAAGCCTTTTGCATATTCATTCATGGCCTGAACCCTGTTTCTAAACCTTGTTCCCTTCATAGACCTTTGCTTATTATTGGCTATCTATCTTTCGATTGACATTTGGTCTATAATCCATTGCTACTGTTTCTGATTTTCTTGTCTAACCCTTTGATAATGGAATGTTTCTCGTGAACTAGGTGTTGAGGATGACCCATATCATTAGATTGTTAAGCTTGAGATACTATACGTCTTTGAACCTTCAAGTATTTAAACCCTGGTGGTGATGGGTGTGACATATTGATTTGTGACTCTATCTTTGAGTCGTATATACAACTTTACATGCGTGGACTTTTTGATGATGCCAAAAGGGGAAAGTGATGTGTGCTTGCATTTAGGTTTGATATGATCATGAATAGTTTCTTTCTTATCTTTCTCTTTTGACCCTATTCACTATGGATAGGTAGCATCTTGATAACTCTACTCATATATGGTTGTTGTTCTGAAATGGTTGATATTCTAGATTGATTCTCTAATGGTCTTGTGAATAAAATATTTTGCAAAAGATGTTTTATTCTATATCTCATTAATGGTCGTTGAGTGTTGATATACTTGAGCATTCTTGAAGAACTAGTGAACCTTGTTTCTACTGGTTGGTTTACAGTTTGGTAAGTGCATGAGTTAGCTTGTATTTCATTGTTATATTGTTGAGATAAGCACAATAGTTTGTCATCATCAGAAAGGGGAAAATTATTATTGAGTTCCGATTTTAATGGATTGACAAACTATTGGACTTATCTCATGTAAGCTAACAAAAGTGCAGGATTGGTTTTGAATGAAGTTGTGAACCCTGTTCCTACTTATCCTGGTTCTTCTGGTTGGTTCACAGCATTGGTAAGTTAAGGTAAGCGCTTGAGTTAGTTTTGATTTTAGTATGATTGGTATCTAGCTCAGATAAGCACACTAGTTTGTCATCATCAAAAAGGGGGAATTTGTTGGGTTCCTGGTTTTGATGATAGCAAACGTAGTGTCCTTATCTTTGTACGAACTAACTATGATGGCAGGTTTACTTAAGGATTCAAGAAGTTAAAGTGCTTGATGCATGATTGCTCATGAAGATGCTTGAACCCTTTCAAGACATGAAGACTATGTCTTTAGTTGGTATTTCCATTATTAGTCTTCATGGACAATGCATTGAGTGTGTTATAGGTTGGATTCAAAGTGGTCTTGACAAGGGACGAACAAACACAAAAAGGTTAAAGTGCATAAGGTTCAAAGAGTATAGGGGAACAGACTTGTGAACCCTGTTCTCTTTGAAGGAACCAGCACTAGAGCTTGAAGGAACCAAAGGGGAACAAACGCTTTGGAGCCTGTTCCTTCTAGCTGTGTATCTGGACGAGTTTTGCATAATATCGTATTTATTATTTCTGTGAATATTTGTCTATTATCTTTCTAGATCTTCACACAAATATTCTTCTGGTGAAATATAAATTGTTTTGGAAATTTAGATATTGCAAAATCGATTTTATATATTGGAAAAAGATTTTATTTTGGAAAAGATATTATCTTTTACTTTATGGCCAAGGTTTATTTATTATGGAAAGTATTATCCTATGGAATATCTCTATTATCTTTTAGAGTTTATATTCTGATAATATACCTATATTAGCTGACCTAAATCTTCTGTAAAATATGTTGGACAGATTTCCATCTATATTCATTAGGGTTTTATAAAGTAAAAAGTGTTTTGCTTTATCTCAAACTCTTGGATATTTTTTGGAGATATTATCTTTTGAAAAACGATTTTAACCTAGAAGGAAACTGAGCCTTCACCTCCCCTATATAAGGTGGAGAATAACTTCAGTTTACTTCATGCCTTGAGAGAGTTTTGACGTGCAAAAGAGTTTTCAAATCATATTCAAAACATCCAAGTCGTCCAAACAAATACAGTCCAGCATTACACTGAGAACAACTTTTGGACCCTGTTCCCTGTCAGATTCGTTTGAGTCTTTCCTTTGCGTACTCATTGCATAATAGGTTTTCATTGTAGTCTTATTTGCTTATTAAAGAAGCTAGTTGTAAGGCAACCATTATACTCAAAGAGATCTGTAATTACTCTAGCTTAGTAACGAGCGTAGAGTTTTCCTTCAGGTCAGTGTGTGATTTGGAAGGATTGACAACACATTAGTAACGGTGTGTGGTGTGTTAGGGTACTGTGCTGTATCCTATTGGGGCTCTAGTAATAAGAGAAGTAGTGTGACAAAATCCCAAGTAACTGGGTCGTGGTTTTTACTCCTATTGAGCCTAGGAGGTTTTCCACGTGAAAAAAGCCTTGTGTTATTTATTTTCAGTCATTTGCTTTGTGTTCTGTTTACTGCATAGGAACAACGTCCACAACGTTGTTCTCACCATTGTTCTTAAGTCTCAAAAGTCTGTGTAATCGCGAGAAATTGGAGTCACTCTATTCACCCCCCCTCTACAGTTTCTTAGTGCACCCTTCAGTTACAAAGTAATTCCCATGAGTGAGTCCACGTAGGCTCGGACAAAAACGATCCAACTTTTTTCACTAATAGTAGTAAAGTCGCTTTCCACAATGGCGAGTTATTCCCTTCACAGTCGCTTTCTTGAGTAGCGACTTACTCGGGAAACTTTTTGCAGCTGATTCATCTCCACGCCCTTGTCGCCCCTTTATAGACAATCAGCCCGTCACTCTGCTGGTGCTCTGAACAGCCCATCACAAACTATGGCTCTCTCTCTCTTCTGGCTTGTTGGCCCCTCACCGCCAAATCGTCATCGTCTCACGCTCTGAACTTTATCGCCGTCCTTCACCCCTTCAATTGTACTCAATGTACTAAACATTGTTGGGATTTATTCAATTTATTATGTGGATTAATGGCGTTGGATTGTATTCGCTGGGCACAATTCTATTCGTTGGGCATATGTGAAAGTGGAGAAGAGAGAAGAGCTAGTCTTCTTTGTATTTTTGCAGCAGGAAAGGTCGCTGTCCACCACAACGTTTCAATTGATTAAAACTCGTTATCTCTGATAGCGACTTAAGGTAAGACGTTGTCAGTGATAGCGGGTTCTGTTCTCCAGCCAGCCGCCAAGGTTTCTTTGACAGCGTTTTATAATCATTGAACTCGCTCTCCATGACAGCGACTTTGTGGCGCAGATTGTTTGGTCCAAGCCTACGTGGATACCCTCCCGGAAATTATTTTGTAACCCAACTTAATTTGGGGATTACTTTCTAAAATGAACCTTCATGGGGAAATCATTCCTAAGATTATTCTCATATATATATTTTCCATGGTAATACTATTCTTTATTCGACTCCTCCTTTGTCTTTTTCACAAATATAGTAGCAAGTATCATAAATAGTGACACAATCGATTTAGGCCCTGTTCTTTTCGTCATTTTTATGCTGCATTCCGTTTCGTACTGCACCGCATCGCAATTTCCGTTTCGTTCCGTTTCATTCTGCATCGCACCGTAATTTCCATTCCGTTTCGCACCACACAAGTTATATTTATTATTCCATTCCGTCCCGCGCTGCACTAAATTCGTTCCGTTCCGTTCCGCATCGCGCTGTAATTTGTGTTCCGTTCCTCACCGTCCCGCATCTTACCGTTGACAAGAACATGACCTTTGTTTGAAATTTTCATTACCCCATATATACACGGATAAAGATTCCTATTCTAAAGGACTAATAAAGATAAGAACTTTAAATTAGTTGAAACTACATCTATCAAAATTAGAATGAGAGACTTAATTGGCAAATCTGAAGAACCTAATCCGTCGCTTTCGCGGGTAAATTGGGTAACCATTGCCATTGTGCATGTCCCTGTCCAGTGTACCCAGTACCCTACTCCCCCAAATAATAATAATAATAATAATAATAATAACAATAATAATATGACATTTTGAACCCAATAAAACGATGCCGTACCATAAGACCTAATCCGTCGCTTTACACGGCTGAGTTAAATTGCAGTTTGATGAGAACATGATGGCGTTGGCTCCACTTCCACGTATATGTACGACCTTGGGAATCATATCTTTCACTCTTTTGGGCAGAAAGTATCAGATGATACTCCATACTCCATTCAACTATCAGAATGTTTTAAATGTTATCCCCCCTGAGTCTGAGGTAATAGTATATAAGTAGTACAATTTTCGTATAGTAACTGAAACTTTTAATACAATTTTGTATAGTAAATTTGGACAATGATACTCGTACAATGGTTGTACATTATATTATTTTTTTTATGTGAGAGAAGTGACAAAATTGCCCTTACTATTTGGAATTTTAGGAGGGTATTTGTGGTAGAGTGAAAAGGGGGATAGGAGAGAGATAGACACATAAAATTGATTGTAATGTGCAATTATTGTACAAGATTCATTTTCCAGTAAATTTATAGTGTAGCACAGTTTTTGGGTCAAAAAGTTGGTCATTACTCAATCAGTAGAGATCAGTGACAATACCTTAACCAATCAGTGAAAATCAGTGGTATGACTTTACTCAATCAGTATAAATCAGTGGCACGACATTATCTAATCAGTGGGAATCAGGAGAAATGACATATCCATTTTTACATAATCAGTGATATAACCTTACCGAATTAGTGGAAATTAGGAATAAAGTACTCCCAATAAAAGTGTGTGATTTTTCACTTACTCAGTAATTGGTTTAGTTTAGTTTAGTTATATTCAATTCAGTGATTTACTTTTTGTCTCACATATTAATGGTGTGTTCTTTAGGCATGAAGTGAATTAAACTGAATTTAATACATCATTGAATAATATTCAACACTGTTGAAGCAAAATGGATACCATTGAATTGAAAGAACATCACTGACCTGAAATAAACATCAATAAACATCACTTAGTTGAACTGATCTGAAAATCGCTGACATGATACAAGACGTCCACTAAACGGAATTGGATTAAAGTTATTGAGTTAAACTGAATTGAATTGATCGGATAAATTCTAAAAAATACACCCTTTTAGATTTAAATATAAAAGCCTTAACTTTGGACTAATTAAGAGTATTCTATTCAACTTACTTATTAGTTGGTAGGATAGTCTTATACGAGACTTGGGGTGTGTTTTTTTAGAGTTGAATTGAATTGAAATGAACTAAATTGAATTCAACACCAATGAACTGAAATGAACGCAACTGAACTGAACACTTTTGAGCTGAATTGAACCCTACTATCTATGTCAGACAAAATGTATGGTTCTGAAATGAACAACACTAAACTGATACGAGATTACTCCTAAACTAAATCGAACTGACAGAATAAGATCTAAAGAACACACCCTTAATTGTCCAAATATTTGTATTGATACCCATTTCTGTACCGTATAAAGCAACACCGAAAGTGCAACTATACCCAATACGGATAAAGAAAAATACTCACCAATACGCGTAGTAGCCGAAAACGAGAAAATCGATATCTTATCTCATTGGTGTCATTCCAAAACGGAAAAAGCAAAACAAAAACAAATTCTAAATAAACAAGTTATAACTCCCCACTTTTATAGTCTAGTAGGTAAACATAACGAAAACAAACCTCAAGTTGAATCAGTACTTCACTTGAAAGTCTTGAATTGAATTCTTCTCATTCTTAAACCCCCTTTCTAGTATCTCTCTATCTCATTTTTCTCTCTCCTCAAAATTGATCTTCAATTTCCATTTCCATTTTCATTTTCAATTTCTCAAAAAATATCAAATTAAATGGCAGTCTCAGACACAGTTGTGGGTAATTTAACAACTATTTATCTAGCCGTGATAGCAGCGATGAAGGCGTACGGTCTTATCATGGGGTGTAGCTTCACCGGATTATTTGTTCTCGCCGCATCTACGGCGGTCGTAGGTCTTGTACTTGTGGCGACGCTCACGTGGGACGTGTCAAGGAAAGCAGCCACGGCGACACATGGTGGTGGTGGTCACGTGTCAAGAAAGGACACGGCGTCGTCTCACGTAGCCGAGATTTGTCGTGGTGGGATTTGTTGGCATGGTGTTGCGGTCAAATCGCCGGCCTCTCAGGTCTGGTTTAGACTCCCTCAGCATCACCCTATCTATTAATTAATTAAAAAAAAGGAAATTCGGAAAACAGAATATTCTATTTTTTTTTTGTTTCTTTTTTTTTTATTTTAAATATAAATATATAAATACTTGTAGTAGTACATACTTCTAGAATTTACTGAGAAAAAGTGGTACTTGAGGGAAAAGAAAAAAAAAAAAGAAAAGAAAAAATTTGTGTCGGCTTGACTTTGGTGGATGTTTTATTTTATTGTGTGCTATTTTTACTTTCTTATTTTTTTTTATGGTGGAATTGTAATGGCGGATTGTAAATGATGAAGTGAATAAATTTGAGTCACAAATTTTGTATCTTTCTATATTAATTGTGGGATTTGCCGTTAGCGTGAAGGCAGAGTTTAAAATCTACCCTTAAAGTGAAGCAAGTGTTATTTGTTGGAGATATGCCATGTCACTACTTAGTTTGTTACAAAGTTGTTATTAGATTTAATATATAAGTCATTAGTTTATATAATTAGATTACCCAATTCATTCATTTATAATCAATAAAAGAAGCTTTCATTATTTAGCCCTTTCTCTCTCTAGAATTATCCCCAATTCATTGTTGATTTTAGCTTGTTATGATCCTAATTTCTACATGGTATCAGAGCGATGATCAAGCTAAATCGATTATTCTTTTCATCAATTCAATAATCTGTTCTTCAATCATTGATCATCAAGAAAATATCAAAATTCTCTGTTTTTCTTGTTCGTGATTTTCGTTCGCGATTTTCTTCGCTCAAGACTCTTCAATCTTCGATCTTGATTCGATCGAGTTCATCAATCAGGTTTGATTCACAAAAATCGATTACAATTTCTCATATTAATTCTCCATTTGTTTGGTTCATCGATCATCATCACACGAAAACACAAAACTTTCACTCGTTATTTTTCTTCGCTCAACCTTCTGATCTTCGATCAGTTCATTTCGATTGCATCAAATCATCAAAAATATTCGAGAATCACAAAATCATTCACGAATCTCAGTTTCTTTTCTTAATTTCTTTCATTTTCGATCAAGTGTTCTTGATTCAACCTTGATCAAGCTCAAAAAAAAAAAAAAAAAAAAAATCACAAAAATATTCATTTGATTTTCGAACAAATTGATTTGTTTTCATCAATTGTTCTTGCTCATTTAACTGAGATTCGATCATCTTTCATCTAGATCAAGCATTCAATTGATCTAATTTCGAAGAAAAAAATAAAATAAAAAATTAGGTTTTCTAATTTCGCACACCAAGTGCTCGATGAAGTTCTTGAGTGAATTTTCATCTTCAATTCACTCTGTTTTGACAGATTATGTTCCGTTTCTTGAAGTCTTCTATGGCTATGGCTTCGTATATTCATCATTATCACTCGGATCATCGAGTTGATTTTTCGCCGTCGATTGAGCGGTTTAATCTTCATCAAGATTTTCAGCGCTTTTCACCTTCTTGTCAAAGGTTTTGCGCTTCATTCAATCATTATCACTCGATTTTCGAGTTCATCTTTGTCACCTTTCATCTCTTATGAGAATTATTGTTTAACCGGTTCATCTCTTATTATCACTCGTTTCATCGAGTTCTTGTCACCGTACTACTTCTCCTATGAGAGAATTCAATGTACGGATCATCTCCTTTTGACGTTTTGTCATCAGATTCACCAGGAAGTTCCCTGGTTTTATGAAGCCTTCAATGGCTCAGTTGGTTTGGGTTGATGTAGCATCAGTTACTAGTCCTTGGTGGATGTCATCGAGTTCATCATCTGCGGTTACGGCGTCATTATCGTCGGCCACGTTGTCATCTCAACGAACTCAATCGAGGTCGTTTTCGGTTTTGGTTTGGTTCTCCATTGGTCTGGCAATCTGTTGATGCCCTAGCCTTTGGACTTTTCTTTTTTTTTTTTTCTCATGCAGTGAGCTCATGTTCAAAGCTGGATGCTTGGAGTGCCCACTGTGTTGTGTGTTACTGTGGATGTTGGTTCTCAATAGTTGTCTTCAGCTTGTGTTGGTGATTTCTGTCTGTAGTCTGTATGCCGTGCGTTTCTTCATCATGGGACATGGCTGTCAAGATTGATTGGTGTTCTTCAGAAACTTTTAGGCAGGAGCATGCTTTATATTCAAATAAGCCAATTTACAGTTGGTGATTCTTTTGGTGGTTGTCAGCATGTCAAATGTCTTTGGCAAAGGTGTTTGCTTTGGGTATGTATGTGTGACCGTGATACATATCAAATTGACTTGAGGAGCTGGAGAAAGTCAGCTCAAAGTTCGAATCCAAATGGAATTATGATGTGTTTATGTCTTGTGTACTGGATACTCATCCAGAGTACAAGAGTGCAGTTCAAGCAAGGTGATTGGCAAAGTGTTTTGGGTCTGGCATTCTTGATCAAGGCATGCTTGTTGCTATGGTGGATCAAACCGGAAAGCATGGGATATCTTGTGATTCAGAGTTTCATTGTCTCCACTCTCCAAGTTGGAGGTATTTCATACCCTCCAACTTGAGGTGGGATGTTGGAGATATGCCATGTCACTACTTAGTTTGTAACAAAGTTGTTATTAGATTTAATATATAAGTCATTAGTTCATATAATTAGATTACCCAATTCATTCATTCATAATCAATAAAAGAAACTTCCATTATTTAGCCCTTTCTCTCTCTAGAATTATCCCCAATTCATTTTAGCTTGTTATGATCCTAATTTCTACATTATTAGTTTTTTATTGGATTTCTGGGGATTGGAATTTGTTAGTTGGTTTGATCACGAAAACTTGTACTCTATAAGATTGTCCCACCACTAAGTGACGGGATGATTTGTGTAAAAAATAAGAGTGACTTGTGAATTAGATGTCACCCTTATTTTTCATAAAAGTCACCTTACACACGTTGTAATATATAGTACAAGACTAATTGATTTATTGGTAATAGCAAATAAAGTGGTAAAAGCCAAATGGTAAACATTCCAACTTATGAGTTAAAAGGTCTGTTCTCTCTAACTGAAAAACGTTTATATTTATTACTGAAAATTTATTTTTGCTGAACTTTGTTAAACTTTATTTAACTTTGTTGAACTTCGTTGAACTTTGTTTATTTATGTTGAATCTTGTTGATTCAAGTGTTTTTTATAACTAGTTTGTATATTGGTTTGTTTAACTTTGTTGAACTTTATTTAACTTTATTGAAGTTTGTTGAAGTTTGTTGAAGTTTGCTGAAATTTGTTAAAGTTTGCTGAAATAAACAGAAATAAGTTGGGGAGAACAGAGCCTAATTTGTGACTACTACTCATAATTCCTCCTTACTTTTATCATAAAATGTGGAATTTTCCGGCATATAAAAAGAATTTGTGGCTACTAATCATGTAGTAGTACTCTTTAAGCCTTACGTTTTTTGATGCCCGTGGCTTCTTCAGGGAGCATCCATGTGAGTAGGTTGAAAAGTGGGTTATTACTCGTTAGTGTACCACGTCGTTTTCCTCTTCCTTTCTCTCTCCTTCCTCACCACTCTCTCTTCTTCCTTCTCCCCCACTTGCACATTTAATGTCACCTCATAATAAGATTAGGGTCTTTCCTAATCATGAGAGTAGGCAAGAATCTGTGCTGTTTTCGAGGCCGGGTTGCTTCTAATATATCAACAAATAAAAGTTAATCTAATTTTGCAGATGGAGATGACGTCTAGTAACAAGAACAGGGTCTTCTCAATTATTTTAGGGGTTCTGTGCCAAAACTAAAAATAGGCCCTCAGAATTGAGATTTTGATTGCAAAATGTCTATGGAATAGCAAGTATGTTAGTTTAACCATCTATATTATATGTATAGATATAATGTACCATCCTTAACAAGCCAAACAATTGTATGCATCAAAGAAAAAATCATCAAAACTAAAATAGCTTTTAACACTCTAAAAACCATCCAAAATAGAAAAAAAGAATTAAATAAAATTATGATGAACAATTGAATTAAATAGTTCATATGATTCATATCCAAGTTACCTAACTGAAAATTGATGGGGAAAAAAAGGATTAAATAAACTTTGGTTAATAAGAGGGATGATTGAAATGTCAGCTAGAAGAGAAAAAGGAACGTACGGCAACGATATTCCGAAATCTCAACAATGGTGGTTGTTCTTGCATTCCATCATTCCATATTCCCAGGTGGCCCATAATTGCCTAGAAATGAGAAAACTAATGCAAAGTAGTAGAAATGCGCTAGATTGAAGCCAAACAAGATGCTACCTTCAACAATGAAGGATTGTTTGGCCCTTCTAAAATTCCCTTAATATTTCAGAAATTTTACAGCTAAGAAGAAACTAAATACGGGCTGTTTAAAATTAGGCCTGGCAAACAGATCAGGTTGGGTCGGGTTCGGGTTGAACCCGACTGACCTGATTACTAAACAGGTCAAAAAACTCAACCCTAACCTGATCTGTTTAGTAAACAGGTCAAAAAATCCAACCCTAACCTGATCTGTTACAGATCAGGTTGACCTGAAATGATCTGCGTAACCTGATTTTTTTTGCACACTTCATACTTCACTCAAAAAGTCTATACTAGTAGTAAAATGATTCAATGATTCATAAAAGCTGTCTGTTGGCAGCACCTAAAGTCCTCAAAGCACCTCAAAGCATGTTGAGTTGCTGACAGGAGCATCATCATAATCAAAATCAAGCTCCAAATAACAAATAACAAACAAGAAAGTCTCACAAAGTTACAAGTTTACAGCCAATAAAATCCATCTACAAATCACAACCATTAAACTAGTTTTCAGAACTTCAAATCAATGAAACATAGCCGATTCTTGTGCACTTTTTGGAGTCTCAGAACTCAGATCTTCAAAACCTAGAACTCACAATCACAAAACATTAAAGTTTATCCTACAAATTACAACCAGTGAATTAAAAAGTTTAATAAACTTGAGCTCAAATCAATGAAATATGGTAGACTCTTGTGCTCTCAGAAAGCATAAATTCAGAATGCAGCTCCTCTTATATGGCCAGGGTAATCTTCATCACTGAATGAAACATTAGAAGTTAGAACAAATCGAAAAATTGATACACAAAATCAAAACCCCAGAAATTAGTATTCATAAACTTCAGTTAATAAGTATGAAATCTTAAATCCTAAATAATAAGTAAAAATCGAAACCCTAAACCCAAAAACAATGAAACCCAAAATCAAAACATCAATAACACCCAAATCAACGAAACCCAAAATGATCAAAACCCAAGTATAAAATCAAATCAGAAACCCTAGTTACTAATAATTACTAACAATTAAACTAACTTGTATGAAATCAGAAATGAAAACCCTAATTACTAATAACTAACAAATAATGAAAACAAAGAGGAAAAATGAGAGAAATTCATACCGCAATATTATGAGAATCATGAGATTGATTGAGAAGAAGCACAATAAAACTTGAACTGTAATGAAAATATTGATTCAGAAAAAAAAAAAAAAAACAAAGTATAAAGAAAATAAGAGAAATAAGAATAACAAATTAAAGAACACAAATTTGATGACTAAATAATACCTGTTGATTGTTGAATGAATGTTTATTTTACTCATTTGGAGAGATCGAGAGATCGAGAGATCGAGAGAGTGAGAGAGTGAGACTGAGAGTGAGAGTGTGAGACAGAGTAAGAGAGAATGAGAGAAGTCGAGACAGCAGACAGTGAGATCGAGAGATCGAGATCGAGAGATCGAGAGATCGAGAGAGTGAGATCGAGAGATCGAGAGAGTGAGAGAGTGAGAGTGAGAGTGAGAGAGAGTGAGACAGAGTGAGTGAGGAAGAGCTTGAAGACGAGGAAGATAAAGAATGAGAGAGAATGAGATTAACTTCTCTCAGAGAAGTCGAGAGAGGAAGAGCCGAAGAGGAAGAAGAACTGAAGAATATGAGAGAGTGAGAGAGAGTGAGGAAGAGAGAGAAATCTAGAATGATAAATGACGGCAAAAACAATGAGGGGCTGAGGGGTAGGGTTTCCTTTTTTATTTGTAATTCTTATTTGGGCTTGGGCTGCTGTTTTGGGTCACTTTTTTATTTGTTATTCTTATTTCTCTATTTTGGGCTTGGACTTGGGCTGCTGTTTTGGGTTTCCCTCTTAGATGGGTTAAACGGATCAGGTCGACCCGAATCCGATAAAAATCAGGTCGACCTGATCTGTGACCTGACCCATTTAATGTTTTCGGGTTGAGCAGGTAATTTTCAGGTTGAGCAGGTTGAAATTTTCAACCTTAACCTAACCCATTTAAGTTTTCGGGTCAATCAGGTCGACCCATTTAATGTTTCGGGTCGAAAATCCCAACCCTAACCCGCTTTCTTCGGGTTAGGTTCGGGTCGGGTTATCGGGTCGGGTCGGCTTTTGCCAGGCCTATTTAAAATACCCATAAGAAGATGAAGATGCTGTTAAACACTCTCATTAATTAAGTTGAGATGCCAACAATCAAGCACGGAGATTGAGAGAAGTAATGAGAGAAAAAGGGAGAACACTGAAGAGTAGTGCGGAGGAGTTATGACGATTGACTGACACATTACATGTCATTGGAAAACGGAAAAGATCACCATTTGGGCCTAAATCCTCTACTGCTTTGGGTCAGACCAAACAAAAGAATAGGGCCCCTCAAATTTTGAGGCCCTGTGCCGTCGCATAGTTAGATTGATGATCTTTATTAGCCATCCAATTCGCTTATACATTAAAAATTTGTATTCCAAAAAAATCACATCATAGGAGTATTAATTTTCTATGACCATAAAACTTTGGATTATTGTTGTAGTTTTATTTTTATAGGGACTTAAGTCCTTAACTACAAAAATACTATAGGAGAACCGCCTTTAAGCATAATACTGTTTTTATCTTACCCTTCCTTAGTTCCTCTACCATTATTTTGATCCAAATTATTGATCATTCTTGTTTGTTGTTACTACAAATTTGAACTTGATTAACACAATGGTGAATTTTAAGATCATCAAGTAGGTCATTTTTATGCTCTGAGGTGGTTCTATAATAGCACATATTTTTATGTACATATGGTTTGCATGTATATTATACCCCCTAATCTCCATCGTTTTAAGTTTTGTACTCTCATTACCATATTTCTATATCCGTCACTAACCTTATTTGTTATACTAGTTATTAGTCCGCGTGCTACGCATGCGCCTCCCCCCCCCTCCCCAAGTTGATTAATTTTGATACATAAACACTAATTTGTAATTAAAGGCTTAACTAATTCATCATAATGTGGAATAAAGATGAATACTGGCCAGAATGTTGCTCGCAAAGATAGGTTCACTTCTACATTTCTATCATATGATCTACTTCATGAGATGTATATCGATATTAGTTAACCACGAGGATTGCAACAAAAAGCTGTAAGCTAAGAGCGTGATCGTGGAAAAGAACATAAAACAAAAAAATGCCATCATTGTTGTAATAGATAATTTACGTCAATATGTAAAAGGTAATCTTTCTTATTATATATGACACAATTCTTGTGAATTGTAACACATAATCATATTGAATAATACACTAATACTTTTGGTGTCATCAAAGTTTAATAAGCCAAAACCATGAAAAATTGAAGATTAGTAAGGAAGGGGTATGGCCGAAGAAAAGATGGTGTATTGGTGGTGATGTCTGACTATGAAGGGCTAGCTAGTATTTGGGGGATGGAAATTAAGGAAAAGAAAATATTGGAAAGGGAAAGAAAAAAAAAGGCAAAAAGAAGGGGAAAAAGAGGAGAAGTAAGCTACTATTCATTTGTGAATAGTTACTATTCATTGGTGAATAGTATTGGTGATATTGGCTTTTTAAAGGGTGAGGGATTTGCCTGGGAGGACAGTCCGTAGGAATATAGGATATTTTCATACCCTGTATCCCTGTCAATTGAATGGAAAGAAAGAAAATGATTTCTGCACTTGTGAGAAAGGTCAGTAGTCAGTACAATACATTGAGTGGGCGTTTGGTTGGGGGTAATGATTAAGGGGGTAATAGAATTGATTTTTAGGCTAAAATAGTAAGGTGAAGTGGTGATGAGGGTAATGATTAAGGGGGGGGGGGGATAATGGAGAAAATGAAGGAAAATGGGGGAAAATCATTACCCTATGAGGAGGTGGGTTTCTATTATCCCTCAAATATGGGTAATTATTATCCTATTTCTCACAAAATCTAACTCACACTACCTCACATACCTCCCATTTTAGCCTATAACTTTATTTCATTACTCCCTTAATCATTACCCCCAACCAAACGGTCTCTGAGTCTTTGACTCCAATTATTTTCCCGACTGTGAAGACAGTCACTATATTTTAGTTTGTCTTTTGTCGATTATAGCAAGTAGATTAGTTCCGTCAGCAATGGTACAAAGAATTTAAGATTCGGCTGGCATCACATCCCTTTTACCTTGGCTTTGGAACTTGGGATCTTCACAATAATGGGGTTTTGCATGATAAAGTTAGGCTTTTTTTTCTCCGTTTACATGCTGCATTTCGTTTTTTTTCAATCCGTTTCGTTCTGCGTCATTTTGTTCCGCATTTTATACTTCATTTTGTCTCACATTTCCTTTCATTATCCACTCCGTTCCGTTTCGTTTCTCACCATCCCGCACCATTCCGTTGAAGAGAACAAAATCTTACTTGGTAGTTCGAACTTTGAAGGTTTACATATATTGTGTTTTTCCCATTTACTTAGTAATTGGTTCTTTTTGATTCACTTAAGTTCAATAAAGTTCAATTCAGTTCACTTTGATCGAAGGCCTGCTCTTTTTTTTCTCTCTCACATAGTCACATATTAGTTATTACTATTCAATTTAGTTTAGTGGATTTCACTTCATTTTAATGAAAACCAACCTACACCTACTTTCTATTAGGAGTATTTTGGTGAGGCTAACCAATACTCCATACAATATGTTCATCAAATTAGGCTTGTCAGTTACTCAGTTGTATCCAAATAATTACAATTTTGCATACATACTGACTTACGAATGGGATAAATGATGTACTCGTATTACCTAATCTGGAAAACATATTTCATTAGCATTCACAATTGGCAGATTAAATGACTAAAAGTATAGAGTCTAGTGACATAGGAGTATCAATTAAGGCCCTACAGGCGGTGGTGGGTATGTTCACCGTTCGCCGAAAAACATTCCCTTTACGCCTTGCCAAATTACAGGTTGAAATTCCATGGCATTTGGTTACGAGTTCTCAAAATGTTCATATAAATTGCTATACGTCACAACTCTGTTCAATACATCTTGGTTTGGTTGTTTTCAATACTCTCCCAGCTTTTAACAGTAGCAACACTAGCACTAGCGCGCGCACACACACACAAAGAACGTATCGAACAAAGCCTAAGAAGACAGACATGATCACATATTCACATGAAGTCCTACACAACACCTTATACGTAACAAGGGCAGACTTAACATTGAGCTAGGCAAAGCTAGCACATACACAATCGAGCAAAAGTTAGTGCCTGTTTACACTTTTACTTGCACCTAATATTAGGTATTCAATTCGTATCTCCTATGTACAATGCATAACAAGGGTTCAATTGCGGAGGTGGCCATTGGATCAAAATTTAGATTATCGCGGTTGATATGTAAACAAGCAACTGTGTCACTGTCAGTGAACTCAATTCAACCATATAATTGAAGCTACCTCCAATTTTGTTTGCTCTCGAAGAATTGTACCTAGGATGATCTCCTTTTCTAATATATGTTGTCACAACCGGTTGTTATCTCTTTTTCGAGTTCCCCTCAAAACTGGATTTACTACTCAAGCAATGGCTGTGAATGGGATGAGTATGAAACAGATCATGCAAAAATTGGGAAAGAAGCCAGTAACAAGGCCTTCTTTGAGCAATGGTTAAAGGCAACCTCATCAAATGACGCCATTATGTCCTCAAACTTTTATTTAGGGAGTATGGGCATGCCATGTGCTTCGGCAAATGTTGATCATAATTTTTCTTCATCGAAGTTCTGTTTACTTCAGACTTATTATCTTGTAAATCCAATTTTTCTTTTTTGCTTCCTTAAAAAGAGCTACTTTAGAGCAGTTATATGTCCCTAACCAATCTGCCAATGTTGCGTAGATGTATTTCAATGTGTCCAAAATGTGTTGTACTGCTCGAATCTGAAGTGTTCTGTTGCTGTAAGTCGGTAACTTTTGACTGTTTTCCTAGCCAATTCAATATAGTTGAGCAAGTTCAAGCCAAGGTTAACTTACTGAACTATGCAGCAATGGTAATAACATCACAGAAATTTCTGTTTTCTTTCACTGTGTATGTGCAGAAGGTCCAATTTACAAAATAACTCTCCCTCTTCCGTGACATTTTTGGCCGCAATAAGCCTATCAGTCTGTAGTTTATAAGAATTAGACTGCAGCATCTAGTTAAGTAATTGTCAGTAAGCTTAATCCACCAATCAGTAGATACTGCAAAATAAACACAAACTAATGAATAATGGGAGTATTAGTATATAACTACAGCTAGTTTTTCCCTAATACAACTAAGCACGGAGTGCATGATAATTAACTTCATTGATTTTAGTTACTGGTTTCAGTATCGAATCATTATACGCCATTAAGTTAACTCTGCATTGCCAAGTTTCTACATGATCCCATATGCTACTGTTGTGCATGTTTTAGACTTTGTTTGTAAAGATCAAAAGGAAAGTGTATACATTAACTTACCTTTATTAGAGGGTTCTCTGTCAAAATGATTGTTGCCCAACCAACGAAGGGAAGGTACCTGCTTTCATAGGTGTAGGACACACTAAATATAAGCATCAAACAAATGAAGGACCTAATAAGAAGTATCAACAGCATCTAAATGCTAGTTTTTAGAAACCTGTATTTTAATTTTTACAGGTGTAGTCTTTGCTTCCATTTCTCTGAAAGAGAAAACCAACTGGAAAATGATAAATTCATGCAATTTTTTTAAACTGGCAAGGACTATAACACTGGCAGAATGGTGTCTGGATATTATCGAAGAATTGTATTGAACATATGTAAAAATTCCTGGTATAATTCATTGCTCTTACCCCATCACTCTGCCTATCACATGCTGTTGCTCTAACCATTCTTGGCCATCTGCATATATCCCATAACTGTCGTCTATTTCATTGTTGTCCCCTGCAAGCAGCATCCTTACAAATTAATTGCGGAACACATTTATTTAACAGTAAAGTCATAGTGTGTAATAATCCAACACTGCTACAGGTACACACAGATTATTGAAATACCCCATGCTCTCCCTATGCAAAGCTTTCCCACGGTGAGTGCATACATATACGCTTCGGCATAAGAGTTACATCAGTATTTCTTTTCATTTGCTTCGCTTCTTTCATTTTATTTGAATATCTAACATATACCCTCAATATTACACAGATGATTTCGGGAGGGTCGATTTGATCCTTTATAGATGCTGACAGTCTGACATGTTCTTAATTTAAAGCCATGCAGAAACCAAAGAAAATACCAACAGGAACTCTATGAACAATACCAGTTAGTACATACTTCTCTGGCCAAACTGCTACTCTGCTAAGATAAATTTCCTGTTTCTAATTCATTTTCCAAAAATATAACTTACAAAATTGCAGAATGATTTAGCAATCAACAAGAGCCAGTGTGACCCCATGTACCATGAGCAGGTTATGGGGAGGTCAAGATCTATGCAGCCTTACCCCTAAGTAACCGTCAGAACTCTACTGTTTGTAGAAATGTCTGTAAAACAAAAGGAGCTTGTAGATTAGCTCCTCAACTGAAGGGTGAATTAAGATGATTTGTTAGAAGCAATTCTCGCTTAGTAAATTGCTCGCTTTACCTTAGGAGAAAAGCAGACACTGTCCTCACTAAGTTAGTAAGGTACCTTTGATACTATTCCGGGTACTTCCAAAAGTATCGCTAAAAAAGTACAAACAAAGTCTTTTTCCTTTAATCATAAGTTAAAACTTGGGTTCATTTCCTTCCCTCAACTATATTTCTACGGCAAACATATTCAATGCTGAAACATTCAATGAGTTGAGCAATAACTAGTTGGTGCAATCACCTTTTGTCAGCAGATTGATTTCATTTGTATCGTGCCGCCTATGGACCTGCAAAAGGATAAGTTATGAAAACAAGTAGAAAATTAGTTGACCTGAGTATATGAAATTCTAGGCTGGTCAAGAGGTATGCCACACTTGAAGTTGATAAGTTCCATGTCTACGTGAATGATCCTTTTACATAGTTCACTTATTGTCTGCAACTTTTACAAATGACTGAAATTTTCTATCATTTTGGACTGGAACTATCAAATTCATTCATCAACCAATATAAAGGAATTCTCAGAGGAGACTGATGAGAAATGACCCTAATGTTGGCAAGAAAGATGTATTAAGAAAATTAAAGATCTCACCTTTATTACTCGATGAACAATAGGAATCTCCTTTCCCTGAATCACAAAACAAAAAAAATCATTCAGTACAGATCCCATTGCAAGTAATCAGAATGTGAAAATGTCATCTCAGGAGAGCAGATCATCAGGGATCTATCAGTCACCAATTCTGTTTTCTTATGTAGATCATTTTTCATTATTTTTCTTTTTGTTCTCATTGTAAAAGGATATGTACACAACTACACAAGGCTTCTAGACTTTGAATTGTGAAAATTCATACAGCATAGGGGCACTTGAAGCTAACAATATTACATATATCTTTAAGCTCAAAACCATTTAACTTGTTCCAACTATGCCTACCAAAATAGAAGAAACAACCATGTCAATTTTGCTGGAGGACAAGGTTGAGTACTCAGAAATTAGACGGCGAACAAGTTTCTGAAATAGGTTCATTATTTCATCGATGTTGGATATTGTGACATGAGAATTGCTAAAGAACAAGAAAGCCAAAACCTGTCCTTAAAGCTCAAGTGAGGTTCATCCCAGGACTAAGCCTATAAGGCTGAGACCTCTACCCCCATTTTACACATCCCCCAATGACTAATTCCTATAGATAATGTAGGTTTAAGCTTCAAGAGGCCCAAAATTGCAACCCATGCTCTATGCTAAAGTAAAAACTAGTTGACCATAGGCGGGAGGAGCCGGGCCCGGTAGCTTATACACAACATCTAGCTACCACCCGAGCTCAAAATCTCATAATCTGTCCCCAATTCATCTTGACCATGTCGTTTGACGGTCTCAAGGTGTGATACTTTGACCACAATCATTTAGTTTTCTAAGCTAGTGTTGAAGCATGAATTACCCCCATGATACTCCATATTCATCTTCGAAAAAGAAGGTAACATAGGGAAATTGAACAATGCAACAAGGGTAGTAACTAGTAATAGTACGCACACATTACTGTTACAAAAAAGTTTGTTCTTTATAAGATGGGACTAAATAGTGACAAATAAAACGAAAACAAATTAAAAGTACTAAATTGAGGGAGGATAAGCATTTGATGTAATACCTCGATTTTGAATACAACAATTTCTCCAGATTCAATAGGAGATTGATTCATATTTAGGAACAAAATATCACCCTACAAAAAATTAATGAAATGCAGCAAATAATTAAAGTAAGTTTAGTACAAGGCAAAAATCAAAACACAACATTGAAACGGTTACAAATATATTCACTTACCTTTTGAAATGCAGGTTCCATGCTCCCAGTAAGAACAACAACAACAGGGGATTCACATCCAGTTAACAAAATAAGTGACTTCCAAATTATCAAAGCTGTTGTCACTAATGTCCCTACAATACATAAGTAACATACATTTTCAGGTGTTACGGTAACAATGCTTACGTGCGTGGTGTTACTGAATAGATTACGAACCAAAAGTTGACACAATTAAACATTCCATCAATCAAGTGTACATTTTGCACATTGTTATAGCTTAGCATAATATATTAGTAATTTGTTAATCACATGAACAAATTACACAGATTGGAAATGTAATTGTGATATACCTAAGGTGATGATTTGAGTGGCTGCACTTCTCAGCTGAATTGAACGGACAGATTCTGTAACTCTGTTCAACATCTTCAATTTCAACAACAGTAGTTGTTGGTGTTGGTAACGGAAAGAAGCGCCCCATATTTATTTAAATGATAAGATCAGGAAAGGAAGTAGCGGTTTCTATAGGAAATAAAATTAACAATATTATTGGATAGAATTATGTGTCTCTGTCCTACGTGGCGTTGATCTATTGGTCCTGTGACGCTTTCAATGTCCTTGGTCAGTCAATTATTTTTCTTTTTTGGGCCGCCTAAAAAGTACTACGTACTTTTAAATGTACTTTTATTTGCTCTTATTACAACTAGTATTCACGTGGAGAGGAGATCAGTATTACCGACGGTATCTCACACCCAAAAGAAAGAAGAAAATGAAGGAATTTGGATACCACACCGGCACAATGAGCTGATGTGGCGCGATCATAACGTGTACTGGAGAAACTACTACACACTTGTAGCACAGGAGATCTCGTCTCATTCACGTGATTGAATCGCATCACTAACAGTAAATCTTTTATTTCCTTAGGAAAATAAATGCAAATATAAATGGATTAAAACAATAAATGCAAATATAAATGGATTAAAAAACAATAAATGCAAATATAAATGGATTAAAACCTCTTATTTCCAAAACTTGGATTTTAACCTTAAATCAAAACCTTATTAAGTGTAGTATTAATTAGTTGTTACAAAAACAAAATGATACTATATACTAGAGCCGGCAAAAACTGACACGACACGATAACACAACACGAACCGGACACGAAATAAACGGGTTAGTGTTGAGATTCTAGACACGATTAACTTAAACAGGTCGACACGACTAACCCGTTTAGTTAAATGGGTTGGGTTAGTGTTGAGATTTTCAACACGAAATTGACACGCTCTGACACGATAATTCAAACATGTCGAGAAATATGTCACTAAACTAATGATAATATCAAAAAACAAAATTTGAATCTATGATATTCATTAGTTTAATTGACAGATACACCAATGAAAGCTCAAAAGTAATGTTTCAAAATTTCTTTACTATGTTTTATTAGTTTTTTTATGTTATATTTTTTATTTTCTGAAAAGAAATTAGATTAAAAAAGTTAAGCAGATCAACACGAATAGCACGATTATTAAGCGGGTTGGGTTAGTGTTGAAGGTTCCCGACACGATTAATAAATGGGTCAAGTTAGTGTCGGGAGTATTCTGACACGATTATCTTTGACACGAACACAAACACGATTATGACACGACCCGACCTATTTGTCAGCTCTACTATATACATTCTTTCTTAGGACCCACACTTTTATAACCTTATTAAGTTTGCATGTTTTGTACGGAGTATTTGGTTCAACTTTCTTTTATATGCACATCATAATTCATCTAAGAAACAAATCAGGATAACCACACCCTCTCAACAAATCTTCGAAAAACTTGCAGTTTTGAGGGTCATAAGTTTTATTTGTACGTCTATCTTCAATACAGCCCTGAGGTAGATACTAGATAGTACTTCTGTCATAATGCTCCAAAAGCTCATTGGCCATAGGGCCCATAGCTATGCTATCAAATATGTTCCTGTTAGTAAAACTGTAAGTCTTGTACACAACACTAAATCATATAATAGGTCATACAACTTTCACTTCGAGGGTTACACGGCATCTGTAGTGCAAGTAAAATTTGAGGCATCCACTCGTTTCTGCACCAACTTGGTGCAAGTTACATAGAAGTTTAAATATAAGAGATCCTACATCGGAGTTACTAATGTGTAAAGTTAACCTACCCTTGAAACGTGATCACGATATGACAAAACTGTTTGCAATCCTTCCTGCCCCACTGCCCATCACAGTTACTACAACAGTCTCGACTTGTGGCAGTTCCATTCTACCAAAGGGCGCGCCATCCGAACTCAGCTTCCGAACTTGGTTCATGGAGAAATGGCAGATAAGTTGCACTTTCCTTTCCATACATGTATGTCACCACAGAAGGTGAAATTGAACTTGGGGGAGTCCATTTCCTCTCTTCCTTCAAAGAATCAGGGTTTAAATTGGCATAATTGAAATTCAATGCCTACTTCCTGCGCTTGTACCTGCGTGGATATCGAACAGATAGAAAATATCAAGAAAATATTATCTTGCAAACAGACTTTACAAGCACAAAAAAAAAAAGGAACCTAAAGCAGAATATGACAAAACTGGTCAGCATAGGAGGTCTACGGCAGAATTAATTGCAAGTGGTTTTCGATAAAGCTCATAATTTATTACAGAGCTTATGCATTTCCTGCTTTGATCACTACGTATGAATAAAATCTCACAACTATGGGTTAAGACGCTAACATGGCTCCCAATACAATCACTTCCCTAACATCAACTGAAGACCAAAGATAAGCCAAATAACAATTATGTAACGCAAAACAGGTCTACATGGACCATGAGTCCAGAGGTCCAACCAACTGTCTACGGGAAATGGCAGTAAGCCAGTAATGTACTACTCCCTCCATTTCAAATAGGTGATCCATACTTTTCCATAAGCTCAACTCAACCAACTGTTTTTCCCCACTTAGCCATCCTATCTTTATCCGCACTTAATCAATCACAAGTGAAGCAAGCACAATGCTTAAAGTACTAAGACCTTCAATCCTGATGTTGATAACTTAATTATTTCCCAGCATCTAGTTTGAGATCTGGCCTACTGGTCCCCTCCACCTTGGCATTATTCCTGACCGAAGCTTGGTTAGGGTGTCACTCCTTGTCAACATAAAATGGGTAATAGGATATTAAAAAAAAAAAACATTTTTACACACCTTATAAATGGCACTTGACATCATTTGGCAATAGATAGGAAGCAGAGCAGGAAACTTTACTGTTTCGGAAACTTACCTCCTTTCCCTCCTCCCTCCCCTCCCCCTCCCCCTCTCCCTCATCATTCATTAACCCAACAAGCACACATGTATTATTTAGAAGCCAGCACATACCTTGATTTACTCTTAAATGAATTCTTTGACTTAGTTCCAGATTTCTGGAGGTTCGTTTTCTGGCGTCGGACATTCATGTCAGTCTGGAATAGCTCCTCCATTTCTTCTGTTCTTGATTGAGGCTGTTTTGCCTTCTTGCCCACCTTTTGGAACTTCTTACCAGACTCCTCTGCTTTCTTCCCAGCCTTAATTGCTTTTGCTCGGCGATATGCCACATCAACAAGCGGTATTCCACCTTTATCTTTCTTACCCTTTTTATTCCCCTGCAGTTGGAAGTATTTGTGCACAATCAAGTTAAGAATTTGTTTTTATTGAGCAATAAGATTGTTGTCAGATAAAACAGCTTAAGTGCAACTTGATCGGACTACTATCCGAAAAACAAACAAAACAGCTACTCCCCTATTAAAGCATGGAAAAAAGCAAGAGCATTGGGGCTTTTTCTTTTCTGGGAAGTACACACATGAAGAGTAAAGCATCACAATGTAAATCTTGAACATCACAGTCCAGTGTTAAGCCAGCTCCAGATGCATATATAATACGGAGAAAAACCCACACTGGGAATGAAGCGAATAAATAAGTTCCCCAAGCACCCAACATCGTAGTTCCTAATACCATTGCAATGCGACAAAAGTTTGCCGGACAAATTGTAAAATACTTTTTAACATTTAGTGGCATCTTTCTAGACTGCTTCAAAATTATAACAGTGCCTTTTACCTTTTCTGAATCATCAGAGTCATTATCATCTTCCAACATCTCTCTCTCCGCTTCCAGCTTTCTACGCATTTTTCGAGGCAGATTTTTCTGTTTAGTGGGCAAATTTCAAGAAAGAGATACATTAGGCCAACTGCTCAAGTAAAATGAAGCTATCCATATATGTCCAGAAACAGGAGACATACCTCACGCTCTCGCTTTCTTTTTTCCTTCATCTTCAGTTCTTCAGCTTGTTGGGCACTAACAAGCTCATTACCAGAGCTTTTGTCTTTATCCAACGACGCCTGCAAGATTCGAAACTCCATGCAGGTCAAAAGAGACTTAAATCAACTACAATTAACTGAAACGATATGACACGTCCTACTAAAAGTTTCAGCCAGATCAATTAAACAAAGTGGCGAGGTTGGATTCATCTCATATCTGGATTCTTGCAATCTGTTTTTTCCCAAGCCTTCCAGGCGTTCCAGCCTCTATACCTACCTATATTTACATAAAGTTGCCGCCTTTGCACTGGCTATTGGACCCGCATTTCCCTCAGAAAGTGTGATCAGTAAGGAGATGTTCAGCTAGCATTTTTTTCATTGTCTGGAACCTCAGACAGGAGCTGTTAGACTTCTGTTGTAAGACAATGGTCAGACTTGAGTAACCTATCAATTGGAACGATACTGTGGATCCTAAATGCTCTCATATGCAATCAGGACATATGTTCATTTGTATGTAGGAAGCTGGCAGTTTCTTCTCTCTTTGGGGGAGGAGAGTTGGGGGGAAATGGAGATATATGTTTACTAGTACTTCAAACGTCTCATATTGAAGTACCACTTCTTTTGGGCACGGAGATTAAGAAAGGTGAAGTGGTGGTTGATCTCCTTCTAAAGTCTAAACCTCTTACTTTAATTCAAAAAGGGAAGATGCTTAAAGCATTGGTGAGGCCCACATGAGGATATAAGGTACACTTCAGTTATTTCACCACAGATATATGTCTCTAAAAGAAGGTGATTACTTTAATTTGTGACGGGCTGAAAAGGAAAGTGGGTACTTCAATTTGAGATCAAGGGAGTAAAATTTATGACTTCGGTGTTGACCAACAGCCCAGCACCATTATACTTCTTTCATAGCTCTTTCACGTCAGACACTTTGTTCTCAAAAATCAAACAAAAATCTCCATTGACATACATGTAAAATTACAAAGTTAAAATATCAGGTTTAATTAAATGAGAGTCAACATAGGTCAACTTCTTATTCTGGACTGTGAAAAGAGGATATCCCCTTAGAGTACATAATTTGTAATCTAAGACTGAGCATAAAGTTAAATGAAATCTTGTTGTGGCCAAAAAGTGAGGCAAATTTGATCCCACAGGCCAGAGCTATAGATTTTTCAAATTCATTAGACAGGCAGTGTTTCAGGTACTGTTTTGGTCAGAAAATGAGTCCTGATACTCCACCTCGACGTCATCACGTTTCGAAGGAGCGCCTAAATCTCTCGGATCTTAATACAAAGATTTTATAAAATGCAGATTTTATCTATGAAAGGCCAAACTTAAAGATATATAGATCAAGAAAAGGAAGAATAAGCCCTTCTATGTTTTGTCCCAAAAAGAAAGCACCTCTATGCTATGTTACCAGGACTCGGGTACGGGTGTCGGGTGCGGGTACGTGTCCAAGGGTCGGATACGTTATGGTTTGAAATTTAAGGACACGGGGACATTGTCCTAAATTAGGGACACGGGTTGGGAGACCCTGTCCTAAATTTGGACACGGGTATGGGGTTACCGTTTTTTTAAAATATATTTTTTTATTTATAGACTGTATTTTAAATAACATTTTTTTATTTGCAAGTTATAATTGTAAATACTGGAACTGATAAATTGAAAGACGTTAACTTGTCGTGGGCTGTGGCTCTCTTTTTAAAAGGAAGCCCATCAGATTTTTGGGGCCAAGACAATTTTAAAACAAACCCATCCACTGCTGCACGTGATTCTCCTCGTTTTTTAAGTGACTGCACGTGAACACCATTTATCAACGCTATCAGCCAAGAGGACCAAAACCCTACCTGGCTATTTCAAAGCGCCGCAGTCACAGACTCACAGCACAGGAGAAAGAAAGAGAGGAGAGAGGAGAGAGGAGAGAGGAGAGAGGAGGGGAGAGAGGAGAGAGGAGAGAGGAGAGAGGAGAGAGGAGAGAGAGAGAGATAGATAGAGAGAGACTCAGAGCCGTTGGGCTTGAAACAAACGAGAATGGTGAGGAAGGAGCCGCACACTCACCTTCCCTAATCTTTATTAATTCTTCTCTCTCCTCTCTGTCATCATTCTCTCTCGTCCTCCCAGTTCTCTCTGAAAATTGCCATGAAAGTACTCCCGTGTCGCACTGAAAATTTGCGTGCCTGACGCGGTTTCAAACCCGTACCCGTGTCATGTCGTGTCGACACGGGCATGGTGGCCTAAACAGCCAAGTCCTGGTAACATAGCCTCTATGTTTGACTATTTCTGCCAACAGTCTCTTCTACATTAAGTCATACTCGCTACTCAACTCACCAAAAAACTTAAGAGTCAGAAGTCAGAGCAAAAACTTTAATATTGATGGCATGAGCTTCCTTGGACTCACATAGAAAGCATTCATCTAAGATATCTACCCATTCATCCAGTTAGAATCCATATTTACCTCTAATCACTTGGTCTCAAAGTCAAAGAGCATGGAGATTACCAAAGCCACTAGGGACTGGTTCCTAAACAACAACTCTACCCTATTCTTCCCATCCCCCGCCCCCCAAATAAAAATAAATGTCCCAAACACAGACACTCTCATGTTTCTCTTGAGCGAGCGATTAATACACTGGTCACTAATTGCAAGTCATTCTTAACCTAATCAAGCATTTTGCTCAACTCCAAAAAACTAATAACCATCACTATAACTATGTAGTAATTATTCAACTTTCAGGTCAGCCATCAGCAGTACAGTGACAACAGCTTTTTTAACTGCATGTAATTTCATAGATCATTGATGAATTACCTTATTGGCAGTGGCCATCATTTTCTTTTCCTTCTCTGTCACAAACCATGTCTTTTTAGGTCGTGAAAAAATTGCATCTTTGTGCTCAATCATGTTTTCCGCCTGCAAACAGGAAAGACAGATGAGTTTTTTTATATTAACAAATTAATTCAGCAGACTAATTTCCCAAATCAAGCATACTACTTACTCAACAGCCACAAAATTTTAGCTTCATGGTAAACAGATGAACAAAATCAAAGATATAACGAAGACATCATAACATTCAAGATCAACCATCAGCAGTCATGTTTGGAAGGAACGAAACCAAAGATATTTCAATGACAATAAGAAGCTGGACAGTGCTATAGTATAGATCAGCCGGAAAAAGTGCTATCATGATGAGGATTTATTGCTTTATAGACTTGGGCCTCATCCATTTCATCTTCACCATTTAATTTTCAGTTAAGTTAGGTTAATTCATTCAGTTCTCCTAATTGCTTTTTCCCTCACATATTACCATTTTTTCAGTTGAGTTCACTTCTGCAAATTCGGTTCACTTCGGTTCACATCAGATCATTCAAATTTATTCAGTTGAAAAGAAAAGCCCATTACCCCTCACAAGCGGAAGCAATTTACTTAGTGTATATGTTTTGTTGATGTAAACTCCTATGATTAACAACATACGAAATATCAATCATCAAGAATGATAAAATCCAATCAGCCACATCCTCAGCAAACAAATGACAAAGGGGAAAGCTTCCACAAGATCACCATAAGCTTCCCCACATTCTCGCTAAGTCCTCAACAAAATAAACATATGGGACAGCTATTTCTTGAGTAGATTCAAACTACACAACAAGTCATTATACTGCTTCAATGAATGAAACAGACTTTCTAAAGATAAATAATCAGTTTCACATTCAGAATCAAACCTTTGTAGCTTCCATCTCTGCCTTTCTCAAAGCCATTTCTTCTCTCTCTTCTTGAAGAATGACAGCAACCTGATCTTCCATCTGGTCAACCGTCTGTGACCATTTATTTATTGATTGTTCAGCAACAATTCTGCTCTTTAACTTGGAACCAGCCCTTTTTGCAATGGCTCTTAAAAGAGAACGGTCATTATCAGTGACGAATGTAACAGCATATCCTTCCCTACCAGCTCTTGCCGTACGACCCACTCTATGAACATAACTATTAAGATCACGCGGACAAGCAAAATTGATAACCGTCTGAACCCCGACTATATCAAGCCCCCGAGCAGCAACATCAGTTGCAATCAAGAAATCCACTTCCTGTTTCCTGAAAATCTCAAGAGCATCAAGACGCTGCACTTGTGTACGATTTCCATGGAGTTCTGCCGCTTTAAAGCCTACTAATCCAAACAAAATCCTCAGCCTATGAGCAGCCTGCTTTGTTCCACTAAAAATGATCACTTTGGATGTGAATGTTTTGGAGCATAAAGCAAGGAGGACCGCCTCCTGATGTGCTTCACGCATTCTCCTTATTCTAACAACCTCCTCTGTCAAGGCTTCTGGCCTTTTAGCAGTTGGGTCAGCAGAAAGGCGCAGTGGCTTAGTCAAGGACAGTTTAATGAGCTCGCTAACTTCTTCTGTCATTGTGGCGGAAAACAGCATGGTTTGTCTCCGTTTAGGACACAAACGAACAAGTTCTTGGATCTCGGCATTAAACCCAAGTTCCAAAAGCCGATCAGCCTCATCCAGAATCAAGACAGCAAGATCATCCAAGTCGACAGACATTGAATTCCGTAAATGGTCAATCATTCGCCCTGGAGTAGCCACAACAATATCTGGCATTGACCTGAGCGCCACCTCTTGCACCTGAATTAAATATGATGAAAGTAATCAGTTTTATATTTCCACGGAACTATGAAGGAAGATAGTGAAAAATGCAGCCAAAATCTGATCCTCAACAACAACCACCCAGGAAGGATCTTAACTAGTAGAGAGATTGTTCTAGGTAGAGTCTAGGCTCTAGACGTACGCAGAATTAATCCTAACTAGTAGAGAGATTGTTTCCGGTAGACCCAATCTGACCCTTAACTCCACGCAGAATAAAAGCTATCAACATTTCCAAATAAAAACAATTTAGGGGTGGTTGGGAATCAATTCGAGTTTTTTCTAAAATTTCACAGAAAACCAAATTAAAATTTAAGAGATAAATTATTACTGTTTCAAGTATCTGCTTGTCGTTTTCCGAAATTACAAGGGGTAGTAAAACTGGGAACAATTTTTAATTTTAAAGCTAAGTAACCAAACACATACATGCAATTTTTAAAATCTCATAACAAAAAGCCAAAAACTAATAATGAAATGCATCATACTGTTCAAGTTCCATGAAAACACAGAAACTGTAGCAACAATAAATAAAATATGTGTGTAAAATGGCTAGCTATATAAATGTTGGGAACGAAAATGCAGATTACAGTTGCAATTACACAGCGATTCTAAACATCAGAGCATACCCAAACTCAAATGAGATAAGACCCGATGAAAATGGTAAAGCATAGAGTTGAACTCACTCACAATATGGAATCGAGAACTTGTCAATCAAAGCAAAATGGGAATGCATGGCAATATACCATATATGATGTGAAAAGAAGAAAACAAAAAAAAAAAAAAAAAACGAAATGAGAAGAGGAGGCAACAAGACAATGTCACAACCAACCTTAGATGATAGGCCACCCATAATCAAGCAGCACCTGATATCTGTGAATTGAGCAAGTTTTTCTATCATACTGTGGACCCTGAAAAAAGTAAGTTTGAGGGAAAGAGTGAGAGACAATGGAAGAGAGTATTGAGCGTCCACTTTGAAGGCCCAATTTTGCTAACCAAAAGGGCGGGAGACAGACGAAAGACATGTACATGGGCCAAGCTTTACAAAAGCCCACTCCATGGGGCTGCTGCAGGGCAATTGCAAAATAAATATGTAATGATCTTACACCATTTCGAATCATAACCTAGGAAGCACGGACACCGACACAGATACGGACACCGCGATACGGCATTTTGAAAATGTAGGATACGCGACACGGCAATTATTATATTATTAATTTATTTTTTCCAGCCTACAAATTAGGATGTAATACAAAATAACATTTTTAAAATTTATTGTAGTATTTTAATCAATTGATATACATCAACATCAACATTACCCCAGTGCCTCCAAAGAGGCTCCCGCCTAGGCAGGGTAAGGGGGGTCGGTTGTACGCAGTCTTACCCCTGTGAGAGTCTCGCAGAGAGGCTGTTTCCGTTTGACCCGAGATCCGAAGTGCGACGACCATCGGCAACTTCACAATAAATAAGAAGTGCCGACAGTTTTATAATCAATTGATATACAAACCCTTAATATACAATCACCAGGTAGTAAATTGCATTAAAATAGACTTAAAACACAAGATAAACATAAATAACAACAATAATGACATAGTTTCGGACACATTCTCATAAAAGAAATATATAATCAAGAATTAAAGTGACTGAATGGGCAGTTAGTGGGATTTGGAAATAGAAGCAGGGTTGGAAAATACATTTAAAAAAATAATAATAAAGTTGTCAAAACAAAGTAGTATCGATGGTGTGGCATGTCTCAGAGGTGTCGAGGCGTGTCAGGTTTATTCCAATTAATTAAAAAAGAAGGAAATAAAAGACACGTGTCCCCTGCGTGTCGACGCGTGTAGGTGTCCGACACCCGAACGGCTACTTGGGGGAAGTGTCGGTGCTTCCTAGATCATAACCATACCAGCGCATATATGAAAATTTAAGTTCATAAGGCTTTTTTTTCCTCAGAATAGGGAAGGGCGAATTTCAGGTACATGAAATAGTATGCGGAGTCAGGATGCCTAATGCATCATGTAACAACAGGCCCATAAGAGCCTGCAGACTAACTCCCATAACATGCTAGCTAATGGGAAATGCAGCAGCCATATTTGACAGCCGATATGCATTATGCAGTTAGCTTCTCGATGTCCA
Organism: Tetragonia tetragonoides; assembly: GCA_038025085.1. NCBI lineage: Eukaryota > Viridiplantae > Streptophyta > Magnoliopsida > Caryophyllales > Aizoaceae > Tetragonia > Tetragonia tetragonoides. The sequence goes on from CM076147.1 coordinate 4,498,242, forward strand.
TAAGGTCACTCATCAATGCTAATGATATTCAACCCAATACAAGCTCTATTAATTCAACGAACAAGAAAATAGAATACATTATACCAATTGAACCCCATGGATTCTAAATGAACCAAACCGTGTGCTTGGTTTGGTACACTATGATAAAAATGCAAAACCCCAACATTTATATCTAGGAAAATTTGATGTCCATAAGTTATAGCCCCAAGTTTTACAAATATAGTCCCAAGTTGAAAATCTCAGATGATATATCCCAACTTGATACTAACCACCAGAAATGCCCCACGACCTTTCGGCTTCGATTTCCATCCATGTATGGATCTATTTGACAAAATAATTATTCTCTCCTCACCGCCATGCTCTATTTCTGCTCCTCCCCTTTCAGGCTAAACTGATACTCCTAATCCCATTAAATGGCTTACTGTCACCCCTCCCTTTCTCCTCCTTCTCCTTTTCTTATCCTTTTCCTTCTTGTCGCTCTTATGCTGCTATTCCCCTTCCCAAACCTTCCAACTGAGTCGCAAAGTTCAGGGGCATCCATTCAGAATACGAGAACCAAACCTTTAGCCTTTAAGATAATCCCAGCAATACAACCTTCTCACCTGCACTATCAACTCCTAATTCCACAATGTAACTCAAATCCTAATTTATTTTACTATCATGCCCCCCCCACCCCAAAAAAAAAAAATCTAGCATTTTCAGACCCCTCATTTGTTCTCACTTCCCTCGTACTAAGAAAAACCTTACGCCGTAATCTGATCAACAAATCATGAATGAAATGTGCACTAGGAAAGAAAACCTTGAAGTCTTTCTATATCTAACTTCTCGGTCACAACAACATCTTTACATAGCCCAAATATTTGATTTTGGAAGGATGCTAGATATTGATCTTTAATTCATATTACAGCCATCAGCCAATCACTTTTTCTCTCATTAGTGTTGAGTAAGGCAAGCCACCAATTATGTACCAACTACCAAGCTGTTCTACACGAGTGTGCATGCATTATAGGTTTCAAGAAAATTCAGGCATGTCGAGATACTTACTGAACAGCTAGCTCTCTTGTTGGAGTAAGAATAAGGACCCTAATCGCTGGAACACGCTTAGGACGGTATAATAGCCTCTCCAATGTCGGCAAGCTGAATGCAGCAGTCTACATAAACCGACAGTGTCAAATATAAATTCCATCAATACCCCAAGACAACATATTATCCCAAACAGAGAAAGTATCGAACATTCACAAAAAAAGGTCCCCAAAATCAAGCCAATGACACTCAAAGTTCATTTTTTACCACAGAAACTATTACAAATTAAATTAGAATTATTCCAGTTTGTACCTTTCCTGACCCAGTAATTGCACTCCCACATATATCTCGCCCGGTCATCGCTAATGGTATGCAAGCCGCCTACAAACAAAGCTCCGTTTGCAGTACATTCAGCAAAAGTGAAAACATAACAAAAATAGAGGGATAAGCAAAAGACGCGAAACAATAGTGTCTTTTACAAACCTGAATTGGTGTTGGCTTAATGTACCCCAACGCTTCACAAGCTCTAAGCAAAGGCCTCGAAAGGTTGAGCTCCATAAACGATTTAGCTTGAAAAGAAACACCTTCAGCTTGGGAAAAGAATGGCTTTTTTTTAGCACCAGCTTCATCTTCTACTTCATCATCTCCCTCCTCTGGCTTGTAATCCACCTAATCAACCATTTCCCCCAAAACAAATTTAAACTATCATAAATCTCAAGAAATTACACACTCGTTCAACTCAAATTCAATTGAAATTTCAACACTCGTTCAACTCAAATTCAATTGATTTCACAAATTAAGACCTCATAACATTGCTCAATTCGAATGTAAAAACCGACCAAATTCACTCTTAACATCTTTCTAATATAACTTCCATCACCATAAAACTTTCATAAACTTAATAAATTTCAAACTTCCACAACTCAAACTCAATTGGATTATGACAAGTTGAAACCTCACAGCTTAAAACGAACGAGAAGGAGAAATCAACATTCGTAAAATCAGCTCATATCATTTAACTTACTTCCGTCCCTATAAAACTTTCATAAATTTAATAAATTTCGCACTTTTACAACTTAAACCCAACTGAAATTTCACAAATTGAGACCTCACGATAAAGAACTAGTTGTCTGTGAGGCTCAATAACAAAATTTGAGCCAATTTGCTCTATATTTTTTTTAACATATCAAATATTTTGATAAATTTGACATTTGTGCAACAAACTCAACTGATACTTCACTAATTAAGACCAAAACATCTTAGAGAGAGAGAGAGAGAGAGAGAACAATACTTGTCTGTGAGGCTGAACATCGTCATCTTCTTCGTCTTCTTCATCTTCATCTTCATCGACAGAAGGGACAGGAAGAGAGAGAGAGCGTTGTTGACGGAGCTTAGAGATTTTGTCATCAATGGAAGTAGTGTTACTGCGAGCGTGTTCTTCTGCGACGGCCACAGAGAACTTGGCGAAGTCCCATGGTGATTCTGTTTCCTTATTTTCAGAATCAAGTTCGAGTTCTGGTTCTTCGTCGCTTGGAGCTTCGAATATGAAGTCTGAACCCATTGTTGGAGAGAGAGAGAGAAGAGGCAGAGGAGAGAGAAGAAAGTTTGAGAGGTGATGCTACAAGGGTTTTGAAGAGCAGACGATGGTTTGAAGTTTGAAGTCAATAATTATTTTTCTTTCTTTTTTCTTATTGGATTATATTATTGACAAAAAATAAATAACAAATTTTAGAAAAATGGTGGGTAAATGTTATACCATCCAATTTAATGAATTTTTTTTTGTATGCATGAAAATATTTCAAACTCAAATCTAATGATCAGGTCACATCCTAACAAAAGATCTTCAACCAATCGTATAACATGATACATTAAAATTACAAATATCAAGTTATGGGATAGTAATATACTTGAAACCTAATAGTCAGGTAAGTGATCCCATCCTAATCAAAGATCTTCAAGCAATCGTATAACATGACACACTGAGATTACAAATATCACGTTATGGGATAGCAATATACATTGAAGTTACAAATATCGAGTTATGAACAAGCCTACTTAAAATATGTAAGTTTTATAAAAGAAAACTAAACATAATTACTTCATCCAATCTAGTCTCTCTTTCGGCCACAATCTGTAACTCCACATATTTTTCAAATTCGATAAAATAAAAATCTGAATTTTTGAGTGATTGGAAAATTCACATTACACATAAGATGTAGCACTTAACTAGATAACCAATTCGGAAAAATTGACTAACCGACATTAATAGCCTTGTGCTACTTAGTACTTACTCTTACTCAATATCTTAAAGGTCGTATAATAAGAATTCAATTTGAGGTGTGAGAACCACAAGAACGCATAGACGAATACTTAGGCTTAGCCTTCCAATACTAATTACTAGGCATCACAACTGTCGATATGCAATGACCATTAACTTACTACCACGATAGAGATTCGGTGTTGGAAGGGCCATTTGTCATTCTTCTTTACCATTCAAATCTCTATCAATTTGGAATCCACTTTATCCACCCAAAATTGGTGAAACATCCTTGCTAGACGTGATCAAACATTGGGTCATATTGGGGTTGCAACCCCCAAGTGATTTTGAGCTGCCTGGAAAAAAAAGTCGGGCATCAAATATCGGGGTTTCTTACTTGTCATGTGCAAGATTTAGATAAGGCTAGACTATCCTTTCGAACTCTTTCTTTTCCTAATATTAAATTTAAATGATACCCGATGAGTGATACATATCACACCAAATATACCATAGCGACAAAGTTTTAGAAATTTAAACTCGTAATTTGGATTATCTTCAATAAAACGTCAATTATATAGTTATAGATGGTCTACTACTCTCTACAATTCAAGCTCTATCTCCTTTAAGAAATGAATGAAAATTGCTCACGCCAATAACAAGAGTGAAAATCACAATAAAAGAAGTCAAAGAAACCTTGAAAATGAAAGCATCACGAGCTATGTCAGCATGTAACCAAATTTAATTACTTGTCGTCTACAGTGAAGACGCTAGTGAAAATATCGCAGAGAAGGGCTGACCACATACAAATGTGTTTAATTTTTCATAATATACAAAATAAAATGTTGTATGAACCCTTTTGAAGTATGTTTGAAGACACTAGGTAAAGTCTAAAACCCAATTTTAGATTTGTACTAGTTTTATGTCAGTGTTTCGCACGGACTCGTAAATATATCTCAAAAATAAAAATAACTTCCTAGGTGATACCTCATGCCTATTGTATACCGCACAACTAATTCTATATTTGACTGTTTTAATATTTTTTTGTTTGAAATGTCCTTTTAAATTGATCTACATCTAAAATAAAATGAATGTAAAAAGATAAATTTATGAACATAATTTGAGGATACTTCAAACTTCACAAAAGAATAAGAAAAGCAAATTTAATGAAGTAAGATTTATAATTTTTAGAGTTACGTAACTTAAAATTTGTTATTTTGTACTTTGAAATAATAAGCAAATAAATCATATAATAAAGTCGAGTGATATTGATCATGTGACACTTGGATCATGATGTCTTGTTAAGATATGTGACAAACTTGCACATGTGGCGTCTACATCTCACCTTTACACGAACATTCCCTCTTATGTGGTGTCTACATGTTATTACCACATGGAAAGGATCCAACTTGTATAGGTCACATATATCTCTATTTAAAGCCTTTATCAAATCAAATCCATTGAAATAAGATTTATGATTTTTTTGACTTACATAACTAAAATAATTTTGTTTTTTTAAAATAAAATATGCTAATAAATATGTAATAAAGTTAACTAATATTAAGGCATTAAGGAAAAACACTGGGATAATGAGTTGTTGGGCTATCTGGCAAGCTTTGATAATATGACGACTTCGGTGTCATCGTCACACGATTTTGGGCCTCTATGTGGCGTCTTGCATGTCGTGCCCACACGAAATGAAAAAGAGAAATATTTTTACTAATATATTTAAAAAACATTAAAAATATATGGTATAATATTATTTGTGAAATACATTTAATTTTATGTTAGCAAAAATTTTATCCATAAAATGCATGCTAATTCTTAAAAATAATAGTATAATTTCATGCCTCCCTCATAATTTACTTCCAAAGATCCTTTTAAATTGATCTACATCTAAAATAGAATGAATGTAAAAATTGATTGATTTATGAATTCTGAAAAAAAAAAAAAAAACCCGATAAAGATTAATTAATCTTTCTCTAGTTAAAAATCAGTCTCTTATTGCAATTGGATTTTTGGTAATTGAATAAAATCAATTAGTGGCGAGCAAAAACAATTTGATCCTAGAATTTATTTCTCAAATGTGCTAGGTAGTTCAATGTTCGTAAATTTCAACATAACTTATAAGGAGTGTTACTTGAATCTTACTCTTCGTTTGCGTGACATTTATATTACATAAGTATGTCTAAAGTGCTATATTAAAGTTTCAATTAATTTGCTAAGAAAGCATTGGAGTAGATGATGAGTTGACGTTCATGTTTCATCCCCCACACGAAATGTCCGTCCATATGGCATTTGTGTATGAAAAATGACCCCGTTTTTCTTATAAATATAAAATATTTATTACAAAATGACTTTAAATGTTTAGAATATGTTTTCGTCACTAATATTCAAGTGTGATTTACAACTAATATAATACAAATATGGATATCTTAAGCGCCTTATCCAATTAGTTTCTACCAAACTTTTTAAAAACCAATATATATAATCAACTATGATTTATAATTTTTAGATTTATGTAACTAAAGATACGTTATTTTGTAGTTTGAAATAATATGCACATAAATCAAATAATAAATTTGAGTAATAATGAACTTCTGACACTTGGATTGATCCGTTAAGCTATGTGGCCAAGTTGTGCACATGTGACATCTACGTGTCATCTTCACACGAACATTGCCTCTTATGTGGCATCCTACATGCCATCACCGCATGGAAATGACCCAACTTTTATAGGACATATATATCTCATTTTGAAAGTTTTTTTAAATCCAATCCATTGAAGTATGATTTATAATTTTTCGACTTACATAACTAAAGTTGTTTTATTTTGTAATATAAAATATATGCTAATAAGTATGTAATAAAGCCAACTAATGATGAGGCATTAATGAGTGACACTTGGATGAAGAGTTGTTAGGCTATGTGGCAAGCTTTGCTTACGTGGCGCTTAGGTGTCATCATCACACGGATTTACACCTCCTATGTGGCGTCCTATGTGTCGTGCCCACACGAAATGGACTCACTTTTATACGTATACCGATGTGGCACCTATGTGTTATCTTCACACGAACATATCCCTCCCATGTGGCGTCTCATCTGTCATCCTCACACGAAAAGAACCCAACTTTATAGGACATAGTACATATGTATCTTATTTTGAAATATTTTCCGAACCTGATCCAATGGAGTAAGAATTATAATTTTAAAAGTTGCGTAACAAAAGTTATTTTATTTATAATTTAAATAATATTATAATAATTATATTATGTTGTATTTATGATCATGCATTAATGATTGACTCACTTGATGAGTGACTTAGGTGGCCGCATACGTGTCATCACCACACAAATTTGGGACTTGCATGGCATCCCACGTGTCGTCCTCATGCAAATATAAACGCTTGTGTGGCATCCCACGTGTCGTGCCCATACGTAATTGACTCAACTTATATATACTAGATTTCGTGCCCGTGCGATGCACGGGTTCTTGTTTATCTTGCATTCTCCGTTATTAGAAGAAATATAATAAAAAAAGTTTAATCATATCAATATATAAAGTTGAATAATAAGAGTAGCAAGGAATAATAATAATCTTTTTATCAACAAAAAAAGAAACACATTTAACATAAAAATTACATTTTTCGTGTATGTATAATATTTTTTTAGGATAATAAAGTATTTATGTTACTTATTTTTTATTAAAATAAAATATTTTTAATTTCTTTTTAATCATCCATGTATTTATGACTATTTATTACCTATTCAATGCTAATAAATATAATATTTATGTAACTTATTTTATATCAAAATAAAATATTTTTAATTTTTTTTTTAATCACCCATGTATTTATGACTATTTATTACCTATTCAATGCTTGGTGAAAACTCAATTTTACATATATACTAGATTTCGTGCCCGTGCGATGCACGGGTTCTTGTTTACCATCCTCTATTATTAGAATCAATTTAATAATTTTTTTTAATCATATCAATATATAATGTTGAATAATGGGAGTAGCAAGAAACAATAATAATTAAAAGCTTAATTTGAAGCCCATCATGTTTCTCTCTCTAGAAGATGCTCTAACAGTGTAGGTTAAGCCGAAATGGCTAACTTGCACGGCAGTCGCCATTAATGGGGAGAAAACAAGCTAAGTCGGTTACTGTTCCATTGAAGGATTTCTTGGGTTCCTCTGCGAATCAAGCGGCGCAGCTAGAGAGTATTGTAGAAGACGAAAGAAGATAACTCGTTTGAAGATCTGGGAGCTCTTAGCTCACTCTCTCGAGGGCTTCCAGGGTTTGAAGACTCAGCTGAGAACCAACCCAGAGCTTCAAGGCAATTGATAATGGTTCCTACTCTTGGAGAGACGATCCACCAATACTCTCTCCAGCTCTAGAGGGAGGATCTGAAGCAACTCAGGCATCTCCTGCTGAGGTAACCGTGGAACCTGATGATTTACCAGTAAATAGGGTATCCTCTAATCGAATTGCCTGTGAAGAATTTAAATTGAAGTTTATACCACCTGTGATTAAGGAAGGAAAATCCATAGCAAAACTGCAAAAATCCGAATTAGAACTTGCTTGTAAAAGATGGGAAACGTCTTTAATTGGATTTGTTCTTGGAGACTCTCCGTACTTCAGTCAAATGGAGAAGTATGTGGAGAATTATTGGAATTTTATTGAAGCACCTAAATGTTTTCTTCATGAAGAGGGGTATTTCATATTCAAATTTAATTCCATTGATGATCTGAATGAGATGTTACATAGAGGTCCATATGCTTTCAACTATAAGCCTTTTATTCTTAAGAAATGGACAGCAAATTTTGGGCTTGACCTTGCTAGCCATAGAACTGTGCCACTGTGGATTCAACTACCCAATCTACCCCTTGATTGCTGGTCTATGGATTCACTGAGCCGCATTGGGAGTTGTGGTGGTATTCCTATTTATGTAGACAGGGTTACAGTTGAGATAGAAAGGGTCTCTTATGCCAGAATGTCTGTAGAAGTTGACATAACTCTCCCTTACAAATATGATGTATGGTTTGAGGATGAGAGTGGAGTTGTAAGAAAGCAAGAAGTTATATATGAATGGAAATCTCCAATTTGCCAGAAATGCAGGAAGTTTGGGCATTTGGAGGAGGTGTGTGATCCTGCTCCTCAAATGAGAAGGGATACTAGGAAAAGGAGAAGGAAAAGGCCAGCAACACAATGGCAACCCAGAGTTGTACCTGGCCTGTTCAACCAGTGCAGACTACTCCTATCTTGGGATCAGGCTCTGCAGAACAGCAGGGTAATGCTTCAGTTGAAGACAGTTTTGTCCCTCTAAGTACCCAGTACTCTGCTGAGGAGCTTAGATGGCAAGCTATGAAGAGGAGCTAAACTCCTTCTGTTACTGTCCCTATACATAATGCATTTGATGCATTGCAGGTTGAAGATGAATCAGAGCTAGTCACCTCAGTGAGTAATGCAGATCCAGAAATAGTGTTTTCAGAGGGTAGCAATGCAGTGATCATATTTGGGGAGCAGCCAGCTGTCCTTGTTCCTCCTGATCCTCCTAATTCTATATGAGGCTCCTCATTTGGAATGTGAGAGGGATGAATAAACCCTCTAAACTCAGAGATATTAAGAAGTATATTATTCAGAGTAAAATTAGCTTTGTGGCACTTCTTGAGACCAAAATAAAAGAAAATAAAATGGCAAAAATATCTGCAAAGGTTAATAGTCAATGGATGCACTTTTGTAATCATGCAGATGCTGAAAATGGAAGAATTTGGCTTTCTTGGGACAATTCTATGCTGGATGTGCAGATCTTGAAAACTTCTGATCAATTTGTGCATCTATCTCTATCTGTAATTGGTGGTCCTGGTATTTTCCTTACTGTGATTTATGCAAGGAACTGTGCCATTGCTAGGCATAGATGCTGGGATGATATTGAAGCTTTTGGTAGAAATATTTCAGTTCCTTGGCTTGTTGGAGGGGATTTCAACACTACTTTGCATGTGTCAGAAAGGGTACAGATTGGGAATCAGTTATCTGGTACTGAAGAGCTTCATGATTTTTGCTATAATCTGAACCTTGAAGACATTAGAGCTAAGGGTATGGACTACACTTGGTGTAACAAACAAAAAGCACTTGAGAGAGTCTACATCAAGATTGACAGAGTTTTAGGCAATTTTGAATGGATATCTACATACCCTAATGTAGAAGCTGATTATTTAGCTCCTTTTGTTTCAGATCACTCCCCTACCCTTATAGTTCTGCAGAATGATCTGAATGCCACAAAAAAAACCTTTTAGGTTTTTTAATGTGTGGATTGGTAGACCAGGGTACAAAGCACTTATTGAAGAAAACTGGAAATTTGAGGGACAGGGGTCAAGAATGCATTGTTTTGTGCAGAAACACAAGAGAGTGAAGACAGCTATCAAGAACTCTGATATTTATTGTCCTCATATGGAGGCCAAGATCCAGGTTGCACAGCAATCCCTACTGCAAACACAGGAATTGTTGAATGCTGATAAATTCAATACAACCTTGATTGACAGAGAGCAACAGGATATGGCTAAGTTATCTAAATTGAGAGAAACTGAAGAAGTTATATTGAGACAGAAATCTAGACTTGACTGGATCAAGACTGGAGATGACAACTCGAGGTATTTTCATGCTTGTGTACAAAGCAGGAGAGCTTTTAATAAGATCTCTTCAATCTACACAACAAATAATGTGAAGTTAACAGAGATATGTGAGGTGCAGAATGAATTCAGAAACTTTTTTCAAGGCATGATGGGTTCAGTTGCTGTTGAATTACCTGCTATTGATCCCCTTATTATGAGAAATGGACCTTGTCTCGCAACAGAACAACAGATTGCCCTATGTGAAGACTTCTCTGCACAGGAAATCAAAACTGCTTTGTGGGAGATAGAAGATGACAAGGCACCAGGGCCAAATGGTTTTTCTGCAGCTTTCTATAAAGCATCATGGGAGCTTATTGACACTGATATTGTGGCAGTTGTAGCTAATACCTTTCACTCAGGTAAATTGCTTAAGTCTGTTAATTGTACCTCTGTGACCCTTGTTCCAAAGAAAGCTAATCCAACTTATGTTAGTGATTATCGTCCCATTGCTTGTTGTAATGTTTTATACAAGATACTCTCTAAGGCCATAGCTAATAGATTGAGTACGGTGCTACATGGGTTGATTCTTTTGGAGCAATCTGCTTTTATAAAAGGGAGACTAATTGGGGACAACATCATACTTTCTCATGAAATTATTAAGCATTATGGTAGGAAGGGTATATCTCCTAGATGCAAATTAAAGATAGATTTGAGGAAGGCCTATGACTCTTTAGAATGGTGTTTTCTGGAACAAGTGCTCTATGGTATGCATTTCCCTGTGAAGTTTGTGAACTGGGTCATGATGTGTATCACCATAGTGAGTTACTCTATAATGTTTAATGACTGCCCCCTTGATCCATTTGTTGCTAAGAGAGGTCTCAGGCAAGGTGATCCAATTTCACCATATCTATTGTTTGTCATTGCTATGGACTACCTATCTAGGTGTCTCGGAGAGCTGAAGAATAAGAGAAACTTTAGATACCACCCTCGTTGCAAAAAGTTCTCTCTGGTGCATTGTGTATTTGCAGATGACCTTCTCTTATTTTCTAGAGGTGACCCTGAGTCAGTAGCAGCACTGTTTGCTAAATTTAATGCCTTCTCTGTTTGTTCTGGCTTGAAAGCAAATGAAAACAAGTCAGAGCTGTATTTTGGAGGTGTTTAGAGTGAAGTGAGATAGGAAATTATCTCTTCTTTGGGAATGCAGGAGGGGATACTGACATTCAGATACCATGGGGTCCCCTTGACATCAAAGAGACTCCAAGCAAGCCATTATGATCCATTAGTGCAGAGAATGACTGAAAGGGTACAATCTTGGACATCAAAATTTTTGTCCTATGCTGGGAGACTACAGCTCATAAAATCAGTTTTATTCTCACTGCAAAATTTCTGGGCTCAGTTCTTTCATATCCCCATGATTGTGATACATAATATAGAGCAAGTTTGCAGAAGATTTCTATGGACAGGTTAAGCAAATCCAAGCTCAAGAGCTCTAGTAGCATAGGAAGACCTGTGCTTACCAGCTGCAAAGGGAGGGTTGGGTTTGTTTAATTTCAAGCTATGGAATAAAGCATCATTAGACAAGCTGCTGTGGGACATACAACACAACAAAGAAAAACTCTGGGTGAAATGGATAAGTAACTATTATATCAAGCACAGGGATTTCTGGACAATGGGAAAGCCACAACAAGCCTCCTGGCTTGTCCAAAAGATTTTTGACAACAGACAGGAGCTGCAGTAGTTTGTATGCACAACAGCAAGATACAAAGTGAGCAAAGCATATGCAATACTCTTACCTGATACTCCTAGGAAATTCTGGACCTCTTTGGTCTGGAACTCCATAGCATTGCCGAGGTGGAGATTCATTAGCTGGCTGTGTATAAGGGAAAGACTGCCTATTTGGAAGAATCTGAGAAGAATTGGTGTGCAGGAACCATGAATATGTACTCTATGCAAGCACGATGAAGAGAGCTTTCAACATGTATTCTTTGAGTGTGAATTCGTGCTGCAACTCTGGCAGAAGATGTTCCAGTGGCTCAAACTGGCACAACCCAGATGGCAATGGCCTAATATTTACCTACAGATGAGTAACCAGTTCAAGGGTAAATCTGTGCAAAACAAAGCAGTGAGAGCATGTTTCCTTGGGGTCCTCTACTATACTTGGAGAGAAAGGAACAATAGGCTGTTCCAAGAGAAGAAAACCTCTGCTGATCAAATTATGAAGGAACTTATCTCTGCAATACATGGCCGTGCTGCGTGTCACTACCACATGGAAAGAACTTAACTTTTATAGGACATATACATATATATCTCGTTTTGAAACATTTTTTAAATCCAATTCAACGGAGTCAGATTTATAATTTTTTAACTTAAGTAACTAAAGTTATTTTATTTGGTAATTTAGAAAAATGCTAACAAATATGTAATTAAGTCAACTAATGATGAGATATTATGATGGATGATGTGTCATGCTACATGGCAAGTTTTTGCTTACGTGTCGGCTTACGTGTCATACCCACACGACATGGCTTACCTATGTGGCGTCCCACGTGTCGACACCACACGAAGAAGGACCCAGTTATATGTATATATACTAGGAGTTTACCCTTACTACGCACGGACTATCATTTTATTACTATACTTTTGATATGCTTAAATAATTTTTTTTTTAATTTTTTAAATAATACAAATATATATCGGAATGAAAATGATGACGTATCAAAATGTTATACGTGTCATATTAGTTAGGTTATCTCCAAAAATATCTATATCTCCCAAAATAATAAAATAATAATATCTATTAATTACTAATCACCTAACCTGCCATTCTACGTTGTACCTTACATATTTATAACCTAACAAATTGTCACTCTAAATGTGACCCTGCTTGACACTTTATTTGATTCGTCATATCCTTGAAAATTTTAGTCACATGTTAAATAGGTGATTATACCCTAAACAGGTTTGATCCGTTCTAATTGTCCATTAATGTGTCTTTCGCTAATTAGAATTTAAAAGTTGAAAGTCTAACTTTTATTCAAACGGATATAAAAAATTGGGAGGACTACCCAGTCACCTTCTCAAAAAAAAAAAAAAAAAGTTTATCAAGATGTGATACTTATAGTTACCTGCGCTTATACCCACAACTATATAGCCCTTATTATATTGCGTGCATCCATTCCCACAAATATTCATCATCTATACCTAATTATATTTTGTTTTTCGAATGCAAATAGAATTTATTATAAACAACTAATAGTCAAAATCTTTCATCCTTACATTAGCTAATTAGTTAACAATTGAAAACGTTAATATGTTTATATGATATTTATTTTAGATTGCATTAAGTAAGATGAACAACCCATAATGATTATTATATTATATTTATTAATCACAACTCATTACTCTACATAACAAAAAAGAAAAAAAAAAACAAAAACCAACCATTACTTGACAGTGAACGTTACCTGCGATCTTATCCAAAACTCAATGCAAAAATTAAAATGTTTAAAATCTATTTTATTCTAAAATAAAAATTAAAATATTATTTTGTAAAGATGAAATTTAATAATTTTTCTTCTACTGGTACTAATTAATACTTTTATTATTTTTTGAACAAAAACTCTGCCGCCTCAAATGAGTTTTTAGTTATTATTAATTTTTCATTATTTATACTCATATGAGTTTTTGGTTATTATTGTTTTTTCATTATTTATATCATTAACTACTCAAATAATGACATTGATTTAATAAAAGTCATTAACACCCCGTATTAATTTGACTCATTTATGTTTAATTATTATCCAAATCATAACTCATCTTATAAAAAAAGGAAAAAAAGTTTAATTAAATGTCTTGGGTATAAGCCAACCGAAGAGTGACACTTGTCAGATAACCAGCGCTTATACCCAAAAATCTATATGATATTAGATTAGATATTAGATATGGGACCCTTATCACATTACATGCGCTTATCCCTGTAAAATTAGGCAAATAAATATTACTCACATGTTCGTTAAACTAAATTGATGGTTCAAATAGTATTAAAAAAAACGTTATATTAAATAGAGGCTTTTATTATGACATTTAATACGTTACACTTAAGTATTGCCATAAAGACCATATGCTAATATAAAAAAAGAAAAAATAAATTTAAAACGAATATCCAATAAAATTGTAACACATGTCACATTACCAGCGATCTTACCCAAAATTACATATATATATATATATATATATATATATATATATATATATATATATATATATATATATATATATATATATATATATATATATATATATATATATATAACCTACGCAAAAGTAATCGGGTTGTACTTGATAAACTCTATTTTTTTTAACATACTCCCTTCGGTCCACGAAAATCTTGACGTTTGGAGAATAACACAAAAATTAAGGAAAATATTTTTTAGCACAAAAATTCCAACTTTACCCATTTAAAAAGCACATGAGGTGTTAAGAGAGAAAAAATAATGTTTTTTATGGGTATTTATTGCTTTCCTTGCTTTTGTATTACTTTTCTTACTTTTGTAGCTAGTGGAGAGAGAGTGGTGAAAATAGGCACATGGGGGTGAGAAGGGGGGAGGGTAAAATAGTAAAGGGTTCTCAAATACACTACTATATAAGGAAACGTAAAGATTTCCATGGTCCAAACATAAGAGGAAAGCGTAAAGATTTCCATGGACCGGAGGGAGTAATAAGTTAGCTGTATTTTGAGTCCTAACAATCATAATATCTATATATTAGAGGCATTTTCTGACAGCATTGGAGGCATCCACCTAAGCGAGACATTGTAATAAAATTTTAAAATAAATATAAAATAGAAATATATGTTTTGGTATAGAATATATACTAAAGTTGTACTTTCCTAAATCCTTAAAGAGTTACTATTAATTAAAGGTTTTAGAATATATACTAAGTTGTACTTTCCTAAATCATTAAAGAGTAGACTATTAGATTTTAAAAAGCATATAGCTTTAATTTCACCGTTTAAAAAATTAAATTTCTTACACCATTGGAACGAGTACGAAATATCCTTTAAAATGAGACTCATTTGTAGTATGTTTTATTGATTTACAATATTAGATGCGTCCACCTAAAAAGGTAATCAGTAACTAACTTGACAAGCTGACACATCTAAAGAGTTGCATGTAAAAATAAGAGAAAATATATGTATATTAGTTGTAAAAATTTAAAAAGCATCCTCAAGTTAAAATATACTCCCTCCGTTTTATAAAGATGTTTACATTTGCTTTTTCACGGTCTCCAATGCACTACTTTGACCGTAGATAATTGTAATTTATATGCATATATAGATTATAAAATTATAATTTTCCAAAAGTATTCTTTAAAATGAATCTAACAATATAATTTTTACATTATAAATATTTATATATTTTCACTAATTCATGGTCAAAGTTTGTGAACTTTGACCTTAAAAAATGAAGTGTAAATATCTTGGTGAAACAGATTAAGTGATATAAAGAGTATGTGTAGAATAAAGAAATAAACGATGAATCTAAAATGATTCTAGGTCCAATCTTTAGTAGGAAACTTTACCATTATCACGTATAATTTTATCCTTTCCCCTTATATAGCTGTACGTAATATACTGATCCCCCAGGTTATTTTAGGGTTCCAATTTATGTTCCCTTCAACTTTATAATTATTAATGTACTCCCTCTGGACCATAAATAAAATTACATTGGACTTTTTGCGTTCTTCAAGGCAGTACTTTGACCAAAAATCTTGGTGAAACAGATTAAGTAATAAAAAGAGTATGTGTAGAATAAAGAAATAAACGATGAATCTAAAATGATTCTAGGTCCAATTATCACGTATAATTTTATCCCTTCCCCTTATATAATGATACGTAATATACTGATCCCCCATGTTATTTTAGGGTTTCAATTTATGTTTCCTTCAACTTTATAATTATTAATGTACTCCCTCTGGACCACAAATAAAATTACATTGGACTTTTTGCGTTCTTCAAGGCAGTACTTTGACCGCATATAACTTTGAAAAAACAAGCAAGCAGTGAAATATGTTTTGCCATTCTAAGGCTCACGTCTAAAACTTCTTTATTTTTTGAAAAGTAGTTATGTATACATTAGACATTCAAACTGATTTTACCATAAAAGAAGGATCATATCTTGGGAATGTGAGTTGCACACTTATATCAACATAAAAGTATTGGCGTACCAACATCAAGCATAGAAAGACTTTGAAACTATTACATCTTGGATCATGTAACATATAGGATGAGTTAATTAATAGTTAATTGAAAATGATGATAAGAGTTTAAATTACATAAGATGCCCTATAAAGTCATACTAATCTTATTATATGGGATTCATGATATTAAATGAATTATATAAATATTTATCCATATATTATTAATAGTTTTTCATAAGTGACAATTACACTTTGATTTTTCGATGAGATTAATAATCACGTTATATTAGTTTTATTATATAATTACGCTCTGTGCAATGCACGAGCATATACACGGGGCATCCACCTAGTATCTATATATTAGAGGCATTTTCTGACAGCATTGGAGGCGTCCACCTAAGCGAGACATTGCAATAAAATTTTAAAATAAATATAAAATAGAAATATATGTTTTGGTATAGAATATATACTAAAGTTGTACTTTTCTAAATCCTTAATGAGTTATTATTAATTAGAGGTTTTAGAATCAATACTAAAGTTGTACTTTCCTAAATCATTAAAGAGTAGACTATTAGATTTTAAAAAACATATAACTTTAGTTTTACCGCTTAATAAATTAAATTGCTTACACCATTGGAACGATTACGAAATATCCTTTAAAATGAGACTAATTTGTAATATGTTCTATTGATTTACAACATTAGCTGCGTCCACCTAAAAAGGTAATCAGTAATTAGCTTGACAAGCTGACACAACTAAAGAGTTGCATGTAAAAATAAGGGAAAAGATATGTATATTAGTTATAAAAATTTAAAAAACAATCTCAAGTTAAAATATAATAAAAGGAGTATGTGTAGAATAAAGAAATAAATGATCAATCTAAAACGATTTCAGGTCCAATCTTTAATACGAAACTTTACCATTATCACGTATAATTCTATAACGAAGTTAATATAACTGAAAATCATTATTTTTAACCATGTTTGGCTAATAAGAGGACGGAAGAGTTTAAACTAATATTCACGAGGAACCATGTATAGGAAATTAGAAACTGGGCTAGGGTAGAAAGAGGAAGGCCGAACAGTGGAGAAAGATTGGGTACAAATTGCAATCTGATTATTGTGGGAAAAGACATTATATTGGGCAATACCCCAATCTCTCTCATCTTAAGATACAAATTTGGGCATAAAATGCATTGTTGAGTGAAAGCATAAATTGATAAACATGGGGCATAATAATTTGATTTGTGACTAAAACAAATAGTGTTCGATAATAAAAACTTGATATTTATGAAAAAAACAAATAAATTTGGTGCATATATGCATATATGACTGAAAATAAATGACAAAAATATATTTAAGATATAATATTAGGGGATCAAAATAAGAATTATAAGATATAAAATCAAGGAGATATTTTCTTGTGTTATAAAGTTGTAATATTAGGTATATATTTTGTAGTCCCTTCAACTTTATAATTATTAATGTACCCCCTCCGGATCGCAAATAAAATTACATTGGAGTTTTTGCGTTCTTCAAGGCAATACTTTGACCGCATATAACTTTGAAAAAACAAGCAAGCATTGAAATATGTTTTGTTACTCTAAGTTTTACGTCTAAAACTTCTTTATTTTTGAAAAGTATACGTAGTTATGTATATATTAGACATTTAAACTGATTTTACCATAAAAGAAGGATCAAATCTTTGAAATATTAGTTGTACACTTATATAAACTTAAGAGTATTAGCGTACCAGTATCAAGCATAGAAAGACTTTGAAACTATTACCTCTTAGATCATGTAACATATGGGATGAGTTAATTAATAGTTAATTGAAAGTGGTGATAAGAATTTAAATTAGATAAGATGCCCTATAAAATCATAGTAATCTTATTATATAGCATTCGTGATATTAAATGGATTTAATAAATATTTATCAATATATTATTAATAGTTTTTCATAAGTGACAATTACACTTTGATTTTTCGATGAGATTAATAATCACATTATATTAGTTTTATTATATAATCACAATCCGTGCAATACACGGACATACTCATGGACATCCACCTAGTACATTTGTATTAAAGAGGGCCACAATTGTTTTCACATAAGATGCTCAGAGACTTAGCATTTTTGCCATGCTGCTTCACTCAGGGCCGTCAGGGGTCTCTCATACACAACCCTTGAGCTACGGTGTCGTGTCTTATTGGCAAATTCTTGGCTATACTTAGGAGGAGCCAATTTAAGTTGGTTACACTTACATCCACAATGAAGTAGTGGTGGTCTAAGAATAAAGTAGTGAGTTAATAATAATAAATTCTACTACATTTTAAAAAAAATAAAAAATTTAAAAAATTAAAAAATAAAAATAATGTGAAAGAGTGTAGCCAAGTTGGCTATATTTAGGTGTAACCAAGAACCATTGATCTTATGCGCCCATGTGTCACTTTCGAACCAAACCATCATTGTCAGTGCATAAGCAGTGAGCTTCATCCGTTCTTGCCCGGCTAGGCCAATTCTGTGATGGTCTGCCCAACATGGCTCAAGATTAGAGCTGGGTAACTGGGCGGGTTGGGGCAAGTCGGCCCATTTAATAAATGGGGCAGGTTGTGTCAGGTCGAACATGTGTCGTGAGTGGGGCGGGGCGGGGCGGGTCGGGTCAAGTTGGGTCGACCCGTTGTGGCCCGTTTAAAATTTAAAAAAATGATTTTTTTTTATAAAAAAATATTAAATGTGTCGGTCCATTTGCGACCCGCTATGACCCGCTTAATTTTTAAATGAGCCGGCCCATTTTGATCCGCACATTCATAATGGTAAGCGGGTCATGACCCGCTCATGGGGCGGTTCGGCTACTCAAGACCATCTTTAAATTCGAACTGTGCTATGATTGTCGGTGCATAAGCAGTGAGCTTCATCAGTTCTTACCTGGCTAGGCCAATTCTGTGATGGTATGCCAGCATGGCTGAAGATCATCTTTAAATTACAAACGCAAAAATCGAAAAAAATATTACCAACCATCCAGAATAATAAATTCCAATCAGCCACATGGGCATCCTTGGCAAATGCATGAAGACGGGAAAAGCTTTCACAAGCTCACCATAACTAATCAATGACGTAAACATATGGGACATTGTATTTCTTGAGTAGATTCAAACTACACAACAAGTCATTATACTGTTTCAATGAAAGAGTGAGACTATTTTTCAAAGATACATAGACTTTTTATCCAATGAATCAGTTCTACAATCAGATTCAAACCTTTGTAGGTATAGCTTCCATCTCTGCCTTTCTCAAAGCTATTTCTTCTCTCTTCCTGAAGAATGCCGGCAACCTGATCTTCCATCTGGTCGACTGTCTGCGACCATTTATTTATTGATTGTTCAGCAACAATTATGCTTTTTAACTTGGAGCCAGCCCTTTTTGCAATGGCTCTTAAAAGAGAAGGTCATTATCAGTGACAAATGTAACAGCATATCCTTCCCTACCAGCTCTTGCAGTACGACCCACTCTATGAACATAACTATTAAGATCACGTGGACAAGCAAAATTGATAACCGTCTGAACCCCCGACTATATCAAGCCCCAGAGCAGCAACATCAGTAGCAATCAAGAAATCCACTTCCTGTTTCCTGAAAATCTCAAGAGCATCAAGACACTGCACTTGTGTACGATTTCCATGGAGTTCTGCTGCTTTGAAGCCTGCTAATCCAAACAAAATCTTCAACCTATGAGCAGCCTGCTTTGTTCCACTAAAAATGATCACCTTGGATGTGAATGTTTTGGAGCATAAAGCAAGGAGGACCGCCTCTTGATGTGCTTCATGCATTTCCCTTATTCTAACAACCTCCTCTGTCAAGGTTTCTGGCCTTTTAGCAGTTGGTCCAGCAGAAAGGCACAGTGGCTTAGTCAAGGATAGTTTAATAAGCTCGCCAACTTCTTCATTGTGGCAGAGAACAGCATGGTTTGTCTCTGTTTGGGACACAAACGAATAAGTTCTTGGATGTCGGCATTATACCCAAGCTCCAAAAGCCGATCAGCCTCATCCAGAATCAAGACAGCAAGATCATCCAAATCGACAGACATTGAATTCCGTAAATGGTCAATCATTCGCCCTGGAGTAGCCACAACAATATCTGGCATTGACCTGAGAGCCACCTCTTGCACCTGAATTAAATATGATGACAGTAATCAATTTTCAATGTTTAAGCTAACTACCAAACACACACTTGCAATGTTTAAGATCTCACAACTAACAGCCAAAAACTAATAATGAAATGCATCATATTGTTCAAGGTCCATGAGAACACACAGAAACCGTAGCAACAATATATAAAACACGCATGCAAATGGCTAGCTATATAAATGTTGGGAATGAACACGTAGATCGATAGCATATGCAATTACACAGCAATATCAAACATCAGAACATATGCAAACTCAAATGAGATAAGACCCAATGAAAATGGTGAAGCATAGAGTTGAACTCACTCTCTATATGGAATCGAGAACTTGTCAAACAAAGCAACATGGGAATGCATGGCAAAGTACCATATATGATATTTTAAAATGAAATTAAAAAAAAAAAAAAAATAACAACAACAAACGAAATGAGAAGAGGCAACAAGACAACGTCACAACTCACAACCAACCTTAGATGATTGGCCACCCATAATCAAGCAGCATCTGATATCTGTAAATTGAGCAAGTTTTTCTACCATACTGTGGACCCGGCAGGAAAGCAAGTTTGAGGGAGAGAGTGAGAGAAATGGAAGAGAGTATTGAGCGTTGCAGTCTGAAGACCCTACTTTGCTAACAAAAGGGCGGACAGAAACGAAAAACATGTACGTGGACCAAGTTTTACAAAAGCCTACCTGCTGCAGTGCGACTGCAAAATAAATATTTAATGGTCTTCCTCCATTCCGAATCATAACCGTACCATAGCATGGATGAAAATTTAAGTACAGAAGGCTCTTTCTTTTTGGAAAAGGGAAGGGCAAAGCCTCATTACATAGAAGTAGTATCCGAAGTCAGGATGCCTAATGCATCATGTAACAAGAGGCCGAGAAGAGCCTGCCGACTAACTCCCATAACATGCTAGCCAATGGGAAATGCAGCGCCATATTTGACAGCCGATCCGCACAACTGTTAGCTTCCCGAAGTCCATAAGGTCACTTGTCAATACTAATGATATTGAACCCAATACAGGCTCTATTAGTACAAGGAATTAGTAAAATGAAAATATAATACCCATTCAACCCCATAGATTCTAAATCCACCAAACTGTATGCTTGGTTTGGTACACTATGATTTAAAATGAAAAACCCCAACCTTTATATTAGGAAAATTTGACGTCCATAACCCCAAGTTTTACGTAATCCTAAGTTGAAAATTTCACATAAATCATCCCAAGTTGACACAAACCACCAGAAAGGCACCACGACCTTACGGCTTAGATTTGCATCCATATGCTGTGTGGATCTATATTATAAAATAAACATTCTCTCCTCATCGCCAGGCTCTGTTCCTGCTGCTCCCCTTTCAGGCTGAACTGATGCTCCTAATCCATCAAATAAATTTCACCCCTCCCTTTCTCCACGTTCTCCTTCCCTTATCCTTTTCTTCTTGTCACCCTAATGCTGCTTCCTTCCCTTTCCCAAACCTTCCAACTGAGTTACAAAGTTTGGGGGCATCCATTTCAAATACGAGAATCAAACCTTTAATTTTTTAAGAAAATTCCAGTATCACAACCTTCAACCCTGTATTATCAACTCCTCGTTCCACAATGTTACTCGAGTACCACTTCAATTTACTATCCTAGCCCCAAAATATGAATAATTACTAGTATTTTCAGACCCCTTGTTTGTTCTCACTTCCCTCGTACCAAAAAACCATACGCCCTAATCTGATCAACACTTCATGGATTAAATGTGCATTAGGAAAGGACAGCTTGAATTCTCTCTATATCTAACCTCTACGATGTCAGCGACAACGATTTTTTTTTAATAGCCCAAATATTTGATTTCAGAAGGAGACTAGATATTGATTTATCTTTTAATAAAAAAAAATTCATAATACAGCCATCAGCATTTGTCTCACTATTGTTAAGTAAGGCAAACCACCAATTATGTACCAAGTTCTTTTACACGAGTGTGCATGCAATACAGGATTCAAGAAAATTCAGCACGTTGAGATACTTACTCGACAGCTTGCTCTCTCGTTGGAGTAAGAATAAGGACCCTAATTGCTGGCACACGCTTAGGACGATGTAATAGCCTCTCCAATGTTGCCAGGCTAAATGCAGCAGTCTACATAAATCAACAGCGACCAAATATAAATTCCAACAATACCCCAAGCCAACATATCATTCCAAACAGAGGACATATCAAGATTTGCATAAAGTTCTCCACAAATTTGAGCCAAAGACAATCAAAGTCCATTCTTTTCCACAGTAACTATTACAAAATACAAATTAAATTGAAATTAAATACCTTTCCAGAACCAGTACTTGCACTACCACACATATCCTGCCCAGTCATCGCTAATGGTATGCATGTGGCCTACAAACAAATCCATTTTCAATACAATCAGCTATGACAAAAACAGAAGGGTAATCAACTGAAGCAAAAACCATATTTTGCACCAAACCTGAATTGGTGTTGGCTCAATGTACCCCAACGCTTCACAAGCTCTAAGCAATGACCTCGAAAGGCTGAGCTCCATAAATGATTTAGCTTGAAAGGAAACACCTTCGGCCTGCGAAAAAAATGGCTTTTTTTTAGCACTCTCTTCATCATCTACTTACTCTAGCTTGTAATCCACCTAATCAACCATTTCCCCTAAACGCATCAAAGTGTGCCAAATTCACCTAAAAATCTTAAATCTCAATAACCATAAATTTCACCATATCTCACACTTGCACAACTCAAACTCAAACTCAAACTCAATTGAAATTTCACAAATTGAGAAGAGAGAGATACTTGTCTGTGAGCTCAGTACCAAAAATTGAGCAAATTTGCGCTAATATCTTTCAAAGTTCTAACATAATCTCCGTCAATAGTGCTATCATATATTCTGCTATATTTCACACTTGCGTGAATTGAAATTGCAGAAATAAAGACTTCACAGCTTGAAGAGAGAGAGATAGAAAAGCAATACTTATTCTGTGAGGCTCGGTAACAAAAATCGACCAAATTCACTCTAACAAGTAACAATCTTTCTAATATAGCTTCCATCGCTATAAAACTATCACAAATTTGACAAATTTCACACTTCCGCGACTCAAAATCAATTGAAACATCACTAACTGAGACCTCACAACTTAAAAGGGAACACAAAGAGAAATCAATATTCGCAAAATCAGCTCATATTATTTAATATAATATCCGTTCCTATAAAACTTTCATAAATTTAATAAATTTCACACTTTTGCAACTTAAACTCAACTGAAATTTCACAAATTGAGACCTCACAGTAAAGGATTATTTGTCTCTGAAGCTCAGTATCAAAAATTGTGCAAATTTGCTCTAATATCTTTTCAGCATATCAAATATTTTTGATAAATTTCACACTTGTGCAACTCAAATTCAACTGCAATTTCACTACTTAAGACCCATCAAAGTCTCTTACTTTACCCTCAAATAAAAGTCTCTTGCTATATCAATGTGTAATTCCTACTAAACCCCTAATTTCCCACGTTTGCAAGTCAACACCCAGTCAAAACCCAGTTCATAAACGTAAACATTCAACAAATTGAGGTGCCAATTAAAAAAGTCTTTTACTTTACCAAAACCCAATTGAAATTTCGCATGTTTGAGAGAGAGAGAGAGAGAGAGAGAGAGAGAGAGAGAGAGAGAGAGAGAGAGAGAGAGAGAGAGAGAGAGAGAGAGAGATGGGTACTTGTATGTGAGGCAGAACATCGTCATCTTCGATTTCAAATTCTGGTTTTTCGTCGTTTGGAGCTTCGAACATGGGGTCTGAACCCATTGTTGGAGAGAGAC
The DNA here is from genome assembly GCA_038025085.1 of Tetragonia tetragonoides. Taxonomy (NCBI): domain Eukaryota; kingdom Viridiplantae; phylum Streptophyta; class Magnoliopsida; order Caryophyllales; family Aizoaceae; genus Tetragonia; species Tetragonia tetragonoides. The sequence goes on from CM076147.1 coordinate 4,522,333, forward strand.
AGGGGAGAGAAGAAGAAGAAGAAAAGGGGAGCAATTAGTGGAGCAAAGAGGGTTTTATAGTTGATGGTACAAGGGTTTTGAAGAGCTACGAATAACTACGAGTCTACGATGCTTTGGAGTCGATAATTTTTTCTATAAAATTTATCACTCTTTCTTTCTTTTTTCTTAGGCTCTCTTTAGTTGAGCGGAAAATCGTTTTCAATTGAAAAGTATTTTCAGCTGAAAATCATTTTCAGTGTAAAATAAATTTCTGTTCATGTTTTCTGTTGTTTGGTTACAATGGAAAACAATTTTCCTGAAAAACTATTTTTTATAAAAGATAAAATCTATTAACATAGTTGCGTCGATCTCGAAAAGTTAGGTGGATTCAAAAAAAAAAATCACTTCAAACGCATATTGGAGTCAAAAATTGTACTTATTTGAAGAAAAAAACAATATTGAGAAAGTGGCCCAAAACTTCAGCCCGAGACCCAATCAAGTTGGGTACGAGTTTGTTTTTATGACCCGATGTCCCGACAATCAAACCCGATGATCAAGTCCACTATTAGACTATTAGTGCTCCGGGGATATAGTGTCTCACCATCGAAAAACCGTTTTCTCTTCATTTTGAAGGGAAAATATTTACACCTATATAGGTGAAAATGGTTTTCCCGCTGAAAACCGTTTTCCTCCTTATTGTAAACCAAATAACGAAAAATGGACAAATTGTTTTCCAGGAAAACTGTTTTCACCCCAACCAAATTGAGCCTTAATTTTTGCCTTTTTGGACTGTATCAAAAAAAAAAAAAAAAAAGAGAAGAGAATTAAATTTAATATTTCAAACTATAACCTAAAGTCCTAAAACTCAAACCTAAATACAATGTCAAACACTAATCAAAGACCTTCAAGATACATTGGATATACATCGTCTAATTTTTTTTCTTTTCTTTTTGACTAGTTGAAATGTGGACAACAAAATTTGAAATTACAAATATCGAGTTATAAACAAGCCTGCTTAAATGTATAAGTTTTTATAAAAAAAACCTAACCAAATTACATCGTTGAGTTCAATATCTCTTTCCTAATCCTATTATGTAAACTCCACCTTTCTTTCAAAGTACACAAGAAAAATTAAAAAATTGAGTGATTCCAAAATTTTACATTACATAACAACGGAATTGCTTTACGTAAATCCTAAATTACTAAATGCAAATCTTTTTGTCACAATATTTCCCAATCTACCCTTTTTATTTACAAAAGCAGCTACTACCTCCTTAGTCTTATTCCTCTCAAATCTCCCCAAGGAAACCTAAATTCTAATTAACATGATGATTCCTTTGATCTACACCATATTTTTGACGAAATTAATGATCTAGAATATATATTTCATAGAGCTATTAAAATCAGAATTAGAGTTTTTTTTTTAACCATTCATTGTTTATCGTTTATGGTGGTGGCTTGAGTAGCGGCTGTGGGGTAGTGGTACCGTGGTGGCGGCTGGGTTGGAGGTGGTACCGTGGTAGTAGGGCGGCTGGCTGAGGTCGAGAGGAGAGAGAGAGTTGCAGGTGGGTGATAGGAGAGAGAGAAAGAGAGTGCGACATTGTTGCGTTCGATTGACGGCGACTAAGGGTATTGGGTCAACGGCGCGGTGGGGTTGGGGGTTGGTGGAGTTGGGGGTTCGAGGGCGGAGGCTTTACGACTCAGGGGGTGGGGTGGTCGTTGACGATGCTTGGGGGGGGGTTCTTGTAGAGGTTGGGGCATTTGGGTTCTTATGAGACCTTTTTCACCTCAAACAATTCACTTTTCCATATCGATCATATCAAACCTATATCTAGGGGTGAAAGTTTTGACTTTGGATTGGATTATGGCCTAATCCAAATCCAATCCAAAAATTTTGGACTTGAAATTTTGAGTCCAAATCCAATCCAAACTAAATTTGGACTTTGATTTTTGAGTCAGAATGCAATCCGAATTAACAATACTCATTTAATTCTTGCTGTTATAAAAATATAACCGCTTCTCTGCTCTGGCGAAAAAGAGTCAGGAGAAAAAACTCTTGTTGCATACAAACCTAGCCCTTCATAGTGAGGATTTCTTAGTTTTCATGGCTGACGAGATCGCCTCGAAGTGGGCGGATCTCAAAATTACTAATGAGGAAGATGAGATTGTCGATCTAACGACGGTTGGAAGTACTGAAACTGATGAGAAACTGTCCCTAACCCTTGTCGGGCGGTTACTAACGAATAGAACTTTTAATTTTGATGCATTCAAACGAACGATGTCCCAAGTTTGGAATGCTTCTAAAGGCATGTTCATTCGTGCTATTGAGAATGATTTGTTTGTGGTCTAATTTCTTCATTGGAGGGATAAGGACAAGGTATTAGATGGAGCCCCTTGGTGCTTTGACCAACAACTTGTTGTTCTGAAAGAGATGCAGGGTAATGAGCAACCTTCTCAGGTTTCTTTAACACATTGTCCTTTTTGGATCAGGATTTACAATTTACCTTTTAACTGCCAAAAAGATAATGAGGTTAGAGCGGTTGCAAGCAAGGTGGGCGAAGTGCTTGTTGTGGAACCGGATGAGTTAGGATGGGAGCAGTCTCGGAGGGCACGTATACTGTTTGATGTGTCACTTCCATTGAAATGTTTCCAACGGGTTCGAGATAAAGCCCAGGGTCTGGTTTGGGTGGAGATCAAGTATGAACGACTACCTTTTTTCTGTTTTCGTTGTGGTCGTATGGGGCATGTGGAGAAGGACTGTGATTTGGATACAGAGGGGGACGACGATGGTGAGTGTCATTGGGGGCCTTGGTTATGGGCTTCTCCTCGAAAGGGTCGGGCTCAACAACTAGAGGAACTTAGGGCATTTACCAAACTACGTAAGGGACTGGTTTTCTGTCCTAAAAAAATCTGTGATGTTGATGAGGTTTCTTCGAGCATTGTTTCCAGGGAGAAGTGTGCTGAGTACGGAGCATGTGTTACAGCACAGGGAAAGGGTGATGTCGGTGAAGGATCTGGTGGTACGATGTCTAAGAGGGTTGATGGTTCTGTGGGATTGAAAGAAATAACATTAGGTTCTCTGATGAATAAGGATGGTGGGCCAAATGTTAACTCATTGAAGGGCATTGATACGTTAGTGGCAAAGGAAAAAGGAAAGTGTGTTGTCATAACTAAGGTAGCTCCTACTGGGCATCTAGCGGATGCATTTTCTGGGAGTGTCTCCCTGGAAACGTTGCATGGGGAACTGACAGGATCTTTTTCAGGGGGAATGGGTGTAGTTACAAGTAACAAAGGGAGAAAATGGAAAAACAAGCTAGGAAGATGGGAGGGTCTGGTGAGATCAAAAAATGGAGTGGGGATGTTCTGGGTGGAATGGGGAAAAGGGCTAGAGATGTAAAGGATGTGACGATGGTTGAGGAAAATGAAGGTCTAGATGGCAGAGGCAAACGTATTAATGTGACAGATGGTTCCGATGTTTTTTATCCGGTGGAGACTGGTGGAATCCAGTCTCGCCAGTCGCCATGAGTACTTTGTGTCACAACTGACGGGGGCTGGGAAATCCTTGGGCAGTTGCTTTACTCCGTGATTTGATACGGAGAGAGGCCCCGTCCATTATTTTTCTTTGTGAAACTAAATTGAGTGGACGCGAAATGAAACCGATTCAAAATAGGTTAAATGGATATGATGGTGTTTTCATTGATAGTGCGGGTAGGTCTGGGGGTTTGGCGATGTTGTGGAAACGTGATGATGTAGTAATTCAGCTTCTATCTATGACCCTTCATTATATTGATGTGTTGGTGGAGAGGGGTTTGGGAGAAGTTCCTTGGCGTCTGACTGGTTTTTATGGGTGGCCCGAAGTTTCCAATAGGCATCTTTCTTGGTCCCAACTTGATATTTTAGCGGGTGCAAGGAATGACCCATGGGTGTGTATTGGTGATTTTAATGAGGTGTTGTTTAGTACAGAGGTATTGGGAAGGAACGATAGGGCGGAATGACAAATGCGAAATTTCCGTGATGTCGTAAACCGTTGTGGGTTAAGGGATGTTCGTTATAGTGGGTATTGTTTTACTTATGATAATGGTCGTCCAGGTCTGGAGAACGTTCAAAGTAGACTTGATAGAGCGTTTGTATCAGAATCGTGGTTGGATATCTTTCCGCATTCCAAAGTTATTCATTTGGAGCGTGAAATTTCTATCATGCACCCATCAAATTGTTGGTTGATGATCCTGGGAGTAGGGCTGAAAGGAGGGAGAGGTTATTCCATTTTGAGCAAATTTGGGCTGATCACGAAGGTTGTGGGGAGATAGTGGAACAAGCGTGGGATTTTGGTGGGCCCTCGGTTTGTGATAAGATTAACGTCTGTGCTACTGAGTTGAAGTCTTGGGGTGAGTCAACTTTTGGCAAGGTATTTCGTGAGCTGCGTACTAAGAGACGGAAGCTTAAGAAATTAAATGGGAGTGGGCTGTCCCCACAACAATTACAAACCAGGAAACAATTGATTAGGGAGATTGAGATGTTGGTGAGGGAAGAGGAAACGTATTGGAGGCAACGCTCATGTGTTTTATGGTTGGAAGCTGGTGATAAAAATACTAAATTTTTCCACACGAGGGCAACACAACGAAGAAAGAAGAATACTATTCGTGCTTTGCAGGATGTTGACGGGGTTGAAAAAGCAGGCGATACAGAAGTAGCTCGAATTGCTGGTAATTATTTTGGGTCTTTATTTGCAACTTCTACACCTTGTAATATTGATGATGCAGTGGTTGGGGTAGATAGACGTGTGATGGAAGAGATGAATGCAAGTTTGAGAGCAACATATTCGACGGATGAAGTACATCATGCTCTTGAACAAATGCATCCAATTTAAGCACCAGGGTCCGATGGTATGTGTCCACTATTTTTTCAAACGTACTGGAATATTGTGGGTCATGGTGTATGTAATCGTGTGCTTTCGGTTCTTAATGGTGCTCAAATGCCTGCAACGTTGAATCATACTTTTATTGCTTTGATCCCCAAAAAAAAAAGATCCCAAATTGGTTTCAGATTTTAGGCCTATAAGCTTGTGCAATGTGGTGTATAAATTAATTTCAAAGGTACTTGCGAATAGGCTTAAATCTTTTTTTGCCCCAAATTATTTCTGTTAACCAAAGTGCCTTTACTCTGGGACGGCTTATAAGTGATAATATTCTTGTAAGTTTTGAGCTCTTTCATTACATGAAGAATCTTTCTTCTGGTGATAGTTTTTGTGCTCTTAAATTGGATATGTCTAAAGCTTATGACAGAATTGAGTGAGACTTTTTGGAGAGATGTTTGGTGAAAATGGGGTTTGATAATCTTTGGATTGGGAGAGTAATGGAATGTGTTAAAACAGTATCTTTCTCATTGCTTGTTAATGGGCAACCTTCAGATTCTTTTTTTCCGGAACGTGGACTTCGTCAAGGGGACCCGATCTCTCCTTATCTTTTTATTTTGTGTATGGAAGCTTTTTCAGGGTTAATAAGAATGGCTGCAGAAAATCAAGCCATAAGAGGGTTACGTATTTGTAGTGGTGCTCCTATTGTGACTCACTTATTTTTCGCCGATGACAGTATCCTATTTTTTGAGGCCTCTAGGGAAAATGCCATGGAGGTTGAGCGTGTTATGAGGGCTTATGAGACAGCTTCGAGTCAACGTGTGAGTCTGGAAAAAACAAGCATTTGGTTCAGTAAGAATGCTCGGGTTCAGAATAAGGAGGAAGTTACTAGTGTTTTGAATGTCAATGAGGTTGAAGTGTTTGATAAATACTTGGGTCTCACTACCATTGTTGGGAGGTCTAAAAAGAATATTTACTCATCGATCAAGGAGAGGTTATGGAAACGTCTTCAAGGTTGGAAGGGTTTGTTGTTATCAAGAGCAGATAGGGAAATTTTGATAAAGGCAGTGGCCCAATCTATTCCCACCTATGTACTGAGTGTTTTTAAAATCTCAGCAAACTTCTGCAACAATATTCGTTCATTAGTAGCTCAATTCTTTTGGGGTCAACGAAATAGAGAAAGGAAGATACACAGGATTGCTTGGCATAAGATGTGTAAACCGAAGAGTAGAGGAGGTCTTGGTTTCCGAGAAATAAAGCTTTTCAACTGGGCTCTCTTAGGTAAGCAAGATTGGAGGCTTGTTACAGAGGAGGACAGCTTATTAGCAAGTATTTATAAGGCTAAGTATTATCCTAGGGGCTGTTTCATGGATGCACAACTTAGTTACAGTCTGAGTTATACATGGAGAGGAATTTGGGAGGCGAAGTGGATTCTGAAAAAATGTCTAAAATGGAGGATTGGTGTCAGATCAGAGGTAAGGGTTTGGAGTGACTCATGGTTGCCTGGACACGGTGCGCGAACTGTAATTACACCCAGGGGTGAGAATGACCCATGCATGAAAGTTTCTGATCTTATTGACGGGAATTTGGGTCGATGGAATAATGGTCTTGTTCGCAATTTATTCTTGCGTTTTGAAGCTGACAGAATTTTATCTATTCCTCTGAGTGACCGTTATCCGGTTGATTTGTTGTGTTGGGGTTTTGAAAAAAATGGAGTATATTCGGTGCGCAGCGCATATAATGCGGCCTTTCAAGCTAGCTATGACGATACAGTTGCTGGGCCTTCATCTGTGAATTTATCAATTTGGAAGAAGGTGTGGAATGCACAAGTGCTCCCTCGTGTTAAATTGTTTATTTGGCGTGCCTGCCCATGGTGCTCTACCAACAAAATTGGGTCTACATAGACGAATTGAAGGGATACCTGCAGAGTGTGAGGTGTGTATAGGTGTTGAGGAGAGTGTTGAACATGTGTTATTTCATTGTCCTTTAGCACAATTAATTTGGGAGGAAGGTGAAGTGGATCACTACAGACCAAGAATAGGTGTTTTTTTTTTGATTGGCTTAATAGTTTTGGCAGTATTCTTGATGGTGGGATGCTTGCTAGGCTTTTATTTCTGGTTTGGGAAATTTGGAATGCTCGTAATAAAAGAACTTTTGAACATGTTATCCAAGAGCCAAGGGAGGTGGTCTCTTATGTTGATCGTTTAATGGCAGAGGTTGTGGGACAGACTGCGAGTTTACGTCAACAGGATGTCAGCTAGGTTGTGTTGTGGAAAAAACCCGAGTTTGATGTGGTTAAAGTCAATGTAGATGCTGGACGGTTGGGGACTACAGGTACTTGTTTGGGTATCATATGCAGGAATTCTAATGGGTTGGCTATGGTTGGTGCTACTATGCAGTTTGAGGAAGAATGGGAGATTGCTACTGCAGAGCTGAAGGCTATTAAGTTGGGTATGCAGCTGGCTAGATGAAATGGTTTCACTAGTATCATCATGGAGAGTGACTGCTTACAAGCTATTAACGCTCTCAAGTCTGAGAAGCGAGGTCGAAGTGCGTTGGATCTTTTAGTTGATGATATTTCCTATATTTCTGTTGAATTTAGTTTTGTACTTTGGTTCCATGTTAAAAGGGATGAAAATACTGTTGCCTATGAGTTAGCACATGTGCGTCCTTGGGTTGTAGGTTGTCCTTAGAAACGCTTTGGAACATGATATGTTAAACGAAGTAAACTAATGCCGGTTAAGGCATTTCTTTCCAAAAAAAAAAACGAATGCAATCCGAATTATTTTCCATAATCCAATCTGATTCAAGTAATCCAATTTTTTTCTTGACTCTTTACCTTTTCTACAACAATGTTCATTACTTAAAAAAAGTTCATCGATAAGGTAATAATAATGTCGAAGCCAACTACAAGTCTACAACATTCACTAAAAAAAAATGCAAATTATGTAGTTTCAAAGGTGTTCGTTAGTACGAATTGCTGCTAAGGCGTGACTTGAGTGAGTTGTTTGGAAGGGTTTTTCTCTCTTAATTTATGTATGTATTTTATCATTGCCTTCAATCCCTTGGATTTTAATTTGTAGTTTATACTTTTTATTTGTGATTAGTATCATTTTTGGATTATATGTATTTTTATTTGTTAATTTATATCTAATTTGGATTGGATTGGATTATTGGACTCCGAAAGGGTGAGTCCGAATCCATTCCAAAAATCCAAAAAATATTTTTTTCGAGTACGAATCCAATCCGAAATTCAAAAAGTCCAATCCGAATCGCCTAATTTGGACTGGATTGGATTGGATTTTGGATTTAATTCGAATAAGTTTCACCCCTACCCATATCACTCTAATGTGTATATACATGAACAATTTAATTGATAACAACCTCAGCTGCTTCTTCTCTTTGTTGAATGGCATTTGGGTGATTGAGTTTTGGGGTTTTTCATTGCTTTTGTTTTGTCTTTTCTTTTTTCATTTTTGTTTATAACTAGTTACATCCCAGTGTGATGCACGGTTTGTGTGTGAATATTTAATAATACTCATTTTATTGGTACAAAATTTCAAGAGACTTTACGCATATGTTATATCTGGATACAAAAATCTTATTCTATGAACAGATGTCTTAATATGGTACAAACCTACAACATTGAATCCATTTCAGAGCGGAATACTAAAAATATACAATATCTCTTTCATTCTTAATCATTTTTTTTTTCACAACCAAGGGTATCCACCGTCCACAACAGTGACTATTTCCCCGCGTTGGCTTATAAGGACCTCAAAGGGTGGGACAACTGGCCAATGAATTTAAAGCTGCTCCATGCCCAAGGCGAGATTCGAACCCTCGACCTTGGTTAAGGATGGAAGAGGCGCTAGCACTCAACCACACTTTCTTGGTTAACCAAACTAAACTAACATAGCGTTTAATATCCAGTCTAAAAGACCACCACCACCTAATTTATAGTTTAAACCTAATTGGTATAGACAAACTTGTTATTTTTGTTGCAATTTACTCCAATAACTAGTGTCCAATATCCAATCCAAAAAACCACCACCGACTAATGTTCTTTTAAGTCCCTTTAATGCATTTTTAATTAAAGAATGATTAATGAATAGTCGTGCATGAACTGCTTCATACATTGCATATGCTTTAATATGTCATGGATTTGTCCATGAATTACCTTAGCTTCTACCATACATTATTGAACCGATGTAATTAAATTATGTGCATTGAACAACCTTGACACTCAATTAATACTTTCACATTGAGCGTGTATATATATATATATAATAGATTGATAGAGAGAAAGAAGGAAGAGAGAGAAAGTGGTGAGAAACTTTGATAATTTGCAATTTACGTTAAGCAATCCCTTATAACAAGTATCAATTGACTAGGTAACCAGTCCGGAAATTTGAATATCCGACCATGAATAGCCCTATACAATTTACTCATAAACATTTAAATTTCATCCCCGTTAATTTGGGATCACCATTACCCACCAAAGTTGGTACGATCTCCTTATTAAATCCGATCAAACATTGGGTTAGGTCGAGGTTAAGCTCGTCCCGAAAAATCAATCCAACTTAGGTTGGTAATAAACAAATGTTTCTAATTTGACGTAGAGACTAGCAACAACACTGTCTGAGAAGAGTTAACAACTTATAAACGTGTTAAATATTTGTAATATACAAATGTTTCTAAATTGTTGGTTTGCATTCACTTAGACTTTTATATATTAATGTTTTTTGTTTATTCTTTATATTTTAGGTCAAACTTAAAAAGAGCAAATGGGCTTTCATGATCCCTCTCAGATTTTTTTCAAGCCACCCGGCAGTTCCAAATACCGATTTTAGGTTGTATTTAGTTGCCAAACCTAGGTGTTGTGGGTAGTTCTTCGTACATTGGGAGTACTAACACGGGCGCTGGTACCTGCAAGATTAGAACACATTACTGGCCCGGAGGAGATTTCCGGGATCCCCGCTCCGATGCTAAAGTCAGTATTCTCTCTCTTAGGTAATAAATGATTTGATTGATTGGAGAGTAGTTGTCCTGTTCATACCTGAAATGAGGGTATTTATAGGCGCGGATCTCACGAGCACTGGGACAATCCCTGGGTGACACGTGGCATCCGTAGATAGGGGGAGTGTCTTAACCAGTCTGTGTTTGACACCTGCGTTTATTGGGCCGCCTCCTTGAAAGTATCCCTTAGAGGGCCCTCCAGGACGAGCCCTAGAGGGGAATGATCCCTTGAGCCTAGCTGGATATTTTGGGTCATAACATTTGCCCCTCAGGAACGGTTTTGGAGGAGCCGATAGGAGGCAAGGCGTTTCTGACAATTAATGATCTTGGAGGAGGCGTTTCGTCTTCTTGGGCCATGGGCGTTTTTCTATATAAACCATTTTATTTGGCTGTACATTTTTATTCATGATTTTTCTGCCCCATTCTGCTCTTTTGTCTAATACGTGTACCAGTAACTTTTTCCTTGACTTAAGACATGTCTGGCTTTTCTGACGAAGCTCGGCAAAAGGGTTCTAGTAGGCTCTCTCGGCCTACTTCTCCCGCCTGCCGAGGAGTCTCGCCGATGGATAGGGGGGAGGCTTCTGGTCGGCCCATAGTTCTCGGGCTGGCTGCCATTGCTGCTGGTACGGCCACCCTGGGCCGTCAGCTCATCGACCTGCCTCCTTTAAGGGCAAAGGGGTTAAGCGCGAGAGGAGTGTCTCGCCCCCTCCTGGTTTTGAGGGTCATGCTCGCTGTGGTCGAGGGATCGGCGGGTCGATAAACCGTGCTGAGTACGAGGAAGGGCTCAAGACCGGTCTGGAGAGCTTGAGGTCTCTCGCCCTGAACCTTCATGAGGCCGAACGGCAGCTGCCACTGTACAGGCTAACCTGGACGACGCAAGGGCTCGTATTGTGGAGCTTAAGGGTCGGCGAGATCGCCTTTTTGAGTTCTGCGGATTTCTGAGAGATGAACTCAAGAGGGATACTGGCGAGGATCGTTCTGGTCGTCAAGTTTAATTGTAGTCTTCTTCATCACCATCATTTTTTTTTTTGATGCCGGGACTTTTCCCGTCGTATGTGTAATGTCGGCCATCATGCGGCCTTTGCAGTGAACTGATATTCCCTTTTGCCCAGAAACTATCTTTGACTGCTTGTGTCTTGAGGTTGTTTCTGTCTTTCTGGCTCCTGTTCCCCAGGTGTTTCTTCATTTTTTTGCCCTAAGAAACTCGTGGTGAGTCGGGGGGCCTTCCTGTAGACCTGCTTTTATGGCCAGTTGACTCATCTTCCAATGTGACAGATGGCACCATGCTGTTGGCTTATGATGACGTGATCTTTTGTCTGTACTTTTTGTTGTCTTTGTATAAATATGGGATTCAATTCACTTATGTTTGTTGAGCTTCTCTCATCATGGTGTCAACTATTGAGATCTCTTTTGGATCCAGCGATTCTGAAGGTGAACATGAGGTTGTCAGCCGTTATAGACTACGAAAGACGCCGAAGAGATTATGCCAGGAAAGTCTTGCATCCACGTCGCGGACACCTTTGTGTGTTGTGCGAGAGGCATGTATTCGTTATGGCGAGAATCTCTTCGGCGAAAGCCTGGCTTGTTGGTATGCCCGACACTTGGCGGATTCGTCCTTCGGCAAGCCGGTGAAGTTGGCGCTGGCGAGTTTGTTAGAGAAGGACATAATTGCCGAGAGGAATCCTTTTTCCTCGGCAACTCCTCTTAGTTGTCGCCAAGGTTCGCCTATCTCGGAAGGCTGGTCTGAGGCGAGGGCTGATGCTGAGGGGCCGGCGTGTGGTACCGAGGTTGTATCCTGTGCGAAGACTGAGGCGGTTCGCGAGAAAAAGGTCGTCGAGGTCAAGAGAATCAAGGCGGAGCTTGCTCGTATTCACTCCCGTCTCTAGGAGACTTCTTTGAAGATAGCTGGTTTTGAGAGTGAGTTGCGGTCGGCTCGCATTTTATATGAGGGTCTCAGTACTCGTCAAAAGGAGCTGGAAGCAGTGTGCCAGCGTCTTCAAGGAGATTTGTCTAGGATGGGGGGCCATGTGCCCATGTAATTTCTTAAGACTTTTATTTATGCTTTGTGCCTTTGTTAGGCCACGTGTATCTCAGGGGCTTAGTTGAGACCTCTTTATAAATGTATGAGCTTTGCATTTTTGCAATCATTTGTTTCTCATTTGCTTCTCTGATTCCGTGCGTATTATTTTTTGTCCAATCTTCTCTCTAGAACTTTTTGGTTCTTTTAACATGACACAAGGAGGTGTCGCCTCATCATCACAGGTTTCCGGCAAATCGTACCGAGAAGCTCTTTGGCAGAGGGCCGTGGATTTATCGAAATCTGCCGATGAGATTGCTTATTGGGCTCCAGACTTGTCTTGGGTTCATCGTACGGCTACGAGCGAGGCTCAACTGAACAACTTTAAGGGCCAGGTTGGTCTCCCCAAAATTACTCGCTCATTTTTCCGGGTAAGGACGACGTAGTATTTTGTCCTCCTGACGGTGACAGCATCGCCGTTGATAATGGCATGATCGAGACGGGGTTCCGTCTTCCCATACATCCCTTCGTCGTTGATCTCTTATCGGACCATTAGGTTGCCCCGGCTCAACTCTTGCCGAACATGTGGGCAGCGATAAACGGCTATTTGGCGATGTGTCAAGTCATGGGTTTTGTCCCATCGTTAAATGTATTTAAGCATATCGTGATTCTGAAGGCTGCCGGCTCTCGGTCGCGTCCTTACTGCTATACTGCCGGCTATAAGGCTGGTTTCTTGCCCTTCCGCTATCCTTGCGAGAAATATCATAACTGGAAGGATCGCTGGGTTTTCATTCGTCGGCCGAATGGTTGGGAGGACATTCCCAATTTTGACGTTGCTTTTACCGGAGTGCCGGAGGGATCTGATCTGGCTCCTTTATCGCCTAGCGAGGAATTTTCTCTGAACATTTTTAGGTGCATTCTTCTGCTTGGTAAAGACAATAAGAAGGTGCGTCACCACGTTCGGTATTGCCCCAGACTTGAATGGTTGAAAGATGCCGGGTATCTAATCTTTGTCGGCCTCTTCAAGGTTCCCGAGGAGATGAAAGGTATGATGATTTTTATTTTATTTTATTGTCGATGCGCCTGCTGCCTTAGCGTTTATTCTTACCTTTCATTCTGCTTGGTTTCAGGAGGGATGGTGAAACTGCTCACCAAGGCACAGCGAGGCGAAGAGCTAGATATCAGCGCCGTCGCCCTGGAGAAAGTGAAGGGTTTTTGGTCCTCCCTTGGGGTCGATCACATTCCTCTCGGTAATGAAGAATTGGCTATGCCCCTTTCTTCGACCGGTGATGAGCGGCTGTTGACGGTGGAACGACCGAGTTCTCATTCTGAGACCCTTGTGGCTGCCAAGCGCCGCTCTCATTTGACAAAGGTCCAAGAACGAGCCCGCCGGTCGTCTGAAGCCCTTGAGGTCGAGCCTTCCGAGGCTATGCTTTACGAGTTGTCTTCTGGGACCAGGGGTGAAGCTGGGCCTTATCAGAAGAGGATGAGGATGGTGAAATCTTCTGAGATTCCTCGTTGCCTTACCCCTTCATATACTTTTAATACCCAGAGTGGTACTGAGGGAGAGGAAGCCCAGATGGGATCCGCCGAGAGGGAGGAACCTCGGCCGGCCCATGTCGAGACCGGGGGACCTCTGTTAAATTTGATACCGAAAGGTATTCCTGTATTAGATCAACAAGGAGAAGGTATCATGCTTGCCGGGGAGTTGGTTTCGACCGATAAGGCCTGGAACGAGCCTCAAAGACGGGTCTAAGTGTTGTTGCCGACCTGCTCAGGGTTCGACTGACGCGAAGGCGATGGAGGAGGAACACCCTGTTGAAGCGATGCTGTCTGATTTGGCCTCTTCCGCTGGTGTTGTAAGTATTGTTATTGTTTATGAATGGTACTCGGCATTTAAGCCGATCGATCTTACTTACTAATAATTGCTTGTGATTTGTGTAGCAATTTCTGGGTACCGTTAGTGCGATCGAGAGGTTATGCCCCAAGCTGGCCGATCTTCATTCTCTTCGCCGTCAACACGATGGTGTCGGCCAAAAGATCAAGGATCTGACGGAGGAGGTTCAGAAGAATGCCTCCTTGGCACAGGATTCTGAAAAGCACAAGAAGGTGGCGATTAAGTGGCATGCTGAGTATAAGCGTATAAAGGCCCAGCTTGATGACGCCAAGGCTTGCGAGGAGAGCTTGAAGACTGAGGCTCTTGGGAGGTCGTCTGAACTCGAAGCTTTGAAAGCCGAGCTGAAGGATAAATCCGAGCTTATTGCCAGCAAGGATAAGGCTGTTGAGGAGATCCAGAAAGAAATGAAGAAGGCCCAGTTGGAGATTGCTAAGTCTCACAAGGAAGTCCAGGATGTGACTCGGCAAGTCTCCGGGTATGGTGTTTCCTCTTCTCGCGAGGATATTATTGCCGGGTTCAAACTTTCTGATGAGTTTGCTTCGCTCCTTGGAGCATCTCTTGATCATGAGAAGCGTGTCGCTCGCGAGGAGGCGTTGTCGGACGTTTATAGTGTTCTAGCTTCGGAAGGGGGTGATGAGCTGTGCCTTCGTGTCAAGGGAATCATGGCGGAGAGGGCATCGTCGGATCAAGGTGCCGGTGATGAAGAAATATCGTCTGCTGAGGACTAGTAGGGTCTGCTATTTTTAGGCAGTTTTGAATTGTTTGTTTTCTCTGTTTTGTGGGCCCGTTTGTGGGTGTATTTCTAGGTTGTTTTTGTAATTTTGTGCCACATGTCACCTTACTAATGAGAGCAGACCCTTCTTTCGTTTATAAAGGCTTCTGCTTTTCCTTGTCACCACTCATTCTTGCTTTTCCTTGTCACCACTCATTCTTGCTTTTCCTTGCACCCGATTTTATTTCAACTACTCTGTCCAACCTTGTATTATGGATCCTTCCCGTAGCGGGGAACAGTCTATTTGGCTGAATTGTAGCGCTCCGCCGAATGTATCTGCCGACGTGACGGTGCCTGCCGAGGGCACTCCTCGTCCATTGCCAACGGCAGGCGATGATAGTTTTTGTTCGGATGACGTTCTCAATGCCCTTCAGCGATCAATCCAGGACCCTCGAAAGAAGGTCGTTCCTCGCAAAAGGGCTCGTCTTCACAAGGGATTGACCCCGGCAAGGAACCGCGATTCTTCACAGGCCGACCTGGGAAACTTCCTCCTCGTGCCCCTTTTGCCAGCGGGGATCCTGACCGTCATTTCGAAGTTGAGGAGGGAGGAGATGTGATAGCCCGTGAGTCTGATTTTGCCGAAGATTTGTCTGATCGGGCTTTTAACAGCACGTTAGGGGCTTACGAGGCTTGGGATGCGCGCCGGAAGGCGGGGGCTTTTCAAGGTGCTAGCTCCAGCAATCCTCCTCCCCATCCTGAGGGTTTTTCTTAAATGAAGGCGATTGCTAAAGGCGAGACCGAGAAATTGAATGAATTTCTTGAACAAATGTCGGGCATGATTTCCGAGGCCGACTTAGACTTCCGCTGCAGCTTGCGGATGAAGCAGATAGACGAGATTCACGAGTTCTTGTTGAGCTGATGGTCCGCATAGGTGGTTTCCAACATTATTTTTACCCCATGATACGCCGAGCGAAAGGGTATGCTCGAGAGGTTCGGGAATTGCGAGAGGCGAATAAGGGGTTACTCGCGTCCTCGCAACTTCCTGAGATGCAAGGTGTACAGATAGTTGCGGAGCGAGAGAGACACATGCTGAAAATGGCCATCATGGAGCAAGAGTTTCAAGAGGAAAAGACCAAGGGGGACCAGCTGTACAAAGAGAACTTGGCCTTGCGTGAAGAGCTGACGAGCATGAAAGGTACTGGTGCCGGTGGGTCGGGAGTCCGATGTCAGCAGCTAGAAAGCAACATTAATGAGGGTCCATCAACCCGTCGACAAGACATGACTGCCACGAGTGCTACCGTTGAGGCGACTGTCATGGAAGGTCATGCAGGTGAAGGTAATGATGTGGGCGAAGATCAACAAGACTTTGATGATATCTTCAACTTTGATGATCCTATGGATGCTGATGATCCATCGACTCTCGGTCTTGATGAGATACTTGAGCTGAACGTCCTCGAGAGAGGTTCTCCGGAGAATGCCCGCTGTGATTCTAGAGGTTCTGAGAAGGAATCCCTTGTTGGTTCTCTTGATGGTTCTGGTACGGAGCGTTCGGGTGGGACGGCTTCAGATAGCTCTGAGTCCGGTGACGCCGAATCTGAGCCAGCTGATGATGGTGAGTCGCCTGATGTCAGTGATGCCCCTGTTAGTGACGATGGTCCTCCCGATGGTGCCGACGATGGATTAGGACTATAGATGTATTTCTTTTGTTTTTATGTATACTAACTGTAATGCCTCTTTTGCCTCAAGACATAAGAAATGCTATGTTTTTTATCTATCTCGACTGATGTTTTTGCTGACTTGTTCAATCAGAATCCGTTTGATAGGGGGCTTTTGAGCCGACCTTAGCTGACGTTTCGTCAGGGCTCGTTTTGTTTTGCGATTTGGACTGATTTTAGCTAACTTTTGTTAGACTACGTTTAGTATTCGCAGTTTTATGTAAATGATCTTTCGTCATTATCGAGGTGATAAACAAAACTCAATAAAGACTAAAGCCTGTATTTTTATTCATGTAAAGTTTGCACCAGTAAGGTGATTACAAGTGAATATTGTGATTACACGGCTGATTATTTTGCCTAGATTAGTGGTTTTTGCTTTACCATTGCCAAGCACAGTTGATGGCCTTCAGACATAGTACTTTTTCAAATTGACCGTGTTCCAGGGCCTTGGGAGCATTTCTCCATTAAGGGTGGATAGCCGATCGGTTCCTTGTCGCAGTTCTTTGACAATCAGATATGGGCCTTCCCATGTTGGAGTTAATTTGCCATATTCAGACGCTTTTCCAATTGATTCCGTCTTTCTCAATACTAGGTCACC
This sequence comes from Tetragonia tetragonoides, assembly GCA_038025085.1. Taxonomy (NCBI): domain Eukaryota; kingdom Viridiplantae; phylum Streptophyta; class Magnoliopsida; order Caryophyllales; family Aizoaceae; genus Tetragonia; species Tetragonia tetragonoides. Next base: position 4,539,122 of record CM076147.1, read on the forward strand.
AACATGCAGGGGACGCGGACGCACAGTCTTGTTATACTTCCTTGCGATCATCAGTCGGTAAATTTCGGCGCGTAGCAGCGCGTCTCCTCGTATCTCTGAAAGGAGATCCAGATCTTCTCGGTGTTGAGCGTTGTTGACTGCCTCATCGTACATTAGGATGCGCAGAGTAGGTTCCTTTGTTTAAATTGGCAATACTGCTTCGGCACCATAGACGAGCATAAAAGGTGTTTCACCTGTTGCATTCTTCTCAGTTATGCGGAGAGACCACAAGACATTGACAAGTTCGTCGGCCCACATCCCTTTTGCTTTGTCTAATCTTCGTTTCAAGCCTAGGAGGATCTGCTTGTTAGAAGATTCTGCCTGCCCGTTAGCCTGGGGATTGGCTACTGCTGTGAAGCTACCTGTCACTCCATACTTTTTGAGCCAGTCTTGAAGTTTGGTTGTCTCAAACTGTGCCGCATTATCGAATGTGATGTTTCTAAGACTTCCGAAACGAGTGACGATGTTGCGCCAAATAAATTTCTTCACATCAGCTTCTGATATGGTGGACACTGCTTCAACCTCAATACATTTTGTAAAGTAGTCGACAGCTACTATGAAAAATTTCCTTTGGTATTTGGCCATTGTAAAAGGGCCCAGAATATCCATGCCCCGGCGGGCAAATGGCAGTGTGGTGGATATGGGTTGTAGCTCGGTGGATGGCTTCTGAGGAGTGTTGGCAAATCTTTGGCATTTGTCGCTCCTTTTTGTGTATGATATGTCATCCTACCGTAGCGTAGGCTAGAAGTAGCGCATCCTGAGAACTTTGCCTATTAGTGCTCGTTCGCCAATATGAGAGCTGCAGACTCCATCGTGAAGCTCGGCTAATTGGTTTTGGCCGGATGCTGGTGGAACACATTTTAGCAGCGGTTGGGTGTATGACTTTTTGTATAGCTGGCCATCAAACAAGGTGAACCACTTTGACCGTCGTTCGACCCTTTCGGCTTCTTTCTTATCCTCTGGCAGAGTGTCGTCAATCAAAAATTGGATGGTAGGGTCCATCCATGTGGGACTTCTGTCTATAATCATACTTTCTGCCCTGTCAATGCTACGCTCAGCTTTGATATCCCAGAAAACTGTCCTTGGATGGTCGCTTTTTGGCGAGCTTGCAAGTTTTGATAAGGCGTCTGCCTGGCTGTTTTCTGATCGGGGAACTTGGACTACCTCAAAGGTGATGAATCGTGAGATAAGTTCCATGGCCTTGGCAAGGTATGAACTCATATTCTTATCCCTAGCTTCGTAGGTTCCCAAGATTTGACTGACAACCAGCTGGGAGTCAGAGTAGGCTCGAATTTTGCTTGCTCCTGCGGCGAGGCAATATTCTATCCCGGAGATGAGAGCCTAATACTCTACTTCATTGTTGGTTGTGTTGAATTTGAACCTGAGGGCATACTCATAGTCTTCGCCTTCTGGCGAGGTGCATATAAGCCCTGCCCCAGACCCTTGTGCTGTTGATGATCCGTCAACGTAAATGGTCCAACGTATATCTGGGTCTTGGTAAGGCGTTGGCTGTCTTGTGCTCTCTGCCACAAAATCTGCGAGGGCCTGCCCCGTTATGGCTTTGCGGGGCTCGTATTCGATTCCTAATCCTTGCAGGAGTACTGCCCTTTTCAACATTCAGCCCGAATTATCGTATTTGCCGAGAATGTTCTTGAGCGGGTGGTCTGAAAGGACTACCACCTTATGGGATTCAAAGTATGGCTTTAGCTTCTTGCTGGCTGTGTAGAGGGCAAGCACCACTTTTTCGATCAACTGATAGCTTCATTCGGTACCGTTATAGGCGTGGCTTGTGTAGTATACCGGTCTCTGCATTTTGTCTCTTTCAACAAAAAGGACGGCGCTGACCGCTGTATCTGATGTGGCCAGATAACAAAATAGCTCCTTGCCTTGACCGGGCGTGACCATTGTAGGTAGCTTTGTGAGATACAGTTTGAGTGCTTCGAATGCTTCCACGGCCTCCTCCGTCTAGCAGAATTTGGTATTCTTTTTAATCAAGTTGAAGAATGGAGCACTTTTATCTGCGCCACGAGCAATGAATCGGCCTAGGGCCGCAATGCATCCGGCCAGTTTCTGAACTTCTTTGACTGTCCGGGGAGGTGTCATGTTGAGGATGGCGGTTACCCTGTCGGGGTTGGCATCGATACCTCTTTGACTTATCATATACCCGAGGAATTTTTCTGCATGGACCCCGAACGTGCACTTCTTCGGGTTTAACTTCATGTCGTACAATCGAAGATTTTCAAATGTCTGCCGTAAATCCTTGATGTGGCTTCCCCCTTCCCTTGTCTTTACGATCATATCGTCGACGTACACTTCAACATTATCGCCAAGTTGGTACTCAAAAATCCTGTTGACCAATCGTTGATACGTCGCCCCGGTGTTTTTAAGTCCGAACGGCATGACCTTATAGCAGTACAGCCCATGTTCAGTAACGAAGGCCGTATTTTCTTGATCGGCCACGTCGAGTTGGACTTGATGATACCCTGAGTATGCGTCCATCAGGCATAGGGTCTGATGGCCAGCCGTGGAGTCTACCATTATGTCAATGCGGGGTAGTGGGAAGCTGTCTTTTGGGCAGGCTTTGTTTAAATCCGTGAAGTCTATGCACATTCGCCAAGACCCGTTTGGTTTTTTCACTAATACCACATTGCTGATCCACCCGGGGTATTGGCATTCCCGGATGAATCCTGCTTCCATGAGCTTTGCGACTTCTTCTCGTACCGCTTTATTTCGCTCTTCGCCTAAATGCCTCTTCTTTTGCTTCACAGGGATGGCCGAGGGTAAGATGTTGAGGTTGTACACTATCGTGTCGGGGCTGACACCAGGCATATCCTTGGCTGAGTCAGCGAAGATGTCTCTGTAAGATCTCAGCAGTTCTATCAGGTCTGTCCGATCCTCGCCTGTTAGTGAGCTTCCGATATTCACAGTTTTGTCGGGAAAGCTTACGTCCAGGGGGATATCTTCGGTTTCCTCGGCAGCTTCGGCTGATTCATTATTGTCTGATCTTTGGTCGATGTCGTCGAAGTCTCAATGACTGATGTTCATCGTTTGGACAACTTGTTTTCTTTTGCCATTTCACTCAGCCTCCGAATCATCGCTTTTCAGGATCGGCCTTACCATCGTGAAGTAACACTCTCGAGCGACTTTTTGATCTCCGTACAAGCTTCCAACGGATCTGTCGTCACACTCAGCAGCATATGAGTAGCAACGACGGCTCGTATCTTATTCAGGGAGGTTCGCCCAAGGATGACATTGTATGCAGACGCATCTTCGACTACGAGAAAGTCTATGTATGTGTTGCGGCAACGACGGCCCGAAGCGGACCGGAAGCCTACACGTTCCAATCGGATGAACGACCTTTTTACCGAAACCGACGATTGGTCGTGTTACTCTTTATAACTTCTCTTTGCTGTAATTCAGCTGTCGCAAGCATTCTATTGATAACAAGTCGGCCGAACTTCCGCTGTTGATCAGTACCCTCCTCACACGACGATCCTGGATTTTAAGTTCAACGACCATGGGATCGTCATGTGGGGTGACAATGCTCTTGGAGTCCCTTTCTGAGAATGTCATAGATGGCAGGGGCTTGACTTGCCCAGGGGCGAGCAACATTACTTGACTGGCTTCTCAGACGTATGTTTTGTGACCGCTAACTATTCGATCATCAAGCGGTAGCCCCTCGGTGATTGTGGCCACAAAGTCACGCTCATCACTTTTAGTCTCGTCGGTCGCGGGGTTGGCAACCTTTCTGGGAGCTGGGGTAATCACAGTATCCCTCCTTACATATTTTTGCAGCCGTCCTTGGGATAAGAGCAGTCGCAGCGCCTTTTCTAGGTCTTTGCACTCTGCCGTTGAATGGCCGACATCCCCATGGAAGTCACAATACCTTGCTTTATCTCGAAACTTGTATGGTTGTCGGATTCTACTTGGCTCTCACAACCAATTCTTGTCCTTGATATCGGTAAATATTACTTCACGAGGGTGCGTGAAGGGGTACTCTCCGTCGTCGTTCGCATACGAAGATCGGCTGGCTTTTGCTTGGAGGTTCCTGCTGTCATTACCTTAGCAGATCGCTTCTTTCCCTGTTGGACGCCGCTTTCTCTATCTTTTTCTTTGTTGGACTAACAAACCTCAGTGGCTGTACAAAAGCCTTCAGCTCACTCTAGGGCTTCGTTTAAAGATGTCACTTTCTTTTCTACCAAGGAGAATTTGAAATTGCCAGGGAGGAGGCCTTGGAAGAAGTAGGAGTACGCCACCTCATCATTTACCTTGCCGATATCTGTTTTGGCTGTGTTGAACCGCTTAAGGTATCCCCGGAGGGGTTCTTTCCGAACTTGAACAACGCTAGCAAGGTGGGATATAGTTTTCTCCGGCCGTTTGTTCCCAACAAAGTGCTTGATGAATTTATCCGCGAGGGTTTCGAAGTTATCAATCGATCACCTGGGAAGTTCCTTGAACCATTTCAAGGCGAGACCTCTCAAAGTAGGTGGGAAAAATTTGCACAAGGTTGGGACGTCCATCGTGTACATGTACATATTAGCTGTATACGCGTCAACGTGCTCGCTGGAATCGATCAGCCGCTATTCCATCGTAAACAGCTATACCCCAGACTTTGATCTTCTCTACCCTTGGAGCAAATAGGATTTCTTTGGTGAAAGGTGAGTCCAGTCGTTTCTCATCCACATAGAGTTCTCCCAGTCTCCTTGCTAGTGATCCAATTGAGTTCTTTCTATTGCCATCGTTCCGGCTACCTTCGGCCCGATCGTCTTGCCGACGGGTAGACGGGATGAGGATTGTCTTTCCTAAGACGTCACTTCGAAATGTCCCTAAACTGCATTCGTCTTCCACATATGGAATTGATGAGCGTTGTCGTTCTCGCTGTGACGGTTGATCGTTTCTCGTGCGTCTGGTCGCGATGGTTCTGTGTGATCTTGCAGATTGTTTTGCTCATTGTGTCTCTCCTGCCGACGATCGATTATATTCCTGGAATCTTCCGGGTCTAGACAACATCGTGGAAGTTGTCGGACCGCTGGGGTGACTGGCATTGTGCCAAAGTTGGGTATGTTAATAGGGCGAGGGGGCACTGGTTGTGATTTGAATGCATCTCGCACTTCTTTGACGACTCCTTCCATGATTGTCCTTTGCATCCCTGCTAGCGCTCTGGCGAGGTCTCCTTCATAGACGATTCCTTCGATTATCGGCTGACCACCAGGAGTCAGCGTAGTCGTCCTTAGTGCGGGAGGGGCCGAAGGCCTTGGTACCAGCGGGTCTGCCGACTCTCCGTGAGGGACTGCCGGACCAGACTAGTCGGTAATATCTTCTACCTCCGTCATATGGAGCTTTCCGCAATCTGTTTCGCCTGTAGTTCTATACTCCCCACAGACGGCGCCAAATGTTGTGGGTAGTTCTTCGTACACTGGGAGTACTAACACAAGCGCCGGTACCTGCAAGATTAGAACACGTTACTGGCCCGGAGGGGATTTCCGGGATCCCCGCTCCGATGCTAAAGTCAGTATTCTCTCTCTTAGGTAATAAATGATTTGATTGATTGGAAAGTAGTTTTCCTGTTCATACCTGAAATGACGGTATTTATAGGCGTGGATCTCACGGGCACTGGGGCAATCCCTGGGTGACACGTGGCATCCGTAGATAGGGGGGTGTCTTAACCAATCTGTGTTTGACACCTGCGCTTATTGGGCCGCCTCCTTGAAAGTAGTCCTTAGAGGGCCCTCCAGGACGAGCCCTAGAGGGGAATGATCCCTTGGGCCTAGCTGGATATTTTGGGTCATAACACTAGGCAAAAGCGATCATATTGTATTCAATGAACTCTATTTTTTAATGGATTTGTTAACTATATTTTGAGTCTTTACTAATATGATAATATCAACTAAAGAATGACTATGATTGCTTTGAAAAAAGAAGAAGATGGTCATGACCCGTGCCTTTGTGCGTGGGGTTCCTGGAGGCCTGAGTGCATGACCAGTGGATTTCGTGTTATGTTGATTCACCCGCAGAGGCATCTTAGGCATCACAACCTATGGCTATGGGTAAACTTGACGTGCTTCCTATGACATTCATGTCTAAAACCTTTCATATTTATTAATTTTGCCAATTCTAATCGTGCTATTACTGTCAATGCATAGTGTTAGGTTCCGCCCCTCACACCTTGTAATTTACAGCTTTCCTTTACTTTCCTTGCAATGTAACATGTCTCTAAGGCGCTTCCTGCGTGTTGACCCTTGGACATGCCTTTACGCTTTCTTTACGCTTTCTAGTTCCCTAGTAACATGTCTCTAAGGCGCTTCCTGCGTGTCGACCCTTGGACATATTTTTAAGCTTTCTAGTTCTTTTACTTTTAAGAGTAGATGTCGAGTATGAAAGTTATGCACTCTTGATGTATACTCCTGTCAGAATGAATAAACCTTTTAAGACTCTTTATGGGGGAAGTAGTCCTCCATATCGATGTATTGATGTCAATGCTTGTTGTTGTTAAACTGTGTTGATTGCGTGCATCATCCAACCCCTCTCTCAAACTTCGTCCCTCCCTCACTCTCTTGTGTCCACGGACACATCAAAGACGTTCCTTGTGTACGGCTGACACTCTTGCCGCTAGGAGACAAGAGCGCGTCGCACGTCCCACAACTAGAAAAGGCGGACCGTGACAGTTGGTATCAGAGCACAGCGAGAGAAGCACGCTCAGTGAAAGGTTGCTAGATTGAATTCGAAACCATGGTGACCATGGAAGAGTTAGAGAAACTTGTGATCAGGTTGGATGCCCGGATCGATGCATTGGAGGCACAAGTGCATGATATATCCTCCGCAAGCTTGCGGGAGGAGCTTGACCACATCCACAATCAATTCCAATCTTTGTGGGATCAGTGTGCTACGATCAAACGGGCCGTTGCTAGCGGTAGTGGTGGATCAGGGTCGAGACGGGTGAAGCCCCCTCAGCCCCGGGACCTACAGTGGAGCCAGAGACTCCAAGGAAGTAGACAATTTTGTCTTCGACCTAGAATAATACTTCCGAGTCAGTGGACTGGAAGAGGACCAGAAGGTCGACACTGTGGTCATGTACCTAGTGCATGACGCGAAATTGTGGTGGCGTTCGAAGTATGCCGAGATTGAAGCCAAAACTCTGAAAATAGACACATGGGAAGAGTTCAAGAAGGAACTCAACGACCAGTTCTACCCGGAGAACACTGAGTTCATTGCCCGAAGGAAGTTAAAGACCATCAAGCACGCGGCGACCATCCGAGACTATGTGAAGGAGTACTCGGCGTGCATGCTGGAGATCAGGGACATGAGCGACAAGGATCATATGTTCAATTTCATCGATGGGCTGAAAGAGTGGGCTCAACGTGAGTTGAACTGACAAAAGCTAGATACCTTGTCGGCTGCTATAAGCGTGGCTGAACGACTCTTCGATAACCAGCTAGGGAAAGAGACCCCACCAAGGAAAGGACCAACAGGGCCAAGTTTAGTGTCGAACCGAGCAGGGTCAACTGTCTCTCAGACAGGCTCGAATAACTCTCGGAACTACAACGGGGGGTAACTACAACGGTGGCAATAATAGATATGGGAACGGTGGAGGGGGAGCCCCTAGACCGGTACCTTACCGGCCCCCAGGTGGAACCTCATCGTTCAATCGGACAGAGTCGTCCACCGCAAGATGGTCGTCGAAGTTAAGTTGCTTCAACTGCAAAGGCCACACAAACACACCGAGTGCCCTCATTGAGACTTGAGTGCCCTCCAGCAGAATCTATCTAAGATGTCTGTGGAGTATGATGGCACCAACGAAGGAGAGACAAGCAGGAACAATGATCTGGATGATGATGAAATACCACACATGGGAGCTGTTCACTAACTTGGCGCCCTGAGGGGTGATGAGACATCCCTAAAACCTAAGTCGACGGAGCTCATGTACGTCGACGTAGTGATCAATGGACGTAGTAATCGAGCAATGGTTGACACCGGTGCCACCCATAACTTTGCGGCCGACACCGAAGTAGAGAGATTGGGACTGAAGCTAGACCGTGCAGGCGGAAGCATGAAGGCCATGAACTCGGCAGCAAGACCTATCCATGGGATTTCCAAGGGAGTCCTCACTCGGATAGGGGAGTGAAGTGGTCGATTGGACCTTACGGTGACTCCACTAGATGATTTCAAGATGGTACTGGGTATGGACTTCCTCCGCACGTCTAAAGCGGCACCCATGCCACATTTGAGTTCCTTATTGTTGATGGGTGACAGCCCGTGTCTGGTGAAAGCGTCGAACGTGAAGGTTGAGAGTAAACGGGGAAAGATGCTCTCGTCGATGCAATTTGAGAAGGGACTTCGAAGATGTGAACCGTCATTCCTGGCTACTTTGTCGATGAAGGAAGATTGTAAAGATGAGACCACTCCTCCGAAAGTAGCGAGACTGCTTGAGGGATTCAAGGACATCTGGCCTGATGACCTACCCCAAGTCCTCCCTACTCGCTGATCCGTCGATCATCAGATCGAGATGATCCCGGGAGCCGTGCCACCCGCTCGTAGTCCTTACAGGATGGCACCTCCCGAACTGGCTGAACTGAGAAAACAGTTGGATGGGCTCTTGGAAGGAGGATTCATCGGACCGTCCAAAGCGCCCTACGGAGCTCCGGTGTTGTTCCAGAAAAAGCAAGATGGGACTCTCCGGCTGTGTATTGACTATCGGGCACTCAACAAGTTGACGGTGAGTAATCACTATCCTATTCCGTTGATTGCTGACTTGTTCGATCAGCTCGGCGATGCGGTATACTTCACGAAGCTTCATTTGAGGTCGGGATACCATCAAGTTTGTATATCGGAAGGGGACGAGCCGAAGACATCTTGTGTGATGAGATATGGAGCTTTTGAATGGTTAGTGATGCCCTTTGGACTAACGAATGCTCCTGCAACATTCTGCACCTTGATGAACCATGTCTTTCACGGGTACTTGGATAAGTTCGTGGTGGTATACCTTGATGATATTGTGATCTATAGCAAGACCATGAGCGAACACTTGGAACACTTAAGACTGATGTTCGAGAAGTTACGCGAGCACCACCTCTTCGTGAAGCCAGAGAAGTGCTCGTTTGCACAAGAGGAAATTAGTTTCCTTGGTCACTTTGTAGGAAAGGGGAAGATGCGTATGGATTCGAAGAAAGTCTCTGCCATCAAGGAGTGGCAGCCTCCGAAGAATGTCTCTGAGCTCCGTTCCTTCCTTGGCCTTGCTAATTACTACCGGCGCTTCATTGCAGGGTATTCTGGTATTGTGGCTCCCCTCACAGACTTGCTTAAGAAGTGTAAAGGTTGGAATTGGGCCGAATCACAGATGGAGGCGTTTAAAAAGTTGAAGAAGTTGGTAACCAAAGAACCGGTATTGGCTCTCCCCGATGTCACAAAACCCATTGAAGTCGAGACGGATGCCTCAGATTTCGCCCTCGAATGAGTACTACTTCAAGAAGGCCACCCGGGTGCTTTTGAGAGTCGCAAGCTGAATGGGGTCGACAGGCGGTATGCCGCCCAAGAGAAGGATTTACTAGCAATTGTACATTGCTTAAGGGTCTGGAGACACTACCTGTTAGGTTCGAAGTTCCTCGTTCGCACAGACAACACTGCGGCGAGCCACTTCTTAACCCAACCAAGACTCACTGGTCGACAAGCTCGGTGGCAGGAATCCTTGGCTGAATTTGATGTGGAGTTTACATACAGAACTGGGGTCAACAACAAGGTCGCGGATGCTCTCAGTCGTCGGGCTGACCTGGCTGCCTTGAATTAAATGGCTCACTTGTCAACAAGTCTAGTGACCACTACGATCCGCGACCAGATCAAGCAACACCTAGGTCAAGATACGATGGCGAAGACCATCCAATAGCTCATTAAAGAAGGGAAAACGAGACGGTTCTGGGTAGAAGATGGCCTTATCTTCATAAAGGGACATAGGTTGTATGTTCCCAGGACCGAGGGCATTCGGAGGAAATTGCTGAGTGAATGTCATGACACCCTTTGGGCAGGACATCCGGGGTGGCAGCGAACCTTGAGCTTGCTAAAACAAGGGTACTTCTGGCCCCAGTTGAAGGACGGAGTAATGAGCTACACTCGGACGTGTCTCGTGTGTCAGCAAGAAAAGTCGGATCGACTCAAGCAGGGCGGCCTACTAAATTCACTCGCAGTGCCGACGAGACCACGGGAGAGTGTCTCCATGGACTTCATCAACGGGTTACCGAAGGTCGGACCCTTGTCCGTTATTATGGTGATAGTGGATCGATTCTCGAAGTATGCCACGTTCATCCCTATGCCGAAAGCTACTAGAGCAGAAGAGACAGTCGTCCTCTTCTTCAAATACATTGTCAAGTACTGGGGGCTACCTAGGAGCATTGTGAGTGACCGAGACCCTCGGTTCACAGGTATCTTTTGGGGTGAACTCTTCAAGCTTCTTGGGTCAGAGGTGAGCATGTCTTCAGCATACGTGTAATACCCCGTAATTTTTATTCATTTTAGAATAATAATTACTTAAAAAGAAAAATGCAATTTCGTATTTAAAATAATTAATTGGGCTCATAAATGTTTTGAGTGCCTAATTAATATTGAGTTTTAGTTTTGGCCCTCATTAAATGTAATTGGGCCAAAATAAAAAGAAAGAATTTGGGCTGGATTATTTTCGGATTGGCCGAAAATAATCAAGGCCATTATTTTCGGCCAAGAGCCGAAAATATGGGGCAAATAAATCAGTTTTTATTTTCAAAATTTGGTTTCCTAAAATCTTGGTAAGTGGAGGAAAGTTAGGAGAGTTTTTAGGAAAGAAGAAGTTTAGTTAAGGAAGGAGTGTATTTGGGTTCCTAAATACACTCAGCTTCCTCACATAACTGATTCTTTACCAAACAAAAAAAAAAAAAAAACGCTCTCTCTCTTCACTCTCACACGCCGAAAATTCCAAGAGCAAAAGAAGGAGAAAAGTTCATCACTTTTTACAATCCATCTTGCTCAGTTTTAATCCTTTGAATTTCAAGTAAGTGTTCTAAATTGATTTTCTTTGATTATTAAAAGCTTTTAGACTCAATTCAAGTATGATTTTATGAACCTTAGTTTTTGTATGAGTAAAACCTAATTTAGTTTTGCCTAGGATTTGCTAGATTCTATTAATTTTGCATGATAGGATCATGATTAGGGTCTGGTTTGTGGTTTTTATTGAATTGAATCAAGTTTGAACGAAAAAGGTTAGATCTTTGTAATTTAATTAAATCTGGAAATTTATTGATTTTAGATTTAATTAGATTAGGATTTGTGAATTGGATTTAAAAAAAAAAAAAACAAAGAAAGAAAGAAAGAGAACCGTGGCGCAGCGCCGTGCGCAACCGCTGTGCGACTGTCGCGGCCGCCTGCCATGGCTGCCGCCGGCGGCCAGCCACCAGCGGGTCTGCTGGTGGTGGGGCCCGCTGGTGGTGGTTGATGGTGATGGTGCTTTGGGTGTTGACTTTTTTTTACTTGTTGACTTATTTTAGGGTTTTGGAAAGTTTCCTAAATTGGTTTATGTAAATTGTATTTTTGGAAACTTTGAGCATGCATGAGTAACTAAAACTCCAGCAACTTAATTAATTAAATTAAGGGTACTAAATCATCTTTAAAGTTTAATAAAGTGGTTTAGAAGTCAAGGTATTGACTATTGTTATATTGTGGATTTGTTAGGACCCGTTGACCGCGCTTGAACGTAAGGAGCTTACATTATTTGATTGTCGTGATTGCCTATATTTAAAGGTAATTCATGTCTCTATGAATTATGTAATCTCTTTGTCATAATTCATATCGTTGGGATTTGTATTCATTTGTCTAGTATTGAATTAGGAATGTGAATTCATATTTGGACTTGTGAATATTTGAAAAGGGATAATTGATGTTTATTTCATTGTGATAATTCGTATAGAATTATATGTTAGTGAATGCATGTATAATGTTGGAAATTCACTTGTGTAGCGATGTCTACTTGGTTAATATTCATGTGAGGAGATGCATGTTTATTTATTGATTGAAATTTATATTAATAATTGTTCAATTTGGACATAGCTCGGAATTGCTATTCTTGGTATCATGCTAGTAAGCATGTGAATCATGTTAGAAGCATGTTACTTCAATAAGTTGATATGAACTTTGGCTATTGAATAGGTGGTTTTGAATAGAGGCCAAGATGCCATTCATGGAATATGCCATCGGAAATTTGTAACCATATTGGGTTACTTGAGTGCCAAGATTTTGTGTATTACTTGTTATGTGATCACCATATTAAATTGAATTGAGAGTTAAGACTTCTTTGTGTGAGAGATCCACCAAAGGACGCGAATGGGAAATTGTCACTTGTAGTGTTGAGTGGTTCCATTGGTTATGGCCTCAACGTATTGGAAATCTCGTATCCATATATGATGATTGGGCGAGTGGTTCTCCGGAACAGTTCTTCCTGTAGACTTTAGGGTCGAAGGAGGGTATGCATACTAAGGAACATTGAAGTACTTCGGGAGTCATCTATACTCCGGGACGGTTGATCCCTCTTTTGCCACTGTGCACAGGACTAAGATCCTATTGAATCGACTGCGGTTGGTTTGACAATTCATGCGATTCTCTTCTCTCTAATGAACTTGGCTAATGGACAATAATAAATACTGAGATTTATTATTTCATGATTATGCGTGTCTTTACTTTTAAAACATGATGTCTTTATTCTTAAAGCATGATTATTATTTTATTTGATTAAGCATGTGGACTTAAATTTGAAGATTGAGATGGATTATGTGGTTTTGAATTACTCAGCATCGCTGATTAGTGGTTTTTCTTTTTACTTGTGTTTGTTGTCCATTTCTCTTCAATGGTGGGCCTATGATGAACCTATATGGAATTTGTCTATATGGGGGAGTAGATTGACAGGATCGTAGCTCGAGGTGTAGAGCTAGTGAAGGCGTGCCAAGAAGATAGTATATCTTCTAAAAACATTTAAATTATTGTTTAGGTTGGAACTTCTATTTATTGGGATTTTTATTTATTGTAATGAGATTAATTCTCTTGCATGAGAATTAATAAGTTTAATATTTCTATTTCATTTGGATTAATTGTTTTAAGTTAGTTGGAAAGGATAGTTATTATTTAATTATCTATTACGCTTGTTTAGGGACACTAGCATCTGTTTTCTTTAGCCTCGTATTTAATTAGAACATTAAGTACGGCGGTAACGCTTCGAATTTCCCATGGTTTTTCCGCTGCAACTCGTGATTTTTAATGGTTTTAAATTAGGAGAAAATTCGGGGTGTTACAATACCATCCCCAGACAGACGGACAGACAGAAAGATTCAACGGGCTCCTCGAAGAATACCTTCGACACTTTGTGAGCGCCAACCAGAGAGAGTGGGTGATACTACTAGATGTAGCCCAGCTCTGCTTCAATTATCAGAAGAGCTCCTCGTCCAACAGGAGTCCCTTCGAAGTTGTCATGGGACAACAACCTCTCTTACCGCACACTGTGGATGATCTATTACAAGGGCCGAAGCAAGAAGGCATATGAGTTCACCAGAGAATGGAAGCAAAACACTGACATTGCTCGGAGTTACCTAGAAAAGGCTTCGAAGCACATGAAGAAATAGGCCGATCAGAAGAGAAGGCCACTGGAGTTCGAAGTGGGAGACCTAGTGATGGTGAAGATCCTCCCAGAGCAGATGAGATTCCTGAGAGGAAGCGACAAGCGGTTAGTCCGCAAATATGAAGGCCCCATCCTTATCACCAAAAAGGTGGGAAGTACGACTTACAAAATGGAACCCCCGACTTGGATGAAAGTACACCCTGTCTTTCATGTGAGTCGGTTGAAGCCATATCATCCAGACCCAGAAGATTCCGCCCCGCAACAAGTCTACTCGGCCAACATCCGCACCAAGCCGTCCCCGACACTTGATGACTGAATCACGTCGTCGAGGACGTCGACAACTTTAGTGGGGGAGAATGTTAGGTTCCGCTCCTCACACCTTGTAATTTACAGCTTTCCTTTACTTTCCTTGCAATGTAACATGTCTCTAAGGCGCTTCCTGCGTGTTGACCCTTGGACATGCCTTTACGCTTTCTAGTTAACTAGTAACATGTCTCTAAGGCGCTTCCTGCGTGTCGACCCTTGGACATGTCTTTAAGCTTTCTAGTTCTTTTACTTTTAGGAGTAGATGTCGAGTATGAAAGTTATGCACTCTTGATGTATACTCTTGTCAGAATGAATAAACCTTTTAAAACTCTTTATGGGGGAAGTAGTCCTCCATATCGATGTATTGATGTCAACCCTTGTTGTTGTTAAACTGTGTTGATTGCGTGCATCATCCAACCCCTTTCTCAAACTCCGTCCCTCCCTCACTCTCTTGTGTCCACGGACACATCAAAGACGTTCCTTGTGTACGGCTGGCACTCTTGCCGCTAGGAGACAAGAGCGCGCCGCACGTCCCGCAACTAGAAAAGGCGGATCGTGACACATAGCCCCCTCCCCCCAACCAAATCCAACATGTGCACGACCCATGATCAGTTGTACCAGGCCAATTCCAATGATGTTCCAGGTTCCAACACGACCAATGACCATCTTTAAATTAACAACCCTAATTAGCAAGTGGTTCAGTAGTTGGTGTGTCTGTTCACCAAGATTGACGGTAGGAATCTTAGAAATGAAAACACTATTATCGCAAGAAGCACTTCACTTTTTATATCCAGCCCGATGCGAATAGGACTGATTCTGACCTAAAGGGTCTACGATAACCCTGTACTGCAAACCAAATTAAAAAAAATTACCGACTCTAGCATAAATTAAAATAAAATTAGAACTTGTTTCAGTCTAGAGTTACAACGTACACCGTACATGTTAGAACCTAATACTCTTACCCTTTAAACAAGGTTGAGGGTTCTAATTTTATGAATGAGGAAACTATTTAATAGGAAGACTTAGGGTCTATTCTCCCCAACTGAAAAACGTTTATATTTATTATTGAAAATTTATTTTTGTTGAACTTTGTTGAACTTCGTTGAACTTTGTTGAACTTTGTTGAACTTTATTTAATTTTATTTAACTTTGTTGAACTTTGTTTATTTTTGTTGAATCTTGTTGATTCAAATGTTTTTTATAAGTAGTTTGTGTATTGGTTTGTTTAACTTTGTTGAACTTTGTTTAACTTTGTTGAAGTTTGCTGAAGTTTGCTGAAATAAATAGAAATAAGTTGGGGAGAACAGACCCTTAACGGCCTTTATAAACCGATTCACTATAAACAATATTAGTTTTGGTCCAAAAGACTAGGGCCCATAAGAACGTGGGGTTTAAAAAAAAAAAAAAAAAAAAAAAAAAAAAAAAAAAAAAAAAAGCCTCAAGAGCTCAACCCACTCCGAAAAAACAGGAAAAAAAACCCACAACTTCCACGTCTCAACCGAGAAGCGCGAAAGCTCACAAGTCCAAGAAACTCGTCTGCACAACACAACAAATTCACAAACCTCCTTGGCCATTTTTGAGTTCTTCTCTCCAAATTAACCCAACACATTGAACCCACAAACACAGAGAGATACTCACACCACTACTTTAATGGCGCCAATTCCACCATGGTCAGACCTTCCCCCAGAATTACTATCCGCCATAGCCAAATTCGTGGGTCCAAACCCTATTGACATTCTCCATTTCCGTGCCGTTTGCAAGTCATGGCTTTCCTCTTCTCCCTCTCCAACCACCAAAAACATTCTCTCTCCTCAATTGCCTCTCCCACTCCCTTCTCTTAAACATGACGACAACAACAACATCTATGTTCTCTCAGTTACAGTCCTTTTCGCCATTCGCCCACTTCATTGGGAAGGTGATGGCAAAACTTGGTTGGTCTTTGTTGATGAAATTAACCCTGGTAAAGTAAGTATTCGCGAACCCTTTGGTAAAAGTAGTTATGAAACCCCCCTTGATTTCCCTCGAAAGCTAGACATGCTTGACTTTCATGTTTCTGAAGTGGGTCGCTTTTATAATCTTAATACTACTACTATTTGTACTAGTGGAGATAATGGTGATGATAATGGTAATCGTAACGGTAATGGTAATGGTAATTGTAAGCTGGTTATGGCAGTTGGTTGGTCTAATGGTGTTAAAAAGCTGGTATTTTTATCTGGGTCAGTGGTTGTTGTGCTGTTTGATTATGGTAAATTGGTGGGGTTCAAGTTAGGGGATACAGAATGGAAGGTTATTCATGATGATGAAAAGGCTTTTAGCCTTGATGATATTATTGAATACAAAGGGAGGGTGTTAGGGATTGATAGAAGAGGTAGGTTGTATGAGTTGAGTGATGACTTGTCTAAAATGAGTGTCATTGTAACTTGTAGAACAGCTGGAGGTGGGAGGCGTAGACGGTTAGTGGAGTCATTTGGGGACTTGTATCTAGCTATTAGGTGGAATGATCGCGGGACAGTGCGAGAAATGGGTAAATATAAGGTTTATGTTCTCAAGGAGAAGATAAAGAAATGGGTTGAGGTGAAGAGTATTGGTGATCAGATTTTCATCTTCGGTCATGATTTTTCTTTCTCCACTGCGGCTCAGCAAATTGACACTTCCTGTGCGAAGAATTGCATCATCTTTGATGATTCCAGTTTCGATAAGCATAGTGGGGGTTATTTTAGTGAGCCGTGGCTATATAGTTCAAGATACAACCCTCTTTCTACTGGAGTGTACCATTTAGAAGATGATGCTGGTCTTCATAATATAGTTTCGTACCCTGGTTACTCTAGCATAGTCTGGCTGCCTCCGGGTTGGCTTTGGCGGAATAACAGGTAAGTATTGGATTACAATTTCTGATACTTGATAAGATAATCTGCTTTTTTATTTATTATTTGATTATTTTGTTGTTCCTGGCAAGTCAATTTAGTTATGTTCTGCTAGGTACGTCACGCATATGATTGCTCTAGGTTTCTCCATATGATACTTTTTTTTATTTATTATGGTGTTAGACTGTTATCTAAGCATATACCCAACAGCCTTCCTCTGATGTTTAGATTTTTAGTGTTCTATATGATGTATTCTTTTGAAATATTTTAGTGTCAAATGGAAGTTATGAAACAAAGAGAGAATACTCAACAGGGCAGCCCAAGGCAACGTATTTTGCTACTTTGCTGTCTGTTACATCCGAGTGGAAGCTTAATATTTAGTATAGATGTTTCATGTGAAGGGTTATCGTAATATTGCTAAAATTTCGTTAATTGTTTTTATGCAACTGTGATGGAAGGTGGCTTCTGTCTATGATACATGAACATTTTAGATGTGTGGGACATGTTGAAACTTGGAAGGGTCAATGTCTGGCTGTTTAGTTATATATTTACTGTTTATAGAAGGACTGTACGCAGATATCCATCTCCGTTGCACTTAAATGAGTATGGTAGATAAATCAACGAATCCATGTAGCAAAGGTTGCCATTGTAAGCCTCTTTAGGAATTCATTGGTAATCGTTTCCCTTGGAGGTCTTTATTGCCAAGGATGCTCTTGATTAGATTTTCCAGGGGCATGTTGATTACAATCCAAAGTTCTTATAGATTTTCTTAGTGCGTTGACATTCAAAGAAACTTCTATATGCTCTGTTTCTTGTCCATTTGAAAAAGATCATGGCTTTCATTGTCTAGATTATTCTGTTATTGATTATATCCTTTTGGGGAGGGCGTTGCTTAGAGATTCTCCATTTAGATAATGTTGCCTAGAAATCCAAGCTTTATTTTTTAGATAACATGGGTATCCAAGCTTTGCTTGACTAATCCCATGGGCCCTGAAGTTAACGACCAGGAAAACCTCCAGTGGCCCCTGAGGGACTCGAACTTGGGACCTCTGGAATATATCTCAGAGCCCAGAGGTCTTACCGACTGAGCTACCCCCTCAGGGTTAGAAAACCAAGCTTTATACAACGCACCTTTATACTGCGGGAAATTACATGTCGACTACCATGAACACTATATATATGTTGAACTACCTGTTCCGGATGTCAGATGGTTCCATGCTGTCCCTTGCATGATTTAGTTCTGTTTGGTAGACTTAATGGTGCTCCTCAGTAGAGAACAGATGAGTAACTATGAAGCTTTGGAAGTATACATTGATACAATATGAGAAACAGAAGCATCATCAGGAATCATATTGCTGTTGGTAGTGTCAAACCATATTATGTAGACTCAGAAGGATCCTAGGTGCTATAGACCACCACCTTTCAAGAATTCCTTCTGTAATAACTCATGCTACTACTCATTGTTTAAGGCATATAAGAGTTAAGCTTTGTTTAAGATGGCATACCTATACTTCTACAAGGGGAATAACTTTTGTGGCTAACATAGGTATTTTTTATCTTTTAAACCACTAATGATTTGCTTTAATGTCCAAATATAATTCGGGTGATACTTGTAATGTATTATACGGTAATAATTATTGAAGTTACTGATGTCATATTATTATACTCGTAATTTGTTATCAGCATAATATTCTTGTTATTTGTCTACATAAATGGCCCCTATTTGAATTTTGAACTGCATCCAAACTACCTTTGTCATAGTTAAACTGTTAACACTAATCCTGCTGCATACGTTTGGAATCGGGCAGTTTACTTGCCATTGCTTTGGGACAAAGCGGCTAGGGCTTTTCAGGGGGATGACTCCTACAGATGTTCAGCGTCTTTGGGCTGATTTCTAATTAGTTCTGCTTTCTATTTTGAGGACACCTTGTAATTTTGCACTTCTTTCATAAATACAATTTTTCTTATCCTAAAAAAAAAACACAACCTTGGGGTATGCTTTTGATTATGAATTCCGTTGTCTAAAATTTTGGCTCTCCCAGTAATAATGGTTGCACCCTAATGTGTATTCAATTCAAAACGAATGATAAGTGGGAGATGGGTGTATTGGATCCCTTTTTGCTGAAGTAGAAGAACTAAAGAAGCGATGGTTTTGGGGCATCTTTTATGAGCTTGCATAAATTTGCAATAATGTTTAACTCTTCTTTTTATTTTTCCAGGTTAAAGCTTCTTGGAATCCTTGAAACTGCAATTGATAGATTACTTATCCGGATTCGTGATGAGAACTTAAAGGTTCTTCCTTTCTTTATGCCCCTTTCTTATGAAAGTTTGTTGTCAATTTAATGTATATGAATGTCGTATTAGTATGAGCTTGAAGCAAAGCTAATGCTAGTGAAGTTTTAATGTTTTTCCTTATTTAGAACCACTACGGAGTTGTATATGTCAATTCTTGTTAATCCTAATGTCTTATTTTCTTTCTTAGTCTCTCCTACTTCCAAAGCTATGAGCTTGAAACAAAGCTAATAGCCATCTCTTCTATTGTGCTACCTTCCCTTATCATACAAGGCTTTGGTCATAGACCTACCTTTGTTACTAGATTAAGAATCTTGCAGACTAGCTCTGTAACTAAGTATAAATTTCCGCCTGTTAATTGCACTGCGCCAGGTATTCCTTTGCCTTTTCTGCCTAATCAATTTGTGAACCTTTTTTTTTTTTTTTTTTTAAATTAGTAACCTCTCTTATGGTTCTGTTGTATTGTTTCGCTTTTTGTTACTTTTTTTCCCCTTCGTGTTTTTAGCTTTTAATACTTGGGTCTTTATTACTACTATTATTTATGTCCTTTACTTTTATCCATCACTATACTTTCAACCAAAACCTGATTTTTTCTTTTAAATTTTCTTTTCTCATGGGTCTCTTAGTCTCTCTGACAGTTTCTGTTTCTCAGTAAGGATCTCTTGTCCCACTTTGTGTGCCATCTCCTGTCTCACCTATTTATAAATTTGACACATCAGCTTTTAAATTTATTTTACTATTAAATTGAGACGCATGACAAAATCACGAACTGCTAGGATATGATTGGGACACAGAGAGGTACATAGAAGGGGACAGAGGATGCCTATTGTTTTTGTTTGGTCTAAGGTTGCATACATCTTGAAACCATTATCGGTCAGACGGTCACTATTCACTAATTCACACTGGTGCTCTTGATTTTATTCATCAGAACTGATTGTTGAACAAACATTTGTAATTGTCTGTAACCATCTAGTGTTCGTGCATGCACACGAGGAAATGTCTGGAAATGTCTACCATGCCATATGGGTTCTGTTTTAAGAGTACATTAGCTGTTTTTCTTGTTTGGTATAATGCTTTTGTTCTGAACTTTGCCAACGAGTGAGACTAGTGTTGCTAAAGTGGAAGCCTTGTGAGGAAAGCACATCATAAGACATGTATGGGCGTTTTTGCATCTAACTTCCATTGCACCTTTGTTTGAGACATGATCTTAAGATTTTTTTTTGAGGCGCTAATGTTACTATCTCACAACAAGAACTCTGTCCATTAGCCACCGAAGTTAGCGACTGAAACGTATTTAGACGCTTTTTCGTTTTTCAGCGTCCATCACTTCTTTAGCGACGAGTTTTTTAGCGTCCGTCTTGTTCCAGTTGCAAATCGGTCGCTAAACGACATTAGCGACGATTTTCAGTGGTTTGCCACCGAATTCTTTGTAAAAGGCGGATTTTTTGTAGTGTCTTTGCTTTGGAGTTGGAGGTACTATTTTCTTTGCTTTGGATGACCAACTAGTAGTGTAAGTTTTTGTTAACCTTTTTGGTTGGGGTGGAACGGGTGGTAGTAGTCTGGGAGGTCAGGGAAGGTAAAGAATACTAAAGATGGACGCAATCTTACCACTTAACAGCCAGCATTAGATCAGAGGCTGTCTCTAAAAGACCCACATAGAACAACATTTTCATGAAAGTGGCGGGGAGGCCCGATGAAGCGCATTTTGCAATTGTTTCAACCGTTCCAAGATCTTAGATCTTCGAAGCTGAGGGAGGGGTGTTCTGAGGTGTGAATGTTACATGTTATAACTCTAAATTAATAGTGTTGTAAATGGTCGGTGGTTCAATGCAGGCTAAGTTCATAGAGCTTTCTTCTCTGGTGGGAGCTCTGTACTCTAGTGATGGGCCTGATGGCATTCGTCAACTAGACCTACATGGTATTATTGCGCAAGCTGAATTATTTAGCAGATTCCTGAGAGAGATAGTTGTTGAGATTGAAATTGAATTGAAGAGCGTCAAGAAGAATATAATAGAAGAAGCCGTGTCAAGACGACCAGAAACCGAGCTCATTGAACAGGAGAATCAAGTAATTTTTATCTCATGCTTCTAGTTAGTAATTCGATTTTTAGTTTTATTATGTTGTCAAAAATGCTGATGGGATCTGTACTCGATGCTTCCTTTTTGATTATATCACTTCCCCGATTTGTTAGTCATATTGTTAACTTTTGTGTTACAACTTGCAACGATGTCTTTTCTTCAGCATGAAGCTTTGACATTTGTAGCTTTTTGTTACATAGAGTCTTATATTGTCACTTCGGTAGGCTTCTATTAAAGTTAAATTTATGCTTAAACTTATGGGAGACTTCAGCCTTCGCAAAGGCTAATTGATATGTGCATTTGAACATGAGTTGGAAAATACTATCGAAATACTCCGTCCACAAAAGAGCGTTTGTTTCATATTTTTATTTGTCAAACTTTGACACTTGAACTGTGAAAAGTACCTTCATTTAAAATATGGAAATATGGTTGTAATAGTCATACTGAAAATACTTTCATAATGTAAATTTTATAAAAAATTACTTATACAAATTGAGAGATATTTAAGGTCAAAGTTCAATGTTGCATAATCAAACGTTCTGTGAAGGGAGGGAGTAAGCATTCTGGTCATGGTCTCTGCCGTCTCAAAGAACTTATTTGACATGGTTACAATGGAGTCATAGCCACTAGCAATGGAGCCATGGAGGAGAACATATGAAGGATGGTTAAATTTTTAAATTGGTGGTTAATGATTTTTCCAATGTTATGCTTTAATGCTTTGAGAAGTTGTCTTGTTTGTACACTATCGACTTAAACAAGTGCTGTCTCTCTGCAGGAAGGAACAGCTAGTCTTCAGGCTGAGGAAGGAAATGGCTGTGTCGATAACGTCCAGAAGGCTACCCAACACTCTACTAGTGAGGATGAATGGCTATTAAGTGAGGTGAGACGTAGGGTTGGCATACATATTGAGCTGAAGAAGTTGCTTAGTGACTTAATATCTATTCTCGTAGAGAACAACGACGAATCAAAGGCAGTATGATGTGGAATCTAGGGAACAACGTCCCGTTAATTTTGGCTGCACTTGACTGACTACCATATCTAGAAGTGCAGAAATGAAGCTTCCTGGTTGCTTAAAGTAGTAAAACCTGAGAATGTTCTTTTTGTTGCTAAATTTGAAATGGGACATAGAATTTCTTGTTATTTTAGCTAAGAAATTAGGTAGGAAGGTTACATTGGTTTTCCCTTATGTGGAACTAACTTACTGTTTTCCCCCTCATTGGGAGAGTTCTTCCTAGAAGGTACCTTCCCTCCCTTCGGGATTTGCAATGGGATGATCCGCTAACTGTTTATTTGGCTAGTAAGGAGAAGCTTTTATTACTTGGCCCCCAAAAAAGCTTTTGTCTCTGCTGATGAAGAGATGTCATAACGCAGTTTGTAGTTTGTACCACCTGCCTTGTCCTTGGCGTGCAATGCTGGTAATATCATGTTGATGTCGATGGCTCTATTTTGTGTCGATTCATTAGGGAGTCACACTTGTTTTATTTTTGTAAGATCAAATGGAGTTTCCCATTCTTGGATTTCTATATGATGTCTGCATTCATAAAATTTCTGACACCGTTCGGCATTTCCAGGCACCAGCGAGCCAGATGCCTAGCAATACCTCTACTGATAACTAGGAATGTGTTAAACTCGCAATTTATGAGCTCTGCGCCTCTGCTGCAGATTATTTCCTTCAGTTGATGGAGTATGCAATTGGTATTGGTTGAAAAAATGTTGAACTATGTCAACTAAATGAATAGGTTGAGTACTGAAGGTCTATTGATGAGTGGTATTGGACTATGACTTTGAGGGCTTCATTGGTGGCGACAAACAACACCAACACTTGGTGGCTGTAGTGGTGGTTTGGCGGAGTAAGGAGAGAGGAGAATGGGGGGTGGGAGAGGAGATGAAAGGAGGGAAATTTGGGGGGGGGGGGGGGGGGGTTGGGCAAAGACAAAATTGTTTTTAACAATGAAAAAACAAAGTAGGCTTTAGTTGAGAAATAATTAATGTAAGGGTAAAGTAGTCATTTTGGTTAAGTTGGCGTGTTATACAAAGATGGTGTGATAAAAGAGGTTTATAATAAAATGAAAAATAAATTTATGATGTAGTTTCTAGTAAAGTAAACTTTTTTTTTTTTTTTGAAGGAAAGAGAATTCATTCATTAATAAAAGTCATCTGACATCTACAACGATGAATACCTCTAAACAAATATAAATTTAACATAACTAAGTATAAATTCTAATATAACAAGGTGAATATTATACCCACCATCACTACTTGAAATCAGTGTCTTGATCAGCTCGTCGATAAGTGACTACCAATCCAAACATCACTGCTAGAAATAGGCGTCTTGATCAGCTTCATCGATAATTGACAATGCTCTGATATAGCAAAAAATATGTTATACAGTATACGGGAGGCCACCGCATTTTCCCTACGATCGGAGGTAACCAAGAAACGTGCTGCAGCTATTTGGAAGAACAAATCCCCTTGCCATAGTAGACTGAACTTGTCTTCTTGATTCATCAAACCGAACCTAAAAACAGAAATTCGATTGTCTTTCGACGAAAGCGGAGAACTCCACAATCTCACACCAAAGGAGAGTTTATTACTAACCATAGAGAAAAACAAACCAAAAAACTAGATTGATAGCAAATAAACAACAACGGAGGGGCTAACCACTGACAAAGATGCCGGTGGTAGCCCCAAAATGAGTCAAAGAGAAAAAGAGCTAGAATTTCTTAGGAGAGAAAGGAGGCTAAGGTTTCTTGAGAGAGAAAGGTGAGATAAAATAACTTGATATATTAGGTGGTTTGCAAATTTCCTAAATTATAAGGATTTGCAAATTTTCCTAGAAAGTATTACCACCAAATTTGAACCCCAAGGCAAATATTTCACGCTAAACAACTAAATTAATTAGCATTCTTAGCTGTTTGCATAAATTAATTTGCATTCTTAACTATTTTCATAGGTTTACTTTATAGACCATTGGTTTGCGCAAATTTTTGCCTAATCTCGGAATTAGGAGGTATCCTAATCTTGAGCGGGTACGTGAGTTCACGCGCCTCCATTCTTTTTATTCCTTTTTTTATTATGTTTTTAATTTTTTTGCAATTTTCCCATCAGTTTCATGTCGAATCATGTACGGTTCACCCTGCCCCAATTTCAATCATTTGGGACCTAGGGTTTTCGTTTCTTGAATTTTCAATTTTTTTTTTTTTGTGGTTTTCGAATTTTTTTTGGGTTTCCGATTACTTTTCCGGGGGGGGGGATGGGGAGGTGGTGGCTGGGGAGTAGCCACGCCTGAGGTCATCGGCCGGAGTCGACCTCCACCGTGGCCAGGCGGGGGTGGAGGGGCGGTGATGAGAGAGAAAATAAGGGGGTTAGGGTTTGGGGTTTTGGGGGGAGGGGTGGGTGGGCTGGTGTGGGCCACCGTCGTGGCCTCCGGTCGGCGCTGATCACGACGGTGACCAGGGAGGCGGGTGTGAGGCGGTGGCGGTGGTGGTTGGGTGGCGCCGGCGCCGACGAGCTGGTGAAAGAGAATATGGATGACGGTGATGGAGGAGAGAGAATGAAAGGGGAGAGTGAATGGAAGAGGAGGGAGTATGTGGCAGGTAATCTTGAGATTAGTATTTAAGCATGGTCTATTTTGAACATTTGGCATGCACCCTTTCAATGTACATATCCAAATTTGGCATGTCAATTCTCATTTTCTCTCTCATCTTTGCTCAGACTTTGTACCCAAATGCATTGGTTCTCGCATTTTGGCATGGAATTTTCTTTGCCAAATTATTGGCAATGGGTTGTATAAATCAGTATTTGGCAAGCCTTCAAAATACACTACAATGGACTTATGCCAAAACAGAGATGCCAAAATTGAATTTTGCAAGAGAAAAATACATGGGTTGGAGATGATTTGAGAAACCATATTTTCCCGACAGAAGAAAGCTACATTTTGCTCCCTCTAATGTGTGATTTCCTCAAATATACATGATTAGCAAACTAATTCCCCATATAGCTTCGGTTGAGAACTATTTTCCAACATATACATCTATTAGGTTTGGATAGAAGCAAGGAAGTGTGATTTCCTCACATATACATGTTTAACAAAATAATTCCCAGGATATACATCATGTAGGATTTCGATTTTTTTCCTTCCAAATTTTTTATTTTGTTACGATTTTTTTTCTTCTAGAAATAACTGTACGCCAGATCAATAGGCAAAAAGAAAAGATGAGAAGACTTCACTAAACAGACAAGCAAGATATGTTTAACCACAAAATTGAAAGCATGGAAATTCAGTACAAACAACAATTCTTCTAATCAAAAGTGTTTTTTAAAGTCAATAAAATTCCCAGGAAATTCCGGCTAGAGAGGGTGAGTTAGCTCTAATTCATTGAATTGTTATTTGTACTGAATTTTCATGGTATATATGATTATTTGGTGCATAATTTTCATTTTAATTCAGCTTCTTGTAAGTAAAAATGTCTCCAAAGTAGTTAGTGATGCTTTCAATTTTATGATTAAACATATCTTGCTTGTCTGTTTAGTGAAGTCTTCTCATCTTCTTTTTTGCCTATTGATGTGGCGCACAACCACTTCTAGAAGGAAAAAACGTAACAAAATAAATCGGAAGAAGAAAAATTGGAAGAAAAGAAAAATCGAAATCCTACATGATGTTTATCTTGGGAATTATTTTGTTAAAGATGTATATGTAAGGAAATCACAACTCCTTGTCTCTATCCGAACCTAATAGATGTTGGAAAATAATTCTTAACCAAAACTATATGGGGAATTAGTTTGCTAATCATGTATATTTGAGAAAATCACACTCCTCTAACGCTATTTTCCTTTTTTTTTTGTAATTCCAACTTTCAAATTATGATTAAATGTCTATTGGTATACTTTTATGTAATAGAACCCCCTCCCCCACCCCTAAAAAGAAAAAGAAAAGAAAAGAAAAAGAAAAAGAAAATTGGTGAATATAGTGTTGCAACCCCACCCACAAAAAAAGAACAAACAAAATGGATATACAAATTCATGTTCAAACACAGGGACGCGAGACCGCAAGAAATGTGATATCAATTGAATGGACATTGAAGTAATTCTAACAAGGCACAGGATGTGAAAAAGGAACCACTCTTTTGATTTCTATGTATAGGTGAGATATTACAGCTACATGTACGAATATTTCTATTCTTCCAATGGCCTTGTATGAGACAGAATGAAAGAAAAAAAACTGGAACTATGGAAATCAACTTAAATAAATCAATAAACCTATTTCCTCTTTTCTCTAGCTGTTGGACCTCAAATCACTGTTATACCAATCATCCCCTGGCTTTTATTCAGTTTCAACTAAACTGCACTCACCACCTACTCCCCAGAATCAGCATCTCAGGCCGAGGTATGCATCAGAAGCTTCTTCGGCTGCTAAGCCAAACATTAAGAGACCAAAGAGATCCCGCACAAAGCACAAACTTTCTACAAATGTGGCGGTTGATGGTGTTTGTAGTTAGTAGGATACAGTTCCCATCCACTGTCGGGCTCCTTTCGTTTTCCACCACTGGCCCCAGAACCATAAGGTCTGAAATTGTCTCTCAGTTGCTCTTCCAATGGCCTACCCTGACCAGGGATAAATAGTTGTCTGAAAAATGCAGGATCTCGGGTGGCCCCTTCAATTGCATACCCAGAATTCAGATCAAGATTTGGGCGCAAAGGGCCAGCACCATTTGAACCTGGTGTTGCACCTATCATATTCATAACTAATGAAGACTGACAAAATGAAGATGGAACAGTTGAAGTCGAGCCTATCATTTGCGGCATGACAGGGGCTCCCCTTGAGTCAAACATATAAGGGATTGGGCCACCAGGTCCATACAGCGGTCCAGATTGGAAAGGCACAGCAGGACCCATAGTAAGCCCATTGTAACCGTAGACAGCCTGTCCATATGGAACAGAAGAACCTAACCCCATGAGTGGCCCTCCTCTTAACAAGCTACCATCCATCATAGGCTCTGATGCCCTCCCATTTGAGGAGGACAACTGAGGTTGAGGAGGAAACGTGTTCTTCTTCACCTTCGTTCCCAATATCGAAATAACAGATTCATCTGACGGCCCGACAAATGGATTGACCTTAAGAAATGCTGAATCTCCCAGAAAGGGCTGTTGATCTGAGAGAGTATTGCAATTAGAGGGGTTGTCATTTAGATCAAAGTTCCTCACTGGAGGCTGCATGCATGACGAAGACGAAGCAGGAGATGGACTACGCCGGCAATTTTGAGGCCCCAGTATCCGTGCACCCACTTTCCACTCGGATGCTGGAACATCCCCATCTCCTATTTGGTTTAGATCAAATTTGAGCATCTCAGATCTTTTGGGACTCAATTCAACTGAAGACTCGCCAGAAGGAAGGCCATGTAACATCACATTTTGTTTACCTGGCACTGGATTGACAACCTTCTCATCCCCAACTTCAGCCACATTCAGATCAATATCCAAAAACTCTTGCCTCTGCCGTGAACCACTGCTAGTGCACCCACCAGAAAGAGCCTTCTCACTATCAGACGCTCGACGAGGAGATGCAGGTCGGAATGCACTAGTGGCTGCAGATCCTTTCCAACCAAGAGTTCCCTCAAACTGTAAGGGGGCAGCTGGCATCCCAGGAGCCATAACAGCTCTGGAGGCAGAAACAACAGATACAGGGTTTGAGATGGTACCAACCTGGTGATCAAGGTCCTCAGAAGAGAATTCTTCGTTCAGATCAAATTCACAGACGCTTTTCTGTGTGTTAATTTCTGGTTCCTGCACAGCATCAGTCACTTGGGAGGACTCCATATCTTGCATCTTGTTTTTCAGTTTGGTGTCTTGGCTAGCTGAAATAGTTATAGGTTCCTTGTCTGATGCTTCAGGGGACATATTCTCCGTTGGCAACTTGTTTATCAGGGCATCTGTATCCAAGTCTTGTCCTCCGTTAATAGACTCTGGACTATCTGGCTGCCTGACGCCACCACTGAAAACTCTTTCAGAAGAAGAACTTCCAGATTGCTCATAATAACCAACAACTTCTCTCTCTACTTCTTTGGCAACAAGCCGAGCAACTTCTAGTGCATCAACAGTGCCATTTTCAAGGTCCATATCTGATGTCTGCCTGATAACATTAGTATTTCTGCTGCTTTTTGTTAAACTTGCAAATTTACAAGTATTGCCAAAATACTTTCTTTCACTTTTGTGACGCCTTTTAGCTTCATTACATCTACCAATATCTTCCAGACTAGAAATAGTTGTTCCTTGATCCTTAATTTCCTCCAATGCCGAGCAGCCATCACGTTGGTCTACCCCCTTCTGCTCCCGATCTCCACTTTCATCAATATCATTTCCTGACTCACCTACAAGCCGATTTGTATCATTGCCAGATGCATTTTCTAAGGACAAGTCATCCTTGGAATCATTTGTATCCACGTCGAGTTTCGGAATCGCTTCTTCAGCACCTGCATCCTTTCTTGATGATATATCGATGGTATCACAAGCAGAAGAATCTTCGACTTTACCTAATCTCTCTGGAATACTATCAATTTTGTTATCATCCCTTGCATCTTCAGCCACATGTTCTTCAAACTTCAAAACCTTCAACAATTCAGTAGTCCCTTGCTTCAGATCCGGAGTGCATTGCGGCTCCATTTTTCCATCAGATGGGCACCCTTCTTCCCTTGCAGACATCTCACCTTCAACACATTTCAACTTGACAGGAGAGGCTACAGTATCAGGACATCCATCCTTAGAATCTGCATGATCCAAAGTTATCTGAGAGCTATCCTGATCATTTGATAATTTGCTCATCCCCCCTTCAACACAGTCCAACTTCTGATCACCCACGGATCTTGTCAGCAAGACCTCATCTGAAGTAGACTGAGACTTGGGCTGTTCATTATTCAGCTTAGAATCGCAAGCTGCAGCCTTCTCAACCCCCATGCTTACAACATCGAGATCTTTAGCCCTCCAGCTATCAAAGAGAGCTCTTGCCCTGTCTTGCACTCTAGTGCTTTTATAGCTGAGAAGACTCTTGACCGTAATACAGATTCCAGATGAAATCAACCTCTCATTATCTATCTGAAGTTTTTCAACTGCTTGTAACAGTGCTGATATTGCCTCTTCCACGAAACAATCACTTACTTCTGTAGCAAATGTTTCAGCATCCTTAAGCCATCTATCAATGAACCATAGCCCATCTAACTGGACGAAAAGATCGAGACATTCTTTGTTCTCTGTAGCTGCTATTGTACTTGCAACAGCAGCCCACTGTCGTGTTGCATCACCAACATTTTTCAGAAAAGAATCCTTCTCTTTCTTCATAACAGAAACCAATTCCTCAACACGAGCAGGGGCTGTGAGCCCATCTTTCATCTCAGTCAAGGTAAAGAAATCTTCAAGTGTCATAATGCTCACATGCCACTCAGATGCTTACAAGGTCCAGAAGATGTCAAAGAGATAACTAATTTCACTTTCATTTTGCACAAATTCAGTGCCACGAAACAAGGACCAGCTTTGCAGCAAGGTTGAAACAGGAACCTACAGCAGAAAAGGTTAGGAAAAGATTAAGAAACAGCAATATATATTAAAGAAAAATTAACAAAACAAAGGATGTATGAACTTTTATCTACAGGGATCTGGTAGAAGGAAGTCTGAAACAACATAACTATCAACCTAGTGTCCTGCCATAACGTTCTTGCCTAGGACAGGGTATTTTTTTTGGGGGGGGGGGGGGGGAATAAGATGCATGCTACATTATCCACTGCAAGCAAATATGTCATTATTATTTCACTTTTAAAGATAATATGGGTATCCAACCTTTGGTTTTATCAACATTACACCACTAATAAAGGGTCAACATCCTATCATGCAAAGCTGAAAGTAATGGTTTATTCGATCTTCTGAACATGTACACTTTTAAGGGATACTCGAAAAAAGAGATGACTTTTCATTACTGAAACACAGCAAAACATGACTACCTAAATATTTGCCGCCATGATAATGGAAGATTCAATCCTAGCTTTGCTGCTCTACTAGCACAAAACTTTACACAAGTAGAGTACCAGATTGAATGCGTCAATGACACACTAACGGAGCGGAAAGAAGAAAGCCAACCAAGAGACATCATCTTCTGATGTACTCTCTTAAGTTTTACTAATATACCCCACCTAATGCAGGTTTTAAGGGAGCATTATTTATATCGACAGAATACAGACTCCCATTTCTTGGGAGAACCAATAGCTTATAAGCCATTATCTTACTACATTATCCCTGATAAATTGTGACCCTTATTTTAGCATGCTTTAAATAGAAAATAATAATAATTCGTAAGGCGTAGTACAATCTGGTATTTAGAAGGAAAACTATTATTTTCCTGGCCAGCCCAAAACATGGTATTAAATATCGGTCGTGACGTATCGTATCGGTTTTTGAGGTCGCCGATACCCGATATCCCGCTACGTAACGTTGTTTATTATTTGGCCGATACTTGACCAATACGGCCGATACACGGCCGATATATGACCGATACGGCCGATACAAGGCCGATACGGCCGATAAATGGCAGATACGGGAGATATAGTTGATACAAAAATTTATGCTGCGACAAGCACGACTTGATACGCATCGCCGATATCAGTCCGCTTCCGCGATGTCGTGACCGTTTCCGCGGTCGCGACCGATACCGCGATTTCGAACCATGGCCCAAAATATAGTCTCACAATAATGTAGATTGTAGAGTTGACAAGAGAAGCAATATTTCCTTGTAAACACAATCTCACCTCCTTCAAAACATTACATTTGGAAAATAATATAACAGGAAAAAAAAAAGAAACCATGCCACAAAGCCCCTAACAGTTTTTAAATAGTAAACTAGTAAGTGTTGAATATCTGCATTCTGGACAGACCCTATCTGCGAAGCAAATTCCTTTTCTTTTCTTTTTTTTTTTTCAAGTTGAAAGAAGAGAACAAAAGCATGAGATACTCACAAACACAATTTCCCTCATTCCACAGACCAATTCTTGACCAACCAAAACTAAGACATAACTGGACAGACACAGCTTCAAACCTCTTAGTTAGGCCAAGTACATCAAGTAATCAACACATCCAAAAGTTAGATCTTAGATGAAACAGCCAATAAGTATGAAAGGATAAATGAAGGCTAAACATGCTATCCTACCACCGCTAGAAGCCTAAAACTATGCATACCCAAATTTTGCCTATACGCCCACTCCTCCTCCTTATACAAGGAGGGGATGTTCCCATACCTGCAGACTTAAGGGGAGATGAACATTACAACTTCATACCCAATCTCAATTCTACTTCACTTCTACGGCCTTTGAAGTTTACAGTAAATCCAAAGCATCACTAATCGTAATGTGGATCGCAATTCGCAATAGTAGATTCGCACGCAGTGTAACAGAGAAAATCGTGAATGACCAATAACATCATTGTCATCTATCAAGTAGGAACGAAAAGGTGGAAGTTAGCGTACTTAGCAGGATCAGTAGGCAGACACTAAAAGGGTTATCCAGCCAGTCTCAGCAAAGCATTACCACCAAATTCCATGCTAAACCCAAAACAAACATCAGGCATATCCACAAGGTCTTCAGCTTATGTTTTTTCAAAGAAGTGGTGATATGTACTAGAAATTTGTATCACTTCCATGTTCCTCCCAATAAGGATTCTCATGATGTTAGCCATTCAAGAAAAATAATAGTTATCCTTAACTACTAGAACCATATACTCCATATATGACATTCTTACACTAATCTGAATTTTTTCTCCCAATTCCTAACTTACCCAAGGATCAATCTCTACTCCTGTTCAGTGTACTTTCATAGAAGATCGAAAAGCCGTGCCAAGTGAGATGCCCAAGAGAAAAAGGAGGGGAAGAACATAAAAAGAAAAATAATTTCAAACAGAAAATCATGAATGAAAAAGCCTGAGGAGAATGGCGACCAGCTCGGTGAAAACTCACCCAGTATTGATCATTCAATCACAGGCTAAGAGCATATTCGAATATCTGTGTTCTCTTAAAGTCTAAACTACAGAGCCACTATACATGTGATGGAGTGAGTATCCAGGCTTTTCCCAAAAAGTCCCACGGACCCTGTGAAAACCTCCAGTGATCCTAAGGAGGCTTGAACAAGGAACCTTTGGAATAAATCTCAAATATTTTACCAGTTAAGTTACCAACTCAATGTTACAAAAGATAAGAAATAGATTAATTATTTAAAATTAAATTAAATTGTGACTTTGTAGAGAAAAACACTGTCATATGTAAGATGACTAAAATTTAATGACAACAACTTTATTTACTTCAAGTTCAAAAGACACCCTTTGGAGAATTTCATGAAATAGGTCAAGATGCCATTCATTTAGGAGGCTAACTCAAACTGGTAAATGACAATACACAAACGGATAGCCCAAAATTTTCTCAGGAGCTCACATACACACATTTGTAAGACCATAGATTACAAGGGAACCATCAGAGAAACAGTTCCAGTTTCAGGAAGCACAAAGATCAGCAAAGCAGGGAAGGGTACTATTAACTTTCAAGTTAATAAATGCTCCATCAAGCATACATTACAATTCAAAAGACAGTCTAGGCCCTTAAAACTGAAGGATCGTATAAATCAGACAATGACTTGGAGACAGCATTAGAATTCAATTTCAAAAGTAACTAAAGGAGAGTCAATTAGTTTCATGGTTCTCAGGTTGGCATAAACTTATGCTCAGGTATTTGTATCAAAAATGGATATGGGCATGCAATAACACACTGGTTATACCACCATATAATACACAAGATGATTTCAATTCAGCTGCAATATTTTTATTTTTAAAGGGTTTACATCTATACAGTCATTTCAGCTCTTTATTTACCTGGATGACTTAAATCTGAAAATTTATCCCAACTCCTTAACAACATAAGCAAAGTAGTCATGTACCGAAAGAAGTTCAGTTGTAAAGCCGAGAATTCCCATATTATTAAGAAGGAACAAAATGGCAAACTAAAACACAGAACAGAATAATGAATACAGAACAGTCTGTAAAAAGAAAGGGCTTCAAGCAACTGTACTTACCGAAAAGGTCAATGCCTTTCCTGGAAACTGAATCGTACCGGAATTATTGATTTCCCAACCTCCGTTCAAACTGGAACCTAATCCTGAAATTTTAATGCATACATATTTTATTACTATTAAAAATTTAAAAAAAAACCCAGCAATAATAATTTATGAGGAGTATAGAAAAACACCAAACAATTTGTTAAGTCAAAACACAAATCACATCAGTATTGCCAAAACATAATTGAATGTCTAAACACAAAATTAAGGAAATAAGCCCTAATATGAATCAATTACATATATATACTACTAGTATTTACACTCCAAATACGCTCGATATGCTAGCCTAAAACCCTATTCATCTCACACTCAACGAAATCCTATTCATCTTCCATGACTAGCAATAAGCTGATGAATTGAATATACGATACACAGTTTAGAAAATAAAATAAACATCAAATGAAAATGTTATAGCGAGAAACAAAAGGGGGTTTTAAATCGGCTAGAAAAGAGAAATCGAGAAAACTGAGCTCGCCGGAGATGACGCCAGCGGCTGACGACAACAGGAGAGAGAAATTTAAGGGAGAGAGAGAGAGAGTACCAGAAGGTGAAAATTACACCGGCGAGATAGAAGGCATTTCCGACGAACTCCTGTATAGCAGAAACCCTAACTAGGTTTATTTAACCGAGACGAGAGGTTCAATTTTCAATTTTGAAATACCCCTAAATTTGGGTTTCTTTGGTTACTGTATTTTCAGAGAGACTTCGAATCTGTTCTGTTTTTTGCAGCAGACTAGATTTTCTCTCTCTCTCTCTCTCTCTCTCTCTCTCTCTCTCTCTCAAATGAATGAATAACTCAGAATTTTCACTCTCTCTCTGAACCAGGACAGCAAACGTTACTTTCTCCTCACTTTTTTTCTTTTTATTTATTTATTAGTATTTTTTCTTCTCAGTTTCTGTCTTTCTGAAACTGATACTCTCAAACAGCAACATTTATTTTATTTTATTTTTCTTTTCATTTTTGTTTTCTTTTTATTTTTATAAAGGACAGAACATTGACTAGCCTCTCTCTGTTCCCGAGTTAGTTTTTTTTTGAAAAATTGTAAAAAGGGTACCTGAGGTTTGAGCTAATTACAAAAAGGGTACCTGTGTTTTGCCTAATAGCAATTAGAATACCTGTAGTTTGAATTCCGTCTCAAAAGCAGTCTTTTGGCACACGAAGTTTAATTTCCGTCTATTTTTCACGTGCAAATCATCACGTGCCATTTTTAAAGGATCTTAATGGTAAAATTATGAGTACGCATTTGTACGATTGAAAATCAAATTTCAGAAAAAAGATTTATTTACTCAAAATAAATATAAAACTGAAAAATTAATACCCCTCCCACCCAAAACATTTTTGCTGGGGTTTTGGAAGTAGTTTTTGATCTCCAGGATTTATTTTGGAATTTTTCGATTTTTTTGTTTTGTATTTTTAAAAAATGGCTAAATATTAAAAAACTGAGAGATATTAGTGAAATGTTCATCAACTGAGGAAAGACAATTTATAAAGAGGAGACAATTTTTTTTGACCGTGGCCCCTTTTGAACCTGGGCATTTGATCAGTATTTGATCAAACCACGACCATTGATCTTGTAACCATTGAAATACAAACGTTGGGAAACAATGAAGCACCAAAAGCATAAGGGCATTAAAGTCTTCTAACCCAATAAGTTAGCGCGTGATGATTAGCACGTGAAAAATTGGACGGAAATTAAACTCCGTCTGCCAAATGACTGCTTTTGAGACGGAATTCAAACTACAGGTACCCTAATTGCTATTACGTAAAACACAGGTACCCTTTTTGTAATTAGCTCAAACCTCAGGTACCCTTTTTGCAATTTTTCCTTTTTTTTATTTGTTGTATATTCTTTAGGTATTATAGTAGGCGTCTTAGGTACACGGATGGAGCAGTCGTGTGATTAAAGCCTTTCCTATTTTGTTTTTTTTAATTAAGAAAGTAAGTAAATGTTATAATTAAAGCAGTTTTGATATTCAATTATCTATTTTGGTGAAAATTTAGCTAACAAATTAATCATACAATGAAAGCAACGAATGACATAACAACACATGACAATGCAATGGTGATATGGATGCCACATGAAAAACATAGCAAGTACCTCGTAGAAGTGCCACATGGCGAGAAGAAACTATGTAGTGTACATTTTATAACTTCTACCAAACAATACAGGGTCAAATATAGGACATACGTATCTCATTTTGAAGTATTTTCCAAACCTGATCCAATGAAATAAGAATCATTATTTTTCTAGTTGCGTAACTAAAGTTATTTGATTTTATAACTTGAAGAATATGATAATAATAATGTCGTCGTTTTGTATTTATTAAGTCAAACAAATGCTCGACACACTTGCATGAACGGCTTACGTGGCGACTTATGTGTCATTACCATATGAATTTGAAGGCTTACGTGGCATCCCATATGTCAATCTCGATTATGCCACGTGGCAAATCTTAAGAGGGCTGCACTGTGTTTTGATAGTAAGGTAGGATTAGTTTATAGAGGGGGGAGGGGGCTAATATTTGAACACGGGTGGGGACTAAACTCACGAGAACAAATAACCAACAGACAAGGATAAGCCTAATCATTTCACTTTCGCTTTCTAAAAAACGCCAAAGAGAAACTCAAAATCAAAGAAAAAAAAATGAAAGGTATTTTATCTTCTAAAAAAATTTGAAAGGTATTTTACGAGTCGGGATGGGTAGTACAATGGCGGCGTACTCCCATTTATTTAGAACAATAATTACTTCGGTCCAAGCAGTGAATGATTTTCTGTATTGATTAATCGTTAATATGGTGATTTGTTGGTTCACTCATAAAAAGAATTATTTCGGAATTAAGAGTCATTGTGCAAATGCTACCTACATAATACTATCGATGATAACGTACACAATCAAAGAAACCTAGGGGTCCTAGTAGAGCGAGTGAGTTCCATGCCTACAGTATTGAAATCGGGTATTATCTCCACTAGCGAAGCTGCTAACCAAGAACTGTGATAATACACACACGATACCAAAGACTAAAGGATGGTTACGTTAATAATTATGAGCTATTAAACTATTATAAATAAACCTTACGTTTATAACTTATGAAATATTAGACTATTTTTAATAACTATTACATTTATAATTTATAAACTAGTAGACTATATTTATTTTATTTTTATTTTTTAGGGCGAAAGAAGAGTTAAAAACCTAGTACAAAGCTATTGAGAAAGAAAAAAAACAGAGGAAAAACACGAAACTAAAAGCAACAACAAAATTAAAAAAACAAAAAAAACAAAAAAAACAAGGTAGGCTCCCACGGCTTGGGGCCAAGCAATACCACTAACGTCTTCATAAAGAATTTGCTTCCCAATATCAATGGGAGCCTAGTAGGACACTATATTTTAAAAGTTTTACGTTTATAACTTATGTACTATTAGATTATTTTTAGTAAACTTTATGTTTATAACTTATGAGCTATTAGACTATATTTAATGAACATTACGTTGATAACTTAGGAAAATTTGATAAAAATAATCCGAAGTTTCACCCATCCGACAATAATAATCCCAAGATGGACAATCTACATCATTAATCCGAAGTGAACATATGTCCCATAATATTGGTCCTAACGCAAACAACGTTAACCTTCCGTTAGTTTTTTTGATTAATGATATAGTTATTATTAATTATCACGTCATTAGTGTTTTATTAGGCTTAACATCAAAATTAATTCAGTGATAACTTTTTTCCCAAACACGAATTTGGTTTTCCTAGTACCCTCTTCCTTTTCATTTGGTTGATCTGTAGTTTCTGTCAATTCAACCAAACCCATGAGAAACAAGAAACCTTCAACTACTTGAAGTCAACAAACTTAATTGATGCAGATCACAAACAAATCTTTAGTAATGAAATCAACTCCAATCCACCCAAATTCGCAAGCTACCAGCCAGTAGATCGGTGATTCGGTGGTATACAACAATGGTGACGATTGATGTGACAATCAGAGGTGGTGCTACACGGTGGTGGTGGGGGTTTTCTGGGCGGTTAGGGAGAAGGTGAGGGTGTGGTGGTGAGTTGGCTGGTGGCTTGGTGTGGTCACAGACGGGTGGATGAGGTTCGGGTGAATGTGGGGAGAGTTGGTGTGATTCGATGGTGGAGATCCACGGTGGTGAGTGGAGGTAGTGATTGTGAGTGGTCGGCGGTGACCGCAAATGGTGGTGCGGGGGGAAATTGTCGACAAACGACAATGGTGGGCGGAATTTGATTGTGAGGGGTTTGTGGAGTCGTAGAGGTGTTTGGTTGTTGCGGTGGTGGAATGGCGGAGCCGCGGAGGAATGGCATGGATGGGAGGAGAGAGAAAATGGATGCCATTGGAGAGAAAGAAAGAGAGTGAGATGGGTTATCTGTTCCACTATTTGATTTACATATTAAGTACATTAATTATTAATTATTACTTATTGACAATAAATGTCTCACTAAACAATAAAACTAATAGTAAGTTGACGGTGTTACCTGGTGGACCAATATTGTAGGACGGATGTTAACTTCGGATTAATGACATAGATTTCCCATCTTGGGATTAATATTGTCGGATAAGTGAAACTTTGGATTATTTTCATCAAATTTTCCTATAACTTATAAAATATTAGACTATTTTTAATGAACATTACATTTATAACTAATGAATTATTAGATTATATTAGATTATATCTAATTAACCGTACGTTTGTAACTTACAAACTACGAGTATTAGACTATTTTTAATGAAACTTACGTTTATACCTAAAGAACGTTATGTTCATTAAAAATATGCGAAGTGTTCATAACTAATAAATCAAATGTTCATAAAAAATTTATTAAAAACTTTTTGTTAGAACAATAGGCGACCTCCTCTAATTCAGCCCGAATGCGAACTTGAGATATTATTAAAAACTAGTTACAAAATGACATGACTATTGATTTGCCCCCGTATCTTCCGTTTGGTTGTTTTCAACTAAGAAGTTGATTTTGCCACTACACTATTTCATGCGTGATACGTCTCAATGTCCTTTACATTTTGACATAAAGGGATGTAAAATTGGTGTTATTGTTTATTGATATTGTGAGATTGTTAGTATACCAGAATTCTTCGTCAAATGTAAAGAAAACGTGAAAAAGTAATTAAAAAAGGTAGTGGTTTCAATTTTAATACAATCATGAAATTGAGCGATATGCCCTCAGTTTGACAAATTGAAACACTTCATCTCCCTCAACCCCACATGTAATTATGTAAACATCTTTTCCTTTCTATTTAATTGACAAATTGTTTGGTTATTATTGAAAAAAAAATATCAAGCTCAAGTGTAATCCAACTCAAATGCCTCTCTATTAATGTAAGAAGTTAAAGCTTATCTCATTGATGAAGTCATGGACTGACAATAGGGTACAGCGCAAAGAGAGCAAAGAGAGACGGTGTGTGACAGACTTTGGAGGAAAAGCAAAATGAAAATAAAGAGGAAAGAAAATGAGGGTAGTTTGGAATTCAATGCAAGATTAGTTGATAGAGTAATTAGGAGAGGAGGGTGGAATAATAATTTGTAAGTAGATCACGTACAACACATGTAACTTGTAAGGGCATATAGGTAAAATTTGTCTATAAATTTGACCGGAAACGGCTTTAAGAAGGGTCATGATTTACGACTGACTTTTTAGTTTTATTAGGGGTTTGAGGCAAAGTCATCTTTAAAGGTTCTTAACAAGTTGGAGTAAATTTTAGGGAATTTGGCGATTTTGGCCAAAATTTTCTTGTAACAATAAAAAGTGACTGATACCCAAGATAAATTAATTTCACACAAATTCTGTTTTACAAAGTAGTCCATTCTCTTTTACTATGTCATATAATTTACAGTTGCAATAAATAAATAAATAAATCATCAATGGTGAAAATGAGCACTCGTGCATCAGAGTAATTTAAAGTTAAAAACAAGTCCTTGCTATCCATTAAATTAAATACTCGGATATGAAGAGTGACTGCATCTGAATTTTGATGAATGCAAGTCTGTAAGATATCAAAGTCAAACATATCCAAAAAAAAAAAAACATATGTTCTACGGCTCGTACAAGGAATCTACGAATATTCTTATCGTAACAAAATGAACTATAAATACAATACTTGTAAATACACACAAACAAAAAATTCGAATTCTATGTAGTTGTATTGTATATAGCATGATTCCTTCACAAATGGAATCAGACACATGATTTTGGCGCTGCTACACTGCTTGTATTACGCCAGTCACGAGCAATCGGAGGGCAAACTTAACAATTGGAGAACTATATAATCACATGAGCAAGGTGCTCAAGAAGTAAGTGCATTTCCACAACGAAGCATAGGAAAAACAGATGCTCCACGCTTTACACGGAAATGCCTACAAGCCTGCATAATCTATTCATGCAGCAATCACTACCTAGGCAGGTGGTTCTTCAGCAGTCGAAAAAGTGTTGCATTGCCTCGAGTTCTTTCATCTTCAATCAATCTTTGTCCACTTCTACCTCTCTGCAAGTGATACCAATTATAATTTTAACCTAAGCAGAAATTGCAGTAATGATATGCAGTAGAAACCCAAACCAAAGGGCTAATCAGTTTTCTTTGGGGTAATGGGGGCATTAAAAGCTGAAGCGATAGCATGACATCATTCTAGGCATCTCACTGAAATGGCTTGTGGCCTTGTAGGGGATATGGCAAAATATTAAGTTCTAGATATGCTTGCAGCCATGCGCATCTCGAAGACCAGTCATAATGGCAGGCAGCCACGCCTTACGGAATTCTTCAAGCCTGATTCATTACTTACTTTTTTCAGGATCATCAAGAATCCCTAAATCTCCTCACCCCCCCCCCCCCAGAAAAAGAAAAAAGAAACAGTGGCTGCTAATATCTATCTGCATCTGCATTTTTCGAATAAATAGACACGAGAATGCAGAGGCACTGTCTTTGATATGCTGTTAGCCTATAATCATAGTTTGGGAAGATCATGGGAGCCTTCAAGTCATATAGAGAATCTAACTGATTAGCTGCCCAGAGATTAACAGAGTTAAGCATACATGCAATGCTAAAACCTTCTATGTGAAACGAGTATCTCAAGACAGCATTTTCAACTTACATAGGTATATGAGGAAGGTTGATTAAGATCATACTCATACACTTAACTCTCCTGGTTCAGAACCTTCTACGGTTCACTTTAACATATACATCCATACTCTAGTAAAAGGAGGAATTTATTTAAGTCGTAACAGAAGAGAAGAACATTACCCTGAGTTTTCCACTCTCTTCTGTGATGTCCAGGCCACTAACATATCTTAACAATAGTGAAGAAGCAGGCATAAGTCGCCTGTTAACCACAATCCATCCCCCAGAGAAACAAAGTATTAGTTGTGGAACAG
The DNA here is from genome assembly GCA_038025085.1 of Tetragonia tetragonoides. NCBI lineage: Eukaryota > Viridiplantae > Streptophyta > Magnoliopsida > Caryophyllales > Aizoaceae > Tetragonia > Tetragonia tetragonoides. Next base: position 4,579,863 of record CM076147.1, read on the forward strand.
ACAGGATGAGAAAAACGTGATCGGAAAAGATCACTCAGAGTTGTAATGGTCATTTTCCATGTTAATAATGATTGTATCAAGACGGCTACAATGTGGAAGACATGGCCATCAAGCTAACCTTTTTGGCCTCTTTGCATTCAAGGGTGTACATTGAGAAGTTTGCTTGGATTCTAGCTCAGAGCTGAAGTTGCTTACTTGACCAGATGCAACATTTTCCTAGGGGAGAAGAGGAAAAATAAGATATCTCAAAATGAAAAATAAGACTTCTCAAAATGGACGCATTTAATATAGTACAAGAAAAGAAGAAATTCCTTTTACTTTGTCTTCCTTTTCATGTGTGTTGCACCCAGACTTTTCACTCTGAACCAAAAGATCCATGACATGTGGCTGGGGCAAGCAGGCAGCATCATCTGAAGAAATTGAAGATATTACATAGACATTAATACATATACCCAACAGAATGTTTCTATGAGGAACAGGGCATGACATACAGACAGTCTATGACCAAGCTACAGAGATATCATACAAACAAAGAAAGTTGCTGAAATCAAGAGGCAAAAACCTGCTATCAATGAGATAGAACCAGCAGTGGCTGCGCAGTCAAGTTCAGGATGGTTAATTTCCGGGGTAGAAAAATGCTCAACCCCTGATCCACTACTGCTGAGTTCAAGTTGACCCACCGGTTGAATTATGCAACTAGAAGTGACATGCTAAATTCTAACATATATTCTGAATTACTATATTTTGACAAGACTAGTACTTGATCAGGCTTTGAGCATCGAGTAGGTGCGTCATGGGATACCCAACCTAGTAGGTGGTCTTATCCTCCTCGTTGGCTTACGTATGATTTTCTTCTGACTTGGTCAAGGTTATATACTTCTAAAGTCTCACTTTGTTACCCAAAAAAACTAAAAATAAAAATTCATGAAAAATCTAGCTCATGCCAACACTAATGCAAATATAAGAAGCAGAAACAATAATTGACAAATTGGTAGAGGAACCACACCCATTGATTCTTCATCATCATCATTCCTTGTCAGATATTTCTTACAACCATTTCCACTGACATGATCATGTGATTCTTCGCATTCTGTATGTGAATGCTGTACCTGGGCAGTATATGGAAACCCAACTGTATCAACACTGCGCAGCTGGTAGGAAGTATACACACGACAGTACGTTGAACATTAATTTCAACACTTAAAACACTTACCTGATAACTTTGTTGAGGAGAGGTTATAAAATCACGAGAAGAAAAAGTTGCATCTTGAGACAGCTTTCCCAAGATTGCAAGCATAGCATCAGACTCACTGTTCACATCAAGAGACTCAAGAATCTTTGTGCTTCTAGGAAAATCCTCCTGAGGAACGTAGAAAAAATTAAACCATAGAATTATACAATTATTTCATGGATGAGTATCAACATTTCAACCCTGCCTACTGGAGACTGATAGTTTTTCTCAAAATCCATGACTAGATTTTTACTTCTCCCCAATAGAAAGTCCAGTAGGAAAAACAGATAAAAAAAGATGAGTAAATACTGAACCTTAGAAATATCTGTAGACACAGGACACTGAGGCTCTTCTGATCCAATTGCTACAGAACTAGAGCCAATACATCCATCTTCTTCCCTTAAATCAGGATTACCTAGTGAACATCTCTCAAAATCATCCGATTGGCATTGCACTTCTGATGTTGAAGTTTCAGTCACTTCACCCTCAGAATGATCATGCACATGTTTCTCTGGAGTGAACTTGCTTTCTTTGCATTCAGAAGTGGAACACTTATATTCTTCATCATGTGCAGTCACCCCAACTTCCTCACATTGTGGATGCGAAGCAGACTGTGCCCCTGCTTGACCCAGGATTTTGTTTTCCTCGCATTCAAGTTCTGTAAATTCATATCCTTCTGAAACTACTTTTGCTTGACAAAGACATCGAGTCTTCAGATGGTATAATTCTTTCTCCATCTTCAAATATCCATCACGTCCAATTTGTAGATGCTCTGTCAGTACATCAATTTCATTTTGCATGGTCTGTTTTGATTATCATGCCCAAGTCTTAGAGCCATATCAAGCATAGCAAGTAAACTATATTCGTGTAGTTGAAAGCATAAAAGTTTCTCCTTGAAGGAGTCAAATGTCTAGAGGTAATCATCTATACCTTGACTCTCTCCTTGTATTGCTTCAAGACATTCCACATAGCCTTAGCAACACCTCGCATAACATGATACTCTCTTTCTATCTTGGCATTGCCACAGTCGTCCTTAGAAGGTGTTTTAGACTTCACTCCAGGCACTTCGTCTATTTGGCATCAAATCAAAACTTCTATTAGCTCCATTTCCAAGTTAAATGCAGTGGAGTAAAGATGGGCAAAAGGACACAAGCACACATACACACGCACACACACAACCCAGAGAGAGAGAGAGAGAGAGAGAGAGAGAGAGAGAGAGAGAGAGACAATCATATAGAAATTTGCATGTCCACCAAGTCACCAACCTTTGCAGAAGTTCTTGGAGTCTTCAGTAGTCTTTACAACACCATCCTTGCAAAAGACAAAAAAAGACCTAATAAATAGATGAGCCAAGAATGCCCTAGCATTAAGAGACATGAATATCCAAATACTTTCATCACTGTTCCTAACAATAAACAGTTCAATATTTCTCAAAAAATGAGTTCTACTAAGTGTTAGGACTACATGCAATCCCTACAAGGTTCTCGAAGGACTTTCTTTTCACACTATAAATAAAAGGAAACAAGTCAAAGAAGCGCACAATGGCAGGAGTAGTATGAAACTATGAAGTGAGGGGGAGTATAGATTAGTGAAGGGTAGATATTATCCAGAACGAAAGTATATTACCCTGTAGGTGTCAGCACCACTCAACTTCACTCTTTTCTGCTGCCCAGTGCAATTAGTCTGATAGCGCCTCTTATTGCCAGGAATATTTGAAGTTTCTTCCATGTTACGGAACCTACAACATGATCGGATATGAATATAGACTACTCGGAATAATCTGGCAGTACAGGAGACAACTAACTATAAGGGGGACAAGTTATACTTGATTTCCATAAATGGTGAAGCCTGTCTAAGCAGATATGATGTATCAAAGTAGTCTTCTTCTCCAGATCTTACTGTCAAAATCTGTTAAATGCCAAGAGACCAATCAAAAGCTTCTTAAGTCAAACAAGAGAGCTTATCAATCTGTTGGACTAACTTATGTCAATCAAAATGCAAACTTCTGTGTACTTTTTTATTACACTAAACTCTTCTTAGAAGATGTCATTAAAAAGGAAAATGAATACAGTGATTAGTTATTCAGATAACATACCAAAGCCATACGCTTTCGTCCTTCCAAGTAGTCTCGTAAATATCTGGTCAGCTTTTAAAACAAAAGGGTGCAAAGTCAGTTTGCATTATATGGAAACTGATAGCACAAATGCTTCCACTCTCATTCTTTCCCATTTCCTGGGTACAGCAATTATGTTCCGCAAATTCAATAAAATTGATGACAATCTAAACCAGACAATAAATTAGGAGCATTGTCTAACAAAACAAGAATGGAAGCACTAAGAAAACAGTTACCAGTGAGCTCTGGAAGTGTTTCTGCAATGGCTTCTTGGGATTCTTCTGATGTTCCAACAATGACTAAGGGGGAAAAAAGGACTTGTAAATATATAATTGACAACAATGATGATACACACAGGATAAATAAATATATCCTCAATTCCTCACGCAGCAGCAAAACAGGTGAAGATGTTGAGGCTGTTGCTAGTTATGTTAATTCTTGCATACATAACAAGGGGTCATAAGTTCATAACCATCAAGGGCAATTAGAATTGATGAACAACAAAGGCAAAAAGTACTGGGCCACATACTCTCAAACACAGGCCAAAAACCATTGATGTGTTGTTGATGAAATTGCTTTCACGTAACCTTCCTCCCTGAAAAAGGTAAATGACACTGACAAGTCAAAATTTAAGCGCTGAAACATGAGGTCACATGCTCGTCATTTGTAAAACAGTTCAGACCAGTTTATTTGTCTATCCAAATACAGATTTACACGGTTGGCTGACTGAATTGTCTGTCATGCTATGCATCAACTACCCAGTCCCTATTTCAGATAATTGAAGAATCAATACACATGCTTTCTAGTGTTCGTTTTACCAAATGGAACACAAGTACAAAACTATCTCGAATCGCAATCCTATTCTTCTGGTCTCAGTTATGCTAATATTTAATGGGACAAGTACCTGTTTCTTTGTAGCAGTCAGCTCACTGATAAACAACAAGATTCAAAATTTCAAAACAAAGTGACTCAAGTACAGGATTTCTGACACCAGGTGTGCCCATAATATGATAAGTGCTGAACAGCAGACATAACTGATAAATATGTCTGATTGGATAGATGTTAATCAGGTTATTTCATGTTCTTCAGCAAATAGTTATAAAAATCAAAAGCTTTTAGATTTCAGCTCGTAAGACACAAAAAACTAATAGCAACTATGGAAAGAGCTTTAGTTTACAGCTTCGTATTCTAATGAACTTTCAGCATTACAAAATGATAGCTTGGACTCACCCAACAATTACCCTAAAGCAAGCAGGAAATATATGATTATATGCTGTCATTTATTGAGCTTTTCAATATGCATGAGGGCAATACAGAAAACCAGCACATAGCCAGGTCAACAAAAAGGATTTCAAAATAGCATAAGGCATGGTTCGAGTCGCGCTCGTCGCGGCATAAATTTTTGTATCAACTATATGGCCGTATCAGCCATGTATCACGGTAGTATCAGTCATATATCGGCCATGTATCAGCCGTATCGGCCATGTATCAGCCGTATCGGCCATTTATCAGCAGTGTATCAGCCGTATCGGTCAAGTATCAGCCATATAAAAAACAGCGTTACATAGCGGGAGATCACGTATCGGCGACCTCAAAAACCGTTACGTCGGGGCCGATATTTAATACCATGGCATAAGGAAGTAAGTACATTTGCAGTTATACTCTTTTTTATGTTTTTAATAATTAGTGGTCTCATCATTATACAGGGCTCTAGAAAAGATAGCCGACCTGATTTCCAGTTTTCTTCTCTCTCTCAGCGCCTGCGAGGTCAACAAATGTCAATACTGCACCGTTACGCCGAAGTTCATTCTCCTCATCAATATCATCATTAGCACAGCGAAGGTTAATTATGCATTGTGAGCGACTACAAGAAAACCGACAATGCATATCAATTATCAAGATCACAATGCATTTAGGAAGTCCACAGCAAAACCTAATCACCAATAGTGACTTAATCACTGCCTACCTGGATTGACCATTGGAGTTTGTCATTGCAGTGGCCCGTTTTGAAGTTGCTTGGGCTACTACAGATTCTGCTTGTGCAACATCTTTCACCAAAACCTACTTGTATTCAAATTACCAATAAGATTCATCAACCATATAAGTTATCCCTCAATTCTCAAGAGCATTGGAAAATTATAGATATGAGCAATAACCTCTTTAAGGCCCTTGACAACGGACTGCTGCATGTATAAATCACCTCCATCCGGAGACAAATCACACAACTTTTCACCCTTCCCTCTTTCCGAATAGATTTCAAATATAGACACATAAAATGACCTATGCAGAGCAACAATAACAAACAATAAACCCTCATATATCTATTCATAGCATCACATTGTACCTCAAATATTCCATCTTTTCCCTCTTGTTTCTTCTACCATATCCTCAATCACACTCATCATCATATACTCTAACCATAGTTCGTGGTAGCAGTAATTCACAAAGGGATAACTGGCATATCCTCGCTGTCGTACTCATAATATAGCTTTAAGATTGCACACATTATGACATAAACTAAAACTTGCACCAAGGAATGCCACTGTATAACTTAAGTTCCCTAATGGACATCATCAAAAACCAAATGCCAGAAATTACTATTCTAAAACAAAATACGAAAAACATTTAATAGAAATTACCTATTGGTCCCATTTTCCACTTCTGTCTCGAAAATGCGGCGAATAACCCGTGGCACCAAACCAGGATCTTTAGCAGACCCAAATACAGTGTGAGTCTTGCCAGAGCCACTAGGCCCTAAAGCAGCCAAAAGGCCACTCTTTCCCTTGAGAAAATCCTCCACAATAGGCCTCATCAGATTCTCATACACATCACCCTGCAACATCACCACACATTTATCAGATAATAACCCTAACTAAAAAATCAAATTCAAATCAAACCCAAAAACAATTTACAAAAATGTTGACAAATCATCACAGCAGCAAAAATCGAACCTGAGAAGAATCTGAATCAAACACATAACCAAATCCGTTGAAAATTTCCGACTTTGATCGATTATTCTCACAAGGCGGTAAAATAGTAACAGAATTCGAATCATTCACAATTAAGCAGCTCTTTTTTGGTTGATTTTTCGTTTTTGTTTGCTTGATTTTGGTTGATTTAGAAGCAATTGGGAGAGCTCGAACTCTTAGAAAAACATTGAGAGAGTGAGATTGAGAAATTTCAGAGAGAGGAATCGAGGGTTTTGGTGAATTAGGGTGTTGTTGAATATCCATTGATAAAATGTCGTCAATTGGGAAATTGGGGATATTTGAGGAGAGAGAATTTTTGGAAGGGGGTTTACCGGTAGTGTTTGTTGATGGTGTTGGTCTAGCTCGGCGGTGAGGGTTCCGGCGAATAGTGACTGACCATGACAGCGGAGATTGGGATTCCTCCATTTTTATGATTTTCTCTCTCCTCTTTTTGAGGGTGTTGGTATACTGTAGTGTGAGTCTATAGAGCGGGGAATGAACATTTGAATTGGAGAGTTGACGGGTTGCGTGAGTTGAAGTGAGCCAGTGACTAGTGAGGTGAGTGAAGGGCTATGACTCCTATGAGTCTATGAGTGTTGGAAAATGTAGGACAGTAGGAGCATAGAGCATTTGGTGATTGATTTGATTCAACGCATATTGCCATGTTGGCTAATCACATGAGTAAAACTTTTGACTTTTATACATATGTATAAAAATGTATTCTATTAAAAGGAATTAGTTAGGCAAATAATAATAATAATAATAATAATAACGGAAGGGTTAAGAGTTTAATTTTGCAAAATAAAATTTCCTTTTTGGGAATTGTTGAATCTAAGATTCACTCTGCTGATGTCTCTTTTGTTGCTCAAGTTTGTGCTCCTGGTTGGGCATATGTTCATAATGCTTATAATAATGTGAAGGGTAGGATCTTGGTTTGTTGGGATCCTCTTGTGTTTGCAGTTGGGATTGTTGTTAATACTTCTCAGTTTATTCACTGTGACGTAGAAAACTTGAGTAGTGGTATTAAGTCCATAATCACTGTGGTGTATGCATATAATCATGCTGTACAGAGAACTTCTCTATGGTCTGAGTTAAAGAGCATTAGTTTAGGCATATCTGGAGCTTGGCTAATAGCTGGTGACTTTAACTGCCTGATGAATGTTGATGAGAAGCAGCAGGGTAGACCTGTTACTAATCATGACATTGCTGAATTGCAAGACTTTGCTGCGCATGTCCCTGTTTTGGATTTGAAATTCATTGGTCATTTTTTTACTTGGAATGACAGAAGAAAGGATGGTAGTAGGATGTACAAGAAGCTAGATAGGGTTATGGTGAATGGTGATTGGTTGAGTCAGTTTCCTACAAGCTTTGTGGAATTTTTGGCAGAGAGGATCTCTGATCACTCCTCTGCTATTGTTCAGATTCATGATCCTGCAAGTGTTAAACATAGCTTCAAGTTCTGTAATTTTTGGTTCCAAGATGAGGGGTCGTTGTCATTGATCAGTGGTGTCTGGAGTCAGCAGATTAAGGGTACAAAAATGTTTGCACTCTGCAAACATTTAAAATTCCTCAAACCTGTGCTCAAGAAATTTCACAGAGAAAATTTTGGTGGCATGAAACGTAGAGTCCAAGCCAAGAAGGATGAACTGGTGGAAGTACAAAAATTGTTACATGATAATAGCACTGATGTTTTTCTTCCGGCTAGAGAAAATACAGTATTTAGGGAATACAGAAAGCTCCTGCACTATGAAGCCCTTTTTCTGAAACAAAAAGCAAGGATTCAGTGGCTCAAAGCTGGTGACCAAAATACAGCATATTTCCATGCGTGTATTAAGCAAAGGAGGATGTCTAACTCTATCCTTGCTTTGTATGACTGTAATGGAGTGAAACTGAATACTCAGGATGATATAAAGGTAGAACTGGTCTCATATTATCAACAGATGCTAGGGTCTGCTTGTGGTGGGATCCAATTACCTGATGAAGTATATGCAGTTGGCCCTACTCTCACTGAAAATAGTAGTAGAAATCTCTGTGCTACTGTAACAGATGATGAGATCAAGGTAGCCATGTTCAAAATCAAAGATAATAAAGCTCCAGGCCCAGACGGTTACAGTTCTTGTTTCTTCAAGAAAAGTTGGCACATTGTGTGTTCAGATGTGATTGCAGCAGTGCGTGATTTCTTTGCAAAAGGGAAGATTCTTACTCAGATTAATGCAACAACTATTTCATTGATCCCTAAGGTACAAAACCCTACTTTAGCTTCAGAATTTAGACCAATTTCTTGCTGTAATGTTATTTACAAATGCATATCCAATGTTCTGGCTGGGAGATTGAGAAATTTATTACATGAAGTTATTGGCACGCAGCAGGGGGCTTTTGTGAAGGGAAGGAGTATAGTCCATAACATCCTCTTGGCTCAGGAGCTCCTAGCACACTATGACAGAAAACAAGTCAGTGCAAGGATGGCAATTAAAGTTGACCTCCACAAGGCCTATGACTCAATTGATTGGCAATTTTTACTATATTCTCTTGATAAACTGGGTTTTCCTGGTTGTTTCATTAGATGGATTGAGCTGTGTGTTACTACTGTTAAATACTCTATTGTGATTAATGGTGAGCTGACTGGCTACTTTGATGGGAAAAAGGGTGTGAGGCAAGGGGATCCCCTTTCCCCTTATGTGTTTGTCTTGGTAATGAAAGTGTTATCCAGGAGACTGTCTTTGTTGAAAGAGGACAGAGAGTTTAGACATCATCCTAAATGTGGAACTTTGAACATCACTCACCTCAGCTATGCAGACGACCTTTTTTGTTCTGTAAAGGAACTACAAAATCTGCAAATTGTGTTCTTAAAGCTTTTAAGGAATTTTCAGATGCATCTGGGCTTGTAGCTAACTTGGGAAAATGCCAAATATTTTTTGGTGGAGTATTTGGTTTGGTTAAGGAACAGATACAAGGGATTTTGCAGATGGAAGTAGGACAGTTGCCTATCAGGTATCTGGGTGTCCCCCTCACATTCGGATCACTTACCTCTGCTGATTGCATTTGCTTGGTGAACAGAGTTACAATGAAAGTGAGAGCTTGGTCTAGCAAATTTCTATCTTATGCTGCTAGGGCTCAACTCATCAACACAGTCTTGTTCAGTTTACATAATTTTTGGGGTTCAATTTTTGTTCTCCCCAAGAAGGTCATCAAACAGGTTGAAGCTCTCTGTAGAAACTTTCTCTGGAGTGGGAAGAAAATTATAAACATGCTTTGGTTGCATGGAAAGATGTGTGCAAACCAAAACAGAATGGTGGTCTGGGTTTCAAGGATTTATATGATGTTAACACTGCACTGATATTGAAATTAGTTTTGTGTCTAGCAAATACAGCATATGTAATGTGGTCAAATGGATTCATGGAATGTATTTAGGGCTACAGACTTTCTGGGATGTTCAGCTGTCATCTGCACAATCATGGTGTTTTAGAAAGCTTCTCAAGCTCAGAGATTTAGCACTAAAATGTGTTGACATACAAGATGGTGAGCTCAAATGGATAGCTGCACCTCCTCCTTTCTCTTCCAAAGCTGCATACAGTGCACTGCAGCAAGCTTCACCTGTGCAGCCTTGGGCAAAATTCATATGGGGTAGGAACTGTTACCCTAAACACTCCTTTACAACCTGGATCTTGATGCAGAAGAAGCTTTTTACTAGGGACAGGCTGTTGGCTAGAGGGCTGCTGGTTGATGCGAAGTGTGTGATGTGTACAAATGGAGATGAGTCACATGAGCATTTGTTTCTTGCTTGTGAGTTTGCCAAGCAGGCTTGGTACGCCGTTGGAGGGTTTATGCATTTTAAAGTTTCCCCTGTCACCTGGGATGCTATGATGGAATGGGGCCTGAAATATATTAGAGGCTCATCTGCACAAAGATCTCTATGTAAAGCAGTTGTCACAACATGGTTTTATCACATATGGGTTGCTAGAAACCATGTTGTTATACTCAAGGATAGACTCAAGAGGGGGGGTGAATTGAGTCTTAGGGAGTTATTCAAATTTTTCGCGGATTATCAATTTAAGCACAATCTGTTAACCTATTAATTACTACGTTGTTAATAGCAAAGCAATATAACAAAGCAATAAATAAAGAGACACAAATTTTTACGTGGAAACCTTCTTGAGCTCAACCAAGAAGTAAAACCACGACCCTGGGGGATTTTCCAAACTCCACTAAGAGCCGTAAACCAAACTCAATACAATATACCCTAATCTACCGTTGAGCCGTATCTCTAGAATTCAACCCGAACCCAAGAACCAAACTACCTACTATGGCAGTCGTACTCTAAACGAACAAAACTTACCAATATGCTTCTCAATAAGCTAGAATGGTACAATCGAACCTTATGAGAAATCACGCACAAGTATCAAGACGAATTCCAAGGTAACAATGAAGGTAACTCGTGCAGTAACAACCAGGACGCCTCTTATGAAATCACTCAATAAATCTCACGTTTTTGCTCTGTGGTTTCGTCAGTGATAAAGTCTGTAAACATTGGTTTATATAGGCAACCTAAATCAACCAAGAAACCAATTAGGTTTAAAACACAATAGTTTGTTTTCCAAGCAAAATAGACTTTCCATAAAACAAACAGTTCTATTCTTACTAGACTTCTTTTAAAAAAGATTTTCTAAATAAAGCTCTTCTATTTAATATTGAGTACTAAAAAGATAATATTGAGTACTAAAAAGATATTTTTGAAAACAATTTTAGTTAAGTTATTTTATAAAGAAAAACTCTTTAAAATCGTTTTCTTAGATACACGTATAAACTTACGTACTCAAGAATACTTGGTAACTCACAGGCTGTTACTTCATCTGTTACCAATTGTACCTTCGATTCCAACCTCAATGACTCAAGCACGACTTCTCTTACATGAAGTCTAATAAAAACAATAAAGTTCCAACTTCCAACTTCATGTGATGTTGTTCTTGAATCAATCTTCATTGCATCAACATTAAGATTATCAATCACAACGTTCTTGATTCCGTTCTTGTTCCGTTCTTGATTCCTTGTAAACAAAACTTAGATAGACAATGTTAGCTTGATAAGTGTCAATTATTTATCATCATCAAAATCATCATAGCTCAACACATGTCATCTTCAGAGGGGAAAAGCCTGGGTTGGAACAAATCATAGCTCGGATAAAGTTTGAGTTGCGTGTACAGATGAGCAAAATTAACAGAATGAAAGATACAAGTAAAAACAGAGCCTGGTGTGCTTCCATAGGCATTGAACCTTTTCTTACACACAGAAGATAGATACAGAACACTTTGTATAGATGTTTTTACAGCAATTTAGTTAGATTACTATATGTAGTAGGGGTAGAAGGGTAGCATTTTTGTCAGCTCCCTTGATTGCTATAGTCTTTGTTTGTACGAACTACATTGCTCATTTTGGCAATGAATATATGCTCACATTCTACCAAAAATAATAATAATAATAATAATAATAACGGAAGGGATCTTTAGTTGGTGCCCTAGTGATTGTCTCTACTTTTTTTTACTCTCATGTCTCGACGTTATTTTATCTAGCCGGAAAGGGAAAAAAAAAATAAAGATGCGGCCGTATTCTTTTCAACTTTATCTCTCACCTTCTAGTTCAATTCAGCCATACAAGTAAGATTAGAAATCAAGAGATACTTTAGTGGTTGAAAGTATTGTCTTGTAACCTTGAGATTGAAAGTTCAATTCATATCAAGATTAAATTCAAATATTCAAATGAATTTAACTGAAAAGAAAACACCATAACCAATTAGGTTTCAATGATTATCTTTCTGAAAAACAACATGAATTTGTGGACGATGATTTTGCCATATCTAGTCAATCGGTGATGTTTTTTTTTTTATCGATTTTTGAGAATTTTAGTGTTTTCTATATATGTTAGAGAGAAAATATGTTTTGGATTGAATTGAAAACTAGGGTTGTTTAAAAGAATCCGTATCCGAGCATCCGATCCGAAAATCCGATCCAAAATATCCAAAAAAGCGGATATCCAAATTTTCGGATACGGATCCGGATATCAACTTTGAAATTTTCGGATACTCGAAATATCCGAAAAATCGTAATTTCGGATATTTTTCTCATATTTCGGATATTGTATCCGAATATCAGACACTATCCGAAAAATATCCAATTTTTTTGGATTGTATGGATAAATTTCAGATACTTTCGGATTCGGATATCTGAAATATCCAAAAATATCCGAAATATCCAAAGAATAACCAAATTAAAGTCAATTAAAGAAGAAAAAAATTAACTTTTTCGAATATCGGATATCCGAGTATCCGATATCCGAAATTTCTGATACGCCGGATTCAGATATCAAAATTCACTATCCGAAATTTCGGATATCCGGTTATGAACAGCCCTAATGAAAACTGATTTAATAAGCTGGAAAAAACAAAGTGCTCGTTTGGCCTAACTTCTCAAATTTCAACTTCTCTCCTACATTTGGTTTACCCACCCCATTTTCATCCACTCACTCCCCCGACTCTAACTTTTGGAAGTTGAAATAAAGCTAGAAGTGAAAGGACGCGAGAAGTTACAAATTCTAACTTCTACTTCTAGTCCAATTGTAGATTTATTGCAACTTCTTAAAAGTTGGAAATGGAGAGAGTAGTGGATAAAAATGGGTTCAGTAAGAACAAATTTGGGAGGAAAATAAAAGGAGAATGATACATCCACCCACCGGGTTGACAACCCACTTACCCTTTGTGTCTATCTCTCTCCTCTATTTTCAAATTCTCTCTCCTCTATTTCCGAAAAGAGGGCTGCTAGCTGCAGCCTCACCCTGAGGCTGCAAATTGCAGCCTCACCCTGAGGCTGCAAATTGCAGCCTCACCCTGAGGCTGCAAATTGCAGCCTCACATTCACAAGCTGACATGTGTAAAGTTCCTCAAATTTTGTGACTTTTTTTCCAATAAATTCACTCTCTCTCCTCAATATTCATGTTTATTTGAGTGAAATTTGATCAATTACTATTACCGACGACAACCACCATTAATTTCGACGGCTTCGCCGTCGGAATTCTACAAATGAAAACCCTAAGATGGGAAGAGTGAACCCCAAAAACCCAAAATGAAAACCCTAAGATGGGAAGGGTGAACCCCAAAACCCCAAAAAGAAAACCCTAAGATAGGAAGGGTGAACCCGAAAACCCCCCAAAAAAAGTAAACCCTAAAACTAGAAGGATGAATCCCAAAAATCCCCAAAAGAAAACCCTGAGATGGGAAGAGTGAACCCCAAAAGAAGAGAGAAAAAGAGAGAGAAAGTGAATTAATTTTTAAAAATGACAGTTTTCTACACATATCAGCTTATGGGGGTGAGGCTGCAATTTGCAGCCTCATAGTGAGGCTGCAGCTAGCATCATTCTTCCAAAAAATGGCATTTAAGGTAGGAGAGAGATAGATACAAAGTGAAGGTGAGTTGTCCACCCACTGGGTCGACCAAACATTTTCCAAAATAAAAAGTTATGAAAAGGTAGACCAAACGGGCTAATAGTTTTAACTTTCTTCACTTCTACGAAACAATTTTAGAAAGTCGCAAAGTACCCAAATCTAGTGTAATAAGCTACGAATGGTCTTGTGCTTCCTTCACTACTCAAATTCAATCCAGGGAGTTGCGTAGTCCCAAAATCTAGTGTGATAGACTACTGATGGTCTTCGCCTAGCTCTTCCAATTCCACATAGACACTTTCAATGAATAATTCATGTGCATAAAAATCTCGTTCCACGCCAGCTTGTTTCAAAACATTTCCATAAGATACCATGACATTGTTTGGCAAGCAATTGGTAAATGGTAGATGGTAGATGGTAGATGGTAGATGGTAGATGGTTTGATTAACTGGTTATTATCGAATTGTTATAGTAACCAGTTTGACTGGATGGTAATAACATTAGCTGGTTCTAAAATATGTTTGGTAAAGTCGATTGATTATTGATAGCTGGTAAGATGTAAAATGACCAATAAGGACATACTGCATATAAAATTTATTTATTTATTTATATTATTATTTTTATTATTATTATTATTTATATTTCTTTTGATAATTTTTTGATGGAAAAAATAAATGAAAAGAAGGGGATTGTATTTGCCAGATGGCCACCTTCCAAGTTCCAAAATCTAACCCCTTATTTTTTTTTTCAATCCTTTCATCTCTACCTCTCATAATCCCATTCCCATCCCACTATTTTATTTTCTTCTTTGTGATCACTTCTGGCATATCAGTTCATTAATTTGCTCATCATTTTGTTGCCGCTATTTTTGCTCATTCATCCTCTGATCACCACTCACCAACATCACCAACATCACCAACCCACGTTCGGTGCCGACCAGGCATACCCAACTACTGGTTCCAAAGATGTGCCGATCAAGGAAGGGGATGCTGGAAATGAAAACCTTCAAAACATTAAAATTAAAAGTTGAAGAGGAGAGAGAGTGGAGAGATGCAGATTGGGAGAAATGGCAACACACCAAGTTATGTCATAATTTGTAAATTTGTGATGAAGTTGTACAAGATTGTCTTTTCCCCAATTAATTCATGACAATCTCAGCTGTTAGGAAATATTATCTAGTAGATTTTAGTAATATTTTAGATTAGCATAATATTATAAAAATTGTATAAATAATAGAGACAAATTAGGGAGGTGGTGGGATGATAGTATGCTAATTTCTACTGAGTATAATATTATGCTAATCTAGAATATTTGTAAGATCTACTAGATAATATTCTCTAACATGAGCCAAAACGCAGGGGGTAGCAGCGTTTTCTTTTTCGGATTGTTGGCCTAAACAAGCTGCCCTAAAAGCTAGTCACCAAACACCAAATTTTGTGTGATTGGATTGTCAAAGGGTCCAACAATCAAATAACATAAAAAAGCTGGCTAACAATATGCTAACCAAACAAGGCCCATAGCTAAAGATGGTTTCGTGTCGTTTTGTACCTAGACTGTGCACATAACGTGTCTTCGTGCTTTGCAATAATGTTGGATTGCGTCGTGCTTAGAGTTGTCGGGTTTCGTGCCTTGCCGTGTCGACTCATCCAAAAGGTAGACTCCGGTCATGCCTTGTCGTGCCGGATCATCTAAAAAGTAGGTTCA
Source organism: Tetragonia tetragonoides (assembly GCA_038025085.1). Lineage (NCBI taxonomy): Eukaryota > Viridiplantae > Streptophyta > Magnoliopsida > Caryophyllales > Aizoaceae > Tetragonia > Tetragonia tetragonoides. The sequence continues at coordinate 4,595,309 of CM076147.1, forward strand.
TGTCGTGCCTTACCGTGCGGGCCCTACCAAAAGGTAAATGTTAGTGATCGTGCCAAATTCAATATGAGCAAACCACAAATAAAACAATAAAATTATGGAGAACACAACAATTTAAGGAGGTTAAATCCTCCACCCTCAATATTACTATTATACCACGTTTAATAGTAATACAAAAATAATAAGTGCTCTTGGTTTCTTTTACCTCATAATGTACTGTCTTTTTAATTGCAGCACATACCACTCGTGAGATCAATCAGCCGAAAGAAAACGTCTTTGCCTACTATCCTACCTAATGATTATATAGGCACGCAACTAACCAAGAGTCCTATTCCATTTCTACTATAATTTAATACAAGATAAAAACTATTCCTAGTACAAGACTAAATCCTCTCATCTCAATGTTACGTTTAATTAACAATGAGATATATTAGTTTCTTAGTAAAAGTCATCATCTTGCATTGATCCACAAACGAATTTCGATCTCTTCGAAACACTATTAGACATAATCGGATCGAACCCCAACAAACCTCCCCTCGAGCCAATATGCCATGAAATTTGATCATCAAGTTGTAGATGTGCATCGTTCCTCACTGAACGAGGCCTCCCCTTGAGCATAGCTCTTTGCTTTTACGCAACCACCATCAAGAACATAGAGATTGTTCTTTTTCTTTCGGCCCCTCAATATCACCCTACCTCGTTTGGTGACTACTATTTGGCCATCCTCCATGTGAACCGCATATCCTAAGCCATCCAATCGACCCAAAGATATAACGTTACAATCAAACTTGGGTACATACCTTACCTCTTGTAATGTCCGGACTTTACCATCAAAAGACTTGATCTTCACCTTACCCACACCCTCAATCTTGGCTTCCTTTCCATTCGGTAGAATGATGGTCTTCACCTCGCAATGTTCGAGTGAATCAAACCACTCCTTTCTCATACATATATTTTGAGAAGCCCCGAAATCCAAGACCCAACCCTCCTTGTGGTCCCCCTTTTCTTCAGCCACAATAAGTACCTCATCGTTGTCTTCATCAAGATTATCAATGGCAACAGAGACAACCCCTTTTCCTCGAGCCGTTTTAAGTGCTTCCATACCCTCCTTATATTTGGGACATTTAATTTCAATGTGCCCCTCCTCATCACAATAATGACACTTAAAAGACTTCTTATGTTTGCCTTTGCCATTATTCTCCTTACGAAAGCTACGCCCTTCCACTGCTAGTCCCTCCCCTTGGGATGATGTCGACCCGCCTTGCTTCATCAATCTTTCTTCCTCGAGTAATGCAACCACTGTTTCATCCAAGGTGATCGTTGTCTTCCCAATAAGCAAACTCGTGATAATTGGGTTATACTTACGTGGGAGCGACACCAAAAGTAAGATCGCCTTGTCCTCATCCACAAAAGTCACTTCCAAACTCGCCAATCGGGTGATCAGTCCATTAAACTTGTTTAGGTGATCCTGTAGGTTGCCATCATCCTCCATCTCGATTGAGAAAAGATCCTTCTTTAAGAACAACTTGTTTGCCAATGACTTACATGTATACATCTTAATTAATTTATCCCACAAGCTCTTGATATTTGTCTCATCCAACACGTTGTACTTAATTTCGGGCGCTAAGGCTAGTCGAATCGTGCTCGATGCACGCAGCTTCATATCACTCCACTTTGCATCCTCCAGATCCGCAGGCTTCTTATCCTCCAAGGTAGCATATAGCCCTTGTTGGATTAGAACATCCTTTACCATGCTTTGCCACAATGAAAAATTATTTTTCCCATTGAAAAGCTCAACCTTGAATTTTCCCACCTGACAATCCTCCATGACCTCAAACCGTAGCTCTGATACCATTTGTTAGTGATCGTGTCAAATTCAATATGAGCAAACTACAAGCAAAGCAATAAAAATTATGAAGAACACAAGAATTTAAGGAAGTTAAATCCTCCACCCTCAATATCACTATTATACCGCGTTTAATAGTAATACAAAAATAATAAGTGCTCTTGGTTTCTTTTACCTCACAATGTACTGTCTTTTTAATTGCAGCACATACCATTCGTGAGATCAATCAGCCGAAAGAAAACAACGTCTTTGCCTACTATCCTACCTAATGATTATATAGGCAAGCAACTAACCAAGAGTCCTATTCCACTTCTACTATAATTTAATACAAGATAAAAACTATTCCTAGTAGAAGACTAAATCCTCTCATCTCAATGTTACGTTTACTTAACAATGAGATATATTAGTTTCCTAGTAAAAGTCATCATCTTGCATTGATCCACAAATGAGTCCCGACCTCTTCAAAATACTACTAGGCATAATCGGCGAACCCCAACAATAAGCTAAGGTCATGTTCGTGCTCGTATCATCCCCAAGCTTTTTCTAATATTTTTCTTTATCGTGCTTTATTTTCAAAATTCATGTCCGCTCATTTGTGCTTGTGCTTGTGCACGTACTTGCTCCGTATCTTTATCGTCTCATGTAAAAAAAGTGTCAGGTGATCCCGTGTCTCGTGCTAATCATGCTAGGAGCCATCTCTAGCTAATCATAGCAGTCTCTTACTCCGTTTCTCGGCCTTTCCATGATCTAAAAGGGTCATATAGAAGCATATAAGTACATACGTAGCCATATCTCAAAGGGATACACAGCAGGTTTGTGAATGCTTTCTATTCTTAATGCCACTTCATTACGTGGACTGAAAATCCCCTGCTACAAGATAATGTTCTCTAAAGAAATTATTGATTGGTTGAAATATTGGTGTAGCGCCCTTGGCCTCACGATCGAGTTGTCTCATTCACAAATTAATTAAATTAAAACCACTCATATTATATCTCAATTCTCAAGTCACCTCCCCATTTCAATCTACAAAATGGAGCTCGCCAGCTTTTGTTAAATCAAGTAAATGGAGACCATCATTGTGATTTCTAATTGTGTGTGACGTTTAAGGCTGCTTTCCCTCGTTTATACTTATGAGTAAAGATGGATTCTTATCGTGACCAGTAACAGTGTCGTGTCGTGCTTATAGTTATCGTGTTGGTGTCGTGATATGTCGTGCAGACTCTTTCAAAAGGTAGCTAGGCTCAAGTCGTGCCCGTGTCCATGGTTGTGTCGTGCTGTGTTCGTGCCACGAGTGTCGTGCCTGAACTTTTTTTCAAATAATATTTAAATAATTTTCGTTGTGTCTTGTCATGTCGTGCCTGACCGTGCCCCACCGTGCTTTATTTTCAAAATTTAGGCCCAAGCCCGGTCATTCGTGCTCGTACATGTACTTCCTATATAATCATGTCGTCCCATGTAAAAAGCGTGTCCGGCAGTGTCATGTCTCGTGCTAACCATCTCCAGTGTCATCAGAATTCTCTCTCAAATAGCAGTGAAATGGTGGCAATGACTAGTGAGTATGCCCCCTAAGAATCCTAGCTAAGACCCTAGACTTCTAGGGTTGTCATCTCTTTCTTCCAAGGTGGAATTCTTGATGTGCACAAAACTTCGTTAATATGAGAATTACATAGCCATGCTCACATTTTTAACGACCAAATCTTATTAAACTAAACAAAAGTTAGGCTCATACTTTAAACAACAAGAATGCTTTTGGTCCTATTATCCATGTATGACTATTATCCATGTATGAAGGCGCCTCATAAAAATATAATGGTATATTTTTCCCACTTATTAGACTTTAGAGAATTATTGGCAGAAACTTACTGAATAAGTGGGAATAAGTGGAGATCAGTGAAAAAAAAACACATCCCTACTTACGAAATTAATGCTGGACATTTTCTGAATTAGTGACAAATACTTACTAAATCAATGAGAATTAGTGCGGGATCTTAATGAATCAGTGGGAATCAATGCCGAACCTTACAAGACATTATTGATTTAGATCAAGTCAGTGAAAATCATTGGAAAAAAAAAAACTCTTAAAGTGTAGTTCGATGCAGCTCAATTATTTCAAAAATATACTTTATCCCTCACATATAATAGTTCGATTTACTTAATTAAAAAAAAACAACCTAAAATACAAGCAGCTAATTCCCAATTTGGTTTCAACTCTCCATCATTATACTATGAGTGTGTTTTTTTTTTTTTATTGAACTGAACTCCATTGAACTAAATAGTAATATGTGAGAGAAAAAATAGGTTTATGAACTCCACACAATTAAACTGAACCGATTATAAAATAAGGCCCTGTTCTTGTGGTTGTCTGTATGCTGCATTTCGTTTCATTCCGCACCGTTCCGTTCCCACATTCTGTACTATATTTGTCTCATATTTTATTTCATTATTCGTGTCATTCCGTTCCGTTCCGTTCCATTCTATTATGTTCCTCACCCTCCTGCCTTGAAGAACATGACATAAGTGGGGGGAAAAAAACACTCTACAATCTATATCCATTGGGGTCGGGTATTGCAGAACGGTGACATGAAAGGTTGTCTGCTGTCACACTAATAGCCCATTAAATTCCTAATGCAAAGCGAATCCAAATACTAAATTGCCAAAATCCCAACTTCTAACAGGGTATACTAATTGTTTAACAACCTTGATCACAATTAACGGTAAAGAGGACCTTCTATGGAAGTAGTGAAACCAGTGAACATGCACAACCCTTCCCAAAAGTGTAGTGTTATTTTAGGAACCAAAGCAAGAACATTCCCTCCTTTTCTATTGTATATATCCTCATATCAGGAACCTCTTTTTGATGATTATCAAATCATAATTTCTTTTGCTGATTAATTTATTGTGCAGTTTAGGCCTATTGATCATTTTAATACGTAGTCTTGTCCAACTTTAAAAAGACATTCCAAATTTGATTGGCAATTCTGGCTAAAAAAAATAGAAGAAAGACATTTTGGTTAATGTTGTTGCTATCTACCAGTTTGGATTCTCTGTTGTTCTAGTTTCTTTGTTGTTTTTTCCCCTTTTCTATCCCTCTCTTCTAGCTATTTAAATAATCAAAAATCTCCATTCTCACCTAAGGGTGAATAATTTTGGAACAACTTTTGCTTTTATTTTAGGAACAACAAAGGATCTGTACTTATCTACGATGACTTATAACCAACCATTATTGACTTGGTTATATTTTCACTTTTTCAAAGTGCAGGTTATGAGAGTAGTTCGAATCTTGATTTCCCCAAGTTGAGGGGTGTGTTTTAATATAATGATCTGCCTGTGAATTATATTAGAAAAACAAAAAACGAAGGAATACATATATCCTAAATCTAGTGTCAACTCTTCTTTCTTTTTTTTTCACAACCAAGGGTATCCAGCATCGATCACAGTGACTATTTCCCCGCGCTGGCTTGTAAGCACCTCAAAGGGTGGGACAACTGGCCAAGGAATTTTAAAGCTGCTCCATGCCCAAGGCGTGATTCGAACCCCGACCTTATATTGGTTAATGATGGATGAGTCCGTACCATTCAAGCACACCTCATTGGTTTAGTGTCAACTCTATTAATAATCATATAAACTAAGGAGAGGTATATATATATTTATTTATATAATAATAATATTGCACGATGAGCCTAAAACATACATCTCCAAGTTGTACTTTTTAGCTCGGTGCAAAAACAAGCACTGTTGTTGGATTCTTCAACTTTGCTCCCCTTTGGTTTAGATTCCATATATACAAATACAAATACAAATACAAATTTTATAGTATGATTTTCCTCTGATTTTGTATTCTCCCACTGAGATTTATGGGAGAATTTGATACGGCTTGCATTGGGTGATGTTTCCTCATCTCGGCTTTAGTGGGGTAGAACGAATATATGCTTCTTCGTCTTTGGCCTTTGCCCGCTGGTTATGTATACTTAGGAATTAGGCATTCTTTCTGGCGTATCCAATATACATCAAGCTGACCAGAAAAGTCACTTTTGATGGTTGTGCATTATTAATCTTGTGTTTTATATATGCGCATAAACTGAAAGTCCACTATATTTAACATTTTGGAAGCATATTCTTAGATTTGGGAAAGGGCTTTTTATGTCTTGTGTTAGTATTAATTATTAAATGATGATTATGTTTATGTTTATGCCTAATGATGGGACGTTACTCAATTTGGGGAAAGAAGGTACGTTGTGGATATGCCACATATATATACTAGATGGGAAATTCATAGATAGACATAGTACGCGATTTTTTGTAGTATGGTAATATAGGGTGCGTTCTTTTCCGCTTATTTTAGAACTAGTTTAGTTAATTAGAGTTCACTATAGTTCAGGTCAATTATGTAATTATCAAATCACTAATCTACTATTTTCTCACATATTACTATTTAGTTTACTTTTTCAATTTAGTTGAAAAAAATACACTCATAATATAGCTAAGTGCAAGAACTTCCTACCAAACGAAAACTTCAATAATTTCACCATTTACACGGAGTATTCTTATACTTTTTTCAGCTCTTAATATTTAGATTTTTTATTTTTTATTTTATTGGGTTATACTAGTCATCAAACGTTAAGTGTGTAAGTCTCTTTTTTTACCTGACTGGCATGACAGGATTCAAATTACTTATATGTGGCGGGTACGTCCACGTGTCAACATAAAGGGTCTATACAATTAAAAGTAGCAAAATTAAGCCTCAAAGTTTAAGAACAACTCTTGAAATCTATCCACTCCCCAACATAGCAGGTATTTGTCAATGAGCTCCGAGACCCTCTCCAAAGGGGGAGGATCCCCTGTTGACTGTTGTTCCTAAATGAATAATAGAGTACTATCCTCCAAAACTCCAACTTTGGATTGAAGGAGGTGGGTTGTAAATCCTTAGATAGAAGAGGTAGTTTTTATTTGTATTTTTAAATTTAACATGTACAGAAAAGAGATAGAGAGAAGAAAAAACAACAAATAAAGAAAGCAATAGAGAATCCATTAATCTCCAAAGTAACCCCATATTGCGGGAAATTCACCTTGAGTGTAGGTGTCCTTAATGTCCAACAATCCTCCCATATTCCCACCTTCTTAACATCACCAATCACCTATCTACTTCATGCATCTATCACCCACTTGCCTCCAAGATATTGCGATATGTAGTTAGGATGCATGGTGCCCCTAGAAAGTTTGCACAAAATTACCCCTTGAAATATATCTTACCGTAAAAACTCTCACTATTAGAGAATCCATTTCTAAACATAATCCAATCTAAATTAATATTGAGTTATTATCAAGTAGAAATTGAAAACGGACGATCCAAATATGATCTAATTCGATATCATCTTGACGAATTTGATCCAAATTTTCAAAATGACACAAATCAACTATAAGACAATTAGAAGTAATCAGACTATATTTTAAGATATCCAATTCGATATTCACACGACTGAACACTAATCTCCATAATACCCGAATATCAACCCAAACCGACGCCGGAACCGAAATAAACCTGGACAGCTACCGATCCGATAGATCCAAGTTAGCACACAAGTTTTTGTTTTTAAATTTAAGGTTGGATACGATTATGAAGTTGCGGGGACCCTATTGGTCAGAGAAGCCAAAACCAGAGAAAGAGTGGACTTTTTACAACATAGCCAAAAAAGAGTCAGAACAGAAGGGGAGAAGCGTAACTTATGGAAAAAGACATACACAGCCTTTGCCCTGTGCCTCTTTCCCCACACCCCGAAAAGGACACCAAGGCCCATCCTTATTTATTATTTTTAGAAAAAGGACAAGCATCAACCTTGATATTTGTCCATCCAAACAGAGCACAACTTAAATTCAAAGGTGCAAATTGTTTGTACTGAAGGCAAATGGCCAAAGGTTCGTAAATTTTTTGGCCTAAAAAACAAACAAAAAGGACATCATTGGCTTTATTAGCCGAATTTTTTTCATTAATTGGGGGTAAAAATAAATCCATCAGTAATAATGGTCCATTGAATCCATTCGCCTGGAAATCTATGGATATGAATACCTTCACAATTCTGGTTCATGTAACATCATGATTTATGAGCTATATAAAATAAAATAAAAAAGATTTATAAGCTATACAATAAGGTCATGTTCTATTCACTTTTTTTTACTAAACTTATTTGCACAATACTGATCTGAACTGAAATTTATTAAACTGAATTTTTTCTAAACTAAACTTATGTTTACTGAGGGTGCGTTCTTTTCCACTTATTTTCACTGATTCTCACTGATTGAGTAAAGTCTTGTCACTATTTCCATTGATTCGGTAAGGTTTTGCCACTGGTTTCCACTGGAGGTCATTCCACTGATTCTCACTGATTCATTAAGGTCGTGCCACTAATCCTGTGAGGAGGAATGTGGGTCCTGCCACTGATTTTCACTGATTAAATAAGGTCCTGCCACTGATTCAGTAAGGTCTTGTCACTGATTTTCACTGATTGAGTAAGGTCTTGCCACTAATTTCTATTGATTTCCACTGATTGAGTAAGATGATGTCCAATAAGTGGAAAAGAACACACCCTGAATCTACAATTTCAAAGAGTAAAATTGTACTCGCTTTACCGAACAAAACTGAAATTTTCTGAACTGAACTGAAACTTACTGAATAGTTCGAGCAGAAGTAGTTGAAAAGAACATGCCCTAAGTATCCGTTTTTTCCAATTTTCTCAAATTTGTTCCAATTTCCTCCAATTTTTAGTTTTTTCTCCAAAAAAAAAAAAATTCTTCGATATTCTTCAATTTCAAGTTATCAGTCTCAGTCCAAACAATAACGTTCCCTAAACAATTAAGTTTCAAGAATGAATTAAACGATGGGATATTGCACAAGAAACATCAACGAGACAATGACTCTATTAGGAAGCCATTGGCTATTGTGTGCTATAGCTAGAATATCTTACGGAGTATTTGGGAGTGAGAGAATACAAGAGGCATTTTTCGTTGGAAACCTGTGAACATACCATGCTATTGACTTCTTCACAAAGTTAAGATAAAATAGCAAAGCAAAGTACAATTTCCCCCCTCTTTATTTCTAATTCCAAAATCTCTCATTGTTTTAAATGATGAGGCTTGTATATTATTCATGATATCAATATATCAATATTATAAATGTATAATTGAGTTCTCACCAATGTGGTATTGAATACGTAATAAATAGCATTGAATAAGTAATAAATAGTCATAAATGCATGGGTGATTAAAAAGAAACTAAAAATAGTTTTATTTTATTTTAATAAGAAATAAGTAACATAAGTATTATATTTATTATCCTAAAAAAATTATAAATTCACTAAAAATGTAATTTCTTTGTTAAATATGTTTTTTTTTTTTTGATAAAAGATTATTATTGTTCTTTGCTACTCCTATTATTCAACTTTATATATTGATATGATTAAATTTTTTTATCATATTTCTTCTAATAATAGAGTGTTCATGATAAATAAGAACTCATGCATCGCACGGGCATAAAATCTAGTATATTATAAGTTTGTGTAGACGTAAAGTCTGAGCATTCAAAGTTATCAAAATAGAAACACCAAAATTTCAACCTAAGAAATGCTTCATGCGATGACCTCACTAGGCACCATCCTCACTAGTGGAAATTAAATGAAATGAAAATGAAATGTCAAAGGGATCCATCTCATAACAATATAATTTATGATAAATTTTAATAATTGGGCCTTAACAAGTGAGCACACATACAAGACAAGAGAGGTTCCAACCCAAAACCAATTGGCAATGGGTGGAGTAACCCACTTCCTTATATGTATGCTCAAGACCACCAAATCTTTCCATGTGGGACACAAACCCACTTCAACACCCCACCTCACGCAAAGACCCATCATGGGCTGAAGCGTGGACCAAATAAAGCCTACTATGGGCTAGTCACACGCGCGTGGGCTAAACAGGGGTTTAACAAATGCAGGACCAAAGCCCGCTCTGATACCATGATAATTTTAATAATTGTGCCTTAACAAGTGAGCACACATACAAAACAAGTGAGGTTCCAACCCAAAACCAATTGGCTATGGGTGGAGTAACCCACTTCCTTATATGTATGCTCAAGACCACCAAATCTTCCATGTGGGACACAAACCCACTTCAACAATTTAAAACGCATACATTCACGCATCTAAAATTAATACAATATCTGATTCATGTCACAAACTATTTATGTATGAATTATATACATGTAAGTTTATGTATACAAAATGGTTCAGTGTAACTTTCAAAACATGAATTTTCATATTTATTCAATTTATATTTGATAAATATTTGCTAACTACCCTTTTGGTATAAAACTAGTTGACATGTTTGGTTTTTAAGGTCAACTTTTACTTAAATTATTCGTTGTTATGTTTTAGTTTTAATATATTTTTTATTTTAAAAAGGCAAGGAAGCTGATTATAGTTTTTAGTTTTAAATATTTATACAATGATTTATCTTAAGGTAAATTTAACTATTTGATTCTTATATTATTGCGATTCAATTTCTTTAAATTTTGAAGACAATTAATTTCGAACAAGTCAAGAGTATAGTTTAAATTTATTTTTTGTTTATGAGTAATAAACTTGACATGCCATGTGACAAATATCCACTATTACTTTGGGCAATAATGTGGAAAATGATGGATCATAGATATCTGAAATTAATCTTTGGACCCAAATATAGAATTTGATCTCATAAAAATGTTAGGAGCTCATTTAACATCATATTCGCATCTAATAAATTAAAATACTTTGAATGAGACAAATGTTCCACCATGATCTATGTGCAAGAATCAAATCTTCAAAAAAACGAAAAAGAAGAAACGAAAAGATGTGAATGAGTGACAATACACGTAGTTGTTAACAAGGAAGAAAATAGCATGCCAGTCTAACTGATAAACCTCAAGCCTGGGGCCAAGCCTGTACTCTGTAGACCTGAAGAGGAGAGAGAGAGAGAAACCATTACTCATATCTTATGAGACCTTTGTCACTCAAAGCCAGTAGCCCACACACCCTATGACGCCGTCAAATATCTGCCTGTCATCTCAATGTACCATAATTTTTCCCCTATTTACCCGTCTGGGTTGGAAAATTCTTTTGGTCCATAAAGGGACCGTTCAGAACAAATTTATGGACCGTAGATCTCCATCATGGGATCTCAGCCCTTGATTTTCCTTGCCCCTAAAAACTGGTTACCTAGCCAACCAGTAAAACAACATAAAATCCCTTTCTCTCTCTTAAACTTCATTCCTTATGTAGCAGTTTCATTTCCACTTCTCCATACCCTTCTCTCTCCATCCTCTACCTCCATGGTGTTGCCACCACCTCGGGATTTCACTTCCGACCTTCTCCTTCGACAGTTTGTAATTAACCGACCTTCCGTCCCACCCACCCACAAGTCCACAACCACCAGTCCACCACCCTGTTTCCTTGGTCGGAATTCTCACATGTTAATTGAAGGGTTGCCAATTTTGGACCTAATTTGACAAATTTTGCTCCTTCGTGGTTCTCTTTGGTCCATTGTAGTTATTCTCATTAATGTTTCTGTACATTGATGTTTAATTTTGGAGATTTTGTGCTCAAAACACTAAAATCCGAATTTAATTTTTTTTTTTTGAAAGGGGTGGTGAGGGTGTGGAGGAGGTGGGATGGGGTTGTGGTGGTGATGATGATGGGGTTGCGGTTTTCTGATGGTGGTGACTTGAAACCTTGGTTTTTGAAGAGTGGTGGACTGGTGGTTAGCTTGGAATCCCAGTTGCATAATAAAAAGGGAAATATAAACTGGGAAAAGTATAATCTTGCAAACTGGGTCATTCATTAATCATCAGCACAAATTTGATTCTCTTGATTCGTGCTAGCTACGGCTGTACGCTTGATTCTATTTTTTGTTAGCTCTGTTTTCTTCTTTTTTTCCCTTGCAATAGTTTGTATTCTGGGGTTTTTCCCCTCTTGAGACCAAAAAAAAAAATTACACTACTTTAAGGATTTGTTTCAGAAATGGAGTAAATGTTGTTTGATAACTGGAGTAAGTATTGGGTTCCAAGCTTACTCTCAAGTGGTTTGGTAAAGTAAGGTCATGGGTTCGAATCCCCATTCCCCCCATGCCTTGTGTCTGCTGTCTTCTAGGAACTATACTAGCCCCTTGTTGGTGCTGCGTTGACGGGGCCAGTGCTTGCGCTGGTTGTTCAGCTAGTCTGATATGTTCGCTATTGAACCCGAGAGTCCGAATATGACGTAGCAGGGGGTGCCTCGGTCGCCATTCACTTGCACCCTCTTTTTGACAAGCAAAAAAAACTGGAGTAAGTATTGGTTTTAAAATTAAAGTGTATTATTCTAAGAATTGGAGTATATTATTCAAACAGTTGGAGTAAGTAGTGTTTGATAATTGGAGTAAGTAGTGAAAGTTGAAGTGTATTACCTTGAAAGTTGGAGTGTATTACTCTAAAAGCTAGAGTAAGTGGTAAAAAGATTCAATTATAGGAACTATAGCATACCAAATATGAATTTGGTGTACCAGATGCTCAACACTGACAATTTGATTAAGGATACAATGTGGTATCCCAATTGGGTAGTTGGTGGACTACACAGTAATTTTTGAAGCAACTATATAATTATTTACATGTACATAATGATATTAAATAAATATATTCGTTGGAGATATAATGCATCCATCTCTATTACATAATCACTCTTTATAATTATTTTATATATTTTATTAAAGTTGCAGAATTTATGAGCATTATTATACTACGATAATTAATTTAAATATTTTAGTAACTTGTGCTAAAAATCTTGTGTAAGGGCCAACTCACAAAAAAGTAGGGTCACTATTTACAAATATAGCAAACACCTATGGCCCGTAGTGATTCTAGCTTGTTTTATAAAAAAGTGACACCCGCCTCACAAAACGTTACGAAAAAACCGTATTATAGAAGTTTTTGTGCTTTTGTGATACACCGATATTTTATGTATTTATTAAAAAAATCTTTAGGAGGATTATTTGACACTAGTTATGGATGTAATTCTCATGATTAATATTAAAATCCTAATAATAAATATTAAGAATTTTGATTTTTCAAATATTTGAAGTTCAATTGAATCTATAATTATGAGCTATTTCCCATAATTAATTATAAAGTTATAATAAATAATTTCAACTATTTGTGGTGATTATTATTTGAATTATAGTGTGGGAGAATTTTTAAATCAAATTAGTTTGGGTGCGTGATGAAGTTATATGTGCCGATTGATTCAATAAAATCATTTAAGAGTAAATGGGAGAGTGAATTAAACTCTCAATCTCGTGCTCTCTCCCCTCTCCTCTTACTGCTGCAACAAAATCGCCAGCACCACCACTGTAAATGTGCGTTTCGATGATGTAGGTCCAGCCCGTTGGAAATGTTAATTTGACCCAAAATCAAATTTGAGATTAGAATCAAGGATGCGTTTAATAGATGGAGTAATATCTAGGGGTGAGCATGGGTGGGTACCCGCCTAAAATACCTGGAACTGATACTGGAACTGGTTACTACGGGTCCTGAAATCTGGGAACTGGTACTGGAACTGGTTACCATGGATCCTGAAATCTGGGAACTGGTACTGGAACTGCCAGGTACCGGTTCCGGGACCAAGTACCCATTTCCACTTTTTCATAGACTTTTTTGTTCTTTTTTTCCCCCAAAATTTAATATTATTTTATACAACTCTCTTTAATAAACCATATATTACTAAAATTTACCTAATATCATTATATTAGAAACCAAAACGAAAATACAAAAACAATAATTAATAAAACTCAATGCCACATCAAAGTATGAAACTCATAAACTGAATCCTGGAACTGGTCCTGCTGGGTACCCGGCGGGTACCTGGTCCCAAAAACTGGTACCAGGAACTGGTACTGGTTCCAACCAGTTCTGAAATTCTGGAACCAGAACTGGTCCAGGTGGGACTGGTTCCAAGTCTGGACCCGCCGGGTCCTGACCAGTTCCAAATCCAGAACCAGGTACTTGGTCCAGTTGCTCACCCCTAGTAATATCTATGACTTACCAATATATAGTAGAAATTTATGACTATTAATATTCATTTTAAAACTTTAGTTGTTTGGTTGAGATTATCATTTTTGAATGTATTTGGCTAAATTTTGGTTGAATGTATTTGGCTAAATGTGAAATATTTGGCGAATTTTATAATATGGAAAAGCTTTTATAATATTTAAAGAGACTTCAAAGAAGTATAACTTCAACAAATTTTTCAAGCTTGCAAATACTTTAGATACTTTATTTCAAGTAAGCTATATGCTTCAAGTAAGCAATTTGATTATCATATAATCGTTTATTTGTTGCCAAAAAAATAGTTTGCGCTTGGCTAGAATGGAATAATTCCCATAAGGTCGACTACGTAGGAACAACGGTCCACCATTCAAAACTTATGCATTTTACAACTTTATAATTGGCATTTGTGGTTAACCATGAAAATTTTGGGCTAGCCAAGATTGAAATATCTCTCGTAAGGTCAACCACATAGGAACATGGTGCACCATATAAAACTCTCGTTGTAATATATGTGTTTGATAACTCAAAAATTGGTGTTGCTAGCTAGCTAGTGGGCTAGCCAAGATTGGAATGACTCTCTCAACTCTATTTCTTATTATTTATCTAGTTTGAAAATTTTTCTTTACTTAATATTGACTTTAATCATCGACACCCATTACAAATATGGTGTATAAGGTCATCTCTTATCAAAATGAGTTTTTAGTTAGACTGAAAAGTTTTGGATAAGCGAAGATTAAAATATTTATCACTTAGTCTACCATATTAAAATATTTATCACTTTGTTTACCATATTATGTATGTGACTTCGAATAACATGTGTAAATTATAGTAAAGTTACAAAATTTATATGACTTTGGTATTGGTAGTGTATTTAGGTTGCTGACATAGTAAATACAATTAACAAATGTGTGTAATTTAATTTGATTTGGTGATATAGGTTAATAGTCATGCAATATTGATTTTTAATTAGTTTATTTTTAAATGTGGACTTGGAATGAGGTTATATGAACACGCAAATGCATAGCATTTATTATAACTATATCGAGGTGAATAGAATGGATAAAGAATGCCACAAAAATCTTTAAACGAAAGTTTGAACATGCATATATTACAAAGACAAGTTCAAATGGTGCACCATGTTCCTAGTATGTGTTCGGCATTATGAGAATTAATTCATTCTTGGCTAGCTCAATATTTTATTGGCTAACCACAAACGCCAATTTTTGTGTTTTCATGCTTGTTTCAATTAACTGAGCTGACGAGTTCTTCTAATAGTGAACTGATAGTGGTATACTATATTTTGATTTAGTACACAAAAACAAGCCTATGCGAAAAATGGCACTTCAACTTAAAATTCAAATTAAAATCCAACGGTTTCAATTTCATTGAGTTGATATTTTCTTCTAATAATAAAGTGTTTTTTTGTATACTATAAATATAGTTTTTAATACACTCCAATTTGCATTTGCGAACTCAACACAACACTAATGATGCAAACTTTTAATGTTTAACTAATTGTTTCCCAATGAGCAAAAGATATATATAAATATACATGCAAAAATATAAAAGTCCCATAATATAAATCGCTTTAGAAAATTGGTTTTTTTCCACATTATAAGTCATTTTATAGTTCCTACAAAATATTTATTACTTTTTAGCAATTTTACTTTTGTTTCACATTACCTTTTATGACTAGGATGCGCTTGTATATGATCATAAAATAGATGTAGTGATATGTAAGACATACCAGTATATAGTACAAATTTATGACTCTATATTATTTATATATACCACATAATTAATAATCTTATTCATTGCTACACTATTTGTAATAAAAGGTGTGTTTAAATATCACTTAAAACACCAAGTATAACTAGTTATTTCTTATCTACAATGAATAATCATCGAAGGAATGTATACATGCCACTCATTTTTTTTTTTGGTCTTTGTCAAGGGTATCCACTGTCGACCACAATGACTAATCCTCTCGCCCCAACTATCAGCGCACTAAGCGGTAGGGGGATGGCCAAGGGATTTGTTCCATTCGCAAGAGTTGGGATTCGAACCCCCAACCACTTGTTTAAGGGATGAAGTGCTGAACCACTACACCAACCCATCTTGGTTATACATGTCACTCATCAAGGTAAATAAAGTAGGATTATGTGATTCACATCACTAGCATAATCCAACAAAATTAATATATATTAAACTTGTTTCTCGATTTTATTTATTATGCCACAAACAAAAATAGACTATCAAAGTCAAAGCGTTTTAACCACAAGTTAATGATTAATGCATGACAACAATGACGATGTTAGTTTATGACAATACCAATAATTTTAGGTCAGGGTAAAGCGAATATGACACTTATGTATTGACTTGATATTTGATAATGTATTTAAAATTGATAATGTTTTATTTTGCATCACATGTATATGAACATTGAGAAAATTGTATAAATTATAATAGAGTTAAAATTATAAAATTATTTTTTGCATCAAATGTATATGACATTGACAAACGCGTGTAATTTCATTTGATTTTGGTGATATACACTAGTGGTCCAAATCATACAATCTTGATTTTTAGTTAGTTTACTTTTAAAGGTCGTCGACTTGGAAGTTATATGGACACACAAATGCATAACATTTATTATAACTAATGAGGTGAATATAATGGATAAAGAATACTACAAGAATCTTTAAAATTTCCATGCATATAATACAAAGACAAGTTTAATGGTGCACCATGTTCCTATGTGGTCCGCATTTTGATAATTAATTTATTGTTTACCGTTTTCAACAAATTACTCCATATCATAGCGTCCTTGCTCCATTTCTTATACAAAATACTCCATGTTTTAAAGTAAACACTCCATTGTCCATTTTTTTTTTTATAATAAATAATCGTATGGTAAACCATCGTATACAATTGTTGACCTTTTTCGTATCTGGTGCACCATTATGTAAAATTGTGCACCATTTCACAAAAGAAAATAAAAAAATAAACCCCAAATCTCTTCCGGTTACCATGACCGGCTATTTCAATAGCGAGTGGAGGTCACGCGCTTAATATTGCTTTCTGGACGGTCCATAAATGGACCAAAGACGCTCCCCTCTGGGTTCACCTCCCAATCTCTATCACAAAATGTTTGAGGAGAGTTAGGGTGCGTTCTTTTCCATTTATTTTTACTGGTTCTCTGTGATTGAGTAAGATCTTCTCATTTATTCTCATTGATTGGGTAATGTCTTATCACTGATTTTCACTCATTCAGTAAGTTACTTCCAGTAATTCTCATCACTATTTCAGTAAGGTCATGCTACTGATTTTGTGAGTAGAAATGTGGGTCTTGCCACTATTTTTACGATTGAGTAGGGTTCTGCCACTGATTCTCACTGATTAAATAAGGTGTTGCCACTGATTTCCACTGATTGAGTAAGGTCTTGCTTGCCACTGATTTTCACTGATTGGGTAAGACTCAATAAGTGGAAAAGAACGCACCCTTAGCATCTATTCTACTCAACTTATTTCGATTTATTTTTCCAAACTTTAACAAAGTTCAACAAGATTCAGTATAATGAACAAAATTCAACAAAATTAAATGAAGTTCAACAAAGTTAAACAAACCAATATACAAACTAGTTATAAAAAAACACTTTAATCAGTAAAATTTAACAAATAAAAAAAAGTTCAACAAATTTCAGTAGAATAAACAAAATTCAACAAAGTTCAACAATGATCAACAAACTTCAACGTAAATAAATATTCAACAATAAATATAAAACGAAAATAAGTTGGGCAGGACAATCCCTTAAACCTCACCATTTACAAAGCGTGTGTCAAATCTGTATATTCGAAATAATCACACATTAAGGGTGTGTTCTTTTCCATTTATTCCCACTGATTCTCATTGATTGGAAAAGATCATGCCACTAATTTCCACCGATTCGGTAAGTTACTTCCACTAATTATCACTGGATCAGTAAGGTGCTGCCACTGATTCTTTGAGTAGAAATATGGGTACTACACTGATTTTCACTGATTGAGTAAGGTCTTACCACTGATTCTCACTGATTCAGTAAGGTCTAGCCATTGATTTTTACTAAATGGATAAGATCTTGCCATTTATTTTCACTAATTGGATAAAATGTAATAAATGAAAAAACACACACCCTAATATTGTATTCTTAAATTCTCTTACCTATTGCCTATAGGAATCAAATGTTTAAATGGACCTCCTGTTGAGAGGCCTTGCTAGTTGCTACTGTTGCTAGCCTGTTCATGGTTAGCCTTTGTTGGAGAGTTGGGGTTAAGGGCATGATTATGTGTATCTAATAAAAACTCTTAACTTCTTTTGAAACATATAGATGTTTCAATGACTAGAAATATTACTCCCTTCGTTGGTTGAAAGTTCCATTATCATTTGGCGCCTTCTCTGGTGAACAAAATAAATAAATCTCTTACCTATAATTGTTATTTTTAGAGTGTGTTTTTTTTCCAGTGAATTCAACTAATCTAATTGAAATAAATAGAACTAGACTAAATTAAACTAAATTTTACTGAACCGAATAGTAAAATATGAGGAAAAAAATATATTATTAAAATAAATAAATTTCTAATAAGTAGAAAGAATACACCTTTAGATTTTTTAACTCTATTCTATTTTAATGTTAACTATTCATACTCTCTAGTTTTTTGTGTTTTTTTTTTTTTTTTTTTTTTTTTTTTTTTTTTTTTTTTGTTGTTGTTGTCTTGTATTGCTTTAAGCTAGGGTATACAACTTTTAAGGAACTTCTAAACTATCAAGTGGTTCTTCTCGTAATGCCAAATCATTAAAAAAATTTCATTTAATTAACAAGCGTTGTCAACAATCCAATAATTTTGGTAATTTTTGAGTTAAAATGAAGATCGATTTCATATTTTTCGAATAACAAGAGGTCACTAATAATTTTTTAGTTAGTGATTGTAGCCTTACTTTTAGTTCGACAAGATTACATTGTTACCTTAATATTTTTACTATTCATCTATTCTGTTTTATTGTTGATAGTTGTCATACATGTAATAGTACATTGAAAATAAATTGTAGTATGATAATTGGGCTTAGTAATCGTTACTTCCTTCTCACCTTCTACACTGAGCCGGGAGTTCAATTCTCATGTCTTTATGAATTAGAACCCTTTTAATTCCTTCAAAGGGTGTATTTTTTTTTCACTTATTTTCACTGATTCTCACTGATTGAGTAAGGTCCTGCCACTGATTCTTTGAGTAGAAATGTGGGTTCTGCCACTGATTTTCACTGATTGAATAAGGTCGTGCCACTGATTCTCACTGATTCAGTAAGGTCTTGCCATGATTTCCACTGATTGAGTAATGTCTTGCCACTCATTTCCACTTATTGAAAAAGGTCCAATAAATGGAAAAGAACACACCCAAATTGCCGACAACCTTACTATACTAAAATAATATACAAAATAATATGTTTATTTCTTTCCTTTTCTTCTTTTCATTTTTCGTTTGATACATGATTGTGTTCCTGTTCCATGGTGCATTTCTACTAGTGCTACATGTTCTCTTTCCCTTTCTTTTTAATATGACCAAATCATTTCTTTACCTTACTTAGCTAAATAGAAATGCCAACTAAATTTCTTTTAGTAATGCTAATGACTATTGAGACAAACCCCGTCAACTCTCCGTCCACATATTCGTCAAACCCCGGGACCCCCCCTTATCCGGCCTATCCCCATCCCTCCATGCAAGTGCAACTCTCTCACTCTCTCTCCTCTCTCCTCTCTCCTCTCTCTCCTCTCTTCACTTTCACTTCTTTATTCATTTCAACTTTGATTCTCAGACCCTTCCATTCTTATAAAAAGCTTCACCTGTACTATCCTCTCTCTTAACAGAGAAAACCAAAAAAAGAGAAAAAAAAAAAAAGAAAACAGAATCTCAATCAAACAAACGCAGACCAAAAAAAAAAATGGCGTATTCGTCAACTCTTCTCCTTCTCATCTCCATTTTCTCTCTCCTCTATACAACCATTTTCGCCATTTCAGATTATGAAGTTCTGCTCAAATTAAAACAGTCATTCATATCACCTCATCACAAAGGTAGTAATAACAAATCCTTAGAAAACTGGGTAGAAAACAACCAACAAAACGACGACGTTGTTCTTACACACTGTAACTTCACCGGTGTGATATGCAACGACGAATCTCGTGTCGTTTCATTAAACATCTCACTTGTACCACTTCACGGATTTCTCTCTCCAGAAATCGCTAACCTTGACAAGCTCGAAAGTCTTATTCTCATCGGCGATAATCTCACCGGAGAACTTCCACCGGAGATTTCTTCTCTCTCCTCACTGAAATTTCTCAACCTTAGTGCCAACAATTTCTCCGGTGAGTTTCCCGGTGGCGCTATCTCTAAGATGTCTAACCTCGAGTTTCTCGACATTTATAATAACAACTTTTCCGGCCCGTTACCGGTGGAGATTACCGGAATGACGGCGATGAAACATCTTCATCTTGGTGGAAATTACTTTACCGGCGAGATTCCGGCGAGTTATTCGGAGATGGTGAACCTAGAGTTTCTTGGCTTGAATGGGAATTCTCTCGAAGGTGAAATTCCGGCGAGTTTAAGCAAGTTGAAGAAGCTGAAAAAGTTGCTGTTAGGGTACTTTAATGAATACTCCGGTGGAATTCCGCCGGAGTTTGGGAATTTAACGTCGCTCGAGATCCTCGACTTAGGATCGTGCAAGCTCTCCGGTGAAATTCCGAAGGAATTGACGTTGTTGAAGAATTTGAATACTCTGTTTTTGCAGGAGAATAATATGTCCGGCGAAATTCCGACGGAAATATCCGAAATGGTTAGCTTGATGTCGTTAGACTTGTCCTTCAATTCGTTCTCCGGTGAAATTCCGGCGAGTTTCTCTCTCCTCAATAACGCCACCCTAATCAACCTCTTCCACAACAATTTGTTCGGACGTATACCTCCTTCCATTGGCGACCTCCCGAACCTCGAGGTCTTTCAGGTGAGTTCGAATTAACGAACTATGAAAGTTTAAGCTGATGGTTCCAGGCGCAACTAATAGTTTTATAATAATGTCATGGTACAGGTGTGGGGGAATGATCTGACGTTCTTGATCCCGGAGAATCTCGGGAGCAACGGAAGGTTGAAGATTGTCGACGTGGCGGGAAACCACCTCACCGGGCCCATCCCTAAGGATTTGTGTAAGAGCGGGAAGTTGAAGTGGCTTACTCTAATGGATAACGCGCTGTTGGGCCCCATACCGGAGGAGCTTGGCGGGTGCCGGACTTTGGAGCGGGTTCGAATTCGGAACAATCAGCTGAACGGGACTATTCCGGCGGGTTTCTTTAACCTGCCGAATGTCCAAGTGATGGAGCTTAATGATAATTTGTTTTCCGGCGAACTTCCGATAGAGATGTCCGGTGATACGGTCGGGTCTATCGACTTGTCGAATAATCTTATCGCCGGAGAAATACCGCCGGCTGTCGGAAATTGGAGGAATTTGCAGAAGTTGAATTTTCAGAATAACCGCTTTTCCGGCGAGATTCCCGCCGAGTTGTTTGGTTTAAAACAGCTCCAAATGTTGAATTTAAGCGCGAATAATCTCACCGGCGAGATTCCAGTGAGTCTAGGGGAGTGCTCGTCGCTTATTGCTGTTGATTTCAGCCGGAACTCTCTCTCCGGCGAAATTCCGGCGACCGTGTCGGAGCTCAAGGTGCTTGGGACTTTAAACCTGTCGCGGAATTCTCTCACCGGAGATATCCCCGGCGATATTGACTCGGTTTCGAGCCTCCTCGTCCTCGACCTATCCGATAACAACCTCTACGGCAGGATTCCCACCGGCGGTCATTTCTCCGTGTTCAAGCCCTCGTGGTTCGCCGGAAACCCGAACCTCTGCTATCCCCACCGTGCCACACCTTGTCCTGTTTATAACCGTGTTTTGGAAAAGAACCACAAAAGGGTGTTTTCGTTGAGCTCTTCGAAGTTGATCATGCTAATCATTGGACTAATCACACTTATCTTACTTTCAGTTGTGACGTTAATTATCCAACGTAGGAAGCGTCTAGAAGGTTCCAAAGCATGGAAGATCGAACGCTTCCAACGCCTTGACTTCAAGGCTGAGGATGTGATCGAGTGGTTGAAAGAAGAGAATATTATAGGCAAAGGTGGGGCAGGGATCGTCTACCGTGGGGCGATCCCTGACGGGACTGATATTGCGATTAAGCAGCTCGCTAGCCGAGGCCCCAACGACCGGGGGTTCTCGGCTGAGATAGCGACGCTGGGTAAGATTAGGCACCGGAATATAGTCAGGTTGTTGGGGTATGTATGCAACAAGGAGACTAATTTGTTGGTGTATGAGTACATGTCTAATGGGAGTTTAGGGGAGAAACTTCATGGACCTAAAGGGGCTTATTTGCATTGGGAGATGAGGTACAAGATTGCTGTTGAAGCTGCTAAAGGGTTGTGTTATTTGCATCATGATTGTAACCCAAAGATCTTTCATAGGGATGTGAAGAGTAATAATATTTTGTTGGATTCTGATTATGAGGCCCATGTTGCTGATTTTGGGCTTGCTAAGTTCCTTAGGGATGCTGCTGCTGCTGCTGGTGCTTCTGAATGCATGTCTGCAATTGCTGGCTCCTATGGCTACATTGCTCCTGGTAAATTCTTAATCCTATCTTGCCTTTTTATTTGTCGGATTTCACATGCTATGATTCATGCAAGTCTACTTTGTCTAGTTTTGGTTGTCTTATTTTCATTGCTATTGCTATGATTTATGCAAATTTGATGATGAGATGAGTGACAATACTACATGTAGAGAATTTGGTGTGTTTGGACGGTGTGTGAGGTGATCGATATTCGATAGCCACTAGCCAGTGTATAACCTTTGATGTTTGATGCTAGATTTTCTACTTGGTGATAAAAAATCTGGATTTGGTCCAACTTTATGCAGTTCTCTAATCTCTGTTTTGCTAATGATATTTTATGGACTATTAAACTGATAAAAAAAATCCAGCAGGTTAGATTGGGGCTAAATTTGGTTATGTTATATCTCTTCTCCTAGGGTTTTAGATGCTTATGGTTTGCTTGGATGATCGGTTCTCTAACTGTTGGACTAATCTATATATGCCGAACCAATTTGCAAACTGCCATTTTGGTTGTTTTTAAGTTCCAAAACGGGTTTGGCTATGGGCTGTAGACTCTGCAGTAAAGCAGAACCCTTCCAGGTTGTGCTCTTCCCTAGTAGTGTGATTGATTTCAAGTATATTCTGGACTGGATTTATGTGTGTGCTTTTCTGCTCAATACTTATCAGTTATATTCTTTGTTGAATGATTGTGTAAAAGGCATTTGCATTTTGATATTTGCTTATTGGGACCAGTCTTGGTGTCTGATGAGTTCTGCTACAAGATTACAATGAGGTTTCGTAATCACAGTTGATACATCGCTAGGAAATCTTGCTTTTATTGTACATAGCAGAAAATTGAAATTGAGAAGTGAACAGTTGGATACTTCTCTTGTGGATTCATGCGAGCTGATCTGCTTGCCTTGGCACTAGTCCTTGAAGGCTTGATTTAAACATGCATTTCTTGTTTGAATTATGGATAAAAATGTCAATGTTTCATACGGCTTGAAAGCGAATGTATCTGTGAGTTAAAAATTGTTAGGTTGTTTGTAATTTAGGGAAAGGAGGCATTACAATGAGTTGATTGTCGGACCATCTCCATAAACCTTGCATTAGACCCTAATGTTAACCCAACACATGAGTAAATGTGCCTAATGTTATCTTTACTTTGTAAACAGAATATGCTTACACGTTGAAGGTAGACGAGAAAAGCGATGTCTACAGCTTTGGGGTGGTGCTGCTCGAGCTGATCACAGGACGGAAGCCAGTGGGAGAATTCGGAGAGGGGGTAGACATAGTCAGATGGATCAGGATTAACCAATCGGAGATTGCTCAGCCGTCCGATGCAGCTTCAGTTCTAGCCATTCTGGACTCCAGGCTGAACGGGTACCAGCTTCCCAGTGTCATCAACATGTTCAAAATTGCAATGCTTTGTGTCGAGGACGAGAGCTCCAACAGACCCACCATGAGGGAAGTGGTTCATATGCTCACTAATCCTCCTCTACAGCGTATTGGATCTACGCTGAGCTTGCTCTAACAGTCCATTGGCATCTTGGTTTGTTGGGTTCTCCTATCTTCTATGATATACGAGTACGACTGATTTGCGAATAAAGCACATAGCTCTAATAATCTTTTTATTACCAGCAAACTGGAAAGAGATTTTTTTGTATGGGCAAAACCAAAACCAAAATCATATAATGTAATGTTTGTTGATATGGGGTCTATTGAAGCTAGCTTGTTTTGACCCATACTGATCAATGATTAACAAGCTGTATATATAAGTAAATTATGTGTGTGTCGATGATTGCTTTGAACGATTTACATGAAGCTTTTCTGACTTGAGCTACCATTCAGTCTGGCATTAGTGATGACAGATTGCTTTGAACAACAGGAGATACTCCTCCAGAAAACTACCTAACAAGAAGCAAAATGAGCCCTGCATTGATGTAGTCGTTACGAATTGAGTTCCTCTATCTTCAAGCATTTTGATTAAGCTTGTAAGATGCAAATCAATTGCTTAATCTACAGGCTCAACAAACAGTTCTGGAAAAGCACTCCTCTAGTTGCTGAACACCAATTATACAAGAATGAGATTATGTAATCCATTTCACAAGGCTCAGTCGCTGGACACCAATTATACAAGAATAACCAAATTTTGCATCTTATTGTATATATGCAGGGATATTTTCATTTTTGATCTCAAAGTCACATGGTTGAGTGGTTGACCTATCCTACGATGTTCTCCACACCAGCTCCAGCTGAATTCGGCCATTTTTGGATTCAATCAGATTAAATTTCTGATTGATTCTTCTATTATTAACAACATCTGCAAGATTAATATCGACGTATCCCAGCATTTCCTGTTTGTGATTAAACCAGGAAGAAGAAAATAAATCATTCCAGAATTTGCACTGAGATACTGCGTGTTCTGACATAAATCTAGCAGCAACAAGAAAACTAAAATGCACTAAAACAGGATCAAGAACAGAATAAATTCAGTTGCGATCATACCTTTGGATGAAGCAAGCCTATCCTGGATGAGACACTAAACACTTCCACACGGAGTTTATCCTCAGTTGGTGGTTCCTCCAGCATAAACTCGAAAGATTCATCCCATCTAGGGTCCCTATTTTTCTTTATGTGCTGTAACAATCGTTAATCAGCTGGTCAGAAGGTTATCAAAAAAAAAAAAGGTTATCAAAAGTATTTCATACAAAACGAGGGTGTTGATTTCTCTTCCAAGTACTCCTCTAAGGTATAAGAATTAGTAACAGAATTGCAGAGGTCTTGTTGAGCAAGTATTAGGCAAATTTTTATGAGTTCCAAGTCTCCATTATATCATGATGAAATAGACAGCGAGAGTCTCAATTTTCTTGCTTAGCCCAATAACTAATGATTAACTACTAACTACATCTGCCAATAATAAAGAGTATCACACCATGACACTCCCTCAAATTTAAGGATTAGAATCTTCTGGAAAAAAGAAAAAAAAATTTAAGGATTAGAAGTGATTTAACCGTAAATTTGTGTTTAAGGGAAAGAGTGGCATAACGCTGGAATAACAAAAGGAGATACATTTTAAAGACAATGACAAATATTGAAGGTCCAAAAATAACTTTGCACACTCATTAAGGTTTTGGAGGTTTAATTTAGGGCAAGTAGAAGGTCAACATTGGACCTTCAATTTGGGACAGAAAGAGTACTATTTTAGGACAGTGACTAGTTGTTTTGTGGATGTCCTAATTACTAACAGTGACTTGGTATGGCCAACATTCCCAGAAAGGAGTAAATAAGAAAGCAAATTCTGAGGTAATTGGGGGTATCTCTGGTATGGCATACCTTAGTTTTCTTCTCTTCACCTTTCAACAGTAGACGTACATAAGGATTGGTGTGGTGCTTTCCTTCAACATCTTCAGCTTGATAGACAGTGACTACAAGCAAACCACCCTCAGCAGGTGTACCCTCAGGAGCCTTCTCAACTGTTCCAGAATCTTCAGGATCAGCAGGCATTTCGTCATCCTTAAATGGTTTGTAAGTCATTTCCAGAACAAGCTGCCCACGAGATTTATCATTTCGGGCATCATTAGGATCCATGCTTTTCAGAAGCTCTAAGGTGAAGACTTTTGTTTCATCTGGTGTTAGCTCTTTCAACGGAACAATGTTAATCCCCATCTTCTCATGTTTACCAATCTAGTTCACAGAAAAATTGCATATCTTGATAAGTTTGACAAGTTCAACCAATATTTCATATTAAATTTTCAGTTTTAAAGCAGCAATAGAACGCAGTTGTGAATCTTGTGATTTCACTTGTCGTCAGTCATTCTGCACGGTGAACATATCAATAGCAGTGTATCTCATATTCAGAAAGCTTATATTTGTTCTGCGACTTAAAAGGTCAGACCAATAGTTTTAATATGTAGATTAAGTATGCAGTTGTTATCTACCTTTTCCCAATCATAAACGAAGACTTCTAGAACTTGAGACTCTGGATCTCTTATGGACATGGTGAACTCTTCATTCCACTCTGGATTTAAGTTCTTGTACTTTACAGTAGTTTTCTTTGAGGGTGCCATGTCTTCTGTAAGTTTCATTTTGACATAAGGATCTGATGCTCCAAGAAAATCCTTCTTTTTAAGATTCATTGCATTCACAACCTTTACATGTAAAATTCCCACAGGTCTCTTGCCAGCCCTGCACAGTTTTGAGCAGTCATAAGTTTAAAATTTGCAACAACATAAGGATTTCATATCAGTTAGAGGTCGAAATGACTAAACAACTAAATAAGAAAAAGAATACTTCATGCAGAAACTAGGCACTCACTTTTTAGGATCCAGTATAGGTACTTCAAGGGTTTTAGGCCATAGGTACATATTTGCTACCTGCTCTTTTATTAATTCCTGCAATGTCATGCATAAGGAAATAAAAACCTAAGATTTCCAAAGCAATATGATATTCATAAGTCATAACAGATTGATTGGGTAAGAATGGGAAAATGTTTAGAGGGGAGGGCTATGCAGTCTGCTGATTGCTCATAATAGACAAATAGAGAGTAAAAGAAAGGAGCGGGTAAAATTCCCCAAAGACACGGCTGATTTATCCAAATGTCTCGAAACTTGGAGGCATTGTGGTCCTCTGGTCCATCCAATTCTCTCCATGCCTTTGTTAAGTGCCTTGCTCCCCCTTCCTTCTCCAAATATTGTAACAAAAAGTGAAAGACAAAAGGAAGTTCAATCATTTGAGAGACGCATGCTAATGAAATGGGAGTACGTGATGCGTCATTTCAAAGCATGAATACTCATCCACTCAGTTAGTGTTAGACTGCATAGGAACAATTTTCATCCGAAAGTTTATGTGCTTCAAAATGAGGTCAAGTTTCCAGCCCTGTGAAGTTCAGTGGGAGGCTGTTCTATTTTCCAAGACCAAATGTATAGTTTTGTTGTAACGTCTAGAGAAAATGGATAGAGACCTAGCGAGAGGAGATGAATGGTTGATGTGGCGAATTGTGCAACCTGGTCTAACTGTGGGAGAGAGTGACAAAGCGTCAGCCTCAGTGTGCACTGAAATTTAAATTCTGTCAGTCCTAGGTACAAGTCAAGCTTTCTCAAATAGTAGAAAATTCTCAAGCGATTCATATATTCCATCACTGATATGAACCAAAAATAGGATAACAGGAGAACTTTGATCCTGGAAGCATTTTCTTGCAAACCAACCACATCAAATATGTCAAGAATAAAGAACTACGGAAGACAATCCAGAAATTCAGTCTTATGACTACACCTGGCTGTCCAATAAAAAAAAATGACAGAAAAAGAAGACAGCAAGACAACATCTGTATTGCTGATGAGCCCACATATTCCAATCAATTTGTAAAAACAGGAATTAAAGTAGCTGTTACGGACATCCAATGTCATTGGGGGGGCTTGTAATTAGTTTTTTCTTTGTGAGGACTCCTTGTCCTCTTTACGTTATAGTTATCTTTTGGTTATAATAAACTTTCTCTTTATCTCCAAAAAAAAAAAAAAAAAAAACGGAGATTGAAGTATATGCAGGCACTACATGATCAGTAGCCTTCACTTAAACCACAGTTAACAACTAAAATTTATTATTATCGCAGTAAATCACAAATACCACTGGGTCAGCGTGAACTATGAGTTTTAAATAGTCTGCTCTTATGAATTTTTAGTTCACTCCTTGCAATAAATAGTGTTGTTTCTAGTCCCCTAAATTGCACTACCCAATGCAAAAGTGTGGAAATAGATGAAAGAAGAGTGTATTGCATTTGCAAATGGGAATGGACAGCCTACCTAAACTCCATTAGAAATGACATTATTGATGCAGCATGACCAACTCCTCCATCAGCACCTAAATCACTAGGTGGTTGTTTGGTTGACAGAAAGAAATACAGGAAATACAACATCCTTAGAACTCAAGAAAAGTAGATTTTTTTGGTTGACAAATTGGTAAAGTGGAACTTCCCACAAAATGCCTAGGCAAGTGAGATTTCTTTCTGAAAGTTCCCCTTAACACTGCCAACTAAACACATTTGGCCACTTCCTAGGAAGTTCCAGTTCATGGGAAATATAATTTTCCAGGAATTGCAATTTTCGAGGTAAATCAAACGACTACTAAAAAAGGATTCACTAAAGATATTGGAGCTAGTCTTTACCATATGAAACACCTATAGAGCAACTAAAGAAAACTTAGTAAACGGCTATCCACACCTAAGGATAACCCTTAAAGTGAGGGTTTCCCATTCCCTTATGGTAACCAAAGGCAAAGGACATTATAAAACATGCTAAAAATTTCATTTGATTAAGCTATTTTGGTTTTGGGGTACTATTACACCTTGCAAGATTCAGGCTTTTGTGTGGCAAGTCATGGAAATCTGCTTTGTTGATGTGCACACTTGATCCTACTAGCTTATTTTCTTGCTTTTGCAATGAACGCTTTGAAAATGGGAGGGGTGTGTCACTAGCTGTAATTTAATCATTGGTCCAGCACTATTCCTGCATGTCTGCTGAACTTCAACAAGTGTTAATGCAGTCGCAAGTCTTTCACAAAACTTCCATTAAGGGAAAATTATGGCCATCAGTCTTCTCTTCTCTGCAATATTCTGATCAGACATCAGCTTTGCTTCTGGAATAAACATATATGTGCCTCTAAAGTTCAGGCTGATTTAGCTAAAAACTTTTTGGTGGAGTAACATCTGAGCCTTCCATCTACTTAATAATTTCCCCAGCGTTCTTTGACTTTGGGAAATAAAGATGACACTTCTAACCTCAAAAAGTTATTAACATAAATGGTCCTACTTGGCATGCTCATCTTTCTGAGTGGCTTAAATCGGATACAGACGGCTCAGCTGTAGAGAAATGGTCCAGCAGATTGAGTAGGCATGTTTAGAGATTCTAGGAAGAAGTTCAGGGTTTCTGTAATTGGCACCAGTGATTCTAACAGTGCTGAGGTTTTAGGAGTTATGAGTCTTATGACTTATGAATGGCCTTTAAATGTCGAGCCAGAAACAAAACTAGAAGGAGATCAAGCTTATGGTTGAATGTTACTCCTTCAATCATCAATGTTATCCCTTGGATCCCAAGAAAGAAAATTTCCCTTCAAGCTGGTGGGGCAGAGAGCATTTCAGCTTATCTGGCTGCTTTTCCTGTTATTCACTGTTAAAGAACAACATATTGAGGCTGACCTCTTGGCTAAAAAGGTGGGGTGATTAAGTCTAAAGTCCGAATCCTTTTATGCTTGGTATTAGGTGTTGTTTGTATCTGAGACGGCTGCTTGGTAGTTATGTCCTTCTAGGCTGGATCTCTTGTATAGTCCTCTAAGGGGCTCTTTCGTCTTGTGTTGAGTTTTCGAAATGAGTTGCCTAATAAACTTGTTTACTTTTCCTTTCAAAAAGTATGGAGGATAAAAAAGAAAAAGCAAACCGCAACATGAAACATAAAAGATAGCTGTCAAAAGAAAAGGATGATAAAAGAAGTTAGGTAAATAACAAACCTGAACAAATCTATACAAGCCAGGAATTGCCATAGCATCTGCACCAAGTAATTTTAGTCCAAAGTCGACATGTGGCTGCAAGTTTCAGAAGTTTGCGTGTTATTTGGGAACAAATGTATTAAGAAAAATTGACAGATAAAGTGCAATTCAAAATATCAAATAAACAGTTTAATTAAGGACAGGACTCGACATTTGACCTCGGGCATACCCTCATCAAAATTTTATGTGGGAATCTTTTAGGATTTAAGTTAGGGTCTGTTTAAGACCCAAAGGTGCTTTTCCCTGTCTAAAATGAGAACCCCAAGCCTCCTGACAGAACTGCATCGGATGGGGGTACTTGGAAATAGGAATCACCTACCTTCTCCATAAGAGAAACAAATATAGTGGCGAAACAGGGAAAAGCTGGCACCAGAGGCTTCAATGTAATACGTGGATGAGCAAATACTTGTAAATCGACCACCTGGAACATAGCAGTTTAAGTTACATAAAAATATTTTGATGGCATAACTATGCAGCATTATTTAGTGCACGCCTTCATCTGATGGTTTAATAAACAGCCGAAGATTGAGTTTCTTATTGTCTTTTCCCCCCTCTCATCCTGTTTCCTCTTTTGGTTTACTACCTGGACAGTGGCCCTCAATCCAAATGCTTTCACTTTAACGAGGATGTTAGGGTTTCCAGCCCACTTCAATGCTGGTTCCATAATCAACTCTTTCTCTTCAGTGACAAAGACCTTCATTCCTGACATGATTCAAAGAAGCACTGACTAAGCAATTTCGTATCTTCAACTCTATTAAATATAAGAATAAGCTCAGAACTTCTTAGAATTGTCACGCTTTTGTAATGTGTTCCCTTCCAAAAACGAAGGGAAATTGAATGATGCTACAAGTGATCATATGTGTCATCAAGCCAACAAAATTATGAGATATACTACTACCTAAATATAATCTCAAATATATTATTACGATATAACATATATATTAATTCCATGTCTCTGATATTCTATATCTCTAACATTCCATATCTCTAATATAACTAATTTATTAATAACTACTGGGTGTATCAATGATCGATCCCTATTGCTTGATGTGTGGATTGATGGAATGTTGAACGGTAGTCAATGGAGCAATATCTCTTGCAGCAAGATAGATCCATTCTGACTTTAAGCACAATCAAAGATTAAAAAATCTCTGTGCACCATTTTGTGCTACAAGTTTTATGCATAAGAAAATAAAATTAAAAGTGTAGCTATTAGCTAATGAAACACATTTCTTCAAGTTGCATCTCAACTGAATAACAAGTTGGCTAAGTTTTTTAGATGCTGAATATGATTCATTTCAAGTAATTTCTAACGTGAAACTAGAATTCCCACTAACTTCCAGATAACAAGTTAACAACTTAACAACTGTGCCTGTGAAAAATAGCACTTTAAGCTGCCATGCCAGTGCTCTATTGCACAACATACAAGTTCATGCTTGTAAGAGAGGAAGATATATCTAACCTTGAAAAGTTGGAGGCAGGGTGCCCAGAGTAAGCGTATGAAAATCAACGGACTCGATTTTGTACTTCGGGATTTGCTCAGCAATAATGGGCTTTGATATCTCTCTCACAGTTTTGCAAATTGCCTAATAATTTATGAAGCATGCTTAGATGGTAAGATAAGAAAGGATATTCAAACTGCATAGAGCACCAAATTATGGTGAAAATGTAATGAGAATAAGCACCTTATCCAGATAAGGCCACATAAGCTCTATAAACTTGTTAAGCCAATCAACCTTCACATAAGCAAGTCAAAATTTAGATTGTCACTGAATGTAAAGTCTGCTGCTTAATGATGATACAAACGGAAATCAAGTAGCATACTCGGTCAAAATCAGGATTTTTAACCCAAAGGGGTATCTCTGGAAGCAACTTCTGTATGGTTGCTGCATCTAGCTCAGCCAAAGGACGAACTTCAGGATCCTAAATATCAAAATTTGGAAGAACGAGGTCAATTCCAAACCAGATACATCATGCTCAAATAAGAACTTTCAAACATAATCTGAAACATTTCAACAATATTTTCTAAAAAACCACAGGAGTAAGAAAAACACCACTCATCATGAGCCTTCAAGCCCACCAAGTTCAATTGACAATTGCCATCAACAAGATTCAAACACACATCCTTCTCTTCCCACTGAACAAAATTCTACTCAATTAAGTTCAATTTCAATTCTACTCATCATGGGGCTTCTTGTAGACCAAATATAACATTCCTTAGTTGATTTACATTACTACATATTTACCCAAAGCTACAACTTTCCTGAGTAACACTAACAAGGCAATGAAACATAATTCAGCACTTCCTATAAGAATTTCACTCGATTTTAAACAGCCCATGAATTGATAATAGAAGCACAATTGAGATTACACAAAAAGAAAATGACAAGTTTGGAAAACACTAGCAAAGCTTGAGAATCAAAACCAAGAAAGGAAGTGAGAGATACAGAAGCAAACCTTGACATCATGTGGCTGGAAGAAGATGAAGAAATAATACCCAATAACAAGCCCAACGCAACTTCCAAACCCAAATCCACAGAAACCCATAACTGTACTCACAAAACCCATTTTGATCTTTCCTTCAAACAATCCCAGAAAATTTCAATTCCTTCTTTTTCTGAACAACTGATCAATTCAAATGAACACCCATAAAGGGAAAATTGGAGAAATCACCATATAATTACACCCTTTCCTCAAGAAATAAAGTACACAATAACCAGATGCACCAAAAGTTTAAGCAAAACCCATCTCCTATTTTACAAATTTAATCAATTCCCAATCTTCATGACATGTAATTTGTAAAGTTCAAGTTAGTAGTGAAGAGTAAGCTATGTCAGTATATGGGACTTAAAACCATGACAAATGGACTGCATTTACTACGGGAGATATTATTGGATGATATCATATCCATCCACTCAAGAGGCTCATAAACGTAATTATTGAAGCGTGAGTGGGACAACGCTTATTAGCAACTTTTGAATTTAGTGGTGATTCTGTCGCTTGTACAAATGTCTAGTACTGTAGCACAGTCGGCAAAGGTTCTCATTTACCAAAAGGTTAAATAAATCGTTAATGGGGGCAGGTGTTTTTGGTCCTACAGCTAATTCTGCAGTGCTCAAACAAGCCTCAAAAATTCTCGAAGACATTGTTTTACGGCGGGTGGCACATACACTCAATCTTGCCTTCTTGCCTTACTATTAAGACACAGTGCGACCCTCTAAATACTTGCCACGCAGCACATTCGAAATAAACATATGGGATGCTACGTAAGCGGCGCTCCTACATTCATATGTTAATGACACGTAAGCCGCCACGTATGTCAAACATTTATTTGACATAATAAATACAAAACAACATAACTATGATCATATTATTCAAGTTATAAAATCAAATAACTTATGTTACACAAATATAAAAATTATAATTCTTACTTCATTTGATCAGGTTCAGAAAATACTTCAAAATGAGATATGTATGTATTATATTTGACCCTATAATGTTTGATAGGAGTTATATAACATACGCTATACAATTTCTCCTCGCCATGTGGCACTTTTACGAGATATTGTTATGTTTGTCATGTGGCCTTTATATCACCATTGCATTATCATGTGTTATTATGTCATTCATTACTTTCTTTGTAGGAAAATTTACAGTAAATAATCCGAAATTTAGGACGTGTGTCAGAAATAATCCCAACTAACAAAATACTAAACAATAATCCCACTTTGTTCGTCAGTAACTTATGACATGGCAGTAGGGGGAGGGAATAAAGGCAAAAAAAGTCCAGTAATTAAGCATTTACTAGCGTTAACTCGAAGTTCGCTAACACCTACTGTACTATTTTCCTCCCCCATTCTCTCTCCTCATTCGTACCCCTCCTGAATCCATCACCAGTAGTTCACCACCACTACCAGTGCTCCAGTTCTTCCCTCTCCTCCTCTTCTCCTTACTTTCTCTCTCTACCATCTCTCTTCATCTCCCTTTTGTCATTTCAAATTTGTAGTTTTATTTTTTGGTTTCATTTTCCTTTTTTTCTTCTTACTTTTGGAACCCAAACCCTCATTGATCACTTCCTCATCTTTTGCGAAACCATTCTCTGGTAAAGACTTTGAAAAACGACGTCCTCCATGTTTTCCGGCGAGCTTTAGGTATTTTTGGTTTTAATTTCATTCTCCTCTCTCATTAAGCCCCAAAATTGATGGAGTATACTGACTGACGGGGTTCTCACAAATTGATACTGGTTGAGGTGGTTATGGTCTACAATTCACCCTTACTTGTTTGGAAATTGGTGAGTTGTTGGAAACTTGGAGAAGATTAAATTGATTATTTGTTGAAGAACTGGGTACCTCAAATTTGGAGAATTGAGAAGAATTTGGGCAAAATTCGTTTGATTTGAGCAAAAAAGGAAGTGGGCATTACCAGAGAATTGGGGTTCAGTGGAGGGGAGGGCTTCATTCATTGTAGCACCCATTGAACTCGTCTTGATATGGTAGAATGAAAAGAGGTTAGTGGAGTAGAGGAGGAAGGAGCAATGGTGATTGGAGACTTTGTGGTGGAGGAAGAATGATGGGGATGGAAGGTTTAATCGTGGAGCAGCAGTAATGGTGATGGGAGAATTAGTGGAAAACACATTTTTTTCACATTCATTGTACTAATTGGATGCCACGTCATCCGTTACTAACGGGAAAGTTAACGGTGTTCACTCGGGTGCAATATTAGCACACAAGTTACAACTTGAGATTAATATGAGAAATTTTTTCAGTTGGGATTATTTCTGGCATATGCCCCAAATTTCGGATTATTCACGGCTAATTATCCTTCTTTGTATGATTAATTTGTTAGCTAAATTTTCAGCAAAATAAATAATTGAGTATCAAAAACTTCTTTAATTAGAACATTTACTTACTTTACTTTAAAAAAGATAGAAGAGGAAAACTTTCTTAATTAGAAAGCCCTTAGTCACATGACTACAACATTCGTGTAATTAAGACACCTACAATAACACCTAAAAAATAGACACAATATATAAATAAAAAAAAACAACCCGAGGCATTACCTGGGACCAAAACTAGTGTATGATTAAAACATATATTTTTAATCTCAAACGTCTAAGTGGAAAAAAGTAGGAATCTTAACCAGTGTCTTTTAAAAAAAAACAAAATTGACTAGTGAGACTTGGGCAATATTAAATGGTGTATTTCTATGATTTGTCCCAAATGCACATATTCACAAAATAAGTATCTTACACGCACGTTGTATACTTGTACCTTTGGGGTTTATGGGCAATTTACACCGTACCTAAAATTGACTTTGACTATTAATTTTGG
Source organism: Tetragonia tetragonoides (assembly GCA_038025085.1). Taxonomy (NCBI): domain Eukaryota; kingdom Viridiplantae; phylum Streptophyta; class Magnoliopsida; order Caryophyllales; family Aizoaceae; genus Tetragonia; species Tetragonia tetragonoides. Next base: position 4,630,772 of record CM076147.1, read on the forward strand.
ACGGCTGTGCCCTCCCAACAGACTGAAGTTCTTAGGTACTCCTACTTAGGGTGTGTTCTTTAGAGTTTATACGACCAACTCATTAGTGCAGTTCAGAGGTGTTCTCGTGTTAGTTCACTAATTTCAAGTTCAGGTCAGTGGTTTTCAGTTCAATTCAATGGTGCTCAGTTTATAAACATACTTTTTGTCTAATATATCAAGTGGTGTTCAATTCAGTTTAGGGGTGTCCAGTTCAGTTCAATAATATTCAATTCAGTTCAAATAAGTTCACCCCTAAAAAACGCACATTTACTTATCGTTGCATTTTTACATGCTATACCCTTAAGGTTTTCGCAAATGCACAACATTTCCATTTCTCTCAAATGGCCTAGAAATTTTAAACCCAATGGCTATTTTGATGGATTTTTTTTTGTTGAGAGAATACTTTGATGGGAAGCTTATAAGTAATTGTTAAGTTTGCCTTTAAAAACTCCTCTTATCCCTCTGATGATAATCCCATCTCTTTTTATTGTTTTCTCTCTATTTCTATCACAAGCATTCCCTCTTCAACCCCCTCCCCCAACATCTGATCTATCTTCTCAAGTCTCAACCCCTTCCTCCCTCTAACACCACTCTTTTTAGTCAACTAATGTCTTCAAATGCTAGCAATAGCGTCATGAAATAAAAGTGAGGAACAAAAACTACAACTATAACCCCCTAGAAGGACTCAAATAAGGAGGTCAAAGTTTTATGCAAAAAGCACACGAATCTACTACAAATATGATTTTAGTACGTATTTTGAGGAGTGCAAGCCTAGTGTTGAATTTACAAGTCACAACAACACTCAAGTGAACAAATTTTGTACTGTAGTTTACATGTAAATTTTTCATCAAAGTAGTCAATGGTTTGAATGTCTAATTCATTTGAGGGAAATGTGTATATTGAGCATTTGCCAAAATCTCAGTAGTATAGACTAAGTAACTAATAAATAACTTCTGTCTGTTGGGAGGGCAAAATTATCCAAAATTAATGATAACTAGTTACATTCCCTTGCGATGCACGGTTTGTGTGTTTATAACATTTAAAATATTTTTATTGGTACAAACTTGAAATAATTTTTTTGCCTATGTCCCATCTTACTACAAAATAATCTCTGAACTTCTCTATTCTATTCTCAACTCAACTTTCTTGCTTTCATGTTTGATTCTAGTTCCATGCTCCGCGTGATGCACGATTTCATTTAAATATATTTGGTTCCAAATAAAAATATTTCATTGTATTAATTTATTAGATACATTCTCTAATAGACATATGGTGTCTAATAGAAGATACATGCACCTATACTAATAGTACTAATTGAAGATAAATTCACATATACTATGACATTACGCTAAGAATTAAATAGTACTAATAGAAGATACATGCACCTATACATCTATACTATTTGATGACATGTCAATATTTGCTCATGTGTCAAAACTTAAGTGTCAATCTAGCAAGAGGGCACATTCCCCGTGCATTGCACGATTTATTTAAATTTCTTTTGTTAATAATATTTAAATTGGGTAGTAAACTTGATAACATACATTACTTTTAAAAAAATGTTAATAAATTGAACTTGGTGGTTTTTCTTTCCTATATAAAGCAAATTATATACTTACCCAAACCATGAATTCTGAAATGAATATTAAAGATATGAAGACAATTCCGTAATCCTTAGAGCATATTTCGTGCCAAAAAATACTTTCATTCAAAGTATGAAACAATATTTGTTAAATTCGTTTTGAAAAGTACTTTCATACTATTACTTATTTAGTATAAATGAAAATTATGGTCAAAATTCGACATCGAAAGACAAATTCGACACTTTAAAAACCCTACGGATTATAATGATTCATTGTATTTAATATTTTGTTGACTTTGACCCATTAGTTAATACTAATACATTGTATGTCGAATGGGTAATAAAGATTCATTGAATTTATTAAAAGATAAATAAAAAAGATATTTAAGACTATGATGTGTCAACTATTTAGACGATGACATGACGTCCACGTGTCATTGTAGCAATCATGCAAATTCATATATATACTCAATTTTGTATACAAGTGTACATTACCCATAAATCTTAAGGGTACAACGTGCAAGAAACTTATTTTGTAAATATAGTGTGCATTTGATGAAACCACAGGGGTACACTATGTAATATTTTTTTTAGGGCATGCTTGGATTGGGGGTAATGGTTAAGGGGGGTAATGAAGCAACTTAAAGGGTAAAATAGGAAGGTGGAGGTGGTGGTGGCTTAGTGAGGGTAATGATTAATGTGGTAATGGAGAAAACGAATGGGGAAAGAGGGGAACGCATTACCCCAGGGGGAAGGTGGGTAACTTTTACCCTCCCCCCCCCCCCCCAAATGGGGAGAATGATTACCCTACTTTTCACAAAATCTAACACCCAACACCTCCCACACCTCCCATTTTAGCCTATAATTCAATCTATTATCCCATTAATTATTACCCCCATACTTAGCTAGGGGTACAACCGAGTCGAGTCGGCTCGGTGAGCCCTCAGGCTCGGGTCGGCCGAAGCTCAACTCGAGCTTGGGTGAAACCGAACTCGAGCCGTCTCGAATGCTTTACGAGCCGAGCTCGAGCCTACTATGGCTCTGCTCGGTCGGCTCGGTTGGCTCGATTTAGTTGATTTTTCCCTCTATTCGGATTATACCATTAAATATTTATAGACATTTCTTATTTTTTTATATATTTTTTTTCATCTGAGAATGTGCATGCGAGCTGAGTGATTATTTATAGTCAAATTTAATTGCAATAATTTTAAATTGATCAATTTTTTCTAACATTTGTAATGATGATTTGAATTCGAGACGAACCAAATCAAGTTGAGTCGAGCCACAAGTCTAAACCGAGTGAGCCCGAGTCGAGCTAAAACAAACTAGGCCGACCTTCGAGTCGGCCCTGGCTCGGACTCGGCGCAGCTCGGTTACACCCCTAAGTATTAGTGCCAAGAATATTCATGGTCGAAATTATGGCATGACCATAGGGAGCTTAGCCTTTTTCTTTTTTTCTTGTGGAAAAGGAGGGAGCTTAGCCTAGTAGTGTTATTGGTTGAGAGGTATCATCATTGCACCTGGGTTATTTGCAGGCTATACCATATTGTTGTTCTTTGTAAACTATAGCCTTCATTTTACATGATAGCTTGCTCCAAATGGATGTATATACATGGAGTCAGCTTCACTTACAGAATGGGACTTGAGTTCATGTCCTTGCATCATTACGCTATATATCCACACAACCTCATTATGAACTTCTTAACTTTCTTCGCATAACAATTAAGTTCTTGATTTTATTTTTTAAAAAATTTATCGATAACAGTTTTTCTCTTCTCCTTTCGTTTCCCTCAAAAATAAAAAAAATAAATAAAAATAAAAAATCCATCGTTTTGAATAAACAAGAAATCAGAGCAAATAAAAGATCAATAAATATCCAAAATGATCAAAAAGTCTAATTAATGATCATGCCTCGCCTGCATTTTCTTTCTTCCCACCCCTCCCCCCCTCCTCTTTTTTTTCTTTTTCTTTTTCTTTTTCTTTTGTGTCCCCATCGGATGTGCGTTAATTATTATTTAGCATGATGCAACTTGTGTATTAGGACTTAGTTTATACTTAAAATAAGTACAAACAACTAAACGAGTAGTTTAAAATACTACTAAAGTACTTTTCAAACAAAGCAGCACAAGCAACGACCTGTTGCAATTAATTAGTTTGTTAGTTTGTTTTTTTTTTTTTGTATTGTTTTGATTACATGATTAGCTTATTAATAACAACTACAATACATAAAGTTTGTAGGAAAAGTTGCATATATAGAGCAAATATTTGAAGGATCAAAAATAATGGCTACCCAAAAGTCGTCTGTATCCTTTGTTCTGAATCTCCTGCTCCTCCATTCTCCTTTCTCCCTTGAGAAGCTCAACTTTGATTATTTAGTCCAAATCGGAGACTCTATAAATGATACCGGCAATGCGAAATGGGAAGCTCCTGGTGGTGGTTGCAACAATTTTCCTTATGGCATATCTTTAGATGGTGGCTATTCGGCTCGTTGTTCTGATGGTCTACTCATGATTGATTATTTTGGTAAGCCATTCACAACCAACTTTTCATGTACAGTGGTATATATATATGCTCATAGGTACACGTCTCATGCATGAAATTTCCTATTTGAATTTTTGTGTTTTTACTAGATACGGAATAGTAGGGTCGTCTCAACCATTTTGGAGGCCCTGTGCCAAAACTACAAATTAGGCCCTTAAATGAGGAAAGGCATAAATTTTCACAGAAGATTAATTATATTTAAATTTCATTGCATCATATCTTGTATCAGGCATTCAGGCCTTGATTTTGAAACAAACATCTTCATATTTTCCATAAATCCGGAAAAAAAAAAGGCTAAAGTTGAAACAACATGCCGTATACAATAAAATAATGATAAAGGATGAATAAAATTTTGACAATAATTAACACTTTATCTTGAACATAGTTATGGCTTGGTGACGGGAGAGGAAGAGACCATAAGAAATAAGGCATTGAGTATATTAATATTATGATGGTAACTTGAAGAGAAGATAGAAGATTGCAAAGATGAAGCACAAGAAGACTGATCTCCTCCTCTTCTTCTTTTTTCCTAAAGTTGGGTCACACTCCATCAGAATTGGGCCTTCCCGAAATACGGGGCCCTGTACCGTCGCACACTCGGCACATGCTAATCTACGGCCCTGCGGAATAGTATTATTACTTTTATGGATCATTGTGTTTTGAATTAGTAACAGTCACAATACTAAATTGGTCTATGTTTATGAACCGAGGAAGCTTTAGTATTTCAGCTTCGAAGAAAGAACTCTGTACCATGATGTTTTTCTTTTGTTATTATTTTTTGGTTGCGTGTACCATGATGTTCATACATGTTATAAATCATCGGCGATTAAGGAATGTTTCGTTAGTATAATTACCTTTTGAATCATTAAAACTAGTTTGTACTTGTGCTATGTATGGGTTATTACGAAATTAAATATATGGTAAAAGTGAATATCTATGACTATTATGAAATGACTAAATTTTAAATTTTATAATTACTCACTCACATGTATTCTATTCTATACACTATATATGAAAAATGATATTAATGAGATTACAACGATTAATTGGAGTCGAAATACATGTACATATTAGGCAGTTGACGTAACGTCTTAGGGCTCGTTCTTTTCAACTGGAAACTGGGAGAAACTGGACAAAACTGGAAAGTCTAACTGGTAACTGGGACAAACTGGGGAAAACTTGGTCAAACTTGGAGAAACTGGGGAGAAAAATTGGGAGAAACTGAAAATTGTTTAATTTTCACTGTTAATAATAATAATAATAATAATAATAATAATAATAATAATAATAATAATAATAATAATAATAATAATAATAAAATAAAAATTATTTTTATTTTTATTATAATTATTAATACATATTATGATTATTATTATATTATTATTATTAATAAATATTATTATTATTATTATTATTAATTATCATTATTATTATTATTATTATTGTTGTTGTTGTTGTTGTTGTTGTTGTTGTTGTTGTTGTCGTCGTCGTCGTCGTCGTCGTCGTCGTCGTCGTCGTCGTCGTCGTCGTCGTCGTCGTCGTCGTCGTCGTCGTCGTCGTCGTCGTCATTAATATTAAATTGGGCAAAACTGGACAAAATTGGGTCAAAAAACTGGGCAAAACTGGACAAAACTGGATTTTGTAACTGGTAACTGGACAAAACTGAAAACCAGTTGAAAAGAACATGCCTTTAGTTGACGTAACGTCTTAGTTGACGTAACTATCTTAGGCCTATAACATGTAACCTTAACATACCTTTTTTTTTTTTTTTTTTTTTTTTTTTTTTTTTTGTAGTTCCCGACAATCTACATAGTTGTATCGTCCCTTCCTCTTTCTAGTATCGTTTTTTTTATAGGACTAATATCCTCTCTTTTATATATAGACTGACTGGTTGAGATATTTTTAAGTTTATATAGGTGGGTGTGCAGTGGCGTACCCTTTACTTATTTTCAACACTGATTTGGGTTAAAGTCTGATTTCCAACAAAATTGGAAGTTACTTTGCCGTTTAAATAAATATATATATATTGCATTGTTGCCTTACTCTATTGATAAAGGCACTGTTTAATACGTAGATTGCTTATGGACTTCTACCATAGAGTGAATGTACATTCTTATAACTAGATATATGTTTTTGGGTTTGGCTTCATTTATTCTCGTAGCTTTAGTCGATTTGGCTTCCTCTTTCTAGTATCGTTTTTTTTATAGGACTAATATCCTCTCTTTTATATATAGACTGACTGGTTGAGATATTTTTAAGTTTATATAGGTGGGTGTGCAGTGGCGTACCCTTTACTTATTTTCAACACTGATTTGGGTTAAAGTCTGATTTCCAACAAAATTGGAAGTTACTTTGCCGTTTAAATAAATATATATATATATTGCATTGTTGCCTTACTCTATTGATAAAGGCACTGTTTAATACGTAGATTGCTTATGGACTTCTACCATAGAGTGAATGTACATTCTTATAACTAGATATATGTTTTTGGGTTTGGCTTCATTTATTCTCGTAGCTTTAGTCGATTTGGCTCGACTTGAATTCGAACATACTATTATATACATAAAAAAACTAGATGAGCTTAATTTATTTGTAGTTAAATTCAACTATCGTGATACTTGCACTTCACAAAATGAGTAAAATTATAAATAAATTTATTTGCCATAGGTTTTATGGTGTTACTCAAATACTCAGCTCAAAATTGGCTTTAAAAGCCAATCTTTCACCAACGCAACTCGATTCAGTTACACTAATACTTGGTAACTTTTTTTTTTACCATTGAGTTATTAATTAACTTTGAAATTTATGTATATCATTGTATCTATTGACGTAAGCCTACATATAAAATGTTAGTCATATTATATTTGCTTGATCTTAGCTAAAGCCAAAAGACCAAAAAGTATGTGATTTGTTTAAATATTTATTGTACTCCTCTACATTTAAACATGTTATTCGCTTCATGACTCATTTATTTTTTTGATGTGAGACTCATAATAATGGTATAGATCAAAACTTTTTTTTTTCCCCTTCTAATCAGATAAAAACTTGTTAATTGTACCATTTATGTATGTCATAATGATAGTTGTCATCATCTATTATAGGAGTGCAATTTTATGTCATACCCTCTAGATTTTATACGTATCTTTCATTTTTTGGTGTATCAACTCACCCATTGTATAGGAACTTGCCATTTTTTCTATTATCTCCTTCCCTTTTTCCCCCTTCTTAAGTTTCACTTAGATTTAGGATGACAAATGCTACTTTTTCTTATTTTGACAGACTGTTGCTAATGTTTTCTTTTTGTTTTTTTTTCCAGTGTTTTTTGCCATTGAATGTGGGTGCCTTATTTTTTTAAAAAAATTGGCATCTTGCTTATTTTTGCAAATCGTTGTTTCCTTTCATTGTTCTAACTACCTAATATTCTAGTTTCCAATTTACGTTGATAAGGGGATGGTGACGGATTTGGAAGGTGGGAGATTTGCTTCCATGTTTGGCCAATATAAATTCTTTACCCATTTGATACTAATCTAGTTAAGACTTTAACTGTAGTAATTGGTAAGTAAATATTCTCATAATCTTGTTAGGATCTTTATTTTAGTATTTGAATTGGATGACTCAGATTTCATCCACTATAACAATCAATGGTGCATAATTTTTTTATTGAGTAGAATGGCTCGAATTGGATTTTGGAGCTCTCTCGTGCAACCTGCATTCTAATTATAATATAAGATAGGATAACGGCAGAGATAAAAGAACTTAAATGAATTGGCTCGTAAACCTTGTACAATTGATCAATAAATTTGAGCTAAATCGCATTACACTTGTAAATGTTTGACACATGTCAAATTTACGTTCTTATTGGACTATACTAAATTGGCCCACTATGCTTATATACTATCTTCTTTTGATATATATGAGATGAGTGACATGTACACTCCTTAACACTAAGTGCAGCCAAGTTCTTTGATCTCCCCATTGGTCCTTACCTTGAAAAGGGAGCTGATTTCAGCCACGGAGTAAATTTTGCTGTGGCAGGATCGACGGCACTTGATTTGTCTACTCTAAGAAAAAAGGGTATTTACGTATCATTCACCAACAGTTCTCTTTCCGTGCAACTTAAATGGTTTAAATCTCATCTTACCTCCTTGTGCAATAATATAATAGGTAAATAACTCCTTAACCTTTTATTCATGTATCTTTGGTATTATTTTCGGGTAGCTGATTAGGTACCATTGTAACTAATAAAATTAGTAGTGATTGATTATGTTCATTTCTAGGATTCAAGAGATACACTAACAGTGAAGAGTATGTTGGGAAAAGCACACAAATACATAAGCGGAAGCAATAAAATCGTTTTCCCCGGTTGTAATGCAAAGATGAGAAATAACCAATTCAAGCAACCAAATAATATTGAACCAAAATGACAGCAGCAAATGCAAATATAAATCAGCCTAAAAACAGTAAATAAACAAGGAGACGCAAGGATTTATGTGGAAACCCTGATGTGGGGAAAAAAATCACGGGACCGTTAACAAACGGTTCCAAAACCTCCACTGATCAACAAATTGTCAAGTGGGTACAACAATGGTTCTTCCCTAGATCAACTAGAGGCATTCACAATCATCAAGAATCAACCTTGGCACAACAAGTCTCCCAAATCATCACCCAAAAGAGTGGATATACAATTTCGTATAAAATAAGAGCTGAGTATAGAAAACTGACTTAGAGAGCTCCAATTGAAATTCTGACCATTGGATTTGAAGAGGGGATGTCAGGAACAATGTGCTAAAATCTCGCGATGATTGGAGTTCGTTTGGTCGTCGTTCGGGGCAGATTTCTGGGCTGTCATCACCAAAATCCGTGGGTGGCTACTCTTCTCTCTCTCCTCTTCACTTCTAGACCATTCTCCTGATTTTTTGTGAGTGTGTCTAGGGTTTCTCTCCCTTTCACTCAGCCACTTCTAACCTTTTGGCTTATAAGAGAAGCCACTTGGGAGTGAACTTACGAAATTGCCCTTCACTTAAACATCACATGGGTAACCCACATGGTAATTAAATATAACCCAAAGTAATTGGGTTCTTCCTCCATGTAGGAGGGATACTCCAACAAATCTCCCACTCATTCCTACATGGGGGGCTCGACCAAACCCGCAATCTTTCTACAAACAAGAAGCTTCTCCTTAGGCAAGGCCTTCGTCAACATGTCCGATCCGTTGAGATTGGTGTGAATCTTCACAAGTTCAAATGACTTGTCTTCTACCGCTTCTCAAATCCAATGATACCTCCTGCGTATGTGTTTGGTTTGGGAGTGGTAGGCTGCATTCTTGGCAAGGTGGATGGCACTTTGACTATCACAATAAAGAGGGTACTTGTCTTGTTTCAAACCCAACTCCTCTAGAAAATCTCTCATCCAAATGAACTCATTGACAGCTTCAACCGCTGCCATATACTCAGATTCTGTGGCAGACAGAGCAACATATTTTTGCAATTTTGATTGCCATGAAACAGCTTCCCCTGCAAATGTCATCAAGTATCTGGAGGTAGACTTACTAGCATCAATATCACCCGACAAATCAGCACCTGTGTAGCCATCTAACACAGATTGTCCGGGACCAAAGCATAAACACACTCTAGAAGTACTTCTGAGATACCGCATGATCCACTTCACTGCTGCCAATACTCCTTACCAGCATTAGACATGAACCCGCTAACAACCCCAACGGCATGTGCAATGTCTGGCCTAGTGCATACCATGGCATACATCAAACTCCCCACGGAGTATGCATAAGGCACTGTCATCATCTCTTTCTTGTCATTCTCACTTGTAGGACACTGGGTGAAACTTAGCTTCATGTGACCTGCAAGTGACGAGCTCACGGGTTTAGCTATGTCCATCTTGAACCTCTCTAGCAGCTTCTGGATGTAACTCTCTTGTGATAGCCATATCTTCTTGTTCTTCCTATCACGAGAGATACACATGCCCAAAATTTGCTTTGCAGGGCCAAGGTCCTTCAATGCAAAAAACTTGCTCAAGGCACTCTTCAGGTTGACAATCTTCTCCTTGTCCTGTCCAACAATCAACATGTCATCCACATAAAGTAGGAGAATGAGAAAATCACCTCCGGCATAATGCTTCACAAACACACATGAATCTGCATATGTCTTGTGTAAACTGTGGTCTTTCATGAAAGACTCAAACTTCTTGTACCATTGCTGAGGTGCTTGTTTCAAGCCATATAAACTCTTTTTCAAACGGCATACAAGGTTCTCACTTCCCTTCTCTTGGAAACCTTTTGGTTGCTCCATGTAGATTTCCTCCTCTAAGTCACCATGGAGGAAAGCAGTCTTCACATCAAGTTGTTCCACCTCCAAATCCATGCTAGTAGCTAAGCCAAGAACAACTCTAATAGAAGACATCTTCACAACTGGAGAAAAGATTTATTCAAAGTCTATACCCTTCTTTTGACCCGAGCCTTTCACCACCAAACGTGCCTTGTACCTGGATGGTAAACCATCTTCTCCAGTTTTCAATCTGTGCACCCACTCTTGCCCTTAGGCAACTTCACTAAGTCATAGGTGTGGTTCTCATGCAAGGAGTTCATCTCATCTTGCATGGCATTGTACCACTCCTTGCAATGCTCATGTGACATAGCCTCCTCGTAACTTTCTGGCTCTCCCCCGTTGGTCATCAACACATACTTATCTGCTGGATATTTAGAGGTAGGTTGTCTCTCTCTGGTGGATCTGCTCAATTGTGGTTTTGGTTGAACATGGGGTTCTTCTTCATGTGGTTGATCTGGTGGTGGCTCAACATCATCACCATAATCACAGTTATGATCATCATTGCCATCTTCCTGTTGCTCTCCCCCTTGAACTCTAGATGTTACTTGAGGAAATATTGGATATGTGTTGGCGCTGTCACTTGGAGAAGGCTCTGGTTGTTTCTTCTTCTCACAATCTGCAAAGGTTTTGTCTTCAAAAAACACCACATCTCTGCTTCTAATCACTTTCCTGCCAATTGGATCCCACAATCTGTACCCAAACTCATTATCTGAGTACCTTAGGAAGATGCATGGCTTTGTCCTGCAATCAAGCTTGGACCTCTCATTTATGGGAATATGAACATATGCAAGAGACCCAAAGACTCTCAGGTGACTAAAAGATACCTCTTTACCAGTCCATACTCTCTACGGAACATCTCCATTAAGAGGAACTGAAGGTGACCGGTTGATGAGGTACACTGCTGTAAACATTGCCTCGGCCCAAAAGATCCTAGGCAACTTTGCATGAGAGAGCATACATCGAATTCTTTCTTCAATTGTTCTGTTCATTCTCTCTGCAATTTGGAACTGTCTTCTCAAGCCCGATGCCCTGTGCTTTGCAATACTCTTCAAATGGACCCCTGTACTCTCCACCATTGTCAGATCTAACACACTTGAGCTTCCGGCCTGTTTCTCTCTCAACTCTAGCCTGGAACTGCATGCTTGAAAAACTGTAGTACCTGTCTTTGGTTTTCAACATAAAAGCCCACAGTTTTCTAGAATAATCATCAATAAAAGTAACAAAATAAAGTGCACCGCTATGTGACTTAGTATCCATGGAACATACATCAGTGTGAACAAGATCTAATGCATGTTTTCTTCTAGATGGGGGACGAGTATGAAATGCTGCCCTATGTTGTTTTCCAGCTAAACAATCCACACAGGGTTTCAAGGGCATACCTTGAACGTCAGGGGGGATTTGCTTCTTAGCAAGCATTTGCATACCTCTTTCACTCATGTGACCAAGTCTCTTGTGCCACAACTCGCTGGAGGAATCATTAACTAAATGTACTTCTCCTTTGCACAACTTAGCTTGCATCACATACAAGGATCTCTGCTTGCTCCCACGAGCCACAATCAAACTTCCTTTGCTAAGCTTGCACTTTCCACCACCAAAGTTACTGGAGTAACCAACATCATCGAGCAACCCAGGAGATATCAAATTCAACTTGATGTCTGGAACATGACGTACATCTCTCAACACCAAACTGCAACCTGTGGATGTCTCTAAACACACAGTGCCCATGCCTACAATCTTGGATGAGCCATCATTCCCCATCCTTACTTAGCCAAAGTCACTGCTAGTGTATGAGAAGTACTCTTGGTGCGAGGTAAGATGATACGAAGCACCCGTATCAATCACCCAAGTACAATCATCACAAGCAAGATTTAGGCAATGGTCACCAATGAAATATAATTCATCACTTGTTACAATTGCAGTGGTGTTGTTATCTTTCTCTTCTTGTTGTTGCCCGGATGTGTCACCATTTTCTTTCCTTTCTTTGGACTTATCTCTCTTCATTTTCCTGCAATGTTTTTGAATGTGGCATGGCTTATCACAATAGGGACAAATGATCTTACCCCTTGATTTTGATCTCCCCCTGGACTTGTCTCCATTCTTGGGATGTCGAGTCTTACTTCTTCCTCTGCTTGATTCTTGTGTCACCTTAGCCTATGGTTGTGTGGAGGAACTCATTTCCTTCCTTCTAGTTTCTTCATTCAACAAATTAGTTCCCTCTAGAGCAAAGTTGCTAAGTGACACAAATAGAGTGTCCCAACTTTCTGGCAATGAGCAAAGTAGTAGCAAGGCCTGCAGCTCATCATCTAAATTCATCTTCATTGCAGACAACTTGTTAATCAAACTTTGAAATTCATTCAAGTGAACTACTATGCTGTCACCATCCCTATATTCCAACTTCACAAGTTTTCTAATCAATTACTCTTTACTCAAGGCATTCTTCCTTTCATACATGGTCTCATTTTTCTTCCAGAGAGTATAAGCATTCGTGTCATTGGCAATATGTTGGAGGACACTCATATCAACAAATTGTCTAATTGTTCCAATGGCTTTTCGGTTCAATATTTTCCACTCACTTTCAACAACACCAGTTGGTATGGTTACATTTAAAATTGGTTCATACAAATCCTTCACATAAAGGATATCCTCCATTTTAGTTTTCCACACGGAGTAATTTCCCGAATTCAAACTAATCATTCCGTGCACACCAGATTTTTCATCCATATTTAACAACACAACAAAATCATAATGCTCTAACCAATGCTCTGATACCACTATGTTGGGGAAACCACACAAATACACAAGCGTAAGCAACAAAGTCGTTTTCCCCGGTTGTGATGCAAAGATGAGAAATAACCAATTCAAGCAACCAAATAATATTGAACCAAAATGACAAGCCCAAAAACAGTAAATAAACAAGGAGACGCAATGATTTACGTGGAAACCCCGATGTGGGGAAAAAATCACGGGACCGTTAACAAACGGTACCAAAACCTCCACTAATCAACAAATTGTCAAGTGGGTACAACAATAGTTCTTCCCTAGATCAACTAGAGGCATTCACAATCATCAAGGATCAACCTTGGCACAACAAGTCTCCCAAATCATCACCCAAAAGAGTGGATATACAATTTCGTATAAAATAAGAGCTGAGTATAGAAAACTGACTTAGAGAGCTCCAATTGAAATTCTGACCGTTGGATTTAAAGAGGGGGATGTCAGAAACAATATGCTAAAATCTCGCGACGATTGGAGTTTGTTTGGTCGTCAATCGGGCAGATTTCTGGGCTGTCACCACCAAAATCCGTGGGTGGCTACTCTTCTCTCTCTCCTCTTCATTTCTAGACCCTTCTCCTGATTTTTTGTGAGTGTGTCTAGGCTTTCTCTCATTCCACTCAGCCACTTCTAACCTTTTGGCTTATAAGAGAAGTCACTTGGGAGTGAACTTACGAAATTGCCTTTCACTTAAACATCACATGGATAACCCACATGATAATTAAATATAACCCAAAGTAATTGGGTTCTTCCTCCATGTAGGAGGAATATTCTAACAGAGTATTGTCAGTTTAATTCCTCTCAACCATTGTGCCAACTCTAAAACCAATACAATTAATTACTTATAAGAACGCAAAAACTTTACTTAATTATTATGGGGCCTAAATGAGTTATCTTCACTCCTTTGTAATAACGTAATATATATTATCTCCATCTTACTTATAGAACCAATACAATTAATTTACTTATAAAAACTGTTTTTAGGGGAAGGGGACTGTTAAATTCGATTTGATTTATTTATACCATAGATTTCAAAAGTTACATGCAAACTCAAGATTTTTACACCCAAAACTGACATGGAATTTACATCCACGTACGACTCTTACACTTCAAACGACATTGCATTAGTTACTATTCTTACTATTTGCAAAAAAAGTATCGTAAATGTTATCACTAATGAAGCTTCATTCTTGGTAATAGACTGCAAGCAAACACTTCGAAAGGCACTCATTTTTCTGGGAGAAATTGGAGGGAATGACTATAATTTGGCACATAGGGCAGATAAATCAATGGAAGAACTATACAAAATGGTGCCTGATGTTATTAAAGTAACTAAAGATGCTATGGAGGTCAGTATTCTATCATAGTAAATTTTATCTTTTTCTGTTTAAGTTGAGGTAGAAGTATAAACGAACTTTCTAGCAACTTTTAACAATATCTATATTAATATGGAAAATGATACATTCACCCACTGGGTTGCCAATCCACATCCTTATTGTATTTATCTCTCTCCTTTATTTTCACAATCTCTCTCCTCCATTTTCAAATGTAGCAATTAAAGTAAGAGAGAGATAGACACAATATTCAAGTGGGTTTGCCACCCACTGGGTCAACAAAATATTTGATAATACAACCATATTCCTCATTTTTTTCTCCTCATACCACGTGTGACTATTTACAAAGCATTGATTAAGGGTCTGTTCTCCCCAACTTATTTCTGTTTATTTCCGCAAACTTAAACAAACTTCAGCAAACTTCAACAAATTTCAGCAAACTTCAGCAAACTTTAACAAAGTTAAATAGAGTTAAATAAAGTTAAACAAAGTTCAACAAAGTTAAACAAACAAATATACAAACTAGTTATAAAAAGAACACTTGAATAAACAAGATTCAACAAAAATAAACAAAGTTAAACGAAGTTCAACAAAGTTAAATAATGTTAAATAAAGTTAAACAAAGTTCAACGAAGTTCAACAAAAATAAATTTTCAGTAATAAATATAAACGTTTTTCAGTTGGGGGGAACAGACCCTAACTCAAAAATAGATGAACATACTCTTCCAATTCACAAACTATTTGGAAGCCAAAGATTGAGTAAACTGGCTCAAGTAAACTCCACTCAAGAGAGTCATATATGACCAAGTACTGTAAAAATATCAATATGAATTCTAAGAGTAATTTGAAGAACTAATCTTGTAATTGATTACAAAATTGTTATTGTAGGAGCTTATCAATCTCGGAGCTACCACTATGATTGTACCAGGACTTTTCCCCATAGGGTGCACACCAATTTACTTGGTTGCATTTCAGACCAATAACACAACTAAGTACGATGAATTTAAATGCGTGAAAGAGTTGAATGATTTTGTCAAATTTCACAACAATCGCCTTCAAGACACTATCAAAGAGCTAAAAAAGAATACTCTCAAGTCAACATTGTGTATGCAGATTATTACTCAGCTTTTGCATGGGTCCTTAATAATGCCCATACCCTGGGTAAGTACAATTATTTATTTATTCAAAATTGAACGATATTAATTTTAGTCTTCTATTTGTGATTCTATTCAATGGAATTTTTGTTTGTTTGTCATGTTTGTTAAGCAACAATAGTAATTCATTTTTGTTTATAATAGGGTTTTGACAAAGACGGAGTACAAAAAGCATGTTGTGGACTTGAGCTAATGACTACAATTTTAACAAGACTACATTTTGTGGCTCTAAAAGGGTTTCAGTTTGTACTGATCCTAATAAGCTAGTGAATTGGGATGGGACGCATTTAACTCAACATACATACTTTCGTATGGCTCAATGGTTACTACATCGTATATTACCCAACATCATTCAAGTACAGAACAAACAGGTACAATGATTAATGAATTATCAGGAATTATCGAGTGGTTAGGATATCGTCCACCAACCAAAAGGTCGATGACTCAATTTCTCATAAGTTTTTTTTTTAGTGACTTGTCCAAGAACGAGAAAAAAAAGAGAATAAATTTGCCTCTTTATTGTCTTAGATGTTCGGAATTGAGCGGGGTGGGAAACAAATTTAAATCAACATGGGGAACTATATCATTTGACTCTTTCACTCTCCACGGTCCACCGTAATCTAGAAATAGAGATAGAGAACATTACGTACGTATATATTGAGATAACTTATGACTGGAATTCGAGGGCGTAAGCGAGTGTACAGGACGTATATTCACAATAACAGAGAAACCATTACAACCAAAAACAAAACAACCAAATTAAGAAGTCTAAAAATAAGAAAAATTAATTCTCTAAAAATGAATGGTCTTCCTCTTCCCCATCTTGAAGTCATAAGCTTTTGTGACAACTGTAAACACAAATTTTGTATCTAAAAAATAAACAGAGACAAAATAGAGAAACACATATTTAATTTATATTTCAACTTGAATTTGGGTTACAAACTCTATATCAATCCCCTGATTAAATCTCTACTTGAACTTGAACTTTTGATGAATCACGAACTGACTGCAGATCACGAATCACCGATTGAATTTGTTGAATCGAGGGCCACTGGCTTGATCTCGATTAGTTGGTTTGTTTATGCGGAGTTGACTGAAGGGCTTGAAAGCTTTAATCTTCTTCCAGAGTTGCAGGTTGAAAGATGACAGAGAGAAATCGGTAGAGTCTCCTTATCTGACTTTCTCAACCCCTTGAAATGAATCAGTAGCTCTGTATTTATACAGAGAATGATCCTTCTCAAAACCCTGTTTCTTTATTGGGCTTGTAGTCATAGGCTTATTTAGAGACTTGATAGTCTTAGCCCATATTTAATTATTTAAACCCACTTATGAAAGACTAATTTTAATTGGGCCACCTTAATTAATTAACAAATGGGCTATTTGGATTAACCCACAATTGACTAATTAATTTTGACATTTCAATATTGACGATTTATTTAGTCAATATCTTGACTTTGACCCAATGTTTCATACGTGGCACAAATTATATTTTTAGTGCCTACAAATTGCCCCCTCGAAACCTTGTCACGTACACAATTTAAGTGTTTAAGCGTGATCGGGTTTCGATTTTTTTTTTTTTTTTTGTTATATACATGCATTATATATATATATATATATATATATATATATATATATATTTGTATTACATACGGGCTCCCCTTCTTTCCTTTTGCTGAAGTGAAGCTAAATTCCTAACTCAAACCTAGAACTGTCAAAAGTTGACACGACACGACAATACGACACGAATCGGACACGAATGTAGCGGGTTAGTGTTGAGAGGTTTCGGCCCGTTTAATTAAATGGGTCGACACGAGTAACACGTTTAGTTCAATGGGTTAGGTTAAGGTTGAGATTTCCAACACGAAAACAATCTGCTTACGACACGTTTAATTTTAATTGTCAAATGTAAGTTCAAATAATTTGTAACAAGTAAATAATGTAATAGAATCTCACCTATCTCGGGCATTTTAATAATTTTAGACCGTTGAATATACACTTATATGGTTAGAACATTAAATTTGTAGGTAAAATTTATGTTTTTTCTCCTATTTCAATTAGTTAGAATATAAGTAAAGATAAACAGGTTAAC
This sequence comes from Tetragonia tetragonoides, assembly GCA_038025085.1. Classification (NCBI taxonomy): domain Eukaryota; kingdom Viridiplantae; phylum Streptophyta; class Magnoliopsida; order Caryophyllales; family Aizoaceae; genus Tetragonia; species Tetragonia tetragonoides. The sequence continues at coordinate 4,648,606 of CM076147.1, forward strand.
GGGTCATTAAACAGGTAACACGATTATTAAACAGGTCATGTGCAGGTCAAGGATTTTCGACACGATTAATAAATGGGTTAAGTTTGGGTCAAGGAATTCTCGACACGTTTAACCTTGACACGAACACGAACACGAACACGACACGACCTGACTATTTGACAGCTCTACTGAAACCCATATATACAATACGGCAATTTCCTTTTCTTCTCTTTCTTTTTTCTTTCTTTTTTTTTTCTTTCCTTTTTTTTTTTTTGAAAAAGAAAGAGGAACGTGTAAGTGTAACTGACTCGCAGAGATGGAAGTAGACTAGAAGACAGACTCTGCTCCTTGCTTGGCAACCTTCCTGCTTAATACTTGATCATCACCTCTAAACAGATTTTATAGTAATTGAATCCTAATACAGAACGAACTCTCGACGCTCGGTCTATATAAAGAACCAAGTAGCCTGGTAATCAGTACATCGGTGCGATTGTCTGCTAACACTGAATCTCTCTCACATTGGCGATCCTTCCTGTTAGAGATATGATATCGGGAAAATATTATGAGAATATATTTTCCCCATCTATTTAGGAAACAAGATATATATAATATTATATGTTTAGGATATTATACTTGTGATCTAATGTATTTAGGAAACTAGTATATTTAGGATATATTAATCGTACTTGGAGAATAAGTTATTGTACTCTATAAATATGGGGTCTCCCCAGTTCAATATGAAGAATCAATTTTATGAGCCTATTATATTTTAACATGGTATCAGAGCTTGTTCGATCCTAAGAACCTAAACACAAAAGCTTCCGCTATGCCGGTGGCGGACTGTTGTCCGTCCGCCACCGGACAACCCCAAACATCCAAGACCAACCTACTTGATTTAAAGTTTTTTTTCACGGCATTATTGATGGATTTAAAGTGATGACTCCCACGCAGTGGGCTTCAAAATATGGGGGAGCTACTGCCCATTTTTGCAGCAGTAGATGAAAGGAAAAAAAAGGTGTTCATGTGATATACAAGATCACCGATGATAATAAAATTGATCGACGACCATGAATGACGTCGATTTGAAAGTATTGGAGGTAGAGACAAGAAGTTGACTTCTCCCTACTTGATGATATGTGAAGATTCGACGGACAGATCGAAGATTCACCAACTTGTGAAGACTCGATCGCGCAGATCGAGTACTCACCGACCAATGAATTGTGAAGACTCAATCGCGCAGATCGAGGACTCACCGAAGACAAGGACACTACGTATTGTATTGTTCCAATCGTAGCGTTCGTAATGCCCTGCCGCTACGATTGCGGGAGGGTGTTAGAGATATGATATCGGGAAAATATTATGAGAATATATTTTCCCCATCTATTTAGGAAATAATATATATGATATTATATGTTTAGGATATTATACTAGTGATCTAATGTATTTAGGAAACTAGTATATTTAGGATATATTAATTGTACTTGGAGAATAAGTTATTGTACACTATAAATAGGGGATCTTCCTAGTTCAATATGAAGAATCAATTTTATGAGCCTATTATATTTTAACACTTCCTTCTCATTGCCGAACTGAGGTCATTGCCGGAGTAGACCTTGAAGCCATTGCCGGAGCCGTACTGAAGCCACCGCCTGCCGAAACCTCACCCCATTACCGGAAGCGTAAAGAAGCCTCCTTCATCTGTACCGAAGCCGAAACCGAAACCATAGCCAAAGCTGTGCCGAAGCCTTTTGCGAAGCCATAGCCGAAGTTGTACCGATCGAAGCCTTTTGCGAAGCATAGCCGAATCTGTGCCGATAGCTTGAACTTGATTTGTATCCGAATTGAGTATCCCGCTATTGTCCTTTTTGGTCTGAGACCATTCGGTTGAATCCGGACCGAGTCGGGTTGGACCACAAGGGCGGCAAAGCTCTCCCAACAAGTATTTAACACTGCTGCATTCACAGGGTCTCGAACCCAACATCTCTACTTAAACTAGAAGTGTCTGTCACCAACTCATCTAAGTGCTTGTTCGTCCCATTATTGTCCTTTGTGAGCAAGCAAATTTTCAGAGTCCAAGACGAACAAGGTTGGAGTCATGACTTTGCTTTGCTTTGATATACTAAATTATTACTTTGTCTTTTTGCTTTCACTTGATATCTTAATGATCATCATACGTGGGTAGAGAAATTGTAGGCTTTGAAGTAAAATATCCTTTGACTTGGTAATCTGTGATGACGCATATACTTGGCTCATCTTATATCTATTATATATATCAATAATTCTAGGACAATGCTAAAGGTCTCTATTAGAGACACGAAAAGTGTGTCTTCTGTGATGTGTCAGTTGTCACATTGTCAAATTCACTAATCATCATATGCCATGTCATAGGGGCTAAAGTAAATAATATAAAACAAATAGGTTTTTTTAGCAAATAAACGAAAGATGATCTAGTTAGTTATGTCTTATATTAGGAACAAGGCTTAAAATAAGGGAAATGTGATAAAGTTAACTCTATTAGCAAAAATAATAAAGGAAGAAAATCGATTTTATGATTTTATATGGAAAATAAATAAAGACAACTAACATAATTTAATTTCGCTCATATTGCATTTCCTCATATCTCTTATTTCTATTTTCGTTATTTTATTATTTTATTAAATTATATTAATTATGACTTATGTCTCTAATCTCTATTTCTTAAGTATTTTTCTTAAATTTTATTTTAACTTATTTCTCTAACAATATTCAATTATTAATCTCAATTTCAAGAGATAGGGAAAAGAAAAAGAAGTTACTTTCTTATCTCTTGAAAGAAATTATTTAGATGCTTTGGTGAAGAATACTATTCCCTTTCAATGGAGGAGTTGTACATGTTCATACTATTGATATTTTTTATTCTCTACTTTCAAAAAATAAAAAAAAACAATTTAAATTTGTACATTTTTATCAGTTGAATAAGACCCAATTCTACAGCGTACCCAAATTTTATTATTTAATTTATACTTAATTAACGAATTGGAATCTATAAAATCTCCAAATCTATTCTTGCATATCCAAAAATAAAAATTACATATAAGTAGCTAATATTAAACATTCTACTTGCAGCATTCTTGACTTTACTTGTACACCTTATCATTTTACTATAAGAAATTCAATTTTACTGTGTACCTTTATTTTATATGTTCTTTTTATTTGTATTTACACTACTAGAGATACAACCGCTCAATCAACGTCGGTTAAATATTGCAAATACATACCACATCGGTTTTCTATAAAACCGACGTTGTATTATGGGATTTTTTTTTAAGTATCACATACAACGTTGGTTTTTCGGAAAACCGATGTGATAACCTTATAAATGAAGTCGGTTTTTAGAGAAAAAGCGGCGTTGTACCTTGTATGGCCTTGTTTTAGTGTACTGCTTATGAAGTCGGTTACATGGTAAAACCGATGTTGTATGCCATGTCGAAATAATAAAACCAAAATGCTACTGCCAATTATCACGCTTCACTAACCCTTTCTCTTCTCTTCAGGTCAGCCACCATCTCTCCTCCCTTCATGGAAACCCAGCCCACTCTGTCCAACTTCTCTTACTAAAATCGCCTTTCTCTGATCTCTTGTTTTCGTGTTATGATTCACTCTCTTTCTGACCCTTTTCTCTGTCTACTTTGAATCTTTCATCCTCACTTCGTCGAAATTTGGCTCAATTCCTCCTTTTTTTCTTCACTTTTCGAAATTGCGTGTTGTTCTTGAAGTTATAAGATCTGGAACTTACTCTCTCACTTCAAGTTTGGAATTGCATCTTGGTTCGTTTCAATTTTGGCGAGTTAGGGTTTCCAACTCGATTTAGATGTTGAAGATTGAACTAACCCATTTCTGATGGAATTTGGCGTTGTATTGCAGGTGGTGGACATGGAGTGGTACTTTCTCTATATTTTTTTTCTCATTGTCTTGTTCGATTCTTGCAGATCTGGTGAAATTCGACGTTTGTTTAGGTGTTTTGGTTGCCCAAGTTTTTTATGGCTAAGCTTAGTCGTTTTTGTTGGGATTTCATTGAAGCCAATTTGGATATATTTGGTATTTTCCTTCATCTCTTTTCTCAATTGTCCATTTTTTTTAGCTGTTAATTGCAATTATCTTTGTTCATGTTATTGTTTGGGTGTTCTGTTTCTGAAAATTTCAAGTACCAGATTCTAGTTTATTTTATTTGTTCATATTATTTTCTTTGTTCTCATGCCAAAATTCTCTCCACTACTTAGAAAATCCAGCGTGAAAGCAATCTACTTTGGGTAATTGGGTATGGGTACTTTTGTGGAGTTATAGATTGCAATTCTACCAAACAAAATATGTTTATACAGTGAACACGAAAAAAATCTGGATTTAATCAAAGCTGCTACCCATTTTTTGGATTTATACGAAAATATTCTGGACTTATGCAAATGTTGAGTAGCAGAAATAAGACATTTTTAAAGGAGAGAACCACTCTTCTGTCATATCAATTACCCAACCTGTAGAGTGAATTCTCTGTGGTTTTTTTTGCTATTTCTAGCTCTTTAAGTCTTTGCAACTAGGTTTACTTTAATGCACTTCGAATACACTTTGTCAGAGAAGCAAGATGAGATGAGCATCAGGTCCAAGTGCCATGTGTGTTAAGAACAATTAATTAAAATAGTTGTTGACTAGCATTAGGGTAGTATGCTGTCGTAAATTAGAAGATTATTAATGGCCGTAAACTACGTAGTTATCTATCTTTCTTGTGACAAGTATAAGATAACTGGAGAATGGAGCACATGTTCATGTTCGTGCAACCTGTGTACTGATTATAGTATGTCTATACGTGCACTGCTTGATTGATGATGGTGAGGTTCCCCCTTACAAGTTACAAGTCACATTATAGGTTCTTGATGCTAGGATAGACAACTCCATCACAATTATAGCATGGAGTGAAGCGCATCTTAATTGCTTGTTCAAAAAATACTTTGTACTTGTATATTTCTGTATGCATTTATGCCTTAGAACTTGACAATATTTGTTGTGTACATGTTATATAAAAAGATTTGTTGTGTACAAATATGTGTGTGAAAGGCTTACAGTCACAACCATCCAGCAGGCCGCTGCCGCTGTTGTTGTCTGCGGTCACATCCAGCTAGCAGACCGCTGCCGCTGCTGCTGTCACAGCCAGCCAGCAGGTCGAGGCTGCTGCTGCGGCTGTCACAGCCAGCCAGCAGGTCGAGGCCGCTGCTGCGGCTGCTGTCACAGCCAGCCAGCAGGTCGAGGCCGCTGCTGCGGCTGCTGTCACAGCCAGCCAGCAGGTCGAGGCCGCTGCTGCTGCTGCTGTCACAGCCAGCCAGCAGGCCACTGCTGTTGTTCCTGCTGCTGCTATCGCAGCCAGCCAGCAGAGCTGCTGTCACAGGCTCACAGCCAGTAGTAGTAGCTGTTTATTTCTGACTTGAATTTCAGTACTGTTGCTGTTTCAGCAGCTATGTTTACACCATGATGACTGCTGCTATGTAGAAGCTTGCTATGCTCGGAAACACAAGGTAGTGTTCACTTTGTGTACAAGTTGGGCAGTATTAGTGATCATCTTTTGTTGTTACTATCTACTTTACATTTGCTGCATGTTCTGTTTACAACAAAGGAAAACCTAGATGCGCTAATTCGTGTGGATTTGGTTTGTTGTTTTTGTTTCGGGTGTTGGTTGGATGATGAACTATGGTTTGGGAAATGGGTTTTATGAAATTTGGAGTATACGTAGGGGTTCTAAAAGCAGCTAAATGTTCTAAAAGTCCTCAATCCTCTTTAATATTAATTGACAAGTCCAAGCACATCCGTTATGTTTTCATAACAGAAGGTAATGTTATCTAATTTTTTTTAATCATCTAATAGTTTCCTATGTGGTTGTTTTAATAATCAAATAGATGTATTCTTCTGAGATACCCCAGATGTTTTCTTTTTCTGTAAAAGTGAGAACGTATTTCTTATGTTTCTCAAATTCATTTTTGAAGTTTTTGGATATTAATTTTATGCTTGTTGTCACACAGATATATGAAGAAATGGGGCAAGAGGACTGGGTATCACAGTTTCACAACTACGAGCAAGCTTATAATGGAGCGTAGGTTGCAAAAATACTTGTAGTCACAGTTGGTGTTGTATATTAGATAACATTAGGAATCAGAATAAAATTTATTTTTTTCTCATGTTGTATGTACATATACCAATTATTAATGTCAAGTTTCTTGGTTATTTCACTTATTTGTAGACGATTTATTAATTATGATAATTACTAACAATGCGCAATACAAATGTCAATTTAATTTTTCTTTTTTGCAAAAAAAGATACATACAACATCGGGTTTTCAAACAAAACCGATGTTCTATCCTTGGCTTTCACACCGCTTTTTCTAAAAGACCGACATCGTATCCTAGCATTTCACATCGGATTTTAAAACAAACTGGCGTTGTACCTCTAGCCTTATCACATCGGTTTTTTGAAAAAATCGACATTGTAGAATTACCTTTTATATCGGTTTTTTTAAAAAACCGACGTATCCTACCATTTCATTAACCGACGTTACAGGGGTGCCCATACTACATCACCCCTCTATTACGTCGGTTTAAAAACCGACGTTACATTAAGAGGGGTTCTCATATGAACCCATATATATATATATATATATATATATATATATATATATGGGGAAGGGTTCCCATGAGAACCTTATAATATGTGAGAACTATGAAAACCCATCCTAGCCATTCAATATTAATCGTGTGGCCCTTATTCTTCAAACACAAAACGTGGCTTCCCTCTGATGTGTCATCACTCATCACCATTTGGCATACTCACTCGACCGTTTTCCCTCTCCTGTCAATCTCTAACTGCAACATGCTCTGACGCAACCGAGCTAATCTCGACTTCCGCAGCTACCTATGAGCTAATTAATCTCACCCCGTCTCTAACTTCTGGATCGTATTGCGTATAGCCCACCAATTCCAATCGGCGTCGATGCTAATGAGGACGAAGACGTGAGGTTTTGGGTCTCTGATTATGTGAGCAATATATAGGTCAGGAGAGAGTAATTTGTTTGGGCTATAGGAGCACCAAGATAGGTCCCAAATATTTCTGTCAACTAATTTGCAAATTTGAAGCTAGAAGATAAATGGTGACAGCCATGGAATTAAATAGAAGAAGTTAAGTACTGTACCGTCATGATACATGCCTTTTTTTTTCTTTTTTTTTTGGATGAGATAAAAAAGGAGTCAAAGTCAACAATACCCTTCATTAATTGGACGAAAAGACAAACACGCCCCTGAATGTTTACAAAATAAAAGTTAACCCTGCCATGCATAAAAATAGTTCTCATATAATTAGCAGTTCTCATATGATCCTGAGTGTATATATATATATATATATATATATATATATATATATATATATATATATATATATATATATATATATATATATATATATATATATATATATATATATATATACATTTCCGTGCGATGCACAGTTTGTGTGTTTATAACAACTAAAACGTTTTCTTTGGTACAAACTTGAAACAAATTTTTTTGCCTATGTCACATCTTGCTACGAAATAATCTAAGGACTTCTCCCTTTCTATACTCAAATCAACTTTCTTGCTTTCTTATTTGGTTCTAGTGGCATGCCCCGTATGATGCACAATTTTATATAAATATATTTGGTTCAAAATAAAAATCTTTCATTGTAGTAATTTATTAGACACAATCTCTAACAAACATATGGTGCCTAATAGAAGATACATACAGCTATACTAATAGTACTAATTAAAGATATGTGTACCTATACTATGATATTACACTAAGAATTACATAGTACTAGTAGAAGATACATGCACCTATACTATTTGATGACATGTCAATATTTTATTATGTGTCAAAACTTATGTGTCAATCTAGCAAGGGTGCAAATTCCCCATGCATTGCACGATTTATTAAAAAAATTTGTTAAACTATTTAAACTTGGTAGTGAACTTCATAGCATACATTACTTTAAAACAATGTTAATAGATTGAACTTGGTGTTTTTTCTTTCCTATTGAAAGCAAATTATATACTTACCCATGCCATGAGATCCGAAACGAATTTTAAAGATATGAAAACAATTCCGTAATCGTTAGTGCATATTTGGTAAATACTTTGATTCAAAGTATGAAACAATGTTTGTTGAATTCGTCTTGAAAAGTACTTTCATACTATTATTTATATGGTATAAATGAAAATCATGGTCAAAATTTGACATCGAAAGACAAAACCGACATTTTAAAAACCTTACGGATTATTGCGATTCATTGTACTTAATATATTGTTGACTTGGCCCATTAGTTAATACTAATACATTGTATGTTGAATGTGTAGTAAAGATCTATTGAATTTATTAAAAAGATAAATAAAAAAGATATTTAAGATTATGATGTGTCAACGATTTAGACGATGACATGGCGCCCAAGTGTCATTATAGCAATCATGCAAATTCACTTTTATATATATATATATATATATATATATATATATATATATATATATATATATATATATATATATATTATATATATATATATAGTAGATACTCTCCCAAATCATAGACTATTTGGAAACTAAAGACTCAGTAAACTGACTCAAGTAAACTCCACTCAAGAGTCATATGACGTAGTTACTCAAAAAAAGGAAAATTTTTACTTTGGTGTCTTGAGGTATTGCATAATCATTATTTAGCGACCTCAATTGTTACTATTTCCACTTTGATGACCTGTGGTATTAGAAATAGTTTCACTTTGGTGTTTTCCGTTACCTCCGTTAGTTTGCCCTTTTTCCCTTTTATTCTCTCTCCTCCCTTCTACCCTTCCACCCACCCACCAGCCACCATCACTACCATAGTCAATCTCCTCTCTCTTCTCCCTCACCTACCAACCCACAATTATTGCAAGTTATTGCTTGTTTCTACTCGTAGGAAACTTCAATCTCTTAATGAGTACTCAAATCAACTCTTTTAGTATTCTAGGTTATGCTGTTTGTGGTTCATTTGAGCGATTTTCCGTTGATGTGATGATTATTTTATCACAAGCTGATTTTTGTGTTAGTTACCTGATATTTGTATCAAATACTTTGGTTCACTGGTTTAATACAAATTTTGGGTCTGATATGTTTTTGGGTTTGACACCTAACAACTGGTACTTGTGGGTTTGTTTATTTGCATTTTCAATTGGGGCTAAAATTTTGGGTGTATTTTCAGAAATATGATATGGAGACAATTTCATTGGAGATTCTGTATGTATTTGGAGTGGGTTTCGTAAATGATGGTGGTGTGGGTTTCATGGGTGAGGGTGGATCGGTGGTGGGTTGAGTGGGGAAGGAGAGAGAGGGAGGGAAGAGACAGGAGGTTGGCTGGCTATGGTGGTGAGGGTGACTGGTGGGTGGGTGAAAGGGTAGGAGGGAGGAGAGAGAATAAAAGGGGTAAAAGGGCAAACAAACATAAATTTTTAACGTAGATAACGTAAAGCATCTAAATGAAACTATTTCTGATACCACATGTCACCAAAGTGTGAATACAAAAAATTGAGGTCAGTAAACAATGATTATACAACACCTCAGGGCACCAAAGTGAACATATAAGTACCGCCTGAAAATTAGGCCTTCAACAGCTTCAACCAAGGACCCAAGAAAACACATCTTCAATCAACCAAGGAGTCAAGCAACCAAGGATTGGAGTATAGGGTGTGTTTTTTTCATTGAACTAAAATAGACTCCACCAGAAATCAAAATGCTTAACCAAAGCTGGACTGGAAGCAACTGCTTGATTAACTCTACTTTAAATTCTATTTCTGCAGATTACATGCAGAATCTGGCTCCACCTGCTTCCCTAGCTACTTAACGATCTATATAGAAAAGTGGTTAATTTTCTCTAGGGAGATGAAACATATCACAAACAAAAAAAAAAACATCTTGTGAATAAAAATGTGGTTTTCAAACGACCAAAACATAAGGGTGGCCTGAGTATTAGGAGCAACATAATCATAAATGAGGTTCTTATGGCTAAGGCTAACTAGAAACTAATGAAGGATAATGATAAATTGGCTATTCGCTGCGTAAAAGCAAATATATTCTTGAGAGAGACAAACACATTGCTTACATCAATGGCTCTCACATCTGGCAAAACCTTGAAAAAGGCTGGGACATTTTTCATGTTAATGTCGGGCGGATTGTAGGGAATAGTGTTACGAGATCTGCGAGATTTCAGGCGTGACTTATGAAAATTTTGGTTCCTCCTATTTATGGCAAGTTATCATAGAGTTTGATATTGTTTAGGATTGTTTCCATATTCCAAAAGATATGTATAGTTACTAAGGCTGTATATATATTCCGTGATAATCAATATAGAAATCAACTTTTCTGCCTCAATCTTGTCATGGTATCAGAGCATGAAAGATCCTTAAATAAACCCTAAACAAAAACACAAAAACCTTAAACCCTAAACAATGGCCGTGGAAGATCCACCACCATCAAATAAAATTGACTCAAAATCCCCTTATTACCTAGGTCCTCAAGATAGACCTGGTGACTTTATTACTGCAGCCAGATTTAATGGCGAAAATTATGATGATTGGGCTGGTGAGATTGAGACGGCCCTTCAAGCTCGAAGAAAGTTTGGATTTTTAGATGGTACGATTGTATCTCCAACACCTCCGTGCACACAAGATGATTGGAATACAATTCAAGCCATGTTAGTATCTTGGATTATGAATACTATCACAGCAGAAGTGAAGAGTACCCTGTCCAAGTATAAAGACGCCAGGCGTCTATGGAGACGCTTAAGGAGCGATTTGCTCTTACGAATGGACCACGCATACAACAATTAAAGGCGGCCATATCTGACTGTAAGCAAACCAAATCCATGTCAGTTGCTTCTTACTATGGAAAACTCACGGCTCTATGGGAGGAATTGCATAACCATGAACCTTGATCACTTGTTCTTGCTGTACAAAGTGTACCGTAGGCCTTGAACATGAGCATCGTTGTGCAAAGGACATGCTTCATGAATTCTGATGGGTTTATATACTCCATCTTATGGTCCTTTGCGATCAAATATTCTCGCTCAAGATCCCCTGCCCTCTCTCAGTCGTGCCTACCAGCTAGTTATTCAAGATGAACGAGTCAGAATGTCTTCGGCTCAACTCGAGAAGAAATCTGACGTTGTTGGATTTGCTGTGCGAACTAGTGGGCGCGGCCGAGACAAAATAGAGAAACTTGATAAATCTCATCTCTCTTGCACCTACTGTAAGAAGACAGATCAAGAAGTAATTAATTGCTTCGAAATTCATGGATATCCAGAATGGTGGGAGGATCGTATGAAGTTTGACAGCAGATCAGGTATGACCAAACTGATGATTGGTAATAACCAAAAATCAACGACCTATTCTTCTTCTCTTGCGTCAGGACGTGGTCGAGGGGGGGTTCGTGCCAATGCTGCAGTTGTTTCAAAACCCACTGGAACACCATCTGTAGAAATATTTTCCAGTGATCAGTGGAAGGCGCTTGCAAGTGTCTTTGGTAATATGACTGTTTCCGGTAATCGTTTGAGTGGTAAGATTAATGGTCACTATTGGATTATTGATACGGGTGCATCTAATCATATTATTGGTAATCTTTCTCTATTGTTCGATGTGAAAGACATCTTATGTCTCGTTGGTCTTCCTGATGGAAAGAAAGTGGTTACAACAAAGAAGGGATCAATGCGATTGCCGGATGCTATGACTCTTACTCATGTTCTTTATGTCCCTCTCTTAAATTGCAGCTTATTGTCCGTTTCACAATTGTGTGATGATTTTGATAGTATTGTCATTTTTAATCGATATATGTGTGCTATACAGGACCAAACGAGGAAGCTGATTGGAATGGAAAGTAAGCAAGATGGACTCTACTACTTCAAGGGACCACATACAGTGCAGGCAGTCACTATGGATGCAGACGCTTCTTCTTTGGCTCTTTGGCATGCTAGGATGGGGCATCCTTCAGAAAAAGTAGTAAAATTGCTCCCTCCCGTTTGTAATTCTAAAGGTAGTTTGAATAAAGCCTGTGAAGTGTGTTTTAGAGCTAAACATCTCAGAGACAAATTTTCTTTGAGTGAGAATAAAGCCAGTCAAATTTTTGAACTAATTCATATTGATTTGTGGGGCGACTATCGTCATACATCTTCTTGTGGTGCTAGATATTTTTTGACTATTGTGGATGAATTTTCTCGGGCTGTGTGGGTTTATTTGATGGATGATAAAACAGAGGTCTTTTCTAAATATGTCCTTTGTTGCTATGGTTGAGCGACAATTTTCTCAAACCATAAAAATTGTTCGGAGTGATAATGGAACGAAGTTCCGGTGTTTGCTTGGTTATTTTACTGCTTATGGTATCTTATTTCAAACCTCATGCACTGGGACACCACAACAAAATGGAAGAGTTGAAAGGAAACACAAACATATCCTAAATGTTGCCCGCGCCTTGCGCTTCCAAGCCAATTTGCCTATTTACTTTTGGGGGGAGAGTGTTTTGACCGCTGCCCATTTAATCAATAGAACTCCTTCCAATGTCCTTGAAAATCACACTCCTTTTGAGAAATTGTTTGGTTATTCTCCATCTTATGATGCCATTCGAGTGTTTGGGTCTTTATGTTTTGCCCACAACCAAAAGACAAAAGGGGATAAATTTGCGAGTCATAGCCGTAAATGCATATTTGTTGGGTATCCTTTTGGTCAAAATGGATGGAGGCTTTATAATCTTGATAAACATGAGTTCTTTGTGTCAAGGGACGTAAAATTTTTTGAAGAGATTTTTCCCTTTGTTGACAAGGAAGCTAGCTATATTAGGCCAATGGATCACTTTGATATGAATGTGGATATTGATTTAGACTTTGCGAAATTTTTGGATGACTCCACTGTTACCCTGTTCCTAATACTAGGGATACAACTGATGAGGGTCTAGATGTGCCTCTTATCCCCAATGACCCTAATATCTCTACCACTGTCAATATTAGGTCTGACCAAACCACAAGTCCGGCAAGCCCAACAGAAATAGAAAAGCCTAGTGTTGTAGACGACTCTGTCCAAACTGGGTCTGACCATACTGAAGAACAGGCAGGCTTAAATGATCAGGGTTCCGAGGAAGTTTTGGGTCGTGGAAAGCGCACTAAAACTCCTTCAGTGCTCCTCAAAGATTTTGTTACTAACAACGTATTTAAAGAGAGTCCATCGAACACTGCTACTTCTCCTCCACAGCATACCTCAGGTACTCCTTTTCCTTAGCACACTATATTCATTGTGACAGTTTTTCTATGCCATATCGCAAGTTCCTTGCAGCTGTAATCACAAGAGATGAACCTTGGTCTTTTAAGGAGGCCTTGAAAGATGATGGGTGGAACAAGGCTATGCAAGAGGAAATTAAAGCCTTAGAGGATAATGGTACTTGGACTCTCGAACCGCTTCCACCTGGTAAGCATGCACTAGGCAATCAATGAGTTTATAAGAGGAAATATCTCTCCAATGGAGATCTTGAGCGTTTAAAAGATCGCTTGGTTATTTTTGGAAATCATCAAATCGAAGGCTTGGATTACTCTGAGACCTTTGCTCCCGTTGCCAAAATGGCAACCATTCGTGCTTTCTTAGCTATTGCCGCTTTCAAGAATTAGGAACTTCACCAAATGGATGTCCACAATGTCTTTCTCCATGGTGATCTTGATGAAGAAGTTTATATGAAATTGCCTCCTGACTTCACGTCAACGGAGCCAAATCTGGTATGTCGTATTCGCAAATCTTTATATGGCTTAAAACAAGCACCCTGTTGTTGGTTTGCAAAATTGGTAACTGCTTTTAAAGGGTATGGCTTTCTTCAGTCTTACTCCGATTACTCATTGTTTACTTACACTAAAGATGGCGTGCAGCTCAATGTCTTGGTATATGTTGATGATTTAATTATTTCTGGCAATAATTTTGTTGCTTTAAGTGCTTTCAAGGCCTATTTGGGTGACTGTTTTCATATGAAAGACCTTGGTCAATTTAAATATTTTCTGGGTATTGAGGTAGCTCGGAGTACCGCTGGCTTATTTCTTTGTCAAAGAAAGTATACTCTTGACATTATTACTGAGGTCGGCCTCTCGGGGGCAAAACCAGCAGATACACCTATTGAGCAAAATCACAAGTTAGGTCATTCCATTGGTGCCAAACTTGATGATCCGGAATCCTATCGACACCTGTAGGTCGTCTTGGGTATTTTTCTGTCACACGACCTGACTTGGCATATTCGGTTCATCTTTTATCTCAATTTATGCAAGATCCTCACCAAGAGCATTGGGAGGCCGCTCTACTAGTTGTGCGTTATTTAAAGGGAACTCCAGGTCAAGGTATTTTATTGCAAGCTGACAGTGACTTATCTTTAAATGGATGGTGTGACTCAGATTGGGCTGCCTGCCCCCTCACACGGAGATCCTTAACGGGTTGGCTGGTATTCCTTGGTCAATCACCTATTTCATGGAAAACAAAGAAGCAAACTACTGTCTCAAAGTCTTCCGTTGAAGCAGAATATCGCCCCATGGCTGCCATCACTTGTGAGCTCAAGTGGTTGAAAGGTTTGTTATTAAGTTTGGGTGTTCATCATCCCAAAGCTATACCATTGTTTTGTGATAGCCAATCGGCTTTACATATTGCCCGCAATCCTGTTTATCATGAACGCACGAAGCATATTGAAGTTGATTGTCACTTTGTTCGTGATGCTATTACCGAAGGTCTGATTGCCCCATCGTATGTTCCTACGACAGTGCAATTGGCTGACTTATTTACAAAGGCTCTAGGCAAGAAGCAGTTTGATTTATTACTCAGCAAGTTGGGCATCGTGAACCCCCACGCTCCAACTTGAGGGGGGTGTTACGAGATCTGCGAGATTTCAGGCGTGACTTATGAAAAATTCGGTTCCGCCTATTTATGGCAAGTTATCATAGAGTTTGATATTATTTAGGATTGTTTCCATATTCCAAAAGATATGTATAATTACTAGGGCTGTATATATATTCCGTGATAATCAAAATAGAAATCAACTTTTCTGCCTCAATCTTGTCAAATAGTGAAACTTTTTCTTGGTGCATTGATAACTAGACAGGTCTTGGTCCTCTTAGAAGCATCGTTTCTGGTCCTCTTCAACAGCAAGACTTTCCCTTGACTCTGAATATGTGTTTTTCTTATAACTTTTGGGATGTTTATACTATTTCTTGTGTTTTGCCTGACTTTGTGCTTGATGTTATTCATGTCGTTCATATACCAACTTTGGACTTTAAAGACTTTGCTGCATGCATGCTGGCGGGAAATGATAACTTTAATAGCAGTTTGGCTTATGACCACTTGATCGAGAATGATTGTAATGATGTAGATAACTCGTGGATTTGGAAGATTTATACTCTTCCAAAAATTTGAATTTTTTAATTTGGATATACTTGTTTGACAAAAATGCTCATAATGTCACTCTTAATAGAAGGGGATTGTTGCCTTGCCCTATGTGCACCATCTGTCAGTCTAGTGAGGAAAGTTATTTTTATGTTTTAAGAGATTGTCACGTCACTGCCCAAATATGAGAAAAGGTAGAGATATCTGATTCCTTTTTCTCGAATAATCTCCAAGACTGGCTCCAATCGAACCTGAACTCTAAATCATCCTCAAACTCCCTCCCTTGGCCAACACTTTTTTTCCTTCCTTATTTGGGAATATATGGAAAGCAATGAATGACATTATCTTTGGGAACACTGTCCCCCCTTTGGATTCGTGGCTCAAATATGTTATTGCAAAAACTTGGGAATTTTGGTCACTGGTTGATAAACCTCACAAGCAGGAAAAGAAAAAGGGGAGGATCTAGGTGGCTTGGGATCCTCCCTTGGATGGTTGGGCTAAGCTTAATGATGCTAGTTTTGACAGAGTTACTCTAGTAACTAGTACTGCGGGATTGTTGCGGAATCAAGAAGTAGAATGGATCTCAGGATTTGGCAGGAAGATGAAATCACAAAATGCTTTCATGGTTGAGCTTGTACCCATTAGAGAGGGGTTAACTCAGATTCAGCACAGCAACTGGTCAAAGGTGATCGTGGACAGACTCAAAGAAAGCTGTGGAAATTCTTAGCAAAGATGCAGTGCACCAGGATAGTATGAGACATATTATCTTGGAATGTTGACGAAGCTGGAAAAAGTGAAAAGTGCTCACTATTTCAGAGAAAGAAACATGACATCTAACTCCCTTGCTTCTTTTGCTATGCAAACTTTGAATTCTAATGTTGATACATTTGTTTTCAACTCGTTACCAGCGGCTTGTATTAATGTTTTTGTCAATGACTGTAAGGGTGTAACTTACCCTAGACTCATTTCAACATAATTAAAATACATGCCCTTTTCTTATCAAGAAAAAAAATAGACTCTACTGAACTGGACTGAACTGAACTTAATAGTAATCTACAAGAGAAAGATTAGATCATTGAACTGAATTCCAGTAATTCAACTGAACTGAACCAATTACTGAGTAAGTGGAAAAGAACACATTGTACCCTATATCCTTTAACATGTATTATTTTCAATATTTTTCAATGGAACACTAGTAGTTTACTTTTCTGTAGCTTTTGATTAGCAACGGATTTTGCACATTCCATTGCTAAATTAGCTACGGGAATTTGATATGTTGAAAACTATTTATAATAATAATTTATTATACTTTTTTATAGTATTATTTTTAGCTATGGAACTTAATTTATCCAAATTTCGCTACAGAAGTTACAATTCCGGCGCAAATTTTCTACGAAAATAGGTTAGCTACGTAGCAAATTTTTATCGAAAAGCTTTTTTGTCTTAAAATATATATAACTAGAAATAATGCCCCTGTGATGCATGGGTTAATTTTTATATGTTTTCATTCTTTTCTTTGTTAATTTATTTTTCAATATCATGTTTTATTTACGGGAACTAAACTGAATTGAATTGATTTTTAGATTTGGCCTTAAATTCTTCAACTCTTCTTCTTTCAATCTATTTTGTTTCTTTTTGATTTAGATAATTTTGTACATGTGGAAACTTATGTTTATGAATGAGTATATACTCATATATATAAACACTATCATTTTCATATGTAATGTATTCAAACCTAGACCTGCAAGCACAATGTATTATTTGTGATTACAAACTACCATAATCAAAATGGGTCTTTATATTTCGTGCTCTTTGTAAAAGTGTAAGAATTATGAATTTTTGAAACATGAATCAAAAGTTGTGTGTTGTTGAAGTTGCAACTATATCTACATTTTTATTGAAAAATCTTTTCACTTATTCAAAATTCTATTTATATTTTCAATTTTTAATATGTTCGCTTAGGTGGCATGCCTCAAAACTTTTTAAAATGCCAACTTAAATATAGGCATGATTGATTTTACCTTGAAATTGCTTTTTTGATTTTTATAATGATACCTGTAAATCATTAGCAATGTTTGTAACATCTAGTATTATGGCCCGACTTGTATATATTTCCTGATCTGTCAGTGTATGATTTAAGGTAGATATACTATATGAATCTTATATCACGCCTTTCAAAAAAAACTTATATGTAATAAGTTATAACTTGTTGATTGATTGGTACAAATATCCCTATAGGACGTTATGGAAGGTCAATCTCTTTTTTGATCTTAATAATAAAGTTTACTTATTACTTGAAGTTGTAGTGTAAATGGGTTGTGTACGTACTTACGGTGGTACCTTTTAGTAGTGAAGAAAACATGAGGGAAGATATTGGACAAAAAGAATAAAAAAAATATATATCAAAGCTAAGAAAATCCCTTTCTAAAAAAAAAATAAATAAGGAAATCCATTTGCTACTATAAACGTAAAGTAATTACAGTAGATGGGAGTCGACTATATTTTCTTGACTAATATGTTCAGACAAAATCTCTATGTTTCAATAACTACTTCCCTTATTGTTAATATATAAGAAAGTTTTAATGCATTAACTATAAATGATTTCTTAGATATTTTAATTTTCAATTATTTAATATTAAGGATGTTGCTTGGATGACATATTTTAAATGATATATTGTAAATTTTATTTTATTTTTTCACTTAGATGACGCTTCATATGCTTTAAAATGTCAATGCATAAGATATATGACAAACGGGTTTTGTTTTAAAGTGCGTTCTGCGCTCTTTCCATTGGTCTAAGATTTTCGAATTTTTGAAGCATGAAACAAAAGTTATATGTCGCTTAACATTTCTTTATCTCCAATGATTCACTGCTATAACTCTTATATTCTCTCTTTCTCAACTTCTATTTATGGTCTATTATTGTTATTATATTCTATTTTTAAAAGTTAATTTTAAAAGGCTCGCTTAGCTGGCTTGCTTAGGTAAACGTCTCCAATACTGTTAGAAAGTGCCTCTAGTATATAGATATATTGTTATTATATAATAAAATTGATATACCATGATTATTAATCTCATTGCAAAATCAAAGCGTAATTGCCACTTTTGAAAAAATATTAGTAATATATGGATAAATATTAATGTAATCCATTTAATTTCATGAATGCCATATAATTAGATTACTATGACTTTATAGGGCATCTTATCTAATTTAAACTCTTATCACCAAGCAATTTCAATTAATTTTTAATCAACTCACCCCATATGTTACATGATCCAGAAATAGTTTCAAAGTCTTTGTATGTTGCACCAAAAAAAAAAAGTCTTTCTATGTTTGATGTTGGTACTCCAATGCTCTTATGTTGATATAAGTGCACAACTAACCTTCCAAAGGTATGATCCTTCTTTTATGTTAAAACCGGCCAATTTAAATGTGTAATTATACATAACTACTTTTCAAAAAAGAAAGAAGTTTAAGTCATAAACCTTAGATTAGGGATAAGGGTCAATTGAGGACCTGTACTTTGCCCAAAAAACAACAATAAGGACAAATACTTTCAAAATGCTACAATAAGAACCTATGACCTCTTATAACAAGTTACTACCTTTTTAAACGGTTTCCAAGACTTATTTACTTCTTTTTTTATTAAAAAAATACTCCATTCAAATTTTCCCAATTTCAATGTTAGTTATATTGAAATAATAAAGTTGGCCCATAAAAACTTTGAAAAAAATAAAGATAAAACACCTCCAATTTATTTCTTCCTCCATTCTTTCTCCTGATTTGCCATTCCCTACCCAGCCTCTATTTCTCTTTTTCTTGTTATTCACTTTCTCTCTCGTATATTACCTTGCCCACATCACCTTCAAGCTGTAAATTAGCTTATCCAAGTCCAAAATTTGTAAATCAAACTCAAAATCTCAGAATCAAATAAAGTGGCTGGATTTTCGTGGGTAGTGGTCGAAAATTTTGTTTTCTTTGTGTGGTAGGGTGTGTGGGTTCGAAATTGGGTGTTGGGTTCTGGGTTGGTGCAGAGGTGATTGGTGGTGATTTGATTTTGTTGTTTGCCGATGGGTTTTTGTCAAAATTGGGAGGAATTGGCAAATGAAAGGAAAAAGAGCTCTCTTGAATTTGGAACACCCATGGAAAATGGTTCTTGGCCTTAGCAATGTCGTTTGCCCTTGGTAATGGTTTTTGTGAGACCCCTAGTCACGTTTATTTTTTTTAAGGGATGATCTCGTTTTTTTATCATTGTAAGTGAACGGTGGTGGTGTTTTTGTGTGGTGGTCAAATAGTGGAGTGGAGAAGACGGTGGGTGGTGGTGATGGTGTGGTGATGGTGGTGGAGGGTGAACAATGATAGAAGAGTGAGAAAGGAAAATGGTTTTTTTATTTTAATTGGGAAAGCTAAATGGGGTATTTTTTTTAAAGAATAAAGTAAATTTAATTTTAATTGGAAAAGTTGAATGGAGTGTTTTTTTAATAAAATTAAAAAAAAAGTAAATAAGTCTTGAAAACTGTTAAAAGGGTAGTAACTTGTTATAAGAGGTCATAGGTCCTTATTGTAGCATTTTGAAAGTATAGATTTTTATTGTGGTTTTTTTGGCAAAGTACAGGTCCTCAATTGACCCTTATCCCCCTTAGAATAGCAAAACATATTTTAATGCTTACTTGACTGTTTTTTCAAACTTGTATACATTAATAATTATAAAGTTGAAGGGAACATTAAATTGGAGCCCTAAAATAACATGGGGGATCAATCTATTACATAGAGTTATAAAATTATACGTGATAATGATCAAGTTTCCTATTAAAGATTGGACCGAGTTCATTTCTTTATTCTGCACATACTCTTTTTATCATATTTTAACTTGAGATTATTGCTTTTTAAATTTCTATAACTAATATACGTATCTTTTCTCTTATTTTTACATTGCAACTCTTTTGTTGTGTCAAACTAATTACTTTTTTAGGTGGACGCATCTTATGTTGTATAAATTATGCATCTTTTATGTACTCATACTTTATTTTTTTAATCAATAAAACATACTACAAATGAGTCTCATTTTAAAGGATATTTCGTACTCTTTCCAGTCCTGTAAGAAATTTAATTTTTTAAGCGGTGGAAGTAAAATTATACGTATGTTAAAATCTAATAGTATATTCTTTAGTGATTTAGGAAAGTACAACTTTAGTATATGTATTCTATACCAAAACGTCCAATAGTCTAGTCTTTAACGATTTAGGAAAGTACAACTTTAGTATATATTCTATACCAAAACATATATTTCTATTTTATTTTTCTATTAAAATTTTATTACAATGATTCGCTTAGGTGGACGTCTCCAATGCTGTCAGAAAATGCCTCTAATATATAAATACTAGATATGAAACCCGTGCGTTGCACAGGTTAGGTGTTGAGTAATATTTTAAAAATAAATACACTCATATGATGTTAATAAATATGATATCGATGATCGGATTTTGTTGGCAATTTCATTTCGGTAGTTTGGATTCATGTTTGACATGAATATAATCTTGTGCATTGCAAGGTTTAGTGAATACATTCTAATATTTTCAGTCATATGCATATATGCACCAACAGGAAAAAAAAAAAAAAAAAAAAAGAGTTGCCACAATGTCATTGTTTTTCTTATGAGATATTACACGTTGTACCCCTATGGTTTGGCGAATTGCTTGTCGCGTCCGACATTTTAAGTTTCGTATACGTCGTACCCTTGTGATTATATGATAATGTACAGTCTATACAATTTTGCAACATCTGTCAAGTAGCCGTCAATTGTGCCAATAAGGATTACTAAAATGCCCTCCAAAACCAAAAATTTTTCATTGTTTTGTTTCTTTTAGATCTGAAAACATGAAAAACAAAAAAAAGGGGAAGTTTATATCTAACCTGTTCATCACAGATTCACAGCTCACCATTTGTCTGTCTCTCATCCACTCTCTCTCTAAAGCCATCTTCATCCTCACCATTTGCAGGGTGAAAAAAGAGAAACCATAGATCAGATTGTAAATAAACATTCATATTGACATTGAAGTTAAATTCAGTTACATCCAAGGGGAGCATCTAATCCGTGGACATGCAGCAAAAAGGCAAAACGGAAGATAAGCTGACAATAGCTTGTGGCTAACTACCAAATAGATAGTGGAGCAATGAAGATGTTGGCTAATACTATATCTAAGTGTTCCCTGTCAAACAACATTCATCTTCCTTTGTGTTTCCCATCAAAGAGTAACCGAAGCCATCACTCTTCTGGTCCAGCCTCAAATTTATTTTCTGGCCTAACCTCAACAATTTTCGATTTGGGGTTTTTCGATTCCGACCCACCAAGTTGCTTCTCCCCTTCCATTTCTTCTGATTCCAAAAAGCCTCAAGCCAGTAATCAAGGTAATTTTTAAATTGCGACACAACAAACCCTAAAAAAATCGATTTGGGCGTTTTATGTGGGTTTTGAAATTCTGGGTTCTTTCTTTTCTGGGTCGAAGTTGTCGCGGGTTAAAATCGCAAACCCTAAGTTTTGGGGGTTTTTGAGTTGAATAGTTGAGTGGTTCTGGGTTCGAAATCTACCATTCACGAGTTTATTTGGGGCTATTGAACACGACGAACTCAGTTTGAGGGTGGTAATGGAGGTTTTTGAGTGTGGTAATGGAGGTTTTTGTCCGGTTTAGGGTCATAGATGTTTGGTAGGGTAGAATAGTCATGAAATTTTGAATTAACCGATTAGTTGACGGTAAGTGTCAAAATTGTATATGTTGTACATTAACATTTAATCATGGGGGTACAACATATACAATTCACCAAATCATAGGAGTACAATGTGTAATATCCCTTTTCTTATTTATTTGTCATTATTTTGTTAAAACTTTTTAAGTAATTTTTTTTTCTCTTACCTGATGCTCTATGGAGTATGAAACTTTGTTAAAACTCTAAAACTTATAAGTCAAGCTCATTTATCATGATAAATTTTAATTATTTGTGAACTTTACATGTTCGTTTATGTGACGATATGTTTTTAGCTAGAGGTTAAGTAGTTCTTCATATTATTGAAATAATTTGTCAAAATGACATAAATTATATGCTATTTTGTATTTTAGTTTTATACTTGTATATAATATTTAGTGTGATATCCCAATATTTTCTATAATTACTATATTGATTTATAAAATAAATAGTTTCGGAGATTAAATCGTAATTATATTCAATGATTCGATTTATTCAATTAAAGCCATAATAATATTAATTATTATTATGGGAATATCATAAACTGCATTTATTAATTTTGAGGAGTTTAATTAAAATATTTTATATATAATTAGAATTATCCATATTATTTTAATTAGTTTTAATTAGCTATTTAAATCATAAAATTATTAAAGAAATTATTAGCTATTTAATTCTGACGCCTAGGTGGTGACCGACGGGTGAGCGACCGTCCCCCGCGCCCTCTCTCTCTTTCTTTCCTTCTCTCTCTCGTTCTCCTTCGCTCTCTCCCTTTCGCGTTTTCTCTCTCCTCTTCGTCGGAGCATTGGCGACCACCACCACGACCATGGTGGCCAGTGGGTGGTGGTGGTGGTGGTGGTGTTGGGTCAGGTTATGGGTCCCATGCATGGGTATCCGTGACCTAGACCTAGTTTTAAAGTTAGGGTTTCGTTTTTATATTTTTCGTATTTATTAATTCGATTTTCAGTATTTTTGATTTTATGTTTTTATTTTTCTGTACTCATTCGGAATCGGAATTCAGATTTTCAAAAGCTTAGATTGGTTGAAATAAATAAAAAATATTTAACAAAATTATCAGATTAATATTTCGTTACTGTTTGGATTTTCGTATTTAATTAATACTGATTCGGTAATTGTTTTTACTTAGGACCTAACGAGCAAGCGTGATAGTCATCGATCGTTGGAGCTTACTTACTGTTTGGTAGCGTTGTAGTGGTAAGCGCTCATGCCTACCTTCTTCCAAAGCCCCATCAAAACTATTTTGATGTGTAATGTGCTAATTAGAAATTTGTTGTGAATTTAATATATGCAGAGCATGATTAAATTATATCGTCGTTATTATGAGAATTATTAAGCATGTTTACTACTGTAATTATGAATTATAATGAGCATGTCGATGTTATCATGTTTTGGGAATTAACTAGTCCATATGATGATTATTGGACAATTGTTGAATGGTGAATTATTAGTAATATTATGCTATTAAGTATATGCTAATTGGTATGGGTATTATTGAGTGCTAGTGAGCACCTATATGTTATCGTTGAATGTCTTGGATGATTTGTGAATTTTTGGATATCATATTGCCCTGTCGAAGTGCTGCCGAAATTGTGTTAGACATTGCTTGTCATCATTATGGAATTATCGTCGTTATTGAACTAAAACATGTTTAATTCTCATTGTATTGAATTATCATTATCGTCGTTATTTACTATTCATTGTCAAGAGCTTGAAATGAATTATTAAGTCGTGGTCTTGTAGTACCACTATGTCAACCAATGCAAATTATGTGAATTGAATTAAATGAGAGTAAGACTCCTAATGGATCCCTTGGAGTAGTCGAGCAATCGGGATTACACCTAATGGTGTAGTTCAAGGGATGAATGCTTCCCAAGTTACTTATGGACACCTCGCAGTGTGTCTGGGATGGATCATTCCCGAATTATTAAGTCCTCTAGGCTCGTTTAATTGTACTAGAGGTAGTGTGCATACTAGAGTCATTATGTCCATGGCGTGATTGTATCTTCGATGAATAGTATGGGTCTATTCGCTCTGTTACATCTCTCTAATTAAGATGAATTGTCTATGTCGTATTTTGTATGATCACTATACAAGAATTGTATATAAAAGAATGTCGTTATGCGTATGCTTGATTATATGCTTATGTGCGTATGCAAATGAATTTCAATGATTCTTCTAAAACTTCAGGTAAGGTTTGCAAAATGTTTTTATTGGGTATGGATGACGTTTATTGAGTTTATCTGATTTTTGTTTCTCTTTTGTTTCTTTTCTTTTCTTCTGTATTTTTGTTTCCGTCACAGAAACCAAAGTGCAGGTTTAGTTGATTGAGGACGTACAACTTGGAAGTAGAGTTGGCGTTGGTTTTTAGATCTCTCTTTAGTTCAGTTGAGATCGTTGGGATTTTATTGGTTTTAGCCCTTTGAAGGCAAGTTGTAATAAATTGGTTTAATGGTTTTAGCTCACTATTTAGACAACTCTGATATTAACTGTTTAGTTTGTTTAGGTCCTTAGAAGCTCCTTTTGATGCCTAGTCTTTCTTTCTGCTTACCATTTACTCCTTGGTGATAAATGTTGCAGTAGCTACCCTCGGGTTTGTGACGGTTCAGTGGTGTCGAGTCATGGATAATAACGTTGATAGTTCCCAAGAAATCGTTGCGAATTCGAGGGTGTTACAAATGGTATCAGAGCTCTAGGTTTAAAACGGTTGCTTAGTGTAACACCCCAAATTTCCGTCTAATTTAAAACCATTTAAAATCACGAGTTGCAGCGTAAAAACCCTAGAAATTCGAAACGCTATCGCCGTATTTAATGTTCAAATTAAATACAAGGCTAGAAAGAAATCAAAATGTTTATATCCCAAACGTACGTACTGGATATTTAAATAATAACTATCTTTTCCAACTAGACTTAAAAAAAATAATCCAAATAAAATAAAAATAATAAACTATTAATTCTCATGCAAGAGAATTAATCTCGTTACAATAATAAAAATCTCAAATAAATAGGAGTTCTAATCTAAACAATAAAGTAAATTGTTTTTAGAATCTTATTCCGTCGCCTTTCCTAGCTCACACCATGAGCTACAAATTCTGTCAGTCTACTGCCCCACATAGACGAATTTCATATAGGTTCATTATAGGTCCACCATTGAAGAGAAATGGATAACAAACACAAGTAAAAAGAAAAATAACCAATCAGCTACGCTGAGTAATTCATAACCACACAATCCATTTTTAAATCTCCACTTAAGCCATCATGCTTAATAAACATGCTTGAATAAATAAAAGACGACATGCTTTAAATTTAAACAACCAAACAATCCAAATAATAAATCCAATATTTATTATTATCCATTAGCCAAGTTTATTAGAGAGAAGAGAATCGCATGAATGTCACAACCAACCGCAGAAGGCTCAATAGGGTCTTAATCCCGTGCACAGTGGTAAAAGAGGGATCAACCGTCCCGGAGGATAGATGACTCCCGAAGTACTTCTAGATGTTCCTAAGTATGCATACCCTCTCTCAACCCTCAGGTTTACAAGAAGAACAGTTTCATCCACCAAACTTCACTTGCCCAATTGCTCTTTGTATGGATAAAAGCTATAACCAAATAACACTGGGGCCATAACCAATGAAACCCACTCAACGTACCAATTGACATTCCCATTCGCTTCCTTTGGTGGATCCATTACCAAATAAATCTTAACTCTCAATTTATCAATTTAAAGGTGATCACATAGTCAAAAAAACACATAATATTGGCAATTTTCAAGTAACACAATGTGGTTACAATTTCCGATGGAAAATTTTACATGAATGACATCTAGGCCTCAATTCAAAACCACCTAGTTCAATACCTTTAAGTAGATTTCAATAGTCAAAGCTCATTTCAACTTATTGAAGTAACATGCTTATTAATATGAATCTACTTGCTTACCAACATGAAACAAAATAGCATTACAAGCTATATTCCAATTGAACAATTATTAACATAGTTTTTGTTCAATAAACCATAATAAAGCATGCATCTCCTCACATGAATATTGACAAATAGACATTGCTACACAAAGTGAATTTCCAAGATAATACATGCATTCACTAACATATAATTCTATAGGAATTATCATAAGGAAATAAATAACAATTATTCCTTTCACAAACCAAGCATGAATAAACATTCCAATTCGATACTTAGACAATGAATATTCATAATTCATCTAGACATGAATTACCTTTCGCAATAAGGCAATCTATCAATCAAACAACGTAAGCTCCTTATGTTCAAGCGCGGTCAACGGGCCATAACAAATCCACAATACCCAATAGTCAATACCTTGACTTCTAAACCACTTTATTAAACTTTAAAGATGATTTAGTACCCCTAATTAAATTAATTAAGTTGCTGAAATTTTCAGTTACTCATGCATGCTAAAAATTTCCAAAAACAATTTGCATAACTAAATTTGGAAACTTTCCAAAAACACTAAAACAAGTCAAAACAAGTCAACACCAAACACCACCAACATCAACCACCACCGCACCACCGCTGACCACCGCCAATGGTGGTCGGTGGCGCCGAGCAGCCGCAGCACGGCAGGGTGCTGCCGTGTGCAGTACACGGCCCTGCCGTGATGTACCACTCGAAACCCTTTTTCTTTTTTTCTTTTTTTTTTTTGTTACTCAAATTTAACAAATCCAAATCTAATTCAATCCACACAATTAATAAATTTCCAGATTTAATTAAATCACAAGATCCAACCTTTTAACTCAACTTTGTTTCAATTCAATAAAACAACAAACCCAACCCTAATCATGATCCTATCATGCAAAAACAATAGAATATAGTAAACCCTAGGCAAAATATAAATTAGGGTTTACTCATACAAAACTAGGGTTCATTAAAACTCATACTTGAATCAAATTTAAAGCTTTAAGAATCAAAAACAAGTTTAGAATACTTACTTGAAAATAAGAGGGATTAAACTTTGAACAAAAGGATGAATTGTGAAGAGTGAAAAACCTCCTTCTTCTTCCCCTTGGAATTTCGTCCGTGAGAGTGAGTGAGAGAGAGAGACGTTTTATTTTTTTTTGATTTGGTAAAGAGTCAGTTGATTTAGAAGTTGAGTGTATTTAGGAACTAAATACACTCATTCTTTTCCTTAACTTATTCTTTCCTAAAACCTCTCCTAAGATCACTCCACTAACCAACAATTTAGGAAACAAATTTAAAACAAAAATTCAGAATTTCTCACCCCTATTTTCGGCTAGGGTGGCCGAAAATAAGGCCTTAAATTGCCTTATAATTTTCGGCCACTTCCGAAAATTATAGAGCCCAAATACTTTTATTTGTTTTGGCTCAATTACATTTTAATTAGGTCCAAAACCAAAACCCAATATTAATTAGGCACTTTAAACATTTATGAGCCCAATTAATTATTTAAATCTGAAATTGCATTTTCTTTTTAAGTAATTATTATTCTAAAATGAATAATAATACGGGGTATTACATCCTTACCCCCTTAAAAGAAGTTTCACCACTGAAGTGAAGCTAGTTCCATAAGACGAAGTTTTTCACAAAACTTTCAAAGTTCAACACAACAATGTAACTCGAAAGTTTAAAAGTTTTCACAACTTTTCCAAATAACAAAAATGAGCATGATGCAATGCAATACAATGAGTTTTCCAATCATTAATTCTTTTCTTTTGTGGATTGTTACACCCTTCCCCCTTTAAAAAGGTTTTGACCTCGAAACTAAGGTTAAGTACCTTGTTCGAACAGTTGAGGATAACTCTTGCGCATATCAGCCTCAGTCTCCCAAGTCGCTTTTTCGACTTTGTGGTTAGCCCACAACACTTTCACAAGATTGATCATAGACGCACGAGTTTTCTTCGTTTTCTCGTCTAGGATCCTTACATGTTTAGTTCGCTCCTCAAGGACTCGAGCTGGTTGCTCTTCATAGGTGAGTGTGTCATGCAACACTACATTTTCTGGATCCAACACATGACTTGGATCATGGTGATACCTCTTGAGTTGCGACACGTGGAACACATCGTGCACTTGCTCCAAATCCATAGGCATAGCAAGCGTATAACCGATCTCAACAATTCTTTCAAGAATCTCGTAGGGTCCAATATACTTTGGGCTATGCTTTCCTTTGCGCCCGAATCTCATCACTCCAAGAGTAGGTGATACTTTGAGAAGTACCTTCTCACCAACTTGGAATTCTTCCATTCGTCGATGTTGATCTGCATAGGCTTTCTGTCTATCTTGTGCAGCTTTCATCTTCTCTTGGACAAGTTTCACTTGATCCACAGTTTCTTGGATAAAATATGGACCCAAAACAAAGGTCTCACTTATGTCGTTCCAACACGTAGGAGATCGACACTTCCTCCCATACAGCGCCTCGTAAGGTGCTCTACCAATGCTCGCATGGTAGCTATTGTTGTAGGAGAACTCAATCAAAGGCAAACTCTTCTCCCAAGAGTCCTTCATCTGTAGAGCACAAGCTCGCAACATGTCCTCCAGTGTCTGAATAGTACGCTCCGTTTTACCATCTGTCGCAGGATGAAATGCCGTACTAAACTTCAACTTTGTACCAAAAGCATTCTGCAATTTATCCTAAAAGTTGGACAAGAATCTCGTATCCCTGTTTGACACAATGTCTTTATGCACTACATGTAACCTTAAGACCTCTTTCACATAAGCTTCAGCGAGTTGGTCCATTGACCAAGTCTTCTTCATTGCAATGAATCTCGTTGTTTTTGTTAGTCGGTCGACAATAACCCAAATAGTGTCCTTGTCAGACCTTGTCTTTGGTAATCCAGTCACGAAATCCATTGAGATTGAATCCCATTTCCATCCAGGAATTTCCAGCGATTGAACAAGACCTCCGGGTCTTCTGTGTTCGATCTTCAACTTTTGACAAGTAAGACACCTTGCCACATACTCTGCACATTCTCGCTTCATGTTTGTCCACCAAAACTGAAGTTTCAAGTCTTTGTACAGCTTATCACCACCTGGGTGAAGAGAATACGCAGTTCCATACGCCTTATCTAGAATCGTTCTCTTCAGCTCGGCGTTGTTTGGTACACACCAACGCCCCTTCATCTTGATCGTACCATCATCAAGGATCTAATAATCAGGATGCTTCCCATCCTTGATCTTGACACGTAACTCCTCTAAAAATGGGTCATGAACTTGCAACTGTCGGATCTCATCATAGATCGACGGTCGCTCTACTAGTGCATTCAACAACACTGCAGTCTCACCTTGTTGAACAACTTCTAAGTCCAACTTCCTGAATTCCTCACACAAGTCATGCGGTAGCACCATCATGTTGTTCACAGTGTGTGAAGTCTTCCTACTCAACCCACCAGCCACTACATTGGCCTTTTCCTCGTGATACTGAATATCCAGATCGTACTCAGATATCAACTCGAGCCATCTCCGTTGCCTCATATTCAACTCCTTTTGAGTGAAGATATACGTCAAACTCTTGTGATCTGTAAAGATCTTGCAACGAGCTCCATACAAGTAATGCCTCTAGATTTTCAAGGCAAAAATCACAGCAG
This sequence comes from Tetragonia tetragonoides, assembly GCA_038025085.1. Lineage (NCBI taxonomy): Eukaryota > Viridiplantae > Streptophyta > Magnoliopsida > Caryophyllales > Aizoaceae > Tetragonia > Tetragonia tetragonoides. Next base: position 4,678,380 of record CM076147.1, read on the forward strand.
CTAACTCCATGTAATGAGTAGGGTAATTCTTCTCATGCACTTTCAATTGGCGAGAGGCATAAGCAACCACCTTGCCATTTTGCATAAGTACACACCCAAACCATTCTTAGAAGCGTCGCTATACACTTCGAACCCTTTCGTTCCAGACGGTAAAGTCAAAGCTGGTGTCGTTGTCAACCTCTTCTTAAGCTCTTGGAAAGCTTCTTCACATTGTTCAGTCCACTTGTATTTCATCTCCTTTTTCATCAAATTTGTGATAGGTCTCGCTATCTTGGAGAAGTCTTGCACAAATCTCCTATAATAGCCAGCCAATCCGAGGAAACTTCTTACCTCAGTCACACTTTTCAGAGCAGGCCAATCCATGACAGCTCGAATCTTAGAAGGATCAACAGAGACTCCTTCTTTAGAGATAATGTGCCCAATAAAAAGCAACACTCTCTAGCCAAAACTCACACTTTGAGAGTTTAGCGTACAACTTCTCATTTCGCAACACCTCCAAGACAGTCCTCAAGTGTCTTGCATGTTCCTCCTTATCTGTCGAATACACCAAAATATCATCGATAAACACGACCACAAAACTATCCAGATTTGGTCGAAAGGTATTATTCATCATCTCCATAAACTTGGAAGGTGCATTAGTTAACCCAAATGGCATAACAGTAAACTCATAATGCCCATACCTTGTCCTAAAGGCAGTTTTAGCAATGTTGACCTCATCAATCCTCAGCTGATGATAACCAGACGACAAATCCACCTTCGAAAATACTCCAGCCCCTTGGACTTGATCGAACAGGTCTTCAATCCTAGGTAAAGTATACCTATTCTTGATAGTGACCTTGTTCAATTCACGATAGTCAATGCAGAGACGCAGACTACCATCCTTCTTACGCACAAATAGAACTGGTGCGCCCCATGGTGACACACTAGGTCTAATGTACCCTTTTTCTAACAACTCCTCCAATTGCTCCTTTAGCTCTTTCATCTCTAAAGGTGCCATTCTATACGGTGCCCTCGAAATCGGACTCGTTTCAGGAACTAGGTCAATCTGAAACACAGTATCCCTCACTGGTGGCATACCAGGAATCTCCTTTGGAAATACATCCGGAAACTCATTGACCACATCAATCTTTGAGATTTCCTCGTCTATTCCCTATACATTCTGAATGTGACACAAAAATCTCTCACATCCCTTCTCTAAGTGCTTCTTTGCCACTAGCATCGAAACATTCCCAATTCCTCCCTTACTGACAATTCCCTTGTAAGAGATTCTATTACCTCTAGGCTCTTTCAGCAATATCTTTTGTTCACTACAATCGATTCTCGCTTTATACTTGCTAAGCCAATTCATACCCAAAATAACATCAAAATCTCCCAATTGAAACTCAATCAGGTCTGCAGGCAATTCAGACCCTGCAATGTTCACACGAACATTGGGATGCACTACTTTACACAATACTACCTCTCCAGTAAGAGTGACAATATTAGTCTCTAAAGACTCCACTACTCTCATCCCATGTTTCTTAACAAAGTTTTCAGATATGAATGAATGTGATGCTCCAGAATCAAATAATACATAGGCAGGCAAAGAATTTACAAGAAACGTACCAGTCACCACATTGTTTGCCGCATCATCCTGTACTTGAGTCATCACAAACAAACGACCTCCATTTATGTTCTGGTTGCCATTGTTGTTCTCAACATTTCCAGGTTTGTCCATTCAGCCCATTCTGCCGATTACCACCCTGGTTGTTCCCATTTTGACCTTGAACTGCAGGAGCTTGAACATTGGTGTTGCCCCCACCATTGTTCACGATCTTTCCCTTCTGTAGACAATCATAAGAACGATGCCCCATCTCTTGACAAGTGTAGCATCTCACCTTATTTCCAGCACAATCAACCCCTGGGTGATTCTTGTTGCACCTCTTGCAAATGTAGGGCTTGCCTTTCCAACCCCCATTATTTCGATGGCCATTTCCATTGCCATTATTGCCATTTCCATTCTTGGAATTTCCACCCTCATTGTGGTTATTCCCCTTGTTGTTGTTGTTGTTGTTGTTGTTGTTGTTGTTGTTGTTGTTGTTGTTGTTGTTGTTGTTGTTGTTGTTGTTGTTGTTGTTGTTGTTGTTGCCGTTCTGGTTGTTCCCTCCCCGGAACTTCTCCTTCTTCTCACCACCACTACCCTGATGGTCATCAAACTTCCTCTTTTTCCCAGTCACCTCCTCTCGGTGCTTGAAAATCGCAGCTTGATTCGTAGCAAGATTGTAGGCCTCTTGCACAACTTGACACTTATAACCCCCAAAATACTCACGAATGGTCCAGTACAACCCATTCTGGAATCTACGGGCCCTATGCTGTTCCGTAGGGACTACTCCTCCCGCGAAACGAGCTAGGTCGTCAAACTTTTCAGCATATTCCTGAACAGTCATCCTTCCTTGGATAAGGTTCAAGAACTCGTTATATTTCTGTTCTTGGAGATACTCTGGGTAGAACTCCTCTCTAAGAACCGATTTGAATATTTCCCAATTAAAACCTGGTCGAGCTCTAATTGATGTGCCATTGGTTGTCCACCAACGATCTGCCTTCTTCCGGAACAGATAGACAGCACTGTCTACCTTAAGTGCCTCCGGACACCCAGTTATCGCGAAGATTTTTCTCCAAATCTCGCGTCCAATCGTCGAGAAGTGCGGGATCCTCGCACCCTTCGAACACAGGCGGATTATGCCCTTTAATCTTCTTAGATATGGAGACAAAATCGTCACCTCCAGCTACTCTAGTCTCCTCTTTTTGCATCATCTGCGCGATGAATGCATTAGACTGCGCCAAGGCTTGTTGCAACTGAGCAAGTTGCGCTAACAAAGCTTGCGCCATTTCCTCTCCATTACCCACGTTATTGTTATCTCCCGTCGAACTGCTAGACTCCTCGACTCTTTGTCTATTTCTTCTAGGTGACATCTAGCAACCTAAAGGATCAACAAAAGAAAAAGACAAGGGTATTAGCTACCCATGTCACACTCATGTGCGATAATCACATCTAACATATACACTTGACTCATATATATGTTCAATAGCCAACTAGGGCTCTAGGCTCTTATTGCATTCAAGCATTGCCTTATCACACTCTTGCGTACTAGCAAGCTCAAGTTTCAATTGACTTTGTTCTTTCTCAAAAATAAAAAAAATAACAATCATAATGAAACATTCATGCCTCTTTCATAGGCGTTTTCACAATATTCATGCTCCAAATAGCAAGTAAATAAAACATTTCTTGCAAAAACTCCATCTCATAAATCAAATAGTCAAGTATTTGTCCAAAAAAGAGTGCTTGCCAAACCAAGCCTCAATAGCATGAAGTAAAGCAAAATAATAACATTCTAAACAAAATGTCAAAAACAAATGGCTCGCAGGCCCAAATAAAGCCTCAAATAGTTTACTCAAACAAAACTAAATCAAACTAAGAATCACGCTCTTCTCGCGCAGTTCCTCAAAGGATAGCGACACACATGTGTCACTTGGACCTCGTCCATCTCCTCCTCCTCCTCCATGGGTTCCTCTTCTTCTTCTGGATCCTCCTCCTCTTCAGTAGGGGTCTTTGGCTCATTGGGCTTGCAATTCAAGCCTATGGGCCAATCTCTCACAGCGCTAGGTCTAGATGACCTCGTAGGAACCTCAGGACCAGCAGGCGAAGGCTCGTCGTCGACCTCGACAGTAGGCGTCTCGGTCCCCTTGCCGAAGTAGTCCTTCTTGAACGCTAGTGCTCGATCTAAGTCAGAATTTGCCTCCTCTTGGATTATTGGGTCGTCCACCTGAAGCAATGGGTCGTACCCTCCAGCGTTTGACACGTGTACCTCGTAAGGGTCTCTAAGCACATCTGGGTGCTCCTTGTCCCATACGTAGGCCCTTATCATCAAGGACTCCAAAGTCTCCAAATAGGGGTAGTCCCTATCGTTCCTCATCTCCTAGTCCACTAGCCACTCTTTGTGAAACTGGAACCACTTGTCCGTCGTATAGGCAAAGCTCTTGATGAAGTAGAAGGCCTTCATCTGTTCCGAGCGTATAGAGGATTGAACGTCAAAGCGCTCGTTGTACTGCATGAATACTTCTCGTACGAGATCAAAGTATTCCTCTAAGCGGCCTCCTTCATATCGGAGTTGCCTTGGATCCTCAGGAGTCACGGGTCGTTCAAGCTTCACCATCTGCACGCGAGAACAACACGTTAGTACTTCACTCGAGTACTTCAAATAATACCAAAACAAGTAAAAGAACAAATCAACTCATTTCGGCTTACAAATATTTTATTCACATAACTTAAGTCTATTTAAGTTTTCAACCTAAGAATATGTCTTAATGACATACTTTGCATTTCAAAACATACATTAGGGACGGTAACATACGCTCTGATACCAACTTGTAACACCCCGAATTTCCGTCTAATTTAAAACCATTTAAAATCACGAGTTGCAGTGGAAAAACCCTAGAAATTCGAAACGCTACCGCCGTATTTTGTGTTCAAATTAAATACAAGGCTAGAAAGAAACCAAAATATTTATATCCCAAACGTACGTAGTAGATAATTAAATAATAACTATATTTTCCAACTAGACTTAAAACAAATAATCCAGATGAAATAAAAATAATTATCTATTAATTCTCATGCAAGAGAATTAATCTCGTTACAATAAAAAAAATCCCAAATAAATAAGAGTTCCAACCTAAACAATAAAGTAAATTGTTTTTAGAAGATATACAATCTTCTTCCGTCGCCTTTCCTACCTTACACCACGAGCTACAAATCCTGTCAGTCTACTCCTCCATATAGACGAATTCCATATAGGTTCATCATAGGTCCACCATTAAAGAGAAATGGACAACAAACACAGGTAAATCAGCTACGTTGAGTAATTCATAACCACACAATCAATTTTTAAATCTCCACTTAAGCCATCGAGCTTAATAAACATGCTTGAATATATAAAAGACGACATGCTTTAAATTTAAACAACCAAACAATACAAATAATAAATCCAATATTTATTATTATCCATTAGCCAAGTTCATTAGAGAGAAGAGAATCGCATGAATGTCAGAACCAACCGCATAAGGCTCAATAGGATCTTAGTCCCATGCATAGTGGAAAAAGAGGGATCAACAGTTCCGGAGTATAGATGACTCCCGAAATACTTCTAGACGTTCCTAAGTATTCATACCCTCTCTCAACCCTCAGGTTTACAAGAAGAACAGTTTCATCCACAAAACTTCACTTGCCCAATTGCTCGTTGTATGGATACAAGCTTTAACCAAATACGTTGGGGCTATAACCAATGAAACCCACTCAACGTACCAATTGACATTCCCATTCGCTCCCTTTGGTGGATCCATTACCAAAGAAATCTTAACTCTCAATTTATCAATTCAAAGGTGATCACATAGTCAAGTAAATCACATAATCTTGGCAATTCTCAAGTAACACAATATGCTTACAATTTCCGATGGCAAATTTTACATGAATGGCATCTAGGCATCAATTCAAAACCACCTAGTTCAGTACCTTTAAGTAGATTCCAATAGTCAAAGTTCATTTCAACTTATTGAAGTAACATGCTTACTAACATGAATCCACATGCTTACCAACATGATACAAAATAGCATTACAAGTTATATTCCAATTGAACAATTATTAACATAATTTTCATTCAATAAACCATAATAAATCATGCATCTCCTCACCTGAATATTAACAAGTAGACATTACTACACAAAGTGAATTTCCAAGATAATACATGCATTCACTAACATATAATTTTATACGAATTATCACAAGGAAATAAATAACAATTATCCCTTTCACAAACCAAGCACGAATAAACATTTCAATTCGATACTTAGACAATGAACATTCATAATCCATCTAGACATGAATTACCTTTAGGAATAAGGCAATCTAATCAATCAATTAGTAAGTTCCTTAAGTTCAAGCGCGGTCAACGGGCCCTAACAAATCCACAATACCGAATAGTCAATATCTTGACTTCTAAACCACTTTGTTAAACTTTAAAGATTATTTTTAGTACCCCTAATTAAATTAATTAAGTTGTTGGAATTTTCAGTTACTCATGCATGATCAAAATTTCCAAAAACAATTTGCATGACTAACTTAGAAAACTTTCCAAAAACTCTAAAACAAGTCAAAACAAGTCAACACCAAACACCACCAACATCAACCACCACCACACCACCGCTGACCTCCGCCAACGGTGGTCGGTGGCGCCGAGCAGCCGCTGCTGGCCGCACGGCCAGCAGCCCGGCGCTGCCGGCTGCAGCAGCACGGCAGGGTTCTGCCATGTTGTACAACTCAAAACCTTTTTTTTTTTTTTGTTAATCAAATTTAACAAATTCAAATCTCATTAATCCACACAATTAATAAATTTTCAGATTTAATTAAATCACAAGATCCAACCTTTTAACTCAACTTTGATTCAATTCAATAAAACAATAAACCCAACCCTAATCATGATCCTATCATGCAAAAACAATAGAATATAGTAAACCCTAAGCAAAATATAAATTAGGGTTTACCCATACAAAACTAGAGTTCATTAAAACTCATACTTGAATCAAATTTAAAGCTTTAAGAATCAAAAATAAGTTTAGAACACTTACTTTGAAATAAGAAGGATTAAACTTTGAACAAAAGGATGAACTGTGAAGAGTGAAAAGTCTCCTTCTTCTTCCCCTTTGAATTTCGGCCGTGAGAGTGAGTGAGAGAGAGAGAGACGTTTTGTTTTTTTTATTTGTTAAAGAGTCAGTTGATTTAAAAGTTGAGTGTATTTAGGAACTAAATACACTCCTTCCTTTCCCCAACTTATTCTTTTCCAAAACCTCTCCTAAAATCACTCCACTAACCAACAATTTAGGAAACAAATTTTAAAACAAAAATTCAGAATTTCTCACCCCTATTTTTTGCTAGGGTGGCTGAAAATAAGGCCTTAAATTGCCTTATAATTTTCGGCCACTTCCGAAAGTTATAGAGCCCAAATACTTTTATTTGTTTTGGCCCAATTACATTTTAATTAGGCCGAAAACCAAAACCCAATATTAATTAGGCACTTTAAACATTTATGAGCCTAATTAATTATTTAAATCCGAAATTGTATTTTCTTTTTAAGTAATTATTATTCTAAAATGAATAATAATACGGGGTATTACACTTAGGATTAATTAATAAATTAATAAATATTAGTTTCATTTTGGTGAAACTAAAATATAATTAAAGTCGTTGAGCGTAGTAGTCCTAGAAGATAGGAATTATTTGAAATCACTTTGCTTGTGATTTGTAAACTTCTTATTGTTTGATTGTCTACCTGTAGATGGTAAGGACAAGAGTAACTACAAGGAAGACGACTGCACACCAAAGGGCACGTGCCCTAGCCCATCGTGCACAACCCGTGGAATATGTAGCTTCATCGGACAGCGAGTCGACCGGAAACAATGCGAACGTGAGCCACGAGGCCGCGCCGCGCACGACGAGGTTGCAAGCGACGAGGCCGCACGCCCCGTGTAAGCCCCGCATGCCGCGCCTCCACTCGTCGCACCCATCGCACGTCACGATCATGACGAAGACGAGGATCCCTCCAAATCCGAGCCTTAGTATACACCAGCGGAAGAGAACGATGACATGCCGGATTTGGAAGATATTGGTGTCGAGAGCGACAACAACATTGCACCTACTGTTGCACCTAGTATTGCACCTATCCCTGCTGCAAATTGGTCTCCTCCTGTGGAGCCATTCTGTGCTACTGACGCTGAGCTGGAGGATATACGTATCTACATACGACGTGCTTACACTACGATCGAGCGTTATCAGTACAAGAATCGCACGAGTCTACACGAAGGCTTATGGGTAGAGCTATTGCTAACTGGTCTACCTAACATCCATCCTTGGATAGGACTCAAGGAGAAGTACGACGACGTAGTCTCCAAGAGTGGTTACTTGCACGAGAAGAAGTACGGCGAGGGTACGAGATGGTCTCTCTGCTTTAGAGGTGTCGCAGCTGAGTTATGCCTGTCCGAATTCGAGTGGAAGGTGAATCATGTGCTAGTGCCTGCGCTGAAAGGTATGTGCGAGCAGCGCCGTCCCAAGCGTTTTAGGGGCCTTAGGGCAAAATAAGAATGAGGGCCCTTACGCAAAAAAAAAACAAAAAGAAAAAAAAGTGAGAAATGGAAAAGCTGTTGTATTTTGTGTATGTTAAACCCGACTTGAAACTACAAGAAAGTTTTAAAAAAGCTAAGAAAACATCTCATATATACCCCCCCACATGCACACACGAAAGTAAAAAATCATTTGGCTCACATGTAAAGATAGGTATTATTGGTATTAATATCGGAATCAAAGTGGTATACAATAAAAATTATGTACGTAGAAATTTTGTTTAATTAGAATAACAATTTACTAGTTATTCGACCTAAAAGCCCACTTCCTACAAGATTTACATAATTTCCTATATATTTATTCTTTCTTTCACTATTTTCCTAAAATACATTTTGGATGATTCGAAATATTAATTACTAATTTACTATATACGATTTATCAAAAAAACTTGGTAAGGGCATATTCAAGGATTCGACTTCAATTTAGTGTGTATATAGTACATATGTTTACCCTTTTTTTATTTATTAAATAACTAAAAAATTTTGGAGTGAGAAGGTTTTTTTTTTTTTTGTTTTTTTTTTTTTTTTTTTTGTTATAAGATAAAAAGGAGAACCACATCATAATTGATTGATCACAAGCTAAAAAGCTGTAAAAATAAGGCAAAACAAGACTTGAACTCAGGTTAAGCCAGCACTTGCAACTCTATGCTTTAGAGCTTCAAACCAACAAGGTAGAATTATTGTCATGTTAAAATATTGTAAACACTTAATTATATAATGTTTTTTTTTTTTTTTGCTTTATTGGGCCCCTTTAATTGCCGGGCCCTAGGCGATCACTCTCGAGGCCTATCCCGAGAGACGGGCCTGTGTGCGAGTACTGCTAGACAAAGAAGCGCAAACATGCCAAAGACTTTAGGAAGCGTTTCATGCCCCAGAAGTTTGGTGGATATGCTTATCCATACACGCCCTGCAAGGAGGTGAAGCCTAGGAGAAAAGACGATCACGATGAGTCCCCTAGCGCGAAGCAGATGTGTGCGAGTGTCAAGTAGAACTAGATTATTGCATTACTAGTTTATTTGAGTTTTATTGAACTTTAGTTATTGTGATGACCCTGCGTGGTCAAGTTTGATGTTGGTGTAGTTGCATAGGCAACAAATATTATTCTTGTTATTTCTTTGCAATTTGTCTCATTGCAAGACTATTTCATTTGATTATATGATATGGTTGAGAAATTGTTTTATATGATCGTTTTATTGCATAATTGCATAGTTGACAAATAGTTTAGTAATGCTATCTCGTATTGCCTAGACATGATGGAAAATCCATGTCGGAATTATGGCAAAATTTTCATTGAGCATGATCATATTAAATGTGAGCCAAAGGCTAAGCATGTATTGTATGCAATCAAATGTTAGTGTTTATTGCCCTACTAAAATAGTATGGAGCCTCGATGTGTGAATTGTGAATGTTATTGCTTATCAATCGTGTGAGACCAATGTGTCTACTTTGTTATAGTATATTGAACTATTATGCATGAGAAATGAGAACGATTCAAAGCAAGTATGTTGCTTAGACCTACAATGTAAGGTCAATCATTGTAACTTATATGCTATTTGGTAAATGTCAAGAGAAAGGTTTCAATTATAACCTATATCTCTCAATTAGACCCCGAATTGGGTCAAACATGCCAAATTTGTTGAAATGGTGATCAACCATTGCTCTTTTATGTCTCAGATTTGTTATAATGGCAACCAACGACCAAATTGCGAGACTAGAAGTAGGACTTACTAACGTGGTCGTGCACATTACACGCCAGTTAGAGCGCCAGGAGTAAGACCACAATGCGCAAAATCCTGAAACGCGCAATTTTAAGGATTTTGATGCACTCAAACCTCCGACGTTTGAGGGTGGCTCCGAGCCCACCAAGCTAGAGAATTGGATAATAGAGTTCGAGAAGCTGTTTAGGGCGACTAGTCGTCCCAATGACATGAAGGTCAATACCGCTACTTACTACCTTAAGGGTGAGACGAACAAGTGGTGGAGCGACGTAGGAACTGAATTGCTTGCTATCGAGAATTACGGGTGGACCGAATTCAAGGAGTCTATTCATGAAAGATTCTATCCAAGAGCTATTCGTCCCCAGAAGCAACGGGAATTCGAGAACATCTACCAAGGAAAGCTATCTGTAGCTAAGTACGTAACAAAGTTCAATGAGCTTGCTGCTTTTGCACCTAACTTGGTGACGACCGAAGCTGAGCGTATCGAGAGGTTCGAGGATGGCCTAAAGTAGGATATCCAGCGTTTTGTTATGGGAAGCTCGCTGACATTCCAAGGATCGTACGGGAAAGCCTTGAACCAAGAGCGTGCTGTGGATCGTCGTGATTCGTTACTCGGAAAGCATAAATGTGACGAAGGGAGTTCTTCCCAGTCAAATGGTGCAGATAAGCGGCCAAGGCCAAACAACGACAATCACAACAACCAGGGTGGTAGTCAGAACCACAACGGGAACAGGAATCGTGACTCGAACAGTCATAGAGCTACGATCTTAGCTAGGAGGAATACGCCTTGTAGTTGCTGCTACAAGACGCATCCTCGCAAGAACTGTCGTGGCAATGAACTTTAATGCTTCGAGTGCAACAAGCCTGGTCACAAAGCTTCTGAATGCTGGAGTCGTGGAAGGAATGACAATGGTCAGAACCGCGATAACAACTACAATCGTGGTGGAAATGGAAATGGTAATCGGGGAAATGGTGGTAATTGCCGTGGAAATGGGGGTTACAACAACAACAACCGCAACAATACTACTGCTCCTGCTGTGAACAATCAAGCACTACTTCCCGCACCTGCCAACCCCGTGCAGAACAACAACAACAATAGAGGGGTGAATGGAAGGGTCTATGTGCTGAATCGCAATGAATTTGAGGCAAACCCGAATGTGATTGCTGGTACTTTTCTCGTTAACTCTCAACCTACTTTTGTTTTGTTTGATAGTGGTGCAACGCATTCTGTTCTTTCTAAGAGCTTTGCATTTAAGATAGGTTTAGAACCTAGTTCTGTGTATAGTGCAAACATTACGATGCTAGATGGCTCGAATGTTAATTGTAAAGGGTTGTATGAAAAGTGTCCGATTAGGATAGCTGGTTTCGATTTGCCTGCGGATTTGATTCAGATGGATTTGAAGGAATTTGACGTGATTTTGGGAATGGATTGATTAGCCAAGTATAGGGCTAAGATAGAGTGCTTTGAGCAACGTGTCTCGTTGCGTGGACCGAAGGGTAGGAGGATTACCTACAAAGGAGTCGTGGTCAAGCCAAAGTTGAAGGTAGTGGCGACCATGAAAGCAAATGAGTGTATGACTAAAGGTGAAGCGATTTACCTATGTCATGTGGTGGATACAAGTCGAGAAGCTAATGTCTCGAAACCTATTCGAGTTGTTTCGGAATACGCTGACGTCTTTCCACATGAGATTCTCGGAATGCCTCCGCAACGCATTTTGACTTTACGATCGGCTTACCTCCAGGTTCTGCTCCGATATCGAAAGCTCCGTATCGTATGGCTCCTGCAGAGATGAAGGAACTAAAGACGCTACTCGAGGAATTATTGGATAAGGGATACATACGTCCTAGTGTATTTCCTTGGGGTGCTCCTATTTTGTTTGTACGAAAGAAGGATGGTAGTATGAGACTGGGCATTGACTACCGCGAGTTGAACAAGATTACGATCAAGAATCGTTATCCACTTCCAAGGATTGACGATCTATTCGACCAACTCCGTGGAGCGACTGTCTTCTCAAAGATCGACTTACGTTCAGGATACCATCAACTCAGGATTTCAGAGCCTGACATTGCAAAGACCGCGTTTAGGACGAGGTATGGACACTACGAGTTCACGGTGATGCCTTTTGGGTTGACGAACGCACCTGCGAAGTTTATGGACTTGATGAACCGTACATTCCAGCCTTATCTCGATCAGTTCGTAATTTTCTTTATTGACGATATTTTGGTCTACTCGAAGAACGTTGCTGAGCACGAGCAACACTTGCCAACCGTTTTGGAGATCTTGCGACGACATCAACTGTACGCCAAGTTGTCGAAGTGCGAGTTTTGGTTCGAAAATGTTTCTTTCTTAGGACACGTGGTGTCTAAAAGTGGAGTTGTTGTTGACCCGGAAAAGATTAGAGCTGTTATGGATTGGTCCACACCGAAGAGCGTGACCGAGGTTAGAAGTTTTCTTGGGTTAGCTGGTTACTATCGTAGGTTTGTGGAAGGATTTTCCAAGATAGCGCAGCCTATGACAAACTTGATGAAGAAGACAACAAAGTTCGTGTGGTCTGAAAAGTGTGAAGCTGCTTTTCAAGAGTTGAAGAAACGACTTACGAGTGCGCCGATTGTGACTTTGCCATCGGGAACTGAAGGATACGAAGTCTATAGTAACGCGTCTAAGCATGGCTTAGGGTGTGTTTTGATGCAACATGGAAAGATAGTGGCTTATGCCTCAAGACAACGGAAGAAACACGAGGATAATTACCCTACTCACGACTTAGAGCTCGCTGCTGTCGTATTTGCTTTGAAGATTTGGCGACACTATCTCTATGAAACTGCTGTTAAGATGTTTACGGACCACAAGAGTCTCAAGTACATATTCACGCAAAAAGAGTTGAATATGAGACAAAGAAGATGGCTAGAGTTGTTAACCGAGTATGACGTCGACATTCAGTATCACGAAGGGAAAGCTAACGTGGTAGCTGACGCTTTGAGTAGAAAGACTCGTCATATGCTGAATACTGCATTAGTACTTCCAAAGGAGATCATTCGTGACTTACAGAGTCTAGACGTGGAGATTGTGCTGAAAGGTGATGTCCAATGTACCTTAGCGCATATGTCAGTTCGACCGACTTTACACGACGAGGTCAAGGGTAAACAGAATTCAGATGAGGATCTTCAACGGATTCTACACCACAAGGACGAGGGTAGATCCGAGAACTTTTCTACTGGTCAAGACGATGTCTTGAGATTTTGTGATCGTGTCTGTATGCCGAATGACCCGGATATCAAGAGTCAGATCCTGGATGAAGCTCACAATATGCCTTATTCTGTACATCCTGGTGGAGATAAGCTTTACAAAGATCTTCGCCAAATGTTTTGGTGGAAAGGTATGAAACAAGATGTCGCTGAGTTCGTGGCTAGATGCCTGACATGCCAGAAGGTCAAGATCGAACACAAAAGACCTGGTGGAATGATCCAATCGCTTGAAGTTCCTACATGAAAATGGAATTCAATTTCAATGGACTTTGTCATGGATTTACCATTGACACAGAAGAAAAACAACGCCATTTGGGTCGTTGTGGATCGTTTGACGAAAGTTGCGAGATTGATCCCAATGAATGACACTTGGGAAATGGAGAAGCTAGCGGATGCTTACGTCAAGGAAGTCATAAGAATTCATGGTGTTCAAGAAGATATCATTTCAGATAGAGACTCGAGATTTCTATCACACTTTTGGCAGAAATTACAAGAGGCTATTGGAAGCAAGTTGAAGTTCGGTACTGCTTTTCATCCTGCGACTGATGGTTAGACGAAAGAACGATTCAGACTTTGGAGGATATGCTACGAGCGTGTGCTATCGAGTATCAAGGCTTGTGGGATACACATATTCCGTTGATCAAATTTTCTTACAACAATAGCTATCACTCAAGCATTGATCGAGCACCATATGAAGCATTGTATGGTAGGAAGTGTAGATCGCCTGTTTGTTGGAACGATATTAGCGAAATTGCAGTTTTAGGTCCTGAAATGAACCAGCAGACCGTCGATGTGGTCAAAGTGATTCAAGCAAAGATGCGTAGTGTTCAAGATCGACAAAAATCGTACGCTGATAGAGGTCGTAGACCTGAAGAGTTTGAGGTGGGAAGCAAGGTACTTTTGCGAGTATCTCCTACCAAAGGTGTCATGCGTTTTGGTCGTAAGGGGAAGTTGAGTCCTCGTTACATTGGACCTTACGAGATCCTGGAAAGGATTGGTGAGGTTGCGTATTGACTAGCTTTACCTGTGGAACTTGCGAAAGTCCATAGTGTGTTTCATGTCTCCCAGTTGAAGCGATACGTACATGATCAAACTCATGTCGTTCAACCTGAAGCGATCGATCTCGATGAAAGTTTGACTTATGAGGAGCGTCCTATCAAGATAGTGGATCGCAAAGAGCGCTCAACTCGAACAAAGACTATTCCGATTATCAAAGTCGTTTGGTCTCGACAAGGTCAAGAGGAAGCGACATGGGAAGCTGAATCCATGATGCGCGAGAAGTATCCAGACCTCTTAATTCATAGAAGGTACTAGTCTCACTTGAGTTTCGGGACGAAACTCCTTTTAAGGAGGGTAGAATGTCACGCCTCGAAATTTCGTCTTTTTGCGTGTTTTTTTTATCGCTTTTGCACGAATTGCATGTTCAAGCATTGCATGTTGCATTGCTAACTAACTTAGAATCACGATCGTACTTGCTCATCTTGCATATGTTAGTGTCCTAGAAATTGTTTTAATACCTTCGTATGGTAAACTCATTTTGTTTTGGAAAGTGATTACTTCATGTCTCAAGTTTCGGGACGAAACTTCTTTCAAGGAGGGTAGAATGTGATACCCCAATATTTTCTATAATTACTATATTGATTTATAAATGATTTATAAATAGTTTCGGAGATTAAATCGTAATTATATTCAAGGATTTTATTTATTCAATTAAAGCTATTATAATATTAATTTTTATTATGGGATTTTCATAAATTGCATTTATTAATTTTGAGGAGTTTAATTAAAATATTTTATATATGATAAGAATTATTCATATTGTTTTAATTAGCTATTTAAATCAGAAAATTATTAAAGAAATTCCTAAACCTAGTAGTATTTGACTTGGGTTGACTGAGGGCCTATATAAAGAAAAAAAAAGGAAGCAATTGATCAGTTTGCACAACTGATCAAACCCTCAAGTATTCTCTCTCTTCTTCTGTCACTCACGTAACTCTCTCCTCTCCCTCTCTCTCCTCATCGGCTCTCTCTCTCACTCTCTCCCCTCGGTTCGCTCACCGGAGAACCACCATCGGCCTCCCTAATCGCCGCCGATAAGCCTCTCTCTCTCTCTCTCTCTCTCTCTCTCTCTCTCTCTCTCTCTCTCTCTCTCTCTCCTGGCGGCTCTCTCCTTCGCGCGCCCTCACGGGCGGCCGCCTGCTCGTCGGACCACCGCCGGGCCACCGGGCTGACGCCCAGGTGGTGACCGACGGGTGGCCGACCGTCCCCCGCCCCCTATCTCTCTTTCTTTCCTTCTCTTTCTAGTCATCCATTTTACTGAATTGGGTTATTAATGGTATTCTTAACAGATTCGTTAATGCTGGGCGAGGGTATTGTCTTGTCTATATATGCAATTTTCATATACTTATTGCTAGCTGTTAGTGACATGAAGTGCAACAATGTTCCTCTTTTGCATTCTTCTGAGTATTGCCAAAAAACTTCTCATTATGGGAAGAAATAGTCTCTCTGATACCTTCATTACTGTGCTCAATGGGTAAAGAAATGTCACAGCATGAAGAATTCTTAGAACAATGATGGTTATGTTTGATAGAGAATCAAAATCTCTTCAATTATAGTAGGATATTATTCTGTATATCTCTTGTTATTTGTTACCTTCCTTCTCTCCTTAAATCTCTCTCCTTGACTAGGTTGTAGCTGTAATTATGGGATACTAATGTTCTGTAAATCTTTTGTACTTGTATATAAGTCATTGACATCAATACAATTAACTCAAGCTTTCAGTGCTCAACTCTCGTTTAATATGGTATCAAGAGCTTAAACAGATCCATTTTTTCTCTCTCTCTCTCACTAAACAATCATGGGTGAGCTTCATATTCCCAATACAGAAGACCCATCCAAACCTTTTGTCCTTGTCTCTCTATCCCACATTCACAAACTAACGCCCACTACCTACATCTCATGGGCATCTCAACTCAAACCTACCCTCACTGGCTATGATCTTAACAAATTTCTTGATGGTTCTTATCCTGCTCCTCCAAAAACCATTGTCACAAATGGCCGCCCTGCCTCAAATCCAGCCTACACAACCTGGTACCGCCAAGATCAACTTCTTCTTGGAGCCCTTGCTGGTACCCTTTCTCATTCCATTGTCCCTCTCATCTCTCAGTCCACTACATCATGTGAAGCATGGGAAACTCTCACCAAAACCTATGCTAACCCCTCAAAAGGCCATATAAAGCAGATCAAAGATCACCTTCGAAACATCACAAAGGGCAATCGATCTGTTTCTGAATACATGCAGGATATCAAAACCTGTACAGATCAACTAGCCTCTCTTGGCCGTCCTCTTGATTCTGACGACATCATAGACAAAGTTCTAGATCAAATTGATGATCCTGATTTTGATGTCATTGTCAATGCCCTTCAAACTCGTGAAACACCCATTAGTTTCGATGAGTTACATGAGAAATTGCTCAATAGGAAACTCACCATTAAACACAAAAAAAATGCCTCCCCTACTTTCCCTGCTACTGTAAACTACATGGCAAAACAAACAAATCGGAATTTCAACTCTCGCTCTAGCCACAATAATGCAGCTATCCTACCTACACCTACATCTACCCCTCGTCCACCAAACACCAACTTCAAGGGAAAGTGTCAATGATGTCGTACACAAGGACATTATGTCTCTCAATGCCCTATATTTAAGAGTCAATTTCCCAATGCACTCCCACCCTCATCAAACAACCATACTACCACTCATACACGCCCATCCTCATCTCGGTTCCCTTCGCAAGGGTACAATAAGAACACTCCCCATGCATATGCTGCTACAACAGAAATTGCTCCTCAAGGATGGCTCCTTGACAGTGGGGCAACACATCATGTCACAAATGATCTGGACAATCTTGCTCTCCACTCCCCCTATGATGGCACCGAAGAGCTCATAATCAGTGATGGATCGGGACTATCCATCTCCAATACTAGTTCTACATCTCTACTCTCCTCTAACTCAAAGTTTTCTCTTCATAATATTTTACATGTCCCATCTGCCTCACGCAATATTATTTCCATATCAAAATTTTGTTATGATAACAAAGTATTTATCTTGTTCTTTCCTCATTCTTATCTTGTGAAAGACCTTCGCACGGGGGCAACCCTCCTTCACGGACCAACTAAAAATGGGATCTACGAGTGAAAACCTTCCAGCCCTGCAGCACACTCAGCCACTCTCTCCTCCACCGTCACCTGGCACCATCGTCTAGGACATCCATCTCAAGCCCTACTTCGCCATCTTAGCAATACTTTTCAATTATCTATTCCTACCTCTAGTTCATTTCATTGTCATTCCTGCAACTGCAATAAAAGTCATAAGTTACGTTTTTCTCATAACACTATTATTTCAAATGGACCTCTGGATGTGATCTATAGTGACGTATGGACATCTCCCATTCTCTCCCATGATGGTTATAAGTACTATATAATATTTGTTGACCACTTCTCCAAATATATATGGTTCTATCCTCTTAAACACAAAAATGATGCCAAACAAATATTCACTGACTTCAAACTCAAAGTGGAAATTTTTGACCAACGAGCCATCATATCCATCTATAATGATAATGGGGGTGAATACATTGGTTTAGCATCATTATTAGCATCTCATGGCATAACTCATCTTACTACCCCTCCTCATACATCCAAACTCAATGGTTATTCTGAACGCCGACATCGACACATTGTCGAAACCGGCCTCTCTTTACTGTCCCACTCGTCTATGCCTTTAAAATATTGGCCATTTGCATTTGCAACTGCTTGTTATCTTATCAACCGAATGCCCACTCCCACACTCCAACTTGCTTCCCCTTACCTCAAACTACATGGTCATTCTCCCAACTACCTTAAACTTCCCAGTTTTGGATCACTCTGTTATACTTGGCTACAACCTTATACAAACCACAAACTTGAACCACGTTCCATGCCCTATGTCTTTGTAGGCTATTCTCCCACTCAAAGCGCCTACTACTGTCTTGACCTCACTACCCACAAAATCTATGTTTCTAGACATGTCAAATTTACTGAACATCATTTCCCATTTACAGACAAATCTAACTCCACCCATACTACTACCCCACCTACGTTAGACGAGTGGTGCAATGTCTTTGTCCCCATCATATTGCCTTCTCCAGTAACTACTACCTATGATCAACCTCCCACTCACACTCCACTCACTGCCACTCCTGCTCCAACATCTCCAGCACCACATATGTCTCCATCGCAACCCACTAATACTACTTCTTCCACCACCACAACAACTACTCCTCCCACCCCTGCTATTCCTACACGCCCAATTACGAGATTACAAAATAACATACGTAAGCCTATTCCCAAACTTAATCTTCATGCTTCTCTTCAACCTGCCTCCACTGAACCTACAACCATTACTCAAGCACTAAAAAATCCCCTGTGGAGAAATGCAATGCAACTTGAGTATGATGCGCTTATTCGTAATCATACTTGGGATCTTGTCCCTTCCTCGCCTCACCACAACCTCATTGGGTGCAAATGGATTTTTCGCACCAAGTACAAATCAGATGGGTCCATTGAGCGTTATAAGGCACGCTTAGTGGCCAAAGGATTTCATCAACGCCCTGGTCTTGACTACACCGAAACCTTTAGTCCCGTTGTTAAGCCTGCCACAGTGCGTACTATCCTATCTCTTGCTCTCACCTCCGGTTGGTCCCTTCGCCAATTGGATATTAACAATACCTTCCTTCAAGGTACTCTTCAAGAAGATGTCTACATGGCTCAACCTCCCGGGTTTATTGATCAATCCAAACCCTCCCATGTCTGCAAATTACGTCAAGCCATTTATGGTCTCAAACAAGCCCCTAGGGCGTGGTAAACCGAGCTCAAATCATATCTCCTTTCCCTTGGTTTCCGCAACTCTGTGTCAGACTCCTCTCTCTTTATCCTGCATCACAACCACAAAGTCATCTATCTCCTAGTCTATGTGGACGACATTATCGTCACTGGCTCCGACACCAATCTTCTCAATAACTTCATCACAAAATTCTCCTCCAGATTCTCCCTTAAAGATCTTGGCTCCCTCTCTTACTTCCTAGGTGTTGAAGTTGTCCCTCACTCAAGTGGTATTTTCTTAAACCAGCAAAAATATATCCAAGACATTCTCACCAAAGCCATCATGTCCTCAGCAAATCCCGTCCCTACGCCCATGTCTGCTCATCCACCACTCTCACGTCATACAGGAACTCCCCTTGCCAATCCTACAGAATACCGAGCTCTCGTAGGCCAATTACAATACTTATCTCTCACGAGATTTGATATCTCCTTTGCTGTCAACCGATTGTCTTAATACATGCACAAACCCACTGATGAACATTGGGCTGCTCTCAAAAGATTATTGCGCTATCTTGCTGGTACTCTCACTCATGGATTGCTGCTCCATCGTGACAACCGCTCCACACTTCATGCCTTCACCGATGCCGACTGGGCGGGTGATAAAGACGACTACATCTCCACTACAGGGTACATCGTGTACTTGGGACGTAATCCTATCTCTTGGAGCTCCCGCAAGCAACGAACTTTAGCACGCTCCTCGACTGAAGCCGAATATCGAGCCGGCGCTGCCACAACCGCCGAGGTGTTATGGATTACAAACTTGCTCCGAGAACTTGGTCACAAATCCAACATTATGCCTGTTATCTACTGTGATAACATGGGGGCAACATATGTTGTAGCCAATCCCAAGTTTCACTCAAAAATGAAGCATCTTGGGCTTGATTATCATTTTGTTCGTGAAAATGTTCAAAGTCATGCTCTGCGTGTGTCTTACATATCAGGAAATGATCAACTTGCTGATGCTCTTACCAAGCCCCTAGCTCGCTCACGTTTCAACGAACTCATGTCCAAGATTGGCCTCACTACTAGATCGTCCATCTTGAGGGGGCATGATAGAGAATCAAATCTCTTCAATTATAGTAGGATATTATTCTGTATATCTCTTGTTATTTGTTACCTTCCTTCTCTCCTTGACTAGGTTGTAGCTGTAATTACGGGATACTAATGTTCTGTAAATCTTTTGTACTTGTATATAAGTCATTGACATCAATACAATTAACTCAAGCTTTCAGAGCTCAACTCTCGTTTAATAATGTTGTGATACACTACTTTGATGTTGTGGTATATCCTTTTAACTTGCAAACAAATTGCATACCATGGAGGTGAAAATGCCGGGTGAACTGTAATTTAGATGTTATACCAAACAAAATAGTTGTGGAAAGGACTGCTGGAAGGAGCACATCGATAAATATTTCAGTCTTCTTATGAAGGTCGGGAGCTCCTGAATCCAGCTGATAGCATTGTGGAACATATTGAAAAAGCTGAAGCCAGGGCTTAACCGCTGGTAAGTCAGATTAGCAAATAGTACACTTTAACGCTCAATTTTTGTTTTGTTTTTTACAGATGGATTATTTTAGCGAAACCTCCTTGATCAATGTTCTATTTAATTAGAATTTTTTTTAATCTCTGTCGTATTTATCCTTTCCGACTCTCTTTAACTTTTCTGAATGTTTGAATTCTGACATAAAAGAAGTATTATTTATTAAGATTATGGGTATATTTACATCGTTTGATAGCTTGCATTTGTGGTAGGGGGTTGCTCTGTGCTCCACATATTGTGTGCTTCAGTTTTAATCAACTTAGTATGTATCTATTTCTTAGCTTCTATGACAATTTGTCATATTAACAGCAACACTATCAGAGTTTAGCTTGCTAGGTCAGCTTTTATATCAACTTTATTCATTTGACAGTATACTCTAAATGCTTCCTCACAAAGTCACAATGGTCACTTTTGTGCAGAATTACCTAAAATAATGTATTGCAACATAATATTGTAATAATCTGTTGCCCCTTTTTATGGGGGTTTATCAATGGAAATTTACTTTCCAAAAAAAAAAAAGAAGAAGAAAATATTGTAGTGCTGTAAGTATTATTTTACATGTGGAAGTGAGGTTTTCAGGTGTATGCAAATATGTCCTTCCAGAGCAATTCAAATTGTATGCCAAAATATTTGAACTACGGCAATATTCATGCTATGACCAGAGCTGGTTCAAATTACACATGTTCAATTGATTCGTAATGATTTGTTATCGGGACCATGATGACACCAAGCGGGGCATCAGATGTTTGCAAATTAGTTGGAAGAAGAGGCATAGAGAAGTTAACTTATAGATTACACTGTGTGTAATGAAAATAAGGACTAGCTTATGTTGTCAACTGTCAACTGAGACAGGCATATCCTGCTACCAAGCTAATTCTTATTCTATGGTTACAGTTCAGGAACACCAAACTTATGCTTGGTTTATCCACTTTTATGAGGCGAGGCATGAGATAAATGGGATGTATCTCTTCTTCATTTTGTATAAGCAGGTCAGTGAGACTCATCATGCCTCTTTTTTTCTTTTTCTATCGTTGTTTCTCTTGGAAAATTTGATGTTAGTTTTTGGGATGATTGGTTATCAAAAGACAACCTATATGCTGGAGGGAGATAGCTTGAATGAGTAAAGGGAGATAGCTTGAATGAGTAAATAAGTTAAAGGCACAAGCAGGAAAGCCAAGGCTCTTAAGTTCCTAGTTGCTGAACAATATATGCATTGTGGCTTGAAAGGAACTAGAAGGTCTTCCAACATGGGGGAGCTTAGTTCTATGCAGTTTGCTGTGAACAATTAACGAATTACATACTGTGTGTGTCCCCGAATTCAAGGTTGCCTACAACTTGAGTGTTCTCTTTAAAGGTTAAATCCTGAACTGAATGATCTCTTTGGGCATTTTGAACACATTCTCAGAGTAACTGATGGTATGTGATGCTTGATGATTTGATGTTGGTTGTTGTGTTGTTTGTTGCATGTCACTGCTGCTGTTGTTGCTGTTACAGTTGCTGTTGTCTATTAATGCTGGTGATGGCGTGATGCTCCTTGCTAATGTAGATGTTCTTGTTGCTGGGTTGCTAAGAACGTTGATGCCTACTGTTTCTGCAATTGTTGGAGCTATTTACTAGTGTGTGGCTGTCAACACTCAACATATGATGTTATTATAATACGATCTTTGTAGTTAATTTTGTTTGTAACTTGAGTTGTCTTGACTCAATCTGGATTTGTATTGATATTATGCTTGTTGATTAATAAAGTTCATAGAAACACCAATCTATTTTTTCTCCTATTGTTATTAAGATCCATCTCTGTAATAAAGGTATTGTTTATTTATATGCCCCTAAAGAGTTCCTAGTAATAGTTGTTTGAAAAGCCCGCTTCTAAAGGGTATTCTTTTCACAGACAATGATTATGAGGTAATTGATGTTTAGTTGCTGCTAAATATCTTTTGAGTTATTAACTCATAATGCATCTAAAGAAGATAATTTGAGGCAATATGTAAAACTGCCTCAAAATATGCTTTAGGGCATAGTGAGTATAGTTGCCCCTAAATAGAAAATTAGAGGCAACAAAATTATGTGCCTCCAAAACTAGTTTTTTGCATCAAGTAAAATAGTATGCCTCCAAAGGCATTTTTAGAAGCAGCCATGCATTTAGCGACATGAGTTTTAGAGGCATCCAGTTGGATGCCTTAAATGACTTTTAGAGGCTACAATCGGGTTATAGATGCAACCAAGGGTTGCCTCAATAAACTGTTTCTCATTCTCCTTCGCTCTCTCCCTTTCGCGTTTTCTCTCTCCTCTTCGCCGGAGCACCGGCGATCACCACCACCGGCCATGGTGGCCCAGTCGGTGGTGGTGGTGGTGGTGGTGGGTCAGGTTATGGGTCCCATGCATGGGTACCCGTGACCTAGACCTATAGTTTTAAAGTTAGGGTTTCGTTTTTATATTTTTCGTAATTATTAATTCGATTTTCAGTATTTTTGATTTAATATTTTTATTTTTTTGTACTCATTCGGAATCAGAATTCGGATTTTCAAAAGCCTAGATTGGTTGAAATAAATAAATGAATTTAATAAAACTATCATATTAATATTTCGTTACTTTTTGGATTTTTGTATTTAATTAATACTGATTCGATAATTGTTTTTAATTAGGACCTAACGTGCAAGCGTGATAGTCATCGATCTTTGGAGCTTACTTACTGTTTGGTAGCATTGTAGTGGTAAGCGCTCATGCCTACCTTCTTCCAAAGCCCCATCAAAACTATTTTGATGTGTTATGTGCTAATTGAAAATTTATTGTGAATTTAATATGCAAAGCATGATTAAATAAATTATATTGTCGTTATTATGAGAATTATTAAGCATGTTTACTGCTGTAATTATGAATTACAATGAGCATGTCGATGTTATCATATTTTGGGAATTAATTAGTCCATATGATGATTATTGGACTATTGTTGAATGGTGAATTATTAGTATTATTATGCTATTAAGTATATGCTAATTGGTATGGGTATTATTGGGTGCTAGTGAGCACCTATATATTATCGTTGAATGTCTTGGATGATTTGTGAATTCTTGGATATCATATTGCCCTGCCGAAGTGCTGCCGAAATTGTGTTAGACATTGCTTGTCATCATTATGGAATTATCGTCGTTATTGAATTAAAGCATGTTTAATTCTTATCGTATTGAATTATCATTATCGTCGTTATTTACTATTCATTGTCAAGAGCATGAAATGAATTAGTAGGTCGTGGTCTCGTAATACCACTATGTCAACCAATGCAAATTATGTGAATTAAATTAAATGAGAGTAAGACTCCTAATGGATCCCTAGGACTAGTCGAGCAATCGGGATTACACCTAATGGTGTAGTTCAAGGGATGAGTGATTCCCAAGTTACTTATGGACACCTCGCAATGTCTTTGGGATGGATCATTCCCCATTTATTAAGTCCTCTAGGCTCGTTTAATTGTACTAGAGGTAGTGTGCACACTAGAGTCATTAAGTCCATGGCATGATTGTATCTTCGATGAACAGTATGGGTAATCGCTGTTCTATTCGCTCTCTTACATCTCTCTAATCAAGACGGATTGTCTATGTCGTATTTTGTATGATCACTATACAAGAATTGCATATAAAGAATGTCGTTATGCGTATGCTTGATTGTATGCTTATGTACGTATGCAAATTAATTTCAATGATTCTTCTAAAACCTCAGGTAAGGTTTGCGAAATATTTTTACTGGGTACGGATGACGTTTATTCAGTTTATCTGATTTTTGTTTCTCTTTTGTTTCTTTTCTTTTCTTCTGTATTTTTGTTTCCGTCACGGAAACCAAAGTGCAGGTCTAGTTGATTGAGGACGTACAGCTTGGAAGTAGAGTTGGCATCGGTTTTTAGAACTCTCTTTAGTTCAGTTTAGATCGTTGGGATTTTATTGGTTTTATCCCTTTGAAGGCAAGTTGTAATAAATTGGTTTAATGGTTTTAGCTCACTATATAGACAACTCTGATATTCACTGTTTAGTTTGTTTAGTTCCTTAGAAGCTCCTTTTGATGCCTAGTCTTTCTTTCTGCTTAGTATTTACTCCTTAGTGATAAATGTTGCAGCAGCTACCCTAGGGTTTGTGACGGTTCAGTGGTGTCGACTCATGGATAATGACGTCAATAGTTTCCAAGAAATCATTGCGAATTCGGGGGTGTTACATTTAGTGGAATTAGCGTTGTATACTAAGTTAATTTGAATCGTCTCTTTCAAATCTGCACTGCATCTCGTTTTGTATTTTATTTTTTCTCACATTCTGTGCCCATTATGTCATTTTGTTTCGTTATCTTTTTTGCCAATTTATTTTGTTCCGTTCCTTTCTGTTTTACACCATTTCGTTGAAAAGAACAAATTGTTCTTTTCACCTAAAAAACTACAAAATACATGATATTACAATTTAATAACACCAGAAAATACCATCTTAATTTTATAAATTATAATTAAAACTTATTCTAAACTTGATATTATATCTTAATTATATTTTTGTTATTAATTTAGCTTAGTAGCTCCCATAGGTGGCACTTTTAATTCTAATCTTAAATGATTCGATAAGGTGGACGCGTCCGACGCGGTCACAAAAAGCCTCATTTATATATATAATAGGCGTATATATGTTCGTGCGTTACACGGTTTGCGGTCAATTTAACGTGTTAATTAATCAAATTGATCGAAAATCATAAGTATAACTGTAATACCTACATGTTTATAATATTTATAATTTGCAATAATGTGATTATTTGATTTGGATTATGAATTTTTGGAGGAAAGAATATTTAATTCTTTGTTATTTGGTGTTGAAAAAGAAAAAGGTAATTTTTTAGACAGTTTCCTTAATTGAGTTGTTCTAGTCGGATTAGGATTCTAACTAAGTAAAGGTTTTCTAACCTTTATAAGTATCCATTGAAACAATTAAATCTGATTCTTTTTCTCTTCATTCGTGCCCTAGTGAGTCCATAAAGTTCACTCACGTTTTCTCTCGCACAAGCCTCACAAAAGCCCTAAAACCTGTCCAGCACACACGGTTGGATTGAAAAATCTGTTTCTCTTGTTCTACTTATCGCGTGTACTTGATTTTTGGATATGTTTTAGAACCAGATGCCTAGAACCAGACTGAAAAGTTTCATAATTTTTAGACTTCGTTTGATACCCCAATTTATTTTTCTCTTGAGGCAGCGCAATGCTGATGCGAGATTCAGATCCGCCTACTTGCAAAACCTACACATGATTTGTACAATCCTTTAAGTGTAATTGAACTTTAGTGTGTCCTCAACCTGTACGCCAATTTTTAGATGATATGAACTTCGTTTTGTGGTCCGTTCGAGCGTTTGATTCATATTGTATGTGCTGATTTCGGATTTCAGATTTGAGTTTATTTGGTTTGGAGCGTAGGAATTAAGGTAATCATATGTCTACAATTTTACTCAACCCCATGAAAAGTTTAAGTATGTGCTAAGTGGTATATTTGACTATGCTTGGATGGATTATATTAAATTTGATTTGTGTGGTCATGGATTTATTATTTAAGATGGTTTTATAATGAATTAATTTATGGTGGATTTATTATATGGAAAGATTATGTATGATGGATTAATTATGTGGAGTAATTTTATGGGAAGTATGGTTTGGTTGAGTTATGGAATATTGGCTTATTATCAATTAAATTGACATTGATATTGGATTTTATATGGTGAGTAATGGATGAAACCTTGTGATTGGTTCATATGAATATGAGTATATTAGAATTGGATTATTATTGAACTTTTGTGATATAACTGGTGTGAATTATTGTTGTTGGTATGATCAAGATTATTAAAACTATGTTGAGGGTTAAGAGACCTCTAGGTAGGATCCCCTAAAGGTTAAACATAGATACGGTGGATACTTGTATATCTTGCAGGACTGCGGTTTACGCAAGCTCTATACTATTTTGACTCTTAGGGCATTGATCCCATGAGTTTGGTTATATTGGTTGTCCAAATTGGACTGAGTACAGACGTATTAGTGGTACTCTATTGTCGTCCTTTTAAGCCGTGGAGGTTTTAGAAGGGGGTGTGCACACTTAGACTTTTGCTGATCAGTTGGTGGAAATATTTATGGTATAGAAAGGTTGAAATCTCTTCTCCATTGGTAGAATTTTGTCTTGTCGTTCTTCCCTCTAAACAAGATGGTTAATGAATAAATATATTATTGGTGTGCGTGTGCTTGGTTTGATGCTATCCGCGTATGAAATGAATTTAAACAAAATGTTTTGGAAAATCCAGGTAAAGATTTGCAAATGAATTTTACGGGGTAGAGTAGAGTTACCATCTTTTGCTAATTTTCTTCTTTGTTTCCCCTTGCTTCTCTTCTTATATGTTTTACAAGTGGGTTTGATGAATAAGCGTTGGAGTGAGGACGATAGATGAAAGAATTGTTAGATTTTATTCGAAACATTATTTAAGTTGTTTTAGTTGGTTTAGAAGTTGGGAGTTATTATTGTTATTATTAATTATGTTTTAAGTTGGACTTTGTTTAGCTTAAGTTGAAGATTAGTGATTACGTTATTAATTTTGGTATTGTTTATTTTAGTTGTGGTTGGGCCTTGCATTTAATTCATTAAATGCGGCTTAGCACCTTGGAATTTCCGTTTATTTTCCGCTGCAATGTATTTAAAAAAAAATTAGGTCGAAAATTTCGGGGTGTTACAATAACTATCACTTATGAAATTTTATTTGGTAATGTATGATTAAGCATTAATATAATCATTCTAATATCATTAGTGCCATATAATAGGATTATTATGCATTATATGGGGCACATTGAACAATTCTAACTCTTATCATCAATTTTAATTTTTTTTTTAATTTTTACCATACAAATTCAAATTACCTTTTAAATGAACATAACGATTCTTTTTAGTATTCATTGGTTGATTGTCTAATTGCCCATTGTTGATTGTCTATATTGTAAAATCCATAAGTCTAAACATGAAATTAAAGAAATAGCATCTCAAACTTTTTGTTTATCACGTTTTTATCTTTTTTGGGGGGGAGGGGGTGTTTGTGTTGGTGGTGGTGTAGTGTGATTCTACATTTTCAGAAGAATATTTTGTTTTCATTTTTTTAGGGGTAGTAGATGTTGTTTCATCTATCACTAAAATTAAACATATTTTATTAGTAAAATTGACAAATCCCTCTTAAAAATGATTAAAACTGAACAAACAGCTAGCTTGTCTTTCTTGTTATTTTCACCTAATATTAAAAATGTTGGTTTAGAATGAGAGAGTGTAGCATAATGCTATCGTGGAAGTTTTTTTTCTCTTTTCTTTTTGAATGCGTTTTTTTTCTTCCATGAATGTGTTAGGTTAAATGTTATGAAGAATATATATGACCATGGGAATATAATTTCCTATTTGGTATTGAGAGACAAAAATATCGTAACTATATTTTTGTCTTATGTTTCTAATTGAAATTTAACCTTAAAAAATTGATTTATTTTAGGATTTTATATATATGCGTGCTTAGGTGGTGAGTCACTAAGTGACTCGGTTAAGTGACATAATCCAATGCTGTCATTGAAAAATATATATATATATATATATATATATATATATATATATATATATATATATATATATATATATATATATATATATATATATATATATATATATATATATATATATATAGTGTTTCCTATACTCTTGCCAAATGGCAATACATAAGATATAAGACAGATGAATCTTATTTTAAAGTGTATTTCGCGTTCTTTTAATTTATTGGTGTAAGTCGTCGTTTGAATTTTTGAAGCATAACATAAAATTTATACGCCTCATAATGTCTCAAATGATTTACTGATGCTATAACTCTAATATCCTTTATTTCATAACTTCTTTAGATGGTATTGGTATTATTATTTATTTTTAACCATCATAATAATTTGGTAACCACCACAATAAGTTTGGGTGATAGTAATTTCATACTTGAAAAGTTATAATATTAGATAAAATTATGAGAACATTTTAGTTACATCTACTTTCAACTCTTTCTTTCTTAATTTTTTTTAATTAGATGTTAGAATAGATAAAACCAATCACGGAAATGGTAAAAACCACTTACTTACTATTTTAATTATTATGGTGGCTACAAAAATGCGGTAACCGCATACAAATGGTCAATTTTCATGGATCTGAATGTGACCATGTGTAGACGCCAAAAAGGAGTCGTCAGATTTCTCCGCAAAAGCTCGATGATGAAAGGAGTAATTTATAAACTTGAATGCTATTTTTGCTTTGATAGGTAAAATAACATCTCAGGTTTTTCTTCGATCACTTCTTTATTTCGATCACATTCAAAAGCCTCCTTCAAGAGCTTTCCAACGACACCTCTCGTGTCTTTTTTGGACTCCCGGTTGCCAAGTTGCTAACCGAGAATAAAACCGTCTTTTTCCGCAAAAGGGTAAAACGGTCTTTTCACATTTTTGGAACATTAAAAAATCCTCCGAAAATTAAAATAGACTGGATGTCGTCATTATGACGACATCCAGCTGGCAAGCTCATAGCCGTCAACGGCGATGGGCTTTTAGCCAGCGCTGCCAACGACTGTGGCGAGAGCCGTCAGCGGCGCTTGCCAGCGGCGCTCGCTAGGTCTTCTGAGGCCCGTCTTTTTCAAAGCCCAATCTCCAAGATTCGGTCATTCTTCACCCGTCCCACGCTATTCCTTTCTCTATAAATACGTCCCTCCACCTTCAGTTCAAAACACACAGTCTACAGTTGACAACCTTCATTCTCGGTTGAGTACTCCCGAGCTTCCCCCTCTTTCTTCCAAATTTATTCTTTGCTTGAGATCTTGTCTTTACTATTCATTTGCTCCTGAGTGCTCCAATTAAACTAATTGCTTACTTGTTTATGTTCTAGTAGTCATAATGTAGATATCATGCTAATCATGTCTTTTATTGCTTACTAAATATTGTCTTTCAATTCCAAGCATGTCTAGTTGTTATGATGCTCAATTTGCCAATCGAATGCATGTCTAAACAAGGGTCAATAATAAATGTCATGATGCTTGTGATGAACCAATTAATAATCTAAGTGTAGGTTGTTAGTCCGGTTTGTGTGGGAATAATGTCTTTAAATTATTATGCAAACTGGAGTTAGTAGAGGCCGTCATAATACGGGTGAGTTGGGTGCCTAACACCTTCCCACCTCGTACCTTCACCCCCAAACCCTTTATTCTTGTGTACTCATATAATCTATATGAGCGGGTGTCCTTCTAAAAACATGATTAGTTCACTTATCGCGCTATTGGGTTGTCCCTTTGTAAGGACCCAGGATTTCTATCGCCCACGGAGTGCGTCCTTATAGAAAATTTGTAAGCTGGGGGTTTAGATAAGTTCAAGGGACCATTGATTTAGAAAAGCTTTTGAAAAGACTTGAATTGAATAAGAACCATGAAAGAGGTCACAAATCTGCTATCTATGTTTTATCGAAGGGACAAACCGAAGGGACAAAACCAAAGTGACAACCCAATAGCGCGATAAGTGACCTGATCATGTTTTTAGAAAGACTCCCGCTCATATAGAACATATGAGTACCCAAGAATAAAAGGTTCGGGGGCGAAGGTACGAGGAGGGAAGGTGTTAGGCACCAAACTCGGCCGTTTTTATGACGACCTCTACTAACTCAAGTTTGCTTAATAATTTAAAGACATGATTCCCACACAAACCGGATTAACAACATAGACTTAGACTATTAATTGGTTCATCACAAGCATCACAACATTTATCATTGACCCTTATTTAGACATGCATTCGATTGGCAAGTTGAGCGTTACAACGACTAGACATGCTTGGAATTGAAAGATAATATTTAGGAAGCAATAAAAGACATGATTGGTATAATATCTACATTTTGACTACTAGAAAATAAACAGTTAAGCAATTAATTTAATTTGAGCCATTAGGAGTTAATACCTAAATTGTAGGCTATTTAGCAAATGAATAGTAAAGACAAGATCTCAAGTGAAGAAAGTAGGGGAAGCTCGGTGTCAAAACTCTCGAGAATAGAGGTTGTCAACTGTAGACTGTCTGTTTCGAACTGAGGATCGAGGGTCGTATTTATAGGGGAAAAGAATAGGGTTGGACGGGTTGAGAAATGGCTGAAATCGGGGATTGGGCTTAAAAAAAGATGGGCTTGGAAGACCCACCGAGCGCCGCCAGCGGCGCTGGTGAGCGCTGCAAGCGGCCTTGGGATTTCGCGCTTGCGAGCGCTGCTGACGGCGCTGGCCACAGCCGCTGGCGCTGCTGGCTTAAAATCCAGCGGCGCTGGCGACTGTCAGCTTGCCAGCTAGATGTCGTCATAATGACGACATCCATTCTATTTTAATTTTCAGAGGAATTTAAATGTTCCGATAATGTGAAAAGACCGTTTTACCCTTCTGCGGTAAAGGACGGTTTTACCCTCGGTTAGCAACTTGGCAACCGGTAATCGA
The DNA here is from genome assembly GCA_038025085.1 of Tetragonia tetragonoides. NCBI lineage: Eukaryota > Viridiplantae > Streptophyta > Magnoliopsida > Caryophyllales > Aizoaceae > Tetragonia > Tetragonia tetragonoides. The sequence goes on from CM076147.1 coordinate 4,709,517, forward strand.
AAAAAAAAACACGAGAGGTGTCGTTGGAAAGCTCTTGAACGGAGCTTTTGAATGTGATCGAAATGAAGGAGTGATCGAGGAAAAACCTGAGACCTTATTTTACCTATCAAAGCAAAAATAGAATCAAGTTTATAAATTACTGCTTTCATCATCGGGCTTTTGCGGAGAAATCTGAAGACGCTTTTTTGGCGTCTACATCCTTTGGTTTTGTCCCTTCGGTTTGTTCCTTCGATAAAAGGCCAATAGCAGATTTGTGACCTCTTTCATGGTTTTTATTCAATTCAAGTCTTTTCAAATGCTTTTCTAACTCGACGGTTCCTTGAACTTATCTAAAGCCCCCAACTTACAAATTTTCTATAAGGACACACTCCGTGCAGAGAGGCCAAAAGTCCTGGGTCCTTACAGTGACGATTTCACTGGGGATTTATTTAAGAGGGTGAGGCTCGAATGTCAAATTTGCTTAATTATTTATATACATGTTCCATATATTGCATCACTTGCATGTGCCTTGGCACACCTTTTTGACCCTTATCGACCCTCGAGGAAGTTTGGGTCGTAACTCGTAGACAACCCTTATATCTAAAGGAATATACAGTTGCCCTATCGTGCAAATCGACGCTTCCTCACCCACGACTCATCGACTCTTATTGATGAAAAGGAATTACAATTGATGTGTTGACCATCCGCCGGACGAAAATTGTAATTTGTTGTAGTAACCTCGCAGGAGCCAAAAGCCTCTAACCCACATTCGTGCATTCGCTTGCTTGTTGTGCATGTGTCATTGTAATGCCCGTCTGATCACATGTTTGCATGTAACCGCGTCATTGTAATGTTTGCCTGAATGCATGAATGTCCTGAATATGTGCCAACATGTACTTACGTACTAGGAGTCTTTTCTTGTACTTTTAGGTAGTTTTCAATACCCAAAAATAGCGCGAGAATTCAATTTAATGAGCACTCGTTTTCTCAATGATATATTTTCATATAGCATCGAAGTCATGAACATTTTTCTAGGACCTTTTAGCAAAAAAAAAAAAGGAGTCAGTCTCTTTAATTTCCCCTCTCCCATTATTTATTTATTTTTTATTTTTTTTTGATGTAATTCAGGTTCGGCAAAGAAAAAAGGAAAAGAAAAAAAAAACAAAAATTGCATGAAAAATGCCACTGAAAAAAAAAATCGGAACATAAAAAAAAATGCAGAAATTCTTTTTATTTTTATTTTCATTTTATTGTATCCCATTTTCCATTTTCTTTGAGTCTAGAAAAATAAATAATAATAAAAAGATGGTCTGTTTTTTTCTATTTTTTTATTTTCGCTTATCGACTTTATTTTCTTTTGATATTAGGGGAAATATTTGGGCATTTAGGATTAAGGATTTTTTTTTTTAGGACAATGTGTTTTTCTATCTGTGGGTCGTCATTTTTCTTAGGTAAGAGTCTCATGGTCTTTTTTGTTACTAAGTGCTCCATGCTTCCTATTCAGGATAGGGGGTCCAAGGAAGAAAGAGACATTGAAAGAGGTCCAACTTGACTTTCAAGAAAACATCAAGTACAATCCAATTCACTTCAACTACACCGTGATCAGAACTGTTCAAGAATACCTTGTCTAGATGACAGACCGGGTTGACAGGTTAGAAGCTGAGATCACCAACATCAAATCAAGGCAATTATGGGACACACCAATGTTTGTCCCCTCATCTGAAAATTGAAGATCCATATCTCAAGGGAAGCCTAATCCGGTTCTCCAAGAACCAGAAAAGAAACGCAAGAGTGGAGAATCCTCCTCAAACGTTTCGCCAAAATACAGTCTCATGCCCCGATTTAAGCCAAGGCGGGAATTTGCTCCATTAGGAATAACTCTCAGTACCACTTTGGAAAGACTCGTAGACAAGGAGATACTGCGACCTGTAGGTCCCACTCCGGACCCTGAATTTAAAAGTCGCAGCTGGAATGCCAACCAATACTATAAGTATCACCAAGGCAAAGGGCATGATATAAATAGTTGCTGGGCCCTTAAACATTCCATCCAAGACAAAATAGACAATGACACTCTACCATTGCCTAAAAATAAAGGAACTGAAAGTACTGATGACCTTCTAGGAGTCATCAATTATATCACTATTGAAGATCCTAAAGATTACTCTCACCTTATTGACGAGGAAGAGGTTGCTTTGATCTCACAAAAATCTTACGAAGAGGAGTCGGATCTGGAAAAAGGTGAGATAGAAGACCACAAAGATGAGGTACAGAAAAGTCCAGGTCGCATAATCAGAGGAATTCAGGAAATAAAGGAAAAGGTCGATATTCTAGAAGAACGCACCTCTAAGCGCAGGAGCATGGTCATATTGGCTAGAGAAGAAACTTGGTGGCGCAAATACCTCCTCGACCACAAGATGTCCAAGTATGGATACGTCCGCCCAAGTACTCCCACATCACGACTTATCCCAAGGAATGGAAATCCATTCCTATGGTGCATCTACTGCGCAGCCGAAGGGCATCACATCAACCAGTGCAGGCGCTTTAAGGGACTAGTCTTACGCTTCATCGACCAAAGAACAATGTGGCCGCCATACACTTGGATCGTTAGTTGGTGTCGTCGTAGCCAAGAACGATACACACCTCTCTTTGCACCAATGGAAGTTGTCATGAACGTATTAGTGTGGAGAGGCGACATTCAGCCTTGTGCCCTCCTAGAAGATCTTAAAGCTACACAAGAAGAGGATCTCCCTTACTGCAAATATCACCGGATTTTCAGACACCATACGGGTGACTGCCTTCTCTTAAAGGACGACATCCAAGAGGTCATTGACAAGGGAGAAGCTCCACCACCGTTGAGAGATGGCGACATCAAAGATGGGGCTTGGAATTAGAATGGCTATAGACAAGAGATAGAGGAGTCGAGTCTGAGTCCCCAGTTTTGTTGAGTTAGGAACATAGCTAAATCGTTAGGTTGAGTTATGAACAGGGGGTGTTCCCCTTTTACTGCTTTCTAAGTCTAGTTTCTTTCTGTTGACGGGAGTTAGAGACCCCTTTGTCTAAAGTCATGTGTGCTTATTTCCTGCAAATGAATAAAAATTTCTCTTGGTCATTTCTTTCTTTGTTTAGCTATTGATAAACCGGATGAACTCAAAAGTTGCACAAATCATTAACTAATCAACTTAAGCAATGTAAGTAAACTTCGCAAAGTAGGAATAAAAATTATTCTTTTGAAATAGGGAATTGAGCAAATGAACTCTCTCAACGATGCCACTCCACGTGCAAAGAAGAAATAAGCCCGCTTTCTGCAACAACCTCGACACATGGCTAATTATAGCTCCAATTAAAGAAGATCCTTGGTACCAAGATGTTTTCAACTGCATCACCAAGGGCACATAACCTCCGGACGCACCAATAAGAGCTCAACGGGCCATCCATCTCTTAGCGGCACAATAAATAGAATACAAGGGGATTCTGTACAAAAAATCCCACAATGCAGTCAACCTCAGATGTGTAAACACTGAACAAAGCCGCAGAAATCATAAATGAGATGCACAATGGTGTGTGCAGACCGCACATGAATGATCGAATGCTCTCTGATTTAGAAAAATCCTACGACTAGGATATTACTGGACCACCATGTAAAGAGATTGTTACGACTATGTCAAGAAATGCAAGAAATGCTAGATATATGCCAACCTGCAGCATATGCAACCTTCAATGCTCCATAACTTCACGTCCCCTTGGCCATTTTCTGCATGGGGAATTAACACCATTGGTAAGATCACCCCCAACTTCCAAGGGCTCTGGAGGACATGTATACATCCTAGTAGCCATAGAATATTTTACCAAGTGGGAAAAAGCCCAATCTTATGCCATCTTCACATCCAAACAAGTGTCTAAATTCATAAGGAACAACATCATATGCCTTTAAGGTGTTCCGCATGAAATCATTAGCGACCATGGATCCCGCTTCAAAGCCCAAACAACCACCTTACTGAAAAAACTACAAAATCTAGCACCACAAATCATCCCCTTATCGACCCTAAACCAATGGTGCAGTAGAAGCTTCCAACAAAAACCTCAAAACCATCATCAGGAAAATGGTAGAGAACTACAAAGATTAGCCCGTAAAACTTCCATTTGCACTTTGGGGGTATAGAACATCCATAAGACCATTCACAGGAGCTACACCTTATTCTCTAGTCTAAGGGATGGAAGCTGTAATATACATTGAAGTTCAACTACCCTCTATGCGTATAGCCTTAAAAGGTGAACTTTCAGAAACACAATGGATACAAGCCCTTATGATGAACTCATGTTCATGGATGAAAGGCACCTACGGGCTCTAGACCACTCACACATGTACCAACAACGCATGGCAAGAGCATTCAACAAAAAGGTTCGACCTCGGGATCTGAAAGCAGGGGACTTAGTTTTGAAGGAATTGCGTGCACCAGTTACTGGCCCCAGAGTTCAGTCAGCTCACCAACATGGATCAACTGAAGAAGTGCTACGTCTAAAAAAATAAAATAAAAAATCCGAAAAAAAGAGGCGTACACAAATTGAACGAACTACGCTGGCCTGATTCAACACTGGATACGTAGGTAACCCTTTAAGGGGCCCAACCAAAATAAATCCAAAATTCTATTTAACTCATTCAAAAAAGGACAATCTTTATTCAAACTGAAAGAATAAGCTTACATTGCATAAATTGAACTTCCTAAGGTTACAAAAAAAAGTGCAACTAATGAGGGTTTAAGCTAAACAAATTATTGTTATTATTATTTTTTTAAAACTAGACTTGCTTTCTAAAGAAAACTACTTTAATCCTTCTTCCCTTTAGAAGGCTTCGTTGAAGAGTTTTTCTTTGAAGGACCTTGACTTGAGGACAACCTATGATCGCTTCATTGAGATGGGGGCTTGCCTCTTTTTAAAACATGATAGCCTTTTTGATAAGGCCCTTCCTTTCTTTTCTTGCTTTCTGTTCCTGAGTCATACCTGAGTACTAGCTGGTTCCACTCCTCATGACGAATAGCTCGCCTTGCTACTCCATCACTGCAAGAAATCCAAGTTAAGTAGGTCTCAGAAACTTGAGTTGGGGCAATCATCCGAGGTACTGCCCAACGATCCCTGCCACGCCAGTATGCGCTCCAGCTTTGAGAAAATTCAGTTGTCAAGGCTATGGTAGGTTGTCTCACAGTCTCCTAATAAGAGATAACCTACTTTAACCCATATTGCCTCATGACCCTTGAAAGAAAGAAACATGTATTCCTGTACAAAGTCACTATCCTAGTGTTAGGGGATAGATTTGCAGCAGGCAACCAAAGAAGTCAAACCCCACCAAGGAACATACCAACGGATGACAGGTCCAGCATGAAAAAAAAAAGCATCCTATTCAGCAAGGGTATTCTCATTGTATAGCCTTTTTCTAACCAAAAAGCTAGAAGCGGTATAAGTTCTCTTCTTCCAGGCTTCAGGAATACGAGTGATCATCTTTTCTGGTGACTCTATCAACCTTAGATGCTCGCATAACCAGATTTGGAGCAGCAGGGGACTACCAGAAAAGGCCTTCTTGGGCAAAATTTTTAACATGTCAAGCCCTAGAATGGTTTCTCCTACAACCAGATGCAAAGGAGAGTGCCCTTCAGCCATTTGACTTACCACTCGCAGCAACGAGACTCTACCCAAATTTGATGATTCTGCATTGACAAATAATAGGCGGTTTAACAGACAGAGTACAAAGGCCTGTCGACGACAGCGCCTAAATATTGCATCATGTTCAGAAGAGGAAGCAAACTTTTCACAGATTTGAACTAAGTCCACGTCGACACCAAGAATCATCCTTTTGACTTCTGCAGATGACAAGCCTAGAAATTTCCTGTATTGATTACTAAAGCCATCCCTCAAATAAGGCACAACTGGGGAAGAACATCAGACATGTTAGTAATTGCAGCAAATTCTTCTACTAAAGGGCATAATTCAGAGTTACCGAAACAGAAAACGTGCAAGTCTGGGTCCCAATAGTTCAATGCAGATCGAAGAAGGGGCGACAGGATTTTGTTTGGTTTTAGAGTCAACAGAGTTGAAATATGGTATGGAGCCAGTTCCAATTTGTCTTCACGGTCAGATTTTTGCACCAAGCATCAAAAAGATTTTCAAAGGATTTTACCATGATAAAAGTTTTGTGAAATTTGGGGACTAAAGTCTAAAAAGAGATACGACATTGGACATTACGTGAATCCTATTTATAGGCAAAAGTCGGGTAAGAAAAGATTCAGCATTTCATAAAAGCCCAAAACCAGAGCCGTCAGCGGCTCTGGCGAGGGCCGCTAGTGGCTGTGACCTGTGACTAGCGCCGCTAGCGGCCCTCAGCAATAGCCCAGAGCCGCCAGCGGCCCAGCTCAGCGTCGCTAGCAGCTCTGACCTCAGCTTAGTCCGCTTTTCCTTTTTGCTCTCGTCCGCCCAATTGATCCATTCCGCACGGTTTTAAGCCCGATTTTCAAAGCACAACATGGTTACAGCTTGGGGCACGTCCCATCTAGGAGCATTCACCCAACCTCCAGCCACAGGAGTCATAATAGGCCTACTACTCAAAGAGGGCTGGAAACCCGCTGGAGAAAACATCTCGGGCACAAGAAGGTGTGGTCTAGAAGGACCGGGCGCCTCATCAGCAGGAGGTCTGGTCACCACCACAGTAGGCGAACGAGCAACAGATGGTCTACTCGCCGAAGAAGCTCTCGCTGCTGATGAATGTCTGGGTCCCACAGAAGACGATGACCTCGACATCTGCACGAAATCAAGACAAGAATGTTAAACTAAGCATCTCACTTAGCTAAACAAAAAGATAAGAGTGCACTTACACTAGCAGTCCCAGATAGAGAACTCTTCCCTTGACCCATCATCAAGCTATATCCTTTCTTCAGCAAATGGATGAGATTGAAGACTTGGGAAGTCTGTTCCCGGTTCAGCTACAAGAAAAGACAAGAGACAGAGTCAGTATTTGAAAACAACACAAGCCAGAAAACAAGAGAGGATAAAAGCTTACCCCCACACAATCATTGGGCAATGGTAAGCCCTCTACTGTCTCTCCATCAGCGATATGTAGGGAAAACTCCTCCGTTATACGACCCCCACTCACACCAATGTACCTCACCTCATTACTCGGTAAGGTTACACTTGGAGGCTAACTACGAGGGACTTTAGAATGGGACCTCCTATGTCCCTGAGGAGCTGCACGATCCGCCTACAAAGACACAAAACTCAGTATGCTACATGTACAACAATAAAACACGAATCAAGATTTTACCCCAGAAGTAAGGATCGGCATCAAGCGATCCAAGCAGTAGGCCAAGTATACCGCTGCAGGGTCTAAACCATCAACCTCTGGCTGAACAAACTGAGTAGCCGCAGCGCCCCTAATAACGACTCCCAAGTCAGCCACGCTCAGACTGTGTAGAAGAACATGGTCATAGGAGGGTCCTCCGGACCCAAATGACCACCCAAACGAGGATAGACCAACCGAGTCAAGCGGTCCCCCAAGTACCACTCAAAGCTGAATGGCTCCTTAAACACTACCTGTAGGGTAGATACCCTGAAGGACTCAGTGGTAATATAGGATGGGACCCCAGGAATGTCGTCACAAGCAGTCCAAGTCACCTGCGACAAGATCAAAGTTCATTCACACCAAATGGACCAAAAAAAATAATATGTACATAAAGACAAGTCAAAAGCAACATACCTCTGATGCAGCCCGACTCTCAAAAGTAACCCGAAAATCCTCCAAAGAGGAAAACGGATGGTTGTCTCTACCAACCCACCGTGCACCCAGTGAGAACATCCTCAAATAAGGACGATGAGGACCAAAAGTTGGGAAGTACTCAAAAAACCACAGTTGTCATACAAGCAGGAACAATCAGATACGAGTCTACTACGAAGTATGCATATGCACAAAGAATGTAAACAAAATATATGCCTACCTCCAGTATCCTCCAAGGGCCAGTGATAGACGCCCTCCGGCTTGTCGCCTTAGGCCTGCAAGCCTGACGACCATCTCACCAAAGAAGCATAAGCGGGAGCATCAAAATTGTACTAATGTACTTTGGTCAAGTCATCCAGGCATGTCAGAAAGCCAACCTGGCATACACTCTTCTTTTGGGCAAAAATGGTCGCCCCCAATAGATAGGCCAAAAAGATACGGGCCCGTTGATCCTTGGTAAGCCCCTGCTCAGTCAAGCTCCCCATAATCTCGGTAAGGAGACCCGGTCCACCTTAAAGAAAGCGGTGACAGGCCCATATAGCTCATACAACCTATCTGCTTGTCGATGGTAGCCCGCGTCATACCGTAGAGGACGCCCTCTTAAGAACAAGCCCGTCAATAAGGCGAACTGATAAGGTGTGGGGAACATCTCTCCCACAGGCGTATGGAAGGTGTTCGTAGTGTCCCAAAATGTCTCCTATAATCCACGGGAAACCACCCTAGTATCCCCAGAATGACAAGACGTGATAACCGACAGAAAATACTCAAAACCCGAATCCCGGATTATCCCCCTAGTCCTCTCAGAAAAAGTATCCAACATCATGGCCCAGTTTGAACTAGACCCATGAGCCTGCAAATAAGCACCAACTCCCTAGCCAACAAACAAAATTTTCTCAACACCCCATATGCTACAAATTCAGTCCAAATAATTCCACACAAGTATTATATACGGCTGACCACCAATCTAGTACAATCCCAATTTGTTCGTGTGTCGGAGCACTAACAGTTCAAATTTTCAGTACAAAATAAATAAACTGAACAAGACCAAAGAAGTCAGAAACATACCAGATGTAAGTTGGACAGATGACTCCATCTATCCAACAACAAGATACTACGATCCCAGGCCTCCGTCGGACGCCAGTCCAGATGTATGAACGAGTTCTGATACAGAGTCGCCCGGTCTGTATGATACGGAGGAGGTATTCAAGATAAAGGACATGACGTCACCAATCGCGCCGCTGCTTAAGGACGCCGCATTCAAGTTTTGGCGCTCCACCTTAAACCCTAGCCCCTCTCAGAAACTCATCATGTTGGAAGTGGCCTCTTTTTTAGTTATTGACTTGTTGTTATCTCTCCGATCCTATTGTGAAAACTTTAAATAATAACAAAAATGAGTACCCGACATATCAATTCCAGTATTCCGTATTAAATTTCTATATGGAGTCAGCTTCATTCAAAGAAACGGGACTCGAGTCTTGGATAAACAAAAAATCAGATCAAATACTATTTATAAATAAACAAATTTCTAGAGATGTACACACAATAATCTATCTTATGGTCCTAAATATCCTGCTTGCATTTTTCTTTTCGTTTTTCGGCCCTGTTAGATGTGCGTTAATTAATGTTTGGCACATGCATTATACAACTTGTGTGTGTCATAAACTTGGGATTTATATGTGTATTTTAAACGAGTAGTTTATAATAATATTCCGACGAGCTTATCGATCAACTTACATTGTGTGCACGATGCTGTCTAGAGTTGGTAAAACTCGATCCGAGATAATCGATCTGAACCGTTCGATTTCGGACCTACATGTCATCCGATAACGTATCAATTATCATTATTCGAAAACGATCCAATTCGAATCGGGTCAAACTGATATCCGAGTACACCCAAAAAAATCCGAATCCGAAGCAATCTAAAACCAAAATGAACCCAAACCAAATCTACCTCAAACATAAAAATATCCAACACATAATAACATAGGCATAATATCCAAAGTTAATGAAATTTTTTAACAAAACATAAATGAAATCATTGTTATTAAGAAAACACATAATATTGAAATTTTTCATATTATTTTTAACTCCATATGCTTTGAAACCTGAAGTAAATCTGATTTGATATAACCCGAAAATCAAACTAACACGACCCTATTTAACCGAAATTCGAACTAACCGGATCGAGGTGACTCGTAATCCGACATAAGTATAGACCTGATTCACTCCGAACCTACCTTACCTGACACGATACCCTTGCCATCCGAAACAACCCGAACCCCGTATGACCCAAAACTGAAACAACCCCACCCAAATCTGACTCGACCCAAGTTTAGTTTTATGGAGTTCAACATAGATCACTGGTCTACTTTTTCTCTCACTTACTGTTATTCATTTCAGTTTAGTTGAGTGAAGTTAAATTCAGTTAAATTAAATTCAACTCAATATAAAAGAACACTACTCACTAAACGAGTAGTTTATAGCATTACTCCCTACTTAAGTACATACTTCTCCACAATGCAGCACTTCTGAAACAACAATAAATCAGTAATACATAAAGTTTGTGCAAGCTTTGGAGGTTAATTGACTTAATTCACAGAAAATGGCTACTGTCTCCTTTATTCTGAACCTACTACTCCTTATTGGTTCTTCTTTTGCCCTTGAAAAGTTCGACTTTGATTACATATTTCAGATCGGAGACTCCATAAGTGACACCGGCAATATGAAATGGGACGATCCTGGCAGTGCTTGCAACAAATTTCCTTACGGCATTTCTTTAGATGCTGCCTACTCTCCTCGTTGTTCCGACGGTCTAATCATGATTGATTATTTTGGTAAGCCAGTTAATGTCTTTTTCTTTTAAATTTATTTATATACTACTTTTAGTATTTCTTGTATCAAATCGATCCTCAAGTAGTAGCTAGTAGTCACAACATTGATGTTTTCTTCTTCTCAACTTAAATTTAGTTCGGTTTATTTCAATTATGTCCAGTTCGATTCAATTTATGTGAAACTTTATCGACCATTCAAATGATTTTTCTACGTAAATAATTTAAGGATGACTTTTGTGATGATGTTATTGGAAAGATTTCATTGCATGCTTTTAAATGAGTCCAATAATATTTTAAATGTTTGAATGAGCTTAACCTGATTAGTCAAGATGAAAAAATCAATTTAGTTCAGTTCAAATAAGTTCATTCAATGTACTTTAGAAAATTTTACTTCAATTTAAATTTGTAGTTTTTAGTTGGAAAAAACGAACCCTTAGTTGGTCTATCGAAGTAACATAAATATTGACCGAAGTTTCCTTAGTCCAATTTAGCTTGGTATAAAGCTAAGATTCGGCGGGGGGACACTGAACTAAAGTATACATCAATAGGTGAAAAAAACAATAAGATCTGAGTTTGTGGGGGTAAAGGCTAAGAGTTGAAGAAGAACTGAATAGAGAAATTAAAATATAAATATATATGAATATATTTTTTTTTTCACAGGGATAAATTAAAATATTTAAGTTGGCGGAAATTTGACAAATTTTAATCGTGACTCGTGGGGGATGGGAGAGAAGAGAGAGAGAGAGTTGGGGGTAGTTTATTTTGATATTATACAAATTAGTATACAATGAATACTAATTAATTGCCATATTGTTACATTATAAATGAAAAAAAAAATTGAGTATGTATTTTATGGCGGGATACCCTTCCTAGAAGGTGAGCCAGCTTTACTGTTAGTTTGAATTTAGCTAGTTCAGTTTGCACTAGCTATAGGTGATGAGGTTGTTTGCTTGTATTTGAGAGGTTCATATACTGAACCCAGTGCGTTAATATCTTTTCGGTGATTAATGAAAATTCACATTTAATTGCCAAAAAAAAAAAAATACTTTTGTGAGAATAATTACCACTTCTTGAGTTCTCCACTACAAAAAAAAACAGATAAAATGAATGGGGTTTTCCCCTCAAAACAAAAAAGATAATTAATGATTAAGTACTCCTAGTCCTTGGGGTAACCAATGCGTTCATAAATTGAGGTAGCAACTAGCAATGTTGTAACCCAAAAAAAAGGAAAAAAAAAAAAAATTGAGGTAGCAATGTAGCATGTTATCTCGGTAAAATAATATTACAGCATAGATAAACAAGTTGCAACTTATACACTAGGTTATGAGTTCAAGTCTCTTGGGAAGCATCTATACATACTACATGAATTAATCTGTGAAATACTGGAGACCTTGCATTAGCGGAGGTGTTCTTTTTCTTTTTGTTGGTGCAAAGGAGGACAAGCCCTAAATTTTATTAATTAATAGCAATAACACGGGGCTTAGCTACCCCAATAATATCAGCATACAGAACATCATGGGCCTCTAAAGGAGGGCCATTAAAACTAATAAAATCTTTGTTGGAAGTAAAGCTAAAATTAGCAAACCAATCCGCAGCCGCATTAGCTTCACAATAGACATGGCGAACACGCGCCTCCCACGACGTGTCCACTAGTAGAGTACGACACTGTAGGATAGTGAAGTAGTTTGGATTCCAAGGGGCGGGGTCTTCACGTAATGCAAGCAGTACCACCTCCCGAATCAACCTCGAGGACTAGACGAGGGATGACCATATCCTTGGCGATTAACAGTCCCTTGAGAGCGGCCATTAATTCAACTTTGACAGATGAACAGTGCCCACATTTGATGGGAAACGCAGTGAGAAAAGCTCCAATACTTGAGCGGATAATTCCCCCTCCCCCTACTACTCTTGGTTTGCCACGGGAGGCCCCGTCCATATTCAGCTTCGCCCAACCATCAGGAGGAGTTTCCCATTTAATGTTTAACTCATCACGCTTACGCTTGCCATGGGGAGATGTAGCTGTCTTGTGTGTCATGGCTGAGACATAGTCAGCTACTCTCTCTATGATGAAGGTGTGTCTCGATAAAGAGATGTCTTGAGGGTGTCCAAACGAACGAGCATTCCTCCAACGCCATATCCACCACAAAGCCATGGCGAACTCACTAGCCCATTCACCCGAGGAATTTAAATTCCCCTCCAGCCAAGTCAAATAAGGAGCGGCGTACCAATCCGCAGTAGGGAAGGGCCGGTTTAGAGCTGCCCAGACTTCCCTCGCCCTTGAACAGTCACGAAGAACATGGCAGTACGTCTCCTCAGCAGCTCCACAGTCTGTACAGGCAGCAGAACTAGCGAGATTTCGCTTGCTTCTGTTGACATTACATAGGAAGCTATTATGGCGAGCAAGCCAAAGCAATGTTCTACATTTTTGTGGTGTATCAACTCTCCAAATAGCCTTCCACGCACCCTGGCTCGCAGCAGTAGGCTCGTCCTCCCTAAGAATTTGTGCAGCCGACTTTACCGAGAAGTTCCCGGGGCTAGTACCTCTCCAATGAAACTGATCATGCCCGCCATTGATAAGCACCCTGTGAGATGCAATCCTCTCGAGAGTATCTGCTGGGAGGAGATAAGCAAAGAGATCCCACTCCCACCCATCACCACCCCATAGCTCCGCTACTGTCAGGTTTTGTAACTCTTCGTCAACCGGAGCTATGGCCGCTTGAATCAAAGGAGTATCCTCAACCCAATTATGAAACCAAAACAAGGTTGAGTTCCCATCACCAATTGAATGCTTCACACCCTTGCGCAAAGTTGGCGCTCCATGGATAATTCCTCTCCAAATGTGAGAGCTCTCACGGGCTGGACGAAACATGTCAATGTCGTTACGTCCATTGCAATACTTTTGGCAAACCACTCTAGACCAGAGGCTAGTTGGTTCATTCATAACACGCCACCCCAATTTTGCTAGGAACGCCGCGTTGGACTGCCTCATGGAGCGGATACCAAGTCCTCCCTCTTCCTTGGGACGTACTACTTTGTCCCAGCCAACAAGATGAACTTTGCGTTGCTCGTCCGTGCTACCCCATACGAAGCCACGACACTTCTTCTCAACCTCGTCACAAACTGCTCTAGGTAAGAGGGCAGTTTGCATAGAGTAATAGGGCAGCGAGGTGAGGACTGCTTGGGTCAAGGTGACCCGGCCTGCTAATGAAAGGTATTTCGTCTGCCACCCCGATAATCTTTTGTTAACCTTGTCAATGATATGCTGATAGGTGGCTTTCGTTACCCGACCTGTAATAGTAGGCATACCTAGGTACATCCCTAGGTCCAATGTCGAGGGAATATCAAGTGTTGCGCTTATATCCTTCCCCAACTCCTCATTTACCCCGTGTGAGAACAAAACTCGTGATTTGCTATAACTGAACTTCTGACCTGAGACTAAGCAGAACTTGTTGAGACAACCTTTAATGACATCCTCTTGATGAACTGAAGCTTCACCAAAGAGAACAAGGTCGTCAGCGAAAAATAGATGCGTTAGATCCGGGCCACCATTACTTGCTGTGATAGGTGTCCATAGACCCGAGGCAACTGCAGCGTCAATGAGATGAGACAAACGTTCCATGCAGAGGATGAATATGTAAGGCGAGAGCGGGTCACCCTACCTCACTCCACGAGATGGTGAAAAAGCATCAGTAAGCGACCCATTCCACAACACCTTCATCGAGCAAGATTGTATGCAATTCATAATGATCTCAACCAAATTTTGAGGCAGTTTTAGATCCATTAGAGTATCCCTGAAAAAAGACCATCGAATACGATCATACGCCTTTTCAAGGTCGATTTTGATTGCCATGAGAGGGGTATGACACCTCTTTGTACGGAAGGAATGGAGTACCTCTTGCACAATGACAATGTTATCAGTGATTTGGCGACCCGAGATAAAGCTGGATTGGAATGGGAAAACCACCTTTGGGAGGATTTTTTTAAGTCTCTGTACAATAGCCTTTGTAACAAGCTTAAAAGCCACATTACATAAGCTAATTGGGCGAAATTGAGTGATCTGTTGCGGGTTCTCGACTTTTGGTATGAGAACTAGCATCGTATCATTAAGTTTTGCAGGTAGAGCTGCTCCATTCAGAATATCAATCACCATGTCACAGACACTGCCTCTGACTATATCCCAATTTTCTTTAAAAAAGACAGCCTGGTACCCGTCTGGGCCGGGTGCTTTATAGGGGCTCATTGAGTCCAAAGCTCTTTTGACATCCATCTCAGTAAAAGGTTGAACCAGCTTACCAAAATCCTCCGTGGATATTGCAGGAAAGCTGTTGTGGGGGTAACCACCAGGGGTTTGAGGGGATGGTTCTTCAGTATACAGCTTCGTAAAATAGTTCATTTTGCAAGCCCTCAATGCGATTGAATTTGCGCCTGACAATGGTAGAAGCATGAAAATACTTCGTATTACGATCTCCGTCATAGAGAAAATCCGCTCGAGACTTTTGCATCCAAAACATGTTGATCTGCTCTAACACCAAGTCCAGTTCCTCACTCAACTCCTTTTTGAGATGAATTAAATGGGAGTTAGGACGGGAAGCCAGACGCTCATGTACTCCTTCAAGTCGTGCCCAAACACGTATTTTGTTGCGAAATAAATTGCCAAATATTTCCTTATTCCAGTTCATTAATTTCCCTGAGAGCTTATGAAGAGCCTCAGTGAGAATAATATCCCCACGCCAGTGTGTCTGAAGAAAATCATTGAATTGGTCTTGGAGGAGCCAAGCAGCTTGGAATCAGAATGGTCTATCAACTAAGGAGACGGGAACGAAGCTAAAGGGACTGATGAGAAGTGGGGTATGATCAGATCTATAAGATACCAAGTGACGAACAGATGCTTCCTCAAAACGTTCCCGCCAAGGCCCATTGTAGAGAGCGCGGTCTAGGCGAGCGCTTTGTCGAGTGGATGGGTTGTTCCCTCTAGACCAAGTAAACTTTGGCCCATTGAAGTTTAACTCCAGTAAAGCGAGCTCATCAATCCATTGATTAAAGTTATGGCAACGTCTCGCCATGCCAGTAGAATCCCCCGATCTTTCCTCGAGTGATCTCGTTTCATTAAAGTCCCCAACTAATAGCCATGGTCGATTAGTAATGTTGGCAAACTGTCTAAGGTGGTTCCATAATTCAGTTCGACCCACAGCGTGTGGGCACGCATAGATGGCTGAGAATATCCATGGGGATTCCCCTCGCTTTGTGACTTCCACAGTAATATGTTGCGGATGGAGGGAGATGGGAGTAACCAAGACTTCATTGGATCGCCAAAAGAGCCAAATCCCACCCCTAAATCCTTCCGCTTCTACCCGAATCTTGCCATCATAGCCAATTGATTACAAACACGATCAGCTTGCTCCCCACTAATCCATGTTTCAACAAGGGCGAGAATTTTAGGGTCATACACGCGGATGAGTTCTCTAATTGTGTTTAGAAACTCACGACTTCCAGCTCCACGTACATTCCACATCATAATATTTAATTGGTGTAGAGAAGAATTCATTCCTGTATTATTATGATGATTAATATTCATATCAACAATTGAAGAGAGTTCCCTTGGGGAGAAGAAACTATTAAGTCGAATGAGGGCTGCTTCCATCTCTATGGGCATCGAGATGGTGCATAGGAGATCCCTAGGTGTGCAATTGAGTGGCACTGGCTTGAATTCGAGAATCAACTTGTTATCTAAACTCGGGAGGATCCCCAGAGTGGGCTGTGAAGATGGGGTTGTGATCACTAAAGCTAGGTGGGTTTCCACTTGAGTGATCGTTGGGGTGGGTACATGGGAAGGAAAGGCCATTGGCAATGCCATTGGTTGTCAAGGGTGGATAAGTTTGTGGTTGGAGAAGATGAAGGGATGGCTTGCTCGTGGCTTGGTAAAGGGAGGGATGTTTTCTTTTTTGTTGGCTTTTGAAGGGACGTGTTTAGTAGCTTCTGATGGATTAGGACTGGCTATATTGATACGGCTAGAAGGGGTCATGTTTAGGTCATTCAATTCGAGATTAGAGTTGGAGTTGGACTCAAAATCTGTGTCCGGGAAGGTAGGAGCATTTTTGGCAGGTGCATCGATTTTCATATCACTAGCTTCCAAATCAATAACCGAATCAGTTGCAATATTTCCTTGGGACTGCAACAAATCATTAGTTGCCATATCTAAGTCAAACGTGTTTTTAGGGGAATTATTATGGAAGCTAATATTGCCTTCATAGATATTCTCTCCTAAAATCACGTCCCCTTCCTGATTCCCAGGGAGACGTTCCTCGAGTTCGTCATGAATCTTGACCCTGAATTCTCGCCTTGGGGTGGAATTTGTTTCTCATTATTCGCTGCACTCTTATGGGAAGATTTGTTATGTGAATTAGCTCTCCCATTTTGCTTAGATGAACCGCCAACATTAGGTTGACCCACCCGTTTCCCGAACTCGATTCGGGTTTCTCGATTGGCTTCGGGTTTTTCTTTTTTGCAGGTTTTTTGGGGATCATCCATGAGCCATAATCCTCCATCACCTCTGGCATGGCTTCTGGATACGTCTTAGTGGGATCCTTGACTTGATGAGCCTGAGCAGCTTCCAAGGCATGAGGTTCTAGTGCCAATCGAGCAGGGCATTGATCCTCTAGATGGCCAATTTTCCCACAGTGGAAGCATACTAGTTTTATTCATTCATATTGAATCTTCCAGATCTTCCAGCGGAGACGGAATTTGGATAACAGGGGCTTAGATAAGTCTAATTCAACACTAAGACCTGTGAATTTTCCGCGCTCGACATTAGAAGTGTGATAATCCACACTGATGATCCTGCCAATCTTATTGCCTATTCTTTTCAGGAAATCTCCATTGAAGTACTCAACTCCTAGCTTTGGGATTTGCACCCAAGCCGTAAGAAAGTGAACGGGCTCCTCATCCGGGATGAAATCATGAACCCATTTCCTAATGGTCAAATAATTATCATTAATAAGCCAAGGTCCTTGAGTAAGAACATGATAGTAATCATCAAGGTTCGTGAATTTGACCACAAAGTAGTCACTCCCTACGTCAATAAGTGCTGTTTGGCCCTTTAATGCCCATTTCAAATGGAGTTTCTTCTTGAGTTGCATAAGGCCAACCCCTTTTTCAAAAAATTTCACTATAAGGGCCTTTCTCCATGGGTCCCTTAGTTTCTTCTTCTCCTCTTTGGTTAGCAGAATAGTGGGACAACGTGAGTCTTCTTCTTCATCAGGAGGCAATTGGTCATCATCCGAGTCCTCACCTTCATCTAGGACTGGGCTATGGAGGATACTCTTAGCCGAGGCGAAGACTGTATGCTTGACAGCTTTGTCTCTATAGGAAATTTGTGGTTGTGTTTGGTTTGGTGGGTTGGCTTGGTTAGGCTGCTCTGCATCATTGTGCAGGGGTTGGCCGTTGGAGTTAATAGCAGGGACAATAGGCTGGTTAGTGGGTTGTGGGTTGCCTACATCTTCATTCTCCCATGGAAAAATTCTCGTGTATTTCTTCTTGGTTCGATGTGCTTGTGCAGACTCAGCCATAGAGAGAATTTTCTCTCTCTAGAGTTTTTGCCGATAAATATCGTAGCGGAGCGGAGGTGTTCTTTAGCCACCCTCAAAGAGGATGGCGGTGTCTTTTAGTCATGCCCAATAAGGAAGGAAGTTTTTCTTTGCCAAATCCAAAAAAATTACGACAAAGGTAAAAAGAAATTAAAAAAAATAATGAATGGCTCGTAATTAAAACTCCGAAGTTGATTAGTACGTTTGAGCAGAAATTTTACAGAGAGCTGCCAAATATTGGGTGCTTACGACAAACCAAGCAATAAAGAAAAGAGTGCCCCTCCCTTTCCTTATTATTAAGTGCTTATGCATAAGGTATTTTTCCAAACAAATGAAAAATAGTGGTTTTTTTATGTATAAAGACATCCCTTTGCATTTTTTATATTAAAAAGATGACTATAAGTTGCAATGATAAACATCTTCAAAATAATATAATTAACGTATAAAAATCTGTCAATATTTATATTCAGAGTTGTAGAATGAATTACACTGAAAAACTTTTTAGAGACTGTTTCAAAGTTGGAGAGTGGAGAGGAAGTGAGGTGAATGAGGGAGAAATAACAAATTATCCTTATTTGTCAGTTTTTTTAAAGAGGGGAAGAGAAGGGAATGAAGGGGAACAATTCCCCTTCGTTAACTCAATTTCCCCACCCCCCCTCCTCCCAAATTGGGGGGTGGGGCTGAGGGACGAAGTGGAAGAGAAATTTTTTAGTGATAGGGGCTTGTTCTCCTCCATTCCTCTCCCTTCTCCTTACTTAAACTACCAAACAAGATGAAAATTTTCACCTTCATTCCCCTCCTTTCCATTCCCATCCTCCTCATTCCCTTCCTTTTCCTTCCCACCCAAAACTTCCAAACAGGTTGTTACATAAAAGAGGTGTGATGTCTGCCATGTCTCGACTCTTATTTGTTTTTTTACACCCAAAAAGAAAACTCTTATTTGTCTAAATGTCAGACGGCTAATAGAGAGTACATGATGCACAAAAGCCCAATTGTGAGTCATTATGTCCATTATGTTTATTTATTAGTCTTCCTCTTTTGTTTTGAGATAACTCACTTAGCACTGCTTAATACTTCATGCAGCAAAATTCTTTGATCTGCCGCTTAGTCCATATCTTGCAACGAGAGCTACTTTCAGCCACGGAGTAAATTTTGCTGTGGGGGGATCGACTGCACTTGATTTGTCCACTTTAAGAGAAAAGGGCATTTCAGCGTCATTCACTAATAGTTCTCTTTCTGTGCAACTTACATGGTTTAAATCCCATCTTAATTCGATGTGCAATAATACGTCAGGTAGTTCTTTACCTTTTCCATTCGTTTATATTTAGGCGTTTGTTTTGTGAGAATAGGAGGTGGGGATAGGGATTAGAAAATTAGGATTGTAAAATCTCATGTTTGGTGTAAGGGATGGGGAATAGAAAATGGGTAGGGATGGGGATAAAAGGCCTCTTATTCCATGTTTTTAATCCCACAGGGGCGCTGGTAATTGGAAGTGGGATAATGATTTTAATAGTCAAATTATTATCATGCATTCATGCCCATTAAAAAACACTGCAGATTTTGTCTCATTTTTTATTTAATGACATTTTGATAAACTAACTTTACAATCCCCAATTTATTCCCTAATCTAATAGCCACATAGCAAACATGGTAATGAAATTAACTATAACAATTCCCTATCCCCTCAACACAAATCTCACCGGCCCAGAGGGGAGGAAAAGGAGGGCGACCGCCCAGGGCCCAAAGAAAAAGAGGGAAAAAAAAGGGCTCCAAAAAAAAATGTCTCCCTTTGGTTGTAAAAAAAAAAGGGTATATTGTCATCTTAAGAGCCCATTTTGTTTGCTTTGCTTTGGGGCCCATGAAGAATTAGAATCGCCGCTGCATCCCCATCCCCATAATCTCACAATCCCATTCATTGATGAAACCCCAATATAGGTAAAACAATTACAAAGTCCTTAAATAACTAGTTTTAGGGAATATTATTCTACTACCCCATTATAGAGTATCATTGCCTGCCTACTACATCCTCAGCCTTTATGCCATAGATGTCATACATTCTCATACAAATTGAGAGCATGATTTCCCTACTTATAACATCAAGGATATACAAGCAGTATAAGAAATGAGACCCTCAAGGATATACTCATTACTCCGACAAAAGTATGGTTCCAGATTCTTGTATATCCTCCATGTACATAATCACTTCATCATCATCTCCATCCACATTATCCATTAATGAGAGCTTCAATTAAATCCCTGTGTAGGATCTCTATTTTCCCTAAATAATCTTCTCCATTCACCATTGTTAGGGTTACCCATGTTTTAGGAGTTTCATTGCAAATTAAAGTCACCACTTTGGCCATAAATAACTTTAATTGTAAGAGTATGAAAAGTATAAAAATATTATTTTGTTTAAAATTATTATTCAAAATATATCTAACAAAAGTTTTTTTACATTGTAAATAAAATTTCAGATTTTCTTCACAAACTAATGGTCAAAATTTATGAACTTTAAACTTGAAAAACAAACACGTAGGTTTTTTGGGACAATGGAGTATAATTAATCATGATAAGTTAATTTCTTTTTAGTAATCAAGAGAAGCCCCCTGCTAGAAGTATCAGGTCGAGGGTTTACTTAATTTTTACCAATCTTTTTGCCATCTATAAAACCAAGAAATTATTTTTTATGGGTGTGTTTTTTAGGGGTAAACTAAATTAAACTGAACTAAATTCAACACTACTCAACTGAAATGAACACAATTGAACTGAAATCAACACAATTGATCTGAATTGAACACGACTGAACTGAATTGACCCCCACTTTCTTTGTGAGACAAAATGTATATTTCTGAGCTGAACACCATTGAACTAAACTGAACTGAACATCACTGAACTGAAAATACTGAATTGGCACGAGACCACTTTAAATGAAACTGAATTGACCGAATAAGCTTTAAAGAACACAACCTTAATCAGTATGGATCTTGTTTTGGCTACCCTAGTGTGGCACTTCAGCAGACCTGAAAGTCCTTTGTAATTAGTGTAACCTCTTTTTCACAATAATTGTCAACATATTTTTTGAGAAGTTTCAAAATTGAGTGGCACGACAAGTTAATTAAAGGATGTATTTAATTAAGAAGGTGTGATTGAGTGGTAGGGACTCATCTATCTTTAATTAAGGTTGAGGGTTCGAATTTGTCTTGGGCATGGAGCAGCTTTAAATTTCTTGGCCAGTTGTCCCACCCTTTGAGGTGTCTACAAGCCAGCGCGGGGAAATAGTCACTGTGGTGACCACAGTGGATATCCTTGGTTAACTGGTTGTGAACCAAAAATAAATAAAATTATAGCATGTACTCTTTCTTCTTTTTGACTGTATTATCTTTTACATATTTTTAATAGATTATTAATAAGATATTACTCCCGTATTACAATTATTTTAGATTATAGTCATTTTAGATTTTCTTGTCAATTTAACTATCGAATTGTGAAACAAGTACTTGATTTATTAAATGTAATAAAATATTTGCTGAATTCATAGTTAATTTTTTTTATTTATCTAGTTAATAAAAAATAGTGGTCAAAGTTCGACCTCGAGAAGCGAAAGATTTCATTACCAGAGATTTCATTTTCCTATGTACAATCTCAACTTTTTCTTCTTATCTGACCAAGGAAATTGGGGACCTGGTACCTCAAAAGAGATCATTTGCATTAATTTACTATTTGCAAAACATAGTCACAAATCTTATTACTAATGAAGCCTTTTCAATAATGGTGGTAGACTGCGAGCAAACCCTTCAAAAGGCAATCATCTTTCTCGGAGAGATCGGAGGGAATGACTATAGTTTGGCATACATGGGGCATAAATCATTGGAAGAACGTTACAAACTGGTGCCTGATGTTATTCAAGTAATTAAAGAAGCTATGGAGGTGAGCATTCTCTCAAAGTACTTTTTAAAGCTTTTCCCCAGAAAAAGTGAGATAGATTAGGAACCAACTTTCTAATGGGGTATATTCGATCTTGAGTTGGTTAGCTTAATGGTAGAGTACCTAAATCTCCAACTTTATGCTTGGGAGTCCTCCTATTTATTGGGGCTCCCCACATAAACTAATTCAATATATGTGGACGTAGAATCTCTAGTTTTTGTACTTGATGTTTCATTTTCATTTAACTTTTGAAACTCCCAGAAGAGATAATTAATGAACAACCATATAACTCGTGAAAATATCATTAGCTAATGTCAACTACTCCCTCTATCCCATTATATAAGTCGTTCTAGAAAATTATTTTTTTCCATTATATAAGTTATTTTAGAGTTTCAATAAATCATTTATTTTTTTTTACCGATTCTACATTTCTTTCACATTACTTCATTAGTTGGACACCTTCTTTATCAAATCTAAAGTCAAAGGGTAATCTAGTAAAATATATAAAACTATTTTTTTTAAAATTAAGAATATTTAATAACCTTCTTAATTGTGCAATAACCTTAAACGCTCTATATAATGGGACGCATGAAGTACTATATTTAACTCCGTAACAATAGAAGTGAAATGATGGTTTGCAACACGCATGAGGAAAAATGCTTCATTGCTTGAACATTTTCATTTTTTTTTAATACTGTACTTTGCTTATTTGTTCTGGCACACCAATTAAGGAGGGACCCCAAACACAAAGTAGATTTTAGTTTGTCTATTCTTGAATTAAGACTGTGTTTTTGCCTGCGGCGGGATGTTATGTAGTTGTTCCACATCCAATGAATAAAAAGGCCTACACAATGTTTTGGTCCACATCGACTGATACGTGTTTACTTATTTAAAGCTCAACTATTGAATTTGTCAATTGACTTCAATTTTGTAATTTGGCTAGCTATATTGATTATAAATCTTACATTTTAGGAGCTTATCAATCTCGGCACTACCACAATGATTGTACCGGGACTTTTCCCCATAGGTTGCACACCTCTTTACTTGGTTGAATTTCAGACCAATGACACGACGATGTACGATGAACTTAACTGCATGAAAGATTTGAATGATTTTGCCCAATTTCACAACGAGCGCCTCCAAGAAACAATCAAAGTGCTACAAAGAAATTACTCTCAAGTAAACATTGTGTATGGAGACTATTACTCCGCTTTTGCATGGGTCCTTAATAATGCCGCTTCTCTAGGTAAGTATTATTGTTCCCCTCGCTTTTATTAATGTGAACGCTATTAATTAAATATCCTTCTAATTTCTATTTCTTGTTCGATGGCGTAACTTTCATAATTTTGTATATGATAGGATTCGACAAAGACGGAGTACAAAAGGCATGTTGCGGACTTGGAGATAGTGATTACAATTTTAATCAGGCCAAATTTTGTGGCTCTAAAGGAGTTCCGGTTTGTGCTGATCCAAGCAAACGATTGAGTTGGGATGGGACACATTTTACCCAACATGCATACCTTCATATGAGTCAATGGTTGCTAAATCAAATAGTACCCAATATCCTTCAAGTCATGGAGAAACAAGCAGAATAATTATTGGATTGTCAAGAATCAATATATACTCTAATTATTAGAAGTATTATCTCTAAGTATGAGGCTGGTGTACAATTCCTATTTGGTATTGTGCATAATCTTAATGAATAAATAAATAATAGCATGTTGTCTTCGTATTGTCTTATTCAGTATTTATTGTGGGGATACTAAGGGAAAAAATCAACATCTGAAACTACATCGTCTCACTCACTCAGTCACTCAATCTTGATCTACATTTTATCATGAAGAACAACTTCTGATCTACTGCGCTGATTCTCATTCCTCAAGGTCTACCTCTCTTGCTTGCTGCTTAAAACAATTCTTCATAAGTAGAGACATTCTTTCTTTCTTTACAAATAGTGTTAGTATAATTAAGGAAAATTGGCCGTGAATAATCTCAATTTTGAGCCATTGCCCCAAAAACAATCCCAACTTGTCCTCTCTCTAAGAATAATTCCAACTTCCATATTGTGTCCCCCCATCACTCCCAACCCTGACGGAGTGAACTTTCCGTCAAAAAATCCTCTCTCTCTCCTTATTTGTTCATTCCCATCATCATCATCAACCTCCATCTCCACATAAACACTACCAACTGCCATTTTCGCACCACTTTCCCCAATCCACAACTACGACCACCACCCCCTCCACCTTTGAACTCGAATTTTCGCTTGATTACTGCAATAATCACAAAACTTCATATAATTAACAAATTACATCAAAGAAGTTTTTACCAAACTATCAAAACCAAACCCCATTTTTGCACAAATCATATCTCATCCTACCATGGCTAAACCCACACGAACTCTCATCTCTCTCATGAACTTGCAAAACCCTTCAACATCTCACCAAATCAATCACATCCGTACGATACTCTGAAGCTAATTCCGAATTTGATTTGAGCCCATTTTGTTTAGTTTCTGAGGCAAAAGGGTGTGATTGTGGTGAGAGTAAGAAATTATGTTGTGGGTCTGATTCTGATTGTGATTGTTTGGTGTTGAGGTGTGGTGAGATGAGAACTGAATGTGGGACGGGTTGTGGGAATAGGGTCACTCATAAAGGTGTGTTGGTTAGGTTGAAGATTGTGAGGGATGTGAAAAAGGGGTGGGTTTGTGGGTTGAGCAGTTGATTTTATCTGGGCAATTTGTTTATGAGTATACAGGTAACTCATATTTAAAACGTTAATATTTTTGGTTATTATAGCAATTTAATAATTTGTGAAAATGGTAGGTGGTGGTGTTAATGGTGGCCATGGAGATGGAGGTTGATGATGATGATGGAGATGAAGAAATGAGGAGAGAGAAAGGATTTTTTTGACGGAATGTTAGCGTCGTTGGGGTTGGGAGTGATGGAGGGACATAATATGGAAGTTAGGATTATTTTTGGAGAGAGGCCAAATTGGGATTGTTTTGGAGCAATGGCTTGAATTTGGGATTATTTACGGCCAAGTTTCCTCTAATTAAACAAAATAATAACTTTGGGTTGAAAGCGAGGAAGGTATGCCAGTGAGTGTACCTAATTAGTTGTTGAGCGAAAAAAAAAAAGTATACCGAATTAGTTCACAGTGGACCTTCTCGACCAGATGGACTTCTCACAATGTCTAAAGATATTTGACCATGGATTTACAAATAAATAAATAATCAAATACAAGTTAAATGTTGTGAGATGTATCTAAAGAACACATTTGAGCTCAGTTAAGATTTTATATAATTAACTAATTATGCGCATGCAATGTGACCCATGTTTAATTTATGTTAATCAATAATTAAATATAAATGTTTTAAAATTATGGAAAATTTACTGTGAATAATCCCAAGTTTGAGCTTCCAAAAATAATCCCAACTTGAAAAATTCATATCAATAATCCCAAGTTTATATGTATCCACTAATAGTAGTACTAGTAATAACAGTGTTAGTGAGTTTGATCGCTTCTGTGTGACTGCGGGGGCTATTTGGGAAGCGAGAAACCGTCGTCTATTCCAAGGAAGTGCTGATGATCCATATTTTTTTTTTGATAAACTTGTACCATTCTATAAAACTTAAGCAATAATCAGTTTAGAGCGTTGTAGACGCCAAAAAAGCGCCTTCAGATTTCTCCGCAAAAGCCCGATGATGAAAGGAGTAATTTTTAAACTTGAACGTTATTTTTGCTTTAATAGTTAAGATAAGGTCTCATGTTTTCCTCCAAACACTCCTTTATTCCAACCCCATTCAAAAGCCCCGTTCAAGAGCTTTCCAACGACACCTCTCATGCCCCTTTCTGACTCCCGGTCGCCAAGTTGCGATTCAGGGGTAGAACCGTCTTTTACCGCCCAAGGGTAAAACGGTCTTTTCATATTTTTTGGAATACTAAAATTCCTCCGGAAAATAAAAATAGACTGGATGTCGTCATTATGACGACATCCAGCTGACAGCCGTCAGCGGCCCTGGGATAAAACTCAGGGCCGCTAGCGGCGCTGACTAAAATCACTACAAGAAAAACCCTTTATAACAACGACAAAAGTCGTTGCGAAAAATATTTTTCGCAACAACATTTGTTGTTGCAAGGTCATTGCGCGTCATGGCGTTACTAAAGAATGACGCAACGACTTTCGTCGTTGCAATAAATGGTATTTCGCAAGGACTATTGTCGTTGCTATATATATTTCATTGCAATACCTAACGACCTGTAGATACTAGATTTACATTTATTGCAACGACTCCAGTCGTTGCAAAAAATATACTTTATATTTGACAACGATAAAAGTCGTTGTAAAAGCTATCCTGTCTGTTTTTTTTACTGCATATTGCAACAACAACGGACGTTGCGAAAAATAATTCACACTTAAAAAAAATAAAAAATAAAAAATAAAAATAATGTGTGCATATGTAAATTTAAGTTTAAGCTCGATGCTTCATTTGGTTCGAAACTGAACGTCGTATTTTATTAATTTATGTAATACATATACAAATAAGTACAATAGTCATCAATCTTGTCCAAAAAAAAAATTACATCAATTAACGTATTGGCACATCAACCCATGTCTAAAACAAAGTCCGCCAGAGCTTCGCTTCGCCATCTTTGCAGCTTCATCATTGTGCATATAGTGACTCTTCTGTCCATAAGAACACGATCTCTACATTGCAGCTGCGTAAGTAAATATCCACCTACATTTAGCAAACTACTCATTACTAGTGCATATACCATTTCTATCCATCAAGTAAGAAAAGCATGGGAAGGAGCAAAAGCTATCAAAATGCGAGTTGCTGAGACTGTTTATGCATTATGTAATGATCAAAAACAAACTGTTTCTCTGAACTATTCAGACACTTTCCTTTTAAACAAATTAACCTCTAGTGTTGCTTCTATCTCATACCATACTCTCTGTACTGTATGAAGGAAACATATCATGTCGATGATGGATGACAAACAATAAGTTGCATTCCAAACAAGAGCTTACATACTTTCCGTAATGTACTCCTTTGATTAAAATAAAAACAGAATAAAGATTAGCATTATTAATGTCTACATACCTTAAAGCATATCTTGCTTAATCTCCTTTGATTCCTCAACTACTGTAATATATTTCATTGTCTCTTAGGCTCACTAACATCCTAATAAAAAAATGAAATGACATGAAAGCAGAGCAGCAGCATCCAAAAACAGTTATGAGAGTGCAGATTCAGCTTTACTTAAAGCAGAGCAGCAGCATCTAGACCGTGTAACTATTCATCCTAGAGTGTAAGCTTGTGTATACCTTGTGAGTTGGCTGAGCTACTCTTGGCCTTGCTTATGCACAACCTTAATCACAAGCTAAACAGAAGTTTTCAGCCACTATAACATGCTTCTCACAATTACTAAAGATTGTATGATTTGTCTCAAGATAATACGAAAAATTCAACTCACCTTAGCATATTACGTGTGGGAGCGGAAGCCAACCTCTTGGGAACAGAATAGCAAGTGAAAAACAAAAAACATATGCTGAGTACCTCATCCCTTTATAAGCTCACAAAGACCCAGCTCTGATCTTTCATGGCCTAGTCAGCTGCAAGACAGTAGCCGCAAACATCAGCATGCAGCAGCAGCAAACAACACTGTTAGCAAGAAGCAAACAGCATCAGCAGCAAGAAGCGAACAACATTAGCATGAAACAACAAAAAAACAAAATAACAATTGTATATACAATGTAGTAATAGCCAGCTACAGCAGCCAACACTTGTAGCAACACAGACCAACAAACAACCCGCAACATCAGTATTACGGAGCAAAGCACAGAATTTACAGACCATAAGGTATGATTGTATGAATACTTTTCCTTATATTTCAAGTCTTGTATCATGCAAAAACAAAGCTCAAACAATAGGAATCAGGTATGAACAGTGAATTCAGAACCTATAAAAAGAACAGAAGTTGTCACTTTGCCTCTTCAAACAACCAAAATTGATTCTACTTCATCTATGTTACTATCAACTATCCCTTGTATTTTTTTATTTTGTTTTTTTGTGTTAGATAACAGCTATCCCTTGTAGTGACCTGAAGTCTTTCACGTCATAAGCCCTATAACCATGTACATAACATCAATCTCTCTGAACATGTCACAAACTTGTAAAAATTGCAGTTTGACGTACATAGAATCTGTTTCTATTGAACCTGATCTGGTTGCCAATTGGTAATCTTATTTTCTTTTGCATTTACAGCGTTTAGCAAGTAAATATAGATTGGACTTGCTCATCTTTTTTAAGGGCAGCTCATGAATGTATATTTTAAGCTCATGAACACCCATTACCAATGTTTCATATTCAGAACCTGAAAATAGCTTTTGAATATAAGAAACTCAACAACTTAGCACATACAAATCCATGATAAACTTTTGTCTAAGTATTTGCCAAAAGCAGATCAACAGTCACTTTTTCCCAGCAAAATTGCGTTGATTTCTTCTAAATCTGACTTGGATTAACTAATTAACACACAAAAGCTTAAAAAAGCCAATACACCGATTAGACTTTTTACAAATGAAATTGCAGACAACACTCTTTATGATTGTTTAGTACGTTCAACCCTTTCAGTCCTAATTAAATCTTTCTAACCTTTCTGCATCAAGCAAATTATTACCCAAAAGTACTTCTCACATCCTAATTAACACACATAGCCAAAAAGTAAGCAAGTAACACACTTGTACTCATTTGAATAGACATAAATGCACATTGTGTCATGGAGAAATCTTTAAAATAACCAATTCCATGTACCAACAGATCACTAGGAACTAAAGATAAAGAACAGAGAGAGTCATACGTTGTCCTGAAGTTACAAAAATATACAGAAATAAAGTCATCAATTCAAAGCAGTTGCCTGACATAAAGTCAACCATTCAGTGCAGCTAGTTGCTCTCCTTATTGCTTGCAAACTGCATTTTCCGAATCTAGGCTGTGCAATTAAAATCATTTCCAATAAGAGTATGAGTTTAGTTAGAAGTTATCAATGTATCCACTATAAATTTAAATATCTATGTTTGCTAAAATTCACTCAATTAACCTCTTATACTAGTTTCCACTTTCCAGTAAGCTTCATGAGCATGGAGATGTGAAAACCCTTCTTATAACACCAAGTATTGCTCAAAATATCATATTATGTTCAAGAGAAGAGCTTACACAAACAACTCCACTTCTGCTCATGTGTGTATCATAGTAGTTCTCAAGTGTTTTGACACATTGAAAACACTTCTTATGCTCCTTGGGATTCCCTTAGGTTAGTGGAGAATCAGAATAGTGGCACAGAACTAGCAATAGTGACGATCAAGCTCAAAACAACACAACAAATCAAATATACATAGTTTCAGACCTGCTGGAGAGTACCTCAAAGTGCAAGTTAAACTCAAGTTGAACTAAAGACGCCTCTGTGCGCCATGCTGAACTTAACTTCACTGTCACTTATTTTTCCTGTCAAAATATTGGAAACTAACTGTACTTAAAGTCTGTAGTTCATTTTCACCATTGAAAGGCATACAGAATCAAGTCTGCAAATTTACTACAACCAGACTAATTTCATTTGGTTTTCATGGCTACTAATCAAACTATTATCGAAGACAACACATGTACCATGCTTACAAACATCAGTAGAGGGCAACATTGAACCGAGCAGAAGTAATTGCATAAAAAATATTAGGTAATAAGCAATAACTGCTTTAATTTACCCCATTTTTCGTTCTTCAAGTTTTCTGAACTGAAATAATTTCTTTTGCTAATTGAAGCTTGTTTGAATGAAAGGACTGTGTTGGAGAAAATGAACATCAATAGAATGTGCTCAAATTTCTACACCCATCTCTCAATCCCAATAGGTCTACTATGCTAAAACAACAATGCAGTGACACCCCTCCACTAGAAAACCAATGCCCATCAAAAAGTGAATTACTTGACAAAACCCCAGATTCAATAAATGACAAGCAATATCAGACTAAAGCACACAAATGTCTACTGTTTCTAACTCATTAAAACCCAAACTTCAACTAAATCTCTATAAATAATGCATAAGCTTCGCTACTATTATTCATGAAATCCCTAAATTTTTACTACAATACTAGATAATTTGCAATTACCTAAAACCCTAACTATAAGCTATTAAACTAAAGTTCAAAGTTCTACCAATTCTTAACATAAATCGATAATTTATACTCATACTCAAATTTTTAGGGTTTTCGGGGAAATAAAAATACCTAGTCTCAGTAATCGATGTAGCCCACTGCCATATCTGCTTCGTCATTCCTGAGAACACTACTCAGTCGACTCGAGAGTTGAGACGCGTCTTGGAAAGAAGTATCTCCGAATCTGAATAGAATGACTCGGTTGCTTCATCTTTGCGGGTAGGCAAGGAAAGAGAAAGGGGAAAGTCAGAGGTAGAGGGTTAGAGAGAGCTGCATAAGGGATGAGATTGAGATGGTTTTGATTTGGGGCGGAATGGACTGTGGGTATTCAAAGGAGAGAATGGGGGAGAGAGAGAGAGAGAGCGCTCTTTTGGGTAGGGTGGAGGTCAACTGCGAAGAGGCCGGGTTAATGACTTGAGAAATTTTAATTTAATTTTTTCCTCTTTAAGTTTCGCAACGACAACGTCGCCATATATGCGAGAAGTGTTCAACAACAATACACGTCGTTGCACTAAATGCGCCATATGATTCGCAACGATCTATGTCGTTGCAAAATATAGTGATTATATCTTGCATCGACTATTATCATTGCAAATGATCAGTCCTAAAATTTTAATTTATCCCGCCAGAATTTTAGGTGGGGAAACTTAAATTCACTTTAATCGCAATAACTTTTGGCAACGATAATTTTCAGTCGTTGCCATAAATATTTATTGCAACGACTTTTTCATATCCTTGCAAAAGACTCGTTGCTATAAATGGATTTTCTTGTAGTGAATCCCAGGGCCGCTAGCAGCGCTGACGTGACTTCTGGCCCGACTCATTTTTCAAGCCCTATTCGATTTTCGGCTCATTTTCAGCCTTCCAACCCTATTCCTCCACGCCTATAAATACAACCCTCCTCCCTCAGTTCAAAACACACAGTGTACAGTTGACAACCTCTATTCTCAGTAGTATTGACTCTGAGCTTCTCCCTCTTTCTTCCAAATTTATTCTTGAGATCTTGTCTTTTACTATTCTTGTCAAATATAGCCTACAGTTCAGGTACTAACTCCTGAGGGCTCAAATTAAATTGCTTGCCTAATTGTTTATTTTTCTAGTAGTCATAATGTAGATATCATGCTAAGTCACGTCTTTTATTGCTTCCTAAATATTGTCCTTCCAAGCATGTCTAGTCGTTGTAATGCTCAACTTGTCAATCAAATGCATGTCTAAACAAGGGTTAAAATAAATGTTGTGATGCTTGTGGTGAACCAATTAATAGTGTAAGTCTAGGTTGTTAATCCGATTTTGCATGGGAATTATGTCTTTAAATTATTAAGCAAACTTGAGTTAGTAGAGGTCGTCATAATACGGGCGAGTAAGGTGCCTAACACCTTCCCACCTCGTACCTTCGCCCCCGAACCCTTTATTCTTGAGAACTCATATGTTCTATATGAGCGAGAGTCAATCTAAAAACATGATCAGTTCACTTATCGCGCTGTTGGGTTGTACCTTCGGATTGTCCCTTCGGTTTGTCCCTTCGATAAAATGTCGATAGCAGATTTGTGACCTCTTTCATGGTTTTTATTCAATTCAAGTCTTTACAAAAGCTTTTCTAACTCGATGGTCCTTGAACTTATCTAAACCCCCAACTTACAAATTTTCTATAAGGACATACACCGTGGAAACCAATAATATTGGATTGGACGAAAATCCCGGGTCCTTACAGTGGTGACTTCACTTGGGATTTATTTAAGAGGGTGAGACTCCAAAGTCAAGTTTGCTTAATTGTTTAATAATATGTTCCATATTTTGCATCATTTGCATGTGCTTTGGCACAACCTTTTGACCCTTCTCAACCCTCGAGGAAGTTTGTGTCGCAACTCGTAGACAACCCGTATATCTAAAGGAATATACAGTTGTCCTATCGTGCAAACCGAAGCTTCCTCACCCATGACTCATCAATCCTTGTTGGTGAAAAAGAATTACAATTGATGTGTCGACCATCCGCCAAACGGAAATTGTAATTTGTCGTGGTAACCTCACAGGAGTCAAAGGCCTCTAGCCCACATTCGTGCATTCGCTTACTTATTGTGCATGTGTCGTTATAATGTCCGTCTGATCACATGTTTTCCTGTAACTATGTCTTTGCAATGCTTGCCTGAATGCATGAATACCGTGACTATGTGCCAACATGTACTTACGTCCTAAGAGTATCTTTTCTTTTATTTTTAGCTAGTTCCTAATGCCCGAAGATGGTGCGAGAATTCAACTTCATTGAACACTCGTCATTTTCCCGATGATATATTCTAAAAGTCATGAACAATTTTCTAGGACCTTTTAGCAAAAAAAAAAGAGTCGGTCTCTCCATATCCCCTCTCCCACTTTTTTTTTCTTTATTGTTTTGATGTAATTCGGACTCGGCAAAAAAAAAAAAAAAAATTCGGAAAATCAAAAATTGCCGAAAGTTTCTCTTTTTTTTTTTTTTTTTATCCCATTTTCCATTTCTTTGAGTATAGAAAAATCAAAAAAAAAAAAAAAAAAGGATGGTCCGTCTTTTTTCTATTTTTCTCATTTTCGTTCATCGACTTCATTTTTCCTTTGATATGAGGGGAAATAATCGGGCATTTAGGCTTAGGTTTTTATCTTCTTCTTTTCCATTTCTTTGCATTGCACATATTAGACGCTCCATGCTAGGATTCATAACTAGTCATCATGCTTATATTGTCGTCATTTTGCATCTGCATTTGTACAAAAGTCCAAGTCTTGCATTCATCAATGTCTCCATTTGTTCACTACACCTCATGCTAAGTCTAAACGTGTCAATCATAAGTCTTCTAGGGTCATTTTGCGTCAATTCATTGTCATACATGTCAAGGTCAGTCCGCCATGCATCTTGCATATTGATGTCGTAACTCTATCATTGCATTATCATCATCATGCATTCGAGTTCATATAGACGTCCTTAAAGTCATTCACCTTAGTAGCTATCGAGGGTCTTCTAAAAATCATGAGTCCTTGTTTTCAAATCCTTTCTTTGACGTCTTTCTAAGTTAAGACTTGTGCTCAGGATTGGGGGCTTGAGGAAGAATTACGGAGACAAAGGTTGGGCTAGATCATCCGGAAGATTGGTTCGTATACAAGCTACCTCCAAGACACCACCACATTCCAAAAGGCCATCACCCCATAATCCATCACCACTACAAAGCTCGACACCACTCAATACATCCCTTACCTCACCAATCACACCCCCAAACTTCACCATGGCCAAAACCACCGACGAGAGGCTTGATGAGCTCATGAGTGAGTTAGAAAAGGTGCGACTCAAGGTTGAAGATTTGGAAGAGAAGAAAGAGAATGAAGCAAGAATCCTCTCTAACTCCGACTCTGAGGAAGAAGGACCAAATGCCAAGCTGGCTAAGATTAATTCTGTGCTCGAAAACAGCGGCCTGTTTGCAAACTACCACTCTAATGTTGCTAAAGTCAATCCCAAAGTCAAGGGCAAGCTTCCAGCCAAATTCTCCATGCCTGAGGTTCCGACATTCACTGGCACTGATAATCCACAAGACCACCTCAAAGCCTTTGTTGACTCCACTAGTTTTATTATTTTGATGTAAGACAAAAAGGATAAAAATATAAGAGTTTATTTCCTTATTTTTGTGGGCAATAAAATCTTTCATTGAGTCAATCTATTTTTGTGGCTACATATGGGATTGTACAAAATATGTCAGCACATATTTTGGTAGGATAATCAATCATAGTTCATATTGTAGATTGACATGATCATTGCTTCTTTTAGTGATCTATTTCTTATTATCTTTGTCTACCTAAGATCATGGACTAAATAGTGTTATTAATCTATTTAGTTTCTTTATGTGATTTGTTTGACCGTCCTAATTTTGCAAGGATTATACTCTTGCCTTAGTTAATTGATATTTAATTTTGTGCAAGCATTTCTCTTTTGGTAAGGTAAATCAATCAAGCTTTTCATTATGATCATATATTTAGTAGAATGAGAATGTGTCTAACGGCTAGTAAATCTCTCGGTATATATACTTGCTCATCCAGCCGAGAATGAAGCAGAGCACATACTTGCAAATATTTATTGAGTATTGTTACACATTTTTAAGAGCTCATAATTTTCATATTATTGTGTGTAAAAGATCAAGTGCTCAATACTAACGTTGTTTTTGAGTGGTTAATTTTCTGATCTGTTTCAGGAACACACGTTCCTCAAAAGGGTTCTGGACAAGGACTGTAATATTCATTAAAGCATCCAAAGCGTGCAAGAGATTCGATTTGATTATTCAATCCTATACTCCATCTCTTGTGTTTAATTTACCCATTTCTCAACATCTATATTATTGTTTAAGGTGTAATCTTTTATTATTGTTAGGTCGATTTTGGGTTGTGGGTCAACTCGTTAAACCTTAGTCATAGGTTGACTTGGAAGGTTGTAATACTTGGGTAGTATTATTTTGTAATCGACTAACATTTAATAAAGGTTTTGCAGGTTAAAAATCCTTCGGGTAGGTCCCGGAGGTAGTGGACGTAGGGTAACACCGAACCACTATATATCGTCGTGTCTTGTCTCATTTTATTTTATTTTTGCATTTAACTTTTAGTTGCACAATTAATTGTTGCCACCCTCGAGTCCAACAATTGGTATCAGAGCGGGTCCTATTTTTCAAGATTTAACCGTCTATAGGACAAGATCCCATGGCTAGTTCATATGCAAATGATTGTCCTCCCTTTTTTGATGGTTCTAACTTTTTTCATTGGAAAACTATGATGCAGCTATATATTCAATCCCTGGACTTTGAGTTATGGAACATCATCAAAGATGGTCCTTATGTTGAAAATAAGCCAAAGGAAGAATATACATCATTTGACTATGAGAAGCTCTCAAAAAATTCCAAGGCCAAGTATGTTCTGTTTTGTGGTTTAGATCTTAAAAGTATTTAACATCTTTTGTGCTTGTAATACAGCCAAATTTTTGTGGGACAACCTCTTGGCTACATATGAACAAGAACATCAATGTCTCATGGCCAATCATAGTGACTTCGAGGAAGAATCCGATGAGGATGAGCTAGAAGAAGAGGTAAGGAACTCCCCGTTATTATCATTTTCTAAGAAAAAACTTATAGTTGCTTTATGAAAACTAGTCGATGAAGCAACAGTCTCCACCCCAAGAGTTGAGGAACTTCAAAATGAGCTTCAAATTTTAAAAGTCGAAAATTCTTTCATAAAAAGTGAGTTAGAAAAATCGAAAAATAAAACTGCCTCACTTTTAAGGAAGTAGGGTTCCTCAAACTGTGATTTTGAAATTGAGAAAAACAAGTTTGTTGAGCGTATTATCCAACTTGAAAGAGCTGCCTCGATTTTTACTAAAAGACAACAAAATTTGGATATGGTTTTAGGATCTCAACGACCTTACTTTCGTAAAGAAGGTTTAGGGTATTAGGGTCCTCAAAAGGATTTCAGTTTTATTTCTCAAAATAAGAAAACCAATCCATTTTTGTTAAAGAATGTTCTTTGTCATCGGCTAGACCAAAAAGAATCTATAACTGTCACTATTGCATGAAAATTGGACATTTGGCTAATTATTGCTTTTTGGCTAAAAATAGAAAAATAAGACAAGTTTGGGTACCTAAAGGGACTAGGCCACCAAACCTAGAATACCCTTCATGCATGAATTGAGGAGGAGCCCTCTCTTATTACTAATGAGTTCACTTTAGTGTGCAGGAGTTGCAACTAAGATCGTCATGTTGGTACTCATCAAACATTTTCTTATTTTGTTTAATGTTTTTTAAAAATTATGAGCATACATTTTTATCACTTTTTGATGTAAGTCAAAAAGGGGGAGATAAATTGGTATATGCAAGTTTAATATGTTCGTCAAAGGCAAGTATGGTAAGCGTGCACTTATTTGATTATTATTTTTATTATCTTTATCCGGTTTTGTCTTACATCAAAAAGGGGGAGATTGTTGACTCTACTAATTTTATTATTTTGATGTAAGACAAAAAGGATAAAAATATAAGAGTTTATTTCCTTATTTTTGTGGGCAATAAAATCTTTCATTGAGTCAATCTATTTTTGTGGCTACATATGGGATTGTACAAAATATGTCAGCACATATTTTGGTAGGATAATCAATCATGGCTCATATTGTAGATTGACATGATCATTGCTTCTTTTAGTGATCTATTTCTTATTATCTTTGTCTACCTAAGATCATGGACTAAATAGTGTTATTGATCTATTTAGTTTCTTTATGTGATTTGTTTGACCATCCTAATTTTGCAAGTATTATACTCTTGCCTTAGTTAATTGATATTTAATTTGTGCAATCATTTCTCTTTTGGTAAGGTAAATCAATCAAGCTTTTCATTATGATCATATATTTAGTAGAATGAGAATGTGTCTAACGGCTAGTAAATCTCTCGGTATATATACTTGCTCATCCAGCCGACAATGAAGCAGAGCACATACTTGCAAATATTTATTGAGTATCGTTACACATTTTTAAGAGCTCATAATTTTCATATTATTGTGTGTAAAAGATCAAGTGCTCAATACTAACGTTGTTCTTGTAAGTGGTTAATTTTCTGATCTGTTTCAGGAACACACGTTCCTCAAAAGGGTGCTGGACAAGGACTGTAATATTCATTAAAACATCCAAAGTGTGCAAGAGATCCAATTTGATTATTCAATTCTATACTCCATCTCTTGTGTTTAATTTACCCATTTCTCAACATCTATATTATTGTTTAAGGTGTAATCTTTTATAATTGTTAGGTCGATTTTGGGTTGTGGGTCAACTCGTTAAACCTTAGTCATAAGTTGATTTGGAAGGTTGTAATACTTGGGTAGTATTATTTTGTAATCGACTAACATTTAATAAAGGTTTTGTAGGTTAAAAATCCTTCGGGTAGGTCCCGGAGGTAGTGGACGTAGGGTAACACCGAACCACTATATATCGTTGTGTCTTGTCTCATTTTATTTTATTTTTGCATTTAACTTTTAGTTGCACAATTAATTGTTGCCACCCTCAGGACCAACACCCTTCACTACTGCCATGGGTTTAAAAGGAGTTGACAAAAATATCTACATTTACTTGTTCCCACAGACTCTTGATGCCCCAACTCGTCGTTGGTTCTACACCTTGAATTTGGAAAACTACCGCACTTGGTCAGATTTCACTACAGTCTTCCTTGCACACACAAGTAAAATGTTGCTCTACCTATGACCCTTCGAGAGTTAGAGATCACCAAACAAGAAGAAGATGAGGGATTCACTGCCTTCCTTAGGCGTTGGAAGCTAAAGATAGCCGAACTGGTTGAGCGACCTTTGCAAACTGATCAAATCCGCCAACTCATCAAGAACCTGCAACCTGCTTACAAGGAACCCCTCAAGTATCAAGCAATTGACTCCTACAACCGGCTCTATGCTATGGGCATCCTAATTGAAGATAACCTTCTTAATATTTCCACTTAAGTCGTGAACAACGCAAGTATCTACAGGGGGATGTCCTTCATATCCCTGTGAACAGCCTGTGCTCGAGAAGTTGAAGAGAGTCGAAGTCTCCTAGTGCGCAAGTCTAGTCGAGTCCAGTCAAGTTTAATGATGTCTAGTTTGTATTTTCTATTCGTCCATAGATTCTAGCTTACTTCTCGTGTAATGATTTTCTTCGATTCAATAAAGATTGCATTTTGATTCCCATCATTGTTCTTTGTTCAATCTTATGACGAACTTAAGTTGCCTATGACGGAATAAAAAAAAATTCAAAAGAAAGCCTTCATTGTGGAAAACATCAAACAAAAACTCCCGAATGATCATCCCCATAGAGGACATACAGAACCGTCCGTGCCGAGGACAGGAGGCATTCGTTTGGCACCTCACATTAATTTCCTTTACTACCCTATACATCATTACCACTTACAACCCTTTGAGCCTTAAACACATAGCCTTTCATTTCTTAACCACATCATTCTTACCCAGAAAAATGGGTGTGTGTGACATGGAAATAGAAGCAACCTTTTAGGCAAGGTGGACCGATCTACAAAAAGAGCCACCGAGAGAAATACCAAAAAAAAAGAGAGAACTCGAAAGCTCAAAAGCACAAAAAAAAAAAAAAAAAACAAAAAAAAAAAAAAAAAGAAAAAAAATTTCGAGAGCGATCAAAGATCTAAAAGAGTGCAAACACTTCAAGCACAATCAAACTGTGGCCTTACCTAAACATTGGTCCCTAAGCCACCTCGCCTAGATCAAAAACTTCTATACCATCTAGCATACTTTGGAGAGGGGATTTACATTGGGTTTCTTTGAGCCTTTATCCTTTCTTTGACACCTTAACCTAGCCTAACATTACAACCCAAAAGCCTTCCAAGAGGTACGACCATTCAATTGTATAGTCCTGAACTACGTAAGCCTAATTCCGCAAACTGGATATGTAGGATATCTCAAGGAGGTTCGGCCACAACAACCACTTTGTCACATGATCATAAGGAGTTAAGGGTGGCCTAGGCAAAAGTTAAGGAAACAAAAAAAAAATATAAAACAAATTCAACATCTTGAGGGAACTTAAATTTCCGAGGATTTAGAGCATTGTTTCTCATGTAAGCACTCTTTGGTCAGTCATCTAGAGTCATACTCATCACCTTTCTCGCAGGATTGCACATACACTTCTCAACTGGGGGCTTTTTTAGAATGAGTCGGTTTTTTGTCCGCTACGTTCCAAGTTGTCCATTCCGTTTCAATACCTTAAGTTAGGATATTTTGTACCGCTGCATCAACACCCGTAGCTCCTCGAGTAGGTCATAATCGTCAAGAACCACACATCAAATTGGGGGTTGATTCTCCCTTGACTGCACCTAGTCTTGTCCACTAGTCTCATACTCTGTCAAGATCACCACAGGAATGAAATTCTTGATCACAAAGCTCGTCCAATATGAAGACCCTCTTCAGACCCTATAGGAGAGTCGTGCATACTAGGATAAGTCGCATGGAGCTGTGAGTCAATAGAGTCTGCATACATCATATTTGCATAAGTACTAGAGTCGCCTTCAAAGGCATGCATGTGTACATAATTTCTCAGTGTCTTGAGTCCCTACGTGTTTACATGTCAATCCCCGTGTACCCCATGCATATTACTATGTCATGTCTTGTGCATCTTGTCATGGTCGGTCGGGCATGTCTCTTGCATCTTTTCCCTATGTGCATATTTCCACTGCAGGTTTGAGTCTACCCGCTCTCCATCGAAACCAGCAAGCCCGAAACTCATGATCAAGCCCAGAAGCGACCTTTCGACTACAATCAAAAATGGAAATAACCTTCCAATAACAGCCAAGCGCGTGGGCCCCCTGTTGTCCCAGGACTTTTTCTAGCCCAGAAGTGTTACTCTAGTTCGTTCGCGGCAAAATCAGTACCAAGCGCGTGGGAGCGAGTCCCTTTGGCCCACAAATTCAAATTCCACAGTCGGCGCATTTTACGGTACCAACTACTTTCAGGTAAACTAACCCAATTATATTTTGTAGGTCCAAAATACTGAAACTCGGATACATGCAGTGACGACTCTTACCGCACAGAGTGCCCAAAAATATTTTAAGTCCAGAAAGTCTATCGGCCTTACCAAATATCCCAATGTCACAAATTTTGGGGTCAGTCAATGGTCGCTTAAGCTATTGCGTTTAAACTGTCCTTTTGCGAGGTCACAAATTTTTGGGTCAGTCAATGGTCACTTAAGCTATTGCGGTTAAACTGTCCTTCTGCGAGATCACAAATTTGGGGTCAAACAATGATCGCTTAAGCTATTGCGGTTAAACTGTCCTTTTGCGAGGTTACTTATTTTGTGTCAGTCAATGATTGCTTAAACTGTTTCAGTTATACTGTCCATTTATACTTTTTATATGTTTCAGTCAATGATTGCTTAAACTATTGTATTTAAACTGTTCATGTATTTTAACCATTTTACAGCCGTCATTTGGATCGCACTGTCTCGTCGACCATTTCGTTTCTTGTGCAGGGACGAAATCCCGGCATCTGCCGAGTGGTGTTTAGTCACTGTTTGCTCGATAAAGCATTTATACTATTCATTCTCACGTTACTTCCTATTTACAGCCGTTATTTTTTTATCGCGCTGTCTCGTTGACTTTTTCGTTTCTCATACAAGGACGGAATCTCGACACCCGCCGAGTGGTGTTTAGTCACTGTTTGTCGAAGCACTCTACGTTGATCATTCTCAAAGTATTACTAAATTTTTCATTCACTCTGAATACAGGTCCCCATCAGACGTTTAGGCCATCTACGAGCGGTGTTCCATCCTGCTACCATAACCTTTATTTTCTCTTGTGTTCACAGAGATGAAATCTTAGCACGCTACGCGCATGTCCCAACTCAGGTTTGTCTTCATATGCATACATACTGTACACCCTCACACACCGTGTGCACATTAGCATCCTGCATGTCGCCTTCGGAATACTTTGATCT
Organism: Tetragonia tetragonoides; assembly: GCA_038025085.1. Classification (NCBI taxonomy): domain Eukaryota; kingdom Viridiplantae; phylum Streptophyta; class Magnoliopsida; order Caryophyllales; family Aizoaceae; genus Tetragonia; species Tetragonia tetragonoides. Next base: position 4,750,272 of record CM076147.1, read on the forward strand.
TCACTTTTATTCAAGCTAAATCAAAGTGGGGGCTTCTGTAGACGCCAAAAAAGCGCATTCAGATTTCTTCGCAAAAGCCCGAAGATGAAAGGAGTAATTTTTAAACTTGAACGCTATTTTTTCTTTAATAGTTAAGATAAGGTCTCAGGTTTTCCTCCAAACACTCCTTTATTTCAACCCTATTTAAAAGCCCCGTTCAAGAGTTTTCCAACAACACCTCTCACGCCCCTTTCCGACTCCCGGTCGCCAAGTTGTGATTTAGGGGTAGAACCGTCTTTTACCGCCCAAGGGTAAAACGGTCTTTTTCAAGCCCAATTCGATTTTCGGCTCCTTTTCAGCCGTCCAAGCCTAGTCCTCCACGCCTATAAATACAACCCTCCTCCCTTAGTTCAAAACACATAGTTTACAGTTGACAACCTCTATTCTCAGTAGTATTGGCTCTGAGCTTCTTCCTCTTTCTTCCAAATTTATTCTTGAGATCTTGCCTTTTACTATTCTTGTCAAATATAGCCTAAAGTTCAGGTACTAACTCATGAGGGCTCAAATTAAATTGCTTGCCTAATTATTTATTTTCTAGTAGTCATAATGTAGATATCATGCTAAGTCACGTCTTTTATTGCTTCCTAAATAGTGTCCTTCCAAGCATGTCTAGTCGTTGTAATGCTCAACTTGTCAATCAAATGCATGTCTAAACAAGGGTTAAAATAAATGTTGTGATGCTTGTGGTGAACCAATTAATAGTCTAAGTCTAGGTTGTTAATCCGGTTTTGCATGGGAATTATGTCTTTAAATTATTAAGCAAACTTGAGTTAGTAGAGGCCGTCATAATATAGGCGAGTTGGGTGCCTAACACCTTCCCACCTCGTACCTTCACCCCCGAACCCTTTATTCTTGGGAACTCATATGTTCTATATGAGCGGGAGTCTTTCTAAAAACATGATCAGTTCACTTATCGCGCTATTGGGTTGTCCCTTCGGATTGTCCCTTCGGTTTGTCTTTTCGATGAAACGCCGATAGCAGATTTGTGACCTCTTTAATGGTTTTTATTCAATTCAAGTCTTTACAAAAGTTTTTCTAACTCGATGGTCCTTGAACTTATCTGAACCCCCAACATACAAATTTTCTATAAGGACATACTCCATGGAAACCAATAACATTGGATTGGACGAAAATCTCCGGTCCTTACAGCGGCGACTTCACTGGGGATTTAATTTAAAAGGGTGAGACTCGAAAGTCAAGTTTGATTAATTGTTTAATAATATGTTCCATATTTTGCATCATTTGCATGTGCTTTGTCACAACCTTTTGACCCTTATCAACCCTCGAGGAAGTTTGTGTCGCAACTCGTAGACAACCCGTATATCTAAAGGAATATACAGTTGTCCTATCGTGCAAACCGACGCTTCCTCACCATCACTCATCAATCCTTGTTGGTGAAAAACAATTACAATTGATGTGTCGACCATCCGCCGAACGGAAATTGTAATTTGTCCTGGTAACCTCACAGGAGCCAAAGGCCTCTAGCCCACATTCGTGCATTCGCTTGTTTGTTGTGCATGTGTCGTTATAATGCCCGTCTGATCACATGTTTGCCTGTAACTATGTCGTTGTAATGCTTGCCTGAATGCATGAATTCCATGACTATGTGCCAACATGTACTTACGTGCTAGGAGTCTCTTTTCTTTTATTTTTAGCTAGTTCCTAATGCCCGAAGATGGTGCGAGAATTCAAATTCAATGAACACTCGTCATTTTCCCGATGATATATTCTAAAAGTCATGAACAATTTTCTAGGACCTTTTTACCAAAAAAAAAAGAGTTAATCTCTCCAATTCCCTTCTCCCACTTTTTTTTTTTCTTTGTTGTTTTTGATGTAACTCGGATTCGGCAAAAATAAAAAATAAAAATTGGAAAATCAAAAATTGCCGAAAGTTTCTCTTTTTTTTATTTATCCCATTTTCCATTTTCTTTGAGTCTAGAAAAATCAAAAATAATAAAATAAAAATAGGATGGTCCGTCTTTTGTCTATTTTTCTCAATTTCGTTCATCGACTTCATTTTTCCTTTGATATGAGGAGAAATAATCGGGCATTTAGGCTTAGGTTTTTATCTTCTTCTTTTCCATTTCTTTGCATTGCACGTATTAGACGCTCCATGCTAGGATTCATAACTAGTCATCATGCTTACATTGTCGTCATTTTGCATCTGCATTTGTACAAAAGTCCAATTCTTGATTTCATCAATGTCTCCATTTGTTCACTACGTCTCATGCACTAGAATTCTAAACGAGTCGATCATAAGTAGACCTGGAAAACGGGTCGGGTAGGGTCGGGTTCGGGTCCGGTCATATCGGGTTTGGGTCATTATCGGGTCGGGTCAAAAACAGGTCGGTCGCAATGGGTTTGGGTCGGGTCGTCGGGTTACGCGCACATGTTCCAGTACGCTTTTATGTACGAATTTCACGAGTTAAAGGCGCCTTTTCTAATAGGATTTCTGCTGCGATTTTCACTACTCGTTCTCTATTTAAAATAGTACTTAAAAAAATTAAGATTTGAAAAAAAGTAGACTCGGATGCAACAGTGGTAATAGGGATGCTCATTATGTCTGTTGCCATTCTAGCCACTTTGGGGAACCGCTTTTCGTTGTCTTTCCACCATTCAAGAACATCCAATTCTAAATGAATATCTAAGCTACTCTCATCTAAATACTTTTGTAGCTGGGTCCTTGTTGAAGTTCTATCCCCACCCGTATAAACTTCAAATGCCTACACAACATATAAAAATCAATTAATATTTAATAGAGATTATATTGTTATTGATTACCAAATTAAATAGAATGAATAACAAATTAAAATACTTACAGCAAGGTCAGCATCATCCACACCAGAAAATCGAGTACCACCAAGTGACACATCATGCTCTCTATACTCTTCAAACAACTTGAACAATTCACTTCTCACTAGTTCAGTCTTTCGTTCTACTTCTGCAATTGTCGATACTGTCTCCACCCCATTTGTAGCCTCCAATTCCACAGAATTAAAACAATATTTGACAAAGTGAAATTTAAAGCGAGGATCCAAAACGGCACCAAATGAAAGGACCATGCTATAATTCTCCCAATACTTGTCAAATTTCTTCTTCATGTCTATCATCATCTCTTTGAATTCAGACTCCACTCCAACAGTATATCTCAATAACAATAATTCAACTTTCTACACACTTTTCAGGTACAAATTGGCAGTCGGATAGTTTCTTCCAGAAAATTGGGTTGTGATATCATCAAAAGGTTTCAACAAAGCAGCTATTTTCAAAATAAGAGGTCATTCTACATCATCATCTGGGGCTAACGGAGCATTGGTATCAATTAAGTTCATGTTTGCAAATGCATCACGATAGATTATGGCCCTTTCAAACATCCTATATGAGGAATTCCACCTAGTTGGACAATCTAACCACAAACTTTTCGAACAATTAATATTAGCACTTATAGCACATTCCCTAAACTTCGACAATCTTCCCTCAGAACTCGTCACATATTTAATCAACTCCCTCAATTTGTGCATTGCCCCACTAATCCATTTCAACCCCGCTTGAACAATCAAGTTCAATACATGAGCACCACAACGAACATGAAAGTATTTACCACCAACAGGTAATGGACTAGTCATAGAGAGACTAATCTTCAATAAGTCTTGCATAGTGTCATTACCTCTCGCATTGTCCAATGTGATAGAAAATATTTTCTTTTGAATCCCCCATTCTTTCAGTAATAAATTAAGTGTGTCATGCAACACAGAGGCATTATGGGGAGGAGGAACATGGCAAAAATTAAGGATTTTGTTATGCAACTTCCAATCATCATCTATGTAATGAGCTGTTAGGGACAAATAACCCTGACTCACAATAGAAGACCACATGTTAGATGTAATGCATATTCTACCAGGAAGGTTGCTCAAAGCACCCTTAAGCCTTATTGCCTCTCTCATGGATTTTCAAACAAAGGTTCCTACAAAATGGCTTACAATTATGATTCAAGTATGTGTGTATAGCCCTATTTCCTTCATGTTCAGCAAAAGAGAATCGATATCCATGTCGTATAATTGCAAGTGCTACTAGTTCTTTATAGAAAATTCTTTTATATTCATTTCCTGGCATCCCCACTTTATCAACCAATGATTGAGCAACAACACCGCCTGGACGTGCATGACAAATATCAGAATGACGCTTAAAATTTGTCGTACCGTGCTTTGACTCAGCGAAAGTAGGCCCTCCTTTGCAATATTTGCAAATGGCTCTTTGTCTACCATCTTCAAACAGATGTCCATCAAAGCAATCATAATGCTCCCAAACAGCTGAAGACCATTTTCTTTTTCAATTATCAAATGTTTCATTTGTATCGACACTTGGAATTGAGACTCCTTCACCTGTTACAAACAAGTTGTAATTCCAAATCAGCACTTGAGAGTTGCAAAGCAAACCACATATAAGTTAGAAATAAAATCAGCCTTGATGAAAAAGAAACTTACTTATAGGATTCAAAGGAGTAGGGGTGTTACTAGGTGATGAAGAAGACGAAACTTCTCGTCCCAGGGGAGATGGCATTCCAGCATTCGTCGAGCCTCTCCAACAAGGCATTCGATTTGAATGGGGGGAGCCTCGCCGAGTCATGATTTAGCCAGCCCACACAACCACACACCAAAAACTAGCTGTAAACTTAAATTTGTCATGACAAAGTTGGTTTCGAATTGAATAAGACAAAAATACAATCCAGGTATTCAGAAGACTGAAGAGTAGAAGTTTTCACCTTCTATATGAATATAACAGTTCACATATACAGTCCCAAGCACCAAATAAAGATGGAGTTAACACAAATTATATGGCGTATATTTAATTGTTGAATGTGCAGATATAAATTAGTAACCATGCTTAATGCTTTAAAAACTGAAATTTATTTGTTGTGAGAAGGGAAAATACAGTCTTCATTTATTTCAACAGTAGTGTAAGCTTAGTGCTAAAGTGGACTAACAGCAAATTGGTTTTCTATCCCAACAAAGAAGCTGTATCCCCAAATTGAATCATTAGTAATCACAAAGCAAACAAAGTCACAGACTTGCATCACAATTCACATGCTATGACCTCATAGAAATGCTTATAAAGTTAATTCTCTTTTGTTTCTTGCTGCACACATGATAAGGCTCACCATAAAGCTCACGATGTCAGATCCTAATACATCAAAAATATTCTGAAAAATGCAAAATTGATTTTTGGGCAATTAATTAGCTTGGCATCTCTATTTTTCCATCTCTATTTCATTTGAACATAATCGAATTCCAAATCTACAGAATTTTAATTCACGAAATTGGGCAAATAAAAGAGGGAAAGTAAAGAATTAGAAAATTTACCTTTCTAGGCGGCGGCTTGGTGGATTCCGTGGTGGTGCAGTTCGTAATTGGCGGTTCAAACACAGAATACATTTTTCTCCACTTTGTCTATGGTGGTGCAGTCCGTAACTGGTGCTTCTTCTCCACCTTGTTTATGGAGGAGGAGAGAGGAGGAGGAGGAGCGGTGACTGAGAGAGGAGAAGAAGCAACGGGTGAGAGAGGAGGAGCGGCGGAGGAATGGTGGATGGGTTAGGGTTTGAAGTTGAACTCAGATACAGAGAGAGAAGAGAGAAGTGGAGCAGTTTTTTTTTCCTTTTGCGGTTTGCCACGCGAGACGCTACTCTATTCCAAAAAGTAAAAGTCAAACCCGTTGGGTCAGACCCGACCCGACCCAGAAATTTTAGGTTTTTATCGGGTTCGGTCAATTTCGGGTTTCGGGTTAATTTTTCGGGTTTCGATCGAGTTTAAAGCAGGTCGGGTTCGGGTCGGTTTTTGGGTTGAGTCAGTTTTTTCCAACTCTAATCATAAGTTTTCTAGGGTCATTTTGCGTCAATTCATTGTCATACATGTCAAGGTCAGTCCGCCATGCAACTTCCGTATTGTTGTCGTAACTCTATCATTGCATTGTCATCATCATGCATTCGAGTTCATATAGAAGTCCTTAGATTCATTCACCTTAGTAGCTATCGAGGGTCTTCTAAAAATCATGAGTCCTTGTTTTCAAATCCTTTCTTTGGCGTCTTTCTAAGTTAAGACTTGTGTTCAGGATTGGGAGCTCGAGGAAGAATTACGGAGACAAAGGTTGGGCTCAATCATCCGGAAGATTGGTACGTATACAAGCTACCTCCAAGACCCCACCACATTCCAAAAGGCCATCAACCCATAATCCATCACCACTACAAAGCTCACCACCACTCAATACATCCCTTACCTCACCAATCACACCCCCAAACTTCACCATGGTCAAAACTACCGACGAGAGGCTTGATGAGCTCATGAGTGAGTTATAAAGGGTGCGACTCAAGGTTGAAGATTTGGAAGAGAAGAAAGAGGATGAAGCAAGAATCCTCTCTGACTCCGACTCTGACGAAGAAGGACCAAATGCCAAGCTGGCTAAGATTAATTCTGTGCTCGAAAACAACGGCCTATTTGCCAACTACCACTCTAATGTTGGTAAAGTCAATCCCAAAGTCAAGGGCAAGCTTCCAGCCAAATTCTCCATGCCCAAGGTTCCGACATTCATTGGCACTAATAATCCACAAGGCCACCTCAAAGCCTTCACAACTGCCATGTGTTTAAAAGGAGTTGACAAAAATATCTACATTCACTTGTTCCCACAGACTCTTGATGCCCCAACTCGTCGTTGGTTCTACACCTTGAATTTGGAGAACTACCGCACTTGGTCAGATTTCACTACAGTCTTCCTTGCACGCAACAAGGAAAATGTTGCTCTACCTATGACCCTTGGAGAGTTAGAGATCACCAAACAAGAAGAATATGAGGGATTCACTGCCTTCCTTAGGCGTTGGAAGCTAAAGATAGCCGAACTGGTTGAGCGACCTTCACAAACTGATCAAATCCGCCAACTCATCAAGAACCTGCAACCTGCTTATAAGGAACCCCTCAAGTATCAAGCAATTGACTCCTACAACCGGCTCTATGTTGTGGGCATCCTAATTGAAGATAACCTTCTTAAGAATTCCATTTAAGTCGTGAACAACGCGAGTATCTACAGGGGGATGTCCTTCATATCCCTGTGAACAGCCTGTGCTCGAGAAGTTGAAGAGAGTCGAAGTCTCCTAGTGTGCAAGTGTAGTTGAGTCCAGTCAAGTTTAATGATGTCTAGTTTGTATTTTCAATTCGTCCATAGAGTCTAACTTACTTCTCGTGTAATGCTTTTCTTCGATTCAATAAAGATTGCATTTTGATTCCCATCATTGTTCTTTGTTGAATCCTATGACGAACTTAAGTTGCCTATGACGGAATAAAAAAAAAAATTCAAAAAAAAATTCAAAAGAAATCCTTCACTGTGGAAAACATCAAACAAAAACTCCCTACTGATCATCCCCATAGAGGACATACAGTTGAATAGTCCGTGCCGAGGACAGGAGGCATTCTTTGGCACCTCACATTAATATCCTTTACTACCCTATACATCATTACCACTTGCAACCCTTTGAGCCTTAAACACATAGCCTTTCATTTCTTAACCACATCATCCTTACCCGGGAAATGGGTGTGTGCGACATGGAATTAGAAGCAACCTTCTAGGCAAGATGGACCGACCTAAAAAAAGAGCCACCGAGAGAAATACCAAAAAAAAGAGAGAACTCGAAAGTTCAAAAGAAAAAAATAACAAAAGAGAAAAAAAAATTCGAGAGCGATCAAAGATCCAAAAGAGTGCAAACACTTCAAGCACAACCAAACGGTGGCTTTACCTAAACATTGGTCCCTAAGCTACCTCGCCTAGATCAAAAACTTCTATACCATCTAGCATACTTTGGGGAGGGGATTTAGATTGGGTTTCTTTGAGCCTTTATCCTTTCTTTGACACCTTAACCCAACCTAACATTACAACCCAAAAGCCCTCCAAGAGGTACGACCATTCAATTGTATAGTCCTGAACTAAGTTGGCCTGATTTCGCAAACTGGATACGTAGGAAACCTCAAGGAGGTCCGGCCACGACAACCACTTTGTCACATGATCATAAGGAGTTTTCCTATTCCACCATTCTCATCTAAGGCTAAAAAAAAAATAGCCCGGTAGGTTGAAAACCCGAAAGGGCGGCCTAGGTAAAAGTTAGGGAAATCAAAAAAAATATAAAACAAATTCAACATCTTGAGGCAACTTAAATTTCCGATGATTTAGAGCATTGTTTCTCATGTAAGCACTCTTTGGTCAGTCATCTAGAGTCATACTCATCACCTTTCTTGCAGGATTGCACATATACTTCCCAACTGGAGGCTTTTTCAGCATGAGTCGATTTTTTGTCCGCTACATTCCAAGTTGTCCATTCCGTCCCAATACCTTAAGTTAGGATATTTTGTACCGCTGCATTAACACCCGTAGCTCCTCGAGTAGGTCATAATCGTCAAGATCCACACATCAAACTGGGGGCTGATTCTCCCTTGACTGCACATAGTCTTGTCCACTAGTCTCATACTCTGTCAAGTTCACCACAGGAATGAAATTCTTGATCACAAAGCTCGTCCAATATGAAGACCCTCTTCAGACCCTATAGGAGAGTCATGCATACTAGGATAAGTCGCATGGAGCTGTGAGTCAATAGAGTCTGCATACATCATATTTGCATAAGTACTAGAGTCGCCTTCAAAGGCATGCATGTGTACATAATTTCTCAGTGTCTTGAGTCCCTGCGTGTTTACATGTCAATCCCCTTGTGCCCCATGCATATTACTATGTCATGTCTTGTGCATCTTGTCATGGTCGGTCGGGCATGTCTGTTGCATCTTTTCCCTATGTGCATATTTCCACTGCAGGTTTGAGTCTACCCGCTCTCCATCGAAACCAGCAAGCCTGAAACTCATGATCAAGCCTAGAAGCGATCTTCCGACTACAACCAAAAATGGAAATAACCTTCCAACAACAGCCAAGCGCGCGGGCCCCCTGCTGTCCCACGACTTTTTCCAGCCCAGAAGACGTTACTCCAGTTCGTTCGCGGCAAAATCAGTACCAAGCACGTGGGAGCGAGTCCCTTTGGCCCACAAATTCAAATTCCACAGTTGGCGCATTTTATGGTACCAACTACTTTTAGGTAAAACTAACCCAATTATATTTTGCAGGTCCAAAATACTGAAACTCGGACACATGCAGCGACAACTCTTACCGCCCAGAGTGCCCAAAAATATTTTAAGCCCGGAAAGTCTATCGGCCTTACCAAATATTCCAATATCACAAATTTTGGGGTCAGTCAATGGCCCCTTAAGCTATTGCGTTTAAACTGTCCTTCTGCGAGGTCACAAATTTTGGGGTCAGTCAATGGTCGCTTAAGCTATTGCGGTTAAACTGTCCTTCTGCGAGGTCACAAATTTGGGGTTAGTCAATGATCGCTTAAGCTATTGCGGTTAAACTGTCCTTCTACGAGGTTACTTATTTTTCAGTCAATGATTGTTTAAACTGTTGCAGTTATACTGTCCATTTATTTTATTTTTTTATATGTTTCAGTCAATGATTGCTTAAGCTATTGCATTTAAATTGTTCATGTGTTTTAACCATTTTACAGCCGTCATTTGGATCGCGCTGTCTCGTTGACCTTTTTGTTTCTTGTGCAGGGACGGAATCTCGGCATCCGCCGAGTGGTGTTTAGTCACTGTTTGCTCGATAAAGCATTTATACTATTCATTCTCAAGTTACTTCCTATTTACAGCCGTTATTTTTTATCGCGCTGTGTTGTTGACTTTTTCGTTTCTCATACAGGGACGGAATCTCGACACCCGCCGAGTGGTGTTTAGTCACAGTTTGTCGAAGCACTCCACGTTGATCATTCTCAAAGTATTACTAATTTTTTCATTCACTCTGAATACAGGTCCCCAGCAGACGTTTAGGCCATGTACGAGCGGTGTTCTATCCTGCTACCATAACCTTTATTTTCTCTTTTGTTCACAGAGATGAAATCTTAGCACGCTACGAGCATGTCCCAACTCAGGTTTGTCTTCATATGCATACATACTGTACACCCTCACACACCGTGTGCATATCAGCATCCTGCATGTCCCCTTCAGAATACTTTGATCTTCGCTTTTACTCAAGCTCGATCAAAGTGGGGGCTTCTGTAGACGCCAAAAAAGCGCCTTCAGATTTCTCACGCAAAAGCCCGATGATGAAAGGAGTAATTTTTAAACTTGAACGCTATTTTTGCTTTAATAGTTAAGATAAGGTCTCAGGTTTTCCTCCAAACACTCCTTTATTCCAACCCCATTCAAAAGCCCCGTTCAAGAGCTTTCCAACGACATCTCTCATGCCCTTTCCGACTCTCGGTCGCCAAGTTGCGATTCAGGGGTAGAACCGCCTTTTACCGCCCAAGGGTAAAACGGTCTTTTCATATTTTTCGGAATACTAAAATTCCTCTGGAAAATAAAAATAGACTCGATGTCGTCATTTTAGTGATATCCAGCTGGCAGCTGACAGCCGTCAGCGGCCCTGGGATAAAATCCAGCGCTGCTAGCGGCGCTGACTAAAATCCCAGGGCCGCTAGCGGTGCTGACGTGGCTTCTTGCCCGACTCATTTTTCAAGCCCAATTCGATTTTCGGCTCCTTTTCAGCCGTCCAACCCTACTCCTCCACGCCAATAAATACAACCCTCCTCTCTCAGTTCAAAACACACCGTCTAAAGTTGACAACCTCTATTCTCAGTAGTATTGACTCTGAGATTCTCCCTCTTTCTTCCAAATTTATTCTTGAGATCTTGTCTTTTACTATTCTTGTCAAATATAGCCTACAGGTCAGGTACTAACTCCTGAGGGCTCAAATTAAATTGCTTGCCTAATTGTTTATTTTCTAGTAGTCATAATGTAGATATCATGCTAAGTCACGTCTTTTATTGCTTTCTAAATATTGTCCTTCCAAGCATGTCTAGTCGTTGTAATACTCAACTTGTCAATCAAATGCATGTCTAAACAAAGGTTAAAATAAATGTTGGGATGCTTGTGGTGAACCAATTAATAGTCTAAGTCTAGGTTGTTAATCCGGTTTTGCATGGGAATTATGTCTTTAAATTATTAAGCAAACTTGAGCTAGTAAAGGTCGTCATAATACGGGCGAGTTGGGTGCCTAACACCTTCCCCCCTCGTACCTTCGCTCCCGAACCCTTTATTCTTGGGAACTCATATTTTCTATATGAGCGGGAGTCTTTCTAAAAACATGATTAGTTCACTTATCGCGCTATTGGGTTGTCCCTTCGGATTGTCCCTTCGGCTTGTCCCTTTGATAAAACGCCGATAGCATATTTGTGACCTCTGCCATGGTTTTTATTCAATTCAAGTCTTTACAAAAACTTTTCTAACTCAATGGTCCCTTGAACTTATCTAAACCCCCAACTTACAAATTTTCTATAAGAACATACTCCGTGGAAACCAATAACATTGGATTGGACGAAAATCCCGGGTCCTTACAAGCGCGTAGCTCCATTACAATCAAGGTCATAAGCCTTCCTACAACAGTTGGGAATGAAATCATGGTTCACTAAGTTATTACAGATATCAAGTTCTGTCATAGCATATCTAGTCAGTGCATCCGCCAGCTCATTTTCTTCCCTAAAACAAGAGCAAATCCTCATTTGCTCCATACTCATGATCAGTTCCCTGCATTCCAAAACCAGATTTTGCAGATAACAAATATTAGAGTCCATCTTAGAGATAAGTTCTACTGCTTTGGCACAGACCGAGAAGATCAAAATATTAGACCAATTTAACGATCTAATGATTTTTAGTGCTTCACGGATTGCTAGTAGTTCTGCTGTTAATACATCTTGGCAATGGATCTTCTTAATGAATCCTCCTCTCCAAGAACCTGCATTATCCCGTATCACTCCTGCAATAGTAGCTATTGATGAACCAGCATTGTAAGATGCATCACAATTCATTTTGTGCCATCCAGGTGGTGGTGGCTCCCAAGAGAGTAAAACTGGAGTCCTGGGATTTTTAAGCTTATGTGGTTTATGCTCAAAAGCCCAAAACTCCCAAGCCTTTGCTCTGACATTTCTTTTCCAAAGATTCTGTAGTGTGGTTGGGTTATCAAAGACACTGTCATTTCTCCTCTTCCAAATATTCCAGATATAAAAAGAAAATAAGGTGGGCCAAGGAAGAGTATCAACAATTTTTTGTGAGGTGAGGTTCAATTGGAGTCATTCACTGAGATCTAAGTTAAAGACGATATCAGATGGGTTGAGAGATTGCCATAAGGATGATGTGGCAGGGCAGTCTCTCAAAATGTGCAGTGTATTTTCAGCATGAGTGTCACAGAGAGTACAGAGAGAGCTGTGCAACATTCCCCTATATGACAAAGTTACATTATGCGCAAGTTTATCAAACCAAGCCACCCAAATGAAAAACTTGATTTTAGGAAGAGCGGGGAGATCCCAAATCCATTCATTTTTCATTTCATTATGACCTCTGATAGTCAGCTGTTCATAAGTTGTTTTTGCATCAAATTTTTTATCTTCAACCAAGGTACACATGGGAAAATCATCACACACCAAAGCAGGAATAGGAATAGCAAGTATTGCATTTTTGACATGGTCAGGCAGCACATAAGAAATGACAGATAAATCACACTCAAAATTGCTGATACAATGACTGACTTTGAGGTTAGTATCATGAGCAGATAAAGGACCATATAAAACATCTCTCAAGGGACCCAAACCAGTCTAGTTATGATCCCATAGAGAATACTGTGTCCATTACCCACAATCCACATAGAATTCCTTTTAAATTGCAACCAACATTTCCCTAAGTCTTGCCAAATGTGAGAACCATTTTTGAATTTTGTTGGTTCTTTTTTCTTCCACACGTATTTATTGTTGAGAACTTTTTGTACAAGGTTGTCATTCTTTTTCTGGAATTTCCAATTTTGTTTAGTCATAAGAACATGATTCATAACTTATTGCTACGAATCCCTAGACCACCAAGTGATTTAGGTTTGAAAACAATGTCCTTATTACCTAAGTGCATTTTCCTTTTCCCATCTTCATCCCCCCATAAAAAATTAATTACAATTTTATCAAGTTCCTCCAGCACAGCAGCAGGAAGAAACATGTTTTGCATGTAATAATTTGGTATGGAGTTAAGGGTGGCATTAATAAGGCAAACTCTTCCTGCTTTTGTGAGACGTTTAGTTTTCCAGTTTGCTAGCTTATTCTTTACTTTTTGCACAATGAAATTTACTGCCTGTTTCTTGGGTCTATTAGGGGACAAAGGAAAACCCAAGTAAATTCCAAGGTCTTTACTTGCAGTAAGTCCAAGAGTGCCCTCAACATGTTGAACCAAATCAGTGTTAGTGTTGGGAGAGAAATAAATTTTACTCTTGTCACAATTGATCTTTTGCCCAGACGCATCACAAAAGGTTTCAAGAGTTCCCATAACACTATAAAAGGTGCTCAATGTGGCTTCCCCAAACACAATAAGGTCATCCCCAAAAAGTAGATGAGAAATAGGTAGCTTATCTTTTCCTACTACAAAGGGTTTCCAGTTAGATGAAAGACAACTATCATGAATGAGCCTAGACAACATCTCCATGCAAAGAATAAAGATGTAAGGGGAAAGAGGATCCCCTTGCCTTATACCCCTTGAAGGCTTAAACCAGGTAGTGAGATTTCCATTTACAATGACAGAAGCTTCTGTTGTAGTAATGCAGAACATGATAAGTCTAATTGTTTCAGCATCAAAGTTGAAGAAATGAAGATAGTTGTTGATAAAACTCCACTCTAATCTATCATAGGCTTTCTCTAGGTCTATTTTTAGAGCAAAATATCCTAGTTTGCCTTTTTTTAATTTCATAGAATGTAAGATTTCATTCGCAACTATAACATTCACATCCGAGCCTCTTCCTAGTATGAAACTATTTTGGTTAGGGGATATAAGGTCATGCAGGAAGGGTCTCAGTCTATCAACAAGGATCTTAGTGATGCACTTATACATGGTGTTACAAAGTCCAATTGCTCTGAATTGCTTCACTACAATTGGTTTGTCCACCTTAGGTATAAGTGATATAAGAAACTTGTTCATTTCTTCAGGAAACTGCTTATCAAAGAAAACTTGTTGTATGAAATGGATGACATCCATACTAACTTTGTCCTAAATCCTTTGAAAAAAGATTGCATGAAATTTATCTGGCCCCGGAGCTTTAAAACCTCCAAGACCAAATATAGCTTTCTTAATTTCAAGTGAAGTTGGGATGTTAGTTAGTTTGATGCTGTTATTTCCAGCCTTAAAGCTATCATTTATCATAGCAGCAGAAGCACTCATGTCAGTAGTAAATAAGTTTGCATAGAATGATGCAACATGCTCAGCAATAAGAGTGGGATCACTAATTTCAATACCAAAATGATCAGTTAAACAGACAATTCTGGCTCTTTTCCTTCTCACTTTGGTTGTATTATGAAAAAACCTTGTGTTTCTGTCTCCCTCTATTATCCAATTACATGTTGATTTCATCATCCAATAAACTTCCTCCTGATTTAAGAGGTCATTCAGTTGAGAAGTTAAAACATTATCAAGCTCATGTAAAGTAGCACAAAGGGGAAAGTCACATAAGCTCTTCTGTACACCTCCTATCCTAGCAAGTAAATGCTTTTTTTTCCTGAAAATGTTTCCAAAGGTGACTTTGTTCCAATTTAAAGAAGCTTTTCCAAAGTGATCAATCTTTTTGGCAATATGCAAATTAACATTAACCCAATCATCATTTACCACTTTCTAAAAGGATGGCTCCAATAACCATATTGGTTCGAACGTGAATGGTCTTTTCCCTTTTGGGATGGCTTGTGTATTAAATTGGAGAAGGATGGGACAATGGTCAGAACTAACTCTAGGGAGATTTGTTACCAAGAAATTGGGGAAAAAGGTTATCCAGGCAACATTTGCAAAAGCACGATCTAGTCTTTCCAAAATGGGGTAATTTACACGTTTGTTGAACCAAGTAAATTTTTGCCCAACAAACCCCAAATCCTCCAGCTGACAGGCTCTAAGAAAATCTTTAAAAAGATTAATTCGGCTCTGTCTAAGAGGGATACCACCAAACTTCTCATGTACATGTAACATATCATTAAAATCACCGATAACAGTCCAAGGCAAAGCAATAGTACCAGCAATCTCTACCAAATCAGACCACAAAGTTCTTCTGGTGACCAAATCAGGGCTACCATAAATTGCAGAGAGGAAAAAAATAGGAAAATTTGACAAGTTTACCTGAACAATTCCGTGTATCCCTTGCTTATTACTCACAATCACATCGAAACTCACATGAGAGTTCCACAGGACGAGCACGCCCCCACTGAAGCCGTCTGGCTCCATTAAAACCCAATTATCGAATGGCGGTTTCTCAACAATTTTTTCAGTGTTGGCTCTACCTACACGGGTTTCGGTTAAAATGAAAAGATCAGGGTGATGGCAATTGAACAATTCCAGAAAATTTTGGCAAAATGAGGGTCGCGCAATGCCCCTAGCGTTCCATGCGATGATCGACATACTATGAAACAAGATTGGGGGTTGGTTTAGTCTTTCGTAGACTCTTTCTGGTTCCTTGTTTAGTGTGTCCACTAGGAGATTTGTTCCTGGGATATGAGCTAGCCTTCTTTCTATTTTCATCTGAATTTTGTGGTAAGACCTTTCTGTTTCTATCTCCTTTGGGCGGTACCCCTCCTCGCGACGAATGGTGAGAATTATTTCGTTCGCTCTCCCCTCCATGGTGAAGGTTTGAACTGCATTGGAGTAGTTGGCTATGTTCATCTTGATTGTTTCCCATCTCAGTGGGCAAGTCTCCACTGTTGTTGGGAAGAGGGGTGACGGGTCTATGAACGGGATCAACTCTGGTGGTAGTATGAACCCCGTTTCCATTCCTCTCTAGTACAACTGCTTGCACCACCATCTTAGATAAACCCTCACTACTGGTGGTAGTCTCCGAATGTCCAATAAATTGGGCACATGAGCTGGGGTCAGATTTCCTTGGGGATCCTTCATCAGCAGGTCCATCCATGGTTCGTCTTGTACCGATAAAGGGTACAGAAACTGGTGTCTGAATTCCTCGGGTGAGATCTGAATTTCTCGACCCTGCTTGATTATCAGGTAGGTCATATGCAGAGGGTTGAATTCCGTTCGTGTAATCAGTGGATTTATTACGAATGGAATTTTCTGCCTTACCATGAACTTCGATTTCGTTGGTGGGAGATAAAAGTTTGGCGGAAGGAGTGGTGGTAGCGGTTGAGGTACTCTCATGGGTAGTCCTGGCGAAGAAGGTGGGGATATGAAGAGTAGAGGATGTGGTGGTGATTGGTGTGGGATCAGATAGTCGGTATCCTCCATCACTGACTGGTGAGGGCTGGTTAGGATTTGTGGGTGTTGGTGATTTAGTTAGTGGTGGTTGTGTTGTTATAGAGGTTTTTCCAGAAAATCTAGGGTTCTTTTGTGATGGAGTGGCTGGGTTAACAGTTAAGATTGGGCCTGGACCTGAGATAAGTGGGGTGAAATCAACGTGGATGGGATCCGGGTCAATGTATTTAGGTGGCTCAATTTGGGTCGACCCGTTTTCTTCCTCGGACAAAAGATTTAAAGAGTTAAACCTGTTTGACTGAGTTTGAGACGTTGTTTTCTTTGTCCACTGCTTATCTCTTGGCAAGCTTTTAGACATGACCCTGTTTTTCTTTCCATTTCCAGCATTTGTGTATTGCACATCTTTCCAAGCCCTTGGCCTTTCCTTGTGCCCGTGATTCTCTACTGTTTTGGCTGGTTGCTGATTTTTTGTAGCTCCTCCTGGTGCCGGAGGGATAGTCGGAGCTATTTTCTTGATTTTTGGATATTTTTCTCGAGCGTTACCCAACGTTGAGCAATTTTCACAAAACTTTGGGAAATCATGAAATTCAATTTCTTGCTTCAAACTTCCAATGGTGATGAACTCTGGTGGTGCCCTTGTGATGTCCATTTGCACACAAATTCTTGCAAATTTGGCACTTGTGCCAGCCAAAGTACGCATATCAATTTTAATTAAATTACCCAAAGCATTACCAATCTTCGTGAGGATATCTTTTCTAAACATTTCAATTAGTAGCTCTGGTAAAGTTAACCACACTGGTGCCCTGTCAATTCTTGCCATGGACGCTTTGAACCCAGGCCAAGTTCCCAAAGCCTTGTATAAATTGCGTATCCATTTATAGTCCATGGCCCTTCTGCAACTACCCTGCGAAAATCTTTGTCATCAGCAAATTTTGCAATATAAAAGCCTTTTCCTACAGGAACCAGGTTGCACGTTCCCGTGATATTCCACAATTCCAACAGTCTTTCCTTGAAGAATTTAAAATCAAAGGAAGTACCAAGAACTTTGCATACAATGGAGTTCAGCCATGGCTAGCTAATTTCAACATATTCCTCTAGAGTTAGAGGAATAAAAGGTTGGCTAGGGGGGTTGTTGGATGCAGAGGGTTGGTCCTGGTTAAGGTTTGGGGGGTAGTTCCATAAGGTAGGGAGATAGGGCTAAGGTTGATCCAGTAGGAACCCGAATCAGAGTTTGGGTTGTGGATAGCTGCTACTAAATGTGAACGAAAAGAGTTTGGGTGTTGAGGTGTGATGGGGTTATTTGGAGGTGGTTGTTGATCTCTGGTTGTGGAAATGAAGGGGTTAGGCTGATGGGAGGGTTGGGAATTGTGAGAAACACTGCCATCCTTAATCGGGTCGACGGGGCCGCTAGCATCACCGGGGGGAGGGGATACATGGGTCTCGCCAGGGATTAGGGAGGGGGGGTTTCTCTCATCTCACTTTCTCTCTCTAGAAACTCTCATTGGGTCCCTCCTCTCATGTTCTTTTGACTAGGTCTACTAGGAATGATCAGTTGATCACAGACAAAGTATTTGCTGATGATCCATCTACAGTGATTGATTATGTAGATAAATTAATGGCGGATGCTTGTGTACCTGGTCGGTTAAAGGCCGAGCTGGGATTCAACGCCAGCAAAGTCAGAAGCTTTGGCCTGCTCCTACTGGGAGTATCATTAAGGTGAACGTGGATGGCGGGAAAATTGGTGAGAGTGGTTCAAGCTGTGGGATTGCGTGTCGTGACTCCAATGGGAGCTTAATTGCTGCTGCAACTCATAATTTCTTGGAAAATTGGTCTGTTGACGTGGTGGAAGCGAAAGCAGTGCTTCTGGGGCTGCATTATGCTTTCACGCATAGCTTTGATAATATTGTGGTAGAAATGGATAGCTTAGCTATTTTTAATGCTTTGTCTTTTGGTAGTAGAGGGTCAAGCGTCCTTGATTTAGTGATTGAGGATGTGCTAGAATTTATTTCGGTTCTTAGTAGTGTCTCGTGGTCTTTCGTGAATAGAGAAGGTAATATGGTTGCCCATGAGTTGGCTCAAACTCAACCTTGAGAAGTAGGTGTTAGATTTTGGGAGTATGGTGTGCCTAGTCATGTTGCTTGTGCCTTGGAGACCGATATTATTTCAATAAATGCAAGTTAGTGCCATGCCTTACGGCCTACTCTCAAAAAAAAATAAAAATAACAGTGTTAGTGATCCATTAAATATTTGCTGATGTGGCTCTTAATTAACCTCTCTTTTTTATAAGTTTCTCCTACTTTCTCTCTCCTTACCCCGTTTCTTTGCCACTTGCCCCTGCAATCTGCATCTCCCTTCTCCTCATTACTTTTTCTCACTAGTCTCTCCTTCCCTTCGCTATCTCCTTCGTCCTGCCTTTTGGATAGCCATTGAATAGATTGCCATCTTTCAAATTAATTTCAATCTACAAATGAAAAACTGAACTTTAAGTTGGAAAGAATTAGGAGCAATTTAATTTAAGTGATAATGACCAATTGACCATCAATCATCAAGGGCTAAGAAATTTATTCACCAAGGTTCTGATTCTTATTTTTTCTTGTTGAATTTGTTTAATAATCTTGACTATTGTTGCTGAATTTGGTTAATTGCAATACAGCCTATAAATGTTTTTGTTTGCAAAATTGAAATCATTCTCCCGCTAATCTGATCTCCCAGAAACTGAATGTGGAATGCTTTTTTTTTTCTCTTTTGTAGTTATTGTGGAGGTGATAATGGTGCTCATCAAGAGAAGAAGAAAGGGTGAAGAGTTGCAGGAGGTTGAGGAGATCGAGATTATCGACAAGCAGATGGAGCAACGGATTACCAAAAAAAAAAGCAGATGGAGCAACGGTGGAAAAGTAGGGGAATGAAAAGAAAAAGGAACATGTTAAATGAGTTTTTTTAATTATTCAATGCTACTTCGGTATATATTTGACAGGAAACTAACACCGTTAACATTGGGATCATTATTGACAGATGCATGCAAACTTCGGATTATTGACCTGAATTTTCCAAGATAGAATTATTTTTCAAAGACCGCTCAAACTTGAAATTATTCACGGCAAATTTTTCTAAAATTAATAAGTACCGTAATTTCATATCCGAAATGCATGATCATGGAAGAATTTTTTTCAAGACGACTTTTATTCAATTTCGTTTTTGTTTCTTCTTTGGGCAATGACAAAATGAGAGAAAGTAATGTATGCCTAAAGGTTGACAGTACAATTATCTCAAAATATGTAGTACAATTTGGTGTTACGGACTGCTACTCTTAGGCTTGCATTTCAAGTATTTTTAGTAGACAAAATAATTGCAGATTTTGAGTTATAAATACTTCAAGGGCTGGTCCACAGTAAGGTGTCTCAAGGGCTAGTGTTGGATCTGCACTAATGGGCCGGTCATGGGTTGTATCACTGTTTTTTATGCCTTCGACCCATACATCACACAGTTACACTACCTATGGTAGACCAGAGTTTGTCACAGACCTGGGCATTTCTTAGCAAGGTACGTATATGCCCAAACACGGACCAGTCCATAGCGTACCTGGGCCTAACCCGACGGCCCGACTCACTGAACACATCTACTTACGAATGAGTTGATAGAGTTTGGTTGGAGGAGATACCAATTGAGATTATCTTTCGAAGTTGCTTAACGTAAATCACAAATTGCTTAACGTAAATCTTTTTACACAAAACTTTCCAAACTACCCTTTTTATTTGTAAAGGAACATCACTTATTCTTTCTTTTTCTCTACCTCCCATCATTCTCTCTAGTCAATCAATATGATGAATCTTTCGATCAAGACAATATCCTTGATCAAATTAATATTGAGGTAATTTTTATGATTTAGATTAGTTTCTTTTCAAATTACTAATTGTTTGGGGCCTTTGTGAGTAGTAGCTTAGGGTTTAATTTTTGGAGGGCGTGTTGAACTTGATGATTTTGATGATGATAATAATTGACACTTATCAAGCTAACATTGTCTATCTAAGTTTTGTATACAAGGAGTCAAGAACGGAACAAGAACGGAATCAATAACGTTGTGATTTGATAATCTTAATGTTAATACAATGAAGATTGATTCAAGAACAACATGACATGAAGTTGAAAGTTGGAGCTTTATTGTTTTTATTAGACTTCATGTAAGAGAAGTCGTGCTTGAGTCATTGAGGTTGGAATCGAAGGTACAGTTGGTAACAGCTGAAGTAACAGTGTGTGAGTTACCAAGTGGTCTTGAGTACGCAAGTTTTATACGTGTATTTATGAAAACAATTTTAAAGAGTTTTTCTTTATAAAATAACTTAACTAAAATTGTTTTCAGAAATATCTTTTTCGTACTCAATATTATCTTTTTATACTCAATATTAAATATAAGAGTTTTATTGAGAAAATCTTTTTTAAAAGATTTCTAGTAGAATTAGAACTGTTTGTTTTATGGAAAGCCTATTTTGCTTGGAAAACAAACTATTGTGTTTTAAACCTAATTGGTTTCTAGGTTGATTTAGGTTGCCTATATAAACCAATGTTCATAGACTTTATCACTGACGGAAATCATAGAGCAAAACGTGAGATTTTTTAAGTGATTTCATAAGAGGCATCCTGGTTGTTACTTCACGAGTTACCTTCACTGTTACCTTGGAATTCCTCTTGATAGTTGAGCACGGTTTCTCATAAGGTTTGATTGTACCACTTTAGCTTATTGAGAAGCATATTGGTAAGATTTATTTGTTTAGAATACGGCTGCCATAGTAGGTAGTTTGGTTCTTGAGTTCGGGGTTGAATTCAGGAAGTACAGCTCAACGGTAGATTAGGGTCTATTGTATTGAGTTTGGTTTACGGCTCTTAGTGGAGTTTGGAAAATCCCCCAGGGTCGTGGTTTTACTTCTTGGTTGAGCTCAAGAAGGTTTACACGTAAAAATCTGTGTCTCTTTATTTATTGCTTTGTTATATTGCTTTGTTATTAACAACGTAGTAATTAATACGTTAACAGATTGTGCTTAAATTGATAATCCGCGAAAAAATTGAATCACTTCCTAAGACTCAAATCACCCCCTCCCCCTCTTGAGTCTATCCTTGAGTATAATAATTGGTATCAGAGCAGGTTCTCTTGAGTACAGGTTAATCTCTGGAGAGTAGATCACAAGGATGGATTCAACAAACTACGACAAGTTCGAGAAAGGTAAGAACTTTTGCTTCTGGAGGAAACGAATGGAAATATTCATTAAAGCCAATGGACAACCAAGAATCAAGGACAAAAAATTCAAAAGGGAAAATCAAGCAACTACAGTTGCGTTTGGGGATTCAGATTTAGATGAAGAACCAACGGAGAACCCAAATACTAAAGCTTTCCGTTGCTTGATGGCCCACAATGATGAGGAAGAAGAGGTAAGCCTTGAAACTCTTAAAAATAAAATGCATCTGCTCACTAAGAAACAATTGATGAATGTTTTGAGTATTTGCATTAGTGATTGCATGGATCTTCGTGATGAAAAGGTTCAACTTGATGACGGTTTTGTTTCATTAAAGAATGATTTGAAGGATTTAACAAGTTTGAAAATTGATCTAGAAAGAAGAAATAAAACTTCAAAGATGAAATCTTTAAATTGATAGAAACCGTCTGCAAGCTTGAAAATGAAAATAAAGATCTTGACTAGTAAGTTGAATAAATTGCAAAGTGAAATTGATGCTAGTCGAACTACTAAATTATGTGATTCAACTAATTGCAAAGAGATGAAACTGAGTTTTGATAAATTGAAGTCTGATTTTAATATGCTGGAAAAAGAAAATGTTGATCTTTGCAAAAAGCTAAAATCAAATGAGGTAATAGGTACGTCTACGGGTAACAATCAGGGAACTTGTGCTGAATGGTTCCAAAGTTACCAGCCAATAGCTAGTAGGTCTGCAGGTAACAATCAGGGAACTTTTGCTGAATGGTTCCAGAATTACCGTAACAGAAATAAGCAAGGCTTGAGATATAAAAGACCGTGGGTAGGTTATGATCCTAAAAGCAAGTATGTGAACCTACCAGAATGGAAACTTTGCATGTTTTGTGGTAAAACAGGTCACATGAGAGTAGGATGCCCAAAGAGAGAAAAAGCCTTTGAGAGTAATAATGGTTATGCTCGAAAGAGTAACAATTGCTATGTCAAAAAGGTTAAGCAAATATGGGTTAAAAAGTCTGATTTGAATATTAAATTTGTGAGAAAGGGACCCAATCAGATATGGGTTCCTAAGACTAAACCTTAATTAAGTTTTGCAAGCACGAGTGAGGGGGAACGACCCGTGGTACCTCGATAGCAGTTGTTCCATGTATATAACATGAGATAGATTAAAATCATTCTCTCACTCAACGCCTTCGCTGGTGGAAGTGTGATGTTTAGAGACAATAATAAAGGTGAAATAACCTTATGTGAGTAAGGTAGGTAAGTCTCTCACACACTCCATAGATAATATTTTTTGTCGAGAAAATTTGATGAATTTTGCAGGATAATCAAAGTAATGATTTTGAGATTGGACTAGTACACTCATATCCAGATGAGAAAGCAATGAATAATGAGAATTTGAAGGAGCAAGTTGCTGAGCTCCGAGATGCAATTGCTGAGGGGGAACAACGAGAAGTAACAGACGGGGTAAGAAGCGTTGACGCACTGAAACGGGTGTAAAACACTGCTGAGTTGTTCCCGGCTTGTTACCTCAGAAGTTTTCTCAAATCGAGATGTCACATTCTTCATGTAAGTCTGTCTTGAAGCATGAGAAATCATGGTTCGCTTCTATAAACTTAATCATAAGTGACATTGACAAGTAAGTAGAAACTCGATCTCAATTTCTTTTGTATGCTCATTATAATTTCTTATCTTTTGGTGAGCTTACTAATATTCATGATATCCCAGTGGATTGTATTTGCAATATGGATCAAATTGTTGATATCTTTACAAAAAAACCTTTGATTAGAGAACAATCTGAGAGATTAAAACTTGAGTTAGACATGATTAGACTGACCTAAAGATTCATGATTCATACCCCCAATGATTGGCTAGTTTATGTGGAAACTTGTAAACAAGTGTATTTTTTTTTTGTGTGTGTGTGAATATACCATGTGCATATGAGATCTTTTTGTAGATCACAAGCAACTCGCGTGCCGTAACTGGCATAACCACTTGCGCCAAGTGTAAGTAATGACTCACAAAAGATCTGATGATATTACCCTTACGCTTCAAACGTTAAAACTGAGTAACAAGGTACGAGTTCATATGTACTACCACTGTTACCCCAACAGTTACCTACTATTAAAAAAAAAAATTGTCTTATTCTTTTCCGCAGCCCTGCTCCATTTTGATATATCCATAAGACGGTTCTACTTCCTATATCTTTCCAATTATCCCACTCACCCAACTTAGCCCAAACACTATCTTTATCCTTCCATATATAAAAATTCACCTCTCTCTTCTATTTTTTGTCTCTTTCCTTGAAGGTTGTTTCAACAATGAGAAGAAGGTGAGTTGAAGTTGCGGTAGTGTTTGCCATGTGATTCATGTAATTGAAAGGAAAAAGGTAAAAGTGGGTTGTGAAAAATGAATGGGGAGTTAACATGAAGATGGTTGTGATGATGGTTCTACATGCATTAACATAGGGGGAATTAGATAGGAACACCAAAGTCGAAATAATTTCTACTATAACTATTACGTACTCTTCAAAAGGCTAACTTTCTTTTACAATTTCTTGAGTATGTATATTGTTGAAATCACCAGTGTTCTTAGTTAAACATATAGAGTGGTTAAAATTAAAAATAAAAATAAAATAAAAAAGGAAAAAAGTTCAAAAAAAAACAAAACCGAAAAAGGTTAAAGAAAAAAAGAAAAAAGAAGAGCCACTCTTATGGAAATCATTGTTTAATTCTTATTTGATACTGGTTGATTATTATTATTTTGTCAAGCAATTGTTGAATTCACTTACTATAGGTGAATAGCTCTACTGAAACTAATTGAAGGTTGCTTATTTCTTAAGAAGGTCAAGTAGAAAGATTTTTGGTGATATATGGATGATTTTTGATGATTCTCGTGAAAACGGAAGCAACATGGTTGGTATTAAGGAAGAAGGAGATTGCAATGAACTTCACATATGTGTTGGAATATTCTCTTAAGGTTCAAGAAGGGAATTCGAATTGCAAGACGAAAAGTAGAGAGGGAACTCGAAATCATATGTTCTTTGTTCCTAGCCTATTTTCTACTTATTCCCTGAGCCTTTTAGCCTATTTTCATCATACACTTCATCTACCCAAGTGGTTTGCATTTGAGCTTATGACTCTTATAACTTAGTCTTTAACTGGTTTGAATGACTAATATCATTAGATTGATTGTTTGAGCTAGTTGATCACTTGGTTTACTTTTGCAGGTGCTTAAACCCTTGGTGGTGATGTTTGTGACTTACTTGGCTTAAATATGTGTGTGTTTATTTGCATTCCATTTCACTATGCAGCTTTCGGTTTTCGATGATGCCAAAAGGGGGAAGAATCGTGATACTTATATGGTCATGTCTAGCTATATTTAGTTTGAGTTCTTAGTTTCTTACTTTATATTGTTTTTCTACTAGGTCTTTGTTATATAATGATCCTAGATGCTTGATTGATGTATACTTTCTGTTTATAAGTTGATTCCTTGGACATGTTGGGTTTCATTATTTATGCTTAATGTTTGGATAATCATCAATTGTTTGTCATCATCAAAAAGGGGGAATTTGTTGAACTTGATGATTTTGATGATGATAAATAATTGACACTTATCAAGCTAACATTGTCTATCTAAGTTTTGTATACAAGGAGTCAAGAATGGAACAAGAACGGAATCAAGAACGTTGTGATTTGATGCTCTTAATGTTAATACAATGAAGATTGATTCAAGAACAACATGACATGAAGTTGGAAGTTGGAGCTTTATTGTTTTTATTAGACTTCATGTAAGAGAAGTCGTGCTTGAGTCATTGAGGTTGGAATCGAAGGTACAGTTGGTAACAGCTGAAGTAACATTGCGTGAGTTACCAAGTATTCTTGAGTACGCAAGTTTTATACGTGTATTTATGAAAACGATTTTAAAGAGTTTTTCTTTATAAAATAACTTAACTAAAATTGTTTTCAGAAATATCAGTTTAGTACTCAATATTATCTTTTTATACTCAATATTACATATATAAGAGTTTTATTTAGAAAATCTTTTTTAAAAAATTTCTAGTAGAATTAGAACTGTTTGTTTTATGGAAAGTCTATTTTGCTTGGAAAATAAACTATTGTGTTTTAAACCTAATTGGTTTCTAGGTTGATTTAGGTTGCCTATATAAACCAATGTTCACAGACTTTTTCACTGACGGAAATCATAGAGCAAAACGTGAGATTTTTTAAGTGATTTCATAAGAGGCGTCATGGCTGTTACTTCACGAGTTACCTTCACTATTACCTTGGAATTCCTCTTGATAGTTGAGCACGGTTTCTCATAAGGTTTGATTGTACCATTTTAGCTTATTGAGAAGCATATTGGTAAGATTTATTTGTTTAGAACACGGCTGCCGTAGTAGGTAGTTTGGTTCTTGAGTTCGGGGTTGAATTCAGGAAATACGACTCAATGGTAGATTAGGGTCTATTGTATTGAGTTTGGTTTACGGCTCTTACTGGAGTTTGGAAAATCCCCGAGGGTCGTGGTTTTACTTCTTGGTTGAGCTCAAGAAGGTTTCCACGTAAAAATCTGTGTCTCTTTATTTATTGCTTTGTTATATTGCTTTGCTATTAACAACGTAGTAATTAATAGGTTAACAGATCGTGCTTAAATTGATAATCCGCGAAAAAATTGAATCACTTCCTAAGACTCAATTCACCCCCCCCTTTTGAGTCTATCCTTGAGTATAACAGGGTGGTTGGGAGCTAGGGTGGATGCTGGGCAGCGACTAGTGGGCGGCGGTTGGGGCTGGGCGCGGTTGGGGCTGGGCTGGTTTTTGTTGTTGAGAGAGAGAGAGATTCGGTGGGAGGGGGGTCGTGGTCTAGTGCTCGTCGGACGCGGGAGGGGCAGTGGTGCGGTGGTGCGAGGTGGTGGTGGGGGAGGGGGCGGTTGGGCGGTTGGGTGGTGGTGGGGGAGAGGACGGTTGGGCGGTGGTGGGATGTTTATATTGAAAAAAAATAAAAATAAAATGAAACCCAGATCTACTGAGTCGCGACCCCCCCCCCCAATTGCCACCCCAACCCCCACCCTGGCCACCCCAACACCATCCCCCTCCCTCGTCGTCGCCTGACCACCCACCACTCCCGACAAACCCCAAGGCCCACCCGAAGAACCCCATGGCCCACCCCGCACCGTCAGCCCACCCCTTGTCGGCGTCGAACTCCCAGCCCCTAGCCTCTATTGTACCTTGAAGAAAGGGAATAGGAAGTGAGAGAACGGGGAGAGAGAATTGGCAGCAAAACAAAGGGGTGAAAAATTTTAGGGATATTTTGGAAAAAAAATTTACATCAAGTAATTTGTAATTTACATTAAGTAATTTCCTTATCTGCTTGTAGAGTGACAATGTTATATCATTTCCTAGCTAATTAACAAAATAAAACGAGGAAAGAAAGAAACACCCACCAATTGAAAGACCCACAAGAACTTAACCCAAATATAGCAAAGGACAAAGCCACTTGTATACAAACCAATTAATAATAATGCAAGTGTTCTTCACATTAGTGGAATGTAATTGGTGCGAATGTCATGAGAAAGATATAATTCATAAAAAAATTCATGTAGCTCTCTTGCATTACCTCCACATGAGGTCATAAGTAAGACTAAATAGTGGTAATTCATGTCTTTTAGTTTTAGCTCGCAAGATCAATAGTGGACCCCACATTAATCATAGTATTTTTTTAAAAATGGAATCTGACATTCTATGGCTAGGATTGATCGCTTGCTCTTTGCGGCAGACCAAAACTGAGGAATCTCAATGAGGACCATTAATCCAACGGTCTTAATTTCTCCAACGGCTTTTTCTTTATTTGTTTTTTCTCCCCACCAATCCAACGGTCAGATTCAAATTGGCGGCTACCGCCAAACAGTATCCCCCCGGTCTACGATTTGCCAGTAGCCGACCCACACAGCATTTGTCGGTTAAATAGAGGAAATCAATTTTTAGGAGATACACTAATCAAAAGCAAAGAAAAAAGAAGCATTAACATAAAGAAATATATAAAAGGCGGTTCTGGTAAAATCTGACACGATTAGAATCTGCTTTGCCAAAAAACCCGATTAGTAAAGCTCGACATGCTAATGATCGACTCGATATGACTCTGGAATTTGTGAGATCAAAGCTATTCAGATTTGATGATCAATCCAAAATCGACAAGATATTGACGGATCTGCTGTTGACCCGACCCAGAAACTAACCCACCAGACTCATTTGCCTGGTTTAAGTAACCTCCAATTTTATTGCAAATGAGATTTGAATTCAGATCATTATTGAGAATTTGTAGAAGGTGCACCACTACGCTACCCACCCCAAACTCGTTTGTCTGATCTAGTTGCTTATGTATCCACCAAGCATTACCCTTTTTTTCTTCATTAAACATCATATATGCTTTGTAAGATTCATATAAATCATTTTCTTGTGGTCCAAAATTGAGAAATTAAAGCCATAGAAAAAATTGAAAATTAATAGGTGTCTTTCTAGGATCTACTATATAAACATGCCTTTCTCAAACATAGGAAGCAATCTTAAAAAATTATAGCACATCACCATAAAGTGTTGCTGAGACATCCATAACCTAGGGGTTCTTCATAACCCAACCAAAACCATATCTTCCAAGCTCATATCTCAATTCTAGTTTCTCTTTTCTTCTTGGAGTACTATTTATTCTCCTTCATCAACAGAAGCCTAGGTAGTTTTCTTAGCCTTTCTAATTAATCATCTCTTTACTCTTATATCAAAGTTTCATTTCTTCTAGGATATATTAGTACATATTTTGTTAATTCCATCAAACTTTTCTAGCTAGAATAGAAAACTTTTCTAACTTTCTAAATCATTTACTGCAAACAAAAAAAACTCATCAACTACCATCTATGGAGGCTTCAATTTTTGATAAGCCAATTTTTCCTAGTAAGCAACAAATCAAAACCCCCAAAAGAAAATCCCAAAATCATCATCATCAAAAGCAGCAACCACGGCACCAAATAGGCCGTGCTTATACTACTATAACAGATCAAAACTTTGCCCCACCATCTTTTGAGGTGATGCATGGACATGCGCACGGGGGTGTTTTTTTGAACCCCCGGCCACGGCCACAACCACCATTTTCTCTCTCCTCCTCGTCCTCCCTCCCACCTAATTATCATCTTCGCGTTGCTCCTCATCATCAGCCCCCTCTCCTCCCTCTTCCCGTCGTGTCGAAACAGGCCTTTCACTCTCACCCCTCTCTTTCTCCTCCAGCTAACAACAGAAAGCAGAACCTCAACAACAAGAAGGTGATGATCAATAAGCCAACAAACACAAATCAACGCAAAAAAATGACATCATCATCATCAGCAAAAACAACAACAATAATATCACCAGATCCAAGAAGTCTTCCAAAGGATGTATCTCGGATTTTATTGGCAGATATGAATAATGTTGTTGGTGATCATGAAATGAAAAAGTTGTCAGGTTCATCATCAGTAATTTTTAGTCTTTCTCCTCCACCAAGCAGCTTGCCACTGCCCAAGTTTTCATTAAGGCAGCAGCAGCCAAGACTGAGCTGCAACTTGGAGGCTACTGTCGGTGGCAAAATCGACGACGGTGCTGCCGCGGACAACCTGTGCCGGATGCTCAGGCTCCGGTGATCTTAAGTGATGTTTTTTAGTTCACTCCAGGGGCGTCCACTGTTGACCACATCAATGACTATTTTTCCGCATTTACTTGTAAACATCACAAAGAGACCGGATAGCTGGCCAAGGGATAAATTTAAGTACTCGTAATACTGCTGTTTCTATTTTGTCTACGCTTGAAACATAATACTGCTGTGTGGGGTTGGCCAATGATTTAGGCAAAAATGATTTAAGTAGAGTAGTTAAGTGAATTAAGGGGTAGGATTATTTATTAGTACGTGATTTGCTCCCACCCTTGTTTTGTTTTTTCAATTTTGTTTTTGGAGCTTTAGGTATCTGTTTGATTGGTTGCATGTGTATGTAATTAAGTCGAGATGTGAAGCTGTGGGTTGTAATCATCACCTCCTGAGTTTTTATATTGAGGTGGGATACACAAGATCTTCTTGCTTCTTCCATATGTGGCATCTACTTATGTGTATCTCCTCTGGTTAGACTTTTATTCAATCTATATGTTAAAATTCCATTGGTAGTAATTACATAAAGGTTGTCAAGTTTGCTCTTTTTTAAAAAAAAAATTATATTATTTATATAATGTTGACCTTCAAAACCTACAAAATATAAGTTACACATTTTAAAAATATATAACTTAGAAGTGTTTGGCCAAATCTTTTAAAAAATTCACTTTCCCCTCTCATATTCCTCCGCATTCACCCCGACCCATTCACCTCCATCTCTAACAAAATTCAACTTAATTCTTAAAAGTTGAAAATAGCCTATGGAAGGATAGAAGTAGAAACTTCAATTTTAAACTTCTGATTTTGATTTCCTTTGGGGGTATTTTCAGCCTTTGTGAAGCTGAATTGTAGTGGAGGGGGGTGTTAGAGAAATAAGAGAGAGAAGTTGAAACTTGAAAAAAGTTTGGCCAAACACCCCATTTAGACTAGTAATAAAACTTGTAAGATACACAAATTGGATGCCAACTGTGAATTGTCTACTTTATAATTATATATTTTAGTAGTAGTTTTATCACATATACTCCCTCCGGAGCACAAATAACTTTACGTTGGATTTTTCGCGATTTTCAAGACACTACTTTGATCACATATAACTCTTATAATATGAATATAAAAATTATAAAAAGTTAACTTTTTTTAAAGTGCTATATAAAATGAATCTAACAAAAGCATACTTATATTGTAAAACTTTATATTTTTCATTAACTAATGGTCAAAATTTGTTAACTTTGACCCCAATGTTACACATGAAATAAAAATGGACTAAAATACAGTAGATAAAACTATTGACCAAAGAAAGGTCAAAGTCAAAATATAAAAGTCCATAAAAGTCTTTTAATGTGAGAATATTTAAAAGAAATATATATAGGTATATATATCCGCATACGAAGAGCAGTTTATTATACGAGGAACAATTTATACTGAAAGAAATACGAAGAGCAGTTTATACTGGAAGAAATACGAAGAAAGTCAAGAAGATCAAGAAGAAGTAGAAGACGTGAGGGAAGTTGAACACTAGAGTAAAGGAAGTGGACGAGGAAAAGGACTGCAAGATCATGGGCAGTTATCTCAATCCCCTATAAATACAAGAAGAAACAGGAGAACAAAGCAACAGAGCTCATATTGACAAAACGTCACAAAGTAGAATAGAGTAGTGTTAGTATCTCTTAGGAGTAGATTATTAGTAGGCTTTTCGAGCAGTTGTTGCAGTTACCCAGCAATGGCGCCTTCGTTTGAGGTATAATTGTTTTATCTTTTATGTTGTTCTTTGATTCAAATGTATGCCTTACTCTGATCGAATGAAGTAATTTTAAGATTTTATCATAATCTTGCTCTTTCGGAGTTCCAATTTATGATTATTTGTGTGGTTTTCTGTCAAGTTCTCTAGAATACGAAAGTAACTATTGATAAGTGTTCGCCTTTGACTAGAAGAGTTGGGGGAGGAGTGAGTTCGAATAGGGAGCGACCTGCTCCAAGATAGTCCTCGGTCCTTTTTAGGACCTTTTAGAGTCTGTAGGACTGCCCTTAGAGATTGCTTGTGACCGCTAAGTACCAAGCACAGCAACACCCAAAGAGTACAACGTAAAGTTATTTGTCGTCTGCAGGTAGTATATAAATAAATAAGAATTATATAAGTATCCTTACCTAAAAACAATATGTCATGTAGAGTATAAAATGTTTAGATTATGATTTCATTCCATCTTCCAAAACTATATTAAGGGCAGTTCTGCCAATGTGGCATCCTCTACGTAGCAAACGAGATCTAGTATTACTCGGGAAAGTAGTAGGCACGCACTACGAAAAAAACGCAAAATAACAACGAGCGTTTTTTTTTTTGTTTCTAAGCTTAGCAAAGGATTTGAAATTATTTCGTTGCTAAAAAATCTTAGCAACATATTTTAAATGTTCGTTGCTAAAAATTCTTAGAAACGGATTTCAAAATTTTCCGTTGTTGAAATAGCAATGGATTTGACAAATACCATTGCTGAGATTAATTTAAAATGAAAATAAAAATGTTAGGAACGGAGTTCCGTTGCTGAGAAAATAACAAAACAAAATTAATAAGCATATTTAATAATAATAAAAAAAATGGCGTCGAAAATCACATAATCCGTTGCTAAGAAAATTGTTGGACTGAACTTTTAATTAATACGCCTTAAATAAAATGCAACACATTATATGTTAAGAACCATTGTATGGCTCACTGGTTGAAGGCATATCAAGTACCTTTGGGCGCCAATGATCGGATCTTGCTGGCAGCATATGTGATTATTTATTTATTGGTGGAGGCCAGTGGTACGCGTGGTCCCAACTTAGACAACCCTCAATTTATTTCTTTTTCTTTTTTTCCAAATTCAGGGCTATCAACGGATGTATAACATTCTGACGCTACTATTTCAGCAACGGAATTCAAATTTCGACGCTAACTAGAAATTTTTCACAACTGGGTATTTTATACTTTGACGTTAAAAATCTTAGCGTCACAGTTTTTTTGAAATTCAAACACTATTTCGATGCAATTCCAATGCTAGCTATTTCGCGTTTTTTTTTTTTTTTTTTTTTTATTTTAGTGAGGAAAAGCTAAGATACTCATCCTAATTTTCAATCAAAATTGTCATGCTACAAAAAGTACGCTTGAGAACCCTTACATTGAGATTTAAAAAAAAAAAGTTACATTAGTATGCTAGAAAAGAAGTAACAAGTCTAACAACTAACTTCAAATTTTTTAATTGATTCGTCAGAGAAAATGTTCAATCAATTTTAATCATTTTTTATATAATTTATGAATTAATACAATAAATATTTGTTGAGTTTCCTACCTTTTTTTTTTAGGGAAAAATAAAAATTGCATTGATAATAACACACAAAAAAATTAGCATTTAGCCGCGGAATTTTGCTACGGATTCCGTAGCTAATTAGCTGAGGAAAACTTTCCGTAGCAAAATTAGCTGTGGATTTTTTCCGTAGCAATTTAGCTACCGAAATTCAGTTTACGCAACTAATTAGCTGCGGAAAAATTGAATTCCGTAGGTGATAATTTAAAAACAAAATTAGATTTTTAGCTGGGAATTTATTTTCCGCAGCTAAATTAGCGGCGAAATTAATTAATTTCGCAACTGATTATTTTTTTTAGCTGGGTTAAAAGTCATCTTAAATACAATGCAACGCATTATATATTGAGAACTTGTTGTGTGGCTTGCTGGTAGAGTCACATGTACCCTACGCGTGCAACTGGGGTTCGATTCTTGGAAGAAGCATTGTTGTGGAATTAATTCCCTTGAGCCACACATGTGATGCAGAGTTTGGGTCTTCTCCATTTCTGCAGCTGACTTTGCTACGGAAATTCTTTGTGAAATGGAGGACGAGATCTCCTTGTCCCCAATTTATATATTGAAAAAATACAAAAAGGAAAACAAGAGAAAGAAATCTAACCCTCCATTTAGAAAATGGAGAGAAGAGAAATGGAGAGGATTTCAACTCATTATAGATCATTCACCATTCTCTCTCTCTCTCTCCTTCACCCTTTTTCTCTCTCCTCGCCTATTTTTTCTCTCTCCACCACCAGCCCCACCGCCACCAGCCTCCCACCGTCTCCATCCACCGTCACCCAGGTCGCCGACACGGTCGGCAACCTCCTCGCCTATAAATTGCATGGCTCATTGGTTGAAGGCATATCAAGTACCTTTGGGCGCCAATGATCGGATCTTGCTGCAGCATATGTGATATTTATTTATTGGTGGAGGCCAGTGGTACGCGTGGTCCCAACTTAGACAACCCTCAATTTATTTCTTTTTCTTTTTTTCCAAATTCAGGGCTATCAACGGATGTATAACATTCTGACGCTACTATTTCAGCAACGTAATTCAAATTCCGACGCTAACTAGAAAATTTTCACAACTGGGTATTTTATACTTTGACGTTAAAAATCTTAGCGTCACAGTTTTTTTGAAATTCAAACACTATTTCGATGCAATTCCAATGCTAGCTATTTCACTTTTTTTTTTCTTTTGTAGTGAGGAAAAGCTAAGACACTCATCCTAATTTTCAATCAAAATTGTCATGCTACAAAAAGTACGCTTGAGAACCCTTACATTTTGATTTTAAAAAAAAAAGTTACATTAGTATGCCAGAAAAGAAGTAACAAGTCTAACAACTAACTTCAAAATTTTTTAATTGATTCGTTAGAGAAAATGTTCAATCAATTTTAATCATTTTTTATATGATGTATGAATTAATACAATAAATATTTGTTGAGTTTCCTACCTTTTTTTTTTAGGAAAAAATTAAAATTGCATTAATAATAACACTACAAAAAAATCAGTATGTAGCTGCGGAATTTTGCTACGGATTCCGTGGCTAATTAGCTGCGGAAAACTTTCCGTAGCAAAATTAGCTGCGGATTTTTTCCGTAGCAATTTAGCTACCGAAATTCAGTTTACGCAACTAATTAGCTGCGGAAAAATTGAATTCCGTAGGTGATAATTTAAAAACAAAATTAGATTTTTAGCTGCGGATTTATTTTAAGCAGCTAAATTAGCGGCGAAATTAATTAATTTCGCAACTGATTATTTTTTTTAGCTGGGTTAAAAGTCATCTTAAATACAATGCAACGCATTAGATATTGAGAACTTGTTGTGTGGCTTGCTGGTAGAGTCACATGTACCCTACGTGTGCAACTGGGTTCGATTCTTGGAAGAAGCATTGTTGTGGAATTAATTCCCTTGAGCCACACATGTCAGGCAGAGTTTGGGTCTTCTCCATTTCCGCAGCTGACTTTGCTACGGAAATTCTTTGCGAAATGGAGGACGAGATCTCCTTGTCCCCAATTTATATATTGAAAAAATATAAAAAGGAAAATAAGAGAAAGAAATCTAACCCTCCATTTAGAAAATGGAGAGAAGAGAAATGGAGAGGATTTCAACTCATTATAGATCATTCACCATTCTCTCTCTCTCTCTCTCTCTCTCTCTCTCCTTCGCCCATTTTCTCTCTCCTCGCCTATTTTTTCTTTCTCAACCACCAGCCCCACCTCCACCAGCCTCCCACCGTCTCCATCCACCGCCACCCAGGTCGCCGACGCAGTCGGCAACCTCCCCCGCACCACCACTTCCCCCACCCGCGCACCAACCACCGCACAAGCACCACCATCGCCTCACCCCCACCTCCTAGGCCACCGTCGTGGTAGACGCCGGCCGGAGACCAAGACGGTGGCCCCCACCAACCGACCCCACCCTTCCCTTCTCTCTCCTCCCCTCACCCCAATCCCGAAACCCTAATCCTACCCTTATTTTCTCTCTCCTCCTTCACCCCCACCCCACCACTGCCCCTCCACCCCCCGCCCTAGCCACGGCGGAGGTCGATCTCAGCCGTGGCCTCCCCCAGCCACCACCTCCTCCCCCACCATGACCTCCACTCCCCCGCCCTTCGCCAAAAAATTAATAAAAACCCCAAAAAATTTCGAAAACCCCAAAAAATACTCGTAAATCCCAACAAACGAAAACCCTAGGTTCAAATGGGTTCAATTTGGGGTTTGGTGAACCCTAGAAGGCGAAAGTGCAAAAAAAAAAAAAAAGGGGCGCGTGAGTCTCACGTGCCGTGCCTTGGCCCACGAATCTCCATGGAGTTGGGAGTATATAAAAATTTGCGCATGCTAGGGGACCACGTGCTACAGCAAGCTGTCCCTTGTGGGGACCACGTGCAGCAGGTAGAGTTGCAGTTCTGTGGGGACCACGAGCAGAGCAGGGTAGCAAAGTGAGGCTAGGTGTCGTGGTCCGCACCTCGACAGTTCGGTAGCAACGTCACGGACACTTAGTTGCTCGGTCATGAGTGTAGCGGGCAGGCACCAGCGACTAGTCAGATAGGTTGCGACTAGGTGTTATGTTCGGTCACAGGTGTCGAGCTCTGGAATGCCCGGACCAAGTGTGGAATTCGTCGGACAAGGATGAGCGCAGGACTTACTTGGGGGATGAGAAGGTCCACGGTGGAGTCGGATGATGAGGAACAAGGTCTGAGTTCCATCGGAGATTGAGTATGAAAGTTATGCAACTTTGATGGTCACTCCTGTCACTTGGCCTGAACCATTTAAGACTCTTTAGGGGATAGTAGGTGTTTGAGCTCTTCACCTCCCCTGGGTGCATGGATGGTTGGCAAATATCATGACACTTAAGTGAGCTTTCCCGGAAAGGGGCAGGCTGGATGGCATGCCAAAGGACAACGTTGAGTCTCTTCGGGATAGAACATCCCCGAGACATTATCGAGTAGCCGGTGGGCTCGATAGTGTGCATCATGCACCGAGAGGAGGGTCGCTATTTTGAGACGGCTGCGGGACACTTTATCCTTGAACCTTATCAAAGGGATAAGATCCTCCATAAGGGCTTTCGGGAAGCCCGGTCAACGAGGGGTCGTGTTGCATTAGCGGTGCTCTCGGGTTCCGGGACATTGGTACCACGGGATGGGTGACCTCGTGGAAACTTGTGGGACTTAAGGGGATACTAGCTAGTATTCCTATGAAGGGAAGGATGTCTCGGAAAGTTTGCCTGCTCGGTGATTGGGACATTACTCGATGAGGAATCGATGGCCGAGTCGGGGACAGTGATCCATGAACACGAGGTGCGCATTCATAGGTCGGCCTCCTATGAACTCAACGGGAGCGAACATGACTCCCGGTTGCTTAAAGGATCGGGAACTACTCGGAAGGAGCTTGAGTGCTCGGGACGAGGATAGTTGCCCGGACGATCGAGACGCGCGCTCCGGACTTGACACGTCCGCGAGTACTTTGGGACTTGACAACTCCCAGGCCACGTTGAGGCGAACAGTGATCATGACCGATGAATGGAAGGAGTACTTGATAGGAAGCCTCGAAGCCGGATGGCGTTCGAGTGCCGTGTCCCAAAGGAGCTTGTCAGTGAGATCGGTGTCGGATAATAGTGAACAACGTTGTCCGCACACAGGATGCGATGGTGTCGAGTCATGGGTTGAAGTCAGAAACAGGATGTTCGGTCGGGCTAGAGTCAGGACAAGAGTGTCGGCATTAGTACGTGACGACGGTCTGGAGTATGGGTCAACCATGATGCGGGATATCCGAGATGACCGGTTGGGCGAGTGTCGGGCTAAATAGCCGACACCAGGAAGCGACTAGTATATCGAGAAAGGAACAACAGTGAAGCCAATAAGCCTCGATAGGATGATTTGAGTTGCGAAGAGTTCAATGTCAGTCGGAATGGACAGAACCTTACGTGAAGGCTGGTCAAGACTCGGTGGAGTCTTGACGCCGTACAGTCATTCTGCAGCGAAAAATTTAGGACCGTAACACTAGGCGACGGGAAGCTTTATTTATTATTATTTTTTTTAACAAATTCACAGCGACAGGAGCCATGAATTCGCCGCTGACCTCAGCGCCGGGCAGATATTATTTCGCCGCTATGTCAGCGATGGGCCCCGTTGCTCCCCCAGTTGATCTCAACTGCAGATCAATTTTTGCAGCCATTTTGCCTATGTCAAGGAAAAATTGCGGCATACGTTTCCCACCGCTGAAGCCGCACAGTGGCGATATTTCACTATCACCTACGATATTATTCCGCAGCTATTTCCCGATTTTGTTGTAGTGTAGGCCATACGATATCTACAAACGATATGAAATTCAACAATAAATGGATCTAAAACGTCAAAAAAACATTCTAATGGAAAGACTATCAAGCACTTGAGATTTGACAATTTTGAACGGCTTCTTTTTTATCGTTTTCCATATCACATCCTCTTTGTGAAAGCACCTTCCATAGCCTTGATTAATGCACCACTCTGACGCATAGACTGCCTCTTGAACAATAAGAAGCGTAGTATCCCCGTACGAATGAACTGAAGTCGCAGACTATCAACTTTACGTTCTACCTTCAATTCCAAACCAGACTAAGATGTCCTATAGACAAGAAGAAAAACTTCTGACCAGATGACACCCCGCCAAAATCCATAAACCAAAAACTACCAATACTCCCTCCAAAGATGAAGAGATAATCCTAACAAAACAGAGTTAAAATAAACCTCATGAAAGGAGTCAAGAGAAACCTCACAAAAAGGAGTCAAATTAACCTTACAATTGGTTTCATCTAAATCTCACTAAAAGGAGCGATTAAATCCTTACAATGGAGCGAAATTTATTAACATACTCAAACAAAAAAGCTAAATAATAATAGTAGAAAGGAAAAATCAAGTAAAAAGAGGGGCATATTGCTGGTAGATGCCCAACGACAGTCCCATCTTTATACCCTATAGACTTTTAAGCTGTTGAGAAAGAAAATGTGGTTAGGATTTTTTTGGAGAAAGAAGAGGAGTTTTATTTTTATTTATTTTTTTTTTGCTCGTGAGAAAGAAGAGGAGTTAGCTGGTGAGTTTCCTACTTAACTCCAACTATGGCCTTGTTTGGCAATTGGATGGTGACATTAGCTGGTGGCTGGTGGTCGATGACTGGTATTGTTAGCTAATTTGACCAGCTGTTAACATTGGATGTATGGAAAGAGATGTTTGGTAACATTGGCTGGTAACATTAGCTGGTTATATGTAAAATGACCTATAAGGACATTCATATGATTGAGCAATTTGATGGCATAGAAGTAAATAATTGCAAGTATTGGCATATTATGCCATTGGACTACATTAATACCACCAGTACCCATAAGCCAA
This sequence comes from Tetragonia tetragonoides, assembly GCA_038025085.1. Taxonomy (NCBI): domain Eukaryota; kingdom Viridiplantae; phylum Streptophyta; class Magnoliopsida; order Caryophyllales; family Aizoaceae; genus Tetragonia; species Tetragonia tetragonoides. Next base: position 4,788,687 of record CM076147.1, read on the forward strand.
CCTACTTGGCTTTTCAAAAGTTGGCTTGTGGGAACCCAAAAGCCAATCTCACAAGCTAACATCCAAACACCAATATTTGATGGTGGACTGGTCAAACATTCAATTTTGCCAAAAGGCACCCCACAAGCCAACCCACAAACCAACATCCAAACACCCCCTATATTATAATTCTGATTAATTTAATTGGTTCGGATATAGCCATATAGGACATATCCTAAACGTAGACTGCGCTTGCTACTACCTAAAAGTAGCTAGTACTAGCCCCCTAACCCCTAAAAAAGAGTAGTTTGTATTAGCACGTGAGGCAAGAGGCTCGTAATATTGCATCAAGCTTCTAGTACATCTTTTTCCTTCTCTCCATCTTAAACCCTAGCCCGTCTCAAGTCAAGAAAATCTCATCAGGTTGGAAGTGCCGCCCAATATTTTCAGTCATTATTACCTCTCCTATTGTGAATACTTTTAATACTAACATTATATTCGGCATATCCATTACAGTACTCTGTAATGTATTTATGAAATATTAGTTTTGGAACTCGTGCGATATATCGGATTAGTCTATTTGCTTAAGTGTTGTAATAGGTATTCTAATTACGCGGATAGTGTAGAGTCATGTAATTAAAGATATTTCGTTTAAGTAAATGTTCTTATTGAGCAAAAGATGGACGGAATGGTATGTGAGGAATAATAAAGGAAAAAGTAGAAGTTATTCATAAGTTAGGCCAAACACGCTCTAAATAGGCAGCCTAATTGGTGTAATATAAATGTTTATAACTTTGAAATTAAATTTTCAAATATTAGTATTATCATTTTTTCTCCATATATTATTAGGGTGCGTTATTTAAAGTTGAACTAAACTGAATTGAATTAAACGGACTTGAATTAAATGCTGCTTAACTAAAATGAGAACCACTGAACTGGATTGAAGTGAACACTACCAAACTGAATTGAACACCAGTTAATATGTAAGACAAAAAGTGTGTTTCCTAAATTAAATTGAACATCAGTAAAATGACACAAAATTACCCTGAAATGAACGGAACTGAACTAACTGAACTAAACTGACATAATAAGCTTTAAAAAACACACCCTTAATCAAACAATAAAAACAACGAATGAAATAACAATATTTGATAAGAGTGATATAAGCATCACGTAACAAAGGTCTCATAAAAGTGTCACATTGAATGTAGTCATCTTCATTCGTTCAAACTTTCATAGACATGGGACTCGAGTCTTGTTGTCTTGGATAAACAAGAAATCAGATAAAATAATAAACAAACAAATTTCTAGATGGGTACAGAGTCGATCTTATGATCCTAATATCCCGCTTGCATAATCTTTCCTTTTTTGTTTGTTTGTTTCCTTGTAACATGTGCGTTAATTAATGTTTGGCACATGATGTAGTCGTGTGGTACTGTAAACTACTCGTAGTAGATTTTTATATGTATTTCAGTATATGTTGTGTGTATTTAGGGTGCGTTTGTAAGAGTTGAACTTAGCAGAATTGAACTGAACTGAACTGAATTCAACATTACTAAACTGGACACTATTGAACTGAACTGGACACAACTAAATTGAGTTGAACATAATGTAAAATGTGAGACAAAAAGTATGTTTCTAAACTCAACACCACTGAACTGAATTGAACATCATTTAATTGAATATGAAATCACTGAATTGACACCTGAACTGAACTGAACTGACCGGGTAAGCTCTATTAAACGCACCCTTAGTCTACCGTGGATTAACTAAATTTGAGGGGTGGCTCCAACTGAAATAGGGGGTGTCTACAGGTGAAGTAGGGGTGACTCCACTATTAGAGGAGTGGCTCCAGGTGAAGTAGAGGGTGGCTCCAAGTATACAATTTGAGGGGTGGCTCCAGGTGAAGTAGGGGGTGACTCCCCTATTAGAGGGCTGGCACCAAGTAGAAATTTGAGGGGTGACTCCACTATTAGAGAGGTGGCTACAGGTGAAGTAGGGGTGACTTCACTATTAGAGGGGTGCCTCCAGGTGAAGTATGGGGTAACTCCACTATTAGAGGGGTGACTACAAGTGAAGTTGTTGGGGATTTTACGCCCCACTATCATACTACTTTGACCACAGCGGAAGCACAATAAATAAAATACACAACATAAATAAACACACACAATATTTAACGTGGAAAATCCCTCTCAACTAGGGGAAAAACCACGAACCACTACTAGTCCACTAACATTGACAAAGAGTGAGTACAACGACATACATCAACACACTAACATCTCAGTCTCCTCTAGCTAATGTATTGAAATAATCTACCCAACTCAATCCTCACTTTTGCCCTTCATACAATTGAACTCTCACCTCAATTATTACTACCCCATATATGGCTTTATGCACGGAAAAGCCACAAAACCGTCCCCTCCTCATAACCTAACTTTTGAGGTCAAAGTTAGAAACCCTCCACATAGCTTTTGAGGTCAAAGGTAGAAACTCTTCACTTCAATGGCTGGGCTTTCTACACACCCGCACACTCATACCTCGCATAGCTTTTGGGAAAAGCTACAAACCCTTCAACTGCAACAAGGGAGCTCTCTCTCTCTCTACCTTGAGGCAAAGCCAACTTCTCCAATATACCACCACCTATATTTATAGGCCTCCATAAAAACTCCTCTTTCCATATAACTACTACTTTCCTAAACTCAATTACCCACACAAATAGAAAACTACTACCATAATAGTTATTCTCTCCTACCAATATTAATATATTCTACCACCAATAGTAAACAATTTCCATACGGCTAAATAATCCCTGTAATCTTCCAAACTCCTTCCTGATTTTCACTCCTTGCCGTGGCGCATAAGTTCTTCACACTATTGCCAAACTTCTTACTAAGAACAACTTCTTCAATATGCTGCGTAGCCTTACAAAATTAATACTTAGCTAATATGTTGGCGTGGCAAATCCCTAACAGAAGTATTGATCCACCATATACTAAGTACACACAAGTTTTTGTATTGTCATTATGTTATGAATATATACTGAATACAAGAAGTAAGTTGGGCGAAGCCCTAATACACTAACAAAGGACCTGACTATACAAGTTTAAACCTAATATGAATCAATTAAATACTTACATACTCCGTATTTATTTATATTCTATCATATACTCCCTACTTGAACTTATCAACTTGTGTGCACTCCCATATAACAACACAGTAAAACATCAAGTTTGTCCAAGCTTTGAAGGATCAGAGAAAATGGCTACTGTCTCCTCTTCTCAACCTCTTACTCCTTCTCCGTTCTTCTTTACCCATTGAGAAGCTCGACTTTGATTACATCGTCCAGGTCGGAGACTCCATTAATGACACCGGCAATACGAAATGGGACGATCCTTGCAGTCCTTGCAACAAATTTCCTTATGGCATTTCTTTAGAGAATAATGACTATTCGCCTCGTTGCTCCGATGGTCTAGTCATGATTGATTATTTTGGTAAGCCACTCTTAACCAACTTCTTTTTTGCATTTTCTACTATTAGAAGATTTCTTGTATCGAATCGATGCTTAGCTTGTTTTGATCAGGTAATACTACTGCAGTGGTCACAACGTATGTACGCTAAAATTGATCGTGGGTTAAATTTCATAACAAATGTATGTTATAGGTTCAAAGAATAGTGGCTGCAGATTTTTCATATAAAAAAACATAATTTAACATCAGTATTTATTATTATTATTATTTCAATTACCTCGGTAGCCCATAGAAAGAGGGGGACTGGGAAAGTAGAGGGATATGGTGCCTGAACGGTGAACGGTGAACGGTGAACTCAAAGGTTAATATTCAGCAGGTGGACATACTGTATGAACCAATTTAACCAAACGATTAAGCTGATGGTTATAGGTACAATTAATGTTATATTCCTTATCACGCGCCCTAACACGGATGCTCAATGGATTTGAAGTGTGGATTGTTGGAATTACTCATTACAGTAGCTATTTATTTATTGTAATAAACAGCATAGAAGTTTGTTACAACAGTTTGTTAGAATTCTGTTATTAGCTAGGAGTTTGTTAGAACAGTAGACAGAGTCTGTTAGTCTGTTAGCAGCATGCGCCTAGCTGGCGCATATCCTTAGCCTTACAGCAGCTCATTTTCTGCTTGTATATAATCTGTAATGCAGTTGTAAACAATTAATCAAGAATGAGAATTAATCTTCATTTCTCAAAATATCTTTCTCTCACTAAAATTCTCTCTCTTGTTCTTCCCTCTTTCACGAACTTGAGCTGATCTTCATGTCAATCAACATGGTATCAGAGCTATGGTAGCTCGATCAGCTTAGAGTCACAATCTCTGAATCACATTTCTCCTCTAAATCATTTCACAATTCGATTGTTTGATTTGTTTTTCCTCAAACAATCTCACTCACAATTTACCTTTTGAGTTTTATCTCAAAAGAATTCACATAAATTCTTCATTTCTATTTCGAATAATTGATTTGTTTCATCAATTGTTCTTGCTCATCAACTGATTCAGAGATTATTTCACTTTCTTGATCATCGCAATTCTTCGCTCACAGAATTGCAATTCACTATTTTTTTTTTCTTGATCTTCGTATCATCTTCACGATCCTAATCATCACAATTCTTCGCTCATAGAATTGTATTCCATTGATTTTCCGCAAATTTCACTAAATTTCACTATTTCATTGATTTCACTATTTCATTGATTTCACTGTTTCATTGATCAAAGATGTCTCAAATTGATTCGAATCCATTATACTTGCATCCGTCAGATCATCCTGGAATGCTAGTTGTGGCAAAGCCTTTTGATGGCTCAGGCTTTGGTTCTTGGAAGAAATCCATGTCTATAGGCTTATCTGCAAAGAATAAGTTAGGTATGGTAAATGGAACAGTTGTTCAGCCTGCAAGTACTGAAGCTTCTTTCAATATCTGGCAGAGGTGCAATGATATGGTCACTTCATGGATTCTGAATGTTCTGTCTAGTGACATAGCAGAGAGTGTGCTTTATTGCAATTCTGCTCATCAAATCTGGACTGAGCTAGAGGACAGGTATGGACAAGCAAGTGGTGCAAAATTATATCATCTGCCGAAGAATATTAATGAAACTAGTCAGGGTGCTAGTGACATTGCATCTTATTTTACAAAAATAAAGCGCAATTGGGATGAGCTCAATGTCTTGACCTGCTTGCCAACATGTACCTGTGGAGCTGTGCAGGCTATCACAAAACATGAACAAGATCAGAGATTAGTTCAATTTCTCATGGGATTAAATCCAATTTATGACAACATTAGAGGAAACATTCTCATGATGAAACCTCTTCCTAGTATAAACCAAGCTTATGCCCTCTTGATTCAGGATGAGAATCAAAGAGGAAATCACTCATCTACTCAGTTTATTTCTGAGTCAGCAGCTATGTATGCTAATCAGCATCAAAATTCATCACAGAACAGTTACAAAGGGAAGTTTGATAACAGAAAATCAATTGTTTGCACTCACTGTAAGAAGACAGGTCACAGCGCAAACAAATGTTACAGAATTGTAGGTTTCCCTAAAGATTTCAAGTTCACAAGGAACAAGTCACATGCAGCCAATGCACATGGAGAATCTGGAGATGAGCAATGTCATGAAGAACATTCTTCTGTTGACAACAATTTGGTCAAGACTGGCATCACTGGTGCTTCTATCATCCCTGGATTATCACAAGAAGATTGCAATAATCTTCTGGCTTTATTGAGCAAAACTCAAATTGGAGCTGCAAATTGTGCTAAAGGCACTCATGATCTTGGCTCTTCCTCTGCTCATATCAACTCATTTGTCAACTGTGCTGGTAAAGTTTCTGGTATCTCTCACAAATTTTCAGGTTCATGTATTTGTTCTATTTGTTGTTCTGCATCTGCTGATTATACCTGGATTTTAGACACTGGAGCATCTGATCACATGTGCCATGATCTTTCCCTTTTTAATATCATATCTCTTAAATCACCTCATCCCATTTCCCTTCCAAATGGTCAAACTGTTGTTGTTACTCAGATTGGCACAGTTCAAATTACAGACAAAATTTTGTTGAACAATGTTTTCTATGTTCCTCAATTTAGATATAATTTGCTTTCTATTGGCAGATTATGCAAGCAGTCACATTGTTATGCTATATTCACTGAGCTACAATGTTTCCTGTTGTTCCTGCAGGGCCCTTCACTGAAGAGGCCTCAGGTACTTGGTGATAACCATAGTCTCATAGAGTTTGGTCATGCACATGCTGGACTATTCCTGTTGAAAATGAAAATGCCTGTTACTTCACATAGTTTTGATGTTGCTGCTGGACCTCCTGCTTCAAGTTTAGACAATAATGTTGACAAAATTCATTCTCTTGTCAACAATCCTTTAATTCCTGATTGTTGTAATGTCATGGATGATGACAATTCCCATTTTCTTGTTCATGATGCTATTGGTGATGCTCACTGTAATAATGCATATAGAAATAATGCTTGTTTGTGGCACATTAGACTTGGTCACCTTCCTTTGTACAAGCTAAAATCCATGGATTTATTTGATGACATTTTGGATGACAAAGTTATTTCTAGCTGTGATGTATGCCCTAAGGCCAGACAACACAGAAATCCCTTCCCTCACAGCCAAATTCAAACCTCTAAACCTTTTCAGCTCATACACATTGATCTTTGGGGAGCTTATCATACTCCTACATACAATGGCTATAACTACTTCCTCACCATAGTTGATGATTTTACTAGAGCTACTTGGACACACTTACTCAGTGCCAAGAGCAATGCTTTGCCCATCATACAAGCTTTTTCAGAAATGGTTTCCACTCAATACCAAGCCAAAATTCAGATTATAAGATCAGACAATGCCCTAGAGTTAGGATTAAGCAAAGAAGCTACCAGTTTCTTCCTTTCTAAAGGCATTGTACATCAAACCAGTTGCACTGACACACCACAACAGAATGGGATAGTAGAGAGAAAACACAAGCATCTTTTAGAAACTGCTAGAGCCCTTCTATTCCAGTCACATTTACCTGTGAAGTTTTGGGGTGATTGTGTCCTTACAGCCACATACTTAATAAACAGATTTTCCACCAAATTGCTTCATAACAAAACCCCTCATGAGCTCCTCACTGGTTCTAAACCCATATATACTCACATAAGGAGCTTTGGATGCCTATGCTATGCTTCTACATTGAAGAGAGGTCGAGACAAATTCAAACCTAGGGCATCTACATGTATTTTCCTAGGATATTCATATGGAAAGAAAGCTTACAAATTATATAACCTGGATACAAAGAAAATTCAAGTATCCAGGGATGTAATCTTCCATGAGGATGTATTTCCATATAAGACTTCTTCTACCATCTCAGATTCTTCACATTCTTTATTTCCTTTCCAAACCATGCCTCACACTCATAATTCTGATTCTCAATTTTTAAATCATCTTTCTAATTCTCAAGATCAAACCACAAATTCATCTCAACTCATATCTGATCCTCAAGATCAAAACTCAAATCAATTTCCTATTTCTGATCCTCAAGATCAAATACATGTCCCTCACCCTTCTCACTCTCATTCTCACACTGAAGTCAGGAGATCCAGCAGGTCCATTACAGCTCCTAGGCATTTACAGGATTATGTTTGCAATAGTGTTTGCAACAATGTTACATCAACTCTTCTCTCTGATTTTTCCTCATGCCCTCATACCATCACATCCTCTATAGACCTACCAAAACATGTTTGTTTTAGCTCTCTCTCAACCAATAGTCAGCATTTGTTGAATAATGTTTTGCAAATATATGAACCTACTTGTTTTGAGGATGCAGTTACTAACCCTTCATGGCAGGAAGCAATGTCTAAGGAGTTTGAAGCCCTAGAGGCAAATGAAACCTGGATGATCATTGACTTGCCTGCTAACAAGAAACCTATTAGCTGCAAATGGGTCTATAAAATCAAGCTAAAAGCTGGTGGTTCAATTGAGAGATACAAAGCTAGACTGGTAGTTAGAGGTTTTATTCAAGTTGAAGGCATTGACTATACTGAAACCTTCTCTCCAGTGGTGAAGATGACCACTGTAAGAGCCCTTATTGCCACTCCAGTCAAGAGAGGTTGGAGCATACATCAACTTGATGTTAATAATGCATTTCTCCATGGAGATTTGCATGAGGAAATCTATATGAAACCACCACCTGGCCTGGTCCTCTCAAAGCCCAACCAGGTCTGCAAGCTTAGAAAATCCTTGTATGGCCTAAAACAGGCCTCAAGACAATGGTATGGCAAACCCTCTGATTCTTTAAGGTCCAGAGGTTATCAAATGTCCCAAAATGATCATTCCTTATTTCACAAGAAAATGGTTGACTCCACAGTTTTTATTGCTGTATATGTTGATGATATTATCATCACAGGAAATAATGAGGCAGAAATTGAAGATTTGAAATCATTCCTAGACAATACTTTCAAGATAAAAGATTTGGGATTATTGAACTATTTTCTAGGAATAGAAATACTACACAGCAATAATGGGGTGATCTTAACTCAAAGGAAGTTTGTTCATGAGCTCCTCAAGGAATTTGGCTGTTCTTCAGGAGCAACAGCTATTTGCCCCTTAGAGACAAATATTAAACTGAAGCTTGATGAGGGTACTCCTCTGCCTGAACCTGGTAAATTCAGAAAGTTAGTTGGCAAATTGCAATTTCCTTACACACACAAGGCCTGATCTAGGTTTTGCTGTTCAGTATTTGAGCCAATTCATGCACAATCCCAGGCAACCTCACATGGATGCAGCCCTTCATGTTCTAAAGTATCTCACAAAGGATCCTTGTCAAGGCTTGTTCATGAGCTCACAATCTAATTATACCCTACAAGCATACTGTGATTCAGACTGGGCAGCTTGCCCTCAAACAAGGAGATCAGTAAGTGGTTATTTCATCATGCTTGGTGGAAGTCCAATCTCCTGGAAATCCAAGAAACAGGCTACTGTCTCTTTATCTAGTGCAGAGGTTGAATACAGAAGCATGAGGAGAGTCACTTCAGAATTAGCTTGGCTTTCCAGGTTACTTAGTGAGCTTACAGTTCCTAATATTGTCCCAATTGCTGTAAAATGTGATAGCCAGGCAGCAATTTACATTGCTAAAAACCCTGTATTTCACGAGCGCACCAAACACATAGAGCTTGACTGCCATTATGTCCGAGAGCAACTGCAAGCAGGTTTGATTAGCTTGCATCATGTGAGAACAGATGAGCAGCTGGCAGATTTGTTCACAAAGAGTTTGCCAGGGCATCAACATCATTATTTACTTCGCAAGTTAGGAGTGTCATCCCCTCCTACTTGAGGGGGGTGTTGGAATTACTCATTATAGTAGCTATTTATTTATTGTAATAAACAGCATAGAAGTTTGTTACAACAGTTTGTTAGAATTCTGTTATTAGCTAGGAATTTGTTAGAACAGTAGACAGAGTCTGTTAGTCTGTTAGCAGCATGCGCCTAGCTGGCGCATATCCTTAGCCTTACAGCAGCTCATTTTCTGCTTGTATATAATCTGTAATGCAGTTGTAAACAATTAATCAAGAATGAGAATTAATCTTCATTTCTCAAAATCTCTTTCTCTCACTAAAATTCTCTCTCTTGTTCTTCCCTCTTTCACGAACTTGAGCTGATCTTCATGTCAATCAACATGGATGATGCGCAAGTCCTACTCATACCATGTGCTCCAATAATATTCCACTTAAAGATTGAGGCCTAGAGTCATAGGACTTAAACACATAACTTCTTACCTTCTTGGTCATCTATCTCTGAAACCATATGATGGAAGTTATCATGGAACCAGTTCAAGGATAATTATAGGCATAACTAATATTATATTTCTTACTACGTTTAACTGATGGTAGAGATTGAGAAAATACAGAAACAAGACCTATCTTTGTGGGGTTGAAGAGAGATGAAGGAGACCTAGGGTATGGTCAGCGCCGTCCCAAGCGTTTTAGGGGCCTTAGGGCGAAATAAGAATGAGGGCCCTTACGCAAAAAAAAAAAAACAAAAAGAAAAAAAAGTGAGAAATGGAAAAGCTGTTGTATTTGGTATATGTTAAACCCGACTTGAAACTACAAGAAAGTTTTAAAAAAGCTAAGAAAACATCTCATATATACCCCCCCACATGCACACACGAAAGAAAAAAATCATTTGGCTCACATGTAAAGATAGGTATTATTGGTATTAATATCAGAATCAAAGTGGTATACAATAGAAATTATGTACGTAGAAATTTTGTTTAATTAGAATAACAATTTACTAGTTATTCGACCTCAAAGCCCACTTCCTACAAGATTTACATAATTTCCTATATATTTATTCTTTCTTTCACTATTTTTCTAAAATACATTTTGGATGATTCCAAATATTAATTACTAATTTACTATATACGATTTATCAAAAAAACTTGGTAAGGGCATATTCAAAGATTCGACTTCAATTTAGTGTGTATATAGTACATATGTTTACCCTTTTTTTTATTTATTAAATAACTAAAAAAAAGTTGGAGTGGGAATATTTTTATTTTTTTTTATAAAATAAAAAGGAGAACCACATCATAATTGATTGATGACAAGCTAAAAATGCTTTAGAGCTTCAAACCAACAAGCTAGAATTATTGTCATGTTAAAATATTGTAAACACTTAATTATATAATGTTTCTTTTTTTTTTTTGCTTTATTGGGTCCCTTTAATTGCTGGGCCCTAGGCGGTCGCCCTCGAAACCTATCCCTAGAGACGGGCCTGAGTATGGTAGAGTGAGAAAATATTTAGGTTGGCAGGGATGATATAGATTTTAAACGTGAGAGGTATGAGACAGAGTGAGTTAGGGTAATTTTGGTATGATATAAAATGGGTGTTACTATTTACCGCCACAAAATTACTACCTACCGTTCCTAGAAATTCCAATTTTGCCCTTCTTCACATTTTCACCCATCCTCTCCCTCTCTAACTCTCACACCAATTCTCCCTCTCTACCACCCACTCTCATACCCAACCTTCATCAACATTCACTCAAGCAACGGCCGCGGATGTCTGCCGGCGACCAGGAAGTGCCGTCGACGGTGGCGGAGGTAAATTTTTTTTTTTCCGCATATTTTGAACGGGCGTCCGTGATTTACGCCCCGTCCATAGAACAGGCGTCTGAAATTTCCGCCTTGACCAAGGACGGGGCGTAAATCATGGACGCCTTCACCATGGTGGAGGCGTAAATCACGGACGCCTACACCATGGATCATGCGTCTGAGATCTACGCCAAACCCATGGTGTTGTCGTCCGTGATTTCCGCCCTTTCCATGGTCAAGGCGTAAATTTCAGACGCCTGTCCCTTGGTTCAGTCGGTTTTGATAGACGTTTGAATTTAAGATTAAGCTAACATTGTTTTCTTTGTTTTCGTTAGGTTCCTTTGGAGCGGTTCGGTGGTGATGGTGTTGATTACAGTACGCATTTCGTCACTGATGAGTTATTTGATAGTGATAGAGATGCAATTAATTGGGCAAAACAAATTAGCCTTACTATCGGGTTTGAGTTGATAATTTCGTCACACAAGAAGAATGGAAGCGTAAAATTGTTAAGATGCAATCGAGGTGAACGCTACAGAGGGGAATTAAAAGACTTAGATACTGCTGCTCGGAAGAATACGAAAACAAAGGCTTGTAAATGTACGTTCCAGTTAAGAGCTGAGCAAGTATATGGGTCCAGTAGTTGGATGATTGTCACATTGCCTGGGATTAGGGGTACACACAACCATGACTTTGCTGTGTTTCCTGAGGGATATCGTCAGATGAGTGGTCTTAGTCCTGGGTCAAAGCAACTCGTTCGTGACATGACTTTGGCACAAACAAAGCCATGTGCTATCTTGGCCGCTATTAAGGAAAAATTTCCCGAGGACAATGCAACTAGACGGCATGTGTACAACTACAGAGATCGTATAAGGAAACTTGATTTTGAAGAGAGAGATGTCATTGGTCAGTTTCATCATTTAGCTGTGGAGAATAAGTACGTACATTGGACAAGAGCCGACCCAGCTACTAATGAGGTAACTCACGTGTTCATGGCACACCCTACATCAATTCAGTTACTTCGGTCTTTTCCTTGGTTGATTGGCTTAGATTCCACGTACAAAACAAACAAGTATAAGATGTCGTTTCTTGAGATAGTGGGGATGACTCCAAGCAATAAGAACTTCCTTATAGCTTATGCCATTATGAAGGATGAGACTGAGGCAAGCTATGCGTGGGTCTTAGATAAGTTGAGGATGCTTATTGGAAATGATGTACACCCAACAGCAATTTTGACCGATCGTGAGCTAGGGTTGATGACACCTATTAGAGAGATATTTCCCGAGAGTGCCCATTTGCTCTGTACATGGCACATTAACAAAGTCGTTGAAGACAAAGTGTACGGACTTTGTGGAAAAGATAAGGTCGCCGCGCAGAGGTTCAAGAACGGGAAGTGGAAATGTATCATGGAAGCTTCCACAGAAGCTGAGTACGATAGAGCAGTGCGTATGATGAAGGATAGTTGGAGGAATTACCCTCACGTGATATCCTATGTAGAGGAGACCTGGCTGAGATACAAAGAGATGTTTGTAGCTGCGTGGACGAATAAGGTGCTACACCTTGGCAACACTACGACTTGCAGGGTGGAGAGTGCACATGCCGCGCTAAAACAGTGGTTGAACTCCTCAACTGGAGCTTTGGACAATGTTTGGAACAAGGTCAACAAGTCAATCGAGTCACAACTAACTGAGATCAAGTACACACTTGAAGAGTGCAGAAGACGAAGAAGTGTGCTGTACTCGGGTTTCCCATTCAACTATCTGACCGGGTATGTTTCCCATTACTGCTTAGAAATATTATCGGATGAGCTGAAGAGGATGAGAGAATTGAGTCACCAAGTATTTGATCGTTGCGGTTGTGTATTGAGATCCACTCATCAGATCCCGTGTGCGTGTGAGTTGAAAACGGCCACGGATACGGGCACGCCAATCAGCTTGAATAGTGTCCACAAATTTTGGCGAACACTCGTTATTAGTGATGCAGTGGAGATAGCTACGCTTGACATGACTGAGCATCCATCTGAGGACCATCGATACTTTCACTCTCTCGTCGACGAGGTTAACTCAAGCGACCGGGCAGTTGTGCGCAACATATCTGTCCTTATCAATGAGCAGCTTCATCCTGAGGAAGCGAGTTACGTCGAGCCGGAAGCGAACACGACAGTCAGAGGTCGACCGAGAGGGAGTTCCTCTACCAGACGTGATCCTAGTTCATGGGAGTACTCCCAGAGGGGTCGTGGTCGCCCTAGGTCATCCAGTTCGAGCCGCGGGCGTGGTCGTAGCTCATCCTCATCGAGTAACGTCGTGCGGAGTACTGATATGAAAACCCATAATTTATTAACATGTACATAATGTTGTTAATTACTTTTTGATAAGTACTATTAATGACTTTCTATTATATTGTCTTGCAGCTGGACACGGAATAGATATCACTGAATTCTATCATGTTAACAAAATTTCGGAAATCATCATACCTTTCATTGAAGGATATCTCGATGTGCTTGGGGATGGTAATTGCGGTTTTCGTGTCATTGCGGACTACGTTTTCGGAGACCAAGAGCAATGGCGATTGACGAGAGTTTGCATTGCAAATGAACTCTTAGCTAACCGAGCATTGTACGAAAACATATACGTTGACGGGGTCGACGCTGGTTACCGCCGTATTATGTGGGACGGAGGTGCGTGTAATGATGATCACTGGATGATAGTACTTGAGGATTTGTTCCTGATTGCCAACCTCTTCAATGCAGCGATTATGTTATTCGGATACGGCAGCGGAAGGGGGTTATATTCTTGTTACACAGTGCTACCGTTGCAAGCACCTTCGACTGCTACACGTCCAAGTAGGGAAATTGTCATAGGTCATTTAGGTGATTCGTACATGCATTATATCCGTCTGAATTTAGCCTCAGATTTCCATGTTCCTCTGATATGCGCAGCATGGTTTACTTCTCGTTCTGATAGTGTCGCTGGTTGGGAGCAAATGTATGTTAGGCGAAGAGCACATTGGGATCTGTTAGCGAGGTCGACGTAATTGAATGTTTTGCGTGATTGTTATATTTTTCTACTTATATCATTGTCACATTTTTGTGTGATTGTTATATTTTGCATGTTATATTTTTTCGTGATTATTGGAGGTAAATAAAACAACAAATTACAATAAAACAAAAAAGGTAAATAAGAAACAACAAATTACAATAACACAAATAAATAACAATAACAATGAAACTCTTATATAAATATATAACAAATTCATATAATACATCATTTGGCAGCCCGCCAATCTCTCATATACTCCTCCATAACCGATCGAGGACCTTCCGCTTGCTCCGGAGGAAGCAAAGTAATGAAAGACTCAAATGCGACGGCTAGACGATTCACCCACTGCAAAAAAATAACAATGAGTGTGAGTTCAGAGATATGTAATACGTAAAAAAATATATATTTTAGTTAATCACTTACATAATCGTTGTTCGATCGTGGAGGAATCACAGAAACAGGTGCTGCATCGTCACGTGTCAGCAGAGGGTGGGAGTGACGGTAGTACCACTCGAGGTAGTCATCCGTACATGTTGTGGGATCTGACGTGGATGCCTGAAACCCATGGAGACCAAGAATGTAACCTCCCGGGAACATACGCCAGGCATCAGATGATACTCGTACGGGGTAGACAACCCTGTACGAACGACTGCTCCATGACCTGATCGCTCTCTCTGGCCTAGTGATCGGGAAAGGGATACTCTGTACGTACCCGATTTGTCGTAAACAACGACCAGGCATGTACGGTTCGATAATATCCCGATACCGTAGCCACCCCATGAATACAGTCCTCGGTACAGATGCAACCGGGTCAGAACCGTACGGCAGCCACACCACCTACGTAGAAATGTTCAAGTTACGGTGAAGTAAAAAAAAAACATAGCAAACGACGAAATAAATCATGAACACCGATAACTGTATGACGTACCTCTGACGCTCGCAGCTGATCCAAGCGTCTACGTAAGGAGTGCAGTCGAACCACGTCCTTGCCCTCAGCCTGGGCACTCCATACGCACGCACGGGGAGCCTCGCCGTCCCCGACAACCATCCGCTCCCGATGAGGTCGGAAGCAGGGAAAGTACTCGTATATCCATGCCTGAAGGAGAGTTAGGCATCCGCAGATGCCCTGAGAATCCCCCCGACTAGCTATACCGAGCTGACGATATAGGAAGGCGAGGGCAGCAGATGCCCAAGAGAACTCATGCGCCGTTCCGACAGCGTCCCTCACCTCCATCACGCAGGAGGGCCTAATACGGTTACCACTCTTGTCGACAAACAAGGTGGATCCAATAAGTAACCACATCCAAGCTACCGCCTGCATGTCCTCCATTCGGTCCTCCACTCGGCAAAGGTCAAAAATCGACTCCGTGAGGACCCCACCGCCCTGCCAGTGGCTATGCATCAGTTCATCTCGTGTGACCCCGAGAACCTCCATGGTCGTCGCCTGCAGCTGCCCATCCCGTCCCTCACTGGAAACGAGCTCTCCCTCTACAGGAATCCGAAGAATATGCCATACATCGTGCAACATGATGGTCATCTCTCCGAACGGCATGTGGAACGAGTTCGTATCCGGCTGCCACCTTTCAACGAATGCAGATATCAGGGGGAAGTCGATATGTCTGAACATAATGTCTGTCAGGTGTGATAACCCAGTCCCCTCGATCTGCGCCCTCACCTCGGGCGACATCTCCGCTCGCCACTTACTCAGCCGCTGACAGACACTGAATCGGTTCTGACACTTCAACAGACCCCTCGTCTCTCCCATCCACATACGAGACGCTACGTGGCCTAGGAAGCTCGGTATGACGCTATCATCCGCCGGTCCACCGGCCACCTTCCCTGTAACAAGCCACGTACTGTCGTCCTTCGCTCTAGATCGTTTGCTACTACTAGACGAGCCAGTACTAACAAACCTACCGCCTCTGCCCTTCACCACGCGCCAATCTGAGGATGATTCGACGCCAATCTGATCATCGTCCATGGACTGATCCCCGGAGTAGAACTCGCTAGATCCGTAATCGTGTTGCTCAGCCTCATCACCGCGATATAAGTGACGGTCAGTCATCTCCCTCATCCGAACTGCCTCTCTCTGTCTCCGTACAGAGGCATCAATCCCGCGCGTCCTCGTATGACGCGGTCCTGAACCAGATAGTTCACTGACTAACCTCGGCATCGATTTACCGGCTCCTCCTCTCCTCTATCATTTCACATTTTTAATTAAACAATAATCAGTAATAAACAATTAAAATAATAATTGACAACTAATACTAATTGTAATAACAAATAATAATAACAATAATAATATTAATAATAATAACAATAAATAATAATAATAATAATAATAATAAATAATAATAATAATAATAAATAATAATAATAATAATAACAATAATAATAACAACAATAATAATAACAATAATAATAACACTATTTTTTTTTTTTGTCTCGGGTGAGGCGTCTGCAAATGACGCCTCTACCATGGGTGAGGCGTCTGCCGATCTCGCCTCACCCATGGGTGAGGCGTCTGCGACTGGCGCAGCACCCATGGGTAAGACGAGATCGGCGGACGACTCACCCATGGGAGAGGCGTCTGCCGATCTCGCCTCACCCATGGGTGCGGCGCCAGTCGCAGACGCCTCACCCATGGGTGAGGCGAGATCGGCAGACGCCCAACTCTCCGAACTCGAAAAAAAAAACGACGAACTCACAAATGAATCAACACAACTTCAAACAACACAAATTCAATTCAATTGTCTATAAACCTTGAATAAAAACACTCCTATATCAACACATTTCGTAAAAATCAAAGCAAATTAGAGTAAATAAAGCAAAAAAATTTCGAATGTATACCCCCCCGCCGCGATGCTCGCCGCCTCCGTCCCCGTCGCCGCCTCTGCCGCTGCCGCTAGCCTCTGACATTGCCGGTGTAATGGTGTGGTGGTTTTGCCGGTGTGATGGTGTGGTGGTGAGGATGAGTGAGAGTGAGTGAGGAAGAGAGGAAGGATGAGTGAGAGTGATGAGTGAGAGTGAGTGAGGAAGAGAGGAAGGATGAGTGAGAGTGAGTGAGAGTGAGTGAGGGCAAATGGGTAATTTTTATGGGCGGTGGTGAGTAATTTTGGGCGGTATATAGCAATCCACTATAAAATGCTAGTGTGAATACCGAATTTTCTTTTGTTTTTTTTTTTTTTAGGGTGTGTGAGTACTAATTAATTCTCATTATTTTAGTGTATTTTAGAAAGACTAAGGGTGTGTTCTTTAGAATTGTACTTATTTAAATTGAAATGAATTGAATTCAACACCACTGAACTGAAATGAACATCATTGAACTGAACTGGACACCAGTGAACTGAATTGAACACCACTTGATATGTGAGACAAAAAGTATGTTTCTGATGAACTGAGCTCGACTAAACTCAATTGAACATTATTGAACTGAACTAGAAATCACTGAAATGACACGAGATTACCCCTGAATTGAACCGAACTCACCATGTAAGCTCTAAATAACACACCCTAAGACTCTATTCTGCTTAACTTATAAATTTCACGTAAATTCAGTTCAATTTAGTTCAGTTCATATGCAACTTACCAGTTAGATAATTTTTTATTTCAAAATAAATTTATGATGATATCTATATAATTGGAAAATTCTCAAAACATACTTTCAAATGAGTATAATATTAAATATGTTGGAACGAATTTTAAATAATTAAAAAATAAGGTAGAAAATCATTTTAATTTAATTTTTTTAGGTTAAAAGAATAGAGCCTAATTAATACTTTGGGTTACCCCCTCCAAAAAAGAGGAAAAAATAATCCTTGGAGTTATTTCCTCAAAACAAAGCTAAACAAACTCCTCGGGGTTGTCTCCACAAAACAAAGACTCCTTGGGGCTTGGGGGCCTTGGGGTTACCAATAGCGTTCATAATTTAAAGTAGCATATCATTCTTTTTTATTTTTGATAGAGGAAGCATATTTTTTTTGGTGTAAAGGAGGGTCGTAATTTTAACAATAGGAAAAAAAAAAAAGTATTAGTTTAGGTGCAAAAGCGACACACTAATTCAAACTCTGATAGAGGAAACATATTATCATTGGGCAAGTATCTTTGGTATTACCTTTACGTTCAGTCGTTCATAATTTGAGGAATGCTTTGTTAGTATCATCTATTATTGGTCCTTTTAATTACAGAAAACGTAAATTCTAAATTACAAAACGTAATTTTTTTTTGTCACAATGCTTCCCAAACTACCATTTTTATATGAAACACAACTAAGTTCTTTCTCTTGTCATTTTTCCTCTCAAAATCGTTCTATTATATTTGGCTAAAATCACCATAGATGAAGGCTTGAATTTGATGCAGTATAAACTTTTTGATGTAATAATTGACGAACTTCAATAAGAATTTGAACTTTTCTTTGTTAGTCAATGTTTAGGGTTAAGGGTGATGTAATAATTGACGAACTTCAATAAGAATTTGAACTTTTCTTTATTAGTCAATGTTTAGGGTTAAGGGTGCGGTGGCTGGAGTTGGGTGCAGGTAGGTGGCGGCTGTGACTTCTAGTGTGAATTATGAAATTGGCTACCTGCAATAGCATCTTCATCATAACACTTTAATATGCCCAATAAATTTATGTGTGAATCCATGGCATTATACTGTTATTTTTTTTAATTAAAAAAAAAAACTTTTGAAGCCTGAAATAAGCATAGAAGTAGTATGTCGTGCATTGTTTAATAGTTATACCAAAAATTTGATAGTCTTGATTTGGGCCAAATTAAGTATCAATTTTATGACCCTTTTAAACCTGAATTCTAAATTCACTTCTCAAAGGTCCATATTTGAAATTCAGCCCACATATTCTCTCTCATCTCCTCCTCAAAATCTTAGACCACGACACTTCCATTCTCTCTCTCTCTCCTCCCTTGCGATCTAGAAAGCTTCCATGACCATCCATGGCTGTCTTTATGGTTCTCTCTCTCTCTCTCTCTCTCTCTCTCTCTCTCTCTCTCTCTCTCTCTCTCCCCTCCCCCTGCCTCACGAGTCACGACACTCTCTCCTCTCCCTGTCTCTCATTCCCTTCAAATTCAAAGCAAATTAAACACTAACTGAACCTAATTAAACACAGATCGAAGCCGAAGTGGAACAAAAACTTCTTGGAGATCTAAAATCACCACTGAATTTGCATGTATTTGCTAAATCTCATTTTGCTTTCTATTGCCAAAACCTTGGTAAATCATCACGAAATATCTGTTGATCAGAGTAGGAAAAAGAAATTGCAAAATCTGTTGCGATTTCTTGATTGAATGAAGGCTAGAGCAACGAATTTGAGATGAAAATTAGGGTTAGGGATAGGGTTTGAGCTTTTGAGGAAGATAGGGGTAAAGTGATGGATTGGGTGGAAATTAGTGGGGATTTTTTTATATTCTATTTAGTTGTGTATTCAAATGTTAATTCATTTCTTTTATCAGATTAATGAAATTTTTTTTGAGGGAATTATTTTTTTTAAACTTGATTAAGAAGCCGAAATTATATAGGTTGCCAAACCATAATTGGAATACAAATTATAGAATTGAAATTTCTTATATTCCCAAACAAGAAATTTGAATTTCAAATTATTGAATTGAAATTCTTTGTTTTCCCAAACATTGGAATTGAATTTGAATTGCAAAATTTCAATTTATAGAATTGAAATCATGATATTGAAATCAAATGTTTGAATCCAAACGCACTCTTAATAAATTGTCATAATAAATTTACATTCGATAACCTCAGAGTTCTGTGTGAATCGAAATTGTACTGTCGCTCTCTCACCGGCAGCTACGTTCCACTGCACATCGTTGCCCTCCCACAACAACCCATTACCCTATCAGCCCTCCGAACCACCCAACAGATAAGCCCTACTCTCCGGCCGAATGGCCTCCAACCGCCACCCAACATCGGTTCCGCTCCACCCAATGTAGTTTAAGTCTGCTGATACGACTTGTTCAATGAAGCAGGAGAGAGAGGGATAATTGAGAGCTTGAACAGGGGTAGAGGGAATGGGTCGAAAATTTTGATAGGGGTATTGTTGGAAAACGTATTTACGTTTAGTAATTTTGTGATTTACGTTTAGCAGTCTCATTTAATTATGATTAAAATAAACTAACGGCAGAGGGAAAAAAAATTATGGCTCGTAATTAAAACTCGTGCAAATAATGTTCAATGGGAAAAAAAAAAAGTTGCGCAACTGATGATCAAATTTGAGCAGAATTTTTATCCGAGTGTATGTAATAGTGTGCAAACTACATACACAAGGTAAACCAACAAGATAAATCTTTCACACAACTCAGCAAAAAGGCCTAATGAAAATTGAATCTATGACCTTTGTCATGAAATTTAACCCCACGATCAACTCCACTACCCTTTTTAATGCAAGCAAAATTTTTACTCAACTGGAAAATTTTGGGCATGACATGGACATACTATACTACAAAGTATTTCCTAAGATATTCTCAATCTATTTCAACTAGAGCTGAAAATCTAACCGACTCAAAAATCAATTTGAACCCGGCGTGCTTTAAAACCCGATCAAAACTCGACCCGAAAAGGTTTGATCTGCTAATGATCTGAACCTGACCCAAGTCTGTGAGACAAGAGTTATCTGACCAGAAAAATCCGACCCGCTAAAAACCCGACATGACTCGACCTGATAGTGACACGACCCGATAATGACTCAACCTGTTAATAACCCAAACCCAAATTGAACTGACCCAATCCGTTTTCCGAATCTAGTTTCACCAGACGAATAAAGGTAAATCGTTGGTTTTTAAGATATCCCTTAATCAACTTATGTATGATTAAAAGGACGATTATGAGTTGCAATAAGAAACATTTTCAGAATAGTATAATTAGAGTGTGTTTGTATCCTCAATTTTCAAATTTTAAATTTCAATAAAAGAAAATTCGTATCACACCTAGTATATTGATGCATTGAATTCCTCCAAATATAAGGAAGAGGAAGGAGAGAGAAGAATTTAAAATGCCAAGATGTAACTGAAATTCTCATCAATTCCAAATCTAAAATTATCTTAGATATTCAAGAATAAATTCACCTCAAATCCATTATTTCAACTTCAAGTATTCAAATTTAACATTAGAGTATTGGTAAGGGCAAAATCGGATAAGTCGTCAATATTCATGTTGGGAGTTGAAAAATGAAATATACTAAAACTTTTTTGTGGGGACAAAGGAAGAGCGATGCTTCAAATTTTCTTCGTCTTACTTATATATTTATAATGTACCTATTCGTCTTCTAATATTTTGTGATGAGATAACTCACTTGTGCACTCCCTAATACTAAATGCAGCCAAAGTCTTTGATTTGCCCCTTAGTCCATATCTTGAAAAGGGAGCTACTTTCAGCCACGGAGTAAATTTTGCGGTCGGGGGATCGACTGCACTTGATTTGTCTACTTTAAGAGAAAAGAGCATTCCAATATCATTTACTAATAGTTCTCTTTCCGTGCAACTTACATGGTTTAAATCTCATCTAACCTCCATGTGTAATAATAAGTCAGGTAGTTCTTTACCCTTTTCATTCATTTATCTTTGGCATTATCTTCGAGCAATTGACTAAGTACATCCTTGTATTAATAAAATGAGAAACTACCAAAATATAGTAGTTGTCAAAGAATACACCATGAGCATACATCATATTAGCATCATTCAATAATCCACCCCCACCTTTTAGGAAGGGTTGGGTAGAGAGTTGCAATCATGTGCTTAGATGTGGCTAAAACAACAAAGAAACTTGTTTAGAGTGACAAAATCCAGACAAAAAAAAAAAAAAAAAAAAAAAAAAAAAAAAAAACTCCTAGGCTAACAGCAAGCTCCACATCAGACACAAAAGCTCCTAGGCTAACAGCAAGCTCCACCTCAGACACAAAAAACTCCTAGGCTAACAGCAAGCTCCACATCATATAAATACAAAGCTACGCCTATTACAACCAAGCTATAAATTCCTCCCCTTTGTTGACACCTTGTTTTGCCAATCCATCTGCAACTGAGTTTGCACTCCTCTGTTTATACTGGATCGATATGTGAGGCCTTTGCTTTTTCTTCAACCTTATGTACACCAAATTGAATCTAACATTCCATGGACCACCATGATCTTCATTACACCACTTCACTGCATTTTGTGAGTCAGATTCAATAATAATAAGCAACTGGGCAGCCCACTCCATACTCGTAAGTAACTGCAAAGCTTTAAAAATGGCAAATACCTCAGCTTCATTGATTTCTATCAGCTGGACAGGGATGGAGACACGCAGCGAAATTCACCTTTGCAGTTCCTTAGTACTCCACCAATTGCCCCGCCCTTTTCCACTTTGAAGAGATGCGTTCACGTTCCATTTCAATTCGCTTTGACTAGGACACTCCCAAACCAAAATTTCTTTTGCTACAGGTTGCGCACAAAATAATTTAAGACAGCTAGGGTTCCTAACTACTTCCTGTGGGGAATAGGGGAAAGAAGCATCCCACGCTTTGACCCACCAACCCATTCGAAGCATCATTAACTCAAAACATTGATCAACTGAGCATTTTTTCTTCTCAAATATTCTTGGTTTCTTTCTTTCCATATAGACCAAGCCAACACAAAACTGAAAGTACACCATACCTTGCGAAATTGCTTCCCTTTGACCATGTTGTTCCAATCTTCATAAGCTGTAGCCATTGAATTCGGAATGCACCAAGAGAAGCCCCATATATTTAGCCATTTCGCCCAAAGTTGCCAGGATACATCACAGTGCAAGAGTAGATGGTTTTCTGTTTTCGTCTGCGTCTCACACAACGGGCATTTATCGTCATCAATACACATGAATCCCATTTTCAGAAGACGATCTTTTGTTTTCACTTAATTTAGTGATCATTCTTTATGTTATGATGTTGTAGATAATTTTAAGCTAATTTATACCATAACCCATAAGAAAATACTCTTTCATTTCCTTCTACTATTACAGTAATCTATATTTTACAAAGCGCAATGTCAAACTCACTTAACTATTATCTGTATGTACATTTCATTTTGGAATATGATGCTGACTAGAGAAAGTATTGTTTAATACATTTCTTTGCCTTGAGACGTTTAACATTTGAATAATCAAGGTTATTCGTTATTGATGACGTTATAATTATTGTGAAAATAAGATTTAATAATAGTACTCACGGGTATATACAAAAATTTCTGTTGTAGTCTATTCATAAAGAACTAATATTGTAATTTTCTTGCACCATAATCTTGTAATTTGACAAGCTATTGATTATGAATGTGTTATTCCCAATATATTTTCCATGTCCATCTCTAATAGGAGCTTATCAATCTTGGGACTACCACAATGATCGTATCGGGACTTTTGCCCATGGGGTGCACACCACTTTCCTTGGCCGAATTGCAGACCAATGATACAACTAAGTACGATGAACTTAATTGTGTAAAAGATTTGAATGATTTCGTCAAATTCCACAACGAGCACCTACAAGAAGCAATCAAACAGGTACAAAAAGAATATTCTCAAGTCAAGATTGTGTATGGGGATTATTACTCTGCTTTTACATGGGCCGTTAATAATGCCCCTGATTTGGGTAAGTACTATTGCCCTTCTATCAACAAAATCTCAATCTTGTAATTTTATTAATGTCCTTCTAATTTCTATTTCTTGTTCAATTGACTATTTTTCATATTTCTATTAAGCTTCTTTTTTTTTTTTTTTTTTTTTTTTTTTTGTTTATGTGGTGGTAGGGTTCGACAAAGATGGAGTACAAAAGGCATGTTGTGGACTTGGAGCTAATAATTACAATTTTGATCGGACCACGTCTTGTGGCTCTCCAGGGGTTCCCGTTTGTGCTGATCCTAACAAGCGAGTGAGTTGGGATGGAACACATTTAACTCAACATGCATACCTTCGTATGACTCAGTGGTTGCTACGTCAAATAGTACCCAATATCCTTCAAGTCGTGGATAAAGAAGTAAAATGATTGATGTATTATTGTTAGAAATCAATATACATTTTAGTGATTAGGGGTATTATCCTCTGACTATGGGAAAATTTTAATTCGCTAGAAATTTTAATTTCTCTTCTTGGCTTTGTACTCGTAGGTGTGGAATCGTTGTTGCCCATTGTAGAACTAATCTTCAACCTTATGATTTAGTTGATAGAGTTTTGATCGGTGGATATATCAATTGAGATTGTCGATTTGGAGGGTAATAATGTTATGTAGGGAAAGAAGAAGCACGACCACCCACCAATAGAAAGATCGACAAGAACCAAATCCAAACAATAAGTTTTGTATGAGGCCGACTCAAGGTGATGCTACCTATATATATACAAGCATGACGGCGACATGACATCATACTTGTATGAGAGACCTCACCTTGAGGCCAACTTATACGAGATTTTGTGGAACCCAAATATGGCAAAGGATAAAACCACTTGCATACACACCAATTAACAATTGAAAGATCCTTCACATTATTGGAAAGAGGGGTGTTAGAGTAGTATTATTATGTAAATAAGTCAAGGGTAGGGTTTTATAAGTACCTGAAAGGGTTTTTCCCTTTTAGGTACTTTGTGACATGTGAAGATCCGAATTGTGAGCATCACAACCTGAGCTTTTATATTGATATGCGATGCACAAGGGAGATAACAAAAGTGAATTGCTAAATACCGCTCCTTTTTACTAGCTACCGTCCCCCCAATTTTCAATTTTACCCTCACCCCTCTTCCTCACTCACTCTCACTCATCCTCTCTTCCTCACTCATCCTCACCACCACACCATCACACCGGCAACCACCACCACCACCACCACGACCATGTCAAGTGCTAGCGGCAGCGGCGGCAGCGGCGGCAGAGGTTTCGACGGCGAGGGAGGCGGCGACCGACGGCGCGGAGGGGTAACTTTTCGAATTTTTTTTTTGTTTGTTTGAATTGAATTTTTTTTGCCTTGAATTGAATTTTTTTTGCCTTGAATTGAATCGTGAAGTTATGAATTGAAGTTGTGTTTTTTTTTTTTTTTTTTTTTTTTTTTTGCGTCGATCGTCTGCCGATCTCGACTCACCCAAGGGTGAGTCGTCTGCCGATCTCGACTCGCCCAAGGGTAGTCGTCGGTCGCAGACGACTCACCCTTGGGCGAGTCGAGATCGGCAGACGACTCACCCTTGGGTGAGTCGCCGGTCTCAGGCGACTCACCCAAGGGTGAGTCGAGATCGGCCGATGACTCACCCTTGGGTGAGTCGTCTGAGACCAGACGACCGACACAAAAAAAATTATTATTTATTATTATTATTATTATTATTATTATTATTATTTATTATTATTATTATTATTATTTATTGTTATTATTACTATTATTATTATTATTTATTGTTATTATTATTATTATTATTTATTGTTTATTGTTATTATTATTATTATTATTATTATTATTATTATTATTATTATTATTATTATTATTATTATTATTATTATTGATTATTGTTTAATTAATTAAAAATGTGAAATGATAGATAGGAGGAGCCGGTAAATCGGTGCCTCGGTTATTTAGTGAACTAGCTGGTTCAGGACCGCGTCACACGAGGACGCGCGGGATTAATGCCTCTGTACGGAGACAGAGAGAGGCAGTTCGGATGAGGGAGATGACTGCTGAGCAAGACGATTACGCAACTAGCGAGTTCTACTCCGGTGAGCAAGACGATGATCAGATTGGCGTCGAATTATCCTCAGATTGGCGCGTGGTGAAGGGCAGAGGCGGTAGGTTTGTTAGTACTGGGTCGTCCAGTACTGGCAAACGATCTAGAGCGGAGGACGACACTACGTGGCTTGTTACAGAGCCTGTGCCCGGTGGGCCGGCGGATGATAGCGTCATACGGAGCTTCCTGGGCCACGTAGCGTCTCGTATGTGGAATGGAGGGATGAGGGGTCTCTTGAAGTGTCAGAACCAATGGAATGTCTGTCAGCGGCTGAGTCAGTGGCGAGCGGAGATGTCGGCCGAGATGAGGGCCCAGATCGAGGGGACTGGGTTATCACACCTGGCAGACATTATGTTCAGACATATTGACTTCCCCCTGATATCTGCATTCGTGGAAAGGTGGCAGCCGGATACGAACTCGTTCCACATGCCGTTCGGAGAGATGACGATCATGTTGCACGATGTATGGCATATTCTTCGGATTCCTGTAGACGGAGAGCTCGTTTCCAATGAGGGACGGGATGGGCAGCTGCAGACGGCGACCATGGAGGTTCTCGGGGTCAGCCCAGAAGAACTGATGTGTAGCCACTGGCAGGGCGGTGCGGTCCTCACGGAGTCGGTTTTTGAGCTTTGCCGTGAGCAAATAGATGACATCCAGGCGACAGCTTGGATGTGGTTACTTATTGGATCCACCTTGTTTGTCGACAAGAGTGGTAACCGTATTAGACCCTCCTGCGTGATGGAGGTGATGGACGACGGTGTCGATACGGTGCATGACTTCTCTTGGGGATCTGCTGCCCTCGCCTTCCTATATCGTCAGCTCGGTATAGCTAGTCGCGGGGATTCTCAGGGCATCTGCGGATGCCTAACTCTCCTGCAGGCATGGATATACGAGTACTTTCCCTGCTTCCGACCTCATCGGGAGCGGATGGTTGTCGGGGACGACGAGGCTCCCGTGCGTCCGTATGGAGTGCCCTGGCTGAGGGCAAGGACATGGGTCGACTGGACTCCTTACGTAGACGCTTGGATCATCTGCGAGCGACAGAGGTACGTCATTTAGTTATCGGTGTTCATGATTTATTTCGTCGTTTGCTATGTTTTTTTACTTCACCGTAACTTTCAACATTTCTACGTAGGTGGTGTGGCTGCTGTACGGTTCTAACCCGGCAGTATCTGTACCGAGGACTGTATTCATGGGGTGGCTACAGTATCGGGATATTATCGAACCGTACATGCCTGGTCGTTGTTTACGACAAATCGGGTACGTACAGAGTATCCCAACCCCGATCTTTAGGCCAGTCAAAGCGATCAGGTCATGGAGCAGTCGTTCGTACAAGGTTGTCTTCCCCGAACGGATCTCATCTGATGCTTGGCGTATGTTCCCGGGATTTTACATTCTTGGTCTCCATGGGTTTCAGGCATCCACGTCAGATCCCACAGCATGTACGGATGACTACCTCGCATGGTACTACCTTCACTCCCACCCTCGGCTGATACGTGACGCTGCAGCACCTGTGATTCCTCCACGATCCAACAGCGATTGTGTAAGTGATTAACTAAACTAAAATATATTTTTTTTTTACGTATTACATATCTCTGAACTCACACTCATTGTTACTTTTTTGCAGTGGGTGAATCGTCTAGCCGTCTTACATGAGCAGGCCATTACTTTGATTCCTCCGGAGCAAGCGGAAGGTTCTTGATCCCAAATGGACGAGTATATGAGAGATTGGCGGGCTGCCAAATGATGTATTGACCCTAGATGAATTTGTTATTATAAGAGTTTCATTGTTATTGTTATTATTTATTTGTGTTATTGTAATTTGTTGTTTCTTATTTACATTTTTTGTTTTATTGTAATTTGTTGTTTTATTTACCTCCAATAATCACGACCACTCTCCACATGCAAAATATAACAATCACACAAAAATGTGATAATGATATAAGTATAACAATCACGCAAAACATTCAATTACGTCGACCTCGCTAAACGATCCCAATGTGCTCTTCGCGTAACATACATTTGCTCCCAACCAGCGACACTATCAGAACGGAAAGTAAACCATGCTTCGCATATCGGAGGAACAGGGAAATCTGAGGCTAAATCCAGATGGATATAATGGGAATACGAATCACCTAAATGACACATGACAATTTCCCTACTTGGACGTGTAGCTGTCGAAGGTGCTTGGAACGGTAGCACTGTGTAACAAGAATATAACCCCCTTCCGCTGCCATATCCGAATAACATAATCGCTGCATTGAAGAGGTTGGCAATCGGGAACAAATCCTCAATTACTATCATCCAGTGATCATCGTTACACGCACCTCCGTCCCACATAATACGGCGGTAACCAGCGTCGACCCCTTCAACGTATAAGTTTTCGTACAATGCTCTGTTAGCTAAGAGTTCGTGTGCAATGCAAACTCTCGCCACTCGCCATTGCTCTTGGTCTCCGAAAATGTAGTCCGCAATGACACGGAAACCGCAATTACCATCCCCAAGCACATCGAGATATCCTTCAATGAAAGGTACGATGATTCCCGGAATTTTGTTAACATGATAGAATTCAGTGATATCTATTGCGTGTCCAGCTGCAAGACAATATAATAGAAAGTCAATAATAGTACTTATCAAAAAGTAACAACATTATGTACATGTTAATAAATTATGGGTTTTCATACCAGTACTGTTTACGAAGTTACTCGATGAGGATGAGGTACGACCACGCCCGCGGCTCGAACTGGATGACCTAGGGCGACCACGACCCCTCTGGGAGTACTCCCATGAACTAGGATCACGTCTGGTAGAGGAACTCCCTCTCGGTCGACCTCTGACTGTCGTGTTCGCTTCCGGCTCGACGTAACTCGCTTCCTCAGGATGAAGCTGCTCATTCATAAGGACAGATATGTTGCGCACAACTGCCGGGTCGCTTGAGTTAACCTCGTCGACCAGAGACCGAAAGTATCGATGGTCCTCAGATGGATGCTCAGTCATGTCAAGCGTAGCTATCTCCACTGCATCACTAATAACGAGTGTTCGCCAAAATTTGTGGACACTATTCAAGCTAATTGGCGTGCCCGTATCCGTGGCCGTTTTCAACTCACACGCACACGGGATCTGATGAGTGGATCTCAATACACAACCGCAACGATCAAATACTTGGTGACTCAATTCTCTCATCCTGTTCAGCTCAGCCAATAATATTTGTAAGCAGTAATGGGAAACATACCCGGTCAGATAGTTGAATGGGAAACCCGAGTACACCACACTTCTTCGTCTTCTGCACTCTTCAAGTGTGTACTTGATCTCAGTTATTTGTGACTCGATTGACTTGTTGACCTTGTTCCAAACATTGTCCAAAGCTCCAGTTGAGGAGTTCAACCACTGTTTTAGCGCGGCATGTGCACTCTCCACCCTGCAAGTCGTAGTGTTGCCAAGGTGTAGCACCTTATTCGTCCACGCAGCCACAAACATCTCTTTGTGTCTCAGCCAGGTCTCCTCTACATAGGATATCACGTGAGGGTAAGTCCTCCAACTAACCTTCATCGTACGCACTGCTCTATCGTACGCAGCTTCTGTGGAAGCTTCCATGATAATTTTCCACCTCCCATTCTTGAACCTCTGCGCGACGGCCTTATCTTTTCCACAAAGTCTGTACACTTTGTCTTCAACGACTTTGTTAATGTGCCATGTACAGAGCAAATGGGCACTCTCGGGAAATATCTCTCTAATAGGTGTCATCAACCCTAGCTCACGATCGGTCACAATTGCTGTTGGGTGTACATCATTTCCAATAAGCATCCTCAACTTATCTAAGACCCACGCATAGCTTGCCTGAGTCTCATCCTTCATAATGGCATAAGCTATGAGGAAGTTATTATTGGTTGGAGTCATCCCCACTATCTCAACAAACGGCATCTTATACTTGTTTGTTTTGTACGTGGAATCTAAGCCAATCAACCAACGAAAAGACCGAAGTAACTGAATTGATGTAGGGTGTGCCATGAACACGTGAGTTACCTCATTAGTAGCTCGGTCGGCTCTTGTCCAATGTACGTACTTATTCGCCACAGCTAAATGATGAAACTGACCAATGACATCTCTCTCTTCAAAATCAAGTTTCCTTATACGATCTCTGTGGTTGTACACATGCCGTCTAGTTGCATTGTCCTCGGGAAATTTTTCCTTAATCGCGGCCAAGATAGCACATGGCTTTGTTTGTGCCGAAGTCATGTCACGAACGAGTTTCTTTGACCCAGGACTAAGACCACTCATCTGACGATATCCCTCAGGATACACAGCAAAGTCATGGTTGTGCGTACCCCTAGTCCCAGGCAATGTGACAATCATCCAACTACTGGACCCATACACTTGCCGAGCTCTCAACTGGAACGTACATTTACAAGCCTTTGTTTTCGATTTCTTCCGAGCAGCAGTATCTAAGTCTCTTAATTCCCCTCTGTAGCGTTCACCTCGATTGCATTTTAACAATTTTACGCTTCCACTCTTCTTGTGTGACGAAATTATCAACTCAAACCCGATAGTAAGTGCAATTTTTTTTGCCCAATTAATTGCATCTGTATCACTATCAAATAACTCATCAGTGACGAAATGCGTACTGTAATCAACACCATCACCACCGAACCGCTCCAAAGGAATCTAACGAAAACAACGAAAACAATGTTAGCTTAATCTTAAATTCAAACAATAAATAATAATAATAATAATAATAATAATAATAATAATAATAATAATAATAATAATAATAATAATAATAATAATAATAATAATAATAATAATAAATAATAATAATTTTTTTTTTTTGTGTCTGTCGGTCGTCGATCTCGACTCACCCTAAAAACCCTAAGAAAAGTTGTAGTCTAGCCCAAAATGAAGCATAACCCCTTCCACCTAGAAAATGTCACTTATATAGGGGTTTTACAAGTCAAAATGGTCAACCGTGACCTCAGATAGCGAACCGTGACCCAAAACTAGCGAACCGCGACCAGGTCATGGTTCGCATCTGATGCTTTTAAGAGTAGTAAATTACTAGCTAAGGCGAACCACGACCAGGTCATGGCTCGACTCCACAAGTCATGCTAAACTCTGATGCTATTTCCTTGCCTTTTGAAGGTGAACCATGACCATGTTTGAGACATGGCTTGCTCATGGTTCATTCTTGAGGTCTCTTGTTGATATTTCTTTGCTTCCTTTGATCATCCTTGCTTACGCTTGAGTCTCCATCACAATCTCCTCAACATTTGAGATCGTTCAACAATCAATATGTCACGTTTTGCTCCAAGAACGGTTACCTACACAAGAAGGTAAACCAAAAGCGTAAAATAAAACAAAGAAGGATAAAACTAATAAAAGAGAACGAAAAACCATATCAATTAACCTAGTAAGCTAGAACTAAATTACACTAAAAATATATACAAATAAACAGTTATCATCGGGTCAGGTCGGACCAGCCATGTTTGTGGAATGGTCGAGTTGGTCATGGGCCGCCCTAACCCATTTTGGCCCGTTTAAAATTTAAAAATGTGTTTTTTTAATTAAAAAAAATATTTATTGTGGTGGCCTGATTATGTCACGATATGACCCGTCTAACTCTTAAATAGATCGGTCCATTTTGAGTCGCCCATTTACAATTGTAAATGAATTATAATCTACCAACAAGGGTGGTGGTCTAGTGGTTCCAAGCTTACTCCCAAGTAGTTTGGTAAGGTAAGGTCATGGGTTTGAATCCCCATTTCCCCATGCCTTGTGTATGTTGGCTTCTAGGAACTATACTATCCCCTTGTTGGTGATACGTTGATTGGGCTAGTGCTTGCGTTGGTTGCTCAGCTAGTATGATATGTTCGCTATTGAATACGAGAGTCCGAACATGACGTAGCGGGGGGTGTCTCGCTCGCCATTCACTTGCACCCGCTTTTTGACAAGCAAAAAAAATGGTTTATATAAAAAAAAAATTGAGGGTTGGCTGTAGGTAGACCTGTCAATTGGGTCGGGTTCGGGTCGGGTCATGTCGGATTAGGGTCACTAGCGGGTCGGGTCGTTTCGGGTTCGGGTTGAGAAATGCTTGACCCTGACCCAGTGTTGTCGGGTTCGGGTCGACCCACCGGGTCGGGTGACCACAAAATTTTTTGTTTTATTCGTCAATTCTATAGTCAATTTATGTTTTCAAATGGTATATTTGTACACATATACTCTAATTTATAACTTGTATTAACTACATACATATTTTATTCACGTTTTGGAATGTATATACACCTATATGATATTTTTTATATTTTGTTTAATTATTCGATAAGTTGTACAATGTAATTCCGTCCATTTGAAGGTAGTTAAGAGCAAAATTTCTCATTTTGGGAGAATAAAGATGTAGAGAAAAAGTTAATAAAACACAAAAAAAAAATATTTTATATGGTTTTTTAGGATAAGTTAGTTGAACTTTTTATTTATAATTACAAATTGTTCTATTTTGCGGGTCAAACGGGTCGACCCACTAACGGGTCGGGACCCAAAAACACTGGGTTAATCAGGTTCGAGTCAAACCGGATTCCGGGTTAGAAAATCAGTGTCGGGATCCTAAAAAAAGGGATCGAGTCGGGTCGAATTTTTGAGTCGGGTCGAGAATTGACAGGTCTAATTATAATCCATTGGGCAGTGAATCAGGCCGGGTCAGCTACATAGGCCCCTCCCATTTGCCGAGCTCTACCCTCAAACCTGACATTATGCCCTAAGTGTGAAAGCATTTAGTAATAGTCACTTTCAAGTAGAGGAATCATACTCAATACTCATACACACCCACCAACATAATAACACTTGCCATTACAACTTGAGGCCAGGTAGTTGTGGTGGGAACTCCACTCAAAATTGTACCACTATATATAACTCGTTCATTAATTCTTATGGTAATTATGCAAGCTAATTAGTAATTACCCAACTTAATGATTCTGTCCACTTGGGTGACATATATAGTGCATAGTACATTAGTACTATATATATATTGCCATATCGGTTCGTTGGTGAACGCGTTGTAATTTTCCCACTCTGTGTTTTGCTTATGTGAGAAATATTTTTGCCAAAAATACATATGGGGAATCAAGTAGAAGACGACCCAAGTAAGAAACCTAAGTTTGCCGCACCAATTATATATAGGACGACCCACAAGATTATAAGTGAAGCACATCCACACATCATATTGAAAAAGGACGGTTTAAGGTTATCTTGTGAATATTGTGATATTGACGAGCGAGAATAATTCAGCAACACTAACAATAGCAACAATGGATCCTGATCCGGCAGAGTTTCATTTTGTGCTTGTACACGGGTTTGGGTCCGGAGCATGGAGCTGGTACAAGGTCCGAACCCTCTTAGAGGCATACGGCTATAAGGTCACTTGCCTCGACCTCAAAGGTTCTAGGGTCGATTCCTCATCTCCCCAGTGGGTTTGCTCTTTTGAAGCCTACACGGAACCTCTTATCCATTTCTTCCACCACTATAAGCCCACCCATGATCACGAGAAGGTAAAGTATATACACAACTTTTTAATTGATTACTAGCTAATTAGCTGTGATAGTGGAATTATTGTTTATCAATTAGATTAATTATATAGTAAGGTATAGTGATAAGTATTATTAAGAACGTTGGATTTATAATGTATCTATGATGATATATTAGGTGATATTGGTGGGACATAGTGCTGGAGGATTGAGCGTTACAAATGCCACCCACAAATTTAGCGAGAAGATTCATATAGCTATTTATGTAGCTGCCACCATGTTAAAACATGGTTAGGTTACGGAACAAGATCGCATAGATGTAAGCAATAGTACAATAAAGAACTCCCTTTAACTTTTATTTTCTCATGTTGTATGTGTCAATTGTCATCAAAGAAAACATACTCTAGTTTTCTAGTTCTCTAAATATTTTACAAGATAAATAAATTGTTATGTGTATCCAATGTACCATTTGTTAACTTATAGTCAAATTTAAGGAAAAGGAGTTGACACTGAAACATAATGGACGTACACAATATATACGCGATATTTACTGATCACTTTTTTTTTTTTTTTTTTTGAGGGGTTGACTCATCACTTAGGTGGTATTTACTAGCTTGCAATCAAATGCTTGCAATGCAATCATTTTATAGGGTAGTTGTAAGGTGGAAAATGAAGGAGGGGGAGGAAGGAGATGGGAAAAGGGAGGTTGATTACATAATTCAAAGTAATCAACATTACATGGGAAAAGTTGAGCAATTGTGATTACATTGAATGGTGCAATCAACCCCACTTTTCCCTTCCATCTCCTCCCACTCCTTTACTTTTCACACCACATTTACTCTACAAAATGATTGCATTGCATTACTTTTGATTGCAAGCTAGTAAACGAGGCTTTAGTGTTATGTTATTTGCGGTATACTGGAAAAAAACTTCTTCTATTACTAATTAATAATGTTTGTATTGTTCAAAATATTCGTTGAAATTCCAATTTTAGCTATTAATAAAAATGTTAAAACTTGTTTGAAATAAAAAGAATCACCACATGGTGTTGTGATCTTAACAAATCAGCATGGCCAGCTAGCTACGAAGGATAACTTTTAAATTAGTGTTAATATATATGTAATTAGGTTTTTTGTTTTTCATTTTTTTTTCAAATGTATATATGTTCTTTATCTATAATTAAGGATATATGCTTACCCCCTCTTTTTGCACAAAATTAAGACAATATTGATAACTCGTATGTGTTTCTCAGTTTGGTGGTAAACTAGCTAGTTCAACTCTTCTCATTTTCCTAAGAAAATAAATAAAAATAACTCTTTCCATTTTGAAATTGAAATGCAATAGGAAATTCCAGATGTTATCAGAAGAAAGCTTCAGCCCGATCATACCATCCCGGTAGAGGTATTCATCCATTTACAGTCTAGTGATTAAAATTGCTCATAATTTATAAAAGTTAAAAAAAATTGGTCATAATTTCTCTAGGTGCCCCATAAATCTTAATTAACCTAGGCTTTATGAAGGAGTTCAGTCACAAGATGATCGACATTTATAAAAGTTGGACTACTACTTATAGTTTAGTGATTATACCTTTATAATGATGATGATAATGATAATGATAATGATAATGATAATGATAATGAGAACGTTAATGATGATTATTAGGACAAGACCTTGGGTTCCATGCTTGCAAGGCCTAAACTACCAAATGATGCAGTGGAAACAGCAATATTCTCAGGAGAAAAAGCTGACAGCGTGCCACGTGTATATATAAGGACTTTGCAAGATCAGATTCTAAGAGCAGAGCAACAAGAGGCTATGATCAATCGATGGCCACCAGCTCATGTCTTTGCTTTAGACACCGATCACAACCCAAACTACTCTGCCCCGTTTCTCCTTTCCGGCTTGTTGTCCAAGGCTACGTATATGTTCTGAATTATGAGAAACGTGTATGTGTTTGTGTTATAGGAACAATAATAATAAAAAGGTTATGATGATCTGACTAGATTGTTGAGAGCTTGTGCGAACCAATTGTCACCATTCACCAGTTTGTTAGTACATATATCGGTTTATAAATTTATACTTATGGTAATTGATTATTATTCAACACATTAGGAAAAAAAATATTTAATAGAGTTCAACAAAATTCAATAAAAATATCGAAATTGGTCATTTAGTCCGACTTCCTTTTGCCTTCTCCGTATACTTTATTGACTATATATGATAGAAATATATAGACGTGGCCAAAAATCTTCGAAAGTTGGTAATGATATTTTGCTCATGGTCCATGAAATTATAATGATCTTCCCCCCGCAGTACTCCACACTGCTTTAAACTGTTGTCCGAAATCCATTGCATCTCGAGTTGAGCGAAGGTTCGTCCCAAGTTCGAGGCACCAGTCGTTAACGAGTTTGACACGCTGCACGCATCTCGAATGATGACTCCTACAATGTGATATTTGACGAATACCAATATCTTCCATCATTTGCTAGTAACTTAACGGGTTTCATCAAGTGCCTCTTCAGGTAGTCCCTTAAATAGCTGCAGGGAACATACTAGATGTATATGTTGAATAATGTTAGTGTATGTATGTATGTATGTCGCAATGAATTTTAATTTCTGACGTACCTACGTGACATAATATAATAAGCTAAAGGTTGATCACTCACCAAACTTGAGTTCTTTGTGAAGTTAGATTCTTTCACTACAATGGCAAAGGAGAGACTTTCACATTTGGTCTCGAACATGCCAGGATGATGATGATCAATAGTAGCCTCTTTCTCATCCTCTTCCTTTACTTGAATTGGATCGTCTTTCGTGCCAGAGTTACGAGCTTTGAGTGGATAGTCTATCTCACAACAAGATAAGTCGAAGATATGTACTCTGAAATGACTGTTCCCTTTGTACTTGAATTGCAGCAAGTACCCAAATCTTACAGCATTATGTTCCATAAATTCCTCCCACCCCCAGCGAAGAAAAGCTTGTTATCATCTTTGCTAATTGCTATCTTCCAGACAAGACCTGATGGCACACTAAGTGTAGCAACTGCTGCTAACTCAGAGCCAAATCTACACGTTAACTTCTCCGGTATCCTCTGCGCCCAAAGCTCAAGAAGAAAAAAGAATGACATAAAAAGTACTTATGTGTCTTCTCTTAGTTATGCGTACATTAATCATAAGTCGAGAAGCTCAAAATCACTCCAAAAAAAGATCATAGGTCAAAAAGCTAACTAAAAACAGAGTCTTAGAATAACTGATCACAAACAAAACACCACACACATCTCCCAAGTATTTTTATTAAAAGTTGCCAATAACATTGATGTCAATCTATAAAGAACTAGTCATAATTAAAGTATGTAGTAATCTTTAACCATTAATTTTGCAAAATATTGAGTCCAAATGTGTAAGCATATAAGTGGTGCAGACAGTATTGCGGTGATGCAGCAAGGAAAAGTGAGTGAAATTGGAAGCCATGATGAACTCATTAACAGCCCTGGCAGCATCTATGCTCAATTAGTGAATTTACAGCAAGAGAACAACCAATTGGTGTCTTGATCAATCTGTTGGTGTACGTAAGGTGAGATATCTGTGGATTTTCTTTTGAAATCCATTGTTCATTTGTTTGTGGCATAACTGTAGGCTGTAACAATAGCACTCAACTTTTCAAGCCTCTGCATGTGTCAATTTCCTCCTTAGCAAAGGCTTTATCTTGTTGTCACATGCCTTGTAAGCCTGCAAGGTTCCTTTGCATTGGTCACTTAGGCCTTCGCTCGTGGCATAGCCATCTTAATGCCTGGTATATGTAATGTTCCATGAGATGATATGTACAACAAATATTCATTCAGGAAGCAGTATTGTCATAAAACTAACTCAGTATCTCTTTATAATACTAATTTAGGGTTGATCTCAGTTTCATTCACAGTATGGTAGGGTTGGTCTGAACCACTTAGACTTTGCAAGTGTTTTGTTGCGTTTTACTAGAGGGGACCTACCCTTAGTAGAGTATTTTGTGAGAGTGCTTAATGAGTTTGAAACTATAAATGGGATTAATCCCAACCCATTGAAGACCAAAATCTATTTTGGGGGCGTTATTGACAGTGTAAGGATGAGATCTTGGGGTTTATTGGTTTTAT
Organism: Tetragonia tetragonoides; assembly: GCA_038025085.1. Classification (NCBI taxonomy): domain Eukaryota; kingdom Viridiplantae; phylum Streptophyta; class Magnoliopsida; order Caryophyllales; family Aizoaceae; genus Tetragonia; species Tetragonia tetragonoides. Next base: position 4,826,173 of record CM076147.1, read on the forward strand.
GCAAGGCTCACAGTTAATTTGTGTAAGCCAGTCCTTGATAAGATAAAAATACAACATATAAAAACACTGGGGTTCTTCTCTACTCAAGTTATGTTAGCAAACTTCAACTTTTAAACTCTTGTCATTTTTGGTTTTCAGAATTTTTGAGGGGCTGTATTTGTACTCCCAAAGGTTGTTTTAGCTGAGATTGATAAGATTGCTAGAGATTGTTTCATGGGATGGAAACAAGTGAGCAGACCTGCAGATCCCATGATGAATGTGGGTTGAATTTGAAGAAAAATTTGTCCAGAATTATGGCTTTGGCTTTGAGATGGCTTTGGGTCATAGCATAAGGTACATAGAGCTTACTATAGTGGACTTCATAAACCAGTGCCACCTGAGGAATACTGTCATTTGGCAAGTAGAGGCAAAGTAGGGTGATGCGTGCCTCGGTTCGGAAACAGTTTTTGTATGTCCTATTCAGGAATGCCTTCCGAGTTAAATGTAGGTGACTACCACTCTACCAGTCATGGTGTAATACAGGTAAATACACAGTAAAGGAAGCTTATGATGTGTTTAGAGAACACAGAGATAAATGCAGATGGACAAAGGTACTTTGGGAGCCTATGACAGTCCCAAAGCACAAGATTATCACGCCCCTGGTTTGGTGCATACAAGAAACTTCCTACAGTTAATTTGTTGATGACAAGAGTGATGCAACTTGTGAACAGATGTAGTTTAGCTTGTGTTACAGAGCTTCAGCATGTCTTGTATGGACTTAGTCCACCATGGACCAAGTAATTTTGAGGGGTGGCTCGAGGTGAAGTAGAGGGTGGCTCCTGGTAAAGTAGAGAGGTGGTTCGAGGTGATGTAATTTTGAGTAATTTTTAGGGGTGGCTCCTGGTGAAGTAAAGGGGTGGCCCCAGGTAAAGTAGGGGGTGGCTCCAGGTGAAGTAGGGAGGGTGCAAGTATAAGGTTGAGGGGTGGCTCTAGGTGAAGTAGGGGTGACTCCACTTTTAGAGGAAGATGGCTCCAGGTGAAGTATGAGGTGACTCCAAATATTGTTCTATCATGGACTAAGTCCACATAAGTTTTTGTATTCACTATACACTTATTTTTACCCTCAGCCCTCAGCCTAAATAGTTTTAATCCATTTTCTAAAGGATATCAAGACAATACCCTCTCGATCAAAAACATTATAATAATCAGGCAAACGCTTACCCTTGTGCTATCCTGAAAATCACAATAACTTGCACAATAATTACAGTATTAGCACAACAGCATCTTATGCTAAGAATCAGCACAATGTAATTTTAGAAATTTACAATAGAAAGCAATGGATCAGTCCTCTGTACTGGTAATATCTGACCATTACCTAAAACTGAATATGCCTGATTATATGGGCTGCAAATCTCGTTTTCTCATATGTTTGTTATTGAACATGAGAGTCCGAACATGACGTAACGGGGGTGCCTCGGTCGCCATTCACTTGCACCCTCTTTTTGACAAGCAAAATAAATAACTTGAAAAGAGAAATAGAGAGAGAAAAAAAAAAAAGTTCTCTACAGTAACTGTAGAGGATCCAAACACATGAAATATGAATAGTAGAATTTTAACAAATTCACCATTTTAATTTTGACCACAGTCCATAGTATCAAGATTCAAGAATAACATATGTATAATGTAACATTACCACTTTATTGAGAATATAGCTACAAAGCATTAAGAAAAAAATTAGAGCGGGAAAAGAAAGATATCTAAACTTAGATTATAGTAAAATTTTCATTTAGGTGCTTTGATGTTTTGGGTATTATTTTTTAGGTTAATGTGGTTTGAATAATTTCACTTAGGTGACACAAGGTTTTGTAAATAATTTCACATAGGTGACAGGTGATGACGGAGGCTAACTTTCGTTAACTTTTGCTAACGTGTGAATCCTTGGTGACCCGATTAATATTAATTAACATGCTAATTTATTTTTATTTTATTTTTTTGCAAATAAATTGTGCTTTTGGAAATCTAGTGTTTTGTAAATGAATTGTCAAAAAAAAAAAAAAAACTAAAATCATATTTTAGTACGTTAATCAATATTAATCGAGGTTATTAAGGATAACCGCCCTTCACACGTCAACAAAAGTTAACAAAAGTTAGCCTCCGTCGTCACCTATGTGAAATTATTTACAAAACCTTGAAATTATTCAAACCACATATAACCTAAAAAATAATAAACAAAACCTAAGAGTACCTAAATGAACATTTTCCAAGATTATATACTTAATAAAAGGTGTTTAACAAGAATAGAAACCAGAACCAATTGCATTTGATCAGTAAATTTTCTGATTTTGGGTAAAAAAATATAGTTCTATATATTCAAATCTCAAAAATTCAAAAAAGTCGATTTTGGACTCGCGTAAAACCGTGAAATTGAGCCAAATAGTGAAGATGATTTTAGGAGGGTAATTATTAGGAGGTAATGAAAAAAATTAAGGGCATACTTTTTTAGACTGGATGTTAGTAAGTTTCCTTTTTCTCCAATTTTTTCCAGTTTGTTCCAAATTTTTTTTTAGTTTTCAGTTAAAAGTTTCAGTTTTCTCCAATTTGCTCCAAGTTTCTCCATTTTGTTTCAGTTTTCCTCAATTTAATACAACAACAACAACCCAGTAAATGTCCCGCGAAGGGTGGGGTCTGGAGAGGTCCAGATGTACGCAGCCATACCCCTAACTACTAACTAATCGCCTAGTAGGGAGAATGTTTCAGAAAGACCCACGAAAACAATTTGATTTTTGAAATTAGTAGAAAACAAGCAAAAAGGTGGATGTTAAAACAAGTGAATGCAAGAAGAAGTATATAAATAAATAAATAAATAAAATAATAACAAACAAACAAACAAATAAATAAATAAAAACTTACACCCTCAATGTAGTATCATCTATGTGGATCCTACTATGCCAAAGTTTTATATTAAGGGCCACATCCTCAGTAAGCTCTAAGAGGGTCAAATCGTTCTTAATCACCAAAGTTTTCCTCAATTTAATAGTTTGACATAATAAATATAGTAATTAAGTATGCTATATCTATAATTCATATATGTATATTTAAATCATTATTGAAAAATGCCCATTTTTATTATCTACTCCATCTGTCCCAAGTTGATGTACTCATTTGACTTTCACTCAAACTTTACAGGTTTTGACCATTAATATGTGAAATAAATATAGAGATTTACAAATCATAATACTCTTCATATAGATTCATTGTAGTTATATTTTCACAATATCGAATTTTTATAATTTTATATTTGTATAACTAAAGCTACTAATAATCAAAAGTGTTGTCTAAGAGATCGTGTAAAGTCAAATGAGTACTTCAATTTGCATTGTAGGAAGTAGTACAACAACAACAACTTTTGACTATTAGTAGCAATAATAATAATAATAATAATAATAATAATAATAATAATAATAATAATAATAATAATAATAATAATAATAATAATAATAATAATAATAATAATAATAATAATAGTTTATTATTATTATTATTATTATTATTATTATTATTATTATTATTATTATTATTATTATTATTATTATTATTATTATTATTTTCCTAACTCTATCAAATGATAAAAATATACATAAATGCAAAAGTTTCAGTAAGTTTCTGTTTGTTCAAATTTTTTTCAGTTTGTTCTAGTTAAAAGTTCTAATTTGTTCCAGTTTCTACTTAAAAGTTCCAGTTTTTTTTTTTCATTTTCTCCAGTTTTCAATCTAAAAGAATAGCCCTAAAGAGTAGAATAGGAAGGTATAGGGGGTGGTGGCCTGGTGAGTGATGCAACTTGGGAAGGCGAGAGGAAATGAAGGGAGAAATGGATGAATTGTTACCCTAAGGGAAGGTAGCTAGGATGGCTACTACCCCAAAATGGAGGTAACTATTATCATGCTTTCTTTTATACCCACCACCTAGAATTGTTAAATTGGCCCGACCAGAAAATTCGACATGACCCGTTTTTTCAAAATTCTTGCTCATACAATTTTCTCAATTCAAACTCGTTTACAAGTAGGAAAAATAAAACTAAAAGGTGAATTTGACCTAAAAATCAATTAGTAACTAACCCGACCTGATCATGAAATAGCCTAACCCGAAACCCTCTAGATCGACCCATTTAACAGGTCTGCTAGCACCTCATCCACCTTCCATTTTAGCTTTTAATCCAATTAATTACTACTTTCTAAGGCTCCGTTGAATTCCCCTAAAAACAACTGAACTGAAATGAAATGAATTGAACTGAACTGAATTAATTTTTTAACTTCACTGTTAACCATTTAAAATTCGTCCAAACATATTCATTATTGGACTCATTTGAAAATATGTTTTGGAATCTTTTCGATAACATAATTATCATCATTAATTAATTTCAAAATAAAAAATTATTTAAATAATAACCTTCACATAAATTAAACTGAACTGAACTGAATTGAATTGAATTGAACTAAATTTAAGTAAAATTAAATTGAATCTGTAAATCTATTACTCCTTGGATCCTAGTCCAAGTACCGCCTTATTGTGAAATTATTATATCTTCGCCAAAATCAATGGTCCCTTCTGATCTTACAAAACATCTTGTTACTTAACTTTTTTTTTTCTTTTTTCTTTTTTCTTTTTTGGGGAATGAGCTTCACTAATTTGGTAGGCGATCGGGGGTAGGTAATGGCAATTTTAATATTGGTACACTTCATCATGGTGAAAAAAAAATAATGTTATGGCACTAGCTGGCGCCTGGCAGAATCCCGGATTGGTCTTACTCGATCTCCTCATGTGCCTTCCGGTTTCCCCTCATAAGAAAAAAAAAAGAAGATAATATCTCCTCACGTGCCTTGTTGAGGCATGTTCATGTCATGACTATCCAGTATCCATGCTAATGAATGATTTATCCCTCTTCTTTTCAACTAAGGCCCTGTGTCTTTTCGTCGATTCCATATTGTATTCCGTTTCGTTCCGTTTCGTTCAAATCCGTTTTGTTCCGTATTCTGTGTTTTATTTTGTCTCACATTTTTTTGAATTATCCGCGCCGTGCCGTTCCGTTCCGTTCCGTTCCGGTCCTCACCGTCCCACACCATTCCGTTGAAGAGAACAGGGCCTAAATGGTGCAGGATGATAAGTAACGAAACGAAATGACCGTGTAATGAAATAAAATGTGAGACAAAATTAAGTACAAAATGCAAAACGAAATGACGCAGAATGTAATCGCCTATAGTGTATTTCATAAGATAGCTACTATTTTGGTAGTTTATCTAATTATTAATAAATGATGCACTAATTATCAAAAAAAAATATAATAGAAAGAACGAGGTCTTAAAATTATTCAATTTGTGTACTTGAATAGTCATATTTCTTTTGTATACACAATTTTTCTTTTTCTTTTTTTTTTTTTTAGTTTCGAACCACAAGGTTCACCCTAAACCTATTTAGGTTACAACTAAGCTAGTTCGATTCGGATTAGCTTATAAAGAAGTAAAGTCCTTTCATTAAATAGGGCTTCCAATTACAATATTCAAATTTTCGACCTTAACTAATTAAGAAATGAGAGTGTCAAACCACTAACATCAACTGCTTCTTGGTACTTGTATAAACAACTTGGCTACTCTATTGATTAGCTATTGATTGATCATCGAAGATCGGGCCTTGTATTCTATATTGATGACATATTGAGCCCGCATAAAATGAAGAGAAGTTGAAAGTTGAACTAAAAAAAAATGATAAACTGTTGAAGTTTGCTAGCGACACCACATTGGAGCGTATATAAATACATAAGTCCGTATGGAGCAACCAAACAGCCAAAGCCATCTAACTACACTCCTTACAGCCAAAGCAATCTAACTAAACTCCTTTTGGTGCTCACTTTAGTTAAAAAAATTAGTACAGTTTTGAGTGAGCGCCAAAATGGATCATACAACATTAGCCATGATACTTTCCACAGTGTTTCTTTGCTACAACATTCTCAAACTCCTTTTCACCCATCCTAATACTACAAAACTTCCTCCGGGGCCTAAACCGTTGCCAATCTTTGGCAACATTTTTGAACTTGGCAAGAAGCCTCACCAGTCATTTGCTAATCTTGCTAAGATTCATGGCCCTTTGATGGCCTTAAAGCTAGGAAGTGTAACTACAATAGTTGTCTCCTCGGCCGAGGTAGCCAAAGAAATGTTCCTGAAAAATGACCTACCTCTTTCTAATCGAAATGTACCCAACTCTGTAACAGCAGGAGACCATCACAAAACCACTATATCCTGGTTGCCCGTATCCCCTAAATGGCGAAACTTTAGAAAGATCACCGCTGTTCATTTGCTCTCACCTCAAAGGCTAGACGCTTGTCTAGCCCTTAGACAAGCTAAGGTGAAGCAACTCTTTGAATACGTACACGAATGCTCTAAGAAAGGTGAAGCGGTTGACATTGGTAAAGCTGCATTTACAACCTCGCTTAATTTGTTATCAAATTTATTCTTTTCTGTGGAATTAGCTCAACATACATCTAGCTCATCCCAAAAGTTCAAGGAACTTATATGGGAAATTATGGAAGACATTGGAAAGCCAAACTATGCTGATTATTTTCCAACACTAAAGTACATTGATCCGTCGGGCATTCGACGCAGATTAGCATCAAATTTCAACAAATTGATTGAAGTTTTCCAAGGATTTATCCGTCAAAGGACATCAATCAATCTGTCAACTACAACAAATCCTACCGATGTGCTAGATGTTCTTCTCAACCTCTACAAGGACAAGGAGTTGAATATGGATGAAATAAACCATCTCCTTGTGGTAAGTGCAATTTCCTTTTAGTTTATTTAAATGCTAGACATAATTTCCCAAAAGTTAATTTGTCATTATGATTACTAATTAAATCTTGTTGAATGTGTTATAAAGTTTTAATAATACTGCGACTACTGTACTAGTGTACTTCTTGACCTATGTCCGGAAACTCTACGGCATGTTAGCTTAAAATAAAAAATATATATAGAAAGCGCAAATCTAGATGAGGTCAACACTTACTTAAAACAAAGTACCAAAATCTAAGTTGGTAAAACCCGTACTGTACTGTTGTGTGAACACTTTTTCTAATGAAAATAGAAAGCTCCTTTTGTTTTCTTTATTCCATCTTAGGTAACAAGTCTACATAATACATGTGCTCACAAGCTAAGCCATATTCCCTTTTGATATTTAGCAATCCGCTCTGTTTCGATTCATTCAGTTTTTGTTGTAAACAAGTTTTGAAAAAAAAATAAAAATTTATCAAGTTTGGTTGAGAATATCCTAATAAAAACTTTGTCAAGTATCTTACAAAAAAAAAAAAAAAAAAAAAAAAAAAAAAAAAAAAAACCTTGTTTAATCCCGACTTTTTCATAATTTATGTCAACTTTTGTCTCTTATTTCCCAATTTGCCTTCAACAACAAATGCAAGTGACTAAATTAGTAAATTATTAAATACTTCGCACCCATAAATTAGATTTGGAGGGAGGTTGAAAGTCAAATGATGGTGAGTAGGGGAGTAATTACATGTAGAGGGTAAAAACATTCATCAATAACATAGTTACATGCATTACGTGTGAGGATAAACAGGAAAACAAGAAACAAATTTGGCCGAAAGATTTAAAAAGGGAATTAAACAAATTTCTTAGGGTTACTCGGCAAAATATGATTTACTATCGTATTCTCGACAACACTTATTAAGATTTAGGGAGAATTCGCGGAATTTTCATCATTCTATTTGTTCAACATTGTCTGTTATCATCAGTTACTAACAGATCATGCCCATATCAGTTGCGTTAGGTTTTAGAGGTTATATAATAGGGAAACATAAACTTTTGAGTTGCCTTGTCTTTTATAATATTTTTTTTTTTGGTTATAAAAGCATTGGTAAATATTTTCCAATATTCCGGAGCTGGTCCTGGGGTTAAGGTTTTGCGCTCCTCCCGATCGTAGTTGTGGGGGATCGAACCTTGGTCCTCCCTACCAAAATCTTGCCCCTGACACCACTAGACCAACCCACAATTGGTTGTCTTTTATAATATTAACCTATGTGTATGTTGCTAACTTATGTTTAATGCACAGGATATCTTTGATGCGGGAACCGACACTACATCGAGCACCTTTGAATGGGCAATGGCAGAGCTAGTAAAGAATCCCAAAATGATGGAAAAAGCCCAAGTTGAAATAGAGGAAGTTCTTGGAAAAGATGCAACAATTCAGGAATCAGACATCCCAAAGATGCCTTATCTACAAGCAATCATCAAAGAAACACTACGTTTGCACCCACCAACTGTATTCCTATTACCCCGCAAAGCCGATGCTGACGTGGAGCTCTATGGTTACGTTGTGCCGAAGAATGCACAAGTACTTGTCAACCTATGGGCCGTGGGCCGAGATCCAATGGCTTGGGAGAATCCAAATGTGTTCTCACCTGATAGGTTTTTGGGCTCTGACATTGATGTGAAGGGCCGAGATTTCGGACTCTTACCATTTGGAGCGGGTAGAAGGATATGCCCCGGTTTGAATTTGGCGTATAGGATGTTGACTTTAATGTTGGCAACACTTCTTCAATCCTTTAACTGGAAAGTTGCTGAAGGAATGGATCCTAAAGAGTTGGACATGGACGAAAAATTTGGAATTGCTTTGCAGAAGACTACACCCCTCGAAATTATTCCCGTTTATAAGTATTAGATCATACTATTGTTTGTACGAGTTATATTTTTTGGCATTCATATCGTTCTTGGATTTCCAAATAACGGATAGTTTAAGAAATTTGATGTTAAATTAGTGGGGTACTCCCGTCTTCCTATAAGTCATGTTAGAAGTCCAATCAAACATTCATTACTCTTTACCATCTTAAATTTAAGTCTTGTTCCGCATTAACTATATTATTCCAAAATGACTACCTTTTATCAAATTGAAAATATTTACTAACTTTTTTAATTTGTGTGTAAAAATCTTAAACGACTTAAAAGGATTGAGTAATATATATTCTCCGATTGACTTTTGTTTGCTGACGAACTTAAATATCACAATCATCGCCTCAACCAAATACCAGACCATTAATGCTTATGACAAGTCAATATACCAGTCCAATAACTGCAACATCACAATATAATTGTATGGAGTACTATATACTCTACTACCCCCGTTACTTAACTAAAAACCCTCAATAATTATATGCATTTGAAGATTGCATATTGGATGATGAATTATTCAGTTCAATTATCTAAACCCACTGAGCATGCCATAACTCTTTAAATGCTCAAAGAGATTCTGTATCGAAAAGGGAAGCACAAACTTTTTTATATGAACACGGGGCTTTAAAATGTGTGGCATGATGACATGAGATCTAAAAAGAAAGAAAAAAAAGGTCCAAAAGGAACGATTAATATAGGTGACAAATCGAGAGTTTTATGATCAAACACAAATAGACTTGAACTACTTCTTCCCACAAATTTTATTTATTAAGACTATAACATACTTAGTTATCACATGAACGATTAATATAGGTGAGAACAATTAATAAGTGGTTGGTGTGAGTGGTTTGGCACTCTCATCTCTTAAGTAAGGTCAAGGGTCCGAATCTTATGAATGGAGAAACTATTTAGTGTGAGCACTTTACCCCTTCGTGAGCCAACCCAGTGCAAACATGATTAAGCTTGGCCCAAAAGGCTTAGGTGAACCTGTGGTTAAACCAAAAACAGCATGTTTTGTGTGGACTTAGTCCACCGTGTACCAAGTAATTTTGAGGGGTGGCTCCAGGTGAAGTAGGGGGTGGCTCCAGGTAAAGTAGGAGGATGGCTCCAGGTGAAGTAATTTTGAGGGGTGGCTTCAGGTGAAGTAAGGGGTGGCTCCAGGTAAAGTAGAGGGTGGCTCCAGGTGAGTGGGGGTGGTGCCAAGTATAAATTTGAGGAGTGGTTGTAGGTAGACCTGTCATTGGGTCGGGCGGGTCGGGTTCGGGTTCGGGTCGGGTCATGTCGGGTTAGGGTCACTAGCGGGTCGGGTCATTTCGGGTTCGGGTTGTGAAATGCTTGACCCTGACCCAGTGTTGTCGGGTTCGGATCGACCCACTGGGTTGGATGACCCAAATTTTTTTATTTTATTTGTCAATTATATAGCCAATTTATGTTTTCAAACGGTACATTTGTACACATATACTCTAATTTATAACTTGTATTAACTACATACGTATTTTATTCACATTTTGGAATGTATTTACACCTATATGATATTTTTATACATTGTTTAATTATTCGATAAGTTGTACAATATAATTCCGTCCATTTGAGCGTAGTTAAGAGCAAAATTTCTCATTTTTAGAGAATAAAGATGTAGAGAAAAAAGTTAATGAAACACAAAAAAATATTTTATACGATTTTTTAGGATAACTTAGTTGATCTTTTTATTTATAATTACAAATAGTTGTACGTTTCGGGTCAAACGGGTCGACCCAAAAAACACCGGGTTAATCGGGTTCGGGTCAACCCGGGTTCCGGGTTAGGATATCAGTGTCAGGACCCTGAAAAAACGGGTCGGGTTGGGTCGGGTTTTCATGTCGAGTTTTCGGGTCGGGAATTGACAGGTCTAGCTGTAGGTGAAGTAGGAGTGGCTCCACTTTTAGAGGGGGTGGCTCCAAGTAAAATAGGGTGTGACTCCAAGTATATATTGGTCCACCATGAACTAAGTTCACACAAGTTTTTATAAACCAAAAATATAGGTGACAACAAAAAGCTCCCTTGGGCTAGTTAATTAGCTCATGGAATGTGTTTTTGCACGTTTCAAAGATATAAGTTTTTTGCTTAGTGTAATTATTTTAACTATACTTAATGAAAAATCATTAAAATAATTCAACCTAATTAAACTAAGGGTCGTTTGATTGGGGGTAATAATTAAGGGGATAATAGAATAAATTTATAGGCTAAAATGGGAGGTATGTGAGGTAGTGGGGGTTAAATTTTGTGAGAAAGAGGGTAATGATTACCCCCATTTGGGAGATAATAGAAACCCACCTTCCCCTAAAGTAATGACATTCCCCCATTTTCCTTCATTTTTTCCATTATTACCCTCATTTTTCATTACCCTCAACACCACTCCACCTTATTATTTTAGTCTATAAATTCATTCCATTACCTCTTTAATTATTACCCCCAACAAAACGGCCCCCAATATGTAGAACCATGTCTCCATAATTTGTGTCATCACTTGAGTTCCATGAAACTCTTACATCTCACACTTAAACACTAACAAATAAACTAAATAAGCATAACTTTAAACATATTTGTCATAATCAAAACCTTACTCACCCCATTTTGTCATAACTTTTTAAAGTTGAATGTTTGATACAGTTAGATTGTCTTTCATTTTTGGGAAAATTTCACTGATTTATACCGAAATTTAGTGAAAATAAATAAGATATACTTACAAACTAACAAGTATACTGAAACATACTATTCTACGTTCGTTAACTACCACTCCTGATATTAGTGAGCGGATTTGGTAAATCATGCACCCTTGAACTATCAAGAGCAATCAGGGGCGAAGTCGAGATTTCACAAGTAGAGGGGCCGCCACAAATATTTAAAAATATTGGTAACAAAAATGTTTGGTCCATTTCGTGTTCATGGGTGGCACAATAACATGTATAATAAATTTACATACAATCGGGGAGGAGATTCAAACTTTGGATCTAATGTACCCAAGTAGTTTTTTTTTTTTATTTAAATTTTAAAGCTTAGTTTTAAAACAAAATTTATTGTAGTATTGATCTATATTTAATAGAAGCAAAATTTTCAATTATAAAGTTCAAACGCAAAACCTTTTATAATTTGATTTTTAGGTAACTTTCGGTGAGACGAAGGTCAAATTTAACTGAAACAAGGATCACAATTCATAAAAAATGACACCGTATTTTTAAATAATAACTCCATTTTATTGTGAATTGGTCTCACATTGATTGTTCTTTCAAATATTTTCATATTATATAATTCCCACGAGGGGAAAAAAAAGTGTGTTCTCAACAGAAAAAAAAAAGGAAAAGGGTATTCCCTTGCATTCCAAACGTGAGAGAGTATTTTTTGATAGGAACATACGTGATAGAGTAATTGTTCGTGGTGTGGAAAAATAAATACTAAATGCTGCTACCAATCCTCGAGCACGGAATCTCTGCAAGGAAACTCACAATCTGGTCACGACCGCTGAGGCGCCTGCACATTGATGTTACATATTAGCACAATTTTATATATATCCACTAAAATTACATAGGCCAGCTTAAAAATAAAGGAACTTTGGGCTGGGCCTACATAGGCCAAGCCTATGCCTGCCCCCCATGTGGCTTCGCCCCTTAGAGCAATTATAGTCAGTAAAACACAGCTAAAGGAGCACTCTAGATGTGTCTCCCATGAACCTTAAATATAGTCATCAGCACCACTTCACATATCCTTGTTCCAACTTCCATGGTCATAAAGGTTAAGATTTGTCTTTTGAGACATATTGACTTTTTAGGGCCATGGACCGACCTTCTAACCCTTTACATAATGGACTCAATCCAATCACAAGAATATTAAGTTGCACTCAATGATATATTTCAATAATTGAGTCTTAACAACTAAGCACATATATAAAACAAGTGAAGCAACTTCACATATCCTTAACCCAATTTCCATGGTCATAAAGGTTAAGATTTGTCTTTTGAGACATATTGACTTCTTAGGGCCATGAACCGACCTTCTAACCCTTTACATAATGTTCTCAATCCAATCACAAGAATATTAAGTTGCACTCAATGATAATAATTGGGCTTTAACAAGTGAGCACACATATAAGATAAGTGAGTTTCCAATTCAAAATCAATTGGCAATGGGTAGACTAACCCACTTCCTTATGTGTATGCTCAAAATCACAAAATCTTTCCATGTGGGACACAAACCAACTTCAACACCCCATCTCACGTAAAGACCTATTATGGGCTGAAGCGTGGATGAATTAAAGCCTACGATGGCTCAATCACACGCGCGTGGGCCAATATGGGGTCACATAAAGGTAGGATAAAGACCGCTCTAATACCATGATAAATTTCAATAATGGGGACTTAACAAGTGAGCACACACATTAGAAAAACTTGTGTGGACTTAATTCATGGTGGACCAATGAACTAAATCTTTTAAAATAATATCCTTTATGTCCCAAAATATTTTCACCAGTGTTCTTGGTCCACGGTAGACTAAGACCACACAAGACATGCTAGCACACACGACATGCTAGCACACACATAAGACAAGTGAGGTTGTAACCTAAAACCAATTGGTAATGGATGGAGTAACCCTCATCCTTATAAATATGCTCAAAACCACCAAATCTTTCTATGTGGGACACAAACCAACTTCAACACTTAACTTTGCAAAACAATATACCTTCATGTATTACGTATATGGTATATCCATAACTTTCTGCAAATAGTTTTTATCCATCTTTGATTTACATCGATCATATTTTATTTGCATTTTAACTATATTAGGTTTACATCATTTTTTAAGTCAACATTATTGTTTAAATCTATCTTAGATTTACATCATTGTTTAATAAATGATGTAAACCTAACATTATTGTTTAACTATATTAAGTTTACATCATTTTTTATAGCTGAGGTTTACATCATTAGGTTTATATTAGGTTTACAACATTATTGAATAATGACTAAAACGTCAATGAGTGTAATATAAAAAAAATCCAATGAGTGTTGCATTTAATGTTTTGGCACGAATGACAACCAATTTATTATATGCAGCATATGTATGTCCCGTGCGATGCCAAGCTTGTTAGTAAAGTGTCTGTCCTTTTTTAAGTGTCGTTTTATATGTTCGTGTTTAAATTTGACCGTTGATTTATAAAAAAACAAATTAGATTAAAAATATAAAATTAAAAAAAAAAAATTGGGTTTGTGTTGAAAAGTATTTTTATTATATATAATTTTAAGTTTTCAATTTTATGAGAAAATAGTGGTTAAAGTTCAATCTCAAAAATCGAAAACGACACTTAAAATATAGGTGTAATTTACATTGAATTTTAAAGGATTAATATTAATTAAGCATAAAGAGTATTTATTGAATTTGAAAACATTATTGATGGAACATCAAAAATAAATCAATGTTAAATTAATTATTTGACCGAGATGACGTCACATCCAATGTGGCGCTTATGTGGATGCCACGTATCGAGGCAACAAGGTGTATGATCCAGTATATATATATATATATATATATATATATATATATATATATATATATATATATATATATATATATATATATATATATATATATATACTATTTTTTGTCCCGGGTGATGCCCTGGGTTACTTTGTTTTTATAAGTTGTCTATTCTTTTAGGTGCTATAGTAGGTGTCTTAATTACACAGATGTTATAGACTTATAGTCATGTGATTAATGGTCTTTTTTTTCCTTCTATTTTTTTTAATAAAGTAAGTAAATGTTCTAATTAAAAAAGTTTTGATACTCAATTGTCTATTTTGGTGACAATTTAGCTAACAGAATAATCATACAATGAAAGTAACGAATAACATAACAACACATGACGATGCAATGGTGATTTAAAGGCCACATGACAAACATAACAAATACCTCGTAGAAGTGCAACATGGCAATAAGAAACTTTGTAGTGTATATGTTTTATAACTTCTACCGAACATTATTAAGTCAAATATAGGACATAAGCACATCATTTTGAAGTATTTTCTGATTCTGATCAAATAAATTAAGAATTATAATTTATATAGTTGCGTAACAAAGTTATTTGATATTATAACTTGAACAATATGATAATAGTTATGTCGCTTTGTATTTATTAAGTCAAATAAATGCTTGACACACTTGCATGAGCGGATTACGTGGCGTCTTACGTGTCATTACCATACGAATTTAGGGGCTTACGTGACATCCCATATATCAATTTCGAATTTGCCATGTGGCAAGTTTTAGAAGGGCTGCACTATGTTTTAATAGTAAGGTAATATATATATATATATATACATATATATATATATATATATATATATATATATATATATATATATATATATATATATATATATATATATATATATATATATATATATATATATATATATATATATATATTAGATGTGTAACTAGACCTGTCAATTGGGTCGGGCGGTTTGGGTTCGGGTCGGGTCATGTCGGGTTAGCGTCACTAGCGGGTCGGGTCGTTTCGGGTTCGGTTTGAGAAATACTTGACCCTTAACTAGTGTTGTAGGGTTTGGGTCCACCCACCGGGTCGGGTGACCCAAATTTTTTTATTTTATTCGTCAATTATATAGTCCGTTTATGTTTTCAAACGGTACATTTGTACACATATACTCTAATTTATAACTTGTATTAACTACATACGTATTTTATTCACGTTTTGGAATGTATATATACCTATATGATATTTTTATATTTTGATTATTTATTTGATAAGTTGTACAATATAATTCCGTCCATTTTAGGGTAGTTACGAGCAAAATTCCTCATTTTGACAAAATAAAGATGTAGAGAAAAAGTTAATGAAACACACAAAAAAAGTTTTATCACTAATGATCATTGTTTGACTTCATAAATACAACATAAAAATAATTATTATAATATTATTCAAATTATGAAATAAAATAGCTTTGGTTACGCAACTTTAAAAATTATAATTCGTACTCCATTGGATCAGGTTTAAAAAATATTTCAAAATGAGATACATATGTACTATGTCCTATAACATTGGGTTCTTTTTGTGTGATAATGATATGTGGGGCGCGACATGGGAGAGATATGTTTGTGTGAAGATTACACATAGGATCACATCAATATACGTATAAGCTTGCCACATAGCTTAACAAATAATCTAAGTGTCACACGTTTAATACATCATCGATAATTAATTTTATTATAAATTATTATATTGCTTCAAAATAGAAAATAAAATAATTTAAATTACGTAACTCAAAAAACTTATAATCTTATTTCAATGAACTGGATTTAAAACTTATTTATAAATGGGATATATATGTTTTATAAGTTTTCGTAGAAGTTATGTGGATAAGACACGTAGGATAACCATATAAAGTTGAGTCAATTTCGTGGTGGTATAAGCGGACACATAAACAAGTAGTACAAGTGACATTAATAAAGGCATCATCATTCTTGACATTAATATAGTAACTAAATATAATATTTATAATTAATAGCCTATTTGTTTCAAATTAGAAAATAAAATAACTTTGATTACGCATTTATAAAAAAAAATCTAAGTTTTACGTCATTGCATTGGAAATGAAAAATACTTCAAAATGAGATGTATATGTCCTATATTTAAGCTTATAAAGTTTGACCTTTTTAGGGAAAGTTTTATACCGGTTAAGGATAAAATACGTAGAATAACCATACTGGTAATACATTAATTGAGTATATCACACTAAAATTGGGTCCTAATTCGAGGGTGATATAAAAGCGAGTCAATTTCATGTGGGCACGCCACGTGAGATGCCACATAAGCGGTCAATTGTTTGTGGGCATGACATGTGGAACGCCATGTAGAGGTCCAAATTCGTGTGATGATGACACTTAAGTCGCCACATAAGCAAAGCTTGCCGCCACATAAGCAAAGCTTGCCGCCACATAAGCCAAACTTGTCGCCACATAAGCCAAACTTGCCATATAACCTAACAACTCATCATCATCCAAGTGTCACCATTAATGTCTCATCATTAGTTGACTTTATTACATAATTATTTGCATATTTTTATATTACAGAAAAATAATTTTAGTTACGTAAATTAAAAAATTATAAATTCTACTTCAATGGATTGGATTTGAATTTTTTTTAAAATGAGATATATTTGTCCAATACAATTTGGGTCCTTTCTGTGCGGTGATAACATGTAGATGCTACATAAGAGAGAATGTTCGTGTGAAAATGATACGTAGACGCTACATCTACATCACTACATGTGCACAGCTTTGCCACATAACTTAACAAATATCATCCAAGTTCAATTCATGTTGGCACGACACGCGTACGACGCCACGTAGAAGCCCAAATTCGTGTGACGATGACACCTAAGCCGCCACATAAGCAAAGGTTGCCACATAACCTAACAACTCATTATCCAAGTGTCACCCATTAATGCGTTATCATTAGTTGGATTTATTACATATTTATATATTAGCATATTAATTGGATTTATTAAAGATTTATATATTAGCATATTTTTATATTACAAATATAAAATAATTTAGTTACGTAAGTCAAAAATTTATAAATCTTAGTTCAATGTATTGACTTTAATAGAAGTTCCAAAATAAGATAAATATGTACTATACAAGTTGGGTTATTTTTCTGCGATGATAACATGTAGACGCCATATAAGAGGGAATGTTCGTGTGAAAATGAGATGTTAGACGCTACATGTGCACAACTTTACCACATATAGCTTAACAAATATGATCTCCAAGTCCCACATGATTATCATCATTCGACTTTATTATAAGACTTATTTCTATATTATTTCAAACAAAAAAAAAATATTTTTAGTTACGTAACTCTACAAATTATAAATCTTACTTCATTAAATTGGCTTTTCTTTTTTGTTTTGGAATTTTGAAGTAGGTCTCAAATTATCTTCATAAATTAATCTTTTTTACATTCATTCTATTTTAGATATAAATCGATTTAGAAGGACATTTTATGCCAAAATAAATAAAATAGTCAAATGTAAAATTAGTTGTGCAGTATAAAACAGGCATGAAATATCACCTAAAAAGTTATCTTCATTTTCGAGAGTTATTAACGAGTCCGTGCGAAGCAGGGAGATAAAACTAGTGTACAAAAATGTTACAGTCGGGTTACCATTTGTCATGTCTTTCACTAAATGTATGGAGTGTGACAGTTTGGGTGATCAGACGAGAACGTGTTTAGTACCAGTGTATGGAGTGTCAACCAGTGTCAGTGTTGAGTAGGAGGGGACCTAGGTAGTTCACTTGTATGATGTATCAGCCCAATCCATCCTAATTATGATGAAGGTGTATTTCTGGCACATCAAAACTAATCATAAAATATTAGCTCATATTTTGTCATTCTTCATCTCCTTGCTAGCTACACGTGAAACAAGTTCTAGCATTAACGAATAACGATCACCGGAAATAATAGGCTTGGCTGGAATAATGTTGGCGGTGTCAATGGAAATGGTTAATTTTGGTTTCAAATCATCAATATATATATGAGTTCTCAATAAGGTGGCATTGAATAAATAATAAATAGTCATAAATGCATGGGTGGTTAAAAAGAAATCAAAAATACTTTTATTTTATTTTAACAAAAAAAGTAACATAAGTATTATATTTATTATCCTAAAAAAAGTATATTATTTATTCACTAAAAATGTAATTTCTTTGTTAAATGTGTGAAAAAAATTATTATTGTTCCTTGCTACTCCCATTATTCAACTTTATATATTGATGTGGTTAAATTTTTTTTATTATATTGATTCTAATAACAGATGATGATGAACAAGAACCCGCGCATCGCACGGGCACGAAATCTAGTATACATGTAAAATTGAGTTCTCACCTAGTATTGAATAAGTAATAAATAACCATAAATGCATGGGTGATTAAAAAAAAATAAAAATAGTTTTATTTTATTTTAATAAGAAATAACTAACATAAGTATTATATTTCTTATTCTAATATTAAATTTTTTTTATAAATTCACTATAAATGTAATTTATTTGTTAAATATGTTTTTTTTGTTTTATAAAAAAAATATTATTGTTCTTTGCTACTCCTATTATTCAACTTTATATATTGATATGATTAAAATATTTTATCATATTTCTTCTAATAACAGAGTGTGCATGATAAACAAGAACCCGTGCATCGCACGGATCGAGTTCTCACCAAGCATTGAATAGGTAATAAATAGCCATAAATGCATGATGATTAAAAAGAAATTAAAAATAGTTTTATTATATTTTAATAAAAAAAAAGTAACATAAGTATTATATTTATTATCCTAAAAATAATTATATTACACAATCACTAAAGTTGTAATTTATTTGTTAAATGTGTTTTTTTGGTTGATAAAAAAATTGTTATTATTGTTCCTTGCTACTCTTATTATTAAACTTTATATTGTATATTGATTTGATTAAAAGAAATATTATATTTATTCTAATAACTAAGGATGACAAATAAGAACCCATGCAGTAAAACCTCTATAAATTAATAATGTCAAAACCACGTAATTTTATTAAGTTAGAGAGATATTATTTAATCAATAAATTATTAAATTATTAATTTAAAGAGAGTTTTGCGGGAAGTAGCCTAAAAGAACTAAAATGAAGGAACTAATAGGGAAGAAGACATTAGACATTCAACAACTTCAAACAGCGATTAATGGTAATGGGCACCATAGAAAATTGATGTCAATCACTTATTGGATTACCCAGGCGAATATGATACATGTTCATAGGTCAAAAGTCTAGAAAAAATTAAAGCTAAAGTTGTTGAAAATCCTATTAAGGATTAAACTGAATATGATATAATACTTTTGCGACTAACTACACGAAGGAAGCACTCATAGCGACAACAACTTTTCACAATTTTTTGTTGCAGTATGAGAACACAACACCGGAACTTTTGGATGCTTTAAGGATAGTTAGAGATGAAATGCAACTAGATTTAGATTTTCAGAAAAAACAATCAACAATATAATCATATTTTACTAAATTATCCTAATTATTTTTGTAATTTTATTTAATTATTAATTTATAATTTTGATGGGACCATAAATTTATAGAAGGGTTTTACAAAAAATTATTATCTTATTATTTTATCAAAATTATTAATTTAGACCCTAGGCCCGAGTCGGGACCGGGCAAAATTATTATTTTAGAGAGATTATTAATTTATCGAGTATTAATTTATAAAGGTTCTACTGTATTATATTTATTATCCTAAAAATAATTATATTACACATTCACTAAAATTGTAATTTCTTTGTTAAATGTGTTTTTTTTGTTGATAAAAATATTGTTATTATTATTCCTTGCTACTCTTATTATTAAACTTTATATTGTATATTGATTTGATTAAAAAAATATTATATTTATTCTAATAACTAAGGATGATAAACAAGAACCCGTGCATCGCACGGGCACGAAATCTAGTTGAAAATAAAGAAGAGACCCTTAATACGATTATATATAATTTCTTGATTTGTGAATTTATTATCTCCTAATTAATAACAGTTCGCATTAATACCACATCCCATTTTGAACAATAATCATCTTAACGGTCATTACTTTTTGTTTTCATGATTGAGATTGATCGAACAATTGATTAGAACAGTAAATTAATTTGTTATATGATACGCAAGAAGTATTGTATGACGAAAAACTGGAGATCGAGTATTTATAAGTTGGGGCAAGAGAATGGGATTAGGCCCAACAAATAAAAGAAGGGTAAAATTGGTATTATTTTATTAGGGGTGTTTAGACCAGTCAAACGGGTCGGCCGGGTCAAGTTCGGGTTCAGTTACAACGGGCTAGGGTCATTTCCGGGACTGGTCACTTTCAGGTTCAGGTTGAGAAATACTTGACCCTGACTCATAGAATTCGGGATCGGGTCGACCCAGCGGGTCAGTAACGCCATTTAATATTTATTCTCCATTAATTTTTAACCAATATTTCGTTCAAATGAAAGACTACGCAAAGGTTTACATTATTTTAACTTTTATGAAAAATGAATTGAATATAATATTTTCTTTATGCTTTGCACATAAAAAAGAAGTATTAAGTATCATATACGAGAAATCAATTAGCGAAATGTTGATTAGGGGTGGATATAAGTCACCTCAAATTATTACAAGGGCAACTAATTCGGGAAAATAATGTAAAATAAGTGTTAAATATATTTGAAATGTCTCATTTATCAAAAAGGCATTCCCGTATATCTTTTTTATTCATTAAATAAGTTAAATTTAAATTTTCAGGTCAAACGGGCCGACCCAAGAACGGGTCGGGTTTGACTCAAGAATTATCGGATTTAACGGGTTAGGATCAAAAAGGACTTCATGTCAAAAAAAACTTTGCCAGAACCCTAAAAAAGCCGGTCGGAACGGGTTTACAGGCCGAGTCAGTTTGTGATAGATATAGGGGTGTGGTATTGTTTAAAATGAGGTGTGGTATTGTTTAAAATGGGGTGGGGTATTAAACTATTAATGCGAACTGACTGAAAATTAGCCGGGAACAATAGAGCTAATAAAAATATATTTAATTTTTTTGAGCAATAGAGCCATGACCGACATAGTTTCTGTTTAATTTTTTTGAGCACTTTGTGTGTGGTAGGTGAAAGATACATTTTGTTATGTAATTGATGGCAATGGGGTAGGTAGTAGGTGGTAGTGAGGCCATTTTAGTACTAATTTTTAAGGATTTCTTGCAGTAAACAGGATTATAGCATTGTTTTTTTAAATACTCAAGACAGACTGACAGTCATGAAGTGAGATAATTAAGAAAGGAGAAGAAGATCGACGAGGCTGAGGTTAAGCCCCGAATAACATGATTTTTTAACTACGAGATTTAAGGAGTAAAGATGCTCTGTACTACACGTTGCAAGTACAGGGGCATCATTTAATAAATGTAGGCGTAAATTTAGCATCGTGATGAATGGGACTTGGAAAGCCCACCAAATATTGACAAGGTTAACAAATCTTCTGCATAGGGAGAGAAAACATTTTAGTAGGCTAGGCTCTCTTCTTTTTCAAAAAAATTGTGCACAATGGTAAGGAACGAAATGAAACAGTGCAGAACGAAATATAAAAAAACGAACCGATGTGGTTAATGAAATAAAAAATAAGACAAAATGAAATACAAAAGGCAAAACGGAATGACGCGAAACGAAACAAAACAGAACAGATTGAAACGAAAAGAAATGCAGAGATTACGAAAAGAAATGCAGCATAGAGATTACGAAAAGAAAAGGTTCTAGTCACTTTGATAAATTATCAGACTAATCTGATTCGTACCAGATTATCATTGGTAGATTTTATTCCCAAGAATTAAATCCTCGATCTTGCTTAGAAAATGAGAGTTATAAACCACTCATACCACCATTTATTTCAATAATATATAAAGTATTTTATTTGCGCCAGCCTTCAATAATTGTTTTTTTTTTATTCTTGAAAGAAATGAAAAGTAAATTAAAGACAAACAACCATTCATACATGTGTTGCATTGCAGAGCTATTTGGATTCATCCCGTATTCCTCTAGTGCCTGCCGGTACTAGAAAGTTTCATGGCGAGATCAAATATGATCTCTGCTTCCTTTGGGATTATTGTGTTATTAGTAATCCTTGAACTTCTTCAACAATCTTCACCCGTGAGGTCTAGTAATTACACCAGAGCTGATTTCCCTTCTAGTTTCGTTTTTGGCGCCAGCAGCTCTGCTTATCAGGTTCCTCTCTCTCTCTCTCCCTGAATCGATCGATACATAACCTTGAAACCGCCTCATACGAGTTTGTGTGTCTCCTCTAAGCTTGCCATTTCGGCTTTGTAGGTGGAGGGCGCGGCATCCGAGGATGGGAGGACGCCTAGTATCTTTGATACCTTCGCTCATGATGGTTAGTTCCTTAAAATAGAGTAATCTTGGGTGTTAATTTTTGTATGTGCCAATGCTAGGATGTTCTACAAGCTAAGGATCCAACTAATCAGTTACTTGTAATATCGTTTGTATTGTTTCACTATGAGCGTAATGAGCCTTAGCTTTAGGAGTGGTGTCCTTTGTTATTATGGGTGTAATGAGTTTAGACTCTTTTAATGGTCGACCCTCGACTCTTTCTTACCTATTAAAAATGCATTAATTATCAAAACAAACAATAACTATTCGTAATATATCTTGATTCTAGCTCTATACCAAAAAAAGAAGAAAAAACTCCGCCGGATATCTATACGTATTGCGTAGAACACAAGTTCGACTCTTTGAACGCTAGCACACATAATACGTTTTTGTTAAACTTTGTTAAATTTTGTTTATTTTAGTGAATTTTGTTGAAATTTGTTAAACTTTGTTGTTTGTTTATTATATTGCATTTTGTTGAAGTTTTCAGAATTAAAATTTGTTGACATGAACAGAAATAAATATAAATAAGTTAGGGAGAACAGACCCTTATACTGCTTATCCTGTTTGGCTTTGTTTTGTTCTTTCAACACTTTGTTGTACTTTTCTCTTTCCATTTTCTTTCATATTTGCCTATCTTATTTTCTTCCTTTTTTTTTAATACATGTCCTTTTGATTCCTAGTTACAATTCTTTCCTAGATATTATTTCTAGTAAATAGGAAATTACACAAATTAGAATTCTGCAATTATATACTAGATAAACTCTCTTTTATAACGGAGCCTCAAACTTTGCAAGTTGGCATATTAGGATTCCTAATAGCACAAACACAACAATACCACCTAAGAAAGTAACCAATTTTTGTAGGCAACATCAAAATCTGAGGACCATGGCTAGTAACCCTAAGGCCTCGTTTATTTGATTGCAATCAAATTCAATACATTGTAATCATTTTATAAAGTAAATGTAGGGTGAAAAGTGAAGGAGTGGGAGGAGATGGATAATTAAAGTGGGATTGATTACATTATTCATTGTAATCACAATTGTTCAACTTTTTCCATGTAATGATGATTACTTTGGATGGTGTAATCAATCTTACTTTTTCCATCTCCTTTCTCCCTCTTTTCCTTTTCCACTTTCCATTTACCCTATAAAATAATTGCATTACATTGCATTTAATTGCAAGCAAGTAAACACCACCTAATAGTATATCGACAAGATGAATTGCCATTTAGTCAAATTTAATCTTACACCCAGAATTAAATTATCCTTCCGTCCCCAAAGTCCCAAGGCCGAACCTTGTTTAATAAATGGGTCACACAAAGTTTCATTGTCTTATTAGTTATTCATGGACTCAACTACTTCAGGTCACACGACTGGAGGAAATACTGGGGACATTGCATGTGATGAGTATTACAAATACAAGGTTAGTGACTGAATTTGCACTATTGTAACTTTAGTGCCAACATGGACTATGCTTTATCTCATAATTAGAATTATGTTTTTTGCCCCGTACGATACACGAGATGTCTAAAAAATGATTTGCGCAATTGTAACTATGTATTTATACAATCATTATAGACCAATTAAATTTAATATTTTGATGAACAGTAGTTAGAAAGTATATATATTTTTTTCATAAAATGAAAGATTAGGAAGCAAAATGTAACTTATAATATTAAAATTTTCATAAAATATTGAAAACCAAATTTTTAAGAAGGCGATTATAAAGAAGAAAAAGAGAAAAGAAGATAAGAAAAAGAATGGTATAAATTTTAGAGAATTACCAACATTTTAATAGGAATAGAGTTGTATTTATCATTTGATACGATAAGCATATTTATTAATTGACTTTAATAGTCTTTAATTGTGTTAATACATTCATTTTCATTGGTCAAGTAAAGATATATCAACAAAATGTCACATGTGGAAATCGTAGAGGGGATCAGGGCGGAGTCCCTTGTATTTTAAAATATTTACTATTGAGTAGTGAATTTTTACCCCGTATTTTGCATGGGTTCGTGGTAATTCTAATATAATAAACTTTTGTAAATTTATTTTACAATACTTTTCGAAAATTGGCATATAATTATTGAAAAACGATACCTCTTTGACTTTATTTATTTATTTATTTATTTATTTATAATCCAACAACATTTGTACATTAATTACTATCATACAAAGCATCAATGACCCATTGGGTACAACATCAGGCAAAAAACGATTTAATTACCATCATACATATATGTTGCATTATTTTCTTTGAAGCAATGAATTATATAATTTCAGCTAGATCAATATTATCCCACGCCGAAAGAATAAACTAAAAAAAGAAAAAGAAGAAGTTAGATTAGTTGTTGAGTAACAATGATCTCGCCATAAGTTACTGTAAGACCATCTTAGAGAAGTTTTTGTGTCAATTATTATTGTTTGCTCTAAACATCTTTTGGTCGTTGATTGTCTAGGAAGATGTCAAACTGATGGAAGATACCGGACTAGAGGCGTATAGATTTTCTATCTCATGGTCAAGACTAATTCCGAGTATAGCACCAAGCCCAATTTTCCCCTTTTCTGCTTGGTGAAGGATTTTACTAATTGATCATCTTTGCTACATTTGTTATTACAGATGGAAGAGGAGCAATCAATCCAAAGGCTGTTGAATATTACAATAATCTTATCAATGCACTCATTAGTAAGGGTGAGTAATCGTCCCACAAATTGTTGTCTGATCTATCTTATTGTCAATCTGAAAAACCTTTACTCCTTCCATCCAAAACAAATCTTATCATTGTTTTTCCACAGTATCTAAGACACCACTTTAATGATACATAATTGTAAAAGTTTATCCGCCACAATGAACTTCTGTATCTCTATTATGTAGGTATTCAACCACACATAATATTGATGCATTGGGATCTACCGCAAGCACTTGAGGATGAATATCAAGGGTGGCTAAGTCGGCAGATTGTGTAACTTTCTTAATCTCTAGTTTCTTTTTATGCCCTAGATCAAGTAACTTCATGAGGGGACCATGACAAATAATGGATTGTGAAAAAAACTTATGCGGATTTGGTCAATGCATGGTGGGTTAAGAGACCAAGACGTTATGAAAATATACTCCACGTTCCAAAATATTTGCACTAGTGTTCTTAATCCATGGTGACAAAGTCCACACAAGAGAATCTGATAGATATTATATTTTCTTGTATATTTTTTTGTATAATTCAAATATATATCGTGTAGGGAAGATTTCATAGCATACGCAGATGTGTGTTTTAGAGAATTTGGTGATCGAGTTTTGCATTGGACAACAATTAATGAGCCCAATTGGATGGTATTTTTTTGTAACAATGGTTCACTTGGGTCATGCATATCATGGAGGGATCCATATGTTGGTGCTCACAACTTGTTGCTAGCACATGGATCGATAGTGAAGCTTTACAGGACCAACTATCAGGTATTCTTTGTTAATTTCGAGCTTTATGATATTTGTTAATTGTTGTGGGTACAAGAAGATTTCTGAACTCTTAGTTAATTACCTATGTGCAGGAGAAGCAACATGGATATATAGGGTTGAATGTCATGACTAGCTGGTTTTATCCTGAAACAGACACAAAAGAAGATATACTTGCAGCTCAAAGAGCAGCTGATTTCATGATTGGCTGGTGAGTATTGATAACATCTTCTTTGCTTTGTTGTTCAACAGGGTGAAGAAGCGGCATAATGCATAGATGTGTTTATTTGATGGTTTTTGTCTTCTTGGTCTCTTATTGTTTGTGCAGGTTTATGCATCCTTTGGTATATGGAGACTATCCTGACACCATGAAAAAGTCAGCAAGAAATAGACTTCCATCCTTTAGTAAACAACAATACAAGCTAGTAAAGAACTCATTCGATTTCATAGGAGTGAACTGCTACGATGCATATAGTGTAAAGGACCATTCCAATAATGTTTCGGGCGACCTCGAAAACTTTTTCAAAGACGCTGCAGTTCAATCTAAAGGTATATATTCCCTTTCTTGACTCTATTTGTTATATTGTTATTTCTGAAACTATTTTCCATATTCAAGAGAAGCCCTCATGTGGTTAACCTAAAATCTAATGTACCGCATCTCAACTTCTTGTAGCTCAAAGTGTTGGCGGAGTGGTGAGAACTACAACATGATCCCGATGTTTCCATGTCCTTGTTAAATGTAATGTATGTATTTCTAACTTGGCTTTCAATTCCATTACAAATAGGTTGTGCAACACGTATTGGAATACTTCAAAGAAGTGTATGGCAATCCACCCATCTTTATACATGAAAATGGTGCTCCCTCTTTCTCCTTCTCTACATATACTTGAATATATACTATGCATACAAGGATTGATAATTGAAACAATGTTTCATCTTTACTATTTCTTATTCACTCCCTTTCTCATGCTACACCGATAATGTATTGCTAGGTTATCGGATGGATCATAATACATCGTTGAATGATTCTTTAAGGGTTCGGTACCTTGATTCTTCTATCCAAAACCTACTTGATGAAATAAGGTATGATGTTTAAGTTAATATTATATGAAACATCGAGGAATTGAAACATGAATAACTTGTTGGATATGTTTATAGAATTGGTAAATTTGACAACCTAAGAAATAAGCTTGGCCATCATATTATAGTACATTTTTGAAAATTGTCATGTATGTATTCATTCCCTCCCAAGTTTATCTTTACATTGGACTTTTCACGGTCTACAGGACACTACTTTGATCATGAATATTTATGATTTCATAATTATAGAACTTATAATAAGATGATATTTCGAAAATACTATTTAAAATGAATCTAGCAAAACTATTTTCACATTGTAAAACTTGGGACAAAGGGAGTATTTAACTTTAACTGAAAGATTTATTTAGTTGTCCCAATGCTAATATCTAATGTTGATGTCTTTCAAAGGAATGGATCCAATGTGCAAGGGTACTTTGTATGGTCGTTTATGGATACGTTTGAGCTAGAAGGAGGCTACAAGTCTGGATTTGGCCTCTATTATGTCGACTTTGACGATTCAGATTTGAAAAGATACCCAAAACTCTCTGCAAAATGGTACTCCGCTTTTTTGAGGGGAAACAACACCAATTTAAAGGAAATTATCCAACAAATTAGCAAGTCACCTTTACGCTCCATGGCCTCTAATTAAAGTGTATCAAACAAGCCAAAATGAATGGCAATACTTAATAGAGGCCACACACTAGTAATTAGGTATGCATTAGCATTACTAGTGGTAAATTTTTCTTTTGTCTGAAGGTTCACTAAGAGCGCTATACTTCTATATATAAAGGTATGTGATGGCTAAAGATAGACTTGTGTACTTATTCCGTTACATAGCAAAAGCCAATGACAAGAAAGATGATACTGGTGGTGGTTAAGAAGATTGAGTTGGCTCTGATTTTGAAGTTTATATGTATTTGCTTTCATGAAATCCAATTTCATTGAGTTGGCTCTGATTTTGAAGTTTATATGTATTTGCCAAATTGAGGTAATTAAACACATTGGAGTCATTGAGTTGTACATTTTTTCCTTCCAAAAACTGCCGCTAGACATTTTTTTTAGTCTTGATTGTGCCATTGTACGTAGTTTTTTTTTTTATTTATTGAAAATAACATTTTATTAATGCAACTTATGGCCAATAAGCAACAAACACAAATCCTAGATCCCTTAGAGCCCTGCTCACTACGCTACTAATATACAAGCAACCAGAGCTAGAAGGCGGTAGCCTACATCCATGAGTGAAGCGTACCCTCCTCCCTACAACCAGAGTTGGAAGGCGGTAGGCGGTAGCCATTGTACGTAGTCTGTTAAGATATCTAAAAGTGCCACGGGTAATTGTCCATAGAGGTAAACCATACATTTTAATAGAGTTATGATAGTAATTAATGGCAGAGAATAGCTCACTCTAACAGGGAGCCTGTCACATCATATTTATAAGTAGATTTTTTACAGAGTAGCTCCTACTGAATTATGCCCCCTCAAGCTGATTAGGAGGGCGCAATAACAAATTGAACTTAAGAAAATGAAATTGTTGCGGAGATCGTGCTTTAATCAAGATCGATGTCAGCAAGCTAAAACCTAGTGGGGATATAACGATCAGCGGGACCACTATGAGCAACTCGTTTCCGAACAAAATGATAATCCACTTTCATGTGAGCGCTTGCTACGAGCATGTAGAACATACCGAATTCGCAGTAATATACGTGGCACTGACATTGTCACACATAACCGAACAAGCTGACAATGTATGATACCCAATTCGGCCAAGAGCTGGTGAATCCATAAGGTATAAGCAACAATATAACCAATAGCACGATACTCGGCTTTAGTAGAGGACTTATAAACAATAGGTTGTTTCTTACTGCGCCTGGAAATCAAATTACTACCCACGAAAATGGCATAGCCAGTGATGCATGGAGCCAGAATTATCGTGACAATCACCCCAATCTGCATCAAAATAAGCAATCATCAAAGTAGGGTCCTTAGACTGTCTGTAGTAAATTCCATGATCAGCGGTTCCCACTAAATATATGTACATCCAGTGAATTGCATGAAGGTAATTAAGTACTACAAGTAGCATGTATGTATATATATATATATATATATATATATATATATATATATATATATATATATATATATATATATATATATATTGAGAAACAACATTAATAGCAAAGGCAATCTCAGGTCTAGTCATTGTAACATATTGAAGAGCACATGCTACCATATACTTATGCAATCGATCAGAAGGATTCGCAAGTAACTCACCATTCTGGAGGGACAAAGCAGTTCGAGAAGCAAGTGGAGTGCGCTCTGGCTTAGTGGTGTGAAGGCCAAATTTATGTAACAAATCCTGAGCATATTTTTGTTGGGAAAGCTAAGAAAAATTCCCAAAGGATTACGCACCACTAGAGTACCAAGAAAGTAATGAAGGTCTCCAAGATCCTTAATTGCAAATTTTTGTGACATAATATATATAAGATTAGTGACAATGGAATGGCTACTACCGGTTATTAGGATGTCATCGAAGTATAATAGCAAAATAATAATGGAAATGCTATAACACCAAACAGACATGGAGGTGTCAAACGTGCTTCATATAAAACCATCAGAGAAGAGAACATTTTGGATCGCTGAAACCAAGGATCTCTCTCTTCGATAATAGCTCATCAAGTTCTACCTATTACGATTAATCAATCAATCGAAGATGGGGTTTTGCAGCTACTGTCGATTAATTGAACATTCAGCAGCAACGATTCATCTTCCTTTATATTATTAGTATTTTGTAACGGTTAGCAATGTTAGGAAGGCGTAAAAAAATTAAAGATATTATTGGAATAATTTATTTAACCGATTTGCCATGTACCTCAATCATCCTTGCATTATCGCTTTCACATTCTCGAAAGATAATTTTTAGTCTTAATTCGTACAAGAACCGCAAGTTAATCTCTTAGAAACTGGAAATCTTAGGCTAAGAAGCAGGTGCCAAGTTGTTCATGCTAGAGTTTCTGATTTCCTCCACTCCGTTTGGAATGAAGAGTATATACATTAGTAGCCGACAACAAGTTGGTGTAGTTTTCTTGCGTCCTATACTGAAAGAGTAGGAAAAAATTTAGATGGTGAGAACAAGTAGTTCCGCCATTTGCATTCTTCCAGTTTTTAGTTCCTGCAAGTGTCTTTTTATTTACAATTTTTAGGATGAACGCATTTATTGGTTGCAGTCTTTAATTTGGTCAGTATGACCAAAAGAATGCTCATCTTGCACCAAAGATGATTTCATAATTATGGTGTCTGAAGCACATTTCTATGTGCCAGAGATGCTTTTGTGTTATATGGCTCATTACAGACCAAAACTTGCTACATCCTACATGACGCATGTCCTGGAATTAACTGTTAGATTGTATTACGTAATCTTTATATTTTAGTCAGTCAAATATTCTCTTATATATATCTTCTCTTA
Source organism: Tetragonia tetragonoides (assembly GCA_038025085.1). NCBI lineage: Eukaryota > Viridiplantae > Streptophyta > Magnoliopsida > Caryophyllales > Aizoaceae > Tetragonia > Tetragonia tetragonoides. The sequence continues at coordinate 4,856,863 of CM076147.1, forward strand.
GTTACCTTAATTGTAGCCTAGAATATAGTTAGTTGCTATACTGACTTCCTCGATTGTACCTTATGGCTCTCTTATACTTTGTATATAATCTGTACAAATCAATGAAAAGGGCACGGATGATTTCCTTCATGGTATCAGGCCATCAATACTTCCTCACTGTGCCCTAGTCATCCACCTCTTCCATTACCTTCTCTTCTCCTCCTCTCTTTGTTCTCCTTTCTCTTTCTCCATGGCTGAACACTAATTCCATCCTGCTCTTGTCGTTACTAACGTCAAGAATTTTATTCTTGTGACTCTTGAGATGGAAAACGGCCAATACTCTTCATGGGCAGAGTTATTCAAAATCCATTGCAGAGCTTACCAAGTCATCGACCACATCATCCCTCCTCCACCACAGCCACCTATTCAAGGCCAGGAAAAGGCGGTCGAACGTAATGAAGCACTTTGGTCACGCTTGGATGCTATAGTCCTTCAATGGATTTATGGCACGATCTCGAATGCTCTTATGCACACCATCTTGCAACCAGATTCGACTGCTCAACAAGCATGGGAACGTTTGGAAAATAGTTTTCACGACAACAAACATTCCGGCGCCGTCTACTTGGAGAATCAGTTCACTAATGTCAAATTGGAAGATTTTCCTAATGTTTCTGCCTATTGTCAAGAACTTAAAATGCTTACTGATCAACTCTCAAACGTTGGTGCCCCGGTGTCGAATCAAAGGTTAGTTCTTCAATTAGTTGCGGGTTTACATGAAAATTATGATGGTGTTGCTACAATCATTCAGCAGAGCAATCTATTGCCTCCTTTCTATGAGGCTCGTTCGCGCCTCATTCTTGAAGAAACCCGCAAGGCTCGGCAAACCGCTGCAACCGCCAGTGCCGTTGGTACTTCCCTCCTCACTACTAATCTTTCCACTGATGACTCCAAGGGCTCCCATTCTGGTTCAAGTGCTGCACCAAACCGCTCTTCTAATGGTCAGAAACGTGGTCAGAATCGCAACAACAATCTAGGCAAAAATAATGGGGGTCGAGGGCGTGCTCGTGGTGGTAACCACCAGGCCAATGGTGGCACCAACCACCACCAACAGTTACAACAGTGCTCGTGGCAGCAGCAGCCACAACAGTGGGGGCAGTACTCACCGTGGGTTTGGGCACCACAACCTTGGGCAGTTTCTCCATGTCCCTATCCCACCTCCTCATGGGCCAAGTCAGTTCCTTCCTCTCAACCAGGTGTCCTTGGCCCTCGTCCAGCACAAGCATATGCAACATCTACCAAATCCAACTCGGCCTATGCTCCTACTGACATAGAGCAAGCAATGCATACTATGACACTTTCTCCTCCAGATACAAATTGGTACATGGACACCGGTGCCACCTCCCACATGACGGGATCCCAAGGTAATCTCTCATCTTATTTCAATATGAGCAGATCCCGTAATATTACTGTTGGTAGTGGTCATGAAATTCCAATTCGTGGTCTTGGGCAGACAAATCTCCCCCCTCCTCACCCGCCTTTACTGTTAAAAAATGTTCTTCATGCCCCTCAGCTAATTAAAAACTTGGTCTCTATGCGTCGTTTTTCTGTTGATAATAGTGTTTCTATTGAATTTGATCCTTTTGGGTTTTCTGTGAAGGACTTTCCGACGGGGATGCCAATAACAAGATGTAATAGCACTGGGGATCTCTATCCTATTACCACCACTACCATCACCAGCCCACCATCCACCTTTGTTGCTCTTTCTCCAGAACTTTGGCATAATCGTTTAGGTCATCCGGGAGCCCCTGTTTTGCGCTCCCTTAAGCATAATAAGTTTATTGACTGTAAACAATTATCTTGTCCTTCTATTTGTCAGTCTTGTGTTTTCGGGAAACATGTTAAGTTGCCATTTTATTCTTCAACTACTTGCACTATAATGCCATTTGATATTATTCATAGTGATTTGTGGACATCACCTATTTTAAGTTCGGCTGGTCATAAATATTACATTCTTTTCTTGGATGATCATTCTAATTTCCCTTGGACTTTTCCCATTGGCAAGAAATCACAGGTTTATTCCCTTTTTTCCCAATTTAGTGCCTACATCCGCACCCAATTTGAACAATCTATCAAATATTTTCAATGTGACAATGGGTGGGAATATGATAATGACAAATTTAAATTATATTGCCACAAAAATGGGATGGTTTTCCGTTTTTCTTGCCCTCATACTTCTTCTCAAAATGGCAAAGCCGAGTGTAAAATACGAGCCATAAATAATCTCATTCGAACCCTTCTTGCTCATTCCTCTATGCCACCATCTTTTTGGCACCATGCTCTTCAAATGGCAACTTATCTCTTAAACATCCTTCCCACCAAGTTACTCTCTCACCATTCCCCCACACAAATTTTATATCATCGGGATCCTTCATACACACATCTACGGGTTTTTGGGTGCTTATGCTATCCTCTCTTCCCTTCCACCACCATTAATAAACTTCAAGCCCACTCCACTCCTTGTGTATTTTTGGGGTACCCAGCTAATCATAGGGGATATAAGTGTTATGACATGTCAAGCGGAAAAATCATCACATCTCGCCATGTTGTTTTTGATGAGTCCCAATTTTCCTTTGCCAATGTCCATACTCCACAATCAACAACATATGATTTTTTGGATGATGGGTTGCATCCCCTACTGCACCGTCATCTTCTCAATCCTCCTGTCATAGCTGAACTACCACAACAACAACAACACTCTCCTACGGCCCAGCAAGCCCACGTCCCCTCCAGCCCACAACAGGCATCCTCCCAGCCTTTTGATGCAGCAGAGCCCACTTCTCCACAGCCCATCTCCTCGCCAGACTCTCAGCCCAAGGCACCACCCGTTTCTCAGGCCTCCCTTTATCCACTCCCCACGGCCCCACACCCTTACACCAACCCGGTCTTCTATCCCGCGGTCACTCACCACCAGACCCGACCCATTACCCAATTGTCCACCTCCGAACCAGCCAGGTCAATCCACCTCACGGTCCATGGCAACCCGTAGCATGCATGGGATATATAAGCCCAAACGTCACTTCGATTTGACCACTTCGGTTACTCCTTCCCCACTACCCAGAAACCCAAAAGTTGCCTTGTCCGACCCGAATTGAAAAGCGGCCATGACCGATGAATACAATGCTCTTATTGAAAATAAGACGTGGGATTTGGTCCCTCGTCCCTCGGATGTTAATGTTTATTCGTTCTATGTGGATTTTTCGTCATAAAATAAATTCTGATAGTTCGTTTGAGTGGCACAAAACCCGTCTTGTTGGTGATGGCAGGTCTCAACAGGATGGTGTGGATTGTGGTGAAACTTTTAGCCCGGTGGTGAAACCTGCTACTATTCGGACAGTTCTCAGTATTGCTCTGTCAAAATCATGGCCCATTCATCAGTTGGACGTCAAAAATACTTTTCTGCATGGTCAGCTTCATGAGACAGTTTACATGCATCAGCCCATGGGTTTCCGCGATCCGGTACACCCAGATTATGAATGTCTTTTAAAAAAATCACTATATGGACTAAAACAGGCTCCTCGCGCCTGGTATCAACGGTTTGCTGATTTTGTCTCCAGTATTGGTTTCTCACATAGCAAATCTGATCATTCTTTATTTATTTATCGTCAAGGTAGTGACATGGCATATCTACTTCTTTATGTTGATGATATAATACTCACTGCATCATCTAACACTCTTCGTCAGTCCATCATGTCATTCCTGGCCTCTGAATTTCCTATGAAGGACTTGGGTCCCTTGAGCTATTTTCTCGGTATTGCAGTTACCCGCCATGTAGGTGGATTATTTCTCTGTCAAAACAAGTATGCAGAGGAGATTATTGACAAAGTCGGTATGTCTTCGTGTAAGCCTGCTCCAACACCCGTTGATACCAAAGCCAAATTGAGTGCCTCGTCAGGATCTCCATATGCCGATCCTACACATCTTACCTTCACAAGACCAGATATATCCTATGCTGTCCAACAAATCTGTTTACATATGCATGACCCCAAGGAGGATCATATGACAGCTCTAAAAAGAATTTTGCGCTACTTACAAGGCACTCTAACTTATGGTCTGCATCTTTCCCCGTCTTCTATTTCTGGTCTCACTTCTTATACAGATGCTGATTGGGGAGGATGCCCCGACACCAGATGATCCACCTCCGGTTACTGTGTTTTTTTAGGGGACAACTTGATATCCTGGTCGTCCAAGCGCCAACACACTCTTTCTCGTTCCAGTGCTGAAGCTGAATACAGAGGAGTTGCTAATGTTGTCTCTGAGTCCTGCTGGATCCGGAATCTTCTCTTGGAATTACATTGTCCAATCCAAAAGGCTACCTTAGTTTATTGTGATAATGTTAGTGCCATATACCTCTTCGGTAACCCTGTGCAATATCAGCGTACTAAACACATCGAGATGGATATACATTTTGTACGTGAGAAAGTAGCACGTGGACAAGTTCGCGTTCTTCACGTTCCATCACATTACGTAATCTTTATATTTTAGTCAGTCAAATATTCTCTTATACGAGTATATATCTTCTCTTAGTTACCTTAATTGTAATCTAGAATATAGTTAATTGCTATACTAACTTTCTAGATTCTAGCCTTATGACTCTCTTATACTTTGTATATAATCTGTACAAATCAATGAAAAGGGCACGGATGATTTCCTTCACTAACATTATACGCTTCTTTTGTAGTTTTTTACTTAGCATGTTGTTTCAGTTGTTAGATTTTTTTTATATGGTTGATGCTTTTCTAACCACTAAAATTTGCTTCCTTGCTCTGATAAAATGAATTTATCTCGAACCTCAAGTGTTTTTTCCCATTTTTATCGTACTACTGTGGTTGTCTATTTTTTTTTATCACCAGCTAGATCAAGCAAGGTGAGCATGAGAACTACTTTTTTTGTTAGAGTTGTATTATATATCTTTGTTTCTGCTGAACAAATTTGCTATTGCAATAAGTATTGTTTGATGTTGTCTTGCCATCTTGAGTTTGTGCGTTAACTCAGATTAGTCTTTATTTTAGGGTAAGCTAGAAGCTTGAATTGCTCACAACAATAATTGAATATTTATTGGTGTACTATGTTATTGAATATTATGATGCAACTAGATTTCGTGCCTGTGCGATGCACAGGTTCTTATTTATCACCCGGATGCAAGGGTTCTTATTTATCACCCGTTATTAGAATCAATATAATAATAAGAATTTAATTATATCAATATATAAAGTTGAATAATAGGAGTAGCAAGGAGCAATACTCAACCAAAAAAAAAACATTTAATAAAGAAAATTTATTTTTAGTGAATATTTAATATTTTTTTAGGTTAATAAATATAATACTTATTACTTATCAATATATATTATCTTAAAAAAAATTATAAATTCACTAAAAATGTAATTTCTTTGTTAAATATATATATATATATATATATATATATATATATATATATATATATATATATATATATATATATATATATATATATATATATAATTGAGTTCTCACTAAGCATTGAATAAGAAATAAATAGCCATAAATGCATGGGTGATTAAAAAGAAACTAAAAATAGTTTTATTTTATTTTAATATATATATATATATATATATATATATATATATATATATATATATATATATATATATATATATATATATATATATATATATATATATATATAATTGAGTTCTCACTAAGCATTGAATAAGAAATAAATAGCCATAAATGCATGGGTGATTAAAAAGAAACTAAAAATAGTTTTATTTTATTTTAATAAAAAAATAAGTAACATAAGTATTATATTTATTATCTTAAAAAAATTATAAATTCACTAAAAATGTGATTTCTTTGTTAAATATTTTTTTTTTTATAAAAAGATTATTATTGTTCTTTGTTACTCCTATTATTCAACTTTATATATTGATATGATTAGAAAAAATTATCATATTTCTTCTAATAACAGAGTGTGCATGATAAACAAGAACCCGTGCATCGCACGGGCATGAAATCTAGTTTTTATTAAAATAAAATCAATCTATTTTTAATCTCTTTTTAATCACCCATGTATTTATGACTATCTATTACCTATTTAATTTTATATATTTTTTTTAGGTTCATAAATATAATACTTATTACTTATTTTTATTAAAAAAAATTAAACTATTTCATTACAAAAAAAAGTTCTTTAAACATGTAGTATCCAACAAAGTTGGTAGCTTTTGTTGTCTAATACACACGTATAAAAATGAAATACTGTAAAAATAAAATAAACTCACGAAGTACTAAAAAAAAAAAGTACTACCTAAGTAATGTTGTCTAGTAGTGTGATACTTCCTTGCCCTTTCAAGGCTTGTCAAACAATAGAGATACAAAAATTTGGTGAGGTCTACTTCCTTCTAATCCCTCCATTCTTAGAAAGTAATATACTCATAGTAGCTACGCACTCATTTAGAACAAAATGCAATTTAGCACTTGATGCCTTTTAAATGTGTACTGAACCGTAACACCATTGCATGAACCCCTCGCCCCTCTCAAAATAATAGTGTATCAACTTCTGTTAAATTATACAATGAGCTAAATCAAACATTAAACAATAACTAACCTCCCACTACTTGCTAAGCTTCAGCAACAATAATGGTGTTGAACAACATCACAATCTTTCTCTCTCCACCCTCCACCATTCCCAAAACCCAAAAATCCACAAAATTAACACAGGTCCCTTTGTTGTCTTGTATGTTTGTTTACACCCCATTTGAGATGGCAGTGTATGGCTTCAGTTGTCATACGTATATTTATAGTCCAAATCAGAATAGGATGACTGTTGATCTCAATGAATCTCTTTTAAAAGCAATTGAAAGACCCGTTTGGTGAGGGGTTTGCAGAGAATTATGAGATCCTTTCAGTTGAATGGTTATATAGCAGTAGTAGCTCAAATGAATTGCATCTATTCATTTCCAAAATTAAATGCATAACTTGTTATTGGAATTGTATGAGACTCTTTGGATCATTGACACTATTGATTGAGTAATTCCAAGCGTTTCCTCTTCCTCGCCATTCTGTACTATTTGATGAAGCCCATTATGAATGTATTATATGCCACTAATCTAACACATATTATTGTATGAGATATGAATGATAGCTCATATGTAGAGTCGCGTATTATGCCAATATTGAGATGTGTCATCTTATTTTTCTATGCCTCTTTTAATTCAATTAATTTAAATTATTATTTTATTACTATATTGTAAAGTCACTTGTATGTAGCAATATTACGATTACAATTTACAATTTAAATATAATTATTTATAATAACCTATGCATTAATGGCTATTCAATGCAATCCATGTTAAAACTCAATTATACATATATATAACTTGATTTTGTGCCCGTACAATGCACGGGTTCTTGTTTATCATCCTCCGTTATTAGAATCAATATAAAAAAAATAAATTTAATCACATTAATATATAAAGTTGAATAAATAATAATTTTTTTATCAAGAAAAAAAACTCTTTTAACAAAGAATTTTTATTTTTAGTGAATATATAATATTTTTTAGGATGATAAATATAATACTTATGTTACTTATTTTTATTAAAATAAAATCAAAATATTTTTAATTTCTTTTTCATTGTCCATGCATTTATGACTATTTATTACGTATTCAATGCCACCTTGGTGAGAACTCAATTATACATATATACTAGATTTCATGCCCGTGCGATGCACGGGTTCTTGTTTATCATGCACATTATGTTATTAGAAGACTAGAAGAAATATGATTAAAAATTTTTTTTAATCATATCAATATATAAAGTTCAATAATAGGAGTAGAAAAGAGCAATAATAATCTTTTTTTCAAAAAAAAAAAAAATATATTTAACAAAAAAATTACATTTTTAGTGAATTTATAATATTTTTTAAAATAATCAATATATATATATATAAAATTGAGTTCTCACCAAGCATTGAATAAGTAATAAATATCCATAAATGCATGGATAATTAAAAAGAAACTAAAAATAATTTTATGTAATTTTAATAAAAAATAATTAACATAAGTATTATATTTATTATCCTATAAAAAATTATAAATTCACTAAAAATGTAATTTCTTTGTTAATAAATATTTCTTTGTTAATAAAAATATTATTATTATTCTTTGCTACTCCTATTATTCAACTTTATATATTGATATGATTAAAAACATTTATCATATTTCTTCTAAAAATACAGTGTGCATGATGAACAAGAACTCGTGCATTGCATGGGCATGAAATCTAGTATCAATATATATATAAAACAAATTGAGTCCTCACCAAGCATTGAATAGGTAATAAATAGCCATAAATGCATGGGTGATTGAAAAGAAATTAAAAATAGTTTTATTTTATTTTAATAAGAAATAAGTAACATAAGTAATATATATATTATCCAAAAAAAATATTAAATTATACATTCACTAAAAATTTAATTTCTTTGATAGTTTTATTTTATTTTAATAAGAATCATCAATATATATATGTAAAATTGAGTTCTCACCAAGCATTGAATAGGTAATAAATAGTCATAAATACATGGGTGATTGAAAAGAAATTAAAAATAGTTTTATTTTATTTTAATAAGAAATAAGTAACATAAGTAATATATATATAATTGAGAAATATTACATTTTTAGCGAATGTATAATATAATTTATTTTTTTGGATAATAAATATAATACTTATGTTACTTATTTCTTATTAAAATAAAATAAAGCTATTTTTAATTTCTTTTTAATCACCCATGCATTTATGGCTATTTATTACCTATTCAATGCTTGGTGAGAACTTAATTTTACTTATATATATTGACTTGATTTCGTGCCCATGCGATGCACGGATTCTTGTTTATCATACTCCGTTATTAGAATCAATTTAATAATTTTTTAAAATCATATCAATATATAAAGTTGAATAATAGGAGTAGCAAGAAACAATAATAATTTTTTTTATAAACCAAAAAAATACATTTAACAAAGAAATTTCCTTTTTAGTGAATATATAAATTCTTTTAGGATAATAAATATAATACTTATGTTACTTATTTTTATTAAAATAAAATTAAACTATTTTTAATTTCTTTTTAATCACACATGCATTTATGACTATTTATTACCTATTCAATGTCACCTTGGTGAGAACTCAATTATACATATATACTAGATTTCGTGCCCGTGCGATGCACGGGTTCTTGTTTATCAAGCATACTTCGTTATTAGAAGAAATATAAATAAATTTTTTAAACATATCAATATGTAAAGATGAATAATAGGAGTAGCAAAGAACAATAATAATTTTTTTATCAACAAAAAAAAAAAACAAAAACACACATTTAACAAAGAAATTACATTTTTAGTGAATGTATAATATAATATATTTTTTTGGATAATCAATATAAAACTTATGTTACTTATTTCTTATTAAAATAAAATAAAATAATTTTTAATTTCTTTTTAATCACCCATGCATTTATGGCTATTTATTACCTATTCAATGCTTGGTGAGAACTCAATTTTACATATATATATTGACTAGGAGGTTACCCGTGCTACGCATGGGCTATCCTTTTATTACTATATTTTTAATATGCTTAATAATTTTTTTTAATAATACAAAAAAAATTTTAATAAAAATGGTGATGGTCAAAATATTATATGTGTACTAAGCAATTAACTTATCTCCAAAAATATCTATCACTCACCTTTCAAAATAATAAAATAATAATATCTATTACTGATCATCAAACCCGCCATTGTACCTCAAATATGTAACTTAACAAACTGTCACTCTACAAGTAACCTTGTTTGTCACTTTATTTGATTGATCTCATCCTTGAAAATTTTAGTCACATGTCAAACGGGTGATTATACCCTCAACCACTTTGATCCGATCCGATTGTTCCTTAATATGTGTTTCGCTAATTAGAATTTGAAAGTTGAAAGTCTAACCTCTTTTTCGAATGGAAATAAAAATAATTTGAGGACTCATCATCTAAAAAGAATAATTCATCAAGATGTGATACTTGTAGTTACCAGCGATTATACCCACAACTATGTAACACTTGTTATATTTCTCCCATTGAAAAAAATGTAACACTTCTTATATTACGTGCATCTATTCCCACAATGACAATATTTATCATCTATACCTAATTAGAAGTTTATTTACCACCCTCCAAAAAAATTAGAAGTTTATCTTATTATAGAATGCAAATAGGATATATTGTAGACAACTAATAGTCAAATATAACCTTCATACATGGCCTAATTAGTTAACAATTGAAAACGTTAAAAGTTGTATATTATTCCCATTTTAAATTGTATTTAATAAGAAATATGAATAGTCCATATATACCAATTATTATAGGATATTTTTTATTACACTTACCCAAAATTATATATATATATATATTGATCCTTATTTTTTTTTTTTTTAATAAACTGACCCCCTTCTATTGATATTGATTTAATTATTTTGTGGTTGGGCTTTAGCCTTCCTGTTTGGTCATGAATAAATCTTTGCTCTTTTTACTTTTCCCCGAAGTACCAAATTGGTCTTTTAAATGAACACCCTTAAACAATTTGGTCCTATTAAAATTACTTGGGTTAATATAACCTTTAAAAATCAACTTTTATGCAGATTTCCCCTCAAAATCGGGTTCAGGAGGAATTTTGATTAAAAAATAATTTTTCAACTATTTTCTTCATTTTTTCGGTTTTTCCCCTAATTTCCCCACATTTTCTTATTTCCTCTTTAATTCTCTTTTTCCTTTTCTTTATTTATTCTTTTTCCTTTTCCCTTTACCTGTCTCTTTACCATTTTCCTCACCACGGCCACTGCCCTCCGGCCATAACGCCGTCGCAACAACCACCTTCACCCTCCCACCATTGTTGACCTGCTTCTCTCTCTAAAATTTATTCTCTTTCTTTTTCCCTTTGATTTCGAGAGAAACAAATCAGTAGTGCAAAAATTGGGCGAAAATTTTGCGTTCAAAGGTTACAGATTGATTTCGGGTTTTCGAAGTTGGGTTCGCACGAACTCAAATTTGGGGTTCAAAAGTTCTGGGCGAGATGTCGAGCTTGTGTGGCTGATGTTCATCGTCTTGAAATTCTTCTGTTCATATCCAGAAGAAATGAAGTGGGTTTGTTTGAAAATTTCTATATGAAGTTGCTATGTTCGAATTTCTAGGCATAATACTGAAAATTTGATAACTTGATTAGGGTGTATGTTGTTGTTTTTTTGAGTTTTTTTTTTTTTTTTTTTTGAGGTGGAACTTTTGATTTTTACTGTCTTAATTGAAAAAATAGTTTTTGAGATCCGATTTTTGAGTAGAGGTATGTTTGAGTTCATTGATGATATGAGTTATCAATTGGAATCATTGCTAGTGAGGATGATTTTCAGGGACTGATAGAGAGTGATCTGACTTTGGATGAATTGGTTTTGAAAGTTGTAGAGTGCAAAGTAATGACAATTGCAATGGGTAATGAATTTCTTAATTTTGTGGTTGGTGGGAGACTTGGAGTTTGATAGTTTAATGACTTAATAATGGTGAATTTCATGGTATCTTGCATGTGGGCGACCATGGCAATCCAGGGATGTGAGAGCTTGGAGAGAGAAAAGAAAGTGGAAAGAGAAAGGTAGAAAAGGGTAAAAAAGAAATAAGGAAAAGGTAAAATAAGAAATGAAGAACAAACAGAAAAATGTGAGAAAATTATTGAAAAAACGAAGAAAATTGCCAAAAAAATATTTTTCAGTTAGATTCTCTAAGAACCCGGTTTTTTGGGGGAATCTGCACAAAATTTCATTTTTAATGGCCATATTGACACGCTTTATTTTAATAGGACTAAATTGTCCAAGAGTGTTCATTTAAGGACCAATTTGGTAATTCGGTTTTACTTTTTCTACTTTATAGGGATTAAAACTGGTGCAACAGTAGATAAAAATCTTAAGCTTTGTCTATGGGCAACAGGAGATTTGGTCAGAGTGATTAAGGGTAAATGATCGATAGGGTGGAGAAATTATCGTCAAGAGTTGACTAGCTTAGCACCAACTTGGCTGTCAAGATATTATCTCCCAGCTTCTACTCATGAAAAATGGACATATTGCATGAAAATGGGCATATTGCACCCTTTAGTCTTTTTTTACAAATATGTTGTTTGGCTTCTAAAGTTGATAATATCACTTAACTTCTTTTTCTCTTTGCCTTACACAGACACTACGATCGACAACCAGAGAATTTGATTATTAAACTAGGACATAATAGAGGAATTTTAACAGTATTGACATACTTAATTCCTACTTTAGCGCTTAATGGCTACAATGTTGTGTCTCTTCCGATCTTTTAGTAAAACAATGTTTGTCAATCTATTTTTTCTTTTCTTCTTTTTATTTTATTTTCTATATTGACAATATGAGGTAAAATAAGTTGCGGAAGAACTTGTGTTTCTACTTCCAGTTTTATATCTTGGAAAAGTGTGGAAGATGCAATAGTACCTAAAATGATGGTTAAGAATTGAGTTTTCATCACTTTTGCATTTAAATAAGATGCCCATTTGCCCTCCGGAAAATAAGTCGTACACTATGATGTCACATCTAAATTCCACTTTTTCAGAAATGAGTTGAAATAAATTTCAATATTATAGTATTGTACTTTTGGTCTTTGCCAAGGGTATCCATCGTCGATCACAGTAACTAATCCTCTCGCCCCAACTGTCAACGCACTAAGTGGTAGAGGGCTGGTAGGGGGCTGGCCAAGGAATTTTTTTCATTCGCAAGAGTTGGGATTCGAACCCCCAACCACTTGTTTAAGGAATGAAGTGTTGAACCACTACACCAACCCATATTGGTGTACTTTAAAGCATTACTATTGTGTTCACTTATAGCACTTTTGTTGACACTTATAGCACTTTATAATTATATCAAGAACTGTATTTTCACTTTACTAGAAAATTTTCATTTTTACGTGATTAAATTTGCAAGAAAGTTTTTTATACATGAAAATAAACCTAAGTTAGGCGTTTTGTATCGTATAATTTTAATTAAAATCCTACATTACACGGGTATTAACCTAGTTATTGGAATAAATTATTTAACTGATTTTCCATGTACCTCAATCATCCTTGCATTATCGTTTTCACATTCTCGAAAGATAATTTTTAGTCTTAATTCACTTTAAGAAGAGCTAATTCATGACACATACCTTTTACAGCTTCATGATCCCGAGTACCAGATAAAATCATTATTTCACTTCTGATTGATTTAACGATAAAGGGTGGGAGCCGTCAAGTGGTAGAGATCTCGCCCCTCCAACCTCTCAGTTAAGGGTTCAAGGATCATTGTCCTCAATTTTCATATTGAGGGTGCATGGTAGTTATTTATTTTAGAGGCCTTTCAGCCATCCTTACCCCCCGTATAATGCACCAAAGAGCTCGACTTCCTTGTCTATTCAAAAAAAAAAAAAAAATAAAAAAAATTGATAAACACTAAGGTCCCGTTTTATTTGGGTGAAAATAGTTTTCCTGTGGAAAAAAGTGATACATACCGATAGTATGAAAAAGACCTACAACTTTCCCTTAACAAAAAGGACCTACAACTTTCCCTTAACAAAAAGGACCTACAACTTTCCCTTAAAAAAAAGGACCTACAACTTAAAAAAGTACTCCATCTGTTCCGTCAAAATGTTTACACTTTATTTTTCAAGGTTAAAGTTCACAAACTTTGATCATGAATTAGTGAATAAATACAAAGATTTATAATGTAAAAATGCTATTGTTAGATTAATTTTAAAGAATACTTTCAAAAAATTATATTTTATAATTTACATATGCATATAATTACAATTATCTACGATTAAAGTGATGCATTAGAAACGGTAAAAAAACAAATGTAAACATTTTCATGGAGGGAGTAATACCGTGGAAAGAAAGTGCTCAACTCAAAATCTTATTAGCTCAACTTTCTTTATGTATATTTACTGAAGCAGTTATGTTGCACAGTAAAAATAAAAAAATAAAAATCCGTGACGCTAAACATGCCTTAAAATCCGCCGGTTAGAGATATGCTTAGCATTTGTTTACCTTCCACTAGCGCAGAAGACAAACAGTCACTTTGAGATTTGGGAAATAGAATACTTTTTTAAAATGCACATGTTAATAAGCATTGATTGTCAAAAGGCTAATTAATGCGAATCCAAGGAGGTTCCGAGTTCCGATAACGATACCAGAAGATTTGAGCACATTTATGACCCAAATAATAATAAGGGTATAGTTTAAAACCTCATCACTCCAACCGAGGTGCTGCCACCTTACACCTAATTTTTTTGCAAATTCACCTTACAATCCTAATTAATGCGAGTATTATTTTTGTGCTCCAATAAACTGAACTTAATTAATTAATCCAATTGTGACCCAACAATAATAATATAAAAGGTCATCATGCCAACTGGCAACTAAGGTGCTGCCTCTGTTCTCCTCTTAATGCTTGTTTGGTTTATAGTTAGATTTTGTTTGATTTACATGGATAAAACTGAACTGAATTAAATTAAATTGAAGTGAATTGAATTGAATTGAATAGAAATGAACTGAACTGAATTGATTTTTTTTAACTTAATCGTTAATCTTTAGACTCATTTTTTTTAACTTAATCGTTGATTTTTTTAACTTAATTGTCCAAATATATTCAATATTAGACTCATTTGAAAGTATGTTTTGAGATCTTTCCGATGACATATGGTGTGTTTGTTAGAGCTTACACAGTCAGTTCAGTTCAAATGTGAATTCAGGGATTTCAAATTCAGTTAAATGGTGTTCAGTTCAGTTCAGTGGTGCTGAGTTCAGAAAAATACTTTTTTGTCTCACATAATTCAAAAAAATGTGAGACAAAATAAAGTACAAAATGCGGATTGGAACGGCGCGGAACGGAACAGATTGGAACGGAACGGAACAGAACGGAATGCAACATGGAAACGACGAAAAGAACATGACCTTAGGCCCTGTTCTCGTCAACGGAATGATGCGGAACGGTGAGGAACGGAACGGATTGGAACGGTGCGGCGCGGATAATTCAAAAAAATGTGAGACAAAATGAAGTACAGAATGCGGAACAGAACAGAACGGAACATAACAGAACGGAACGGAACAGAACGGAATGCAGCATGGAAACGAAGAAAAGAACAGGGCCTTACTTCCTGCAAGAAGTAACTTTCCCCAAAATGGCGGAATTTGCTTACCTAGCCTTAACTTCCCATATGAATTTCTATTAATTTGCAATTCTTTTATGCAACCAAACAAGATTAGACACTTCACATAAACTTGTAAGTATTTTCCATGAATTTCTACTTCCTAGTTCACAGGGTTAACCAAACGACCACTTTGTTCAATTCAACATGTGTAAGTAAGTTATCACTTGGATAATGTTTTATTCCGAAATAAATTCAAGATGATACCTATGCCATTGAAAAGATTGCAAATCATAATTTTAAATGAGTTTAATATTAAATATGATTGGACAAATTTTAAATGATTAAATATCAAACTAACAAAATCAGTTCAGTTGAGTTTATTTCAAATTATTCCGCGGAGCCTTACAACGCATGTGTTTACTAACTCACCTTTCATCTACTTAAAAGTTCCCTTTGGTTCTCACGTTAGACGTTAGACGTTAGACATTAGACATTAGACATTAGACATTAGACATTAGACATTTAGAATTATTTCATCACCTAAACACATTCCAATTTACCATCGCCTGTTCACTTTCAACATCATGGACGTAAAGCGCGTGACATTAGAAAAGTTTTGCCTCTTTTTTTGGGTAATATTCGCATTAGTAATTTTGATATTATACAGTTGTAAGCCAAACTCTCCAGCTACCCCTTCTAAATCTCAACCCACAATTGTCAAGTCTGTTCCTGGCTATGATGGCGATCTCCCCTTCAAGCTCGAAACTGGGTTAGTGTTAAATTAAAATTATTGTTTTAATTAACAAAATTCAACTTTAATTTGCTCTGATTATTGTGTGTTTTTATTGAAATATGCAGATATATTGGGGTTGGGGAACTTGAGCAAGTGCAATTGTTCTATTACTTTGTTGAGAGTGAGAGAGATGTAGAACAAGACCCTCTTATTATTTGGCTCACTGGGGGCCCTGGTTGCTCTGCTCTCACTGGATTATTCCTTGAAATTGGTTAGTCATTCTTCTGTTTACTGATTAAGTTCATTAATTTGTCTTTTGGAGTGAAATTATGTTCATTAATTCTAGTTTATCCTGGGTTGGGGGAGGTACAATATAAAATGCTTAATTTAGTTGTCATATTTTTGCTTGAGTAAAATGAAAAAGAAAACTTGCAACAAAAAAAAGAAAAGAAAAAAAAGAAGCAGAAGAAGAAGAATAAGAAGACAGGAACACTACTCTAATGTTGTTCTTTTTGTTTTTTTTACTTTCGTTGTTAGTTAGGACATGTTTGAATTGAGGATAATATTAGGGGTATTGGAGCAAATGAAGGGTAAAATGAGAAGGTGAAGGTGGTGGTAGGTGGTGCAACTTGGTGGAGAAAAGAGAAAATGAAAGGAGAATGGGGTGGGGATGGAGGTGGAGGTGAAGGTGGAAGTGTTAGTGAATTTTAATCCATCCATCCAAGTTTGAGATAAATAAATAAAGCAATAGAGAATAAGAACAACACAATGATTTAACGTAGTTTGACCCAAAACTCATGAGACACACACGGACTCCCTTCATCTTAAGCACTCAATCTTATTGCTTAAGCATACTATGTGTTTTCGTGACCTCCCCTCCATGGAAAGCCTTCTCTATAGAACCCCTTGGTCCGTTATATGGTGACTCCTCTCTCTCCCTCTCTCTTAGAATATGAGCACAAAGTATACAAATTCTACTTTCCATAGTCCTCTTCCACTAGGATATAGGAATTCATTTTTACATGATACTCCTTATATAGTTAAACCCAAAAACCTGTTTAAGACGGTTTTACCGTAACTTTGTTAAGACGAGAGTTACTTTTTAATGAAACAAGGTTCACAATTCATAATAAGTGACCCCTATATTTCTGAGCAATAACCCCATTTTTTTTGAGTTGATCTCACACGACATGGTCAAAGTCAAATACTCTTTCTTAAAAAAGGTTAGTTTTAGCTATAAAAAAGGTAATGAAATTAAGTCTCACCAATGCCCTGTTTTTTTCAACGTAATGGTGTGGAACAGATCAGAACGAAATGGATAAAATGGTACATGATGTGAGACAAATGAAATACAGACTGGATGCATCACTAATTGGAACGAAAATCGGTGCAGAAGGTAACAAATTGTGCGGTGCATAATGCAACGAAAATAACGGGGTGGGACGAAGTGAAATGCAACATGGTGGCTGAAAAATAAATGCGGCCTAAAAGAAACAAAAGACGGTCTCATAGAGTATTTGCTCAACCCTTTATTTGTCTCTCCCTAGTCATGCATATTTAATTTCATCACCTGGTTTGTTTTCTCTTCCGCTATGTGGGGGTAAGCATTGCAAGTTCAGCAATTTCGATGATTTGTATAGTTGTTGCTTTTAGGGGCAGCATAATTATTTGGTCAACAACATCAACTAAACTTTAATTTTAATTAAGAATATCTTGGCCTAGTGGTTGAAATTGAGGTGTTGGGTACATTAGGTATCATGTTCGAATCGAATCAACCATCCCTGTATGTTTGTATACTGTACCAGCCGTTGTGCTTCATCTAAACCAAAATAAATAAATCCAAGTGTCATTCATTATCAAGATTTAAAATTTATACAAAAAGAAGAATTAACAATAGATATTTATTGGTCATGACTCATGACCCCTTAACCAATCGCATATTAGGGTGTGTTCTTTAAAACATACTAAGAAAGTTCAATTTATCAGTGTTCAGTTTATTCATAATTTTCTCTCACATATCATTATTTGGTTCACCCGTAAAGAACACACGCTTAGTTTACCAAATACAATGTCCAATTACACGTCATTATGGTATCGTAATTTCTTATATCAGTTACTTTGGTGCTTCAATTGTATAAAATAGTTCAATTTCCTGGACAGGTCCACTGACCTTCAATTACACGGCTAATTGTTCGGAATCAGAAGTACCTTCAGTCCTGTTGAATCCTTACTCATGGACAAAGGTATATCCAATTTTTACTAGGAAACGACTATTCACGCACCCTTTTTAATGGTCTTCTTCCTCTCCCTCTCCCGAGTCCTCAAACAGAGACTAGGAGCAATGGGAGTGTCAAACTCCTTTTTCAAATATACCAAATGTCATCTGTTTTGGTTAAAAAACTTTGGCTTTTACTTTGCTTTCACATATAAAATGGATTTTCATTTCAAACACCAAACTAAATCAATGTAGGAGACAACCTGCATGTTACGCACGGGCTGTGCCACTAGTTACTATAAATGAAAATTGATGTGTGCACTTCAATTTACTCAGGTAGCTAGCATAATATTTGTGGATGCCCCTCCTGGTACCGGCTTCTCCTATGCGACAACTTCAGAAGCATACCACAGCGGTGACATTCTACAATCAACACATATACATGATTTTATGAGGAAGGTATGTAAGTGAGGATCTCTTTTCGTAAGTTAAAGTATTGAACTTGATGCACTTCGGTTTAAAAACAACTTTTTTTATTTATTTGCCACATCAATTGTGTCTCATATTCCATAATGTATGTTTTTATAGTTTGGGACAATGGCAAACCAGATAAATTCTATTGAGGGGCCAAATTAAGATGAACTTGTAAGACTTTAGAGCTTCGTTCGATGTGTTTTCCTCTAGAATAATGATGATTAGAATTATAAGGATTTTTTGTTGAAAACTACCTTACTTTTTGGACTTCTTGTGGGAAACTACCTTACAATCTTTAAGTTGTGGGAAACTACCTTAACCCATACAGTAATTTTTTTGTTAAAGACTACCAAATGACATAATTCCCTCTAACGGGGTTAACTTTGGCCATTAGCAATTTGATTTGACAAATTTGCCCCAGCTTGTGCCCCTCACGTGCATACTTATGAACAAAAAAAACACGTGCCACTCACGTGCCCTAGCTTACTTATGGAGGGCAAGAAAAAATGCATTAACAAACCTTAATTTCAAAAGTTCAAAACTTTACCCCATAACCAAACCATTGACAGACCTGAATTCCCAAAATCAATAGATACCTACATCAAAAACGAACACAACGTACCCACGAATGAATTTTGGAGTGCAACAAAAAGAGCACTAACGAAACTCAAATTCCAAAACTTTACCCCTACCCAAACCATTAACAAATCTCAATTCCCCAAACCAGGCCCGTTCCTCACATTTTCGAGGCCCTGGGGCGAATTTAAAATGAGGGCCCCTAAGATGTGAATAACTAATTTCACCATCCAAAAAAAACACGCAGTCATAAAAGGAGAAAAAGTTTCCGCAATGATGGTGTTCGGTGTATGTTCAACCCAATTCTCATTTAAAAGAAATTTCTCAAAAATTTATATAATTCATGTCATAAATATTTTTCTGTTAAAAAAAATATGACAGCGAAATAAATCCTTCAGGATAAATCTGTGATTGGTCTCTTTTAGGTCCGTTTGGTCTACTTGTCAAAATCGGTACTAATATCGAAATTAAATAAGCATATAGTAGCGAATTTCGTACATAAATTTTTTTTTTTAATTACAATACTTTTCTTAGAGTAATTTATGTAGTTTGATTTTAACAAAACTAAACAAGACGCCAGTTGAGAATTAATGAGTTAAGGAATAGAAAGAAAATTTATTATTAGAAACCAGAATTCAACATATATAACCCGTTCAAGACACCGATATCAAGTAACAGTGTTTGGGTGGCTAGGGCAATGGCGCACCCCCACTTGTTCCCAACAATGAACTAGGGTTCAAGTCTCATTTCCAATAACAAAGTTGGAGGTTACTTTGTTGTTCAAAAATAAATAAATAAATCGAATAATAGTGTTGTAAAGCATATTCAGATTGTTATATTGAATTTATACTTGTTTCAACAACAACAACAACAACATTACCCCAGTGCCTCCAAAGAGGCTCCCGCCTAGGCAGGGTAAGGGGGGGTCGGTTGTACCCAGCCTTACCCCTGTGAAAGTCTCACAGAGAAGCTGTTTCAGTTTGACCTGAGATCCGAAGTGCGACGACCATCGGCAACTTCACAATAAATAAGAAGTGCGGACAGTTTTATGAATTTATTCTTGTTTATTTAGAGAAATATGTAAAAATATAAGAAACTAAACAAGACACAAGTAAGAAATGGAGTGGTTTCTCCAAAAAAAAAAAAAAAAAAGATATGGAGTGGACCGAAAGTAAAAACAGAAAAAAATATAAAAAAATAGAAGAACATGCAAACCTGGGTTAAGGTGAAAGTAAAACTTCCTTCCCACACGCTCTCACCAGCAGACCAAAGCCAAGAGTTATATCAAATGTATGCAACATGTAGTACATATACTATTTTGCTTTTAAATTTTTGGGCCCCTCCAAAACGCTGGGCCCTGGGCGGTCGCCCCTCGGGCCTACCCTCTAAAACGGCCCTGCCCCAAACCAACAATTACTCACCTCAAAAAACACCTTAACAAAACAAACCAACAACTCAAAGTTCACAAAATCAACCCAAGGTCCCACGGCTCAGAGTTGTAGATATCAGTCTCAGAAATGGCATCAAACCTAATAGGTTTCCCACAAATTTTATGCTTCAAGTAATAACTCACAAGTTCTTGATCAGTAGGGTGAAATCTAAACTCAGGTGCCGTTACTTAACTCGCCTGCGCTGCCATCAGACCCGACGGAGTCAACGACATCGCTGCTACTCCCGATGACGGTGGCTCCGTTCCTATCGACGTTGGGGTTGTCTCAAATAATGAAAGGAGCAAAATTTTCACACACTTTTTTTTTCCTTGGAAATAAAAATTAAGATGGCCTGTTTGTGTCAGTTTTGTTGTTGGATTTCTATGGAAATGGAAGAAATTGAAGGAATCGTTGAGTGAGATTGAGAAAGGATCAAGAAAAGGGAAAAGAAGCATGTCATTGAAGTTAATTAAATTGATGTTCTCTTGTTCTTGCAGCGGCACCTGGGAAAAGAAGCGTGCCATTGAAGAAAGAAAGAGATGACAGAGCATGAACTATGGCAGGAGAGAGAGAGAGAGTGGAGAGAGAGAGAGAGAGAGTAATTAAGAAATAAGAGGGGGAAATTAGATGGAATATGGTCAAAGAGAGGGAAATTATTTTTACTTGAGTCAACATGTTTAAGTGAGGGGCTTTTATGTCTTTTCCCAGCAAAATTAAACCCGTTCCATTAGAGGGGATTCTGTCATTTGGTAGTCTTTGACAAAAAAATTATGGGTTAAGGTAGTTCCCCACAACTTAAACAAAGTAAGGTAGTTTCCCATAAAAAGTGCAAAAAGTAAGGTAGTTTTCAACAAAAAATCCGAATTATAATAAAACAAAAAAGGAGTTATTTATGACGCCTTTTCAATGAACTACACATATATTCTTAGATATTTGACCACAATATGGGAAGTTTGAGGCTTGGATCTAGACTAGAAATAGTTTTATCTACCAAATAATTCTAGTTTCCTAATTATACAATAGTTTATTAGAATTTTTTTAGGAAAGAGTTTATCACTAGGAAATGATATATATTTCTAGAGTTGAAGAAGATGTGGATTTATTCTAGATAAATATTGTGTTTCCTATTGTAGTTCAACTAGGGTTAGGAAGGTTGGTGCCTATAAATACCGAGCCATAGGGTAGTGTTAGAGTATTCATAAGAGTCACCAAGGTGGGAGTGTTGAGGCCACAATGTGAGAGGAGGCTAAGCACCAGGGGGCTAAACACCAAAGTTAGGGTTGGCTCAAAAGAGAGATACCTTATACTTCCAATCACTAATGCAAAGAATCCGGTTTGCCAACTGCAAGCTTTTGAAGGTTGTTCAAGACGTGAAACAGGAAAAAGAAGCGAATATGGTCTATTGGTCATCAGATTAAAGTCTAGCGGGCAGACATATTCACCAAGGCCTTGCCAAAGAACAACTTTGAGTTCTTGAGACTCAAGCTTGGCGTGATGGCAAAAAGTCTAAGGAGTGCTAGAAAGTGAGACTTTGGCCAGATAAGTTGAGTAATTAGGCTTTGTTTGGTTGGTCAGAAAATCGTTTTCAACTTAAAAGTGTTTTGAGCAGAAAATCATTTTCAGTGTAAAATGTATTTACGTTCACATTTTCCGTTGTTTGGTTACAAGGGAAACCAATTTTCCTAAAAAACTCTATTTTTCCTTCCTATCAATTTTAATTTTAAACTTTAAAAGAAAAAAATAATATCATTGGCTAACATAGTTGCGTACATCCTGAAGTTTTAGGTGGATTCAAAAATAAAAACACCTCAAACACATATCGGAATTAAAAATTATACTTAGTTGAAAGGAAAAAACAAAATTGAGAAAGCGGTCCGGAGGTCAGGCCCAATGCCCGATCAAGTCGGGTGCGGGTCCGATTTTATTGCCCGAAGTCCCGACGACCAGACTCGATGATCAGGTCCACTATTGGTGCTCCGTGATATTGTGTCCCACAAACGGAAAACTGTTTTCCCTTCTTTCTGAAGGTAAAACAATTTCACCCATATATGTGAAAATGATTTTCGCCTCTGAAAACTATTTTCCTTCTTTCGGTAACCAAACAACAGAAAATGGGAAAACAGTTTTCACCGCAACCAAACGGATCCTTTAATTGTTGGGCTACTGCAGTAGGTTGTTCTAGTGTGTTATGTGTTTATTTGTCCACCAGTTGAGATGGTGACATGTCTAGAGCCTTTTGGTTATCCTAGGAATAAATTCATCACATGACTTTCTGGTTCTTAAGCCTCTTTCTCTGGAAATGATATGTTTCATCTGATTCAATCAAATTAGTCACATCTGTTAATGTTGGTGCAAAGGAGGTTTAGTGCAGGGAGAGATGGAGAGAAATCTGATCTGTATTTTGTTATTGATGTTCTGGATTTTGTTGTGTTACAACAATACCTTGTCAGCAGCTTTTATATAAGGTGATACAGAAAGTTCTAGAGAGAAATGATCTAGAAACTAGGTAGTTTAATGTTGCATTAATGCCTAGGATAATTGAAAGTCTCAGAAGACTCTTCATCTTCAACTTCATTAATTCCTTAAGTGCTGGATATTGCTAGACACTTCTAGGTTATTTTCCAGATTTTTTGGGTAAAACTCTCACTTTCTAACAGTTTAGAAAGAATTTCATCGCTCCAGATTTTCTCTCCACTTTCATCTCACAACGGTATCTTTGCACCAACAGTCTCTTCTATTAGTGCACTTCGGTCATTTCTCTCCCTCTTTTCATTTATCCTAGTATATATCTGCATTTGCCCCCCGTTCCTTTGTCATCCCTATACTTTGGTACTAAAGGCGCGTGGCCCCTGTTTTGAACCCGCGATGACTCATCTTGCTAGAGCAACTTGCACTTTAGCAACTTGATGTTATTATATAATGAATCTAATAGATGATTTTACACAAATTGACAAATTCTCAAAAGTGGTACAATGTCTTGCCAGTTGCTGTAGTCTGAACTAATATAATTCACCAATTTTTAGTAAAAAACCATTCATCCTTTCTCTAGCAAAATCTCACCATATTTTAAGCGAAAAGTGAGCATATTTATCCAGGGGAACTTACCATATTGTATAAAATTCAGTCATTTTCTTGCTCACCTTTTTTTTTTGACTTGTTTCGGTATGTGTTTTAGTTTAGGCAAACTCATCCAAGACAATGATAGACAAGAATACTTACTGTAGCTTTTACTCACCGAGTTTGTTTGTGTGCAGTGGCTTATGGACCATCAAAAATTCACAGGAAGTCCCTTGTACGTTTCAGGTGACTCGTACTCGGGCATTGTTCTCCCAGTTGTTGTCCAGGAGATATTAAATGGTACATATTAATTGATTATTGACATGCTTTACTTCTAGTGAAAATTGATGTATTAACAGTAATGAACTTTGATCTAGTTGAACATGGAAACTGATATCATCTCACTATTATCTCTCTTTTATGTGTGGCTGAACAGACATACTTAGATAATCCAAAATATATGTCGGAAAACGTAGTTTTGTGAGTATTTAATTTGTATATTTTGATCAGGCATATTGACATTTATGTGATTGGTTCTTCGTGCTTTTGTAGGGAATGAATTTGGGCATTCTCCTAAAATAAAGCTCAAGGTATTGTATGAATTGAGCAATTGATTGTTTGTACCTCGAAAATGATTGTGCAAAGTACTATAAAATGTTCACGTAGAGCATTGTACACTGCTATAATTTTGAAGAATTTTTGTTTTGCTAGTTTGAATTTTCTTCTTTCTTTGATCATGGTTTTTATATTACTTTGGCCTTTACTTTTTTTTATCAGGGTGTTTATTTTAGTTTGTCTTTTCCTTCTAATATTCAGTGCCATTTTCTTTTTTACTCCTTCCAAATGTGGTGCAGTTTTGTGTAAAAAAACAAAAACACAACTGAAGAAAAGAAACCATCATACTTCTAAGTGTATATATAGGGTGAGGTTCCCATGAGAACCCCATTTGGTGAGAACCATGAGGACCACATAGTTCCATTTTTTTGTACCATAGTTTCATTTTTCATAAATATATACTTTCTAACTTTGTTTTCTTCAAATGGATGGATAAGATGAATATAAATTAATGAAATTTTAACTCCTCTCCCTTTATTTTCTCAATTAGGGATATATTCTCGGCAACCCCTTGACATACGATGATCACCTCAACTCGAGAGTTAATTTTGCACATCGAGTATCAATATTACCCGATGAGCTCTATGAGGTAATCATAAATATCTTCTAGTATATAAAATGTTGGTTGAATGAATAACTAGATCCATTAGCTAGCTTTTACATGTGTTTGAATTTAGAAAATCATGTTATAACCCTTTTTTCTTCTTAACAAGCCACCTAATAGGCTCTAAATGCTAACCTTTTTATGTAACTACAAGTGAAGTGATAAATGGATCCCTTTATTTAGAGTCTGTTTGCGAGTTGGAGAATGGAGGGGAAGGGAGGGAAATACAAAATTTTCCTTGTTTGTCAGTTTTTTTAAAGAGGGAAAGGGAGGATAATGAATGGGCCAACAATTCCCCTCCATTAATTAGGGGGGGGGGAAGGAGAATTTTTAAGTGACAATAGCAGTTTGTTCCCCTTCATTCTCCTTGCTTCTTCCATTAAAGTATACATGGTAATTTCATAGCAAAAACAAAAAAAGTATACATGGTAATTGAGGGTAGTATGTAATTAACTATATATGTGCATTGATTGGACGTTCTTAATGAAAAGAAAAAAAAAACAATTCTAAGAGTTAGTATTCTATGGAGAGAAAAGTCATTCAAAAACAATTAAATGGTCGCTCAAAGGTAGAAACAAAAAATCATTCCAATGTTTTTTTAACATCCCCTCGTATTTTGTCTTGCTTGAAAAAGTGGTTATTTAATTTACGTGAATGTGTTTGAAAACATAGTTAGGAGGCTTCGTAGTCTATGCAGGAGGATGAAGATACTTGGCGTACGTATTTCTTGAGCTCCACATTTTCCATTCAAAAAGCTGGAAGCAGAAACAACATGGATGTTTCTTAAAACAATATTTTTTCTAATTTATACATACTTTTATTCCTATCAATTTTTTTTTTATCTATGTATACCTTTTTTTTTTGCATTGCATAGATTGCCAAACCAAGTTGCAATGGTGATTATACAGAAGATGGGAACAATACCAAGTGCTTGATGGCTAGTCGAGCAATAAAAAAAGTGAGTCATAAATTCATTGTTGTGACGCTGATTACATTTTTAAACCATTGTTGCTTAGCTAATTCCACATTACTACAATATTTTGATTACATGCATTAACATAACCTAGCTAAAAATTCTTGACCATGCAGGTTTTCGACAACGTCAACACACCGCATGTCCTAGAGCCTTTGTGTGACTATACATCTAAGTCACAAAAGAGAACATGGTGTCGGGTATGTCTCTTATCATGCATGTTCTTCAACTTACTACTAAAAGTTTGTCAAGGTATCTACGACGAAATAAATGAACATATAGTTTTTTTAATTTTGGAAGAATCATTTACCGTAGGCCGTAGCATGGTCAAGAAATTAAGTACTTAGCTTCAGTGGTTCATTCTATGTAGGGGTTTTCGCCTTACGTTTGTCATACTCCCTCAATCCGTCAAAAAATTTACACTTCCCATTTCCAGCCATTAATTAATATGTGAAATGAATAATTAAAAGGTAAAAATACTAGTGTTCAATTTATTTTAAATAGTATTTAAAAAAATTCTTTCTAATATTCATTCAATAATACGCTAGAGTAATTGATTGGTTACAACTTACATGTGATGTGTACCAAAGTGTTGTGGTGTATACAAAAGCCTGGAAATGACTATACATGCACCGATTACATACATAATAAGTGTTTTTTTCCTTACTTTCTTTATTTCTCTTTTCTCTATTTTTTTTTTCTGTTTTCCATAATAGGAAGAACAATACTTGCTCACTGACAATTGGGCCAATGACAAAGGAGTTCAAGAAGCTCTGCACATTCGGCAGGTAAACACTAATCTCTATCGGTGCTATGTGCTCTCTCAAGTGCCATTTGCGTTCCTTCATATAACATGATCAAAATAAAAGAAAGAGAAATAAAAACAAATCAAAATCAAGTCCGTTTGTCCCATGCAAAGGCGTTTCTTACCATTATGTATTCGAAGTTCTGTAAATTAACTGAGTAGGATGAATTTTGTATGAATTCACCATGATAAATGCAAGTTTTGTCATAGTATACTAACTAGCCTTTTCATCATTGGTCAGGGAACAATAGGTAACTGGACTAGATGTAATATGACCATATCACATTCACAAAACATGTATACAAGGAATGTGCAAAATAGTTTTGGCTATCATCAGAATTTCACAAATAATGCCATTCGTGCTCTAATCTACAGGTGATAACTCTTTCTAATCTACAAGTGATTTTTGTCAGATTTCTGTTTCATTCTAATTTAATCTTACATGTGGTGCATGTAGTGGTGACCAAGACATGGTTGTGAGTTATATGGGCACACTAGAATGGATCAAGGCATTAGATGTTCCAATAGTAATTAACTGGAGGCCATGGTTTGTTGATCACCAGGTTGCGGGGTTAGTATATAAACTCTGAAAATTTACTGCCAAATAACCATTCTTCTGCATTTCTTCCTCTTAATTTTTGGTATGTTTTGCAGATACGTTACAGATTATTCGAATGATAGTTATCGCTTGACATTTACGACTATTAAGGTAATGTCATTTTTATTTTTCGTCGAATTGATTGTATGATAATGGTGGTTTTGATTTCTTGTATAATAACACCTTAGGGAGGAGGACACACTGCTCCAGAGTATAAGCCTCAAGAATGCCTTGCCATGATGGATAGGTGGTTAGCCTTGCGGTATTTGTAGGTATTTTCTTCAAAACCATGCTATATATGGTCTGATATGTTTGATGTTCAACATGAGAGTCCGACCTTGACGTAGCGAGAGGTGGTGTCTCGGTCCCTATTGAATCGCACCTTCCTTTTTGACAAAGAAAAAGAAACTAGAAAGAACATAAGGCGCACTTACTCAACATTTAGTGAGGGCAACCACCATCTGTTAGGAGCTGTCTGGGTCTTTTTGGAATAGTAAAAGTAAACATGTATTTTGATTAACTCAGAAATTATTGTTAAATATCACTTATTTATTTCAAGTATTTTTTTCACAAAAACTTGTTTAAGACGGTTTTATCGTAAGTTTTGGTAAAACAATGGTCACTATTTAGTAAAACAAGGGTTACGACTCATAACAAGTAACCTCTACGTTTCTAAATAGTAACAGCATTTTCTTGTGAGTTGGTCTTACACAAGACTTGCTCTTTTTTTTTATTTTTTGAGGAGATTTGTTTCTAGTAATTTTGTTTGGAGGAGATGCAGTTTTTGTTTGTTTTTCTTCTTCCAGCAGTAGTTGTTTACAAGTTATTCTCTAGAGATATGATGTTCGCCATTGCCTGTTTTCCAGAATGTGGATGTTTGGGATGTTGATGAAGTATATTTTCCATAGTCTAACACCAAACTCAAAGTGATTGGGTTGGGTTCAAGTGTTGATGCGAACCACGATACCGAATAATAACAAAACAAAGCACAAAACAATTTGCCGTGGGAATTCAAATCGAGGAAAGAAAACCATGTGACCGCTCATATAATCAAATCAGTTCACTAATCAATCAACAACCATTAGTTTATAATGCGCGGTGCGCTACTGCTTTTGAGGTTTTTCGATTAAAAAGAACAAATTAAGATAAATGAAGATAAGAATAAGGATATAACTTGAAATAAAGGTTAGACCACGCACAACTCAAAGTTTAAGGATCCACCCCCAATAGACTAAAGAGTAAGCCACCACTCATAGGTTAAAGGAACCATTAAAATCATCATTTGATAAACTAGAAAAAAAAGGGAGAAATTTTTGGTAGTTTACTCAACTTGATCAATCATATTTCATATTCATCCAATCTAATTTGCAACAATAACTAAGGCTCCTCCTATATATAAGAGTTTACCAGCTTAGTCAAAGCTAAAAATAAGGCTAATTCAAAATTAATTCAAAAGTTAAAGAAATCAAACAAAACGACAGCTATAAGTCGTTGCCATGAAAGGGATTTCTATGGTATAGTCGCTTTTGTGGAGAAATCTGACGATACTTTTTGGGCGTCTACAGTATGATGAACCTATTTTGGTCTCTCAGTTAAAAGCTTGTATTTTCTCAAATGGACGTTTTCTCACTAAACAAGCATACTCTCAACTGAGCAGGTCTGGCCTATTTATTGAACAAGAGCCAAACCCTAAGGTAATAGGTTTACGAAAATCAAGTAGAGAGTTTTACGCAAAGTAAACTCTATCTCCAACCAACTAGAAAGCTGGCCAGTTGAGAGTTCCCTCATAGAACCGACTGAAGACTTAGTCCAGATACATTCAGTAAGAACAAGATAGAGTAGGATATAGTTATAGTTGATAGATAATTTAATTAGGCAAATATTGTAAATACTAGATAGTTTCTTATTAGGCTTAGGTTTGTATACTAGGTCCGTTATCTTGTAAACCTACTATGTCTCTGTAACCTCACAGTATATATTGCAAATAATATACAACTATCCCTCAAGGGAATTCATAAAATCACAATCACATGGTATCAGAGCAAAATTGCTCCGCCAACTCCGCGGGTGGCCCAGGTATACTTGGACCTGGGCCTACTCACCAGCCCGCGGCCCACCTTATGCAGGTTCTGCAGCCCGGCCTCGCCCCTGCGGTGTCTCCATCCGCCGTACCGCCACCGTGGACTTGGTTAACCACGGTTGGCAGTGGTAGTCCCTCCACCCCCGTTAGGCCTGGAAAACGGGTCATTTGGGTCGACTTCGGGTCGGGTCAGTTCGGTTCAGTTTGATTCGGGTTATCTCTATTTTCGGTTCAGGTTCGGGTCGGGTCGGGTATATTCGAGCTCGGGTTGATTCGGTTTATGTTGTTTTCGGATTGGTTGCGGGTCAGGTCGGGTTAATTCGGTTCTGGCCATATCGGTTCGGGTTGAATTGAGTTATCACGCACTGTACTCGGTTCGGGTTCGGATCGGTTCGATCCGGGTATATTTGGGTTCGGGTCGATTCCGGTCATGTTGTTTCGGGTCAGATATGGGTCGGACATATTTCAGTCACAATTTTTTTTGCAAGTTCGATTTTAGTACAGTTTTCCCCGATTGCATTACTACATTTTGAGTTCGGGTACAAGTCAGGTCAATATCAGAATGATTGCACGTCGTTTTCAGTCAATATCTCATCACAATGTTGTGAGTCACATATTTCAAAGTGGACAATTAAATTGGGTCGGAGGGAGTAATATTTGGAGTGCCTGCAATTTTTATAGGAGTAAGTGTAACAGAGTTAAGGAGATGTGATCAATTGCGTGCAATTTTTTTAAGAGTAACTCATATAGGGCCACAAATATATAAATAGATATTTTAATAGGTGAGTGTAATCACAATGTTTTAAAGGATTTTAATTTAACTATTTTTAAAACACTAACAAATAAATAAATAAATAAAATAAACAAATAAATAAAACTAAATAAAACTAAATAAATAAATAAAATACTATCAGTTTCGGTTCGGGTTCGGGTTGGTTTGAGTCATAAATTTCGGGTTATGTTCGGTTTGGGTCCTTTCGGGTTATTCGGATTGGGTCGATTTTGGTTTGGATCAGATTCGGGTACGGGTCATATCGGGTCTACTAATTTTGGGTCGGTTCGGTTTGGATTGAGTTGTTTCGGATTTTCGGTTCAATTTCGGGTCTTACTATCCGGATTGAATCGGGTCACTGATCGGGTTATTCGGATCGGGTTATCGGGTCCGGGTCAGTATTGCCAGGTCTAACCCCCGTGGAGGCCACGACCTCTCTGCCAGAGGTCTTCCAGCCCATGGACCTTCACTAACCTTGCAATGCGGGGTGGTACATGGATACCGGTGCTACTGCGCATTTGACATCCCAGCCAGGTATACTTAATACTGTTTTTACTTCGAGCATTAATTCTGCAACTGTTTGTGATAGTTCTTTAATACCTGTGACATGTACGGGCAATTCTTATGTTAACTCCTCCACTCGTCCCCTCCACCTCCAAAATGTCTGTGTTGCTCCTCAAATCATCAAAAACCTTGTTTCAGTTCGTAAATTTGTTAGGGATAATTTCCCTTCCGTTGAATTTGACCCTTATAATTTTTCTGTGAAGGACTTCCTGGCGAAGCACCATCTCCTCCGATGTGATAGCATCGGAAACCTCTATCCAGTCACCGCCAATTCTTCCACCACCACATCTTCATTGGCCTTCCTCACCTGCAGTAGTTCAACCTGACATCAACGTTTGGGTCACCCCGGCGAGTCTATCATTAAGTCTTTGTCTAAAAACTGTTTAATTGAGTGTAATGGGGACACTATTGCCTCTTCTTTATGTCATGCTTGTCAATTAGGATAACATGTTAGACTTTCGTTTTATCCATCTTTATCAATTGTTCAATCCCCTTTTGACATTGTCCATTTTTATATTTGGACGACCTCCTCTATTGCCAGTGTTAGTGACATGCGCTATTATGTTATATTTTTGGACCATTATTCTCAGATTTTATGATCCATTACGTCGCAAAAATGAAGCTTTCTCAACAAAACGGGAAATCCGAACGCATGATACGTACCATTAACAATGTCGTGCTCTTCTTACTCTTGCAAGCCAACATACCATCCACCTACTGGTTTGAAGCCTTCCATATGGCCGCCCACCTCCTCAATATTCTACCCTCCACTGCTATCTCAAATGAAATTCCCTTTACTCGCCTCTTCCACAAAACTCCCTCTTACTCTCATCTCCGAGTCTTTGGCTCCCTTTGCTACCACAATCTCTCATCCTCCACACCTCACAAACTTGCTCCCCACTCCACTCCTTGTGTCTTTCTTGGCTACCCGGCCCAACACCGCAGGTACCATTGTCCTGATCTTGTCTCACGCAAAATTATCATTTCTCGTCATGTTGTCTTCGATGAGACCTCATTCCCTTTCTCCACTGTCTCTCCACCGTCTCCCTCCTCCTATACTTTTCTCAATGATGACAACTACGGATGACAATGGATCGGATATGGAGCGGGTGGAGCCATATTCATATCCATATCCATTTATTTGTGCTCCATCCATATCCATATCCATATCCATTTACCTCAATTTCATCCATCCATTCAAATATCCATGGATATGGCCGGTAAATGAATGTCCATTGGATATATCGAATTCACATTTTCGTTAAGGAAAATTATACACATTCAACGCAAAAAAAATCAACTTATAAATAAATTCAAAAATCATTATAAATACACTTAAGTACTTAACCTAATAAATATAGTTATCCAACAAAAAACTAGTGAAAATATATATCCAATGTTAAGAAAAAAAAAAAAGAAAGTAAAAATAAGAGTAAAAATTAAAATTAAATATAAATATAAATACAATTTTGGGTGAGCGGGTAATAAACGGGTGGTAAATGGATTATAAATTATCATCCACATCCAATCCAATAAATATCCATATCCAACCCATATCCATTATTTATCCATTTATGCTAATCCATATCCATCCGAAATGGATATGGGCGGGTGGATGTTCATCGAATGGATACCCATTGCGATCCCTAACTGTCGACAACGACTCCCCTCTCTCTCACCTTCTCCTCAACGATCCACCCGCACGACCTCCCGCCCCGGTCGTCCAACCACCTCCTCCCTCCCCACCCGTCGCGGTCATTCACCTCCCCCCTCCCCTCCTTCCGGTACCACTACAGGGGTGGACACCACCCCGCCCACCTCCGTGTCGAATCCATCCACCCCTTCTCCAGCTTTGCCTCCTCCCCCTCCCCCTCCTAACACCAAACACACAATGACCTATAGATGCCAAAAAAATGTCGTCAGATGTCCCCAAATGCCCGATGATGAAATAAGTAATTTATGTACCTGTGTGCTATTATGCTTTGTTAAGTAAATGAGATATCAAGTCTTCTGAAAGTTTCTTCCATTTTCACTTCATTCAAAATCCCCTTTCAAGATCTTTCCATTGTTTCCTTTCGCGTCAAAATACGATTCCGCACCTAAGTGTTAGGGTTAAACGAAGTTAAGGGTCAAAAGAGACCGTGATTCTAGCCCAATTGGGGAGTGCATTCGGTTGACTTAATTAGCAAGCCTTGTATTTCTGGATTCCTTATTCAAATAAATTTTTAATGACATATCATGAGCCCACACCACCTTTCCAACCAAGGAGTTACGAGCCCAACATTGGTGCGTGCTCTAAAACTGACCGCTACTTACTCTTTCGGGTATATCTCGAGATACACAAAAAGTTTAGGCCTGAAAAAAACTCCATTTGAAACTAGACTCAATATTATTTTCAACGCACCTGGAATCATCTAATTTGGAGCCCAAATGAGTGAGATATGGCCCCGAGAAGTTAAACATGTAGTCTAGTCAACACTGAGTTTGCCATGACTGACCTTGGTCCCCTCCATTATTTTCTTGCATCACGGCAACTCGCAATACATCAGGGTTGTTCCTCTCTCACAAGAAGTATGCTCTTGAGATTATTGATCGCGTTCATATGTCCGACTGTAAGCCGTGCATCACTCTTGTGGACACTAAGTCCAAATTTGGTTCCGACGGCCTACCAGTTGTTGATCCCACCTTATTCCGCAGCTTGGCCTGGGCTAGACCTGACAATACTAACCCGGACCCGATACCCTGATCCGAATAACCCGACCCGTGACCCGATTCAACCTGAATAGCAAGACGCAAAATTAAACCAAAATTCCGAAACAACCCGATCCAAACCGAACCGACCCGAAATTAGCAGACCCGATATGACCCGTACCGGAATCTGATCCAAACCGAAATCGACTCAATCCGAATAACTCGAACGGACCCGAACCGAACACAGCCCAAAATTTATGACCAAACCAACCCGAACCGAAACTGATAATATATTATATTATATTATATTTATTTATGTATGTATTATTTATTTATTTATTTGTTAGTGTTTTAAAAATAGCAAAATTAAAATCTTTTAAAACATTGTAATTACACTCAACTATTAAAATATCTATTTATATAATCAATTTATATATTTGTGGCTCTATAATAGTTACTCTTACAAAAATTGCAACGCGATTGATTACATCTCTTTAACTCTGTTACACTTACTCCTATAAAAATTGCAGTCACTCCAAAATATTATTCGTTCCGTTCCAATTTAATTGTCCACTTTAAAATATGTGACTCACAACATTGTGATGAGATATTGACTGAAAACGACGTGCAATCATTTTGATGTTGACTTGACTTGTACCTGAACTCAAAATGTAGTATGCAATCGGGGAAAATTGTACTAAAACCTAACTTGAAAAAAACTGTGATTGAAATCTGTCCGACCCATATCTGACTCGAAACAACATGACCCGAATCGACCTGAACCCAAATATACCCGAACTGAACCGACTCGAACTCGAACCGAGTACAGTGTGTGACAACCCAATTCAACCCAAACCGATATGGCCCAAACCGGATTGACCCGACCCGACCCGACCCGCAACCGACCCGAAAACAACATGAGCCGAATCAACCCGAGCCCAAAATATACCCGACCTGACCTCGAACCGAAAATAGAGATAACCCGAATCAAACCGAACCGAAATGACCCGACCCGAACCCAACCCAAATGACCCGTTTTTCAGGTCTAGCCGGGGCCCTTCAGTATCTCACTTTCACCCACCCCGACATCTCTTATGGGGTCCAGCAGATTTGCCTACATATGCATTACATACAGGGCACTCAGCAGATTTGCCCCATTTCCAGGCTCTCAAGCGTATTTGGCGTTACATACAGGGCACTCCAGAGTTCGGTTTGCAGCTCTACCCGTCCTCTACTACTGGCCTCATTGCCTATTCCGACGCTGACTGGGCTGGATGCCCGGACTCGCGTCGCTCCACCTCTGGCTACTGCTTCTTTTTGGGTGATAATCTCATATCTTGGTTCTCTTAGCGCCAAGGTACTGTTTCCCGCTCTAGTGCCGAAGCAGAATATCGTGGCGTTGCTAATGTCGTTGCTGAGACTTGCTGGCTTCACAACCTTCTTCTTGAATTTCAGTGTCCACTCACCCGTGCCACCTTGGTTTACTGTGACAATGTTAGTGCAGTATATCTCTGCACTAAGCCAGTACAACACCAGCGTTCAAAGCACATTGAGATTGACATTCATTTTGTTCATGAAAAAGTTGTCGTGGGTCATATACGTGTTCTTCATGTGCCTTCTAGCTCTCAGTTTGCTCACATTTTCACTAATGGACTCCCTTCTACACTGTTTAATGACTTTCGCTCCAGTCTGAGCGTTTATCGTTCTCCCGGTCCGACTGCGGGGGTGTGATAGATAATGTAATTAGGAAAATATTGTAAATACTAGATAGTTTTCTATTAGACTTAGGTTTGTATACTAGACCCGTTATATATCTTGTAAATCTACTCTGTATCTATAACCTCACAGTATATATTGCAAATGATATACAGATATCCCTCAAGGAGAATTCATAAAATCACAGTAGTCTAACTAAGTAACTCACATGAAGTGAATCACTTACCAAGTCAACAACTTACCTTAACAAAAATCAGTTTTACAAAAACGTTTGTTTACTGGAAAAAGGTTTTGGAATAATATACGTTTACTTGAAACAATTTCCATCTACCATCAGAACTATTAACTCCTGAAAAATGCCTCTGAAATAAATACATTTTAACGAGCTAAAACATAGCCATGCCACTCACTTTTACCTTTTTTCCTAAAAATGTCACTCAACTTCTTTTTTTCTCATATGTGCCATTGTGGTTTATAAAAAATCCTAAAGTTACCACTTTGTGCATATGATTACCAGCTACAACAAGTCAATCTTTGCCATTCAACAAAAAAAGAAGAAGTAATTTTTCAATAATCTTTTATTTTATTTTTCACCACCTTAATATTGCTACTATTAAACCAAAACCTAAATCATTGATGAACCGTAAACGTACCCAAGTTGTGTATTTCATGAATTTTACTAATATCCTGAAGAAAGGAACCCAAAGGTTGCGGTCCAAGCTCAGATACCTCTGTCCGTATGCGTTTTATGCAACTAGGCATCTTTCGATTCTCGAATATGGATTAAAAGATCCATTTGATGAGCTGCACAACATTATGACTGGAAATTTTGGTAGCAATATTAGGAGGTGAAAAATAAAATAAAAGATTATTGAGCAATTACTTGCTGTAGCCGGTAATCAAATGCACTAAGTGGTAGCTTTAAGATTTTTTATAAATCACAATGGCACATTTGAGAAAAAAAGAAGTTGAATGGCATTTTTAGGAAAAAAGGCAAAAGTGAGTGGCATTACTATGTTTTAGCTCACATTTTAACAGAAACTTTTTTCAGAGTTAACAAAACATTTTTTTTGATGAAAATGGTTTTTAACTAAAGCAAGTTTACTAAGAACCTTTTCACGAAACATCAAAACTTATTCTAGCAATCTTCATTGAGAAGTTGGCTCATACGTTTGGTCCGATCCACAAGTTCCTATTTGTTCCTTAATCACTAAACAAGATCTATAATGCAAGTGACCTTTTGACATGAAGACTATAACTAAACATTTACAACAGTTTCTTCTTCTTTCCATCTTCATATATCATTATTAATGTCATTTTTAATGTGGCATCAACGTTTATCTTCATAATAACAATATCAAATCATCAAAGGACTAAAGGACTTTACGTAAACTTGAGTCCTGTTTCATAGCTAACAAACCAAATTAGCTAGTTAAGTATCAATTGTTTGACATCGATCAATATCATCAAATCACAACAATGTGCTATGGAAAGACCAGGCCAAGGACAATCAAGTAGATCAAGTCCTCAGTAACAGAGAACACATACATCGTGGATCGTTATAATTCCGGATCCTTTTTTTAAGGTCACTAGCAACATTAATAAAAAAAACATCGTGGATCGTTATAATTCGAGATCCTTTTTTTATGGTCACGAGCAACATTATTCTTTAATTAACCCCTGACACATCCAATTAGTCGTTTTAGTACTAAAATGACCATCAATTGTTGGTCAGAGTTGAGGTAGTTCAGACGATACTTCTCTTTCATTGGTTGGTTTGTCCCAGTACCATGTACCATTAAAACCGCTGTAAGTATCCACATGCCCTTACATGCACCCCAATAAAAACAAAAGGCTACTCATTGACTATTACCAAGCCCAAACATAATCAACCGTTATAATTTATTTTGCCGTTTTGGACGAGAAGGTTTTACTATAATGCTTGGCGACAACTGGCAGAACCAGGGGTAGGCCAGCAGTGGCTGGCGCGCCCTGTCAACTCAAAAAAATATTTAATTTTCGGGTAATTTTAGTCCAAATTATATATATATATATATATATATATATATATATATATATATATATATATATATACACCTCCTTCCCCCTTTGCGCTATATATAAATTTAATTTTCGCCCCCTTACACTCATAATCCTGGCGGAACCAGGGGTAGACCAGCAGTGGCTGGCGCCCCCCGTCACTTCAAGAAAATGTCTAATTTTCGGGTAATTTTAGTCCAAATTTTATATATTTGTCTTTGATCAGCCCCACTTCCCCCTTTGCGCTATATATAAATTTAATTTTCGCCCCCTCACACTCATAATCCTGGTTCCGCCATGTTGGCGTGTGTGTTCTTTCACGCGATAAGAGTCATTTATAGTGTAATTTGGCGAAAATCACGAAAAAATTATTTTTTATAACGAACCCCTTAGGCCCCTTTTGGTTCAAAGAAGTGGAATGGATTTGGTATGAAACTTAAAACCTCTAGGTATGAAATGGGGACTCCATACTTCATATAAGTTGTTTGGTTTAGTAAAGGTATGGAATCAAATAAATTATTTTTTTCAATTATTTTTTGGTTAAAAAGTATTATCTCTTCAAAAACAGACTTTTAATACATAAAAAAAGGCACCCAACCATTTTCTCTCTCCTCCCCTTTCCCATTTCCAGTTTTCCACCACCGAGCCCTTTTCCCATGCCCACCACCGAGATCTGACCACCATGGCACCACCAAACCAATTTCTCTCTCCTCCCCCCCCCCCCCGTCCACCCTGACCACCACGGCACCACCGTACCCTTTTCTCTCTCTTCCCCTCCTCCCCCATGTCCACCCTACCGCCATTGACCTTTTCTCTCTCCTCCACCCTCCCCTGACCACCACCGAGCCCTTTTCTCTCTCGTCCCCCTCCCCCATCTACGGCTCCATCTAAGGTTTTGTCAAATCTGGAGGTGGTGCGACTGTAGATGGAGATCGGGAAGCCTTTTTCGGCGATGTTTAGGGCTAGGTTTTGGCCCATACGACTAGTCCTACTAGGCCAATTTCGGCTGAGATAGCTGCCATTAATGGAGAGCAGAGAGAAAATGGAGAGAGGGAAGGGAGAGTGGGTAGGTAAGGTGGTTGTGGTGGCCGGAGGGCCGGCTGAGGACGGTGGTCGAAGACTTGGAGCTGTGGTGGAGCAGTGGCTTGTGAGGAGAGAGAAATAAAACTTTTGTTTTAGTTTGATTTGGTTTTAGTTTTTATTTTGTCAAATTTATTTTCATTTGTTTTGTTAATAAATAATAATAAGTAGGGGTGAGCACGGATCCTGGGTATCTGGTCCTGGTCCTGATCCTGGACCTGGTTTGGATCTGGCGGGTCCGGACCTGGAACCGGTCCCTCCAATTCCAATTCTGGGTCCAAAATTTCAGACCTGCTTGGAAGCAATTCCAATTCTGGATATCATTTTTCTTGACCCAGGACCCAGTGGGTACCTGGTGGGATCAATTCCAAGAACAAGGTATCTGGTGGGACCAATTCCAAGAACTGGGTACCTGGAGGGTCCAATTTACAATGCCTACCAATGCTACTAATACTTTAGTTTTTCTATTGCATATGTTACAAATTTGATCTTCGATGCTATAATATTATTTTTTTTTGGAGTTGTCGCACAATCATAACTCATAGTATTTGGATAGTATTCCACAATTCTCATTAAACTTCTACGAGACAAGATGTCAAGCAATTTTTTTCAGTGAGGGATGACGGGAACTGGGTACCTGGTATTGGAATTGGATCTGCCAATTCCTAGTATGGGTATCAGTTTCGAGGAACTGCTCTCATCAATTCCAATTCTGGGTCCCAAATTTGAGGAACTTCTCTAATCAATTCCAATACCAAATCCTAAGATTTCAAGTGGGTACCTGCTTGCGCTCACCCTTAATAATAAGGGAGGTATCATTTTGATACCACTAGAAAATGGGGAGATTGAAGTGGTGTTAGTTTTGTGGGGACTTGAATCCTGAGTGATTTGAGTTCCAACCCCAAATATAGCCTACCAAACTTTAAGGAATGGATTAAGTAATTCCGTTCCTTTACTTTAGACCCAACTAAACGGGGCCTTAAATTGATCAAATTTGTTAAGGACCTATTAATCATTAGACATAGATATGGAATTGCTCAGATTTCCTTGAATTAAAATTTATCACTTCCCCACCATGCACCCACTTAGCAGCAAGTTACCCTTGGGCTCACGTCATTCTTTTGAATTAGTGTGTCATATGTTGGATCTTGGATTAACCCACACATGAGGGAGGAGGCGTGTAATGTAAAAGTAGATTATCCCATACATGAAAAAATGAATGACACTGTCCAAAAAAAAGAAAAAATAAATGACTTTAAGCATGCATATAAGTAAGTGAGTTACGATGAATGACTTTGAGCATGCATATAAGTAACTGAGTTATGTTTGTCCGTCTATTACAAATTGATTTATTCCTGAAGGCCTAAACACTTCGCTTTACAGGGGACGTACCCTTATTCGACCGCCACAAGACAACCTTGATGAGAAGACCAAAATACAAACCTCTAATTATGAACTAATGGTTAAATTAAGTGACATAAGCCGGGGCTAATCAAATTAAGTCATGTTTAAAGGGGAGTTTAAGTGACTCACGTGTCACCCACGTGATGGGAATAACTCGGGAGATGCCACTAAATGGCTAAATGGCACTATATATCAATCTGCTATCATATAAATAATCCATTTTTGATGGCACGCGGTAGCACGTGATGGAAATGGCAGAATGAATTAAGCTTTTGTCATCATGTGATTAGTGATTACTCATTTCCATTTTTTGAAGTCAGGGTTTTTATAGTACACCGACTCACTAGGCCACTATAGCCAGATCCACCACTGCCTAGTACCTTCATTGTACTAGCTAGCTGTAATATAACCCATCACGTGATATCTCTACTAATAAGAATAGTGGTCTATTGGTTACATGCTTATTCTCAAGTAATTTGGTAAGATAAGGGTTCTGTTTGGCAATTGGCTGGTGTTATTAGCTTTTGGCTGATGGCTGGTGGTCGATGGTTGGTATTGTTAGCTGATTTGACCGGCTGGTAACATTGGATGTCTGAAAAGAGATGTTTGGTAACATTGGCCGATAACATTAGATGATTATATGTAAAAATACATATAAGGACATTCATATGATTGAGGAATTTGATGGCATAGAAGTAAATAATTGCAATGTTGGACTATTATGTCATGGGACTACATTAATGCTACCAGCCAATACCCATAAGCCAACCTTCTTGACTTTTCAAAAGTTGGCTTGTGGGAACCCCAAAGCCAATCTCACAAGGTAACATCCAAACACCAATATTTGGATGGTGGACTGGTCAAACATCCAATTTTGCCAAAAGCCACCCCACAAGCCAACATCCAAACACCTACAAGGTCATGGGTTCAAATACTCATTCCCCCCATGTTTTCTGTCTGCTGGCTTCTGAAAACTATACTAACCCATTGTTGGCGTTACGTTGACGGGGCAGTGCTTGCGCTGGTTGTTCAGCTAGTGTGATATGGTCGCTATTGAACACGAGAATCCGAACATGATGATTGATGTAGCAGGGGGTGCCTCGATCGCCTTTTACTTGCACCCTTTTTTCGAACTAGCAAAAAAAAAAAGGAAAATTAGCTCTAAATAATCTGAAGTTTCACTCATGTACCGTAAATAATCCCAACTCACAAAATATTAATCAATAATCCCAAGTTGTAACTTGTGTGCCAATATTAAATCCCGATGAACGGCGTCAAGTTCTCAGCTAGTAACGGATGGGGTGATATCCAATTTGTAGAATGAATGGCAAAAATGCCCTCCTCCATTATTTCTCCATCACCATTGCTGCTACTTCACCATTAAACCTTCCATCGTCATTTTTCCTCCTATCAATTTGATTGAAATCTAGCATTTCCCCTTACCCACCACATGATTAATCCATTTATTAGTAGCATCATTAGTGTCAGATTCACCACCAATAGTACCCACCCCCAATTCGTGCCCACAACCAATATTGCTAACAAAACCCAATCAATTTTGCCAGTTCAGCATTCATATCATTTTGAGAGGACAAAATATTTGCCTGAGATAAAGATAGGGCCTTCCATGAACCTGATCACTGAAGAACTGGGAGCAGAAAGTCCCTCAACATGAATAGCGATTTTGGCGAGGGGGTCTCATTTCGGTATCGCCTTTCTCTTCAGCGCCTTGTTGAACCAATGTTTTAGATTTATTGATTCTTGTGAAAATTATTTTTTTGTGTGTGTGTGGCGACGGTCGAAGTTTTTGTGGGTGGTGGACTGGTGGTGCTGGGGAGAGAATGTGGTGGTGGTGGTTGGAGGAGATCAGAGAGATAACTTGATGGTGTGGTGGTATTGGAGAGAGAATGTGGCGATGATGGTGGAGGAGTGGTGTAGAGTGGGGGTGGCTGGGAGATTCAGGAGAGAAAATGCAGGAGTGATGAAGGCCCAAAGCAAATAAAAGAGGGCATAACTGACATTTTAGCACAAAACTAACGAAAACTTGACGCCGTTCACCTCAGGTGTAATATTGGCACACTAGTGACAAGTTGAGATTATTAATTAGTATTTTTGTGAGTTGAGATTATTTATGGCACACGGGTAAAACTTCGAATTATTTACTAATCACGTGCTACCTCTAAAACAAGTTGTTAATTAATACTAACTCGCATCTTTCAAGCCCCAAGGTACCATATAATGACAAAATGCTGGCTTAAGATTATTGCTAATAATTAGCATCTTATGTTTGTATTACTTGCAGCTCGATCAAAGAGAAGCTTATTTCGCGTTTGACATCATTATTATCCCGAGATTAATTACAATAATAATGATCCCTACTTCCTTTGGGATGATTGTTATGTTATTAGTAATAACCCTTGAACTACTTCGACTATCTTCACCTGTAAGGTGTAGAAATAACTACACCAGAGCTGATTTCCCCTCTACTTTCGTTTTTGGAGCTGGCACCTCTGCTTATCAGGTTCCTTTCTTTCTCTCTCTCTCTCTCTCTTCATGGAACATTATCATTCTTGTGACATTTCAGTTTTGTGTGCAGGTGGAGGGCGCCGCATCCGAGGATGGTAGGACGCCAAGTGTCTATGATTCCTACGCTCATGCTGGTTAGCTCTTAAATGTTGAACGCTCGCCATGATAAATAACGTTAAATTTTAAGTAGAAGATTGAAACAAACTCATTATATATGTTGAGAAGTTGCTCAAAAAGTTTAATCATTTTGATTGCAATC
Organism: Tetragonia tetragonoides; assembly: GCA_038025085.1. NCBI lineage: Eukaryota > Viridiplantae > Streptophyta > Magnoliopsida > Caryophyllales > Aizoaceae > Tetragonia > Tetragonia tetragonoides. Next base: position 4,899,315 of record CM076147.1, read on the forward strand.
CTATAAATACTCCTTATAATCCTAGTATTAAACTTTATAAGAACACTCGTAGAGCAATTGCTCAATTGGAATACTCAAAGGTCATTGGATCTTTGATGTATGTAATGACGGAAAATGTTTGGTTGACTCTGTTAGAGAATATTATTCTAGTACTCTTAGGAATATTATTCTAGATTAACATATATTATAGAGATTATGTAATCTAAAGTTTCCATAACACTAGGACTCCCTACCTATAAATAGGGATCGATTACATCAATAATAATCAAGTATTCTTCTATTATCTCACAGACCCAGTGGGTGAGCAACCCATATATTCACTTTGTATCTATCTCTATCCTACGTTAAATGCCATTTTTTGGGAATAGAGGAGAGAGAATCTGAAAATAGAAGAGAGGGATAGATACATAAAGGGGTGAGTTTCCAACCTAGTGGGTGAATGTATCATATTCATTGGACTGCGGTAAACCGCATTTTGAAGTACTTGACAAAGACCATGTGATCTGACTTTTCAAGGTTATCCATGTGTTTTGAAAGGTTTTACGGATGCAAGTTGGATAACGGATAGAGAAGATCACACTTCAACAAGTGGATGTCTTTCTTCTTGGTGGGGGTGCCGTTCCGTGGGCTTCTAAGAAGCAAACGTGTATAACCGACTCTACCATGGCTGCGAAGCTTGTGGCATTGGCTTAGCTTCTTGTGGTAAAAAAGCGGAGTGGCTGAGGAATTTGTTAATTGAAATTCCGGTATGGCCTAAACCGATGCCTCCCCTATCAATTCATTGTGATAGTGAGGCAGTTGTCTAGAGCCTATAGTCATGTCTACAATGGTACGTCTAGACACATTTGTCTTAGGGCAATTAATCACAGATGGAGTGATCACAATTGATTTTGTGAGATCTTGTCAAAATTTGGCGGATCCTCTCACGAGTGGTCTAACTAGAGACATGGTAGGCTTGGTAGCCAAAGCGGCTAGGGTGAGGAGTCTTAAGCCCATATAATATAATTACCTATAATGGAAAATCGCAACTTAACTCTTGACACGTCAAGAGAGTTTAAGTTCAATGGATAAAGTACATTGTTAGGTGTGATTGAAGCACTATCTATTCTAATCATCCCGAGGAATTAGTGTTTGAATTGTGGTGATAGGTTAGGATGAGCATTGGGCTCTTAATAGATATGATACACTTGGCTCCATAAGTGTTATCTACTGAACAAATATTGTGCTAACTGGCTCACCTCAACTTGGGAGCCTGGCGCTTATATTTATAGAGTTAGGGTTACACGGAAATACAGAGTCATAGTTACATTAGAATTCCTATATACCCTATTATCTACCTATATGAGTGTCTAAGGTGGTGCCGCCTTACATGAGTGAAGGCCTTAACTCTAGAGCGCTCATGAAAAATAATATAGATACATGGCCAATTCACATGTCGGCAATTTACAACATACCCTCCTTTGAGTAAAATTTGTGTGTGTAGTCGTATCCGACTAGTCATTTGTGAAATTGGTTCAAAGACATTTCTACCATGATTTCCTGGCTTGTCTTGAGTAACTACACAAGATGCTAGTTCAAGTCGTGAGACACTAACATATATACATGGGTTTTGAAGTCTTAACAAAATTTGTTTTATTCTCTTTTCTTATTAAACATGATGGGAGATTGTTGGAAATATTTTGAAGATAAAAGGTTTTTGGAGTAGTTTAATTGTAAACAAAGTGAAAAGAGATCAAGAAACAAGAAAAAGTGAAATCTGGGATTTCGCGTGGCCTGCACAAAAGTTACGTGGCCTGTGTTAAGTATTGGAACATAGAGTGTAAACTGTTTGTGAACTTACGCGGGCCACGTAGAATTTCACACGGGCTGTGTGAAATGTTTTTCGTAAAGATTAAACTTTCTGTAAGCCCACACGGGTCGTTTGAACTACTCTCTGCACGGACGGTTATTTGCGTTTCTCTCTCTTACTCTTTGTTTAGTTCCGGTGGTTTATTGTTTAAATCATTATGATTAATGATTAATCAACTACCAATAACTATCTTATCCTTTTCTCTTGTGTCTAAGAACTTTCTCTATAAAACCCAACATCCTTCATGTTTTTATACACAACAAAAATCTGATTTTACTTCAACCAAAAATGTGTATACTGTAGATACACTTTCTCTTTGTTAAGTCTTGTTCTCATGGAGGGTATAAAGGTTAGAGTGCTTGTGCAATACATTCTAATGAGGAGGCTTCATTGTATCCTAAAAGCGATTTGCTGAACCCCTTTACACACTTTTTTTTGTGGGGTGAAAATAACGTCTTAAGGAGAGCGTTATTCAACGTGCCTTATATTGATAATTAGAGGAGACTATTTTATATAAACACAATAGGCTCGCAATTCAAGATTGATATAATTTTAACATGTACTGTATTACTTTACTAAACAAGAGATATTCAATTTAGATATAATCTCAAATATATTATTCAGATATGTCATACATATTATCTCTATGTATCTCTAATTTATTATCTCCACATATATCTAATAAACACTCTCTTTAATGGCCCAGAAAATATAAAAGTTTACATGTCACTGTGATCAGAGCGGGTTTTGGTGCTATATTTATGACCCCTATTAAGCTCACACTCGTGTGACTAGCCCAAAATAGGCTCTGATTGGTCAACACGTGTGGTGGGGTGTTAAATGGGTTGTCCCACATGGGTCTAGAAAGAGTGCCTTGAGGTGTTTATAACTAAATGAGTAGTTACTCCGCATGCCAATTGATTTTGGGCTAAAACCTCACTTGTCTTATATGTACTAAGTTTGATTAAGGTCCAATAATTGAAATCTATCATGGTATCTGAGCGGGTTGCTCTTTGGCACACGTCACCCACTGGTTTGATATGTTACGTATTGAACCTTGGATTAGCCCACACGTGAGGGGACATGTGGAGAATATAAAAGTGGGTTGTCCTCCATTGAAAGATTGAATGACCTTAAGCATAGTTAGTGAATTACTCCACCCATTACCAATTGATTTTGGGTTGGAACATCGTTGATGTTATAAACACACTCTTTAATGGGTCCTATTAATATAAATGTTAACAACATGGGCTCAACTTATTTCAACGATTACACATATATCGTTTAGCTACATCGAAAATAACCCTAAAATATACTAAATCAATAGTAACAATAATAAACAAGTTTTTTTGCAAACATACCCAAAGGGTGATTAAGGAATGGAGAGAGAGAGAGCAACGCGAAGGGCGCTCTGTAGAAGAAGCCGACCAACTTCGATGTTCCAACAAGAAATTCAAGCGTAGAGCTACAGAACCACCCTGGGATCACAATGATGCTAGGGAGGAAGTGGCTCAAGCAACTAGAAGTTCTGCTACTTTTGTATCCCAACCTATCATGTCTTACATGGACAAAGTACAGGGAAATGGAAACACCAGGGACTCTTTTTCAAGTTTCCAAAATCCATCTTTTATTCATTCTGAAGAGGAGGATGATGTTTCTGATGATGATCAACCACCAGAAAATGATGATCTGAGATGCCCTACAATCTTGTTGAAAAAAGCACAGAAAAATTAGGCTGAGACGACCATGGAAAAAGTCTTATTATCAAGATGTTAGACAAAAACATTAGCTATGCACAACTGATGAAAATACTGACAACCAAATGGGCTTTGAAGGGAGATCTTCGTCTCATTGATGTTGGGTTTAGATATTACATTGCAAAGTTTTCTAATATGGATGACAGACAACACGTTCTCACCCAAGGACCATGAATGTATGGAATCACTACTTGACAATTAGAAAATGGGTTCGTGACTTCATTGCTGATGACAAACCTATGCGTCACCTTACAACATGGATTCGCATTTCCCATCTCTCTGTCGAATACTTTGATGCAGAGTTCCTCCACCTAATTGGTTCTAAGGTTGGCAAAGTACTAAGGATCGATAAGACAACACAAAGAGTGGAACGTTGTAATTATACAAGATTAAGCATTGAGGTTGATCTAGCAAAACCTTTGATCTCTAAATTCAGTCTGCAGGGCAGAATATGGGTTATTCAATATGAAGGTCTACATCAAATTTGCTTCAAATGTGGTACAGTTGGTCACAAAGGCACTGCCTGCACAATGTTCTCTGAAGGTAATGCAATTGAGCAACCTGTTAATATTGATGAAGACCTCAATTCAGACACATCCACGATTCCTAGGATCAATACTGAACAATCTGTTCAGAAACGAGCAGAAGAGCACGAAGACTATGGAAAATATATGGATGATAGCCAAGAACCGGGCTCGCAAACGGGTCAACAAGCAGAAGGGTAATTCGAACCTAGTTGATGCGCACAACGGGTCGGGTAGTCAAGTAACGGAGTCTAGTCCAAGAAATCCGAGTGTAGATAAAAATCTTGGGTCAAGATTTGAGGCACTAAATGTGGAAAACTGTGACATAATTGATAAAGAGAATATTGGTAACGCGGAAATTCACAAAGATTCTGCTACTAGTGTGGAAACAGTTACCAACAATACTGATACAACTAGTGAAATTAATGTCACGCAAAAAGGAATTTTTGCTTTTGGAAAGTCTGCAGCGACTAAATCTCCTCCAAAGGCAACGAAATCCTCTGTTCCCACACAGAATAAGAAACAATCAGACTGGAGAAGGAAAGGTGATAACACTGTCTCTAAGAATTCTGCTCAAGCGGGAAAGAGATCCCAAGAGACCAGCAGACGCACGAGTTTTGGAAATAAACAGCTGGAGGCCACCAGGTTCGCGAATTCTTCAAATTATGTGAGCCAAGCCAATGCTAAGGACACCACCAGAAAACCAACTCAAAAAAATCCCAAAGAGTCAGGACGTTTGTCTAATACGCCGACCCCTGCTTCTGATCCTCCAAGCTCGATCCCTGATGACTGACCTCATTCAACCTCAACTACCAACCTCAACGCTTTGTCGAATCCCTCCTGATTGTCTGGTCTTTGCGGAGGCTCCAATGGAGGGGCCAGTAGTAGGAGTAAGCCCCTTGATAGCCCACAAGATGGAAGCGTGGATATGCTCGTATCTCCCATCAAGCCACAACCCCAAAGTGTTGTTATTCACGCTCACGCTACCTCCGGAGATAGCGCGAGTACTACGCCTTCTGCGTGATTTGTCCTTTGTGACATCCCCCCTTATGGACGATGTTTTTATGGATAGTACAACTCAAGGGAACCTGTCACCACTTAGTTTCATGGTATGGAACGTTCAAGGGGCCGGGAGTCGTGAATTCCTCGCCACACTTAAAGAACTTATCCGTCTTAACAGTCCCACAGTGTTGGCACTTGTAGAAACTCACATAAGTGGACAGCGTGCGAATGAAGTCTGCAATCGCATTGGATACTCGGGTTGCTCTCGAGTAGAAGCTGAAGGTTTTAGGGGCGGTTTTTTGGCTCCTATGAAAAGCTGAGGAGGTTACTGTTTGCTCTGTTACTAACCATCCTCAACACATTACAGTTGAAATTGAAAGAATTGGAGGTGAACCATGGTTTTTCTCAGCCGTGTATGCTAGCCCGGACACTACAACTCGAGAGGAACTTTGGGAAAGCTTAAGAGACGTAGCTAACTCCATACAACGACCATGGCTACTAGCTGGTGACTTCAATGAAACACGGAGCCCAGATGAAAAAATGGGTGGATCTGACAATGTTGCTAGGCAATGTGCTCGTTTTAATAATTGGATCAATGAAATGGGATTAGTGGATCTTGGCTTTGCTGGACCTCGTTTCACTTGGACACTAGGAAATACTCCAGAAACAAGAGTAGCTGCTAGATTGGATCGTGCTTTGTGTAACAACCAGTGGCGTGCTCGTTTCAAAGAAGCTTCTGTTCGACACCTTGTGAAACATTAATCTGATCATTGTCCGATTCTTATCAATCCAAATGGTTTCGCTCCTCTGGTCACCACTCAAAGACCCTTTCGGTTCCAGGCTGCATGGATTTTACATGCCAAATTTGAGGAATTTATGGCTGCTAACTGGGATTGTAATCAAAACTTGCTAGTTGCCTTACGAGATTTTACAGAGAAAATCCAAGATTGGAACAAAACTGTTTTTGGTAATCTTTATAGGTTGAGAAATAATTTATTTGCTCGACTAGAAGGTATCCAGCGTACTCTTGCTCATGGTGGTCGAAAAAGCTTAATAAGTCTCGAGAAAGCCCTGCATAAACGCTTGGATAACGTGTTAAACCAAATTGATATGTTCTGGTTTCAAAAATCCAGAACTGATGCCATTCGGGATGGTGACAGAAACACACGTTATTTTCACTTGCAAACCATTATGCATCACAGAAGGAACCGCATTGATGTGTTACAGGATGCTCATGACAACTGGATCCTCGACCCAGATGACGTACAGGTGATGGTTCGTGATTTCTTTAAACAACTCTTCACTGCTGATCCTAATACTAGACGAGCTCGAACACTCCCTTCAGAGAAATTTCCTAGCCTAACACCCTTACAAAGAGAAAAGCTCCAAAAGCCTTTTTCTGGGGCAGAAGTGTGCAAGGCAGTATTCGAAATGGGTGCTTACAAAGCTCTGGGTCCAGATGGGTACCAAGCATTATTCTTCCAGCAAAATTGGAGTCGTGTTGGCCCCAAAATGATCGAGTTTGCATTGGATATGCTCAATGGCCGGATATTTCCTGAAGAAGTTAATGAAACATTATTAGTTCTCATACCAAAAGTCGATAATCCACAAAGGGTTACTCAACTACGGCCTATAGGACTTTGTAATGTCTCTTATAAGATGGTGACCAAGGCAATCGTCAATCATCTTAAAAGCTTGCTGCCACATGTTATTAGCCCCAACCAATGTAGCTTTATCCCGGGACGACAAATCACAAATAATGTGGTGATTGTTCAGGAGATGGTGCACTCATTTAGACATAAGCAAGGGGTGAAAGGTAACATGATTATGAAGATAGACTTAGAGAAAGCATATGATCGTCTTGATTGGGGATTCATCTATGAAACTCTTCTTGAGTTAAGACTTCCTTAACAATTGACTGATATCATGACTTGTCTTACAACGAGCTCCATCAAGAAGCTTTGGAATGGGACGGAAACCGAGGCTTTTTCCCCGTCTAGAGGAATACAACAAGGTGACCCGCTTTCCTCATACATCTTTGTACTTTGTATGGAACGATTGGCGCATCTTATTGTTACTGCAGTGGAGGAGGGAGACTGGAAACCGGTCAGAGCTAGTCGACATGGGCCTCCAATATCACATTTTTTTTTTGCCGATGATTTGATGCTCTTTGCTGAAGCCTCGGTGGAGCAGATACAGATTATTAAATCTTGCCTTGATACATTCTGCAACAACTCGGGGCAGAAGGTCAGCTTTGATAAATCAAGTATTTTCTTTAGCTCCAATGTGCCTAATCATGTTGCTACAGAGATCTCTCATCTAGCTAATATTCCAGTGCGTGATGATCTGGGGAAATATCTTGGCATGCCTACTATAAATGGGCGTGTAACTCGAGACACTTTCAGCTATATTCTTGATAGAGTGTATAAACGTCTCTCGGGGTGGAAGAAGGCCAAAACTCTCTCATTGGTTGGGAGAGTTAGTTTGGCGCAATCGACTTTAACTGTTATACCCTCCTATGCCATGCAATCTGCCTATCTTCCGCATTCTGTGTGTGATGAAGTAGACAAGTGCTGTAGAGGGTTTATATGGGGCGATTACAATGAACGTCGCAAAATTCATAATGTGGCATGGAAAGATGTCTCACGTCCTAAGGAAGCTGGGGAGCTCGGGATACGCTCTATGCGTCAAGCAAACGCCACGTCTATGGCTAAACTAGGTTGGCGACTTGTAAATGAGCCAACTAGCCTGTGGTCTAGAGTTGTGCGCTCGAAGTATTGCAAAGGGCGTTGTGACCTTGATATGTTCCAACCAAGGGCGGACTCTTCGAACGCTTGGAGGGGAATCACAGCAAACAAGGATATACTGTTGGAGGGGGCACGAATGAATATTGGTAATGGCTACTCAACTTTATATTCTGGACTCACAGATGGGTGGACGATGAGCCTCTCATCAATCATGCTGCTCGTCCCTTGACAGAAGAAGAAGAGAGCAAAACTGTTTTTGACTATTGGAATTTTGATCAAGGTTGGCTTTGGGACCATTTTAGTGATGCTCTACCTCAACATATCCTGCTCAAAATTGCTTCACTAGAGGTCATTAATGGTCCTGACGCGAAGGATAGCTTCACTTGGGGTCTCTCCATATCAGGTAATTTCACCACAAAATATGCCTTTCAAATTGTGAGAAAAGGAGAAGGAGATGTTCCAGACAACAAGTGGAATTTAGCCTGGAAAATTCAAGCGTCCCAGAGAATTCGATGCTTTATTTGGCTCCTACTGCATGACAGACTTATGACGAATTTAAATCACTACAAAAAGGAGAATTGCTAATGAACCTTTTTGTAGCTGCTGCGTAAATACAGTAGAAGACCGAGATCATTTATTCTGTGACTGTCCAATAGCTTGCCAGGTCTGGGACGAGCTTGTGATCCCGCTGTCAGGTTACAGTTTGAAGAACAAGGTACTACAGAGTGGCTGACCTATAACTTGACAGCCAGCAACCACCAATTCAATGTAGGCTGGCCAGAAAAATTCGCCAATTGCTTGTGGTGGATATGGAGATGGCAAAATGATCGTAGCTTTGGTCGCGAGGAGCGCATACCAAGCAACAAGGGTGAGTTTTATCCCATTACAGTGCAACAACAGCTAAAGCAATGGAAAGGGATATAGACTTGCAAGGACCTAGAACAAAGAAACAGAGGAAGGAACAATTGATCAGCTGGAAGTTCCCAGAAGGGGGATGGATCAAAGTTAATATAGATGGTGCGGCGAAGTTGAATTCAGGTCTAGCAGCTGGTGAAGGGGTGGCTCGAGCTGACAATGGAGCTTACTTGTTTGGTTTTTAGATCAATTTGGGGCAATGTACTTCAGTACGAGCTGAATTGATGGCAATTTACAAGGGATTGTGGCTAGCTTGGGAGAAAGGTTACAGGAAAGTTAGTATAGAGACTGATTCAGAGGTCTCAGTACTTCTCCTTCACCTACCCAAGGAGCTAACCAACCCGAATCAAGTGGTTATAAATCAATGCAAGGAACTGATGCAAAGGGACTGGAACTTACAGCTCATCCACACCTATCGTGAAGGGAATCGTGTTGCGGACTGGTTCGCAAATTATGGAATCCAACTTCCATTTGGCCTCCATGTACATGATGCCCCGCCTGCGGATGTCATGAAGTTACTTACTGATGATGTAATAGGAGTAGCATTTAGTAGAATGGTTATTATGTAATCGACTTACCCGAGCGCAACTCCCAATATGCATAGTTACCATGTGCTCTTTGATACTTCATCTTCAATTGAAGTGGAGATCTTCACCGTAAGTAACGTAATTGTTTGCTCACAAAACATTGTATAATACCATCAATCTTGTGCATATCTGATCCCCAAATTCATATTTCTTGCTACTAATAAATCGCACAATAGGCGAATAGAGGATCCTATATATAAAAAGAAAAAATATAAAAATCCCTAAGAGATGGAAAAAACATAAATCACATGCCGGGAATGGTCTAAATCAGTCCTCTCGACCTGAAAATTTGTCCTAGTAAGAGTTAGGGTTTGAAAGATAAAGAAAAAAGGCTAAAGAGAGAGGTTAGAATTTTTTTAATTTAGCAATTTGTGATGATACACCTTTTATTTTTATTTTTTCTTACACCGTCACACCTAATAAAAACAAACACTAATGCGGGACACACAAAATAAGCTTTTCCAGTCAATTTTTAATTCAAGTGGACCGATTTGCCATATTTTGCACATGCCTTCTTCAATCCCCCAGGCTTTTCATTTTCCATCCCCACTTTTCTCCAATTAATTTCAAAATACTACCAAATAAATTTTCCTCCTAAATGAAATTACCCACCCATCCATTAATGTTTCTTTAACCTTGCCTCCATTAATGGAAGGTGGTGTTGATGAGATTAACTCGATGTTATCTCACCTTCAAGTATCCTTCTTGCTTGGTCATTGTATCGCTTGACTATCTTGCTTAATTGAATCTGCCAATAATACTCGAAGAGAAATAATCACACAGCAACAAGAAGACAAATTAAAGACTCATTAAAGCATGGGCCTTGGCTGCGAAAGATGGAGTAATATGATTGATGATATTTAACATTTTTTTTTGAGGAAAAATAAATAAATTCATTCATAATAATAAGTCATACGATATCTATAAACGAAATCAAAATTGACAATGTGCAATTCTAAAACATCAAGTAACATTCGAGTAATAAAACTATTTAGCATGGTAGATTCGACGAGTCCGAACGACCTCCTTTCAATCGTTGTTTTCCATACTACAGCCTTTCCGCGGAGGGCTCTGTCGCCATAGCTTTGTTGAATGTACAAATCTGACATTGTAGAAAGCCTCTTGAAAAAGAAGATTTGCAGTACCGCCATACAAATAACGAAATAGAAAATAATCAACATCCTCACAAAAGGAGAGACATTCATACTCAAAAATGGGACAAACTAACTCTCACGAAAGAAGAGACTGATTTTATTCCTAACAACATAACTGAAAAACTAAACAAGACGAAGAAACTAAAATGATTGGGGCTTACCATCAGCGATTCACTGATGGCAGCCCCTAGATTACAAAGAAAGGGTTAGAGTTTTTTTCTTAGAGAGAGGGATGATATTTAACATTTCAAAATACAGAGTTAATTTATTTTTTTTTCATTTTTTAATAGACTCCTTTCCCCCCTTGTTTTTGTAAGAATACAATTGAGTTTTTGAACTAAAAAATAATCTAATAATGCAACCAGTTTAACAGTTGTTTATATCCTAGACAAATAATCTAAGCTTGCCGGAGTCAAATTTAGGGACTATTGTTGAGGTGGTCGGATTTTGGTGGCTATTATAGAGCAGAGAGAGAGAGCACTTAATGTTTCATTTTGTTCTTACCGGTGGTGTTAATGGTAGAACTTGAGCAAAGAGAGTTTAATTTTTATATTTTTTATTTTGACTTAATGGTGTCGACGTCATCAAAAATCATTTTCCACTCCTTGGATGTTAACTCTGTTAACGGAATATTAACAGAGTCCTTAAATGCCAAGTAAAAATCTTTAGTCCTTAAAGGCCAAATGAATCAAGAGTTTGGTCCTCAAGAATGATGCTATCTCAATGTAAATCTAGTAGAATAAAACTATATATATATATATATATATATATATATATATATATATATATATATATATATATATATATATATATATATATATATATATATATATATATATATATATATATATATATATATATATATATATATATATATATATTATAATTGAGTTCTCACCAAGGTGACATTCAATAGGTAATAAATATTCATAAATGCATGGGTGATTAAAAAGAAATTAAAAATAGTTTAATTTTTTTTAATAAAAATAAGTAACATAAGTATTGTATTTATTATCTTAAAAAAATATTATATATTCACTAAAAAGGAAATTTCTTTGTTAAATGTGTTTTTTTGGTTGATAAAAAAAAATATTATTTTTCATTGCTACTCCTATTATTCTGCTTTATATATTGATATAATTAATTTTTTTTATTATTATATTAATTCTAATAACGGAGAATGATAAATAAGAATCCGTGCATCGCACGGGCACGAAATCTAGTATATATGTAAAATTGAGTTCTCACCCAATATTAAATAGGTAATAAATAGCTATAAATGCATGGGTGATTAAAAAGAAATTAAAAATAGTTTTGTTTTATTTTAATAAGAAATAAGTAACATAAGTATTATATATATTATCCAAAAAAATATATATATATATATTATACATTCACTCAAAATGTAGTTTCTTTGTTAAATGTGTTTTTTTTTTGTTGATAAAAATATTATTATTGTTCTTTCTTTTTTTTGAGGGGATTATTATTATTCTTTCCTACTCCTATTATTGAACTTTACATATTGATATGATTAAAAAATTTATTATATTTGTTCTAATAACAGAGTGCATGATAAACAAGAACCCGTAGTATATATGTATAATTGAGTTCTCACCAAGGTGGCATTCAATAGGTAATAAATAGTCATAAATGCATGGGTGATTAACAAGAAATCAAAAATACTTTTATTTTATTTTAATAAAAAAAGTAACATAAGTATTATATTTATTATCCTAAAAAAGGTATATTATTTATTCACTAAAATGTAATTTCTTTGTTAAATGTGTGAAAAAGATTATTATTGTTCCTTGCTACTCCTATTATTCAACTTTATATATTGATGATGTGATTAAATTTTTTTTATTATATTGATTCTAATAACAGAGGATGATGAACAAGAACCCGAGCATCGCACATGCACGAAATCTAGTATATATATGTAAAATTGAGTTCTCACCAAGCATTGAATAAGTAATAAATAGCTATAAATGCATAGGTGATTAAAAAGAAACTAAAAATAGTTTTATTTTATTTTAATAAGAAATAAGTAACATAAGTATTATATTTATTATCGTAAAAAAATTTATAAATTCACAAAAAATATAATTTCTTTGTTAAATATATTTTTTTTTTGATAAAAAGATTATTATTGTTCTTTGCTACTCCTATCATTCAACTTTATATATTGATATGATTAAATTTTTTTATCATATTTCTTCTAATAACAGAGTGTGCATGATAAACAAGAACCCGTGCATCGCACAGGCATGAAATCTAGTCAATATATATATGTATAATTGAGTTATCCAACAAGGTCGCATTAAATAGTCATAAATATGATCTTAAACCAAATTAGATAAAGAGTAATAGAAAAAGAAAAAAAATTCAATATAAATAGTTGAGTAGTAAGTAGTAACAAGTGGTAATAAAGAGTTATAAATGTATGGGTGATTAAATAGAAATTAAAACAATTTATTTCATTCAATTTTAATAAAATAAGTAACATAAGTTTTTTTATTTATTACCCTCAGAAAAAATATATTATAGATTCACTAAAAATGTAATTTCTTTGTTAAGTGTGTGTGTGTTTTTCTTTTGATAAAAAAAATTATTAGTGTTCTTTGCTACTTCTATTATTCAACTTTATATATTGATATGATTATTTTTTTTTTAATATTGATGCTAATAACGGAGGATGATGAACATGAACCCGTGCATCACACGGGCACGAAATCTAGTTTTTATTGTAATAGAGACTATTTAATGACTTTCTTAATTCCTGTGCAAAATCTTAAAATGCCCTATATAATGAGATGGAGGGAGTAACTATTAATCTTCTCTGCTCTGGATTTTTTTTACAGATGGAAGAGGAGCAGTCAATCCAAAGGCTGTGGAATACTACAATAATCTTATTAATGCGCTCATTGGTAAATGTGAGTATTAATCGTTCCACTAATTATTGTGTATACTTTTAGGAAAATGTTTTATTCACCCAGTGGGTTGCCAACCCACTAGTATATTGAGTCTATCTCTCTGTACTTTAATTCTTACTTTTTGAAAATAGATAAAAGAGATTGTGAAAGTAGAGAAGAGAGATAGACATAATAGGCATATGGGTTGACAACCCCTATCATTCTCCATATTCTTATTGTCACATGTGAAAAATATTTATCTAGTCAAAGGTCACCACAATGAACTTCTTTATCTCTCTTTTATAGGAATTCAACCACACTTAGTATTATTGCACTGGGATCTACCGCAAGCACTTGAGGATGAATATGAAGGATGGCTTAATCGGCGAATTGTGTAATTTTTATAATATCACTGGCTTCTTTAGATGTTATATCGAGCAACTTGCACAGCAAATTTATTTATCATTACTGGAGGCAACTAATTGCCAAAATAGTTACAACATTGATCGAGAACCTTAGAGCCCTCGCTTGTCCCTCCAAAGTTCAAATTTTATTCTATCTACAAAATCATACAAAAACCACCTGGTTAAAGCCATGCGTACAGTGATTGCTTCCTATGTACATCTAATTTCGCCAAAGAATCTGCAGCAGAGTTGCGCTCTCTAATTGTATGATTGAACAATCGTGAACCTCCATCAATCTAATTAAAAATATCCCAAAATTTCCAAGACCTGCCTTCCTGATTAATTACTTAGCTGCCAAATAGTAGATTATGTACACAGGTTTTTTCCTTAAATATCAAAAATATATGTCGTGCAGGAAAGATTTCACAGCATATGCAGATGTGTGTTTCAGAGAATTTGGTGATCGAGTTTTGTATCGGACAACAATTAATGAGACCAATCTGATGGTCTTTTTTTGTAATGATGCTCCACTTGGGTCCTGCATCTCAGAGAGGGATCCATATGTCGGTGCTCACAACTGTAGGAAATATAAGGTATTGATCCATAACAAAATAATATATAAAGGATAGAGTAGATGACTTATCAAATAATCGTTGCGCCGTGGTATGAGGGCCACTGCCTTGAAAGCGATTTTCGGCACGACTTTGGTGCAAATCGTCTCCGCTGGTCGCTCCCCAAGGTTAACACAACAACCCCCAAACAAGTGCACTCATGGATGGAGGTTTGGAACTTACACAAATACAATTGCCCGGAAACTAATCATACATGGGGATATGAGGAGATGTGTCTTCCTTCACATTCTCTCTATTTTATTTCTCTAGTGGACATGAACACCCAATTTATAGATGGTAAAATATAACCTCCCACAACCCATTAAAGTAGCTTTAATGGGTTTATTAGTGGCACATCATGGGATATGAATTACCCACAATTAATTACAAATCGGTTACAAATCACCCCATAACCTTTGGGTGCCATTATTCCAACAATCCCCCACTAATGGCAAACAAAGGCCAAATGATTTAATTTCTGGACAAAGGAAAAGATAGAATACTTAAGTACCAATATCCGAAGGATTGAATTGATACGTAGTGAAGTGAGCGAGTAATCGGTGCTAATTCAAAGAGTGAAGTACTCTTGAACTCAATGAATTGCACGTGGTCAATCGAGACCCCCACAACACATATTATACCTTAAATTTGTGCAAATTCCGCGATAGAAAAATATAAACGCAATTATATAGGCCATGCGTACACCTTGGGTCTTATGAGTGCTCTAGAAAGATAGCCCAAAATCTTTCATAAAAGGCGGCCAAACCTTTACACTCATGTAGGTGATTTCATCACGTCCATCATAACCAAGTCTACCCAACTCACATATGGGTTTGACTAATAAACAACTGGACTAAGAAACCATTAAAAGCAAATGATGCTCAACCTCTCATATACCAACGGTGAATCCATCAAGTCCGTCTCAATTAGGATCACCCAAAAAATAGGGATATGGAATCATTAAGAGCTAGAAGCTCAACCTCACAACATGCGGTGAATCCATCAAGTCCGTCTCATAAGGACCACTATACAAAAGCTATGGATTCATTAAGAGCATGTGCTCAACCTCACAATAGCACCAACAACGCCATAGGGATGGGAAAAGATGGTGCACATTGAGTAACCTCATGGCTTCGTTTAACCACATTGAACCAATGAAGGTTGGGTATCCACCATGATGTCCTCAATATAAGGGCTTTAAGCCTCATCCCCCTCGACGATTCAATAATAAAGCTTAAACCAATCTTTCTTTAATTTATATTGTTACTTGACGATAGTTTGTCTATTGCAAATGCGTCATCTCTTGTCATGACACACTAATTTAACAAATCACAATTAAAAGAAATTGGCACACTAAACTTTCTCGAAATGCATATCAACATGTCTCTCAAGTCTCAACTAACTTCTTGATCTGCCCACTCAAGAATAGTTAATTATAACATGTTATATACACGTCAGATTTTAGAGACAAGACCCACAACAAGGGAAAATACATACTCATTTGTACAAGTATATATGATTAACTTGTCACATATTTGCATCAATATACCCATCAAACACGGCACAGATGACTATCAAAGTGCAAACACAAGTTAAAAACATATTAATTCAATAACTCTAGCATACACAAAATATAAAATATTTAGAACCTTTGTTGTTCTTATAAATATATGCTATCATGAGTTCTCGCAATCAATACACAATAATAATATTGACCTCTTTCAATAGTATCTCCACATATAAAGAAAATTGATGATTTTTCTCATCAAATTAAACATCCACCATGTTCAATATCTTTAATACCATAATCATGCATGGTTTATTATAAACCACTATAAGTATACTCATTGCCAATGTTAGCTTATCTTCTCTGTAAGACATATAACGATATAAGCTACTATATATCATGATAACAAATGATTTCATTCAAATCATCATTTTCATGCTTCAAGATATCTCTAAAATTATATGTATTATGTACAAGCATAAAAGATATATACATAAACATTCAAATATCAAAGGTCCCAAAAAAACCCATAAAGATTTCGGTAAACTAAATTTAATTAGTTACCCCCACATTCTCAAAGAATCGAGTTCTATCAACTTATATTCAAAACACCAATATGTATAACATGTAGCTAGTGAGCACAAAACTTCCCCCACATGTTCTCAATATACATACCATAAATCATATACTTTCTCACCAATCCTTTTGCAATTTCTTTGATACAAAATATTAAATATCATACCACAAATGATAATATCAAAGAAAAAAAAAAGAAAATGTGACTTTTGTAGCACGTGAACTACAAACAACATCCACTTATTTACACAATTTCTAAATATTTTTAGAAATTATTCGTACAACTCACAAGAACCCGTAACAAGTTTTGGATCAAAATTTAATCACAATATATAAGGCTCAAATTATGCTCTCATATAATTGTCAGACTATTTAACAATTACTTGCTTAATTCTGTAAGCACACAATACATGAGATTTCTTTTTCCTCTTTTGATTCTATCCCATACAAGAACCATTTATACTCTTGTCAAGGTCAACCAACAAAACCACAAATATTTTGATCAAAATAATTCACATAATCAGATATGACTTTTCCAATACATCACTGAATGTCAACACCATATAAAAACAAGGGGAAAACTAAAGGCACATTTGCGTAATTTCTCAGATAGGTAGAGATAATCTATCCATCTAACTGCTCATCATCATAGCAGTAGATAGTGTGCCAGTTCAATTAACACACTAGCTGATCATTATTTTATTTTTTTAATAATAAATCCGAGAAATAGCATTCATTTTGCTGATCAATAGGCCTTTAAGCACAAAATGCAGAACAATTAGAATTGTCTACAACCAGTAATAGGGAAGCAATCTTTAATATTTCTTTCACATATATCCAGTCATTGTAGATTGGCAAGTTGGTGGTATGGATGGAGGTGATACAACGTGCAAATCCAGTCACCTTTAATCAACTTGCATTTCTTAATTACTATCCATGTAGGCACATGTTTGGCTAAAGCCAAAAATTTTCCACAAGAAGCAAACAACCGGTAGATACATGAACTCATAGAAGTTAGAACCATTAAAACAAAATAAGTGTTCCTATATGGCATGGATTTTCCAGAAAGACATTGCAGATCGATTCTTGGATTAATTCTCACAAAATTACTCAACACAAGAACGACAAATAACTAGGCCTCTCAAAATCCAACATTAACTACCACTCATGAGCCCACTTACACCTAATAAACTGAATTCATACAGAATATTTCGCAACAAATATATTACATAGCAAATTTCACGACAAGCCAGTAGTAATATAAACGTCAACACCAGCACCATAGACCTCTAATTTTTCACCTTCCTTCCGTGAAACACAAGTTAACATAATAAGCATGATCACAAGTGCAACAATTTAATTTGACGCTTCACAAAATCACAATTAATCAATACCTTAAAAAAAATCGCTTTCAAATTGTAGGAAATATAAGGTATTGATCAATAACAAAATAATATATAAAGGATAGAGTAGATGACTTATCAAATAATCGTTGCGCCGTGGTATGAGGGCCACTGCCTTGAAAGCGATTTTCGGCACGACTTTGGTGCAAATCGTCTCCGCCGGTCGCTCCCCAAGGTTAACACAACAACCCCCAAACAAGTGCACTCATGGATGGAGGTTTGGAACTTACACAAATACAATTGCCCGGAAACTAATCATACATGGGGATATGAGGAGATGTGTCTTCCTTCACATTTTCTCTATTTTATTTCTCTAGTGGACATGAACACCCAATTTATAGATGGTAAAATGTAACCTCCCACAACTCATTAAAGTAGCTTTAATGGGTTTATTAGTGGCACATCATGGGATATGAATTACCCACAATTAATTACAAATCGGTTATAAATCACCCCATAACCTTTGGGTGCCATTATTCCAACAACAACTTGTTGCTAGCACATGGATCGATAGTGAAGCTTTACAGGACCAAATATCAGGTTTTTTTTTTCTGATTTTTGAAATTGACCTTTTTCAGGGTACAAGAAAGTATCTAAAATCTACCATGAAAATTACTTAGTACTTAGTAGATGTTTTATATGTTGTGCAGGAAAAGCAACATGGGTATGTAGGATTGAATCTCATGGCTAGCTGGTTTGTTCCTGAAACTGACACAAAAGAAGATATACTTGCAGCACAGAGAACAACTGATTTTGTGGTTGGCTGGTGAGTGCCGAAACTAAATAGATTTGTCTAACTTATCAATATGCTTTTTTCTCCTGCTTGGGGCGTATCAGTGTATGTGGAATAGTGGCAGCCGGCAGGTGAGGCCAAGAGAACTTTAATCTTAATTATTGCCGAACAGACCATAAGAATCTATTTGGCAATAATTAGTTGTAGTTGTAATATTAGCTGTTTTACTAGTGGTTAGCGGTTGAACTAGTTATTAGCAGTTTGTAGTGGTATGTAGCTGTCAACTATTTATGGGATTGAGTGTTCGATAAAGTTAGCTATTGAGTTAGCTGCCGAATGTAAAATGACATAAAATGGCATTATTATTATTATTATTATTATTATTATTATTATTATTATTATTATTATTATTATTATTATTATTATTATTATTATTATTATTATTAGCAGCAGCAGCAGCAGCAGCAGCAGCAGCAGCAGTAGTAGTAGTAGTAGTAGAAGAGTACTACTACTACTACTACTACTACTACTTTTATAATTAAATTATTTTGTTGAAACTAAACACAAAAGACAAAGAATGTAGAAGCAAATTTAATCTTTCCTTCATTTGAGCATGCTCCAAGGCATTAGCTCTTTTCACATGCATCATTATTACCTCATTCATTCTCTCTCTCCCTCAAGTTCTCATTCCCATATCCCATTTGTTACAACTTCAAAACCCAAGCCTATGCTCCTTTTTCATGAATTACCCATCCTAGCATCCACAAAATCGTTCCTCGCTCACATCACTCACCGCTAAGCCCTAGTAAAGCTCCGGTCGCCGAAAAAGGTAGGAGTCAGATTTGGAAGATGAGAAATATGTTGCCCGGGTTTCGAAGCAGGGATTAAACAATGGAGCTTAATTGAAGAATGGGAAGGTGGGGCAAATCTGGTATCAATTAGATGGAACGCTACCATCGATGGCGAAACGTTAATATTTTTAACGTTCCAAAAACTCTTCCTCAACCACTAAACGCTACTCCAGAAAATGGCTTACTGAACATTAAATTGTGGGCTTTGTAATGATTTGACCGATTCAAACCACCAACCACTGGCTAAAACGCTATACCGATAGTTGGGATTTACCTTTTCTTCTAAAAACAGAAATGGAGGCCATCTAACTTCGAAATAGTGACCCGTGTACTTCTTGAGTTCTTGTTAGGGCAAGCCCAAGCATGTCTCACAAGAGCACCTAAAACTTTACGCTGAACACTACTTTTCCTGTTGTTCTGGATTGTCCATGTTGATGTTGATTTTGATTTTGATTTGAAATATTTTTGTCTAATAGAAACATATTTTTATATGTTGAACTGAGTGAATAAGTGAATATGTAAATGTGCCTATTTTTTGGGTTTGTGTTTTTTAGTTTCTTACTTTTTCTGCAGGTTTATGCATCCGTTGGTATATGGAGACTATCCTGATACAATGAAGAATATCGCAAAAGATAGACTTTCGTCATTTAGTAAAAATGAAATCAAGCTAGTAAAGAACTCATTTGACTTTATCGGAGTGAACTGCTACGTTGCATTCATCATAAAGGACCATCCTAATAATGTCACGAGCGACCTCAAGGATTTTTTCTTAGACATCGCAGTTCAACCTAAAAGTACGTATTCCCATTTTTTACTCCTTTTTTATATTGTTAATTATTGAATCTATTTTCAATATCGAAGAGATTTGGCTGACTAAACAGCAGCATGTGCATTGGAATTAGAGTTAAATACATAATTGGGGATTGAAAGTTTCTAAAAAATTTAAATTATGGGGTCTCAACTATTTTCATGTTGGTCATGGGGACTCAACTTCATTTGTTTATTATTATTATTTATTATTATCTATTTTCATCAAAACAAATACATGTACAGTATATACTATACTACATGATACATTTAGGGGACTAAACTTTGGTATACGAATTGAACGAAAAACATATTCCCTTCCCTCTCTGTTTATCCACTATTTCCTCCACTGTTGGAGCTTGTCAATGCTCAATCCAAGGGAAATCATAAACACAAGCATAGCCAGCTTTGAAGATGGACATCACAAGCCAAATCTCAATCATCTAATTACTAGTAATCGTACATGTGGGATGAACGAACAAGCTAAAATCATTTTTTTTTTCTTTTATTTTTAAAAATTATTTACGGGAATTAACATTTGATACGAGCTTGATCCCTAGTTGTTTGCAAGGTAGAAGTGATGTACAGGAAATGAAGATACAACACATTTATTTGCTCAGGCGTCGTCTATTTGCATTTGCACTGGAATCTAATATACCATGTCAATTTTTTTGCAGTTTACGCTATTGGTGGACTGGTGAGAACTGCAACATGCTCCTGGTAGGTGTTTGTATGTCATCCTTAAATGTAATATGTTTCTAATTTAATCTTCCTTTTCAACATACATAGATTGTGCAACGCGTACTGGAATACTTTAAAGATGTGTATGGCAATCCTCCCATCTTTATACATGAAAACGGTGCTCCCTCTTTCTCACTATGTGCATTTATTTAAATACTATGCATACAAGGATTGATAACTGAAATAATGGTTTATCCTTACTAATGTATGGCTAGGAGGACGGACGCTTCATAATGCATCATTGATTGATACATCAAGAGTTGAGTCTCTTAATTCTTCTATCGAAAATCTACTCGGTGGAATACGGTAAGTTGTTTAACTAGTAATTATAGAAAGGGTGAGGATAATGCAAATGTTAGAAACACCCCTTCCAAAGAATGAAAATTTTTAATTTATCAAATTTGCATGTGTATTGCCCTATGCTTTTAATATTTCCTTAGAAGTGGTGTTTTAACCTAGCTTATTCGTAGAGTTGAAGATTTTGATGACTTAATTAACTAGTTAACTTGGCCATCGTATTATATTATTTGACAAATTTCCAATACTCTCATTTCAAGTGGTGTCTAAAACTAGAAAGTAGCAATAATAGGAATATAGGTTTAACCATCGAGAGGGAAAAAAAAACTGCTCAAATTGTAACTTGTGGACTTATAAAGCTACGCACGCAAACTAATTTCTATTGTTGATTTGTCTTGGAAGGAATGGATCAAATGTGCAAGGGTACTTTGTATGGTCATTTTTGGACGTGTTTGAGCTAGATCTAGGCTACATGTGCGGATTTGGTCTCTATTACGTCGACTTTGATGATTCAGATCTAACAAGATATCCAAAACTATCTGCACATTGGTACTCTTCTTTTTTGAGGGGAAACAACACCAATTCAAGTGAAATTATCCAACAAATGAGCAAGTCACCATTACGTTTGAAGCCAGAATGAGATGTTTCAGAGCATATAAGTATGCTTTGTTTTCCAGAAGAGCAAGCAAGTGATGTTACTTACAGTGATGATCTTTGCCACATACAACTGATAAAATATCACTAGTGGTAAATTTATCTTTCGCGCATCAATGTTCACTTAGAGCAGTATATATATATATATATATATATATATGATTGCCTAAGGCAAATTTGTACTTTTTTCTACATGTCAAAAGTCAGCAGTAAGAATGGTGATGGTAGTGGTGGTTTAAAAGATTGAGTTGGTTCTGATTTTGATGGTTTATCAAGTGTCTTTTATCAAGACTCATTTTGAAGTTGATCTTTGACAAAGGGTGTTTTTTTTCCACTCTATTATTCCACTGATTAGATCTGAATTGATAAGTGTCTGCTGCTATTTCCTAGTAATTCAATAAGTGTCCGCCATTAATTTCTACTGATTCGGAAAGTCGAAAAGTGTCTGGCACTAGGTTTGAATGCAAAACCCCCATTAAGATTTAGACAAGGAAACTTTGGCACAAGCAACCAGTGTGTTCCTACGGTTTTCAGCTTTAGACGCCTAAAGAAATATAGGTTATGCAAAATTGTTTCTTTCTATGATGAGTGACAACTTTAGGTAGGCAGAAATTTTGTGCCCAAAACTGATGCATAACGTGAAAACCAGTTTTTTTTTTTTAATTATTTTTATATATTTTTAATCTCAGTGCCGCAATATGGCACTAACTTTTATTCAACTGATTAAAATCTAACATCAACAACGTGTTGTTCATGCTATTACAAGTAATTCCAAATATCAAATAACGACTAAAATCTACTTTCAAAGAAACAATATAGGCTAACTCATGAGTAATCCAATTGTCATTCTTACGAATATGACTCCATCACCTAACATTCCGAAAACAAGAACAATAGTCTAATATCCCAATATGAATATGACTCTCACCATTGCTGCTTGAAATCGGTGTCTTGATCAACTCCGTCGATATGTAAATATTGTATCGGCCAACATCACTTCTAGAAATCAACATGTATCTTGATCCGCTCAGTCGATAACTAACGATTAACCATCGATTGCCTGAATATACCATAGATTATATTATAAAGAAAGCGTGGCGCCCACGCGTTATCCCTACGATCGAAGTTAAGCACGAAATGCACCGCAATTATTTGAAAGTGTTGATCCCGTTGACATAGCATATCGAACTTGTCTTCTCGATTCATGAAACTTAACTCGATAAACAAAAGTATAAGAAACTCCGATGAACGCGGAGACCAATCAAACTACGAGGAACGCGGAGAATCAAACAATCTCCCATCAAATGAGAATTTATTAATAACCCTACTAAACATCAAACTACAAAAACTAATTAAATTGGAAGCAAGGAAACCATAATAATGGAGGGGCTAATCACCGGCAAAAACGCCAATGGTAGCTCCAAGATGAGTGAGAAAGGGAGGCTAGGGGTTTTTTACTTGAAAAGTAGGTTTTAATTTTATATATTAATTTTAGTCTACCATCAGAAGACAATAGCTTTGCAGTCCAGCGGGTTATTTGATCTAGGGCATGTTCTTTTCAACTGATTCTCAGTTAGCCCCATTTGGCCCCAGTTGTAACCAGTTACCCGCAATTGTCTCCAATTATCAGTTAGACTTTTCAGTTGCCCCCATTTGTCTATCCCCAGATGACCCCATTTGACCTAGTTTTGCCCAATTTTCAGTTCTGAGTGTTTAATAATAATAATAATAGTAATAATAATAATAAATCATTATCATTATTATTATTATTATTATTATTGTTGTTGTTGTTGTTGTTGTTGTTGTTGTTGTTGTTGTTGTTGTTGTTGTTGTTGTTGTTGTTGTTGTTGTTGTTATCGTTATCGTTATCGTTATCGTTATCGTTATCGTTGTTGTTGTTGTTGTTGTTGTAGATTATCATTAATAATGATAAAAATATTATATTGTGGATTTATTCTTGTGTTTCCTATCGTAGTTTAACTAGGGTTAGGAAGGTTGGTGCCTATAAATACCGAGCCATAGGGTAGTTTTAGAGTATTCATAAGATTCACCAAGGTGGGAGTGTTGAGGCCACAATGTGACAGGAGGCTAAGCACCAGGGGGCTAAACACCAAAGTTAGGGTTGGCTCAAAAGAGATACCTTGATACTTTCAATCACTAATGCAAATAATCCGGTTTGCCAACTGCAAGCTTTTGAAAGTTGTTGTTCAAGACGTGAATTGGTCATCAGATTAAAGTCTAGCGAGCAGACATATTCACCAAGGCCTTGCCAAAGAACAACTTTGAGTTCTTGAGACTCAAGCTTGGCGTGATGGCAAAAAGTCTAAGGAGTGCTAAAAAGTGAGACTTTGGCCAGATAAGTTGAGTAATTAGGGTTTGTTTGGTTGGTCAGAAAATTATTTTCAACTTAAAAGTGTTTTGAGCAGGAAATCATTTTCAGCGTAAAATGTATTTACGTTCACATTTTCCGTTGTTTGGTTACTAGGGAAACTAATTTTCCTAAAAAACTCTATTTTTCCTTCCTATCAATTTTAATTTTACTTCAAAAGAAAAAAAATAATATCATCGGCTAACATAGTTGCGTACATCCTGAAATTTTAGGTGGATTCAAAAATAAAAACACCTCAAATGCATATCGAAATTAAAAATTATACTTAGTTGAAAGGAAAAAACAAAATTGAGAAACCGGTCCGGAAGTCAGGCACAATGCCCGATCAAGTCGGATGCGGGGTCGATTTTATTGCCCGAAGTCCCGACGACCAGACTCGATGATCAGGTCCACTATTAGTGCTTCGTGATATTGTGTCCCACAAACGGAAAACCGTTTTCCCTTCTTTCTGAAGGTAAAACAATTTCACCCATATATGTAAAAATGATTTTCACCTCTGAAAACAATTTTCCTTCTTTCTGTAACCAAACAACAGAAAATGGGAAAACAGTTTTCACCGCAACCAAACAGATCCTTTAATTGTTGGGCTAGTGCAGTAGGTTGTTCTAGTGTGTTATGTGTTTATTTTTGTCCACCAGTTGAGATGGTGACATGTCTAGAGCCTTTTGGTTATCCTAGGAATAAATTCATCACAAGACTTTCTGGTTCTTAAGCCTCTTTCTCTGGAAATGATATTTCATCTGATTCAATCAAAGTAGTCACATCTGTTTAGAAAGAATTTCTTCGCTCCAGATTTTCTCTCCACTTTCATCTCACAACGATGCTTTGCACCAACAGTCTCTTCTATTAGTGCACTTCGGTCATTTCTTTCCCTCTTTTCATTTATCCTAGTATATATCTGCATTTGCCCCCGGTTCCTTTGTCATCCCTATACTTTGGTACTAAAGGCGCATGGCCCTTGTTTTGAACCAGCGATGACTCATCTTGCTAGAGCAACTTGCACTTTAGCAACTTGATGT
Source organism: Tetragonia tetragonoides (assembly GCA_038025085.1). NCBI lineage: Eukaryota > Viridiplantae > Streptophyta > Magnoliopsida > Caryophyllales > Aizoaceae > Tetragonia > Tetragonia tetragonoides. Next base: position 4,924,754 of record CM076147.1, read on the forward strand.
TATTATATAATGAATATAATAAATGATTTTACACAAATTGACAAATTCTCAAAAGTGGTACAATGTCTTGCCATTTGCTCTAGTCTGAACTAATATAATTCACCATTTTTAGGTAAAAACATTCATCCTTTTTCTAGCAAAATCTCACCATATTTATTGTAAGCGAAAAGTGAGCATATTTATCCACGGGAACTTACCATATTGTATAAAACTCAGTCATTTTCTTGCTCACCTTGTTTTTTTGACTTGTTTCGGTATGTGTTTTAGTTTAGACAAACTCATCCAGGACAAGGATAGACAAGAATCACTTACTGTAGCTTTTACTAACTGAGTTTGTATGTGTGCAGTGGCTTATGGACCATCAAAAATTCACAGGAAGTCCCTTGTACATTTCAGGTGACTCGTACTCAGGCATTGTTCTCCCAGTTGTTTTCCAGGAGATATTAAATGGTACATATTAATTGATTATTGACATGCTTTACTTCTAGTGAAAATTGATGTAATTAACAGTAAAGAACTTTGATGTAGTTGAACATGGAAACTGATATCATCTCACTATTCACTACTACAGAAACAAGATATAACATCGCTGCATACACATCGGTTTTGAGAAAACGGACTTTAATAATGGCGCAGTGGCAAACTTTTAAATAATATAAAAGATCTAACGTCGGTTTTTGCCAAAAATCGGTGTGGTAGGTTATGACATCGGTTTTTCTGGTAAACCGATGATATAGGTCCAAGCAATTACATCGGTTATTTTGAGAAAAACCGATGTTAAGGCCCAGGTTTTTTAAGGGGCAATACAAAGTCGCTTTATAGAAATAAAGCGATGCCATAGAACTTAAACTGATTTGGACTCCGTACTAAAGAACTACTCAAGCCCTTTCCTCTATTCCTAAAGTCTGACCGTCTCTCTCTCTCTCTTCTCCTGATTCTCCATCTCTGTTCGCATGTCTCTGACCCTCGGTTTCTCATCGCTTCTCCATTTTCGCCAACGAACAGATCTGATGAATGTTCCCCGCCTGTTACTCCATCGAAGCTACTCCATTGAAGCTGCCACAGTTGAAATCGATTTGGGCGAAACTGAATCATGTGAAATTTCTAGGGTTTGTGGTCATTGCGTGTTCGAAAGCTTGCAAATCTGGGCAAGGTAACACGAGGATCTCGGTTTGGGCTTGTTGAGTCGTTCTAGTTCTTTTCTGTGCGAGTAATTTCACGATCTAAGGTAATTTCTGGATTTTGTTTAATTGTTTGTTGTATGTTGCTTGTTCGAAATCTGGGTTTTATTTGATTGTTTGTTGTTGCTTGTTTCAAGTTATTGGTTTTTATTTGTGTGAAATTGCGATTAGGACTGCTAAACTAAGTGATTTTAGATCTGAAATTTATGGGTTGTGGTCTTGCTATATGCTGTGTTATACCCTTTCATTTGGATTTTACTGTTGTGAAGTGAACGAGTGGGTTGTTGAGAAATATTTGGGTGAAGCTCATCCGCCCATTTTGGCTAAATTAGATCAATTATGTTTCTGTAAAAGAAAGTAGATTATTGCTCTAAATTAGCTCATTCAGTGCAGTAGGTTGAGCTGCTAAATTCCGTTATAGAAAGTGGAATTTTGCTATGTGAGCTTTTTTTTTCTTTTTCTTTTTCTTCCTTTGATTTTTTTCCCTTTTGAAACTTCATTTGAGATGTTATTAGTTAAACTTACTTCATTATTTCTCCAATGCTGTGGAAATTTCACCTAATATCACTCAACTCTGCAATTAAATGTTTGGTATCTTATTTTTATTCATGTGTGTTTGTGAATTGTGAAAGTATATTGGATGTTCCGCTAGTTTATCACCTGCGATTTCAGCATGAGTTTGGAGTGTCAATTTGGCTAGCTATGGAAATTGAGTAAAAGATAGTGATATTAAGGCTAGACATTGGTACTTTGAATTCTGGTATATGGTCTGAATCAGAACTGTTTGTGTACTGTTAAACCATGACTATCATAACTTATTAGTCATGAAAAGAACATTTTGCCCACTTGGGTTTTGTGTTATTTGCATACTGCATTTCAACTTTGCAAGTGTTGTTGCAAGTGTTATTGCAAGTGCTCTTTAATAATGCTCTTTAAAGGTCAATGCTTACATCTGCAGGTACTGGCCTGGGATGTTGTTTGGGATACACTAGGTAACAATGGTGCTTGCTTTTGAATGTAAGTGTTGCTGGTTTTGTTGGATTTAAGTGCTGTTGGTGCTTGTTGCAGCTAGCATTGTTGTTGGTTGCCTGTTAATGTTGCTACACTGTTGTTATTTGCTCCCCTACTGTTGTTGTATCTATTGGTGCTGTTGTTGTGTGTGTGTGTGCATCTTGTGCGATCTTTTAGGCAAATTCCTTTCTATAACCTGTCTAATTTTTTACCCTTTGATTTCTAATTTGCTCTGGATTTTAGATCCATATCAGAATCGCAATTGTCGAATTTTAGGCTCGTATCAAACTTAAATGCTTAGGCTAAAATGATTAAAGTCTTCTGGCTTCTTATTTGAGGTTGTACCTTGTAATCTGAAAGCTTTTTGTTGTACATCTATAAAGGATATTTATAAACCTAAAAGACAAAGTTCTATAGCTGCGTATTCTGTTTTATGAGAAGTGGGTAATTTTCTTAATTGCTTGATAGTTGTTTATTGCTGCAATATCTAGAAATTCTGTATGGTTTAACATTGGTGACTTGTAATATGTTTTCCTTTATGTTTCTCTGTTCTGAACAGCAGGCCTGATTCTTGCGCTGCTGCCTTCTATGCATTATTGCTAGGCTTTTAAAGTCTTCCCTTTCACCATATTACTTAGTAGTATCTTGCTGTGCAAATCAGGTCCTTCTGTGCATAACAGGTTCAGACTTGAGATGCTTTGTTTGATGATCTAGTGTAGTTCTCTTACATGGCAAATCAGATTACTTTTCACTTGGAATATCCCAACACTCACACGGCTACTGAAGTCCTATGAAACTAATACTCTGTGCTTTTGTTGTCGCAGGGGGATGTTTTTGTTTCTTGGTGTCAACTTTTTCCTACATACAGTTCGAACACATTGGGCACACCATCAACTTTCGGCCACTGCTGATTTATAATTTGTCATTCTTTTAGTTCAAATTCTCAAGGATTCCACTCATTTATTGGAAATTTTGTATAGATGTAAAATAAAGTACAATATTGAGCTTTATTGTGTGTTGGTGATATTAGATGAGAGGTTGTTGACTTACCCATAAATATAATTGTATTTGAATTGTTCCCTAAATATTTAAATGGTGGTAGCTTTTATTAGAATTTTTTTTTGAAAAACTAAAACACTTACCACATCGTTTTTTTATTAAAAAACTGATGTGAAAGGCGCATCTACGAAATCAGCTTTCTTGAAAAACAGATGTGAAAGATGTATCTACGAAGTCCGTTTTCTAAGAAAACCGGTGTAGAATATTGCCCTTTTCACATCGTTTTTTTGTAAAAACTGATGTCTAACCCATGCTTCACACATCGGTTTTGACTAAAAAACCGATGTGGTAGGGTGTCTTTTCACATCGGTTAAAATTTTGATGTGAGATCCCATGACTTACAACACCGGTCACTTACACACCGGTATTAAAATCGATGTGTATTGCTATAAAAAATCGGTGTTGTATCTGTATTCTGTAGTAGTGATTATTTCTCTCTTTTATGTGTGGCTGAACAGACATACTTAGATAATGCTAGAGATAGATATCAGATATGGAAAATATATCGGATATGGAGAATGCCCAAAATATATGTCGGGAAACGTAGTTTTGTGAGTATTTAATTTGTACATTTTGATCAGGCATATTGACATTTATGTGATTGGTTCTTCGTGCTTTTGTAGGGAATGAATTTGGGCATTCTCCTAAAATAAATCTCAACACTACAAAAAAAAGGGTAAATAGCATTGGGTCAAATCCGATGCTGTGGGGGCAAAATCCGACGCTATTCAGTGTTAGCAACGGAATTAGTAACGGAAATTCAGTGTTAGCAACGGAAATTAGCCGTTGCTGAAAAAAAGTCGCTAAGAAAAATAGCAACGGAATACATCAAACCGACGCTAAGCTTAGCAACGGATGAGTTGATGCGTTGTGAAGTCTAGTGTCGGTTCACAATTGCTGGACCGCTATTGTATTGGAAATACAAAAATACATATCTGCTTTGGTGGGGCCCACAAGCCACAGATATCATATCTCCATTTGGTGAGCGCGTACTCACCACTAACCAGGCACATCAAATTCCTAATAGTGAGCAAGGGCCAAGGAGTGTAGTTGCTAAGTCTCGATCGCGTAAACCAATCCAGCGAAAATCATCCCACTGCCGTAAACGTTGAGTCCGCTGACCAACTGAGCTATCTGAATACCTGTATACTATAGTGAACACAATCATATTTATCCTAGATGCTTGTTTTGGTTTCCCTCCCTCTACTTTTTTGTTAATTCTTTTTGTTTTTTTTGCAGGGTTCAATTTGTTATTCTTTGTACTCTGATAAGGCAACATTAAAAGAAAAGCAAATTAAATACCTACAATTTTTTTTGGTGAATATTAAATGCCTACAGTTTATAAATGAAAAACAAATTGATAAATCAGCAAGTCTTGTGTGATATCATAATAAATAAAAATGAAAAAGAGGAATTTGATATATTAATAAAAAGTTTTTATATTAGTTGTTGTACAAAAATTTGTGTGGACTTAGTTCATAATGAACCAATACGTTATCCGTAGCCACCCCTCTAATCGTGGAGCCACTGTATACTTCACCTAGAGTCACCCCTCTAATAATGGAGTCACCCCATACTTCACATATAGCCACCCCTCTAATAATGGAGCAACCCCCAACTTTACCTGAAGCCACCCCTCAAAAAGATATTCGTCTCACTGAAAGTTACAATACTACTGTCTTAAAGAAGTTAAAATTCTCCTTTATTTTTTCCTGCTCCCCAGTTAAAATTTCCTTTGAATGTTTATTAAGAAACTCAAATTTATCCACTCATTAGCCTCTTTAAATTTGTAATATGATAATGTATGTAGTCCACTGTCCACCCATTAGCCCATGTATTTTACAGCAAAATGTAAAAGCTGCCACACGAAGGATTCTTTCCCAATTGTGTCAGTTAAGGCTATAAGGAGGATAAATACGCAGCCCAGGGACCACTGAGCGATACACTCACTTTACTGATTTCTAAGCAACGGAACTACCGACGATGAGACTTTACCGTATATTTCCATCCATGAAGTCAGTGACGGACCAAATATATCCGTTGCTAGGACAGGTCTAAATCCGTTGCTAGCTAGCAACGGACAACCGACAGGTCTAAATCCGTTGCTAGCTAGCAACCGACAGGTCTAAATCCGTTGCTAGCTAGCAACGGATTTTGTTTCCATTGCTAAAATAATTTTGGCAACGGATATTATTTAATTCGTTGCTAGCTAGCAACGGATTTTGTTTCCGTTGCTAAAATCCGTTGCTATATAAGGTTTTTTTTTATGAATTGAGCAATTGATTGTTTGTACCTCGAAAATGATTGTGCAAAGTACTATAAAATGTTCACGTAGAGCATTCTACACTGCTATAATTTTGAAGAATTTTTGTTTTGCTAGTTTGAATTTTCTTCTTTCTTTGATCATGGTTTTTATATTACTTTGGCCTTTACTTTCTTTTATCAGGGCTTTTATTTTAGTTTGTCCTTTCCTTCTAATATTCAGTGCCATTTTCTTTTTTAACTCCTTCCAAATGTGGTGCAGTTCTGTGTAAAAAAAACAAAAACACAACTGAAGAAAAGAAACCATCATACTTCTAAGTGTATATATAGGGTGAGGTTCCCATGAGAACCCCACTTGGTGAGAACCATGAGGACCACATAGTTCCATTTTTTTGTACCATAGTTTCATTTTTCATAAATATATACTTTCTAACTTTGTTTTTTCAAATGGATGGATAAGATGAATATAAATTAATGAAATTTTAACTCCTCTCCCTTTATTTTCTCAATTAGGGATATATTCTCGAAAACCCCTTGACATACGATGATCACCTCAACTCGAGAGTTAATTTTGCACATCGAGTATCAATATTACCCGACGAGCTCTATGAGGTAATCATAAATATCTTCTAGTATATAAAGTGTTGGTTGAATGAATAACTAGATCGATTAGCTAGCTTTTACATGTTTGAATTTAAAATATCATGTTATAACCCTTTTTTCTTCTTAACAAGCCACCTAATAGGCTCTAAATGCTAACCTTTTTTATGTAACTACAAGTGAAGTGATAAATGGATCCCTTTATTTAGAGTCTGTTTGCGAGTTGGAAAATAGAGGGGAAGAGAGGAAAATAAGGGGGAAATACAAAATTCTCCTTGTTTGTCAGTTTTTTTTTTTTAAAGAGGGGAAAGGAGGAGAATGAATGGGAACAATTCCCCTCCATTAATTGGGGGGGGGGGGAAGGAAGGAGAATTTTTAAGTGTCGACAACAGTTTGTTCCCCTCCATTCTCCTTACTTCTTCCATTTAAGTATACATGGTAATTGCATAGCAAAAAAAAAAAAAAAAAAAAGTATACATGGTAATTACCCTAAAAAAAAGTATACATGGTAACTGAGGGTAGTATGTAACTAACTATATATGTGCATTGATTGGACGTTTTTAATGACAAAAAAAAAAAAAATCTAAGAGTTAGTATTCTATGGAAAGAAAAGTCATTCAAAAACAATTAAATGGTCGCTCAAAGGTAGAAACAAAAAATCATTCCAATGTTTTTTAACATCACCTCGTATTTTGTCTTGCTTGAAAAAGTGGTTATTTAATTTACTTGATTGTGTTTGAAAACATAGTTAGGAGGCTTCGTAGTGTATGCAGGACGATGAAGATACTTGGCGTACGTATTTCTTGAGCTCCATATTTTCCATTCAAAAAGCTGGAAGCAGAAACAACATGGATGTTTCTTAGAACAAATTTTTTCCTTATTTATACATACTTTTATTCCTATCAAATTTTGTTTATCTATGTATACATCTTTTTGCATTGCATAGATTGCCAAACCAAGTTGCAATGGTGATTGTACCAAGTGCTTGATGGCTAGTCGAGCAATAAAAAAAGTGAGTCACAAATTCATTTTTGTGGCGCTGATTACAATTTTAACCATTGTTGCTTAGCTAATTCCACATTACTACAATATTTTGATTACATGCATTAACATAACCTAGCTAAAAATTCTTGACCATGCAGGTTTTCGACACGGTCAACCCACCGCATGTCCTAGAGCCTTTGTGTGACTATACATCTAAGTCACAAAAGAGAACATGGTGTCGGGTATGTCTCTTATCATACATGTTCTTCAACTTACTACTAAAAGTTTGTCAAGGTATCTAAGACGAAATAAATGAACATATAGTTTTTAAAATTTTGGAAGAATCATTTACCATAGGCCGTAGCATGGCGGCCAAGAATGCCTTGCCATGATGGATAATTGGTTAGCAATGCGGTATTTGTAGGAGCTCTTGCTAAACTGTCTGGGTCCAAACCCAATTTGGAATAGTACAAGTAAACATGTAGTATGTTTAATCAGAAACTAGAGCTTTTTTTTTTTTTTTTTTTTTTTTTTTTTTTTTCCACACCAAAAAAAGATCGCTTGTTTATTTAAAAGTTCTTTTTTTTAGGAGATTTGTTTTAAGTATATTTTTTTTAGGAGATGCAGTTTTTTTTTTTTTTTTTTTTTTTTTTTTTTTTTTTTTTTTTTCAGCCAGCGATTGGTTACGAGTATTTTCTAGATATGTATATGAAGCTCGGCAGTGCCTGATTTTCCAGAAGTTTTGTGGAAAATACTCTTATGTTTGGGCTTTCCGGCATATTGATGTATTAGCCTAGGACTATTAGGGAATAGAATATTGATGGGCCTCCAATCATCTGCTTATGCTTTTGATTGAGTTGGTTCCAACACATAATATCACAGCTACCGATGATCAAGAGGTCCTGTGTTCGAATCCTAGAGTTCTTTATTCTTTGTTTTTGATCAGTCCCTTATTCGTTATTCTTTATTCTTTCTTATTTTTTAAATCAGTCCCTTATACGTTATTCTTTAAGTGGAATATTTCAACACTGGGTGTGGGAAGGCATGTGCATCCTCTAACGTCGGAAGTGGGTACGTAGTCCAGTCTGGGGCTGCGACGACATACCTTTGATTGGGCCTCCAGCCATCAGAAGTTAAAATGACGTAAAATTTTGCGTATTGCTTCATTTGAACAAAATATTGGTTAAAAAATTAATGGAGATAAAAATTGTTAAAGGACGCTTCTGATCCAGCAGGTTGATTCGAACGCAGAAACTCTAGATCAAGGTCCAATCAAGCCTTTATTAATCCGAACCCAAAAGTGACTCAACCCTAAAATAACCCTAACGCTTTATAACCGAACCCAATCAACTATATTTGATGGAGTATTTGGCTTGTGCGTAACTCTGTGACTTTTAAGAAGGGGAGCTTTCAACCACACGCCATAGTGGATCTGACTTATAAGTGGGCATCATCATGTTATTTGGCTATGAGAACTTCTTTTAGCCAAAATGGTTTAGCTGATGGCTCTAAGTTGATTGAATGTGTGTTTAGAGCAAAATGGAAAGAACATGTAGTTAATCTGGTTCACATTTGCACGGATGGATTTTGGGATTCGTCTTCTCTCCGAGCTGGTGTAGCATGGTGCTGTGTCAGTTCGGAATTTTCTACTGGTGTGGAGGCTGGCTCAGATCATCTCTTGATGGATTCAGCACTTAAGGCTGAGATGGCTGCTTGCTATCGTGCACTCCGGTGGGCTACACAACATGATTGGAGGTCGGTTCATATGTTAACGGATAGTACTCAGCTTGTCAACATCCTCATGGGTGCTATGCTTCCTCCAGTAAATGTGATAGATTTAGTAGAAGATATCAAGAAGTGTTTTGTTTCCTTTGATCACTTAGTTATTGCTAAGGCTTCTAGGTTGGATGTTATGTTAGCTCATCAATATGCGTGTAAAGCAAGAAAAGATAACATATGTATCTGATGCTTGTATTGCTAGTTGCCTTCTTGACTCCATACAGCAAATCAAATCCTCTTCTAGTTGCTTGATCAATGGGCCCCATCCTGGGGCAGATAATGGGCCAGGACCTTCAACCATGGGCTTTGATACCATATTACGTTTAGAAGGTAGAATATGTTCTGTCTCTTATTCAATGATATATATATATATATATATATATATATATATATATATATATATATATATATATATATATATATATATATATATATATATATATATATATATATATATACAAGTCCTATTCCTAATATAACTCATATACACAGAGTATATTTACCAAAATACATATCACAATATATGCTAATACGCCCCCTCATGTTGGAGCATGCAGATCGCAAATGCCCAACTTGCGAAGAAGATACTCAAACTGTTGTCTGCCAAGGGCCTTAGTAAAAATATCTGCTAGTTGTTCAGTGGTTTGAACATAGGAAGTAGCACTATGACCATCTGGGAACTCATCTCGAATGAAATGACAATCCACTTCAATATGTTTAGTCCTCTCATGAAAAACAGGATTAGCACCAATATGAATAGCAGCTTGACTATCACAATAGAGCTGCATAGGGCGAGTATGATTGACGCCTAAATAACGCAAAATTTGCTTTAACCACTTAAGCTCACAACAAGTAGTGGCCATAGAGCGATATTCCGCTTCAGCAGAGCAACGAGAAACAGTATGTTGCTTCTTAGTCTTCCAAGAAATAGGAGATGTGCCAAGCTGGATAAAATATCCAGTGAGAGAACGACGAGTGATAGGACAACTCGCCCGATCAGAGTCGCAATAAGTAGTTAACTGCAAGGCACAAGTAGAGTTGAGAAAAATCCCCTGACCTGGATTCCTTTTCAAGTAACGAACCACACGTAAAGCCGCCTCCCTATGTTGAACTCGCGGGCATTGCATAAATTGTGCAAGAATATGCACACAATATGATAATTCAGGACGAGTAATCACCAAATAAATCAAACGACCAACCAAACGACGATATTTTTCTGGATCGTCAAATACTGGACCATGAGCAAGCGCTAACTGATGATTTTGTTCCAACGAAAAGGTCGCGGGTTTAGAGCCCAATAATCCAGCTTCAGAAATAATATCTAGAGCATATATTCGTTGACACAAAAACATACCTTCGGGATTACGAGCAACTTCAAGGTCCAAAAAATATTTCAGAATACCCAGATCCTTCATGTGAAAACAAGAACTGAGATGCTTCTTAAAATTAGAAATACCAGTAGGACTACTTCCGGTTATGATCAGGTCATCGACATAAACAAGAACATTCAAGGTCACCCCATTCTTTCGATACGTAAACAAGGAGTAGTCAGAGTAAGATTGAGCAAACCCACATGCTTTCAAGGCTGAAGAGAGCTTCGAAAACCAACAACGAGAAGCTTGTCGTAAGCCATATAGAGACTTGCGCAGATGACATATCTTTCCAGAAGAGGAAGAAGAAATCCAGGAGGAAGTTTCATATAAACCTCTTCCTGTAAATCACCATGAAGAAATGCATTATGGACATCCATTTGATGAACTTCCCATTGGCGAGCGACAGCTACTGCTAAAAATGTACGAACAGTAGTCATCTTGGCAACTGGAACAAAAGTCTCATTATAATCAATACCCTCACGTTGATTATTGCCAAATATCACCAAACCCACTTGTACGCTCAATAGTTCTATCTGAGTTATACTTAGTACGATAAACCCACTTGCAACCCAAGGCCTTTTTACCGGGTGGCAAGGTTTTTAAAGTCCATGTACCATTTTTCTCAAAAGCATCAATCTCCTTTTTCATGGCATCCTTCCAATGAGCTTGACGAATCGCTTCAGAATAATTTGTTGGTTCAACACCTGCAGTAATAGCTGCTAGAAATTTCTGGTGATGAATACTAAATTTATTGCAGTTTACATAATTAGCTATGGGATAGATTCAAATACCTGATGAACCGACTGGATTGTGTGAACTTGAGGTCGAGGGGGGGTCTATGCAACGAGTCGTGTGAGAAACAAATCCTTTGAGACGAACCGAAGGTTTCTTGTTACGATGACCACGCCCAAAAAGGCCACTCTGAGAAGGCGTACCACACCCACCATCACATTCACTACCATTAGAGCTATCATTATTTGTAGTCGGAGTGAGTGGTAGTGGAGAAGTGTGTTCAACACTAGTACTTGGTGTGGCAACTTGCATATTAGAACCATCAACTACAGCTAGACCTGTAAAACGGGTCGACCCAACCGGTTACGGGTCGGGTCACTTCGGGTTCGGGTCGGATCAGTTACGGATTGGTTTTTGGGTCGAATCCAATTTTTAGTTTATTTTACCTGGTTGTAAATGGGTTCGGGTCGAGAAAATTTTTTCAGGACCCTAAAAAAAGGGTCGGGTCGGGTTTCCGGGTCGAGTCAGCTTTTTACAGCTCGAACTACAACAGATTCATCGTTCACCACAACAATATCACTAGACGGGGGAGCCACAACACTAGTAGGAATGTCACTACTCCCCCTGTCATCTGTACAGGGTTACTGCATATCAGAGGCAAGCGGCGTTGCCTTGGTAGTAGGCTCCCAAAAAACATCGGGAACAAACATATCATCCTCAACAGTAGACGGTATTGTTTCCACTGCCAACATTTCATTTGAATAAGGAAACTTATTTTCACAAAATACAACATCACGTGAGACAAAGAACTCTCCACTTTCCAAGTCATAAAGCCTCCAACCTTTTTTTCCAAAGGGATACCCAACAAATATACACTTTCTGCTACGTGAACCAAATTTATCTCTGTCTCTTCGCCTTTGAAATGCATAACATAAACTCCCAAAAACTCGTATTACTTTGTAATCAGGTTGTTTACCTAAAAGGACTTCATATGGAGTTTTACCATTAAGTATAGTTGTGGAGGTGCGATTAATCAAATATCCAGCAGTCAAGACACATTCCCCCCAAAAAGCAGACGGGATTTGAGCCTGAAAACGCAAGGCACGAGCGACATTCAAAATATGTCGATGCTTGCGTTCCACTCTCCCATTCTGTTGTGGAGTATCATTACACGGAGTTTGAAAAATAATTCCATTCTCATCAAAATAATTGTTCAAACACTTAAACTCTGTTCCATTATCAGATCGAACCACCTTCACATTTCTATTAAACTGAGAACGAATCATAACACAAAATTTCTTAAATGTTTTGGCTACCTCACTTTTTTCGGCCAAAAGATGAACCCAAACAACACGTGAGTAGTCATCCACAATAGTTAAAAAAAAGGAAGCCCCACAAGAAGATGTAACCCGATATGCGTCCCATAAATCACAGTGAATTAATGAAAATATATCATCTTCTTTATTGATCATTTGCTTTATTGATACTGTTAGGGAATACACTACAAGTTTGTTTTTCACGAAAACATACATCACAAGGAGCAGAATTATTTTCTTGACTACTACTATCAGTGCTAACACCTGGTAAAAACTTAAGAACATTTTTTGAAGGATGTGCTAACCTAATATGCCATAAATTGCTAGTCTCCACTTTGCTGGCTCTGCAAGATCGAATAGATGAGCTCGGCTTAAAGACATAGACCCAATTCCGTCGTTCACACGCCCCAATCAGGTTCATCAAAATGGAGTCCTGTATCACACATAGTTTATTAGTCATAACAACAATACATTCAGTTTCATCAATTAATTGGGAGACAGAAATCAAGTTGCAACTCAAATCTGAGACATAAAGCACATTATTTATTGTCAAACGATCATTCAAAATAGCAGTCCCTTCTTTAATTGCTATTGTTTAAGAGCCATTAGGAAGTCTAACTGGGCATGGAGGAATGTCATGTAAGTTCGACAAGTAATTGATATGTCCTGTCATATGATGAGATGCACTCGTATCTAGCAACCAAAAATTATCACAGGTCTTGGCACTTTGTTGTTCAGTAGAAGGTGTCAGTTTGTTTTGTATGTGCAAAGCATTTAGCAAGGCTGTCCATACTTCCTGAGATGGCAAAGGAATGGCTTGTGTGTCACTTGAGTTGTTATGGGCCTGACTACGTCCACCTTGAGTTGTATTGGCGCGGACCGAGCCTCTTCTCCCCCTGCCTCTACTACTGCGCCCACCTTTGCCAGTAGAGCTGCTGGATTCACACACTGCAGGGCCAAGAAAATCAGTGCCGCCACAGTCTTGTGCAAGAAGCTCGGCAAGAGTAGGACGAGCCCTATCTCCCCACAATTCTGGATACCCATGAACAACAAAACAGCCTTGGTAATCCTGTCCTTTGAAGTGGCAAGCAGGGCACTCCAATTTAGACTTGTCAGAACGCATCTCACTTGAACTAGAGCGGGTAACACGAGCAGCAAAACTAACGGCATCACCACGATTATCTTGTTGTTTGGTGACATTCCGAAGCCGCTCTTCTCTGATAATCATAGAATAAGCAAGTGCAATATTGGGAAGAGGGTCCATAGCAAGGACGTGAGACTTGATAGTTCGAAGACCATCGTCATCCAAACCTATGACAAACTGGTGGACACGGTCACTTTCTTGTCGCTTGACAAGCTCAGCCGTAATATTACACTTACAACCTGAGCATGTACAGATAGGTATGCGTTCATAATTACTTAATTCATCCCATAATTTCTTCAATTTTCCAAAGTAGCTTACCACAGGTTGTCCTCCTTGTTTACACAAGGTAATGTCTTCCTTCAATTGCTGAATTCGTGGCTCATTTGTGACCGAAAATCGTTGTTGTAGGTCATCCCACAAATCCTTTGCCACTTCAACATAATTAATCTGAGATCTAAGAACTGGTTCGATGGTATTAAATATCCAAGATACCACCATTGAATTGATCATCCACCAGTCATCGATTTCAGTAGACGAATCAGAGGGTCTACTAACAGTACCATCTACAAATCCAAATTTCCGTTTAGCACGAAGTGCTGTCCTCATGGCCATAGACCACTCATCATAGTTCTCCCCTTTGAGTTGAACATGAGTTATTAAGAATCTGGATTATCTCGAGACATAGAGTATATGGACCAGTAGTCGGGTCCTTTTTCTTCTCCTCGCCGGACATAGCAGCAACCAGCAGGCTATAAATTTGCCGGTGGGTAGTGAGAAGGAAGATGAACTTATGAGAGAAAAAAATTATATTACCCTAAGGCTCTGATACCATTATAAATTATAAATTTTAATAATTAGGCCTTAACAAGTGAGCACACATACAAGACAAATGAGGTTCCAATCTAAAACCAATTGGCAATGGGTGGAGTAACCCACTTCCTTATATGTATGCTGAAGACCCTTTAATCATTCCATGTAGGACACAAACCCACTTCAATACTAAAAAACAAAAACAAAAAAAAAAAAAAAATTGATGGCAGGGTAGCACGTGATGGAAAAGCCAGAATGAGCTACGAGTAATTTTTTAGGAATTTTGTTATGATCTGTTTATCTTCCCAAATCCCAATCGCGGCAAGTAGCTAATATTAATTTCCATAATATTATCTTTGCATAGTTTAATGGATCATTTGATTACTCATTTCCCCTTTTCAAAGTCTTTTTGAGTACATACCCTCAAAAAAAAAAAAAAAAGTCTTTTTGAGTACACCCACCCACTACACTAGCAGCTTCATTGTTTTAACTAAAACGACGAATCAATAAAAAAAATCAACTCATTTTACCTTTATCCTCCATCATGTGCTACCCCATAAAACAAAACGTCACTCGCTTAATTTAATTAATGAGAAAATGTTTGAATTAAAATTGGTATAGAAAGCCAAACAAGGTTCATTCACATAAGTTTTTTTGTATTGGGAAGCTAATTAGCATGATTATGGCGAGATCGATTATGATCTCTTCTTTCTCTAGGATGATTGTAATGATGTTGATAGTGATCCTTGAAGTGCTTCAACAATGTTCACCAGTGAGGTGTAGTAATAATTACACCAGAGCTGATTTCCCCTCTACTTTCATTTTTGGGGCTATCTCTCTCTCTCTCTCTCTCTCTCAATTTCGGTGTTTTGGTGGAGGGCGCCGCATAAGAGGATGGTAGGGGGCCAAGTATATATGATACCTACAGTCATGCTGGTTAGTTCGTATTGAATTTTTCTCATAACAGTGTAACACTATGCATAGAACACAGGTTCATCTATTTTAACTAGCCTAATAATGCATATCTTCTCACGAAATGCTTTTATCAATATTTTTATCATACGTGGCAACCTAGTTTTACTATAATTAAGTATTGATTTACTACAGGTCCTGATTTTTTTCATTACAAAAAAAAAATCTTTCTTTTATTACAAAATACTCTAAAAACATATTTTGAGAAGACATATATCAGTATCACTGCTCATTTTAACTATTAAGCATATACGGTTTGGGATGGTTGTGACTTCCTAATTTTTTGTTTTGAAAAAAGTTTAACTATATGCGTAGAAATTTCTTTTTGAGTTAATATGTTTTTCTCCTTATAATTATCTACTTAGGTTATGTTTGGTAAAATTAGATTCCGTTTGATTCACCTGGATAAAATTGATCTGAACTGAACTAAACTGAGCTGAATTGAACTGATTTGATTTTTTAAACTTGACCGTTAACCATTTAAAATTCTTCCAAAGATAGTCAATATTGGACTCATTTGAAAGTATGCTTTGAGATCTTTCCGATGACATAATTATCATCATGAAATTATTTCGGAATAAAAAGTTATATGAGCGATAAAGTTACACATGAACTGAACTAAACTGAACTGAACTGAACTGAACTGAACTGGACTGAACTGAACTGTATCTAAGTAAAAATAAGGTGAATCAAACAGAGCCTTAGGGTGCGTTCTTTAGAGCTGAACTTACCAGAACTGGACTGAATTGAATTGAACTGAACTTAACCGAGCACCACTGAACTGTACTGAACTGAATCGAACACCACTTAACTGAACTGAACACCACTGAAGTAAACTGGAACATAATAATAATAATAATAATAATAATAATAATAATAATAATAATAATAATAATAATAATAATAATAATAATAATAATAATAATAATAATAATAATAATAATAATAATAATAATAATAACTATTCAATCCTACTACAATCCAAAAACACTATTCCAAATGAGCTATTCCCTACGTTTCGAAAAAACCTTAACATTTAATTTTTGAAAAAGGATTTTCAATATAAAAATATTATTGTTAGATTCATTTTACATAGTATTTTTAGAAAATTATATTTTTTTGTTATTTATATATATATATCTCGTTCTTCCACTAATTATTTACGGAGATTATTACAACGCAACAAAAAGACCTGAGATGAACAGGAATAAGTGGGTTATGGTTTATTAGAATTTCAAGACGTTTCATCAAACGCACTAACATGATTTACATTTTTAAGTAAACAATGGTTTGAATACAATTGAGTGGTTGAACTCGAAAATAATAATCTAATAATGCAACTCTTATAATAAGTGGGTTATCATCTGCGTTAAATGGTTCACTCGCTTGTTTCGTTCTTGTTACGTAACTCAAAATTTCTTCATCTTAATAATTAATTTATGCATTCAACTTCATCAGGTTATGTAGATGGAGGATATACTGGAGACATTGCATGTGATGAGTATCACAAATACAAGGTTAGTGGGTGGATTATTGCATAATAATGTTGTATTTACTAATACAATAAGGTTAGTGAGTGGATATACTTACATAGATTCTGCTTTTGTCTAATTAGCTAGGATTTATTTATTTTTTTTACCCAATTTTGATTGTGTAGTAATTCCCCTGGGATTGCGTGGTATTATATATGTGTATAATTATTCTTTGTCTAATTAGCTAGGCTGTTTGATTTCAGCTTGATCAATATTAATGTTTGCCTTATAATCAAAAAAATAAAATATCAATGTTTGCCAGGAAGATGTCAAACTGATGGAAGATACAGGATTAGAAGCGTATAGGTTTTCTATCTTATGGTCAAGACTAATTCCAAGTATAGCACACCACCAAACCCTATTTCCCCATTCTCTGCTTGATCAAGGATTTTACTAATTGATCATCCTCTCTGCTATGCATTTGTTTTTACAGATGGAAGAGGAGCAGTCAATCCAAAGGCTGTAGAATATTACAATAATCTCATCAATGCATTCATTAGTAAGGGTGAGTAATCACCCCACAAAGTATTGTCTATCTTATTGTCAATCTGAAAAATCTTTACTCGATCCCTCATGCTAAGCGAATGTTGTCATTTGTTTTTTTTTTTTTTTTTTTTTTCACGATTTTCGATACACCACTTCAGTTTGACTGTGAATAACTGTAAAAGGTCATCCACGATGAACTCCTTTTATCTCCATTATTATATAGGAATTCAACCGCACATAACATTACTGCATTGGGATCTACCACAAGCACTCGAGGATGAATATGGAGGATGGCTTAATCGACGGTTTGTGTAAGTTTAAAAATCTCACTGGCTTCTTTATTTATACGTTAGATCGAGTTATAACTTCGTGTGGGGACCATGATGAATAGTAGATTATGTATACATACGGTTTTTTGCTTAATATCAAATATATGTATGTCGTGCAGGAAAGATTTCACAGCATATGCAGATGTGTGTTTTAGAGAATTTGGTGATCGAGTTCTGTATTGGACAACATTTAATGAGCCTAATTGGTTGGTCTTTTTTTGTAATGATTCTCCACTTGGGACCTGCATCTCAAAGAGGGATCCATATATCGGTGCTCACAATGTGTTGCTAGCACATGGATCGACAGTGAAGCTTTACCGAACCAATTATCAGGTTTTTCTTTTGGTTTTAGTTTTTGAAATTGATGGTTTTTGGGTACAAGAAAATATCTAAAATCTACCATGAAAATTACTTTGTACTTATGAGTAGAAGTTGTATATGTTGCGCAGGAGAAGCATCATGGGTATGTAGGATTGAATGTCATGGCCAGCTGGTTTCTTCCTGAAACAGACACAAAAGAAGATATACTTGCTGCTCAAAGAACAGCTGATTTTGTGGTTGGCTGGTGAGTGCTGAAATTAAAATAGATTTGTCTAATATTTAAACCTTATCAATGTGTTTTTCTCTCCTACTTGCTGCGTACATGGAACAGTGGCAGGTGAGGCTAAAAATCAGTAATTGTGAAAACGAATTTTAACGAAACAGAAAAATTCAATTATTTTATTTTTATAATTTTTGTAAACCAAAGTAACTAGTAATAAATAAAATAAAAATAAATAAATAAATAATAATAATAATAATAATAATAATAATAATAATAATAATAATAATAATAATAATAATAATAATAATAATAATAATAATAATAATAATAATAATAATAATAATAATAATAATAATAATAATAATAATAATAATAATAATAATAATAATAATAATAATAATAATAATAATAATAATAATAATAATAATAATAATAATAATAATAATAATAATAATAATAATAATAATAATAATAATAATAATAATAATAATAATAATAATGAGTGGCTCACTGATGTAATGTGTATTGTGCTACTGGTATGTAGTTTCTAAAGGCCTTTTAGCTACTGATCTTTTTGTTAGGCTTGTCCCAAGCGTGTCTCCCTGGAGTACTTAACAAGGTACTCTCGAGAGCACCTAAAATTTGAGGTTGAAATACGTCCCGCAAGTTATTCAGTCGTTCATCTACTCCCCATTCATGGCCTCTTGTGGGATATATGTCTCATGCTGAGCTGGATTTTCAGCATAAATTATTTTATTTTATTCTGTAACAAACTTAAACAGGCAGTTAGTTAGGTTGTTAGAGCAATGCTGTTAGAACGTCTACTGTACATATACTGTAGCTATTAGTTTTCTCAAGTTTTTAATTCATTTTCATTCTGTAATTCAGATTTTCTCTCTCTAGAGCTATGTTTCTCCATTAATGAAATGAGATATTGTTCTCACATTTCCGCATATTCATATGGTATCGAGCACAGGTGCCAAAGCCCTAGAATAATTCTTTTCCTTTTTGATTGATTATCTTTGATTTCGACATCAATCTAGCTCCATTAATCAAACACTTGTTCAATTCGACTTCGATTAGATCCGTTTGTTTTCGTCGATTAATCAAGCTCCTAATTAGGGTTTTGGATCTTTCTTGGCACAATTAAAGCTATTTACAGCTTTACATTTTGTCTTCAATGGCAGTTCCTGAAACTAATACAGTTCCTGTTAATTCTGCTAATGATCCTCTTCACAATGCTAGCTCAGATCATCCAGGATTGGCTCTAACTAATACGCCTTTTAATGGCGGAAACTTTCTTGGATGGAGTCTATAACACCCCGGATTTTCTAACTAATAAATAAACAAAAATGAATCAATAATATTACAACAACGAAAGACTTCTGTACAAAATTCAGGGCATTATCGCCACACTCACTGCAACGAATGAGTGCAAGGCTAAACGGTACAACTCTCAACATACTCGATAGTACAATAAATGACTATTCATTACAAAAAATACAAGATCAACTTCTTGGCAGCTCTATTAGATCGTCCAAACTTGATCTTCAATGAAACCTCTGAGCCAATCACCAATCTCCGCCATGCAAACGAATTTCGCATAGGTTCATCAAAGGCCCACCATTGAAGAGAAATAGACAACAAACACACATAGCACAAAAGCAACCAGTCAGCAAAGCTGAGTAACTCAACATTCATCGAACAACATACAATGTCATAATTTCATATGAATATATTCAAAAGCTATAAGTGCAATTGTGTTACATAGTCAAAACACAACTTAGGTCTTCTTAGACCTTACACTCGATCAATCCCAAAGGACATAACTATAACGTCTCAAATCTCAAATGATCTTGAATACCACTTTGCTAATCACTCAATTAGCCCAAAACTTGTGCCATTTGCTATTGGTCATTAACTCCTAGCATTGGACATGAGGAAAGCGAATTGGCGGTAAATTCCGCAAAACTCAATATCAATAACATCACCATAGCCATCACAGGCTCTCAATAACATAGCTATAATAGGCTCTCAATAACATAGCCATTCCAGGCTCTCAAAAGTCCACTCTGGACCAATTCATAATCGAATCATTACGAGATTCCAATTTTCATAAAAAAATTGCTCATCACCTAAGAGTCAATCTCTTAGGCTACTCGCCAACATGCCAAGGCCTAAGTAGCTAATAAACCTAACGAGCCTCAAACCAAAATAATTTGTATCAACTCATTCTCAAGTTCATACCTCAATCGATTACCCACCATGGTTTAATTTACAATGATATTCTCAATCACACACCCATTCGGGTTTATAACGATATATAAATCACAAGTTGACACGGTTTCACAAAGTATAATATATTCTCGGGTTGCACTAACAATCACTCATATAGTTACCATAAACTACTCTTAGAGTACTCATCTAGTCTCAACTAGAATAACAAGCATCTGTCTCAAAAGTATGCTCATTTGCTTTAATCCATCCCCACACTACAATCTAGCTATAAACTCTCATCGAGTTAAACAACATCTTAAGCATATCAATTGATAATCAATAACATGTAAATAATTAATGGACAATATCAAAATTATTTTTCAAGTATCATGCCAATCCAATCAATACATGTAAAAATAAAAATAAACATCTCTAAGAATGAAGGTTACACATGAATAAATACTCAAATAACAGTATCATCTGTCTCCAACCAATAAGAATGATGGTTACACATCAATAAATACTCAAATAACAGTATCATACGTCACCAACCGATAAGAATGATGGTTACCTTTCGATTCAATCACCACAAATCACAAAGAACAATTATAAAATCTGAAAACGGCACGCGCAATCTGAAACAAATGCTCGAACGGAACATCAAACGAAATCCATATCCTTTCATATTTGGAGTACAGATTGAGGACATACTAAGGTTCAATTACACTGAAATATTTGTACAAATCATGTGTAGGTTTTTAGATATGGTTAAATAAAGAAGGAGGATCTGAATCTCGCATCAGCACTACGTTGACTCGAGAGAAAAATGATTTGGGGTAGCAAACGATCTCTTAAAACTATGAAACTTTTCAGACTAATTCTAGACATCTGTTTCTAACACATATCCAATATTCAAGTTCATACGATAGTTAAAACAGAAGAAATTGATTTTTCAATCCGACAGTGTGTGCTGGACATCTTTTAGGGTTTTTGTGAGGCTTGCAAGAGAGAAAACTTGAGTGAGTATTATCGACTCAGTAGGGCATGAATGGTGAGAGAAAAGAATCATATTTAGGAGTGTCAATGGGTATTATAGAGGTTAGTAATCCTTGAGCTAGTTAGAATCTTAATCCAACTAGAATACAACTCAATTAAGGAAACTATGACAAAGGAAATCTCTTTTCCTTTTCAAACAAAAATTAATAAGGAAATAAATATTAATTAATATTCTTTCCTCCAAATATGCAAATTCCAAATCAATTAATCACATTATTGAATATAATGAATATTGAAAATATGCGGGGCATTACAGAGTCGCACCATTAGAATGGCGTTATGTGCTAAATTGAAGCTAGGTTTCATTGATGAAACATGTCCTAAGCCAGCTGTCACTGATGCTGATTATCAGAGATGGATAAGGTGTAACTACATGGTTACCTGTTGGATTCTTAATTCCATGGTGATTGAGCTCTTAGAAGCTTTCTTATATGCTCAATATGCCTGTGAGCTATGGAGAGAGATTGCATACAAAACGCTATGGTCAAAGTAATGGCCCTTTGATATATCAATTGGAGGGTGAACTAAGTAAAATCTCTCAAGGTAATCTTTCTGTTGCTGCTTATTTCAATAAATTGAAGACATGTTGGGATGAATTGCACAATTTGAATGGTATACCCGTCTGTAATTGTGGTAATATGAAAGAGTGCATTTGTGGCATTGCTGAAAAATTCCTGGAAATGGATAGTAGATCTAAGGTTGTGCAATTTTTGCTTAAGTTGAATGATACTTATGAATCTGTCAAAAGTCAAATACTCTCCATGGATCCTCTACCTAATGTGAATAGAGCTTATTACATAGTTCAACAAGTAGAGAAACATGTTACTACTCATGTCATAGAACCTACTGCTTTCTTTGCAGATTCTGGAGGTAATAGGAGTTTTACTGGTGCTAAGAAGGAGTTTAGAGGTGCTAAGGTTGAAGGCAGAAGGCATTGTTCTCATTTCCAAAAGGATGGGCACAGTTTTTATCAGTTTTTTGAGAGAATAGGGTATCCTGACTAGTACAAAGGGAAGAAGGGAAAGAAGGGACCAGGTCCTAGGGTTGTTGCACATGTTAATGGTGATATTAATCAAGGAATGGGCAGAGATACTTCTTTTGATTTGGAGTATGAGAATGAGGTAGATGTTGGAAATAAAGGTAGTCTTGATCAGCATCTTGTAGTTGTTGTGTGCCAGCAGATGATGGAAATGTTCAAAGGTAAAGAACCTATGAAAGGATTTGGTAATGCGGCTGGTTCTTCTTCAGTGAATTTTGCTGGCAGTTCCATGGAGTTTGCAAGTATACCTTGTACCATTCCTTCATCTGTTTTGTCTTGTCTTGCTAATAATGTGGATTTACAGCATGACTGGATTGTAGACACAAGAGCTACAAACCATGTACCACTACATATACAGCTTTTCCATTCAGTCAAAGTCCTCACCAATCCCATTCCCATTACTTTACCTGATGGTCGAATTAAAGAAGTTCATAAAATTGGCCACATTAAATTAACCCCAGCCTTAACCCTTCACAATGTGTTTTATGTGTCTGACTTCAGATTTAATTTTTTATCTGTTAGCAAACTGATTAGATCTCAGCCATTGTATGCTCAAATCCATCCTGGTTGTATCATTTTTCAGAACCTCATCACTAAGAAAGTTGTTATTGTTGTTTGCAAGTGGTCTACAGGCTTATACATGTGTAATGCTTCTTCTACCAATTGTAATCCTTCTTCTTTACAATTTGATTCTGTCATGTCTAGTTCTTCGAGATGGCTTGTAGTAATCTTGTTGTTCCTAAACATACTCTAGATTTAGATACTTTTCATGCTACGATGGGATATAATTCTTTGTCTAAGATGATATATATCAATGACTGTAAGCATTTTAATGCAAGTGAATTTTTCTATGATAATTGTATGCTTGCTAATCATCATAGATTACCCTTCCCTCACAGTTTTATTTCATCGTCATGCTCCCTTTGAGTTTTTACATGTTGACTTGTGGGGACCCTATAGGACACATGCTCTAAATGGTGCACAGTAGTTCTTTACCATTGTTGATGATAAGTCTAGAGCTACCTGGACCTATCTCCTTCATACAAAAGACCAAGTTTGCCACATATTTTCTTCATTCATAACCTATATTCAAAATCATCACAAAACAAAACTAAAATTCATTAGATCAGACAATGGTACTAAAATTGTTAAAAATGAGTGCTTAGATTTTATGCAGTCCCAAGGCATTTTACATCAGACGTCCATGACATATACCCCTCAGCAAAATGGTGTTGTTGAGAGAAAACATAGACATTTTCTTGACACTGCTAGAGCAATAAAAATACATGCTAACTTTCCAAAGCATTTTTGGGGAGGTTGTTTACTTGCTGCCACCTACCTAATAAACAACATGCCAATGAAAAAATTGTCACGAAAAACCCCTTTTGAAATCCTATATAACCAAAAACCAAATTATGACCATCTCAAAACCATTGGCTGTTTTTGTTATGCAACCATTAATAAGCCTAATTCTGATAAATTTGCACCAAGAGCATGTAAGTGTGTCCTCCTTGGGTATCCCCCTTGTCATAAAGGGTACAAATTGCACAACTTAGTTACTAAAAAAGTGTTTAGTAGCAGGGATGTTATTTTTGAGGAAAACATTTTCTCTTTTAGGCATGATCATGCTCATTCTGTCTTGTCTCTTGTTCCTCTCAATCTTTTCCCATCTCAAAGTCCTCTTTCAAAAGAGGATCCTCTCCTTACTGATGTTCCTCATGTACCTGCTACAATTCCAGTTCCTTCTCACATAGTTCTCCATCTGGGCCTTCACAAAATTCTCAATCTGTGTCTTCACAAAATTCTCAATCCGTGTCTCCACAAAATTTTCAGAATTCTTCTTCTTCAGAGTCTTCCTCTAGTTCCCATACTTATGTTACTCCTCCTAGGAGGTCTACTAGATCTGTCTCTCAACCTGGTTGGCTGAAATATTTTGTTTTAGCTCGTCATAGGGTTGATCATGTTACTCATACTGACCATACTACTGCCCTTGCAAACAGTTTTACACCTCACCAACAAAATATCCCTTATTCACCTCCACAGATCTTACCCCTTATCCCACAGATTACACAGCTTCATTAGCAAATGTGTGTGCAATCCGAGAGCCCTCATGTTACTCACAAGCAAGCAGGATCCACAATGGATGGAGGCCATGGCCGGACAAGGAAATTGAGGCCCTTGAGAAAAATGAAACATGGGACCTCACTGCTCTTCCTGATGGTCATAAGGCCATTACATCCGAATAGCTGTACCAAACTAAATACAACCCTGATGGCACTGTGGAGAGATTGGAGGCCAGATTGGTCATTAGGGGGTTGGATCAAAAGGAAGGAAAGGATTACAAACACACATTCTCTCTAGTAGCAAAGTTAGCTACAGTTAGGGTTCTCATTGCCATTGCACATGAGGATTGCCTTTGCATCAGCTGGACATCAATAATGCATTCATGCATGGTTTCGTTGAGAAGGAGATTTATAAGTGCCACCTTAGGGTTACTCTAAGGCAAAACCTGGACATGTTTGCAAGTTAAAAAGATCTCTTTATGGTCTTAAACAGGCTTCAAGACAATGGAGTCAGGCACTTACTAAGTTTTTGGTCAGTTTGGGTATTAGCAGTCCATGTTTGTTAAAGATATTGGTGATGCTTTCACTATTGCCTTGATTTATGTTGATGATAGCAGTTAACTACAAATTCTGAGGATGAAATATTGGCTACTAAACTTGCCCTGGATCAAAAGTTTACTATTAAGGATCTTGGTTTAGTAAGATATTTCTTGGGAATAGAAATCTATAGGACAGATGCAGAGACTCACTTGAATCAGAGGAAGTACATACTTGATCTCCTGACTGATGCAGGACTTACAGCTGCTAAACCATCACCTTTTCCTCTTCCACAAAATCTCAAACTATCTCTTAATAAAGGAGATCCCATATCATCCCCAGAATCATTTAGAAGGTTGGTTGGTAGACTTTTGTACCTTACCATGACAAGGCCAGACATTTCTTTTGCTGTTCAACATATCAATCAATTTGTGTTTGCCCCCAAAGAACCTCATATGCAAGCTGCCATGCATTTGCTGAGATATCTTAATGGCACAGTTTCAAAGGGTTTGTTTTACCCTGTTCAACCTTATCTCCAGGTCACTAGATTCTCTGATGCAAACAGGGCTTCCTGTCTTATGACTAGAAGATCCCTCACTGATTACTGCATTTTCCGTGGTCATTCGTTAGTGTCTTGGAAAACTAAAAAACTAAAATACAGTATCTAAGTCTTCAAATGAAACTGAGTACAGAAGCATGGTAGCCAACATGTGAGCTCCTCTGGCTTAGCTACTTGCTCAAGGACCTGCACATACCTGTCAAGCTGCCAGTTGCCTTGTTTTGTGATAATAAAGCAGCACAACAAATATCAGCCAATCCATGCTATCATGATCCTTCTAAACATCTTGACATTGATTGTCACTTGACCAGAGATAAAGTTCAAGATGGCTTCCTTCAAACAACATACATTCAATTATCACATCTTCAGCTAGCTGATCTTATGACCAAAGCTCTAGGACACTCTCAGCATTCTTTCTTATCTGCCAAGTTGGGACTCTCTGAAGCCCCAACTTGGGGGGGGGGGGAGGATGTGGAATATATGTCTCATGCTGAGTTGGATTATAAGCATTAATTATTTTATTTTATTATGTAACAAACTTAAGCAGGCAGATAGTTAGGTTATTGTTAGAGCAAGGTTGTTAGAGAAATGTTGTTAGAACGTCTACTATACATATACTGTAGCTATTAGTTTTCTCTGTAAGTTTTTCATTTATTTTCATTCTGTAATTGAGAGTTTCTCTCTCTAGAGCTATGTTGCTCCATTTGTGAAATGAGATATTGTTCTCACATTTTCGCATTTTCATACCTCTTGCATAATTTAACCTTATGCTCACGCATCGATATCACTACCACTCCAATGATCAACGTTGGATGAGAACAAATCTTCAATGTGCAAAGTTAGCTATGGTTCTGGATTGCTCATGTTGATTTTGATTTGATAGCTTTTTGGCTATTCGAAGCAACTTTTTTGTATGTTAAAGTGGGTGACTAAGTGATATATGTAAATGTGCCTATGTCTAGGGTTTGTGTTTCTTATTAGTATCTTGATGTTTCTGCAGGTTTATGCATCCGTTGGTGCATGGAAACTATCCTGATATAATGAAGAATTCCGCTAAAAATAGACTTCCATCCTTTAGTAAAAATGAAATCAAGCTAGTAAAGAACGCATTTGATTTTATCGGAGTAAACTTCTATGTAGCATTTATTATAAAGGATCATCCCAATAATATCACCAGCGATCTCAAGGATATTTTCTTAGACATCGCAATTCAACTACCTAAAAGTACGTATTCCTATCCTTAACTCCTTTTTGACATTGGTAATTATTGAATCTATTTTCAATATTCATGTGATGTGGCTGAACTAGACTACATAATGCATACTGGAATCAGAGTTAAGTACATAATTTGGGATTAAACTATCTAAAAATTTTGATATTGGAGTCTCAATTATTTTCTTGTTGATTATGCGGACTAAACTTTAGTTTTCATCAATTTTCCTCTAAACAAATACATGTACAATACTATTCAAAATGAGAAAATTAGAGAATACGAATTCAGCGAAAACACACACACACACACACACACACACACATATATCAAGGCATAGCCAGCTCTGCAGATGGACATCATAAGCCAAATCTCAATCGTAAAGCATCATAACTAGCAGTGTTTATAATAAATATTACTAGTAATTGTGTCCGTTTAATATACGAGTCAAAATCTATATGTTTTTGTTATTTTCTTTTTAACTTTTGTCAAAATACTATTTTTAAAAGTCATTTAAAAAAACTAATATTAGATACGATCTTATACGTACGTTTATTGTAAACATAGTCGAAATGCATGTAATTCTGAATTAATTTTCGATGAGAATATGATAGTGTAAATATTATTCTTTTTTGAGATAGATAGAAAAGTTACATTCAATTTTTAATATTCGATAAATATCAAGTTATAACGCCAATAAAACTTTAGCTATATATCACAAGTCAAACTGATCTCCTTTTTATTATTCGAAACTTTATTGTCTTCAAAAAAACAAAATTACAATAAAATACAAAATTACAATAAAACTCGCTTATATGGCAGTTCTATATGACGTACTCGCCAAAATATGCCAACTTTATATATAGAAATAAGATTCTCTCTATTTTTGATGCTCAACAGCCACTAAAGATGCCTGCTGTAATATATACAACACCTTAAAGAAATCTAGGTGTCTGCAAGCTAAGCTAAGATAGATGAAATGAAGATACAACACATTGCTCAAGCATCAATTGCCTACATTCAATCAGATTCCAGTGACACAAATACATTTTCATAATCACATGCATGCGAACTGTAACCAACCAAAATCTAATATACCATCTCAACGTTTTGCAGCTTACGATGTTGGTGGAAAGGTGAGAATTACAACATGCATGCTCCTGGTGCGTTTCTATATATATGTCATCGTTAAAAGTTAAGATGTTTCTAACTTGCCCTTCCTTTACAAAGTAGATTGTGCAACGCGTATTAGAATACTTTAAGGATGTGTATGGCAATCCTCCCATCTTTATACATGAAAACGGTGCTCCCTCTTTCTTCTTTCTAATACATTTACTTGAATACTATGCATACATTTCTAATTCACTTCCCTTTATGTTGCTTCAATAATGAATGGCTATTGGCTAGGCTATCGGATGGACCATAATACATCATTGATTGATACATCAAGGGTTGAGTATCTTAGTTCTTCTGTTGAAAACCTACTTGGTGGAATAAGGTAAGTTGTTTTACTGGTAATTATAGGAATGACCAAGGACTTCAAGTATTTATATGTTGTACATTCGATATATGTATATAGAGTTCATGATTTTCATTATGACTTAAGGGCCCGTTCGTTTCAATTGGTAACTAGGAAAAATAAGGTAAAATTGGGGCAAGCTGGCCATTGGGAAGTATAACGAAAAATTGGGAGAAATTGATGAAAATTGAGAGAAACTGGTAAAAATTATGTCAAACTAGTAAAAATTGGGAGAGCCTGAGAAAAGCTGATACAAACTAAAGAAAACTGGAAATTTTGTATTTTTGAGTGTTTTCTCCTTATTAATAAGAATAATAAAAAATTTATTATAATAATAATAATAATAATAATAATAATAATAATGATAATAATAATAATTACTTTATTCTTATGTTTAAATACAAAGTCAATACATATATACTTTTTATGGTTTGATATAACATGTTGTAAACTTTATTATTAAGTTTAATATGTTAAAAAAATCAAAGACTACTACGAGAAAATGTGGAGTACTTTTGGAAAAACTGGGAGAAATTGTGCGAAATTGGGTCAAAGTGTGAGAATTTGGGGAAAAATGTGCAAAATCGGGAAAAATTGGGAAAAAAACAGGGGAAATAAAACTGTATTTTATTTTTGAAAATTGGTGTAAGCTGAGAAAAAATGGGAACAATTGAGCAAAACTAGAAATCAGCTGAAAAGAACATGTCCTAAGTAGTAAACTTGGCCATCATTTTATAGTAATTGACAAATTTCCAATATTATTAGACTTGACTCTAATTTCAAAATATACTTATCGTCAGTGGTCGGTACATGTTATGCCAAGTGTGGTCCATGTAATCGACTTGGACAATTTTTTTTTAAAGTTTTCCTTTATAAGATGATAATTTTATATAAATTTTAAGCAATGTCATACATATTATAAGAGAGTGAACCCACTTGAATTGAATCTGAATCCCAATGTTAATTTCTATTGTTAATGTATCTTGAAGGAATGGATCAAATGTGCAAAGATACTTTGTATGGTCATTTTTGGACGTGTTTGAGCTAGATCTAGGCTACAAGAGCGGATTTGGTCTCTATTATGTCAACTTTGATGATTCAGATCTAACAAGATATCCAAAACTTTCTGCACATTGGTACTCTTCTTTTTTGAGGGGAAACAACACCAATTCAAGTGAACTCATCCAACAAATGAGCAAGTCATCTTTACGCTTCAAGCCCTCTGAAGTGTCTAAAAGAAGCCAGAATGAGATGTTTCAGAGCATATAAGTGATATAACTATGCTTTGTTTTCCAGAAGAGCAAGCAGGTGATGTTACTTAATATAGGTCACATACGATCAACTAATAAAATATCACAAGAGGTAAATTTGTCTTTCGCGCATCAATGTTCACTTAGAGCACAATACTAACAAAATATCATTAGTGGTATATTTGATTGCCTAAGACAAATTTGTACTCCTTTCTCTACATGCAAAAATTAGCGGTAAAAATAATGATGGTGGTGGTGGTTTAGAAGATTGAGTTCGTTGGTTCTGATTTTAATGCTTTATTAAGGTTCTGTTAGGTTGGGCGGAAAATCATTTTCAAGTGAAAAGTGTTTTTAGCTGAAAATCATTTTCAGTGTAAAATGTATTTCCATTCACATTATCCGTTGTTTGAAAAAAAATCACCTCAAACGCATATCGGAGTCAAAAACTATACTTATTTGTAGAAAAAAAACAATATTGAGAAAGTGACCCGAAAGTTCAGCCCAAGGCCCAATCAAGTCGGGTGCGAGTTTGTTTTTATAAGCCCGATGTCCCGACAACCAAACCCGATGATCAAGTCCACTATTAGTGCTCCGGGGACATAGCGTCCAACCAACAGAAAACCGTTTTCCTTTCATTTTCAAGGGAAAACATTTACACCTATATAGGTGAAAACGCTTTTCTCCCTGAAAACCATTTTCCTTCTCATTGTAAACCAAACAACGGAAAATGGGAAAACTGTTTTCCAGGAAAACTGTTTTAACCCCAACCAAACGAAGCCTAAGTGTCTTTTATCAATACTCGTTTTGAAGATGATCTTTGACGAAGGGGGTGTTCTTTTCCACTGTATCCTACTTTGTTAAGTGTCTCTTTTTCCACTAATTCAATAAGTGTTTGTGTTAAGAGTATAACTCATATGTGAGTGTCTCACATTGAAAGAATTGGAGGGAGTTGGATTGAATATAAGTTAGTGGGTTACTCCATTGTCTAACACCAGCTAGTTTTAGGATAAAACCCTACTGGGCTTATGTGCAGTGTACTCTCCTCCACGTGCAAGCCTGCAGGCGATAGGCCCATTAAAGATTTAATAGTGTGCCACTAATTCTTACTGATTCGGAAAGTGTCTGGCACTAATATTATTCTCACAAATTGAGTGAGTATTTGCCACTAATTCCCAATAAATCGGTAAGTGTATAAGCATATTTGATATGATTCGATAAGTGGCATTATCTTATTAAGTAAGCGATAGTATTAGTGAAGTAATAGTAGTAGCGATAATAATAATATTCCAATAATAAAAATTATAATTATAATAATAAGTTGTTGTTGTGGTTTATTTCTATCATCCTCCTCCTCATCCTCATCCTCATCCTCATCCTCATTATTATTATCATTCTCATTGTAGTTGTGCTAAGCGGTATAGTGCATTAGAAGAGTGATCATTCTCTAAGAAAGAAAGAAGAGGCGAAAGGTGGCACCGTAGGGGGCGAACCCCAACGGGGAGGGGGGCGTTAAGTGAAGCACATAGTGTGATTAAGAAGGAGAAAGTTACTTTGTGTATCTCATGAGAGTCGTGTTGTTAATTAAATTGTTGATTAATTAATAATACAAATATATGTAATGATTACTAAAGTCATCTGACCACTCAAAAATATGTAGATTAGAATCTTTATGCGTAATCCAATTAAGGCTTTGTTCTTTCAACAGGATAAATAAACTAAACTGAACTTAACTGAATTCATTTTTTAAAGTTGACCTTGATCAATTTTAAATTCGTCCAAACACATGCAATATTGAACTCTGTTAGGGATAATCATGCTGGTGGAACATTTAAGTAAATATTCAAGAACAACAAGAACAATGACAAACAAAAACAAGAAAGGGAAACAATATTTTTAACGTAGTTTGACACCAACTCAATGGCTTACGTGCACACAAGAGTCGACGTCGTGCATCAAACTTTGGTGTATCTATTTTGAGCCCACCCTAACTTTAGTGACCATCTCCCATGGTAGCACCCCAACTAGTGTTTAGCCCTCTCTCACATTATGGCTCTCAATACCCTAACTTGGTGACTCTGTCTCACAGAGTTTACAACTTGGTTACTCTTTCAAGCACACTAAAATTGACGTATGGCTCGATATTTATAGGCCCTAACCGTCCTAACCCTAGTTAAACTAGAATAGGAAATACAATCTTTATCTAGAATAATTCTACATCCTTTCCAACTCTAGTAAATATATCTTTTCCTAAGTTCCAAACACTACTTTCCTAAATATTATCTCTAATAAATAGAAAATTACATTAATTAGGAAACTAGAATTATGTGTTAGATAAAAATTTATATATCCAAGTCCCAAACTTATTAACATATTGGGGTCGAATATATAACAAATCCTCTCCTTTAACACAATATGCCTCTAACCTCGATGCATGACCGATTCACATGCATCCTCTTCAATGCCATCTTCGATATACAATTGACTTCCATCCGCATCGCCCTCGTGTGTTCAATCACATCATCATTGATGTGTCCCCTCGAACTCAAACCCTTCTTTCACATGAAGCGATTCCTCTCGTTCCTTGGGATCTCCAACATGTATTTCTTAAGATGAAAACTACAAACCTTCTAACCTTCCATCATATAGTTTTGAGGTCAAAACTACAAACCATCTACCTTGCCGTCATCCATTGCCAAAAAACAGAACTCTCCGGCTTCTCGAACACCACCATGAAAATCCTACAACCTCGATCAATTTTGAACAATACAAACACATCAACACACCCTAAAAAGGTAGCCAACATTCATAAGCAACATGAACATCGGAGGACCATAGCTAGTAACCCTAAGAATATTCCCAAAAGATCGATGATTCGCCAATAAGTCAAAACTTGATCTTCAAACTGGATCTTAAAGACCCTTCCATCCCCAAAGTTCTCAAGCGAAATCTTGGCCGTGATATAAATTTTGTTAGGATAATCTTGATGGTTCAACATATAGGTAAACATTCGAGTACAACAAGGACAATGGAAAACAATAACAAGAAGAGCAAACAATATTTTTAACGTGGTTCAAACCCAACTCAATGACCTTCGTCCACGATCATTCATATTACTAATTTTCATAATATTAGCAATACACTCATCCGCACAAGAGTCGACGTTGTGCATCTAACTTTGGTGTCTCCCTTTTGAGCCCACCCCAACTTTAGTGACCACCTCCCATGGTAGCACCCCAGCTAGTGTTTAGTCCCCTCTCACATTATAGTGCTCAACAACTTAACTTGGTAACTGTCTCTCATAGAGTTCACAACTTGTTGACTCTTTCGAATACACTAACACTGACCTATGGCTCGGTATTTATAGGCCCCAACCTTCCTAACCCTAGTTGAACTAGAATAGGTAATACAATCTTTGTTTAGAATAATCTTACATCCTTTTCAACTCTAGGAAATATATATTTCCTAGTTACAAACACTTTACTAAATATTATCTCTAATAATAAATAGGAAATTATACATTAATTAGGAAATTAGAATTATGTGCTAGATAAAACTTTCTATATTCGAGCCTCAAACATGACATATTGGGGTTGAATATCTAACAAACTCATTTGAAAGTATGACTTGAAATCTTTGCGATGACATAATTATCATTATAAATTTATTTCGAAATAAATAGCTATTTGAGTTAATAAGTTACACATTTATCAAACTGAACTAAATAAATTTAAGTAAAATTAAATTGAGACAAAAAAATAAAGCCTAAATCCTCCTTGAGCTTTTGATTGGAAGTCCTCCTTTAGCTTAATAGCATGGCTTGGGTAGGTAACGCATCGTGAATTGTGATAGATTTGCAAAAGATTTTCTTAATTTCAGCGCTATATTATGATTTCAGATCCTTTTGTAAGGTCGGGAGAGAGAATGCTTAGTTTATCCATCGGGTAGTCTAATCAGGTGATGTGGACAAGAAATATAAGCATGAACATTGGAACTCACATAAATTATTTTCAACTTAAAAAATAAAATATTAAAACCAAACCAATCACAAATTCACACATCAATCGGGTAGACTACCCGGTGGGTAAACTAATATTCATCCGGTCGGGAGCAACATTTTCTTTTATTTGCCCCAGACGCATCCAATGAGTTGTTTTATTTTTTGATTATTTCCTGACGCATTCAGGGAATTTGCATCCACTATTTTTAGAGTGTGCACTCGATAAATCTCGAGCGTATACAATAACGTGCAAATCACATCTACCATACGAGTCGACCAGATAAATTTTGTGCACAAATAAGCTCTAGAAAGAAGTTTAGTGAGAATTTAAACCCATACTCTATTCTATGAAATTCAATCTCACGATCAACACCTTAGCTTTCAGATACTACTCTTTCAAAAGTTGGGTGGAGTTGGGCTGTACCATTAAACCAATGTAAGTATGCTCATGGACCTAGGTCCTGTTCTTTCAATGGAATGGTGCGGGATGGTGAGCAACGGAACAGAACGGAATGACGCGGCGCGGATAATTCAAAAAACTGTGAGACAAAATGAAGTACAGAATGCGGAACGGAACAGAGTGGAATGGAATGGAAAGGAATGCAGCATGGAAACGACGAAAAGAACAGGGCTTATGCATGGCAATTAGAGCTGTCAAAAGCTGACACGACACGACAACACGACACGAACCGGACACGAATGTAGCGGGTTAGTGTTGAGAGGTTTCGACCCGTTTAATTAAATGGGTCGACACGAGAAACACGTTTAGTTAAATGGGTTAGGTTAAGGTTGAGATTTCCGACACGAAAACAACCTGATTACGACACGTTTAATTTTAATTATCAAATTTAAGTTCAAATAATTTGTAATAAGGAAAAAAAACACAATAGAATCTCACATATCTTGTGCATTTTAATAATTTTAGACCGTTGAATATACACTTATATGGTTAGAACTTTAAATTTGTAAGTAAAATTTATGTTTTTTTCTCATATTTCATTTAATTTAGAATATAAGTAAAGACAAACAGGTTAACAGGTCATTAAATAGGTAACACGATTATTAAACAGGTCAGGTGCAGGTCAAGGATTTTCGACACGATTAATAAATGGGTTAGATTTGAGTTAAGGGATTCTCGACACATTTAACCTTGACACAAACACGACACTACCTGACCTATTTGACAGCTCTAATAGCAATACAAACAAAAAGGCGGCTATTGCCAAACCCAAAACATTATCAAGGTTATACTATTTTATTTTATTTTTGGTTTTGGAGGGGAAGGTTATACTATTTAGTACTTCCTTAATTGCACTGACTTTTCCATACAAAGAAAACATACGCCTTCAAATCCGCCGACGGGAGATTTGCTTGGCGTTTGTTTTCCTTCTCCCGATAAGAGTCACTTTGACTCCCAGAACTTTATTCGGACATATTTAGGATACACAAAAATTGCTATAAGATGGTATTTTGTAACTTTTGATGAGATGGGATCACTTTTTAATAAAAATAGGATCACTGCTCGCCATAAGTAACTCTTACAATTCTAAAAAGTGACCCCATTTTTTTTATGAGTCTGTCTCACACAAGACTTACTGTTCAGGATATATATAGCCATGAGAGATATCTTTATACATTTTGTCATATGTTTTTTTTTGTATTTATTTTCGTATTAAAATGGTTTGCATGACAAATGTGTTAGAATGTGTTTGGATACTCAATTTATTTTGAATTTTAATAAAA
This sequence comes from Tetragonia tetragonoides, assembly GCA_038025085.1. Classification (NCBI taxonomy): domain Eukaryota; kingdom Viridiplantae; phylum Streptophyta; class Magnoliopsida; order Caryophyllales; family Aizoaceae; genus Tetragonia; species Tetragonia tetragonoides. The sequence continues at coordinate 4,960,058 of CM076147.1, forward strand.
GAAAATGCTTCATACCTAATAATTTGGTGGATTGAAATAATTCTTCAATTGTTGGGAGCAAAGAGGAAGAAGGAGAATTTGAAATGCCAATGTAGAGAGTATGGGTGTAAACGAGTCGAGCCGATGAGTGTTCGTGTTCGTTTGTTTATTTAACGAACGAGCTTTGACCGAGCTTCACTTCCATGTTCGTGTTTGTTTATTTACTTAACGAACGAGTATCGAACTTGTTTACAAACAAAGCTTATTCATAAATTTGATTGATTGATGATCTTACCAAATAAGTCATCACATATGTGAAAGAAAAATTATTTATAAAGAAAATATTAATTGAATTATAACATAAAAATGCTAGATTTAATTGATCAAATTACATGTTTAAAAATAAAAATGAAAGAAAACTAGCTTATTACTTAATATATATAAAGACTAAATTAATCGAGCTGCCCACAGACGTAATCGAACGAAGGATTGAGTGGTGTTCATGTTCGTTTATTTATAAACGAGCTGTGAAAATATTGTTACGTTCATGTTCGTTTATTTAACTAACGAACGTTAACAAACGAGTTTTGACCAAACTTTTGTTCAAGATAGCTTAGTTCATTTACAACACTAGTGAAAAGGTGTAATTTGAAATTCAGCAACTTCAAGACTACAATCATGTTTGTCCAGTAGACGAATCCCCATCTCCACCCTCATATAATGAGGTATTTGATCTCAATTACGATATAATATTCCAATTTTTTGGGTTCACACTTGAGAAATCCACCGTCGATACAGTATCCCATATTAATACAACAGTTTTACTCAATTGTCGTTATGGGTGAGCATAAATTCCGGGTACACAGTATTGGAATTGGAATTGGTTCGGAATCGGTGGTTTCGGAACCGGAACCGGCCAACCAATTTCAATTTCGGTTCCCAAAAATAGGAACCTGTATCAACCAATTCCAATTTCCGTCTTTTAGAAATCGGAACCTGTTGGGTACCCGGTGCAAAACCAATTTCTTTTTTGTTTGATCAAGTAAATGACATATCTAGTTAGACCATTTTACTGATGACACAAAACTAGCTTATTTTGCATAAAATTAAAAAGTTTCTATGTTCACAGTCCATCAGTAACTAATGTTTTAACTCTGCCAAGTAGCACAATTGGGTAGATGAGGTCATTCAAGCTCTTCATTCCTTTAATATGACCATGGTCCTGTAATTGAAAATACATCCAATTTGCTGTGAAAAAAAAACCCAGAACCTCTATGTTCTACACAATGCGCACTAGCTACACAAAATTCACCAAAAATCTAAATCTAGATTTAAAATGGAGTCGTTGGGTACCCAGGAACCGGTGGGTACCCGGTGAATCCAATTCCAATTCCTAGAAATTAGGAACCGGTGCAACCAATTCCAATTCCAATTCTTGAAAATTAGGAACTGATGGATCCAATTCCAATTCCGGGTATTGCAATACCCGGTGGGTACCCGGTTGCGCTCACCCCTAATTGTCGTCTCAATATATTTGTTGTTCTAGCTAATCTTTTTTACTTGTAGTATGTCTTGTCTTAGGATTTCAGGATGGAGAATGATACATCTACCCACTGGGTTGGCAAACCACTATCTTAATGTATATATCTCTCTCATCTATTTTCACAATTCTCTCTCATCTATTTTCAAAATAGCAATTAAAGTATGAGAAAGATAGACACAATTTTAAAGTGGGTTGGTCACCCACTGGGTCAACAAAACATTTTCCTTTCAAGATTCCTATTTACAATTAATGAAAAGATATTTTGGGAAGATCGAAATTATTGTAATATTGAAGAAGGGTAACTAGTAACTACTGTCTGTTGGTAAATACTCCGTATAACTCAGCATTAATTGCATTCATCAGGGGATCGAATAACTCGGGAGAGGCCACTAAATGGCAGTATCGCACTTTCATCCATGCATACTGTATTTGATTGCACCGTAGCACGTGATCGATGGAAAATGCCCAGAATGAGTTAATTATTTTATGCTCCCCAATTAGTATTATTATTTCACAAAAACTTGTTTAAGACAATTTTATTATAACTTTAATTTAGATAAGATAAGAGTCACTTTTTAGTATAACAAAGAACACCGCACATAATAAGTGACTCCTAATATTACTAAATAGTGACCCTATTTTTTTATAAATTGGTCTCACCCAAACTTACTATTATTATTTATCTTCTCTTCATGAAATAAATAAAATAAAAATTGGAGTATCTTCTCTTCATGGTTCAAACTAGTATCCATGCACAACACAGTTTCCTTTATTTAATTATTCAATTTCGTCTTTTAAAGGCTATTTTGGTACACGCACCCACCTACTACCTCTATTATTTTGATTAAAACTAATCATATCATAAAAAAATCCTTTTACTGTTTTCCATCACGTGCTACCTCTAAAACAAGTTCTGACTTTGTAAGCCCGAGATATCAACTTTGGTTATCACGAGAGATATTCACAATCGACTGTGCTGGTTTGTGTAAGCACCTCAAAAAATAAATGAGGGAGACAACTTGCCACAGAACATAACTTAATCTGCTCCATATCCAGAGTGAGATTTAAACCCACGACATTGATTAATTAAATAAGAAGTTACAAGAAAAAGTTGGCTTAAAATTAGCATTGTAACTCATAAGAGATGGGACTTGCTTGGGTGAATCCAGCAAGGGTTGACACTTGACAGGGTTCAAATATCACGAGCTTAGCCGTAGTATACTACTACATACACCACCTCTAGTGCTAGAAAGTTTCACATCATTATGGCGAGATCAAATATGATTATAGTGTTATTAGTAATCCTTGAAGTTCTTCAACAATGTTCACCAGTGAGGTGTAGTAGTAATTACACCAGAGCTGATTTCCCCTCTAGTTTCGTTTTCGGCGCTAGCACCTCTGCTTATCAGGTTCGTCTCTGTCTCTCTCTCTCTCTCGATCGATCGACATATATATCCTCTAATCTTGCCATTAAACATCATTCTTTTACCATTTCGGGCAGGTGGAGGGTGCCGCATCCGAGGATGGTAGGACGCCAAGTATCTATGATACCTACGCTCATGCTGGTTAGTTCCCGTAATCAATGTTTCTCCTTCAATTTGGGTGCATACATTTTGGCTATGTTTGACGAAACTAGCTGTAGCTGTGAGCTGTAGTTTTCATTAGCTGTGAATTGTAACTGTTGCAAATAAAAGTGTTTAGTAGCTTTTGATGTCTACAAAAGTTGAAGCTCTCTCAAAAGCTCCCAAAAGCCGTATGCCAAACATAGCCTTTGTAGTATAAGCAAATTCTTTATTAAGAAAAATATATTTTAAAGCTTTTTATTATTTCCCTTATACTCCGTAGTTGTTTACCTTTTTTTAGGAAAATTTAGTCTAAATAATCTTAAATTTGAGAGGAGTGCCAAAAGTAATCACAACTAAGAAAATCCCTCACATTATTCACAACTTGGAACTTTTGTGTCAATAATGAGCCCGCGCTAAATATCATTATGTGGCCGTTTGTAACAATTATGTGGCATCCAATTTTATTTTTTTGGGTGTTGTTGGTCCCGAGGGTGGCAACAATTAATTATGCAACTAAAAGTTAAATGCAAAAATAAAATAAAATGAGACAAGACACAACAATATATAGTTGTTCGGTGTTACTCTACGTCCACTACCTTCGGGACCTACCCGAAGGATTTTCAACCTGCAAAACCTTTATTAAATGTTAGTCGATTACAAGAATAATACTACCCAAGTATTACAACCTTCTAAGTCAACCTATGACTAAGGTTTAACGAGTTGACCCACAACCCCAAATCGACCTAACAATAATAAAAGGTTACACCTTGCATAACAATAGAGATGCAAATATGAATTAGTAAATAAATACAAGAGATGGAGTATAGGATTGAATAGTCAATCGGATCTCTTGCACGCTTTGGATGCTTTAATAAATATTACGGTTCTCGTCCAGCACCTTTTTAAGGAACGTGTGTTTCTGAAACAGATTAGACAATTAACCACTCACAAGAACAACGTTAGTGATAAGCAATTGATATTTTACACACAATAAATATAAAAGCAATGACCTCTTGTCAATGTGTAATATTACTCAATAGATATTTGTAAGTGAGTACACTACCTCCTTCTCGGCTGGATAGACAAATATATATATTGCAAGATACAAGAGTATAAAACAACTAGCCGTTAGCCTCAAAAGGAAGTTTAAATGGTCAAAGATATAATCATACAATTGATAGATCAATCATATATTATATAAGATGATGCCAACTATTGATATGCAAATTATTACTTACCAAGTATAAAAAGATGCCCATGAGATATTCTAATCAAACTTCTACACAACACTACTATTGAGCACAAGCTTGACCAACATAGGATATTCTAATCAAGCCCATTTTGATAACTAGCTAGTAAGCAACAGTATATCAAATATACTGATTGGCTAGGAAAGTGTGATCAAAACAAGTAACACCATTTAAGCATATATCGGAAATGAAATACTATATAAGTTGTACCATAATTCAGTCCTTTTGTCTTACATCAAAATATTACAAGGTATAAAGCCAACAATCTCCCCCTTTTTGATGTAAGATAAAATGAGATAAAAATAAATAAATTAAATAAGTTTAAACTTACCGTGACTTTACCTTTAACGGGTATACTAACCTTGTATATACTCATTTCTCTCCCCCTTTTTGACTTACATCAAAAAGCGATAAGAACCAAAAATATGTGTGCTCAAAATTTTAAAAATTTACATATAACAAGAAGGAATGTTGGATGAGTAAAAATGTGAAGATTTGAATTATATCTCCTGCACACTCAAATTAACTCATTAGTACTAAAAGAGCGCTCCCCCTCAATTCATGCATGAAGAGTATTCTAGGTTTGGTGGCCTCGTCCCTTTAGGTACCCAAACTTGCCTTATTTTCCTATTTTTAGCCAAAAAACAATAATTAGCCAAATATCCAATTTTCATGCAATAGTGACACTTATAGATCCTTTTTGGTCTAGTCGATGACGAACATCATTCTTTCACAAATTTGGGATTGGTTTTCTTGTTTTTGAGAAACACCAGTAAAATCATTTTGAGGAGTCTCATACCTTAAACCTTCTTCTCGAAAGTAGGATCTTTGAGATCCTAAAACCATATCCAAATTTTGTTGACCTTTAGTAAAGCCCGAGGCAGCTCTTTCAAGTTGCGTAATACGCTCAACAAACTTGTTTTTCTCAATTTCATAATCATTGCTTGAGGAACCCTGCTTTCTTAAAAGTAAGGCAGTTTCATTTTTTGATTTTTCTAATTCACTTTTTATGAAAGAATTTTCGAATTTTAAAACTTGAAGCTCATTTTGAAGTTCCTCAACTTTTGAAGTTGAGACTCTTCCTTCATCGGCTAGTTTTCATAAAGCAACTATAAGCTTTTTCTTAGAAAATGATAATAACGGTGAGTTTCTTACCTCTTCTTCTAGCTCATCGTCATCGGATTGTTCATCATGATTTTTCATGAGGGCTAGATTTACAATATTTTCTTCATCACTTGAGTCATCATCTCCCCATGCGGCTTTAAAGGCCGTGTTGTAAAGCTTCTTGTTTTTCTCTTCTCCTCGTCTCTTAGCAAATTTCCCTCAATCATGGGACAATCCTTGTTTTAGAGGCTTATTCTGGAAAATCAACGAGGAACGATGGCTCCTACGAAAGGCTTATTCTGGAAAATCAACGAGGAACGATGGTTCCTCAAATTCAGGTAAGGCTAGTAAAAGTTCCTTAAATACTAATCGAATTGTAAAATATACTGATTGGCGAGGAAAGTGTGATCAAAACAAATAACACCATTTGAGCATATATCGGAAATGAAATACTATATAAGTTGTACCATAATTCAGTTCTTTTGTCTTACATCAAAATATTACAAGGTATAAAGCCAACAGGTGCAATGGAGGGCAGCAGGCCTAAACACAATTTAAGTAATCAAACCAGAGGAACAAGCCGAGGCTTGGAGCATCCTACATTGTCAGCAAAATTGATAGAATTCAAGCTCACAGACGGGCTAATAAAGCTAGAGAAATCGATAGAACAATCTAATTTTGGGAATGAAAAGGAAAAAAAAGAAGAAGAAGAAGAAGAAGAAAGCATGTCATTAAACCTTTCTCGTTCCCACCATTACTCCTCCCTCTTCTATTTCAACAACAATATTCCATCCAGCAAACTATCATTTAATCATCGTAAATCATAATGAAGTTCATCAAATTATTATTAAGCGCGCTATTATTAACTTACTTAACCCACTGAATGCCTTCTCTCCCAGTTCTATAAGCCAACTGGGCAAAAAGGAGTGTATACTAGTAGCATCACTGTACATAAGACACTCCATACCTTTTAGGAAGGATTGAAGTAAACGACACTATCATTTACTCGAACTAAAATGCAAATAATCGCTCTTGCTAAAATGCAAGTAATTTTACATTACATTCGTACAGTTTGTAAATCCTCCAAAAAAAACAACTACTCCAAAACTCCTAAAATAATATAGATAATAATACAGATGCAAATTATTCAAACTCCCATTAAAAGCACTTTCCACTTCCATTTCAACGGAAAATTATTGTCTAGACCTTGTGTTTGGATCCTCTACTGTTTTCTTTTTCCGTTGTTATTTCTTCTCTCTATCTCTCTTCTTTACCATGTTTATATTAGAAAAAAATCCACCCCTCTATCTGAGGTTTCAAAACCTACCCCCTCCAGGTTTGAACGACCGTACTCTGTTGTTCCAATCTCTAGACTCTTGGGTTCATCTAACTAGTTGGATTTGGAGTCTAGACAATATAGAAGAATTGATCTCAACAAGATGTGTGTATCTCTCTAATATTTCACAAAACCCCATTTAATGTGTTTGAGAAATTCTTCCCACTTGTACAACGCCAGGTAAAATGTCTTTGTGTTTGCTCTTCTTTGTCAATGTGACAATCTCTCAGAACATAGATTGTTTCCTTATAGTTGTTTACTATTGACAAATGGGCGATCTCATGCATTCTTCGTTCACTACAACCATGTTGGGTTCTTACGTAACTCAAATTTTCATTACCTTTTTTAATTCCTGCATTCAACTACATCAGGTCATGTTAGAGGAGATAATGGGGACATTGCATGTGATGAGTATCACAAATACAAGGTTAGTGAGTAAATTGCATAATCTTGTACTGTTTTTACTTTAGTGTCTACATATATGTGTATAATTTTTCTTTGGAGCAATGAAATGTTGAATTTGAGCTTGATCAAATATTAATGTTTCCCCTAAATCTTCCTTGTCTTTAACATGCCAGGAAGATGTCAAACTGATGGAAGATACAGGACTTGAAGCCTATAGGTTTTCTATCTCATGGTCAAGACTAATTCCAAGTATAGCACCCCACACCGAACCCCCCAAGCCCTATTTCCCCATTATCTGCTTGCTCAAAATTTTTACAAATTGATCATCCTCTCTGCTTTGCATGTGTTTTTACAGATGGAAGAGGAGCTGTGAATACAAAGGCTGTCGAATATTACAATAATCTTATCAATGCGCTCATTAGTAAGGGTGAGTAATTGTCTCATGGATTATGGTCTATCTTATTGTCAATCTAAAGATTCTTTACTCCAGGTCTCCAAGCCAAACAAATATTGTCATTTGTTTTTTCACGATATGTAATACACCACTTTAATCGTATAAAACGTCATCCACGATGAAATTCTTTGATCTCTATTAAATAGGAATTCAACCACACATAATATTAATGCATTGGGATCTACCGCAAGCACTCGAGGATGAATATGGAGGATGGCTTAGTCGGCAAATTGTGTAATTTTCATAATCTCACAGGCTTCTTTATATGTTAGATGGAGTAACTTCATGAGGAGACCATAACAAATAGTACGTTATGTTTTCCAGGAAAGATTTCACAGCATATGCAAATGTGTGTTTCAGAGAATTTGGTGATCGAGTTTTGTATTGGACAACAATTAATGAGCCCAATTGGTTGGTCTTTTTTTGTGATGATTCTCCACTTGGGTCCTGCATCTCAAAGAGAGATCCATATATTGGTGCTCACAATTTGTTGGTAGCACATGGATCGATAGTGAAGCTTTACAGAACCAAATATCAGGTTTTTTTTTTAAAAAAAATATTTAATTGACCATTTGAAAGTTATTTAGTACTTAGTAGAAGCAGTTTATGTTGTGCAGGAGAAGCAACATGGATATATAGGATTGAATGTCATAACTGGCTGGTTTTATCCTGAAACAAACACAAAAGAAGATATACTTGCAACTCAAAGAGCAGCTGATTTTATTATTGGTTGGTGAGTATCGAAACTGAATAGCTTTGTCTAAACTATGCACCTACTTATGACTAGGGGCCCACAAGGGGAAGACTTTGCGTTGGAAAATTCCTCAATAGGCCTATACAAGCTAGGGACCACTAAGCCCACAGATGAGAGTAGACCTTGTTGCATATTAGAATGGTGGAGTCACTTTTAAATTATTCTCAATCGTCACATTTTTTTCGATTTGGGACATGGAATGTTACATTTTTAGTCGTTGAAACAAAAGTGTTACATTTTTTTATCTTCCCATGAAATTAACAGTCTTATTTTCCTATTACATAAGATATACTCATTATAAATGTGCCTATTTATGGGTTTTGTGTTTCTTAGCCTCTCAATGTCTCTACAGGTTTGTGCACCCTTTGGTATATGGAGACTATCCTGATACAATGAAAAAGTCCGCAGGGAACCGACTTCCATCCTTTAGTAAAAGTGAATACTACCTAGTAAAGAACTCATTTGACTTTATAGGAGTGAACTGTTACGTTGCATACAGTATAAAGGACCATCCCAATAATATCACGGGCAACCTTCAAAGTTTTGTAGTAGACATGGCAGTTCAACCTAAATGTATGTATTCTCGTCCTCGACTCATTTTTTACATTGTTAAATATTAAGCAAAATCTAACATACCATCTCAACTTTTTGCAGTACACAATAATGCTGGTGGAGTGGTGAGAATTTCAGCATGCTCCTGGTGTTTCTATTATGTCATCCTTAAATTTACTATGTTTCTAACTTGGCCAACCATTATTATTACATAATAGGTTGTGCAAGGCGTACTGGAATATTTTAAAGATGTGTATGGCAATCCTACCATCTTTATACATGAAAATGGTGCACCCTTTTTCTCTTTCTTCCGATCCACCTATTGCACACACAAACACACGTACAAATACTTCAATACTATGCATATATACAAAGATTGATAACTGAATTAATGGTTTATATCCCTATTACTACTAGTAGTACATTTCTAATTCAATTCCCTTTATATTGCATCGATACTGTATGGCTAGGCTATCGGATGGATCATAATACATCATTGATTGATACATCAAGGGTTGAGTTTCTTGATTCTTCTATCGGAAACCTTCTCGATATAATAAGGTATGTTCTTTAACTAGTAATGTAACTACTGTGTGCCCCGTGCAATGCATTATATATCCGGTTGTTCAATGAATCCATTTATGATATTTCACATGGAGTCTTAATAAATGGATTTTTTGTTTTGAATTTAATAGTCAATTTCCACTATATATATATATAGTCCTCTTAAATTTCTCTAACTATTATTATGCACGTTGCTTGATGGACACGTGTGCACCCACATAAGCGCTGCATACTCACATAGCTTGACACGTCATCATAACATAAAATGCATGAATTTACACTAATGCATGAACCTACATTAATGCATGTATCTACACTAATATAAAATACTTTCTTAAATTTTTATATGATACATGCATATAACAATGATAAACTGTATATATTTTTCTATTTGATACATTTTATTTTGGCGGATGCATGCATGCTTTAACAATAGAGCTCTCTATATTCGACTCAAAGTGTACATTGTTACTATTTGAATTTTGTATTATTTCCTCTAACGGTAATATATATTTAGTAGACGTGATATGTGGATTAGCTTCCAATGATGGTTATACATAGTTGTTAACTAATTAAACATAATTTCATTTCATCCATTTGATACTTCGACTTTGATTCTTTAGACTGGATATTTGGAGTAAACTGCATAAAAAGTAGTAGTGGTGGTGGTTTTTTTGACTAGATATTGGACACTAGATATTAGGGTAGATTGCAACAAAAATAATAAAGATTTGGTTATATAAACCAGTTTTATATCATGATTAACAAGAAATGAGATATTGTATATTTTCGTATTCTACTCTACATTTGATACAATATTTTTGATTTATGTACGATATTAATTAAGCGAGAGGTTCATAGAAGAAAATTTTTGTATCAAACCGTGCATCGCACGAACTAGTTCCTTATCAAACTATACCATTAGGGTTTGAAAGCAGTGTATGAGGCATTAGAATTCGAATTAGAAGTTAAGAGTTTCAAGACATTATAGGGTGAAAACTATGGCTTTACATATTCACTTTTTAAATTTTAAAATCTGACACTGATCTGAAACCGAAGTTCACAAATTAAACATTTAGATAATTGTCGTTTGATATTGAGCTTATTGCAACCATTGACGTGCGAATTTTAACCTCTTAGAATTTACTTTAATTTAATTCTCTGAGTTATCCCCTCAACAAGTCACCAAGGCCTTTGACATCTATATCTTGTTCATATGTAAATAGAATTCATGAGATTTAACTCTAAATTTCAAGAAATACTTATCGTCCATGATTCTATACTAGAAACTAGTAGTAATAGGAATATATGTAGGCCTCTTCAAATATATCTGAAACCGAGTATTCAATCCGAATATCCAATATATTATTATCCAAAAGAGCGGATATACGGAATTTAAATATGGGTTTGAATACCACTTTTCAAAGTATTTGGATATTCATCCTAAAAATTATTCGAATCCGGAGTTCCGGGTATCCGAAAATCGGATATCGAAAAATCGCGTACGAGTTCGGGTACCAAAAATTGGTATCCGAAATTTTGAATATCCGGAAATGAACATAAATATGGTTATCCAAGTGGGGGAATCTACAAGGATTTGTAGCTGTGCAAATGCTAATTTCAATTGTTGATGTGTTTTGAAGGAATGGATCAAATGTGCAAGGGTACTTTGTATGGTCATTTTTGGACGTGTTTGAGCTAGATGGAGGCTACAATATGGGATTTGGTCTCTATTATGTCGACTTTGATGATTCAGATCTAAGACGATATCCAAAACTCTCTGCACATTGGTACTCCGCTTTTTTGAAGGGAAACAATACCAATTCAAGTGAAATTATCCAACAAATGAGCAAGTCACCTGAAGTGTCTAAAAGAAGCCAGAATGAGATGTTTCAAAGCATATAACTCTCTCTGCTTTGTTTGCCAGAAGAGCGAGCAGGTGATTTTACTTGATATAGGCCACACACACACACAACTAAATATTTATTAGTAGTGGTAAATTTTCTGTCATATTTGAAAGTCCACTGAAAGCACAATAGTTGATAAGGTATGTAATTGCCCGAGATAAATTTGTACTATTTTCTCAACATGTCAAAAATCAGCAGTAAGAAAGGTGATGACAGTGGTGGTTTAGCAGATTGAGTTGGTTTTAATTTTGATGCTTTCTTAACACCTTGTTTGGTTATATTAAGAAGATTGGAAAGGAAATAAATGAAAGGAAGGGAAGAGAAAGGCAAAGAAATGAAAGGAAAAGTGTCCTACGTTTGGACGTTTGGTTGTATGATAAAAACTTAAAGGAAAAATAACATGTTCTTTTATTTGGTTAATGTGATTTGAAAGGAATGATAGTTTTAATCTCTCTTTCTCTCCAAACTCCACCAAGTTGAGAAAAAAAAAAAAGGAGAATATGATAGGAAAACTTTCCCATCATTTTCTTATGTCTTCCCGTCACTTCTTTTTTGGGGAAAGCAAGCTAGCAGATTTCTTTTCTTTTCTCTTCCTTTCTTTCCTTTCATTTAATCTACCAAATTAGCTCAAGTGTCTCTTATCGATACTTAATTGGACGATGATCTTCAACAAACCAAAATGCGAATTCTTTTTCTTTCTTTTTTTCTTTCTTAAGGGGATGGTGCTAACAACCAAGTTAACTCCTTTGAGATTATATGGTATGCCTTGGTCTAACTCTGTTATACTCAAGGATAGACTCAAGAGGGGGGGGGGTGAATTGAGTCTTAGGGAGTTATTTAAATTTTTCGCGGATTATCAATTTAAGCACTATCTGTTAACCTAATAATTACTACGTTGTTAATAGCAAAGCAATATAACAAAGCAATAAATAAAGAGACACAGATTTTTACGTGGAAACCTTCTTGAGCTCAACCAAGAAGTAAAACCACGACCCTTGGGGATTTTCCAAACTCCACTAAGAGCCGTAAACCAAACTCAATAAAATAGACCCTAATCTATTGTTGAGCCGTATTTCTTGAATTCAACCTCGAACTCAAGAACCAAACTACCTACTATGGCAGCCGTATTCTAACAAACAAATCTTACCAATATGCTTCTCAATAAACTAAAGTGGTACAATCAAACCTTATGAGAAACCACGCTCAAGTATCAAGGCGAATTCCAAGGTAACAGTGAAGGTAACTCGTGCAGTAACAGTCAGGACGCCTCTTATGAAATCACTCAATAAATCTCACGTTTTTGCTCTGTGATTTTCGTCAGTTATAAAGTCTGTGAACATTGGTTTATATAGGCAACCTAAATCAACCTAGAAACCGATTAGGTTTAAAACACCATAGTTTGTTTTCCAAGCAAAATAGACTTTCCATAAAACAAACAGTTCTAATCCAACTAGACTTCCTTTAAAATGGATTTTCTAAATAAAACTCTTGTATATAATATTGAGTACTAACAAGATAATATTGAGTACTAAAAAGATATTTCTGAAAATACTTTTTATTAAGTTATTTTATAAAGAAAAATCCTTTAAAACCGTTTTCATAAATACACGTATAAACTTACGTACTCAATAATACTTGGTAATAACTCACGCACTGTTACTTCATCTGTTACCAACTGTACCTTCGATTCCAACCTCAATGACTCAAGCACGACTTCTCTTACATGAAGTCTAATAAAAACAATAAAGCTCCAACTTCCAACTTCATGCCATGTTGTTCTTGAATCAATCTTCATTGTATCAACCTTCATTGTATCAACATTAAGATTATCAATCACAACGTTCTTGATTCCGTTCTTGATTCCTTGTAAACAACACTTAGCTAGACAATGTTAGCTTGATAAGTGTCAATTATTTATTATCATCAAAATCATTATAGCTCAACAAATTTCCCCTTTTTGAAAATGACAAACACTTGATACTTTTCCAAACATTAAGCATAAACAATGAAACCCAACATGTTCAAGGAATCAACTTATAAACAGAAAGTATACATCAATCAAGCATCTAGGATCATTATATAAAAAAGACCTATAGAGAAACAATATAAGTAAGAAACTAATAACCTTAACTAAACATAGTTAGACACGACCATATACGCATCATAACTCTTCCCCCTTTTGGCATCATCGAAAAGCAAAAGTTGCATAGTGAAATAGAATGCAAATAACACACACATATTTAAGCCAAGTAAGTCAAAAACATCACCACCAAGGGTTTAAGCACCTGCAAAAGTAAACCAAGTGATCAACTAGCTCAACAAGCAATCTAATGATATTAGCCATTCAAACCAGTTAAAGACTAAGTTATAAGAGTCATAAGCTCAAATGCAAACCACTTGGGTAGATAAAGTGTATGATGAAAATAGGCTAAAAGGCTCCGGAAATAAGTAGAAAATAGGCTAGGAACAAAGAACATATGATTTCGAGTTCCCTCTCTCCTTTTCGTCTTGCAATTCGAATTCCCTTCTTGAACCTTAAGAAAATATTTCAACACATATGTGAAGTTCATTGCAACTTCTCCTTCTTCCTTAATATCAACCATGTTGCTTTCGTCTTCATGAGAATCATAAAACCATCCATAACATCACCAAAAATCTTTCTACTTGACCTTCTTAAGAAATAGGCAACCTTCAATTAGTTTCATAGAGCTATTCACCTATAGTAAGTGAATTCAACAATTGCTTAACAAAATAATAATAATCAACCAGTATCAAATAAGAATTGAACAATGATTTCCATAAGAGTGGCTCTTTTTTTTCTTTTTTTTTAACCTTTTTCGTTTTTTTTTTTGAACTTTTTTTCTTTTTTTCTTTTTTCTTTTTTTTAACTTTAACCACTCTATATGTTTAACTAAGAACACTGGTGATTTCAACAATATACATACTCAAGCGATTGTAAAAGAAAGTTAGCCTCTTGAAAAACACATAATAGTTACAGTAGAAATTTTTTCGACTTTGGTGTTCCTATCTAATTCCCCCCATGTTAATGCATGTAGAACCATCATCACAACCATCTTCATGTTAACTCCCCATTCATTCTTCACAACCCACTTTCACCTTTTTCCTTTCCAATACATGAATCACATGCCAATCACTATCACAACTTCAATTCACCTTCTTCTCATTGTTGAAACAATCTTCAAGGGAAGAGACAAAAAAATAGGAGAGAGAGGTGGGTATTTATATGTGGAAGGATAAAGATAATATTTGGCTAAGTTGGGTGAGTGGGATAATTGGGAAAACATATGAAGTAATCTGGTTGTAGAATCGTCTTCTGGATATTCAAATTTGGGTTTGGGCAGTGGAAAAGAATAAGACGATTCTTTCTTTTATAAGTTAACTGATGGCTAGGTAACAGTTGGGGTAACATTGGTAGTGCATATGAACTCGTACCTTGTTACTCAGTTTCAACGTTTAAAGCGTAGGGGTAATATCATCAGATCTTTTGTGAGTCATTACTTACACTTGGCGCAAGTGGTTATGCCAGTTACGGCACGCGAGTTGCTTGTGACTTACAAAAAGATCTCATATGCACATGGTATATTCACACAAAAAAATACACTTGTTTGCAAGTTTCTACACAAACTAGCCAATCATTTGGGGTATGAATCATGAACTTTTAGGTCAGTCTAATCATGTCTAACTCAAGTTTTAATCTCTCAGATTGTTCTCTAATCAAAGGCTCTATAAAGAATTCAATCAATTTGATCCTTATTGCAATTAATAATGAATGATACCTCAAGATTTTTTATTAGCCCATCACAAGATAAGAAAATATAAATAAGCACAAAAATTAGGAAGTCAAGATAGAATTTAAAGTACCTCGTCAATACCACTTATGATTGACGTCGTTGGTGCGAACCACGATGTTTCCATGCTTTAGTACCAATTGACTTAAGAGGATTTAACATCTCGACCTCAGGGAACTTCTGAGGTAACAGGTCGGGAACAGCTCAGCAGTGTCTTTCACCCATTTCAATGCATCATCGCTTGTTACCATGTCTGTTACTTCTCGTTGTTCCCCCTCAGCAATTGCATCTCGAAGCTCAGCAACTTGCTCCTTCAAATTTTCATTATTAATTGCTTTCTCATCTAGATATGAGCGTACTAGTCCAATCTCAAAATCATTACTTTAATTATCCTGCAAAATCCATCAAATTTCCTCGACACAAAGAACATTATATATGGTGTGAATGAGAGACTTACCTACATTACCTACATAAGGTTATTTCAGCATTATTATTATCTCTAAACATCACACTTCCACCAGCATAGGCATAGAGTGAGAGAATGGTTTTAATCTATCTCTTTGTTATATACATGAAACAACCGCTATCGAGGTATCATGGGTCGTTCCCCCTCACTCGTGCCTGCAAAACTTAATTAGGGTTTAGTCTTAGAAACCCATATCTAATTGGGTCCCTTTCTCACAAATTTAACATTCAAATCAGACTTCTTAACCCATATTTGTTTAACCTTTCTAACATAGCTATTGTTACTCTTTCGAGCATAACCATTATTACTCTTAAAGGCTTTTTCTCTCCTTGGGCTTTCCACTCTTATGTGACCTGTTTTACCACAATACATGCAAAGTTTCCATTCTGGTAGGTTCACATACTTGCTTTTAGGATCATAACCTACCCACAGTCTTTTATATCCCAAGCATTACTTATTTCTGTTACGGTAACTTTGGAACCATTCAGCAGAAGTTCCCTGATTGTTACCTGCAGACCTACTAGCTATTGGCTGGTAACTTTGGAACCATTCAGCACAAGTTTCCTGATTGTTACCTGCAGACGTACCTATTACCTCATTCGATTTTAACTTTTTACAAAGATCAACCTTTTCTTTTTCAAGCTTATTAAAATCAGATTTTAATTTATCAAAATTCAGTTTCATCTCTTTGCAATCAATTGAATCACATAAGTTGGCAGTCCGACTAGCATCAATTTCAATTTGCAATTTATTCAACTTACTAGTCAAGATCTTATTTTCATTTTCAAGCTTGCAGACAGTTTCTGTCAATTAAAGATTTCATCTTTGAAGTTTTTATTTCTCTTTTCTAGATCAATTTTCAAACTTGTGTAAATCCTTCAAATCATTCTTTAATGAAACAAAACCGTCATCAAGTTGAAGCTTTTCATCACGAATATCCATGCAATCACTAATGCAAATACTCAAAACATTCATCAATTATTTCTTAGTGAGCAGATGCATTTTATTTTTAGGAGTTTCAAGGCTTATCTCTTCTTCCTCATCATTGTGGGCCATCAAGCAACGAAAAGCTTTAGCGTTTGGGTTCTCCGTTGGTTCTTCATCTAAATTTGAATCCCCAAACGCAACTGTAATTGCTTGATTTTCCCTTTGGAATTTTTTGTCCTTGATTCTTGGCTATCCATTGGCTTTAATGAATATTTCCATTCGATTCCTCCAGAAGCAAAAGTCCTTACCTTTCTCGAACTTGTCGTAGTTTGTTAAATCCATCCTTGTGATCTACTCTCCAGAGATTAAACTGTACTAAAGAGAACCTGCTCTGATACCAATTGTTATAATCAATGATAGACTCAAGAGGGGGGGTGAATTGAGTCTTAGGGAGTTATTTAAATTTTTCGCGGATTATGAATTTAAGCACAATCTGTTAACCTAATAATTACTACGTTGTTAATAGCAAAGCAAATAACAAAGCAATAAATAAAGAGACACCGATTTTTACGTGGAAACCTTCTTGAGCTCAACCACGAAATAAAACCACGACCCTGGGGGATGTTCCAAACTCCACTAAGAGCCGTAAACCAAACTCAATACAATAGACCCTAATCTACTGTTGAGCCGTATTTCTTGAATTCAACCCCGAACTCAAGAACCAAACTACCTACTATGGCAGTCGTATTCTAAACAAACAAATCTTACCAATATGCTTCTCAATAAGTTAAAGTGGTACAATCAAACCTTATAATAAACCACGCTCAAGTATCAAGGCGAATTCCAAGGTAACAGTGAAGGTAACTCGTGCAGTAACAGTCAGAACGCCTCTTATAAAATCACTCAATAAATCTCGCGTTTTTGCTCTGTGATTTTCACCAGTTATAATGTCTGTGAACATTGGT
This sequence comes from Tetragonia tetragonoides, assembly GCA_038025085.1. Lineage (NCBI taxonomy): Eukaryota > Viridiplantae > Streptophyta > Magnoliopsida > Caryophyllales > Aizoaceae > Tetragonia > Tetragonia tetragonoides. The sequence continues at coordinate 4,977,638 of CM076147.1, forward strand.
TTATATAGGCAACCTAAATCAACCTAGAAACCAATTAGGTTTAAACACAATAGTTTATTTTCCAAGCAAAATAGACTTTCCATAAAACAAACAGTTCTAATCCAACTAGACTTCTTTTAAAAGGGATTTTCTAAATAAAACTCTTGTATATAATATTGAGTACTAAAAAGATAATATTGAGTACTAAAAAGATATTTCTAAAAATACATTTTATTAAGTTATTTTATAAAGAAAAACCCTTTAAAACCGTTTTCATAAATACACGTATAAAACTTACGTACTCAATAATACTTGGTAACTCACGCATTGTTACTTCATCTGTTACCAACTGTACCTTCGATTCCAACCTCAATGACTCAAGCACGACTTCTCTTACATGAAGTCTAATAAAAACAATAAAGCTCCAACTTCCAACTTCATGCCATGTTGTTCTTGTATCAATCTTCATTGTATCAATATTAAGATTATCAATCACAACGTTTTTGATTCCGTTCTTGTTCCGTTTTTGATTCCTTGTAAACAACATTTAGCTAGACAATATTAGCTTGATAAGTGTCAATTATTTATCATCATCAAAATCATTATAGCTCAACAAACTCGATTAGAACTATTATGGAGGCCTATGACGCTTATTTGAGGGGAGCATCTTTCACTGATGTGATGAGGCTAGGGGAAAAGATTAGATAGAAAAGAGTAGTAGATGGGAGGAGAGAGAAAGTTTATCTAAAAACAAAGGAGATCGAGAGATGGGCAATGTATTAATGAGAGTGAGCGGAGAATACTAAGGATGGCTTATATACTAGGTTATAATTATAAAATAGGACCATTTACTTCAATTGTTGGGCACAAATCTGATTTCGGCAAATTAGCTACCGATTTTTGCGAACTATTTAGAATCGGTCACTAATTTTGCACATTTGCGACCTAGTTGAAATCAATCGTTGTTTTCAGTCGCTACATCCCCGTTTTCTTGTAGTGGAAACTTATTAGCTCAAATGGTAGAGCAAATATGCTATTGTACAAAAGATGTGGGTTCGACGGGAAAGATTAAGTAGATAGAATATGGGTTGAATAATTATATCCCACATACGTTGATCATTAATTAAGATTAAATTTTTTTCTTGGAAAAAAAATAAAAATAAATATAAATTAAGAATAGACATCAATTGTCTTGGTGACCCAATACCTATACAATCAGTCTCTTATGAGGCGGACTTATCCCATAGGACGGAGTACAAGTAGACCCCGCGCGCGTGTATAGTGTTCAGATCAGCGCGCTTGTTTTCTTTTCAGCGAAATATCGCTCAGTTTATAAGTTTAAATATATAATAGGAAAATTTACTGAAATACACCTAATATGTTTGGCATTTTGTGGTGATACATCTAATAATTTTTAATTTTTTTGCGTTGATACACCTAATAGGATGAATCACTAATGTTAGACACACCATTTCTCAATTTTCGGGCAAATTATGAGACAATGGGACCGATATACCCTCACACTTACAACACGTGCATCATTAAGTCAGATTCCAGCATTTTTCACCCCTCTTTTTATTTTGAAAATTGTTAGAAAAATAATTCCTTCCTAAAAAAATTACCCATCCACCCCATTTTCGAATTTAAATTACTTTGTATGAAATTAAGAAGGTATGAAATTCACAACCAAAAGCCATTATTTTTCATTCATTCATTGACTGTCACCATTACATAGCTAATATCCAAATCCCCATTACATAGCTCATGAACATAAAAACAATACTAGTGCCCCAAATTATGTTCATGCCAATCTACTGCCTGATAGTCATAGATAATGTAATTATTAGGAAATTTTTGTAAATACTTTTATAGCTTCCTGGCTAGCTTAGGTTTGGACCTAGGCCCATTATCTTTGTAACCTGTGTGTAATCCCTCAGTATATATTGGAAATAATATACAGTAAACCCTCAAGGGGAATTTAGCAAACAATATGGTATCAGAGCCTACTTCTCAAACCCTACCTCCTTCTCAAAAATAGACCTAGCACCGCCTTGCTCTCGCCGCCGCCGTCCGCTGCCCATCTCAGCTGACCGCCGCTGTCCAGCAGCCGTGCACTGCCGTCAACCCTGCCCTGCTCCGCCGGGCCGCACTCCCCTTCAGCCCACGCTTCTGCCAGCGCATCCACGGCCATCAGCCGTGCCTCCCTCTCCTCTCCTCGTGGTATTTGTTTCCTCATCCACGTCTTTTCCCTTTCACTTATGCATATTAGTCTCTTGCTTTGTTTATTAGCTGCTTGCTTGGTTTATTTGTTTTCTTGTTGTTGATATGGCTGTTGATGACCAAGATAAACAAACAAAACCCAACCCGCTCCCCAATCCCCCTCCCAACCCGCCCCCAAATCCCCCTCCACCTGGACCACCTGCTAAATGGCCTTATGGAATTCACAACATTAAAACTTATATTCCCTTAACCCTTGACTTGGCTCACCTTAATTATGATGCTTGGAGAGAATTGTTTGAGACCCATTGCTTGAGTTTTGGTGTTTTGGGACATATAGATGGAACCTGTGTAGCCTCGGGACCTAATGATGTTGAATGGAAAAAAGTTGATGGTTTTGTTAAACTATGGATCTATGGTACAATAACACCCAATCTACTTACCTTTGTCCTGAAAACAAAAGTTACGGCCTGAACTCTTTGGCTTACCCTTGAACAACTGTTCCATGATAACAAAGATGCCCGTGCCCTTCAACTGGAAAATGAACTTATTAATATAGAACAGGGTGACATGTCCGTTCATGACTACTGCCATAGAATCAAAACCATCACTGATTTGCTTGAAAACATTGATCGCCCCATTCCCGAGCGTCAAATTATTAGCCATACCATTAATGGTATGAACGATGATTTTGAAAACATTTTTAATGTCATACAACACCACAAACCGTTCCCCACTTTCCTCCAATGCCGGCCTATGCTACTGTTAGAAGAACAACATCTTGCTAAAACTCCAAAAAGTCAACCCCGTCATACCGACCACTCCTCCTCCTCCTCCTCCATGGTCCTTTACTCCCAAAGTCAACCCCTCTACCCCTACCCTTACCCCTCCCCCGCCCGCGGCCTTCCCCTCTCCACCACCGTCGGGCTACCCCACTCACCATTCTCCCTATCCCACCTACCCTCCCTATTATCCCATTGCCCCACCTCCCTCGCCCTCCCCCGCTCTGGACCCACCCCTGCCCCTGCTGCCAGCCCCGCCCCCTCCCCATCAACCACCACAAACACCCAAAAGGGCGGCCGTAACAACAACAGGTATAACAAGAACAAGGCTAGCCGCTCCGACAACTCACAGCAGGCCCCACCCGCGCAGCCCACCTAGCCCGGGTTTTGGGTGTCGTCTCTAGCCTCGCCGGGGGGGGGGGGGAGGGGTGGCCACAGCAGCCGCCTTCCTCCCCCGCGCCGCCAGCCCAGTTCGCCCCCTCCCCTGCTCCCGGCGGCGCTGGGAATCTTGGCCCCGCTCCCGATGGACCACCTGCGGCCCACCTGGCCCAAGCCCAGGCCTCTAGCCCCACGTCACCCGGTCCGGCCCTCTTACCACCGTGGACCTGGTTTGCCCCGGCGCCAGCTTCCGCCTACTCCACCAACGTGGAGCCTACCTCCTTGCCGCAGGTCTTCAACACCTTGTCTCTTCAAAATCCTGGCCAAGCCGGGTGGTACATGGATACAGGTGTCACTGCCCACTTGACGTCCCAACCAGGTGTGCTTAGTACTATTTTTAATTCGAGCATTGCTAATTCAGTAACTGTTGGTGATGGTTCTCAAATTCCTGTGACGTGTATGGGCAACTCTTGTATTCCCTCCACTTCCCGTCCTCTCCACCTACAAAATGTCTTTGTCGCTCCCCACATCATTAAAAACCTTGTGTCTGTCCATCGTTACGTTAACGATAATTGGTGTGCCTTTGAATTTGACCATTTTGGCTTTTCTGTGAAAGACTTTCTGACGAAGCACCACCTCCTTCGATGTGATAGCACCGGGGACCTCTATCCAATCACAAACAACTCTTCCACCACCACATCTCCCACAGCTCTCCTCACCTGCAGCCGGTCCACATGGCACCAACGTCTAGGGCACCCTGGCGACTCTATCATTCAATCCTTAGCTAAAAATGGTTTTATTGAGTGTAACAAAGACAATGTTTCTTCTCTTTGTCATGCGTGTCAATTAGGCAAACATGTTAGGCTTCCCTTTTATTCCTCTATGACTGTGGTTCACTCCCCTTTTGACATTGTTCACTCCGATGTTTGGACCTCCCCCATTCTCAGTGTTAGCGGCATTCGCTACTATGTTATTTTTTGGATCATTATTCACAATTTTTATGGGTTTATCCTCTTCGTCGAAAAAGTGAAGCGTTCTCTAAATTCCTTCATTTTCGTGCTTATGTACGTACCCAGTTTAACTGTGAAATAAAGGCCTTCCAATGTGACCATGGGGGGGAATTCGATAACACACCACTATTAAAAATTGTTCAACACCCATGGTATGGTTATCCGTTTTTCCTGTCCGCGAACCTCTCAACAAAATAGGAAGTCGGAGCGCATGATCCGCACTATTAATATTATTGTGCGCACTCTCCTTTTTCAAGCCAACATTCCTCCCACCTATTGGATTGAAGCCCTCCATATGGCCGCCCAACTTCTTAACCTCCTCCCCTCCACCGCCATCTCAAATCAAACTCCCTTCACTCGCCTCTTTAAAAAAAAAAAAAACCCCTCCTATACTCACTTACGGGTCTTCGGGTGCCTCTGCTATCCCAATCTCTCCTCCTCCACACCACATAAATTAGCACCTCGGTCTACTCCCTGCGTGTTCCTCGGCTATCCCTCTAATCACCGAGGTTACCGTTGTCTTGATCTCGCCTCTTGCAAAACCATAATATCCCGCTACATGATCTTTGATGAGACCACTTTCCCTTTCTCCACTTTCACCCCTCCCACACCCTCCTCCTATGAGTTCCTAGACGACTCGGACCCTTGCCATATCTCCCACATTCTTCTTGACCCTCCTCGGGCTAGTCCTCACGCCCCACCCCCCCCCCACCCCCACCCTGCCACCCAACCCACCGAGCCCTTATGCCACAGCCCCTCCCTCACCCGCCATGGCCGCTTCACCTACGGGGTGCCACCCCCTACCCCGTCAACCCCGGGCTCCCACACGGCTAGACCTGTCAATTATCGACCCGACCCGAAAACCCGACCGACCCGTTTTTTCAAGGTCCTGACACTGATTTTTCGACACGGAACCCCGTTTGACCCAAACCTGATTAACCTAGTGCTTTTTGGGTCAAACCCGACCCGTTAGTGGGTCGACCCGTTTGAAATTATAAACAAAAAGTTCGACTAAAATATCCTAAGAAACAAATAAAACATTTTTTTTTCTTTCATTAACTTTTTCTCTTCCTATTTGTTCTCTCAAAATAAGAAATTTTGCTTTTAACTACGCTAAAATAGACGGAAATATAAAGCACAACTCACCGAATAATTAAAAAAAAAAGTATTTAAGAATATCATATAGTCGTATATACATACCAAAACGTGTAAAAATACACGTACGTAGTTAATACAAGTTATAAGTTAGAGTATAAATTGGCAAATATACCATTTGAAAGCATAAATTGGCTATATAATTAAAGAAGAAAAAAAATATTATTGGGTCACTCGACCCGTTGGATCGACCCGAACCCGACAACACTGGGTCAGGGTCGAGCATTTCTTAACCCGAACCCGAATGACCCGACCCGCTGTGACCCTAACTCGACACGACCCGAACCCAAACCCGACCCGCCCGACCCAATTGACAGGTCTACCCACGGCCTCCCCCACAGATCCTCATACTCCGTCCCCTCCTCCCCCACCACCCCTACCCCCACCTCCCCCACAAAACCGTGTCACCACTCGCAATCAACTCGGTGTCTTCAAGCCAAAGAAAATCTTTGACCTCCATGTCTCTACCTCCTGCCCCCCTCTCCTTCCCTCTTCCCCGCTCGGCCGCTCTCATGTCCAGGCTTTAAATGACCAACACTGACGGGCTGCTATGCAGTCTGAATATGATGCTCTTATTAAAAATAATACTTGGGACTTGGCACCCCGACCCCCAGGGATCAATGTGGTTTGATCAATGTGGCTGTATAAGCACAAGTTCAACTCAGATGGGTCCCTAGATTGCCACAAGGCTCGTGTGGTTGCTAATAGGAAATCCCAACGCCCTGGTATTGATTGTGATGAGACCTTCAATCCTGTGGTCAAGCCAGCTACCATACGGACTGTCCTCAGTTTGGCATTGTCTCGAGCCTGGCCCATTCACCAGCTCGATGTCAAGAATGCCTTCCTCCATGGTAACCTCCATGAGACAGCTTTTATGCATCAGCCCCCTGGCTTTCATGATTATGTTCACCCTGACTATGTCTGCAGGTTACGCAAATCTCTCTATGGATTGAAACAAGCCCCTCGGGCTTGGTACTAGCGGTTTGCAGAATAAATGGGTCATATTGGATTCAACAACAGCAAGTCTGATACCTCTCTATTTGTATACAGGCAGGGTGATAATGTTGCCTTTCTCCTCTTATACGTTGATGACATTGTTCTTACAGCTTCCTCAGATGCCCTCCTTCGGCAAATCATTACATCTCTCAGCACCGAGTTTACCATGACTGACCTTGGTCCCCTTCACTATTTCCTTGGCATCACGGCTACTCGCAACAACTCTGGGCTGTTCCTCTCTCAGCAGAGGTATGCTCTTGAGATCCTTGAGCGTGCTCATATGTCCGACTGTAAGCCCTGCATCACTCCTGTTGACACCAAGTCCAAGCTTGGTCCCGATGGCCCCGCAGTGGCCGACCCTTCTCTATTTCGTAGCCTAGCTGGGGCGCTGCAATACCTCACTTTCACTCGCCCAGATATCTCATATGGGATGAAGTAGATTTGCCTATACATGCATGATCATCGGGATCCCCACTTCCAGGCTCTCAAGCGCATCTTGCGCTATATACAGGGCACTCCGGATTATGGTTTGCAGTTATACCTATCCGCCACTACCGGGCTCACCGCCTATTCCGACGCCGACTGGGCTAGATGCCCGGATTTGCGTCGGTCCACTTCCGGGTACTGTGTTTTCTTAGGCAACAACCTTATCTCCTGGTCCTCAAAACGCCAGGGTACTTTCTCCCGCTCCAGTGCCGAGGCCGAGTACCGCGGCGTTGCCAATGCTGTGGCCGAGATCTGCTGGCTCCGCAACCTTCTTGTTGAGCTACAATGTCCTCTCGCCCGTGCGACTATGGTTTATTGTGACAATGTTAGTGCAGTCTACCTCTCCACTAATCCTTTTAAGCATCAGCGCACCAAGCACAATGAGATTGACATACACTTTGTTCGCGAGAAGGTGGCTATTGGTCATATTCGGGTGCTTCATGCGCCCTCCATCTCTCAGTACGCTGACATCTTTACTAAGGGTCTTCCTTCCTCATTGTTTAATGACTTTCGCTCCAGCCTGAGCGTTCGTCGTTTTTCCGCTCCAACTGCGGAGGTGTGATAGATAATGTAATTATTAGGAAATTATTGCAAATACTTTATAGTTTTCTGGCTAGCTTAGGTTTAGACCTAGACCCATTATCTTTGTAACCTGTGTGTAATCCCTCAGTATATATTGGAAATAATTTACAGTAAACTCTGAAGGGGAATTTACCAAACAATACTGCCAACTAAAATCCTCAGCTCCGTGTCTTCTTCCTTCATGCCCATCTTCCCCTTTGCAGCCCTTCTCTTCAACTTCTCATTCATAGCCCTAAGCACTGTAGTTTCTTCTTCGATCCATTCCCTTCTTCTCATCCAACAATTCATTGATAAGATTCCTTTGCCAGGCAATTTTCTTCATCATGCCAAAAAAAAAAAAAAAACCAAAACGGCAACCTCTTCTTTTGGTTTGCATGGTCGTACTCAAGACAAGCCCGAAACCTTCTTCATGGGTTCATTCTCGTCCATGACTTGACAAGGACAAGAGGCTTGGGATATTTCTTACAGTTGCAAAGAGGCTTGACACTATTGCTTCCTTCATCAACAATTAACCCAAAGTTAAGCCAACTGCATACCGAAAAAACCCCAATTTGATTTCTAATAGATTGGCAAATATATGAGTAAGAGAGATAAGAGAGACCAAGAGAGAGAATTTGTATGTTGGTTGAGAGATCTTCATAGACGCCAATTGTGAGGGAAGAGAGAGAACGCCAGAACAGTGAGAGAGAAAGCTAGAACAGTGAGAGAGATTCTGAAATTGGGGTGGGTGGGTAATTTTAGGAGGAAATAATTTATTTTACAATTTCGAAAATAAAAAGATGGGCGAAAAATAGAGGGGTGACTTAAATGATGCATGAGCTGTAGGCGTGATATCGGTCCCCTTGTCTTATAATTTGGCTGGAAAATGAGAAATGGTGTGTCCAACATTAATAATTCATTTTTTTAGGTGTATCAATGCAAAAGAAAAATTTATTAGGTATATCACCACAAAATGTCAAACATATTAGGCATATTTCAGCAAATTTTCCTAAATAATACAATCACCTTATCTACAGAAAGCTCGGGGAGTCCAGTAGTTCGCTCCTTGCTATTCTTTTCCTTTGATTGCATAGCGTGTAAGAATCCTATCAGCACCAAGTTTTGTTTTTTTTTTTTTTGGTTTTGTTTCCTCATATCATTTTGCTATATTTATTTTTCTAATTTACACCTTTTATTTTATGTAACAATATTGCTACCTGTACACTTCTTTTTTTAATAATACTTATCTATTTTCAATAAGTTTTTTTTTTCTCTTTTTTTATCGAAATACAACATTTTTATCATGAGGTCACCTAGGTATCATTAATCTTCTTGTCAATACTTTTTTACAGTGAGTGTCAATTTATTTTGTCGTAGTGTCACTTTGTTGTCTTGTAGTGTCGGTTTATAGTGATAAGTTTCACTTTTATGTCTTGTGATTTTAATTTATTGCGGAGATGGACTGAATGGGAAGAGAGAGAGGGGGTAAATAAATAAAGGAAGTGAGTAGACGGTGGGGAGTGGGGACTAAGTAAGAGAAAAGCTGTGTGCGTGACTTTCATTAGCGCGTGTTTCACTTTTATGTCTTGTGATTTTAATTTATTGCGGAGATGGACTGAATGGGAAGAGAGAGAGGGGGTTAATAAATAAAGGAAGTGAGTAGACGGTGGGGAGTGGGGACTAAGTAAGAGAAAAGCTGTGTGCGTGACTTTCATTAGCCCGTGTAAAAGGCGCCTTATCGTATCGGGCTGCCACATATAAGTATTTGCGTAAGAGAAAAGTTGTGCGCGTGACTTTCATTAGCGCGTGTAAAAGGCGCCCTATCGTATAGGGCAGCCACATATAAGTATTTGCGTAAGAGAAAAGCTGTGCGCGTGACTTTCATTAGCGCGTATAAAAGGCGCCCTATCGTATAGGGCAGCCACATATAAGTATTTGCGACACCCATAAGATGTGTATAGTCGTTTATTGGCTAGGTAAAGTGAGGCTTATAGCAAACCTAAACATCCGATGTTTGTAACCACAATGGCGTTGACATATATTCCAAGAGTAGGGTTCGCATGTTTTATGAATCATGGTTTTGCCCTTAGAAGGATTTAAAAAGCAGAGAGGCTTGGAATCCTTAAACTTCATGATGTGATCGCTAAATCAAGCACCGATTTGAAGCAAGGTTAGTGGATTAGAAAACTTATTATAACAAGGGGTTCAATACTTGCTAGAAAATAGTAGTAGTACGTAATCAACTAGATTAGTCCAGAACTCTACTTCCAATTCTGAATCGAATGAGGGGACTGACGAAGATAATACAGTTCAAGCTAATTCCACAAAAACCCAGCAAGTGAAGAATTCTGTTCGTTCGTCTGTGGAATTTGGTGAATTCCTTATCCGGTCATTAATGGATTTGCAAGTATTGCGGAGATGAACCCTGGGCTCTCTACTAATCAATGTACTCCTGATTTTGGGCTTAATTAATCTGATCATGAATCAATGAAAAACCTAGGGTTTATTGAAACTAATAATGATGTGCCCCCTAGTGTGAATCCTGTTGAAACTGAACACATCGAACCTTCCTGCTCACCTAAACGAAATGATTGGTAAGCGAAATTGAATTCTACTGAGAAATCCAGAGGGATGTGATTAGAATTTGTACCGAATCTTGGCAAAGTTGATTCTGTTGTGGTGGAAATATTGGAAGAAGATATAATTGAAGAATTAGAATACTGGTAGAATACTTTAGTTGGATGTGTAGTTGGTACTCAACCTAAACTTGATGTGATGCAAGCCTATGTTGTGAAACACTGGAACCATGTCAAAATGCCTCAAGTTCTATACTATAGAATGGGGTGGTACTATTTTAGGTTTGAATCTAGTGAGGATAGGGATGCTGTACTTAATGGTGGACCATGCAATATGGGTAAATTCTCATTTGTGTTGAAAAACTGGTCAGCAAAGTTCTGCATTGAGGTGGATGAACTGAGTAAAGTGCCAGTGTGGGTTATCCTGTCCCAAGCCCCCAACTTGATCCATATTTTTGGACTCAAAGGGCTTTGAGTAAGATTACCAGTAAGTTTGGGACTCCTTTGTTTGCAGTTTAAATTACAACAAATAAAGGCAATATCTCATTTGCAAAGGTGTTGGTGGAAGTTGATGTGGCTAAGAAGTTGACTGATGTATTGTTTCTATCTACTCCATTATGTGGATCACTAACTCAAAGGGTGTAGTATGAGTGGGGCCCTTTCTTCTGCCATACCTATAAGTGACTAGGCCATGATGATAACCAGTGTAGAGTAAATTAGAAGAAGAATAAAGAAGACATAGTGGTTTCTGTGACTTCTGTGCAACCTGGTCCTGTGTAAGGGGTTGTGACGGTTGTTCCAGTGCTGAATCCTCCTTCTGTTAATAGAGGGACAGATAAAACAAAAGATAATGAGGGCTTCAATCCTGCTATAAGGAAGAGGAGTGGCAAAGAAAGTGAGGAGGCTCTATCTCTTGGTCTTAACAACAGCGTTGATGCTCTTGCAAAGAAAGTAATCTTTTACTTTGACAAGAATGGAGATATTGTGGTAGTTGAAGATACTGAACAAGAACCTGAGGGGATAGGTGAGGGGGCTGCTAGCCCTGAACCTTCTTCATTATCATCTCAGAATTTAATGTCTGGGGCATGAATGAGTCCTTGAAACTTCAGAAAGTGAGGAGCTTTCTGAGGAGTAATAAGGTGGATTTGGGAGGTTTGATAGCAAAATAAAGGAAAAGAATGTGGGAAAGGTGCATTGGAAATATTTCCCTAAATATGATATTACCTACTATTATGCTAGGTATCATAATGGCAGGCTATGGTTGTTGTGAAATAAAGAGATTCATGTGTTTGTGGAGATAACTCATACCTCTGCTCAATGTATCCATGGCAGAGTGGAATAAATGAGCAGTGCAATAAAGTTCACGGTGACACTGATTTATGCACATAATGACTCTGCTAAAAGCTCATTTCTTTGGCAGGATCTGGTGACACTACAGGCCCTTGGTTATGTTTAAGTGATTTCAATGTGATTCTTAAAACAAGGGAGAGATTAAGTTCTTCTATGCCTGACGTGGGTGTTATTCAAGAGTTTAATGATTGTGTAAGTAGAGTGGGTATTCCTGCTATAGGCATCTTTTACACTTGGAGCAATAAGCAAGAGGGGGTGGATAGAATGTGGTGTAAATTAGATAGAGTAATGGGCAATGCTCAGTGGTTTCTCACTCATACTTCAACTACTGTGGAGTTCTGGGTGCCAGGAGTGTCTGACCATTCTCGTAGTTTGGTTCACAATAATGAAAACACTATTGCAGAACCATGGCCTTTTAGATAATTAAACTGCTGTTGCCCCAAAAAAAAAAGATACATGAACTGTTGGGGGATAGATGACCAATTCTTGCCTATGGTTGAGGATGTTTGGCGTACTCCTGTGTATGGTTGTAAGATATTTCAGTTGGTTACTCATTTGAAAATGTCGAGGAAAAAACTGAAGGGTCTTAATTTAGACAAATACTCTAAGATTACAAATAGAGTTCAGCAAAAGCAACAAGAATGGGTTTCTATCCAACAAAAGTTGCAAATATCCCCTCTGGATGCTGAATTTATGAAGCTGGACTCTAAGCTTGAAGAGGAGAGTAAATTAAGCTGAAAAGAGCAGAACTTAGTTCCTTATTTCAAAGGGCTAAGATGATTCATGTGCAAAAATCTGATGAAAATACAAGATATTTACAAGGTGTCTGAGAGGAGAACAAAAGGGAGAGTGGGCACTATAAAGGATGCAGAGGTAAATTCTCACTCCGATCTCCAAGGGGTCACAGATGCTTTTGTGGGGTTCTTGAAGGGTTTAATTTGGCCTGAAGCCTCAGTTTTAGACTTTCTGAGGTGAAACTTGATCTCATCAAGAGTATTTCAGATGGTGAGATCAAAGAAGCCTTTTTCTCAATCAATGAAGATAAGAGCCATGGCCCTAATGGTCTGGGTTCATCTCAGGGTTCTATAAAATTGCGTCTACAATTTTAGGAATCAAGATAGTTTTGCTTCTACAATTTTATGTGGACAAGGAGGCGTGATGTTAGGTTCCGCCCTTCACACCTTGTAATTTACAACTTTCCTTTACTTTTCTTGCAATATAACATGTCTCTAAGGCGCTTCCTGCGTGTTGACCCTTGGACATGTCTTTACGCTTTCTAGTTCCCTAGTAACATGTCTCTAAGGCGCTTCCTACGTGTTGACCCTTGGACATGTCTTTAAGTTTTCTAGTTCTTTTACTTTTAGGAGTAGATATTGAGTATGAAAGTCATGCACTCTTAATGTATACTCTTGTCAGAATGAATAAACCTTTTAAGACTCTTTATGGGGGAAGCAGTCCTCCACATCGATGTATTGATGTCAATGCTTGTTGTTGTTAAACTGTATTGATTGCGTGCATCATCCAACCCCTCTCTCAAACGCCGCCCCTCCCTCACTCTCTTGTGTCCACGGACACCCCAAAGACGTTCTTTGTGTAAGGCTGACACTCTTGCCGCTACGAGACAAGAGCGCGCCGCACGTCCCGCAACTTGAAAAGGCGGACCGTGACAGTTGGTATCAGAGCACAGCTAGAGAAGCACGCTCAGTGAAAAGGTTGCTAGATTGAATCCAAAACCATGGTGGCCATGGAAGAGCTAGAGAAAATTGTGATCGGGTCGGATGCCCGGATCGATGCATGAAAGGCCCAAATGCATGAGATGTCCTCCGCAAGCTTACGGGAGGAGCTTGACCACATCCACAATCAAATTCAATTATTGTGGGATCAGTGTACTACGATCACCAAGGACGTTTCTAGCGGTAGTGGTGGATCAGGGTCGAGACGGGTGAAGCCCCCTCAGCCCTGGACATATAGTGGAGCCAGAGACTCCAAGGAAGTAAACAACTTTGTCTTCGACATAGACCAATACTTCCGAGTCAGTGGACTGGAAGAGGACCAGAAGATCGACACCGCGGTCATGTACCTAGTGGATGACGCAAAGTTGTGGTGGCGTTCAAAGTACGCCGAAATCGAAGCCAAAACTCTGAAAATAGACACATGGGAAGAGTTTAAGAAGGAACTCAACGACCAGTTCTACCCGCAGAACACTGAGTTTATTGCCCGAAGGAAGTTAAAGACCATCAAGCACACGGGGAACATCCGAGACTATGTGAAGGAGTACTCGGCGTGCATGCTTGAAATCAGGGACATGAGCAACAAGGATCGTATGTTCAACTTCATCGATGGGCTGAAAGAGTGGGCTCAACGTGAGTTGAACAGACAAAAGTTGGATACCCTATCGACTGCTATAAGTGTGGCTGAACGGCTCTTCAACAACCAGCTAGGGAAAGAGATCCCACCAAAGAAGGGGTCAACAGTGCCAAGTTCGATTGTGAACCGAGCAGGGTCAACTGGCTCTCAGACAGGCTCGAACAACTCTTGAAACTACAACGGGGGTAACTACAGCGGTGGCAATAGTAGATATGGGAATGTTGGAGGTGGATCTCCTAGACCGGTACCTTACCGGCCCCCAGGTACAACCTCATCATTCAATCGTACAGAGTCATCCACGGCAAGATGGCCGTCAAAGTTGAGTTGCTACAACTGCAAAGGGCCACACAAACACACCGAGTTCCCTCATCAAGACTAGAGTGCCCTCCAGCAGAATCTATCTAAGATGTCTGTGGAGTCTGATGGCACCAACGAAGGAGAGACAAGCAGGAATAATGAAATGGATGAGGATGAGATACCACACATGGGAGATGTTTATTTATCGGGCGCCCTAAGAAGTGATGAGACCTCTCTAAAACCCAAGTCTACCGAGCTCATGTACGTCGACGTAGTGATCAATGGACGTAGCACTCGACCAATGGTTGACACCGGTGCCACCCATAACTTTGTGGCCAGCACCGAAGCAGAGAGATTTGGACTGAAGCTGAACCGCGCAGGCGGCAACATGAAGGCCGTGAACTCGGCAGTAAGATCTATCCATGGGATTTCCAAGGGAGTCCTCACTCGGATAGGGGAGTGGAGTGGTCGATTGGACCTTACGGTGACTCCACTAGATGAATTCAAGACGGTACTGGGTATGGACTTCCTCCGCACGTCTAAAGCGGCGCCCATGCCTCATTTGAGTTCCCTGTTGTTGATGGGTGACAGCCTATGTCTTGTGAAAGCGTTGAATGTAAAGGTTGATAGTAAACGGGGACAAATGCTCTCGTCGATGCAATTCGAGAAGGGCCTTCGAAGATGTGAACCGTCGTTCCTGGCTACTTTATTTGTCGATAAAGGAAGATTGTAGGGATGAGAACACTCCTCCGGAAGTAGTGAGACTGCTTGAGGGATTCAAGGACATCTTACCCGATGACCTACCCCAAGTCCTCCCTCCTCGTCGATCCGTCGATTATCAGATCGAGTTGATCTCGGGAGCCGTGCCACCCGCTCGTAGTCTTTACAGGATGTCACCTCCCGAACTGGCCGAACTGAGAAAACAGTTGGATGGGCTCTTGAAGGGAGGATTCATCCGACCGTCCAAAGCGCCCTATGGAGCTCAGGTATTGTTTCTGAAAAAGCAAGATGGGACTCTCCGGTTGTGTATTGATTATTGGGCACTCAACAAGTTGACGGTGAGGAATCACTATCCTATTCTGTTGATTGATGACTTGTTCGATCAACTCGGCGATGCTGTGTACTTCACGAAGCTTGATTTGAGGTCGGTGTACCATCAAGTTCGTATATCAGAAGGGGACGAGCCGAAGACATCTTGTGTGACGAGATATGGGGCTTTTGAATGGTTAGTGATGCCCTTTGGACTCACGAATGCTTCTGCAACATTCTGCACTTTGATGAACCATGTCTTCCACGGGTGCTTGGATAAGTTCGTGGTGGTATACCTCGATGATATTGTGATCTATAGCAAGACCATGAGCGAACACTTGGAACACTTAAGACTTGTGTTCGAGAAGTAACGCGAGCACCACCTCTTCGTGAAGCCAGAGAAGTGCTCGTTCGCACAAGAGGAAATTAGTTTCCTTGGTCACTTTGTAGGAAAGGGGAAGATGCGCATGGATCCTAAGAAAGTCTCTGCCATTAAGGAGTGGTAGCCTCCGAAGAATGTCTCTGAGCTCCGTTCCTTCCTTGGCCTTGCTAATTACTACCGGCATTTCATTGCAGGATATTCTTGTATTGTGGCCCCCCTTACAGACTTGCTCAAGAAGTGTGAAGGTTGGAATTGGGCCGAATCACAGAATGAAGCGTTTGAAAAGTTGAAGAAGATGGAAACCAGGGAACCGGTGTTGGATCTCCCTGATGTCACAAAACCCTTTGAGGTCGAGACTGATTCCTCAGACTTTGCACTCGGGAGAGTACTACTTCAAGAAAGGCACCCGGTTGCTTTCGAGAGCCGCAAGCTGAATGGGGCCGAGAGGCGGTATGCCGCTCAAGAGAAGGAGTTACTGGCAATTGTACATTGCTTAAGGGTCTGGAGACACTACCTTCTGGCTTCGAAGTTACTCGTTCGCACAGACAACACTGCGGCGAGCCACTTCTTAACCCAATAAAGACTCACTGGTCGACAAGCTCGGTGGCAGGAATCTCTGGTGGAATTTGATGTGGAGTTTACATACAGACCTGGGGTCAACAACAAGGTCGCGGATGCTCTCAGTCGTCGGGCTGACTTTGCTGCCTTGAAACAAATGGCTCACTTGTCGGCAAGTCTTGTGGCCACTACAATCCGCGACCAGATCAAGCAACATCTGGGTCAAGATACGATAGCGAAGACCATCAAACAGCTCATTGAAGAAGGGAAAACGCGACGATTTTGGATAGAAGATGGCCTTATCTTCACAAAGGGACATAGGTTGTATGTTCCCAGGGCCGAGGGCCTTCGGAGAAAATTGCTGAGTGAATGTCATGACACCCTTTGGGCAGGACATCCGGGGTGGCAACGAACCTTGAGCTTGTTAAAGCAAGGGTACTTCTGGCCCCAGATGAATGATGACGTAATGAGCTACACTCGGACGTGTCTCGTGTGTCAGCAAGACAAGCCGGATCGATTCAAGCAGGGCGGCATGCTAAACCAACTCGTAGTGCCTACTAGACCATGGGAGAGTGTCTTTATGGACTTCATCAACGGGTTACTGAAGGTCGGACCCTTATCCGCGATTATGGTGATAGTGGATCGATTCTCGAAGTATGCCATTTTCATCCCTGTGTCGAAAGCTACTGGAGCAGAAGAGACAGCCGTCCTCTTCTTCAAATACATTGTCAAGTATTGGGGGCTGCCTAGGAGCATTGTGAGTGACCGAGACCCTCGGTTCACATGTATCTTTTGGGGTGAACTCTTCAAGCTTCTTGGGTCAGAGGTGAGCATGTCTTCAGCATACCATCCCTAGATGGACGGACAGACAGAAAGATTCAACAGGCTCCTCGAAGAATACCTTCAACACTTTGTGAGCGCCAACCAGAGAGAGTGGGTGAGACTACTAGATGTAGCCCAACTGTGCTTCAATTCTCAGAAGATCGAGCTCCTCGTCCAACAGGAGCCCCTTTGAAGTTGTCACCGGACAACAACCTCTCTTACCACACACTGTGGATGATCATTACAAGGGCCGAAGCAAGAAGGCTTATGATTTCACCAGAGAATGGAAGCAAAACACCGACATTGCTCGGAGTTACTTAGAAAAGGCTTCGAAGCACATGAAGAAATGGGCCGACCAGAAGAGAAGGCCATTGGAGTTCGAAGTGGGAGACCTAGTGATAGTGAAGATCCTCCTAGAGCAGATGAGATTCCTTAGAGGAAGGGACAAGCGGTTGGTCCGCAAATATGAAGGCCCCATCCTTATCACCAAAAAGGTGGGAAGTACGGCTTATAAAGTGGAACCCCCTACTTGGATGAAAGTACACCCTGTCTTTCATGTGAGTCGTTCGAAGTCGTACCATCCAAATCCGGAAGTCGTACAAGTCTTACCGGTCCAACATCTGCACCAAGCCGTCCCCGACACTTGATGGCTGAATCACGTCATCGAGGACGCCGACAACTTTAGTGGGGGAGAATGTTAGGTTCCGCCTTCACACCTTGTAATTTACAGCTTTCTTTTACTTTTCTTGCAATATAACATGTCTCTAACGCGCTTCCTGCGTGTTGACCATTGGACATGTCTTTACGCTTTCTAGTTCCCTAGTAACATGTCTCTAAGGCGCTTCCTGCGTGTTGACCCTTGGACGTGTCTTTAAGCTTTCTAGTTCTTTTACTTTTAGGAGTAGATGTTGAGTATGAAAGTTATGCACTGTTGATGTATACCCCTGTCAGAATGACTAAACCTTTTAAGACTCTTTATGGGGGAAGCAGTCCTCCATATCGATGTACTGATGTCAATGCTTGTTGTTGTTAAGCTGTATTGATTGCGTGCATCATCCAACCCCTCTCTCAAACTCCTCCCCTCCCTCACTCTCTTGTGTCCACGAGCACCCCAAAGACGTTCCTTGTGTACGGCTGGCACTCTTGTCGCTAGGAGACAAGAGCGCGTCGCACGTCCCGCAACTTGAAAAGGCGGACCGTGACACGTGACATCCCATGGGCTTGACATGCCTGTGACAAGGTTGGGTGGCCTGACCTTGGTCCTTGACAAGGTGCTGACATGACCTTGACAAGGCTGATTGTGCGCCAAATAGGCGCAGACATAGGCGCTGACATTTCCTGCGCCCAGTAGTGTCCCGTCATGGCTGGGCTATGACAAGGACTCTCGGACAAAGTATTTCCTATGTTAGCCACGATGAGTATTCTAAGTCTCATGTGTCATAGGCGACCTAGAAGGCACATTGACATGGTTGTTGAAGCTCGTTGGCAAGCCAAGACCCCAGTGTGAAAGTTATGCAATGGGCATGTCTACTCCTATCAAAGGGATGAACCTCGTAAGAATCTTGACGGGGTAGTAGCCTGGTGAAGCTACAAGGCACCCTAAGCACCCTTGTAAGCCAGTGCCTAGGGAAGCTCTCGGACATGACATGGGTCAAAAGGAGTTTGGGGATGTTGGACCCCAACAATGGACCCCGAAAACGGTGAGGGTTGCTTGACGGACAAGATCCTAGGCGCCACGGACACCAATGAGCTTAACAGTGACAAGGGAAGCTAGGACATGGGTTCTACCTAGCTCACCTTGAGCTCCTTCAATTGCGTCTAGCTAGGATCGGTTGACACCAACTCAAGGGAGTCCTCACCCAGCTCAGTCTAGCTGGACGTGAGTATCCTAGCTGGTGGGAGTCTTGGACCAGTGACAATAGTCAGACACGTACCAGTGTCAGTCGAGCAGGACAGTTACCAGGGGCGCTAGCGGGTAACACGCAAGGGTGTGTCTTGGCGTGCTTGCAAGGACACGCGAGGAGATGTGTCCCTTGGACATTGACTTGGCGGTTCCATGGGGCAATTACGCCCAGGCATCTAATAGGCGCGCGTGCAGGTGCATCCCTACCCCAAACGATGCGGCGGCCAAGCGACATGAACGCTTGGACAATCATGACAAGGCGCAACGCTTGCGAAGCGACGCAACTAAAGGTGAACAGACGCGATCTAATCGTGGGCGTTGACATAAGAAACAAGAAAGAGATTGAGACACGAAGCAACACCAAGCTTGGGAAGCGACATGTTGATTCGCCCACAACAGTCGGGTTGTCACTGTCTATATAAGTAGGCTCCAAGGCATCGAATTGTATTCAGAATTATACTCTCTCTCTCCCTCCATTGTCATCTTGTAAACGTGTCCCTTGTCATTAATAAAATACATTCTCCCTCCGGTTATCTTTGTGTGTCCTCCATTGTTGACCTTTGCCCCTGCACAATGCTGTGCATTATCATAATTGGATGGTTAAGTGCGCTCTCTTGGCGCTATCACAGGTTAACCCTCTAGTGAAAAATTCGACCTGTGACAACTAGACTAGAAGAATAAAAGAGACATGCACAACAATACGAGAATTTTTTTCTGCTCACCAAGAGTGACTCGAGAACGCAAACAATTCATAATGATGTCGGAAAAAACAAGGAAACTAAAAGAACAAAGAAGAAAGTATAGTGTCATTATAATGAAGGTTCATACATACTATAGCTTAATGCAAAATTTTGTGTAAAATGCAAAGTAAAAGCCAGCCCCTTAAACATGAGACCAACATATGTGAATGGATCGTCCGCTGTGTTTTTCTCATGTATCCCCTTCCTCTCTTTACTTGTCTCCTCTAAGTGTTTAAATTAAAAACAAAAAACAATCCTGTATCTAAGAGCCAAACAACCACTGCCCCATCTAATCTAAAGGTGAAGTTTTAGAGAGCAATACGTGCTGTTCTTTAGAACAGCAGATGGTCCACCCTCCCCTACACTCTACAGATAGCGTAGTGATAACCATCTGTCAATCATGGCAAAGCATTCTCTAGGCTGAAACTCTGGAGCAGTGTGTCCTCCTCCCTAAGATATAATAATTCAGCCAATTGTGTTATTACGATTTCACTATGTGTAAAACACAAAAAAACATCAAAACATTAAGCTTTAATAATGTTACCTTTATGGTAGTATATGTCAAGTGATATTGTTCATTCGCGTAATCTGTCGCATATCTGCACAAGGGCAGAAAGTTTAAGAAAATTAGATAGGAGATTCACAGTTGATTAACGAAAAAGAATTTTCATTTTATACTAACCCTGCAACTTGACCAGCAACAAACCAGGGCCTCCAGTTAATATCTACTGGAACATTTAGTTTCTCTATCCACTCTAATGTGTCAAGATACGGCACAGCCATGTCTTGATCACCACTGCATCAACAAGTCCCAAAAAAATTAAAATGAATTTCAAGGGAGAAACAAAATGTTGAACTTAGACACGATAATGATAAATAAGGAAAGCCACTATCACTAGTATTAGTAGGATCAGCTCATTCAGCTGCACTAGAACCATTTAGCTGTTGGAACATTTTTAGAGTAAAAGGTTTATGTCTCTCATGTCTTGCCATGTGGTAGTAGTATGTGTAAAGGAGAGACACTTGTCTCAAATATTCACATATATGTAACCACCACAAAACTACGAGTAACCAACTTTATCTCTATATATAGGGAGGCATTGTGAGAGATAAATAATAAGGAGAATGGATTTTCTCCTTGGGCAAGAAGAGAAACTCTTCTTGGTTGGTTAGTCATGACACATGAATGAGATTTGATCACTTTCATGATGACACACCATGGACATTAGAAATGATGATTTATCATCTTGTTTAAGACAAATATCAACAAAACAAACGCATTAGTGGAGTATGATTGTGGGGCGAACAACATACTCTGTGACTTCTTTGTATCCCGGAAGTTATTTCGTGTAACCCGGTCGCTTCCTAGAGGGTTGAAACTATTCAGGAAAGTGTACTTGTACATGCCTAGAAGTCATATCCAAGTTCCTCTAGTTTATTCATATCCAATAATTTGTACTAACATTCTGAAAGTTTAGTTTTTTCGTGTTTTGGATATGGCGGTTAACTTGTCATTTAGACAATGTTAAAGAAGTCGGTTTTGTGTTTGATAAATCAGTAAAGGTCGTACTCACGTTCGGCTATTTTGACGGTAACGCTGTAGAATATTGTGTGCAGTGGTATTTCATCGATATATACAGTATGTATTATTATGGTCTAGATCGGTTCGGCGGTTAGCCGGTTAATGAGTGTTGACGGTATAGCATCATTTTTAATCCTTCTTTTGATACAGTACTTCCGAAATGATTATTTTGGTGATTGCTTATCAATATGTATATTGCATGTCTCATAAATCTATGGTGATTCTGCTTTTTACATGTAAACAACATCCGTTAGTGGTTTGATATGAAAGCCAAACAAAATGTGCTTCGTTTGCTAGTTCAATTCTGTAATGGAATGAATGTTAATCACTTTGTTGAGCGACGGTTAAGGCATCAGATGGCTATATCATCAAATCATGATAACAACGATTGATCTAAGAAGTGGTAGTTACTGACTTCTTAAGATTTAATCTTGTATATTTGTCATTCGTAAAAGGCAAATGGAATGTATGAAAACATGTATATGGATAACTTATTTATATGCAAATTATCTGAATCTATTATTATTTTGAAGTTCAAGTTTATGAACTTAGTGATCAATGGGATGAAACTTAAAGTTTATGTAATTAAACTTGGAAAATAATCATTGTAAATTCTGTTTTTACTCATGCCATGTTGCCACATAAAGATGGTATTGTTTTAAATTTGGCATAAATGATAAGTATATATCCTTGTGGAATATTGCTTAATAGAAACTATTTAAGTTCATGTTGAACTTGGAATTTAATGTATTTAAATTCAGAAAATTAATTAATTGTGATGATAAGTCCATGAATTTTTGGATTTTCACAATTGTATTTATTATCTATATTGATTCACAAGTTAAGTGAATGTTATTATTTATATGAATTATTATATCACATCACTATAGAAATCCATGGTCATGGTGAGAGTATAGTGATGGTGACGGTAATAACATTCATATGTTTTTGGATCGATCATAAATTATAGTAGTGTGTACTACTGTGAATTAATTAGTCTTACAAAATCTAGACGGTTTGGTCTATGATATTTGTGTGCACAATGTTGAATGGTGAAAAACCATGAGGGATGTGTAAGCCCATATGATTAAATTACCAATGAGGGAACCTCAACTCAACGCTTGATAAAACGTCAAGTCTTGAGTTCAATGAGTAAAAGTACCTCATAAGAGTGATTTGCAAGCACTCAATAACATTTGTTGACGTCCCAAGGTATTAAGGGAGTGCTTGGGTCTTGTAACGTAAGGGAGGTTGAAATGTAATTTCTTAATAGATCTTTGAAAAAGTGTTTAAGTTACAAAACACGATTTAAAGGTCTACCTATGTAAGTGTGAAGTGGGGTCGCTTCAAAAAGTCTTGGGCTTGACTTTATATACACTTATTAAAGGATATGGTCGCATGGCTTTTAAAACGTCAAGTATCTAATGTTGTTTGTTATAAGCTTGTGTGTGTGATATCTTCAATTTTCCAATTGGATTATTTGGTTCAATCTTTTTAGACACCAATAAAATTCGGAATGTTGGAATGTGTATTACACTAAGCGACTCTTCTTGGTTGGTTAGTCATGACAGATGAATGAGAATTGATCACTTTCATGATGACATTCCAGGGACATTAGAGATGATGATTTATCATCTTGGTTAAGACAAATATCAACAAAGCAAACGCATTAGTGGAGTATGATTGTGGGGCGAACAACATACTCTGTGACTTCTTTGTATCCCGGAAGTTGTTTCATGTAACCCGGTCGCTTCCTAGAGGGTCGAAACTAAACTTTCAGGAAAATGTACTTGTACATGCCTAGAAGCCATATCCAAGTTTCTCTAGTTTATTCATATCTAATGATTTGTACTAACATTAGCCACTATAAAATCGTGTTTACAATTTTTTACAATTGTAAAGACGATTTAGGTGTCTGATGGTTTTTCTCCCACTTCTTGAACAAAATTCATCAAGACTAAAGGAGAGAGATTTATTACCTGTAAATTAATGCACGAATGAACTTCTTTGTGAAGTTTTGATGGTATCCAAAATTACTTTGAGTACTCTCTGTATATAGGGTTTTGTTACATCTAACCCAAGAATCTATTGTTCCCTGATCATTGATGAAGAGAGAGTTAGAAACTACTCCATATGGCAAAAGATAACCCCTGAAATTGAAAGCAACGAAAGGCGAAAGCTAGTGCGAGGAATTAGTTTGCGCATACCTCACGGATGTTAAGAGCTTCTTGCACTTCTTTGTTATTAGCCCAAACTTGGGTGAGCAAATAACGGTGGTTCTGAAATGCAAAAATAGGAGAAAAAAAGGGGTGGAACGCGAGCGAGTCAGGAACAAGCCTATATACGTTTTAGAAAATTGAGAATGAGCTAGCTATTCCAATTGTAAAAATTAACAAGACTATAAAACATAATAAAAATACTTCTTACTGCCAACATTTTTCACAATATTGGCAACATTTTGTCCTTAAGAGTTAGTTATCAACCATTGCAACACTTTTCTTTTGAGTTAGTAAGACATACCCGACATTCTTTCTCTACTTGTACGCGATGAACTCCCCAGTGGTTGATATTAAGGGGATCTTCGTCCTTGATAAGCTTTCGTGATGAACCAACTTTCTTATTTGGCTTAGGAGAGACATAGATGCACCTGGATTCTAGAACATACGCAATGTTTACTGGAGCCATAGCCTGCATATTGTCAGCATTTTTCAATGGTAATGCGAATTAATTAATACTCCCTACGTTCCTATGAAACTCTACCATTTGCCTATTTGGGGGGTTTTCATAAAACTCTATCATTTCTCTTTATGGTAAACAATTTCTTAGTGAAATACCATTTTATCCTCACTTTTGTAAAATTAAAACCTACATCTGCCGTTCCGCATACCCCTATTAATGTTGAGGGTATAAGGGGAAAGCAAATGCAAAAATCAGTTTGTCTTGGTTTTTGTGTCAGAAGCAAATTGTAGACTTTCATAGGATTCATAGGAACGAAGGGAGTAGTATGTTGCTCAAGGGCTCCACTAATGCTACACCCAAATGTGTTATTCCCACTCCATTTACTCTTCTTTTTGGAATGGTTTATTAGAAAGTTAGGAACATGGGTGTGGAAATAGCTACTCAAAAGGAGGGAATAGTAGTTCCAGTTGCTCAATCATTTAACTAGCAAGTTAAGAGCTAATCATCAATATGGGACTCTAATCCTTATATTTCAACAAATTAATAGGCATGAGTATTTTAAAAAAGTAAATAAAAACAAATGAAAATAATGAATCTGGATAATGACTCACTTTTGATATAGGTCGAAGACCATCTGAGCACTCAGTATTGTTTGCATCTTCACCCGTATAATCGCCTTTGCAACTCACTTTGGCAGACTATATTTTGCGAATTGAAATTAGCAATAATATCTAGAAATTCAATAGTAATACCGAAATATTAAAACGAACTTTAGCTTTCTATGCCTCTTGCATTGTCATTTATAGTTATTACAAGTCTGAGAATCATGTATTGTCATCTAAAGACCCGTTTGCGTGGTTTTAGTTTTGAGTTTTCATTTTTTATTCTTTGAAAACAAAAACTACTTTTATATTAGACATCACAAATTTTGGCATTCAAAATTCAATTTATTGAGATTATAATTGAATAGTTGCGATTACCACTAGTCGGTAATCACTCTAGAATTTTTGTAAACAAGTGCATTGATGAAACTTTTGTTTAAACTTGGGGAGCCAAAGCGATAACAACCCCCATGTCCATGTTAGCATAATATCTAACCTTGCATAGGCTCCGTTTGATTCACGTGAAAAAAAACTAAACTAAAATGAAAAATGAACTGAATTCAATTTATTTTGATTACTTGACCATTAACCATTTAAAATTCGTCCAAACATATTCAATATTGGACTCATTTGAAAGTATGCATTGAGATCTTTCCGATAACATAGTTATCATCATTAATTTATTTTGGAATAAAAAGTTCTAAGTGATAAAGTTACACATACATGAACTAAACTGAACCGGAGTGGATTGAACTAAATTTAAGTAACATTAAGGCCCTATTCTCATCAACGGAATGATGCGGGATAGTGAGGAACGGAACGGAACGGAACGGAACGGAAATTGCAGCGCGGTGTGGAACGGAACGAAAATTACAGTGCGGGACGGAATGGAATAATAAATATAACTTGTGTGGTACGGAACGGAACGGAAATTATGGTGCGGTGTGGAACGGAACGGAAATTGCAGCGCGGTGTGGAACGGAACAGAATGCAGCATAGAAACGACGAAAAAAACAGGGCCTAAGGTGAATCAAACTGAGTCATAGCTAAATAATGTAACTTCTGCAATTTTATCAAATGGTCTTATTCATCCAAACCACTATTGTAATATACTGAAAATTTAGACCATTACCTGATAGAGATCGTCAGGTATTAGTGATACTCGATTTGCATACCTAACTCTTTTGTTCTTTATGTCCGCAGTTGTTAGTGGATTTCCGAGAATATATCCCTGAAACAAACAATTATAGTCTACATTGTTTTCATTGTTTTAAGAATTTTAAGATATGATCATCAAAATGGTGCATATAGTACATGTACAGTACCTTAAAATTTATTTGCGGCGAAAGCCCAATATCATTCCCTACAAAAACAGAGAGAATCAGTCATATACATGCATCGCGAGAAAAGAAAATCATGCACAAATTATTATACATTTAAAATCAACACCATAGATATTTGCCATGTTTCTCTTTATGAAAGAAGGGAATGGTGTGGTCGATACACTAACCAAACAAGGTGGGGTATGGGGTGGAAGCTTTAATAGCTTGGTTATTTAAGAGGATAGGAGTATTGTAAATTCCCAGTTGACCAAATTGCTATATTTAATGATCCCATTTGGACAATTAGATATATTAAAAATGCAATGCGTCATTAAGATATATTAAAAACCACTTAAGTGCAGATTCACCTATAAAACCAGAATCTAAGAGAATCTAAAATATAAACCAGTTCACTAACAAAATAATTATTAGAAACCCGGTTTTTTCCCTTTTTAAACCATTTTCTTTTGCCTATTTTCTTTTGCCTATTTTCTTCTCTTCCCTATTTTCCAACTTATTTTCTTCAATTCCTCCAACTACCTTCCATGTTCCATCAGCAATTTTTCATTATCATTTATGCCAATTTCATTTCCTTCTGATTTACTTTATGGGCTACTACAACATTCAATTAGTAAAATAAAACGGCAAGATATAGGTTGGAAACAAAGGGTTATTCCCAGAATCCTTAGTTTACTCTTGAAAGACATCAATTCACATCTCAATGAAACAACGACAGAAAATATGGCACTAAAAGTCTAAATTTGACACCTAGAACGGGTTTAGAGGTAATTAGGGAAGCATCCATGGCTGAAACTCCCACACCAATGGCTGCAAGTGTTGATTTTTGATTAATTTTTCTTTTTTCTACATTCAAGAGCACACCCGCATTCCCCATTTGTCCTCCACCACTAACGCCATTCACATGAGAGAGAGCAAGAGATCCAGTTTATGGCTGTGGAGGTAGTGAGGTGTTGGGGTAAGTCCCAACTTGTGGGACTCAATGAAAATAAAAGAGAAAAATGAAAAGGAAAATTAAAAGTGAAAACCGAATTGTCTTCGGTTGTGCCGTGTGTGGGAAATTTCAGCCCACTAGATGTGTTAGTATTTTGTCTCTTGTGTTGGCCCACTTGTTGACTATTGGAGAGGCTTATGTTGGAAGCTTTGCGAAGTGGCTTCTTGAGGAAGCCAATAGAAATTAGCCCCATTATATAAAGGAAGAGGTGGGTAAGAGGCAAAGTGTGTGAGTGGTGCACACCAAATATGAAGGGTTTGCTCTGAAGAGGCAGGGGCCTCACTTGTTGGGTGAGAGACGGTAACAAGAAGAAAGCCAGTGAGGGGGAGGGTCTCTCGTTTGTAGTCACTATGAGGAAGAAGAAGAGGAAAAAGAAAGCTCTTTGTCTATGAGGGAGGACAAGAGTAGTGAGAGATCTGATTAGGGGGAGACCTAGTCAAATATGTTGTTGAGACACAAACCACGGATGAGTGAGAGTGTGAGATTCGGGTGGCGCGCAGCGGCTCATGGAGGTAGCCGAGACTAAGTCGAGGTCATAGAATCGGAGAGGCTCTAAAGTGGTGGTTTCGTGTATGTGGTGGATGATCGAGGTGGAGATAGTTCCGGCACAGGAATAAAAAGTATTCTGGTTCATCGGCAGGTATTGTGGTGAGATCTCTGGCATCCGAGAGGGTACTAATTAGTAGACGTTACTAGTTTTACTAGATGTAGAGATAATGTATACTTGTCATTTGGCACAGTGTTCGGATCTTGTTGTACTCCCTTGATTATCATAGTGATTATACTTTAGTGCGTGGAGATCTGCACCGTGGTTTTTACCCTTTGTTGAAAGGGGTTTTCCACGTAAAAATATCGTGTGATCGATACTCTTTTACTGCTTTGTGTTGTGTGTTTGTTTTGTGCTGCGCCAATTTCCCCTAACATGAGGGATAAGAGAGAAAAAGAGGATTTTGAAGAAGGTCATATTACCCAATGTCCCCTAAATTGTTTCCCCAAAAATTTGATGTCCATTGACCAAAAAATAAATCGAGACAACGCCATGGAATATAGAGAGAAAGGATTTCTTCACTTTCTTGCACAAAATAGAACTTCACATCAACATTCTTGTCCAGGAACTTCTCAACAAAATGGGCGTGCCGAACGAAAGCATAGACATATCTTGGATACAGTCCGAGCATTGCTTATCTCAGCCTCTTGTCCAGAGCCCTTTTGGGGAGAAATTGCTCTCACTGGCGTCTACAATATAAATCGTATTCCTTCCCCTGTGATAGGAAACAAATCTCCATATGCACACTTACATGGTACTCTTCCAGATTATAAATTCCTTCGTGTTTTTGGTTGTATTTGCTTCGTTCTCCTCCAACCTCATGAATACACCAAATTGGAGCCACGTGCAAGATTGTGTTGTTTTCTTGGTTATGGCACTGAGTATAAAGGTTACAGATGCTGGGATCCCATCTCTAAGCGTCTCGGGATCTCTCGCCATGTGGTATTTTGGGAGCATAAGATGTGTTCCTCACTAACAAACTTTGAATTATCTGGAAATCTCACACCTTATTTTACAGATGCTTCTGTTGATTTATTTCCTAATGATTGTGCAGATGAATGTGCAGGAACTTCTTCTGAGTTGAATGTTTTTTTCTTCTTCCCCACATGTGGAGGCATCCTCTCAAGCCGACTTGAGTACTTCCGCTGAATTTTCCCCTGCCTTAGGTGGTGCTGAAAGTACGGAAACCAACTCTGCAACAACACTCAATTCAGAAACATGTCAGCCAAAACGTTCATCAAGGGTGAGTCAGCCGCCTGACTACCTTAAAGATTATCATTGTTATTCTGCCATTGAGTCACTTTATGAGACTTCAACATTTCGAGAAGCAAGTTCAAACCCTTTATGGCAACAAGTAATGAGAGAGGAGCTGAAAGCCTTGGACAAAGCAAACACATGGGATTTGACAGACTTACCACTGGAAAATCCAAAATAGGGTCAAAGTGGGTTTATAAAATTAAAACCAACTAGGATGGCTCAATTGAGAGGTATAAAGCTCGTGTTGTTGTACAGGATTGTAATCAAGAATATGGAATTGATTATGAAGAAACATTCTCTCCAGTTGCCCATCTTACGTCGGTGAAAAGTTTGCTGGCTATTGCTGCTAGTAAGAAGTGGGACTTGTTCCAGATGGATGTGAAGAACGCATTCCTTAATGGCGATCTCGATGAAGAAGTTTACATGCGGCCCCCTCCTGGCTATGATCACCCACCAAATAAGGTTTGTCGTCTTCGCAGATCACTTTATGGTTTAAAACAAGCCCCTCGAGCTTGGTTTTCTAAATTTAGCTCTATTGTTCGTCATCTTGGTTTTAGGTCAAGTCCATATGATCATGCTCTATTTATTCGTCGCACAGTTAAAGGATGTGTACTTTTGTTATTTTATGTGGATGACATGATCATTACTGGTGACAATGAACTGAAATCTTTCCTAAGTCAGAATTTTGAAATGAAAGATCTTGGATATTTGAGCTATTTTTTAGGCATAGAAGTGTCATCAGATTCAACGGGCTATTACCTGACGCAAGCAAAATATGCTACTGATTTTCTATCCAGAGCAGGACTCACAGATTCAAAGCTTGCTCCAACTCCTATTGAAGCTAATGTCAAATTCACTCCAAGTGATGGTGTACCTTTGGAAGACCCTACTCTCTATCGACAGCTTGTTGGTAGCCTTATCTACCTCACAGTTACTCGTCCTGATATAGCTTATGGAGTTCATATTGTGAGTCAATTCATGTCTTCTCCACGAACAACTCATTATGCTGCTGTTCTCCGCATCCTTCCCTATGTCAAGAGAACTATGTTTCATGGGTTGCATTTTCCTTTTAACTCATCCCTTGAATTACAAGCGTATTCCGATTCCGACTCGCAGGGGATCCTTGTGATCGACGTTCCATCACAGGCTATTGCTTCTTTCTTGGCAACTCTCTCATTTCATGGCGTAGTAAGAAGCAAAATGTTGTTGCTCGGTCAAGCACTGAAGCGGAATATCGTGCCCTTGCTGATACTACCTCTGAACTTATATGGTTACGTTGGCTATTAGAGGACATGGGAGTAACTCAAAAATCTCCTACACTTCTGCATTGTGATAATCGTAATGCTATTCAAATTGCTCATAATGACGTGTTTCACGAAAGGACAAAACATATCGAAGTTGATTGCCATTTCATACAGCAACATCTTCTCCAAGGTGATCTCCAGCTTGTCTCTGTTTCTTCTCTAGAGCAAGCAGCGGACGTGTTTACAAAAGCTCACCTACCCGGGCGTTTTCCTGATCTAATTCACAAGCTTAAGATGGGTTGTTCCAGACCACCTTAAGCTTGAGGGGGCATGTTTGCATATCACACCATATCAATTCTTGTAATATTTAAATGTCCTATTTAAGGTAGACTACTTCTACAATATTTTATTCTAGTCCTAGAATATTTTAATTCCTTAGTTGAAGATTCACCTTCATGTATATAAGGCTTGTATCTCTGTAGAACTTCATATCAAATACACAGACATTCTTTTCATCTCTTTCTCTCTCTTAATCTCATCATCATCTCTTTCTCTCTCTTAATCTCATCAGTGATGATCCATACGAAAGTGTGAAATAGAAGACCAAATAGAAAATTTCAGGTTCAATCATGTGTAAGGAGAGAGATAGAGATAGCCAGATAGGGGAGAAAAAAGAAAAAAGAAAAAAGAAAGTAAGAGAGAGAAAATGACTCAAAAAAGCAAAAAAGACCGGTTTTATATTTAAGATTCTTTTAGATTCCGATTTTGTAGGCGAATATGCACTTAAGTGGTTTTTAATATACATTAGTGACACATTGTATTTTTAATATACTTAATTGTCCAAATGGAGTCATTAAATATACCAATTTGGTCAATTGGGGTATTGTAAATAGAGTATGGGTGTCTTTTTTTCGCTTCACCTGAACAAAACAGGTGATTACACCATTGAACACTTACCTAAACTAAACAGTATTATGTGAGTTAGACAATAATAATTATGTCACTGAGCTAAATCGAACTGCACCAATTATTATAACACTGAATTAAACTGGTAAAATAAGTAGAAAAGAACACATCTAAGTAGTAACGTAACTTTTTTTGACAAACAGAGGGTGCACTGAGAAGTCGTATATCTTGTAAGAGAGAAGAGATATGTTATGTACAGCCTCACCATTGTACTCCCAATAAGAAGACACAAAATGGGAAATGGTTTTCTTTTTCTAATTTTTTCTTTTTCAAGTGCTTATTTGTGCTTTTGTGATTGGAGGATGCAAATTGCACCCTGAGGATGCAAATAGCACCCTTCATCTTGTAATAGAGTATTTGTATTTGTTTTTATGTTTGGCTTAACACATGATTGAGTTAGAAGTTATATCATCCTTTCAAAAACATGGGTGTTAACTCTACTAATGTTGTTCGAAGATCGACATGCTTTGAATTTATAGTATGGAGTATATCTTTATAAGGTAGAATTTTATTTGTTAAAACGATTTCAGATAACCGGAACCATGAAAATAAGCAGGTTAAGATTGAATTGAAATAATACCATCTAATATATCTTGAATAATGATTGGAATAGTTCTGCCTGAATACGAGTCACCGGCAACGTACAAGGGACTTCGTATGAATTTTGGATGGTCCACAAGCCACTGCATATATTTAAATGTAAATTAATCAAAATGGGAAGGTTTATTATGTGAAAGTATTCCAAATAATGGAAACTATATAAATTTGGGGGGTAAGAAGACAATGTGGAAGGTTATATGATAATAATGCCTTCACGTGAGCTGTAAAGATTCAACAAAATGGGCTACGAAAGAATCTATAACAAAAACGAAGTTCCAACTCAAATTGGTAACCAATGGAGTAACTACTCTAGTTATAAAACTCATCTACAAATTGGTGATGTGTGTGCATTACAGCATTAGAGAACGAACAAGGGCACTGGTAAATGGGCATGAAGAGCTTCTCTAGTGCCCAATTGATTTCTCGCCTTGAAGGTAAATTTGAACCCTAAACACCTAGTACTTAGATGAATTAGGTTTTATCCTGTCACATTTGATTGAAAAGTTTTGTAAGGTTGATTCAAAATAGTAATTACGTAGTAAGCGGTGAAGAAAGATAGCAACTGATTATCCATTCTTAACAACGGAAGCCCCTTGACGCTGAGTTTAGCATCGGATGTCGCATATGTTAGGGAATAATATTGATGTAAGAGTCCTATTGTTATGGAAACTCTAGATTACACAAATAATATTTCTAAGAGGACTAGAATAATATTCCTAAGAGTACTAGAATAATATTCCCTAACACTCCCCCGCAATCGAAGCGGTAGATGAAAGAACGCTACGATTGGAGTTACTAAAGAAATAATTAGAAAAAACACTATAGTAAACATGGAGATCTTGAAGTTTAACCAAGTATGAAATCTAGCCGAAACAAAACTCTTGTGTTGTCACCCACTTCATAGGCAACCGTGAGCAAGGGGAAAGATCGCGTCAGTGGAAGACTATAGTGATCGACAGCAGCAGATCACGCGGTAGCAGGGGTCGGCGCTTGGCGGGCGGTCGGCGGCGGCAGGAGTGCAGGCGGTGGACGCGGTTGACGACAGAGCTGGAGACGTGCGAACCTAACGTGATCTGAGTTTTGAGGGTAGGGTAGAAATTAAGATCAAAAATCCATATTTAGTAGTGGAGATCAACGGGAATGGAATTTAATCTAGGAAACTAAAATAGAGATCAATAACACTAGGGCTCCCTACCTATAAATAGGGATCGATTACATCAATAATAATCAGATATTCTATTATCTCACATGGTATCAGAGTAACTACGTACTTTCCTGATAGCCTAAAAAAAAAAACCCTACCTTCCGCTTCGCCGGTGGTGGACGAAATCGTCCACCACCGGATCAATGTACTCCATATCAATCATCCTACCACCTCCGTACTATCTCCCTACAGTTTCTAGATTATAGTACCACACTTAGTTTCATTAATTAAGGCATTGAGTAAATATGGAATTGTTTCTTGTAACCCAGGCGGTACCTCCTCACAAAAACAGCAGTCCCCGTCCCTCGTCGACCCCACGTTCGCCGCTGCTCTGATCTCCAGCTGCCGACCGCCGTCCTCCTCTCAGGCCTTCCACGGCTCAGATATCAGCCGCCGCCGACCAGCTTGGCCGTGAGCTTAGACAATGAGTCTCATCATTAGGCCGTCGACCGCCGACGTCCCATCGTCAGTCGTCCGCCCTCCACGAGCGCCACCAGCTCGCTGCCCATTCCTCTAATCTCCAATCTCCTTCCTCCAGGTCCTCACGGCCTATCTTCTCTTTCTTTGGCCCTCTCTCTCTCCTCTCTAATCTCCCTCTCTCTCCTCTAAATCTGTGTCTTCTAATTCTCTATCTTCGCTGTTCTAGTCTCTCTCCTCTCGGTCTATCTCAATCCCTTTGCTCATCCCTAACCTCCTGCCCAATCTCCTATCTCTCTCTATTTCTCCTTAATTCTCTCTCCTCTGGCCCTCATGAGTCACGACCACAATCTCTCTTCCTCAATCTTGCAATTTACCCTGTTTGAGTCCCAAAAGTCTTTCCCTTCCTGCCTATTCTTCTTCCTTCTCTTCTCCTGCTCCCCACCACGTTTGTTTGACAGTCCCAATTAACTATAGGAAAGTATGAGGCTACAGCAGTAATATTAATTTGGCTATTCTCACCCCACAAACATAATCAAGGATAGGGCGGCCTTCCCGGTCAAAAAAAAAGGATAGGGCCTTCTTTCTCCTTTTTCTTCTTTTAATTCGTTTCCTAGCCCTTTTTTCAGTTAACTTTGAATATTGGGTTTTGGGTTAATTTTCTCATTATCTCTTGCTATCTTGGGCCCATTGCTGGTTAATTATGAAGCGGGTGGTACATGGCTGGCGAAAATACGAGAACTTTGTGATGATACGAGGATACGGATGCAGTAATTGTTCGTGTTTGGCTAGTTTTCAAGATTTCCATATATTTATTCTAGTGTTTTCTTTTTTTCAATTATGTATTTTGTAACTTCCAATCGTAGCGTCCGTTCATCTATCGTTACGATTGCGGGGGAATATTATATTAGTACTCGTAGGAATATTATTCTAGTACCGTTAGGAATATTATTCTGGATTAGCATATATTATAGAGATTGTGTAATTTAGAGTTTCCATAACACTAGAACTCCCTACCTATAAATAGGGATCGATTACATCAATAATAATCAGATATTCTATTATCTCACAGCATAATTAATTGACATTATTATTTCTTTATCAAATATTGAACAATGTAAAACAGAATTTGAATACGTACCTTTTTCAAAAATTCATATACTTGAGGTGACTGTTTAATGTCATCACTGTAGTATTCTTTTGAAGTTGCTCCGTAGGAGAAGCCTGTGCCGGCAGGTGAATCAAGAAATATGATGCTAGCCACCTGATCAAATTCAGATGCATCACTTTTCCTTCAGTATATAATGCCTTTGACAGTTAATTATACATTTCATTTCTAACATAAAGAAAATCCTTGTTGATTTGCGGTAAGCCGGTAACAAGTAAAAGAAATTCAGGTTTTTTAGAACTATTTTTGATGTGATATTGTTATTAATGCTATTTTCCTCCATGTGTGTATAATATACACCTCATCACTTTTCATATTTGTGCAAAACTATATCAACGTACCATACTATGTGTGCACGCACAAAATAACACCAAAACAATAATTTATCTAACAATGTGCACAAAACAACACCAATTTAGTAATTCATCTAACTCTATAGTGTACGGGAGACCAATAAAAAATCTATTGCCCTGAATTCGTCGCAAATTTTTACCTGCATGCTCTTAGTAGCATGTACTTCTCATCAACTTTTTAATCTTTGGCCCAAAAAAATGAGGTCTACTACACTTTTTATTATGAGTGTAGTAATATGAACATGAGAGTAGGTCTGTTTGCTAGTTAGTAGAACATATCTAATATTACAAAAACTTGTGTGGACTTAGTCCATGGTGGACCAATACTTGGAGTCATCCCCTACTTCACCTGGAGTCACTCCTACTTCACCTAAAGCCACCCCTACTTCACCTAAAGTCACCCCTCAAATTTATACTTCGCACCACCTCTAGGACCCTACTTCACCAGGAGTCACCCCCCTACTTTACCTGGAGCCACACCTCAAACTTGGCGCCACTCCTCTAGAGCTATCCCATACTTCACCTGAAGCCACCCCCTATGTCACCTGGAGCCACCCCTCAAAATTACTTGGTCCACGGTGGACTAAATCCACACAAGACATGATGTTCTAATATTTCTTTTGAAATTTAGACTTGATGAACTAAAAGTGAGTATTAGTAGAAACATGTTACTACAAAAGTTTTAGACATTATGTTATTAGAACTATATATCCCGCCCAATACGACAATGTAACCCACTATGATTGAGAAATCTCCTAATGGGCTATAAAAGGGGCCACTTAAACTCAAAAAGAGAATACCATGTTACTTAGGTAGTAGGAGGAGTAGACTACTTATAAACTCATCACATCATTCACAATCTCCCAATGTAGGACTAGAGGTACTATTTATATAATTTCGAAGACATAAAAACTCGTATGAGACATTTAACAAGCATGACGCCATATTTATGTCATGTTTGGCTATAGAGGGAGCCTCATCTTGAACCGGCCTCATAGAAGACTTTTTGTTCCGAAGAATATGTATTTCTAATAATAATTCTTGAAGTTTGACTAATCTTGTGGTACAAATTTAACCTAATTAAACACGAACTTGGTGTTATTTCGTGCATAGAGTAAAGTTGATGTTGTTCTCGGCATATAGATCATAATTTGTGTTATATATGGCTATTTTCCGCATATTTTAAAACAATTTTGAGGTTGACTTTAGAGAAACAATAATTTTTTTTGGCAAATACTGTACGAGGAGACTATAAGTGTTTGCAAATATTTTAACAATCAAGTTGAACTTATACATTTGAAATAAAATGGTGAGAGTATTAATTTAAAAGAAAAAATCTCTTTACATGGTTTAAAATGAAAGAAAACAGAAAAAGAGAAAGATGACTATTTTTTCATTGAACGAGCTCTAATAACATGTATGATTGTTCAAATTGCTATACCTTTGTCCATGAGTACGGATTTAATTGCAATGGTGGTATGTCTGATTCTGAAGTGTATCCGGTATAATTGAAGGATAATGGACCTGTCCAAACAAATTTAATTGAAATAAGGCATAAGTAGGACTTAAAACGATGCACATACTCTTCCCAGAATAGGGTTTTAAGGATTCAAGTTCAAATTAAAACCTCTTGGTATTTTAGGAAGAGCATGCACATAATTAACACTTCAAACCCAACAAGCATTTGTAGAAGTCTAAAAGGACATGTACTAAGGAACAAAACTATAAGTTAGACCTCCAATCATCAGTGGCAACTCAAATGTGTGGTTGAATTTGTTCCTTCATTTGGGTTGGCGTTTGGGGCCTTCAACACTAGGGCTTATATTGATAAACAAAAATCGATAGTTGTTAATCATTAATCAATATATCCTAGAGGGGTAGTCACTATAAGTTATTCTATGTTTTATTTGGGTACATATAGTTAGGTGTTACGACTAATAGTATGTTATAACTATTAGTGACGAATAATAGGTTATTTAGTTATGACTAAAATGTACAGGTGATTTGTATTTTTATCATAACTAGCTAGCTTACGGCTCAAATTAGCCAAATCAACATTAGCAGTTAAGATTTTTACAGTGTAGTGGTTAGCCTTATGTTACAATGGGCTGACAACCAACGAATAGACTTCGGCTTATACTAGCCATCTACTCCAATAGCCAGTAGCCTATATATTACAAGCCAATTGAACTTATATTACTTGTGTTGCCATCGGAGTACAAAGCTTTTTTTTTTTCTCTTTCTGTGTTTTTCTGCTCATCTCCATATGTGAAGCTATAATTTAGGATTAGAGCCTTGAATATCAGGGAGTTAATTATCAGAGAAGCACACATACAAGACAATGAAAAGCAGAGGAAAAAGAAAGCAAAGACACATAGGCCTTGTTTGGTTGTATGTGAACCAACAAAGGAACTTCAACTTCCACAGAAGAATAGAAAGTTACATGTTTGGTTCACCCACTTTCATGGAACATAACTAGAAGTTCTATGTAAGTTGAACCTCCGATAAATAATAGGAAGTTGCTTACCTTTGGGAGGGTAGGCAAGTCTAACTTTTCATGCTAATTAGTTCAAATGACATTTTTATCCTTTAAAGTTAAAAATAAGTACTTGCATGTAGATTAGGCAACTTGTCAATTTGCTTTTTACTAACAAGGGAGTATATACATTTTTTTTGGTTCACAACCAATGGTATCCACCGTCGACCACAAAAACTATTTCTCCCCGTGCTGGTTTGTAGGCGCCTCAAAGGGTGGGACAACTGACCAAGGAATTTAAAGTTGGTCCATGTCCAAGGCGAGATTCGAATCCTCGATCTTAGTTTAGGAAGTATATACTTTATGAACCAAACTAAAGTACTTCCATGGAATCAAAACTTACATATGAAGCTCAAGTTTCATGGTATTATAACTTTTCTGTGTAAGTTGATATGATTGAACCAAACAAGGCCTATAGCCATTTACATCTGCCCTCGGTTTATCCGCATTTTTGTTGTTTATTTCTATGAATAGAAAGCAAAGATAATACTCCTAAAGCCGCAAATGGGAATATCGAGCATCAGCTAAGTGATTATTTGATTCTCCCTCAGTTTGTTCTCTGTTAATTAGCACTAAAACTCCATGATTAAACCTATTATATATCATGAAATTAATATTGAAATAAAAGAAAAAGAAAACGTAAGTGATTATAAGAAACTAACCGATTTCAAGGACTAATCCAGAGAAACCAGAGCAACCAGGACCTCCTGTGAGCCAAAAAATAAGAGGGTCTGTTTCTGCATCTCTCTCTGATTCAATGAAGTAATAAAACAGCTGTGATTCCTCAGATTTTCCCACCCCTATATATCTGCATTTTGATTAATTAATCATTTATTTCGCAAAATATAAAGAGTTAGACAATCAAGATTGAAAAAAATAATAAAAAAGAAAATACTAACCCGGTTTCAAGCTTGAAGGGGAGATCACCAAGATAGCCAGGAAGAGACTTGACAATTGTGGGTTGGAATTGAGAAGTATTGGCTGGAGAGTTTGGCTTACAATTGTATACAATCAAAATTACTAATGCGAAAATTACCCAAAAAAAGAGGCAAAACTTTTCTAATGTCAAGTACGTTATGTTTACCATGATTAGTGGAATGTGTTTATTAGGTGATTAATTATGCAGTATAAGGAAAGATGAAATCAGACTAATAACTAGATGAAATGTGGTAGAATTGGTAGACAGGTAATAGATGGTAGATGCTACTGGCAGCACATATATTGGCGGGATGAATTCAATTCATACATTATTTTTTTTGGGTGATAGATAATATTTTTCATATTTTCTGATAACAGTGTCGGAACTTGCAACCTCGTTTTGATTTTTGAATTGAATACTCTATTTTCTTTGACAATTTCTAATCATGTGTTGGAAAGTGTAATGCCACTTAACAACGGAGAATGCTTTTTTTTCCTAATGAGATAGTCTATCGGGGTGATGTGCAAAAAAAAAATAAGGTAACGCCTTAAATTTCCACCATGATTAGGGCTGGCAAAAGCTGACACGACACGACAACATGACACGAACCAGACACGAAATTAGCGGGTTAGTGTCGAGGGTTTTTGACACGTTTAATTAAATGGGTTAGGTTCAGGTTGAGATTTCAAGCACGAAACTGACACGCTCTAACACGATTAAAAAAATATTACTATTAAAAGTGAAGTGAAAATATATAATTTACCTTACTTTATAAGTATTTACCATGAAAGTTTATGTGGATCCATTTCGAAAATTTTTCTAGCATTTTATCAATTATTTATACAAGTAATGTTTTCAAATTTTCAAAGAAAAAATTAGTTAAACTGCTCGAACAGGTTAAACAGGTCAACACGACTATGACACGATTATTAAACAGGTCGGGTTAGTGTTGAAAATTCCAACCCTTTTAATAAATGGGTTGGGTTATAGTTGAGAGCTTTCTGACACGTTTATCTTCAACACGAACATGACACGACACGACCATTTTGCCACCCTTAACGATGATGATTGATGAGAGACAGAGAGAGTGTAATGGAATGTGTTTAGGTGATTAATGAAATATCTACTCCAATGTATGCCAAAGGGAGCAGCAAAATATCTACTCTAACGTATCGGCTAAATATACAATTAATAATCATGTTATGTGCGGTACTCAATAGCTGAATTAGAGGGTTATCAATGGGGTTTTAAATTATAAAATACATAGACTCATCAGAGACCGATGGAATATTTAGTATCTTTTATCCCAAAAAGATACGATTGTAGAGAACATCTAGGTTATCTCAACAACTGGTCAACTCCTATGAATAGGGAGATCACCTCAGGCTTGGTGGCAGGTTCGAACATGCCATAACGACCATGTCAAGCTCGACGGAACAAACCACACAATAAATGCCCTGTCACCTTCCTAGTACAAAATGGAAGGTCTGTTGTTCGGGAACAAGTCGACAAGATCACCATCATTTTGCTAGATTCTAGAACATGCTTTCAAGTCCTTGAATCTAAACATATCCATCTCCGATAGATTGGAATCAAGAGATTTACAAAAGTTGTAACACACACATATCAATAAAATTTCTTATTTCATAATTTCTCTACTCTTTTTCGTAGGTTTGAATTTTATTGGTTTACAAGTTGGCACGCCTGATGAGACGACTTTTGGGCTTCATCTCAGATTTTCAGAGGCCAATCTACATCAACTTTCATGACCAAATTGCATCTGACATTGAAGTTGCCATAACTAGTCTCGATGGGGCATCTGTAGACACCAAAATTGCGTCAAAGAGTACTCTAGACAATATAAGATAATTATCTCAAAATATATGTTACTTATCTTATGAGATATTAATTACTCCTATCTTTTATTCCAAAAAGATAAGATTGAATAGGAGATCTAGATCATCTCAACAACGGTTCCATATCCGATAACTATATAGATCATTCTAGGGTTGAGAGAGTAACGATGGCCTCAACAAACTCGGTAGAACAAGTCGCACCACATCCCGTCACCTCCCTACCCAAAATAGTAGGTCTGCAGTTTGGGAATAAGTCAACAAGACCATATCTATATACTTTCTACAAAAATAATAACCGGCTGACATCATCTTTGTACACATGACATCCTCTCAAAGAAAATTTCCCCGCCAAAAGAATTTATGACATCAGCTATGTTTTTTCTACTTTTTAAAATTGCATCAAAAATCTTATACTCAATAATTGCCTTCTTTTTCGGTTAATTCCCCTGTATAATAGATCCAATAGCAGTATTCACTATTCACATTTCACACATACTAACTTCTAGCTATTAATAAGGGATTTTGTTAATTGAACCGCCGATACTAACTTCTAGCCTCTAGCAGTAATTGTACCGGCAAACCTTTTCTGCTCCTAACTTCTAGCTATTAGTAAGGAATTTTGTTAGTCAAATGACCAATTTCTATACAAATGCATCTATATCTACGCATCTAAATGGAACTACCCATTACCTTCTATACAAACATGAAACATGCTCCCAATTTTCTATTTGTTTTATTTGTTTTATTTGTTTATGTGAGCTTTTCTTCTCCTATCACAGGTACAATCGTTCCCTTTTTTTTTAGATTTCTATCCCTGTTTTGTATTCACAATTAAACTAACTTTGATTTTGGGTTTAGTTAGTGTTCTTTTAATTACATTTTTTATAGGTCTTGTGTGTAAAAATGGAGGAAGCAGGAGAGAATTAAAGTTCAAATTAAAGATCAAGTGGTGTGGCGAGTAGCAGCTTCCTGCATCCTTGCAATCATTATACATAAAAGCTAATTACAAGTTTGTTGCTTATTTTCGTCGTTTCACTGTCGTTTACAATTTATTTATTTTCTTCCGATTATTTCAGAGCTAGAGGCTATTTCCGTCTAAGGACTACTACTCAATTTTTCATACAAAGCCACTACCATGGCTTGGTAACTCCATTTCTCGCTATTAGTACATGTTTTCGTTTATCTTCACCTGCTATAATTTTATGGGCTGAAATTGTTAATTCCTTGAGTTCTTTTTCTTTTTCTTTTTCTTTTTCTTTTTTCCTTTTGGGTCAATGTACAGAACTGTATGGTGTAGTTTAAGCCACTGATCCCATGTAGAGGTGTTAATAACAAGCCTTTTAATGATCCTATTATCCGTTGTGTCTTGCACTTATATAGCCTCAACTAGATATTGCCAAATTTATAAGTTTATGTCGTTGTTATATAAGACTGTAAATTTATCCTTTATGTACTAAATTTAATCAAAGATGTTTGTATCTATTGTTGATCATTATTAGAATACCATAGTATTTCTGATCTCTTTTTATTGGAAGTTTTTGAAAGTTGAAACGTAAAGTTCGATAACCTTTAGTTCCCGACGTCCTGTACTTTTGGTCCAAGGTAAGATTTGAGACGGAACCGAACTTTGTGGATATTCCTTGCATAATTCTCTCAAGGTGGTTATCTCTCCCATAAATTTTAAATTTCATTTGGCAAGAGTTTATTTTTACTTATATCAAGAGATGTTTTCGACAACCGCAACACTTTTGGAACTTGAGTTTGATTATTATTATTATTATTTTATTATTTTTTTACAGATGTTGGTTGTTGGAAAGTTTGTTATTGATTGATGGTTGGATTCAAATTACTTTGGGCTAGAACCTACTATTCGTTATATACCTTCTACTGCTTGGTATTTTTTGGCTTTCTACTTCATGTGTTTTCATTTTAGTTATATATATATTGTGTTTTTCGTTTCTTTTTTTTCTCCTACTTTTAAGCTTAATTAGATGGAATATAGAAATGGTCTGTTATTAGACCTGTGGTTGTGGGGTTTTTTTTATGTAAGTATGTAACCACTACATCATGATAGAAAGCAATAAGGATTTATGAGTACTATTGTTGGAAGCTTATCAAATACTTTTGCGGATCATTTTAGGTCTTGAAACCAAGCACTAGCTTTTGGCTCATCACTGACCAGGGCATGCGACAAGGGCTGACAACATTTACAGTCTGTGCATAATTAATTGTCAAACACCAGAAAGAAACAGCAAATGGTGGATGAATTATTTGAATCTTTGATAGTCAATATTCTATTCCTGTCGTATAAACATGTTGATATACTAGCAAAAAAGGGTGTGGGGAGAGGGGGTTTAGTGTACGCATGGTTTTAAATCTTTGT
Organism: Tetragonia tetragonoides; assembly: GCA_038025085.1. NCBI lineage: Eukaryota > Viridiplantae > Streptophyta > Magnoliopsida > Caryophyllales > Aizoaceae > Tetragonia > Tetragonia tetragonoides. The sequence goes on from CM076147.1 coordinate 5,019,873, forward strand.
TTTGGTTTGCGCAATTTGGTATAAACCACCTTAAAAGTTACACCTTTTGTTCAGTACCCCTGAACTCTTGCTATTTGTTCAGTACCACCTTTAATGTTACAAACGCCATGGAAGTCACCCCTTAAGTGAATTTCCGGCCAAATCTCTTAATTTTCTTTCCATTTTACCCTCACGTGTCCCTCATGTCACTTTTAAATGATTTGACCAAATAATTAAATAAATTAAAAATACAAATGTAAATAACTAAAACTAATTAAACTCATTTAATTTTCGTCTCCTCTTTCTCTTTCCTCTCTCCCCTCCCCGTTTCTTCATCGGCGACAACCATTAATGGCCCTTGAAAAAGCGCTCACACTCTCTCTCATCAACTTCCGTCTATCTCCTCTGTATACACCAGCTCGAAGGTACTGACCACCATCTCCGATCTCCCTTTCTCTCTCCATCTCCCACACAAACCGCCATTAATGGTTGTCGACCACCATTTTTGGTCGGCGACCACATATTGAGCCTCTCAAGCCACCGATATGTGATTTCCGGCCATGAACCATGGTCGACGACTTGCGAAATTCCCGATTGAGTCTCCGACGAGCTTCGACGGGCATGCATTAGCTTTAGAATCTGCAATCTGTCATTTTCAAGCTAAGCTCCTCTGTTTTTTTTGTTAAATTTTTCGTTTTTGTCTTAGTTTTCGATTTTGTTCTATAATTTCGATCTGAAATCATATTTGGTGGTCGAATTTTGATTTTGATCTGGTTATGTAATTAATTCTCTTCTCATTTTTCGTTTTCATTATGTAAATCAATGTTATGCGTTTGAGAAGAAAGCTTGATAGGCTTTTATGGAATGTCAAGACCGTTGTCAGAAGTCTCCCGTCCAGTCAAAATTAGAAGTAGATTGGCCATACCCAGAACTTTCATCACTAGTTCCTTGTGAATTCCTCGGAGACTCAAAGTACAAATTGGTAGTACCTTCATTGCAGGAGCCGATGTCCTCGCCGGAGCAAGAAGAGAGGCGCTGGGTTAGGTGAGTGGTTGCGAGGAGAGAGGGCGCTGGGTTGGGTGGTGGTGGCGAGGAGAGAGGGCGTTGGGTTGCGAGGAGAGAGGTGCTGGGTTGGGTGGGTGGTGGCGAGGAGAGAGGGACGTTCTTGCCGGAAAGAGAAAATGAAACGGAGAAGATAAAGGGAAACTGACAGAGAGAGAAAGGAAGGAGAGAGAAAGGGGAAAAATTTTTGGGTTTATTTGGTCAAACAATTTAATTACCAATAGATAAATAAAAGCTTGGTCAAATCAGTTTTTAATTATTTGGTCAAATCATTTAAAAGTCACATGAGGGGCATATGAGGGTAAAATGGGAAGAAAATTAAGAAATTTGGCCGGAAATTCACTTAAGGGGTGACTTCCAGGGCGTTTGTAACTTTAAAGGTGGTACTGAACAAATAGCAAGAGTTAAGAGGATACTGAACAAAAGGTGTAACTTTTAAGGTGGTTTTCACCAAATTGCGCTTTTGGTTTATACTATACTGTTTGCTTAAACACATGCTGTATAAATGAGGGCTCTAGGAAATGAGGACTATTATTTATTGAGTTGTGGCAATTAGTTGCCTAATAATATGCGAAACTGTTAAAAAAATATAAACATGTTTTTCAATAGTAGTTTCATGATATGCAACAATTTTTCACTCGTAAGTATTTCATGTACCAATAAGATAATTTTTTGATGATTGAACGACCTACTCATACAAATAAAAATATAATCAAAGACTTATTAGTCTAAGTATATTTTATATTATTTTCTTTGGTCAAAATTACTTTAAGTACATACATAGGCAATACAATTTAAAAAAAAAAAAAAAAAAAAAAAAAAAAAAAAAAAAACCCTACACCCATTAGGTATAAATACTTCAAATTAAATACAATTTAAATGGGGTTTGCTTAATGATTTAAGGAAAGATTGCTCACTTAATCTTTATTTTATTTTATTTTATTTTTTCTTATGTTTTCACAAATCTTGAATAATATTTAGTGAATAACATTAGAATTCAACCAATAATTTTAGTCTACATCGTGCATCGCACGGGTATTAAACTAGTTGGATTAAAAAAAACGCTTCCAAATCCTTGAGTTTAAACCTATCACATAATGAAATCAAGAGGTCTACAAAAATTGTAGCCCACAAATTATCAATAAAAATAATTTAGTTTCATATTTTCTTACCTCTTATTTGCTTATTTGAATTTTATTTGGTTTACATGATAAGTTACCTAAGAATTTGACTGAAGGGAATTAAATTGAATTGAAATGAACTCAATGTAGTTTAACTTTTGTAAAATTAAGTTGAGGAGAACGGAGCTTTAGTTTATTTCAATTTATATGGAACATATTACTCAAAGATCTCTTTATTTCAAGAATAAACTTATGATGACATTTGTTATTTTATATCATTGGAAAAGATTTCAACATAGCACGTCAACACATGACCAATATTAATATATATTTAAACAATTTTTATATGACTAAAGGCCGATCAAACTGAATACAAATATACAATGTAAAGGCTCCATTCACTTCAACTTATGCTTGAACTTCAAATAAGTTTAGTAAAATTAAGTTTAATTTAGTAAAAAGAAGTTCAGTTCAGATCAGTAAATCTAAGTATAATTTTACTCCTTGTAATTGTAGATTGACTAAAAATAAGTTCAGTTCGGAAAAATTCAGTTCAGTTTAATAAATTCCAGTTCAGTTTGGTATTGCGCATATAAGTTCAGTAAAAAAAAATGGTGAAGAGAACAGAGTCTGAAATGAAAAATATACTAGCATTATATATCAAACTAAAATTGGGAAGTCCATCCGCTGCATAATTGCTTCTCAATAAATGCAGTGAACACACATCTCGTCAACTAGTTAAGCTTAACATTGTGGGATCACATAGTAACTGGAGTATCATGGCTTAGGGCTCGTTCTTTTCAACTGCTAACTAGTAATTGGGAGAAATTGGGCAAAAGTGGTAAAAATTGAAAAGTATAACTGGTAACTGGGAGAAACTGGGTCAAAGTGGGAGAAACTGAAAATTTTGTATATTTGATTATTTTAATAAAAATAAAAATAAAAATAATAATAGTAATAATAGTAGTAACAATAATAATAATAACAATAATAATAGTAGTAGTAGTAATAATAATAACAATAAAAATAATAATAATAACAATAATAATAGTAATAATAATAACAATAATAATATTAATAATATTAATAATAATAATAATATTATTAAAAATCATACTAATAATAAAATAAGAATAATAAAAAAGATAATAAAAACATAAAAAAAAACAATAATAACAATAATAATTACATTAACAATACAATAATAATAACAATAAAAATATTAATAAAATAATAATAATAATATAATAATAATAGAAGTACAATAATAGAAAACAATATTAGTAATAAAAATATTATTAATAAAATAAATTATTATTATTATTTTTATTATTATTTTTATTTTTATTTTTATTTTTGCTATTATTATTATTACGGCAAAGTCAATGCATATATTTATTTTTATATTTTGATTAAGTATCTTGTATATTTAATTATTATGTTTAAAATGTCAAAATATTAAACTGGGCCAAACTGGGCAAAATTGGGGGAAACTATATTTTGTAACTAGTGAAAACTGAAGAAAAATGGACAAAACTGGGCAAAACTGAAAACCAGTTAAAAAGAAGATGCCCTTAGGGTTATTGTCAGAACCCCCGCTTGGAACCAACCCCACCGAACGCCTCTAGGGCTTTTAGTTGAAAATTGAGTGTTTTTACTAGGGACAAGGAACAAGGTCCAACACGTTGTTCCCTTGAGGTTTCTTCAAGCTTCAGTGCATGCAGGTCGTAGAGAACACGATCCACAAGGCGCAGTTCGATCCCCTGTACTCTTTGAACCTTATGCACTTTAACCTTAGTTTATTTTCGTCCCTTGTCAAGATAGATCACTTTGAATCCAGCCTATAACACACTCAATGCATAGTACATGAAGACTTATAATAGAAATACCAACTAAAGACATAGTATTCATGTGTTGTAAGGATCCAAGCATCTTCATGAGCAATCATGCATTAAGCACTTCAACTATTTGAATCCTTGAAGTAAACCTGACATCATTGTTAGTTTACAAAGATAAAGACACTTTATTTGTTATCATCAAAAGTAGGAATCCAACAAGATGATTGATCAATACGATTCCGATGATAGACATATGGCAGAAGAAGCCCCGTACCTCGAGACATATTAAAAGGAATCGATTAGAGGACTGAGTTAATAATAATAATAATAATAATAATAATAATAATAATAATAATAATAATAATAATAATAATAATAATAATAATAATAATAATAATAATAATAATAATTTATAGACCATATAAATCATTTCAATCCCAAATTGCTACCCGAGTTTTGAAAATTGGGGAAATTTTGAAATGATTGTATTTTTTAACTAGAAATTGGAGACAATTGGACCAAATTGAAAACCACTTAAAAAAAAAAAACGCAAAACTGAAAACCAATTGCATAGAACGTATACAAAACTGAAAACCAATTGCAAAGAACATATCCTTAGGGCTCGTTTACTAACTTGCAATCAAATGTAATGCAATGCAATCATTTTATAGAGTAAATGTGAGGTGAAAAGTGAAGGAGTAAGAGGAGTGAGATAAGAAAAGTTGAGTTGATTGCATGATTCAATGTAATCACAATTGCTCAACTTTTTACATGTAATGATGATTACTTTGAAGTGTGTAATCAATCTCACTTTTTCCATCTTCTTCCTCCCCCTTTTTCTTTTTCCACCTTACATCTACCTTATAAAATAATTGCATTGCATCTTATTTAATTGCAAGCAAGTAAACACCACCTTAGTGTACAGATTGAAGTTAATTACTATTTGCATTGAAATGAGGTCTTTATTTTGTAACTACTTGCACATATATAAATGGGTGGACTTCTAGTCTTCTACCACGTACACTTCCTAAAAGGTGAATTATTTGTAGAGAACATGTACAAAACTGAAAATTAGTTGCAAAGAACATATCCTTAGTTTACAGATTGAAGTGAATTATTTGCATTGAAATGATGTCTTTATTTTTGTAACTACTTGCACGTACATAAATGGTTGGACTTCTACCACGTACCCTTCCTACAAAGTGGGTAGTGACTCCAATAATGATATAAGTATCCAGTATGATTAATAAAATTCTGATGGATGTACTGGCCATGTTTTGTACAGATTGTACAGATAGGATTTTGATTCCCCTCAAAAAAAAAAAAGATAGGATTTTGATTTTAATTTGGTCGTGGCTCGCAATGCTGCATCTCTGATTGCATCACAGCTACTCATTTAGCAAATAAAAAATCATTCATGAGGAACGAAAGGATGCTTAAAAAATGAGGATATACAGACTGTCTTAAATGCCTGGATCTATAAGTATTTGTAGATTAGTGGTTATTGATGGAAGTCTGACAAAATGGCGAGATTATTTTTACTCCTAGGAATCTTAACCCTTGAGTTGCTTAAACAATCTTTACCTGTCAATGGTTACACCAGAGCTGATTTCTCTTCTGATTTCGTATTTGGTGCCAGCACCTCTGCATATCAGGTTCCTCTTTTTCTTTTTCTTTTTTTCTCTCTCTCTCTCTCCTAATATCGTCCATAGACAAACTAGCTCGTTGGTGATCTCTTCTAAATTGGTAGATGAGCAAAAAAAAAAAATAAAAAAATCTCTTCTAAATTGGCCTTACATACAGGTGGAGGGTGCAGCATCCGAGGATGGAAGAACGCCTAGTATCTATGACATCTACTCTAAGACTGGTTAGTTTGTTTAAAATTACTCGGATGTGAGTCATAAATTTCAAACTTGTCATATAATTTAAAATGGAGAAAATAGTTTTATAATTATAACAATATATATTATCTGAAGGAGACAAATTATGTGCTCTTTCTCCTAGTGGTGTACCATATGAGCTTTAATTTGTTTATCGTGTAGGAGTATTTTGCCCATTTGCTATTGTTTTGTTGTAATTAGGCCATGTCCAAGCACATGATTGCAATTTTTCGCTCAACCCTTCCTGAAAGGTGGGGGTAGTGATTTGATTGAATGATGTTAGGGTGGATGTGCGCCTATAGTGTATTTCGTAAGATAGCTACTGTTTTGATAGTCTATCTAATTATTAATAAATGATACACTAATTATCAAAAAAAATAAAATTATAACAATATTAATCACCAATTTATTCTCTTTACCTTCTTGTTACTGGAAAGAACTATAGTAATAAAATATACTTCTGATATGATCATGTGTCATTTGTATGCTCGCAAGTGGAGGAGAGTAGATTGCACATAAGCCTATTGAGATTCTCTCCCATTATTTGGACGTTTGGAACACTCACAATTGGGTTATTCTCTTAACTGGGTTATTCTCTTAACAAATATCCATATTGCTAAATTAAAATTAATAATTGATATTTGTGAAAAATATCACCTTTTACTAATTGATAGGGACATGTTTACATATGGTAGGTGATACTAACATAGATAATTTGATAGGTACTTACTACTTAATTAACTTAGGCATAGGAACACTCCAATTATCACGTTTAAAAAGTTAAAATTTTCCTTCTGCTAATAAGCAACCCCAACATACACTTTTTTTTTTGGTTTGGGTCTAAGAGAGGACCAAAAGTCAATACAATAAATTTACATATAATGGAAAGGGAAATTTGAACCTTAGATCATATGTATCCATAATCTCAATTTTAACCACTAGACCAAGACCTCGTTGACTAAAGATACATACTTTAACATGAATGTAATTGAGTAGAGTAAGCTCCCCTTGCGGTTTTCCTCGTAGTATATTGATGTGTATATACAGTACTCCACACAATATGAGTACACGGCTACAACTTACAAGGAATAAACGTATGTGAGATAATAGGGGACAAGAGAATACTTGCCTGACTAACATACAACTAATCATGTTAATGGCATGTTTGGATTGGGGTAATGATTAAGGGGTAATGGAGCAAATTAAAGTGTAAAATAGTAAGGTGAAGTGGTGATAGGGGTAATGATTAAGGAGTAATGGAGAAAATGAAGGGAAAATGGGAAAAAATTATTACCCTAGTAGGAGGTGGGTAACTATATTATCCCCCAAATTGGATAATCATTACCATCCTTTTCACAAAACTAACCCCCACTACCTCATTTACCTCCCATTTTAGCCTATAAATTAAATCTATTTTCCCTTAATCATTACTCCATCCAAACATCCCCTAAGAGTATATTATGTATAGTATTATTGATCTGATGAACTTCCTGGGAATTAATAAACGCGTACTTAGTGTAAACTAGATACATGTTACAACGTCTTGAATCTTTGCTTCATATCTTCGTAAAAGCTCTTCCTTGCATTTTGGAAACACCTTTTTAACAAATCACAAGAAACGCTCCCTCAAAATTTCCCAAGAAAAGAAGCCCCTCTCTCTCTAGAAACTACTCCATATTGTCGCCACTTGCTCAACCCCAGCAAGAGGGCTCAATTTAGCCCATCGGCGGTTGGTAGATGTAGGTAGACGCTGCCTTCTTTCCGGCGAGGCCCTATTGTTCAGTAATTTCAGGTATTTTTCTTTTGTTTTCGAGGGTTGTTCAGATCTAGTCGATTTAGGCACTGGTTGATTGTTGTTTTGGTATAATTGTTTGGGGCTTTCGTTTCATGGGTTATCTTGAGTTTGTTTTTGGTTGTTGATCACGATTTCCAAAACTTTTCTATTCGATCTGTTGAATGTTTATCTTTTGTACAAAGGATAATGATTTGGTGGAGGATGATTTGTGTCATCTTCTAGTGCATCTGGAGGGTCCTAAAGATCATTTTTTCCATGTTAATCTTCTAAAGGATCAAGGGAATGATTGGTTTAAGGAGGAAAAATTCAAAAAAGCTCATTTATGTTATGATAAAGCTGCAAAATTACATTGCTTTGGTATGCCCGTGTAATGATGACCAACAATTTGCTTTTCATGATTTAGATATTTCCCTAAACTTAAATCTAGCTGCTTGTGCTCTTAAATTTCGTGATTTTCGTCGAGCCTATACTCTTTGTTCTATTGTTCTGAGTTGGATGTCTTAACACACAAAAGCTTTGTTTAGGAGAGCTATTGCGTCATTAGAATTAGGTTTACATGAGGATGCTCATACTAACTTAATTAAGGCTAGAGCTAGTGAGCCTAATAATAAGGATGTTCTGCAGGAACTGGGAAAGATTGAGAAGCTATTGGCTTGAGGCTCTAGGGCTAAAAGGAGTCATGGGGAAATTTCAGGTAAGAGTCATGACAAAAAAGGATAAAATGTTCTGATATGTGAGAAAGATGAAGCTTCCTCAAGTAGTTCTAACCATGTTGTGGATCAAAGTTGTGTTGCAAAGGAGCTTAGTACCTCATCCAGTGGTGTGAGTTTTCCTGCAAACCGGTTTGTGAAGTTAAATACATTAATTTCAATGAGATTGGGTCCGAATGCTCTGCTGTTAGTCATGGTGTGGAGGATTTCCATGAGGGCATGATGGTGGATTCATGCCTTGATGATGCAACTAGTTGTTTAAAGAGTCCAAAGATCTTGCTAAGCCCAAATTTCGATTTTACAACCGACGAAGGCAGAGCTCATGTCTTCGTATTTCTCCAGTTGTTTATGACCTTGTTCACCATGGTAAAGAGGTCACTTTCTCCCACCCTGGTGGTTCCTCCATTATGAGGGTCAGAGTTCGGCATGTTGAGAAGTCTAATAGCATGATGACACCCCCTAGTAGGGATGGCAATGGGTATCTACCCAATGAACATCCATCCAAGGATGGATATGGATTACCTTAAATGGATGAATAATGGATATGGGTTGGATATGGATATTTATTGGATTGGATATGGATCATGATTTATCGTCCATTTATCACCAGTTTATCACCCGCTCACCTGAAACTAGGCCTGGCAAACAGATCAGGTCGGGTCGGGTTCGGGTTGAACCCCACTGACCTGATTACTAAACAGGTCAGAAAACTCGACCCGAACCTGATCTGTTTAATAAACAGGTCAAAAAATCTGACCCTAACCTGATCTGTTACAGATCAGGTCGACCTGAAAATGACCTGCGTAACCTGATTTATTTTTGCAAACTGCATAGTTCATATTTCATTCAAAAAGTCACCGTAAAATGATTCATAAAAATGGTTGTTGGCACTTTGGCAGCACCTCGCCACCTCCTCAAGTGCTCAAAGCACCTCAAACTCTCAAAGCATGCTCACAGACCACAGTGACAGAGTTACAAGTTTACAAGAACCAAAAAAATCCAAGTTACAAGTTTTCAGAACTTTAAAGTTTAAATCAATGGAACATTGCCGATTCGGATGCACTTTCCGGAGTTTCGGCTACGAAGCCCGATTGAAGTGGACTCTCAACTGGGTTCTCTTCATCGCTCACCTTTAATTTCATTATGGATCCACAAAGCTCCTCCAATTGTGGTTCAATCAAAGCTACAAAAAAATATAATTAATACGATTATCAAAGAAAACTTAAAAAAAGACAGAATTTTTCTTTACAAAATGAGATTACACAGATTATTAAAAATAGAAAATTAGACAATTTAATACCTTGTCCAAAAGCCCAATCTCTTAGACAAATCACGGCCTCCATGGTACATGGCTTCAACGAACTCCGATAAGGATCAAGTACCCGACCACCGGTACTGAATGCAGATTCAGATGCCACCGTAGATATAGGAATAGCTAAAATATCCCTTGCCATCTTTGAAAGAGTAGGATAACGAACTTCATTTGTCCTCCAATAGAGAAGAATGTCCAATTTAGTTGTGCGAGGCATAAGAGGCTCTTCCTTATACAACTCATAATCAGATTTCATTGTCCTACTACTTTTCCCAAATTGAGAATAACTATCAAAGTCCTAAAGACATTTAGACAACAGAGGAAACAATAAAATTGATAAGTGCAAATAACATATGTGAAAGAATATTGTAAAAGAACAAAACATAAAAAATTTAGATAATTTACCGTCATAAATGATTCGGAAGCAACATCAAATATGCCTTCACCTTGCTGATTTGCAGGCGCTTGAAACTCAAATGGAGATGAATCACCCTGGTAAGCTTTATATAAAGCTTCAAATTTGCCCTCAAATTCAAGCCACTCATTCTCATAATTATCTTCCTCATAAACCTTCTTAAAACCCCACTCCACAAATTGATGCTTAAAACGAGGATCCAAGATTACCGCAACCGCCATTATGATACTAAAATCATCCCAATACTTTTCAAACTTTTCAAACATCTTAGTAGCCATATTAAACATAAACTTGTCCCGACTAAGCAACTCCTCTTTCAACAACAATCTAACCCTCAAGACGTAAGGAAAGTAAAGATTGGCAGTAGTGTATTGATTTCCAGAAAATGCAACGGTCACTTCATAGAAAACTTTCAAAAACTTAGAAAGTTTCTCAATTTTCACCCACTCCTCATTTGTTGGACAATGAGCATAATTCTTATCAGTTAATTGAAAATGAATAAATGCCTTTTTGTAATACAACACACTCTCAAGCATTATGTAAGTGGAGTTCCACCTAGTGGGCACATCTTGCCTAAGTCCCTTCACATAATCAAGCTTAACATATTTCACACATTTCAAAAACTTTTGCTTTCTAGATTGGGAACCCTTACAATACTTGACACTCTCTCTAGCTTTCACAACAGCCTCATCAATAACTTTCAAACCATCTTGCACAATTAAATTCAGGATATGTGCACAACATCTCACATGAAAAAACTCACCATCACACACCAAATCAAGCTCATTCTTAAGCAAACCAGCAAAGACATCATTGGCAGAAGCATTATCTAAAGTCATAGACATCACTTTGTTTTGAATACCCCAACTTCTCAACAATGTATGCACTTCTTCACATAAAGCAATACCCGAATGGGGAGGAGGCAAAAAACAGAAATTCAAAATTCTCTTTTGCAAAGTCCATGCTTTGTCAATATAATGGGCAGTCAAAGCAATGTATCCATCAGTGGTTATAGATGTCCAACAATCAGAAGTGAGTGCTATTCTACCGGGAACTAAGCTCAACTCATCCATTAATTTCCGTTTCTCGTTCTTATACATCTTTAGAATATCAGCCTTCACAGTGTTTCTTGAAACAACTTTTAAATCAGGATTCAAATAATTGAAACACCTCCTAATTCCCTCATACTCAACAAATTGAAATGGAAGATCATGCTTAACAACAGCAACAGCCAACATTTCACGAAATACATTAGGGTTGAAATTAAGAAACCTATTAGACAAAGAACCACTAGTATCAGATTCTAAAATCATTTGCCCTACATCCCTGGTAAACCTCTTTTTACAAGTCTTAAGATGCCTAATCAGATTTCCAGTACCCATTTTACTATCCGCATTATACACTTTACCACATTTTTTGCATTTGCAAGTTAATTTTCCATCCATATCAGGTTTAAGAATCTCATAATTAACCCAAACACCAGAACTAAGCCTCCTAGAACGTTTGAAATTCTTACCCAAAAATGTCTTTGTGTTTGTTGTTTTGCTTTTAACGCTCCCACTAGCAGCTTTAGGCGTCGAGTCTAACTCCTCATCAGAACTCAGATCTTCAATATCATCAGGAAAACCCTCCATCTACATAAAATCAAAAATCAAAAATCATAAGAAACAAAAATGAAAACTCTTAAGCATAAATTCAGAAATCAGAAACCCTAATTCAGAAATCAGAAATGAGAAACCCTAATTCAGAAATCAGAAATGAGAAACCCTATTCATAAATTCAGAAATGAGAAACCCTAATTCAGAAATCAATATCATTCAGAAATCAGAAATCAAAAATCAGAAACTCCATCTACAACTTACGGTAGTATAGTTTTTGCCAGGCCTTCAAGAATCAAGACTGAGAGTGAGAGAGAGTGAGACAGAGTGAGTGAAATGAAAATATTGATTCAGAAAAAAATAAATAAACAAAGTATAAAGAAAATAAGAGAAATAAGAATAACAAATTAAAGAACACAAATTTGATAACTAAATAATACCTGTTGATTGCTGAATGAATGTTTATTTGATAACTAAATCTAATAAAATGTTTATTTGGAGAGATCGAGAGATCGAGAGAGTGAGAGAGTGAGACTGAGAGTGATAGAGAGTGAGAGTGTGAGACAGAGTGAGAGAGCATGAGAGAAGTCGAGACAGCAGTGAGCAGACAGTGAGATCGAGAGAGTGAGATCGAGAGATCGAGATCGAGAGATCGAGAGAGTTAGATCGAGAGATCGAGAGAGTGAGAGAGTGAGACTGAGAGTGAGAGAGAGTGAGACAGAGTGAGTGAGGAAGAGCTTGAAGATGAGGAAGATCTTGAATGAGAGAGAATGAGAGAACTTCTCTCAGCTGAGATCAGTGAAGAAGAAGAACTGAAGAACCGAGAATGTGAGAGAGAGTGAAGAAGAAGAACTGAGGAAGAGAGAGAAATGAGAATGATAAAATGACGGCAAAAATGATTTGGGTTAGGGTTTCTTTTTTTTCCCCTCTTTTATATCTAATTTGGACTTGGGCTGCTGATTGGGTCATGACTTGGACTGAAGAACCATTTGCTATATGGGCCGGTTGTTTTGGCCTTTGGGTTACTTTTTTATTTTTTCCATTTCACTTGTTAGTTGGGTTAAACGGATCAGGTCGACCCGAACCCGATCAAAAATCAGGTCGACCTGATCTGTGACCTGACCCATTTAATATTTTCGGGTTGAGCAGGTAATTTTCAGGTTGAGCAGGTTGAAATTTTCAACCTTAACCTAACCCATTTAAGTTTTCGGGTCAATCAGGTCGACCCATTTAATGTTTCGGGTTGAAAATCCCAACCCTAACCCGCTTTTTTCGGGTTAGGTTCGGGTCGGGTTATCGGGTCAGGTCAGCTTTTGCCAGGCCTACCTGAAACTATATTTATATTTATTTATTATATTTGATATATATTTTCACTTGTTTTTTATTTGATTAACTATATTTATTGGGTTAACTACTAAGTGTATTTGTAATGATTTTTGAATTCATTTCTAAGGCTCCGTTTGAGTCACCTGGATAAAACTGATATGAACTGAACTGAACTTAATTGATTTTTTAAACTTGACCGTTAATCATTTAAAATTCATCCAAACATAGTCAATATTGGACTCATTTGAAAGTATGCTTTGAGATCTTTTTCGATGACATAATTATCATTATGAAATTATTTCGGAATAAAATGTTATATGAGTGATAAAGTTACACATGAACTGAACTGAACTGAACTGAACTGAACTGAACTGAATTTAAGTAAAATTAAGGTGAATCAAACATAGCCTAAGTTGATTTTTTTTTTTTGCGTTGAATGTGTGTAATTTTCCTTAACGAAAATGTGAATTTGATATCCAATGGACATCCATTTACCCAACATATCCATGGATATCTAAATGGGTGGATGAAATTGAGGTAAATGGACGTGGCCGATATGGATATGGATGGAGCCAAAATAAATGGATATGGATATGGATATGGCTCCACCCGCTCCATATCCGATCCATTGCCATCCTTACCCCCTAGTGATTCGATCATGATGGTTCCTGTTAAATGCTCTACCTCACGAACTAGCCAATCTGTAAATTTGAGCCAGTCTGTTTGTAAATGATTCTGGTGCCTTGATGTCTCTAGAGCTTCTCAATTATCTTGTGTGTCTCATTCAACTGTTGATTAGACTGTTGAGACTTCTTTGGATAAGAGTGGTACGACTTCTGTTCGTGCGGATCCACCAGTTTTTATATTCTGTACCAAGTCAAGTCCTCGACACCATTTGTCTTGCAAATGTGTGCCACTTCACGGAAGGAAGCTGATTTCTCATGGGAAGCCGATGGCTTGTGTGGGGACTAAGTGAATGAATGCACTAATTCATCCTAATGTTGTGGAGTCCCCATAGAGGAAACGAATTTCCCTGGATAGTAGTGTTGTTAGTTGTTGTTCCAGTGCCTAGCTTGTGGTCTAGCTGGTTTGCTTAGTTTTGGTTGTTCTGTTTGTATTTCTTGTATATTTATGTAATTATCTGTAAAAAAAAATCACAAGAAACACACACAACATTATTGTTGTCATCAAAATTTAATCATAATCAATCAAATGTCTCAACAATTAAATAATTGACAGGTCACGTTGATGGATATACTGGTGATATTGCGTGCGATGGATATCACAAGTACAAGATTAGCATCTTTCCTTTCATGATATGTTTGGAATGAGGGTAATACATTAATTAAGGAGCTAGTGTAAAAGATTTAGGAGTAAAATGATCAAGAGATCAGATGGATCGAGGTGGTGAATGGTGATAGGGGTTGGATTTTAAGGGTTGGAGAGTAATAATTACCCCTATTTGAATAAAAGTTACACACCATCCTCCTAGGTTACAATCCCCCCCTCCCCCCATTTTCCACTTATTTTTCTCTCGTTTCCACCAAGTTGCACCACCCCAACCATATCCACCTTCCTATCTTGCCCTTTAACTTACTCTATTACTGCCGTAACATATACATTACCCTCATTCCAAGCATTGCCATCAGAAGTAGTTTCAACTTCACCTTTAGTTACTTGCTGCTTCAAATTGGTTATTTGTTGTTCACTTTCTTTATCTTGTATTTCTCAGGAAGATGTTAAATTGATGGTGGATACAGGATTAGAAGCGTATAGGTTCTCCATTTCATGGTCAAGACTAATACCAAGTACATGGCTCGTTTTTCTTAGTGTGGCAATAAGCAAGTTATCATTATTGGCTCTCTGTTTGATCAACAGTTTTACTAATTGATCTTCTCATCTGCCATGTGCATTTGGATGACACAGATGGAAGAGGACCTGTCAATCCAAAAGCTGTGGAATACTACAATAATCTCATCAATGAACTTATTAGTAATGGTGATAAACAAAATTTTCTATTTCTATTACAATACATCATTATAGTCTTTGCTACTTGTTATTGTACAGTTATTAGTCGTAAAGCTCCCCAAGGATGATTTATTTTAATTTATTTTAAAATCTTGATTATGTAGGAATTCAACCACATGTAGTATTGCTACATTGGGATTTACCTAGAGCACTTGAGGATGAGTATGGAGGGTGGTTTAATCAGCAAATTGTGTAAATTTCTTAATCTAACTAACGTCCTCCTTTTAACTTTTTATTATGTTTTTTTGACTTAATTGAATATTGTAATGAGGAGTCGGTGACAAATTTGTCTACTTCTTCATTTACATTTTATGTATATATCTCCATGCAGGAATGATTTTACAGCATATGCAGATGTATGTTTTACAGAATTTGGTGATCGGGTTCTGTATTGGATAACAATCAATGAGCCGAATTGGTTGGTCTTTTTTTTGTGATGACGGTCCGCTTGGCTCATGCATCTCAACGAGGGATCCTTATATTGGTGCTCATTACTTTCTATTAGCACATGCATCAATTGCGAAGCTTTATAGGGCTAAGTATCAGGTACTCTATTACAACTCTAAGCCATGTTCTCTTCAACTTATTCTTGAAGTATTCAGTAAATTTTAGTCAAGTTCAGTTTAATTCAGTAAAAAAAACTTTATTTCAGAAAAATTCAGTTCAGTTCGGTAAAATGTACAATTTTATCTTTCTTTTTGCATTTTCAGTACAAAGAAGTTCACTAAAAAGAAGTTGAAGAGAACAACCCTAAGCATGTAGAGCTAGCTACATACTGTAACTAAGCATGCATTTATCAAAAATCAAAACAAAAGCATTTAGGACTAAATATTTGACCTTTAATTTGCTGATTTCTATCATTATCACCCAATTAACTGCTTTTAATTAGTAAAGGCTATGTGCAGGAGAAGCAAGGTGGATATATAGGTCTGAATATCATGGCTAACTGGTTTTGTTCCTGAAAGAAACACAAAAGAAGACTTATTAGCCGTTCAAAGAACCCACGACTTCATGATTGGTTGGTGAGTGGCAAAATTAATTGGCTAGCTACATATTATGTCTGAAAACTTTTTTTACGGTTCATGAAACAACTGGGAAACAAAATTAAAGCAGCAATTGTACAAGTCATTCTTCTTTTCTTTTCATTTCATGATAATATTACTCTTCTGTCCCAAATTTATCTTCATGTTTGACCTTTTGAGATTAATGTTTGAGAACTTTGATAATTAATATGTGAAAATTTATAAAGATATATAAGGTGAAATGGTAGGCCGGGTTAAATTTATTACGGTTTTCTGTAACTTTTGGTGAGATAGAGGTCAATTTTCAATGAAGTAAGCCAGTAAGAGTCACTGTTCATCATAAGTGACCTCTACATTACTAAAAAGTGACTCCATTTTTCTGTGAGTTGGTCTCACACAAGACTTACTGTATTATCAATATATTATTTTTTTTATAATTTTTATTTTTATATAACTATATTATTCATGGTCAAAATAGTGTATTAAGATACCTAAAAAAAAACAATGTATTAAGATAGAGCAAAATGCCTCTTAAATGAGGTCGCTTCAACATGAACTCACCTCTATATATAGTCAAGCATGATGTCAACATGATATCCACGATTATTTGAGACACCTCATATTGAGGCTAGCGCTGGTAATAATTGACCCGACCTGATAACCGGACCCGAACCAGACTGCCTCATATGAGTTTTTTTGTTAAGCTAAACATATCCACATATTGATTGGGGATTTAATTATTTCCTTGTTGTTTCTTATAATTGGTTTATGTAGGTTTATAAATCCATTGTTGTATGGGGACTATCCTAGCACAATGAGGAAGATAGTGGGCAGTAGACTTCCATAGTTTACTGAAAAAGAATCCAAACTAGTGAACAACTCCATTGACTTTATAGGAGTGAATACCTACACTGCAGTATTTGTAAAGGATCATCCCAATAACGTTGAAACAAGTACATATATTATTACTTATCCTTAATTCATTTTCTAAAATTCGTGAATTCTTCCGTTGAGATCGTAACATCTATAACTTTTTGCAGTTTCGAAAGATGAACAAGGACTTAACCGAGTGGTGAGAATTGCACTGGTTCATTTGCATGATCGATCGGTGATTATTTATGATGTGTTTCTAACTTGGATTTTCTTCCAATTATATATATAGGCCGTGCAACACGTACTGGAATACTTCAAAGAAGTGTATGGTAATCCTCCCGTCTATATACATGAAAACGGTACTCCCTCTTCCTCCTTACCTCTTGCGTGCACACACATGCAAATATGTGCATAAGTATAATTAGGGTTGTTCACCGGTCAAGACCTGGACCGGACCGAAATTTTTTAAAAAGAGCATAGGGCCGGTTTTAAATTTTTAACATCATTTGCCATCTGATCCAGACCGGACCGGGCTTTTGGACCGGACTGGACTTTTGGACCGGACCGGACCAAAATCCGGTCTGAACGGTCCAAAAGCAAGACCGTTCTCGACTAGCTCGCTCTTAGCCGGGTCGGTCTGGTCCGGACCGAAACATTATAATTGTAAAAGTGCAAGGATTCACAATTGGGACTATTGTATGCATGTCTCATTTTTTTATTACTACTACTACTACATTTTAAACTCACTTCCCTTGTCCTACGTCGGGAATGTATGATAGGTTATCGGACAGATCATAATGCATCATTGAATGATATATCAAGGATAGAGTATCTAGATGCATCTATTGGAGGCCTACTTGATGCTGTAAGGTATGGTGGCTAATTAACTACTAAACTTTTTTTTACCTGTTTGATATGTATGGAAATTGTTTAGTTGACCGTCTCATCTTATGTACTGTTTTCCCGTTATAAATAGTAGGTAGTTGTAGAGAGATATATATAAAGAGGGAGTTAGTGGCCCTCAAAATCGATCGCTTTAATTTATAACTCTTGTAAAATTATTCTTGGAAATATTCTTATCTAACAATGATGTGTGTTGAAGGAACGGATCAAATGCAAAAAAGGGTACTTTGTATGGTCATTTTTGGACGTATTTGAGTTAGCTCCAGGCTTCAAGTCATTTGGCCTCTATTATGTCGACTTTGATGATTTAGATTTACGAAGATATCCAAAAAACTCTGCCAAATGGTACTCCACATTTTTGAAGAAAAACAACTCCGGTCTCCATGGAATTATCCAACGAATGAGAAACTCATCATAGAATTCCAGCCTGTTTCTAATCAATATACCTTTTTATGACACTCGAATTATTACACTGATATGCAAAATCAGCAGATTAGATATGATATCTTATCTATTGATTTTGCATATCAGTGTAATACGAATATTTAAATTAGTTATTCATGTGATTGTACAATTGCAATATAATATGTGAATTGCTAAATACCGCCCCTTTTTACTAGCTACCGCCCCCCCCCCCCCTTTCCAATTTTACCCTCACCCACCCCTCTTCCTCACTCACTCTCACTCACTCACTCTCACTCATCCTCTCTTCCTCACTCACTCATCCTCACCACCACACCATCACACCGGCAACCACCACCACCACCACCACCACGACCATGTCAAGTGCTAGCGGCAGCGGCGGCAGAGGTTTCGACGGCGAGGGAGGCGGCGACCGACGGCGCAAGGGGGTAACTTTTCGAAATTTTTTTTTTTTTTGTTTGAATTGAATTTTTTTTGCCTTGAATTGAATTTTTTTTGCCTTGAATTGAATTTTTTTTGCCTTGAATTGAATCGTGAAGTTATGAATTGAAGTTGTGTTTTTTTTTTTTTTTTTTGCGTCGGTCGTCTGCCGATCTCGACTCACCCAAGGGTGCGTCGCCTGAGACGGGCGACTGACCCAAGGGTGAGTCGTCTGTCGCAGACGACTCACCCTTGGGTGAGTCGAGACAGGCAGACGACTCACCCTTGGGTCAGTCGCCCGTCTCAGGCGACTCACCCTTGGGTCAGTCGCCCGTCTCAGGCGACTCACCCTTGGGTCAGTCGCCCGTCTCAGGCGACTCACCCTTGATTGAGTCGAGATCGTCAGACGACTCACCCTTGGGTGAGTCGTCTGAGACCAGACGACCGACACAAAAAAAAATTATTTATTATTATTATTATTATTATTATTATTATTATTATTATTATTATTATTATTATTATTATTATTATTATTTATTATTATTATTATTATTTATTGTTATTATTATTATTATTATTTATTGTTATTATTATTATTATTATTATTATTTATTGTTTATTGTTATTATTATTATTATTATTATTATTATTATTATTATTATTATTTATTGTTATTATTATTATTATTATTATTATTATTATTATTATTATTATTGATTGTTATTATTATTATTGATTATTGTTTAATTAACTAAAAATGTGAAATGATAGATGGGAGGAGCCGGTAAATCGGTGCCTCGGTTATTTAGTGAACTAGCTGGTTCAGGACCGCGTCACACGAGGACGCGCGAGATTGATGCCTCTGTACGGAGACAGAGAGAGGCAGTTCGGATGAGGGAGATGACTGCTGAGCAAGACGATTACGCAACTAGCGAGTTCTACTCCGGTGAGCAAGACGATGATGAGATTGGCGTCGAATTATCCTCAGATTGGCGCGTGGTGAAGGGCAGAGGCGGTAGGTTTGTTAGTACTGGGTCGTCCAGTACTGGCAAACGATCTAGAGCGGAGGACGACACTACGTGGCTTGTTACAGAGCCTGTGTCCGGTGGGCCGGCGGATGATAGCGTCATACCGAGCTTCTTGGGCCACGTAGCGTCTCGTATGTGGAATGGAGAGATGAGGGGTCTCTTGAAGTGTCAGAACCGATGGACTGTATGTCAGCGGCTGAGTCAGTGGCGAGCGGAGATGTCGGCCGAGATGAGGGCCCAGATCGAGGGGACTGGGTTATCACACCTGGCAGACATTATGTTCAGACATATTGACTTCCCCCTGATATCTGCATTCGTGGAAAGGTGGCAGCCGGATACGAACTCGTTCCACATGCCGTTCGGAGAGATGACGATCATGTTGCACGATGTATGGCATATTCTTCGGATTCCTGTAGACGGAGAGCTCGTTTCCAATGAGGGACGGGATGGGCAGCTGCAGACGGCGGCCATGGAGGTTCTCGGGGTCAGCCCAGAAGAACTAATGTGTAGCCACTGGCAGGGCGGTGCGGTCCTCACGGAGTCGGTTTTTGAGCTTTGCCGTGAGCAAGTGGATGACATCCAGGCGACAGCTTGGATGTGGTTACTTATTGGATCCACCTTGTTTGTCGACAAGAGTGGTAACCGTATTAGACCCTCCTGCGTGATGGAGGTGATGGACGACGGTGTCGATACGGTGCATGACTTCTCTTGGGGATCTGCTGCCCTCGCCTTCCTATATCGTCAGCTCGGTATAGCTAGTCGCGGGGATTCTCAGGGCATCTGCGGATGCCTAACTCTCCTGCAGGCATGGATATACGAGTACTTTCCCTGCTTCCGACCTCATCGGGAGCGGATGGTTGTCGGGGACGACGAGGCTCCCCGTGCGTCCGTATGGAGTGCCCTGGCTGAGGGCAAGGACATGGGTCGACTGGACTCCTTACGTAGACGCTTGGATCATCTGCGAGCGACAGAGGTACGTCATTTAGTTATCGGTGTTCATGATTTATTTCGTCGTTTGCTATGTTTTTTTACTTCACCGTAACTTTCAACATTTCTACGTAGGTGGTGTGGCTGCCGTACGGTTCTAACCCGGCAGTATCTGTACCGAGGACTGTATTCATGGGGTGGCTACAGTATCGGGATATTATCGAACCGTACATGCCTGGTCGTTGTTTACGACAAATCGGGTACGTACAGAGTATCCCAACCCCGATCTTTAGGCCAGTCAAAGCGATCAGGTCATGGAGCAGTCGTTCGTACAAGGTTGTCTTCCCCGAACGGATCTCATCTGATGCTTGGCGTATGTTCCCGGGATTTTACATTCTTGGTCTCCATGGGTTTCAGGCATCCACGTCAGATCCCACAGCATGTACGGATGACTACCTCGCATGGTACTACCTTCACTCCCACCCTCGGCTGATACGTGACGCTGCAGCACCTGTGATTCCTCCACGATCCAACAGCGATTATGTAAGTGATTAACTAAAAAATATATATTTTTACGTATTACATATCTCTGAACTCACACTCATTGTTACTTTTTTGCAGTGGGTGAATCGTCTAGCCGTCGCAGCTGAGTCTTTCATTAGTTTGATTCCTCCGGAGCAAGTGGAAGATTCTCGATCGATTATGGACGAGTATATGAGAGATTGGCGGGCTGCCAAATGATGTATTGACCCTAGATGAATTTGTTATTATAAGAGTTTCATTGTTATTGTTATTATTTATTTTGTGTTATTGTAATTTGTTGTTTCTTGTTTACATTTTTTGTTTTATTGTAATTTGTTGTTTTATTTACCTCCAATAATCACGACCACTCTCCACATGCAAAATATAACAATCACACAAAAATGTGACAATGATATAAGTATAACAATCACGCAAAACATTCAATTACATCGACCTCGCTAAACGATCCCAATGTGCTCTTCGCGTAACATACATTTGCTCCCAACCAGCGACACTATCAGAACGGAAAGTAAACCATGCTTCGCATATCGGAGGAACAGGGAAATCTGGGGCTAAATCCAGACGGATATAATGGGAATACGAATCACCTAAATGACACATGACAATTTCCCTACTTGGACGTGTAGCAGTCGAAGGTGCTTGGAACGGTAGCACTGTGTAACAATGATATAACCCCCTTCCGCTGCCGTATCCGAATAACATAATCGCTGCATTGAAGAGGTTGGCAATCGGGAACAAATCCTCAATTACTGTCATCCAGTGATCATCGTTACACGCACCTCCGTCCCACATAATACGGTGGTAACCAGCGTCGACCCCTTCAATGTATAAGTTTTCGTACAATGCTCGGTTAGCTAAGAGTTCGTGTGCAATGCAAACTCTCGCCACTCGCCATTGCTCTTGGTCTCCGAAAATGTAGTCCGCAATGACACGGAAACCGCAATTACCATCCCCAAGCACATCGAGATGTCCTTCAATGAAAGGTACGATGATTCCCGGAATTTTGTTAACATGATAGAATTCAGTGATATCTATTGCGTGTCCAGCTGCAAGACAATATAATAGAAAGTCAATAATAGTACTTATCAAAACGTAACAACATTATGTACATGTTAATAAATTATGGGTTTTCATACCAGTACTCCGCACGACGTTACTCGATGAGGATGAGGTACGACCACGCCCGCGGCTCGAACTGGATGACCTAGGGCGACCACGACCCCTCTGGGAGTACTCCCATGAACTAGGATCACGTCTGGTAGAGGAACTCCCTCTCGGTCGACCTCTGACTGTCGTGTTCGCTTCCGGCTCGACGTAACTCGCTTCCTCAGGATGAAGCTGCTCATTCATAAGGACAGATATGTTGCGCACAACTGCCGGGTCGCTTGAGTTAACCTCGTCGACCAGAGACCGAAAGTA
Source organism: Tetragonia tetragonoides (assembly GCA_038025085.1). Lineage (NCBI taxonomy): Eukaryota > Viridiplantae > Streptophyta > Magnoliopsida > Caryophyllales > Aizoaceae > Tetragonia > Tetragonia tetragonoides. Next base: position 5,042,495 of record CM076147.1, read on the forward strand.
TCGATGGTCCTCAAATGGATGCTCAGTCATGTCAAGCGTAGCTATCTCCACTGCATCACTAATAACGAGTGTTCGCCAAAATTCGTGGACACTATTCAAGCTAATTGGCGTGCCCGTATCCGTGGCCGTTTTCAACTCACACGCACACGGGATCTGATGAGTGGATCTCAATACACAACCGCAACGATCAAATACTTGGTGACTCAATTCTCTCATCCTGTTCAGCTCAGCCAATAATATTTGTAAGCAGTAATGGGAAACATACCCGGTCAGATAGTTGAATGGGAAACCCGAGTACACCACACTTCTTCGTCTTCTGCACTCTTCAAGTGTGTACTTGATCTCAGTTATTTGTGACTCGATTGACTTGTTCACCTTGTTCCAAACATTGTCCAAAGCTCCAGTTGAGGAGTTCAACCACTGTTTTAGCGCGGCATGTGCACTCTCCACCCTGCAAGTCGTAGTGTTGCCAAGGTGTAGCACCTTATTCGTCCACGCAGCCACAAACATCTCTTTGTGTCTCAGCCAGGTCTCCTCTACATAGGATATCACGTGAGGGTAAGTCCTCCAACTAACCTTCATCGTACGCACTGCTCTATCGTACGCAGCTTCTGTGGAAGCTTCCATGATAATTTTCCACCTCCCATTCTTGAACCTCTGCGCGACGGCCTTATCTTTTCCACAAAGTCTGTACACTTTGTCTTCAACGACTTTGTTAATGTGCCATGTACAGAGCAAATGGGCACTCTCGGGAAATATCTCTCTAATAGGTGTCATCAACCCTAGCTCACGATCGGTCACAATTGCTGTTGGGTGTACATCATTTCCAATAAGCATCCTCAACTTATCTAAGGCCCACGCATAGCTTCCCTGAGTCTCATCCTTCATAATGGCATAAGCTATGAGGAAGTTCTTATTGGTTGGAGTCATCCCCACTATCTCAAGAAACGACATCTTATACTTGTTTGTTTTGTACGTGGAATCTAAGCCAATCAACCAACGAAAAGACCGAAGTAACTGAATTGATGTAGGGTGTGCCATGAACACGTGAGTTACCTCATTAGTAGCTCGGTCGGCTCTTGTCCAATGTACGTACTTATTCGCCACAGCTAAATGATGAAACTGACCAATGACATCTCTCTCTTCAAAATCAAGTTTCCTTATACGATCTCTGTGGTTGTACACATGCCGTCTAGTTGCATTGTCCTCGGGAAATTTTTCCTGAATCGCGGCCAAGATAGCACATGGCTTTGTTTGTGCCGAAGTCATGTCACGAACGAGTTTCTTTGACCCAGGACTAAGACCACTCATCTGACGATATCCCTCAGGATACACAGCAAAGTCATGGTTGTGTGTACCCCTAATCCCAGGCAATGTGACAATCATCCAACTACTGGATCCATAGACTTGCCGAGCTCTCAACTGGAACGTACATTTACAAGCCTTTGTTTTCGTATTCTTCCGAGCAGCAGTATCTAAGTGTCTTAATTCCCCTCTGTAGCGTTCACCTCGATTGCATCTTAACAATTTTACGCTTCCACTCTTCTTGTGTGACGAAATTATCAACTCAAACCCGATAGTAAGTGCAATTTGTTTTGCCCAATTAATTGCATCTGTATCACTATCAAATAACTCATCAGTGACGAAATGCGTACTGTAATCAACACCATCACCACCGAACCGCTCCAAAGGAATCTAACAAAAACAACGAAAACAATGTTAGCTTAATCTTAAATTCAAACAATAAATAATAATAATAATAATAATAATAATAATAATAATAATAACAATAAATAATAATAATAATAATAATAATAATAATAATAATAATAATAATAATAATAATAATAATAATAATAATAATAATAATAACAATAACAATAAATAATAATAATAATAATAATAATAATAATAATAATAATAATAATAATAATTTTTTTTTTTTGTGTCTGTCGGCCGTCGATCTCGACTCACCCAAGGGTGAGTCGTCTGCTACAGACGACCAACCCAAGGCTGAGTCGTCTATTGATCTCGACTCGCCCAAGGGTGAGTCGCCTGTAGCGGACGACTCACCCAAGGGTGAGTCGCGATCTACAGACGACTCCCCTTTGGATGAGTCGCCTGTAGCAGACGACTCACCCAAGGGTGAGTCGAAAATCTCAGACGACCGTGCAAAAAAAATGCGCAAAAAAAAATTAATTTTACCTCCGCCACCGTCGACTGCACTTCTTGATCGCCGGCAGACATCCGCGGGTTGCTTGAGTGAATGTTGATGAAGGTTGGGTATGAGAGTGGGTGGTAGAGTGGGAGAGAAGTGGTGTGAGAGTTAGAGAGGGAGAGAGGGAGAGGATGAGTGAAAAATTAAAAAAGGGCAAAATTGGAATTTTGGGGGGCGGTAGCTAGTAATTTGGGGGCGGTATTTAGTAACACCCTATAATATTCATTAGAAGCGGGAGCCCGGGAGCATGTACTGTACTACAAGTCTACACTAACTCTATATACACATAAATCCTAGCTTCTCTTTTGTCTCAATCGCTTGAGACTTTATAAGATATGAGATTGGGATGTCGTTGGTCATCTACCTGCGATAAGCCCCTCTTTCTACTTGATTTTTTTATGTTAATTAAGTGTCTGCCACTACAACGAGCTGCTAGGTAGGATGGCGGTGAACTTGGGCGACCCATAACTTTTTCGTTTAACCTCCGAATGACCCAATTCATTTAGCATCGAATTATTTATTCAAAGTGATCCTTTCTTTAGACATATTATAATCCCACTTCTAATAAGTATTTGTGGATTTATGGACCAAACACTAGAAATGTGTCGGTTTCAGTATACCTTGTGGTAATTAGATCACATCTCATTCGTTTCTTATCAGATTTTAACCTATAATATTCCATTTTGAAGGTATTTTCATGAGGAATCAATATAAATTAGATCCACTTTGAAATTCTTCCTCTAATGGAGGAAAATCCTATTTGAAACGTGGTGCGTGGTAATGAGAACACCATTTTGTAGCCATAACTCACTATACATCTTTTGATATCACCAGAAAAAACAAGTAGGTGGTAATCGAAAATAAAACACATTTTGTTGATCTTAATAATAATAATAATAATAATAATAATAAAAATAATAATAATAATAATAACAATAACAATAAATAATAATAATAATAATAATAATAATAATAATAATAATAATAATAATAATAATAATAATAATAATAATAATTTTTTTTTTTTGTGTCTGTCGGCCGTCGATCTCGACTCACCCAAGGGTGAGTCGTCTGCTACAGACGACCAACCCAAGGCTGAGTCGTCTATTGATCTCGACTCGCCCAAGGGTGAGTCGCCTGTAGCGGACGACTCACCCAAGGGTGAGTCGCGATCTACAGACGACTCCCCTTTGGATGAGTCGCCTGTAGCAGACGACTCACCCAAGGGTGAGTCGAAAATCTCAGACGACCGTGCAAAAAAAATGCGCAAAAAAAATTAATTTTACCTCCGCCACCGTCGACGGCACTTCTTGATCGCCGGCAGACATCCGCGGGTTGCTTGAGTGAATGTTGATGAAGGTTGGGTATGAGAGTGGGTGGTAGAGTGGGAGAGAAGTGGTGTGAGAGTTAGAGAGGGAGAGAGGGAGAGGATGAGTGAAAAATTAAAAAAGGGCAAAATTGGAATTTTGGGGGGCGGTAGCTAGTAATTTGGGGGCGGTATTTAGTAACACCCTATAATATTCATTAGAAGCGGGAGCCCGGGAGCATGTACTGTACTACAAGTCTACACTAACTCTATATACACATAAATCCTAGCTTCTCTTTTGTCTCAATCGCTTGAGACTTTATAAGATATGAGATTGGGATGTCGTTGGTCATCTACCTGCGATAAGCCCCTCTTTCTACTTGATTTTTTTATGTTAATTAAGTGTCTGCCACTACAACGAGCTGCTAGGTAGGATGGCGGTGAACTTGGGCGACCCATAACTTTTTCGTTTAACCTCCGAATGACCCAATTCATTTAGCATCGAATTATTTATTCAAAGTGATCCTTTCTTTAGACATATTATAATCCCACTTCTAATAAGTATTTGTGGATTTATGGACCAAACACTAGAAATGTGTCGGTTTCAGTATACCTTGTGGTAATTAGATCACATCTCATTCGTTTCTTATCAGATTTTAACCTATAATATTCCATTTTGAAGGTATTTTCATGAGGAATCAATATAAATTAGATCCACTTTGAAATTCTTCCTCTAATGGAGGAAAATCCTATTTGAAACGTGGTGCGTGGTAATGAGAACACCATTTTGTAGCCATAACTCACTATACATCTTTTGATATCACCAGAAAAAACAAGTAGGTGGTAATCGAAAATAAAACACATTTTGTTGATCTGAGGTGGTTTGTTATAAAGGTATAGTTAAAATGTCATTCGTTAAAAAAAAATACGTATTTTAAAGGTGGTTTCTTAAAACTCATCATCTTAATAGTAATAATAAAAATGATAAAAAATAAAAATGAAAATAGTAGTAGTTATTATTATTATTATTATTATTATTATTATTATTATTATTATTATTATTATTATTATTATTATTATTATTATTATTATTATTATTTCCTCAATAATAATTTACATCAAATTAGTTACAATAGTCAGCTGATTTTACAATACATCTTTAACTATCATTTAATATTACCCACAAAATAGCCTCCCCCGCGCGAAAAGCCAGTCAGACACCTGTTTGAGTGAGCATACCGCTCCAGGTCCAAGCGACCACGCTTGTTTCCAAGCGGTCGCCGCTAGGACAAGCGGCCACGCTTGTTTTCAAGCGGTGGCCGCTAGGACAAGCGGCTTGACCTCTTGCCTAACCGCTAAGCCGCTAGCCAAGCGGCGTGACCGCTTGTCCTAGCGGTTCAACCGCTTGGCCTGGCCCAATGGCCGCCTGGACCTTTTTTTTGTGGACGACGATTTCTTGGCCCATTAGTTTTCCGTGCCAAACCCTGGCAGCTCCCCCTCTTCTATATAAGCAAACCTTAGGGTTCAGTTGAAGGGGTCGGTGAATATCTCTCTCAATTGGCAATTAGAGGCTCCTAAGTGAATTTTCTCTCAAATAATAACCCTAAATTCTGATTCTACTCATTCTCTGGGCTAGCCCTAACACCACAAACAAAAGTCTTCATCAAGAGCAATAATTCAAGCATCTAACCCAATAAGTTCATTGTGAGCATCCAGATAATCCAACCTGAGCGTTTCAATAAATTCATTTATTTGCTTGTTATTACTAACGAATTTGGTTTTATGTGATATGTACATGCATGGCGCGTTTTTAGCAAAAATGGCTTGTATTAAGCCCCAATGGATGAATGCCTTTTTTTATTGCTATTTATTATAATTATGCTAATTTGTGATTGTTGGGATGAATTGATTTGTTTGTCCTCTAATTTGCAGGCTTTAGCATATTTATTGTTTTTAGCAATAAAAAACATGTAAATTTGATAAGATGTTAAAAGTGTCACAATAGTTAATGTTTGTTCAACCCACTAGTAAATTAGGAATTTGGACAAATTGAACCTTGTTTGGCACCGTAGCATTAATAATTGCATTGAACTAACTAGTAAAGGTCGTTGTCGTTAACAGTCGAGTTGGGTGCCTAACACCTTCCTAACTCGTACTCACGTCCCCGAACTCATAAATAAATATAAGTAAATTTCCCCAATAGGGATTGGGGTGCACATGAATCGGGTTGACGTCTTTTTAGACTATCCACTTCGTTCTAAGGATTCCAAATTTTCTTAAATTTTGGTGGTGACTTCTATCAATCTTAATCACGTCCCTAGTACAATGAATAAATCTTTATGTGCATTCATACTCGAAAGACTCACGAACAATGACGTTTCCTAGACTACTCTCCTCCTTTCCCCCACCCCGTCCCGATCGAAGAGCGCGGTCCTCCGGCCTCCGTGGGAGGGAGGCGATCCCGGTAGTTTACACCTATGTATATACAACATCGCACATAGTAATAAAAAAATCCTTACTGATCTTGAGCCTTTTATTCATCGATCTAGAAATCCCCACTTTCGTTAAAGACAAAAAAAAAAGAGACAAGATCAACTCGATCTGGAGGCGTCTTGTTTCACTTCGATCTGGCCAAAACAAATCTCGATCTAGACCATGCCATGGAGTCTTGTTTAGTCGTCGTCGATATGCAGATCGGAGAGAGAATAATAACGAGGAAGGAGAGACGAGATGGGTGGTGGAGATGGTGATAAGATGGAGGTTGAGACGAGATGGAGAGGGGCGAGATTTTGGTGGTGGAGATGGTGAGAGAAGAGCTATTGTAGGTGGGTTCTTGTGGAGATGTGATGAACTTTTGAAATTTTGGAGCTTGATATAAGGCAGAGAACACAATAATGGAAGTGAAGGAACAGGAGAGGAGAGTATAGAGAGAGAGAGAGAGGTGGGGGGGGGGGGAGGGTGTTGTGTGAAGGGTAGGTAAAACAAAAGGAGCTTATATATAGTTAGAGTTGAACATTAAAAATAAAAACGGAAAAACACGCTTATCTATTCCGTAAAAAAAAGAAGTTGTTGAATCTGCTATCGAATTAGCGACTGAATCCCAAATCGTTCGCTAATTCTTGAGGATTGCGACTGATGTGCTATCGGTCGCTAATTTCGGTAGCAAACATGCATTTTTCTTGTAGTGTTAGGTCATTTCCGACCTATAATTGATGTTTTTTCATCTCGTTAACCTTGATTTCTCACTTTTTTTTGTTCTTGGGCTAATAAAATTTTCTCTCTTTGTGAAGCTTTCAGTAATATTCATATTTTTTCCTTCCTATATGATTCTCTATTTTGTCTACTGTGCGATGTATATTTAGTAGAACTGTAGAAGCAATTTGAATTGGGGGGCCGGATATACGCACGATCGATGATATCATACATGGTTTTGTGGGCAAGAGATTACGTTACTTGCGGTAAATAACTCCACATCCATGAAAGTTAAGAGACATCAAAGGAGAAAGGAAGCACATGGTTATCATGCATGCATGTTAGGAGTTACACTCGAGTATTCTAATAAATAATTAGTACATTATAGGATTACTTTCGTTGAAATTGTCGTAAAACTTTTCTATGGATGAAAGTCTCATATACTACTCCTCTAAAAAGAACAAGTTAACCACAACTGTTTGGCGAAAGTTGTCCCTGTTAAAGTAAGTGAGAACTAGAGTTCCCCATCAGAATATTTGAGGGAAAAACACCAATATATAAGTCAAGTAGACTACTTCTCCTATTGACAATTGGTTTTAGATTGGACCCCATTTGACTTGTATGTGGTGTTGCTCTTTTATTCCATAAACCTTGGCCTTGTTTGGTTGGAGGCTTTTTAGCCAGCTTGTTGGACAATCTTGATTGTTTGATCAATTGACCATCCAACAATTCAAATTTGGTATTTTGTTACCAGCTTTTTCATTGGCATTTTGGACCGCCTAACAAGCCGAGTAACAAAATTGGTGTGGGTAGCATTTATGGTCAGCTTGTTGGATTATTATGTAAAATGACAATTTTACTACTACTTGTTGGATTATTATACTACTACTACTACTACTACTACTACTACTATACTACTACTACTACTTGTTGTAATTATTCAAATAAATATAATTAATTGATATATTAAATATTACTAAAATTTATAAACGTTAATATTAATTTCATAAATACCGTTAATATTAATAATTATCAACAATTATTTTTATTATTAATAATAGAAATTTATCTCCATATCCATAGTGCTCATTTTACATCTGATCAACTATTAATAATCAGCTCACTTTGCCAAATTTCTTTTTACAATTAGATAGTAAAACCAGCTAGCACAACAAGTTCACCCCAGCTACCAGCTACCATCTACCATCTACCATCTACCAGCTGCGTGCCAAACAAGGCCAAGCTCCGAAAATTTTATGAGTTACCAACTACGTACCTTCCATCTTGCCAAACAACTGCAAGAAAGGGGAGCGAAATCCCTCACCCTTTAAAATGCCAATATTACTAATACTATTCACCAATGAACAATAACTATTCATTAACTGACTTCTCCTCTTTTTTCCCTTCTTTTTGCTTTTTCCCCCCCTTTCAAACGTTTTCTTTTCCTTTCCATCCCCCAAATACTAGCCCTTCTCAGTCAGATTTCAATACATACACCATCTTTTTTCCGGCCAAACCCCTTCCTCATTGATCTTCAATTCTTCATGGTTTTGGCTTATTGGACTTCCAAGTGAACAAAGCGGCTTATTGGCCTTTAATGACACCAGAAGTATTAGTTTATTCAATATGATTATGTGTCACAATTGACCAAGCATTATGTCATGCATAATGTATTTGAAGGAGGACCTTTTATATATTGACGTAAAATATCTTTTATAACAATGATGACATTTCTTTTGTTTTATGTTCTTTTCCACGATCACGCCCTTAGCTTACAAGTTTTTGTTGCAATCCTCATGGTTATCTAATATCGATATACATTTCATGAAATGTCATGACATAAGTGTAGAAGTAAACATATCTTTATTCCATATTATGATTTAACAGATAATTAATTAAACCTTCAATTATAATTTATTATGTAGGTATAAAATTAATCAACTTGGGGGTGCGTGCGTAGCACGCGGACCAACAACTAGTAAATATATATGCGCACATGGACATGGTAACGTGAAGTAATTCATGGGTGTATATATGTTGAGATTTCCTTTACTATATTTTTCGTAACCAGTGGATCTTGTAGTAGTGGTAACAGTCAACAAAATCGACTCCATTTACTTCTCTGTCCTCTTGTAAATGGACCAAAATTAAGAAATCACCTCGGGCTGTGGAATATTCCATTGATGATATATACCATACCTCGAGATAGCATCGCATGGTATATACTCCATATTTAAAATTAAAATGGCATTGGTGGGTGATGTAAAAGAAAATTATAATTGTGGCAAGACGTGGGCTAGAAAAGCGGCCAATTGTTTGTTTTAGAATATGTAAACAATAATATTTCACATTGCTTACTTATATCAGTGATCTAAAGGAATATATATATATATATATATATATATATATATATATATATATATATATATATATATATATATATATATATATATATATATATATATATATATATATATATAAAGGGGTAAAAGCCTCCTATACAAAGTAATACAAGATACATGATCATGGGATATTATTCTCAAATAATAAAGATATTAAATCGTATCACAATTTTCTAATATATATCTACTAGAATATTTCTAAACAATATGATTTCCTAACATATTCTCCAACACGTCCTCGCTATCACAACGCCGATCATTGAACAATGTGATTGGCCATGAATGAGATATTTGCCTACCACGCCTCCGTAATCATTTTAGATACTTGAACATTGTAATGATTCAAAATGTTTCGAGCATGTAAATTGACTCCAAAAAGATAATTCCCCCAATATGGAGAGAAGAAAGACAACGGATTGGGGAGAGAGATATGGACGTACAAGGACTCAACGGGTGATAGACGGAGAGGAACCCATTTGTATTAAAAGAAAGAATGATTATAGATGTGTAGCAATTGAAAGGGAGGCTCGACTCGAATTTGATTAGATTAGTAACTATTGAACTCTCAACTCCCAAGAGAGAAGAAGTAGGAGACACAACTCAAGAGATACTAATCATATAAAGGACCGACCCCTTAATTGCCAAGGTAAATGGGCTAGAGAAATTCGGAGGAGACTTGAAACAGAGAAATTTGTGAGAAGAGTAAGAGAATTGTGAGACTCATAGTAATAAAAGAAATCATAAGGACCAAAGAAATTTGGGACTGACAGTGAAGACAAGATTAGCCATAGTGGGGTAAGCTCATATATTTGAGACTATGTGTTTGGTATGCGCATTGTGTGCATGAAGATGATAATGATAATTAAAAGAAAATGGTGGGTAACAATATATGAGAAATATTGGAGATTGGAAATGTATTGAAACTAAAATTCACTGGTTCGCCGGATGGTTTAATGCCGGCATCCGGCGGCGTAGCGGAAGTTAGAGTTTTTTGACTATTAGGATAATAGTTGCTCTGATATCATGTAAATATAAATATGGACCAACAACAAATCAGTGTTGCAATGAAAGACGTGCGACTTTAGAAGAGCACAAAACCACTCTCACTCAAAAGGATTAAACCCCAGCGGTGTGGAAAAACACTAATCCCCAGCAATTCAAAAAGACGGTCTCCAACACTAATTTTTGCTTGAAAGACATATTGATCCTGAGTAGAAGAAAACCAATAAAATTGCAACAAACCAATGACCTACCCTTAAGAAAAAACAAAATAATGATTTTTGTCCCTAAACTATAGGATTGAAGGCGGTTATGTTGTGGGAATATGAGTCTTTCCCTCTCCCTACCCACATGATTTAGTAGTATAGAGGTTGGCTTTCTTGCCATAGTGGGGGATTTTTTTTTATACAGAATTTTTTATGCGTTTAATTTTACAATGAACTTTTGAGTACTAATATGACTATTCAGTCGAAAGACGTTATTTCTTAGTAGAATTGGGGTAACTTTATTACTCAACACATTACCACTAAAAAAAGGCGGAAATTATTCATCTTGACACCAAAGTTAAAAACACTACTATCAAGGAATTTTTTTTTTTTTAAGGCAAGAAAGCCGGCCATTCATGGCCAAGAGTCCACCAACTCGAAACAAATACAACAATACAACGGAAATAAAACAACCAAATCAATACAAATACAAAAACAAAAGCTAATTCCAAATAAAAATCTGTTGATAGGATGCAAGCCTCGATTGCTACTTCTTCAATCCTGTTGAAAAACCAGTCACAGGGAAAAGTGACAGTATAAACTCCGATTTTCTACCGCCAGAACCACCACCTACTTCACCATCAGTTATAATCACCACCTACTTCACCATGGTTACAAGTGGTTGATAAGAAAAAGCAATCAATAACCAACCCAACCCAGGCTAGCAAATCCAAAATCTTCAATTTGCTGTTGACGTAGCCTTTGCCCACCAAAGAAATTGTTGATGGCAAAAACAAATAAAGAATTGATGAAAGAGAAAAAGCAAGCCACCAGAGGCAAAACCACTCCTCACCAACCGATACCAACAACAGCACAAATTGACTAAGATCGACCGAAAATTCAGATCTACAATTGAGAAGCAAAACAAAATCAAGTGTACCTCGAAAACGAACTTATAGACCTCGAAATCGAACCTTTGTCTCTAGTTTCTCAGATGAATTAGGCGACTGAGCCTTATAAAATGATTTCTAAAAATGGCGGCTGAGCCAACAAGAAAAAGCTTCAAGAAGGTTCATCGACATGACGCCGGTGACAGGATTCGCTCTATTCTGGGCCGACGACAACATGAATGCGGCGTCGAGAGTCTCTCTACTTTTCCCAAAATGAAAATTTTGAGTTTATAATTATTATTGTGTATTACCTTATATTTTATAAATCTTTTATTTATGAAGATGTAATACGCACGGCTTGGCCACCTATTGCGTCGTATTGATTTTCAGGACTTGCCTCTGCATCCAAAAAAAAATCCTAATCCCTCCAAAAATTAAAGAAACAAACTAGTTCTCGCATTGTGCTAACCTCTCTCACAAAGAATACGGTTACCGAATAAAGTTGTTGGGTTTGGGATTTGCACAACTGATCTCTGAATTTTATTTTATTTTAATTATACTATTAATATAACACATACAATTGGTTCCTCAAAAGATAGAAATAATTTCTTCAAAATACTTACCGTTTTAATAAAATAAATACATCCAAAATTACTTATGTAGAATTGTCAATCCAAAATAAAATAAAGTAAAATATGTAAAATTTGGGAATCATCAATAATCAATACTCTGTCATTTATAACATTGAACAGACGGGCAGCCTATATTTTCTGGGTCAAAGTGTGTGCACCAGTAAAGAAAGTTTTCTCAGACAATGGTGAGATTTTGTAGGATAGTACTATTATTAGCAATCCTTGCGTTGCTAAAACAATCCATATCAGTAACTGGGCGTAGTAATTACACCAGAGCTGATTTCCCATCTGATTTTGTTTTTGGTGCTGGCACTTCTGCATATCAGGTTCCACTAATTTCTTCATATTTTCTCTCTCTTCAACTGTCACTATAACCAAAATCATTATTACAGTACAGTTTTGTGCTTATTACAGGTAGAAGGTGCTGTATCTGAAGATGGAAGAACGCCTAGTATCTATGATACCTACGCTCATCTTGGTAAGTTTTATTAAAGTTACAAGTATAAATTTCTTTCTTTTTGGGTGCATAAATGTGGTTGTATTTGCCCTAAAAAGGGGTAGTAAAGTTGGTCGTGGGCGTTGCGATTTCATGGCAAAGATCGTGTCTTTAATTTGCTGAGCATGTCAGTAAGTTTATGGCTATTGCACATACTCGGCGTTTATCCAATGCACACGAATTGCAGTTGTGGTTGCGGGTTCCTCGTATCATAAAATGTGGTTGTATTTGTATGTGCTAGCTAGGAAATGTGACAAGGATCGAATTAGATGTCAAGAAATGAGAATATGAGCATTAAAAGTGACATTTTAATAGGATGTGCAAGAAATTATTAAATTAGCCATGGAGGACGGGGATGTTATATTGAAGTGTTGTTACACAGCAGGTGACTGGCTAATACTGGGGTACTGCATCTAGTTATGAAGTTTTTAAGTTCTTGAAGAATCCTTCATGCTTCAGTACTATTAATTGCATATATAGAAGTATATATCTTTCGATTTTACTTTCTTTTTTTCTCTTGGGTGTTTAGGTGGAATCTTATGCATTCACTACTGCTTTTGTGGAGTGTAATCAATGTATGTAATTGAAATTTGATCTGTCTTTTTAATCATTTCATTCAACTAATACAGGTCGTGTTAGGGGATATACTGGAGATATTGCATGTGACCAGTATCACAAATACAAGGTTAGTGAGTATTAATTTAGTGCCTATACAGATGTAGATTACTCAATGTCATTTCATAATTAGCATAGTAAGTAATAGTAGTTTGTGTGCTATCAAATTTAAGGTTACCGTTTCCGTTATCATGAGAATGTAATTTCTCTTGGAATACTAGGAGAATATTTTGTTTAATTGGAAAGCAGCTAGAGATTTGAGTTCACTACTTCAATACATTGTTAGTTCTTACATTTCTGTCTTTAATTACCCAGGAAGATGTAAAACTCATGGTGGATGTGGGACTAGAGGCTTATAGGTTCTCTATTTCATGGCCAAGACTAATTCCAAGTAACTCTCCTCTGCTCCTTGTTTTCTTGTTTAATGTAAAATCGTGAAGTATCCAGTCTGTTTGCTTAGTGCTTACTTATCGTGAATAACAACTTAAGCTTTTGGTTGTTTCATGTTAACTCGTGAAGTATCCGCTCTGTTTGCTTAGTGCTTACTGATTGATCGTCTTCTCTCTATGATTTATTACAGATGGAAGAGGAACAGTCAATCCAAAAGCTGTGCAGTATTACAATAATTTGATCAATGAACTCATTAGAAATGGTGATGATCATAATTTTCTTTTGGAATTTTTAGTTAGTCCCACAAATGATAGTCTCTCTTATTTCATATCTTAGAAGTATTCATTGAATAGTGTATTCGCCAAAGCTCACCAAAATAAACTCCTTTATCTTGATTATGTAGGGATTCAACCACACATAGTATTATTGCATTGGGATCTACCTCAAGCACTTGAGGATGAATATGAAGGATGGCTTAGCAAGCAGATTGTGTAGTTTTCTTAATCTAAGTAACTCCTTTTTGTGTCAGATTGAACCCATGATGAGAGCCATGACAAATATGCAGATTATACAGTGTGTATTGCTTCATATCAGATTTATGTGATGCAGGGAAGATTTCACTGCCTATGCGGATGTGTGCTTCAGAGAATTTGGTGATCGGGTTTTATATTGGACAACAATTAATGAGCCCAATTGGATGGTCTTTTTCTGTACTAATGCTTCACTTGGATCATGCACTTCAAAGAGGGATCCATATATCGGCGCTCACAACCTGTTGCTGGCACATGGATCGATAGTCAAGCTCTACAGAACCAATTATCAGGTATTCTAAGCATGTTGAGTTTCAAGATTGACCATTTTTAAATGCTGTGGGGTACAAGAAAAGATCTCATTCTACATCAAAACTACTAAGTAGAAGCTGTGTATATGTAGGACAAGCAACATGGATATATAGGTTTCAACATCTATGCTGGCTGGTTTGTTCCTGAAACAAATACGGAAAAGGATTTACTTGCAGCTCAAAGAGCCACCGATTTCATAGTTGGCTGGTGAGTGTGGAATCTGATTAAGTCAGTGTTACTTATAAACCTGGTCAATAAAACATTCCTTTTGTCTCTGTGTACATACCAATTCAACGACCATTTGGATAAAATAACCAAGGCATCAAACTGCAAAGAAGAAAGGATTCTGGATTGTTCATGTCAATTTTGATTAGATAGTTTCATGTCTAATCGTAACATATTCTTTCTTTGTTCAACTGGAGGAAGGAGTGGCACAGTACATACAAATGTGATTATTGTTTGGGTTTGTGTTTCTTGGTCTTGGACTTTTTCTTCAGGTTTATGAATCCTTTGATGTTTGGGGACTATCCTGATGTAATGAAGAAGTCTGCAGGCAACAGACTCCCATCCTTCACTGAACAAGAATCCAAGCTAGTGCAAAACTCATTTGACTTTATAGGAGTGAACTGCTACATTGCATTTAGTATAAAGGACCATCCCAATAATATCACGAGCGACCACAGAACTTTTATCACCGACCTCGCAGTTCAAACTCAAGGTAGATATTCAGTTACTCGTTTTCTAAAACCTTATTGAAGCTCTTTTTAATTTCCCTCACATGCATGTGATCTAGGCCTAGAAATTTGTTTTATGTTTAGTCAATATAGTTGGATTGTCTTGATCAAGCAAAATCTAATACAATCTCAACTTCTTGCAGTTCAAGTTCTTGGAGGAGAGGTAAGAACTATAGCATGCTCCTGGTATTGGAATACTTGCTCCTGTTCATGCTCCTGTTCATGTTTTATGTGACGAGTTTTCAACTTGTCTTTCCATGAAAAACTAGGTTATGCAGCACGTACTGGAATACTTCAAAGAGGTGTACGGCAATCCTCCACTCTTCATACATGAAAATGGTGCTCTCTCTTTTCTGTTTCCTCCCACCTGCTGCACACACGCGCAAACACACACAACCCTATGTCAAAATGCATGCATTATACCATCTGCACATAACTGAAACACTGTTTCATCTTTTTAACTATATATCTAATTCTCTTCCCCTCCCGCTACATTGACAATGTATGCTAGGTTATCGGACAGATCATAATTCATCGTTGAATGATACAATAAGGGTCGAGTTCCTGGATGATTCTATTGGAAATGTACTCGATTCTGTAAGGTATGATGTCTAAGTAGTGAATATAGGAAACCAATTACATATTGCGACGTTATTAATGCAAATGCTAATTTCTGATCTTAATTTGTGTCTTGAAGGAATGGATTGAATGTCCTAGGATACTTTGTATGGTCGTTTCTGGATGTGTTTGAGCTCGATCAAGGTTACAAGTGGGGATTTGGCCTGTATTATGTAGACTTTGACGATTCAGACCTCAAAAGATATCCTAAACACTCTGCACATTGGTACTCTGCATTTTTGAAGGGAAACAACACAAATTCAACTGGAGTTATCAACCAAGTGAGCGACTCACCTTTACGCTCTAGGCCCTTTCTTGGTGGTAGGCTTAAAAGTGTCTAAACCAAGCTAGCATGGGATGTTGCAGAGCATATAAATCGGCATTTATTTTGACCAAGTGATTTAGCGTTATTGGTCGAGCTAATTGAGAGAACATGATTCTGTAGATTTCCAGAGTTGAACCTTGCTACAATATATATTGGAGTATCACATTAGATAATTTGTATTGTTTTGGAGCAAGGGTGTTTGTTTTAAATTTGTAGTTGATGTACAATTGAGGGTGTTTTTGTTCCTCCTATATTATAAATAGAAACCACAGTTTATTCTCCTAGGAAGAGAAGAAAAGATTGGGGAGTAAAGTTATCTTGACCTCAAGGTCCACCAAGAGCATAGCAGCAAGAGTGATAACCATTTTGCTCTTGTGGTTTCTTGAAGAAAAAAGAGAGAGATCTCCACCAATCCAACCTAATTCGGGTCTGAAGACCTAACTCATCTCGAACTGGATTAGAGTTAGGCTCTGTTTTCAGCTGGAAAATTCTGAACTGAATTAAATTGGACTGAACTAAAATGAAATGAATTAACTTCTTTTATTTATTTATTTATTTAATTTTTTATTTTTTTTTTATTTTTATTTTTTTTTTTTTTTTGTAATCTTGACCTTTATCCATTAACTCGTCCAAAATAACATTGTTGTCATCTTCAATTTTGGTAACCGTTCACCTCAAACAAATTGGGGGTGGCTAAATGGTAGTACTTTGTACCTCCTAACATACAACTTCCAATATACCATGAATTAATTTGGATAGGTACTCCTCATAAGGTTTGAACTATACCAGTAACACAACTATTGAGTTATAACTTATAGCCTTACATTAGTTACATGTGAGTATATATATTCTTTTTAATCACAGGTTCACCTAAGTCCTTTGTGCCAAAGCTAATCCTATTCATATCGAGTCGGTCCACGAAGAAGTAAAATACTCACACTAAATAATTTCTCCCGTCATAAAATTTGAACTCTCGAAGATCCTTGATGGTCAAAGTGCACACCAGAATACCCGTGAACTAAACACGCCTTAAAATCCGCTGATGGGAGATATACATACATAGCGTTTGTTTTCCTTGAAACAGTTTTATTTTTCATTTTTCTTGTGGTGAAGATAAACAATCACTTTTTTTGAGGGGCAGATAAAACAACCACTTGGGAAACACAATACACCACATCCCAATAAGTCAATAATACCCAATTTTCTGCACCAAAAATAAAAATAAAAATAAAAATAAAAATAAAAATAAAAATAAAAATAACTAATTCAATTTTGAAGTAGTAACACACTTTCCAACACATAATTTAGAAATTGTCTAAAGAAAAAAAAATTCAATTCAAAAATCAAAACAAGGTTCCAAGTTCCGACAATGTAATCAGAAAATATGAGACATTTATGACCCAAAAAAAAATAATGTAATGAATTGAATTCATCCCGCCAATCTATGTGCTGCCAGTATCATCTACCATCTACTACGTGTCTACCTACCATAGTATACAATCCACCAATTCTACCACATTTCATCTAGTTATTAGTCTGATTTCATCTTTCCTTATACTGCATAATTAATCACCTAATAAACACATTCCACTAATTATGGTAAACATAAAGCTCGTGACATTAGAAAAGTTTTGCCTCTTTTTTTGGGTAATTTTCGGATTAGTAATTTTGATTGTATACAATTGTAAACCAAACTCTCCAGCTACTTCTTCTAAATCCCAACACACAATTGTAAAATCTCTTCCTGGCTATGATGGTGATCTTCCCTTCAAGCTCGAAACTGGGTTAGTACTGTTAATTAGATTGTTGTTTTAATTATTTATTTAATCGGATTTTTATTTGTTCTGATTATTGTGTGTTGTTGAAATGTGCAGATATATTGGGGTGGGTGAAGTTGAGCAAGTGCAGTTGTTCTATTACTTCATTGAGAGTGAGAGAGATGTAGAAGAAGACCCTCTTATTATTTGGCTCACTGGAGGCCCTGGTTGTACTGGCCTCACTGGACTAGTCCTTGAAACCGGTTAGTCACTTCTAGTTTATCATTAAGTAGTTCGGGTTGATGAGCAAAAAAAGTACTCCACAGTCGGAATTTGTTGTTCACAAATACTCGTATGAGCCAACCTCAAGGTGAGGCACCTCAAACAAACATGACGTCATGCTTGGCTATAGAGGAGGCACCTTGAGGCTATAGAGGAGGCCTCACCTTGAGACGGCCTCATAGGCGACCTTTTGGAGGTAGCGGATGACCACTAACTAAGTTCAATTGTTCTTCATCGTTGTTTTTGCTTTGCCATAATCTTCATGGATGCTCAAATTGTAACCAATCAAGAGGCATTTGCCTCAATAATGTTTATCCTCCCACCTTCCAACTTGGAGGTCCTAAGTTCAAGCATTGGGACTCCCATGTTTCCTTTAGCCCATCTAGAAATATGGGGGTTGGTAACAATTGGGCTTTGGCTCAGCTGTTTTTGGGTTGGATGGGTGGGAAGTGGGGGCCTTTAACCACCTAGTTCCGTCCAGTCCAAGATGGGCTACGCTGCTGACCCGAGATGGGATAGGCTAAGTGGGGACGTTCTTACCGTCATTATATCATAGACATGCTCAAATTGTTATTTATGATTATGCTTTTGTTGCAAACCCGACTAAGACTTTGTTCTCCTCAGCTTAATTTTAGTTCACTTCAACACAATTCAATTCAATTGAGTTCATGTGGAACTATTCATTCTAATAACTTTTATTTCCAATGTAAATTCATGATGATACTTATGTGATTAGATTGCTAATACTTAAAAAAAATGAGCTGTAATTTTCCTTCCCTTCCATAGTGTCGTGATTTCTTTTGTGTGTGGTAACTTTGGTTTTCCGAAACAGGTCCATTAAACTTCAATTATCCGGCATTTAGTTCGGAATCAGAAGTACCACCACTCCAATTGAATCCTTACTCATGGTCAAAGGTACACATTATTATATATTGCTATCAACATGTCTGTTTGTGTGAAATAAACATGATTATTCACCCTAATTATCTCCATGAAATTGTCCTTTTTTTTTGGGTATAGTACTCTTTCCTTTTAGTTGTGAATGTATTGATTTGGCTTTCCATCGACCCCGACCATCAATTACTTCAAATATGATTGGCTCTAGTCCACAATGCGATTTTGTTTCTTTAAATTACTAAATTTGTTTTTCAGTTTTATATGCATATTAATATCTAAAATTAATGGTCAAATTGGATTCTCTTAACCACAAGGCTTGATATTCATTACTCAGTAAATTGACATTTTGACATCTTACTTAGCTAATTCCCACCATCAAATAAGCAACATGTCAAAAATATTTCAAAAACCTAAAATGCCTTGAAAAATTGAAGTGACATTTGATGGTTGGAGGCCGGTTAATGATATATTCCTTAATACACCCCTCACATGAATGCCTATTGGGCTTAAAGTGTGACTTGTGAATGATGGCACAATCCCTCGCCATACGTTATGCTGAAATATTTCACTTAGGGAATTGGGGCTCCCATGATTCGAAGTCAAGACTTTGATACCATGTCTTGGAACCCACTCAAACAAAAGTTTTAAACTGATGGTTGGAGGCCAATCACTGTTATATTCGTTTTTAATTTTTTCTTTGATGCACTATAAACCTATAAAAGAGAAGTAATGATATAATATTGTCTAAGCAATTTATTATGAATGAAAAATGACACTCTACAATTTACTCAGGTAGCTAGCATAATATTTGTAGATTCCCCTGTTGGCACCGGCTTCTCCTATGGAACAACGTCAGAAGCATACCACACCGATGACATTCTACAATCAACACATATATATGATTTTATGAGGAAGGTATGTAAGTTAAAGGAATTGAAGTTGATGTAATTCATCCTACAATACAAATAAAACTATTTTATTTAGCACACCAATTGTTTGCTCTCCTGTTTTGGGGGTGGACCTGCCTCCCCATGCAAGGAATATTGATAATATCAATGCTATTGGAGGTATTTGGGGGGAGGTTTGGGGTTTAGACATAGAAAACAGTAACACTGTGTATTGTCTTGATGCTGTGTGGGTAATAATTTTGCCCATGGGACTCTTTGTACTCTATTATGTAGGACACATAGATTTAACTTTTGTTTGGAAAGTGATTAGTTGTATTCCGTCTTCCAAAGGATACCAATGTAATACCCTTGGACTAAAACAATTACTAAGTAGGCATACCGATGTGGTACGCTAAGTACAATCAAACACTACAAATAACTGATGAGTAAATGTTGGAAATGGAGTATAAATTATACTATGGAAAGTTGAATTACGAAAGGAGCACTGTATTCTTGTAATTGGTTTCGGCATCATGTTACGGTTATGTTTCGTGGTGATCAATTAGTTGATTAGTCTTGCTAGATTATTGGAGTAATTTTAGTGGAACCTGACCACTTGGACAAAAGCAAGTTGTTGGTGGGCAATCTCTTGTATAAGAGTTTGACTAGGCTGTGGTTTCATTTGTTTACGTGAGATAACATTCTAGTAGTATTAGACTTAGGGAGTTGCTCCATGAGACCCTATAAATAGGGACCTAGATGTTCATTGTATTTTATCCCCATCCTCTTGAGTTAACAAGAGAAATCCTAGTACGACCGTGGATGTAGGCTGTTCTTGCCGAACCACGTTAAATTGCTTGTGTCCTTATTGTTCTTCATTAATTCCTTTGCCTTAGTATTATTGTGTGAGTGACTAGATTCCGCATTTTCCCCAACAGTAAATGTAGACAATTACAACAAAACGTCTTGTGTGTACTGGACTTGTCTTACTACCTGCAACATTGATCTAGCAACCCCCTGAAACATTCGAAGGTTGCGCCTGCCCAGGCCTTTGGGCTCTCTGTTGAACACCTATGAGTCTATGACCTATCCCTTTTAACATATTGTGAAAAACCAATGAAGCTCTTGAGCTAGAGTGAGAGGCCTTCGACAAATCATTAGCCAATTGAGAATAAGTTTCAGGCTTAACATGAGATCGAAGGAACAATCGAAAACATGTGGGAGCTGTTTTCAGCACTTGTAAAACACATAATACATCCATACCATCTCTTAAGCTTGTTTGTTTCAAACTGTCAACAGTAGCTTAACTTATGTGTGCTGCTAGCCAAAGGATGGTTAATGAGTGTCTGAGGACAGCTACACTCTCCCAAACAGCTTTTTCCGAGGCACACCTCGG
The DNA here is from genome assembly GCA_038025085.1 of Tetragonia tetragonoides. NCBI lineage: Eukaryota > Viridiplantae > Streptophyta > Magnoliopsida > Caryophyllales > Aizoaceae > Tetragonia > Tetragonia tetragonoides. The sequence goes on from CM076147.1 coordinate 5,063,579, forward strand.
ACCTACCCCATTCAGGAAGTAGTAAGCTTTACCAGCACTGAATTTCTCTTGTATGTTCATTGCTGTCATGTCTACATCAGCACCTCCATAGAGCTGGACAAGGAAGTCCCTAAGCTTGAGCAAGTTCTTCCAAACCAATGAATCCCCTTGCCTAGCAGCAGCTTGCCAAATAGAATGTCCTCTTGAGATAGTAAGCTTCAGCCCATATGGTCCACAATGAAGCACCGTGAAGTCCAGACAGGTTGGACATAAAGATTGACTTAGCAACATGGGAAATTTTTCATAAAAGTGGAAGAGGGCATTGAGAAACTGATAATCTTAGTTCTGGATTAGAACCGGAGATGCCTCTATGTTCCGAGTCTTACGACATAGAGAGCCTGTAATTTCTGATGATGATCTTACCGGTTTGCAGATACTAGCCAGAGATAGCTCTAGTCAACCCATTTGTAAGAAATTCAAATGGAAATTACAGGATGTGGGGTATTCCTTGGATTCTGATAGGAGTGGGAAATTGTCCTTGGTAGGATGTAGTAGCAACACAGGGGAACTTTCTGGATATGATTCTGTTGGTGCAAAGGAGGTTTAGTGCAGGGAGAAATGGAGAGAAATCTGATCTGAACTCTGTATTTTGTTATTGATGTTCTGGATTTTGTTGTGTTCCACAGCCTTCTGTCCAGCAACATATTTATAGGAAGAAACAGATCATTCCAGAGAAAGAGACCTAGGAACTAGAAAGTCTTGTGCTGAATTTATTCCTAGGATAACTAAAAGACTCTAAACCTTTCACCTTCTCAACTGCTGGACAGAATTCAATCACAGAACATTCTGGAATAAGCTACTGAAGTGTAGAACAACTACAGCAGCCAACAATTAATTAAACTAAATATCTAGCAAAAATCTCACTTTCTAACACTCCTCCTTGAGATTTTTTGCCATCACGCCGAGCTTGAATCTCAGAAACTCAAACCTATTCTTTGGCAAAGCCTTGGTGAATATGTCTGCCAGCTGGAACTCTGTCGGGCAATAGACCAGCTTCACTTCTTTTCCTTGTTCTGCGTCTCGAACAGCATGGAACTTCACTTTCATGTGCTTTGTCTTGCTATGGCAAACCGGATTCTTTGCAATAGCAATCGCGGATTTGTTGTCCACTAAGACTTCAAAAGCAGCCCAAGTATCTTCCTCAACCATACTGATTGGTTGACAGTTGCCGATGCAGCAACATATTCAGCTTCTGCGGTGGATTGAGCTACCACCTCTTGTTTCTTTGAAATCCATGAAAATACTCCCGAGCCTAGTGAGAAAGCATAGCCAAGAGTGCTCTTCATGTCGTCAACCGAGCCTCCCCAATCGCTGTCAGAGTAGGCTATCATCTTAGGGTCGGAACAAGGTTGGAACAGAATACCGAAATCAGAGGTGCCTCTCAAATATCTTAGTACTCTCTTGGCAGCGCCCATGTGAACTTCACTAGGATCGCCCATAAATCTGGACAACAAGCTTGCAGCGAACATTAAGTCGGGCCTTGTTGCTGTGAGGTATAACAGGCTTCCGACTAAGCTTCTATATAGCCTTGCATCCACTTTCTTCTGACCATCAAACTTGGACAATCTTTCATTCACAACGAGGGGTGTTGTCACTGGCTTGCTGCATCTTGAACTTCTTTAGAATGTCCTGAGCATACTTCGTTTGAGCAAGAAAAATCCCTTCTTCTGATTGATGTACTTCCATGCCTAGGAAGTAGTTCATTAAGCCCAAATCAGTCATCTCAAATCTCCTTTTCATCTCCTCCTTAAATGCAAAGATCATTTCCGGGTTGTTTCCCGTGACAAGGAGATCGTCCACATAGAGCGATACCAGAAGAATATCACTCTTTCCACACTTTTTTATGTAAAGTGTGCTCATTCTTACTTCGCTCAAATCCTTGCTCAAGAAAGTATGAGTCGATCTTGCTATACCATGCTCTCGGGGCTTGTTTTAGGCCGTATAAAGCTTTCTTCAGTTTGTATACTCTATCTTCTTGACCTTTCACAATGAATCCGGGAGGTTGCTCAATATAAATCTCCTCCTCGAGCTCTCCGTTGAGAAAGGCAGATTTAATATCAAGCTGGAATATTTTCCACTTCTCTTGTGCAGACAAGGCGATAAGAGTTCTTACCGTGTCATGTCTTGCCACTGGAGCAAAGGTATCTCCATAATCAATTCCGACTTGCTGTGAGTAGCCTTTGACGACTAACCTGGCCTTGTACTTGTTGATGGAGCCATCTAGGTTAAGCTTGATTTTGAAAACCCATTTCACACCTATCACCTTTCGGTCTTTAGGTCTATCAACTAGCTCCCATGTTCCATTCTTCTCAATCATGTTTATTTCAATTTCCATAGCTTGCTGCCATTCTTCATGAGTTAATGCTTCTTCATAGTTTCCGGGCTCATCAAGGGCAAAATGACAGCTCTCACACAATTCGGGATCCAAATGAACAACTGGACATTCATCATATATTTGTGAGAGTGGTCTTTTACCTCGAGGGCCAGTTGCATTGGCACTTGAAGATGGAGTTTCAGCTTCTACTGGAGATGAAATAGGTGTACAAGGAGCTGAATCCAAATCATCATTGTCACGATCAGGTTCTGGTTCCTCTTGTCCATGATCAGGGGGCTGCATGACATGAATCATTCTCCTTTCAACCTTCTTCTCTCCCCAATTCCATGAGGCGTCTTCATCAAATTGGACATCTCTGCTGATCATGATCTTCTCTGTGCTGAGGTTGAAAATTCTGTACCCCTTAGACTGTGAGTCATAGCCAAGGAAGATACATTTTTCACTTTTGGCATCCAGCTTGCTTCTTTTTTGAGTTGGTATGCATAACAGATTGAACCAAACACTTTTAAGTGCTTGGCTGTTGGCTTCTTACCAATCCATGCTTCGATAGGAGTTCTCCCTTGAACCACCTTTGTAAGCAACTTGTTCAGAAGGTATACAGCTGTATATACAGCCTCCGCCCAGAATTTTCTCGGCATTTTCTTTTCCTCTAGCATGCATTTTGCCATCTCAACAACAGTTCTGTTTTTTCTTTCAGAAATGCCATTTTGTTGTGGCGTGTACCCGACAGTGAGCTGATGTTCTCTGCCCTCTTCTTCACAAAATTGGTCAAATTGTGACGAGGTGTATTCTTTCCCTCTGTCGGATCTGATTTTCTTCAGTTTGCAGCCACTTTGAGTTTCTGCAAGAGCTTTAAACTTCTTGAAAATGCCAAAAACTTCAGACCTCTCCTTCATAAAATATACCCACGTCATCCGGCTAAAATCATCAATGAAAAGGATAAAATACTTGTTTCCGGAAAGAGAGAGAGTTTTGTGCGGTCCACAAACATCAGTATGGACCAGCTCTAGCTTTTCTTTTGCTCTCCAAACTTTCTCCTTCGGGAAAGGCAACCTATGTTGCTTGCCTAGTTGACAAGGCTCACATAGGTCTTTGGTGAGAAAAATAGAAGGAAAGTCTCTTACCAAACCCTTCTTGTGAAGTTCATCAAGGGCACGCAAATTGAAATGCCCGTACCGTCTATGCCATAACCAAGTGTCTTCAACACGAGCTTTATTTGCCACCTCCCCTGCATAATTCCACTTCAAAGGAAAACTTTTCTTTTCCATTGTGACTTTTGCAATTTCTTTCATGTCCGGATCAAAAATGGTACAATGATTATTCTTAAAAAGAACTGCGTAACCATTTATCATCATTTGCGGAACACTTAGCAAATTTTCATCAAGATCCGGAACTAGAAGAACATCATTTATGTACTTCGTACCTTTCTTTGTTTGGACTGCAATAGTGCCCTTGCCACTAGACTGAACAACAACCCCGTTTCCCATCCGAACTGGAATTTTGACAGATGAGTCGAGTTTGCAAAAAATGTCTGAATTGTTTGTCATGTGAGACGTGCAACCACTATCAATTAACCAACTGTCATCACTGTTGTGAGTTGATGCTTGTCGTGCGAAGAACATACGGTCATCTTCTTGATTGCTATAAGAGTAATGAGCCTTTGAATTGGACTATTGCTGCTGGTTTTGCCTTTGTTTTTGTCTGCATTCCTTCTCAGTGTGGCCAATTCGCTTGCAATAGTGACACTTAGGCTTCCCTTTGTGAAAACAATCTTGTTCAAGATGATTTGTCTTGCTGCAAATGCTGCAAGGAGGGAATTTCCCTCTTGACTGTGGCTGCTCCTTGTCCTTCCTTTGAAATTTTCCAGCACCTTTGCCCTTCCAGGAATTGGATGCCTTTGGCTGTTGCTTTAACTGGAAAGCATCTTCAGAAGCATTTGTCATTTTTCTGAATTTTTGTTCATGTGCCAGCAAGGAACCCATCAACTCAGTTACACTGAGTTTTGATAAGTCTTTTGATTCTTCAATAATAGTGACAATGGTGTTGAACCTATCTGTCAAGGTTCCCCAAATTTTTTGCACGATTCTCGCATCGGAGATGTCTTCCCCATAAATTTTCATTTGATTTACAGCTTCCATGAATCTGGAAGTGTAATCTTTTAAAGCTTCGTTCTCCTTCATCTTCATATTTTCAAAATCCTTCCTTAAGGTGTTGAGTCGAATATTCCGCACCTTCTCATCACCATGGAACTCCTTCTGGAGAATACTCCATGCCTCTTTCGCAGTGGAAGCTCTCATTATTCTAGGAAAGATGGTGTCCGTGACAGCACCGAGTATGAAGGACAAAGCCTTGGCATCCTTCAAGTCATCGTCATTCAACTTCTTTAGTTGAGCTTCAGTGTATTCAGCTTCTTTTCTTTCTTCGACTCCATTTTCCACTATCTCCCATAGTGCATTAGCTCTTAAAAAGAGTTTCATTTTTATGCACCAATAGTCATAGTTCTCTCCACCAAACGACGGAGGTGCTGGCATAGATATGGTAGATGTAGAGGATGTTGAAGTCATACTTCAACCTGACAGAAACTTTTTTGTTTTTGTTTTTCTTTGTATTTCTGGCCCCTTAAGATCTAAGGTGCTCTGATACCACTTGTTGGTGCAAAGGAGGTTTAGTGTAGGGAGAAATGGAGAGAAATCTGATCTGAACTCTGTATTTTGTTATTGATGTTCTGGATTTTGTTGTGTTCCACAGCCTTCTGTCCAGCAACATATTTATAGGAAGAAACAAATCATTCCAGAGAAAGAGACCTAGGAACTAGAAAGTCTTGTGCTGAATTTATTCCTAGGATAACTAAAAGACTCTAAACCTTTCACCTTCTCAACTGCTGGACAGAATTCAATCACAGAACATTCTGGAATAAGCTACTGAAGTGTAGAACAACTACTGCACCCAACAATTAATTAAACTAAATATCTAGCAAAAATCTCACTTTCTAACAGATTCAGTTGTTTCAGACAGTGGGGTACAACACAGAAACAGAATGGTTCTACAGGTATTGTTAGTTCTACTTGGGAACAACAGACATTGGATAATTTGATTAAAATCATATATTCGTAACGGGAGGCAGTTACTCAAGGACTACCATGGATACTTCTGCTCAATAAGTGGATTTTATGCTGCTTGCTTGGACTGCCAGGGGTCTTGGAATAGGGATAGGTGTTATCAGGAGACCAAATTGGAAAGTTTAGTTTTGTCTCTTTCAGAATTCCATTTTTCTATGGCCTATACATGGTACTTTTGACAAGGATTCTCTTAGGTGTTCAACAATACGTATTGTTCTTATAGCTTGGAATGCCGACAAACTCTGTTTACTATATATACTTAATAAGTTATATCTATTCAGGAATCCAATAAAAGATAAATAAGATTCTCTTGAAATACACATAAATGACTTGCTCTAGCTTTCACTCACCGGCTTCCTACGTGTGCAGTGGCTTGTGGAACATCCAAAATTCTTAAGAAGTCCCTTATACGTTGCAGGTGACTCATATTCAGGCAAGATTATTCCAGTTGTTGTGCAGGAGATATTAAATGGTAATTATCATTGTCATGCTTACTTTCTAGTGAAATATGATGTATCTCTTGGTCATAACTTTCACAGTTTTTGACAGTAAACAACTTTGATATAGTTGACCGTACAGCGGTACAAATTATGATATACATTGAGTCACTATTGTTATTCTTACAAGTGGAAGAACAATTTCCGACATACATTAAGTCACTATTGTCATTCTTTTAATTGGAATAACAATCTCCCAAATATATGTTGATCAAAGTTTGGTTGTGTGGCTATTTGGATCTCTTTTGATCAGGCATGCTGCCTTTTAATGATGCGTTCGCTGTGCTTTTGTAGGGAATGAAATTGAGCAATCTCCTATAATAAATCTCAAGGTATTGTATGAATTGAGCAATTGTTAGTACATGGAAAATGATCGTGCAGCTGTTCTGTCAAAAGTATAAATATAAATTAATTAGATAACTGGAGTCCCACACTGAAGAAAAATACTCCCCAAATAAGATCCCCAAATAAATATCTAAGGAAAATGCTTAGGTGCTCCTATTAGGCACCCAAAAGTGCACACCTTGCATCTTAATTCTTAATGAGTAATATTAGTAGTTGTTGAGAAGTTCATACTATAGACACCTAACTGTGGCCTAAGTTTAATAGGATCGTCCGATCCATATATTTACATCTCCAATCCGTAGTGGAGGATTCAGAGGCAGACCAGCAGTGGCAACAAGTCCATGACATCTTCCATGATTCTGTATTGTGTCACATGTATTGTTATGTACTCCCTTTGTCCTATTTTGTTTGCATGTTTCATTACAAAAACTTGTATAAGACCGTGTTATTTTGAAAGGGGCGCACTTGATCAATATGAATGGTTAACCCCTTTAATTGCTCGATTTAGGGATATATTCTTGGAAACCCCTTGACAGATGGTGATATCCTAAATTCAAGAGTTAATTATGGACATCGAGTATCAATAATATCGGACGAGCTCTATGAGGTAATGATCGCTTCTAATATTTGAAATGTTGGTTCAGTTATGAACTAGTTTAGCTTTCACATATTTTTCTTTTTACACAATCATGCTATAACACTTTTTTCTTCTTGACAAACAACCTAATAGGTTCTAAGTAAACTTTTTATGGAAGTGCAAAAAAAGTTTAAAAAATGGATCCCTTTATTTAACTTCACGTGGTGGTTGATGAGAAATAACATTTGAGGATAACTTCTTCCATTTAGTATACATGGTAGTTGGGAGAAAAACTTGTATAAGACAGTCTTACCGTTACTTTAGTGAGACGGGGTCACTTTTTAGTGATACAAAGGTCACAGTGAATAAATAGTGACCTCTACATTTCTATTAGTGAGCCCATTTTACCGTAAGCTGGCCTCACATGAGACTTGCTCGGTAGTTGAGGGTAAATAACTATGTATGTGCATTAGTTTTATGGTTTATCTGCAAAAACAATCCGTTTTCATTGAGACGTATTTATATGAAAAGAACGAGAAGTCATTTCAAAACCATTAAAATTAAAGGTCAGTCCATGTCTAAAAAGGGTCGTCTCAAAATTTTTGAAAGTCACCCCATGTCACGGTAATGTCGTTTCAATTTTGCATAAACCTGTTTTGAACAGATATATATACGAAGGGAACTGCCATATTGTTGAGCTGCTTGTTATCAAAACTATTTGTGTAAGCAACATTTATTTAGTAGCAATTTTTTCCTTCTATCTTATATATACGTCTGGCTGTTGCATAGATCGCCAAAAAAAGTTGTTATGGAGATTATACGCATGTTGATGGGAACAATACCAAGTGCATAATGGCTAATCGAGCAATCACGGAAGTGAGTCACAAAATCATTCTCATGAAGCTTATTAACCATTATTTCTTAGCTAATTGTTCCATGCTAAATTTTGTTTTAGATTAACAAAACCTCGCTAAATATTATTCATTGTGCATGCAGGTTATTAAACCGCTCAACACACCATTCATTTTAGAGCCTAAGTGCATCTTTGCATCTCCTAAGCCACATAAGAGAAGTCTACGTCGCAAGTATGATTTAAATCCCCTCCACAAGGGATCTCATGTCCCAGCAAAATGGTGTCGGGTATCTTTTTCTTTTATCTTGCTCATCGGAACGTTCTCTATTATTAATGTAAGATTATCTTATTCTTTTTCTTTTTTTCTAAATTTAATTTCGGTTTTCCATAATAGCATCAGCAATACTTGCTCGCCAACTATTGGGCTAATGACAAAGGAGTTCGAGAAGCTCTCCATGTCCGGGAGGTAATCACACTAATCTCTATGTCTTGCCACAATATTAGAACATGCATAGTGGCACACTATACATTATTAGGCGCCAATGGAATTGCTTGCTTTAGCCATTTAAATGGCTGCATTTGTTTTGAAGTTGCCATAAATTTTTGATATAGATGCTCTGGATGAAAAAGTGATTGGGAAGTGTGTATAAGGGGCTCAGGACCTATTGTTGTTGAATTTTAGCAATAAATTCTTTACATATTTTTTTTTGCTGCAGAAAAACTTGTATAGGATCATCTTATTTCTCTTTACATATTTTTTGCTGTTAGGAGAAAAAAAAGAGGATGAAAAGGTATGAGTTTGAATAGATTTTGCCCTTGTTTTTTAATTACATTGATGTTGTGGAAGTTCTGAAGTAATTAGTTCAAGTAGATAAATAAAGCAAACTTAAAATTGTAGGCGAAAGATAACATTTGACCTGGAAAGTGAATTATAAAAATGCATACTGTTATACTCACATATGGAGAGACGAAAAATATTGAAATAAAAAAACAATCTCGATGAAACAACTGCAATAAAGGGGCTTATCATATGCGAAGTAGCTGATGGCAGTCCCACCAACAAGGGTGGTGGTCTAGTGGTTCCAAGCTTACTCCCAATCGGTTTGGTAAGGCAGTCCCCATGCCTTCTGTCTACTGGCTTCTAGGAACTATACAAGCCCCTTGTTGGTGCTACGTTGACGGGGCCAATGCGCTGGTTGTTCAGCTAGTCTGATATGTTCGCTATTGAACACGAGAGTCCGAACAGGACGTAGTGGGGGTGCCTTGGTCGCTGACACAACCGCAAGTGCAGTGTATGCCGAAGTAATAATCAAGTTCGTACCATAGAGACTCGTTGATAAAGTACTAAATATCCCTAAATTATAGGCTATCTAGACCGATTAAAAAGTAGTTAAGTAGATTAATTACCTAAGTAAACTAATTTATGAAAGCAAATAAAGATGTAAAACAATAAGGAAGACAATTTTAGGATAGGAATCACCAATAATCATGCACCTTGAAAGTCAATTAGTCCCAAGTAACCCCCAAACTTAAATAACAAACCACTTGACAATTAGCAAAAGCATCACAAACACCTTCTTTCAAAGGTATGTGATTTACCCAAACACAAACCAAGAGACCTATTTCTAGGGTCCTAATTAGGCATGAGTTATATTAAATTAAGCTAATTATATAGTCACAAAAGAATTAACCCACTTTCATGGTATTAACTCTCAAGCATCAATAGTCAAGCAACCACTATCATCAAACACATTTCCATGCTTAACAATAGGCATAAATAAGATAAAATGTAGATCAAGCAATATATCAAACACTTGGTGGGCACATGCTTAACATTGATAGAAGTTTGGATTTAAACTTGGGGAAGGGACAAACTAACAATCAAGAGCATAGATTAGGGCTACCCAAATCCTAGAACTAATTAAACTACTCACAAATCATGGGATTATGCAAAATAAACTTCATAATAACAATACCCATTAACATTTAACAACAAAGATTAGAACTTGCAAAGTATTTATGGAAAGAGTGAGGAGAAAGAAAACTTACAACTAATATTCAAGATTAAAGAGAAGATTTCCACTAATTATAAATGTTTAACACTCACTAATTATCCTAATCTCACTATTTGAGGAACACTAGTAAAAACCCTTGAAAAATTAAGCTAAGGATGAGATGAGATCCTGGGATCCCGTACAAAAGGGGGTATTTATATCCCATAGATCGCGTGCCCGAGGGGGCAGAAAACTGGGTGAAAAACGGCCAAAGGAGACCTAAGCCGTTTTTGCCCCAAGCAGGCCGTTTTTCCCCCAGACAGGAGGTTTTTCCGTGACAGCAAGCTTGGAAAGCTTGGCTAAGGTGAAATGGGGGGTTTTTCCAGCCCGTTTTCCACTTTGTAGGTCGTTTTTCCGATCATTCAATCTCCTTTGTGACTTCAAGCTTTGATCTTCATTCCATCATTACTTCCTTTCAATCCATGGTCCTCCATTCTATCCAAAATGCCTACAAAACATTATAAAACACCAAGAAACCAAGAAAACATAATCTAAAAACAAAAGGTGAAGCTAGACTACCAAGAATGCATTCAAACTACTAAAAACTAGCAAGAATTAGTGAGATATTGCACTAAAAGTATGCACATAAACATGTGCATCAAACTCCCACAAGATTCAAGAGAGAGCACAAAAGGGGTTGAGAGATCACCCTCTAAATCGTGGTACCAAGGGAGAACACTAGACAAGGATATCAAGAGCATGAAAATCCATAGAGAAAACAAATATACCAAAAGATCACATAAGCTCCAAGATTTGGCGATGATTCAAATAGTCACACGCATGAAAGCATTCAACCAACTCGATAATCCCACTCAATATGTGAAACAAATTAGTCCGATAGACCCTCACTTTAGGAAGTGTGGATCACTCAAACTTAAATGTGTTTGGGGGAAAATAATCAATTGACACCCAAGATTCAAACATCAGTGGTATCTTACCATAAGCTTGCCTATCTTCTAAGATCTCTACTATTAGATGACAACTCCACTTGCAAAGATCGGGAGGACTTTCGGGTTGTAATGAGGCTTAGGGTAAGGTGGGGATACATTTGAGATGTGGGCTTAGAGTCCAAAAGACATAGTGAAAATATAAACATCCTCTCAATCCTCGCGAAAGATCAAGGGGGTGCAAAAACATCTCCACAAATCAAAAACACCAATTCCAACCTAATATACTCGACCATTAAACCAACCTTTTTCACAACATTAACAAAATCTAACACTAGCAGGAGTATCGGGGCAAGATAATTTCGATTAAATGAGATATAAGCCCTTCTTCTACCTCTAGAAGGTTTATTTGACTCTTTTTTTTTCTTTTTCTTTTTCTTTTCTTTTACAAAGCTTATTCAAGCTCAAAGTCAACCATCATCCCTCCATTCTTCAACAAAAGCACCCCCATGCTCATCTTTTACTCCATTTCACAATTCAATACTCAATTCAATGAGAGAGACAAGTTACACTAGTCTTAGACTCGGGAGAGGGAAAACGTGTTCGGGAAAAGAGGGCATATAACATAGTTCATCAAGAAAAAGACACAAGCTCAAATGGGCTCCAAAGGGTAAAGTGATGCATTAGGTGGGCAATTTTGGTTTAAAGTAGCTTAAGAATCAAATAACAAATGAATGTCTCCGTCCTACCAATGCAAAAATGGGTGCCAAGCACAATTTTGACCAAGAATTAAGGCAAGTTCTAGAAGATTAACCACCAATGTGAATCCAAAACACTCATGAAAGACAAACAACCGAAAGAGATGTGTTGGTTTTGGCTCGAGATCTCACCGGTTAAATGTCTATCACACCAATTATTTCACGATTATAAGTGAGATTATCAATCGATTGCAAAAATGTTTACATACAAGGGCCAAGAGAATGAAAACCAAATGAGAAACCATGCCAAACTTTCGGGATTGCATCTCAAAAGTATCATGCTCTCTCTTACCACAAGTCGAATGCCGACCAAGAGTATCACAAATAACTATAAAGGGATCATCTCTCTATTTTTGGTATTTTCCTATATATATATATATATATATATATATATATATATATATATATATATATATATATATATATATATATTTTTTTTTTTTTTTGGGATTATTCCATATTTTCAATTTTTTTTGAATTTTCATTTGAATTGCAGCCTAGATGATATGCAAGCCTAAACATGCTCAATGCAATCTAAATGATAATTTCTACAAAGTCATGCAACTAAATGACCTAACATGCTTCTACACTAAACTAGCACAAATAATCATAACACCATCATCACATCCATCAAATTACCATTCATCAAGTATAACCACAACACCACAATATCTCACCACCACAACATATCACCAACAAGAACAATAATAAGATATCAATCCCCCATGCTTAAACTTTGCATTGTCCTCAATGTAAAGGAAATAAAGTGAAAGGAGGGGAGGGGAGTACTTACAAAGCAATTGGGGTGGACCGAGTGGGAAGAAGAAGCGTCTCCCCGAGAAGTTTTTCATACCCTCTTAGGTGCTATTGAAGAACTTTGGTGGTGCTTGAAGTCGAAGGATTGAGACGGGAGATTGAAAGCTTGCCCTTCCTTCCAAATATGTCATTGGTTGTTCGAAACTTTTGGGGCGGTGGTATATGATCCAATGTTGACTTTGCTTCTCTTCTCATTCATCATGTTCTTCTTTAATCCATCATTAGAAGAAGTCAAGGCCCGTAACAACTTATCAAAATCACTTGCCCACATCTCAAAACGACACAAATAAGAGATCCTTGTCATAAGAATATAATCAAGAATCGTAGATCTCTTGAATTTGTCATATGCCCTTGAAAAGTCAAAAGAATGACGAGAAGAAGCTTTCTACCAAATTGGCTTATGATTGTCCTCATGCCTCTCTTTATGCATTTCATTCACTATAGGCTCATCAACCCGAAATGTGGAAGATTCATAAATCACAAGTGCACTATCGGGATTTACAAGGACAACTCCAAAAGACTTGTGAGACGGGAAATCATTAAGGGGATACAAGATCAGAGAAGAGATCATATCAATGCACCCGGTTGAGAATGGATCTTGATACTCGATATCACAAAACTCATTTTCTCCCGACTCAACAACAATCTTTTCTTCAATGCAATCCCCAATTGTAGACAAACTAGCCACTTGAACTAGTTGGGTCTCGTGCTTTTCAATGTGAAGGGGAAATGTATCAACTTTAGAGCTCATTTTTCTTATGAATTCTCCCAACTCATTCATCATTTGTAACTCCTTGGTATCCTTTTGTGACTCCTTGATATTCTTTTGTGTTTTTTCAATGTATTGTTCAAAAAGACTCTCCAAGTATGACTTAGGTGGATGAAAACCATGATCATTTTGGTTACCTTGGTATAAGGTATTGGCATAATTATCATTTTCATGACTAAATTGATGCATATTATCCTCATGTCCAAAATAACCATAACAACCATAAGAAGAAATAGGCATATCATATCCATTCACATTCATATAATCATAATATTGGTTGTTATTTCCATAATCATAAGCATATGAATTCGAATGATAATCACCGTAACCCTCTTGAGGCCATAAAGTTCCCATTTCACTGTTGTTATATGCCATAGTAACTTAAACCAAGTGACGGAAAAGAGAAAAATGAAATGGTCTAATCCAGCTAAATTCAAGGATTTCTAATATCTATCGCCGAGTCCCCGGCAACGGCGCCAAAAACTTGACACAACCGCAAGTGCACGGTGTATGCCGAAGTAATAATCAAGTTTGTACCACGGATACTCGTTGATAAAGTATTAAATATCCTTAAATTATAGGCTATCTAGACCGATTAAAGAGTAGTTAAGTAGATTGGTTACCTAAGTAAACTAATTTATGAAAGCAAATAAAGATGTAAAACAATAATGAAGACAATTCTAGGATAGGAATTACCACTAATCATGCACCTTGAAAGTCAATTAGTCCCAAGTAACTCCCAAACTTAAATAACAAACCACTTGACAATTAGCAAAAGCATCACAAACACCTTCTTTCAAAGGTATGTGATTTACCCAAACACAAACCAAGAGTCTTATTTCGGTCCTAATTAGGCATGAGTTATATTAAATTAAGCTAATTATCTAGTCACAAAAGAAGTAACCCACTTTCGTCGTATTAACTCTCAAGCATCAATAGTCAAGCAACCACTATCATCAAACACATTTCCATGCTTAACAATAGGCATAAATAGGATAAAATGTAGATCAAACAATATATCAAACACTTGGTGGGCACATGCTTAACATTGATAGAAGTTTGGATTTAAACTTGGGGAAGGGACAAACTAACAATCAAGACCATAGATTAGGGCTACCCAAATCCTAGAACTAATTAAACTATTCACAAATCATGGGATTAAGCAAAATAAACTTTATAATAACAATACCCATTAACATTTAACAACAAAGATTAGAACTTGCAAAGTATTTATGGAAAGAGGGAGGAGAAAGAAAACTTACAACCAATATTCAAGATTAAAGAGAAGATTTCCACTAATTATCAATGTTTAACACTTACTAAATTATCCTATTCTCACTATTTGAGGAACACTAGTAAAAACCCTAGAAAAATTAAGCTAAGGATGAGATGAGATCCTGGGATCCCATACAAAAGGGGGTATTTATATCCCATGGGTCGCGTGCACGAAGGGGCAGAAAAATGTGTGAAAAACGGCTAAAGGAGACCAGGCCGTTTTTTCCCTAGGCAGGCCGTTTTTCCCCCAGACAGGGGGGTTTTCCGTGACAGCAAGCTTGGAAAGCTTGGCTAAGGTGAAATGGGGGTTTTTCCAGCCCGTTTTCCACTTTGTATGTCGTTTTTCCGCCCTTTCAATCTCCTTTGTGACTTCAAGCTTTGATCTTCACTCCATCATTCCTTCCTTTCAATCCATGGTCCTCCATTCGATCCAAAATGCCTACAAAACATACTAAAACACCAAGAAACAAACAAAACATAATCTAAAAACAAAAGGTGAAGCTAGACTACCAAGAATGCATTCAAACCACTAAAAACTAGCTAGAATTATTGAGATATTGCACTAAAAGTATGCACATAAACACGTGCATCAGTCGTCATTCACTTGCACCCTCTTTTTGATAAGCAAAAAGCAGGTGGCAGTCCCAATACTCTGCTAATTAGGTTTTATGGGAGGGGAAGGGCAGAAGAATTAATTGAAGGCTACGGTTTTATTGTGACAGTTGTGATGAATTTTGAGTGCTAAACCGCACACAAATGATGCTGCTCTAGTTGAATTCTGTTACGTAGTATCGTTTGAAAAACTCTGATTATTACGTGCTCAATTTGTTGTACATCTCTTTAAGAGGAGGGAGATGTTGGATGAGGTGTTCCTTATCATTATGTTTTCATTTTTGTTTAGATTAAGTGGGATGAGTGTAGTTCATTATGTTCCAATGTTTTATATTGGGTTTTGTCATAGTACACTACCTTTTTTTTTGTCAATGGCCAGGGAACAGTAGGTTACTGGGTTAGATGTAACCAAACGATATCCTCTTTACAAAACATATCATATACACGCAATGTGCAAAGTAGTTTTGGCTATCATCGGAATTTCACAAATAGTGTCATTCGTGCACTAATATACAGGTAATAACTCTGTCTACCCTAACTTCTATTTATGCTTTTTCCCGGGGTGGGGGGTATATTTGTTCCCCGATAGTGTTTGGTTACTCTGCATGGATGATTGACAAATTATGTTTTGGCGTTGGTCCTAGTTCGAATCCCCTCTCCCTCGTGTATATGTATATAGTACTGCCATTTGTGCCTCATTTGAGCCAAACAAAAAAAAAATTATGGGTGATTTTTGTAATTTGTACCATTAGCAACTACTTCAAGTGACCAAGTCCACAATGCAAAATCAGTTACTTTTACTTTTTTCTTCTTCCTTTTGGTGGCCGTGCATAATCACATGTACCTTAAATGAAACTTGAGATCAACCACCAAGATACTTTTATCAGGCAACCTTGATGAAACCATCTTCCTTTTTTGTTCCTTTCGACTTTTACCACCTAATCGCCATTTTTGGTGCAAAATGGACTCGGGTAGGTGGTTTCGTCATAGTTTTTCTCTATTTATCATTTGTGTTGTGTTTTTATGGAATAGTTAATTTGTATGCATAAAAAGAAATGCTTGAACCTTCATAACACTTAATTTTCGTTCTACTATCAAAGATCATGTGGTATTGTTGTTAAATCCTTGGCTCTATTTCACAGTCTACTTGAATAGATATATCATGTGTTCTCCCATTTATTCTAATTTAATCTTACATATGGTGTAGTGGTGATCAAGACTTGGTTGTGACCTATCTGGGCACACTAGAATGGATCCAGAAACTAGATGTTCCAATAGATGATAACTGGAGGCCATGGTTTGTTGAAGGTCAAGTTGCAGGGTTAGTGTAAACTATGAAATACAACTGCAGAATAAGCATCATTCTCCCTATCTACCTCTTAAAATTTCCGTAAATTGTTTTGCAGATACGTTACTGATTTCGCGAATGATAGTTATCGCTTAACGTTTACTACTATTAAGGTAACACCATTTATATATTTGCTTCGTTTTGATAGAATAATAGTAACCCTTGTTTTATTTTGCGCCATGTTCTGATGAGATTGTGGTAACAACTTAGGGAGCAGGACACACCGCTGTAGAGTTTAAGCCTCAAGAATGCTTTGCCATGATCGATAGGTGGCTCGCGTTGCGGTATTTGTAGGTATCGTCTTCAAAAACATATGCTATGGTTGCTGTTGTATAGTATAATGTCGGATAAGAAATGTCGCATTGGAATGGATGAAATGGAATGCATAAGTGACTGGGAAATGTCGGATAAGGGCACTTACTGTATAATTAGTGAGGGCTACTACAATGCATTGGGAGCACTTACCCTTTTGAGCTAAAAGTCTGGGGCCAACGAAAATTTTGTAATAGTGCGAGTATTTTTGTTTTTGTTAATTATTAGATATTTAAAATTGTTAGTTACTGCCTACTGGTAGATGCAGTTATTGGTTATTTTCTTGTCTTACATTGGCCGAATATCTACATTTACTCGTTACACTTATCACTTATTGATAATAAATTTCAATAATTGGGCCTTAACAAATGAGCACACATACAAGACAAGTGAGGTTTCAACTCAAAACCAATTTGCAATGGGTGGAGTAATCCACTTTTTTATATGTGTGCTTAAGACCCTTTAATCTTTCCACGTGGGACACAAACTCACTTCAACACCCCATCTCACGCAAAGACCCATCATGGAGCTTACTATGGGTCAGTCACACAAGCGTGGGCCAATAAAGGGTAACATAGAGCCAGGATAAAACCTGCTCTGATACCATGATAATAAATTTCAATAATTGGGCCTTAACAAGTGAGCACACATACAAGACAAGTGGGGTTCTAACCCAAAATCAATTGGCAATGGGTGGAGTAATCCACTTCCTTATATGTATGTTGAAGACCCTTTAATCTTTCCATGTGGGACACAAATCCGCTTCAACACTTAGGATGCTTGACGCATTAAATTGACTAAAAAAAAAAGAAAAAGTAAATATTTAATATGTGTTAAGTATCTACAAAGTGTTATGCGAAAATGATGATAGTACATGACTGAAGGAAAAGCTTTCAGCAAGTGTTTTCTTCAAACGCATTTAACACACAAGGTTTAGGCATAAAAACTAGAGTTATGACTGAAGGAAAAGCTTTCAGCAAGTGTTTTCTTCAAACGCATTTAACACACAAGGTTTAGGCACAAACACTAGAGTTGACTTTTAGTGCTCAAACTTTGGATTAGCTAGAAAACCTTTGGAAACTACATACCAAATTTGTGTATAAAATCAGTTTGAAAATATTTATATCAAAATATGAAACTCATTACCCGACCAGTAGAATGAATAGGGAACCTGACCATTCTCTTGACTATTCCTTTTGAACCTGTTTTAATCCATTTCAACATGTGTTTCACGAAAATGTTTATAATACGGTTTTTTCGTAACTTTTGATGTGACGGGGTTCGCTTTTCAATGAAATAAGGGTTATTGTTCACCATAAGTGACTCCTACATTTATAAATAGTGACCCCATTTTCTGTGATTTGGTCTCACCCAATACTTGTTGTACTGTATATGCATGGTTATACTACATTAATTTGTTCCAAGTTTATGATTCAAAATCTATGGAAAATACATCAAAATTAGGAAACAAATAAAAACACTAGATTTTCACTCGTGGGTTTTTATGCTTTATTGATATTGTGCCCTCCCTCCTGCCTTTATCCTGTCTAGGCAGGAGCCTCTGTGGAGACGACACTGAGGTAATGTTGATGTTGATGTTGTGATCATCAAGCCATCCGAATATTAGTTTTTACAACGTGAAAGAGCAATACAATGATAGTTGAACACAAGATACCTACAAATAGCGGAATGCCAACCACCTATCGATCATAGCAAGGCATTGTCGAGGCTGATACTCTGGAGCAGTGTGTCCTCCTCCCTAGGATCGAAGTTGTTTTTCGTCGTAACAGTTGTCATTTACGTAAACAAATCAATCAATTAATTAAATATTAAAATTAAGATGAGATCTGATTGTGTATACCATAATTGTAGAGAATGTTAACCGATAGTGAGAATTTGAGTAATCCGTAGCATATCTGCAAAACAAATACAAAAATCTCAAGAGCACTACAAAATTTGAGCAACTTGTAGCGGAAAGACGAGGGGGAGGCCGGGTGGGAGTGCTAATTCTTGTACAGTTGGTTGCATGTTAATTACAACATTAAGGTTTCTATTATTAATGTTGTGAAGTGATATTATGGAGTTCATGTCTCATTTTACCAAATTGTTAGATTCATTTTTTTTTTGTTTTATGAAAGACAGAGTATTCTTCAGATTTGTTGGAAATAAGACTTAAACCCAAATTATTGAGAACAAGTGAAGGCTTCACCACTTGTTAGATTCATTTAAATATTACTTTTGAAAAAACATATTTTTATAATTATATGTTCATATAAACACTATTATTTATGATGAAACTGGGTAGTGGAGACCATAAAAACACATGATTACCAAATTTTTTCCAGAACGAATGGAGTAATTCATAGAGTAGTACCATTGGGCATATTCACAAGAAAGTGTCTTTGAATTACGAAAAAATTAAAAATGTAGAGGATAAAATTATTGGTACACCCGAGAATAGCAACTTACATAAAACTCTTGAACGTTTGATCAATCAGAGAGAAAAACTCTTGTTATTTTCCCGGAATTATTGGAACGCTTATGCTAAGAAAAAATGGCTTACTGAGGGTGATCGTAATTCCTCCTTCTTTCAACGTATCCAATATACCAGGGTAAAGAAAAAACGAATATTTAAAATTAGAGAGCACTCTGGGGCTTGGTTAGAGGGTGATAGCCTTATTAAGGAGCATATTAAGACAGAGTTTAGTAAAAGGTTCACCTCAGAGTTTCTCTCTCCACGTAATTTGGACCTCGATAATGTAGTATAGATTATCTCTGAGGAGGATAATCGGCAGCTCACTATGGAAATTAGTAAAGAGGAAATTAAAGAAGCAACTTTTCAGATGAATCCGGCTAAGTCCCCGGGACCTGATGGGTTTGGAACATGCTTTTTCCAGTCTTACTGGCATTTAATTGGATCAGAAGTGACGGAGGCTATCCAGGCATTTTTTCATGGGAAGCGTATGCTTAAGGAAATTAATCATACTTTTATTGCGCTTATTCCAAAAATTCATATTCCGGAAACTGTTAATCATTTTAGGTCAATTAGTCTATGTAGCACTCTAACTAAAATAATTTCAAAAGTCCTTGTTAATAGACTTAGGCCCCTTCTTGATAATCTTGTAAGTCCATTTCAAGGTGCCTTTATTCCGGGTAGGTCTGTCCACGACAATATCCTCCTTACGCACGAGATTATGAACATGTTTAAGAAGTCTAGAGCCAAAAAGGGATGGATTGCGATTAAACTTGATATGGAAAAAACTTACGATAGACTTGAATGACATTTTTTATTTGAATGTTTAAAAAAAATGGGATTCTGTGACATTTGGATTGACTGGATTAAACAATGTGTTACTACAGTGTCTTACTCCGTATTAGTTAATGATGAACCATCATCTCCATTTACAGCATCTCGGGGGCTGCGGCAAGGGGATCCCCTTTCCCCGTATTTATTCATTCTTTGCATGGAGTGCTTGCTAGGAGAATTGCAGCTGAAAGCGCTAGGAGGCGATCTGGCATTGGGATTAAAAGTGCTCCTAATGCGCCAATTATTCCAGGATTATTTTTTGCAGATGATAGTATTCTTTTCTGTAAAGCTACTAGGGATTCCTGTTCTTCCCTCAAATACATTTTACAAAAATTTTGTTCCCAATCAGGACAACTGATCAATTTTCATAAATCTGCTATTGTTTGTTCTAAATTTGTTCAGACCACTGCCCAACAGATGATTAACACTATTTTTAATATACCAATTAGAAATTCATTAGGCAAATATCTTGGATGTCCAGTTTTAGAAAAACAAGTTTCGCGTTCCTGTTTCGAGGAGCTTGTTGAGAAAACTAGGTCCAGGATGAATGCGTGGGCAGCTATCTCCTTATCTAAAGCAGGTAGGGTCGCACTCATTTAAGCAAATTTAGAATCTATTCCGTCTCACACAATGTAATGCTTTTCTTTACCTAAGTCTATTTGTCATGATCTAGATAAAATTAGTAGAGACTTTTTCTGGAAAAATTCGAGCAATGACAAACATTTCCCTTTGATTGGTTGGGATAAAATTTGTCAGCCTAAGATTTTGGGTGGCTTAAGCCTCCGAAAATATGAAGCAGTAAACCTGGCATTTATTTGTAAACTAGCTTGGAAAATTTTGTCAGAGCCGGAAAATATATGGGTCAAATCGGTTTCAGTCAAATATCTTGCACACACTAGTTTACTTGATTGTAAAGTGGGTGGCTCTTGTTCTTGGGCTTGGAAGAAAATACTACATAGTAGGATCTTACTCTGTCAAGGTATTCGTTGAAAAGTTGGTAACGGTGAATCTATCTCATTCTAGTTTGATAATTGGTGCTCGTCTAAGGCACTAGCGGAGCATATTGATATTTCTAGCTTCTCTAATGATATTATTGGTCGGAGAGTTTGTGATGTTATAACTGAAGCTAGATGTTGGAATATTACGCTTCTTAATACTGTTCTTCCTCATTCTTTTATTGATAAGATCTCTTGTATACCTATTCCATCTCATGACATCGAAGATGATTTCTGTTAGGGCCTCACAGGAAACGAAATATTTTCTACGAAGACTGCAACTTGGTTAGCCCATGGGCTTAACAAAGATGACTCTTATAAATGGCCTTTTGCTTGGATTTGGGCTCTTAATCTCCCTCCCAAAGTTGGCATTTTTTCTTGGCAGGTCTGTCATAAGTCGATTGCTACTCGGGGAATTCTTTCCCCGAGGGGCATTCCCCTTAGCCCCAACTGTCCCCTTTGTGATTACGTGATGGAAGACATTGATCACCTTTTTGTTGAATGTCCCTCCTCTCGGAGTGTATGGGATCAGGCCTATGCGTCGGGTTGGCTTGATTGCGTCCCTCCTAGTCATAATCTTCTTCCGTGGCTTGACTTCCTTCGACATACTAGGTATTGTTCGAATATAGACAAGGCAAAAGTGTTCATGCTTCTTTGGAGTATTTGGCACGAAAGGAATAGCGTTGTTTTTAGGGGTTCTACTTTTAACCCAATATGCTGTTGGTTAAGAGCTAAGTCATGTTTTCTTGAATGGACAACTCGGACCTCTCCTTCAAAATTTGATATTAGTACTTCAACTTCTCATCGCCCTAAAGTTCTGGACACTAAACTTGTTGTCTAGTCAAAACCAGCGCCAAACCATATCAAGATTAACTTCGATGGATCAATTCTAGATGGACAAGCTGCTTCGGGCTACGTCATTCGGAATGAGGGTGGTTCCCTTCTAGGTGCCGGCGCTAAAGCCTTAGGTAAGTCCTCTGTCTTGATTGCCGAAGCAACAGCCCTTAGGGACGCAGTCCGGAAAGCGGTTGGACTTGGCCACACATTAATCCATATAGAGGGTGACAATAAGGTTGTAATCCAAGCTATGAGAGGAGAAATTCAGATTCCTTGGCAGATCCATTCACTCATTATTGACACTAGGCGTTTCTTAGCGCTCCTAGGGCCGATAATTGTAGAACACATATATAGAGAAGGGAATAGGGCTGCAGATTGGATGTCTAAATTTGGCCACTCTTGTTAACAAGAATGTTTTTGGACCTCTTCACTCGATCGTTCTTTTAGCAAAATTCTGTATGAAGATGTGTTAGGTGTTCACCTCGAGAGGAGGTCCTCCTAACGAATCTCTTTCTTCTTCTTACCTACTAAAAAATATATATATTCTAACCCTGCCACTTGATGACCATCAACAAACCATGGCCTCCATTTAACATTTATTGGAATTTCTAGTTCTCGGATCCATTCTAATGAATCGACATATGGGACTGACAAATCTTGGTCACCGCTGCAATACATGTAAAACAAAATGTAAGGATTGAGACGAAGGAATTTCTTTGAGAAATTTTGATGGTAACTGAAACTACTCTCAACATTAAATGTATAGGCTACGCTTTTGACGGTAGCATTACATCTAAGCCAGTGACGTATTGTTCCCTGACCATTGAGGCTTTACCATAAGAAATTAAAGTGAGAGACTATGTTTGTAAAACTTAAATATTCGTACATATGAAACTTATAGTAAAACCGTCTTATACAGGTTTTTGAGTTGATGTATATATTGGTAGGATTTTTACTGTGTATTTTGTTTCATGAACTCTGATCTTGAAAAATTAAAAGCATTCCTTGAGAATTGTTGAATTTGAAGGGATTGGTTGACAAAACTCAATTGGGTTTTAAGATGCAAAGGGGTTTGTGAAATATGAACGAAGTATAGATGTGTGAGCTATTTTTTGATGGCAATGTCCTGCTAGGGTGGACAATAGTGTACTCATTCGTGTAGGAATACTGTTACGAGATCTTACCGAGATTTCAGGCGCGACTTATGGAAAGTTCGGTTGCGTCTGAATATGGAAAGTTATCATAGAAGATTTCAGGCGTGACTTATGTAAAGTTCGGTTGCGCCTGAATATGGCAAGTTATCATAGAGTTTGATATTGTTTAGAATTGTTTCCATATACAAATTGTTTCCATATTCTAAAAGATATGTATAGATACTAGGGCTGTATATATATACTCGGTGATAATCAATACAAACACAAGCTTTTAGCCTCAATCTTGTCATGGTATCAAAGCGTGAAAGATCCTTAAACAAACCTTAAACAAAAACGCAAAAACCTTAAACCCTAACAATGGCCGTGGAAGATCCACCACCAAAAATTGACTCAAAATCCCCTTATTTCCTAGGTCCTCAAGATCGACCTGGTTATTTTATTACTGCAGCCAGATTTAATGGCGAAAATTATGATGATTGGGCTGGAGAGATTGAGACAGCCCTTCAAGCTCGAAGAAAGTTCGGATTTTTAGATGGTACGATTGTATCTCCAACACCTCCTTGCACACTAGCTGATTGGAATACAATCCAAGCCATGTTGGTATCTTGGATTATGAATACCATCACAGCAGAAGTGAAGAGTACCTTGTCCAAATATAAAGACGCCAGGCGACTATGGGAGACGCTTAAGGAGCGATTTGCTCTTACGAATGGACCACGAATACAGCAGCTGAAGGGGGCCATCTCTGTCTGTAAGCAAACCAAATCCATGTCTGTTGCTTCTTACTATGGGAAACTCACGGCTCTATGAGAGGAATTGCATAACCATGAACCCTTAATTACGTGTTCTTGCTGTGCAAAGTGTACCGCAGGCCCTGAACATGAGCGTCGCCGTGCAAAAGACATGATTCATGAATTTCTGATGGGTTTATATACTCCATCTTATGGTCCTTTGCGATCAAATATTCTTGCTCAAGATCTTCTGCCTTCTCTCAGCCGTGCCTACCAGCTTGTTATTCAAGATGAACGAGTCAGAACATCTTCGGCTCTGCCCGAGGAGAAGTCCGAAGTTGTTGGATTTCTGTGCGAACTAGTGGGCGCACACGAGGCAAAATAGAGAAACCTGATAAATCACGTCTATCCTGCACCTACTGTAAGAAGACAGGCCACAAAGTAACTAATTGCTTCGAAATTCATGGATATCCAGAATGGTGGGAGGATCGTGTGAAGTCTGACAGCGGATCAGGTATGACCAAACTGATGATTGGTTGTAACCAACAATCAACGACCTCTTCTTCTTCTCTTGCGACAGGACGCGGTCGAGAGGGTCCGTGCCAATACTGGAACACCATCTGCAGAATTATTTTTCGCTGATCAATGGAAGGCACTTGCCAGTGTCTTTGGTAATATGACTGTTCTAGTAATCGTTTGAGTGGTAAGATTAATGGCCATTCTTGGATTATTGATACAGGTGCATCTAATCATGTTACTGGTAATCTTTTTCTATTATTCGATGTAAGAGACATCTTATATCTCGTTAGCCTTCCTGATGGAAAGAAAGTGGTTGCAACAAAGAAGGGATCAGTGCGATTGTCAGATGCTATGACTCTCACTCATGTCCTTTATGTCCCTCTCTTAAATTGCAGCTTATTGTCCGCGTCACAATTGTGTGATGATTTGGATAATATTGTCATTTTTAATCGATATGTGTGTGCTATACAGGACCAAATGAGGAAGCTGATTGGAACGAGAAGTAAGTAAGATGGACTCTACTACTTCAAGGGACCACAAACAGTGCAGACAGTCATAGTGGACGCGGACGCTTCTTCTTTGGATCTTTGGCATGCTAGGATGGGGCATCCTTCAGAAAAAGTAGTAAAACTGCTTCCCCCCGTTTGTAATTCTAAAGGTAGTTTGAATAAAGCCTGTGAAGTATGTTTTAGAGCTAAACATCCCAGAGACAAATTTCCTTTAAGTGAGAATAAAGCCAGTCGAATTTTTGAACTAATTCATATTGATTTGTGGGGCGGCTATCGGCATACCTCTTCTTGTGGTGCTCGATATTGTTTGACTATTGTGGATGATTTTTCTCGGGCTGTGTGGGTTTATTTGATGGATGATAAAACAGAAGTTTTTGCGAAATTTATGTCCTTTGTTGCTATGGTTGAGCGACAATTTTCTCAAACCATAAAAATTGTTCGGAGTGATAATGGAACAGAGTTCCGATGTTTGCTTGGTTATTTTACTGCGTGTGGTATCTTATTTCAAACCTCATGCACTGGGACACCACAACAAAATGGGGGAGTTGAAAGGAAACACCAACATATCCTAAACGTTGCCCGCGCCTTGCGCTTCCAAGCAAATTTGCCTATTTACTTTTGGGGGGAGAGTGTTTTGACCTCTGTTCATTTAATCAATAAAACTCCTTCCACTGTTCTTGACAATCACACTCCTTTCGAGAAATTGTTTGGTTACTCTCCCTCTTATGATGCCATTCGAGTGTTTGGGTCTTTATGTTTTGCCTACAACCAAAAGACAAAGGGGGATAAATTTGCGAGTCGTAGCCGTAAATGTATATTTGTTGGGTATCCTTTTGGTCAAAAGGGATGGAGGCTTTATGATCTTGATAAACATGAGTTCTTTGTGTCAAGAGACGTAAAATTCTTTGAAGAGATTTTTCCCTTTGTTGACACGGAAGCTAGCAATATTAGGCCAACGGATCACTTTGATATGGATGTGGATATTGATTTAGATTTTGCGGATTTTCTGGATGACTCCACTGTTGACACCGTTCCTAATACCAGGGATACAACAGATGAGGGTCTAGATGTGCCTTTTATCCTCAATGATCCGAATTCCTCTGCCACTGTCAATACTGGGTCTGACCAAACCCCAAGTCCGGCAAGACCAACAGAAAAAGAACAGCCTAGTGTTGTGGACGATTCTGTCCAAACTGGGTCTGGGTCTGACCATACTGCAGAACAGGCAGACTCAAATGATCAGAGTTCCGAAGAAGTTTTGGGATGTGAAAAGCGCACTAAAACCCCTTCAGAGTTCCTAAGGGATTTTGTTACTCACAGCGTTGTTAAAGAGAGTCCATCGAACACTGCTACTTCTCTTCCACAGCATACCTCAGGTACTCCTTTTCCTATAGCACATTATATTAATTGTGACAATTTCTCTGTGCCCTATCGCAAGTTTCTTGCAGCTGTCACTACAGGAGAGGAACCTCGGTCTTTTAAGGAGGCCATGAAAGATGATGGGTGGAAGAAGGCTATGCAAGAGGAAATTAAAGCCTTGGAGGATAATGGTACTTGGACTCTCGAATCACTTCCACCTGGCAAGCGTGCACTGGGAAGTCAATGGGTCTATAAGAGGAAATACTTCTCCAATGGAGATCTTGAGCGGTTAAAAGCTCGCTTGGTTATTTTTGGAAATCATCAAATCGAAGGTTTGGATTACTCTGAGACCTTTGCTCCAGTTGCCAAAATGGCAACCATTCGTGCCTTTCTAGCCATTACCGCTTCCGAGAATTGGAAACTTCGCCAAATGGATGTCCATAATGCCTTTCTCCATGGTGATCTTTATGAGGAAGTTTATATGAAATTGCCTCCTGGTTTCACGTCATCGGAGCAAATCTGGTTTGTCGTCTTCGCAAATCTCTATATGGCTTAAAATAGGCACCCCGTTGTTGGTTTGCAAAACTGGTGATTGCTTTGAAAGGGTATGGATTTCTTCAGTCTTACTCTGATTATTCATTGTTTACTTACACTAAAGATGGCGTGCCGCTCAATGTCTTGGTGTACGTCGATGATCTAACTATTTATGGCAATGATTCTGTTGCTTTAAGAGCTTTCAAGGCCTATTTGGGTGACTGTTTTCATATGAAAGATCTTGGTCCACTTAAATATTTTCTTGGTATTGAGGTAGCTCGGAGTACAGCTGGCTTATTTCTTTATCAAAGAAAGTATTCTCTTGATATTATCACTGAGGTCGGCCTCTTGGGGGCAAAACCAGCCGACACTCCTATTGAACAAAATCACAAGTTAGGACATGTCGTTGGTGCCACACTCGATGATCCAGAATCCTATCAGCGCCATGTAGGTCGTCTTGTGTATTTATCTGTCACACGACCTGACTTGGCCTATTCGGTTCATCTTTTATCTCAATTTATGCAAGATCCTCACCAAGAGCATTGGGAGGCCGCACTACGGGTTGTGCGTTATTTGAAGGGAACTACAGGTCAAGGTATCTTATTGCGAGCTGACAGTGACCTATCTTTAAATGGATGGTGTGACTCGGATTGGGCTGCCTGCCCCCTCACACGGCGATCCTTAACGGGTTGGTTGGTGTTTCTGGGTCAATCACCTATCTCATGGAAAACAAAAGAAGCAAACTACTATCTCAAAGTCTTCCGCTGAAGCAGAATATCGCTCCATGGCTGCCATCACTTGTGAGCTGAAGTGGTTGAAAGGTTTGTTATTAAGTTTGGGTGTTCATCATCCCAAAGCTATACCATTGTTTTGTGATAGCCAGTCGGCTTTACATATCGCTCGCAATCCTGTTTATCATGAACGCACAAAGCATATTGAAGTTGATTGTCACTTTGTTCGTGATGCTATTACCGAAGGTCTAATTGCTCCATCGTATGTTCCTACGACAGTGCAATTAGCTGACTTATTTACAAAGGCTCTCGGCCGGAAGCAGTTTGATCTATTACTCAGCAAGTTAGGCATCGTGAACCCCCATGCTCCAACTTGAGAGGGGGTGTTACGAGATCTTACCGAGATTTCAGGCGCGACTTATGGAAAATTCGGTAGCGCCTGAATATGAAAAGTTACCATAGAAGATTTCAGGCGTGACTTATGGAAAGTTCGGTTGCGCTTGAATATGGCAAGTTATCATAGAGTTTGATATTGTTTAAGATTGTTTCCATATACAAATTGTTTCCATATTCTAAAAGATATGTATAAATACTAGGGCTGTATATATATACTCGGTGATAATCAATACAAACACAAGCTTGTCAATACTTGATAGTGGCAGTCTGCAGAGTGTTCGAGAAGTTATTACTTCACATATTTTTCTTTAAAAAGTTTTAAATATGCATGAATTTGCGATTGCAAAATCTTGTGTTGATGCGATGTTGTTGTTAATGACATGAAGAGATTGTTCTTATCGAAAGAAAAAAAAAAACATGAAGAGATTAGTTTGCATACCTCCCGAATGTGCAATGCTTTTTGAACTCGTTTGTCATTAGCCCAAATGTTAAGAACCTCGCGATATTGATTCTTTAATGTAAAAACGGAGAAATAGAAAACACAAGTTATACATATGATCTATGTGTATGATAAAGAAATATTAAGGAAATAATTGTCTAAATTATACTCCCGCTCTTCAGATAAAGTTGTAAAGTTTCTCATCTTTTTTTTTTCTGTCCTCCTCAATTAATATATTTCTTCGTTTTTTCTAGACAATTTTTTTTGGTGAGTCCTATTCGTATCGGATCGGTCCACAAAAGAGTAAAGTGCTCCCAATAAATAGTTTTTCCAGTTATAAAATTTAAACCCTCAGACTATTCCTACATAATTGAGACATCCCAACACAATGTGGTCAACGGGGCGGAAAGCCACCATTCTTCTCGTTAGTGGTCTGTAAACCCCGGCCCTCGCAAAAATTTACAGGTAATAAATAATAAATATGCTAACTTAGTTAATTCAACAAATTTCAAATAGTGTGTCTTAGCACCTTGCCGAGCCCATGTGCACACAATGACTACTGAATGTTTGTTTCCACATATTACTTTTTTCATTTCAAAAAAATATATATATTGACACTTGCTTTTTGAATGTCAAAGTTCATGAACTTCAATCATTAATTTGTTAAAAAAAACGCAAAGTTTTACATTGTAAAAATAATAATTTTTGGATTTATTTAAATATTACTTTTGAAAAATCATTTTTTTATTTAAGGTCAAAACGGTGTGTTAAAGACTATGAAAAAGCAAGCGTCAAACTTTTTGCAAGACGGAGGAATTATTATTTTAACTTTGACCAAAATGATACCTTATTATTTGTGATTTTCTTGTGTGGGATAAGAAAAAGTGGTGCTTGATTTTAGCAAAATTAAGTACATAAATTAAGGAAAAATCACAAAACTTGTATAAGGCGGTCTCAAAGTGAGGCCTACTCTAACAAGCATGCATGACGTCAATGTTTATGTTATACTTGGCTATAGAGGGAGCCTCACCTTGAGGTCGCCTCATAAGAAATCTTTTGAAGAAAAATAAATTTAGTGCATTAACTAAATTAAATTAAGGGACAGAAAGGTATACCCGACACCATTTCTCTGGGACATGAGCTTCCCAGCGTTGAAAATTAACATGATTCTCGTTCGTATACTTGTGTTTTGAACTACTGTTATTTGCCCCAGCAGATACGTCAATGCAAATAGGCTCCAGAACATGCACATCGTTAATTGAGTCCATATCCTGATGGTTGAGTGATTCAAGTCAAATTTCAATAATACACCCTTCCTCTTGTACAAAGTTATAGCCATCCAATGGGTGCTGCCAATAATGCTCTTAAAAAGCAATTAAGTGCAAAATGTACATTAATTTGGGTGATTATTTTTTGTCTTTTCATTACCCAAAATTAACCTTTTATCGAATCAATAATGAAAAGATCAATACGAGATATCCCATTATGTTACGTAGATATATATATATGGGGCGAATGGAGAAATAATTCGAGTCACTTACTCATCTTTGGAATGTATATAAGAGATGCAAAGCAGTATATACAATATATATACAATATATATGCTTATATTATAATGTCATTGGGAATTATCAAAATATATTTATATGCTTATGTTATTTGGAAAAGGGATCAGAAGTTATTGTACCTAGGGGTAAATATATTGTACTAAGCACATGTTCTTTTCTAATAATTTTTAAAGGACTTAACACTTTTTATCATCAAACAAAAATTGTTACTTTTGGACAAAATTAAAAATATTATATTTGAAATTAAAAGTGTTACTTTTAATCGTATTACCGTGTGAAATAGTCTTCCACAAAATTAATGAAATGTCCTCATAACTATTATATACGAAACTCTTATCAGCTCATACGATTATATTTGTTATTTGAATGAATCTATTTTGAGGGCCACGGTTAAATTTTCTTTTTTCTTCTTTTTTTTTTTTATTGAAGAAATGACTAGTTAGGCATGCATTTTATAACTTTACAACATTAATTAGAAATATGATGAGGTGACTTACTTTGGATATATCTTGAAGAGCTTTGACGCACTTGGTATTGTTCGCATCTACAATCGTAAAATTGTCATTGCAACTTTCTCTGGCAGACTGTCAAGTATATATAAAATTGCATAAATTAATTATGAGCACTAATTATTAAGGCTTAATGTTTCGTGGAAGTGGAACTAAGAGCAACATTATTATTGTCCAATTGTCTAATCTGAGATGAACCAATTAAATTTGAGGGTGACAATAACAGTTTAAGAGTGACATTGTATTTTTATTTTTTTAATTACAACCTAATTTAGGGGTAAAAAAATACGGTTTAAGGCTGGCATTGAGAAACACTGGAAATAAAGCCTCTGATAAGACAAATGCAACACTAAAATTCAAAACAAATTCTTAAAATTGATATTTTTAAATTTGGCATTATCCTTCAATATAGAAAATTGACACCAAACCGGGCATGTCACAAGTTCAATTACTAGTGTCCCTAAAAATTTACATCTTTGATCAAAAAAAAAAAAAAAAAGTTTACATCATTACCTCGTAATCGTCAGATAGTAATGATATCCGATGTACATACTTGATTCTATTGATCATCCCTTTTCCAACCTCATTGGTCACTGGATTTCCGCCAATATATCCCTATATCCCACAAGCCAAAAATACAGCATGAACATATTAATTATCACACAAAACAGAAATTGGAGGAATAGGGTTATGAACAAGAGGAATTTCAGATAATAAATCTCTTAGCCATTTTGTTTCAATACATGCAATGTCCAAAGTAATCAACTCAGATTCCATTTTACTTCTAGAAATTATAGTTTGTTTAGCATATTTTCCTTAATATGGCAACAACACCTAAAAGAAACATATATCCAGAAGTAGACTTTACATCAACAGAATCAGTTATCCATTTTGCATCACTATATTATCCCTCCATCACATCACATTAGGAAAGCTAGTATAAATTAAATTAAAGAATAATTCATTATTCCCTTTAAATAATAAAACACTCTCTCTAGAGCATCTGAATGTTCCTTACTAGGATTGTTACTTTGTTAATGTATCTACAATCTTTCAACTGCATAGGCTAAGTCGAGACTTGTTCTTTTAGTCGCATATAGCAAGGAACCAATCATGTGTATGTGAATACTTTTATTGTGAGATGGGCTCTCTTAAATTATTTTTCAAACTTCTTGTGCCTTTATAGGAGCTTATTTTAAGCCATAAAGGGACGTAACTTATTTACATATTTTATGCTCTTGTCCCTTCACTAAAAACCTTTCAGGTTGTCTCATATAAATCTCCTTATGTTAATCACCACTTAAAAAGGCAGTTTTCACATCTATTTGATAGATTATCAAGTATTGTTGTGAATAATAAACTAGCAAGTGAAATTAAACTAGCGCCATGTCAAGCAACGATCTTAGATGGTTAGAAAATAAGTACCACAAATAAATAACTGATAAATTAAAATCACAAAAATTGAAGATAATAATAGAGAAGGGGTAAGAGATCGCTAGCCTCGATAAGCACGTCTAGGACGCTATCCTACGCGCGGGTTCGAACGGCTAACCAACAACCCCAAGACTCACAGCGATGTCCTCTATGTGCGCGTCTACGAAGACTGGGATGAACTAATCAATCCAAGCCTCGTCACCAAAACCCGAGAAACCAAAACTCATTTGAGAGCATTTAGAAATCGCAAGTGGAGAGATTGATGTGTTGTATGTTGTGGGAAATCAACCTAAATAGTCCTGTTTATGTAAGATCTAGGTTTATAACCCCTCATAGCCAAATAACGGCACATTAAATTGGTAAAGAAAGAGGAGATTACACGTAAACAAAATATTTAATTTAAAGAATAAAATCTGCAATTAAGTTAGAAACTAAAACTGAATTTTGAAATTTAATATTTTCAACTATATATAATCTTGTGTGCGAACTCACACCCTTATGGCAAGGGAGGCCATCCTCCTTCCCCTCCCACGCGAGGTGGGTGGGGGAGACGCGATGCGTGACGCCCATGGTCTTTATAGTGTATGTTTTTCATTTATTAAAACACGAGTGCCCTTTTTTCCACTAAAAATATGAGAAACAATTTAGGGAAAAACATTTTACGATAGGTGATTTTGCATAAAATCTAACAAAAAAAAGGGCATCTTTTTTGAAAAAGATGTTATAATATCAAAGTAAGAAATAAAATTTGTACACATTTATATACTGCATACCTTGAGATTTATCTCCGGCGTAAGCTCAATTTTGTTCCCTACAAAAGAAAAAGCGCAAGGTCTTTTCAAAGTGCACAAACTGCTTAGGCTCAGAAGGTGACTCAATTAAGGATTATTCTAAATATTCAGAAATTAAACATTGGCCCCCGAACTTTGTATGGCAAGGGAGAGGATAACAGAAAATGCATTGTTGGTGGTATGTAACATCCCGATCCTTTTACGGGCTATTACTATCACCAAGAACTATTATCATGGCTAATGATTGACCCCACAAACCAACGCAACCCTTTCTAACATATTTTATCTTCACTCACATATCCCTAAAATGTTTTCCCAAGAGACCACTCATCCCAATACTCATTCTCCCAACCAAGTTTCTTAGATTTGAGTTCCTTGAAAAGAAGATCCATCTTGGTGATATGAATAATACCATGAAGTCATTTAAACTTTTCTCAACCATAAAATCCTTGGGGTAGTGTCACCAAGAATTGCTATCGTGGCTAAGGATCGGCCCGACAAACCACCTCACTCACATACCCTTGAGAAACTTAACTTCCTTAAAGGTCACCCATCCCAATACTTTTCCTATCCAAGCATGATTAACAGCGAAATTTCTTACATTTGGATTCCCTGAAAATAAGATGCATCTTGACCAGTGAAATGATCAGTACCATCAAACCAGATAAACTCCTCTCAAGCATTGATTATTTGAGGTATTACAGTTAAGCTGGCATTGCTCGAATAGATCTCAGAATAAGACTCAAACCAGTTCATTTCGTCCGTATTGTCTAGCTCGTCCCAAATCTTTTTGACCAAACCTCCTGAGCCAAATACGGACATCCCATAATTTACTTCCTCTACTTGCTTGGTTATAGTTAGGGTCATTAATTAACTATCTTCTTGTGAGAAATTGTTAGGCGCTCCGCATTCGTCGTTGTTTGTAGGTGTTGGACCTTATACAATGAATTAGTAAGGCATGTTTAATCATCTATGTCAAGTGGATTTGCACTTTCAAATAGTTGCAGCGTATTTCGTGGTTATATACCATTGATCATAGGAATCATATGTTGATACACGTTTTACTTTACAGATTGATTTATGCTATATACAAACAACCAAATTATTGGTTAAGATTATAGCGATTAGACGGAGTTTATCACGACAATGACTTCAAACTGTTATTATGGTAGTCTAAGTCATATATATATATATATATATATATATATATATATATATATATATATATATATATATATATATATATATATATATATATATATATATGCTTTTTAATTAATGGATGAATTTTCTCTATTTTAAACAAAATCAAACCATTACCATTTAATATCTCCTGGAGAACGATTGGGACCATTTTGCCTCCATAGGAGTCACCTCCAACGTAGAAGGGACTTCTTATAAATTTCGGATGGTCCATAAGCCACTGCATATATACACACACATATATATATAGAAGACGAGTCAAAGACTTGCACAAGTTGAACATTTGTCTTATAGACACGTATGTTGGATTGATGCATGGAAAATAAACCATAGATAGAAAAAATTGTTTGCAATAACCACCCAACAAATTATTTCAATTTTTAAGTCACCACCTTAACCCACTTTCCGACCTTATATTGATAAAATGATTGTTCATGCCTAGATCAAATTTACTTTATTCAAAAAATCCAAAGGTCATCAAGTACAGAGTGTAAAATTGTCTTTTCTTCACAATTTGGCCGAAAAATGGCTGAAGATGGTGATTTAAAAGTTAAACGCTCATAAAAAATAATATATATATATATATATATATATATATATATATATATATATATATATATATATATATATATATATATATATATATATATATATATATATATATATTATTGCAAAACTGTCGATTTTATAAAGGGTTTTCAACAAACCTTCCCCATAAATAATTAGGATTGACTCATTTAAAGTGTTTACATCAGATTAACACAAGAATAAGAAATCATGAAGACTACACACTAATTTAAGTAGGGTTCCATTTTAATAGTCAATTTATATAGGCATATATGTGTTAGTTTTATTTCTAGATTGATCAAATATGGGATGTATGCACCTTTTTTTCTTTTCTTTTGGGTGACTCACATATACACTTTAACAAGTATCCTCTGCTACTCGTTGGTCGTTACTTATAAGTCATTGTGCAATGAGATATCATTGATCTATAAAGATACCTACTCCTAGAGCTGTAAAAAACTGACCTGACCCGAAAATTCGACCCCTTTTTTTAGGGTCCTGACAAAACTTTCTCGACCCAAACCCGTTTACAACCCGTTAAAATAAACTAAAAAGTGGATTCGACCTAAAATCAACCCGTAACCAACCCGACCCGAACCCAAAGTGACCCGACTCATACCCCGCTGAGTCGACCCGTTTTACAGATCTACCTACTCCCCCTATTTTTCTTACATAACGTTCTCCTTATCCAAGACCAAACTTTGACATCGTATTTCTTTATGCCTTTTTGGTGATCATGATTTTAAGCTTGTCAATACAAATAATACCATATAAATTCTATATTTTAATTCGATGTATTTTTTCATAACTTTGTTGGTTCAAGTTCAACCTCGAAAAGCGAAACAGTGAGATTGTGGGAGTAGTAGGGTGTTGGTGTATGTGTGGGGGGGGGATTGGAATGAGTAGTAGGTCTTTCACATTATTGATTAACCATTAAATTAAAATGAGTTTATTAATATAAGATGATTATTTTTTTTTTTTTATGTTTTTGGTTAAGATATTGTATTTCTTTACAAAAATCATTCAAGCAGTACAATAAAATAAATGGTGTCCATGGGAGGACTACCACCTTCTAGGGTGCACAATCAATTTAATGTGCAAGCCTTAATATCCCGATCACAATGACTGTCTACTTATTAATCCAACTGAAATAATTTATTCATTTTCATTTCGATTTTTTGGAAACTTTTGAGAGACATCTTTCTATAAAATTGTTGAACAAATTTTTAAAAGACATATTTTTATCAAATTAGTGAGTTGAATAAAGAATTTTGTATTATTCTTTTAGATCTTTCATTAGTTAGGAATGATTATTATTAATTCTAGATGTCGTTTGGCTACCAATCAATGATAAATCTCCCTCCCGTTTCCAACCCTAAAAAAAGTACCAAATGGATCAACAACAAAAACTAAAAATAAACCAAGTTCAAAACTTTACTAACCTTTCTCAGAAATTCGTCTATCATTGATGATTGTAGGATATCATCAGTGTAATATGCTTCTGAAGTTGTTGCATAGGAGAAGCCAGTGCCGACAGGGGTATCTAGAAATATTATGTTGGCTACCTGATTAAATTTAGATACATCATTGAACCTTAATATTTGTTTTAAAAATTATCATTCATATAGCAAAGAATGTGAATCCAAATCTTACGATACAAAACATTGCGAAAGGAATTATTGATGTTCGTTTGAAATATAAACGCGTGGGCTTTTAAATTGTTAAAGTCACTTCCCTATATTCTTAATTTGTTAGTGTTTAAATTAAATATAAGAAGACATCAACTGTTGTTTCTTTAAAAGTTTTAAAGTAACTTTTGAGAAATTAATCTCGAAATGAAATTTAGGAAAATAGGATAATTAACCGTCAATAATATCTAGTCTCAAAATAACAAAATGAACTATGTGTGTAAAATTAAATAATTGACTCAACATTTAAAAAAAAATCTCAGATTCTCTTCATAGGCAATGTTTATTTGAACCACAAAATTTTTTCAAGACAGATTAATATTAGAATTTTTTTACTTAAAGTTTAGTTTTCTCTCAAATTTATATTCATTTTTTCTGAAAAGTTTCAAGATTAGCGGAGTAAAAAAAATGAAGGGAAAGAATAATAAGGAGTGAAAAATTAAGGATAACAAGATTAAATAATATTTACATAAAATTGTCAATATTTTATTTTCATTGATATTCTGTGAGACTGAATATTATTATGTATAATTGTGAAGGTTTTGTTGAATCTTCATTATCAGCAATAACTTAAGAAATCCACCCAACCACTCATATTCTAAATTGAAGTTATTTTGTACACGAGGTATAGCCAAATAAGTGAACTTAGTTTGTACACGAGGTACAACAAAATAAGCAGACAATAATAGCAAATTTGCTAGGCAACGACCGTTATCATTGCGTTATTTTTTAGTAACGCCCTAACGCGCAACGACGCTGCAACGACAAATGTCATTGCGAAAAATATTTTTCGCAACGACTTGGTATGTTTTGCGACGACTTTTATCGTTGCTAAAAACTATTTTTCTTGTAGTGAAAGGAGCTCTATCTAGCATCATAATAGAATAAAATGTTACACCTTGTAAATATCTACAAAAAATTTTGTACCTTTGTCCATGAGTATAGATTTGATCGGAGTGGAGGTATATATCTTTGATTCCGAATTGAATGTTGTATAGTTGAAGATTAATGGACCTGCTCAAGAAATTGGACATTTTTACACAACTAACTAAAGTACATAAAAAGAAGAAACAAGACACCACGAAATAAAGGAAAGTAAAATAAACCATGATGCTTGGTTTTCTTAAGGGTCAGCGTAACTGGGTAATCATCGGGTATTGCACTACCGGAAATGGAATTGGAATCATCGGTTTCTAATTTTTAGGAATTGAAATTGGTTGCACCAGTTCCTAATTCTTAGAAATTGAAATTTGATCCAACGATACCCACCAGTTTATGGGTAGTTGCATACCCAAGCCATATTAAATCCAAATTTTATGAATTTTTAAATCAAATAAGTTTATATTTTAAACAATAAAAATATCAATTATTATATTACACTAACAAATATTAGCTTCCCAAAATACAACAAACTTAAAATCAAATATTACAATCAAAAAACTTAGCATTGTAAATCAAAATTTAAATAACGTATATGATCATTTAATCTTAATATTACAAATACAATCATTAAAATTACAAATCCAGGTTTTCAAACCACGAATTTTACTAGAAAATCACCATTCTTTGTTTTCAACAAAGGAAAAGTGTTATAAGTTTTTTACACTGGGTATCCAACTGGTTCTGATTCCCAAAAGTTAAAAATTGGAATGGGTTGGTATCGATTCCTATTTTTGAAAACCAGAATTATAATTGATAAGACCAGTTCCGGTTCCAAAACGACCGTTAACTAAACCATCGGTTCTAAACCAATTCAGTTTCGATATTGGGGTATCCGGATTTTCAACTCACCCCTAGATTTTAGTGATGCAATAAATAATTGATATAGCGCCTCCTTATTTGTTGGCTCCATTTCTCTCTCCTCTTGCCTAAATACGGTGAAAGATGCACATTTGGCTACCAAAGGGCATGGTAGGCAAGTGTTGCTTACCTCCCACAATGGTGTACCCTTGTGACCAATGAGACTCTTTCCTCTTGCCCCCCACATATAGGCATCATTGTGGATACTTTACATGGCACGACAAGAAAAATAATTTCATTTTTACCATTTTTTCCCCTTTTCCTAAGACAGAGGGAGATGAGTAAAGATTAATATGAAACATACTTTGGGGAAAATTGGTGCAACACAACTACACACATAATGTAAAACGGTAAAAAAAGTATCGCACACGATATTTTAACGTGGAAAATCCTCTTAATTAGGAGAAAAATCGCAATTCAGATCTGCATACTGAAAGGATATATAATTCCCTATAATAATCAAGGGAGTACAACAAGAACCAAACAACGTGCCAAACGACAAGTAAAATACTACATTTTGATTTATACAAATAAGTACCCCCATACATGACACAGATCAACTCACCACTACTTGAGAGCAATCTGATTATGTGACCTCGACTTAATCTCGAGTATCTACATATGTCGCCGCGTGCCACCCAAATTTTACTCTCACCTTTGTTGGAAACAATGCTCAAAATTAGAGTTTGGTTATTACCAATCGGAGTTTGGTTCCACCCAATCGTATTCAGATTCGCGAGATATTAGTTGCAGAACTCACGGAATCAATGAGATCCGTAACTATTGTCGTAATATTTTATTCTTGGATATAACAACTCCTAATCTTCATCCCAATGTCTTTATTGTGATATTACATTTTTGATCTCCAAGTCATTGACTTCCTTGATTATCTCCCCATTAATTGTTTTATTTGATTTCCTATTGATGGGAAAGTTCCAGCCCTTCTTTAGCTATAAAAGCTCTGTCAATCTTGCTGGAAAATACACAAGAGAAACACATCCATCTTCCTTTCTCTCTCCCTACTATATTCCCATTATTCATGAGCAAGTTGAGTTTTGTTACAATCCTTCCTCGTAATGCATACGAGTAAGGGTGTTGTGTTAACCTTGGGAAGCAAGCGTTGGGTGATTGATTTGAACCTAGATCGAGGCAAAATCGCTTTTAAGGCAGTGGTTAATCTCACGGCGCAACAAGTTACTTCCGTGTTCTGTTTCTGCCAGTTGATCTTTGGGACTGACCAAAAATCTGTTTGGGTACACCTATTCTAACAATTTAAAAGCGATTTACCTTTTCCCTTTGATCAAATGGCCCTTGTGTTGAACAAGACTATCACTGACATGTCAAAAGTTGAGCATCTGGATGGGAACAATTATAAGAGGTGGTCCCAAAAGATGCTCATCGTTTTCGAACAATTTGAATTGGACTATGTCCTGTTCAACCCACCAATCTTTGCTGAAAATGATGATGACGATGATGATGATGCTGATGAGAAAATCAAGCAGAAAGTTCGAGAAGGATAACAAATCTGTTCGTGGTCATATGTTAAGTCATATGACAAACTCCCTCTTCGACTTGTTCATTAAAGAAAACTCCGCCAAGTCGATTTGAGATACTCTTGCGAAGAAGTATGGAGCCGATGATGCTGGAAAGAAGAAGTACGTGGTTGGAAATTGGCTCGAGTTCCAGATGGTCGATGATAAACCATCATGGACCAAGTGCACCAATATGAGAACTTCTGTACCAATGTGTTGTTCGAAGGCATGAAGATGTGTGAGATCTTACAAGACAATGTCTTGATCGAGAAATTGCCCCCAAGTCTTGGAATGACTACCATAGTCAATTGAAGCATAAGAAGAAGGACATGCCACTTGAGGATCTGATTGGACACATGAGGATTGAGGAAACCAATTGACTCAAAGATAAGTCTAACCCTATCCCTATTATTTCTAATAATGCTAATCTTGTGGAATCTAGTGGTGGTAACAGGTTTAATAATAAAAAGGTCGAGGCAAAAACCCTAAGCAATTCAAGAGGGGCAACGATGTCAAAGGTAACAACAAAATCCAGAAGAAGCCACAAGGAAATTGCTATGTGTGTGGCAAACCAGGACATAGAGCTTATCAATGTTTCAATCCCCACAAGCAGTCCAAGTTTGACGAGAAGGTTGGTCCTGACCAAACTACCAATCAAGCATGCCTTGTCGAACCAGAACAGATCATTGCGGCTATGATTTTCGAAGTGAATATGGTAAGCAATGCTATTGAATGGGTTTTTGATACAGGAGCATCCAGGCATCTGTGCAACAATAAGGACCTCATCAAAAACTTTGAGGAGGTTCCCAATGGAGATTCCGTCTATCTTGCCAACTCCTCTAGCATTGGTATTCTTGGTAAAGGGAAGGTTATTCTTAAACTAACTTCTGGAAAATCTCTTGCTTTAAGTAATGTGCTGTATGTTCCTTCCTTACGTAGAAATCTGATTTCTGGTGCTTTGCTTAATAAGGCTAGACTTAAATTCGTTTTTGATGCAGACAAGTTGGCCCTCACCAAAAATGGTGAATTTGTGGGTAAGGGCTATCTCAATGGGGAACTTTTTGTACTTGAGACTATGATTAATGAAATGAATGTCGGATCTTCTTCTGCTTATATTGCTGAATCTATCGATTTATGGCATGGTAGATTAGGGCATGTGAATGTTGCATCCATTAAGCGCTTGAGACATTTGGATTTGATACCTTTTATGATTGATAGTGATGTTTCCAAATGTGAAATATGTGTAGAAGGCAAACATTCAAAATTGCCCTTCAAATCCGTTGTCAAAAGACAAACGAAACTCTTAGAATTGATTCATAATGATTTGGCCGACTTTAAGAACACTCAAAGCAAAGGAGGCAAATTTTACTATATTACATTTGTGGATGACTGTTCTAGATTTACTAGAGTTTACCTCCTTAGAACAAAGGACAAAGCGGAATCAATGTTTCTTAAGTACAAAGCTGAGGTTGAGAATCAGTTAGAACTAAAGATAAAAAGAGTTAGATTTGATAGAGGTGGTGAGTATGGGACTAACACCCTTCAATCCTTTTGCGAAATGAATGGGATAATACATGAGACCTCTTTCCTTTGTACTCCTCAATCCAATGGCGTTGCTGAGAGGAAAAATAGAACCCTTAAGGATATGATGAATGCCATGCTCATTAGTTACGGGCTACCCGACAACATGTGGGGGGAGGCGGTTTTATCCGCTTGTCATATACTCAATAGAATGTCTCGTAAGAAGTTAGATAAAACCTCATATGAGTTATGGAAAGGTTATGCACCAAACCTGTCTTATATGAAAGTGTGGGGGTGCTTGGCCGAAGTGGGCTTGCCTAGTCACAAGCGTACGGATATAGGGCCTAAAACTATAGATTTTGTCTTTATTGGTTTCGCCCAAACTAGTGCAGCATTTAGATTTATGTGCTTGAATGATTATTCTATTATTGAATCTAAAGATGTTGAATTCTTTGAACATTTTTTCCTTTGAAAAAGAATACTGAATCATGTGAAAGTATTATGACTATGTCTGCTTCTCTGCCATTAATTACTCCTATTAATAATGATGTTCACGATGTTGAACCGCGCATGAGTAAAAGAGTCAGAACCAAAACTGACTTTGGTCCTGACTTTATTACATCTTTTCTGACCGAAGATTTTGATATTAATGAATTAAATGAGAATTTCATTTAGTGGTAAATGGATCTTCAAAGTTAAAAGGAGACATGATGGATCCATTGAAAGGTTTAAAGCCCTTTTTTTGTTAGAGGCTTTACACAAAAGAAAGGTATTGATTATTTTGATACTTATTCTCCTGTGACTAAAATTGCTACTATTAGAACTCTAATCTCCATGGCTACAATTTATATTTAATTGTTCATCAAATGGATGTTAAAACTGCTTTCTTGCATGGTGATTTAGAAGAGGAAATTTATATGCAGCAACCCGAGGAATTTGTTGTTCCCGGACAAGAACATAAAGTGTGTAAGTTGAGAAAATCCTTATATGGATTAAAACAAGCTCCAAAACAGTGGTATGAGAAATGTCATAGTACATTGATTGGAAATGGATTTATAGTAAATGCCTCTAATTCATGTGTGTATTCTAAAGTGATTGATTCTTTTTTTTTTGGTGTAAAAAGTGATTGATTCTCATTGTATAATCATTTGTTTATATGTTGATGATATGCTTATTTTTGGTACACACATAGATATTGTGAATGATACTAAGAAATTTCTTGCCTCAAAATTTGAAATGAAGGATTTGGGTGAGGTGGATGTAATTTTGGGTGTTAAAATTAAAAGAACCCAAAATGGTATTTCTTTGTATCAATCACATTATGTTGAGAAGGTACTAAAGAAATTTAATTCTTTTGATGTTATGCCTGCAAAAACTCCCTATGATTCTAGCATACACTGAATTAAAAATTATGGTGATAGTATATCACAACCTGAGTATGCCAAAATAATTGGGAGTGCTATGTTTTTAACGAATTACACTAAACCCGACATAGCATATTGTGTTAGTAGATTTAGTCGTTATACCCACAATCCAGGTAGAGAACATTGGATTATTGCTCTCAAACGACTTCTTAAATATTTAAGAGAAACTATGGATTGGGGATTGCATTTGTAAGTATCCCGACCGCCCTTTTGGAGGATATTGTGATGCTAATTGGGTAAACGACAAATATGATATAACTTCTACTAGTGGCTATGTTTTTACTTTGGGTGGTGGAGCTATTTCATGGAAGTCTTGTAAACAAACATGTATAGCTCGGTCTACTATGGAATCTGAATTCATTTCTCTTAAATTGGCAGGTCAAGAAACCAAATGGTTAAGGAACTTGCTTGCGGATGTTCCTTTGTGGGGAAAGCCAACACCTCCTGTCTCCATTCATTGTAATTCACAAGCAGCCATATCGGTGGCTAAGAATAATGCGTATAATGGGAAGAAAATACATATACGGATAAGGCATGGTGTTGTGAGACAGTTGATTAAGAATGGCGTACTCTCCTTGGAGTACGTGAGATCCGAAAGGAATTTGGCTGACCCTTTAACCAAAGGCTTGGCCAGAAAAGTGGTCGTGACACGTTGAGGGGAATGGGATTAAAGCCCTTGGATTCAGAGAATCATGGTGGATACCCAACCTTTCATGGTTCAATGTGGTCAAACTAAGCCATGAGAAGACTCAACAAGCACCAAGTTACCCATCCCTATGGCGATTATTAGTGCTATTTGTGAGGATGAGCTTATGCTCTTAATGAACTCATAGCCCTAGTTGGGTGGTCCTTGAGAGACGGACTTGATGGATTCACCGCTTGATTATGTGAGGTTGAGCCTCGTTGCTCTTAATGATTTCACTGTCATGTAGGTTGATGGTCAGACCCAAAAGTAAGTTTAGGTAGACCAAATTATGGTGGGCCTATTGAAAATCACCTACGTGAGTGTGAAGGTTTGACCACCTTCTATAAAAGATATTTGGGCTATCTTTCTAGAGCACTCATGAGTACCCGAGGTTCTCTTGGCCGTTTATATGTGTTGATTATCGCGGGACAAATCTCAATAAAGTGATTAGGTGCGTGTCTTGGGGTGTCACCTTTACGTCCTGGAGTTCAAGAGTAACTTCACTCCTTGATGTTCGGTATGACCTCAATTCACTATGTGTTAATTCAAATCGCAAGATATTAACACTTAAGTGCCAAGTCATTTGTTTGCTCGGGAAACTTTGCTCATTCATTCTCTTTGGAAATCTTATCTCTCTTTCGCATTGGTGGGGGATTGTTGGAAACAATGCTCAGAGCTGGAGTTTGGTTATGACCAATCTGAGTTTGGTCCACCCAATCGTATTTAGATTCGCGAGATATTAATCGTGGAATAACTCTCGGAATCAATGAGATCTGTAACTGCTGTTGTAATATTTTATTCTTGGATATAACAACTCCTAATCTTCAGCCCAATATCTTTATTGTGATATTATATCCTTGATCTCCAAGTCATTGATTTCCTTGATTCCCTCCCCATTAATTGCCTTATTTGATTTCCTATTAATGGGAAAGTTTCAGCCCTTCTTTGGCTATAAAAGCTCTGTCAATCTTGCTGGAAAATACACAAAAGAAACACATCCATCTTCCTTTCTCTCTCCCTACTATATTCCCATTATTCCTGAGCAAGTTGAGTTTTGTTCCAATCCCTTCCTCGTGAGTGCACACGAGTAAGGGTTCTATGTTAACCTTGGAAAGTGAGTGTTGGGTGATCGATTTGCACCTAGATCGAGGAGAAATCGCTTTTAAGGCAGTGGTTAA
This sequence comes from Tetragonia tetragonoides, assembly GCA_038025085.1. Lineage (NCBI taxonomy): Eukaryota > Viridiplantae > Streptophyta > Magnoliopsida > Caryophyllales > Aizoaceae > Tetragonia > Tetragonia tetragonoides. The sequence goes on from CM076147.1 coordinate 5,107,586, forward strand.
TTCAAGGCGCAACAAGTTACTTTCGTGTTCTATTTCTACCAGTTGATCTTTGGGACTGACCAAACATCTGTTTGGGTACACCTATTCTAATAACCTCACATTTAGTTTGTGTTACATAGATCTAAGTAGATGTCTCCCTAATTAAATTTCTTTCTACGTTCTCAAGTCTTTAAACATAAACAAGAGGTTCTTTTTCTTCTCCTCCTTTCTCATGGTGACTGTCTACCTCTCACCTTTTTTTTTTATTGGCTACTAAGATGCATGCAATATCTCACAAAGCACATCTACTAAGCAAGTCAACCCATCTTTGATGGACTGACGAGCTCAAGTAGAGGAGGAGATCCTGCCTACAAAGAAAGCTAAATGATGTTTTATTTTCCCTAAATAGATAAGAATTTAAACCCGTAATTATTCGGCTGTAAAAGTGGGACACTTAGGCTGTGTTACTTGTACTCTCACCTCATCCCTACTCTCACCTCTCTTTTGCTCTTGACCGCAAAACCCACGTTGCTCTATCAAAAAATATCGTTGCGCCTTTCTATTTAAGAAAAATCTCATTTTGGATACCTCTCGTTAAGCGTAATTGCAATTTGGGTACCAATCTGTAAAATAATCTCAATTTGGGTAATTTCACTAACAGTATTACAATTTTCGTTAACATAATGACGTTTTATTATTTAAAATTTCTTGAAAATTTCCCAAAAAAAATCCTAACATATGAAAAATAGCTAGAAAATTAATAGATAATTATTTCTATATTTTGAAAAATCTTAGGGTTTTCAGTGTATATTTATACATCATCATGTTAATGAAAATTTTAACACCATTAGTGAAATTACCCAAAATAAGACAGCTTTTACCCAAAATAAAATTTTCAAAATAAATACCCAAATTGCAATAAAGCTTAACATCAAGTACCTAAACGAAAATTTTCCTTCTATTTAACACGGCACATCTCCAAGAGCAATAGCTTCCAAAGGCAACCTAAATGTCCTTGCTAATTGGCTACATAATCATTTGTGGGCCAATTAACCAAAGACCACTACAATTCGGTGCTTTCTTTTTATTTTATTTTCATCCTTTTTTTTTCCCTCTTTTACTTAGTTTATGGGTTTCACTTCCGCCACCAAATCGGGAGAAATAGAAGGAATAGTTAATTTTGATCCTTAAATGTTAAATCACACCCAAAAAGAATTTGTAGTTAGTAGTGAACTAATGATGGATGAAAATGAATTGAAATTAAACAAGTAGTCTAGGGGTGAGCGCAACTGGGTACCTACCGGGTATTGCACTATTTGGAATTGGAATTGGATTCACCGGTTCCTAATTCCTAAGAATTGGAATTGGAATTGGTTGCACCAGTTTCTAATTCCTAGAAATTGGAATTGGATCCACCGAGTACCCACCGGTTCCTGGATACCCACCAGTTCCATATTAAATTCAGATTTATTGTGTTTTTTTTAAGTAAAAAATATTATATACTAAATCAATAGTGAGAGAAAGTGGGTTGAATATTAGTTTACTTGAACCACAGTGTATGTGATCTGTGTTTGTGAGTCTATAGACCATGGCAGAAACGGTTGGTGACTACATTTATGGATTACATAATGGCCCAAATATCCAAAGTTTTCTTAACTAGTACAAAGTAAAGGGGGAAATGAAAATCGGAAATGAGAAAAGCAGGAGGAACTTTGGGAGGTCAGTGGCTATGTCTTGTTTTGCTTCACTATTTTCTTATTTTTTTTGTATCTTTTTTTTAATTTTTCATGTTTTGTTTACCAGTGTCTTTCTTTTGTGTTTTGTTATTGAGTGTACTAACTATTGACAGTAAATGAGGAATTGGTTTTACACAGGGTATCCAACCAGTTCCTGTTCCTAAAATTCAGGAATCGGAATTGGAATTGATTGATACCGGTTCTCATTTTTGAAAAAAGGAATTGGAATTGGTTGACCGGTTCCGGTTCCGAAACCACCGGTTCTGATTCCGGTACTAGGTATCCGGATTTTCTGCTCACCCCTAACAAGTACTACTAAATCTAGGAATAGTATTTTCATCTTATAAATCTTTATATCATTTTCAAATATCTATAGTCAAATTTTGTAAAGTTTGACTCAAAAGTCGAACAGAAAGCTCATTTTGGAACAGAGAGAGTACTTCATTATAGCTAAGCTAGTCACTAACCGATCTGAAGGGCTAGTCCAGAGAAACCAGAGCAACCGGGACCTCCTGTGAGCCAAACCAGTGAAGTAATAGAATAGCTGCACTTGCTCAAATTCCCCAACCCCTATTTATCTGTATAAGTTTAGTACCATCATTTATATGATCAAAAAAAAAAAAATAAATTACCATCATATATTATTAACAAAATATGGTATAACTAATTAAACAGTCAAGATTATAAAACCAATAATCAGATGAAAGAAATTAAACAATACTAACCCGGTTTCGAGCTTGAAGGAAGATCGCCAGGATAGCCAGGAAGAGATTTTATGATTGTGGCTTGACATATAACTGCTGAGAATATCAGCAGAGGAAACAGAAATCTTTGAAACCCTAAGCTTGTTATGTTTGCCATGGGCTGGTAATCTGGTATGAAATGAAGGCAACTTTTGAAAAAGGATGCAATGGCAGAGTAGTTTTTTCTTGCTAATCAGAATGGCAGAGTAGTTAGTTGGTATCTCTATCAATATACTAATAGCTATATTTAGCAACCTTCCTGACCTTTCATAGACCCGGGGGCCCGGGGCGAAGCAAACATGAAGGTTTATACATGTCAATTTCAGCTCCGACCCAAAAAACCGAACCAATCCGTTTTTTCAGGGTCCTAAGATTCCTGACACTTATCCTCGACCTATAATCAGAAATGACCCGAACCCGATTAACTCGGTATTTTTTGGGTCAATTCCGACCTGTTAATAAATCGGCCCGTTTGAACCGAAATGTACAACAATTTCTTTACCTCTTTGTTTTCTTAATAAGGGAAATTTTCCATGATACACTACGGCTTATCAAAATATCATATAGGTGTATATATATACTAAAAAGTGAAAAAATATACATTTATTATTTATACAAGTTATAAATTAAGGGTAAATATTTTTCAAATACATCGTTTGAAAACGTAAATGGGTTATATAATTTAGAAAAAATCAAAATTAAATGGATCACTTGACCTGGTGGGTCGACCTGAACCCAACAACATTGGGTTAGGGTTGAGCATTTCTCAATTCGAATGCGAAACGATATTTTAACCCGACCCGAACCCGATCCAGTTGACCCAGTTGACAAGTCTATCAGAAGGCCCCTTGTACCAAAAACATGTTTAATCACAAAAAAGAAAAAAACATTACGAGCTAATTTGGTAGAGAGGAGATGAGAGAAAAAGAAATGAAGGGAAAAGAAATCTATTGACTTTTCCATGTTTGATTTTAAAAATAAAAAAGAAGTGAAAGGAAAGAAAAGGAAATGATGGGATAATTTTCCTATGAAATCTTCCATTTCTTTTCCTCCCAAATTGGTGGAATTTGGACGAAAAGTGAGTTTAAAACTGTCATTTCTTTTCTTTCCTTCCAAATTTCATCAACCAAACAACGAAATTTTTTATTTTCCTTTCAATTACTTCTTATACAACCAAATGTAGGGAAACATAATTATTTTCTTTTCCTTTCTCTTCCCTTCTCTTCATTTCTTTTCCTTTCCAATCTATCTAATATAACCAAACAAGTAGTACAAGTAGTGGCTCTTTGCTAGAGTGTGTTCTATTCCAATGAATTGGAAAAAACTTCGCTTAACTGAATTCGAATTAATTGAACTTCATTGAATTGAAATATGTGAGAGAAAAAGTAGGTTATTGAATTGAACTCCATTTAAATTGAATCAAATTAGTTACTGAGTAGGTGCAAAAAAAAAACTGCCTTGTCAATTCATATCGTAAATTAATATCGAAAGATCAGTATACTTTTGTTAGAAATGTTCATTCCCTTATTCTCCTCTTCAAATCAGTGATGAGAATGGAAAATAAATAAATGAATAAATAAATAAATAAGAATGAATGAGTTAGGCCAACCACTCAACCAGTACCTCACAACTCACAAATAATTGTTTCAGTAGAATAGTCCATAACAAGAAGAGAATATGAAAATAAATCAATCTAAACAAGAAGAAAATGGGAAGAAATGACAATACCATGGCAAAGGGTGTAAAAATATAAATAAAGAAGTTGAACAAGAAGGGAAAGTGGTCCATTTGTTTGTGGTCTGTGACATTGATAGGGTTGTCCTGCATTAGCTGTCATAAGGTTATTTTGGCTAGGTCAGCCCCACCTCAACCACCTCTTCTCCCGCTTTCTTCCCTCCCTCCCACTCTCTCTCTCTCTCTCTCTCTCTCTCTCTCTCTCTCCCCTTTACTTTCTCTCTTTAGGGCATTTCCTCCTGGATTGTCCTTTGACTTGGGGCTTCTTTATTTTTTTGTTCTGTCCTAGGGTTTTGTGAAAAAAAAAGAAGGGGAGCAAGCAAAGCAATGTGGGGGTTCCATCTTTGTGTTTGATCAAATGCCCATCTTTGCAAAAAGTACCCAGATTTGCTCATAGTTGGAAGATTTGAAAGTGGGTAAATTTGGGTTAATTGGTGAAGTTTTGGGGCTAGGATAAAGGATCTAGCTTTTTTGAAATGAGCGCATCTAGGTTCATCAAGTGTGTCACAGTGGGTGATGGTGCTGTGGGTAAAACTTGTATGCTAATTTCTTACACCAGCAACACTTTTCCTACGGTGAGAGCTCAATTTCATTGCTGCCCATGTTGCTATTTTTGGACTTGGTGGTCAGTTTGCAGCTTTTATTGGTTTTTACTTCAGTGAGCTTTTATGCCCATATTTCAATTTTTGCTCATTTTGTCAATTTTCTGTTTTCTATGCTGCTTATAGTTGATTTTTATGTTGGTTTTCTGAAATGAGTAGTAGCAAGTTTTTGGTTATAGATCTTGTGTGTTTTGTTCTGGATAGAGCGTCTGTTAGTGCACAAGAACTGGTAGAATTAATGGCTTTATTTAGAAATTAGAGTGCAAATATATTGATTCTCGATTGTCCTGTTTTGACTTTTGTCAACTAGTTTATGGGTGGCTGATTGCCATTATGACATATTGGGAAACTATTGTTGTATAACTTGGGATGATATTTCGTGTTCTTTGGACTCCAAAATGTATGTGGTTTGAAAAGCTCTTAATTTGCTGTATGTCAATTTTGTCTTAGAATAGAATACAAAGATGTCAACTTTCATTGCCTATCAACTTGCCAGTAGAAACTAGTACCAATCTAATGATTTTGAGCTAATGGATTCATCACTGGAAGTCTATGCCTCAATCAGAAGAGAGTATGATCTCATCTGCTTCTCTTGTTAGTAGCTTGTAAGGTATGCAGAATGTCAATCCACTAAGTTTAGGTGATGCTTCCTGAGGTTTATGGGCATTTGGTTGAGAAGATTATAGTTGCTGATAGGTAGTCGAGCTAAAGCTTCTACCTTGTTCGAAAAGGTCTGGCATATCAGATGTAAGAATGCCAGGTTTTTGTAATTAGATAGGTGATAATTCTTTGTCATTGAAGCTTACTAGACCCTCTACCTCTTGTCGCTCTGATTCTATTGTGTCTGTTGACCTTTTCTGCATCATGACATTCATTTCTTGGTCTTAATCAACATGTGTTCAAGAATAGGGCGTGCCGCATTTTTTCACTTTTTTGATTCTCGATTGTTACAGGACTATGTACCAACTGTTTTTGATAACTTCAGTGCTAATGTCGTGGTCGATGGGAACACAGTCAACTTAGGTTTATGGGATACTGCTGGTGAGATACACTCTACTGTTTCATGTCCTTTTTAACTTGTTTTGCTCACAAACGGTTCTGTCAAAAAGTATTTTGACGGTCTTCCGGTTGTAGTATTTTCAATCTTCAAGACTAGCATGTAATTATATTATATGTAACAGGTCAAGAAGACTACAATAGGTTAAGACCATTGAGCTATCGTGGAGCAGATGTTTTTATTTTAGCATTCTCTTTGATTAGCAAGGCTAGTTATGAAAATGTTGCCAAGAAGGTAAGAACTACCTTATATTCCATCATTCATTGAACATTAGCTACTTGTAGAAGATTTGAGTTTGGAGTTCTTGGTGTTCTAATTGGCTCTTTGGCTTTTCAATCACTATTTCAGTGGATTCCTGAACTGAGGCACTACGCACCTGGTGTTCCAATAATTCTCGTTGGAACAAAACTAGGTATGGCTTCTATTCTAGTCCAATGGAAGACTGAACTGTTTATTTCTTACCAATTGGTTTTCCATTACAACCTTCCCTCACTAATTAAAGTAACCTTTACAAGTACATTCCATGCAAATTGTTCATACTTAGATGTTAAAGTCCTGAAAGAGGAAATGCTAGTTTCTTCTCCTGTCAAACTAATCTGATAGTTCCAAAATGCAGATCTTCGGGATGATAAACAGTTCTTTGCAGATCACCCTGGGGCTGTTCCCATCTCAACTCTACAAGTGAGAATTTATGCCTTTTTATCACCACATTTTTGTCTAATTCGTATCATTATAATAAATTTTACTTCATTGTAGGGAGAGGAGTTGCGGAAAGTCATTGGCGCCCCATACTACATAGAATGTAGCTCAAAAACTCAACAGGTATTAAAGAATTTCTTTTTCAATGAAGTAGGTAGATATGCATACAATGTTAGCTGTCCATGTAGCTGTGCTGTGAATCTCATATTTCCATTCATGCAGAATGTGAAGGCAGTTTTTGATGCGGCCATCAAGGTTGTTCTCCAACCACCGAAGACCAAGAAGAAGAAAAAGAAGGGCAGAGGATGTTACATTTTGTGAGTAGGGAAACTTGTTTAGAAGAACAGTAACCAGCCACCCTCTCTTGCTTCTGTGTTTTAATCTTTACAATTATCATGTCCACCTTCGTTTCAAGCCATTTCTCAGGGGAATCAGTAATTCCATGGTGTATAGCTAAGCCTCAACTGACGTAGATATTCTGCAAACGCATTCCAGTAGTATGTACTTTTGATTTGATGATTATGTAGTCCACGATCATGTTTCTCATTCTCATGAATGTGTCTATGTTTGGTTCATGGAAGATTTGCTTCACAGGCTCACAGACACAGTGATGTTTCTGCGCCATATTTCTTACGGTAATTCTGACTTCTGAGAAGTAATGAAATCCATCTGCTGTCGACTGGTTAATGATAATTTGGCATTGATGATGAGATCTGAAGCGCTTCATCATGGGCATGAGGTTTGGAGTCCCACTTCGAACTAGATCGATGTAATCTAGCGAGCATACGGGAGTGGCCACTTCATATTGTTTCATTATGAGTCAAAACCAGCAATGAAATGGTGCTCCACTTCATATTGTTTCATTATTTTTCTAATTTTCCTGCTTGGTTGAGATTGAGTTGAAGACAATTGGAGTCTTGGAGATGGGTTTTCTTTTGGGTTTTTGACTTGTTTCCTCAATGTTTGGATAGCCTGCTGGGTAACAGAGACAACAACGTTTGAATGATATGGACAGTTGAAGACCAAAATTGCTATTTGAAAATAAATATTTATTTGAAAAACACACAATTTGACACTTGGGCTATCACAAAAAGTTTTAGTAGTAAGCATTATTTTCTTAAAGTTCGTAGGTCGTAACTTGTCAAAATAAGGAGTATCTAAAGTACCCTAAACTTTGAAAAAAAAAACTGATGAAGTCTTTTTCTTTTCACTTATTGTCCATTGAAACTTGAAAAGTCTTCTATTTGAAAGTGGCAATTACAAGCAAACTGGAACCCTGTTTGATTTTCAAAACTGCATAGGTTATAATTAGGCAGTCATTTTATTAGAATCATCGAATAATCAAAGATACAGAGTTTTGAATGACAATGCCTATGACCCTCGCTCTAACAATAGCATCATTCAATGACCAATTCCCACCTCCTAAAGTGGTGTTTAGCCTAATTTGTGAGTAGCTTTGATATTTAATTTTATTTTTCCTCACAAATTTCCCTCTCCAGCTCCTGCTCACCCCCATTTTCAGCTTCTAAGAAGCTCAAAACACTCTTTGGGAGACCCAAAAATAAAAGTTTCAATTTGATACTTCTACGTTTGGGACTTCTAAAGGTCCTAAAGGGTGTTTTATACCTTTTGGACAAACCATTGCAACCATGTGCTTAGCACGAGCATAGGTTATAGTACCTTCTTTTGGAGAACTGCATGAGTGATACCTATTACCTTCTTCTAAATCAAGAGTATCAATTGCAATTTTTTTTTGTATAAAGCAATGACGATAAACAATGCAATTTGTCAAAAAAGATTATGACTACATGAAAATTCCATATATTTTTTGGTCTGAGACCGTTCGGTTGAATCCGGACCAAGCCGGGTGGAACCACAAGGGCGCAAAGCTCTCCCAACAATTAAGCTAGAAGATCTATGCTTAAGGACTGTATTTACAGGGTCTCAAACCCGAGATCTCTGCTTAAGCTAGAAGAGTCCCTCACCAACTCATTTAAGTACTTGTTGGTTGAAAATTCCATATATTAAAGCAGGAATAATGCCAAGGTTAAAAAAACATCTCTTCTAAAAAATTTAAGTGTTATTTATATGTGTCTTACCCTATACTTTATTTTCTTAGAAGTGTTGTTTTTAATAGATTTGGTAATTTTTACCAACTGCCGCCAATCACTCCCTACCAGCTCACTTTGCAATTGGATAGGAATAATGAAGGCAAACTATGTTTACGTGATTGCCAGTTTGCCACCAATACCATGATAGAGAGATGCTACTTCTAGAATGGTAGACTATGAACTCAAATACTGGCATCACATTCGTGCTTAGCAGTTAGAACATAAATTGTTCTGATGTGCACATGGCTTTCAATGATTTAGACATTTATTCACTTAACCTATTAGTCAGAGACTTCCTTCAGCCCACTCACTCGTATGACAATTTTTATTGCCTAACTCTCGAATTATTTAATTGTATGTACTCGAATTATGCCTTATGAAAATAAATGTACTAACAAAAATAAAACTCAAAATATTTGAGTTTTGTTTTTTTTATAGTCGTTCATTTTCATTGAAACATAGTTTTATTGGATCTATAAAGCTACCTAAGCTCCCAAGGTATAAGCAATAATTTGTGCTCATATGCATGCAGTATGGATAAAGTAGAGTGATTTTTCCAGGTCAATAAATACTTCTCCAACGCAAATGCTTAAAGTAGTAGTAAACTAGTAATTGCTTTGCAAGATGTGATTAGTACCTTACCTTGGCAAGATCATTAGCCGTAGATAAACAACGCAAATGCTTTGTAGTATTTGGTTGACTGCCACTGTTGCCCATTTAAAATGTACTGTAGTTCTGTCTTAAGCACTTGATTGATGACTGCTTCCTTACCTCTCCTGGATAGCATTTAAAAATTGTGATGCTTGGGCTTGTTTTTCTATTGGATTAAATTCTCTAATTATTTTAAATTTAATAAATTATTCTGGAATAATTTCAGATTCTCTAATTTCTTTATCTCTTCTTCATTGTTTAGTCTCAGCTGAATTATACTTCAATTGACCTGTCCATCAATTTTTTGGTACACAATTTCTAAGCACGCAGTAGAAATTCATCATCAGGAGTTCAGGACATCTTTTAATTCTTTTTTTCCTTTAAAACAAAATGATTCAATAGGAAACATAAATACTACAAGACATTTTTATACAAAATCAATCAATCAAATAATATTGCCAATATAAATAGCAACAATTCAACACCAATCAACCAAAAAAAAAACAACACCACCATACCCTGTTTTCTGGGGAAAAAATCTTGAGAAAAAAAGTTGGTAAAATCAAAGGAAAGCAGATGATGACGATGACCCCTGTTCGTACGGATGACCTGGGTTCAAGTCCTCAATGGCTCATACCACACCTAGGTGGGAATCCTTAAGCTTGAAATAAATTATAAACAAAATGTAACTCTACATACATTCTTTTTTTGGTGCAAAAACTCTACATACATTGATTGACGAGAAAATCAGACAACTTGGGCATGCTGAATAAAATATATCCCATCTTGTTCCAGTAACCTGTTTCATCACCTCAATCTATTCCTGCTCATCCTCTAAAGGCCGTTTAACTTCCTTTGTTTTTTCCACCTCCCAAACATGGATGACTCGTATACACGCAGCTGTCGGACAATTACAGAAGTCACAACTTAATAGGACCATACTTTTCACCCATCACACCACCTTTCTGTTTCTGAAATTGGATATACCGCAAAGTGCTGTTGAAGAAAGCATTGGTAGAGGGATCTGGAGTTGATGTGTCGCTTTGCATCTCAGTTCTTATCAACTCCACAAGATCCTGGATCGCTGAACTGGTGACCTGCGGGTTTCCCTTTTCAAAGTAGTAGAGGTACCTGTTGGCACGTTAACATATTGATCACCAAAACCATTTGAAAAATCACTAAGAAATGTGAAAAACCAGAACGAGTAAGTTTATAGCAACTAACTTGTTTAGAATTTCAACGAACAAGGTAACTGGCCCGCTACTTCCACGCGTGACACTTGCCATTTGTTGAGCAGCATTGGCAATCCTTAGTGAACGTTTCAGGCATAGCAGGACCCTGTAATCAGAGAAATGATATCAAGCATCTCTGTAGAATAGCAATGGATTTCAACAAATGAAGTTTAATCAAGGAGAAAAGAAATGGACGAGCAAAACTATGGAACTAGGGTGTTGCACCTTTCTCCGTCCTTGATACCATCCTGGTCATCTGCCCAAAAAAGATGGGAACATGCATAAACTGCTCTGCATTGGTCAGCCTTCTTCAAGAGTTTTGCAGAGTACTGATTAAACAAAAAAAGAAGTTATTAATTGGTTTAGAGAAAGACAAGCTGATTATTGGAATCACAAAATTAGATTATTCATGAGTTATACCCCTGTTGCCTTATGAGTTAGGGTATCTCTGTTCTCCACACCAAATACATTCATTCTCTGCAGAGTCCCAACTATAAGATGTATGGCAGTGAACTGTGCTTTTGAATCCTAATGCCAACAGAAAAGGTCATACCTTAGAAGTTAGTAAAACCATGTAAACTAACTGGACAATTAAATAGAAGAAATAGTTACCGCAATCTCTTCCTCATACAATATAAATGCCTGGGTAAAAAACTCATACGCGATTGGCTCAAGATCACAATCACTGGCAGCCTACAGTATCAATGAACAAAAGTGAGAAATGCGAGTTACAGAAGCAACCATCATCACAAATAATTACTGCTCTTAAAAAGTTTCCAGCCAGTTACCACACCTCAGCACATTGCAAATACAGCCTCAATGCCAGATCAGGAGACGGAATACATGAAAGAGCTTCAATAGTCTGAAACCAGATAAAAGAAAATGAGAGCATAGAAAAATAAACTAGTGTACCACTTTCATCTTACACCTCAGTAAAGAGGAATATCAAAAGAAACTGCTTGACCATAATGGTGATGACTTCTTTGAAGCAGAAGAATAATCCACATACTATATACACTATATAGTACTATGTAAAAACATGAAGCATGTTAACCTTCTATATTGAAGCACCTAGACTGGCAATTATATCAGAGGAAACAAAATATGACACAGGTACATTCAAACTCCAAGCTCACCACGTGTATAATACTTTGAATGAACTCTTCTTACACACTGTCACACAATGATATTTAGGCAAGATACGTCGATTAGTGGAATGCCCAGTAACCCATGGATGCCAAAAGGAAGGGACTCAGATGTGAAGGGGAGTATCATGCTACATTCGATTGATTACCTTTATAAATATAAATATACTACAGTACCTCTGTCCCAATATATTAGTCCTATTTGACCTTTTTGTCATCTTCAAGATCAAGTTTTGACCACAAACAACTAACCTTGTATGTTAAAAAATAACAATAATACTAAAAAAGATGAATCTAACAAAAGTAACTTTACATATCAAAACAATGTGCATAGGGGCAGTTTTATGGTCAAAGGTTTAAAATTTTGACCAGAAAAAGTCATTAAAGGACTAATACATTGGGAATTTGGGATGGAGAGAGTATAAGGGAACCATCCATTTTTCTACAACCTAGTGATCTTGCACTTGGTTGCAGGATGACCTTTTTCCTGTCTAACCCCTCAACATGATGTGTTTTACGTAGACCTCGGAATATCGAGCCACACTAGACGTATACGACAGTCACCTCTCGCCTATTATAGCTAATTTTAATCAGCACAAACTAGCCCTCTGGCCAACACGCGCAATGTACCAGGGGCTTGCTAGTTAGATGGCCTGGCAGTGCAGTTACTTTTTACTGTTATATTCAGTTCGTGATGGACCTCTTTCCTATATAATTTATATTCAATTACTTTACGGATTAAACTTTGCTGCAGTTCTGGATCATTGGTGCATGTAAGGAGCTTAATACTAAAATTTTATTTCTTCTTTTTATTTGCATTCTTAACTTCTTATTGCGCAAGTGCATAGAAAATAAGGTGATTTTACCTTGCCATTCCACTCACTCACCCACATAAAACACAAAAAAGAACAGGACTGACATTTCACTATTAAGATAGGTCCAATGGAAGATATGGATTTACCTAGCCAACTTCGTGGGATGTGCACTTTAGACCTTACAAGATAGTTTAGAAATGATGTGGTAAGAGCGAAGATGAGGTGGCACACATAAAGAGTTGCCAGAGATGAGGCTGAAGTGGTATGGACTATGGACATATTGAGAAGAGACATCTGGATGCTCCGATGAGGAGGCACGAGAAGATTGCACTTAGGTACCCTAAGAGATAAAGAGGAAGATCGAAGAATATCAAATGAGAGAGTGAAATATAAAGAGCTAATTTGTTTTCTAAAGGGCAAAGGCTCAGATTTTGACAACTCATTAGTGATATATTAATTCATCAAACTTACACTCACATAGTTGCTTCTTAATCTCTCCTTCACAATCCTTCCTTCCTTTCCCCATTCACTTCAAGTTGGCCTGCACGCACCGTTACCATTTCAGTGCTATCACTGCTGGTGCCCACCGATGGTCAGCAAACACTTTTGTCGTCGCCCATCAATGGAGACAGGTTCAAATACGACACCATCTGAATTGTGATTGAACTGAAGGTGCGGATTTGATAATGAATGAGGCAAAAGAAAGAAAAATAAATGAAGCATTCCAGTTACGTTCCATGGAATTACCGCAACCAGCACAACTTGGTGGTCAACAATTCACCATCAACAGTAGCCAGAGACCGATGACAGGATCACCAGCCACTTTTTGATGTTATGCCAGCGATGACAATTTCTCATAATTCATTTACTATAAAACTTTGGTAATCTGCAAATTAAACCGAATATAGAATATTCCCACCCAAAACCCACCCCTTGTTCCCACTTGTCCACAATCAACAATCATACCACCGCAAGAACATCATTCCGTATGCCATCTAACAGAATAGTTGCTGGTCACCAGGCAGAAGAGATGAGATGGAATGTGATGGAGGACGACTGCAAATGAGTGGCTTGACGGCTGCTCTTAGCCAGAGTACAAATAACTACTTGGCCGGAATCAGATAGGTGTTTAGGGGGAGCAATAGTAAGGAAGGGTTGGAATCAGATCGACAATTGATGGCCAATTTATTCTCAGCCGGCTGTGGGTGAGGACCGAGTAGAACCGATCCATTCCGTTTCGGATTGGACCGGAAATTTCATATTTTGAGAACCAAGGAGCGGACTAGTTCGAACCAGTTTGGGAGCCCTATACCTACTTCTCATGGATTTCATGAAGTTTGAATGAATGATTGTTCATAAAAAGTAGTTTGGCATAATTTGTTGGAACTTGAAATGGTACTGATATAGTGCCAATTGTTGTCTTCCAGAGCGATTAAACTGAATGAGAGGTAGAGGGATGGGACATGGTAATACAACAAGTAACTAAGGAATTAACTGTTGAGAAGGAATGGAAAGAGATCATTAGATAGTGGTACTTATGGCAGCCTTTTCCTCTTCAACTTCTTGTATTCTGTCAAGCAGCTTTTTCTATTTTTTGCAACTGATAAGCCCTTTTTCTTTGGAACTTGATTTAACTGCTAAGCAGTTTTGCTTAATTTTCCTCTGCTTAATATGCCAAATCAGAATATGCCAGCATTTCAAGGCACTTCTCATTATCAATCATTAACATTAACATTACCCCGGTGCCTCCAAAGAGGCTCCCGCCTAGGCATTGACGTCATCACTAAAAAGAAATACCTGATTCACGAGCAGAAAGATTTTCTTAGGTGTTGCTGGAGCTTCTTCTCCATCAGCTTCACCATCTTGACCTTGTATCCGTCTGACCAACTGATGACCAAAAACATACAGACATAATCATTCATCTGTCGCTATTCAATGACATGAACTGTAAGATGAATAAGAATTCAATATCCATGTACTCCAGTATAAACCAGTCCAGCATAAGTAAAACAATGACCTCGAGTGCAGAGAAGACGAGAGACGGAACAGTGAAAGGTAATCGTTTCTGTCCCCCGGTCATGATATGTGTCCGTACAGTACATATAATCTGACAATAGATCATGGTTTATATAATCAGATTGACGATAAAATCAAGATTTAGTACCTAAAGAAATTCAAAAGGGTGAGTGCAGTAACTTCAAACACTTAATCACCTTTAACATCTCATCAGGGTCCTCATTGTATAGCATGTGTATAAGGCGAGCAACAGAATTCTGTTCCTCTTTGAAATCCTCCTCATCAAGCTATTGACAGATTCAAAAGAAAAATATATATTAGTCACCTGTATAGTCAGTTAAGCAGTAAGATCATCTTTCACACCAGAACATGCAGGGGTTAGAAGTACTCAAAAGAGGGAATAAAGGAGCACAGGATGAAAAGTACGTATGACCAAGAACCAAAAAGTTACAAGGATCTTGACCAACCTCATCCTCTGAGTCGTCTATATCTTTAATAAGTCCTTTAATTAACTCGAACAATGCCTCCACCTGCAAAAGGATGCATATCGAATTTCCATGATTAACACCCAAAACATAGTGAACGTAGAAGAAAAGAGTGAACATACCTGATCAGCAGTTGAAATGCAAGTATCGTTCTTCAAAATGTTTTGTATGATAACCATTGCCATGACTTTGTTGGTATCGTTATCAAGGTAGTCCATGACACAGGGATAATTACAGAGTGTCAGGGTAGTAACAGCGTCATTATACTTGTCCAGGGGAGCACTCAAAAGTGCAATGATTTGTTTTGTTGCTCTGCTGTCTTGAAGCTTTGGTTTGCCAGAAAGTTTCCTGACACATGCACCCTGTAGACATAGCAATACAATGATCAGTTATGAACTTTTTTGGACAAGGAGAAAAATTAACAAAACTGAAAGGAAGAAGTAATTACAAAGCTCAGAGAACAATGAATCCTCAAAGAAATAGCTAAATTACAAATCACCCTAATGACATTGCACGTCAGTGAAGGGCACCCCCCTAAAAGCCCCAAAGCCTTCGCTCATAAAGAAGCCAAGTACACCACCCGATCCCAAAAAATTCCGAGAGGCTTGGACACCCCATTAAACATCTGAGTGTTCCGTTCCAACCCAACGCACCAAAAGATAGCAAAAAGAGCAGACCGTGGCATGGTTCGAAATCGCGGTATCGGTTGCGATCGCGGAAACGGTCGCGACGTCGCGGAATCGGTGATGCGTATCAAGTCACGCTCGTCGCGGCATAATTTTTTGTATCGTATCGGCCGTATCGTTAATATATCGGCCGTATCGGTCATGTATCGGCCATATTAAAAACAGTGTCACGTAGCGGGATATCGCGTATCGGCGGCTGATACGATACGTCGTGGCCGATATTTAATACCATTCACCGCTACAACATTCTATTCTCCTTGCCCTTTCAAAGCCCATTAGATCATGAATGTATCTTTCTTCGATAACTAATATTCCATGTATAAAAAATGGAAAGAGCATAAGCCCAAAAGATGAAGCTCAATACACCCATAAGAGTCATAACTCAAAACACCCCTAAGAGCCTGAGCTCAGTACAACCACGAAAAACAACACACCTATACGACTCTAAACTCAAGAAACCCAAAATGTAACATACTCCCAAAATCGAAAGTCACCCATAAATCATGAATGTATAAGCTGAATAATAGTGGTAGGCCAAATGAAGCACTCCCCCCAAATACTAAACAGCCGACCCCAGAGAATGTGTGAAATGGCATTGCAAGAACAAGTGCAAACTTATCTCACTAGGACGAAGACAAAGCACACACACACCTGGGGAAACAGACCATCGAGGCCCCCCCGCTAAACCATATCATGTGTGTTCACCTTACCCAGTGCCATAGTCCATACAAAAGCACTCACCTTAATGGGAGCGTTCAACTTCCAAATGAAGTTGGCTAATGGGTAAGGGAGGTTAAAATGATGTTACAAAGATTTGCAAGAGAAGACCCTGAAGGGTCTCCCATCCAAACCTGAGAGTTCAGTGTTCAACTGAATCTTACACCGAAGATCATATTGATGAGTAAATTAACTCAATATTCATGTCAACTAAGGTGCTTGAGCGAAATTATTTGGAAATCTACAGGATTTCACTTAAAAACTTGTTATCTAATCTGTGGCTCAGAAATTAGAAGCACGTGAGCATTTACCATATTCCAGAATCATAGGTTCTAAACTATATAATCTCATCTTTACACTGATGGTGGCAACAATGCCATACATTAATTTCAGAGGAAACATACCAGCACAAGATCCACATAGTCAAGCCGATCAGGATGAACACGGAGAGTGAATGTAAGAAGTGAGGTGTATAAAGTTACGGCTCCAACAATGGGCATGTCAACCTGTGCCTCGATTACCTGAGATAAACATACATTAGATCAATTTCTATGTTGCTTGGAACAAAGCACTTTGATGTAGCCCACGAATCCAGACAGTATGATGAAAGCCTTTATACCCTCGGCCCTCGCTATCAAAACCAAGAACAAAGGATACAGCACATCCCAAGCAAAACCAGGCATATTCATTACAGGTGGGGTGAGATGCACAGACACAAGACAGGAAAGAGGAACATAATATCAAGCATTAATGGCCAAACATGGTAGGGGGGAGAGAGAGAATGGTACCAACAAAGTATAAATACACAAAACAAGTACTCCCTCAGTCTCAAAATATCTGTCGTTCAAGGTTAATGCGCACATATCAAGGAGTCCCTTAAATCTAGAGATAATAAAATGACTTCAGTTTGAAGTAGGTGCATTGGAAATTGAAATTAAAGTTTCTGTCAAGTGTCAAGGATGATCCATGAACAATATTTTGTTTCCGTAGAAGTGATGTGACTTTGCTCTATAACAACCCTTACCCAATGCCCCTCTATAGAATAAGAAGGCAGAGAAGCTAATATGAGATCACACATAACAACTTTTTAACTTGCCACTTTGATAAATTTATTTTATCTGTCAAAACTTAAATTCTTATGCAGCAAGTATCGCATTCCACCAAGAGGATCTCAAGCAATCGGCTTCACTTATATCTCCTCTGGTTAATAAATAACCCACAGAGCACCATCCCACTTCCAACCCCCCCCCCCCGCCCTTCCCTGCTCCCCATATCATCCTAGGCCCTAACTATTTTCCCGTTTCAAAGAACCGCTAATTTTATCGATCACCCTAATTTTAAAAATAATTTTTTTCCCAATATTGAATACGTATGAAATATAAACTTAAACTAATAAAATTTAATTTAAAGAACTTTTAAGTTCACAATAATTATTTTAAAATTTTACAAAAACTACTATCAATTACGAAGTATGAAAAATAGGGACAGATTCGTGAACATCAAACTAAAAAACTAACAGAAGTGGATGGAGAAGTCGTTACGGGTGGCTCTTTAAGGACAAACAGAGTTTGGAGTGGTTTTATAAAAAAAGGCTGATTTGACCCTGTTCTTTTCAGCAGATTAGCAGAATGGTGACAAACAGAACAGAACATTAAACAAAATGGAAAGCAGAACGAAGCGTGAAACAAAATGAATGAAACAGAACCAACTGCAAAATGGAAAGGACGAGAAACAGACAGGACCTTAGTGAATAAAGCCTCACTTAGCAGCGGTTTACGATATAGACTGTGAAAAGATTTGCAAATTGGAACTTCAGTTCTTTATAATATATTCTTTGCAGGTTGAGTGAAACTATCCTATCTAGCTTCTTGCAAGTGCTACAAAAGTAGACATGAAATTTCTTCGTTGCTTCAAAGATAAGCTCAACGAACCTAATAGGGGTAGTTTGGTTCATTTTTTAAGATGTACGGAATGGCATCACTGAAGGGTATGGATTCAAAATTTAATTTCAAAATAGTTGTTTTGTTGGGACCTAATATGAATGCTTAGATGAAGAAAGAAAACAGTTATCATAAAAATCCCAAAAGAACAACCACTTCCATTGGCCAGAAGTCCACAACCTCTTTCCCAAACCTACCATAGCCATGCTCTTCACTCCATACGCAAATTTGACGATGCTCCCAAGACCCCAAAAACTCTCAGCACCTTCCCATAATCCCTCAATTCCTCTTTTTTTTTTTTATAAGGAAAAATTTTATATTAATGGGAAAGCCAACTTACGGCGAGAGAGGATAGGGCATCCTCTACGGTAAACATTTACAAAATAGACCAATCCCATTGAATCTCAGCAACTTCCCATAACCGCTCAATTCCTTTCTCCAATATGTTTTCTCTCTTCTTCATTCCTGATGTGATCCAACACGCCACGCCAGCCATAGAAGCTCTCAATCCACATTGGACAAAAAGTCATCCGGGCATCCTCCACAGGCGGCCCATGTTTGGTATCCTTCATTTGAAGCTATAGAGTTGTCGATTTCTTTTCCTCTTTGTGGCTACTGCAGAAGAATTTTTTTGGATCTACAAGGAAGAAGTTTTCTAGGTCTACAACAAACTATTGTTGTTTTCCCATAAAGGACACCACCAATCCACAAAGCTGCCATTCTCAAACTAAAGTATTGGCTCTTTATGGAAAATTGACGCAGGTGAGAGGGAAGGCTTGCTGGGTTGTCATGAGAAGGACAAAGAAAGTGGAGAGACCATCAATGTTTGGGCTTGGTGGGGCAAGTGTAGAAGGCAATGGGAGAAGGGGGGGGCATGGATTTGAGTAAACAGGTTGGGTGGGAGGGTCTGAGTAAACCCGTACCCTGAACTCTGGAGCTCAGCAAAACATGTCAGCATGTGATTCCAGATGAAAAAAGGCCAAACAAACATGAACTCATGAAGTATTCCCATATCAGGGTGAAAGAAGGAACGAAACAAATGACCCCCTCCCCACTCAATGCGATTTAGTAGAAGAGATAGGCCTTAAGCATTCTCGATTCTCTTTCATTATTTTGCAAACACTAATATTTTCCATCTATTATGAGCAGAAACCCTTCACTTTCTGTGTTTTTTTTTTTTAGATAAGAGAGCAAAACCCTTCACATAAGCTGCTAACTCAATAATAGCATACAAAGGAACCTTTCGTTAACTCTCCAAAGGAACTCTCCACCCAGTTGCTAACAGTGATATAAGTAAAGGAAACTCGCATATGTTGACGTTGATGTTGTATTAAGATGGTGAATAAAGCCCAGGAAACCAACAAACAATGAACAGAGGAACAAAGAGGTGAATATCAAGATCTACCTTCCCAATGGCATTGTTCAGTTTAGCAAAAGCTTCCACTTGCAGGAACTCAGGTAACACCTGCCGAATACTCATAAATTAGTACGCTGATGGGATCAAGAACTATGAGAGAAAAACTGTGATCACTTACTTCTGCACTTGAGGCGGCATAGTTTGAAAGTCTCTCCATCAATTGAGACAACACAGTTTTGATGTCAACTGTCGGCTGTAAACAAAAAATATTAAAGAATAAAGTATTGTTTAGGTACGGATGTGAATAGAAAATCACTAAAATAAACAGCCCTGATGTCACTTAAAGGGATATGTAGCCAAATTATCCAACCCTTTATTTTGGTATTAGTACATAGACTTTGTCTTAACAGTTACATAGGTTCTTTGACGCGGCAAGTATGTAATGATAAAGGAAGTTCTTGTAGCCTGCGATAGAATCCACATTCCCAAGGAGGAGGGTGGTGGCATAAAGTTCATGAAAATGCAACAGTGGGATGAAGATGCTGTTGGTAAGTCCTCTGGGTCTGTGGAAAAAGAAAGATAGCTATACTAGGTGCATGCATTACCTGAAGCTGCGGACAAGCACCTAATAATATGTCAAGCGTCTGCAAGTGATACTCATCCGGAAAAACTTGAATTAGGCAATCCATCAAATAATTCTGTGCTAGCTCATCTTTACAATTAATCACCTGTCAAGAAGAGTTAAAGTTGCAAATTTGAGCGAATAGCTATTATTGAAGTTTGCACCAGAGGAGAACACAGTTAAGGATAATAACATGATCTAACCTGTTCTAGGATTCTGGGAAGAACTGTATCTCTGTACATTTCAAGATCAACACCCTCTATTTGACTCAGAATGTGCAGATTCTTTCCAACCTAATTAAAAGTGTCAGGGAAAAGCAGCCTCCTTGTAAGAAACAAGAAACAAAGTAATAATTTTAAAAGATTAACTCACTTCAGATAAACGAGATTACAAGATCACGAAGCTCATTCCTCTCCTTTTCCCGTTTCTCTTGTACTCGAACAGGCCCCTGCAGACCACAAAGCTTCATTGAAGTCCTCAACTCAGGATCAGGAAAGAGCATGAATCATTTACAAGCACCAAAACACCTGCATGGCCGAAAATCATGTCCTCATGAGACACTCTTACCTCTATGGCATGCAAGTACTGTGGTGCCATGCATAGCCTAACGACAAACACAAGCAATCAAACATCAACAAACCTGATGTTGCAACCGAACCCAAAGCTTATTCATCTCTGTGAAGTTTTGCAACACAAAGTCCACAGCATCCATCACAGTGTCACCCTCCCTGGACCATAGTAAATCAAATTCAAATAATTAGAAAAGAATGGCGTAAAAAATAATACTTTGATAATGAAGGATTAATTGAATTATATCAATGGAAAACTTGAGAACGGAATAAATCAATCCTCTGATCAGATGGTATCAACCATCAGTAAGCCCCAAGATTTCCCACTGACAGAGTTTGAAAATATTACTTTATAGTCTATGCACCAGTATCAACATAATGACATGTTCATTTACCCCCGAAGTTTCCCCACTCGCACATTAAAGCAGCCAAATCTATTGAGAAATAGCCCACCCCTTCCATCTCCTCTGGTGCACGTCATTAGTACTAAGCTTATTCCCAATGGCAATGTCCAAACAAACACCCTTACCTTATGAGGTGCTTTTGCTTTCCATAGAGATTTGGCGATAGGAAACTGAGGATACCATGAAAGAAATTACTTGCAGGAAAACCCCTGCAGAATCTCCATTCTACACCCTAGTATCATTCCTATCATGGCTATCAGAGAGACTTGGAATGACTCCAGAATAGCAAGCAAGTAGAGAAGCTACTGCATCTCCCAATCATGTAACATCCTCCGCGAACACAAGAGTATCCTGCGTGGTATAGAACACAGATACAAGGGCATCATAGAGGAGCAAGAGCTGAAACAAATGAGGAAACTACACAAGATGGTTGCTCACCCCTCCAAGTATCCTCCCAAAATCTAACCTTGAAAACATTCCCTAGTTTTAGAGTCATCAGAAGGGCTTTGGAATATATGGACTAAAGCAAAATGGCTCATAAAACTGTCAGCACTTCTTACTTCTTATTTATTCTGAAGTTGCCGATGGTCGTCGCACTTCGGATCTCGGGTCAAACGGAAACAGCCTCTCTCTGTGAGACTCTCACAGGGGTAAGGCTGCGTACAACCGACCCCCCCTTACCCTGCCTAGGCGGGAGCCTCTTTGGAGGCACTGGGGTAATGTTGTTGTTGTTGTAGAAGCAAGCAAACAGAAGATACTTGGGCAACAAACTTCCATGGACAGGCATATGTAGCACCCATCAACATCTGGGCATCCCAACCATTGCAAGGCAAACCATACCATTTTCTACATTGTACCCCTGTACTCTTACAATGTCTACCAAATGCTCTTTTCTTGGTAAATCAACATGGTACCTCTGTACTTTTGCAATTGTCCAAGCATGCCTTAATGAGCATTTTCCGATAGCCTAGTTCCATTTACAGGGACGGACCCACATGTATGAGTATGGGTTCAGTTGACCCCATACTTTTAAAAAATTGTTGGTGAAAGGTTTGCAAGTCAAAGGAAAAAAATAGACTACTTTACCTTTTGCATCCATATTATTTGAGTAAAATTCCAATGCACCCATACTTCAAACGAATGGCAGCAAACAAAGTTGAGGGTAAGATGGGGAATATATAATTAGCAGAAACGACCCACGTGACTGGGGGGTACCAATCGCTGACCAAAGCAGACAAAGTATTCCCTTTTATTTTATCTCTCTCTCCTCTCTTGTCTCAGCTCTCTGTCTCAACTCTCAAGGCTTTCATACCCAAACGGCCAAACCAAATCGCCTCCGCCCAGCTCTGAATTCTCTGACCGAGACTCAGGCGTACCACCCTTTTAATTAGTCTCTTCACATCTAGTGTTTCCCCCATTTTTTCAAATACAGTATGATTCTACTTTCCAGATAGAGAGAGAGAGAGAGGAGAGAGAAATTGTACAATGTTAAAATTGCATTTCTTTGTTCTGCTATTTGGAAACAATGGCAGAATGGTCCTCATATTTATTTGGCCATGAATATAGCTTTATATATGTTGAAAATGCTAAAATTTCATGACACGTATAGTGGTTTTATGCTTATGATGCCATGTTTTTTCTTTCATTAAGTAGATCGTTCATGATGCTCTGTTGTTTATTTATCAAGCTTGTGATTTCTACAATGAAGGAATTATGGAGAAGGAAGAAGCAAAAGTGGGTTTCCTACGTTTTTGGGGGAACAACACATTGAAAGGGCTAAATTAGTCATTTTAGAAGAAAGAATTTTTTTGTTAAAGGGATTTTAGAACAAAGATTGTTTGCCTATATGTTGGTAACTGTGAAAATCATCCGGGGCATTTCAAGCCCATTTATATATGATTATAAAGAATAAAAAACATTCAGATTTAGGCATAGTAGAGGGGCACGGCGTAAAATATCTCAAAAAAATTATTTTTATAGATTTTTTTAAGTAGAGAGCATCATGTAACATATCTCTGGAATTTATGATTATTAGTGATTAATTCAAGGTGGTTGATGTTTGGACAGTTGAAGTTTATGATTTTCATTTCAAATGAAAAATTAGCATGTTCAACATCGTCGATACGGGTAAAATTGCCCCCCTTATTTTGAGTGTTTTTCTCCTTTTTCATCATACATGTTGCACCCATATTTTATATTTTCTGGGTCCGCCACTGTCCATTTAAGTGATAAATCAGCCTACTTAATCGCTAAATAATGCTAGGCAAAACCAAAATATCTCTCCTTGTGTATTCGCATAGGAAAGTACATGTAAGTCATTCATCCAACCAAAAAGAAGTCGCACTCTTCACATTTAACTATTTTTGTCTTTTCCTAGCATTACGCCATTACTTAACAATTTTATTTTTTGTAGATAAAGAGAAAGTTTATATTAATGACGAGTCAACAATTACAGCAAAGGAGCGTAAGGTGTCCTCCAAAATATCTAATTACAAAGCAGCGCAGCACCGCAGTCCGCAGCCCAGTTATTCTGCACTTGAGTAATAGAGTAATCCTTAAATGCCCCTGAAGCTCTAGCCCATAATGGCGCTACATAAGTGACTTCATCTCACAACAACTCAGCAGAAGTAGCCACCTCATTGAAGAACCAGGCATTCCTCTCCAACCAAAAACACCAAATGATCGCAAATATTGCATTACACTACAACAGCCTTACCTCCTTTCCTTTCCCAAACCCCAAGGTCCGCACCTGGAAAACCTCATCCATGCTAGATCCACGTCTCCGAAGAACCCAAACAATCTACTCCACAGGTGACAAGCAAAATCACATGTGAAAATAGCATGCAACAAGTCTCACTACTTGCCTGACACATAAGGCAACATCCGGATTCAAGCAAAAGAGTAACCCCCGGCTGCCTCCTTTGGCGTACATCGGTAGGGTTCACCCTATCCAGCGTCAAAGTCCAAACAAATGCTTGTACCTTCAGAGGCAATTTTTCCTTCCAAATGAAATCCGCAAAAGGAACAGAGAGGTGTGCCCAGGTGCTGGAGAAAGGACTTGCAAGAAAAGTCCCCTGTGAAATTGCCAATCCATCTCCTAGAGTCAGCAGTTCAGCACCCTCTGAGAGTAGGAGTAGGATTGTCTCCAAAAGATCAACTAGCATTGTGATCTCACCCATCTCCCAATCTTGCGGCTCTCTCCGCAACTGAAGATCCCAAGATCCCGTTTGCGCGGAAAGGCAACACCACCATGAAGAGTGGAAAGCAAGAATCCACGCGGAAATCTGGAACATAAAGCTTGCCCTCCTAACCAAACATCCTCCCAAAATCGGCATTACTTAACAATTAACTAGGCCAATTCATCACTTAATGGAGCTAGGTTAACGGAAAATGCTCATTAAGGGTACGTTTTGGACAGCTAGAAAAGTACAGGTACCATATAGATTAAGAAAAACAAATGCGCATTTGGTACCCATTGTAAAAGTACAGGGGTACCATATAGAAAATCCCTTTTACACAGATAAAGAGAAAGTATTTAACAATATAGTGTCAAGAATACAGCAAATGAAGACAGGATGTCCTTCATAAAGAAGCTCGTTACAGAAGCCCAGTACACTAGACAGCGAAGATAGAATAACTCCTAATTACCCTTGCAGCGGTAGCCCATAAAAAAGCTAGATAAGGAACCCTATCCCACAGCATATCAACCAAAATGCCCCCTCCCCCTGAAAACCTGGGCATCCCTTTATAGCTTCTAATAAATTGATGCCATAATGTACCTGGTTCAAGCAGAAACCGTGACAGCTATTTGCAAATAAGAGCAATATTTCTGGACACCATTCTGCGAACCACCCCACCCTCCTTGTCCTTGGGCCTGCACACCAAATCTCAGTAACTAAGCGGTCCCTCTTCCCTCATTAACTAAACCACAAAAAATCCTGCATCATCTTCTCAGTCCATTTGGCCACATAACAGAATCTGTTATATTTAATTGCTAATAGTTAAGTCCAATTAACATTTCTGAATTGAAAACTAAATGTGTGCAGAGCATCAATTGGCTTGATGACCGCTCCTCCTTCATGAATATTTCATGTTGAGATTCATTTTGAGAAAAGCCTTTATGACGACAATGCAACGGATATGAAGAAATGTATGACAAAGAGCACATTAGTGCTTTGCCAATCTCGAGTTATAGATTAATCAGAATGTGACATCAGTAACTTGCCTAGTCCCAGGTTGACGTTAAGAGTCTTGTCATGACAATGTCAATTGTTAATTGCAAAATAGAAGTGGACTCAATTGTTATGATAAACCAGGACTTTACCAAAACCAGTTGCTTAAGGTAGTTGTTCTTATTTAAAGGTGTGAGACACAAGGACAGATACTCACCCTTCGTACTCCGAACCAATATCAGGTAGTTTGTCTCTGGTGACTTGACAAAGGTAGCTCCTCAAGAAAAGGCCTCGTATAGGATGTTGGACAGCACGACACATCTCAACAAGGTCCTTGAGGATATCCTTGGTGGGAACCTCCTTCGTTTTGATGTACACGGACCCCACAGTACAAAGCAGGTACCTGGTGATTTACATTTCAGATATTAAGTCTACAACGTAACATAACGAAGAAACTGGAGTAGCCTCTAACAAAGCCAGAGAAGGTATAGAGCCAAAACATAAACAAGTGAATAGTTTGCAATCACAAGTCCAAGTCATTTGTAGATATGTATGAAGCCAATGAATCTAGTCAAGAGGTGATCTGAAATGATTTTAAATGCTCAAGACAACATAAAGCATGTTTCCTTAGTTACTACTTACAATCCTGCATGAATAAGTACGCCATTTTAGTAACAAAATGTCTTGAACAAGGTGGAAGACAGGTAGGGTTCAGTGTTCAATACTTCCAAGTGATTTTGAGCATGTTTCTTGTCTCTTCTCGAGAAACAAGTAGGTAGATGTCACAGTATTGAGTCGATGCATTGCAAAACCGCCAAGATACCTCGTTATCCAAGCCAAGAGCCCAAACAAACATGAAATTTTTTGCAAAACATATCTAGAAAGAATATAAATTGGTTAGAAAATGTACTTTTCTCTCTGCACTCTCTCCCTACCGAAGCTTGGTGTTGTGACACTTACACCTTCATACACATGCTCACTCTTTGTAGATCTCACTTCACAAAACATTTCTAATCCTATTAGGTCCAACAAAAAATAAGTTTGATAAGCACGGAAACCCCAGTATTATCAAAACATAAATTCTTACTTCTGCTCGTTTCCTTGTGTGTCAATTTGTGGCAGTAATTCTAAGAGTTAAAATGTGCAAATACTTGGTCATATTAAACAGGCAGCTTCTGTTCATGATGTTCATCAAAAACCTAATCCTAATATTAGTAGGCATAGAGTAGTAGTTATGTCTTCCAACTAAGACGCAAAAGATGAATATCTTCCCAAGAATGACACAAAGAAACTAGTAAGACTGTCTACGAGTGATGAAACTGGCGGAAAGATTATTATTTTCTCATGACCAATAGTTCCACTTAACAAACTCTATGTTAGTCAGTAGTCAGGGGTAAGGTTGCACACATCTTATCGCCAAGCTCCACCTTCAGCAAGATCCATACTTGTTGTCAATGTGTATCAACAAATATATTGCATTAATGTTTAAATGTCCTTGGCGCTGATAAACTTTATTTTTTTAAGTCAACATTAGCTTCAACAAAAAATGATGTCCATATTAATCAAGTCAACTCAAAATTTCCTCATGATCAGCAAAACATATAAGTTGCATACAAGATAAAATCTCACAGTAAAACTCCAAAACAACAAGAATTACAAATCAAACAACAGAATGTCAGGTACTAGAAACTTACAGCCTAGGCAATACATTGCCAGCATGCTGAACAAGTTCATAAAGATCAACAACTGAAACACCATGCCTACTTTCATCTTTAAAGAACAATTCCAGCTTCTTTAGTTCATCAAACGCTCTCATATCTTCAACAACAAAAAAACGAAACATTCAATATAATTCAAACAAAATCAAACTCAATTCAATCACAATTAACCAAAATTGAGAAAAAAAAAATGCTTACAGAGCTCAAAATACTTGTGAGGAGAGAGTTTCGAGGTTCGTAGCTCCGATAACATTTGAGCGGAGAACTTGAGAGCTTCTCTTAGACTGTCCGAATCCTTAATTTCACAAAAATTGGCAAAATGAAGTCAAAATTAGGGATTTTGAATCTGATCTGAATTGAAATTGAAATGTGAATGAGATAGTTTACCAAAGCACGGTGCATAAAAAAGGCATTGTGTTGAACAGAAGCGATGCCTTCTGCTAGCCATTTCTCTTCGTCTTCAATTCCATCCACTATCATCTCTCTCTCTCTCTTGATTTCTCTCTCTTTGACTTTGCCTGGTGTTTACCTTGAAGACGAGAGAACAGCTAAGGAAGACGATCAAAGAAAGTTTTTGTTAAAAGGGAAAAGGAAATTTCTTTATTCTGTTTTTTCGCAAATTCGGAAAGGTGGTGGTAAAATTACCAAGGGTAATGCGTAATGGAGTTAGGGGTGGCAAAATAGTTGTGTCGTGTCATGTTCGTGTTCGTGTCGAGAATAAATGTGTCAGAAATCTCTCAACTCTAATCCAACCTGTTTAATAATCGTGTCGAATTTTTCAACACTAACCCAGCCCGTTTAATAATCGTGTCATCGTCGTGTCGACCTGTTTGACAAATTTAACTAATGTAATCTTTCAAAAATTACAAAAAAACCACTTGAATAAATAAATAATTACTGCTGGAAGAAATTTCAAAACGGATCCATATAAACTTTTATAGTAAATACATATAAAGTAAGGTAAATTGTATATTTTCACTTCAATTTTGTAGTAATATGGTTTAATCATGTTAAACCGTGTCATATTCGTATTTGAAATCTCAACCTGAACCTAACCCATTTAATTAAGCGTGTCAGTCGTGTTCGACCCATTTAATTAAACGTGTCGGAAACCCTTGACACTAACCCACTACTTTCGTGTCTGGTTCGTGTCGTGTTGCCGTGTCGTGTCAGTTTTTACCAGCCTTAAATGGAGTAGTGGCCAATAAATGACAATGAAGTTGGCAACACCCACCTACAATTTTATTTTTTTTAATGAAGTCGTGCCTCATATCTTAGTAATAATGAATTTTACTACATATTAAAAATAAAAAAAAAATAATTGTTTGAAAAAAATAAATATATAAATTAAGTAGAAAAGTGTAGTGTAGACAAGTTGGCTATACCTAGTAGGGGTGAGCAGAAAATTCGGGTACTCAGAACCGGAATTGGAATTGGTTTGGAACCGGTGGTTTCGAAACCGGAACCGGTCAACCAATTCCAATTCCAATTCTCAAAAATAGGAACCGGTACCAACCAATTCCAATTCCAATTCCTGCTTTTGGGAACCGGAACCGATTGAATACCCAGTGAAAAAATAATTATAATACTTTTTCTTTGTTAGGACTAAAGAATGATGAAATTCTAGTAAGATTAGTGGTTTAAAAAATTGTGATTGTATTTTAATGTTTTCATGATTGTATTTGTATATTAATAATTAATGATTGTATACGTTATTTAAGTTTTGATTTACAATGTTAAGTATTTTGATTGTAGTATTTGATTTTATGTTTGCGGTATTTTGGTAAACTAATATTTGTTAGTGTAATATTATAATTGATATTTTTATTATTAAAATATACATTTATTTGATTTAAAAAATAATAAAATTTGGATTTAATGTGGACTTGGGTACCCATGAACCAGTGGGTACCCGGTGGATCCAATTCCAATTCCTAAGATGTAGGAACCTGTGTAACCAATTCCAATTCCAATTCCTATGAATTAGGAACCGGTGGATCCAATTCCAACTCCAGATAGTGCAATACCCGGTAGGTACTCGGTTGCGCTCACCCCTAATACCTAGGCACAACCACGAACCATTTTGTGATGGGTAATTAAGGGTAATGGCCCTGTTTAGCAATTAGCTGTTAGCGGTTAACTGATTGCATTTGCTGTTTATCAGCTTTTTTTGATCGGTTGTTTGTCTTAGCTGTTTATGCAGAAATATTTGGTCGGATAAATTAGTTGTTAGTTGCTTGAATATGTAAAATGACATCGATATTAGTTTACTTTGTTTGTTTTTTTTTTTTTTTTTGAGTGAATATTAGTTTACTTTGTTAGTATCAATTGTTTGTAATATTGCACCAAAACAAATCAATTATTTGTAATAACTATGTTAAAATTTAGAATATACTAGGTGGTCACCCGTGCTACGCACGTACTATCCTTTTATTATTATATTATTATATTTATAATATGCTTAGATAATTTTTTTTAATAATACAAATATATTTTTGAAGGAAAATGGTGATAGATCAAAATGTTATATGTATCCAAAGTAATTGGCGTATCTCCAAAAATATCTATACTGACCTGTCAAAATAATAATTTCTATTACTGATCATTTAACCTTCCATTGTAACTCAAATATATAATTTAACAAACATCCACTCTAAATGTGACCCTGCTTGTCATTTTATTTGATATGATAGGTTATATCTTTGAAAATTTTAGTCACAGGTCAAAATGGTGACTATACCCTCAACCGGTTTGATCCGATTTGATTGTCCCGTAATAAGTGTTTCGCTAATTAGGATTTGAAAGTTGAAAGTCTAACCTTCTTTCGAATGAAAAAGAAAAAATTGCGAGGACTCGCAATCTCAAAAAATAAAATAATAATAACAATAATTTATCAAATGTGATACTTGTAGTTATCTGCGCTATTATACTTACCATCTCTAATAGTGGGTGTACCTTCCCTTGATCTGTGTTTCGATAATTAGAATTTGAAAGTTGAAAATCTAACCTTCTTTCGAATGAAAATAAAAAAATTTGGGGACTCACCATCTTGGAAAAAAAAAAATAATTATTATTTTATCAAGATAGGATATATGTAGTTACGCGCACTTGTACCCAGTGTGTAATACTTACTATATTACTTGCATCTATTCCCACAAATATTCATCATCTCTACATAATTTCAAATTGTGTTTATTTGTTTTTTTGAATGCAAATAGGATTTATTATAAGCAACTAATAGTCAAATCTTATCATCCTTACATTACTTAATTAATTAGTTAACAATTATAAACGTTAAAGTTGTACATTAATCTCATTTTTTTATTGCACTAAATAAGAAATATGCACATGCTATAGCAATTATTATAGGATATTTGTTTATGACAACTCATTACTCTCTATAACAAAAACAAAAACAAAAACAAAAAGACAAAAAAAACCAATCATTACGTGACACTTGTCACGTTACCTGCAATCTTACCCAAAATTAATATATACTAGGGGTAGACCCGTGCTACGCACGGACGATTAATTTGTCACAATATATAAATATATACTCCCTCCGTTTTACGAAGATGTTTACATTTGCTTTTTCACGGTCTCTGATGCACCACTTTGACCGTAGATAATTATAATTATATGCATATATAGATTATAAAATTATAATTTTTCAAAAGTATTCTTGAAAATGAATCTAACAATACCATTTTTATATTATAAATATTTGTATTTTTTCACTAATCCATGGTCAAAGTTTGTGAACATTGACCTTGAAAAATGAAGTGTAAACATCTTGGTGAAACAGATTAAGTATTATTTATTTTTCTTACAAATTTTTTGATTCTTTTTTCAAAATTATACCAATGTATAGTCCCCGGTCAAACTATTACACATGCCATATTATTTGTGCTTTGACTTTAATCACCTAACATGTTATGATATCCCTAATATATTAATTTACAAATTGTGACTCCAATGTGACCCTTGTCCCTTATTTGCCATATTTCAAAAATATTAATCACATGTGTATATGCTACCCACAAATATAAAACTTAATTAAATATGTAATACTCTTATCATATAACCAAAGATTATCCCATAAATTCAACTCAACTGTTAATAACCTACGCGCTTATACCAACTAATATAATATTTTTTTTTATTAAATATTGGTAAGTTTTACCAAGTTGTGCGTTTATATGTGTTTTCCTAATAGGTCATATGAAAGTCATAGACTAATAGTTGCAAAATAAAATAAAACAAAATAACATCAACTAAGATAGTATATTTATGATAATCTCATCATAAAAGATATTTAAAACTCTATAAATAAAAATCATTATCTTTTTTTATATTAATTTATGCATTTAACCAAAATAACCCAGGAATATTGTACATAAATAAATGATTGACCACTAATATTGTGCCACTAAAATGGGCAAATATGTCATTTGCATAAACTGTCTCTAAATATTATTTTCTGTATTAGGTTATAATTTTTTGTTATAAATTACACATAACTCTATAATGATAAAGCATAATAAGCAGGTGATTTAATGTCTAAATGTGTTATGTGTACTTTTCCTATAAATATTCGTTGCATGTCAATTGTCACGTAAAATAAAATTTTAAAAAAAAGGTGACTAAATGTATACACTTTTTACATTACAATTATTCCATAATTATTTTTTAGGGTATAATTCCACCGAGATTAGTCACTTACTCACATGTTACCTCACAAATATCACTCAAACATCACTTGCAGTATACTCTGCCCTTAAACATGTAAATATAAAACTTAATAAAAAAAAACTCATGACTCTATATGTGACTCTTGTCACATTGCCTATGCTTATCCCCCTAAGATTAGGCACGTATCACTTGCCATGTCATATTACTATTGCTAACTCTTATACAATACCCACAAATCACCACAATCATTAATCTCAATAAAAATGGTGACTCAAAATGTAATTGTTGTCACATTATCAAGTGCACGTATACCAACAAATAGGGATTAGATATGTTGCATACCCACAAATATAAAATTCAAAAAAAATGGTGACCCAAGGTATAGTACAAAAAGGGGTAAAAAGGTAACTCAAAATGTAACTCTTGTCATAGTACTTGCGCTTTTCCTCACAAATATTAGTCGCATGTCAATTAGTCACTTGTGACATAACATCCAATTTGACCTACGAATAAATTAATTTTAGTTAAACGATACATAGTTTGTTCAAACTATTATTTAACATGTGCATCTTTAATCAAAAAGTAAAAGGTGAAATGCTAAAAAAACAAATCAGTATAGATAATTAAAAGAAATGATAAACTAATATCTTTTATATTCATAGTGTATCAATTCATAAGATTAGTATCATTTTTAATGTGCATTTATTATTAATATAATTCACTACCTAAATTATGCCAAAAATTTAATTCAAACTATTGACCTATCCTATTAATTTGCATAATTAATATTAATTAACTATTTAATCACAACCCCTCTTAAAAAAAAAGAAAAAAAATCAGCTTTAACTAATGATTTGGGTATAA
Organism: Tetragonia tetragonoides; assembly: GCA_038025085.1. NCBI lineage: Eukaryota > Viridiplantae > Streptophyta > Magnoliopsida > Caryophyllales > Aizoaceae > Tetragonia > Tetragonia tetragonoides. The sequence continues at coordinate 5,140,332 of CM076147.1, forward strand.
GCCAATCGGAGAGTGACACTTGTCACCTCACCAGCGCTTATGCCCAAAAATCTATATATATATATATATATATATATATATATATATATATATATATATATATATATATATATATATATATATATATATATATATATATATATATATATATATATATATATATATATATATATATATATATATATATATATATATATATATATATATATATATTTATATATATATATATATATATTATATTTTTAAAGTAGTTTTCATAGTAGCAGTCATAGTTATTTGAGTGACATACCCAACTTATATTATTTTATAATTTGAAATAATATGCTAATAAATATGAAACTTATAAAATTAATGCACTTATAACATTATTGATTTATTATTAATTTTGTATTATTAAGTGCCTAACTTATGATAATATATTAATCAAAGCAATTAACACACCATAATTTATGTTTAATAATTAATACTAAGCCATACACCTCTTAAAAAAAAGAAATTTTTTTTTTAATTAATTACCTAGGTATAAGCCAATGAGAGGTTTACACTTGTCACCTCACCAGCGCTCATACCCAAAAATCTATATATATATTAGATTAGATTAGATTAGATTAGATATTAGATATTAGATATTCTATTACAAAAACTTGTGTGGACTTAGTCCATGGTGGACCAGTGGTCTAAATGTCACCCCATACTTCACCTGGAGCCACCCCTTTGATAGTGGAGTCACCCCCTACTTCTAGTGGAGCCACCCCCCTTGGCGTCACCTCTCTAATAGTGGAGTCACCCCATACTTTACCTGAAGTCACCCCTCTAATAGTAAAGTCACCCCCTATTTCACCTAAATCTACCCCTCAAATATACTTGATCCACGGTGGAATAGGTCCACATAAAACTAACAGATATTCAATAGTACAACAAAATAAGATTTGAAATTATTTTATTAGAAAATGCTAAATTTAAATAGATAAGTTTAATGAAATCTATTAGTTAGATTTGTTTTTTGATATTTTGATAAGATATCATATAGAATGTTATTTGTATGTAGCACCAAAAAAATTGAACTTTGAATATAAATTATTTGCAATGTCGACTTGACAATGCTCCACTGTGGTATAAATGTTATCATTGTTGTTGTTAGTATTTTTAAGATACAATTATACTATTAATAATAATTAATTGCGAACATAAAGGATGGTGTTGAAATACATAACTAAGTTAAGGCAAAACTAAACATAATTTTGATATTGTAGGAGGTGCTAAGCCCCGTTCTGTTTTAGTGAATTAAAGAAGTTTGTTTAGGGCTACAAGCCCTCCTTTGCAACAAAAAAAAAATATTAAAGATATGTTTGTCACAAGCAAACAACTAGTATTTTAATAAAAGCTATAGCTTGAAGCTCGAAACTTGCAGCTAACAGTTTACCAGATCATTTTCAATCTGTAGCTACAACTATTTTTTTAAAAGTTATCAGTATAAACTTTTACCAACAACTAATACATTCAATCAATTCAATTTGGTAAAACTGAATAATCACTAGTTATCGGTTAACAATTTCTTCGAAGCCATATCCAATGGTTAGGCAACGCATCAAATACAAGCAATTGGCGAATGACTTGCCTAACTGGTTGTTTTCCATATTGAGAGAACTTTGATTATGAGATTGTTATGAATTACAAATTACATGTACTGAGAAAAATGGATTAATTTTGTATCGTTGTTTTCCAAATTTCTTCTGCTTTCAAGCACATAACAATCTCACAACTAAAATTCAAGCCTCTGACTTGGATACTCTTTGAACTTGAAACAAGGAAGATGTAAATACCCACCAATACTTAAATGCTCTAAATAAAGTAGGAGGCTCTCACGATCTGAACTCAGGACGTATTGGTCACCTGATTTTTGGATACCGCCAACCACTATAATTTAGAGCTAGTCACTAGAAGCTATTCTATTTTTTATTTGGATCCATCTAATGTTGTAGCTAGCTAATATCAATCATAATCACAATCATAATACCTATATATTAGAGGCATTTTCTGACAGCATTAGAGGCGTCCACCTAAGCGAGCCATTGTAATAAAGTTTTAATATAAATATAAAATAGAAATATATGTTCTGGTATAGAATATATATACAAAAGTTGTACTTTCCTAAATCGGTAAAGAGTACACTATTAATTAGAGGTTTTCGTATAGAATATATACTAAAGTTGTACTTTCCTAAATCATTAAAGAGTAGACTATTAGAAGTTAAAAAGCATATAACTTTACTTTCACCGCTTAAAAATTTAAATTTCTTACACCATTGGAACGAGGACGAAATATCCTTTAAAATGATACTCATTTGTAGTATGTTCTATTGATTTACAACATAAGATGCGTCCACCTAAAAATGTAATTAGTAATTAGCTTGACAAGCTGACACAACTAAAGAGTTGCAATGTAAAAATAAGAGAAAAGATACGTATATTAGTTATAAAATTTAAAAAGCAATCTCAAGCTAAAATATAATAAAAAAAGTGTGTAGAATAAAGAAATAAATGATGAATCTAAAATGATTCTAGCTCCAATATTTAATAGGAAGTTTTACCATTATCACGTATATAACTATACGTAATATATTGATCCCCCATGTTATTTTAGTGCTCCAATTTATGTTCCCTTCAACTTTATAATTATTAACGTACTCCTTTCGTACCACAAATGAAATTACATTGGACTTTTTGCGTTCTTCAAGGTAGTACTTTGACTGCATATAACTTTGAAAAAACAAGCAAGCATTAAAATATGTTTTGCTATTCTAAGGTTTACGTCTAAAATTTCTTTATTTTTTGAAAAGTAGTTATATATACATTAGACATTTAAACTGATTTTACCATAAAAGAAGGATCATATCTTTGGAAGGTTAGTTATACACTTATAACAACATAAACATAAGAGCATTGACGTACCAACATCAAACATAGAAAGACTTTGAAACTTACCTCTTGGATCATGTAACATATGGGATGAGTTAATTATTAGTTAATTGAAATTTATGATTATAGTTTAAATTAGATTAGATGCCCTATAAAGTCATAGTAATCTTATTATATGGCATTCATGATATTAAGTAGATTATATAAATATTTATCCATATATTACTAATAGATTTTCATAAGTGACAATTACACTTTGATTTTTCGATGAGATTAATAATCACTTTATATTAATTTTATTATATAATCACAGTTCGTGCAACGCACGGGCATACTCACGGGCATATCTATATATTAGAGGCATTTTCTGACAGCATAGGACGCGTCCACCTAAGCCTGCCACCTAAGCAAGCCTTTCAAAATCAACTTCTCAATATAATAACAATAATAAACCATAAATAGAAGTTTGGAAAGTGAGAATATTAAAGTTATAGCAGTAAATCATTGGAGATAACGAAATGTTAAGCAACGTATATCTTTTGTTTTACGCTTCAAAAATTCAAAAATCTTACACCAATAGATAGAACGCGAAACGCACTTTAAAACAAGACTCATTTGTCATATATCTTATGCATTGGCGTTTTACATGAGCATAGAGAGCGTCATCTAAGTGAAATAATAATAAAAGATAATTCAAAATATGCAATATCTCATTTAAAATATGTCATCCGATTTTCTTAACTTTGATATATGTTTTTTATTCTTTTTGTCCAAAATCTTCCCTGATGTTTTGTTTTACTACTAAAAGGTAACACAATTTGGATCTTCTACTGTTACAGCACTCTATTGTTCCTTTTTCTCTCTATCTCTCTCCTCTAACTATTTAAATTTCGAAAACCCACCCCCTCTATCAAATGGTCAAAAGTCCACTGCCTCTAATCCAATGGTAGAAATTTTAAGAAAAGTACTCTACTGTTCTTCCGACCAACCCATTTACACTGCAGCTTCGAGTATTAAGATCAAAAAAGAGATTGACTTTCCATAAAGTCCTATAGGAATATTTGTACCAATCAATCAACATGTTATAACTTATAAGAAAATACATAAAGTTTTTTAAAAGTGATATAAGGCTTATATAGTATTAAATCATATACTGACATATCAGGATATATATACAAGTTGGGTCATAATACTAGATGTTATATATATACATTGCTATTTATTTGCAGACTTGAAAGTATCATTTTTTTTTTCTGTACTTTGTAATACATCAATTCATTATTGAAGTGATTAATGATATACCTTTTGTTCTTTGTTGTGTTAGTTCAACCAATAATATATAAGGATTGTTTGTGTCTATGGTAGATAAAGATTATACAATATCAAATTGTATATCAACTTTACAAATGATTTTTGTAGGGTTGAACTTGACTCTTTGAGAGAATTATGGTGCTTTTGTTAGAGCTGAACTTACCAAAACTGAACTGAACTGAATTTAACATTACTAAATTGGACATTACTGAACAGAATTGGATACAAATGAAATGAATTGAACACAACTTGATATGTGAGGAAAAAAATATGTTTCTGAACTCAGCATCACTGAATTGAACTGGACATCATTTAACTGAATTTGAAATCACTGAATTGACACCTGAACTGAACTAAATTGACTGTATTAGCTCTAACAAAGGCACTATTAATATGATTCTATACATGAAGAGGAGATAATAATGATAAAATAAGCATATCAATACCACGCTTGGCTAACATGAATGCTCTACTATGCAATAGGTTCCGGTTAAATTTAGTTTGTCTAGATCATACTCCCCCTCCTAATTGTTTATCAACCCCGCCCCCCTCCTAAACCTCAACACAAATTCACATTCATCATCATGTATTGGTGTCATACCCACACCTCTTCATTCTAGAACTAGTCCTTTTTTCCTTACTTTACATGTAGAGTCAATGCCATAGAGTGTACATTTTTTTTTGTTCCATTAAGCTCACATGCGCATTTCAATCATTTTAATGGGAATTTGTCAATTTTACTAATAAAATATGTTCAATTTTAATGATAGTTGAAACAACATCTACTACCCCTAAAATTATAGAAATTCAAAATATTATTTTCAAACATCTAGAATCACACCGCAGCAACCCCCACCCCCAAACCCAAAAAAAAAGATAAAAAAATGCTACTGATAAATGAAAAGTTTGGGATGTTATTTTATTAATTTCAAAATTTGGCTATGAATTTTATAATATTGACAATTAGCAATGGAAAATTAGACAATCAACCAATAAATACTACAAAAGAAATATATTATGTTCATCTAAAAGGTATTTTGAGTTTGTATGGTAAAACATTTTAAAAATATATTTTTTATTGAAATTTGTAATTAGAGTTACAATTGTTCATTGTGCCCCATATAGATATAATGCATAATAATCTTATTATATGGCACTAATGATATTAAAATGATTATATTAATGTTTATTTATATATTATTACGAAATAAATTTTCATAACCGATAGTTACGCTTATGATTTTCGATCAATATAATCAATAATTTTGTGACTGCATCTGACGCGTACGCCTTATCATATCATCTAAGATTAGAATTAAAAGTGGTACCTATGCGAGCCACTAAGCTAAATAAATAACAAAAATATAATTAAGATATAATATCAAGTGAAAAGAATAAGTTGTAATTATAAGATATAAAGTTAAGGAGGTATTTTCTGGCGTTATTAAGTTGTAATATAAGGTATTTAGTAGTTTTTCAGGTGAAAAGAACAAACCCTAAGGTCCTGTTCTTTTCAACGAAATGGTGTGAAACAACACGAAACTGAACGGAATAAAATGACACGAAATTAAGATGATGGAACAAAATGACATAGTGGACACAAAATGTGAGAAAAAATAAAATACAAAATGAAATGCAGTGCAGATTTAAATGGAACAGCTCATAATAACTTTGCATATATACAACGCTAATTAATTCCACTAAATATTATATACAAATATAAAACTAATATACAAAGTAGCACATACATAATACAATTTATGTCAATCTGACAAATTACTTCAATATATGAAGAACTACTTAGCCTCCCCAAGCATAAAAGGCTCCGAACATGTAAAGTTCACAAATAATTAAAGTTTAGGATGATAAAAATAGTTTTATTTATAAGTTTTTAAGTTTTAACGGAGTTTGATAGTCCATAGAGCATCACGTAAAAGAAAAAAATTACTTTAAAAGTTTTTTTTGAAAAAATAGACAAATACATAAGAAAAACAAAGAGATTGTCCTAATTTTTTAATTTTATTTTTATTTTTTTTCCTTCTATTGGTGCATATATATATAATTATATATGCATACCACTGAAAATATTGAATGTAAACTTTTCACTAAACCTTGCAATGTACAAGATTACCTTCATATCCAACACGAATCCAAATTACCGAAGTGAAATTGCAACCATACTTCGATCCTCGATATCATTTACTAACATCATATAGGTGTATTTATTTCAAAATATTAACACATAACCCGTGCAAAGCACGGGCTTTATATCTAGTATCTATATATTAGAGACATTTTCTGACAGCATTGGACGCGTCCACCTAAACGAACCCTTTTTAAAAAAATAACAATAGTAAATCATAAATTGAATTTAGGAAAGAGAGGATATTTAAAGTTTTGGCAGTAAATCATTGAAGATAATGAAACATTAAGAGCAGTATAACTTTTGTTTCATGTTTCAAAAAATCTAATATCTTACACCAATGAAAAGAGCGCGAAATTCGCTTTAAAACAAGACCCATTTTGTCATATATATTATGCATTGGCATTTTACAGGAGCATATGGAGCGTCAATCAATCATAATTATAATCTTAATCATAATATCCGGAGGCATTTTCTGACAGCATAGAGTGCTTACGTACACCTAAACGAGTTCTTTGGAGCTACGGGTGCGTTTGTTAGAGTTGAATTCAACATCACTAAACTGGACACTACTGAACTAAATTCAACATCACTAAACTGAACTGAATTCAACATCACTAAACTGGATGCTACTGAACTGAACTGGACACAACTGAACTGAATTGAACACAACTTGATATGTGAGACAAAAATTATGTTTCTGAACTCAATACCACTTAACTGAACTGAACAGATCGTGTAAGTTCTAACAAATGCACTGTTACCTCAGAGATCCTTTTTTAATTGTCTAAAAAAATGGCAACTAATACGAAGTAAAAAGATAGAGATCTTTGTGTCCACTAAATGGAAACTTAGGCCCATACGGGGTGGTTGCAAGTTTTTGGTTTTCAAAATTTTTTATCTCCTTATTGAATTTTATTTGAAGCTGAAATTTTTTTCCATTATAGTTTTCTACTTTATTTTCGAAACTCGCAACAGAAAATTGGAAACCATAAATTGCGGTTTCCAAAAACTGATTTTAAATTTTCAAAAATTCTAACAACAAAACTCAAAACTACTCGGAATAGTACTCCCATTTATCGCTCATGCATTATACGGTATATGCTATGTAGATACTTGACCAAGTGATATAGAATATGAAGCCATATTTTGATCAATCACTTATGGCCATTTTCATTTGTGAATAACTATAAGGATTCCTGTACTTGCCACGTTTTATTAATTTGTTTCCGTTTGCTTATGAAAAAGAGTTTTGTTAATAATAATAATAATAATAATAATAATAATAATAATAATAATAATAATAATAATAATAATAATAATAATAATAATAATAATAATAATAATAATAATAATAATAAAAGTAGTAATAATAGTAATAATAATAATAACAATAATAGTAGTAGGAGTAGGAGTAGTTATGAAAGAGAGAATATTAGAGTTATAGGAGTAAATCATTTGAGACATTAAGAGGCGTATATTTTTTATATTATGCTTTAAAAAGTCAAATAACTTACACCAAGGAAAAACCACTGATATACACTTTAAAATAAAATCCATTTGTCTTATATCTTACGTATTGACATTTGCAGGAGTATAGGGAGCGTCAATAAAAAAATTCAATTACAGCATTGGGTTATATCATCTAACCGAGTCACTTAGGCTCTATTTGTTTCACCTGGAAAACACTGAACTAAACTGAATTGATTTTTTTAACTTGACCGTTAACCAATTAAAATTCGTCCAAACATATTCAATATTGGACTCACTTGAAAATATGATTTGCGATCTTTTCGATGACATAGTTATCATCATGAATTTATTTCAGAATAAAAAGTTATCTGAGCGACAAAGTTACACATAAAGTGAACTGGACTGAATTTAAGTTGAGTCAAACGGATCCTAGGGACGCACCACCTAAGCAAGCATATAAAATCCTAAAATAAAATAATTTCTTAAAAGTTAAATTTAAAAACATAAGACAAAAAAATAGTCCCAAGTATTCCCACGGTGAAAATAACCTTTATAATAATAATTAACCTAACACATTTATAGGAGAAAAACGCATTCAAAAAGAAAAGAGAAAAAAAAAACTTTCACGGTAGCATTATGCTACTCTCTCCCATTATAAACCAACATCTTAATATTAAGTGAAAATAACAAGAAAAATAAGCTAGGTATATATTCAGTTTTAATCATTTTCAATAGGAATTTGTCAATTTGACTAAATAAAATATGTTTAATTTTAATGATAGATGAAACAACATCAACTACCACTAAAAAATAGGAAACAAAATCTTCTTTTCAAGATGTAGAGTCACACTATACCACCACCAACACAATCCAACCAAAAGATAAAAATCGTGATAAACAAAAAGTTTGAGATGTTATTTCTTTGGATTTCAAGTTTTGGCTTATGAATTTTATAATATAAACAATCAACGATGGGCAATTAGACAATCAACCAATCATAATCATAATATCTATATATTTGAGGCATTTTCTGACAGCATTGGAGGCGTCCACCTAAGCGAGCCATTGTAATAAAGTTTCAATATAAATATAAAATAGAAATATATGTTTTGGTATAGAATATATATACTAAAGTTGTACTTTCCTAAAAAGTTAAAGAGTGCACTATTAGTTAGAGGTTTTCGTATAGAATATATACTAAAGTTGTACTTTCCTAAATCATTAAAGAGTAGACTGTTAGATTTTAAAAAGCATATAACTTTACTTTCACCGCTTAAAAAATTAAATTTCTTACACCATTGGAACGAGTACGAAATATCCTTTAAAATGATACTCATTTGTCGTATGTTCTATTGATTTACAGCATAAGACGCGTCCACCTAAAAAGGTAATTAGTAATTAGCTTGACATGCTGACACAACTAAAGAGTTGCAATGTAAAAATAAGAGAAAAGATACGTATATTAGTTATAAAAATTTAAAACGCAATCTCAAGGTAAAATATAATAAAAAGAGTTTGTGTAGAATAAAGAAATAAACGATGAATCTAAAATGATTCTAGCTCCAATCTTTAATAGGAAAATTTACCATTATCACGTATAATTTTATAACTGTACGTAATATATTGATCCCCATGTTATTTTAGGGCTCCAATTTATGTTCTCTTCAATTTTATAATTATTAATGTACTCCTTTCGGACCACAAATAAAATTACATTGGACTTTTTGCGTTCTTCAAGGCAGTACTTTGACCGCATATAACTTTGAAAAAACAAGCAAACATTAAAATATGTTTTGCTATTCTAAGGTTTACGTCTAAAACTTCTTTATTTTTTAAAAAGTAGTTATGTATACATTAGACATTTAAACTGATTTTGCCATAAAAGAAGGATCATATCTTTAGAAGGTTAGTTGTACACTTATATCAACATAAGAGCATTGGCGTACCAACATCAAGCATAGAAAGACTTTGAAACTATTGCCTTTTGGATCATGTAACATACGGGATGAGTTAATTAATAGTTAATTGAAATTGACGATAAGAGTTAAAATTAGATCAGATGCTCTGTAAAGTCATAGTAATCTTATTATATGGCATTCATGATATTAAATGGATTATATAAATATTTATCGATATATTACTAATAGTTTTTCATAAGTGACAATTACACTTTGATTCTTAGATGAGATTAATAATCACTTTATATTAATTTTATTATATAATCACAGTCCGTGCAACGCACGGGCATCCACCTAGTGAATACTAAAAAAGTAATGTAATGTTCATTTAAAAGGTATTTTGAGTTTATATGGTAAAAATTAAAAAATAATTAATTAAAATTGGTGATAAGAGTTAGAATGGTTCAATGTGCCCCATATAATATAATGCATAATAATCCTATCATATGGCATTAATGATATTAGAATGATTATATTAATGTTTATTCATACATTCCTAAATAAGTTTTCAAAAGTGATACTTATACTTATGATTTTCGATCGATATGCTTAATTAACACGTTTAATTGACCATGAAACGTGTAACACACGAACATACACCTACTATATATATAACGGAGATATTTTGTGACCGAATCGGACGCGTCCACCTTATTGAATCATCTAAGATTAGAATTAAAAGTATCACATATGCGAGCCACTAAGCTAAATATAAAACAAAAATATAATTAATTTAAGATATATCAGGTGAAAAGAATAAGTTATAATTATAAGTTATAAAATTAAGGAAGTGTTTTCTGGTGTTATTAAGTTGTATTATCATGTATTTTATAGTTTTTCAGGTGAAAAGAACAAACCCTAAGGTCCTATTCTTTTCAATGAAATGGTGTCAAACAGAACGGAGCAGAAAAAAATAAACTGACACGAAAGATAGCGGAACCAAATCACATAACGGACACAGGGTGAGAAAAAACAAAAACAAAATGAGATGCAGTGCAGTGCAGATTGGAAAGGAACGATTCAAATTAACTTTGTATACAACCCTAAGTCCACTAAATAGTATATATGTTGGGTTCCTGGTTTTGATGATAACAAACAAAGTGTCCTTATCTATGTGTGAACTAACTATGATGGCAGGTTGACTTAAGGATGCAAGAAGATACAATGCTCAAAGCATGATTGCTCATGAAGATGCTTGGATCCTAACAAGACATGAAGACAATGTAATGTAGTTAAGTGCATTTGCCATTTAGTCTTTATGTACTATGCTTGACTAGTTAGCAAGAGTCTAAATTGATCATGACAAGGGAACAAGGTTGTAGGACTGAGTGCATGCGTCTATGAGTACAGGGGAGCATCCTTGTGAACCCTGTTCTCTATGACCAGCATTGCAGCTTGAAGGAACCAAAAGGGAACAACGAGTTGGACCCTGTTCCTTCTAAGCTGTGTATCTGGACGAGTTTGCATAATATCGTATTTATTATTTCTACGAATATTTCGTGTATTATCTTTTTAGATATTCACACAAATATTCTTCTGAAGAAATATATTTTATTTTGAAAAAATGAATTTTGCAAAATCGTGTCTTAAACAGGAAAAAGTATTTTATTTTAAAAAAAAGATATTATCTTGGAAAAAGTATTTTACTTAATGGCCAAGTTTATTGTTTAAGGTAAGTGAATTATCTTTTGGAATATTTCTAATTATCTTTTAGAGAGTATATTCTGATAAATCACTTGCTAGCTGGCCAAGATTTTCTGTTAATGAATTTGGACGGATTTTATCTCATAGGTTGAGTTAAGGAAAGGTCTTTGATCTTTACTTAAACTCTATCCTATCTTTTGGTAAATATTATCATTTATATTCTGAAGAGATTTAACCTAACCGACTGAGCTCGTTTGGCCTGCCTATATAAGGCGCCTGATAGACTCAGTTGTAGGGTTAAGCTTTTGCGTGCATTATCGAGTTCAGAATCAGTTGTGCAAAGCGTACATTCTTCCAAACCAGATACGTCCAGTACTCACAGAGAAAAACCTTGAACCCTGTTCCATGTCCTGGTCAGTTTGAGTCTGTGCTTAGAATGGTCATTGCATAATAGGTTTTTGTGGTCTTATATTGCTTAGTGTTGAAGCGTGTAATAGGACAAACAATCTGGTTATTTGTAAGGTCTCTAACTCAGTAACGAGTGTAGAGCATCTCTCAGATCAGTGTGTGATTCTGAGAGATAGGCAACACATCAGTAACGGTGTGTGGTGGTGTTAGGGTACTGTGTTGTATCCTGATTTTGGCTCTGGTTATAAGATAAGTAGTGTGACAAAATCCCAAGTAACTGGGTCGTGGTTTTTACTCCAATTGAGCCTAGGAGGTTTTCCACGTGAAAAAAGTCTTGTGTTATTTACATTCTGTTCTTTATATTTTGTCTTAGTCTGCTGTATAGGAACAGCGTCCATTACGCTGTTCCTTACCCTGTTGTCAAGTTGCAAAACGCGAGAAATTGGAGTCACTCTATTCACCCCCCCCCCCCCTCTAGAGTAACTTAGGCACTCTTCAATATACAAGTATGAAACTAATATACAAAATAACATATAACTATGTCATTTTGACAAATTATTTCAAAAATTTGAAGAATTACTGAGCCTCCGGCCAGAAGCATATCGCCAAATAAACAAACATTTAAAGTTCACAAATAATTAAAGTTTAGGATAATAAAAGAGCTTGACTTATAAGTTTTAGAGTTTTAACAAAGTTTCATAGTCCATAGAGCATCACATAAGAGAAAAAAATTATATAATTACTTTAAAAGTTTTAAACAAATAATGACAAATATATAAGAAAAACAAAGTGATTGTGACAATTTTTTTCTTTTCTTTTCTATTGGTGCATATATGCATATGACTGAAAATATTGAATTTAAACTTTTCACTAAACCTTGCAAAGCACAAAATTACCTTCATGTCCAACACGAATCCAAACTATCGAAGTGAAATAGCCAACATACATCGATCATCGAAATCATTTATTAACATCAGATGAGTGTATTTATTTTAAAATATAAATACCTGACCCGTGCGTTCGCACGGGCTTCATATCTAGTTGTATGTTATTACTATTAATGACGAATTAGATGTTATTTAGTCATAACTAATATGTACATATAATTTGTGTTTCTGTCTTAACTAAACTAATTAACAGATCAGACTCGCCTAATCGGACCGAAGATAACTCAAGTCCGACCCGACCGAGATATTTGCCACCTCGAGAACTAGAAAGGACATAACATGACAAGAAAGAATCTAAGCTACATCTCCAGCACCCACGGACACAGAGAAAACATAAGAACGCCGCTGCCTTCAGCGCGCAGTTCAGCTGCATTCAGTCACAGTTCCGCACACAGTTCCTATTGCGGACCACTCCAGGACTTGTATTGTATTTGCTCGTGATCTCATTCCCCAATCGCAACAAACAAATTGCATCGCGTGAACATTCTCTCTCTAAAATGCTCTCTCCTCTCTCCTCGACAGCGCCTGTTAGCCATTAACAAAGCACTGAGTTCAAATGGGGAAGAACGGGAAAGCAAAAAAAGGGAAGGGGGGTTCAAGACGGGGATGCGGGAAACTCAGAAGCTCCACCATGTCCCACAAAAAACCTGTCTCAAAGACAAAGAACGAGCGAAAACCATGAAAACCTAGGTTTTGTTATGCGGAATTTAACAGAAGAATTGGAGGATTCAGATGTGATGACACCTGATGCGCAAACAAAAACAATTAAACAAATGGAATTAGCGCAGGAAAAAATTGATTTCTGGCTGTCTAAGATGAAGGAGAAAGCACGAACCCAGTTCGCGTCTGAAGATGAGGATGAAGAGCCTGAACAACCAAAGCAACAGGAATTCGCAACTGCAGGTAACAACTCAGCTTGGAAAAAATTTGACATTTCCAAATTAAAGAATGCGGGGTTTAAATTAGATTTCATTGCTCCTAAATTGCATGAAGGGGAACCGGTGGGTGAAATTAATTTTAGTGACATTGAATCTGAAATAAACTACTGGAATCAAGCAGTGGTCTGTTATGTAATGGGAGCAAGGCCCCCAATTAATGTTCTAAGTGGGTTTCTTCGAAGAATCTGGGCAAAGAGAGGGATGAATAAAATTGCCATGATGAAAAATGGGTTGGTTTTGGTCAGGTTTGACTCCCTAGAACAGAGAGATGCAGTGCTACAAGAGGGGGTTTACCACTTTGACAATAAGCCCATGATTGTTAGGGCATGGTCTGAAAATATAGATTATGAAAAAGAGGAACTGACCTCGGTGCCAATTTGGGTAAAATTCCCGGGACTTAATGTGAAGTATTGGAATGCAAAGGGATTAAGTAAGATAGGAAGCCTTGTAGGAAGGCCAATGATGGCAGATAGAAACACAGAGCTTAAAGTTGGAATCCAGTTTGCCAGGGTGATGATTGAAGTTGAAATTGGAGCTGCTTACCCCAATAAGGTGCACTACAGGAATGAGAAGGGAAATGTTGTAGAACAGGTAGTGGAATATGACTGGAAGCCTGTCCTATGCACCCACTGCAAGCAATATGGGCACTGTGAGGCAGAATGCAGGAAGAAAGTTGCTGCAGCAACTGTGATACCAACACAGATTGCAGTACCAGTACAGAAGCAACCTGGCCAACAGAAAAACACTAGGGCACAGCAATGGCAGAATGTTGGGAGGGGGAGAGGAAGAATGAATAATGCAGGTAGAGGAGCAAGAGCTGGAAGGGGTATTTACAGGCAAATTCAGCAACAACAGCAGGATAAGCCACAGACACAAAACCCCTTTGCAGCACTGCAGAATGAAGGTGAAGCACAGGACAAGCAACAGTCCAGAGACAGTACAGAACCTGACATTCAGAAGGAGATACACACAGGTTTCAGAAGGGAATCAGAAGCAGGTTGATGCAGCTAGACTCTGAATCAGGTAACAGGAACCAGTAGAGTATACAGGAAATCAGCAGGGTGTTGTTGCAGAAAAGAAGGAGGATGAATCAACTCTGGAAGATTGCCCCAGCAGAGGATTCAGAGGTTGAGAGGGGAAGCAAAGCAGAAGCAGGAAGAAGCAGATTGAGTGGAAAAAAAAGGATAGAAATTCTGTAATAATTTAGATTATTAAGTTTTTGTTTTTTGCTGTAAGACAGGAATGTTTTTTGTATTTTGTATCTGTATTCAGATATGGGAAACCACTGCATGTAGTAAGTGCCCCCAGGAATGTAGGGTTGTAAGGAAAAAAGGGATGCAGAGGAAGAGGAACCCTACCTAGTAGGTGGCCTTGGACTTGCATTACCTATGGACTGTAATCTGTGTAACATTACAGCTAGCAATAACACAATTTCTGACTTGCACCAAAAAAAAAAAAAAAAACAAACAAATTGCAAAATTACTGAACAACAAATCAAACAAACACAACAAAACCAACCCCTTTTGTCCCGTGACCTTCATTGAACGACCCCTGTTTCTCAACCTAACTTTCCCGGTCATTCCATTCTTTTCCCAATTCCCATCCCGTGACTCCTCTCTCTCTCTCTCTCTCTCTCTCTCTCCTCACTTTTCAAAACCCCACTCTGTCTTCCACAACCGCCATTCCCCCATTCCCCCCCCCCCCACTTCAATCCTATCCACAAATTACCCACCCACCCAAATCAAATCAAACAAACAAATCTCACTAATTAAATCCCCCTAAAACCCAAATAAATCGCTACCTTCCAATTTAGTAAATTTACACCTCCCCAAATCATAATCATAATCATCATCTCCCATTAACAGAAATCATGCCAACCCATTTCACCAAAAATTCATCACCTATAAATAGAACTACGACAACCCAAACCCATACCCATTTCTGGCCCATAAATAACTTTAAACCCAAACTCAAACTCAACCCCTTTTTCCTCCTCATTTCCATGGCTTCCTCTGTTTTCCTCCTCTATTTCGTCCTCTTATTTTCTCTCTCCTCCCCCTCTCTCTCCTCCTCTCACCACCACCATACCACACCGTTGCGCTCCAAACAACCCGCCACGTCAGCGATAATCCAGCAAGCATGCAAGGCTACGCGCTACCCAGACGCGTGTCAATCCATGCTGGCCCAATCGGGCCGGGTCCCGTCATCACCAAAGCCCGTCGACTTTATCCAATCGGCGTTATCCGTCTCGGCCCAGAATCTCAAGACGGGTCAATCCATGGTCCAGCAAATATTAGACTCCTCGGCCCATAATCCGAACCGGTCACGTGCAGCCACCACGTGCCTTGAGGTGCTTGGATTCTCCGCGAACAGGACCGCCATGGCGGGAGCCGCGTTGTCACGTGACAGGATCAAGGACGCACGTGCCTGGGCTAGCGCGGCGCTATGCTACCAATACGACTGCTGGTCGGGTCTCAAGTACGTGAACGACACCTCCTCCGTCAACGAAACCATGTCGTTCTTCGACACCACGGTGATCGTCTCCACCAGCAACGCGCTCAGCATGGCGCGTGCGCTCGACGCGTTTGGTGATGATGTGGGAAAGTGGGCCCCGCCTAAGACCGAGCGCGACGGGTTCTGGGAGCCAGTTGCCTCGTCCGATACGGGTCGGTGGCGGGCCTGGTGCCCGACGTGACGGTGTGCAAGGGTGGAGGGTGTAGGTACGGGACGGTGCAGGAGGCGGTCGACGGGGCGCCGGAGGAGTTGGGGGAAGGGAAGAGGTACGTGATTAAGATCAAAGAAGGGGTGTATGAGGAAACAGTGAGGGTGCCATTTAATAAGAGGAATTTGGTGTTTTTAGGGAAAGGGATGGGTAAAACAGTGATTACTGGCTCGCTTAATACAGGGTTACAAGGGATTACAACGTACAATACTGCAACTGTCGGTGAGTTAATTTTCAAGTTTCTTTTAATTGTTTTATTTGTGTTTTAAGCATTCATGTCAATCATGTGTGTGAAATAGTTCATAGTTGAGAGGTGCATTGAGTATGATGAGCTAGCTAGAGTAGTTACAATACAATGCCATGTGAATGTGATGTGCATGTTTGAACTTTGAAGCCAAAGTTGGGATCTTTTTTATCTTTTTCTTTTTTGAAAGGTAAAGTTAGGTTCTTTGAATGCTTAAAATGATACATTGTTCTATGATTTCTGGTGAAAACTGAAAAGTACTAAGGTAATAAATAGTATGATAGAGAAGTGGAAAAAAAAAAAGAAAAGAAAAAGAAAACAGAAACTTGGGATCATTCGAGGTTTATCATTTGCCTCATTTGATTATTATTAGTTGTAATGTTAATTTATGTAATATAGCGAAATTGTAAGTTAGTTGTAGTGATAGAATGATAGGAATAGTTAGGTTTGCTTGCACATTTGTGCTCAATTAAGTTCTACCTAAGATTGGGTTTGAAGGGTTTATTGACTTTTTGATCTTTATGAGGATTTTGAGGCCATTTCTGTTGTGTATTCTTAACCATTTGGCTTATTTGTGGACAAAGTGCATTTAGGATGTAAGATTATCCTCAGATGGCTTATTTTCAAACCAAAAGAAAAGAGCCTTTTTTCATTTTCAGTGGCCCCCTTCTGTAAGTACTAGCATGGCACCCTCCACATGAACTGTCTATTTACTAGTACATCAATCGAGAACATTGATGAGAAATGGAAACATGCCTCATGAAGCCTGGCAAATGAACTTAATGATGGTGCTGGGTAATTCTTGTGTGGCCAATTTGGTCGGATGTAAGAATTTGAGTATTGACACATACTACTAATCATCAATTATCGAACATGTAAATCGGGTTTTGGTAAAATCTTGTTGATCATGCATACTAGTGGTTTTTCATCATAACGCATACAGTATTTTGTCAAGCATGGCTGTTATTGTATCATCGAACGGGCCATGTGCACATTTTGTTAAGTAAGAGGTCTAGCTACATATCGGTGTCAGTTGTATTTCTGTTGCCATAGATTTTCTGCATATGCTTGATTGTCTTGTTGAAGAACCCAGAGACAAAAGTAGCTCTTGATGATTATGTAATGGTCTCTGAATATGTTAATATAGGGGAGATGTATATCAGTAAATCACTAGTGTAATCTGTCATGTTCCTACTCTTGTATGTGATAGCCTTATGCCTGCTTGTGAAACTGCAAACTTGACATTGATTACAGCTTTTGTGGTTTTGTCTTTTCGGTTTTGGTAAATTAGTGCTCCCCATTCTGGGAATGGTATGTGATTTTCTGTAATGTTTCTGCAGGTGTCCTTGGTGATGGATTCATGGCCAGCAACCTCACTTTTCAGAACACAGCAGGCCCTGATGCCCATCAAGCTGTAGCCTTCCGATCAGATAGTGATTTCTCTTACATTGAGAATTGCGAGTTCCTCGGTAACCAGGACACTGTCTACGTCCACTCCCTCCGGCAGCTCTTCAAATCATGTCGAATCGAAGGGAACGTCGATTTCATATTTGGAAATGCAGCTGCAGTCTTCCAAGACTGCACTATCCTAGTTCGTCCCCGTCAACTCAAGCCCGAGAAAGGCGAGACAAATGCTATTGCAGCTGTTGGGAGAACAGACCCTGCTCAAACAACTGGTTTCATGTTCCTAGGTTGTCTCATTAATGGAACTGATGAGTACATGGCATTGTACCACAGCAAGCCAAGCGTTCACAAGAACTACCTTGGGAGGCCTTGGAAGTTGTATTCTAGAACTGTTTATATTAACTGCACCTTGGAAACTCTTATTAACCCGGATGGATGGATGCCATGGTCCGGAGGTGATGGACTGTCTACCCTTTACTATGGGGAATATGGCAGTTCAGGACCAGGTGCTGACGTATCGAAGAGAGTCCCCTGGAGTAATCAAATTCCTGCTGAACATGTTTCTACATATTATGTACAGAACTTTTTACAAGGTGATGAGTGGATCACAACAGCTGCTTCTTAATTTTGGGAGCTTAGAAAAAATTTACTGAAAGAAAAAGAAAAATTACTAGGTGAATATGTATGGCATTCAAAACTGCTGCTTTCAATTTAGGTTGCACATGTTAAACATAGTACAGGATGGAACATTACAGTTTTTGGTGAAGCTCTATCCATTGGCGCTTGGAATAACATTTCTCTACTACCTCACTGGATTAAGCGACATGGAGTAAGCTGTCTAGAATTATGTTATGTGACTTATGACTAGGATGCATGTCTGAGGTATTTTACCTTGGAACTAATTTATTCATCCATTTTTATTTTTATTTTCTATTTTTTCACTTTTCGCGGTTTTTCCCCCTTTTTTAATGGATTGGCCATTGACGACAACTGTGACGTCGCATGTCCTGCAGCCAGAGATGTGTGCAGACACCATATCTTAATGGAGCATGACACAAAAAAATGGAAAGTTAGTGACTTATCTATCTAGGATGCATGAAGTGATCCAAAAGTGGGATGACTTTTTAGTGGTGCTTGTTGAGAAGATAATCAACATTCATCATGATTTGTTATTAGATAATTTAACCATAATCAACCAACTGTTTGTGTACCTTGTACTGAGCACTCTGCTGCTTCATTTAGAATGAACATGTACTGTCAGTTTGACATGATCTTCTAAATGACGTCTTATGGATTTTTGAAATGATCGTCGATTGGTTTGTGTGTCTGTGCCTGTGCTTATCCGGTTCAACATCTATGCTAATTGTTACAGTTCGTGAAAGCTTACAGCTCAATCTGATGTTTTTGATCTGGACTGATTGTCAAAAAGACAACCAGCATGAATTTTTGTTTCCTCAAAATTGTGCAGATCTGAGAATTCTACCTCTCGCTTAGAGCATATTTTTGCCTTGTATGTTTCAGATGTTAAAAACTTCTGACCTCTGATTATGCAACTGGTGGTTCATAACAAAGAGGTCATTTTTACATTGGTTTTCTTGAAAACCTCTGCTTGGTACTGTATTTTTATTTTTTTTTTGATAGGAAGTACTGTATTTGAAGTAATGTATTGTTACTGAATTTCAAAAAATCTAAAAGATATATCAGTATTCTTTAAAGAGTTTCTAAAACTTGAGAATTTTGGGGACCTGCCACCACAGATTACTCTGCAAAGAATTGAAAGATCGCTTATTTAGGTTCTCCAAAGGGGGGAGGTCTTTTGGCACAAATGTGAACCCGTTCAATGTGTGGCACTGCTACCATCGTTGATGACTACAATTGGGCTTCTTGATATACTCATCAGTCTTCTGTGTATAATTCTGAATGTGTTATGTTAGTATGAAAATTTTACTACCCTACGAATCATGTAGAGGTGTCTGTCTCCGGCCATTACCCTTATTAGTATGTGCTTCTGTTTAGAAGAGAAATGATGTTTGCTAATCGGTTCTTTCTCAACTGCTTTGTATTTAGTGGATTGCCTGTTACAATGTAATATGGTGCTCAACTGCATTGGTAGATTACCAGTCTTCTGAGTTCTATTACTTCATTGTCTTCCGATAACCAAGGAGGTGTGGTTGAGTAGTAGGGACTCATCCATCCTCAACCAAGGTCGAGGGTTCGAATCTCGCCTTGGGCATGGAGCAGCTTTAAATTCCTTGGCCAGCTGTCCCATCCTTTGAGGTGCCTACAAGCCAGCACAGGAAAATACTCACTGTGGTCGACGGTGGATACCCTTGATCGTGAACCAAAAAAACTTCATTGTCTTCCTGTAATTAATTGAAACATACTCACAACAACTATGCACTTTTGCTGCCAGTATCTTATGATTCGATTCATCAAATCCTTTTGGCATTCTGGATTTTGCTAGGAAGATGGGAATGTCTTTCCCAGTGAGTGAGAAAAGTATGACGAAGAGACTTAAAAAGATACTCAGGGAAGAGGAAGAGGAATGGAAGATTAACAATGAAGATTGAGTACCTTTGTTGTTCGAAAGAAGGGGTAATTAAGTAGTTAAACTGAAAATCATTTCATAGAATATTCGGGGTCTTAATAGTAGTGACAGAGGCGTATGAAAAATCCGGGTGATTGCAAGAGACAATGATTGATGATTTAAATGAGAATTACCTTGAAAGGTGTGGAGGAGAGAAAAGCTATAATGGAGATTTGTGCCTTCAAGGGGAATTAATCAAGCTGAGGGTTTCGCAATTCTTCAAGCAATTCAATGGTTTGGCTGATGCAATTGGAGTTTGTTATAGAATCTGAGTCATCAAATGCGGTCAGTGGTGCAGTGAGAAAGAGGGAGGTTCATTTTGCTTTAAACTTTATTAGGCGTATTAAACATCAGTTGCTGCATTTTGCCAACGTTCACAAATTGTATTGTACCACTTCAGTTGCAGATGGAGTCGCCAAACAAGGCATTTCCAGAGAGGAAAACTTCCAGACGTGGATGTAATTTTATCACAGTACATGTGTCTTATTGGTTTTAATTTTGTTGGAGTTTGTTTATGGTTTGGGTGTTTATTTTGTCAAACTTGGGTTATAAAGGCGTATATCAGCAGTAGGGGTTTGATAGTGGCGTAGCTAGCTTATCTGGTTTGATACCTTCTATTGTACTTACTAAGCATATGCAATAAAGGTATTGATAATTATCAAAAAAAAAAAAAAAAAATTGCTACAATCATCCAAGATGTGGCTTAGCATACTTAATTCCTCTAAACCCACATGGAAAGATGGCAAGACTTGAGTCAGTGGCTCAGTGTCCACCTCTTAACTCTTATGGGGTGATCGCCTCTTATCTGTTACGGGGTGGTCGCCTGGTTGGTGATTCAGTTAGAAGCCCAAAGATTAGGAATTGGACATCAGATGCGTGCATGTGCGCCATTGCCAAGCTCCATTTCACACTATTAACCAGAGTGCCTGTCAATGTCATGCTTCTGAACATGATATCGACCAGTTGACCACTGCTGTGTTCATCCTGTGATATGTGATGCAAAATCTTCACATTCGGGACGAGACAAAAGCACGAGTTTTCTTTTAGATAAAGCACGAGTAAATGGTTTTTGTAACTCAGGATCAAACAATTTAACAATTATCAATAAACGAAGTGTTATATCGACATGGACATGCATCTAGATAGTAGATACAGAAGTTAGTCACCGTGTTCTGGGTTCGAAGTTGTATGCATGCAAGCATTAGCATATGCACAGCTCTGCAGATATGTACAGGATATGTACATTTCAATCCCAGTCAAAATAAAGTGCTGTATACACGAAATGCTAACATATCAGGCTATCAGCAGACTTTTATTTCTTCAAAACACCCTGGCAGAATAAGCCATATCGAGATTAAATTTCTGATAATGAGTCACCACTTAGTAATGCGTAGCTACCCTACATCATAATTCAGTAACACAAAGCATAAAAACACAGTGGAAAGGAAAGAAGAAAACTTAATACTCAGTAAATTATGAAGAAGGCAATGTGATCCACTCATCACCCTGTGAGAAATCACCAAGCCAGCCATCAAGACTAATACCAGCGTCGAAAGAGTAATAACAGCTAACACAGTACACCTCTTCTGAGGGCTTCGCTTGCTACAGTATTATGCTTTTTGCGATGCATGTACTTAGCTACCCCTAACCTTCTGATGAAGCTAGCCGATACCTTTAAGCCTCTGATGATGACCCAAAAAGGCAAATTCAGCCGCTCGAGCAGGGTCTCTTCTTCCAGCTTTGAGGTCCTAATTAAATATTAACAATAGCCTTCTCTGACATTGACAGCAGAAACAGTTCAATAGACGCACCAAGCCAACATATTACATTTTACATACCCTCGAAGAGGGAAAGCTGGAGGAGTAAGTGAGCACAAATGACCTTCTGCTGCTGCGCTCCTAGGCTAATCAAAGCAAATGGTCTAGTCAGAACAACTCAGTCTTGTCTGTTGTAGCTTAGCTTCCTCCCTGTAAACCACATGAGAATCAAAGTTGCCAAAATTCAGTCTTGTACTCCTGTAGTTTTTCCGCAATTCCTTTATTTCTTCCGCCTTTTTTGTAGCATAAATCCACATTGCAGAGTTACTGATAGAAAGCAACTGACTTCACTACCAGACACTGAATTTGTTGTTTATAAGGTACAGGTGATGGTACTCATGCATCACCGACTATGTCAAGGTAGAATTAGTTATTTTGCAAGATCCGGTAATAGTAATTCTTTCATCTGTAGACTTTGTGAAATTGACTAATAGTATAAACTATGCCTTATAAAGGCCAATAAGGAAACATATCATGCCCCTCGGCACTGCTAGTTCATCAGAGAAGAATGAGCCCACCAGGTTATTGGAGTTATCCTTCATTCTGGTTTATGCATATTTGAATGAATCTTGGACCAAATTTTCTAACAAATGGTGAGCAAAAGACAGCATGGACACAAATAAATTGTAGAGCTGAAGGGAAGATTGAGAATTAGCGTCTAAACATAAGTAAATTCAAGGTAGGTTTTTTTTTTTTTGGCTCATCAAGGTAATTGAGTTAAAAGCAAGTTACATGTTCGTTTCTTTGTCAAGCTAATAACTGAAATCAATGGAGGGGGGATGTAGATGGATGACGAGTAAAAATATCAGTGACACACTTTCATCTTATAGAAAACAATGCAAGGACTCATCTTGACGTCATTAGAAAACAATGCAGATCCTACAGCTCAGCTTGGAGCAGTAACATCGGAAACAAAAGAGATTAAGGGGAAGAGCATTTTGGTGGTTTGATTTGTTGCAATAGGATAGCAATTGGTTTCTGAAGGAAAAGCAATTAGTACTGTCCATTCTTTAAAGGAAGCAATTAGAAAAAGTTTTGGGACTGGGAGTTGGGATTTTGGGAGTGTCTCAAATACTACAGAAATCATGAAACAACTCAAGTTTGCACTCCCATATGTAGAGTGCAAATTATGCCGTGGGCGGGCCTTTTGCTGGGTTCGAAAGAGGGTTAACTGCTTCTGCTTCTGCTTCTGCTTATTCTACTGCTGGTCAGATGCTCACTTAGCTTCCCTCTACTGAATTCTGCAACACTTGAACCAGTTTATTAAGTTTCCACGAATTTGCAACTTCAGCTTAATTTCAAAGATTATCTCAAACACTAAACCCTCTCATCTTTCTTAATTTGCGTTTTACTGTGTTTGAAGTCCTTTTAACGATCATTTGAACTCTTTCCTTCTGATTTCGGATTGCTGGGGTATGTCGCATTATGTAAATGATAAAGGGTTAGTTTCATTATCTAAATGATAAACATTCGTTGTTAATAATGCTCCCACATTATAGATTTGGCTCAACAGTGAACCAACTGGTAATAGCAATGAACTAACCAATCATTCTGAATTCAATCTCAACTTCGTCAGACAAACAACAAGTACACAGGCAGATCAAAGCTTGACACTGAAACATTTTGCAGAGAAACTGGAGACAATTGAAGCACATAACACTGGGACAAATACTTTTGGTATTACTATGTCAATTCACACAAATTCAATTCAATTCAATTCAATTCAATAGTATAATATTTACATTGAAAAGAAAGAAGAAAAAAAAAGACCAACTCAGCACGCTTACACCCCAAAATTTCACAAACCCCACCTTTTCCAAAACCCATCATTGTAAACGCGCGAATCTCAGGTCACCATCCTTACAAAGAACTCACAAGCACACCATAGAATGAGCAGGACTTCATTAATAAAAGGTTCAAGATTTTGAACCTTCCAAAATCAGTCCAATATCATCCACGATACCACCATACCACACTGACCAAAATAGGTAGATGCTTAGAAGGGTACAGTGAAAGGCAATGCATAAATGCCAACATCAAGCAGGAATTGTGCCCGAGGCTGCATTACAGCAGACGCACAACGTAGAACACAGTCACCACTGCTTTCATGGTCACTGACTTTCAACCTTTGAGCCTTCCTTTCATCACCCCCGTTCTTACCAAAGAGCCATTCTTCATCATCACCCTCATTGACAAGGTCACTCCCAAGCATAGGAGGGGGAGCCCAAGCCTCAAATAAATTCTTGTAAAGGGACTCCTTTTTAAGCATCTTCCTCTCATAAGATGAGAGATTAACCTTGGGAGGTACAGATGTAAGCATCTTGCTTGGCAAACCAGGAATTTCTTTATCCTGAATTGAGGCCAGCTGAAACGTAGTGGTACTTTTAGAACCATTTTGGGAACTGTCATGTGGAGCCTTGACGAGAAGGCCTTTCTGTTTGGCAAAAGGTTTTGTCCTCACAAGGTTAGAACAAGGCTGGTTTGCCAAGGGTAGACGGCATTCTTGCTCATTACGGCCAGATGTACTAGGACCATCAGTCTTGTGTGAGGAGGACAACTGTATCCGAATGATGTTTCCTGCAATTCATATCACTAAGTTAGATAATAGACACTAAAATGAATGAATCATCAAATTGGAGGAAGGTACAGAGAGGGAGCTACTCACCACCATTACTTTGTATACCACTAGGAGATGACGAATGCCTTTTCCTCTTCCCGCTGTTTGCTGTGCTATCACTAGAGCAGGAGACATTCTGTGAGTCAACGGGTCGACCATGCTCTTCTGTAACATTACTCTTTTCCAGCAACTCAGTTTCAGCCCCACGCAAACTGCAGTTGTCTTTAGGCTGTACTTTGCATTCATCAGCTTGATACAGCTTCTCAATGAGTTTATGTTTTACACTGTCAACAGCACAAGAGCCCCTCTCCTCCTTCTGTCTCTTCTTTTCCTCCTTCTGTCTTTTCTTTTCTTCCTTGTGTCTCTTTTTTTCCTCCTGTCTCTTCTTTTCCGTTCTGTCGGAGGATTTGACCTTCTTTATTTCCCTGTCTGAGTTGGCCTTCTCATTTTCTCTTTGGAGCTTTAGAGCACCAGAACAGAAAATTCAGATCGTGCAAGGGAAGAGTAGCCAAAAAGCAAGCACAACCAGGATGGAAAACTTTAGACTTCCAATGGAAGTCGACAAATGAATCCAGGAACACAAAGCACCATACATGCCTCAACTTAGACAGTTACTTGTCCATATGATGCATAATAAAATCATGTGCGCATAAGCCAGTACTCAAGCTCTCAAAAAGAGCTACACTGGCTTCACCACACAAGGCAGGTAAGTAACTACCACGCTCAATATTATGCATGAATACATGACACTAGATACTACTGTGGATCACTAACTCGCCCCACCAGCACCCAAAAAGGATGGGAGGACAGCGATCACCACAAAGGAGGCACATACAACAGCAAAGACATAATATCTGCCAACCTAAGTCCATCAGATGCTATCCAGGACAGAAAAACCACAGGCAATCCACAAAACAACCAACAAGACCCCCGCTCTAAAACAATCTTGGATGTTACAAAAACATTAACAGCGAAAACAGGGTTTTTCGTTTCCGTTTTTTGAAAGAAAGAAAAGAACCTCAAAACATTTTATTTTTCACAAAATCAGATTTTGAAGATATTTGGAAGAAAGACAGGAGGTAGAACCCAATCATGAAAGCAAAATCCACTTCGCCTATTCAAAGCTGACTCGGCAGCTATCACTACTTGTCATCCCAGCATTCCAATAAATCGATACTCCATATTCCAGAATCCCCAAAACCAACACTTTGTTCAAATAGCTCCATACTACACAACCATTCCATTCTACTTTAGCATCAAAATAAACTTCTATTTGCTCCACTGGGTTTAATCTAGTCCCTCAAAGTACATACCCATATCACTCATTACCACTACCTACATCCACTATACCCAAAATTCCCTCCTAACATATACAACAATCCAAACAAAGTCCACTCTACCCAATGATATTGACAAGTCCACAAACAACCAATACCCTACTTCATATCCACAATAGTCCAGTAAGTTCTAGTAATTATTTCAATCCACATATGCCTAAAACCCAAACACAATCTCCACACCACCAAGGGTACACGATTAAAACCCAAAAAAAAAAAAAAAAAAAAAAAAAAACATACGCCTAAAACCCAAACACAATCTCCACAATCAAGGGTACAAGAGTAACCTAAAATAAATTGTCAGCGCAGAACTTAAATTCCTATTTCTTTCGAGCTATATTTGATTTCCACAATACGCAACTTTCTCTAAATATCAACCCCAAACTGATTTGAAACCCTACAAATATCATTCAAGAAACCCAAAATAGGAAGGAAAAAGACCCTCTTATCTTTTTGAGAGAGTGAATCAAATTGGTTCTGGGTTTGCGTTGGAAAACTAAAAACTGCAACATATACCATCGATTAAAGAGAAAGTATTCTATGTACAAGATCTAACAATGTGATACAAGAACACCGATAATCTGAATCTACCGAAGATAATCAATGATTTGTTCTGTTCCCTCGTATTATTTACATGTATTTACAACGGAAAGATAAATCTTTACATACATCATACTGGGTCGTAAACCGAATTAAATTTCATCAACAATTAGGCATAAGCAAACGTCGAGCATATGTTTCACAGTTTTTTCGTCAAAAAAACACGAAAAACACAAATTTGTTTTTCTGGGCTCAACAAACCTTAATCGATAAGATCAAGGCCTCGTTGCTTGAGCACTTTCCAGCAATAAAACCAGATGATGGGAACGGAAAACACCGAGACATCTTTTCGATTTCGATTTCGATTTAACCCCAAATAACGAAACCCTAATTTCTCTTTCTTCTTCTCTCTCTTGATTTAGAGAAAACCCTAATCGAACGAGCAAAAAATTAATCGACGAGGGTTGAAGATAGGTAGATCTTTCGATTTGAAGATAAAAGGATTAAGATTTGGGGGCTTCTGTTGAAAAAATATTGAAACCCTAGAGTTTGGTTTTTGGCCTTTAGAGACGGCCGATATTGAGATGTTAAAGGAGAGAGAAATCAGAAATTTCAGATCTAAATTTGTTAAGGGGTGAGGGTTGTTTTTATAGGCAAACTAACCGACTTTCTAGAGTTTTAGGTCTTTACGCGTTCTTTCTTTCCTTTTCCCCTTTTTGCCCTTGTGTTTCTGTTTGTTTTACTTTACAACCTGGCTACTTGCTTGCACGAAGGTCACTAATAAAGCTTTTCTTTTTCTTTTTCTTTTCTTTTTTTTTTATTTGAATGGTGTAATAAGGGGTGCAGTGAGATTGTGGCTATATGGACCGACATGTCAAACGGGTCGGCTTATCGAATTTTGGGTTGTCCATGTAATGGAGTATGAATGTAACTTGTAAGATGTTTCAATAATGTATCTCTATATACCCAATTTAACAAAAGTTGTTTGAAATATTCTTTTTTATAAATTGGTCACCCAAATGTGACGTGTTATTCAATTTTCGTTAGAATAATACTTGTAAATTTTTAAAAGATGAAATTGTTCCTAAACATAATAATGACTATTTCAGTATGCTTTATTTCTTTTTCACATGTACTTTTTTTTTCAATATGCTTAGTCATTAACATCATCACATGTACAACTTGCTATTTGAGGGTAGCATTGTAATTTTACAATTTTAGAGACCCTATAATGCGAATTTGGTGAACTTCAATAAAGGGTATATCTGTGACGTAATTGAAATTTCGAGGTACTCATTGACATTTCAATATACCTCAAGGTATATGAATGAAAATTTCCCTTTTTGTAAAAAACGGCTGTTTTTTTTTTTAAAAAAAAAAAAAATGTGTGTTAGAAGCCCATAAAATTTGTTTGGCATTGTATCAGAGATTCCTTTTTTGAAGTTTTTTGTTGCAAGTGGTTAACCTGGATGTTCAATAGTGAATGCAACGATTCAAATCAATTTGTCCCTCTAGGTTAAGGATTATATGGCTTGTGAGTTATCTTTATTGTTCTTGGATCAATAATAGAAGGGAAAATTTCATTCAAAATCACAAATTCACATATAAACGGGGTAGATATGAGTGTTTAGCTTTCAAACTATGTTTTTTCAATTGTTCTTGTCTCTCATTCTAGACGTGTAGAGCAATCTAAATAAGGATATAGTTGAAGTTGAGAGGCTCAAAATTTAATACCGATCGGGGTTCCCTTAGATTTGCGGAATAGCGAGTCCATTGCCCACGTGGGCGTGTTGTTGGGTGCCTGGCAACAACTACTAAGCAATAGCCAACCTAACACTCCAGTGACTTAGGCGTCGTCGAGTGGATCAACTTATGGTGTCAGGGGTGGAGGAAGACACAATTCATGAAGCTTTAGGCTTCGCTAATAAGATGAATTTATAGTTTTGCTCATATGTGGGACCAAAAAGCGTATAATGAATGTAAATGACGATTTTAACCCCAAAATTTCAGGTCAATGTATCATTTTCGGGCATCCAATTGAGACAATGTCAAAGGCTTTGGAAAACTCATAATAAAGGTTATCCAGATACTTGATGAAAAAGCTAGGGTTAAAGTTCGATCTTTTATCTTACTTACTTTCACGTTAATCCTTATCCATTATATCGGGTTTATTTAAATGGCAGAGTAATCTTTAAAGTGTCTACAAGTGACGCTAGCACGAGCTAAAATAGTACATTCCTACAACGCCAAACTTGAAGCATTGTCTACCACGCAAAGAACACTACTAAGACCGACATCAAGACAAATAGGTTACTCACTTCGTAACATCACTCGACAACCTAATCTAACAATCCCATTAAAACACGCTTAAAATAATAAATTTACTAGAATAATACCCCAACACATTGCCCTAGAAATATTTACCAACCATTCCCACATGCCAAACACCTTCTCAAATACTCCTAACCACAAACAAAAAAAAAATTCAATTACTATTTACTCCCATGAACTAGTCAATGAATCACAACTTTCAAATTTCCTTGGGACATATTACACCGACCTATGTAACCAAATGAGTAAATTCATATTTTCCCAGTAGACGTGGCCAAGTTTAGGGCCCGTCCTTCCACCACTAACCTCCCCTTCCATACAAGTCCCACAACATTTAAATAAAAAGAGTCGCCGTAAACGCAACTCCTACGACCGGCTCTCTTTCTCTCTCTTAACACAGCAACCATGAAGAGAGCCACCACCACTCTCGCCGTTCTCCGTCGCATATCCACAGCAGCACCTCTCTCTCAAAATCACCGTTTATACCAATCAACTCCCTTCACCACTTTCCCTTCATCATCTTCATCACAGTCTCACTGGTTTCGCTCTATTGCCCCATCTGCTGTTTCTCTCTCCTCAACCGTGTTTTTCTCCGTTGCCGCAGCTTCTACTTTTGTCGAAAATGTCCACGCTAAAGAGCCTGTTCAACCTCATTTGTTTAAAGACGTTGTTCTTTATCAATATGAAGCTTGCCCTTTTTGCAACAAGGTTAAAGGTCAGTCCTTTCATTGATATTAATGAATGACGTTATGGGTTGTGGTTTTTTGATGTTATGATTTGAGATCAATGTGATGCTGAATGTTTGGACTTGTGTGTAAATGATGGAATTGAAATGGGTTTGTGTTGGTTTTTGTAGATGAGTTGATTTATGGGTTTTAGTTGGTTACTGGGTTTTGCACACCAAGTGTTTGATAAATTATTTGATTGAAAACTGTGATTTGATTTGAGGAATATTAGCCTTTTTCTTGAATTAGGGGTATTAGGAGATGAATGTTCAAGTTCCTAAGTTTGTATTGGTGAAGTTGATGGTTATATGGTATATTTCAATTGGAAAAGCATCAATCTTTGTGTTTGATTGATGTAAGAGCATTGCTGATAAACCCATAGATATTATGAAGCATGGATTTGCACCTTGCATTCTATTCGGAGGATTGACATAAAACAAGGCTCTTTGGGTATGAAGAATTGAAATAGTGGGAACTTCAAAAGCTTAAGTCAGATTGATTTAGGAATCATGTCAACATTAGTAAGCTTTGGTGATAAAGTGGTGTCCAATACTATGTTCTATTAACATTTTGGAAGGTAGGTAAGTATATCGAGAATGAAAATGATATGATCATGAAAAGAAATAGGTTGCTTATGGATAGAGCTGCTTATGGAGATGTATTACCTTGAAGAGGGAACCTTTATTATAATTCATGTGAATCTTGCACTTTGAAATCACACTTTTCAACTGTTCCCCTTATCTTTATTACCTTTGAGGCTTTGACCAAATGAGTTGTTAGGGAAATTGAAGAACTTTTAACTCTGTTTGCTTTCGATAGTTGGACATGTAACTTTTGGTCTTGGCTTTCAATGGGTACATATTTCAAACTTTGATGACATTTTTGCTGTGGTTTAGTTTCTTGTCTTCTTAACTGCGTTGTGAAAGTGGGATGTAGTCTAGCTGAAGTTTAAACTGCTAACCAAGTTATTAATTCTAGAGAGATTTCAGGTTGTATCTATTTGCTTTCTTCAGATAGTCATTGATCAACACAACACGACCACCACAAGAGTATGGTTGTTGGTTTAAGTCCAACATGTACACAACATTGCCATAGAGTACTAGGAAGAGCTAAAGAATTATTATTTTTTGTTATAGGAACAGCAACAAAAGCAGCTGCTGTAGTAGTATAGTAGTAGTACCAAAGTCAATTAAAACTAATAACAGAAACCACACTAGCAAGAAATCTTAGAAGAGGTAGCTTAGAAAAAAAATGTAGTTTCTATATAAGGGAAGCAGAAATGGCCGACACAATGCAAGTTAAGGGTGCAGGATGTTATATGATAGAAGACTAGGGCAAATGGGTGAAGGGGTTTTCCTCTCAGGACTCAGGAATTCACATTCCTTATCATAGAATGCCAGAAGTTCCTATGATAGATCAAGTGCTCCAAAGTTGTAGATGAGCCAAATCCTGTAGGATCACCTCCCTATACTTCTTCTTTGACTGGCATCTAAGTGTCTTGTTTTGAGTTTTGACATGTTTAAACTTCCTGTAGCCAGCTTTTCTTTAGTTGAGGTCACTCTGGCCTCATACCAAATTAACCCTTTCTTGATTTCATATTTCCTGGTATGACCACTCATCCAATAAAAACTGACCTCATCTCAGGTACAATCATCTTTGAACTTGTACCTGCTTTGTTCATCAACATTATGTCTAAAGCAAGATTCCTTTTGGTTAATTGGAACCTTTTTGTGACACAAAACTTTAATAGGTTTTTCCATTTCTTCTTTTGGCTTCTATATGATTAGTATTGTCACAGTCAATCTCTCCTCTGCCTTGGATTAGTGGCCCAAAACATCCAAAACATTGGTTTTCTAGTATAGCTTATGTATCCTTGGTCGCTTCAAATCTAAATTAGAAATGTAATAACAAAATTTGCATTTGAACCTGTCTGCCATTCCTCAGTCTAGCTTATGTACCATTCATGACTTCCCATGCCGTCACAAGACTTGCATTCTAACTTTTTTCCGTCTTCCTTCTGCTTAATTTGAAACCTTCAAGGTATTTTGGCCCCATTCATTTCGTGTGGAGTTGTTTTGTTTCTCAGCTTTTCAGCTTTGCTAGGCGATGAAAAAAAATAATCAAAAAACAATTTTTCTAAAATTTCCAATTTTACAAAGACTGCGGATTTGACCTTTTCATCGGAAAAGGTGATCTTTAGAATTTTCAAAGCTACCCACCACTTTACTTCCTTGCCTCTCCCTGTATCCCCTCCCCCCTCTTAGCTTCTTTGTCTTCTGCCACGTAGCCATTGCTATTGTTGGCCGGTGGCCACCTAACAACGATAGTGAAGGGCGAAATCCTGCAATCACTGACAATCATCATGGACATGGTTTAGCGAATATTTTGTTTAATTATAAATTTTTTAAAGCTTTTCACAGATCTAAACCTCATGCCCTAGGTCTCCTATTCACTTATATTACTCTAAACTACCTTAAAAACCTTCAACTTTCACCCTCAAAACAAATTTGAAAATTTGTCGGCTTGTCGCAAGTTAGGCTCCCGATCTAAAATTTCTATTAATGGAACCTAATATAGAAAACCTTTGAATGTGAGCCCTAAGTGCCAAGTGGAACGTTGAGGTTGGTTTGTGCCCAAGGTAAAGTTGCTGGTGACAGATGTGGCCATTATAGTGTCTATGTAAGGACATTATAAAAAAGGACGGGGGGAGGTAGATCTAGCTTACTGTATATGATCCATTGTCGGGTGGGAAGGGAGATGTAGCGTTGAGGATTGGGAAGGAGGAGAGTGAAAATTGGGCATGTGAACACTTCCTTTGTTTTATATTTCATGTCAATCGCCGACAAATACCATAACTAAAGCTCCAAATTAGTGTGGACACTTCTTTTTGT
Source organism: Tetragonia tetragonoides (assembly GCA_038025085.1). NCBI lineage: Eukaryota > Viridiplantae > Streptophyta > Magnoliopsida > Caryophyllales > Aizoaceae > Tetragonia > Tetragonia tetragonoides. Next base: position 5,173,287 of record CM076147.1, read on the forward strand.
GTGAGTAACTAAGACTATCAGTATCCAACAACATACATTGAGACACATTGAATCAATCTAGTGAAAATATCCTTAACTACACACTCAAAGCTAGTTACTGATGCATTACAATATCAATAGGAAAGTGCTTCATCTCCTGATCTTTGTCCCTTGCAAATGCCCTAACATTAGTCTTACTTTCTTGATAGTTGATACATATTTCTAATATCAATTCATGGTTTTTACCAAGGTGAAGGTACCCCTTAAGGTGAGAGCTTTTGTTTGGAGAATTGCAGTGGCAAAGTAAAAAAAAACCAATGTTATGCTTCAAAGAAGGAGACCATTTCCATGTGATAGTTGGTCTTTCTAACACATCTTCCTCCGTTGCAAGGTGTATAGGTACCTTTGGAGTAAATTATATTATAAATTGTTTTTTCCCGGGTCCCTTCTAGTGTGGGGTTTGTTAGACATCCACTTTGTGGGTCTTAAGAGGAATCACGAGAAGTAATTCGTTTGGCGGAACACACTTCTTTTGTGGTGTCTTTGATTAAATAGATATATGAGAATCTCTTAAAATCTTTTGTAGGCTTCTCTATGATCAGTGCGTACCTGACCTCTTTATGGGCTAAGGCAGGGTGGGCTAGAAGGAATTATTCAACTTTTGTATCGCATACTAGGCTGTGTGGGAGTTCCTTTCTGTTGGTGGACAACTTTTCCTCCTTGGCTGTTTCTCTAGCCTTACTAAAAAAAAACCTTACTCTTATTAAAATAAAAAAAAGGAGCTTGGATTAGAATACTCCAACCTTTTGCCTGTCAAATGGGAATAATCTCAACTACTCTATAGTCTATATTCATATTAAATCCCACTTTCTAAAATTAGTGCACCTAGTGCACTCATGTTGACGCTATTAACATTTCGTCAAACACAGTTGTGTACTTCACAAGCGGAGGTGGACTGGTAGGCCAAGTTTACAAAAATAACCCCCACTCCACCCTCTACATCCACACTTCTGAGTCCTGGCCAAACCCCTATTCCCCTCCCTCCCACATTTGAGCTGCTTGCCAGTAGTGGTTCCACATTCAAGAATTTTGGATTTATGGTGAAGAAAACGAAGAAAAAAAAGAGGTGTTAGGAGAGAGGGAGGAGGAATTTCTGGTGAAACAATTGCTGTGAAGTCACTATGTCCCCCGCCCGGCTTCAACTGGGAGCTGAACCCGTTAACGTTCCCCCTCACTCTCTCTCATCATTACTACCTCGCCACTCTCTCTCCTCAAATCATGTCCACTGGAAGAACAGATTCTTCTCTTTTTTCCCTCAATTTTTCCTTTTACTGAAAATGCATATAACCAACAATCAGACTATCAGAGGGAAGGCATATGACCAAAAGACAAATCAAGCTTCGCAAAGTTGAGTCCAATTTTCCGACTAATTTGATAAATAGCGAAGTGAAAAACCAAACCAGAGACCATAACAGGAAATAGATTACTCAATCAGCATCATCATTGAGGCCTTCATAGAGGTTGATGATGGTGGGGTTGCTTTGAGAGGCAAGATGAGAGAGAAAGAGCTCAAAACGAGGGGGGGGGGGAATCGAGGGTTCAAGGGACGGTGGTGTTGGAGTACCAACTAGGGAGTAAGAGGGAGTGGGTTGTGGCGAGCCAACTGCGGTGGACTTCGAAATCGGTGCTGACATAAGATGGGATAAGGAGGAGCTTGATGAAGGTGGAGATGAGAGAGAACCACGGAGTTTGTGAGGGTTTGGGCTTATTGACTGTTCTTCATTCATAAAGCAGAGAAAGAGGGTGTTAAAGAATGGAGGAAATAGAGAGCTTGTTTAGACAGATTGTTAGTACCGTCAACGTATGTGTACTCATTTAAATAGGTCGTTTATTATGTGCAAAGAGTAGTTGGGTCATTTCCGATCGACGGGCAAGCTGTGGGCTCATTATAATCCAATTGTCCTTATAGAATACAAATATTAATAACTCGTATATACGTAATAGGAACTTTCTCTATCAAGCACCTCAGAATTTGCCTACGTACTTCATATAGGCCTTCTCTAGATCAATTAAAAGATATTTACAAATCTTCTTTTTGTCTTTGTAGTTCTATATTAATTGCCTAAGAAGGTGGATGGTTTTTCATAGTTGATCTCCCTGTCATTAGTTTGGTTTTGCGAAGTGACGATTCCTTCCTCATCGCTTTTTTCATCGACTTTTTCATGGAACTTCCTGTTGTAACTGAGTAGCTTGTTTCCCGGCTATCATTTTAGCTTGGATATCTAATGTGTAAATCTACAATAAGATCAAAGCTTAGAACCTCCAGTCATTTGGCTGCTTGTGTCTTAAGTATTTCATTGAGATTGATCACTAAAACAACGTGTTTAGCGCTGATATTGTGCTTAAAACATTGCTTGACAATTTGTGCCTTTTGTTTTGTTTTTTCCCTCAACTGCAGCTTTCCTGGATTATTATGATATTCCATACAAAGTGGTAGAGGTCAATCCCCTCAGCAAGAAGGAGATAAAATGGTCCGATTACCAGAAGGTGCCTATAGTGACTGTTGATGGTGAACAGTTGGTCAATTCATCAGGTTTCTAGCCTTAAACTCCGTTGTATACCTTTTTTATACCATGGATGTGTGTGTAAGCATGATATAAGTGGTTTAAGCGTTAGTAATGAACTCATGGTCATGTGGTTGCAGATATTATTGGTACTATGTTCAAAAAACTGAATTCTAAGGTATCTACTGATTCTACCACAAATGCTGAGGAGAAGGAATGGCTGGGGTAATTTCAATCACTTAAAGCCTCTTCACCATTGGCTCATTGCACTGTTGGTAACTGTTGTTTAATATATTCATTTATACTATAGCTCACATATCATGTAATACATTGTTCTGTTGAAATTAGAAATTTTTGTCTTGCATAAGACAAGATGCTGGGAAGAAGTAATACCTAAACTGTATGATTACAACCAGGTTATTCTTAACTTGCAACTATACACAATAACACACTAAATATTCATGTCAATTGGCTGTAGGTGGGTGGATAATGATTTGGTGCATGTCTTATCACCAAACATCTATCGCTCGGTGGGTGAGGCCCTCGAGTCATTTGATTATATCACAACCCATGGTAAGTAGTTTCAAGTTTATGTAATTTTTGTATATTTCTTGTTTGTGTGTGTGTGTTTTTGGGGGTGGGACAGGTGGGTAGGGTGTTATCAATAGCCAATACCATTAGATTTTATTCACGTTTCATTGGTTTATATGCACTTCTTAATATTCTCCCCTCCATGTAATTGACCATTATTTTGTAAAATTCAGCTGTTCATATTCTTATGCATACTCTTCTTTCCCCCCCCCCCCCTCTGTAATTGCTTATTGTAGTCCATAGTATTTTTGTCCATAACTACATGGGTCATTATCCCACAATTACAATGGGTCTAAACTCGGAAGCATGTACACAAAGGGGAGTTGGGCTGGCTGGTAGCTGTATATGTATCTGAAAGGAATTCAGATTCTCATTTGGTGCAATTTATTTCATTAGTGAAGTTCACCTTTCTGAGATCAGCACTTATTTTGCCCAATGTGCAGGAAATTTCAGCTTCTTTGAGAAGGCAACGGCGAAGTATGCTGGTGCTGCAGCCATGTACTTTGTGTCTAAGAAGCTGAAAAAGAAGTATAACATAACTGATGAACGTGCTGCTTTGTACCAAGCTGCAGAGAGATGGGTAGATGCTTTAAATGGTCGCGATTTTCTTGGTAAGGCTGCCCTATTACACTATTATCTGATTCACAGACTGAATCAGGTGTTGGCTTATGTTTCATGTATAATCTTCTGCCATTTTGACCATGTAATTGTAACAGGTGGCTCAAAACCTAATCTAGCTGATCTTGCTGTTTTTGGTGTCTTGAGACCGATCCGTCATCTGCGATCTGGCAAAGATATGGTGGAGCACACACACATTGGCGAATGGTACTCTCGAATGGAGCAAGTAGTGGGGGAGTCATCTAGAGTAACTGCGTAATGTCAGCGCTAATGCCTGGAAACGAACATTTTTTGGATAGATTGCTGTCTGTCGTTAGTTTGGTTGCAATCAGCATCAGAGATTCAGTGGTGAACTCTACAAGTAGGCAGAACCCCCCCCCCCCCCCCTCCTCTTCTCCCTCTCAAAACCGGAAAAAAGATATGAAAGACCCATAAAAGAACTAAATAAACAGGATGAGCATCATTAGCCATTTCATCGCATACTAAGCACATGTGTTTATAGATTTTGTTGCACTTAATTTTATTCAAATTTTGACAAGGGTCATTTTCCCTCGTTTTGTTAAATTCACTGCCCTTTGTTTGATGCCTCTGTTATCCTTTTCGGTGTAATGTTTGATTATTTAGTTTGTGGATCATAAACTTTAGTCTCTCTGCTTTTCCAACATTTGCGCTTTCTTGTTTTTTTTTCTTCTTTTGACAAGTAGATACATGATATAAGATAAGACATGTTTGGCTTCCTTTTCTATTATCTCCTTTGTTTGGCAGTGAAGAAGAAAACTAAAAACTATTACTGCTAATGTCCGAAGAGAAACTAGAATGTGCAGAAATTTTGCTACTGGAGGGGTTCATGACATGATGACATGGATATTTGGTGGAGGTTGGCTCCTTTGGAGTGTTTGTATACACTGGGAAGGTGTTGAATTTCTGGCCTACACAATTCCCCTAGACAGTTCAACATGAAGATTCTGGGTTTACTAGTGTTAAAGAGATGATCGGAATGCTGAGTTTTGCACACCGGTTTGGCAGTGCTCTTGCATTTTAGAGGAAGTTGAAATAAGTTCCATAAAGCTTCCTATTACGAAGCTTACTTTTGTTTGTATTTCTCAATAAATAGACTTTTCAAGATTAGGGAAACATCAAGCAAAAAACATACTCGCATTTAACTCAAGAGGTATTGGCTCACTGGTAAACAAGTTGCAACTTGTACACCAGGTCATGTATTCAAACCTCCTGGGAAGCATCTACACGAATTAATTCGTGAATATCCGATGCTGTGCGTTAGGAGATGTCCTTTAGCCACGCTGTTCCTCTTTGCCAAACCAAAAAAAAAACATACTCCGATTTATCCTAAGACGGCTTGACTGTTTTGGGTTATAGAGCGGGCATAAGGCTAAGCTAATAGACATAGGACCACAAGTCCACAACCATATGGTTGGGACAATATTCGCAAAGTACTAATCACTGAGGTACTCTGAATTTCTTAATCGTGTGCTCCTCTTATTGTATTACTTTTTTTAACAAAAAAAACGAATGGTTCTACTTATCTTTTTCTTCTACTCGGGGTAATATTGTATTTCTTTTGTTTCTTGATTCCTTTCATTCTACGAGTACAAAAACTCGTATAAAGTGGCCTTAAGGTGATGCGTCTTGTATAAGCATGATGTGAGACCCCCTTATAACTTATAAGAGACTTGGACATGTTTTCTCCATGTTGCGTTCTGTTCAGTTTCAATCCGTTGCATTTCGTTCTGCGTCGTTCCCTTTTGCATTCTATGCTTTATTTTGTCTCACATTTTGTTTTATTATCCGCGTTGTTACGTTCCGTTCCTCACCATCTCGCAACAATCCGTTAAAGAGGACATGACTTATTGACAAGGCGTCTCTCTTTTATAATCACTATTGAGTTCAGTTTGATTCTGTTAATTGCTTATTTTTCTCACTTAATAGTTAATACTATTCAATCAGTTAAGGCTACATTCTTTTCAGATATATTTTGTTCCGTTTTATTTTATTCCATAATATATGTCATCTTCCATTTCATTCTGCATTCCATTTTATTTGTTTTACGCTTTCTTTCATTTCATCTTACACATTATGTTATGTGCACACCATCTACCCATTTATGTTGAAAAGAACAAGATCTGATCTAGTTCAGTTTCATTCCAACTGAAAATAACATGGCTTAAAAGATTGCTCGACATTGGGGAACATAAACTTAAAAACCATACTCTCATGATGTTTACTGACAATCTTCTCCCCTTTCATCGATGGGCTCAGAGCTCAAGACATCCACTTCTATAGTCAATGGCAGACGACAGCTGCTACTGTTTAATTTCCCATATGAATGAATACAGTATCTGCACTGCCATATCGGTGACACAATGCGTGCTCGAAAGATCAATAATACAAATTTAATATGTAGCATTAATATGAGTTGGACCATCAAATATTGTTGACAGTCTTCGACTCTTTTTCTTCATCTTTTTTTTTTCTTTTGACAACGACTGTCTTGTACTCTTGTTACCAACGTAAGACTATACAGTACATGGAGAAATAACCAAGGGGATATCATTGAGTAGTAGGGAGTTAGAGACTCATTCACCATTAACTAAGGTTAAGGATTCGAATCTCGCCTTGGATGTGTAGTAACTTTAAATGCCTTGACCATATATCCCACCCTTTGAGGCACCTACCAGCCAGCGAGAAAAATAATCACTATTGTCGACGGTGGATACCCTTAGTGTGAACCTAAATAAAAATATGGAGAAGTAAATTCTTCTCCCATATGAATACGTCTCGAATAATAATCATCATTCATAATCATCTATTTTTTCTCAATTTCTCCCATGCTATTCAAATTTGACGAGAATTTTCCATACTAAACTTAAAAACTCTCATTTGAAGGAAAATCAGTGGCATGACCTTACTCAATCAGTGGAACTCAATGACAGGACCCACATTCCTACTCACATAACCAGTGAAGAACCTTACTCAATCAGTGAAAATAAGTAGCAACACCTTACTCAATTAGTGAGAATCAGTGGGAGGACCTTACTCAATCAGTTGAAATCAGTGACAGGACCCACATTTCTACTCACAGAATCAGTGGAAGGACATTAGTCAATCATTGACAATCAGTGGTAAGACCTTACTCAATCAGTGGGAATCAGTGGCAAGACCTTACTCAATTAGTGGAAATCAGTGGCAGTACCTTACCCAATCAGTAAAAATCGGTAGAAATAAGTGGAAAATAACACACCCTTAGCATTTACACCCATGATGCCATGAGCACTAAAACTTTAAGAAATTAAGAAACCAATGCCTCACTAATCGGTCATTGAGCATATTGATATAACGAGAATAAAGGTGTGTTCTTTTTCATTTAATAATTAGTTCAGCCCCGTAACATACTTTTTCTCTCATCGATTATTATTTAATTCAGTTTAGCTCAACACATTTCAGCCCGGCAAAAAAAATCACACCCTAAAATATCTTATACCAAAACTCCAAAAGACCGAAAGGCAAGTCTAATACACTCATCATAATTTCATAAATCATATTACACTAGGACTTTACCTATGCTACGCACAGACGACCAATTTATCACTATATTTTTATGTTGAAATTAATTTCTGGATTTTTTAAAATAATTATACAGTATATAGGTATATAATGAATAGTAGAAAATAGTGATTGATCATAATGTTACACATGTCATATACCACTCATCATTCTCCAATTAAAAAATAAAACATTATCTATCACTTGTCACTTAATTTGCAATTGTACATTATATATATATATAACTTAATAAACTGACACTCGAAATGTGACTCATGTTATTTTATTTAAGCACATCCTTACAAATTTTATCTCCAATCTGTGTTTAGACGCTCAAATATAAATGTAATTGAATATTTAACGTTTGTCATATTGATGACGATTATGCCAGCAAATAATAGTCTATTTCCATGTAGCCTACGCTTATATCCGACCAACTGATATACTTTTTGTTACTAAACAACCCGCCGATTTGATCAGGATGTGAGTTAATAAGTATTTCACTAATTGGAATCAAAGTGGAAATACTAACCTTCTTTCAATTGGAAAAAGGGTGACAACTCACCATCTAGAAAATGGGAAAATAGTATGTAATTCATCAAAATATGACACTTGTATGTTACCTACGCTTATACCCACCACTATATAAACACTGTTATATTATGTGCATCTATTCCCCAAATATTCATCATCGGATCTAATACAATAAAAGTTTTTATTGTGTTAAAAACATTAAAGCATGATATTAATTACATTTTAGATTGTACTAATGTAATTCTAACTAAAGGAAAAAGGAAAAAAAAGGAATATGAATAGGTATAGCAATTAGTATAGGATATTGACAACTAATTACTTACCAAAATAAAAACAAAAAGATACAAATAATTAATGACCACTCAAATTGTGACACTTGTCACGTTATATGCCATCTTACCCAAAATTATATACCTACACTTATCCCCACATATCAGTCAAATGTTAACTGTCACATAACCTGCGTTTATCCCAACAAATATTAATCAAATATCACCTATCATGTAATACCCACAACTAAATTATATAATTTGATAATATTCACTTTATATGTGACTCTTGTCTCATTACTTGCGTTTATCCCCAAATGACCAGATTGACCTTTTAAGTGAACCCATTTGAACATATTGGTCTATTTAAAATCAGTTAAGACATTAGGGTATTTAAAAGTAAAAAAAGTGGCAGAAAGGCCCTCTAAACCGGAATCTAGAATTTTAAGTAAGAATCTTCTTATTTAATCCAAAAAAAAAAAATTAATTTTATCCCCCTTTTATTCCTTTTCCCCCATTTTCTTATTTCTTCCACCTTTATTTTTCCTTTTCCCCTTTTCTCATCCCTCTCTCCTTCATTCTCTCTCCTCCCTTAATTCCAAATTTAGCTAAGAATGACTCTCCTTACCAAGTTTTATATTACCGGAATCAGCAAAAACAGAAATAAAGAGGCCATAGTTAGAACAATCAAATGTAAACCCTTCGAATCTCATCAGATAAAACATATACAACACATTTTTAACCAACCCATGAATTTTTTTCTTTTATCTCCTCAACCAACACATGTTGGACATAACAGGAAATGATCAAATTCCAAGTAACTACATCCTTCTCCACCATCCTTGAGAAAACTGATTCAGCATCATTAATCCAACCAAGGTTAGAGTAGAAGTTAATCATAGAACTTCCTAAAATAATACCCAGCTCTAAACCATACTTATGTGCAAGAGCATGCATGTATGCCCTCTCCGCCCTTCTTCTACTGCCCCCAAATTGCCCGACACTGAAAGCAAACTGAATATAGTGACCCCAGTTGGTTCAACCCCTTCAACCCTCATGTCATAAAAAAGTTGGATCGCCTCTTCATCCATTCAGTTTGTACATAACCCACAATCATCTAATTCTAATCTGTACCACGTCATTTCTCTTAGGCATTTCATCAAACACCTTCTTTGCATCCTCAAGTACTCCAAATTTTCCACATATCAACCAAACTACTTACAACATACACACACCCCTCAAAATCCACCTTAAGATCATACCCATGAATTCCCCTCCCAAATTCAATACAATGAGCTACACCACATCAGGTCTTCAATGCAATAGGGACCACAAAATTATTAGGAAAAATCCCACTTTCAAGCATTTTACAGTAACTATCTAAGAGTGTGTCTAACAATGTAGCTAGTTCGAGGAGAGAGAATGAAGGACAGAGGGAACTGGGAAGGGAATGAAAGACATAGAAAAAAGAAATGGGGAATTGGGGAAAAGAAATACAAAAAAAAAGTTGGAAGAAATAAGAAAATGGGGGAAAAGGAATAAAAAGGGGGATACAATTAAAAAAATAAATTGATTAAATATGAAAATTCTTACTTAAAATTTTAAGATTCCAGTTTAGAGGACCTTTATGCCACTTTTTTCACTTTTTAATACCCTAATGTCTTAAATGATTTTAAATAGACCAATATGTCCAAATGGGTTCACTTAAAAGGCTAATCTGGTCATTTGGGGCATAACCTACGTTTATCCCAACAAATATTAATCAAATATCACCTATCATGTAATACCCACAACTAAATTATATAATTTGAAAATATTCACTTTATATGTAACCCTTGTCTCATTACTTGCGCTTATCCCCGTAAATTTAGGCCAATAAATATTAGTCACATGTTCGTTGTCCCATGACCTATGTTTATCGCCGCATATATTAGTTAAAAAAACCAATCAATCTATCATTTAACATGTCCATCAATAATCAAAAATAGAAGGTTAAAATATTTAAAATATATTTCATTCTACCATAAAAGCTAAAAGATAATTAAAAGAAATAAAATTTTAATAAATTTATTATACTTTTACTAATTAATATTTTATATTATAATTATTATTGTTAAATTTCATTCCCACAAAAAAAAAAGAAAATCATTATTTTATATTAACTACTATCTAAATAATGACAATGGTTTAATTAAAGTCATTAACACTCCATATTAATTTGCCTTTATAACTATTCAAATCATAATCCTTTTCGAAAAAAATGAAAAAAGAAAAAAGTGTATAATTAATGACTTGGGTATAAGCCAACCGAAAAGTGACACTTGTCACCTCACCAGCACTTATACCCAAAAATGTATAGTACTCCTAATTAGGTTCAGGTGCGAACCCATTAGTATGTGCGAACAATGCGAACTTAAAACATTGACCGTCCGATCGTGAAATCAACGGCTGAGATTTTTGTACGCTGGAGCGGTGGCAATCTTGTAATAAAGTTAAAGTTTCTTCTGCCAAAAAAGAAGAACAATACGCTGCTACAGTACTCCTAGTTGTCGTTCGTTCTCAAGCTTTCTCTCCTCTTTCTCTCTCCTCAAACTCCACCCCAAGAACTCTGAACCCAGGCAAATTGCGAATTAAAGGGAATTCATGTTCGAAGTCAAAAGTTCATTTCAAATTGCGAGGCAACCTCAAATTGCAAGGTATGGATTTTTACGACACTCACTATAGATTGTTAGGGTTTCAAAATTTAGTTTTTTAGGATTTTGTGGGTGTAATTTTGGGTTAAAACATTGTTAAGGTAGCATCAAATCGATCAAAGGTAGCATTAAATCGATCTAATTTCTCTCTCCGTCCTAAATTAGTTATCACATTTCGTTTACGTTTTTGTGATTATTGTGTTCATATTTTTTGTTTTATATATCTGGATGATATTTGCCAAAATTTTGATCGAATTTGTACTTGAATTGTTTGTGTTTTTGTGTATTTCATTAGATTGGATAATATTTCCAAAATAATGAGTGAAATTGTACTTGCATCTTCTGATGTGCCGATATATTAGACTCAAGATTACATTTTCTTTCTAGTTTATAAATGTTTGTCTTTGTGATATTCCACATTTTTATCTGTAATCTTTTGTTGTACTCACTGATTGATCATTCTGATAATGTTGAAAGGGCAAATATCTTTCTTGCCAGTCCAGTTAATTAACTTTTGTCATTCCAAAGGATAATCTTTTGCACATTTGATGCCCCCCATATAGTGAGATTTCTCATTTCTGTCATTTCAGCAAAGGAAGTTAATTAAAGTTTGCTGACAATAACCTAAAACATGATAAATAGAATGTGGATAGCATGCCACCCTTGCATTGGAAAAATTATCTTGATGTTTGCAGAAGTTCACTGATATTTTTCATTCACGTGGTAATATATCCAATCATAGTGACTCGTATTCGTATGCATTTCCTTTTACTTTATGATCCATTTTCAATTTTTCATTATAGAGCTGGGGTGTCGTATATCAAAAGTTGAAATGACACATTTTTCCCTTTGCTCTTTTTGTTTGTATATGCGCGCTCGCTCGCTCGCTTGTGTGTGGATGTTGGGATTTCGGAATTAATGGCCCATTCTTCTTTGTTAAATGCCTCTGGTCGATTACGCTACACACTGGATCTGAAAAGGAGGAAGAGAAATAGCCGAGGAGGAAGAGGATGAGGATAAGAGCCCATGCACAAGTTGTTGTTCGAGTGAGTACTGTGGAGATTAACTTTCTTACGTACTAATACGGTTAACTTTTATTTTATAGTAGGGTTAACTTTTACTCATAACGGGGTTAACTTTTTATTCATACTAGGGTTGACTTTTATTCATATAGTGATACAGATATGCTGGATTGTAGTTTTTGGTCTGAAGTGCATGTGTGGCTGTGTGTATCCTTTGTTTCTTTTTACTGTTCTTCATAGCGGGGTTAACTCTTATTCGTAATAGGGTTAACTTTTAATCATAGAAGGGTTAACTTTTTTAGAAAGTGGGGTTAACTTTTTTAGAAAGTGGGGTTAACTTTTAATCATAGAAGGGTTAACGAATAGGGTAAACTATTGGTGTTGTGTTCAAGGGGTTCTTTCATAGGATGTTGCTAGTAGTGTATAATAAGATTTTGTTTTTTGGTTACCAATGCAATTTCATTAATCACCATAGAAATTCAACTCCATTACTAGCACTGAGTTCTGAATAAAACAGAAGCTCTCAAGTAGAAAACTCACTTTACATGAACCTCACCATCTCTTTTCACTGATTTGGTTCTGTTTTTGGATATTTGTTCCTGTTTTAAGTTGTTGATTCAAACTATCATGTTTTCTTGATGAAGTGCATGCCTATAAAGCTGCTCATTAGCTGCTGAAAATTGCCACATTCATTTGATGATGGAGGAGTTGCAACTTGCAAGGTTACAGAGTAAGTTACAATTTTTGGTATGTTTACTTCTTCTGTTTGAATTTGTCTGGGCAAGTCAGACCCTTTAGTTTGTTCTTTTTTTTTGTCTCAAGGTAGGTGCGGGAGTAAGTGGTTGTAATTTGGGTGAAAGTGCAATCATTGATTCATTGATTTTAACTTTTGCCATTTGAGTTGGAAATGAAAGACCTTTATGCAAATAAGATTGAGTTAGAATTTGTAGTTTATTTACATGATGTAACTCTTATTATGATGATACTCATTTTTTGCTCATACTCATGCTATATGAGTTCAGTACATAATAATTGCTCACTTATATACTAGTCTATTAGCTCAATTGGTAGAGCATTTGTGCTATTGCACAAAGGTTGTAGGTTCAATTCCTACATAGGCTTCTAATTAATACAGAGTATATGTTTAATGGCAATGAAATAGGTTTTTTTTTTTTTTGGGGGGGGGGGGGGGGGGTTTGAAATGGCAATGAGGTGCTTTCGCGTAATCTGTCATATTCGTTAGTAACTTGTCTCATAGTTGTGGGGTTTTAAGCTGAACTGGGTCATTTGTTCAATGTCATTACAATATTTGATGTCTGATTTTTTAATGTGTTCGTTTGACTGGTTTATGTGTATGTGGGATCATCACACTTGTGTATACTTTTATTGGCCCCATTATGAATAGAAGTTAACCCTGTATGAATAGAAGTTAACCCCGTTTCGAAGCAAAGTTAACCCTAGTCTTAATAAAAGTTAACCCTATATTTAATAAAAGTTCACCTTAATAAAAGGATGTGGGTTCGAATCCCGCATAGGCTTTTGTTAGATACACGCAAGCTTTTTTACCTATGATAAAAACAGAAGCGAATGAAAATGACAGATTTTCCTCACACGCTGCATATTAGTATACAATGCATTGATAGACTTTAGTAGACAATATGAACACATTGGTTAGTATTTTTGAACAAGGCAAATTCCAAGATATGAAAATTAATCACAACATATAAAACTTTAGCAGGAAAGTTATCCAGGTTGATTATTTTCCCAATTCCAAGATATGAAAATTAATCACAACATATAAAGCATTAGCAGGAAAGTTATCCATGTTGATTATTTTTCCAATGAGACTCTACCAAAGAAAAAGACCTTAACAGTATGTTACTGTTGAGATAATAGGTTTGTACTTTGTACAACAATCAATCAGCCTATGTGGGATTCGAACCCACATCATTTGTGCTCTACCAATTGAGCTAATAGGCTTGAAAAGATTTCCTATTTTACTCTGAATTAGTACAACCTGAAACCACACAAATTGGCAATCGGTCTCCAAGACTATGCTAAACAGTCCACTATCACGAGCTACTTCTACCCCAAAGCGGGCTGCAATGGCCTCATTTAGCAACACTGTACTGTACCCACTGCCCTCCTTGTATGCAATGCACGCTGCAACCATGATATCACCCACACAGTCTCTAACAATCATGCCCATGCCCACCGGTTATCATCAAAGACGGTTGCATCAACATTTAATTTGTACCTATTTGCTGCAATGCCTCAGGAAATTATTTCTAAAAGTCAACCTTATTGCCCTGAAAAAAAAGGTAACCCTGTTATATATAAAAGTCGACTCTGTCTTGAAGAAAAGTTTCATTGGCTGTTTCAATCATACAATCCCCTATGAATGCATCAGCAAGCCACGACCTCTGCATGAAACTATGGAGATAAGGAGGATCACCCATCACCAGGGGCCAGGAGTATCCTTTTGAGGTGATCTGATCTTCCTGTACATATATAAGGCACACAACATGCATGTCACTTTTATAAGACTATACTAATGCAACAGGTCACTTTTATAAGACTATACTAAGGCGACAGATCACAAGATAATGTTTTGGGAGATTGGAGTGTATTGAGCACTTGGTAGGATAAATTTCTAATGCTCAAGTACAAGAGGGTTTCGCATGGTAAACTGACGCAAGCCATAAGAAGATTTAGAAACAAATTATTTCACAAATGACCTCTTTGAGTTTCCTCTGGCATCTATTCTTTTTCCTACAATCTGGCAATTACAGACTTCCATGGCCTTAAATAGAGCAATAGGTTAAAAATGATTCATAAAAACAATTCTTACACAGCTTATACGAACCAAATTGGCATCCTCTCTCTTGAAAGAATCACTGTTTCTCAGCACGTTCATGCCAAACAACCAAATATTAGCCGCAAATAGAAATCACATAAGTGATCATAGAAATGCAAGAGTGTTCCAAGGAAAAGAGATGCCTAAGAGCTGCTTAGAGAGGCAGATTCAGTTGCAGGTGTGTGTTAGAGCACAAGGTTGTCAGAAGCTGCAGACTTTCAAGAGCTATTATTATGAGTTTAGCTCTAATTTTTTCCCTTTCGTTGAGTTTATTTTCTTTGCAGTTAGTATGTATTCACCTAGGTGGAAAGTGAAACCCTTTCTGAAAAGTGCGTATAGTTCCTGTGGTGCACTCGGGCAGGGTCTACAAAACGAGCTCTTCTTATGGTCCATCACATTCAACCAACAATAAAAGTTAACCTTCTTTAAAAACAAAGTAAGTCCTGTATGGATAAAAGTTAACCCTTCAATGGATAAAAGTTAACCCTTTTATAAATAAAAGTTAACCCATTTTATAAATAAAAGTCAACCCTTTTATAAATAAAAGTTAACCCTTTTATAAATAAAAGTTAACCCTTCAATGGACAAAAGGTAACCCAATCAGCTGGACTATGCCGCAAAGACCAAGAGCAGTCCAGAAGCAGATAAATACGATGCTAAAATTGTAGCTACCCATGATGTTCTCTCCAAGCTTCGTTGAAGTAAATTACCACTGTAACTTTGTGTAATGTTGCTGTATAATCCGAGAAAATAACATTTTCTATGAATGAACCTTTCAGTTTATGTGTAGTTAAGACAACATCAATGCATATGTTATTACTTACTAATGTTTATATTAGCATCAGCTTGAAACAATGGCATTCTACATGTATTGACCTATAACTCAGCGGAGTACTATTGCACAAATATCAGATTGTGAGAGTCAGAGAGTTAATAACACACATGTACTATTTCACAAATATGAGGTTGTGAGAGACAGAGAGTTAACAACACACAGGATAAGACATTGATATAGTAAGGTAGGCTAAAAAAAAACAACAGGTGTAGAACTGAGGTTTACACTAAAAAAGCTACAGACAACGACATTAGCTCCTATTTAGCGGATGTGTTTCCCAAAACAACCTGATGTGGATGCCTGAGACAATGATACTACTACAACACCAATTATAGAAAGAGGAACCAGAGAAATACACTAACTAAGCTCTTCAAGAATTCTACTAGGTTGAAGCACAAAATCACTATAATCAACCCTAGAATCACAAATCCCCCTTTTCCCAATAAACCCTAAAATCATTAACAAATTCAGATAATTTTATCTGAAGCAAGTCTCTCAAAAGTGACCAATGAAAATTGAAATCAACCTATAATCCACAAAAATACATTTGATTAGTCCACAATAATAGTCAAACCTATGTTTTAATTTGATTAACATAGCAGTTCAAAACTTAATCAATGGCAACACTTGATTCACAATACAGCGTGTCACATGTATCAACACTGAACAAAATTCCAATTCAAATGAAATAAAATAAATATCAACAATCAACAGAAAGACAAAGAAATTTCTTCATAGTATATCAATCCAACTGACAAACAAAATTACTCAAAAAAGTTTATAAATTAAGCAGTAAATCAGCACAATGCATCGATCCGAATCAAATAAACGATGAAAATTTACTTGATTGATTGAAGAGGCCAAAATCACGATTCGACGAGTGGTATAGAGTTAGAGACAGAAACCCAAGAGGATAGAGAAAATGAGGAGGTAACAAAGCTTCTCTGTTTAGCGTTAGTACAGTCGTCGTTTTGGGGAAAGAGAGAGAAGGGACTCAGGAGAGAGAGAAAGAGCACAGAGGATTTTTTTTTATCTCAATTAGAGGGCGGTCCAGATTTAGTTCGTACAGTTCGTATATACTTAGGGGTTTACACCAGATCTAGACTCTCTCTCTCTATATATATGATTAGATTAGATATGTATACGAAAACTTAAAATAACAAACTATAACTGGTTGAAAGTCAACACCACCGGCCATATCACCCCTTCTTGCGAATGTCTTTTATCATCTTGGTAGCAGATCCATCCATTGATATACCCCGATTTACCAAATTGTTTTTTTAAGTGAACACCTTTGAATAATTTGATACTATTAAAAACGTATGAGACAATTTGATATTAAAAATATTAATTATGTGCAGATTCCCCTTATGAATCGGGTTTAGAGAAAATCTTAACCTTAGTTACGTTTTTAATTTAATTTTTGTATTCTTTTCATAGTTTTGCTAATTTCTACTAGTATTCCATTTTCTCACATTTTAGTTATTTCTCTCATTTACTTTTCTTTTCTTTTCTTTATTTATAATTTTCCTTCCCTCTCTACCATGTCCTCATCGGTGCTCCAGCGACTACGCCGCCGCAACAACCATCTTTACCCTTCAAACTGTGAACTGGGATTTTCCTAACATCACAGTTATCCATGAGAACTCTTAAATACTGAACACCTCATATAAGTCACAGTCCATTATCAATCAGTTTCACTATCTCACAAGCTACTACAAGTTCAACAATTGCAAGCTCAACAGACTGTCATGGAGAAGACCCTTTTACAAGTTCTTGTTGTTTTTCTTTGTGGAATTTTTGTTGGGTATTTTTCAATTGGGTTATCATCATAATGTTTAGGACTCATGATTTGGATTATTTCGAGAACAAACCCGAAATTGTTCTTGCGCAAGAAGAGGAAATCAGAGAAGAGGATACTATTATTATAAAAGCCAAATGATAATGATGTTGAGGTTGTTAATTTTGGTGGCATTAAAGGAGAAATTTGATTACTTGCCAAGGAAAGAAGATTGGAGATGGTGCTTCGAGAATATTATTTCAACAAGTTGATGTAATAGGCGGTTGGTGGGTGGAGACTGGAGGTCGAAGTTCGTGAAGGTGGTGGTGGTTTCTGGTAGGGTTTGAAAATGGTGGTGGGTGAATACTTATATCAGATCCTCGTAAAATTAGTAAAAAATACAAAAAATAACTAAAAACGTAAATCCTCTCTAAACCCGGTTTAGAGGGGAAATCTGCACATAATTATCACTTTTAAGACTAAATTGTCTCATGAGTTTTTCATAGGATCAAATTATCCAATAGTATCCATTTAAAAGACCAATTTAATAATTCGCAGCATTGATATTATTAATGCAATTGCTTGAGACTCCCAAGTCCCATGCATATCCACCCACCTTCAACTTCTCAAACGGATCTAGCTGCATGGAATAAAAAAAAACATTCTGACTTCTGATATGAAAATGCTCCTGGAATCTAATAAAGGGAGAATTAGGAAACGGTTATAAGCATAGTCTAACTTTAAAAGCGACACATGTCTTGTGTGGATTTAGTCTACTGTGGACTAAAAACACTAGTGAAAATACTTAGGGATATAAGGGATATATTTAAAAAGATTTAGTTTATTGGTCCACCCTGAACTAATTAAAAGTCCAAACAAGTTTTGCAAAATATCAATTAGGCTTTATGTTCAGCAATAGCTAATCGTGTTGAAATTAAGTCAATCAAAAGTTTAAACTGATGGCTCAACTATATTATATTCCTTATCACGCCCCCTCACACGAAGGCCCATTGGGCTTGAAGTGTGGTTACTACAGATGCCTCCTCATACCACGTGCTTATATATTCCACTAAGGGAATGAGACTGTCAAGATTCGAACACATGACGACCTTATGATCTCAAACTTTGATATCATGTGTTGAAACCAACTCAACTAAAATCTTAAACTGATGATTGAAGCCTAAACTAATGTTATATTCTTTATAATAACTATTGTGATCAAAGAGCAACAGCTATCTAATTTACTATTTTACTAATTATTGGTAGTTATTCTGCTCGTTATAAATAGTTTATAGGTTGTACTTGGTTTATCACTTGTTAACTAGCTATAAAAATATAATCAATAAAACTAGATAACATTCATTTTATTGGTAAGAATTGATGTGTAACTTAGTCGAGCTAGCTTGATGATCCATTGAGCTCGGCTCATGCAGTCGAGCCCGAACTGATCACTATAGATCGATTAACTTAATCTCCCCCACAATTTGAATAAAGATCATAGAAATTTATCTATTTTAGGGTTTTAGTCAAATTATAATGTATAAACAATCAATAAAAGTCGAATTCTAATTACAAACATTTTAAATTGAACAAATATTTTTAACTTTTGTAATGGTGAGTTTAAATTCGAGTTGAGTAATAAAACCGAGTTGAGTCGATCGAGTCAAGACAAATCGGGTTTCGAGGAAGCCTAAGCCAACCCAATTTGGAGTTAGTAGCCTAAGAATGTGTTCTTTTCCACTTATTCACATTGATTCTCATTGACTGGCTAAGGTATTGCCACTGATTTCCACTGGTTGGTAAGGCTAGGCTGGTTGGGACAACAAACATCCATCTCGTTCATACACTGGATACCCATATAACCATCGAAGGTTGTTGAAGTGACTATTTCCTAGAAATTCGGAGGCGTTAAGGACAAAGGAATTGTTGGAGTTATCCTTTCTATTTAGTATCAAGACGTTTGATGTTAGTAAAAGCTATTGCGTAAGAAGGTTAGCTAGAGATTTTTTTGCCACTGATTTCCACTGATTCGATAAAGTCTCTCCACTGATTCTCACTGATTCAGTAAGGTCCCGCCACTGATTATGTGATGGGTCCTGTCACTGAGTTCCACTGATTGAATAAGGTCTAGCCACTGATTCTCACTGATTCAGTAAGGTTTTGCCACTTATTTCTACTGATTGGGTAAGGTCCAGTAAGCGGAAAAGAATACACCCTAACTCATGTAAGGGTTAGACTGAGCAAAGTGGTAGAGTTGTGCATAGGTCCAAAACGTGACAAGACAATTACAAAAATTCAAGATATTCTCAAATCAAAGACCATTTTGAAAATATTCAGGTCTTGGATCGAAGCGAATCTGGAATTTTTTTTGAATATCTAGTCTAAAGGTCTATTGCAGTTCTTGATTAGATCTGATTGCAAAAGTTAGAAATTTTAAATTTTAAGGATCAAAGATCAAACTAATTTCAACTGGTCTTTCGGGTTTAATTCAGGCCAAAAAATCCTAGATAAAGGTCTTTGAACCTCCCTCTTTTCCATTAGGTTATGGCTCAATCTTTGTAAGTTGTCACCTAGAGGAAAAAATGTGAATTCCAATACTTGAACTTGGAATCTAAATCGTAAGCACTCGTCATTTTTTTTCTTTTCTTTTTTTTTTCCCCTATCAACACTTACCCCTTGTTTGATTGAGGGACATTTATTGTAATTTGGGGAAAGAAAATAAGTAGTAATAAAAGTTCAACATTCACATGTAATAATTCAACACGAAGGTGCCAAATCTTTTGGGTAGCAATTCCAATAATGTTAATATGCCATATCAATCACACGTACAACTGTACAAGTCATTGATCCTAGACTTCCTCTAGAGTCTAGATCCGTTTAACCATGGAAAACTTGCACTTTTTAGCAAATTACCCACCGTTAATTCCTCTCTAGGAATTGAAAGTTACAACTCATACAAAAACACCACCAAAAGCAACAACAAACCCAAAAAATTGGAAACAAGATTTGTCAAAAACTCAAAACCCCGTTTAAAGCGCTACGTAACGTAATCACAGTATATAGTGGAAAAACACAGTTCGTCAACCTTTTCCCAATGACCCCCATTTTTCTCTCTCCATTAACCTATTCAATGCTCTCTGTTTCTCTGTTTGTCTTTTTTCTGATTTTACTCTCGTTTTCTTCTGTTCTTGTGCCCCTCATATACCCTCTGTCACAATATCTGCATGGGTACGTCGTCCTAATTCATGATTTCCATTTTCTCTCTCCTCCTTTTTCTGGGTCTTTTACTTCTATTCTTAATCTTTTTTGCCAAATCATGCTCTTTTTCCTTCATATATAATCTCCCAAATAACGTTAAATTTCCAACTCATTAATAAATTAATGACTCCCACTTTTCTTTCAGCTTTTCTGATAATACTAGTCGCATAAATCTTCTCTCCACTACCTTTCCTTATCTGCTCAAAATTTTGTCATTTTAATTTCCAGAAAAAAATAAAAACAGAAAAAGTCATGAATCTCTCCTGATCCTTTTTCCTTTCCTTAACATGACCCTTTGGCTTTAAACCTAACCTCCCTTGAAATTCTCTTTCCTTTTCCTATCTTTTTACCCATTTTCTGAAGATATTAGTACTATATTCAATGGCTCTTGAGGCTCAATTATACTCACAAAATCTGGGTTTTTCTCAGAATCTCCTCACAATGAACAACAGCAACAATATGCCCACAAATTATATAAATCCTTCTGTTACTGCGTTTGATTTTCAGCAACAGGGTTTTATGCAAAGCACAGGAAATATGGCAAATAATGGGTTTGAGTTTAATCAAGACATAATGGGATTTCATGGGCAACAACAAGGATTTGTTTCATCATCATCTAATTCTCCTTGTTCTTCTTCATCTACTGCTGCTAATGGTTGTAGCTCTCTCTCTCCTCAGTCTTTGTCTTTGTCACAATCCTTTTCTGCTCTGCTTCAGAAACAGAGGCGTGATCTTGATCATTATCTCCAAATCCAGGTAACTATATTTCATTATTTCTTCATAAAAATTCTGGGTTTTGTCTCAAATTTCCAATCATATAATGGGTTTGTTATTTCATGGCATAATCATCTTTTTATTGAACTTTTTAGTTTGCTAAAAGTTTGGGAATCTCTGCTCTTTGTAAAAATAATAATAATAAGTGTAACTTGTGGGGCATTCATTAGAGATTTTGTTGTGTAATTTTTTTGTACAAATTCCAACCCTTAAACCCAAAAAAAGCTGAAATAATTGTTGGGTAAATTGTGAAACAGGGTGATAAACTGAGGCAAGTGTTGCAACAGCAGAGAAAACAAGAAATAGTGTTTTTCTTAAACAGCTTTGAAGCAAGAACAATGTCATTACTGAGGGAAAAAGACGTGGAACTGCAAAAGCTGAGAACAGGAACCAAGTTTATGGAAGAATACTTGAGAAAAACAGAGCAAGAAGCAGAGTTATGGCAGAGAGTTGCTAAAGAGAAAGAACAAATGGTGATAGAATTAAGCAACATGGTTGAACAGGTCAAAGCAAATCTCAGTTTGGTCCCACAACAATTACCAAACCATGAAAAAAGTTGTACTGATGATAATAATGATGCAGAATCTGTGTGTGATTGTGAACCTTTCAACAACAACATCAACAACAACAACAACAACAGCAACAACAACAACAACAGGGGAGATTATATTTGCAGATGGTGTAATTCTAAGGATTCATGTGTTATTTTTCTCCCTTGTAGGCATTTGTGTTGCTGTAAACAATGTGATGTTATGCTTAGCTTATGCCCTGTTTGTCAGTCTGTAAAACAGGGGAGTGTTGAGGTTTTCCTCTCCTAAGAAAAAAAATGAAGATCATGGGTTTTATTTATTTATTTTTTTATTAGGGTTTTTGTTTTTATTTAATGGTTTTTTTTTTCTTTCTTTTTTAGGGTTTGATTGTACAAAAACGACGGCCCCCCATATTTTGGCTGTTCTGTTTTTTAGGGCATTTTGCAGGGGAAGGGTGAAGTAAAAGCGACGGTGATGTGTACAAAAAGTGAAACGTTGAATTGATGGAGGTTTCTGTTTCTGGGATCTTCTGTGTTGATATTTAATTTAATGTTTTTATAAATTGGTATTAACGAGGAGAGAGAAAGAGATTTGGGTTATTTGGAGGATTGTGATGAACTGATGAATGCTCTGCTTTTGATTTCTGAAAATGCCAACTCCTCTGTCTGTGTGTCTGTGCTACCCAAGCCGTAAACAGTGGACTGGGACACAAGAGGGTTGAAAAGGATAGGACAGCAATTATTGCAAAGTCGAATTTGGATTTAGATGTACTAGCTGGTGTTTACTTTTTAGGATTAGCGTTTAATGCTTTCTGTTTTGTGTGTGTGGTTACACAAATTTGGCTTAACTTTAGTGGGTTAGAACACTTAGAAGGGGCCTTAATTCATGTTCATCTTGGTTGATGCATGCATTTTCATTACAGAAATTCAAAACTGTCAATAATAAGGCTCAAAGTGTGAACTAGATTTGCATATTCTTTGAGCTTGTACTTCTACACTCGTACCAAAATGTACATATAGTGTACATAATAAGATATAGAATGAGACTTTATTTGTTTTATTATTGTTAATTACTTCATGAACCGCTTTATGGGATGGTGAATCCTATACCAGAATGGTGGAAGTTTGGGCGTTTGATGCAATGTTTTGAAAATCGGACCAAGCATCGCATTGGTTGGTCAAGGAGTTCGATGGTTTAACTGCTTTAGTCGGTTCAACCGACCTCAAAAATCGGATTATAATTATATCATAATTAACTAAAAAAGATTAAAAAATACACAAAAATCAGAAATGTGGTCTGTCCTCGTTTACGTACCCTATTGACACTATTTAGCCCTGCCTACTCCTCTTTCATTGGCTTCTACATGTCTTTTTTTATTGGGTGATTAGTACCCAGGTACATCATGAAATCCCGTCGTTCAATCCTCACTTGACAGCTCTATCTTTTCTTAGGTGAGCTACGTGAGATCGAAGCTAGCTCTCTTGATTATATTATCCCGGAAAGACGGAAGAACGAAAAGCCCCTCTCCGGCTCACTCTGTCAGTCCACTAAGACCGATATAAAGAAAGTCAATACAACACCCACAACTTCAAATAACCCAACAGGTAGAGAACCTTTGCGGCCCCGAGCCTTCACCAGAGTCAATTCGTACACTAAATTTGTAGTAAAAAAAAGGGAGCGCCCCTACGCAAGACTTATTGAAAGGCCCCATTCGACAAGTCTCATTGGTCTGACCAGGGGCTTGATTCCAACCATTTTTGCAAAGGGCAAACTCGCTCATAACGAAAGATTTATTGGTGTGAAGCAACTTCACGATCCAATGAATTGCTGATGGTACAAGGCGAACTAGAATAGACTGATTGATCCAGGTATCGACTGACTCCAATCAAAATGAACTGCGCGTACAAAAATAGGAAAAATTCAGAAAAAATAAAGGAAAACCAAAAGTAGGAAAAAAAAACCCTGAAATATGATATAACCACCGAATCCATATAATAAAAAATCTAAAGTATTTCTTTTAATAGGAAAAACAAGTCAATACGTCTAATACCATTACAACTTCTTAATCTCCATGTTCAAAATAAAAAATACAAATACTAACCTTATCACTCTAAAATTGAAATACCAACTAAATATCTACCATGTAAATCCATATAAACCCTTTCAACTATAGCCACATCATCCATCAAAATCAATGTTTCCTACAAGTTCAAATATTAAAAAGAAATTAAAAAAAATTCAGATTTTTTACATCAAATGGAAGCACAAAATTAAACATTTAGTGTTGAACACCTCCAGAAACTGAAACTAACTCAATAACATAAATAAAACTGCAAAAGAAACACTAAATTAGAAACAAAAATGTTGTGATAAAAAAAGAAACAAAAAGGTTGTAGCGTGAGAGAGAGAGACAAACATGTAGCATGAGAGAGAAAGAGACTCGCGCAGGGGGTAGACCGCTGAAGGGTTGCCATCGTTAAGAGAGTTAAGAGGAATAGTGACTAAAAATGAGTGAAAAGGGGGTTGGATGAGTGAAATAGATGCTAGGATATAAGTGTAGAACGTGGTTTTATTGAGAATCGTGGAGAAAAAGAGAGGAAAAGCTTTAGATTTGAAAAAGGGGGGAAACGTCCTGATTTGTTGCCTTAGTGGTTTTCACCCTGTTCACGATTAACCGGCCAAGTTTGATCAGTTTTGACCATGTCGGTTCTTTTGAACCATTTAAACCGGATGACCCACCGATTTCCGGTTGAACCGGTCAAATTGCCGGTCCGGTTCGGATTTGAAAACACTAGGTTGATGATGTTAATAGTAGTTAGACATCTCTTTTTATAAATAAAGTATTTAGAGTCATCTCAATTCAAACTAAACTACTCAGTTTCAAGCAACCAAACATGTTATTGAGGGAGAATAATTTCTACCTTATATTTTTAGTGACTTATACTTGTTCTAGTTTACTTGGACTAAACTAAGGGTTCATCAACGATCATGTTGACGATTTACTGTTTAAGAGAATCATTGAATAAACCTTCAAATTAAATTTTTTGACTTCAATGTCAGTAGCTTAACGTAGTGAGTTGAAAATTTTGTTACCTAAGACATCACGGGGATCTGTCGCTACCAATGTTGCGCTGATTGACTAGTTGGGCAAAGCCAATGAATAGAGGGGTTATGGGAGGGGAAGTTATTACAATGTGAGAGGGCTTGTTCTTTTCTATGAAACTAAATTATATTGTACATTATTGAATTGAACTAATAGTAATCTGGGAGAGAGAAGTAGCATGTCTTTTAATTGAACCAAACAATGACTAGGTAATAAGAAATGAACACCCGAATACGAGGAAAAAAGTAGAAGATTGATTTATTGGAGAAGTAAGTTAATGTGAGAGATTTCTTTCAACGTAACCCAAAAATAAACTTTTCATTGTTCCGAAAATCCATTCAAAGAATTATGCAAGCCCACATATTTTTGAGGTTAAGGGAGATTTCATGCCTTTTTCACTACCAAGAAGGTATTGCAAGGCAAAAGGCTGGAAAAATGGTCTACTATGCTGCAATCCATAATTATATCAAGATTTACATCGATAACTTCGTTCCTTAAAATGGCAATGTTATAATTTGTTACTAGTTTAGTACCCATGCGATGCACGATTTTTATAAAAAAATTATTTTTTTTTACTAAAATTTAGTTATTGTATGTAAGTTTTTTTAAAATGTTATATAAGTACTTTTATGTGGAATTTTGTTTAGAATATATGTTCATAAAACAAATGATCAACTATCATTTACCTCATGTTGTCCACTACGTCAAATGCAAAAGTATATAGTTATTCTAAGTAGATTAGTTCTATGCCAAAAACTAAAGTGAAAATAGTACAAAAGGGGGTTCTTTTATTATAAAACAGTTGGACAAAATAGAATTTATATAAGTATTAGTTGATAGTTTATATGCTACTCTGTGTCATAAAAATTATCCAAATGCACCATCCAAAGTTATTTATCGATAAATAAAAGAAATTTTACTACTAATTTGACCAAGCATCCATCCAATCATGTACATAAGGCTAGCAAGAGAATTCTACAAAATAAGGACTTCAAGAGCATGATATACAATCATACAAAAGGAAGGAAAATAATCACCAAAATACCACTTATACCTAAGCAATGGCATTATAATAAAGATCGAGCGCCATTTATGCTGTATCTAAAAGCCCACATATTTGTGTGATATTGTACACCAAGAAGAAGTGCTCTCATCTATTGTTGGCTTTTCGCCACATTGATTCTTCTTAAAAGGAAATTTGTACCTTTTCATCATGAGATTACGTAGCAACTTTCTCCACATTTTCCTTCTGACAAAGGCATATGATACCTTAAGGGAATTAGGTATCCATCCCTTGCAACTCCATAAACACACCAGAACAAACATTTCCACCTTCATTTCTCTCTAATTGATTTCCCCATGCTTGTTGGCTGCTGCCTATGAATGCCTCCTTGTTGTGAACAATTATTTGGTGTATCTCTAAAATGGGAGTGATAGTTTCTGAGCAACACTGTATGTTCTTCTTCCTCACCATCTGTTTGAAGAAATACCAAGGAGACAATAAATCACCTCTGCTTACATTACAAATGTATATAAATTTCAGTATATAATAGTAGCATCCCAAAATCAAATAGTTAGGTAGTATGTGGCTGCAAGACATATATTCAAGCATTTTCATGAGAATTACAAAGTTAAAAACATTATAGTAGATTAAGCCAATACAATTGTAGATATAGCTCAACAAAGGATCACCATGTGCCATGATTTACAATATACAATTTTCAAACTTTCTATAAAGAACAGGATGCCATATTACAACGATAACTCCAATAAGGGAAACTCACTCACACGGCACGCCAGCAATCACGACCTCCTGCCTTCCAAGTTCCAAAAAAAATCTAATTCAAACCCAACCACAAATCTAACCCAGTTATAGTAGGCTATTATGAATCCAAAATTCTTTAGTTGAGAAAATTAAACATGAAGAGAAGTAAATCTGAACAAAAACCAAAACTCCTAAGTCTAGTTAGGTAATAAGGGGAAGGGTAGAAATTACATACTAAAATTAGTGCCTTACATTTTCCTGATTGAGGTTAGAATTTGAATTTCACTATAAAAAGCATATTTCTTTTCTCCAAAAATCCATGATTTTCATTTTCCCACTAAGTAAAGCTGAAATTTTGACTTACTTCCTCGATCAACTGATGCATGCAAGCAACGAAATCAATGGATGTGGCCAGATATTAGTTGATGCTTGAATCTTGGTGGTTGAATCTAAAATGGAGGAAGGAGAAGAAGAGGAGAACAGACCAAATCAATTGTAATGATAATAAACATACAAATAAACACCAACATGGATACATCAACAATCAAAATTAAGGGTGTATGATGATATCCATAATCGAACAAAAAAACAGATAAAATAGGATTCAACCTTATCTCAGATAACCTGCACGCTGCATCATACATATATACTATCAATGATTAAATACCTGCAACTTCTTTTTTGCTAGAATTTAGAGCTTTCCACCAAGCTCCGCATCTGATTGCATCACAAAATCAAATGACTGGAAAAAAAGAAGCAAAACAACAAATGAGCAAGAACCCTTGACATGAAAGCCATTAAAAAAAACGAATTAAGGTTTGACAGAGAAAAAATGTCAACCTATTCCTGTATGTTGGTATGTGACATGGCAGGGACATCCAAATTAGTGACTGCTTGTACAACCAAATAAAAAAAATGAGTAAATTGATATTGTACAACCAAAATCAGAAAAGAAAAAGAATAAGTCATATCAGTGTACCACCATTTTTGGAACGTCATAAGAGAGCTCCCAAAGATAACTCCCCATATTTTTAATGGTCACTTAGTGTTGTCTTGCTCACCACAAAGTCCATCTATATCATCCCAAAAGCTACAACTACAATAGGAACTACTAATGATAAGAGAATAAGATCACAATTTTATAGGCATCAAACTTGAGAAGGATTTGAGAAACACATCGAGATCAGACTTCCTGAAAGGCTAGCAGAACTAAGAATAATAACTCAATAGACTACATTATAAATGTCTGAGCAATGCCCAGAAATTTACGTAGCCCAAGTTTAAATTTGTAATTTTATCAAAGAAAACAAAAATAAAGCTTAAATAAAGAAATAGCAATACCTGAGAGATTTTACAATCCAAAGATGGTGATAGCAATGTCCTCCATTTATATATCCACTAAAGAAATTGAAATTATACCAATCAAAACCCCTGATGAGCATCCAACTGGAGATGTAAGTGCAAACCCAGTTAATGCTTAATTAACATTTCAATCGCTCACTAAAATTTGCTAATAACATAGTGAGACTTTATATGAAAAAATTAATCTCATGACATGGAGAATCATCAGCACTGTAAACAACAAAATTAATGCGTAGGCAAAAATAAGTTGAACAAATATAATTTGTATTGATTTGAATGTATGGGTTACAATCTCTGTATTTCTATCTGTTACAATGAACAAATAATATAAATCCTCTGATTCTGTCTCTCAGTTTGAATGTTCTTGAGCAAGGGTCTTCAAAGACTTAAATCTTGATCAATGTAGCAATTTTGGTGGATGAAATGCTCTGGCAGGGCTTTCTGCTTGTAGATTTTCCAACCTCTAGAATGAAGTGAGACTTTGGTATTTATAGAGAGGAACAGGGAGCTCCGATCCATTAACGGGCTTGGTAGTCATGGACTGGCCCAATTTCTTGACTCGGTAGTCTTTTCTTGTGGGTTTGGCTGATTTAACTGTTTATTTGGCCCAAAGGTTAAATACAAGCCCATTTTGATGGATTTTGGCCCATCTTAATTTCCGGGATTAATTAATTAAATTAAGTTAAATATATTTTAACCCAAAATAATTAATTAAATTCAATTAAGGCACTTAATAAATTTTTAGTGCCTACAAATTGCCCCCTCGAGACCGAGTCACGTACACGACGTCGTGTTTCATCGTGACTGGGTGTCGAATTGGACTTAACATATCAGTCTACCATGTAGTTGACTCCCTTCTAAAGGAGCGGGGATATATCTAGATTCAAGGACTTGGAAGCGTTTTCTTGAATCTAGCAGAACGAGGGTCTTGTCGACTTGTTTTTGAACTGCGGACCTACTATTTTGTGGTAGGGAGATGACGAGGCCTTTGTTGTATGGCTTGTTCCATCGTGTTTGACGGGGCTTTGTGGCTTGTTCCGTCTCGCTCTTGCTTTTGTATGCGCATGCTTGTTGAGGTCATAAAGGTCTCTTAGAAACAATTCTATTCAGAATCAAATTGGAATCTTACGTCATAGGAAGACGAAAGACTTCGGACCTTTATAAATATAGGATCAATCCGGAGCTGCTAATATTGTCGTGAGCTTCAATTGGGAAGTGTGACGTGAAGATGCCCTGCAATTGCCAAATTGCTACAGGTAAATAAATTCCATCCCCTTGCTTTTTTACTTCATTGGAGCTGGATTTATGCATAGCACTTCATCACAAAAGACGAAAGAATCCTTTACACTTCATCTTATTTCTTTAAACTCCCTTTGAGTTAATAGTGGAAACATAATCAAGTTTCCCAGCCCTTAATTTGCTTTGGTTTTGTCCTGATCTTTACTGTATGTAGGCTGTAGCTATAGATTTTAATTTGTGCTAGCACTGTTGACTTCAGTTCGCTAAACGTTAATTGTCTCCATACCTTCTCTCTTTTTTTTTTTTTTGAGGTGCGCAATTCACTGCCGTTGCTTCACTTGGAATTTGGGGTTCTAACACATCAAAGCCTTTTATTGATCTCGTAAGAGACAAAGTTAGGATGAATTCCCCTTTTTTTTTGTTCTGCACTGTGAGAGATGCTGAGATGTAATTACTGATGCAACAATTGTCTTCGCTTCTTTTGCTATTCGTCACATATAAGCAACAACAAGATTTGATCTGACACTTATATGTCTACTCAGTAAACTTTTGTTTGCCATGTTTTATTTATGTGATCAGCGAGTTGTAGCTTCAAGACTTTGCAAGATACGCAATACAGGTTGAGCCTGCTGAGTGCTGACTAGAGTTGTAACGCATCAGACTTTGAATTGGGGGTAGCCACGCTTACCCTTTGGCCTTTTTCTGCAAGTACCAACATGAAAAATTAATCATGTTCTTCACAAGGGCCATGTTTCTTTGACTGCTTGGTATCTCTTGGCCTTAACTTGGACGTACTTTAGTATCAAAACGATTCATGTGTCGTCTCTTTTTTTTATCTTCTGAATTTGCTTTCGCCTTTGGTATGGTACTGTCTGTACCGTCTATATCTGCAGCGAATTGAATTGTAAGTACCAAGAGAAGGTAAGTCAATCTTCTGCAAGCCTTAACTTGCTCTTATTGTTTGTACTTGCATCTTTTGTATTTGGTATGCCTTGCACATATTTTTTTTTATAGGGTGTCACCATGTAGCTCAAAGAGCAAGACATAGTACATGGGATCATCTCGGTTTTGTGAACTCATGCGATGTAACCGTTTGAGGCCATCTCGGGTTCACAACTCCATGCGTTGTACCCTATGTATATGAAAAGCAAGACATAGTACATGGGATCATCTCGGTGTTGTGAACTCATGCGATGTAACCGTTTGAGGCCATCTCGGGTTCACATCTCCATGCGTTGTACCCTATGTATTTGAAGAGACAAGACATACTACATGGGATCATCTCGGTGTTGTGAACTCATGCAATGTAACCGTTTGAGGCCATCTCGGGTTCACATCTCCATGCGTTGTACCCTATGTATTTGAAGAGACAAGACATAGTACATGGGATCATCTCGGTGTTGTGAACTCATGCAATGTAACCGTTTGAGGCCATCTCGGGTTCACATCTCCATGCGTTGTACCCTATGTATTTGAAGAAACAAGGTTCACTGCCGTACTTTAAGTCATCTCGGATTTGTGAACTCATGCGTTGTAACCGTTTGAGGCCATCTCGAGTTCACATATCTATGCGTTGTGCTTAGGTACCAGAAGTAAGAGACAGAACAACTAAGTTGCACATGGCCTCACTAGCGCAACAATGACTCCTTGATAACGCAATAACAAGTTACACGCAGTTTTGACGAGCATCCTTGACGCCAAGCATTGTGAAGCTCAACTCGTTCCAATTGTCCTTTTCATCCAACATTGTAGTGCTGGAGTATTGACAAGCGACCTTTGACGCCAAGCACTGTAAAGCACAACCCGTTACAAGTGTCCTCTACACCCAACATTGCAAGGTTGGAGCGTTGACGAGCGTCCCTTGACACCAAGCGTGGCAAAGTAGTAATATCGAGCTTTCAATGGTTGAACATACACATACACTTGTTTGTTTGTTTGTTTGTTTGACTGTACTTGGTTATATGTTTTTCCAAGTTGCCTACGTATTTATAGAAGCATGCAATCACTCCATAAGATCAAGTCATCACGTAGTTCAAATGTTTTTGTTTTTGTTTTGCTGTGCACAGTTTATACTCTTGTGGGCTCGGAGTAATTTTTTTTTTTTTTTTTTTGATGTGCAGTTTTAGCCCTTGCTTAGGAGCAACCATTGTATCAACAATTTGGTAGACTGGTGCGTGAGAGCTTTTTCCAGACTTTGATGATTTAATTTTTTTCTTTAAAGTAGATTTTGTGCTTGCAAGCTTTCTCCAAGTCTTAATACTTTAAACTAATTCATGTGCAGTTTATAATCTTGCTTAGGAGTATGGCAGATGCGGACTTTATAGTTAGGATAAAAGTTTACCCAAAGTCGTTCACCATTAACAACCTTGTTGGCGTCATTTGTGGGGACACTCTGAACAACGAAGGTGTTAAAATGTATGAGCGTTGAGTTGAAGACATGGTGCTTAGGAGCTTTCTCCATGTCTCTTGAGACTTTGAAATAAACTTGGTACTTGAGAGCTTTCTCTAAGCTTTGATGGTTGAGGCTTTGAGGTAGACTTGGTGCTTAATAGCTTTCTCCAAGTATTGATATGTGAAGTGTTGGGGTAGATTTGGTGCTTGTGAGCGTTCTCCAAATCTTGAAGATATGAGTTGAACTTGGTGCTTGGTAGCTTTCTCTAAGTGAATTTCTGAGAGTACTTGGTGCTTGGGAGTTTTCTCCAAGTTTGGATGCTTGATGTTTTAAGTTAGACTTGGTGCTTAGTAGCTTTCTCCAAATCTTGATGCGTGAAGTTTTGAGACGTTTGGTGCTTGGGAGCGTTCTCCAAGTCTCGATGTTTGAAGTGTTGGCGATAGACTTGGTGCTTGTGAGCGTTCTCCAAGTCTTGCCCCCCAAGGGTCTTGCCTTGCCCCCAGAGTTGCTTGATTTTTTATTTATTATTTTTTTTTTTGCAGAGGGAGAAGGATGATGGTTGGTGAACTCCTTTCATGGCGATTGTGGCTCAGACGAAGACGTCTCTGTAGAATCACTATGTTCATCTTCTTCGTCTTGAGAAGAATTGCTTTCGCAGTTGACGATAATAGGCTGCAAGTCCTCAAAGTCATAATTTTCATTTGAAGAAGTATAACCTCCATGGTTAGCGATTGTGAGCTCCATATCGTGAGCTCATGTTGCCAACTCTTGAAAGGTTCGTGGCTTTATTCCTTGGAGTATGTAGACCAAGTCCCATTGCATGCCTTGGATGCACATCTCGACCGCAGAGGTCTCAGTGAGACAATCCTTACACTTAAGGCATAGCGCCCGCCAACGGTCTATGTAGTCAACGACGAGTTCATCCTTGCCTTGCGTAGTGTTAGTCAGCTCAGTCATGCTGACGACACGCCTTGTGTTGTAGAAGTGATTTAGGAACTCTCCTTCCATTTGTTTCCAACTGTCGATGGATTTCGCAGTCAGATCCGTGTACCAGTCAAACGCTGTCTCTTTGAGTGAGCGAACAAACTTCTTCACCAAATGGTTGCCATCAGTTCCAGCGTTGTTGCAAGTCTCTACGAAGTGAGCGACATGTTTCTTAGGATTACCATTTCCATCAAACTGTTGAAATTTGGGAGGTTGATAACCAGCAGGCATTGCCAACATGTCAATCCTTTTGCTGTATGGTTTAGCGTAGAGGTGTGTTAGTTGTGAGTCATTACCAAGCCGAGTCTTAACAACGCTTGCTATCATGTCATTGATTTGTTCGACAGTAAGAGAGCAGGTGTGGGACTCGTGGTTGTTGCTGTGTCCATCACTTTTAGAAGACTCGCCCATCTTTTTCTTACCCAATTTCTTTGTTAAGGAAGCAATTTGTTTGTTTTGACGCTTGATTTGAGCGTCCTTCTCCTTGCTATACTTAGAGAGTTTGTCAAGGAGTTGTCTCATACTTTCCAGTTGCTCCTCTACAGTCTTAACTTCTGTAGCCATAACAGAGACGACAGCGGATCGCGAGGGCTCAACAGCTTGTTGGAGTGGGGTGGCTTCGTGTGATGAAGGTGTGGAGCAATCTGTGTTGATACAAATATCCTCCACATGGGGCGACGATCGGAGCGCTAGGTTCATGTGAGTGAGGATCTTCTTGACTATATCTTTTGTACCCTGCTCCCATGTTGGTGAAGCAGTCACTTGTTTTGTTTCACCTGAACGCTTGACGTCGAATACAAGTGATTCACAAGACCTTTTAAGAGTTAATGAAGGTGATTGAATAGTAATGGTGCTAGCAACCTTTTTCATGCTCCTGGCAGCCTTACCAAGTTGATTGTTGGGCGCAACAACATCACTTGTAGATCGTTGTGCTGCTGATCCAAATGATTTGTAGGGATGCCGAGACATGTTTCTTCTTGATGTCATGTCAGCTGCAGCGGAGTTGATGTGATTTGTTGAGGAGACAGAGATGAGAGGCAGAGATGTCCCATTGGGCGTGCCAAAATTTGTAGACAACAAAATTAATGCGTAGGCAAAAATAAGTTGAACAAATATAATTTGTATTGATTTGAATGTATGGGTTACAATCTCTGTATTTCTATATGTTACAATGAACAAATAATATAAATCCTCTGATTCTGTCTCTCAGTTTGAATGTTCTTGAGCAAGGGTCTTCAAAGACTTAAATCTTGATCAAGGTAGCAATTTTGGTGGATGAAATGCTCTGGCAGGGCTTTCTGCTTGTAGATTTTCCAACCTCTAGAATGAAGTGAGCCTTTGGTATTTATAGAGAGGAACAAGGAGCTCCGATCCATTAACGGGCTTGGTAGTCATGGACTGGCTCAATTTCTTGACTCGGTAGTCTTTTCTTGTGGGTTTGGCTGATTTAACTGTTTATTTGGCCCAACAGGTGTGAGTTGGTCCAAAGGTTAAATACAAGCCCATTTTGATGGATTTTGGCCCATCTTAATTTCCGGAATTAATTAATTAAATTAAGTTAAATATATTTTAACCCAAAATAATTAATTAAATTCAATTAAGGCACTTAATAAAATTTTTAGTGCCTACAAGCACAACTCATAGAATCGATAAAACACTATAACAGAAGATTACAAACCCCAAATTGAGAATAGAAAAAAAGAAGCACAACTCATAGAATTGATAAAACACTATAACAGAAGATTACAAACCCCAAATTGAGAATAGAAAAAAATAAAGATTACAATTAAGGGAAAAAAAATAAATTAAACTTACCGGCAGCTTCCACTCGTAAATGAGGTGATGAGAAGGAAACATTCCTTTGCATTTTCCAGTTGCCTAATCACAAAATAAAATCGCAGTTAACACTATCAATTTCACTCAAACACTTCCCTTGTCAAAGAATGCATATTTGAAACCCAAATTTCAATTTTTTCAACAAACCATAATTTCAATTTCTCCAATATGAAGCAACGACAGATCTGGGATTTAAATTTACCTTACCCAATGATTTAGGTAAAAAAATAAGTTATGATGGATGAAGGGTGTGATGCTTGATTCTTTGTGGATCAGCCGTAACCCGTTAATGGATGAATGAGAAAAGAAGAAGAAGAGAGTAAACGCTGACACAGGAGAATAAGAGAAATGAAGGGCATGTGTTTTTTAAAAGTTAAAATAAGGTGATTGATTGGGTGAAACAGGAGAGCTAGAATTTACTTTCCGTCAGTTTCGCAATTTTAGTTTGAGACCGTGAACCTAGCGGTAATTTTTACCAAGTTTGTTACTCATTGTATATAAATACGAAATTAAAAAAAAAAAAAAATCAAAGGTGATGTCATCATGGTTTTTGGAGGGAAAATTTTTTATGAGAGTTTGCCATGTGTACAAAGATGATGTCAGCCGATTATTGTTTTAGTAGAAAGTATATAGAAGTTTGTTACTCACTGTATATAAATACGAAATTAAAAGAAAACAAAAAATCAAAGGTGATGTCATTATGGTTTTTGGAGGAAAATTTTTTTATGAGAGTTTGCCATGTGTACAAAGATGATGTCATTATGGTTTGGGCTGGACACGGGCCGGGCTTTAAATGAA
The DNA here is from genome assembly GCA_038025085.1 of Tetragonia tetragonoides. Classification (NCBI taxonomy): domain Eukaryota; kingdom Viridiplantae; phylum Streptophyta; class Magnoliopsida; order Caryophyllales; family Aizoaceae; genus Tetragonia; species Tetragonia tetragonoides. The sequence goes on from CM076147.1 coordinate 5,208,631, forward strand.
AAAATTGTCCAACGGGCCTAAAAATTGTTGCCCTTGTCCGCCCATCAGGGCTCAAAATTGTTGCCATGGCCCGCCCTATAAACGGGTCGGGCTTGCCCATGGGCTAACGGGATTTTTAAAAAGTAATTTTTAAATTAAATTTTAAGAGTTTTTCTTTGTTTGCTATAAATAAATTTACTATTAGTATGCAACCTAACTCCAAAATCAAGCGTAATATTTCACATAATCATGATTTTGATATTTTCTCATACAAAATAAGTCTTAACAACCCAAAAACAAACAAAAAAGCTCATAACTTTTTAAGTAAAAAATATTAAACGGGGCGGACGAACCCGCCCACGGGCCATTTTGTATTGTCCTTGTCCGCCCATTTATTTAAACGGGCCGGGGTAAGCCCGCCCATTAAATAATTTTTTTTCCAAAAATCTTGTCCATACCCGCCCAATTTACGGGCCGGGAGGGCCGGACTTTTTGGGCCGTCCCGTCCATGATCAGCTCTAGTAGAAAGTATATAGATACTTTATGTGATACTTGTGGAGACTGAGGCTCACAATTCTCTTGTTGTTTTTTTCAACGATATAGTTGCATAGATATGTGTTTATCGTTAATACTCTATTCGTTCTAATTTAAACTTTTCATTTGATTTTTTGAGGTCAAACTTTGTGAACATTGACCATAGACTTATAAAACATGTATTTGAGTTATGATTTAAATGTATCTTCATTAAATTCTTATTGAAATGTATTTTAAAAATATCATATTTTTACGAATAATATTTGTATATTTTTATAGTTATTTATGGAAAAGTACCACATCAGAGATTGTAAAAACACAAGTGGGAAGTTTAAAGTAGAACACAGAATGTATCTATCATGTGGAGGCATATAAATCTTACATAATTATTTTACCTTTCAGTCAAAATAATCTTGTGAAGAAAAGCTTACCATTTCGTTGAAATTAAGAAGAGCTTACATGATCATATATATATATATATATAAACACTTAACACGTGTTAGATATTTTACCTGTCATTTTTCTTTTGTAATAAACCTTACAATTGTCAAGCATCCACAACTATTATACGTAAATACGGAAAATATTGTATTGGAGAGGATACTAATCCAAACCAAATTCATATGATTCATAATGAATATCTCATATTTGGCATATGCATCACCCATAGTCTAAGTTTTAAATGCTCATTTTCACTTTAGATAAGGATAAATTATAATACATTGCATCTAACGTATAAAAATGACCATTATACCTTTTATAACTTCAATCATTGTCATATTCCAACATACATTCACGATGATATTTATATCGTAATAAATATATAACACGTATAATTTCAAGAGCCCGATAATGAATGATACAAAAAAAATAAAATTAGAGATCAATCTGAGAATTCTTTTGTGGATTTGAAAATGCAGTATAGAACAGTTTGTGTTGGTCATTCTCGGTCGGGTGGGGTTCGTCAATAAGGGTATTACAAATCCTTTAAGTGCATTTTCAAGTTCGGGTGGAATTTGGGGCTGTTTTTCCGGGTTTGTGCATTGTAAGTTTTTGGGCATTTTTTGGTGGCTCTAACTCTGTTCGATTTCTAGGACGCGTTCTTTTCCACTGATTCTCATTGATTCAGTAAGGTATTGTCACTGATTTTCACTGATTAGGTAATGTTCTGCCACTAATTTCCACTGATTCGGTAAGGTCATATGTCTGCCACTGTTTTCCACTGATTTAGTAAGGTTCTGCCATTGATTTTGTAAGAATAAATTTGTCTTTTCCACTGATTGAGTAAGGTACTTCACTGATTTTTACTTAATGAGTACTCCCTCCGTCCCATAATATAAGTCGTTTAAGGTTTTTGCACACGAATTAAGAAAGTTATTAAATAGTCTCAATTCTTGCAAAAATAATTAAACTTGACTAGTTTACCCATTGACTTTAGTTTTAACAAATAAAGTGAGCAATTAATGAAATAATGTGAAACAATGGTAGAATGGGTAACAAACAATAAATATTGTGTTGGAACTTGGAACTCTAAAATGACTTATAATATGGAAAAAAAATCAATTTTCTAAAACGATTTATATTGTAGGACGGAGGGAGTAAAATTCTGCCATTAATCAATATATATATAAAGGAGGCATATTCCGGTAGCAATGAAGCACGCCACGTAGGCGAGAATTTTAAGAGAGCGCCACCTAAGCAAGAATAAAGACAAGAAATAACCGGTGTAAAATGTTTGGGAGTCTTAGAATCTTAATTCTAATGTAATTTCAATTCTACACTAATACGTGCTCCCATCAATATATCGTTGGAGTTTTATTGGCTTTATAACTTGAACTTGGCCAAATATTCAAAACAGAATATAACTATTCTACACATCTCCAAAAAATAAAAATATTTATACCTTCATATTGGAATCGAAAAATACTTCAGAATGAGATGCATTTATAATATGTTTACACAAACGTATACGATCGTATTTAATGTTAAAATGTTTAGGAGTCTTAGCATCCATACCAGTATAAAATTAGATATTGATAAACCACTTGAGTTTTATGGAGGTTAAAACAGATCTTTGTCATATATTCAAAATCATATATAATGTTTTCTATACTTCTCAACAAATAACAAAAATTACACCATCAGATTCGGATCGATAAATACTTCAGAACGAAATGCATTTACAAAATGTTTAGAACAAATAAGGAGACATTTTTCGGGAACATTGAGACACGCAACATCATCAAAGAGCATAGGATTAAGTAAATCAAAATTTAAAGACTTCTATATGAACTAAAGGACTTTAAATCAATAAGATATTGAATTAAAACTAACAATATTATCATAAAAAGAAATACAATTCTATATGATATATTGTAGTTTGTAGGTGTAACACCCCAAATTTTCTACTAAAATAAATAAATAAAAATAACTAAAAATAAATAAACTCGAGCCGAAAATCCGGCAAAGTTCCTTTTGTAAATACACTACCCAGCCTAATAAGGTTTATAAAAACTTGCTTGACAAAAATATAAAACAAAATCCAACAACCTAGCGGAAGACTCTAATAACATCCGGGGCGCTACCGCCACACTCACTCATACGAATGAGTGTAAGGCTCTTCAACTGAAAACTAATAATAACAATAATCACAATATTAGTCTAGGTGGTCTATTTAATTACAACTTAATTATCTTAATAAAAGAACAAACTATTATTTCATTGTATACGTCTATCTGAAACGTTCCTCACTGGCATCTGTACATACATAAACTTCAATCTGCAAAAAGGTGAGAATTTGCAACGTCAGCAATGTTGGTAACTCACATCTAGTACGTAAAACTCATTCTAGATTCAAATCAAGTCTAAACGTATAAACATGCTTCAACTTAATCAAACAAGAGATCCTAATTAGTCTTTTGCAAACTTTACTTACTATAAACACCATACACTTATACAAATAAAGAGAATACCAACGATAGTACTAAAAACAAGTAACTTCTTTCTAGATATCCTCTATACTCGGGATATCTTAATAGCTTTTATTATTAATCTTGCATTACTGAGTTGGGCATAAGGGAGAGGTTCTTAGGGCCGTCGCATCTCGGGGGCGTTTAAACCCTTGACCACAACTGGGGGCCAAATGTGTTACACCTACTGACCACAACTGGGGGTCATAGCCACGACTGGGGGCTAGGTCACAACTGGGGACCGCAGCTAAGCTCTAAGGACGTCTCCCATATAACACATCTGGAGTACCCATAGGTTCCTACTACCCAGAGCCATCTTCCACTTTACGTTATTAGTAGCTTAAGTAGCTTATCATTTCTTTTGTATCTTATGATAATTAGCACAACATATCATATACTAGCACACATATCTCATAGCTAGCCAACTCTTACTCATATAAAACATAATTGTTTCTTAGCTCATAACTTCTCATAAATGAACGTCTCGTTCATTTCATTTACTTTCTTATATTGTTCATTTTGATACTCATAGCATAAGAATACATTGTCTGTCACTTCAATTCATCATACCTCACTTATGTTGTACATGTAACTCCTCACTCTTCATCCATATCAGCTTTGAAATAAATATGAAACATATATGAACTTGTGGTTTAATACTCAAAACATGTCTATATAGTACACACATATATTTACTAGCAACTAGAACTATAGTCTTGTGATTGAGTAGCAAGTAAATCATATTTCAAATTTTATTAAATAACCTCCCTAGTGTCCGTTTTCCCTGCCTTTAACAAGTTTCACAAGCATACTTTAGATATATTAAACTTCCTGGTCAGCAGTGGAACAAAGCAACTTCTCTAGTTTACTTAACATCTCCTGATCATATTCCCTTTAATTACAAAAGCCAAGAACATACCCATATTGACTCCGAACAAGCAAATCATAGTAAAAATACTTATGCAATAATTAAGATACAACTACCTATTCAAAGTAGTGCACTGATGGACAACACTTATACACAAGCTGAAATTATCTTTTCATTAATTAGCCAAGTACCACCTCACATTGACCTTAAAACATATGGTATAACAATAAACAGAAGCAAGAAAGCTCATGGTCAGGTATATATACTTCCTAATTAAAGCTTATTTGTATACTCTCACAGTTTACTCAACCATTTAATCTGCATCTAATCTAATCGTTCTTGCAATTAAACGAAGCACTACTACTATATAAGGTTCCCAATTTCAAACCAAAATCCAATCCAAACACAGACATAATAAGACTCAAAATGAATGTAAAATGAACCCTACAAAGTAGATGTAGTTACCTCTAATCGACCTAAATCACTAAGGATAACATGAAACTAGCATCACTATACAACATGCATAATTATAATCAATTAGAGATTATTTATAATTTATTTTTTTAAATAGGCATGTTAGTGTGCGTACCTTACCAAATCAATATTATTATACAGACATTTCACTCAACCCATGCATCGCGCGCCACCTAAGTGAGGATAAAGACAAAAAATACTTAGTGTAAAATCTTTAGGAGTCTTAACATCCTTATCAATGTTTTATACGGATTATGATACAACACAAACTCAGAGTTTCAGTTGTAATAGGAATTTAATCAGGTCGGCCTCAACTTTCATGTATAAAATAATCCGGAACATAGCCTAATTTCTTTGATCAACGATACAGTACCCCTCCCCCCCCCCCCCCTTACATACAACTCTTCTGGATTGACCATGAAACATGATCAATATGCATGCTTTACTTTGATCTTTATCAATGATTATTTATGTTTGTAAATCATTGATTTGATATTTAATCATATATGAGTTTTGTGCAGATGTGTTTTTTCTTGGGTGTTACTATTTACCGCCCTTAAATTACTACCTACCGCCCCTAAAAATTCCAATTTTGCCCTTTTTCAAATTTTCACTCATCCTCTCCCTCTCTAACTCTCACACCAATTCTCCCTCTCTACCACCCAATCTACCACCCACTCTCATACCCAACCTTCATCAACATTCACTCAAGCAACGGCCGCGGATGTCTGCCGGGGACCAGGAAGTGCCGTCGACGGTGGCGGAGGTAAATTTTTTTTTGCGCATTTTTTTTGCACGGGCGTCCGTGTTTTACGACCAATCCATGGTCCAGGCATCTGAAATTTCCGCCTAGACCATGGACAGGCCGTAAAATACGGACGCCTGTACCATGGTCTAGGCGTAAATCTCAGACGCCTGGACCATGGTTCAGGCGTCTGAGATTTACGCCTGGACCATGGTACAGGCGTCCGTGATTTCCGCCTCTTCCATGGTCCACGCGTAAATTGTATACGCCTGTCCTTTGGTTCAGTCGGTTTTGATAGACATTTGAATTTAAGATTAAGCTAACATTGTTTTCGTTGTTTTCGTTAGGTTCCTTTGGAGCGGTTCGGTGGTGATGGTGTTGATTACAGTACGCATTTCGTCACTGATGAGTTATTTGATAGTGATACAGATGCAATTAATTGGGCAAAACAAATTGCCCTTACTATCGGGTTTGAGTTGATAATTTCGTCACACAAGAAGAATGGAAGCGTAAAATTGTTAAGATGCAATCGAGGTGAACGCTACAGAGGGGAATTAAGAGACTTAGATACTGCTGCTCGGAAGAATTCGAAAACAAAGGCTTGTAAATGTACGTTCCAGTTAAGAGCTCAGCAAGTGTATGGGTCCAGTAGTTGGATGATTGTCACATTGCCTGGGATTAGGGGTACGCACAACCATGACTTTGCTGTGTTTCCTGAGGGATATCGTCAGATGAGTGGTCTTAGTCCTGGGTCAAAGAAACTCGTTCGTGACATGACTTCGGCACAAACAAAGCCATGTGCTATCTTGGCCGCTATTAAGGAAAAATTTCCCGAGGACAATGCAACTAGACGGCATGTGTACAACCACAGAGATCGTATAAGGAAACTTGATTTTGAAGAGAGAGATGTCATTGGTCAGTTTCATCATTTAGCTGTGGAGAATAAGTACGTACATTGGACAAGATCCGACCGAGCTACTAATGAGGTAACTCACGTGTTCATGGCACACCCTACATCAATTCAGTTACTTCGGTCTTTTCCTTGGTTGATTGGCTTAGATTCCACGTACAAAACAAACAAGTATAAGATGCCGTTTCTTGAGATAGTGGGGATGACTCCAAGCAATAAGAACTTCCTCATAGCTTATGCCATTATGAAGGATGAGACTGAGGCAAGCTATGCGTGGGTCTTAGATAAGTTGAGGATGCTTATTGGAAATGATGTACACCCAACAGCAATTTTGACCGATCGTGAGCTAGGGTTGATGAGACCTATTAGAGAGATATTTCCCGAGAGTGCCCATTTGCTCTGTACATGGCACATTAACAAAGTCGTTGAAGACAAAGTGTACAGACTTTGTGGAAAAGATAAGGTCGCCGCGCAGAGGTTCAAGAACGGGAGGTGGAAATTTATCATGGAAGCTTCCACAGAAGCTGAGTACGATAGAGCAGTGCGTTTGATGAAGGATAGTTGGAAGAATTACCCTCACGTGATATCCTATGTAGAGGAGACCTGGTTGAGATATAAAGAGATGTTTGTAGCTGCGTGGACGAATAAGGTGCTACACCTTGGCAACACTACGACTTGCAGGGTGGAGAGTGCACATGCCGCGCTAAAACAGTGGTTGAACTCCTCAACTGGAGCTTTGGACAATGTTTGGAACAAGGTCAACAAGTCAATCGAGTCACAAATAACTGAGATCAAGTACACACTTGAAGAGTGCAGAAGACGAAGAAGTGTGATGTACTCGGGTTTCCCATTCAACTATCTGACCGGGTATGTTTCCCATTACTGCTTAGAAATATTATGGGCTGAGCTGACGAGGATGAGAGAATTGAGTCACCAGGTATTTGATCGTTGCGGTTGTGTATTGAGATCCACTCATCAGATCCCGTGTGCGTGTGAGTTGAAAACGGCCACGGATACGGGCACGCTAATTAGCTTGAATAGTGTCCACAAATTTTGGCGAACACTCGTTATTAGTGATGCAGTGGAGATAGCTACGCTTGACATGACTGAGCATCCATCTGAGGACCATCGATACTTTCACTCTCTCGTCGACGAGGTTAACTCAAGCGACCCGGCAGTTGTGCGCAACATATCTGTCCTTATGAATGAGCAGCTTCATCCTGAGGAAGCGAGTTACGTCGAGCCGGAAGCGAACACGACAGTCAGAGGTCGACCGAGAGGGAGTTCCTCTACCAGACGTGATCCTAGTTCATGGGAGTACTCCCAGAGGGGTCGTGGTCGCCCTAGGTCATCCAGTTCGAGCCGCGGGCGTGGTCGTAGCTCATCCTCATCGAGTAACGTCGTGCGGAGTACTGGTATGAAAACCCATAATTTATTAACATGTACATAATGTTGTTAATTACTTTTTGATAAGTACTATTAATGACTTTCTATTATATTGTCTTGCAACTGGACACGGAATAGATATCACTGAATTCTATCATGTTAACAAAATTCCGGGAATCATCATACCTTTCATTGAAGGATATCTCGATGTGCTTGGGGATGGTAATTGCGATTTCCGTGTCATTGCGGACTACGTTTTCGGAGACCAAGAGCAATGGCGATTGACGAGAGTTTGCATTGCACACGAACTCTTAGCTAACCGAGCATTGTACGAAAACATATACGTTGAAGGGGTCGACGCTGGTTACCGCCGTATTATGTGGGACGGAGGTGCGTGTAACGATGATCACTGGATGATAGTAGTTGAGGATTTGTTCCCGATTGCCAACCTCTTCAATGCAGCGATTATGTTATTCGGATACGGCAGCGGAAGGGGGTTATATTCTTGTTACACAGTGCTACCGTTGCAAGCACCTTCGACTGCTACACGTCCAAGTAGGGAAATTGTCATAGCTCATTTAGGTGATTCGTACATGCATTATATCCGTCTGAATTTAGGCTCAGATTTCCCTGTTCCTCCGATATGCGCAGCATGGTTTACTTCCCGTTCTGATAGTGTCGCTGGTTGGGAGCAAATGTATGTTAGGCGAAGAGCACATTGGGATCGTTTAGCGAGGTCGACGTAATTGAATGTTTTGCGTGATTGTTATATTTTTCTACTTATATCATTGTCACATTTTTGTGTGATTGTTATATTTTGCATGTGGAGAGTGCTCGTGATTATTGGAGGTAAATAAAACAACAAATTACAATAAAACAAAAAAGGTAAATAAGAAACAACAAATTACAATAACACAAATAAATAACAATAACAATGAAACTCTTATATAAATATATAACAAATTCATCTATAATACATCATTTGGCATCCCGCCAATCTCTCATATACTCCTCCATAAATGATCGAGGACCTTCCGCTTGCTCCGGAGGAAGCAAAGTAATGCAAGACTCAAATCCGACGGCTAGACGATTCACCCACTGCAAAAAAGTAACAATGAGTGTGAGTTCAGAGATATATAATACGTAAAAAAATATATATTTTAGTTAATCACTTACATAATCGCTGTTGGATCGTGGAGGAATCACAAATCCAGGTGTTGCATCGTCACGTATCAGCAGAGGGTGGGAGTGACGGTAGTACCATGCGAGGTAGTCATCCGTACATGCTGTGGGATCTGACGTGGATGCCTGAAACCCATGGAGACCAAGAATGGCCCATCCCGGGAACATACGCCAGGCATCAGATGATACTCGTACGGGGTAGACAACCTTGGACGAACGACTGCTCCATGACCTGATCGCTTTCTCTGGCCTAGTGATCGGGAAAGGGATACTCTGTACGTACCCGATTTGTCGTAAACAACGACCAGGCATGTACGGTTCGATAATATCCCGATACCGTAGCCACCCCATGAATACAGTCCTCGGTACAGATGCAACCGGGTCAGAACCGTACGGCAGCCACACCACCTACGTAGAAATGTTCAAGTTACGGTGAAGTAAAAAAAACATAGCAAACGACGAAATAAATCATGAACACCGATAACTGCATGACGTACCTCTGACGCTCGCAGCTGATCCAAGCGTCTACGTAAGGAGCACAGTCGACCCACGTCCTTGCCCTCAGCCTGGGCACTCCATACGCACGCACGAGGAGTCTCGTTGTCCCCGACAACCATCCGCTCCCGATGAGGTCGGAAGCAGGGAAAGTACTCGTATATCCATACTTGGAGGAGAGTTAGGCATCCGCAGATGCCCTAAGAATTCCCCCGACTAGCTATACCGAGCTGACGATATAGGAAGGCGAGGGCAGCAGATCCCCAAGAGAACTCATGCGCCGTTCCGACACCGTCCCTCACCTCCATCACGCAGGAGGGTCTAATACGGTTACCACTCTTGTCGACAAACAAGGTGGATCCAAATTAGTAACCACATCCAAGCTATCGCCTGGATGTCCTCCACTCGGTCCTCCACTCGGCAAAGCTCAAAAATCGACTCCGTGAGGACCCCACCGCCCTGCCAGTAGCTAAACAGCAGTTCATCTCGGGTGACCCCGAGAACCTCCATGGCCGTCGCCTGCAGCTGCCCATCCCGTCCCTCAATGGAAACGAGCTGTCCCTCTACAGGAATCCGAAGAATATGCCATACATCGTGCAACATGATCGTCATCTCTCCGAACGGCGTGTGGAACGAGTTCGTATCCGGCTGCCACCTTTCCACGAATGCAGATATCAGGGGAAAGTCAATATGTCTGAACATAATGTCTGTCAGGTGTGATAACCCAGTCCCCTCGATCTGGGCCCTCACCTCGGCCGACATCTTCGCTCGCCACTCACTCAGCCGCTGACAGACGCTGAATCAGTTCTGACACTTCAAGAGACCCCTCATCTCTCCCTTCCACATACGAGACGCTACGTGGCCCAGGAAGCTCGGTATGACGCTATCATCCGCCGGCCCACCGGGCACAGCCTCTGTAACAAGCCACGTAGTGTCGTCCTCCGCTCTAGATCGTTTGCTAGTACTGGACGACCCAGTACTAACAAACCTACCGCCTCTGCTCTTCACCACGCGCCAATCTGAGGATGATTCGACGCCAATCTGATCATCGTCCATGGACTGATCCCCGGAGTAGAACTCGCTAGTTTCATAATCGTCTTGCTCAGCAGTCATCTCCCTCATCCGAACTGCCTCTCTCTGTCTCCGTACAGAGGCATCAATCCCGCGCGTCCTCGTGTGACGCGGTCCTGAACCAGCTAGTTCACTAAATAACCTCGGCACCGATTTACCGGCTCCTCCCCTCTATCATTTCACATTTTTAATTAATTAAATAATAATAATAATAATAATAATAATAATAATAATAATAATAATAATAATAATAATAATAATAATAATAATAATAATAATATATTTTTTTGTGTCGGTCGTCTGCCGATCTCGACTCACCCTTGGGTGAGTCGTCTGCGACTGGCGACTCACCCATAGGTGAGTCGTCTGTCGATCTCGACTCACCCAAGGGTGAGTCGTCTGCTACACGCGACTCACCCATGGGCGAGTCGCCTGCCGATCTCGACTCACCCTTGGGTGAGTCGTCTATTACAGGCGACTCACCCATGGGTGAGTCGTCTTTTTCAGACGCCCGACTACTCCGACGAACTCGAAAATTCACAAATCAATCAACACAACTTCAAACAACACAAATTCAATTCAATTGTCTATAAACCGCGAATAAAAACACTCCTATATCAACACATTTCGTAAAAATCAAAGCAAATTAGAGTAAATAAAGCAAAAAAAATTCGAATCTATACCCCCGCGCCGCTATGCTCGCCGCCTCCGTCCCCGTCGCCGCCGCCTCTGCCGCTGCCGCTAGCCCCTGACATTTCAAATGGTGGTGGTTTTGCCGTGAGTGGTGGTGGTTTTCCGTGAGTGGTGGTGGTGGTGGTGGTGGTGGTGGTTTTGCTTTGAGTGAGGATGAGTATGAGTGAGGATGAGTGATGAGTGAGGATGAGTGAAGGGCAAAGGGGTAATTTATAGGGGCGGTAGGTAGTAATTTGGGGCGGTATTTAGCAATTCACTTTTTCTTTTGTGCAGATGTGTTTTTTCTTTTGTGAGGTATGCTTCTTTCTCCACTCTAATCTTATGTTATACCTCTCTACATACATCCCTACTTCAATTTAAGGTTCTTTTGGGTGTGAGTTTTTCTAAAACTAATTGGCATCAGATTTCCTTTTGGTTTTTGGACGTAGTATATATGGTTGTGATTTACCCATAATAATTCCTTTTGAAATAGAGAGTATCTGACCAAATAGATTTTATAGGTATATCAGCACGAGATGAACAAGGAGAGACATCCAATACTGAGCTTCATCAACAGATCAAACTATTACATTAGCAGATCAAGCTCATATATAGGGTGAGGTACAGTGAAAAGGTACACTGTGAAGAATGTTGTGACACGTACGTATTATTGTATTAATAGTTTAATACCTTTAGGAAAGGTGTCAGATAATTGACTATATGGAAACTAATAGTCTAAATAAAAATCTCAAGCTAACAATAACTCCTTTATTTTGTACTATATATATAAAATTGAAGGTGGATTAATAGGTGTTTTGATGTATTAAAATGGGTATTGTAAATGTAGTGTGTGTTATTGTAGGTAGGATGTAACTTAAAGTTTGAGTCTTAAGAATATACAAATTCTAGACAAAATAGATCATTAGAGAGTATTATTCTCCGATCTTCACTCTTTTATTTCTTTATAGAAGGTGAGTTATCTAATATGAGTTTATGACTCTATTTCTGTAAAGCATCATTTTGGAGTTTGTAGTGTATTTTTTCATGCATGGCTTATTTATAATATCAAGTTGGTTTATACAATAGTTAGTTCAAATAAACGAAACATTTTGAGCGTGAATGAAAGACAACGATGTCGACTTAGGAAATTTTTTTGAAAAAAAAAAGTCTATATTTGAAAAGGTAGAATTTTGACTAAAGAGTTTGAAAGTTAGAGTAACAAATTATCAATTTAGATATACACAAATCCTTGAGCTTTTAATTTAGTAATTAATAAGTACACGTACTACCGTATCTATTTATATCATACAGTATTAAAGTATAAACTTTAATTTATCATAACATAAAAATAGTTTATCATAAACTTTAATTTTATTATCTATTTTCTTTGTTTTTCTTCTCTAGTTTTTCTTTTTTGTATCATAACATAAAAAGTTATTACCAATCCGTGCATCGCATGGGCTTAAAAACTAATTTTCAATAATTGGTAATTTTCTGCTACTCATTCAATAGAAGTCTTTGTCACTAATACACCATTAGAAAAATTATAATGCGATAAATATTTAACCACTCTAATCATAATCTCAAACTATCCCAGATCCCACCTCTCAAACTGAAAGCACTAAACTCCAATTCTCTCTCTCACCCTCCTTTCTTCCTCGCTGACAATTGACATCCCATTCATTTACATTCTCTCTCTCCTCTCCTCTCCTCTCCTATTCACCGGAGAATAATCCCACTCCCACCGCCCAAAACCTCCCAACCAAATGCACCTACCAGATTACAACTCACCTTACTACCAATACCATCAACAACCACCACCCCCTCCAAATCCAAACCCCACCGATTATCACCACCACCACCATCCACCACCACCTTCTCCACCATCATACGCTTCAGCTCCACCTTTCGCCACCTCATCAACCACCGTCGACTACTCTTCTTCCTCATACCCTCACAATCACCCTTCTTTTTCCTCCATTTCTGATCCTCACTATCCCCCAATTGGGCCTGAGGCCCATGGGCTTTACTCTCCTCCACCACCACCAGGTCCACCACCACCATCAACGGCCCAACAGCCCATCCAATCGCAGCAGCCCTCGTATTATGCCCCGTATGACTCTCAATCTCATCAAACAATGCTGAATTACCTTCAAACGCCCAATTACCCAAACCCTAATCCTAATTCGAATTCGAATTCGAATTCGAATCCATATGGGTATGAGAAATCATATGAGAATAATGCGAAATTCGTTTATGGGTCGAGTTATTTGGACGAGAATTTAAGTGGGTATGGGAGTTATAAGCCAAGTGGGAGGTCCAATTATGGTGGGTCTGATTTGTATAAGGATGATGGGGTGTTTGCTTATGAGGGGAAAACGGAGCCTTATGGAGCTAGAGGGATGGGGACAGGGACGGGTACGGGTATGGGTTCGAAGTCAGGGAATTGGCCGGGTATGTTTGATGATTATGGGAGGGCTATTAGTGTGCCTTCGTCGCAGGAGAAGAACTCGTCGTTGTCGAGTTCCGGGAGCGCTTTGAAGGTTGTGAGGGCGGTGCCAAAGGCAGATGGGGATAATGATGGCAAGAGTGGGGTGCAAAAGTTTAGAGTTAAGCTATTGCCTGAAAGTGGTGGGCAGAGTGTCATGGATGTCCTATGTATGGTATGTGTTTTAGAGCTGTTGGTGAAAAGTGTTTTCTTTTCTTTATTAGTTTACAGTTTGTGTTAGATATTGCTGATGCATTGTGTGGAATTATTTGATTGATTGATGATGGATAAATGTGACTAAAGTAGTGAGCTTAAATGGCTTTCTTTGTAGTGGGACATAGTTTCTTCCTCCTTAGAGGGTTTCGAGTTGCCTATGTAACAACTCACAAGTTTCTCGAGGAAATATGGATTGTGACTTACATGGAAGATAACGAATGAAACGAGAGTGCTACTTTAGCTTGTGCAGTTTGTGATCATCACTTTTATATGCAGTTCACCCTTTATTAGACAAGAAAAAGGCATCGAAGAGTAGATGGAGTGGAATAAAGCACATTTTTTCCTGGGAGAGGCCAACAATTTCATGATTTAATGTGGTCCTGGGTTTGGATTAGTTTTTCTTCTCCAAAGGAAGTAAAATAATTTAACAATTTCTTCTTGCTGAACTTTTTCTGTTAATATATGACAGCACAAATTGGAAGATTTAAGGGACCAACAATCAAAATAAGATATGTCTTTTCAAATATAAGGATCTAACTTTAAGAGCACTGAGCACCTCAAAATGCTCTTTGAAGCGTTGATATTTGATCTTCAGACTTCAGGAAAGTTCCTTGTTGTTGGATAGCCGTGATTTTCTATTATCCAATGTAAAGTTCTCGGTTTCAACGTTAGATTTTTTGTTTAGTATGTAAGTTTTGAAGCTAGGTTGAGGCTTAAGATGGTTTGTTAATTTGAGATGGTGGCCTGTGGATTTGAATCATTCTATGGAAGGGATATGTAGGTGGGAGAAGTATGGTAGTTTGAGCTTTTTTAGTGTATGTTTTCTAATTCAATAAGGGTATTAGGCATTGTGCTAAACACACGGGTACCATATGAAATTTGAAAATAAGAAAGGTATCCCATATAACTGGGAAAGCCAAAGGGATACCATGTTGAAATCCTGAAAACATGCGACTTTTGAGGTCACTGGGGTATCATTTGAGTTGGGATATTGAAGCATGTTGATCTTCTGAAAAGACATTTGTTGTATCACTTTAATTATTTTTAGATCTATGATAAATTTGTTGACTATAATGGATAACAATTAAGAATAATGGAGAACAATTTCTCCTCTCCAAAACAAACCGTTAAAAAAGTGAAATAAAATTCCTCTCCCAAACAGTAGTACAGCACCTGGAGACATCTCTTCCCCAATTTCCCATTGCAGATTCCATTTGGAAGGTTAAAGTGCCTCTGAAGATACTGGCATTTGTTTAGACTTTGGCGCTGGAGATGGTGACTACTAATGACTTACGCCAGGAGGAGGCTGAGGCCGAGGGTTGCTTTTTCGCCAGATGTTTGTCTTGTGTGTTGGGCAAGTAATGAGACTAGTGAATTGTTCTTCACTTGTGATTATGCTTGTCATATTTGGGGTAGATCGTTGGTGCTTTTTGAAGGGACGTGGGTTTCTCCTTCTAGTGTTGCTGAGTTTCTTCAGTTTGACTATGGGGGTTTGGGGGAGGTAAGGAGAAAAGATTGCTGTCATTTGGTGTCTATGGTTGGAGAGGAATGCCCAAATTTTCAATGAGATGGTCACTTCGGATGATTTGTTGTGAGATAGAACTTCAGGGGCATTTAGAGGTTATGCTATTACTGGTGTTCTGCTTTGTTTTGTAACTAGATACTATTGGAGGACATCTCGCCTTCCATTGCTTAACTTTTTTTTGATACTCATTAGTATTATCTCTCTTTATCTAAAATTCTCTCTTCCAAACAAATGAGATCATAATAGTAACTAAGCACCTGCCTATTAATATACATCGTGTTAAAATGATTTCCTACTAGCCTGAACTGATTCAGAATACATAAAAGCACTTAGTTGATTTTATTACTCGGTTATTCAAGCTCATAAATTGATGATACAAAGGAAGTTTGTCTTGTTTATATGGTTTGCCTAAATATCTTACTAGCCTGAACCGAATCAACCGATTCAGAATACATAAAAGCACTTAGGTGATTTTATTACTCAGTTATTCAAGCTCATAAATTGATGATACTAAGGAAATTTGCCTAAATATCTTCTTCTACATCCCTCCCTAATAATCTTATTTGAGTGGAGGAAAAAGGGGGGGGGGGGAGAGCTGGTCATCATGATAACTATTTCATTGCGCTTATGCATGGTATGAAGTGCCTGTATGTCTTGTTTATATGGTTTGGATAACGTTTCACCACTCTCTATGTCCATCTCTTTCTGTCTCCTATGTCTCCCCCCTACGGTTAGAATTTTTCTGGTCATTCTGTTAGGACATCAAATAAATTTATCCCCTTCTCTTCATAGGTTGGTTTGGATGGGATTCGCATGCTTGATCCAACCACGAGTCGGACATTGAGAATATATCCACTTGAGACTGTGACAAGATGTGATGTAAGTTGACGGGAACGTTTACTTTTTACGTTGCTTTCATTCTCCATTTATAAGTGGACTTATTTGTTTTCTATGTTTCCTTGTGTAGAAAATCGATTCATCTACTTTTGCTTTCTGGTCGAAGACCTCTGTTGATATTGACCCACGACGTATTAGACTACAGTCAAATAGCTATACTACCAACACAATCCTTGATACAGTGACAGCTGCAACTGTGCAGGTTTGTGACCCTAGCAAATATTATGGACTTGATCAGTGTATTTGTTTCAGTGCTAAGGTTGCATGACAATCATCTCTGTTTATTTTTTTCTTCCGTGGGGGTGTTATGCTGGGACCATATCCTACTGAAATGAGGCCACTAAGGAAGTGGTCAATCTACAGGTTTGAATATATGTAGACACCAGTACTACCACTGGACTGGTGGTTGAGGCTTCAACCTCTATGGCTCTACCCACCTGATCCTGGGTTTGAGCATGATATGTCCCTTTAATCCTAACCAAAAGAGAATATGTGTACTCTTTCTTTGAAATAACTTTAGAACCACGAGTGGAACAACAACCATGTTGTTCCCCTATGTTGAATGCCAGAAATGCAACCACAAAGATAGCACTGGGAAAGGTGCCCACTAAGACAATCGCTTGAGTCCAGCCTTGGAAATAAATATTTTTTAACTGCCCCCCCCCCCCCCCCTCTCTAAACTCTAAAGGAGAAAAAAGCATTTGCAATGGGAGCTCAAAATGTTTTTAATAGGGCATGGCTTATGACTGCTCATTTTAAGCCCTTATGTCTAATCCAACGGCCTACAATGCACTTCTCTTGTCCTTCCTGTTTCGGTTTGATGCTAAAACTCTTTCTCAGCTCATTGTGTCTCCTTGTCCCCATAGCGCATGAAAGCTTAGCTGTCAGCTTGTAAGTGAGAGTTGTGCTGGTTGGAATTTTGGGTGAAATGCTACTTTATCTGGTGTTGGTGGTGGGGCTGCACACAGGTCCAAGACCGGACCGGGAAAAACCGGACCAGGTCTGAACCAAAGTTCCGAAAATCATTAGAACTAACACCGGGCCTAAAGCATTCAGGTCTCGGACCGGACCGGACCGGACCTGAAAAATCTGAAAAACCTTGGACTGGACCTGTATGGACCGACGTTACTTTTATGAGTTGTTTTCTCACAAATTTATGTCGATTTTAAAAAACTTTTATGAAAACCTAACACCACCAACAACAACTCAATAAGTATCCCGCTGAGGGTGGGGTTTTGGGAGGTATAGATGTATGTAACCTTACCTCTATCTAGTCGATTTTGCAAAACCTAGAATGTTCTGAAGCATATCAGTTAAAAAGCTAAATATAAGTTAAGAGTAAAATATATATTAAAAAATAATAATAAAATTGTCAATTTAATGAAAAAATAATAAATTTTCTGGTATCAGATCCGAATAGGTTCAAACAGGTCAATTCAGGATTTGGGCCGGACCGAACCGAAATCCATAATTTGAAGGACCGAGGACCGGACCGATTCCAATAGGTTTAGGTCCAAAATTCAGGTCTGGACCAAAATTTGTGCAGCCCTAGTTGGTGGTACATAAGTTTCTGGAATCTGTATAAACAGGAAAAGGTCTGTTAAAGTTAGACATGATGGCAAATTAGTCATAACTAAAAGTCTATGTGCAACTCAACCATGCTCTGTTTGAATGGTTAGTTCGTGTTCTATTTATTTATTTTAGATAAAAGGTTAGTTTTTGTTTATATCCCTACATTGTTGCTTGTTGGTGAAACTTCTGTTATAATTGCAGTTTAAGGAGATGGGCGGGAGGAGCAGGCCTTCTGAGTCATTTAAGGCTCCTGAGCAATCTGCAGAAAAGAAGAAAGGTTTTACTGATTGGATAACCAAGTTAAAGCCTGTCAATGAAGAGAAAGATCATTGGGTAAATACTTTTTAACCTATATAGTTTCTCTAGGCTTGGTCTATGAGCGTGTTATTTGTCAGTGGTGAAGAATGAGTTATTTGGTTTCGAAACTCTTTCGTGTGCTTTATGCCTGGGTTGTATTTTGATTCGAAATACGACTCAATATTCTTTTTCTTTTTTTTTCATTGATTTGTAGAAATTACCTAGTGCTAGGGATTTTCTTGAGGAGAGAAATCAATTGATACATTCATTGGAATTCAAAGTTTTCTCTACAATGGCCCTTTATTGATGCAATGAATCTCTGTTGATTATTGAGTGTTCAGTAAGTTTGAGACTGTAAAAGATTAGATGCCATGGGAAGCATCTTTTGGCTTTATTTAGTTAAGGCCCCGTTCGGCCCCGTTTCTAATTTTAAGTTTTGAAAGTTCTAGAAGCCAAGTCTGTTTTGCGTCGTTAGGTTTTCATTTTCTAATTTTAACTTTTTTTTGTCAAAGTATATTATTTTCTCTTTCTCTCTCCTCCTACCCATTCTGCCACACTATCTCCTCAGCGTTGACCAACCCCTGACTCCCTCTCTCTCATGACCGATCCTGTCTCTATCACTTTCTCTCTCCTCCTGCGCTCATCCAGTACAAGATAAAAAGAAAGCCAATGATACATCTCACTTAGCTGACGTCAACTTCATCCCGACGGCATCCAGTGGCCTCTTCTTTTTCCAAACTCACAGTCAGACCCATGGAAACCATATTTTCTGGTTCTCGAAATCTGGTGCGTGTTTCCAAAATTCATCAAATTCGAAACAACTTCAAGATTCTACCGAACAAGTTTCGATCTGAATTTTCATTTTAGAAGCCAAAAGCTAGGAACTTGCATCCACTCCGAACGGGGCCCAAGTTTCTGTAGAATCTTTCTCCTTTACAATATATATGTTAGATCATTGTGCCTACTATGGAGCATACTGTTCCTTTTTTTTTAATTCTTTTTTTGTTTGGGATACTGTGTTTGGTTGGTATATCCTTTTTTTGTTTATTATTTTATGATTGATTTTGGCACTAGGGTATTTTATAATGTGCCTACATTTATTTTGTTTGTTTTCCTCGTCCCTGAGGACGATTCTCGGACTTGGAAAGGAGACTCCTCTGGGGTCTTCTCCTGCAAGTCTTTCTTGCATAGGCTTAGTCTTCCTTCTCAATTTCCTCATTTCCCCCTTGCTACTTATATTTGGAAGTCAAAGGTCTCTCTGAAGGCGCGAGCCTTCGTGTGGACTTTGGTGTTAGACAGGGTGAATACGCATGACATGTTGCAGCGGCGGAGGCTTGGTTGGTGTTTGTCGCCGGATAGGTGTGTTATGTGTCGTCATGACTGTGAGGACGACTTGCATCTGTTTATGTTGTGAGTTTGCTAGGATGTTGTGGGGAGATTGATTGGGGGAGAGCCTTTTGTTAGCCCGGCTACGGTGGGCTAGTTTCTACAGATGCGGTTTGTTGCTGGAGGGAGGGGGAGAGAGGGTAAGTTGTGGCGAAAGTGTGCTTGTATGACCATTTTGTGGTGTATTTGGCTGGAGCGGAACTCGTGGGTCTTTTCTGCTTCTGGAAAGACTGTCGATTGTATTTGGGATCATATTGTTTATTTGGCATCTCTTTGGGCAAAGGCAATTGGGGTTTTCAAGGGTATTCCCCTTACCTTTGTTCAACTTCATTGGGGGGAGTTGTAGATATTTTTTGTATTCATTGGAGGACTTCTTGTCCCCTTTTATTAATAAAAAAATTTCTTATCTAAAAAAATATAATAATCTGTCTTTGTTCAATTGCATGTTTTCCAGGTTCCTGATGAAGCTGTATCCAAGTGTACTGGCTGTGGCTCTGATTTTAGTGCCTTCAACCGTAGAGTATGCTTCTACTGACAATATATGGGTTTCTTTTGTTTGTTGTCCATGCTTCGTAGATGAAACCAAAGTGATGGATTTTAATTGATCTGACTCTTGTTTTGCTTGTTTTGTTTTAGCATCACTGCAGAAACTGTGGGGATGTATTCTGTGACAAATGTACGCAGGGTAGAACTCCTCTTAGTGCTGAGGATGCGCAGCCAGTTCGAGTTTGTGATCGATGCATGGTATGCACTTGGGAGAAATTTTATTTAGATTATTTTCTGAGGATTTGGTCAGGATGGTTCTTTGTATTTGAATGTAAATTTTACTTCTGGAAATAGTAATGGCTTTTTTAATAGGCATTTCCTGATGTTAGATTTGTTTTCCTCAGCGAAAGCAACTAAGTCTAAAATGCGCCCTGGGTTCAATAGTCACGTGCAACTGGTACATCCTAGGTTGTGTCCATTTTTGCCCTAGGAAGAGTATGTTCAAAACGCACTTAGGTATCACGCGAGCGGAAGAGAACGAGTTTGGGGGAGGTTTGGAAGTCAGAACCCTTCATCTTCCATATATCCCAAAGTAAATCTATCAATCTTGAGACAATTCTTGCCTAACTCGCTATACTTTGGAGTTTTCTTTTAAGGTCTAAGATTTAGGATTCTTGTTTTGCTATAAAGCTTTTGATCTTGTTTTTTCTCTGTCCTCGCTTGCAAAATGGAGCAGAAAAAAGGTATATCTTTATGCTAAACTCTTCGTTTAGGAATGAGGAGCCTTCACAAGGACCATTGAGATAAACATGTTAAATTGATGGCTAAAGTTGCGAATGTGAGATATGATGATGTTTGAATCTTTCTGCCAATAACTTATTTTTTTAGATGACATGGGCCCTAAAGTCACCAGGAAAACCTCCAGTGGCCCTGTGGGGGCTGGAACTTAGGACCTCTGGAATAAAGAGGTCTTTCTGCCAACAAGTTTTGGAATATAATTCGCGTCTGTGAATGTAGTTTCATTAGAAAAATTTTACTGAACGCATGGATAATGGATTTTGGTATGCATTCGTCCTTAGCATGGAGATAATCAACCTGTAAAATTTGCATAATGTAAGAGGATGTTAGTGTAGGGTATTTAAAGTATTTGTCATATTACAGGCGGAAGTAACTCATAGGCTTAGCAAGGCCAAGGAAGCAGTTAGTAGACCAGTCACCTTGCAGAGTCATGAAGACCTTGCAAAGAAGCTTCAGGTAACTTGTGATGTCTTCTACTTGTTTGGTCTACCTTTGCCTCTGCTTATTGCAATTGTCTATACTTCGTATTTTGGATAAAGCTGTAAATTTAAAGGCTTGATTAGTTTTTGATGGAAATGATGACTTTGAGAGGGCTTAGAAACTCATTATACTCTGCTAGAGTTGAAAAACATGGATGAAATGTGCAACATTATTGATTTGACCTTCAGATAATAGTACATTTTATAGGATTTAGTTACATTTAAGTAGTCGGCTGCATAGCAGAACTTGCATCCAGAGATCAATAATTTGATTTTTGTTTTGTTTTGTTTTTCCTGTGGCATCTAGGGGTTACTTTTTCAGGACGTACTTTGCTTGCGGTAAAGTATATCTATTTTCTCGCACGGAAAAAAAGTATATCTATTTTCTCATTATATGTTCTGTCTCTTGTTTCCTTTCTTTTCTTTTTCCTTTTTCCTTTTCTCCAGTCGGGGAGGGGGGCGGGTAAGGAATGTGATTGTGTTTAGCCTAAGGGACCTGTGACTTTCAGGTGGATGGTGTTCAAGCAGGGAAGGGATGTGCTTGTGTTTATTCTAGGGGATTTGTAACTTTCAGATGGATGGTCTTTAAAGGCCACAGGCAACAAATGATAAATTGAATGCTTCGTGTCATTGCTGAAGAGGCTTATCCATTAATTAATTTACTTACTCTTTTTTTAGCAAAAAAACCATTTGAGAACCTTGTATATAGAGTGTGCCTTTTTGTTCTGTGCTAGTTTCTGCTGGTGTCTAATATAAAGCTTTCTTTGTTTGTGGATAATAATGTCTATGGCAGGAGGAGATGGAAAAGAATTTGAAGATATCATCAGGTAATTTCTCTTAGCCTTGTTTCCTTGTGCTTGGTTGGCAAGAAATTAACCTGGATGATTAAGTTTGTATGATGTGCCAAAAGTAGAGCCTACTCCAATCATATGTTAATTGCTTTAGTATTATAATGGTCTAGGGGTAAGACCGTAAGATATGTATTACTGACTCGAGTAATACTGATCCATGCAGGTTCCAAGTCAGAAGGATCTGGGAAGCGAATGAGAGAAGTTGCTTGTCCTACTTGTACAGTCCATTTGCAGGTTTGGGATTTGTATTCAGTCTCTTTCATTCTGAATATTTCAATTCAAGTTTGTACTTCCTTTCGCCGCCTGTCTTTTATAGCTTTTGTTCCTTGTGTTGGCAGGTCCAAGTTCCTTCGTCTGGTTCGGAGACCATAGAGTGTGGTGTTTGCCAGCATCCCTTCCTCGTGAGTGCTCACTGATATCAAATGTTTCCTGTCAATGTATGAAATAGGATCGGTCTTTGAAAGTAGTGGAATCGATTAAATAGGTCGTAAAGCAAGAGCTGCCGTAAGTATATTTGTTCGAATGCTTTCTTCCTGCTCCAAGAACCTTAGCGGATCTCTTCCTAGAGGTTTTGAGGTGGGTCTTCAGTATGTTCATTGGTTTTGAGCCCTCCCTAATTGACGGAAAACAAATTGTGATCACTTTCCTCATTGTATTGTGTCTGAAGTGTCCTGTCAATTTTCTAGTTGGCCTTGTGTGTGGAATTCTGTTCTTGTTCTTTTCATCCCATGAAAAGCTTCACGGCTTGAAACTTGTGTCAACATGAAATTCGCAAGTGACTGTTATAAATTATGTAGTTGGAGTTTGTAAATTTTTCTTGGCTGTTGACTTAATTTGTTATTAAACGGTGTTTTTTGTAATCCATCATGACAAAAGTGAAATATATGCAAATCGATTGAAATATATGCAATCAATTGTGTTTGGGAAGTTTTTCATTATTGTTACTCTTATGTACTACCTACTACGTATCTTGTATCAATATTGTATTTGGATAGACATACATGATACATACTCCCCCAACCCGAAATGAATAGTCATGTTGTAACATTCCTTCGACAATGATATCCAAATTCAGTAAAAACACAAACCAACTTCCCATACGTTCTCTCAGGCCTCAGACCCCTGGTCCCCTGTATGCTAGGTCGCAGCTTGCTGAGAAGGGAAGGTAATCTCTACATTTATTGACAAGTAATTGTCTATGGAGTAATTGACAACCAAGAATGCACGGACACGATACTTGGTTTGCGTTTCTGTTTCCATGTTTTTCGGGTTCGTGTTTCCGTTTCCGTGCTTCCCTACATATTATAATTATCGTTTTCGTTTCCATGTTTTTCGGGTTCGTGTTTCCGTTTCCGTGCTTCCTTACATAATATATAGTTATTGAGAATTAGAATGTTCTGTGTCCCGAATTTGTATTTCCCGTATCTACGTTCCCGTGACAACATAGTGAGCACGTATTGCCACGTATGCACCTAAGGGTGATTAGTCTAGCCCTAACCTTGGGCTTGGTTCTCAGGCTCGAACATGGCAGTAGGGGGTACCAATGATATCTACCCATAAAATGTATTTTTCTTTCCCCTTTTTGGGTGATCTTGCACGAGATGTAAATCCACACATTTTTTTTGTGAGTGTAGGTTCTCTAGTAACTTAACCCAATTTGTCAAAAGAATTCTTAAAGGTTTTTAACTATTTTGGCAAGGTTACTGGTTTGAAAACTAATACCACTAAACCTCAAGTGTATGTTGCAGGTGGTTTCCTTTAATTTATTTTGGGCGAAGAGTTTCCTTTCTCGACCAACTGAAATCATGTGAATACGTTGTATCACATTATTAGAGCTTTGAATATGCATTATAAGAGGTGGTAGCGAGGGTCAGTACATGACAATCTTAATAAACACTATTTCCATTTTCCAGAAATACACTAATTGAAGAGAGTGACATAGTTTGAAGAAAAGAAGATTTTTAGTAATAAAAATACAATAGGGAAGGAGGAATCGATACTCCTACAATTCCTTTCTTCAGCCAATTGGAGCTTCATCATTGCTTGTTCCTTGTTTTTCCCGGTAATCAGCTATGTCATTTGCCTCTGAGTGTATATTTGAATTCTGCCATATTCAACACCTTCAAAATGTTGTGTAATTTCTTCCACATAAAACGCATACCCCATTGGCCTTTAATTCCTTTCTCTCCTCGCACCCATGTTAGTGCATGACATATGTTATAATACCTCAAATCTGAATATAAATTTGTTTCCTTTTACTCCTAATTTTTTGAGCCTGAGACTTATATATATGTCTTCTCTCTCCTTATAACTCAATCATATATCAACAAGAAAAAAAATGCAGGTAGAGAAGTTTGGTGCTGGGATTAATTGAGAGAAAGACTAAATGGTTGGGTTCATGTGAATAAAGGTAAAAGGTATGTAGTACTTACGCGTTTTCTTAGCTTTTATTTATTCTTTTCACAAAGAGATTTTCTTAGTTTTTTGGTTCACCTTAGAGGTATCCACCGTCGTTCGCAGTGATTATCTTCCGTCGTTGGTTTGTAGGTATCTTAAAGGATGTGATAACTGTATAATGGATTTAGGATTACTTCATGCCGAAGGCGAGATTCGAACTGTCAACCTTAGTTTAGGATGGATGAGTCCTTACCATTTTTTTTTTTGCGCCGCAAAAAAGGTGCAAGTGAATGACGACCGAGCCACCGAGGTATCCCCCGCTAATGTTGAACAGCGAACAAATCAGACTAACTGAACAACTAGCGCAAGCATAGACCCCATCAATGTAACACCAACATGGGGCTAATATAGTCCCTAGAGTCCCTATCAACCACCATACAACCACACCCTTTATTAGAGATTCGAACCCTCAAATTTAGTTAAGGACGAATGAGTTTCTACTAGTTTTTTTTTTTTTTCTTGTTCTGCAAAAGAGGGTGAAAGTGAACGACGACCGAAGCACCCCTGCTACGTCATGTTCGGACTCTCGTGTTCAACAACGAACATATCAAACTAAGTAAACAACAAACGCAAGCATTAACCCTGTTAACATAACACCAACAAAATGCTAATATAGTCCCTACACTAGAGTCCCTATCAACTACCACACAACCAAACCCTTTATTAGAGATTTTCTTAGTTAGTGTATGGTTTAGCACATCTTCCATCTTATTGGGCCCAAGAAAAACGATTGACGATGTTCTGAGAAACAATAGTATCGTATTGACTTTTAAAAGGCCAAGCTCATGGATAAGATATTGAGGTTTGATGTTGAATTTTAAAAGGCCATAAATAAGCGCCAAGCTCATCTTTAATCAAAGAGGAAACACCATGTCTTCTGTGGATTTAGTCTACCGTGGATTAAGTAATTTTGAGGGGTGACTTCAGGTGAAGTAGAGGGTGGCTTCAAGTAAAGTAGGGGGTGACTCCAGGTGAAGTAATTTTGAGTAATTTTGAGGGGTAGTTCCAGGTAAAGTAAGGGGTGACTCCATGTAAAGTAGGGGGTGACTCCAAGTAAAGTAAGGGTGATGCTAAGCATAAGTTTGAGGGGTGGTTCTAGCTGAAGTAGGGGTGACTCCACTTTTAGAGGGGGGCAGCTCCAGGTGAAGTAGAGGATGACTCCAAGTATTGGTCCACCATGGACTAAGTCTACCCAAGTTTTTGTAAAGAGGAAAACGATTAATTATTTGCTGGAGGCAGCTGGGTCATTTTAAAGCCGATGCCTAAGTTATACACTCAGGTACATTAAACACAATGTACCCTAATTAAGATGCCACATCATTAATAATGTTAAGTTTGGCTTGAATAAAATATGAGTTCATCGTGCTAAATATACTAAAGTACGTAGGGCACAGACAAGTTTCCAGAAATGTATTACTAACTCATTCAAATTCCTAATTTCTTTCAAGGGATTTTTTTTTTACCGAGATTCATTGAGGTTAGCAAACTATGGTGATTTGTTAACATAAACCAGTTATGAAAAATACTCTTATTATAATAAGTTCAAGATCTAAGGATTCTTTAGAAAACTAAAAATAAACAACAATTTAAATTTATTCTCAGGTTCTTCTTACTCTACTCATGATAAAAAGTGTGTGGACCTTATTTTTTTGGGATAGACATTAAAATATTGATGGTGAGTACAGTATACTCCAAGAGCAGGTAAAAATTTGCGCAAAATAGATTTACACATGCTCTTTTTTAAATTCTCTGCGAGTTGCGGTCCAAAGATGCAAAGACTAATA
This sequence comes from Tetragonia tetragonoides, assembly GCA_038025085.1. Classification (NCBI taxonomy): domain Eukaryota; kingdom Viridiplantae; phylum Streptophyta; class Magnoliopsida; order Caryophyllales; family Aizoaceae; genus Tetragonia; species Tetragonia tetragonoides. Next base: position 5,235,152 of record CM076147.1, read on the forward strand.
AAAAAAAATAAAATACATATACTCCAACTAATAATCTAAGGCTTATTTTTTGTTTAATTCATTTGGAAACTTATCACTCAAGTAATTTTTTATTCCAAAATAATAAATTACTTGTGTTATCGAAAAGATTTCAGCACACTTTGATCAGACGAGTCTAATATGGGTTTTGAATTGGATAAAAGTCAAACTAAAAAAATCAATTCAATTCATTTCAATTAAATTTAGTTTTTTTCTAAAGGAAATATAAACTTTTGCTACATCCCACTTAGTTGCTAGACTGAGGGTTCGTTCTTTTTAACCGGAAACTGGTGTGTGGTAATTCAGAAAAATTGGGCAAAATTGGTTAAGATCAGGAATTCTAATTGAAAAATTGCGAGAATCATAGGAAAATTGGAAGAAATTGGGACAAATTCTAGAAAATTGAAATTTTGTATTTTGAGTGATTTTTAATAATAATAATAATAATAATAATAATAATAATAATAATAATAATAATAATAATAATAAATAATATACCATTTTCATCCCGTCCCACCCTATTGCCATCCCTAATGACCACCTCTTTTAATTATTCTATTTTTAGCATTTAATTTCCCATGTGATGAGCTTTTTTTTTTTTTTTTTTTTTTTTTTTTTTTTTTTGAGAGGGACTGCCTATCTTTTCTAGGTTTGACATGAGAGGAAATCTTATGAAAACTTATCATTCAGAATTAAGTATATATATACACCATACGTATTATTAGTTTATGGATATGATTACATCCTTTTCAATTTTCTTGGTGAGATGTCACGTAAATTGCTGTTGAACTACAAGCTACTTCTAATAAAGGAATGAAGAGTACGTGAAGATATTGATTGGCACTTGCTGTTAGCCCAAATTAATATATATCAAGATTGTCACAATTTGTAAGGGGGCGTACTTTTCAATTGAAAGTGTTAAAATTTCAACAAGTTCTACCGTATTTAGAGTGTGTTTTCCCCCATTTAATTATCGGTTCAATTTACTACAGTGATGTGTTTAGTTGAAATTAGCTCACTTAAGTGTTGTTCAATTCAAGTTATTAGTTCATTTCACCGGTGTTCAGTTCAGTTGATCATTGACATTTTTTTCTCTTCCATATTACTGTTCAGTTCAATTCAATTCAATTCATTTGTGTACACAGTTCAATCTAATGGTGTTCAAATTTAGTTTAGTGAAAAAAGAACACACATTCAAGCAAATTCTAATAAAGTATGGAGAATGATACATCCACCCACTGGGTTGGCAACCCACCTCCCATTTGTATCTATCTCTCGATCTTCTCTATTTTCAAATTGGAGAATGATACATCCACTCAGTGAGTTGGCAACCCACTACCATATTGTATCTATCTCTCTCCTCTATTTTCACAACTCTCTCTCATCAATTTTCAAAATAGCAATTAAAGTAGGAGAGAGATAGACACAATTTTATAGTGGGTTGGCCACCCACTGGGTTAACAAAACATTTTCCTTTCAAATTCTCTCTCCTCTATTTCCAAAAAAATGACATTTAAAGTAAGAGAAAGATAAATACAAAAAGAATATAGGTTGCCTACCCACTAAGTCAACCAAACATTTTTCATAAAGTATATGTTTAGCACACAAAACCCAGCATACCGAGCACTTAATTTCCAACGAACTTCACGATTTCACCATACAAATTTAGCGAACTCCAATTAATTACAACGGCTAACAAAAAGTTCCAACAACAACAACAACAACAACAACAACAACCCAATAAATGTCCCGCAGAGGGTGGGATCTGGTACGCAGCCTTACCCATAACTAGTCGCCTAATAGGGAGGCTGTTTCCGAGAGACCCACGAAAACAATTTGATTTTTGAAATCAGTAGGAAACAGGCACAAAGGTGAATGTTGAAACAAGTGAATGCAAATATGAAGTATAAATAATAATAATAATAATAATAATAATAATAATAATAATAATAATAATAATAATAATAATAATAATAATAATAATAATAATAATAATAATAATAATAATAATAATAATAATAATAATAATAATAATAATAATAATAATAATAATAATAATAATAATAATAAAATAAATAGATTAATGATAAATAACAAACAAACAAACAAATAAATAAATTGTTGGTCCCGAGGGTGGCAACAATTAATTATGAAACTAAAAGTTAAATGCAAAAATAAAATAAAATGAGAAAAGCACGACGATATATAGTGGTTCGGTGTTACCCTACGTCCACTACCTCCGGGACCTACCCGAAGGATTTTCAACCTTCAAAACCTTTATTAAATGTTAGTCGATTACAAAATAATATTACCCAAGTATTACAACCTTTCAAGTCAACCTATGACTAATGTTCGAGTTGACCCACAACCCAAGATCGACCTAACAATAATAAAAGATTACACCTTAAACAATAATATAGATGTTGAGAAATGGGTAAATTAAACACAAGAGATGGAGTATAGGATTGAATAATCAAATCGGATCTCTTGCACGCTTTGGATGCTTTAATGAATATTACAGTCCTTATCCAACACCCTTTTGAGGAACGTGTGTTCCCGAAACAGATCAGAAAATTAACCACTCACAAGAACAACGTTAGTATTGAGCACTTGATCTTTTACACACAATAATATGAAAATTATGAGCTCTTAAAAGTGTGTAACAATACTCAATAAATATTGCAAGTATGTGCTCTACTTCATTCTCGGCTGGATGAGCAAGTGTATATACTGAGAGATTTACTAGTCGTTAGACACATTCTCATTCTACTAAATATATGATCATAATGAAAAGCTTGATTGATTTACCTTACCAAAAGAGAAATGCTTGCACAAATTAAATATCAATTAACTAAGGCAAGAGTATAATACTTGCAAAATTAGGACAGTCAAACAAATCACATAAAGAAACTAAATAGATCAATAAAACTATTTAGTCCATGATCTTAGGTAGACAAAGATAATAAGAAATAGATCACTAAAAGAAGCAATGATCATGTCAATCTACAATATGAGCCATGATTGATTATCCTACCAAAATATGTGCTGACATATTTTGTACAATCCCATATGTAGCCACAAAAATAGATTGACTCCATGAATGATTTTATTGCCCACAAAAATAAGGAAATAAACTCTTATATTTTTATCCTTTTTATCTTACATCAAAATAATAAAACTAGTAGAGTCAACATAAATAAATAAAACCTACACCCTCAATGTAGCCAGAAAAAAAGTTCCAACAAGTCCAAACAAATTCCTATTATTCCAACTCTCAAATACCAACTCAAGCTAAGAGAACATGCCCTCCCTATATATGGTCATTGCAGTTTCAACTAAACAGTAGTGTATTATAATCATGCATGCAAAGGTTCTCAAGCCACCCAAAAAATGGCCCAAAACTGACAAGAAGGTTACGTTGAAAACCAAATAGGTATGTCGTTATATGGTTATCTATATGAGCAACGCTCCCTTCATCTTGAAGTCGAACGTTCAAATTTTGTTGCCCTCGTGTCTCCTATATAAACAAAAACATTGGTAAGAAAGTCGGGATTTAGAATGTAGGGGTGTTGATTTGGACTTTGGATTGAAATTTTGGTTAGTCTAAATTTAATTCAAAAAATTTTGGACTCGAAAATTTGAGTTTAAATCCAATAAAAAAAAACTTAGACTCGGAATTTTGAGTCCAAATCAAATCCAAACTAATTTTGGACTCAGATTTTTGAGTTCGAATCCAGCTCGAATTATTTTGCGCACAATCCAAATCTGATTTGAATAGTCCAATTTTTTCTCGGATCCTTACCCTTTTTACAACAATGTCCATTACTTACAAAAAAATTCGTCGATAAAATGATAATACAAATGATAAATGGATAATATTGACCAAACCAACTAACTACAATTTTACAACATTCATTAAAAAATGCAATAATAATAATAATAATAATAATAATAATAATAATAATAATAATAATAATAATAATAATAATAATAATAATAATAATAATAATAATAATATTATAATTTGGATTGGATTGGATTATTGTATTGCGAATGGATGAGTCTGAATTCACTCCGAAAATATTTTTTTTTTGAGTACGAATCTTATCCGAAATCTAAAAAGTGCAATCCAAATCGACTAATTTGGATTGAATTGGGTTGGATTTTCTATTCAATCCGAATAAGTTTCACCCGATTAGAGTGCCTTCTTTTCTACTTATTGGAGCTCATATGATTTGTTTATAAAGTAAATTCTGTTAATTCAATAAGTAGTCTACCCTTTATTGCTTGGTATATAGTTACTAACAGAGCGGTGAGCGCAATCATATACCCTCTTATAGTCGAGATGATGGTACAAACTTATTGGACCAGTTCGTCGAACTCTGAGACCCAATAATGAAATTGGTTAGACTAATTTCTCAAAACTGATACTCAAACTTAGAATTAACAGGTGCGATTTTAAAAATAGACACCCAATTTCCTCTCTGCCATGCTTCTGAAAGAAAATCATTGTAGTTTTCTCTCATTTGATGAATTCAAATAATATCCAAACATTATAAGTTTTTGATTGGGCAGCAATACTTTACTCCTAAATCAGAAAAAAAAAAAACACAACATCAATTAAACACTGAGATTGCAACATATACAATAACAAAACTAAGTTGGTCGTAGGAGGTACCTAGAAATTGGTCTTACCATGTACCCACTGGGTATTGGATTTGAAACAATTATAATCAGAATTAGAGCGGTCAAACGGGTCGGTCAGGTCGGTTCGGATTGGGTCGGACTTATTTTCCTCAGTTGAAGTATGTTTGTATACAAATTTTTAATGGGCTTTCAAAATATGAAGCCAGTTTTTGTCGGTCGGATTCAGGTCGGGTTTTTGGATTTGGGCCCCTTTTATGCCTATTTTAGCAGGTTCGGGTCGGGTTCGGTGGGTTAATATCATTTGTCCCGGTTTTAATTATTTTCTGCTTATACTTTTAGTGGGTTTTCGAGCTGTCATGTTAGTTTTCTTTCAGTTTTTTACGGGTCGGATTTCGGGTCGGACCAAATTTTGACAGCTCTACCAGAATTGTATTTGGTTTCAACCAATTCCAAATTATATTAGTACCCAGAATTGGTCTTGTTGGCATAACTGATTTCAAGTGTGGATCAACATACCATGCATGTCCGAACCAATCCTGAGACCAGAACCTGGAACTCGTCCAGGTCCTATGCTCACCCCTAATTAACTTACTAATAAGTAGTCTCTACTAATTCAATATGACCAAATAAGTAAAAAAGAACACACCATTAGGTTCACTACGGCATCATTTACAAATTTCCTACTTCCAAGTCCCACCTTAATTACTAGTATGTACTAATAGAAACCGTGCCAGCTAAAGTTGGGCTTGGACGTTGTTGTCTCTACCCTCTTCAGCAAATACTCCACATGGGAGTATAATCGGATGTTGGAAATGGATCTCATCATAATCTCTAAATCATTGAAATATAAATTTGCTATTAATGGAGCTCTCTAATAACCTCTAACGCTATTACTGCTCATGTAGTATAAAAATAGAAGTCTTGGTTTACTATAATTGTGGGACTTTTAATAGTTTTTCATTTAACTAGTTGTATTCATTCCCAACTCTCAACTGCTTACACACTTTTGCCAATTACTGTACTGATCTGCCAATTTACACGTCAAGAGAGTAGGAAGTAGATGACTAGAAAAGCAAATGCAAAAATAATGTTAGTATGATGAGTACTATATATGTAAATTATGTAGTTATGAGTGAACTCTTATTATTAATTTTTTAATTTTTATTTTTTTTGGTTGGTTTTTTTTTTTTGGTTCACACCAGGGAATTAGAAATGTATCCACTGTACTATTGACCACAATGACTTTTATTTATTTATTTATTTAATAATTAGTGTATCCTTTATTAATAATTGGATAGGCTACCAAACATTAGCTATCTCACTAATACACCATAGGCGCATATCCATCCTAACATCATTCAATCAATCTATCCCCATCTTCCCAGAAGAATTGAGTGGAAGGTTGCAATCATGTGCTTGGATATGACCAAATTACAAGAAAATAGTAGCTAATGAGCTTAATACTCCTACATCTGTACAAAAACTAGAGTTCAAAAACCCCATAAAACTGTTGGATCTAGTCTGTAGATAGGGGTTAACAATGGCTAATACCGAGGCACGCAGTTGCGTTGTCCTAAAGAACTTATTCGTCCACTATGGTGCAATCGGGACTAACTTGAATAGTTCTCTGAGATATAACGGTATTCCTCTAACGAGCGGTAATGCACAACCTATAGATAGAACACTAAGAAGGAGAAAGATAGGATAGAAGTTACAGGCTAAGATAGCCCTTTTTCGAATGATATCCAACGCTTTGCCCATGCCCTCTATTTATAGAGTTTTGGGTGTCTCACATGAGCATTTGGATAAGATAAGGTGGTAGTTAATAGTGGTTACAATTACACATAAGCATATCTTATCTTTCGGATAAGATGGTAGTTAATTAACCACAAGCATACCGCTTGAGAAAACTGCACAAACCCGTTTGTGAGTTAGTTGTTACTAATTAATTGTGCAACTACTTCGCTTATGCTCTTTTCATATTTGCTTGTACCATGATCTCATAATTATTACAAACACATACATGTTTGTTACCAATTAATTTGATCACCATGTCAAATACTTGTTGAAAATCATCCAACAATCCCCCACCATTTCCATCAAGTATCAATTTAACTTCTAGAAGTCCATGCATAGTAAAGGTGTCTCGCGATTGAACCTTTAGTTAGCGAACTTAGCTTGTAATTAATCAGAATAGAGTGGTAGGCTATGCTTTGAACCATCTATCCTCTTTGATTAACGAAAGCTCAGTCACACATGATACTTCAAACCACGTCCTTTACTTCTTAGCAAACCGACACGTGAACTAGCCTTGTGTCCGTATCTATTCATGAGTGCATAAGAACCCAAGCCCTAGGTTCGTAGAAGCGGCACCACTTCACACTCATATAGGTAAATCCCATCAATATCCCACGAATATCAAAATGGAAATATATAGATAGAAATAAACACTTTTATTGATATCATCAATTTACACATGTACACCTGGCATATCCAGGGATAACACACAGAATACTTATGTTACTATCTATATCATTTCCATTGGGATTTATTAAGAGTTCAACACTCAACCTTCAAACTATGGGAAACAAGCACCTTTGGGATGGAATAATAAAACTATTATTATATATAGGTGCTCCAAATTACACAATATTGTACTTTGTCTCTTTGAACTCAAGACCCATAGGTACTCTATGTGTGTTGAGTAGAGTTTCCACCATTGGTAATTTAAACGACAGGCTCTAGACCAATCCCTAATGATGTCTTGGCTATCAAATCCCTTGATAGGCCTTTTGTCAAGGGATCCGCCAAATTTTGACTTGACCGTACAAAATCCACAGTTATAACCCCATCTTGAATAAGTTGTTTCACATAACTATGACGTAAACCAATATGCCTTGATTTACCATTGTATACTTGGCTATAAGTACGAGCCAAAGTCGCTGCACTATCACAATGGATAGATATTGGTGCCATTGGCTTAGGCCAAATAGGTAACTCATATAACAAGTTCCTCAACCATTCTGCTTCTTTACTAGAAGACGCTAAGGCAATGAATTCTGCTGCCATGGTAGAGTCAGCTATGCAAGTTTATTTCTTGGATCCCCAAGATATCGCACCCCCACAAAGAGTGAATACCCAACCACTTGTGGAAGAGTGATCCTCACTATTGGTGATCCAACTTGCATCGGTGAATCCTTCAAGAACCGAAGGATATCCACTAAAGTAAATCCCATAATCCATGGTGTACTTTAGGTATTTTAAGATTCTTCTAACCGCATGCCAATGCATTTTACTTGGACAATTAGTATATCTACTAAGTCGTCCAACCGCATAAGCAATATCAGGTCTAGTACAAGTCATGGCATACATAAGACAACCAATGACTTTAGCATACTCCAATTGATTAACCGAATTTTCGGTGTTCTTAACCAATTTTAAATCTGGGTCAAAAGGTGTAGAAACTGGTTTACATTCGAAGTTATCGAATTTCTTCAACACCTTTTCAATGTAATGAGATTGAGATAAAGTCAATCCATTAACATTCTTAGTAATTTTGATTCCCAAAGTCACATCCGCTTCCCCCATGTCTTTCATGGAGAAACTACTAGACAAAAATAACTTGGTTTTCTCTACAATTTCAATAGAAATGCCAAATATTAACATGTCATCCACGTACAAGCAAATTACAACTCCTTCATTGTTTTCAAATTTTCTATATACACACTTATCTGCATCATTTATATGAAAACCGTTTGAAAGCACAACTTGGTCAAATTTTTGATGCCATTGCTTAGGTGCTTGTTTGAGACCATACAAGGACCTAACCAACTTACAAACTTTCCTTTCTTGCCCAGGTACTATGAAATCTTCGGGTTGTTCCATATACACCTCCTCATCCAATTCCCCATTAAGGAAAGCCGTTTTCACATCCATTTGATGAATCACCAAGTTGTGTATGGATGCTAAGGCTAACAAAACCCGAATAATTGTAGTTCTTGCCACCGGGGCATAGGTATCGAAATAATCAATACCTTTCTTTTGGGTGTATCCCTTGGCTACTAACCTAGCCTTGAATTTTTCAATAGTTCCGTCAACTTTCATCTTCTTCTTGAAGATCCATTTACACCCAATGGGTTTACAACCCGCCGGAAGATCAACCAACTTCCATGTAACATTGCTCATTATGGAACTCATTTTCTCATCAATGGCTTCCTTCCAAAATGCCGAATCTGGAGACTTTATAGCCTCCTCAAATGTCGTTGGATCGGCTTCTAAATTGAAGCAATAAGGTACTTGATCCAAAACCGATCCCCTAGACCCTTCAACAAGAAATACAAAGAAATCTGGACCGAAATCTTTTGCTTTCTTAAGTCTCTTGCTTCTGCGAAGCTCTACAACCTCCTCATGATTTTGAGTAGGTTCTTGATCATTTACAACCAATTTATCCTTTGGTCTAGGAATAGATGCAAAACGTTCTTCATCAAAAAAGGCATCCCTTGATTCAATAATAGTGTTAACTGTTAATAAATCATTTGGTTCAATAACCATGAACCTATATGCCTTACTATGCATTGCATAACCAATGAATAAACATTCTATTCCTCTTTCACCCAATTTCTTTCTTTTGGGTTCAGGCACTCTTACAATTTCCCTACATCCCCAAACTCTACGATATTTTAGGTTTGGTTTTCTTTTGTTCCAAAATTCATATGGAGTAGTCATACTCCTCTTATTTGGAACTCTATTTAAAATATGACAAGCAGTTAATAATGCTTCACCCCAAAAACCGTCCCTTAACCCTGAGTTTGATAACATGGCATTTACCATCTCGGTAAGGACCCTATTTTTCCTTTCCGCTACACCATTTTGTTGTGGTGTATAGGGTATTGTCACTTCATGGACAATTCCGGTTGAATTAAAATAGGAGGGATTATAATACTCTCCTCCCCTATCGGACCTCAATAGTTTTATAAACGATTCACAATGTAATTCAACCTCACTTTTAAATACTTGAAACATCTCAATGGCTTCATCTTTGGTGTGCAACAAAAACACATAACAATATCTAGAATAATCATCTATAAATGTTATAAAATAACGCTTGTCACTCATAGTCAATTGACCATTTAATTCACAAAGATCACTATGAATCAAATCCAAAACCTTAGAAGAACGTTCTATGGATGGAAATGATTGCCTAGTGATTTTAGTGACCATGCAAGTTTTACATATATGCTCATTCTTATCAAATGAAGGAATTAAGTCATGATTAACCATATCATCCATGCGTTTAAAATTCACATGACCTAACCTATTGTGCCATAAAGTACATGAATCAAGCAAATAAACAAAAGCATTATTTATTTTATTAGTAACAACTTTCAACTTGTACATCCCATCACACATATAGTCCTTGCCTACAAAGACACCACCTTTGGAGAGTACAACTTTGGCCGACTCAAACACTAACTTGAACCCATAGCGGTTCAATACACTACCCAACACTAGATTCTTCCTAATGTCCGGAACATGTAATACATCATTTAAATTCAGAATTTTTCCGGAAGTAAATTCTAGTACTACCCTACCCTTCCCAAGGACTTGAGCAGTTGATGAGTTGCCCATATAGAGAGTCTTCTTGTCATCCAAGGGTTCATAGGTTTTGAAAAGTGCCTTGTCCCTACACACATGCCGTGTAGCTCCGGAATCAATCCACCAAGCACTACATTCTTGCACCATGTTCACTTCCGAGAGCATGCCTGCAAATTCCTCCTTTCCCTCTTTAGAAGATTGTCCGGAATTGGGGTGTGAGCCCTTCTTCCTCTTCTTGTTAGGGTTAGGACAGTCCTTCTTTAAATGATTGGGACTATTGTAGATCCAACAAAGTGCTTTACGTTTGTTGTCACCTTGCTTGTTGGGGTAGTTCTTCTTCTTGAACCGTCCCTTCTTGGACGTACTTTCCTTACCATCTTCAACAACATGTGCACTAGACACATGTTCCTTGCCCTTGGAGTTCGATTTTTTGCGAAACTCCTCTTCAATGCGCAAGTGGTTTGCAAGTGTTTTAAGAGAAATATCCTCTGTTTTGTGTTTGAGACTATGTTTGAACTCAATCCAACTATCAGGCAGTTTATCAATTATAGTAGTAACAAGATAATGTTCATCCATATGCACTTGATGTTGTTTAAAATGGCCTAGAATATGCTCAATTTCATAGAATTGATCCATGACTGGTCTAGATTCATTCATGGTATAAGAATTAAATTGACTTACCATAAATTTCTTACTTGTGGCATCCTCCCTCAAGTATCGTCCCTCCAAGAGTTCCCAAAGTTCCTTTGCTGTAGCCACCGTTTGGTAAGTGTCAAACAAAGGATCCGCCATAACATTAAGGATATGTCCTCGACATATGTAATCATCATTTTCCCATTTTTGGAGGGCTCTTTGTTGGTTCAGAGTTTCATTTTCAGATTCTTTGGGTTGAGGAGAAGTAAGGACATAAACAACATTGAGAGTAGTGAGTAGGAAATGCATTTTCCTTTGCCAGCTACGAAAGTTCCACCATCAAAACGTTCAAGTTTCACAATACTAGTAGCCATCTCCTTCAAAGTACTGTTTCAGGCAGCCATTACTACGAAAATAAGTTCTTTAGATTGTTGATCTAGTCTGTAGATAGGGGTTAACAATGGCTAATACCGAGGCACACAGTTGCGCTGTCCTAAATAACTTATTCGTCCCCTATAGTGCAACCGGGACTAACTTGAATAGTTCTCTGAGATACAACGGTATTCCTCTAACTAGCGGTAATGCACAACCGATAGATAGAACACTAAGAAGGAGAAAGATAGGATAGAAGTTACAGGCTAAGATAGCCCTTTTTCGAATGATATCCAACGCTTTGCCCATGCCCTCTATTTATAGAGTTATGGGTGTCTCACATGAGCATTTGGATAAGATAAGGTGGTAGTTAATAGTGGTTACAATTACACATAAGCATATCTTATCTTTCGAATAAGATGGTAGTTAATTAACCACAAGCATACCGCTTGAGAAAACTGCACAAACCCGTTTGTGAGTTAGTTGTTACTAATTAATTGTGCAACTACTTCGCTTATGCTCTTTTCAAATTTGCTTGTACCATGATCTCATAATTGTTACAAACACATACATGTTTGTTACCAATTAATTTGATTACCAAGTCAAATACTTGTTGGAAATTATCCAACAAAAACAATTATAACAGAACCACAACTACCAAAAGAAACTTCGGCTACCTCAGTGACTATCTCCCGGCTCTGAATTGTACGCACCTTAAAGAGTGGGACAACTGGTGAAGAGATATAAGGTTGCTCCATACCGAAGACGAGATTCAAACCCTCAATGTTGGTTAAGGACGGATATTTTAGTATGAGTTTATGAGTGATCACATCTTCGTACGTTGGGAATTCATGGCAAAATTGTTACCTCCAACTAGATAGAGTTAGACATGGGTCAGGCTCCAACTATAGTTTGCTCCCTGTACTTGCTTATTGTCATCGTCTCACCTTCCCAATCTGATTTTGCATTAAAAAGAGTAGTTGTGGTGTGGATTGTATTTGTATATGTTGCAAAGGGGAAACGAAACCACGTACGTACATGGATTGTATTAGTTACATGTATTCTGTGCTATCCACAGGATCTTATTTTATTTATACGCAGTAGGTAGGATAGCTAGCCCAATGTTGATGGTATGTATATTACCAGTGTCTCTAGTTTATATTCATAAAATCTTCAACTTGGATTTTTTTTAAGTAGTATACTATTTCGTGTATTATTATGATGCGTTTGCTCTTTCTTTTTTTTTTTTTTTAGTAAAATAAATGAGTGGTTTTTGATAATCAATAAAATTAATTAGTTGGGGGATCCATTTTGGCCAAGTATCTACAGTTTTTCGAAAATTAACACTCCTATCTAAATATCCATATTATTAGTTAGGAATATGATCCTGTACATATAATTACGGTGGAACATAGTACCTTCTGTCACTCTGAACAATAACAGAGATTTTGGAAATAACATTCTGAGAACATAGATATCAAGAGAAAAAAGAACAACTCTCTATAGTAACGGTATTACTATAGGATCATAGTAGTTATAGTATACTCATATTAGATTCCCTATTTGTATACTGTATGTGCAACCTAAGAAGACAAACATGTTTTAAATTTTTTGCATGACATGGGGACCATATTAGCAGTTGGCACTTTCTCTAGCTACGTTCAATTTTTCAGTTGTTATTGGTTCATAAAACTATTTTTTCATTTGCAAAATTTTAGTTGGTTGGCTTTATTGCCACAAGTGATAATTCTTTACATGCAATCAAACTATTTTATTTTTATTTTCTTAAATATTTGGAATCATTGATGAAATAGGCAAAAAAAAAGGCAAAAAAAAGTTCCTACACCACACCAATTAACAAAGTTAAAGCTCAAAACGTGGTTTGAGAAGCCCATTGCATGATACGATAGTTGATGCTGATTTTATTATCTTGTATTAAGGTGTGTTTAATTTATTTTTCTTAGTTTATCTTTGTTGAAATTTGTTGATTTTTTTTTGTTGAACTCCAGGTGATTCTTGTTACTTGTTGGTTTGTTAACCGTGTTGAGTTTTGTTGAATTTTTTTTTATTCTACTGGGATTCGGGTTTCTTCCTTCGTCTCTCTCCACACTACTTTCTTAAAGGAAGGAGGTCGTTTCGGATGGTCGCGGTTTTTGTTGATACTATTTTTTTAATTTTGTTTATTTTTTGTGACTTAGGCTCCGTTTGATTCAACTGAATTTCACGTAACTGAACTGAATAGAACTGAACTGAACTTAATGACACTGAATTAGACTGAACTGAACTTAATTACCCTGAACTGAACTTAACTTAACTCGATTATTATAATTATTATAATTATTTATTATTATGATAATTGTTTATTATAATTATGATAATAATGATCTGAACTGAACTGAACTAAACTGAACTGAACTGAACTTAATTTAAGTGAAATTAAGTTGAATCAAACAGAGTCTTGCTTGATGGGTTCAAATTCTAGGGTGAATTATACTTAACTTATCACTATGGTACTCACTTAGGGAATAGAAGTATAGAACATTGTTAGCGACTATTTTAAGTTCGATACACCCAATGATCAAGCACCAAACACATACGACACGGATAGAACTATGACTCGAGAGACACAACTCACAAACTAATCAAGTTTGGTTATTATATAGTGTTGTCGTTGTTGTTGTTACACACAAAATAGCCAATACTAGAAATTATACTCTGTGTCTCTATATGTCATTGTGGGTAAAGATTTGAACTTGTTTATGCATAAGCTCGACTTCCTCTTGGAAATGCTACTTGTCTTTCGTCAATTTTATAGCTATATTTGGCACAAATAATAACTTTTCGGCTTAAAACTTGTAACTAGTGCATTTTATTACTCTCTGCTACCAAAAGTTTGTCAGATTATTTTCAGTTCGCAGCTCAACTATAACTAATTTTGTGAAAGCTATTCATAGTAGCTTTTGCCTACAGTTACAACTACAACTAGTTTATTAGCATTTCGTAGCAATTGTTAACAATTTTCTACTAATTTTCTTTCCTATTTTAACATTTGACAGTTATAACTAATTTTGCCAAATATAATAACCTATGAGTTTGCATGGGCTTTCAAGTAGGGGTGTTCATAAAAAACCGAAACCGAAAACCGTACCGAAACCGTGCATAACCGTCCCGAAAAACAGGTTACCGTACCGGGGAAAAAAAATAATTTCGATACGGTAACCGTACCGCTGATAAACTTCGGTTTTTCGGTACGGTTACGGTTCACGTTTTTGGAAAAACGGTTAACCGAAAAACCGAAAATAAAAATCATCCATTTAAATTACGTGGCCCAAATTTAGTCTAGAAATGAAACAAGCCCAGAAGACACAAGCCCACCCAACCCTCAGTCAAGTCAGTGCCATATAGCTAGGTTTCATATCATTTTATCAACCATTCTCAACTCCCCTCTCTCTCATGCCTCGATCTCCCTCTCTGTCTCCCGGCGGCTCCCCATCCGATGGTTTTGCCCACCTGATCGCTCGTACAGTCGTACGGTCTCGCTCCCTCTCATTTTTCCCTCTGTCATGGCTGTCCACCACTGCCACCGATCAATCGTCATAGCCCACTGACTAGTGGGTGACCCAGTGTCCATGCGCATCAGCCACGTCAAAATCGTGGTCTTGCTGCGACTAGTTTCAACCTTGATTTTATATTGAACCCCCTCCATTGGCTTTTATGTTTTGTTGTTCTTGTCTCTGCTCAATATTGAATCTTTGAGGGCCTTAAGATTTGTTGCTTTGTGATGTACTTTGCTTAATATTGAAATCTTTAACTTGACAAATAGGTATTCTGAATTTTATGCAAAAAGATTTGGGAAATATTTGAACCTTTTAACTTAAAAAATATGTCCCAACTTTGTATATGAAATTGACACAGTTAACCGATTAACCGTACCGAAAATTTCGGTTACCGAAATTCGGTTAACCGATAATTTTGGTACGGTTACGGTTCGAAATAAAGCCGAACCGAATTTTTCGGTTACCGTACCGAAACACACTTTCGGTACGGTTAACCTACCGTGAACAACCCTACTTTCAAGTGTTTGATCTCTTTCCTTCATTCCCTATGTGAAGTTGACAAGAACTAAGACATGGGACTAGAGTTGTAAAAAGCTGACCCGACCCGATCATATCCTTTTTTTAGGGTCCTCAAAAAACATTCTCGACCCGAATCCGTTTACAATCCGGTAAAATGAACTAAAAATTGAATTCGACCCAAATACCAACCCGTAACTGACCCGATCCGAACCCAAAGTGACCCAATCCGTAACCTACTGAGTCGACCCGTTTTACAGGTCTACATGGGACACCTATGTTCATATGCTTAACCAATCAATGAGCTTGAATTCACAGAAGAGTTCTCGAACTCGACTCGAACTTGATTTTCAAAAGTTAATACAATTCAAGATAGACTTGCAGACATACTCAGCAAAGAAGATTTATTGAGAATTAAACTCATTACATTCCACAAAATCTAATACGGCATTCAACTATACTACTCCTTTCAGAGCGCCCAAAACCTAGTTGGTGGTAGTACCAAACTACAAAACTATATACCTTTTGAAAGGGTACCCAAAACTCAAACCAATAAGGACACACCTGAAAACAAACAAGCCACCTAATAGGCTAATAACCATGAGGTAAACACCTTGCGATCAATCAAATTTATTGAAAAGAACTTAAAAGCTCACTGCTCACCATCAGAATCATTGATGTTGAGAACTTGAGAAGTTTCGTATATCCACATATGCACATCAGTCATCACAATATTTGTCATATATATGGTTGGGGTAGTAGTATGTAATCCATTAAATATAATAAAATTCATTAAATTAAAATTTAAAAGTTAGGTTGCTCAATATATACATGCATGATGGTTTCATTTACTATATAAAGCCTAGCAATATACATGGGATAAGCCAATTGACATATATGATATATTATTTTCCTATCCAACTTTAAAGGAGAGGAATAACAACAAAAACAAAACCATTTCCCTAGTTTTTATTAGCCACCATGCAATATTCTTATCCTTTTTCTTCTGTGTCACCATTAATGTGCTCAAGATCAAATAAACTCATATGTCTATCTCTTTGTATCCTCTTCATCACCATTGCAACAACAACAACAGAAGCTGCACAGCTACCTCCAAACGTGACCGTGCCGGCGCTCATCGGTTTCGGAGATTCAATCATTGATCCAGGCAACAATAACAACATTAAAACTATTGTTAAGTGTAATTTCCCACCATATGGTATTGATTTTATGGGTGGTGTTTCTACTGGAAGGTTCAGCAATGGAAGAATTCCTACTGACCTTTTAGGTAATACACTTTTACATATATATACTCCTACATTTTTTTATGTTTGCTACTCAGCTATTCTTGTTCTATATCATTTGTCATTGCATCATAAAAAATGCATACAATCTTTATCGATCCCAGCCTCCCAGGTCATTGATGGGACGAGTGTGTATGAGTGTAGGATGCATTACTGCGCTATCCACCCCAAACTCTTCATATAATCTATATATTGACATACACCATATATCATGAAATCAGTTTTTCCTTTTTTTTTAATGATAGTTTTTATCATTTTTAATAATATTTTTGGGTGGTATTTTATTTTAGTTACCCACCTATAAAAAAAAAGAACCTTACTACTATAATAAAGGTACTATCTCACTCTTATTGTACTCAAATCGATGAAGACTTTCCCATGATTTGTATAATTGTATCTCTTTTTTATTTCAAGAAAAATGATTTAACTTTTGGTGATGTACCTCTAACGTGTGATTGACTTATAATTCTATAACAACGGGATTCTTGATCAACATTTTTATGCCCTATGAATATAATTAATATTGTGATTGCATAAGATCTGTGATCCTGAGGTGCTATATCCTTCATTATTGGAGGGAGAGGGATAAATGAGTAACTCTGCATTTCAAATTCTATTCTTTTGAAAAAAAATGCTATTATTTTTGAAACACATCCATTTAAATTCAAGTATTATTTAACCATGAATTGTCATTTTCCGTCGGAAAAGCGTGTGAAATGTCCATTTTATCCTCCTCGCCTTTTATTGTTAAGTGTTTGTTTTCTTTTCCCACACCTGTAAACAATTAATATTGATCAATAATTCACAAAATATATTGAACGAGTCATATATAGCTTGTGGCCTGTGGTCTGTGGATAATTACATGATAGGTGAGAAACAAGAAAACAGTTGATTAAATCATAAATGTGATGGGCAAAGTGAGCACCTTCTTTTTCTTTTTTGGCAAGGGAAAAAAAAGACGATTGGTTGTTATACATGAATGGATTTTATTTTATTTATGTATCATCATGGAAATATTTTACATGTTTGTAAGGCAAAATTATAGGTCGTTTTCTAAGACAATGTTGTTCCTTCGATTCATTGTGTACCTGTCATTTTTAAATGAATTGACTTGAACCAAATTTACTTAAGCTCATTAATATGTTAGAAAAAAAAGTAAGTTTACGAATTTAAATGAATAACCGGTAAAGGTGAGAGGAACTAGCTATACAGTAAGAAGTAAAAGCGAATTAAGTAGCTTATACACTATTTTTCGTATACTTTTTCATGTACTCTTTTTTTGCCATCAATTTTGCTCATACTCAATCGATTAATCCTCATTGTCCTTTGATGTTTCTGTCTTTTTTTTTTGTTTAAATTTACTTCATTGTTGGTAGATCTATTTTCTCCCCTTTCTTTTGTACCGGCCACTTGTGATTTTGCTTAATTGGTGGTAGTTAAGAAGGTTCCAACCACATTGTACAAATAAATTTGATTTGAGTGTCCTCTAGACTTTATTTATTTTTTCATGGGTAGCTATATATTGCAATTATTCGTACAAGCGACTGTTTATAAGTGACTCGATCAATAGTAAATAAGGCTAACCATTTACAGTATATTTTGTGCAATTATTACTATATCGGCAATATGAAGTCTACTTCACATGACCTTCGTGAGAGTGCCCATGCACTACGTACTCTTAGGTGCTTTTTTTTTTTGTCACGTATGAATAGCTGTTTCAAAACTTTTTGTTTTTCTTTTAATACTAGTACTAGGTAGCAGCAGTACATTGTTTCTAAATGCTTTCAAAATTTTTTTTTATGGAAAACAAACTCCCTACTAGATGTAGGGCATGTACATTTGGGCCTCTCCATACTCCTCCCTCGACGTGATATATTAGATTATTGTTGTTGACTTCTTGTTGTTGTAGTATATGAGTATTTGGTATGGGAATGCTATGCTAGCAGTAATTTAAGCCATAGTAAATAGTGGATTGCCTAGTTAGCAGTGGCGGATCTTAGAGGTTTATTGAAAAGGGTCGAGAACGTTGATGGTTGTAGCATAAAAATTCGTGTGAGACTGTGTCTCATCCTAAGATGGGGTCATTTAATATAAAAAGTGACTATTATTTCTATAAAAAGTGATCCTATCTTGCTTGGAGGAGCCAAATGATAGAATACACAACTTTCTTATTGGATTTTAAAGTGTTTCTTATGGTTTAAAGGCCAGTGGGCCGGACCATGTCCCTTACTGCCTGACTTAAGATCTGCCTCCTCTAGTTAGAGAGATAAGGTTGTGTATATCTGTAACTTTTCAAATCCCGCACTTGACACGATATACCGGATTGTTGATGTTGTAGGTATTAGCTGTACCAAGTACTCTATTTGGTATGGGAATGGTAGCTAGTAATTTAAACGATAGTAATAGTGGATTGATTTGTGGTCTATAGTTTCCTATACAAGTTGCGATGACATGATCCGGTAGTTCTACACAGGCATCATGTGTCATTTTCCAATAAATATTTAGTCATATCATATCTAAAGTTGGTCTAAATGGACCCGTTATTTCCCATCCTAGCAACATTGAATATGAACCCATAAAGGCCATAAAACCAAGTTTGTCCCAAAATAAGTTATTACTTCTGCTTTTCTGTTGTTGCGGAACTTTCCCTCCACTACCCTAATAATAAATGAGATGTACGGTTGTTATACTGATACACTATTGTATCCAAACTGACAATAATCCTGACCACTGTCAACATACCCTCAAAAATTAAAATCTTGTACGTGTATGTCTTATTGGAGCTTGAGCGAGCAAATTAAAGTTCACATAGACATGAAACTTGATTTCCGTACAAATTTTAAGTGCTTGTTTATGCTTGCTAGTATCAAGGCAATCATGCATAAAGAACTACTTTATGTTGTGTAATGTAAAAAGACTGTGTTTGAAGGTTCATAATACATTGATTAGGTGATTGTTTGTATATTAGTTTTGTACTTTAATCAATGGCAATGATTCTTCTAGTCATTCTTTTGATGTTCTTTTTACATTATTAATATCAAGATTCAGGTCATTCTTAAACGAAGCATAATATATCGTTTGAAAATTAATTGTCTGAAATAGATATCTAAAATCTGTAGCTAATTCGGTGATTCGTATTTTTTTTTATAGTGGATATGCATCTTATTTATTAATATATCAGATTTTATTATAATAGTGATTTTGAAATAGGGAAAGGATCTAAATTGTAGTGCATTACTTTAAACCAAATGTCTTTGGCTCCTATTCAATGCTTATTCCTTTTATTTACTTGATTGTAACAGCAATTTTGGGTTGACATTTCAGCCGATGAACTATCGATCAAAAAATATGTGCCAGCATATATGGATCCAACTTTAGGACCCCAAGATCTCCTCACTGGTGTAAGCTTCGCTTCAGGAGCTTCTGGATATGACCCTTTGACATCACAAATTACGGTAAAACTCAAAAGTTACATTTTCTTTGCCATAATGTATATTCATTTATCATATTTGTTCTACAGTTTTGGTGAAGCTATATATATTCATATTTTAATAATTTTATAATCAAATGCAGTCCGTGGTACCACTAACTACGCAATTGGAGCAATTCAAAGAATACATAGGGAAGTTAAACAAATTGGTTGGGGAACAAAGGACTCAGTTCATACTCAACAACGCTGTGTTCTTACTTGTAGCAGGAAGTGATGACATAGCTAATACCTATTTTGACACCCCATTTAGAAAGAAAGAGTATGGTTTTGATTCTTACACCGATCTTATGCTCAACGCTGCTTCTTCTTTTGTTCAGGTAATTATTTATCCCTTTACTATTGCTTTTGTCAAAGGAAGTTACTAGAGTTGCTTATTAATGGATGCTCCGATATTTAGATACAATTTACGTGTTGGAACCAACTTAATCAAACGTTTAAACTGATGGTCTAGAGTCTAGATGTAACGAATGTTATATTCCTTATTACATGGTACCCTTCTTTGAGTTCTTTCTTCCTATATAGTTATGAAACTTGCTTAATCAATTTTCTAACTTACCATTTGACACAATCACACACAGTCACACACACACACCTAGATAACAAAAGAAAAAGAACAGTTTTGTGGCTCTTTCATTTTTAGCCGCACAACAATATGGATGGGAGTTACAAAAAATTGACAAAGCCCAGTGGGGTTCCCACAAGCTGTAGCAATCCCACTGTTGTCAACTCTCATGACACAAGAGTTCAATAAATTTATGGCCCAACAGATTGATATAGCTACCCCTTTGTCTCCTCTGGGCTTCTCCTACCAGTCTCCACTAAATTTATATGGGAAAATTGCTCACCTAAATATTTAATTTGCAACATGTAACTTTTATGCTAGAAGATAATAAAATAAAATAAAAACTTTTATGTTAGTAGATAACCTATATAAATGAAGGGATTTGTTCAACACAAAAAATCGTATAAGGCAGCCTAATTCCTCTATTGAAGAGGACAAACAAAATTTAGACATTAAGAGACAATTTACAACAAGAAGCTTTTGGGAAGTATTGTAATTAACAATTTCGCTACTATAATTATCTATAAAAAGACACAAACATTTAAAACTTCAATTTTTCAAACTAAATTTGTTTATGAGAAATTGTATTGAATGAAGATAGTGTGTGTGAAATTGGACAGAATCTATACAAGCTAGGTGCAAGAAGGATTGGAGTATTTGGTGCACCACCCATAGGATGTGTGCCATCACAGAGAACGCTTGGAGGAGGATTTGTGAGGGAATGTGGAGCGGATTACAATCAAGTTGCACAACTTTTTAATTCTAAGTTGTCTAATGAACTTGATTCTCTTGAGCGCAAGTTGCCTAACTCTAGGGTGGTCTATATTAATATCTACGATCCTTTGCTCAATCTCATACAACACGGTGACAAATATGGTACATATCATCTCTCTTTCTTCTTTTCCTGTCGGATTTAGAAAACTAATAATAATATGTAGGCAAAACAAAGCTATTACAATCATTTGACAAAATTTTTCTAAATAATAGGGTATTTTATAGCAAAAAAATCCGAAAAACAGAGGGATTGTGAACATGGTGCCCCGTTTTACATCCTCCCCTCTTCCCTCCCCCTCCCCTTACGGTTATGTCACATACGACATACCCGCCCACAAGCACATATACAAACCCATCGTCAATCACTTGTACTCATTAGAGTACAAGCACATTATATTGCGATGATGCACGAGAGCTAGGTGTTTGGTATGTAGGAGTCAAGAGATTAAGAATGATGGTTATAGAGATCAAATTCTCAATATCACATTTATAATATATAGAAAAGGAATTTAGAAGGAATAAAGAATCAGAATACTTTGCTCATATTCCGAACATTTTAATCTAAGGAGCGGTTGATAGGTAATTCGACTAGAAAATGAACCTCATGAGGCACAGTTACCATATCCATCGTATATTAATAAGGGAGTGAAAAATTCAATGAATTCGCTATCCTCAAAATAAACCTCTATTCTCACTTCCCAGTTCCCGAAACAATTATTCCCTCTGTCCCAAATTGTTTGTCCACTTTATTTTCCGTGACTCACATTATTATGAGTCACAAATGTCAAGGAAGACAAATAATTTGGGACGGAAAAAGTATCTTTATTCGAAGTGTTATTTTAACTCGTGTTTATTATAATATATATGTACACAGGATTTGAACAAACGGAGAAAGGTTGTTGTGGAACAGGGTTGGTAGAGGTGGCAGTATTATGTAACAAGTTTGATCCAGTTTGCGCAGACCCCTCCAAGTACTTGTTTTGGGATAGTTATCATCCCACTGAAAGAGGCTACCAAGAGCTCCTCAATGTTCTTGTACCCGAATATCTCAACAGGCTAGTTTGATTAATCCAATGTTTATAATTCAAGTTATCTTTGGCAACAATTATTAAACCAATTCCATTTATGTAGCTCCTCTTTGGTTTGGAGTGATTGTATTATTTGTTCTGAACTAGATTTCGTGCCCGTGCGATGTACGGGTTCTTGTTCATCATCCTCTGTTATTAGAATCAATATAATAAAACAAATTTAATTACATCAATATATAAAGTTGAATAATAGGAGTAGCAAGGAATAATATTAATTTTTTTCACACATTTAACAAAGAAATTACATTTTTAATGAATAAATAATATACTTTTTTTAGGATAATAAATATAATACTTATGTTACTTTTTTTATTAAAATAAAATAAAAGTATTTTTGATTTCTTTTTAATCACCCATGCATTTATGACTATTTATTACTTATTCAATGCCACCTTGGTGAGAACTCAATTATACATATATATACTAGATTTCGTGCCCGTGCAATGCACGGGTTCTTGTTTATTATCCTCCGTTATTACAATTAATATAATAAAAAAATTTAATCACATCAGTATTTAAATTTGAATAATAAGAGTCTAGCAAGGAACAATAATAATTTTTTTATCAAGAAAAAAAACTCTTTTAACAAAGAATTTTTATTTTTAGTGAATATATAATATTTTTTAGGATAATAAATATAATACTTATGTTACTTATTTTTATTAAAATAAAATTAAAATATTTTTAATTTTTTTTTAATCACCCATGCATTTATGACTATTTATTACGTATTCAATGGCACCTTGGTGAGAACTCAATTATACATATATTAGATTCCGTGCCCGTGTAATGCACGGGTTCTTGTTTTTCATACTCTGTTATTAGAATCAAAATAATAATAAAAATTTAATCATATCAATATATAAGTTGAAAAATAGGAGTAGCAAGGAATAATAATAATATTTTTATCAGCAAAAAAACACATTTAACAAAAAATAAAAAAAAATTACATTTTTACTGAATATATAATATATATTTTTTAGGATAATAAATATAATACTTATGTTACTTTTTTTATTAAAATAAAATAAAAGTATTTTTGATTTCTTTTTAATTACCCATGTATTTATAACTATTTATTACCTATTTAATGCCACATTGGTGAGAACTCAATTATACATATATATATTGATATTGATACTATTGATCAGTTCGAATTGGCAAATTCATTTATGAGTATGAGAGCACATATGATGTATGCATGTTCAACAATATCCCGTCAAAAAACTAGAAAATAGGAAGAAGATGCATGTGAAATCTGTTTCGAGGGGTAGCATTTTGGAATAGTGTCGGTCCGTCATCTGAAATGGGGTCTTGGACAAACCTATAAGATAAGACAAACTGGCCTCGGGGGTGGGTGAGGAATCCCCCATCCGATGGTCAAGTTAGCTCTCATGAAAATAAGTCTAAGTTAGAGATAGAGAGGTAGAGAGAGAGTGAAAGAGGTTAGCCATTACCTTATCCCCATGAGGGGTCTTACACAAGTAACCAGGTGGTGGAGTTTAGGTCAAACCTTTCTATTGGGTTAGGTCAAAGCTAACTAAGGCCCAACTTAGCTAGGAGCCCAATTACAGCCCCCCAATCATTAGTCTCCAAGCTTACGAAGCTAACAGGTACTATGAGGTTCGTGAGCTTAGTCCACTGAGCTTGCGAGAGTCCGTTTACATGCCCCCAATCATTAGTCCCCAAGCTTACGGAGCTAAATAGGTACTAGGAGATTCGTGAGCTTAGTCCAGTGGGCTTATGATAGTCCATTTACATGCCCCCAATGATTAGTCCCCAAGCTTACAGAGCTAATAGGTACTAGGAGATTCATGAGCTTATTTGGATTGTTATCACTAAGTTTTTAAGTTATGTGTGTGTGCTGCTTTCACGATAGCGGCCGACGACTTGTAGTACTTAATTTTTCTTTGAGAAGCAAATAGCGAATTTGTGTAAAGCTTGCTTCGTTTTTCTTTGCCTCCCTAAAAGAAATAATTTTATTTTGCGGAGCTGATCCTGTATAGTATTTTCCATCAACATTATGATTTTTATCTTCGACCTTCCGCAATTTTAATATGGTCCCTTCGTGTAGTTAGCTTTCCATCCCCAGAGACTCGATATGATCCGACCTTACTTTGTTATGCCAGTCTACCATTTTTCATCTCCGCAACCCTGGTATACAGCTATTTATTTATTTATTTATAACGACGTTTTTCATCCGGATTTCTCACTATGATCAATTTTGACTTTGGATTTCCTCATATACTAACATACCATGAATACGTTTATAGTATCGATTTATAATCGGAGTTGGTGACTCTTTCCAAATCTAATGTTGAATATTTTTTGCTTACGAGATACCCTTCTCTTTCCTTTGATCGATTACCACAAACTTTGATTTGTTCGTTATGACTTTTTGGCCGTTATTGCGAGACTCTTGGTCGGCTATCCGCGATCCTTGAGGGTCGACTTTATTTTGGCCAATATTATGCAACTTTTTGTTGACCATACCATGGTTTTTAAACTTTCTTCTTAATTTTACATATACTTTGGATTCGACCTTTCAATGGCTCTTTGGACAATGTTTATAGAGCTTTTGGCTATCTTTCATGCCACTTCGAAGAGTCGACTCTTTTCGCAGTGGAGCTGGGTTTTGTCGCGGGCTTGTGGCCGGCAACTTGAATGTTTTGGTCGACAATATGAGTCAACTTTCTCGCTTTCCCAAGAGTTTTTCTTTTGCTATGACCTTGTGGCCCGCGACTTCAGCTGGGTTTTTACTACCCTTGAGGATCGTCTTTCGTGCAGTTTGCTTGTTTGTTTTGGCCTTTTTGTTGGTAATATGCGATTCGTGGTTGGTTATCCGTGACCTTTTTTTTTTAAAATATTTATGTGTCTTTGATCAATTTATTACTTACGTATGTTTTAGTACATTTTATGCCTCTGTCCTTTATTATCCGTTCTGAAGCTTTATAGTCGCCTTTATCGCTGTCTTTTGTGCGGTGCTTGTTCGACTTTTCGCAACCTTAATCGACATTTCGCAACCTTAAAGGTCTTTCCGCGACCTTAATGGAGTTCTCGTGACCTTAGTCGGCTTTTGCTAACTTTTTGAGAAGCAAATCGGCCTTCGCCGACTTTATCCTGGCCTTTTGTGACCTTCTTGAGATCTTTTTCTTGCGGCCTTGGCCTGACCTTAGTCGACCTTTTGAGGCTAATTTTTTCGACACTATTCGTCTTATGTGACTTTTTGACGGCAACTTATCGGACTTGATCGGTTTTTCATCTCTTGAAGGTCCCATCGGCCTTAGCCGGTAAGCTATCACGGCGTTAGTCGCCCTCTTGGTCCATTGAAGGTCATCTCGACTTTAGCCAATGAGCTATCCCGACCTTAGTCATCCTTTATTACCCTTTGAGGTAACCTTGCCCTTGGCTGGCATTTCGCAACCTTGGTTGGCTTTTGCTACGTTAGTCGGCTTTTCGTGATTCTTGAGGTCATCCTTCTTTTGGCTTAGAAGGTCGGTTTTTATGCGACTTTCAGTCGTCTTTCCGCGATCTTTTGAGGTCATTTTTCTTGCGGCTTTGGCCGACTTTTCTGTAATCTCTTTTGAGGATCGTCCTTTGTGCATTCTTTGACCGACTTCTTGAGACATGAGTCGACTTTCCGCGACTCTTAGTTTCCATCAAGGGTCTTGGTCAGCATTGTAACACTTGGCCGGCTTCTCGCGACCCCAGTCGACTTTTTCTTACCCCTTAAGGTCACCTCGGCCTTGGTCGACTATTTTGTGACCTTAGTCATTTTTTGACCAAATAGCCGTTTTGTGATCCTTGAGGCTACCTCGGCCTTAGACAACCGTTTTGTGTAATCTCTTTTCGTCTTTTTGAGACATAGGTCGACTTTCAGTGACATTTTTAGGTCGTAACCGACCTTCTTGCGGCCTTGGCCGACTTTTTCTGTGATCTCTTTTTCGATCGTCTTTTTTGCGATGAGTCTTCTGCGATTTTCTTTTGAGATCGTCTTTTCTTGCGGCCTTAACCGACCTTCTGGAGTTACTTTCAATTGTCTTTTATGCGGCCTTGGACGGCTATCTGTGATCACTCTCGATCGTATTAATTTTCATGGCTTACTTATCTCAAAGTATAAAGGCCTGCTGTAATACCCCGTATATTCAAAGTATTCTTGAGAAATGATTTATCATTTTATAAAGAGAAAATTATTACCTTTGGGGTTACATGATTTAATTAAACAACTCTAGTCATTTATTAAATGATTTATTTTGAGAAAGTGATTTTTATTATTGTGGAGTCTTCTAGTATTCCTTCCACCGCCTCCCACCCATGAGATATATCAAGCGGTTTCTCTCTTCATTCTCATGCTCAGACCCTCACTCCATTTGCTCTGCCTCTAAACCCCACGACACCAGACACCACCATCACCCACGACTCCATCACCGCCATCTTCTCTTCTCCTCTCTAAATCTCGCTGCTAGTGTCAAAACTTTACTGCTACTAATGCGACTGTGCTATAGATCGAGGGATTTTGCTTCTCTCTCATTGGTTTTGTCGAAGTGTTCTCTCTCCTCTATTTTTCGTTTTGTGCGGCTTCTACTGCTGTCCCTGGTGTTCGTCGACCATGGCTGCCAGAGAACGACATTGCTGCCATTAGCGGGTGGCTGGTTGCCGCCCAAGACATCACACATGCCCAGTTTGCCCAAATTGGTTTGCTCCCAAAACCCTATGCCCTAAATTGTTTTGGGTATTTAGTGATTAAATTCTGAATTAGGTTTTAATTTATCTATTGTGTTTATATGCATATATGATGGATGTTTGAGGATTGATTGGAGGATTTATGGTGCGTAATGACTTTCGGTGGTTCGATTAGAGGTAACTACATCTACTACATAGGGTTCATTTTACATTCGTTTTGAGC
Organism: Tetragonia tetragonoides; assembly: GCA_038025085.1. Classification (NCBI taxonomy): domain Eukaryota; kingdom Viridiplantae; phylum Streptophyta; class Magnoliopsida; order Caryophyllales; family Aizoaceae; genus Tetragonia; species Tetragonia tetragonoides. The sequence goes on from CM076147.1 coordinate 5,262,614, forward strand.
CTAATTATGTGTAGTTGGGTTAATTGAATTGTCTTTGATAATTGGGGGAAACTTATGATAAGTAGTAAAATATATTTTATATGAATTTGGGGAACTTGTTATATGCACAGTAGTAGTGTTTTGCTAGAATTCGCATTTGGTCAGTATTAGATATATGGGCTAAATAGCAGAGAAGAATTGGGTTCTTGGTTAGGTAACTTGAGAAACCAAATGCTGTCCAAGTAGTTGTTTATGCATAACATAGAAGCTTGTACCTCATCTAATTAAGAGTTGTAGTGTTAGGAAGTGTAATTAGTGAACAAGGTGTTTAAGAGCAATTACTCAAATTGGTTTTCCATATGGTAGTATATGTGCTAGAAGTTATGTTAGAATATATAGGCAAGATGCAAGTCATTATTTTTCCAATAATTGTTTGAGCTGACTTTAAGTGTTCAGCATTTTATCTTTTGTAATGTATGTGATTATAGAGACTTGCCAACTAAGCTTAGAAACTACGTTAGAATTATGAAAGAATGACCAGCTTATGTCTTAAGCTTTGTGATATACTACAGAGCAAAGTAATGAGTTACAAAAGAAGAGAAAATGATAAGGTGCTCTAGAGCTACAAGCTTGAAATGATTGATATGAGCAAGTATATGACGTACAGTGAAAACGTCATAAGAAAGGAAAGAAATGAAGAGCTATTAAAATCTCAAATAAGATATAAAAAGAAGAAAGAATGTTGATATGATTGTTACTACAAACTAGATATAGATATGTGAGTAATTATGTGATGTGTTGTGCTAATATCATAAGATGCAAAAGAAATGAAAAGCTACTTAAGCTACTAATAACGTAAAGTGGAAGATGGCTCCGGGTAGTAGGAACCTATGAGTACTCCAGATGTGTTATATGGGAGACGTCCCCAGAGCTGCTGCGGTCCCCAGTTGTGACCTAGCCCCCAGTTGTGGCTATGACCCCCAGTTGTGGTCAGCATGTGTAGCACATTTGGCCCCCATTTGTGGCTTGACCCCCAGTTGTGGTCAAGGGTTTAAATGCCCCAGAGATGCGGCGGCCCTAGGAACCTCTCCCTTATGCCCAGCTCAGTAATGCAAGATTAATAATAAAAGCCATCTTAAGCTATCAATATAACCTGAAGGTTATCTGAAGTGAATATTGATAAGTACTTATGTTTTGGCTATGATTGACGGTGTTATCCTTAGTGCAAAAGCTTTGGTAATTATAAATGCAGATAAAGTACATTAAAGTGTTTGTATGATCTAGCTACTGGATTGATCAAACTGAAGCATGTTTATACGTTTAGACTTGATTTGAATTTAGAATGAGTTTTACGTACTAGATGTGAGTTACCAGCATTGCTGACGTTGCAAATTCTCACATTTTTGCAGATTGAAGTTTGTTATATACAGATGTCAGTGAGGAACGCTTTCAGATAGACGTACACGAAGAACTAGTAGTTTGATCTTTTTATTGAGATAATTAAGTTGTAATAAATAGACCACCTAGAATTATTTTTCAGATTATTATTATTAGTTTTCAGTTGAAGAGCCTTGCACTCATTCGTATGAGTGAGTGTGGCGGTAGCGCCCTGAATTTGATTAGAATCTTCCGCTGGGTTGTGGGATATGATGTTATATTATTTTTGCAGGTTTATATAAGCCTTTTTAGGCTGGTTTATTCAGTTTTCAAACGAAACTCTTTCGGATTTTCGGCGCGAGTTTTATTTATTTTTATTTAATCATTAGGCGTAAAATTCGGGGTGTTACACCTGCCCGCAATGTCTTTCAATTAAGGGCGTGACTTAACAAATAGCTTTGTATTCCCACTTTTATATTACATTTCACCGTGGTTTGTATCATGCCAGAGGCGATCACGTTGCCGGCCTTATTTCTAATTTATCTCTTTTAAGTATAGTCTATAACTTTCGTATTGAGTATACAGAGCCTACAGCGAGTGATGGGTCAGAGTGTCGTTGCTATCTCATAAATACGAGATTATCACGTCATTTAGCCAGTATTGTGCTTGTGCAATTTATGTATGCTTTTTATCATTATCTACATAATATTTTGCATGTTGGCAAGACATCACATTAGCATTCTCTTGATCACTCCCAACCCCATTTTATGGGAATTAAGTAAGTTAAACATGCTTAGTTCATCCATTCAGGAGATGGTTCAACTTGAGCTATAGTGTAATTAAATACTAATTCCAGTTTTCACTCTTAGTCAGATATTTCCGCTCTCGCACAGTCATATTGTGAGATTGTACATGTTCGAGTCTGAGTCAAGCTACTGAAGGCGGTCATTTTGGGCAGTCACCCCGTGCTCTTTAAAGTTGCAGTCTTGTTTGAGCTTTCCTTTGTAGTCTTGAATTTGTGTGTATTTTCTAAGCCTTTATGTCTTTGGCCTTTTGTAAGCGTGTCCGCCTTCATGGTAACAGTTGCTTTTAAGCTTAGTCTGCTTTCACCCGTTTGATGAATGCAAGTGTAACCTTTTGCAATCTGTTTTATGGGAAATAGTTGTCGTATTTAACGAAGTCGAAGTTCTTTTATCACATAGGATGTGGCCTGTCCACTTTAACTTTTACTGGTCTCCTTTATTAGTTGGCGTCAAAATACCATTTTTTGATGGTTCTTTTTATTAAGTGGGATGGTGCCATGGTGGCCAGTGGGCTGATAAGTTGAAGTTACCATGTTCTTTGCGTTTTTCGTTTTCCCTTTTTCGACTTTCCCCGACCTTTTAAGGTGGTTATTATATTATGTAGTTTTGTACTCTGTGTTGCTCTTTTTTGTGCGGCAATGGCCAGCTTTGTATTTGCTTTTTTTGCGGCGTTGGTCGGCTTTTTTGCGATCGCTTTCGATCGTCTTTCTGCGATCACTTTCGATCGTCTTTTCTGCGATCACTTTCGATCGTCTTTCTGCGACCACTTTCGATCGACTTTCTGCGATCACTTTTGATCGTCTTTCTGCGACCACTTTCGATCGTCTTTTCTGTGACTACTTTCGATCGTCTTTCTGCGATCACTTTCGATCGTCTTTCTGTGACCACTTTTAATCGTCTTTTATGCGATCTCTTTTGATCGTCTTTTATGTCCCAAAGTCACCCCTATTCGTGAAGGACAACTAAGCTCTCTAACCGGACAACTAGCATAGCGAACCAGCGTTTATTTACATGTCACTTTTACTTTTAGTATTTGTACGGTTATATCCTAATATTCTAGTGATTTAATTGATCATTTTCGATATACAAACTGTAATATAAGCAGGAAAATATCACTCATACATTTTATCAATTACGTAGGTATATGTGACATATACGATTATGTTTTACCATATAGTAATTTTTATATGAGTGAAGTCTCTAACCCACTTATGTGGTTTAATTTGTTTATCACTAGAGAGGCAAAGAGTATAAACAAGACAGAGGAAGATAATATATTTTCGTGATGTCATTTTTGCTTTTTAGAAGAAATGGTGGCCCTTGCTTGGGAACTAAAATCTTGTTGATTATGTTTATCCCGACGCCTTGGGTCTCCGTAGCTCACTCTATGGCTTTGTTCGCCTGATGACTTGGTGTAAGGACCCAGGATTTTCATCCATCTGTTTCCACGGAGTGCGTCCTTATAGAAAATTTGTAAGTGAACTGATCATGTTTTTAGAAAGACTCTCGCTCATACAGAACATTTGAGTACCCAAGAATAAAGGGTTCGGGGGCGAAGGTACGAGGTGGGAAGGTGTTAGGCACCCAACTCGCCCGTATTATGACGGTCTCTACTAACTCAAGTTTGCTTAGTAATTTAAAGACATAATTCCCGTGCAAAACCGGATTAACAACCTAGACTTAGACTATTAATTGGTTCATCACAAGCATCACAATATTTATTAATGACCCTTATTTAGACATGCATTCGATTGGCAAATTGAGCATTACGGCGACTAGACATGCTTGGAAGGACAATATTTAATAAGCAATAAAAGACGTTAGACTAGCATGATATCTACATTATGACTACTAAAAAGTAAACAATTAGGCAATTAATTAAATTTGAGCCCTCAGGAGTTAGTACCTGAACCGTAGGCTATATTTGACAAGAATAGTAAAGACAAGATCTCAAGAATAAATTTGGAAGAAAGAGGGAGAAGCTCAGTGTTAATACTCCTGAGAATAGAGATTGTCAACTGTCGACTGTGTCTTTTGAACTGAGGGTGGAGGGTTGTATTTATAGGGGCAGAAAGTAGGGTTGGACGGGTAAAGGGAACCGAAATTTGGATTTCGGGATGAAAAATAGTCGGGCTTGAAGGCTTAGCGAGGGCCGCTAGCGGCGCTGGATTTTCATCCACAGCCGCTAGCGGCTCTGCATTTTAATCCAGGGCCGTTGACGGCTGTCAGCTGCCAGCTGGATGTCGTCATAATGACGACATCCAGTCTATTTTAATTTTTCGAAGGAATTTAGTGTTCCGAAAAATATGAAAAGACCGTTTTACCCTTCTGCGGTAAAAGACGGTTCTACCCCCGATGCGCAACTTGGCGACCGTGAGTCGGAAAAAGTCGTGAGAGGTGTCGTTGGAAAGCTCTTGAATGGGGCTTTTGAATGGGACTGGAATGAAGGAGTGATCGATGAAAAACCTGAGACCTTATCATTAAAGCAAAAATAGCGTTCAAGTTCATAAATTACTCCTTTCATCGTCGGGCTTTTGCGGAGAAATCTGAAGGCGCTTTTTTGGCGTCTACAGAAGCCCCCACTTTGATCGAGCTTGAGTAAAAGCGAATATCAAAGTATTGCGAAGGCGACATGCAGGATGCTGATGTGTACATGGTGTGTGAGAGTGAACAGTATGTATGCATATGAAGACAAACTTGGGTTGGGACATGCTCATAGCATGCTAAGATTTCATCTCTCTTCGAACACAAGAAAAATAAAGGTTATGGTTAGCAGGATAGAACACGCTCGTAGATGGTCTAAACGTCTACTAGGGACCTGTATTCAGAGTGAATGAAAAAGTTAGCAACACTTTGAGAATGATCAACATAGAATGCTTTGACGAACAGTGACTAAACATCGCTCGGTGGGTGCCGAGATTCCGTCCCTGTACGAGAAACGAAATAGTCGACGAGACAGCGCGATTAAAAATAACGGCTGTAAATGGGAAGTAACACTAGTGAGAGTGAATAGTATAAATGCTTTATTCTGAGCAAACAGTGACTAAGCACCACTCAGCGAATGCGGAGATTTCGTCTCTGTACAAGACACGAAAAGGTCGACGAGACAGCGCGATCAAAAATGGCGGATGTAAAATGGTTAAAACATATGAACAGTTTAAATGCAATAGCTTAAGCAATCATTGACTGAAACATATAAAAACAAAGGACGGTATAACTGCAATAGTTTAAGCAATCATTGACTGATACAAAATAAGTGACCTAGCAGAAAGGACAGTTTAACTACAATAGCTTAAGCGATCATTGAGTGACCCAAATAAGTGACCTCGTAGAAAAGGACAGTTTAACCGCAATAGCTTAACCGATCATTGACTGACCCGACTTTGTGACTTCGTAGAAAAAGGGCAGTTTAACCGCAATAGCTTAAGCGGTCATTGATTGACCCGACTTTGGGACTTCGTAGAAAAGGACAGTTTAACCGCAATAGCTTAAGCGGTCATTGACTGACCCGACTTTGGGACTTCGTAGAAAAGGACAGTTTAACCGCAATAGCATAAGCGGTCATTGACTGACCCGACTTTGGAAAATGGCTGTTTGATAAAACTTGGATGATGCCAGCGGATTTACTGGGCTTAAAATAATTTGACACTCCGGGCGATAAATATCATCGGGATATATCAGGGCTCGTGTATTTGGGACCTGCAAGATAATTGGGTTAGTTTTACCTGATAATAATTGGTACCGTAAGATGGGCCAACTGTTGAATTTTGAATTCGTGGGCCAAAGGGAATTGCTCCCGCGCGCTTGGTACTGATCTTTGCCGCGAACGAATTGAAATAACGGTTTTTGGGCTGGAATAAAGTCGTGGGACAGCAGGATGGGCCCGCATGTGCAGGCCAGGAAAGACCGCTAGCGGCGCTCGACTTGAGCAGGCCAAAATAGTTTTTCGCAAATTTCTTCGCGTTTTGCTTCATTTTGCTTCTTCTTCGTCGAGAGCCATTGTCGAGAGCTACTTTGCCATTGTTGAGTGCTTCAACTTCTTCAAGGTAAGTCAATTCTTGACCAAATTCTTTGATTTTTGTCTTAAACTTGTTTATTTTTCCGCCTAGTTGCTGAATTTTGAGTTGCATTGTTGAATGGGTACTTGTTTCTTGCGAATCTGAAACTTGAATTTTCACTTGTAGAGAGAGAAAACTTCATTCTTCTTCTATGGCTCCCAAGGATAAAGGGAAACGTCCCATGGGTGAGGAGGAGGAGAATCGGGACCTCTTTCGTACTGGGCTTCCTTCTTCTAGTACACCCCTTGCTCGACATGCAGATGGGGCAAATTTGTACCAGGATTCGTTTATGCGCATGGACTGGCGCCCAACTGGGGTTTGGGACCTTAGTGTTTTGGTACTGGACAGGCAGAGTCATCTGTCTAACCTTCAGTTGGTATGTTTCTGACTCTCTCGTTTTTTGGTTCTGTTCAGTGTATATATATATATATATATATATTTTTTGAACTGAAAATTTGAACTGTTAGTGCTTCGGCACACGAACAATTAGGATTTGTACTGGATTGGTGGCTAGCTGTGTAGAATTTGTGTAGAATTGTTTTGGCTGTACTTGTAGCATTTGGGGTGTTGAGAAAATTTTATTTGTTGGTTATGGTATTGGTGTTCTGCTACAGGCTCATGGATCCACTTCTCACTGGGCCATGATGTTGGACACATTTTCTGTGAGAGCTAGGGAGATAGTGCAAGGTTCGGGTTTTGAGCACTTTTTGTCGTTCATCCCGGCTTGTCACTCTGGGGATACTTGGATAATTGCTCGGGGGTTGATGGAGAGGTTCTGGGATACCACGAATACTTTCCATACACCTGTGGGGGAGATGTTTCCTATCCCCTATTAGTTTGTTGTACTGACGGGCTTGTCCTTCAGAGGGCGTCGCATTCAGTATGACGCGAGTTACTAACGGCATAGTGATAGGCTGCTCGAGCTGTATGAGCATGTGTCTGCCCATTTTAGAGAGGATCGAGTTTCCTTGCCGAGGTTATGGGCAGCCTTGGCGGAGCAGGGACTTACTGGGGAGCAGAGGGCTCGTATTTTCTTAGCTTACCTGTTGGGGGCGACCATTTTTGCCCAGAAGAAGAGCGTGTGTCAGGCTGGTTTCTTGATATGTTTGGACGACTTGTCCAAAGTCCATGAGTACAACTTTGGTGCTCCCGCGTATGCTTCTTTAGAGAGGTGGTGTCGCCAGGCTTGCAGGCCTAGGCCGACGAGTCAGAGTGTGTCTATCTCGGGCTCGTGGAGGATACTGGAGGTAGGCATATGTGTTCCTTTCCCTTTGCATATGCATCCTTTGTAGGAGAGCTACTCTTATCATTTTTTTGCTTGTATGGCAGCTGTGGTTCTTTGAGTATTTTCCCGCTTTTGGTCCTCACCGTCCTGATTTGAGGATGTTCCCACTAGGTTCCCGGTGGGTTGGTAGGGATAACCACCCGTTTTCCTCTTCGGAGCATTTTCGGGCTACCTTTGAGAGTCATGCTGCGTCTGAGGTATGTTACCTTTGATTTGCTTATGTATGTTTTTTTTGGTCCATTTGATGTGAATGAACTTTGATCTGGTAATCTGCAGGTGTCGTGGACTGCCTTTGACGGTATTCCCGGGGTTCCGCCCCATATTACCACCGAGTCCTTTAGGGTATCCACCTTGCGGGTGGTCTTTGAGGGGCCATTTAGCTTTGTGTGGCACTTGGGGGACCGCTTGACTCGACTGGTCTATCCTGCCTTGGGTGATCATTTGGTTACGGAGGACCCTCCTATGACCATGTTCTACCTGCGCAGCTTGAGCGTAGAAGATTTGGGGGTCGTAACTCGTGGAATGGCGGCCACGGAGTTCGTTGAGCCGGAGATTGCTGGTCTGATGCCGGACCTTACTTCTGAGGTAAGCTCTTTATTTATGCCTTTTCAGCTAAATGTGTGATATACTGACTTTTGTGCTTTGTAGGCGGATCGTTTAGTTCCTCAGGGTCCTAGGAGGTTCCATTCGAGAGTTCCTCGTGGCCAGCCCCCAAGCATGATCTTGCCGAGCAATGAGGTGAGGTACCTTGGTGAGAGTGGGGGACGTATAGTAGAGGAGTTCCCTCTACATATTGCTGATGGAGAGACCGTGGAGGGCTTGCCCTAGCCTAATGGTTGTACGGGGGTAAGTTTTTTTTACCCTTTCTTGTGTTTTGTGTTTGCTTTTGAATGCTGACTGAGCAGACTTCTCAGGTCTTCAAGCTCATCCACCTGTTGAAGAAAAGCTATGGCCGGGTGATGGGTAAAGGGAAGAGTTCTCGATCGAGGACTGTTGATGTAAGTAGACTTTTGTCTTTTTGTTTAGCTAAGTGTGGTGCTTAGCTTAACATATCGGTCTTGATTGTTTGCAGATGTCGCAGTCTTCGTCTTCGGTGGGACCTCGACATTCTTCTGCAACGAGGGCTTCTTCGGCGAGCAGGTCGTCTGTTGCTCGTTCACCTCCTGTAGCTGCGACCAGGCCTCCTGTTGATGAGGCGCCCGAACCTTCTATGCCGCACATTCCCGTGCCTGATGTTTTCTCCAGCGGGTTTTCAGCCTTCTTTCGAGAGTAGGCCTATTGTGACCCCTATGGCTGGAGGTTGGGCTAACGCCCTGGGTGGGATGTGACTCAAGCTGGGCCTTCATATCACGATGTGGCTATGGACTTTGCTAGTCAAACCACGGAGAGCTTCTTTAGGGCGGGGTTTCCGGTAAGTACATGCACCAGTGTATGATGGACGGGATATGAGGCCCAACAACAGCAGGCCTATTTATAGCTCGTTCAGTACTCAGGGCTCTTTCCACTATTCGGCTGGAAACTATGGTCAGAGACCGTCCGTTGAGGATGAGGCCGATAGCAATGGCGATGATAACTCCAGTTGAACAATGTAGGATTGTTTTGTAAACATTGGTCTTGAAACTTTGAACTCCTGTTTTATGCATATATATGATTTGAATGCTATATGACTCGATTATGCCCATATGATCTCTAAGTATGCAAGGTGTTATGCAGTAAAGTGTAGGCCACAATTTAGGGAATAAAATAAAGAAAAAGGGTAAAAATTGCAAGAAAAAGCAAAAATTACACATATTATACCTCCTAAAAAAAAGAATAAAAAAAAGAAAAAAAGGGAAATGAATAAGACTAAGAGAGTTTCGGGCCTCGGAATTCCGTTGTGCATTTGAAAAACTAGGCTTAAACCCAGCGAAATAGACCAAGTGGGCGGGTCGAAACAAAAGAGAAAACATTGACTGGGCCGAGGTCGGAGCCGCTAGCGGCGCTGGGCTGGGCCGCTAGCAGCGCTGGCGGCTCTGGCTTTAGGCGCTGGCGGCTCTGGCTTTAGGCCTTTTTCGTGAATTTCAGACTTCTTCTGACCCGATTCTTTGCCTATAAATAGGATTTACGGGATGTCTAATGTCGTATCTCTTTTCAGAATTTAGCTCTCTCAAGTCTCCCAAAACTTCTACCATGGTGAAATCCTTTGAAAACCTGTTTCATGCCTGGTGTAAAAATCTGACCATAGAAGATAAACTTGAACTGGCTCCATACCATACCTCAAACTTATTGGCTTTAAGACCAACCAAAATTTTGTGGCCCCTTCTTCGATCTGCTCTGAATTATGGGGACCCTGACTTGCACGTCTTCCGTTTTGGTAATTCTGAATTATGCCCTCTAGTTGAAAATTTTGCTGCAATTACTAATATGTTTGATGTTCTTTTCCCAGTTGTGCCTTATTTGAGGGATGGTTTTAGTAATCAGCATAGGAAATCTCTAGGCTTGACATATGCAGAAGCCAAAAGCATGATTCTCGGTGTCGATGTGGACTTAGTTCAAATCTGTGAAAAGTTTGCTATTTTTTCTAAACAGGATGCGATTTTTAGGCGTTGCCGCCAACAGGCTTTTGTACTTTGCCTGTTGAATCGTCTATTGTTTGCTAGTGCGGAGTCCTCCAACCTGGGTAGAGCCTCGTTGTTGTGAGTGGTGAATCAAATGGCTGAAGGGCATTCTCCTTTGTATCTGGTTGTAGGGGAAACTATTATAGGGCTGGACAGGTTAAAAATTTCGTCTCAAAAAGCCTTTTCTGGCAGCCCCCTGCTGCTTCAAATTTGGTTATGCGAGCGTCTAAGGTTGATAGAATCGCCAGAGACGATGATAGCTCGTACCCCTCAAGCCTGGAAAAAGAAAACTTATACCGCTGCTAGCTTCTTGGTTAGAAAAAGGCTATATGATGAGAAGACCCTTGCTGAATGGGATGTCTTTTTCCATGCAGGACATGTTATCCGTTGGCATGTGACCTGGTGGAGCTTGACCTCTTTGGTGGCTTGCTGCAAATTTATCCCTCACACTACCATAATGGGTCTGTACAGGAGTACTTTCTTCTTTCCTTCTAGGGTCATGCGGCTATATGGGTTGAAACATGTTATCCCTCGTCAGTAGACTACGAGACAACCTACCTTGTCTCTGACCACCGAATTTGCTCAAGACTGGGGAAAATATTGGCGTAGTAGGGATCGCTGGACTGTACCTCGGGTGATTGCTCCAACTCAAGTTTCTGAGACCTATTTGAATTGGCTTTCCTACAGCGATGGAGAAGCGAGACGAGCCCTTCGTCATGAGGAGTGGGACCACCTAGTACCTAGGTATAACTCAGGAACAGGAAACAAGAAAAGGAAGGAAGGGCCTTATGAGGAAGGCTATCATGTAATGAAAAGAGGCAAGCCCCCAGCTCAAGGAAGGGATCATAAGTCGTCCTCAAGCCAAGGTCTTTCAAAGAGGAACTCTTCAACGAAGCCTTCTAAAGGGAAGAAGGATTAAAGTAGTTTTCTTTAGAAAGCAAGTCTAGTTTTAAAAAAATAGTAAGAATTTATTTAGCTCAAACCCTCGTAGTTGCACATTTTTTGTAACCTTAGAAATTTTGATTTTTGCAATGTATGCTTATTCGTTTAGTTTGAATAAAGATTATCCTTTTTGAATGACTTAAATGGAATTTTGGATTGATTTTGTTCGGGCCCCTTAAAAGGGTTACCTACGTATTCAATGTGGAATCTGGCCAGTGTAGTTCGTTCAATTTGTGTACGTCTCTTTTTTTAAATTTTTAGATTCTTTTTTTTAGACGTAGCACTTCTTCAGTTGGTCCATGTTGGTGAGCTGACTGAACTCGATGCCATCAATGTCCATGAGCCGAACTACGCCTCCTGATAAGATGTCTTTGTCTCTTTGATGAAGAACGAACCGGACCAGTTCGGTCGAAATTTGCCTCTGGGGTCAGTAATTGGGGCATGTAATTCTTTCCAAACTAAGTCCCCTTCTTTCAGATTTTAAGGTCGAACCTTTTTGTTGAATGCTCTTGCCATGCGTTGTTGGTACATGTGGAAATGGTCTAGGGCCCGTAGGCGTCTTTCATCTGTGAACATGAGTTCCTCGTAGCGGGCTTGCAACCATTGGGTTTCGGGAATTTCACCCTCTAAGGCTATGCGCATGGAGAGTAGTTGGACTTCTATGGGTAGCACCGCTTTCATTCCGTAGACTAGGGAATAAGGTGTCGCTCCTGTGGATGATCTTATGGACGTCCGATATCCCCAAAGGGCAAATGAGAGTTTTATGGGCCAATCTTTGTAGTTTTCTATCATCTTTTCAATGATAGTTTTGAGGTTTTTATTGGCAGCTTCTACTGCGCCGTTGGTCTGGGGACGGTAAGGGGATGATTTGTGGGGCTGGATTTTATAGCTCTTTAGTAGGGTGGTTGTTTCGGCTTTGAAATGGGATCCATAGTCACTAATAAATTCATGCGGAACACCGTATCGGCAGATGATGTTGTTCCTTATGAATTTGGACATTTGTTTGGATGTGAGGATGGCATAGAACTGTGCTTCAACCTATTTGGTAAATAGTCTATGGCTACTAGGATGTATTCATGTCCCCCAGAATTTTACCAATGATATCTATTCCCCATGCAGAAAATAGCCTAGAGAGGTGAAGTTGTGGAGCATTGAGGGTGGCAGCATATGTTGTAAGTTGGCATATATCTGACACTTCTTGCATTTCTTGACATAGTCGTGACAGTCTCTTTCCATGGTGGTCCAATAGTACCCCAGTCGTAGTACCTTTTTAGAGAGCATTCGACCATTCATGTGTGGTCCGCATACCCCGTTGTGTACCTCGTCCATGATTTCTGCGGCTTCTACGGCGTTCACACATCTGAGGTTGATTCCATTGTGGGTCTTCTTGTATAGAACCCCCTTGTGTTCCATGTACTGCGCCGCTAAGAGACGGATGGCCCGTTGAGCTCTTATTGGCGCGTCCTGAGGATAGGTGCTTTTGGTGATGTAGTGGAATACATCTTGGTACCAAGGGTCTTCTTCGATTGGAGCCAGGGTTAAACTCGTGTCGAGGTTGTTGCTGAAGGCTGGCTCATTCTTCTTTGTATGTGGAGTGGCATCATTGAGGGAGTTTAGCTGCTCAAATTCTTGTATAAGAAATAATTTGTATTCTTGCTTTGCGAAGTTTACTTACATTTCTTAAATTGATTAGTTAATGATTTATGCAACTCCGAGTTCATCGGATTTGCCAATAGCTAAACAAAAGAAGAAATGAGCAAGATAAATTTTTATTGATTTGCAAAAAGATAAGCACACATGACTTTAGAGAAGAGGGTTTCTAATTCCCGTCAAAAAGAAGAACTAGACTTAGAAAAAGTAAAAGGGGAACTCCCCCTGTTGAAGACTCAACCTAGAGATTTAGCTAAGATCCTAACTCGACAAAACTTAGGGACTCAGACTCGATTCCTTTACCTCTTGCTTGTAGCCAACTAGTTCCAAGCTTCATAGGTATCCTCTTCTTCTTTCTTGTCCATGATTTCTTGTATACCATCTTGCAGGCATATGTAGTCATCCGTGCGGTGGCCAAACACCCGGTGATGTTGACAGTAGAGATTATCGTCAATTAAGATACCCACATCATAGGGCCGATTATAGGAGTCAATTGCTTGGTACATCAGGCGTTCTCCGTAAGCAGGTTGCAGACTCTTGGTGAATTGGCGGATTTGATCACCTTGCGCAAGTTTCTCAACCAGTTTGGCCACCTTTAGCCTCCAACGTTGAAGGAAGGCAAGGAACCCCTCATCTTTTCCTTGCTAGGTGATCTCTAATTCTCGAAGGGTCATGGAGAGGACAACAATTTCCTTGTAGCGTGCAAGGAAGATTATAGTGAACTCTGACCAAGTATGGTAGTTTTCCAAATTCAAGGTGTAGAACCAACGACGAGTCGAGGCATCGAGAGTCTGTGGGAACAAGTATATGTAGATACTTTCGTCAATTCCAATCAAAACCATGGCGGTAGTGAAGGCCTTGAGGTGATTTTGTGGATCATCAGTTCTAGTGAATGTCATCACTTCGGGCATGGAGAACTTGGCTGGAAGCTTGCCCTTGACTTTGGGATTGACCTTACCATCATCGGGATTGTAGTTGGCGATAGAGTCAATCTTTTTGAGCTTAGTGACTTGCTCATCCTCTTCAGTGTTGGAGTCAGAGAGGGTTCTTGCTTCACCCTCTTTCTTTCTTTCCAAACTCTCAACCTTGAGTCGCATTCTTTCCAAATTGCCCATGATCTCATCAAGCTTCTCGTCAGTGGTTTTGGTCATTGTGAAGCTTGGGGTGTGATTTGTGAGGTGAGCTTTTGTGGTGGTAATAGAGTATGAGGTGATGGCCTTTTGGAATGTGGCGGTGAGGCTTTTTCGTGGTGGAGGTAGTCGGGAACTTGGTGGTGTAGACGGTTGCAGACGAACTAGCCTGGCCGAAGGCTGAGCCCAGCTTTTCTCAAGGTTTCCTTTCTTCTTCGTAACATGGAGCACTTAGTAACAAGAACAGACCATGGGACTCTCACTTAAGAAAAAGGACGCCCCGCACATAAAAGAAAAACACATTGTCCTAAAAAAGATCCTTAAACCTAAACGCCCAAATATTTCCCTAATATCAAAGGAAAATAAAGTTAATGGACGAAAATAAAAAAAATAGAAAAAAGACAGACTATCCTATTTTTTATTTTTCTAGACTAAAAGAAAATGGAAAATGGGATAAAATAAAATGAAAGAATTTCGATCATCATTTTTTTTTTTTCCGTAATTTTTTTTTTGGCGTCTTTCTTCCTTTCTTTTTTTTTTTTTTTTTTTTTTTTGCTTTTCTTTTTTTTTTCCCGACCGAATCTGAATTACATAAAAAAAAAAAAAAAAAAAAAAAATTAAGAAATACAAAATGGGAGAGGGGAATTTGGAGTGACTGACATTTTTTTTTTCTTTTTTTCTGCTAAAAAGATCTTAGAAAATCGTCCATGACTGTGACAGAATGTATCATTGGGAAAATGATGAGTGTTCATTGAATTGAATCATCACACCATTTTTGGGCATTAGGAACTAGCTAAAAATAAAAGAAAGACTTCTAGCACGTAAGTACATGTTGGCACATAGTCACGGTATTCATGCATTCAGGCAAGCATTATAACGACGCAGTTTACAGGCAAACATGTGATCAGACGGGCATTACAACGACACATGCACAACAAGCAAGCGAATGCACGAATGTGGGCTAGAGGCTTTTGGCTCCTATGAGGTCACCACGACAAATTACAATTTCCGTCCGGCGGATGGTCAACACATCAATTGTAATTCTTTTTCACCAACAAGAGTCAATGAGTCATGGGTGAGGAAGCATCGGTTTGCACGATAGGACAACTGTAGATATACTGGTTGTCTACGAGTTACGACACAAACTTTCTCGAGGGTCGATAAGGGTCAAAAGGTCGTGACAAGACACATGCAAATGATGCAAATGATGCAAATGATGCAAAATATGGAACATGTTATTAAACAATTAAGCAAACCTGACTTTCGAGTCTCACCCTCTTAAATAAATCCCCAGTGAATTCGCCACTGTAAAGACCCGGAATTTTCATCCATCTGTTTCACGGAGTGCGTCCTTATAGAAAATTTGTAAGTTGGGGGTTTAGATAAGTTCAAGGGACCATCGAGTTAGAAAAGCTTTTGAAAAGACTTGAATTGAATAATAACCATGAAATAGGTCACAAATCTGCTATCGGCGTTTTATCAAATGGACAAACCAAAGGGACAAAACCAAAGGGACAATCCAATAGCGCAATAAGTGAACTGATCATGTTTTTAGAAAGACTCCCGCTCATACAGAACATATGAGTACCCAAGAATAAAGGGTTCGGGGACGAAGGTACGAGGTGGGAAGGTGTTAGGCACCCAACTCGCCCGTATTATGACGGCCTCTACTAACTCAAGTTTGCTTAATAATTTAAAGACATAATTCCCATGCAAAACCGGATTAACAACCTAGACTTAGACTATTAATTGGTTCATCACAAGCATCACAACATTTAATGACCCTTATTTAGACATGCATTCGATTGGCATATTGAGCATTACGACGACTAGACATGCTTGGAAGGACAATATTTAGTAAGCAATAAAAGATGTTAGACTAGCATGATATCTACATTATGACTACTAGAAAGTAAACAATTAGGCAATTAATTTAATTTGAGCCCTCAGGAGTTAGTACCTGAACTGTAGGCTATATTTGACAAGAATAGTAAAGACAAGATCTCAAGAATAAATTTGGAAGAAAGAGGGAGAAGCTCAGTGTTAATACTCCTGAGAATAGAGGTTGTCATCTGTAGACTATGTCTTTTGAACTGAGGGTGGAGGGTTATATTTATAGGCGCAGAAAGCAGGGTTGGACGGGTGAAGGAACCGAAATTTGGATTTTGGGCTGAAAAATAGTCAGGCTTGAAGGCTTAGAGATCCACAGCCGCTAGCGGCCCTGGATAAAATCCAAGGCCGCTGACGGCTGTCAGCTGGATGTCGTCATAATGACGACATCCAGTCTATTTTAATTTTTTGGAGGAATTTAGTGTTCCGAAAAATTTGAAAAGACCGTTTTACCCTTCTGTGGTAAAAGACGGTTCTACCCCCGATGTGCAACTTTGCGACCGGGAGTCGGAAAATGACGTGAGAGGTGTCGTTGGAAAGCTCTTGAACGGGGCTTTTGAATGGGAGTGGAATGAAGGAGTGATCGAGGAAAAACCTGAGACCTTATCTTACCTATTAAAGCAAAAATAGCGTTCAAGTTTATAAATTACTCCTTTCCTCATCGGGCTTTTGCGGAGAAATCTAAAGGCGCTTTTTTGGCGTCTACACTTGGGTTTTTGCTAGCTCTGTTAACCCGATGACCTGGGTCTCCGCTAATTCTTCCGGTAGCTCTGCTATTTTCCGAATAACAGGGTTGCTTCTCATGGGATTACACTTAATTTCATTCCACCGGAGGTTAGGGATGGCAAGAAGGTGATTAAACTTGATAAAGGGGCTGTTGATGAACAGATTCAGGTATGGAAAAATGCATTGATTTTATATGTTGTTGGTGAGGTTCCTGCTTATAACTATCTTGATAATTACCTTGGGAAACTCTGGAATTTTGTCAGGGCCATTTTCTGTGAATAATATGCCACTGATTCTGCATGAATGGAGTATGGATTTTAATTTCAAGGAAGAATTTCTCCGTGTTATGCCTCTTTGGGTGCGATTTCTAAACTTACCTTTGAGTTGTTGGGGAGGGGATTCTTTGAGTAGGATTTCTAGTGGGTTAGATGTACCCTTGTACACTGATGAGTGCACGGCTACTCAAGCCAGAATTTCTTTTGCATGAGTTCTGGTTGAGATTGATGTAACGCAAGAGATATTGAGTGAAGTTACAGTGGAGGACCCAGATGGCAAATCCTTTATTCAAGTTGTGGAATATGACTGAAAACCTGTATTTTGCAAGCCCTGTGTAAAATTTGGCCATGATTGCTCACAACTGAATGAACAGGCTCCTCTACAGAACGGGCCTCCTGTGAGAAGAAAGCAGAGAAGGAAAATGAATCCTCAGATGGTATGGAAGCCTACTGGTGTTATTTTGGAAACTACTGCATTTGCAACAGGTGAAGTTGGTGAGAGCTCCACTAGTATGCAACCTACAAGGCCAGCAGCTACTGGTCCTATCATCACCAGAGTTGGAATAACCTATAGTGCATCAGACAACTTTATAAATGATTTTATGGCTCCTGGGTTGAAGAATTCATTTTCTATTCTTGACAGCCCCATTATGGAGGAAATTGAACCTGCACCTATAGCGGATCCAGGGGATCCTCCAGTTTAATGGATTGCATATTTTGGAACGTGAGGGGTTTAAACAAACCCTTCAAGAATAAGGAGCTTGGCATATTTTTGAAGAAACACAAGATAGCTCTAGCTGGTATTTTAGAAACGAGAGTTAAACAACAAAATGCTGGAATAATTCTTAAAACAATTGCAAGGGATTGGAGTTTAGTACACAATTATGGGGAGGCTACTAATGGGAGAATATGGATAATTTGGTAGTCTACCATGGTTGATGTGCAGGTGGTTCATACGCATAGTCAGTTTATTCACTGTAAGGTGGAGAATAGACGAACTAACTTTGTGTGCTTGCTCACTGTGGTGTATGGGTTTAACACAGTTGAGGCCAGGAAAGATTTGTGGGCTAATATGAGAACTATTGGAGTAGGCATTAGGGAACCTTGGTGTTTGTGTGGTGACTTTAATACTATATTGCTCCATGAGGATAGGATCCATGGCAATCCAGTCCATGCGTCTGAGACTATTGATGTGTGTGAGTTCATGGAGGATTGTCACCTGTCAGAGCTTATTTCTACAGGTAGCTATCACATTTGGAAAAAACAAGCATGTGTGTAGCAAGATAGACAGAGCTATTGGTAATTTGGCTTGGAGATCTACCTATGCTTCTATTGTAGCAGATTTCAAAGAACCCCTGTTCTCTGATCATTCTCCTATTTACATGAAGATGGAGGATCAAAGACACCTACCTAAGAGACCATTCAGGTTTCTTAACATTTTAGCTGAGAATGATAAATTTAATTTGCTGGTACAGTTGCAGAGGTTTGGCAACAACCAGTACATGGGCTTCCTATGTGGCAGCTTTGGAAGAAACTCAAAAGATGTCAACAACCCCTGAAGAAACTCTATGTTTCTGAATATGGAGCTGTGGATCAGAGAATTGAAGCTGCAATGGAGGAACTGCTGGGGTTCAGCAAGCTATGCAACATGATTTAACTAACCCCTCCCATGTTGAAAATGAGAGGAAATGTCTGGCTTCCTCGGAGAAATGGTCGTCTGTCCAAGAGAAGATTTGTAAGCAAAAGGCAAAGATGCATTGGCTTAGAGAAGGAGATGGTAATACTAAATTCTTCTTTGCAGTTATGTCAGATAAATATCATAAAAGCACTTTGTCCATGTTGACTGATCAGAATGGCAGGAGACTTACTAAGGAGACAGACATAAAGGAGGAAGTTATGAACTTCTATGGGACACTACTGGGTTCTAGGGCTACTAGTTTGCCTTTGATTGATTTGGAATCTATGAGAGCAGGTCCTCAGTTAACTCATGCACAACAAGTGGCTCTGACCACAAAAGTGACAAACGAAGAAATAAAGATTGTTGTTTTCTCCATTGATGACAACAAGGCACCAGGGGTGGATGGCTTTAACTCTTGTTTTTTCAAAAAAAGCATGGCCTATCATTGGAGGAGAGGTATGTTTTGCTATCAAAGAGTTTTTTAGAACTGGGAGATTATTGTATCATATTAATATTACAGCTGTCACCCTTATTCCTAAAGTGAACAATCATTCTTCTATTAGAGAGTACAGACCCATTGCTTGTTGTACATTGTTGTATAAAATCATTTCAAAGGTCATAAGTCATAGATTGCAAGTTGTGGTGAGTAGTAGCCAATCTGCCTTTGTCCCTGGTAGGCTAATATCTGACAACATTCTGCTCAGTCATGAATTGGTGAAAAAGTATACTAGGAAGATCATCTCTCCGAGGTGTATGATTAAAGTTGATCTTCAGAAAGCATATGACTCTGTGGAATGGTCCTTTCTTGAGCAGGTCATGAGAGAGCTTGGTTTTCCTTGTGGGTTTGTGCAATGGGTGATGACTTGTGTTTCTACTGTGTCCTATACTATTAATCTGTCTGGTGAGTTTACTGAATGTTTCCAGGCCAAAAAGGGATTGAGACAAGGGGATCCCATGTCCCCTTTCCTCTTTACCTTTGTTATGGAATATCTCCACAAATGTCTACAGAAACTGCAGCTGGACCCTAATTTTAATTTCCATCCCAGATGTAAAAAACTTGGGATCTCTCATTTATGTTTTGCATATGATTTACTCCTTTTCTCTAGAGGAGATGTGAAGTCTGTACAACTTCTTCATGAAAAGTTTGAGTTGTTTTGTGTTGCTTACAGGGCTTAAAGCCAATCTGGGTAAAAGTCATGTGTTCTGCGGGGGAGTGAAAGATACAGACAAAGATCAAATTCTGAATATTTTGGGGTATGTTGCTGGTGAGTTGCCTGTCAAATACCTAGGAGTTACATTAACTAGCAAAAGACTTCAAGTATCACAATGCCAGGGGTTGATTGAAAAAATGACAGCAAGGATTAGGGCCTGTACTTCTAGACTTCTTTCTTACTCAGGGAGATTACAACTTATAAGATCGGTTCTGTTTGGGATCCAGGCCTACTGGTCACAACTTTTTTTCCTCCCTCAAAAAGTCATGAAACTTGTTGAAGTAGCTTGTAGAAGCTACCTCTGGTCTGGAGAAGCCACTATTACCAGAAGGGCTTTGGTGGCTTGGGAAAGAGTGTGCCTTCCTCAAAGTGCTGGGGGTTGTAATGTGCTTGATCTCAGATTGTGGAATCAGGCTGCTATAAGCAAATTACTGTGGGCTTTAAGTATGAAACAAGATAAATTGTGGATAAAATGGGTGCACATTTATTTTGTGAAGAAGCAAGATATCTGGCAGATGGAAGCTCCTACACAAGCATCTTGGATGGTTAGGAAAATCTATCATGCCAGGAAGCATAAGAGTAAGTTGGGAGAGTGGCATAATGTGGTGGTAACAGGCAAGTTCTCAATTAAAAAAGCTTATAAGTTGATCAGGGGTCAAGTTGAGAAGGTTGAGTGGAAGAACTTAATCTGTGCTAATGCTGCACCACCCAGAGCTGTGTTTATTATGTGGTTGACCCTCATGGGGAAACTGAGAACCAAAGATATTCTTTGTAATTGGGGGGTCATCTCTAATGATGCTTGTGTCTTCTGGAGCCAGCAGGAAACACTTAAGCACCTTTTCTTTCAGTGTGACTGGGCTAGAGCTATTTGGGGCTCCATTTTGAGTTGGTTAAAACGAGATGTTGCAGGAGCAGACTGGGAGACAGAATATAGGAAAGTGGTGAGATGCAGCAACAGCAAGTCTCCAGCTGCAAGTGTAGTGAAAATGTGCTTTGCTATCACTGTCCATACTATCTTGTTAGAGAGGAACCTAAGGGTGTTTCAGGGAAAACAACAGACTGTTGCTGAGCTAGTGACATAGATTCAGCACCAAGCCTTTGGTCTTGCACGAGTGAATAGAAAGTTGTGGGATCATCTTGAGAGATTATAGAGTCCAACTGGTTAGCTATTTGAGTTTATTATGTTCCTGCTGTAATTGTCTTTGTATTGGTGTGCAATGAGGGGAAACCCTTCCCAGAAGGTGTGTCCCTCTTGCAACCATTATGTGTTTAGCAGGGTGTTGATATTCTTCATGTTGTTGAGTTGTAATTTTTGAGAGATCTTGCTATCTGCAGGATCTGGTTTGTAACGCTTTGCCGGTGATTAATGAGAATGAGATTAATTGCACATATATATATATATATATATTGATTAAAAATCAAATTACAAAAGCTTGAGTACTCCTCATCTGAGTGTGACATGATTGCTCCGTTTATTTATTCGGTTTGGCATATGTACTTTGATAATTTTATTTACATCCTGACCACTTGATTTTACACAGGATCTATCACTATTGTTGCCAACCAAAGAATATTTAGTCATACAAAATTTTCTTTTTACTTTGTTAATTCTGCTTCTCAAAAATATTATGGTTTGACAGCCTTTAGGCCGGCTCATTTAGCACATAATAAAATAATAACATTGAGTAGTGTGACATACATATAAAGCATATAACTATAGCATTTTCATTTTCATTTTCATGTATCATCCGTGTTCCTTTTTCTTTCTATTTGTTTAATTGGTTCAGCTTATAACTCATTGGCCTAGTAGAAGTATATTTAGTTTTTGACAATTACTTGTTTGACAAAATGGCCCATGACCGTGAACCTATTTCCACTGCGGCCTTTTTGCAAATACCTGGTGTGGGCCTCTATTAGAGCAAACGATGGTGGTCGTCGGCTGACAATTCAAATCCCATTGAGGATATTCAAACCGAGGCCTTATGGCTCCGCTAGTCGCTCTTCTGGCTCCATCCGCCAGATGGATTGCGGCTCTGTAGGCGTTGTCAGCCTGAGGTTTTTCTCCGATATCTAGCTCATCCGGTAGCTCCGATGGCTCCCCAAGCTTGTCCGCCAGCTCCGCTAGTTCCATTGGCTTGTCTTCTAGCTCCGCTAGCTCATCCGGCAGGTCGTCCGTTACCTCCATCGAGCCACTAGTTCGTCTGCTAGCTCTGCCATTTTATCCGCTAGCTTTGAAATCTCCTTTGGTTAGCTCCGCGAGCTCGTCTGCTAGCTCCGCCAACTCGATGTACGCACAATTCGAAAATCTTTGTCTCCTCTAAGCCATATCTACTCCCGTTGTCCTGCTAGTAGCCCAATTGTGGAGCCTTGTTGGTCTTGTTTGTGTTTGAGTTGGTCATCTCTTGAGAATTTCCGGCCAGATGTGTCTCAGGTTACTTACCAGAGTTACGACTAAAGCATCTAATCATATTGCATTTTTTTACTTAAATGAACGCCTTTTATATTTGTTAATTATAGTTGATTTAACTTATTGAGTTTGGTCTTTGAGGCCTCGGCTTGAACCTGACCGTAATTTAACTAAGGCATTTTGTCGAACGTTTCTACTATCGAACCAGTTTTAAGCAACTTTATCAAATCTGAGGCAGCCTTGTGGTCACATATTAACCTCATGAAATTTTGACCTTGCTCAAGATCACATCAGCTACCAAGTTATAATAGTTTTGACTTTGGAGGGGTTGCTTTTTGTAATTTAACACCCAAGAGACAACTTAATTTACTTGTTTGGGTATACTAATGGTGCTATTTGCAATTGCAGTTGGGAGTATAATCTACGTAATCATACTATGAGTATTTAAAGCTAAATGGCAGTCAGAGTTGGCTTACTTATTTGCCAGTCGAGCTTTGTTATCCTCCAAGATGATGCCGCAAGGTTGGGTTTTTCCGACTCTGTAAGGTCTAGGTTTCCCGTGCCGTCCAGGTCGAGATTTTTCATTTTTGCCAGCTCTTAGTACATCTCGGCTCTTGTTAATATAGTCATCACAAATTTCTACTGAACCTAAGTCCAATAACTCATCCTTTGAGAGGCATTTTTGCTAAGTAATTGCGGATAAAAAGTAGAAGGAAAACTTAGCTTGAGCTCGATTATGAGTCATTGTGTCCGCCAACCCGAGACTTTTTGCCTTCGCGGCTCCGCCAAACTAGGTCTCTGCCAAGTCCGTAGTAGTTTGATCTGTCACCCAATCGGCTCCGTCTGCCGGAATGTCCCCACTTTTGCCAGCTCGAGGTTTTCTCCTCCGTGAACCCGAGATTTTCCGGCTCCGCTAGCTTCTCCGTTTTCACTCTTCTTGCTTGTTGGTTTATTGGGTCATTTTCTCAAACACCTTATCATGGCCAATGAATCATTCCAGAGCATAAAAACACTTGTTAGATCCATATCCCCAAATTAGTAAGAGACCATCATAATGTAATAACCACTAAATTAGTGACCAACTCTATATTTTATTGAAAATGCAAGCATTTAAGTCCGCAAGGAACATCTCCGGGTAGCTAGCTACCCACAAATGTTTGGCAATTCAGGTTTAAATTGTTTATCAAAATCTTGACTTTAGTCTATTTTCATGGAAAGAAGTAAAGAATTGAATTAAACTTAGCTTCGATTATTCTTTGATAATAGTGCGGTAATTAGGAGAACTATCGGCGTCGGTGTTGGTCTGCTAGAGCTTCGACCTTCCGTCGTTGTCAAGAGACTCTCCATCTCTCTCGGCCGGCATCCCGTCTCCGACAAGTCCATAAGTCTTCTTTCGTGACATCCGTTGGAAGAGTCCATCCCCTTCCGGACAACTCGGCCCTTAACTTTGGGCCCTTCTTTGCCCTCTTCTTACTGGTTTCATGGTTGATGTCAGTTTGATCTTTGATGAATGGATTTTCATTCGTGGGTTTTTCAGCTATGCTCGCCATCTCCTCCACTAATCTTTACCACTCACCCCTCATTCCCACCAAACACGGACTCATAGCTACTATTCACGTCGGGTTCACCAATGTTTTGGGGTAGCATTTTGTAATAGTGTCGGTCCGTCATCCGAAATGGGGTCTTGGACAAACCTGCAAGACAAGGCAAAATGGCCTCAGGGGTGGGTGAGAAATCCCCCTCCGATGGTCAAGTTAGCTCTCATAAAGATACGTCTAAGTTAGAGATAGAGAGGTAGAGAGAGAGTGAAATAGATTATCCATTACCTTATCCCCATGGGAGGTCTTATACAAGTACGGTGGTGGTGGAGTTTAATTCAAACCTTTCTATTGAGTTAGGTCAAAGCTAACTAAGACCCAACTCAACTAGGAGCCCAATTACAGCCCCCCAATCAAAATCCAATTTTATTTATGGAAAAATGACAAGCACGAAAATATGATTATGTACAAGTGATGAAGCAAAAATTGTCATAATACACAAAACAACTCGTCACTTACATAAAAATTGTCTTAATATGCAAAAACAATTCATTGAGAATGTAGAAGTTGTTCATTGCTTTGGAGAAACCAATGAGTACCTGACTTTATTACATGATCATCCTAGTTTATGTCTTAGATCGACGTTGTTCCATCTATCCTCACCAAATCAATTTTTTTTTTGAATAGGCAAGATAGCCGGGCTCTTTGAGCCATTTTATCAAGGGAGGAGGGTTAGCCTTTGGCCTATAAGATAAATACTAGCCTCAATTCTTTAAATTGAGGGGGATGAGCCTTGAACCCCCTATCTTAAGGTTGGTGGTGTGAGAACTTTACCAACTAAACTCCCCACTTTTGCTCTGGCCAAATCATTGATGACAAATGTTTCAGGATAATCCTTTTTAATGGTTTTCTGATTACTTTATATTTAAAAAAAAAATCGTGGCAAAAGGCCCCACTTGTTTCTAAGTGAGAGGTACACCCTGTATCTAGTACAGTGTGAACCCTATTGCACAGTTCAGATTTTGCCAAATGCCTACCTAACAATCGATGAATACCTCTGGAAATTTATCGAGTTGAGTTGGTGCTAGCTCAATTTGACTAGTTAATTAGGTTTTGGGTCTAGCACAAGTCAAATTTGACTAACTAGTCCGGCTATTTTTTTTTCTCAACTTATATTTAATTTAGTTTAGTTCAATTTAACTCATTTCAATTCACTTTGGTTGTGTTCATGTAAAACCTATTATTATTTATTGAAAAGTAAATTCATAATGATACTTGTGCCATTTAAATTTTTCAAAGCATAATTTTAAAATAGTCCATGTTAAACACAAAAACTTTCTATAAGACGGTGTTTTTTCATAACAAATATATGAGCAAGTCTTGTGTAAGACCAACTCACAGAAAAATTAGGTCACCATCTAGAAGTGTAGGATTCACTTATTATAAGTCCTGACCCTTATTTCACTCAAAAGTAACCATCGTCTCACCAAAAGTTACCATAAATCCGTTTTAAACAAGTTTTTGTGAAATTTTATATGGTTAAAAGTTAAGTTAAAAAACTCAATTTAATTTAAGCACAATTTGGCGAAAACCACCTAACATGTTTCAGAATTTGTCCAGTACCCCCTGAAACTTTACTATTTGGCGAGTACCACCTTAAAAGTTTATTCCGCCGTGGAAGTCACACCTTAAGTGATTTTCCGGGCAAATCCTAATTTTTTCTGACCCTTTTACCCCCCCACTTAGATGAATTTTTTTTTTTTCTCTCTCTCTCTCTCTCTCTCTCTCTCTCTCTCGCTCACTGTTCCCACATATAAAAAAAAAAAAAATTAATTCACTCTCTTTCTCTCTTTCTCTCTCTCGCTCACTCCATCTTCTTCCTCTCTCTCTGTATCTCCATCTTTACCATCTCTCTCTCGTAATCTCTCTCTCTCTCTCTCTCTCTCTCTCTCTCTCTCTCTCTCTCTCTCTCTCTCCTGTCATCAACAACAACAACAACAACAACAACAACAACAACAATTAAATCTGTTTCTCCTGTCATCTCTCTCTCTCGTCATCAACAACAATAACAACAACAACAACAACAACAACAACAACAACAACAACAACAACAACAACAACAACAACAACAACAACAACAGTCTCTCTCTCTCTTCCCCTGTTTTCGTGGCGAAACAGAACAACAACAACAATCCATTAAATCCCCGTTGAACAACAACAACAACAGTCTCTCACTCTCTCTCTCTCTCTCTCTCCCCCTGTTTTCGTGGCGAGATCGACATCTTGACATTCAAACGAGAAATTCAGAAACAAAACCGAAAATTAAGACAAAAAGGGAAAAATTAAAAAGAAAGAAGGAGAAGCTTAGCTTGGAATCGGCAGATCGGAGCTTCTAAAGCTCATGCATGGCCATTGAAGCTCGCTCGAGATTAATCAGAAATGTCGCCGACCATGGTTCATGGCCGGAAACCACAAATCGGTGGCTTGAGAGCTTGATTTGTGGTCGCCGGACAAAAATGGTGGTCGACAACCTTTAACTTCATCGCGGCCATGGCTTCGCTGAGTTCTTGTCGCCATTAATGACAAGCTTGAGAGAGAGCGCACGGAGATGATGGTCGAGCTTGATAGAGAGAGAGATGGAGATGGAGAGAGAGATGGTCGAGCTTGAGAGAGAGAGATGGTCGAGCTTGAGAGAGAGAGAGATGATCGAGCTTGAGAGAGAGATGGTCGAGCTTGAGAGAGAGAGAGATGGAGATGGAGTGAGCGAGAGAGAGAAAGAGAGAAAGAGAGTGAATTTTATTTTGTTAATAAATTCTTCATTTAAACAAACATAATAAAATTCAGTAAAAAAAAAGCGCAATTTGGCGAAAACCACCTAACATGTTTCAGAATTTGTCCAGTACCCCCTGAAACTTTACTATTTGGCGAGTACCACCTTAAAAGTTTATTCCGCCGTGGAAGTCACACCTAAATGGATTTTCCGGGCAAATCCAATTTTTTTCTGACCATTTTACCCCCCCACTTAGATGAATTTTTTCTCTCTCTCTCTCTCTCTCTCTCTCTCTCTCTCTCTCTCGCTCACTGTTCCCACATATAAAAAAAAAAATTAATTCACTCTCTTTCTCTCTCTCGCTCACTCCATCTTCTTCCTTTCTCTCTGTATCTCCATCTTTACCATCTCTCTCTCGTAATCTCTCTCTGTTTCTCCTGTCATCTCTCTCTCTCGTCATCAACAACAACAACAACAACAACAGTCTGTCGCTCTCTCTCTCTCTTCCCCTGTTTTCGTGGCGAAACAGAACACTCTCTCTCTCTCTCTTCCCCTGTTTTCGTGGCGAAACAGAACACTTTCTCTCTCTCTCTTCCCCTGTTTTCGTGGCGAAACAGAACAACAACAATAATCCATTAAATTCTGAAACAATCAAACCGAAAATTAAGACAAAAACGAGAAATTCTGAAACAAAACCGAAAATTAAGACAAAAAGGGAAAAAATTAAAAAGATAGAAGGAGAAGCTTAGCTTGGAATCGGCAGATCGGAGCTTCTAAAGCTCATGCATGGCCATTGAAGCTCGCTTGAGATTAATCAGAAATGTCGCCGACCATGGTTCATGGCCGGAAACCACAAATCGGTGGCTTGAGATGTGGTTGCCAGACAAAAATGGTGGTCGCCATTAATGACGATCTTCAGAGCTTGAGAGAGAGAGAGAGCGTTGAGAGAGAGAGAGATGGAGATGATGGTCGAGCTTGAGAGAGAGAGAGATGGTCGAGCTTGAGAGAGAGAGATGATGGTCGAGCTTGAGAGAGAGAGAGAGAGAGAGATGATGGTGGAGCTTGAGAGAGAGAGAGATGGAGATGGAGATGGAGAGAGAGATGGTCGATGGAGCTTGAGAGAGAGATGGAGATGGAGCTTGAGAGAGAGAGAGAGATGTGGTTTTGTTTTAGTTTTAGTTTTATTTATATTTATATTTTTTATTTTTTACTTTTTATTTATTTAATTATTTAGTTTAATTAAAAGTCACGTGACTCACACGTGGCCGACGTGGGGGGTAAAATGGTCAGAAAATTAATTAAGGTGTGACTTCCAGGGCGGAATAAACATTTAAGGTGGTACTCGCCAAATAGTAACGTTTCAGGGGGTACTGGACAAATTCTGAAACATGTTAGGTGGTTTTCGCCAAATTGCGCTTAATTTAACTCATAATTTGCTGCAAAAACCCACGTAAGATGGTCTAGTAGTGAGCTCAAGCTAACATCGACGCTAGCTCACGAGTCGGCTCGGCTCGCCAGAATTTCAAATAGCTCACGAGTAGGCTCGGCTGGGCTCGCCGGAATTTGAGTCCATGACTTCATGAGTCGCATGAGTCTTGTCCAGAACGACTGACTTTACCACTCCTCTCCCCTCCTCACGACCGTTCGTGCTCACACTCCTGCTCCTACTCCCCAAACCGGCAATTCTCTCTCTCTCTCTCTCTCTCTCTCTCTCTCTCTCTCTCTCTCTCTCTCTCAAATTTCTCTCTTCTATTTGCCATTAGGGTTCCTGAAATGGAGCCCGTGACCTCAATAATCGACAAACTCAAAGCATTTCCAAAATCCATCGAAGATTTCGTTGGCGGTTTGACTCGCCGGAGAGACCAAAGGGCTCGTCGTAATCCGGTACGTTTATCTCCATTTATGCCTTCAAATCATTGAATTCTACGCTTGTGATTGTGAATATTTATTTAGAAAAGGAAAAAACGGGTCTTTTGTTGTTATAAGTACATTTTGCTAGTCCATAATTTTCCAGCTGATATCATGTTGTTAACCTTCATGGATTTTTCTTATTGCTCCTATTATTTTAATATTAGGGGAGGATTGATTTATGTAGTCATGTTTTCATATTCTAGGAGCCTTTGGAGTATGATACATTGTGATTTTGAGATTTTTTGAGGGTATAAGTTGATTGAATAGAAAGTGTAACTGGTAAAGATTTAGTGCTCTTTAGTTGTTAGATTGTTAATTGACCCTTTTTTGAGCATTATTATGCGTTCGAAGTCGATTGTTAGGCAATGGGAGCTTAATAGCTTATGCTACTGGGTGTTCTTGTTTTTAAGGAAGGATATGTTAAAGTGTACCAAGCCACCGGGGATGTTAGGCTTTCCTATAGTTTATATACAGTTGCTTAAAGGATATTTAATAGAAAGTTTAACTGGTAAAGATTTAGTGCTCTTTAGTGGCTAGATTGTTAACTGGCTTTTTTTCGAGCATTATTATGCGTTGGAAGTCGATTGTTAGGCAATGGGAGCTTATGCTGTGGCATTATCATGGAAGTCGATTGTTAGACCGGGTGTTCTTGTTATTAAGGAAGGATATGTTAAAGTGTACCAAGCCACCAGGGATGTGAGGCTTTCCTATAGTTTTTATGCGGTTGCTTTGCTTAAAAGAGATTTAATCCCCTCCATGCGGGCATTTGGCTGTGACTGTGAGTGTTTGGCAATGCTCTCTTCTGACAGATTGTTCTGTTCTTTAAAGATTTCCATTTAGTGATTCTTTGCTAAGAGGAATGGTATCGAGGATGTGAAGCTTGGTATTGGTTTGGTTCGAATGATTTGAGATATATGAAAATTTTCGAGCAGGAGCTGGAGGTCTTCCAAATACCTAAATGTTAACTATTTAAGCTGATTGTGCAATATTAGAAAACCTTTTTGGTGTTCATCAGTTCTCCTTTGCTCAACCGATTCTATTGATCAGCCAAGCTTTAACCACCACGTGTGAGATTTCTGGTAAAGTAATACTTGCTCAGACTCAATAATCCATATGATGGTGTTTGCTGTTTGAGGCAATCCAAATAAGGGTTTGAAAGAGGATTGCAAAGGACAGCAGAGAATGGGAGAGAGGGTGGAGGTGGAGGGACATAGACAAGATGAAATCAACGGCCCCCCTCGGAGAAAAGAATAAAGGAAAAACTTAAGGAGATATGGATATTACAACAAATTGTGGACAAGAAAACAAAAAACAAAAAATTGGAATAAAGAAAAGGGGAAATTGAACCCTATAGGTGGGAAATTCAACTATAGAATTTTACCCACTGATTGAATCCCTCTTGGCACTGTCATATGTAACATTGATCAGTAGTTGGAGCCTTGGAGGTCACATGATTAATTGCAAACTGAAGTGTCAAATAAAATGGCTTATGCAGTAGCTACCTGAGTCTGAGCTTGACCACTTTGCTGATTTCATAGGTAGCAAGCCGAATGATGGGGCTTTACAACTCTTCCCGTGGTATAATTTTCAGATTGAAATATTGAAGCGGTTGCAGCGAGAAGCATTTGCAGACTTGATGAAACTAAGAGACAGGCAGGACAGAGTGGAGAGAATGCTGACCTTCTATAGGACCTCAAAGGGAGGTCCCTTCCAAGAAGATGGTACCCGTGTGAGGGGGGAAATTGATGTGACGGGATCTTATTGTTGATGGACAATCTTGATCAGCAGAATGTTGATGCAATCAGAAGAGCAGGAATTAGAACAGGAATTGATGCAAGGATCATATTTGAGACGAAAGTTCGTCAGAATGATATTCTTGAGGCAGAGTTTATCTCTAATCAGAGCAGCCACAGAGATTCTGCCGGTATCCCAGGACCCGCTCTTTGTCTTGCAAAAGTATGTTACTCGGCAAATATGACTGATTGGTTCTCAATTGCTGCGATTCCCATGGGAGCTCAATGCAAAGACATGGCTGTTTCAACAAATTATTCTCTTGAGGTACGTGGCACTCTGCCAACCGTTTGCAAAACATTACATAGACTTGTCATCTTCTATCCCGAGTAGGACTTAGGAACTAAATTTCTCCCTAGATTGATTATGAGCCCATTATATTTGACAGGAAAGAGGCCTTACTGATTACTCTTCTTTTGGACCACCCCTGTTGCGTCAAGACCATGGAGGTGCAATTGGTGTTACAGTCAGGAAGTCGAACACTGTTGCTTCTTTAGCTCATTTTGTTGTTGACCTGCCCGGTTCTTTTGGGCTTTGCTTCAGCACCTTTGGTCAAATTGTTTATCAACTTCCATACAGTTCAAAACTCTCTCTTTTTGGACTGCATCAAGTACCTAAGTCAAGGCAACAGCACAATGTTGGATCCTTTGCAATACCACTAGGCATTTTTAGACGCCATAAACGTCCTCAAATTTTAACAGAAGCATCTTCTCCACCAGCACCAGTGGAACCAAGCTTTGAGGAACATGTCCCAACAGGCTCAGTTGCTGTGATGCTGGAATCCGAGCTAGATGAGAGCACTAAGGCTCAAGGTTGGGTACAGTTTAAAAACAGTAATCCAAGGTATCTCCAGTGGGCAGTTAGCATGTCTGATTTTCCAAGAGATGAAATTGGATGGGGTTTAAGCTTGGGCGGGTCAGTCCAAGGTCCCATAAATTGGGACCATTTTCAGGTTCAGGCTTTTCTGAAATTCAACTTGGGCAAGAGATTAACTTTGCAGCCAGCTTTTCTTTACCTAATGGACAGAAACAATCAAATGCCAATTCTTATGTTTCGATCGACATGGTCTCTATGATCCATTTTCGGGGGCTCTTTCCTCTCCATCAGCTTCTCAAGGAGTTTGACATTTTATTGTACGTTGTCGTCACAATCTCCAATTTTACCAATTGTATTTACATGATGATGATTCATCAGTGTCAGACTTTTTTTGCCCGGAGACATGAGTTATATGGGAAGAAAAGGAGTATTCATTTTTTGTTCTTGCGAGAGCTTTCTTGCTTCTTATAGCATATTTTTGTGAGAGTTTTCCTTTTCCTAGGTTCCTAATACCTATGTGATCAATGTGCATGCCTATTTTTCTATGGTTTGTCTAACAATATGGTTTGAACTTGAGGCAATGAGTCGGTCACTGTCTTTGATAAGTTCGGTTGTTGATTACAAAAAACCTCCTTTATGATGCTACTTGATGTCAATTTGTCACTTTAAGTTTCTAAAGTTTTAAAGATCTGACGTTAGATAGTAGTATCAATTTCTCTAATAGCAGCATCAAGCAGTTTAGCGGACTACATGTTTGACATGATTCCATCATTGTGTTCATTTTCCTGTTTTACTTTTTTCATTTCTGTACTTCTCTATTGATCAAATTATTGAAATAGTATTAGAATGCAAAGGTTTCCCTTTCCATGAGCTCATTATAGTGAAAGGATGATCGATTTTTGTAAAGATCAAGGACTAAAGGAACTCTCTTGCATGAGTGGCCTTAAAAATTTCTTGGTTTCCCTGTGCCCATTCACCATCTGCTTAGCAAAGAGCTATGACACAAGTAGGAGGTATGGAAATATTATGTCCATTAGCAGCTTGCAGTGGTTGGGGTGAGGGTGGGGCCGTGGGGTGTGTGGGAAATATCTCAGTCATTTCTTAATATCTCAACTGTAGTTGTCTTTGGTGCGTCTCTGCCCTCTGTGCACAGAAAGATACTGTGTACATTTAATCATGGTGATCGACAAATCCACAAAGTAAATTGGACCCTTGAAAAACTCCATCCTCTAGAAATGATTGTGCACACTAAGCCTATCACGCTATTTCAAGTTGAAGCAGATCTCACATGGCAGCTATGGTAGGACACCCGCGCTTCAATTGATAGAGAAGGTTCTTATGGTCAATCTGCAAAGATGTGTCAAGAGCAAGAAAGGGTTTAACAGTTTAAATTTTGAAATTCCAGGGTAAATCTTTAGTCTTTACCCTGGTGGCTCAGATTGGAACAGCTCCAAAGTCAGTGATACTTTATTCTGTATTGAGTGTATGTTAGGTTTTCTCTGAAGCTGAGATTGATTGGGAGAAGTTGGAGCCTAAGCCAGAAATCCCTGAGCAGGAAGAGGATCTTGAGGAGGGGGATGCAGGTGTATTCAATGAAAAGCCTTTGTCTGACTAGGAGGCTGTTGTAGTTAACACCTTCCTCAAAAATGTTTGGTCACTTTCATACTGTCTTGTTGAGTATGGTCAATGGTGGTTCTTATGAATTCTAGAAGGAGGATGTTGAAGATGAAAGGATTGGTGTTCCTCCTTGGCCGGGCTGTTATTGGTGCTTAGGTGTAATTCTTGTGTCATTTACTGTTGTGAACAAATTGTTGGATAGGTGGACTCATGTTTGAAATCTACTATTTGTCTGAATAATGCTAGCTTGTTTGTCTTTTGGTTTGCCTCTGAGGACAGATTTGTTATCAATGACACCTTGTTTGGTCAGAGGCAAGAATCCTTGATTCTTAACCCTTCGTCTCCAGGCCTAATCAGTGCCAGTACTAGGCTGGAGTGAGGTAGCTGTCGCAAGGAGCTTTATGCTTTACTTCTTCAACCTGACTCTTTGGAGTAAATGGATGAGCTGTTATATTTTTATCAAGGGAAAACCCGCTATGTAACTCTGTCTGATGTATGGAGCTGGAAACTATTGTTGGAAGTAGCGGATTTGTCAGAGTCCAGCATTCTGATCTTCAGGATCTGATGCAGAAACTGTTTCCCGAAGGTTATCATTCCATAAGTTCTGTGTATCAATGGGTGAGGTTTAGAGATCAGAAAGTGTTATGGGGGAGTTGGCTCTGGAAGAATGCATATCTGCCTAGATACTGTAATTCAAATTTTGGCTGACTACGAGTAGACTAAAGAAAATGAAAACTCTGCAGCTGGCTACTTGTGCGCTCTGTCAAACAGGAGATGAGGATCTGCAGCCTTTGTTTTTCTTATGTTTTGTTTCAGGTGTAATTCTACAAACTGCACTGCCATGGCTCCAAATCTGTAGGTCTTGTGCTCATTGGGCATGTTGGTTCTCTTGGTTTTCAGCTAGCCGTAAACAGGATTTTGTGTTCTTTTTAAAAAAACTTCCCCCTTCTTTTCAAATGAGAACAACAGGTATGGTTGTTTGTGTGTACTACATTTGGCAGATGAAGAACAAACGCTTATGTGTTATGTCAAGGTAAACAATGCACAGGACGGTACGATGTGCAAATGTTCAAAAGGAAGTTTACAAATGGGCAGCTGGGTGGGATGTTCACCATTGACCTATCTCTCAATGCCGTGTGGTTAGCACTGTTCACCGGACTAGACCCGGACCGGACCGGTTTTCTTAAAATGCCCATAACCGATTTTTAGCATTTGACATCAATTTCCATCCGGTCCAGACCGGACCGGATCGGACCGAAACCTGGTCTGACCGGTCGGTCCGATCTCAGCCGGGTCGGTCCGGTCCGGACCAAAAAACCGGTCCGGACCGGAACATGAACAGCCCTACGTGTGGTAGGCGTGGTCAGTGACTAAGCGAGCCTATCTTGGTTATGTTACTCCCCATGGCCCATGGGTGATCATATTACTCTCTTGTAGGATATGAAATCATGAACCCTTCAGTCAAGCTTTTACCAGCACTCTCGTTCAAGCAAGGGATGAACTCTTCAGCTCTAAGACTATTCTTGTAGAAATGAGGGGTTATCGCAATAAACAGAATAAGAGAGGGAGGTGGGCATGAAAAAAATCTGGACATGCAGAACACATGAACAGAAGGCAGTGCCTGGATGGAACTCCTTCAAGTAAAACAGAGATATAAGCAGAAAACATGTATGGCACTACCAGATACATTCAGACACCACAGACCCTCCTATCCCCTGAACTTCCGGAGATTAGCCAATATACAAAATGAGGTCCTTGATCTTGAAGCAGTCTCTCTGTTGCAGAATAGTTTGGTTCTCTTCCCGCTTATTTTTTTCCGTTTGCTCTCTGTATTTCACTTGTGCAGCAATGTTGTTCTGTGCAGAGACCTGGTGCCAGAAACAAATGTGCCTGCTCTTTTTGCCTTTGGAGATGCGTTGCCAGATGTCGGTAACAACAATGATCTGTTTACGCTATTGAAGTCCAATTTCCCTCCATATGGCAAGGATTTTGATCAGGAAACCCAACTGGATGATTCAGCAATGGACGGATCCTTTCTGAGTTCTTAGGTAGGACAAGCATACCTGCTCAGTAAATTTAAAACGCAACAAAGAAAAAGGGATGAAAAAAGATTGATAAAGAAAACGAATGCATACTATTACATATTGTCCATGGACACACATGCTGAGGTGATCATACCAGATATATTGTAGGCAATCGAAGTTTATCTTCCCATTTTCATTTTGTTTTCTTTTATGATATTGAATATTTTCCATTGTTTTAAGGATCACAGAGGGTAATACTGACAATGTGCTGTTATGATTGAGCAAGCAGAAATGCTTATACATACAGGATGACAAACACATCATCACATATATACTAGGGGACACAACTCTGAAGTCCTCGTGATCCTGAGACTCACAATGACAAATGCTAAAATTATCACACAACAGATATTACTTATCATTTAGTTTTTTTTTGTATTTTCTATTTGTGCAAGTTCTATATATGTTTATAACCATTATTGATTAATGTTTCAGCGGAGGCACTTGGTGTTAAAAAGAACCTGGCTGCATATCTTGACCCAGAGTTACAGGGGAAGGAACTCTTAACTGGTGTGACCTTCGCTTCAGTGGGTGGTGGATTTGATGATTTGACATCCACCACATTGGTAAGTAGTGTTCTTTTCCTTTTTTAATGCATTTTACAATTTCCTTTATCGGCAAATGTATGTCCTCAGTGGTGAAATCATAACCTTAGTGACCCTGTGAGTACTGATATAGCTGAATCCTTTCGTCCTAATTACTGAACTTGATCAATTAATAAGTATTTTGTCTGGGTTGGTTGAATTGATGAATGCAGCTTGCTAAGTCAATGAAAGATCAGCTAAAGTTGTTTGAAGGGTAAACTGAGAAGTTGAAGGGACTGGTTGGATCTGAAAGAAGAAAATTCATCCTTAACAACAACAGCGTTTATTTTGTGTTAGCTGGCACTGCGGATCTTCTCACTTATTTTGATTCACCCTTCAGAAGATTAGAGTATGATGTTGATTCTTACACTGATTTTGTGCTCCTCTCAGCTGCTTCCTTTATCAAGATTCAAGGTACAAATTTTACTTGATTATGCCAAAAATTTAAAATGCTATGTGTCTTTTTTTCTTATGTAATAATATATAAAGCCGAAACCTTGCGTTGAGGTGGAAAAAATTGGCATAAATTTTCCATGCCAAATGTCCTACCTATTTGTGTATTAGTTACTTCGATGAAACTTGGAAGTAGGAAAATATTGGACCTGGCAATAGTGCTTATTGACCTGGCAATTGCACCCTATATGGGCAATGTTACATTGTTACTAGCACAATGTTATACAAAAGGCTTATAAACACTATTAAAGATTGTAAAGCTTATAAATATAGCGTAAGATTAGCAAACAATATGCTGTATGTATGCATATCATTGATAAAGCAAGTAAATGATTTTTGTAATCCATCAGAGTTTTGCAATCAATCATTTTGTATAAAACTATTAGCTCATTGAAGCAATTATAAGAGCTAATTGTAAATTGTAACATAAATAGGAATAGCTTCCTGATTTATGAATAGGTCATTGACAATATAAATATATTCTTCTTATGCTATAACAATAATAGTTAATATAGTAGTACATAGAAGAACCCCTTTCAAATTATACTCTTCTCTTAGGTAAAATTGTATCCCCCTTCCCCATTGCTTCACCGAGTTGATATTATTCAAAATTTCTTCAAGTGAATTTCTAAGAGTAAATATGATCTTCATATGGTTTCAGATCAGAATGTAAGATTTGTAGTCTTCTAAATTGATGTTTTGACTAAGATAGCGAAGTTCTTATCATGTGATTTAATCGTACTTCTATCTAATAGTTATAGACTAAATATAAACTAAACAAATTGAGCCAGAGTAAGCTAATGCACAAAGAAAAATCGGGTTGCTTATAATTAATAAAAAAATGTAAAACATTTGAGTTAGTAGGGCATGCTTTGTTTTAGACTGGAGACTGAAAATTGGAGAAAACTGGAAACTGGAGTTAGCTGGAATGTATTGGAACTTTGCATTTATGTGTTTTTATAGTGTATTACTTCTCATGTTTATATGAAGCCATGTTTAAAAGACATGAGGTGTGCTGAGGCAATCGGGGTCTTACAGCCTAGGCGCGAGGTGGAAGGCATTTTGAGGCACACATTTCCACAATTGAAAATATAGGTTTAGGTATCGAGTGTATAGAAAACACAAGTGAGGAAGCTACTGGATCTTTCAAAAACAGGCACCACAATTCTATATCATGTAACATATATGTTATACCCCATAGCCATCATTATAGCCTAGCTTGTCTCGTTCCCCTTGACTCTTGTATACGCCTCACCTCAAACTGTAGTGGGCGTAGTGGCAATGAGCCTTAATGCTCCTCATATCTCAGCACTTGAAGCACTCTTTTCTAAACACTTGTGCTGAGTAACGCAGGGGTAAAGAAATGAGTTGACTAGTATATGTCTCTGTGATATTTTTGTCAGAATTTATATGAATTAGGGGCCTGCAAGATTGCTTTAAGTGATATACCAGCAGCAGGGTGCAAACCATTACAAAGAATCCTAGGAGGAGGACCAGCAAGAGAATGTGCAGAAGACTATAACCAAGCAGCTCTGTTATTGTACACTAAGCTTGCCCGCTAAACTTGAGGTTCTCAATCCCATACTTCCTGGCTCCATGTTGGTCTACATTGACCTCTATAGCATTCTCCTGAATCTCATACAGAATCCTACAGGCTATGGTATGTCCTCTGTTATCTCTACCCATTTTAATTGATAGTTTCAGATTTAAAGATGATCTTCTTCAAAAAGAGAGAAGAACTTACAAATATCTGAAATAGAGTGTAAATCAATATACTGGATTAATGTTGGCTTTAGAGTGCTATATTGTAACTGACTTCAGTTTCAACGTATGTACAGACAGCTGCTTTTCATTTGTTTTGGCTAAGTAAGCATGTTTAGATCCATCCATGATTGATTGAAGGTAAATGCTCTTTTTTGTTCTTTCATCTCTCTTCCATATGATTGAATTAGGCTTTAAGGTTGTGGATAAAGGATGCTGAGGATCATGGCTAGTCGAGTT
Source organism: Tetragonia tetragonoides (assembly GCA_038025085.1). Lineage (NCBI taxonomy): Eukaryota > Viridiplantae > Streptophyta > Magnoliopsida > Caryophyllales > Aizoaceae > Tetragonia > Tetragonia tetragonoides. The sequence goes on from CM076147.1 coordinate 5,300,187, forward strand.
GGCTGTACTGTGCAATCCAGTTTCCTTGGTGTGTGAAAATCATATGGAATACCTTTTCTGGGACAGTTTGCAACCTACTGAGAAGGCATATCAGATCATCAGCGACCATATCAAAGAAAATTACCTGAAGTATTTCTTCTAGTCAATTCAGTCCCTTGTTTATTTTTGCCTATGACATTGATCAGGCATCCAAATTGCTTGTATTCCATCCCCATTCAGTAGGAAATAATCTCATATCTTAGATTTGTACTGTACTCATATTTGACTTTCCCACCTTAAAATGAGTTTCATTTCAGTCAGTATGTTGTGGGATTTCGGATACAATCAGTCTTGACACTTTCCAGAATCTTTTTGTAAATATGAAACTACCGAGTCACAGTAATGTACAGTTCTTGTTTTCTTTGTTCCCTTTTTTTTTTACCTTAAAAACAAATGAAACCCAAGGTGTTAGGTACTTCAAAATGAGTCAGGATACATTTTTTTTTTTTTTGGGTATGGTTACCTCCAATTTCACACTTGCAAAGCTTCACATTTCAAGAAAATTTTGTATATTTCATTTGTTTGATAATGTGTTGCTATGTGTTGCTAATATGGTGCTAACAACAAGGGCTAATATGAAGATGTGAGATAGGACAGCTGGTAAAGTCTCTTGAGGGTTGTAGCGGAATATGAGTTCGGAAGTGTATGTCAGTGCAATCTGAAGGGGGGAAGAGATCAGATTGTGTTTGCAAAAACAGCTGATAACAAAGGTGGCTATTGTAATAGGCTTGCCACTAGCCGACTACTGATCAGAGAAATGTGCAGGTGACTCCCAGTCCCAGGTTTGCACTCTGTGATGTTACCGAGCAGGTGTTTTCTCTTTTTTTCTTCAGGTTCCTAGTCATTAGTATGTGATGTTCTGTTTTATACTGGTGAATGAGCTTATTAGTTACTGGATCCTAAAACATGACCCGAGATGGTGTAGGATGTATGTGCATTCAATATTACCAGTTGACAGATTAAGAAGAGTTGCGGCATCTGCTTGTGAAATCTGGTGTGAGAGAAGTTGCAGGTTCTCCTGAGCACCTAAGAAGCCAGTGATGAAATAGTGAAGTAATGTGTTACATCAGTATACTTTCTTGCTGCTAATATGTCTGATTAGGCTTGCCCCAACTGTTGCCTGCCTGTTTTCGTTAATTTCTTTGCTTGCCTTATTTAGGTCACTTATACATAGTAACAGAAACACATATCGTTGGGCTATGAAACTTACATGAGTAGCGCTATGCTAGATTAGGACTTGCTATATAGTACTTTCTTTTTTTAGATAACATGGGTGTCCAAGCTTTGCTTGACTAATCTCATGGGCTCTGAAGTTAACGACCAGGAAAACCTCCAGTGGCCCTAAGGGAACTCGAACCTGGGACCTCTGGAATACTAGTACTTATGCTAAATTGCTAACTGAAACAATAGCTACCACACTTTTGCACTTGCATTATCATATTTTCCTTTACAATAGTGAGTGTGTATACATTTTGGCTTCTTAGTGACCAGGGATTATTGTTTTCCCATAAAAATGCAAATTTTCAAGAGCTTGTTTGGGTGGGGGGGGGGGGGGGGGTCTAGGAGATTGGAATATCTGCTTTGGCTGAGGTTGTGACAAACCTTCAGCTATCGCTGAGTAAAGATTGGGTTACGCTCTCCACCATATTCATATGGAATCAGACTCGGCTAATACAGTCAAGTGGTGTAATAGTGATGAAATTGGCCCATGGAGTTTGCGCTACTGCCTTAATGGTATTTGTATGGTAGGAAAACATTGGCCTTGCCTATGCATTGTTCAGAAGCCCCGTATGATTGCGGACGACCTTGCAAAACAAGGGTTAGCTAGAAGTGAGGGTATTTTGCTTGGTTGTAATCACTTGTAGCTTATTGTGTTAGGGAGTTTAATTTTTCTGGATTGCCCAGGCACATGATTCTACACTGAAATAAAAAGCAAGTGAAGGCCTCACACTACAGAAGGCATCACACTTTTAATTCGAAGTATTGGCTCTCAGTGATAAAAATTATAAACAAATGGACTTTAATCAAAAAAAAGAAAAAGAAAAACAAAGAGGATGATATTCACCTATGTATGGAAGAAGCTAAGAGCCAAATATAGTTGCTTTGAAATTGTGAACTGTTTGGGTTATCTACTTGATAAAAAGAAGGATGACAGAATTATTAATTTTTTTTTTTTGTTTTTTGTGGGGGGTATTTCTGACAAAATTAGGGGAAGTAACTAACCTACTTTGCCCATACGTAACTTAGGAAAAACTTCATGTAGGGAGTTTTAGTTTTCACTGTCAACCAGATTACTTTTAGAATTTCATGTGCAGTTCTTGAAGGACTATTTCTGAGTGCACCTTCCTGTTAGATTAATTTACTTTTCGTGTGAAGCAAACGACTCTTATATAGTATAAGAATTTGGAATGAGTCCCATCACAAAAAGAAAAAAAAAAAAGAAAAAAAGAATTTGGAATGAGAAATTCATCAGACTTGCCGTGATGGGAATTTAGTAATGCAGAAGATATGAAGCTCTTCCAACTGAAATGGATCATGCAAGATGTGAAAAGCACAACATTGCAGGACAAAACAGTCTCTTGAAGACCTTTTGTGAACTTGCTAGAAATTTTAGCTGAACAAAATCTAAATTAAATAAATAAGTAGATATTCAAATTAACAGGATTATTATGCAGGTCTCTCTTTGTTCATCAGCATCAAGTAACTACTCCATTTGCTTGGCAATTGTATTGTCTCTTTGCATATTCCCATGGTGTTGCAGCGCAGTAAAGCCGCCACAGTATCGTGATAAACAGCCGCCAAAAGTGCAGGTGCCGGCTATTTTTGCATTTGGAGACTCGATTGTCGATCCTGGTAACAACAATGGGGTGTTAACCGTGGTCAGGTGCAACTTCCCACCCTATGGCAAGGATTTTGCAGATCAAATGGCCACTGGAAGATTCTCCAACGGTCGAATCCCTACTGACTTCTTAGGTACGTACAGACAACGACAAACCTCGTTTTCACCTTGATAATCTGAAAGTTTGATACGATATGAAATAAATCAACAGACAACAGGTAGTCGTTAACCAAGAATCTAAGAGTTTTACCTTGCTTGTAAACAAGCAATGAGTACAACACCAAATCGTGGGTTTGAGCCAACATCATTGGCCTAATGTAACCTTCGTTCTGGACTATTGTAACTTGGAAGCATAACTAGTTAATTTCACCAACAAATGTAGTTTATAATTGGAACTAAACATGATCTTGCTTAATAATTTTGCAGCAGAGGAACTTGGTGTTAAGAAGTATCTGCCAGCATATCTCGATCCTTTTGTGAAGGAGGCGGATCTTGTTACTGGCGTGAGTTTTGCTTCATCGGCTTGTGGATTTGATCCTTTGACATCTCAAGTATTCGTAAGTGTTTGTATCCTTCTCTTGATTATGATTCTCTTTTTTCCTACAATTTACCTGGATGCCTTGCAGTTTGTCACATCAATGGAGCAACAACTAGAGATGTTCAAGGAGTACATTGGAAAGGTCAAAGCACTTGTGGGTATTAAAAGAACAAACTTCATCCTTACCAATAGCATCACTTTCATCGTAGGTGGCAGTGATGATCTTGTAAATACTTTCTTCGGCACTCCGTTTAGAATGTTTGATTACGATATCGATTCCTATACGGATCTTATGCTCAACTTTGCTACGTCCTCTATTGTGGTAAATTGTTTTATGCTTTCATATGTTTGCATCTTATATGTGCATTCCAATAATCAATTTCTTGCCATATTGTTATTGATTTATGATAGTGCCACTATACCTGATTTACTTGATATTTTCTTATATACATATATCAGAATCTGTATCAACTAGGCGTTCGGAAGATTGGTGTTAGCAATTTACCACCCATTGGGTGTTTGCCAATATCAAGAACACGAGCAGGTGGTGAAACGAGACAATGCGCGAAAAACTTTGATGAAGCAGCACAGTTATTTAACTCTAAGCTCAAAGACAAACTCCTGTATCTTAACACCAAACTTCAGAACTCCAAGATTGTCTACATCGACCTGTATAGCATTGTGCTTAATCTCATATTGAATAACACACAGTATGGTATGGTTCGCTTTCTCATGGTATTTGGGTCTAGGAAACATTCTAATAACTTAATTAAATTATGATGGGCAAAAGAACTAAATTAAATTATAGACTTATAGTAGACAGAACATAAGCTTATATTGTTTTTTTAAAAAATATAAAGTTGTTTGTGTTAGTATTGCAGTTTTTGTTTGTAAAATCTTTACAGCTTACTTTGAAGTTAGAACAACACCACTAACCACAGTGTAATATGGTATAGCTTAGACAAGATACTGGGAAATCGGGATGTACACAACATTATCTCTAACGATTAGTGTTTAAGACCTATTTAGAAGGCATTGCTTTATAGCTATTCTAAACCTTGTGTATTTGATAAAAATATTTTGCTTCATGTTTTAAATGGTAGGGTTTGAGGTTGTGGACAGAGGATGCTGTGGAACAGGGCTACTGGAGGTGGCGGTACTATGCAATCCATTATTGCCAGTGTGTGAAGACGATGACAAATATTTGTTCTGGGATAGCTATCATCCTTCAGAGAGGGCAAATCAGATCATCATTCACCAAGTTGTCGAAAGATACATTCCTCTTTTCTTTTGAGCCTTCCTCCTCGGCTTATGATGTTTCATATCTTTTCAACTGCCTTGTTTCCTTTTTTCTCTCCCTCCCCCTGCCAAGTCTTATGTTATGTAGTAGAGGAAATGACTCTTGGATCGAAGCTCTATTTATTCAGCAATTGAGATGTTTGAATGCATTTGTCGACAATGGCTGATATTGTACTGGCTTACGTTCTCTACTTTTATAGTTGTTGTCTTGTAATTGTAGTTTGTACACTTTGAAGCTTTACTCGATTGATATAATATAAGTTTCCAAACTACATTTCTTCAACTTCTTTCCATGTATATTTAGAATCCTTTCCACTTAGTGCTTTTTGACATGCTTCACTTTAACCCAAGTCCTGCTAATTCTCTGAATTAAGAGGTCCTTCTAACTCAAAATCGCACTCAAAATCTGGCTAGGCTGCGATTTGTTTCAAAGGGGGCCTAAATTTAGCGCCACAATAGGTGGTCTTGCTAAAAACCTCTGAATATATGGCAATGGCTAAATAGGTTGCCTGAAAAAATGGCAATGGCAATGGCTAAATATGCTTGTTAAGTCGTCAGAGCAACGAGTTTCTGGTGAAAGGCCTTGAAACATCGTCTTTGATTCCCCTGAACACCAAACCTATATGTGCTTCAACAAAATTCTTAGGACTGAAATGGCAACACATTCTAAGTCTCCAAACACTCGTAGTAGCTAGTGGATTACAAACAGAGCAGTACGATTGGGGGATTAGGGTGTAGAAAGTTTCATTCTCAGAAGTCGTCCTAAGAACAAGAAGCTAAGGGAAATCTCCCTACAACTGTAAACTTTTGTTTGGAGAAAATCATGTAGGATGTTGCTAAAAGTGGTCAAGAATACACACTAATTAATTAAGAAGGGAATATGAGTTCTTGGTACATTTTGTTTAATGGCTGGAGCATTCTCAACCAGCTTCTTTTTGCCTTTTTGGGTTTATTGTTAGTAAGAAAAACACCTGGTCTCTTATCATTCTGTTATATGATCAGCTTTTATCTGGCTTCAGGATGTTAATGAAGGCGATGCCGTCATCTTTCCAGTTGGCTCCAGTGATTCTTAATCACACGTTACTCACTGTACTGACTTAGAAAGGAGTATTAGGACAGTAACTGCTGGGATGGGAGACTATTTAATTTTCGTACTCCTTTTGGTTATCCTCGCAACTTGTTTTAGGTTCCTTAATTTATGTGATCATCATCTATTATGCAGTATATCTATTTTCTTCGGATTACAATTAGCTTGTGTCAACAAGAAACTATTGAGTATTGAATGAGATCAGAGATTTTTCGTAACAGAATTATTACGTACAAATGCCGAAGACATGAAGAGAAATAAGCCCCGCAGTCACTGAAAACAGTTTCAACTGATGTAAGCAACATGCAGCACAGGAAGTTGTTACTTACTGGACACTTCTTTTATGCATATGAGATTGCAGGATAAAACTGTCTCTTGAAAACCCTTGATTAAAGTGATCAACAAGCTGACAGACCATTAGCTTAACAAACTCAAAAACAAAAACAAATAAAAAATTTCTTTGATTGCAAAAACAGATCCAGGACTATGCAGCACTCTCTTTGCCATAGATCAAATAAGTGGTCATATTCGTTAGCTATTCTGTTCCTTCTTTGTCTGATCCCATCGTTCTGCAGCTGCAGCGAGATAAGGTCGTCACAGCATGTTAAGCAACAGCCACATGAGAAGGTGCCAGCGATTTTTGCGTATGGAGACTCAACTGTCGATACAGGCAACAACAACCTGCTCGTAACCTTAATCCTATGCAATTTCCCACCATATGGCAAGGATTTCATAGATCATCAGGCTACAGGCAGATTCTCCAATGGCAGGATTCCTATTGACTTCTTTGGTAAGTACAGACTATAATTAGCTTTTCTGCCTAGCTTGTATATACAATTACAACTTGGAGTTAGCTTGACTTTGCCAACAAATTCAATTTACATTGGAAGTACATACATACAGACACTTGATCAATCTCACTTATGTTGCAGCGGAGGAACTTGGTGTTAAGAAAAACGTGCCAGCATATCTCGATCCAAGTTTGAAGGAGGAGGATCTTCTCACTGGAGTGAGCTTTGCTTCAGCGGCTAGTGGATTTGATCCACTGACATCTGAAATGTTGGTAAGTAGCGTACTCTTTTGCATTTCTGTAGCAGCACGGGGAAGACGTACACGGCAGTTAACAGAACATATAGTAACATTGATTGAAAGCACATACAATTTTTACTTGGAAAACCCTTTGCAACTTACAAACTGAAAAAACAAGTCTCGAGGGACTTTCAATACAACTTTCTCATTAAGCAAGCAGTACAATGCGATTAGATTTAATAGACAATTACTTTAGTTCAAGACAATTAACGGAACATGGTAACATTAATTGTAAGTACACAAGATTTACATGGATAACCATTTTGCAACTTACAACAAACAACAACAACAACAACCACAACAACAATCCAGTAAATGTCCCGCCGAGGGTGGGGTCTGGGGAGGTCCAGATGTACGCAGCCTTACCCCTAACTAGTCGCCTAGTAGAGAGGCTGTTTCCGAAATTTTGCAACTTACAAACTGAAGAAACAAGCCTCGAGGGACTTTCAATACAACTACTTTTCATTAAGCAAGCAGTACAACACAATTAGACTTAATAGACAATTACTTTAGTTCAAGACAATTAACGGAACATAGTAAACCATTTGCAAGTTACAAACTGAAAAAACAAGCTTCGAGGGACTTTCAATACAACTAATACCTCTCATTAAGCAAGCAGTACAATACGATTAGACTTAATAGACAATTACTTTAGTTCAAGACAAATGCACACAAACCAGATTATCTCTCTGGTTCAAGCCAAGCGTGCAGAAGAACACATTAATTAATCCGCGACAACCAACTGTAGTTGATTGATTGTATTTTTTTCTGACTTATCATTTGCTTGCAGAACGTCAAGCCAATGGAAGAACAACTAGAGATGTTCAAGGAGTATATAAAAAAGGTGAAGGGAATTGTTGGGAGTTGAAAGAACAAACTTCATTCTTAACAGTAGCATCTCTATAGTTGCAGCTGGATCTTGTGATATCACCAATACTTATTTTCTCACCAATTCCAGAAGCAATGAATATGATATAGCTTCTTATATAGATCTTCTGGTCAGCTTCGTACTCACTCATTGTAAGGTAAAATTACTTTTGAAATATCTCTAGATAAATACACACGCATATAACTTCATACTGTAGCTACTACCTCCGTTCCTTTTGTTCTTTCCATTTTCCTTTTTAGCCGTTCCAAAATGATTGGTCCATTTCCTTTAATAGTAACATTTTAAGAAGATTAACCAAAAAATTGCATTGTTTTGGTATGCGTGCCAAAAGTAAATGGAAAAAACAATAAGAACGGAGGAAATGCATTCCATTTATACATAACTTGAACTATCTAGTGTTTGGTATTTTGAGGTATCCGAAAAACTATGCAAAAACTTGTATGTACAAGACAATTCTATGATGGGGTGATCGCTTTTGTAAAATATAAGAGTGACTTGTGGATAAAAACTCAAAAAATCACTCTTGTTCTTTATAAAAGCCTCCCATACTATCCCATCCTGGGACGATCTTATACAAGATTTACGGGAAAAACTAATTAGCAGCATAAACCATTTTCCTGGACAAAATGTTTTTACAACTAGAGTTTTTTTTTTTTTTTAAATTCTTCTTCTTCTTCTTCTTCTTCTTCTTATTATTATTATTATTATTATTATTATTATTATTATTATTATTATTATTATTATTATTATTATTATTATTATTATTATTATTATTATTATTATTATTATCAGAAGCTGTACAGATTAGGAGTTCGGAAGATTGGTATAAGCAATTTACCACCCATAGGGTGTCTACCAGCACAAAGAACAATATCAGGTGGGCCATTGAGAGAATGTCCGAGTTTCCTGAATGAAGCAGCACAGCTATTTAACTATAAACTCGAACAAGAACTTATGTACCTTAGCACCAAACTTCCAAACTCCAAGCTTGTCTACATGGACCTCTACAGTGCTTTTATTGATATCATATTGAATAACACACACTATGGTACGTTATGCGCGCGCGCGCTCTCTCACTCTCTCTCATTTCATTTTGGTAACAATCGATAATCCGTGAGTTAAGTATCAGGTAATTAAGAAGAATATAGTCCTAAAAGGGTAGTGGAGTTGATAATTAAAAAACTTCGTCCTAGTTAAACATATAGACAGTCTCGTATACAAATTTGTGGTCATAATTAATGGAAAATTCTTACACAAATTAGTCGTCAAATATAGTATTTTTTTAAGAATAACATAGCTCTGAAAGGGGTAGTGGAATTAATAATTAAAAAAATTTGTCCTAGTTAAACATAAAGACAGTTTCGTATACAAATTTGTGGTCATAATTGACGGAAAATTCTTACACAAATTAGTCGTCAAATATAGTATTTTTACATACTTAATTGAGATCTATTAATCAAAATATAATTGATTGTTCAGGATTTGAAGTTGTGGACAGAGGATGTTGTGGAACAGGGCTAATAGAAGGGGCAATTGCATGCAACGTATTCACCCTCGTGTGTGAAGTTGAGAAATATTTATTCTGGGATTGCTATCATCCCACTGAAAAGGCAAATCAGATTATTGTTGACCAGATTTTCAAAAAATGCATCAATCAATTTTTCTAAGTTAGCTGTTTATTATTATGTTAGAAACCAGCTTTTAAATGTTACATATTTTTAACAAACCAACTTTTAAAATTTATTTTTAAAAAACCATATTTTAAATTCATTTTCCTTTGATACAACCACTTTCAGGCATAAAGACGCCTAATTTGGCTCTAAAACTATCATTTTCTTGTTAATCAATGGTGAAATAATAGCAATAACCGTAAATGGTACTCAATTTGAAACATAATAGTTATTGACTAGAGGTCAAATTAGGAGAACTGTACCCTTAAAGGTCTAGCAAAATATTGTTTATAAGGTGATTTCATTAAAATAAAATTTAAAAAGACGGTTTCTTAAAAAATATTTTATTTAAAATGTGGTTTCTAACATTCTTATTAGCTCGTGAGTCATATGATGTACTCACTTATTATTTTCTTCAAATATTATTTAAATAATTTATATATTCAATTTTTTTTGAGACGAGAAAAGAGACATTCATAATTCATTCATTAAAAATAATATGACATCTATAACGAAAAATATCCTAAAATAAACTATACCAGGGACGGAACTTTATTGAGGCAGGGGAGGGTTTGGCCCCCCGGCCAAATATTCAATATATATATATATAATCTCTTAGGCATAAATTACACAAAGAATGCTTTAGCATAGTGTAGGGATAGGCTTTTAGAGCCAAAAGGTGGCAGGTTCGATCCTGGGCCCCCTTCACTTTTATTTCCAAGTTCTGCCTATGACTATATCAATAGTACTATAGTAGTATACAAAATGCTAACAAGACATTTAACAAGAATATCTGAGTCCTCACAACATAAATGGTAACCATGTACTTTAATATTTCTGCATCTCTTTACGGAGGTGGAGATTTTTAATGCAGGTAACTTAATAGCCCACAATTTGTTTCATTGAAACCATTCAGTCACCTAATCCATTTTCTATAGAATCAAATCAACAAGATAAAAATTTGATATGTCAGAATACATTCGAATGAAAAAGTTATGTAACATTAAAGATTCAACAATTTCGAACGTCTTCCAATTAATCATCATTTTCCATATTACCGCCTTTTCACAGAAGACCTTACTTTAGTTTTGAATGCTCCAATCCGACATTGTAGATCGTCTTTTGAATTAATAGATTTTTCATACTACCATACAAACTCTACAACTGAAAAACTCAATACTCTCAAAAAGTGAGAGACAACCGAACCCAATGATTGAAACAAACTAACTCGCACAAATGTTATTGTTAGAATACACTAGCCTAAACACAAGAAAGGGGGGTTGAATTGGGTTGGTAATTTTCGCCTAATTTTCGCTTAATGAACAGATGGAGCAACCTATGGAATTGCGGTCCTTAGGTTGTTCCCTCTAACAGAGATTAAGTGCGGAAGCTAGATAATTAAGCAATAAATAACACAAGGCGTTTTATACGTGGAAAACCACCCAAGGCTCCTTTGGGTGTAAAAACCACGACCTACTCTCTCTAGTAGGATTTCACAACTACTTGTTGTATTTCCGAGCCAAATCATTGTACAAGCCCATTCCTAACTTGCTACAATCACAACTTTAAACCTCAGTTGCCAAGTCCACCTAACTCTATCAAACAAGCAGCTAGGCACAAATTCACTCAAGTTGTCAAGAACATAACTTCCCTACAAGTTGCCAAGACTCACAAGCCAATACTCGGCCTTGAGCAAATACACAAGCTATCACTAGCTCACAAGATTTGTCTAATCAATTGAGTAACACAACCTTTTTGGTGCTTCTAAGATAAGCAAGTAAGGTTACAATATGTTCCTAAGTGTTGAGACTTAATGAGAGGGGAACTGACTGAGAAACAGTTTCTGGGCTTTGTTTCTTTGGATATGTATGAAGGCATTTTATGAGCAAAGTGAAGAAGAGGTTTTTGTGTAAAAACGGTTTTGATAAAATCTGAATATCCTCTCTTAACTCTTGCACTAGCTCAGCTCAACTCTTATATAGAGAGAGCTTAAAGCCCTTTGCTTAGTGGTTAAGGGTTTCGAAAATATCTTAAGTCAAGAGGCTCCAATATGTCAAATCAATTCACATGTTTTCTTTTGCAAAGAGGTACAAGTAGCCTCCTTGTTGTCTCAGAAAACATGACAGCCAAATCCCAAGGGAAGGCTTGCTTGTTTGACAATTTGGTGCACAAGGCTCTAAAAAGCAAATTCCCTTTTTGAGCACAACATGCTTTTGTAAATCAGAAAGCTCTTTTGTTTCATACCAGGTTTAGAAGGTTTTTTAGCACAACAAAAGATCTCTCGGATAATAGTAGTGTATTAAGCAATGTTGAAGATAATTTATTTTCGAAATTCATTTTGTAAATTCTGGACTGAATATGGGACCTGACCGTGTGACCTGGGTTCCAGCTCAGGTTCCTAATTCAGTTTCGCCTTCAATTAATTTTTGCCCATTAGTTTCTTTTGGTTCCAACTCTGTTAAATTAATTCTCAACTTAATACATGAATCTAAAATAGAATATATCAATCTTCTATCTTTATCTTCATGTACCAAATCTGATCATCTTTTTGAGCTTTCCTTCTCGTTGAGTGTAGCGACGAATATCACAGTTAGAATTAAGGCATTAGTAAATTAATTAGCATAAGTATATTTAGTTTTAATCATCATCAAAACATCATAGGGACCAACAAATTTCCCATTTTTGATGATGACAAACTAGATATGCTTATGCCCAAATCATGAAAGGTTAAATGCCATAATTAAGTATACCTCAACATAAGATCATTTTCCAAGTCGTATGGAAGCTCGAAGATGGAGGCATCTCTTCACTTGTAGCCTCGATCAAGATACAATAAGAGAAAACTTTGGCTAACAACTTTAGCCAATCTAAATCAAGATGAGCACAAGCATATTTTTTCCCCTTTTGGCACATCAAAAAGCAACATCACACAAATAGTAATTGATCATGAATGGAATTATGAGCAAGCACTTCAAACATATGCACATCCGCACCACTTGGGTACTATCACATAAGAAGACTAAAGCATGCAAGATTATTCAAACATATGCATCCAATGGATATTGGTCATTCAAATGCAAGCATGATGCAATGTTAGGTCACAAAATAAGGACCAAGTGACCACCAAAAGATTTTTCAAGAGTCTACGAACCAAAGCAAATTAAAGATTGTTTTTGGGACACCAAACTGGAATAAGACTCATGGCTTGGGAATGAACTTAGAGAGAAGGTCCATCAATGCTGTGTGCTTCTTTTCATTGTCCTCTTTGAGCTCCTCAAATTCTTTTCCACCTTAGCCTCCATAGCATCGACCCTTTGTTCAAGGACCATAACCCGTTGGGATTCATCAATGGCCGAGCTGTTGGAACCAATCTCATGAGCCACTGGAGTGGGATGAGAGGCTCGAGTAGGCATAGGAGGTGGAATGGCAGTGACAGTAGCAAGAGGAGCTGTTGGAGCAAGAACAAGAGGCGCTTGTACAGTCTGAGCAGAAGGACCGAAGGCAGGACCAAAGGCAAGACCAACTTTAGGTGGCTGACGGATCAAGTTGAAGCCACAAAAGATCAAGGTCCTACTCTCAAAATCATCATAATACACCATCCCATGAACATTTTGAAGAGGGATCCTCAAATGCTTAAGAACCCTTGTAAGGAGAAACGCATAAGGACGCACATGATTGATCACATCACTCTTGATAGCTCGTTGAATGTGATTAATCATGATGAAGGGCAAGTTGAGCTTAACACCTTGACCAATGTGATAGGTGATTGTGAGCTCAAGAAAAGACAGATCTCCCTTTCTTTCAGCCTTAGGAACTATGTTCCTTATTACGAAGGCAAACATCAACTTGTAGAAAGGAAGCATATCCTTCTTTTGCACCTTCATTGAACCCGTCAATGACCCATCACCCGTAAGACTTTGGCAAATAGCAAGTGGAGTATGAGACTCTCCAAGGAATGTCCAACCATCACCACCCGCAATCTCAAAACCACTGTTTTCAATGCCCAAAGCTTGCGAAATCAAAGCAGCATCAAATTCAATATCATTTTCTCCAATTTTTCCATAAACCGTACCCGACACCACCTCATAATTCTCAAAGAACTCCAATAAATCCTTCTTACCAAATTCATGACTCCTATCAACAAATAACTCCATCCACCCTTGATATTTGATAGCATCTATAAAAGCATTGCAACTATGATCAACCAAAAGAGAAGGCACAAGAATTTTACCCGCGGCTGCACGCCTTACAACGCCCGAGTGTGCTACAATCTCTTCATTCTCTGACTTGATCTTCTTCCCCGTCCTCATAGATCTAGAGCTTCCGGTTGGAGCTACATTCTTTATCTTTCGAGAAGTTTCTGTTTTCCCAGTGGGAGGAGAGAGAATTGGTATATCAGCAATATCATCATCAATGGGGGTTGGTTGCTTTGTGGTTTTTGTTAGTTTAGGAGGGGGTGAATCTTCTAGGTTTTCGGATTCAAACATTTCAGTAAGAGTGGACTTCTTTATGGTGGTTGTTGGTTTGGTTTTCTTCGGAGAGGCTTTCTTTGGTGCTTTGGATTTCTTTGTGGTGATTGGGTTTGGTAGGGCTTTCTTCTCATTAGGAAAGGAAGTCAACTGGATTGGGGATCCAAAAGACTTGCTCCTTGTCACACGAGCAGCAGGAGTAGGGGATTGCTCTTGCTTGTTCCTTCCCTTCTTCCTTGAGTAGGTGCTAGCAAGTTGCTTCACCAACTCTTTCCGCCTCCTGCTCAGGGCGGTGTCATTAGCAGCATTGTGTTTCCTCTTCATAATCTCATTCCTAGTCTTAGAGCTCAAGAACCTGATGAGCTTCCCATCATCTTCACTTTCTTCAGCTGATGGAACACTGTAAGGAACAGTGGGGGGAACAGGATCAGCACTTGGTGGAGCTTCATTTTTCTCCTCATCATCTTCCCCACCGTTTCCATCCAATGGAGTATCAAACTCCTATTCAACAACAGCCTCGTCAATTTCCTGAATCGCAGACTTCACAACAGCATTCAAGCTATCCACAATTAGTCTTTCCACAACTTTGTTCCTTGCAAGCCTTTCACTCACTCTTTTCAAGCTCTCCTTTTTCTCTCCCTCTGATTTTTTTATTTTTCTTAGAACTCTCCTTTTTCTCTCCCTCTGGTTTTTCTTTCTCACCCAACTCTGCATTCTCAACAAGAGCCGCTAGCTCTTCATCATCTTTTTCATTTTTTCTTTTGAAAGGAGTTTATCAACAACCCTAAAGACATCATTTCCCTTCAATTTCTCCAAATCAAAAACAATCCGATTATCAACTAACTTTTCACCCACACAAGCTACAGAATTTTCATCACCTTCATTCACAACTTCAACGGGTAAATCTCCCACACAATCAACAGATTTTTTAGCCAAGTTAATCTCAACTTCAATTGACAATTTCTCAATATCTCCTTCCTTAGAGACCGTAGGTGTCTCACAAGGATCAATATTCTCACTTTCATCATTCTCATCACTTTCGACATCAACACTTTTATTTTCAAGCAACAGAGGTTTTGTCGATTTTTCCTTTTCTTTCTCAACCATAGCAAGCAACATATCAGTCAAATTGAAATTCTTGTTAAACATAACACTTTCACAAATTTTTCCAATTTGGACATTTAAATTTTCAACTTTTAACTCATTCACCTCATCACCTACACTAGATACATCCCTCATTAATTTCGTAATTGCAAGGTGATGAAACTAACGTTTTGGTTGAAAGTGATTTATTGGATGATGATTTTGAGATTGGACTTGCAAGAAGCCATATCGATACTCCTAACCTGGCAGGAACAACAAAGGAACCTCAGGATGAATACAAGCATCACGCTGCTCCTAAAGATGGAACGCCACCGGTAGGGGGAACAATAACTGATGACTCTGGTCCCTCGTCTGTTCCTTCTTGACAGACCTTAAGTTTATCCAACCAAAACGAAGGCTCTACTCACCCACCGAGTCTGAGACCTTGGAAGTACAATGGATCACACCCCTCAGATCTGATCATTGGTGACTTCAACAAAGGAACCCAGACTAGGTCCTCGGTTCAGAACTTTTGTGCACACTTCGTATTTCTATCAACCATTGAACTGAGTAACTACCAAGAAGCTTGCTCGATCCAGACTGGGTCACTGCTATGCAAGATGCACTACAACAAAAATTGCCTCTAATAGCGCTTATTTTGATACATACATAGCGCTTTTGAGCGCTATCTAGGCAGGGGTTATTAAAAGGGTATTCCAGAAAAAGCGCTATATATGTCATGTCAATAATAACACTTTTTCAAAAACGCGTCATGTATATGTTCACCAAAGATAACACTTTTCCTATAAAAATGCTATCTTTGTCAAAGCCTAATATAACGCTTTTCCTTAATAAGCGCTATGTTTTCACCATCATTTTTTATTCTCTCATTTTGAGTTTCACGCGTATATAGTTGGTGTTTTTTTTTTTTTTTTTTTGGGTGTTTTTTTTTTATATAAATATATATAAAAATTTCACAAACTAAATAATGCAATAATAGCCAAACAAAAATTCAATTCCGTTTCCATTGCCAAATCACCCATCCAAATCCATCGTACAAAAGATCAAGTACAAAACATTTGGTCTACACTTGACTGAACCAAATCTAAAGAAAACCCTACTTTAAATAGCTTCAAAAGTCGAAATCATATCATGACCTCTAACTCTTTGTAGGTACAAGCAGACCCAATAGACTTTGGCACATTCGATAACTGGAAATCTGGAATCAGGCCGACGGAAACACTGGCTGTGGCTTTATCAAAATCGTTCCTTGCAAATGCACTGTCAGGGATCCCTAGAAATGATTTCAAGATTTAAAAACTTGTCAACAAGGAACTTTGCTTTTGATCAAATAAACATTGTAAAAGATAAGCAAAAAAAAAAATAAACATTGTAAAAGAAGCATGATCAGACGTTCATATGTTAAGTCCAAAACTGTTGCTATGGAAAAAAACAGCACACACTAAAACAAATGAGGACAAGCAACATCAGTAATTAAGACATAGCTATACAGTCACAAATCAACTGGAATACACTAGAGCCAAGGGTGCTTACCACAGATATAATGCAGGTCATTATACAAATCCCTGTTTTGATATGCAAATCATCTGAAGTCAGTGATTGTTCCTTTTGTGCAATCTCTTTTCCGAGTCTCCTTGGAATATTAAAAAAGGAATCATAAGAGGTAATAAGGTCCGTTAGTATACAATGTCTCTTAAAGAAATTGTACTTAAAAAGCACCAGCAAAAAACTGAATATTAAACTCTTCAGATTAATATTACCACTAATTCACACAGTTTACACGAATCTTTACTAATGTATTAAGGTTCCGACTCTGAGCAATGACAAGGGACTTGTTTGACTATATTCTCTTAATGGTTTGGGGGCTAGCAGTTCAGCATATAACATGAGCACCAAACAATCAATGCATCCATGCTATGCTTTTGAAATTGCAAATGAGGTGAAATTTATTGCATTCAGCAAAGATGGTTGACCATAATTAAACACAGGATTCTACTTCTTATCCTCATCGGCTTCTAGTGTTCTAGTAGTTCTGATTACATCAGGTTGCTAAGCTGAGCCCCACCCTCTAATATACCAAACCAGTAGGATGAGTTGCATTGTTAGTTAAAGCATGGAAGACCCACAGCAAGTTCAAAATATGACCATCAAACTTCAAAGTATCAAAGTCCCCCTCTTATTCTGTAGCATTTTCTACAAATTTTGGGCACTTATTCGCTAGTCAAAGATACAATTGAAGAACCCCTTTTCTTGCACACAATGACAAAAAAAAATGTGCACATAGAATCAGGTTTAATCATATAAAAATATGAGAAATTTTCCCCAAATATTAAGTGAACTATTTGGCACTTGGCAGATTGTTAATTGACCATAAGCCCATAATTGTGACCTTGAGGTTCCAGTCATCAACAATATGCAATGAAACTTTAAATGAACAAGAACAAACAGGAGTACTACGCTGTTATTTGACAACAATAACAAGAAAAACTAACACGAGTGAAAGTCATTGAGGAATTTCAACAAACAGTTGGTGTGCATACAATCTTTGGTTCTCACTTACTAACAAAGCAATAGTTCAAACTCAGCAATAACTGTCATAGTTCATGGGACTCATAGATAGTAAGATAGATCATAGATGGCCAAACAATAGCCAATAACAAAGCAATAGTTCTCTGGGTTGTTAATGACAATTTTAATCACTTCAAAACTCTTGGCACACAACCAACTCAGGGAAAGGTAACATACCCCAAATATCAATTTCACATTGTTCTTCTATCCAGATTTACAAATCCACCCAACCACCACGAATTAGCAGCCTCAGAGCCATAGAATTGCCGATTTAATTAGGCCAAGTTCAAGCATTGAAACAATCTGATACATAGCCATGGAAAGAGGATGAGAGAGAGAATATACCTTTTAGATTGGAAACCCTAGCCGGCAACAATTCACGCTGACGCAGTGGGAAGAGCAGTTGCTGGAGGCTGATGGAAGCCGATCCACAGGACATAGAATGGGTAATGGTGGTTGGAGGCTGCTGGATGTGCTGATCGACCGACCGACGAACTGAAACTGATTGAGAGAGAGAGAGAGAGAGAGAGAGAGAGAGAGAGAGAGAATTACTTCACGCCCAAAAAAAAGTTTACTTCACTTCAACAGTTCAATCTAACTAAATGAGGAAATTACTTCACGCCAAAAAAAATAAAATTGATTGAGCGAGTTAATTAAGCACGAAATGAAACTCATCAGATCATAACGCGCTAGCGCTTGGCATATAAGCGTTATTGTACCGTAATTTATAGCGCATTCGGAAACAAGCATTGTATTTGTTCTGGACACACATAGCGCTTTTACAAAAAGAGTTATGATTATCTTGGACGTTTTTTTCCAAATCTTTGTAGCATAACGCTTCTATCAAAAGTGCTATCTTTAGAGCGTTATTAGAGGGCAATTCTGTTGTAGTGATGAACTACACCAGTTCGAAAGAAGCAAGGTTTGGCACCTAGTGCCTCGTTCCTCAGATCGCATGATCATCGGAACAAGGTGGGTGTTTCAAAACAAGCTTGATGAGCAAGGGACCGTAGTCAGAAACAAAACCAGACTGGTGGTCAAATGATACAATCAAGAGAACGGTATCGATTATGATGAAACCTTTGCACCAGTAGCTAGGCTAGAGGCAATTTGCATTCTTATTGCTTTTGCTGCATTCATGGAGATAACCCTCTATCAAATGGACGTCAAGTGTGCCTTCTTGAAGGGTTATTTGAAAGAGTAAGTATTTGTTGAACAACCTCCCGATTTTGAAAGCCAAGATTTTGAAAATCATGTTTTTAAATTGGATAAGGCACTATATGGTTTGAAGCAAGCTCCCCAAGCTTGGTATGAACAATTGTCCAAGTTTTTAATGGAAAATGGCTTTCAAAGAGGTAAAATAGACTACACATTGTTTCTTAAAGTGAAAGACAAACACTTGTTGATTGTGCAAATTTATGTTGATGACATCATATTTGGTGCTACTAACGAGTGTTTGTGCAAAGAGTTTTCGGATCTCATGACAAGAGAATTTGAGATGAGCATGATGGGTGAACTCAACTTATTCTTGGGTTTGAAAATCAAGCAATCCAAGGAAGGGATCATAATTCACATTCAAAAGTACCTTAAGGAGCTTGTGAAGAAGTATGGCATGGACAATGGCAAGTCCATGAACACACCACTGCCTACGGTCACTAAACTTGACTTGGACGAGAATGGTAAGAAGGTAGACGAGAAGACCTAATGAGGTATGATCGGCTCTCTCCTTTACTTAACCATAAGTAGACCCGATATTGTATTTGGTGTAGGCTTATATATTAGATTCCAAGCATGTCCTAAAGAGTATCACATGATAGCCATTAAGAGAATATTGAGATACTTGCATGGTTGTGATAACTTAGGCATTTGGTATCCTAAGGGTACTTCTTTTGATCTCATTGGTTGTGCCGATGCGGATTATGCCGGCTATCTAGTTGATAGAAAAACACTTCTGGCATGGCTCACTTTCTTGGTTCGTGTTTGATTTCATGGGGTTCAAAGAAATAAAACTCTATTGCCTTGTCAACAGCTGAAGCCGAGTATGTATCTGCTGCATCTTGTTGTGCTCAACTCTTATGGATTAAGCAACAATTGAATGATTTTGGTGTTGTGATTAACTGCATTCCTATATTTTGTGACAACACTAGTGCCATTAATATTGCTAAAAATCCATGTCAACACAAGAGAACTAAACACATTGACATTAGGCATCATTTCTTAACAGACAATGTTGAAAAATGATTAATTTCCATGAACTCTTGCAAAACCAAAGATCAAATAGCGGATATCTTCACTAAGGCACTTAGTCGGGAGCAATTTGAGAAAATCCGACTTGAACTTGGTTTAATTAAAATCAATTAAAGCACTTGCATTAAATTCCCCTTGAAATAAATGAAATTGCTTTTTGTTGAAATTTATAATGATTGTAATGATTGAATTTATTGAGAAAAAAGTTCTGAAATTATTGTGCATGTCCATTACCAAACTTTTCAGTAAGTTTTGTTACATAAGCTGGAAATTGCTTGAGAACTCAGCATGGACCGTTGGATATTGATATGGTTCATTTGCATTTGCATAAGCATGTTTATTCACTGAATATTGTTGGGCTCTTAAAGTTGACCTCATATCAAGCCAAAATCAGATATTTAGCCACCTAAGTCAACTAATTTAATTGTCAATTAAGCCCACAAAATTGAGTCAAATCCCCACAAGTATCTCACGTGTCCAGTGGTTATTCTAAGTGAACAAATAATGTCTGCTGGGTAATGAAGTGCAATTACTCAAGCTCCCCTACTTTTTCTATTCCCCAAGTCCACTCTCTCTTCCCTCCACAAACCGTCACTTTCATTCTCTCACTCCCCACTCTCTCTCCTCTCACCCAGTCATCTCTCTCACCACTCCACACTCAACCGCAGGTCACGAAAAGCTTCTCTCTCTCCTACAAAATTTCACCAGTTCTCCTTCTCCATTATCTCACCTCTCTTATAAAATGGTGACAACAAGATCATCATCAACGTTCAAAACAACTTTCTCTAATTCCTCTTAAACTCCCAATGAAATTGGGGTCAAACTCCCACAACTCCTCAAATTCTCACGAGTTTCGATCAAAATTGTTGGGAGATTTAGAAAAGGATTAGAAGAAGAAGAGATGGTCAAATTGAATGAAGTAGATGAGAATTCTCTCTCACAAGACACACCCATCATCTCTTCTCGTGATCTTCCAAACCAAGAAGCCACCATGCCCGAAAAGCCCAAAACTCTTTTCGAGCTCTTTTCTGAAATTCTTCAAGGCATGCAACAAGCAAGCAAGCAAACTCCCTCACCATCTCAAGGAGAATCGAGCAAAGCACCAAGTGAGGGGGAAAAAACTCAAACCGACCTGAAAGACACATCAAAAAGGGAAGAAAAGGTATGTTACATGAACACATTCCTCAACAAGCATGGTTCTTTTGTTGTAAACTTTATAAGTTTTACCACGTGAGGAATAACCAAGAAAAACAGCTTCATCACTTCGTGCATCAAATTTACCAAGTTGATCTTTTCCATTATTATGCACAAAACATCTACAACCAAATGTACAAAGATGCAAAATGGAGGTTTCCTCCCTTTGAAGAGTTCATAGGGATTCTCTTTAAGCAATGTTCTAATCATGCAACGATTAATGATGTAGCAAGTCGTGTTCACGGGTTCGGCCCAAAAGTACTTAGCAAGACCACTAACAATTAACATGGTGCGTGCAATATCTCCTAGGGTCCTATTTTTCCTTTTTACTACACCATTTTGTTGAGGTGTCCTAGGGGCTGAGAAGTTATGGTCAATACCATTAGTGTCACAAAACTCAATGAAACGAAGCATTATCAAATTCAGTTCCATTGTCGGATCTCATGCTAACAAGTTCATTTCCAGATGTCTTTTGAGTTCTTCTAATGAATGCATCAAACACATCAAATGTCTCATCATTTGAGGTAAGAAACAAGATCCAAGTAAAGCGAGAATAATCATCAACAATCACAAGCACATATCTCTTTCCCGCTCTACTAACTACTCTCATAGGTCCACACAAATCCATATGAATGAGTTCAAGTGGTCTAGAAGTACTAACCAAGTTCTTTGATTTAAAGGACGATTTGACTTGTTTTCCTCTAGCACATGCATCACAAATTTGTCATTCTTGAACTTAATTGAAGGAAGACCAATAACTAGGTTTTGAGACAACAAATTTTGCAACAAGGAAAGACTAGCATGACCTAATATTTTATGCCAAAGAAATGCATCATCATCAAGGACACTTAAACATGACATTTCAACATGGGGAAGGTATGAAAGATTTGCCTTATAAACAATTTTGTCTCGCTTTCCTTTCAAGACATTTTTTCCATTTTTGGTACATACTATCATGCAACTATTGGATGAAAATTCAACTTTATTCCCATGATCACATAGTTGCTAAATGCTCAAAAGATTATGCTTTAAAACTCTTACCAAAAACACAATATTGATGGAGTGTGGTGGTGATGAACCTATTCGTCCAACTCCAATGATCTTTCCTGTTTTGCCATCACCAAAGGACACACTTTCATCGTTGAAGGGTGTTAGTGAGAGAAAATTTGATTCATCTCTCGTCATGTGTCGTGAGCAACCACTATCTAAGTACCAAGATTGGTTGCTCTCTCCCACCAACACCTACAATCACATTCAGAAGTTAGACTTAGGAACCCAAACAGATTTGGGTTCCTTCTTAAGGTAAGTAGTGTGCAAATCACTTTTCTTGACCCACTTGACCTTAGCATTTTTTTTCATAGTATTTTCTTTCACAAAACAATTCATGCTCAAATGACCGGTTTCACCACAAAACGTACACACATGATTGCAGGGCAAATCAGTGTATTTAGATCTAGGGTTCCAAGGCTTTTTCTTGCTAACAAACCCTAATCCCTTTTTAGTTTTGTTGTGGTTTTGGTTCAGCCATTTCATTGCCTTACTATCATTGTTCCAGACTCTGTTCCTTTTCACAGTTTCATTGGCAAGTTTTAAGTCCGCTTCAAGTTTTCTTATTCTGACTTTTTCATTAATGGAGGTGATCCTAGCATCTTCTAAGTCAGATCTCAGAGACTCAAGGCAGGTATGAATAACTTCAGATCTTATGGCATATTCACAAGTTTCACGAATTTTGTGACTCTCAAGTTCATGCTTTAAATCTGAGTTATTTCGTTGAAGACCTTCAATGATACTATTCATGGCACTAGAGTATTCTTTAAGGACAGCATGCTCATTTTCAAGAGATTTCTTTTCATGCAAGACTTTTGTTAGCTCGGTGGACAAGTTTTTATTTTCAACACAAACATCTTGAAATTCTTCAGCCAAGGTACTTATCATGCTTAGCATTTCGGTTAACGAAGCATTATCAGAAATATCATTAAAGCGATTATCGTTTACCTCAATTGAGTCGTTATGAACCGAATCGCTTTTGTCCATTAGAGCTAGTTCTGCTTGCTCAGTGGCTTCTTCTGATTCTTCTTCGTCTTCTTCGTTTCCCCAAGCGGCAATCATAATATTCATGAACTTTTCCCTTGTTTTGCTGACAGCACACCTTCTGAAGTTTTGTTCCCTCTTCTGTTCCCTGGGTCGTTCCTCTTCTCGGCAGTTCTTCATGAAGTGACCGGGGTTTTTTGCATTTTGAAGCAATAAACCTCTTGAGTTCCTTTTTCAGCTGAGTCATGTCCCTTGTAGGGAGCTCCTTTCTTGTTTCCAGATCTGTACTTTTTCTAGAGGTAACTTAGCCTTTTGGAGAGCAAGGCAAAGTCATCCTCCATATCAAGTTCATCATGGTCTTCATCAACTTTCACGTTTAGAGCAAGACCTTTGTCTTTTCTGGAATCTTTTTTGAACTTTGAACTTATACGAACCTCATGGGTTTGAAGGTTCCCAATGAGTTCATCTAAGCTCATGGTGTCCATCCTCTTAGATTCTTGTATGGCTGTCACCTTGTTCTCCCAACTTGAAGGTAGAATGCGCAAGATTTTTCAAACAAGGTCTTTGGAGGTGAAGAGTTTACCAAGAGATTTGAGCTCATTTGTCATGTTAGTAAAGCTCATAATCTCTTACAAAGATTTAAATACGAGATTGTTTAACTTGTTTGGTACATTCATGAGCTACTACAAGAGCATCTCAGATTTGCTTTGCGGTGTCGCAGCCGGCTATGCGGTTGTATTCATCGGGGCCAAAACCACAATGCAAGATCTTGATGGCTTTGGCATTCTTTTCGAGTTTGCCAAGATCTACGTCGTCGTATTGATCTTCCGGCTTTGGGACAAGAACACCTTCACCATTTGGCACGGGGGGAATGACTAGAGGACCGCTGGCTATGATCCTCCACAGCTGATAGTTCTCGGCTTTGATGTAGATCTCCATACGAGCCTTCCACCAGTTATAGTAGTCGCCATTGAACAAAGGGGGTCGAGAAGTTGAATTTCCCTCATGTGTTTGAAGTGGTGCACTCATGGCAAGGATCTCTCAAAGGGTTTAGATTTTTGTGTGAGAACCTGCTCTGATACCAATTGTTAGAATACACTAACCTAAACACAAGAAGGGGAGTTTGAATTGTGTTGGTAATTTTCGCCTAATTTTCGCTTAATGAACGGATGGACCAACCTATGAAACTGCGGTACTTAGGTTATTCCCTATAACAGAGATTAAGTGCTGAAGCTAGATGATTACAATAAATAACACAAGGCGTTTTATACGTGGAAAACCACCCAAGGCTCTTTTGGGTGTAAAAACCACGACATACTCTCTCTAGTAGGATTTCACAACTACTTGTTGTATTTACGAGCCAAATCATTGTACAAGCACATTCCTAACTTGCTACAATCACAACTTTAAACCTCAGTTGCCAAGTCCACCTAACTCTATCAAACAAGCAGCTAGGCACAACTTCACTAAAGTTATCAAAAACACAACTTCCCTACAAGTTGCCAAAACTCACAAGCCAACACTCGGCCTTGAGCAAATACACAAGTTATCACTAGCTCACAAGATTTGTCTAAGCAACTGAGTAACACAACCTTTTTGGTGCTTCTAAGATAAGTAAGTAAGAGGTTACAATATGTTTCTAAGTGTTGAGACTTAATGAGAGTGGAACTGACTGAGAAACAGTTTCGGGGCTTTGTTTCTTTGGATATGTATGAAGGCAATTTATGAGCAAAGTAAAGAAGAGGTTTTTGTATAAAAACGATTTTTATAAAATCTGAATATCCACTCTTAACTCTTGCACTAGCTCAGCTCAACTCTTATATAAAGAGAGCTTGAAGCCCTTTGCTTAGTGGTTAAGGGTTTCGAAAATATCTCAAGTCAAGAGGCTCTAATATGTCAAATCAATTCACATGTTTTCTTTTGCAACCTTAAAACTGAGTCAAAGAGGTACAAGGAGCCTCCTTGTTGTCTCAGAAAACATGACAGCCGAATCCCAAGGGAAGGCTTGCTTGTTTGACAATTTGGTGCACAAGGCTCTAAAAAGCAAATTCCCTTTTTGAGCACAACATGCTTTTGTAAATCAGCAAGCTCTTTCGTTTCATTCCAGGTTTAGAAGGTTCTTTAGCACAACAAAAGATCTCTCGGATAATAGTAGTGTATTAAGCAATGTTGAAGATAATTTATTTTCGAAATTCATTTTGTAAATTCTGGACTGATTGTGGGACCTGACTGTGGGACTTGGGTTCCAGCTCATGTTCCTAATTCAGCCTCATTAGTTTCTTTTAGTTCCAACTCTATTAAACTAATTCTCAACTTAATACATGAATCTAAACTAGAATATACCAATCTTCTATCTTTATCTTCATGTACCAAATGTGATCATCTTATTGAGCTTTCCTTCTCGTTGAGTGTAGCGACTAATATCACAATTAGGATTAAGGCATTAGTAAATTAATTAGCATAAGTATATTTAGTTTTAATCATCATCAAAACATCATAGGGTCCAACAGTTATGAAGTTTACGATGGTTGGAGGTCCAACTAATGTTATATTCCTTATCATGCCCCCTCATACAAATGTCCATTGGGCTTGAAGTGTGGATAATGCACAAGCCCTCATCAAGTCATGTGCTAAAATTTTCCACTAAGGGATGGGGGTTGTCAAGATTCGGACACAAAACCTTCTGGTCATTGGCTCTGATACTGTATGTTGAAATCAACTCAACCAAAAGTTTAAGCAATCTTATAGGTTGATCATTTTGTAAACATTTAATTCGATGAAGTGTAGAAAAAATATTGAAAAAAAGGAGAGAATATCGAGTGCATTTCTTGCACTAAAACAAATTATTGCTTTTGACTTCTATCATTTCTTTAGTTTTTCTTTATCATAAACACTTCCATAAACCGTTTTTTCGTAATTTTATTTTGGTAAGACGGGGTTATTTTAATTTCTACTGTATAAAAAAGGGTCACTGCTCACTATGAGTGACCATACCTTTCTTAATAATGACCCCATTAATCTTGTGATATGGAAATTTATATAATTAGATTAAAACGTAATGATTAAATCAGAGCTCGCCATATCAGTCGTTGAATTGCCGAATAATGGAGTTTACTGACTCCTTCATTTCTTTCCATTCATTCTCAAAAGTTGTCGGACGTTATAAATCCAAGAAATTGAGTAGTAGCTAATGTCCCTCATATATTGATGAGCCTAAAAAAAAAAAAAAGAAGAAGAAGCTAATTCCTCTCTCATGAATAGAGATGATGGAAGTATGGAGCCACACGCCATCAATTCATCTCCTACTTTCTCATATGTTCAACGGTTGTATCTAGATCTCATCACCGTCGTCCGCCATCTTTGCCGCACCGTGTACAACCAACCCCCATTTTGGTAAGGTTCTTCGTATTTTTCTTTGCGATTGCTAATAGACATTTGGTATGTACACCTCCTCTCTTTGCAAGATAATTCCTCCAACTTCATTATGCTTAGTACCATATATTGCTTTACATTGTTTTCTCCGAACATTTATACCAACTTGAATATTTAAAACTTTTTAATTTAATTTTTAATTAAAAAGTTACACTGAATAGAAAAAATATCAAAAACAATAATTAGAAATTGTTTTAAAAAAATTGGGGAAAATTATGAGACCTCACTATAATAGTAGAGAGAGCTTGGAGGTAGGTTTGGTGGCACAGGGTGGTGGGGACCCATGCTCGGTACCCAAAAACCATGGAGTACATAGACATGTCCATTGCATAATTTTCATAATGGTAGGCGCTTCATATCGCGTCGCTTGCCTTCCTTCTCCCACAACCCCTCTCTTAAGCAAATACTCACTAAAGAGTCTTATAAGGTTTCGTGGTTCTAACAGGAGTAGACATGCGCTGTGCATAACTTTCATACTGAGGTTTTGAGAGTTTGAAGAATTATTTTCCAAAAGTTGCACCTCAAACTTTTCAAGTATTTTATTAAGTTACGGATTTTTTTTTTTTGAATTTTTCACAGATTGTAGCTATTAAATTTAATTTTTTAATTAAAAAGTACGCTGAAAATAGAAACAATATAAAAAAAATAGAAATCACTTCAAAACAATTGTGAAAAAATATGAGACCTCACTATAATGGTAGAGAGGGATTGGGGGTAGATTTGGCGGCACGGGGTGGTGGGGAGCTACACTCGGTACCTAAAAACCGTGGATTAGTCTCCGATGGAGAAAAAGGCCCTGCGAGCCTACCAAGAACTCGATAACCTACCTCATGGGTCTTCCATGTCCCCTAGGGTGTCCCGTGCGTTGTGGTGCAAAAACATCCACCTTCGTTTCGGGGTCGCCCTAAAACTCAAAAAACATGGATTATATATAGGCTAGCCTTCGTTTTCTGCTTACCGGGGCTCAAGTGTCATTTTTGCCCGAACTTGTCCGGGGGGTCTACCATGACCCTAGAGGACCCTCGGTGCTACGGGAGGGTCATCTGCATCCCCGAACTTTGATATCACCCATGCCTTTGGTGTTCCAACTCTTTCACCAATGTCCCGTAAAACGCCTTTTCAAGCCTATCAAGGACTAGATCAACAACCTCAAGTGCTTTTCATATCCCCTAGGGGTGTTCCGTGCGATGTGTCACCTTCGCTCCGACACCTTCCGAAAGGTGTCCCTTAAAACCGCTCTTACAAGCCTATTAGGGACCCAATAATGGACCTCGAGGGCCTCTCATGTCCCATAGGGTGTTCCGTACGATTTAGTGCAGAAATTTCCACCTTCGATCCGGGGCCTCTGGAAAGCCCAAAAGTCGTGGATTATAGCCTTCGTTTTCGGCTTCCAGGGGCCTGGGTGTCATTTCTGCCCAAGTTTCTTCCGGGGGTCTATCATGACCCTAGAGGACCCTCGGTGTTCCACGAGGGTCATCCGAATCCCCAAACCTCGATATCACCCATGCATTCGATGTTGCTGCCCCCTTACATTGGTGTCTCGTAAAAACGCTCTTACAAGCCTATTAGAGACCCGATAATGGACCCCGGGGGCCTCTTATGTTACCTAAGGGTGTCCAGTGCGATGTGGCGCGAAAATACCCACTTTCGTTCTGGGGCCTCCCGAAAGCCCACAAAATATGGATTATATAGCCTTTGATTTTCGGCTTTCCGGGGTCCGATTTTCGTTTTTGCCCAAAGTTCTCCGGTGGGTCTATCGTCACCCTGGAGGACCTCCAGTGCCTCAGGACGGTCATCCAAGTCCCCCGACTCCGATTTCACCCATGGAGCATGGGACATGGGACATGACGCTCGTTGGGCGCTGGGAGATGGGGCACCCAAATTTTGTTTCAACAAATATTTGATGTACTTAATTAGTTTATTTTGGTCCATTGTTTATTATATTTGGTAGAAAAACATTAGAAAAGAGTATCCTCAAGTTTGTTAATAAAAGGCTAATAATCCTTTCATAAGTACTCTATCAAATATAGACAATATTTACAGTATGACTAATCATAATAAGTAGAACTATAATGCAACAAACAATGTCATTTAGAGTTACATACCTCTAACTTTTATAAAGGCACCACAAGTAGGCTTGACAATGGGTTACGAGTATCCACGAATCTCCTCCACCCGCCTCAAATAAATGGGTAAAACCCCAAATAAAGGGGTGAGTGGTGAGTGGATCGGGTGGTGGGTCGGGTGGAATTCAGGTGATGATTTTCCACCCGCGAACTCGACCTACGAATCCACCCACTACCCGTTTAATATTTTAGTGTACATTTAAAAAAAACATATATAAATTAAATTAATACATTTGTGGTTGTCTTTCTTTGTAATATAAGATTTTGTAATGGGCTCCTGCACTTTTTCACTAAAATATGTTGGTTAATTTTATAAAATCTGATTTGTTAAGTTGTGCTTTTGTCCAAATCTCTTAGTTTAGTTTACCTCTTTAGTCTTTAGTCACCCATTTACCACCCATATTCACCTGTTCACCCATGGGGTGATGGGTGGATTGGATGTGGGTGTAGTATTTCGTGGGTGACGGGTGGATGGGTGAGGTTTAAAAATTAAATGGGTGGATGCGCGCGGGTAATGCTCCACCCGACCCAAATCCCACCCATTGCCAGACCTAACCACAAGCCAATGAATGACTTTCTTTTGTTGTTGCCAAAGGCTGGCTAATACATGACCAGTGAATGAATATTACCATGACTTAAGGGTATCCCTCTCCCAACATTTTAATATTTGTCCTAAATAAATTAAAAATCAGGCTACGGATGAACCTCTATAGATCCCGCCTGGTTGGTGTTTTAGTTTTATTTACCTGTTAATCACAAAATTAGCACCAAAAAAGAAAAACAAAATTATTACAGCAAAGTTAAAAGTAAAGCAACCCATCAAGAAACATTAAAATTTAAATAATAACTAGTTACATTCCCGTGCCATGCACGGTTTGTATGTTAATATTAAATAAAACATTTCTAAATGTATAAATTTTCAAGATATCTTTCGCATATGTCATATCTGAACGACCATAAATATGCATGTCATATCCGCTTAATATACTACAAACCTACAATATTGCATCAATTGTAGGGCAAAGTACAAAAAAATACTCCGTATATAATATTTCATTTATCGTTAATCATGATACAAATCTGCTGGTTTGTATGGCAAACTTGTTTATCATTTTTATTGAAATTTACTCCACTATCTAGTGTCCAATATCCAGTCCAAAAGATCACTGCAATTTACTCCAGTATGCAGTCCAATAAAAAAAATATATCATAAATATCAAATAGATGCATTGAAATTAAGTTAATTTTTGGAATTGGAACTCCAAATGGATAAGCCCACGTAAAAACCAAAATTCCAATTTGAATGACGATCTAAATGTTCACTCCAATCGAATAGTTTGTTTTGCCTCGATGTAGATTGATCCAAATAAATTTCAACAATTACGATACATTAATTTTCCAAAGTACATTAATTAACCACTTAATAGTCAAACTAATTAAATTAACCACATACATTAAATCATGAGTTAATTAAGTTTAAATCAAATTCAAAGTATGAATGTAAAGCATTAATTGTTAGTATGACATGGATTACACATGTCAAATGATGATAATAGGAGTCGCCTATATGAATGCCTACGTGTCTATATATATATAAATAGGAGAGTTCCCATGAGAACCCTTGTTTATATGAGAACCATGAGAACTCATCCTCACATGGTTAACTTATATACATAATCGGGTTAATTTTTATACAGGATAGGGTTATCTTTTGTACATGATAGGGTTAACTTTAATTTATAATAGGGTTAACTTTTATAGTTATAGAGTTTTTTGTTTTTTTTTTTGAGAGTATACTTATAGAGTTAATTAATGTTAATTAATATTAATTAATGTGCACCAAAAAAACATAGAGTTAATTAATGTGCATCTTCCCTTTCCTCACTCTCTCTCCTCCCTTCACACTCACTCTCTCTCCTCCACCCCCACCAGCCACCACCTCCAGCAACCCACCCTCGCCACCAGGCAACAGCCACCCTCAACCAAGCCACCGGCAACCTCACCGGTAAACTCCTCCGCATGGCCACACCTCCTCCTCCCACGCGACCTCACCGGTAACCTCCTCCCACCACGCGACCTCATCATTTCTCTCTCCTCTCACGCACTCGCCCCCCACCCCCGACCAGGCCATGGCTGGGTTCGCTACCCACCGGCGAACTTAGTCGTGGTCTTACCAGCCGCCCCCCACCCTCCCGTCGCCTGGAAAAGTAAGCAAATTGCAAAAAAAAAAATCGAAATAAATGGGAGATGGATGCGTGAGAGAAGTTGAGAGAGAGGATCGGAGAGGAAGAGTAACAGAGTGGGAGGCAGAGACAGCGACCGGAGGTTGAGGAGAGAGGTCACCGGAGAGAGGTCGCTGGAGAGAGAGTGGTGGCCAGAGAGAGAGAAGGTGAGGATGTTGGAATAATGGGACCAAAGTTAATGGGGGAATATGTAACCGCTTCTGATTTATTGTGGGTAATTTATACCCCATAATGTGCCACTAATAAACCCATTAAAGCTACTTTAATGGGTGGTGGGCGGTTACGTTTTCCACTTATATATAGGGTGTTCATCTCCAACTAATGTATGAGGTAGAGAGAAATGTGAACTAAGACACTTCTCCTCATATCCCATGTGTGATTCATTTCCGGACAATTGTATTTGTGTAAGTTCCAAACCTCCAACCATGAGTGCACTTGTTTGGGGGTTGTTGTGTTAACCTTGGGGAGTGACCGGCGGAGACTATTTGCACCAAAATCGTGTCGAAAATCGCTTTCAAAGCAGTGACCTTCATACCATGACGCAACGATTATCTGATAAGTCAACTACTCTTTTCCTTTATATATCATTTTATTATTGATCAATACCTATATTTCCTACAGAGGAGAGAGAGAGAGAGAGAGAGTCGAGCTGAGGGGGGAAAAAGAAAAGAATTTACATATGCTAGTGCGAGAATTGACAAAACTAGTCTTCATTAATTGAGAAAAATGTCGACCATGTCCCTATCTTTTTCATTAATTCCGTCCATGTCCTGGTTCTCATAGTTCTCATAAATTTAGTAGTTCTCCTTTGATCCTAATCCTCTCTCTCTCTCTCTCTCTCTCTCTCTCTCTCTCTCTCTCTCTCTCTATATATATATATATGAGAAACTCTTCTTTTTATGAGAACTGTGAGAACTTGTCTTTTCACTTATATGCAGGTTAACTTTTATACATGTCAGGGTTAACTTTTATGTATAATAGGGTTAACTTTCATACTCCCTCCGGTCCACGGAAATCTTGACGTTTGGAGAATATGACTAATATTAAGGAAAACACATTTTAGCACAAAAATTCCCAAATTTACCCTTAAATGAGCACATGAAGTATTAAGAGAGAGAAAATAATATTTTAGTGGGTATTTATTACTTTCCTTACTTTTGTAGCTAGTGGCGTGAGAAATCTTTTTTTATTTATTTCCTTGCACATGGGGGTGAGAAGGTGGGAGGGGTAAAATAATAAAGGATTCTCAAATACATTATCATATAAGGAAACGTAAAGATTTCCATGGTCCAAACATAAGTGGAAAGCGTAAAGATTTCCGTGGACCGGAGGGAGTATATGATAGGGTTATCTTCGACACATGACAGGGTTAGCTTTTATTTATACGCGAGTTAACTTTTATACATGACATGGTAAACTTTTATTTATACGCGGATTAACTTTTATACATGACATGATTAACTTTTATACTACATGACAGGGTTTTATAAATGAAAGTGTTAACTTTACTACACATTAACTTTTAGGGTTAAATTTTAAACATAACGACATTAATTTTTACACATTTTCGTAGTTTCGCGTTCACACAGCTTGTTGTGGTTCATCAAGCGCATATTCATCCGCCTTTATACCCAAAGTCATTACTAATTACTCACGTATTTATCAGATCACCGCCCATAGTTCTGGCTTGATTGATTATTTTCTCTCTCCTCTTCCTTTCTCTCTCTGTAACTGATTAGACAATAGAGAATAAAAAAAGAAAAAATGAAATGCTGGAAATCACTAATTGCAACGTGTTTCTCGGCAATTTTCGACATGGGAATTTAATTTAACGTCGAAACAATGGTGTGGAAATGGGGTCTGAGATGGGGAAAGAAGATGATAATCAATTTTACAATTTTGCCACCAACCCTGACACCGCCGTGATCACCTCTGGCCGGCGATCACAACGGCGGCCACCACCAGCGCAACCTTTCCCTCCCTCCCTCTAGTCTCTCTCCTCCCTTCACACCCTCACTCTCTCTCCTCCACTCACATCCACCCCTACCAGACACCGCCACCGACGAGATCGCCGCTTAACGACGATCTGCACGGCGCACCACCGTCTGCACGACGCACCACCGTAACCCTATACACAGCCGCTGGAAAATAGTCGAAATGGAAAAAAAAATCAAAACGAAATTTCTAGATCCAAAATTCATTCAAATTAGGACATGATGAACCTTCGAATGGACATGATTCGTCCTGAATTCGAGGGAAAAAGATATTAAAGACGTAATAAAAGGAAAAAAAAAACACAAAAATCAACCTCGCCGGAGATCGATGGTCGCGTGCGACAGAGTGACGGCTTGGTCAGAGAGAGAATGGAGAGAGATTGACGGAGTGGAGAGGAGAGAGACAGCGTCGGGGGAGAGAGAGAGGTCGCCGGAGGTTCGCCGGAGATGAGAATTATGGCCGGAGAGAGAGAGAGAGAGAGAGGGGGGTCAGGAGAGAGAGGGGTGACGTGAGAGAATGAGGGGTGAGGTTAGAGAATGAAGTTATATGCTGATGCGCAAAGTGACGAAATTACCCTTCATTGTTGAGAAATTTGACAAGCTTATCCCTGTCTTTTGTAATAATTCTGTCCGTGTCCCAATTGTCATAAATATAGAAGTTCTCATTTGATCCTAATCCTTTATATATATATATATATATTCCATCATGGCATCATAGATCAAACTAGTTACATTCCCGTGCGATGTACGGTTTGTATTTTAATATTAAATAAAATATTTCTATATGTATAAATTTTTAAGATATCTTTCGCATTTGTCATATCTAGATACAAAAATCATCTTCTATGAACATCTCCCTTAATATGGTACAAACCATATTGCATCAATTGTAGGGCAAAATACAAAAAATATACAATTTCTCATTTTATCGTTTTAAGATATAAATCCGCTGGTCTGTGTATCCTAACTTTTTTATTATTTTTATTGCAATTTATTCCAATATCTGGTGTCCAATATCTAGTAGACTAGTACAAAATATCACTACCACTACTATTATCATACTACTATTATTTTTGTAGTGTAATTTACTCTAGTATCCAGCCCAATCAAAAAAAAAAATATATCGTAAGTATCAAATGGATGCATTAAAATTAAGTTCAAATTTTTAAAATTGGAACTCTGAATAGATAAGCCCAAGTCAAAAATAAAATTTCAATTTGAATGCCGATCTAAATGTTCACTCCAAATCGAATAGTTTGATTTGGCTCGGTACAGATTTTGTACTTAATCCTAAAAAATTTCAACAATAACACTACATTAATTTTCCAAAGTACATTAAGTAACCACTTAATAGTCAAACTAATTAAATTAACAACATACATTGAATCATGAGTTACTAATATTTGGATCAATTCAAAGTATTAATGTACTGCATTAATTGTTAGTATAACTTGGATTACACATGTCAACTAATGATGATAGGAACGCCTATTTGAATGCCTACGTGTCCTTCTACCAATTGTGCTTATTCACTTATATTTACTCCATACGTTTCTGAAAAATGGTAACATTTACTTTTACACGGACTCCAATGCACTACTTTGACCATCAATATTTGTGTTTATATGAATACATAAACTATAAAAAATCAAAAATTCTAGGGTGATTGCCACTAAATAACAATTACTAAAATAAATGAATCTGGACCGTATATTTAAAGTGAATCGATCTAAACCATTAATAAATTAATAATAAATTTATTACCTAAACTATTTTGTAAAGGAACAAAATAATAGCAAAAATAATAAAAAAATGAAAATATTATGGGATGTTTGCTTGTTGTCAATATTGAATAACGATGGGTAAATGTTCACCAACTCCGTCACCATCGATCTCCGGCGACCCACTCCGGTCATATTTCCAGCTACCCACATCGTCACCATCTCCGACTACCTACTCCATCTACGTCTCCAACTACCTACTCTGTCACCGTCTCCAACTCCGGCGGTCATCATCTCCATTCTACACTCACGGCACTGACTCTGGCACCCATAGAAGCCATATCTATGTATTATACCCTTGTCAAGTTTGATGAATCAAGGCTTAATTTAATAAAATTAGATAGCCCATATTTTACTTGCTCAAAGTTTTAATCAATTCATTATGGTATGTTAATGAAAACTAAGTATCCATGGCTATGAAAGCCATTGTGCTCATGAAGATGAAGATGCTTTTTTCTGTTTTTCTTTTTAATTTTTAATTTTTTTTGTCTATACATACGGTAGTATACCGTATATCTTTGTAATGCCAATATATAAGAAACTCAATCAATCAATTATCTCCTTCCTTTCTTACTTCTTTACCGTATACCGTATATCTTTGTAATGCCAATATATAAGAAACTCAATCAATCAATTATCTCCTTCCTTTCTTCCTTCTTCTTTCATTACATTCGTTTTATACAGTATTTTCCTTTGATTTTGTTTCCCTTCTTTTCTTTTATTCATATTTGCTTCCTTATTCCTTTTTAGATTTTTTTTTTTATATTGGTGGATTTCTATTTAGATTTTGTTTCTCCTTTGTGTAGTACTCACCTAAACTAACAGCTTTGTTCTATCCCAATGAATCTCTCTCGATTTTTTTTTTCTTCCTTAAAACGCCCAACACTCTTTTTTTTTTTTTTTTTTTTTTTTGGAAACGCCCAACTCCACCGGTGCCGATGAGGAGTCAGTGCCGTGACTGTAGGACGGAGATGATGACCGCCGGAGTTGGAGACGGTGACGGAGTAGGTAGTTGGAGACGTGGATGGAGTAGGTAGTCGGAGACGGTGACAATGTGAGTAGCTAGAAACATGGCCAGAGTGGGTCGCCGGAGATCGATGTTCACGGAGTTGGTTGCCAACTCAAACATTTACTCATAGATCACTACTGAATAGCAAAAAAAACAAACCAAACACATCATAACTTTTTTTTATTATTTTATCATTTTTAATATTATTTTGTAATTAATTTATTGTTAATATATTGAATGCCTTAGATATTCACTTAAAATGTAAGATTCAGATTCATTACTTATAGTAATTGTTGTTTAGTGGCAATTACTCTAGAATCATTGATAAAAAATAGATTTTCTGAAAGTACTAATTAAAACGAATCTAAGAATATTTTTATATTGTAAATTCTTATAATTTTTTCGAAATCAATGATCAAAGTTTGTACAGTTTGACCTTCAAAAAGTAAATATTATCATTTTCCGGAAAACGGATGAAGTATATATTTAAAAGATAATAGATGCTGCAATTTGCAACAACACGAGTAAAAATCTATGGTGAATTTGCAACCGACACTTAATATTCTCACTCACCCAAATCAATGCACCTTTTTACAAAAATAATTCATGAAAAAGGCAAAATGCCTGAAAAATCTCCTACTGCTACTTAAACCAAATCACTTTTCCTCTTCTTCCTTTAACTTTGGTTCCTCTGATTTCAACTATGTTCGCCCATCATTCCTGCTACTCTCCAGACTCTCAGGGTCTCACTGTGTTGGAGAGTTCAACAAGAGCTTACATTAGATCTCCAAAAAAAATTCAGCAATGAAATGAAATGAGCACAACAACCCAAATCTCAGTCCAAAAAAAGACCCATTTTCAATAAATATCATGATCTTGAGTTTCAGCCAAGTGGGTATTTAATCTAGAACAGCAAAAGAGAGAAAAGAGAGAGAGAGAGAGAGAGAGAGAGAGAGAGAGAGAGAGAGAGAGAGAGAGAGAATGTCAGGCTGGGAAAATTTAGCTGAGGTTGGGAATATTGCCCAATTGGCTGGTGTAAATGCAGTTGGGTTAATAGGGCTGATAGTAAAGTCATCAAATTCAGCAAGATTGCACAAGAAAAATTGCAGGAAATTTGCCCACCATTTGAAATTAATTGGTAATTTGTTGGAGCAACTCAAGATATCAGAACTGAAGAAATACCCAGAAACAAGGGAGCCTTTAGAGCAGTTAGAGGGTGCATTAAGAAGGGCATATGTTTTGGTACAAAGTTGCCAAGATAAGAGTTATTTGTACCTTTTGACAATGGGGTGGAGCATTGTTAATCAGTTTAAGAGAGCACAAGATGAGATTGACCGCTACTTAAGGCTTATGCCACTTCTCACTCTTGTTAGCAATGCTCGCTTTAAGGTATGATTTCATCTTTTGTTTATGTAGTTGTTATTATTGTAGTTTTCATTTGTGTTTAATAAGATTATTTGTTGGTGATTCGGAAATCGCCTCTGTGATTGTTAGGGGTAAGACTGCGTACATCTCGAGACTGGTAGAGGACGTAGACTCTACCTTCTTTGGTAGGACCCAAAATGGTTTTTTTTTTTTTGTGGTTGATTATCTGTGTATGGGAGCAAATTATTGAATTTGTAATGTATATTAGCTTTTTGGTGATTTCTGTTGACTTGTCTACCTTATAGATCAGATACATTACATAGTTTTTTCGAAAATGGTTTAAGGCTGTGACGGATGATTGAATGGTTTGTGAATGGTTTTGAGACTATTGACATTAAAGGTGTCAGCTTGTTTTGATGATCTAATTTACTACCTGATTAATAGGCTTCCACTGTGTTGGGAGTTGGGACTTTGGGAGCTCAAAGCAGTAGGTAATAGATGTGAAGTAACCAATTCCTTCAAAAGGATAAGCTGATGTATATGGTTGTATACTTTAGTGTGCCCTCTCGTTTGTGGTAGACTGTTAGGATTGTGGCTCTGAAGTATGTTCTGAAGTTTATAGAAGTTAACCAAGAAAATACAAAACGAAAAGGAAAAAAAAAAATCATACAGATTAATCAACATCAGTATTCAGTTAGGTGAAAGAGGAGACAAAGACTTCTCTAACTTGTCTTTCTTTTGTTTCGATGGCCAGGAAAGATTAGAACGTATACAGAAGGATCATTATGAATACACATTAGAGGAAGAGGACAGAAAGGTTCAAGTTGCAATCCTGAGTCAGGAACCCTCGAAAGCCGATACTGTGCTGCTGAAGAAGACCCTCTCTTGTTCTTATCCAAACCTGCATTTTGAACAAGCACTTCAGGAAGAAAGTCAGAAGCTTCAAATGGAACTACAAAGGTCACAGTCTAGTATGGATATGGATCAATGTCAAGTGATTCAACGTTTGATTGGGGTAACAGAGGCTGCTGCCAGAAACTCTAAAAGGATGGAGTCAAGCTATTTAGATTCTCATGATAGAAAAGGCTTCTCTGCTGATGAGAACTGCACAAAGAGTAACGATTGTC
Organism: Tetragonia tetragonoides; assembly: GCA_038025085.1. Lineage (NCBI taxonomy): Eukaryota > Viridiplantae > Streptophyta > Magnoliopsida > Caryophyllales > Aizoaceae > Tetragonia > Tetragonia tetragonoides. The sequence goes on from CM076147.1 coordinate 5,338,327, forward strand.
TGTCTACCATAAGGTAGCTCCCTGCTTAGTTCCAAATTTGATCTACACTGGACCTTGTGTTAATTTTGCAGTTTTCGTCCTTTCTCTGCAGACTTTGGATAAGCATGTTCCTCTTTTTTTTTCTTTCATCTTCCAGTTTAGGAGTACAGTTCACAGGAAGTCTGAAAAATCTGAAACTAGTTATGTTTAATATGTTCTTGGGAGACATTTGAAACTAGTAATCAAACTTGGAGGATATTCATTCAGTACTTTCGAAGCAGTTTCAGGAGAGAGTTGGGGTAGGTACGAGAGCGGAATGGTAAAAACCACATTTTGGATAAACATGTTCCTCTTTTTCTTTCTTCTTCCAGTTTAGGAGTAGAGTTCATAAGCATTCTGAAGACTTTGAACTAGTTATGCTTAATATGTTCTCAGGAAACAGTTGAAACTAGTTATGCTTATTATGGTTCTCTTGTAAGACTTTGGGCTGTGCTGTTGTGTCTATGTCGGTCAGGTCCCAATTATGTAGGATGTATCTCTACCAAAATGAAGACATGAGATACATAAAAGGTTGAAGGCGCAGCTTGGTTCTTCTATCAGGCAAACTAAGCTGCAACTGATAACATGGATTGCACAATGAAGATACAAGAGAACTGGCAGCTCAAGGGAATATGAATGCTCAAACTTAATATGGAAATTTATTTATCCTTCCTAAATCCTATGACACCTTTGTAATTGTACTTCCAGACGTAAGCATGCTCTGTTTGGAATCTTCAATGATTTATCAAAGTGCTGGACATGCTAATAGCTAGATTTCAGAAGATTTTAGCATTTCAAGCAAAGTGTCGGGCTTGTGTTGAGTGGCAATGACCTAGGAGGAAGCATTGGTTAATTGAGTGAGTGAGTGGTTATTTGTTGAGATCTTCAGGTAAGGTGAACTCGGATATGTAGGGTGGTCCTAGTAAGTAGTCTACCTAGGGGCTAGCGATTGGGTCGTATGGTGAGTGATAAGGAAGAAATCTCTTTTCCTTTTAGGGTTGGGGTCTTAATAGTTTGTAGTCTACAAAGGGGGAGTGTTAACACTAGTTAGATGAGTATAAACACAACCACCTAGCAATGTCATAGTTTTTTGTGAGGTTGGTAAATAGGGTAAAGCCGTTGCTGATATAGATGTAACTGTGAGGGTTTGCAAGTTAGGGATAATTCTCCTCAACTATTGATGAAACTGCCTTTTGTTTATTTTTGTTGAAACTTGTTGATTTTTGTTGATTCTACTGAATTTTGTTGAACTTTGTTTAATTTTGTTAATATAATTGAACTCGTTGACTAATATTAGTAAAGTTCGGGTTGAAAATATCACTATAATCAACAAAGTTCAACAAAAGTTCGTAGAATTACCAAACATCAATAAAATCCACAAAAATCAGTAGAATACACAAAAATCAATAGAATCAACAAATCAATTGAAGTTCAGCAAAACTCATTAATAAAAATAAATATCAAGAGAAATCTCTTGTGAAGGATAGACCCTTGATAATAGTAAGTTTGACATTGAGTAGTGAACTAGTGATTACACAAGTGGTTTTGTGTATGTAGGCAAATGGTGCGAAACCATGCTATACATCACTTGTTACATTTCCTTGGGCATATACTGTGCGCACTTGATCCGTGAATGCTACATTTCCTTTTAGGGCTGGGGTCGTAAAAGTTAGTAGTCTACGAAGGGTACACTAATTAGATGAGTATAAACACAACCACCTAGCAATGTCGTAGTTTTTGTGAGGCTGTAACTAGGTTGAAGCCCTTGCAGGTATAGATGTAAGCATGTAACTATGAGGGTTTGCAAGTTAGGGTCTATTCTCCTCAACAGAAATTATTGGTATTTATTGTTTATTACTGCTTTTTGTTTATTTTTGTTGAAACTTGTTGATTTTTGTTGATTCTACTTAGTTTTGTTGAACTTTGTTTGATTTTGTTGATTTAATTGAACTTGTTGCTAGTAGTAGTAAAGTTCGGGTTGAAAAGTTCAATAGAATCAATGAAGTTTAACAAAAGTCAGTAGAATCACCAAATCTCAATAAAATCAACAAAAATCAGTAGAATCAATGGAATCAACAGATCCAATAAAGTTCAGCAAGAATCATTAATTAAAATAAATATCAACAGGAATCTATTGTGAAGAATAGACCCTTCAAAATACTCCAAGTTTGACATTGAGCATTGATTGCACAAGTGGTTTTGTGTATGTAGGCAAATGGTACCAAGCCATGCTTTACATCACTTGTTACATTTTTCTTGGGCATATACTCTGTGTGTGTGCGCACGCTCATGATCGGTGAATGCTGCGCAATCTTTTCCCTGCAGTTTAATGGTTATAAATCTCTTGCATTTGTTCCAAATCTTGACGGTGTTGTGTATTTATGTATGATTTGAGTGCAGCAAGACTCCCATAGGATCTGGAGGGCACAATTTGCAGCATCCGAGGGGATTAGATGATATGGAGGAATGGCATACAGATTTGCTTGACTGTTGCTCAGAACCCAAGTTGTGTATGTTCCTTCAATCTGAACCATGTGTTGTTACTATCTGTTGTATCTTGTATGTATTGCAAAAACAGAAAATTGTCATCTTCTTTGTGAACTTTTTGAATATACAGTTCCATTAGATCTGCTAAGATAAGATTATTGGTTAGCGGTTAGCAGAAATACCCCCGATGTAATTGTGTGAAATTGCAACTTGTGAAACAGGGATAATGTGAATCATATTCCAAGTCATCACATTAGTCTGTTAAGCCATAAGGCACAAAAGCTCATCCTTTTTCTTATTTGCAGGTGCTAAAACATGTTTCTGCCCTTGCGGGACTTTTTCGAGGATTGTATCTGTGGCAACCAACAGGCATATGTGTAAGCAACTGGCCAAATGCTAATTTTAAGCTAGGATTGTGATCCTTTTAGATGATTTCTGCTTGTCTGACCAACTTTTTCCCTGAGTTCATAATATGATACATCACAGCTGTCGCCTTCCAATGAGCTCTGATTATTCCATATTAGAATTGAAATTTGTGTGTAAATGGCCGAATTTAGGATAACATACACAATTTGAAATCATCTTGTTGCCCACTCAAACTACGATGTCGTCCATGTTGAATTGTTCTTGAAATTTTGTTCTTATTTCACAAAAAGACTTGGAGGTTATTAGAATGACTAACATGATAGCATAGAACAATTTGGGGCAATCCTATCAGGGTAAAGGCAGTGAGATACTGCTGAAGAAAATACATCCTACTAAGCAGGGGGGAGGGGGGAGATCTAGATTGTTCTATGCTATCATGTTAGTCAAGATAATCTGAATGATTACACATAAGATGTGATTGCTCTTATCCACAAAACGGACTTGATTCTTCTGTAAGATCTTGCTGCCCACTGTTTCCACTTGTGGTCTTCCATTTTATTTATTGCCGTAATTCATAGATGATTTTTATCACATTTCTCTCAGCTTGCTGTTGATTTGATGTTTTCGAACTTGCTTAATATGCTATTCTATCCTCAAAATCTGTACTTTCTACCTATTGAGCACAGCTGCCTCATACACTTCTTAAAATTAGATTAGAAAAGATGACCTCTTCTATGTTTTGAATAGGCTATGTCGACTTCTTGTTTTAAAGAAGATGGAGCTAGAAAATTGCACAATATTAACAAAAGCACCTTTAATTTCACAGCTTCGACAGAGGCATGCAATGAATTGCTGGCATACTCATTGGTGTTGTCATGTTGTTGCTATACCTGCTGTATCAGAAGAAAGCTTCGTAGGATGCTCAACATCAAGGTACTTGCAATTCATCTTGGTTTCTGCTTCTTATAGCCTAATATTGATTTCCTTACTTGACCCAAATTCTGACAGGGGGGCCTATGTGATGACTTCCTCTCCCATTTTTTATGCTGCTGCTGCTCTCTTGTTCAAGAATGGCGAGAAGTGGAGATCCGTGGAGTGAAAGGTGCCTATTTTATCCTAGCCAGCAATTACTTACTCGTAGTCATCCTAGTTCACCCTTCCTCATCTTAGAATTTGAAAGCATTAACTTATCCGTACTCTCTTTGAACCATTAGGTCCGGTCAACACGATGACCAACCCACCTTCAACACAACATATGGAGTCTTGAACTCCTCTAGCTTGGAAATCTGTCTAACATTGCTGCTTTTGGAGAAGATTCAGAACTTGTCTGGATCTCTTATAGCTATTGTAAGAGCTGCTCGTGCTGTTAGCACGAAGTCACGAATTTTGAATCTCTCTCCGTGGCATGCGACCACGTAGCCAAGCTGTGATTGGTTGTGCTTAGAAGATTCAGACACGAACATCAGCAATATGTAGTTCGCTATGGAAATGCAGAACGATAGAAGTAGCGTTGAGAGTGCAAGCATCAGCAGTTTCTTGCACTATGAGTTACGACATGGATTCTCACTTCCCTGCAGTTTTGTCCTAAATTAGGCCTCATGAGAGAAGAGCTCTACCTCCAGTGACCTGGTGCACCAGAGAGTGCAAGCAGCAAGCGAACAGGATCAGGAAGCTTGTGTTCACTTTTAGGATCATCTGGATGGGATTAAGCTATACAGTTTCTTTTTTTTCTTTTCAATTTGGTGTGAATGACGAAATTTTATTATAGGCAACTAATTGCCAAAAATGCATCCATATACGAACTTCAGAGGCACTATACAGGGATATGTATTTAGTTGTTAGCAAGCGGATAGATCAGAATATTGCTTAGCATATGTAAGGGAATCCCAGCTCATCACTTCATGATCCATTATAATTGGAGCTTCTGATACTCTCCATCCTCCAGTCTCTTGGTTTTTCCTGCTTTTTTCTGTTTTATTTTTTATTTTTTATATTTTTGGATGAGAACAACGTCCAATCATGATGGTACTTATTTTAGAAAATCACTATTTCTAAATGAGAAAATTTGTTCATCTATATATTCATCCGTTCCAAATTTTTCGGTATATTTGACACTAGGTGGATGCCCGTGAGTATGCCCGTGCGTTGCACGGACCGTGATTATATAATAAAATTAATATAAAGTGATTGTTAATCTCATCGAAAAATCAAAGTGTAATTGTTACTTATAAAAAACTATTATTAAATATGGATAAATATTTATATAATCCATTTAATATCATGAATGCTATACAATAAGATTACTATGACTTTATAGGGCATCTTATCTAATTTAAACTCTAATCATCAATTTCAATTAACTATTAATTAACTCATTCCATATGTTACATGATCCAAGAGCTAATTTCTTCTTCTTTTTTTTTTTTTTTTTTGTAAGGTAAGAAGAGTGAAATGGAAGAACTAGGAGACCCTCCTCTCGAGGGTGACCCCTAGTATATCCTCATAAAGAATCTGTTTCAATCTCGCGAGGGCGGTTCGACAAAGAAATTAGGTGTGTCACAAAGATGGCCAAAGTTGGCCATCCATTCAGCTGCTCCCTAAATATGTGTTGGACGGCTGTTGGATACAATGGTGCTAAAAACTTACGGGTATCGATGATTAATGCATAAATCGACCATGGAATTTCAATCTCTCCTCTTAAGGCCTTAATGACTGTTAAATTGTCGCCTTCAATTTGTAGTCTGTCAAGTCCCATTTCGACTGCGGCCTTAACACCATCCCTAAGTGCAGTTGCTTCTGCAATTAGTACTGATGCTGACCCAACTTGTCTAGCTCCGGCGCCCAAAAATAGACCTCCTTCATTTCTGATCACATATCCTGCTGCCGACTTTTCATCCTTACAAGATCCGTCAAAATTGACTTTGCAATGTTCCAGAAGTGGTTTGTCCCACCTGACTAATTCTTGATCCACGATTTTAAGATATGATGAGCTCTGCACATCATGACTAGGACTGAAAACCGATGGTTTACACCTTTCAGCCCATTCAGAACCGCAAGCTTTTGCCTTCAACCAACACCCGATGGCGTTGAAAGTCTCGTTTTGAAAAACAACTTTGTTACGTTCTGTCCAAATACTTCACAGAACAAAAATAGCTTTAGTCATTTTACCTGAATCAAGGGTAGTGCCAGGTTTATTTAAAGACAACCAATGCAAAAGATTACCCGAGGGTGGGACTACTTTAAGCCAACCCGTATCATAAGCCTTATCCCAAACTTGTTTTGTAATTGGACATTCACTAAAGAGATGATCTAAGCATTCAGCGCTAGTTTTGCAGAGAGGATATATGGTATCTAGTGGGATACCTCGTGTTGCTAGAGAATTCCTAACCGCAAGAGATCTATGACAAACTTTCCAGAGAAAGATCTTACTCTTTGGAGGGAGGTCGAGCTTCCGAATCCAACAGAAGTTCCATTTGTTGAGATTTGTCATATCAAGTCCGTGCGCCAACCATGTTGCTGTTTTGGTTGAGAAAATGCCGTTTCCCGTAAGGCCCCAACAGAATTTATCCTCTATATCGTGATAAGGCAATGGAGTGTTCGTGATAATATCTCTAATATAACGGGGGACAAAGCTATCTAATTTTTGTAAATCCCAATTTTTCAGAGGGGTAATCACATCACAAACACGCCATTCTAGGACCTCACCAGAAAGCTGACTGATATCCATCATATCTACAAGCGGCGTACTAGAACACCAACTATCCGTCCAAAAATGAATATGTTGACCATTTCCGACTTTCCATCGGATACCTTTACTGAGGAGAGTACGATTGTGCGGGATTTTTTTTCCAAAGCCCACGATTGGGAACTTTGAACCTTGCAATCCATAAGTCCACTATGTTAAAGATATTTTGCAGAAACTGTTTTAACCCAAAAATTATCAGGTTCCGTTAGAATTTTCTACGCTAGTTTACACAAAAAAATGCTGTTAACCGCTTCTAGTTTTCTGAGTCCAAAGCCACCCACCACTTTTGGTTGACAAATCTTTCCCCACCCTATAAGGGGAAAGTTTCCATTACTTTCCGAACTTTACCAGAAAAAATCCCTATTGATTTTATTGAGCTCTTGACAAGTAGATTTTGGGATTTGAAAGCATTGCATAGAATGCGAAGGAATAGATTCTAGGTTGGCTTGAATAAGGGCAACACGCCCTGCCTTGGACATCGAGCTTGCAACCCATGCTTCCATACGACTTCTTGCTTTGTTTACAATATCGGCGAATTGGGTTTTTTAGGCACGCTTATCCAAAACCGGGCAACCAAGGTATCGTCCTAGTGAGTCTTTGATAGAAATTTGGACAATAGTGTTGATCATCTGTTTCGTTGGTTGCGTGACGTTTTTAGAGCAAACCACTGTTGACTTGTGAAAGTTGATAAGCTGTCCTGACTGTTTACAGAAATGGTTAAGGATACTCATAAGTTTGCTACAAGATTCTTTGTTGGCTTTGCAGAAAAGAATACTATCGTCTGCAAAGAATAGACCTGGGATAACGGGAGCTCTCGGCGCAATTTTGATTCCAATCCCGGATTTTCGTTGTTGACTTTCAATGGTAATATGACGAAGTAATACATCCATACAAAGAATGAAAAGGTACGGGGAGAGCGGGTCGCCCTGCCTGAGGCCACGGGAAGGGGAGAATGGGTTAGTTGGTTCATCATTGATCATTATGGAATAAGAAACCGTTGTAACACATTGCTAATCCATTGGATCCATGTATCGCAAAATCCAAGAGATTGAAGGCATTTAATGAGAAAGTCTCATTCAATTCTATCATAAGCTTTTTCCATGTCAAGTTTGATAGCAAGCCATCCCGTCTTACTCTTTGTGACCCTGAAATAATTCATGATCTCATGAGTAAGCAATACGTTGTCATGGATGGATCTTCCTGGAACAAAGGCGCCTTGCAGAGGACATACCATATCATTAAGTGCAGGACGATATGTTGATATAAGTGTACAACTAACCTTCCAAAGATATGATCCTTATTTTATGGTAAAATGAGCTTAAATGTCTAATGTATACATAATTATTTTTCAAAAAATAAAGAAGTTTTAGACGTAAACCTTAGAATAACAAAATATATTTTAATGCTTGGTTGTTTTTTCAAAGTTATATGCGGTCAAAACACTGCCTTGAAGAAGGCAAAAAGTCCAATGTAATTTTATTTGTGGTCCGAAAGGAATACATTAATAATTATAAAGTTGAAGGGAACATAAACTGGAGCCCTAAAATAAAATGGGGGATCAATATATTACGTACAGTTATAAAATTATACGTGATGATAGTAAGTTTCCTATTAAAGATTAGACCTAGAATCATTTTAAATTCATCGTTTATTTCTTTATTCTACACATACTCTTTTTATTATATTTTACCTTGCGATTTCTTTTTAAATTTTAATATACGTATCTTTTCTCTTATTTTTACACTGAAACTCTTTAGTTGTGACTGCTTGTGAAGCTAATTACTAATTACCTTTTTAGGTGGGCGCATCTTACGTTGTAAATCAATAGAACATTGTACAAATGAATATCATTTTAAAGGATATTTCGTACTCGTTCCAATGGTGTAAGAAATTTAATTTTTTAAGCGGTGAAAGTAAAGTTAGATGCCTTTTAAAATCTAATAGTCTACTATTTAATGATTTAGGAAAGTACAACTTTAGTATATATATTCTATACGAAAACCTCTAATTAATAGTGTACTCTTTAACGATTTAGGAAAGTACAACTTTAATATATATAATCTATAATAAAACATATATTTCTATTTTATATTTATATTAAAACTTTATTAGAATGGCTCGGTTAGGTGGACGCCTCCAATGCTGTCAGATAATGCCTCTAATATATAGATATTATGATTATGATTTTGAGGTTAAACATTACCATTAATTTAAAAAAAAGCAATAAAAATTTACAAAATAAAAATACCATTATTAGATTCATTTACATAATTTTATAGTTATTTGTTTTGAAAACCGTGAAAAGTCAAATGAAAGAAGAATACATAACGGAGGGAGTGGTTCCTAGAAAAATGAAGGAATTACTTAATAGGGGTATGACCCATTGACCCCTAAAAATACGAGGGGGTATGGAAATAATATAATATGCTAAAACGAGAATTTATCTTTTGAAAATAAATAGCTGATCTAGGTATTGGTTGAGAAACCACTAATATAATTAAAACAACATTATGGAAAAAACTTTTATGATCTGATATAAGTATATTTACGTCTTTTTTACATGCAATTGTAATTTTCCTTTCTTGCCTAGTTTATACCTAAATTTCATTTGGTGATATGTTGTTTTTCTAAGTTTTTATGTGGGAGATTTGTTTCTTATAATTCTTTTTTTAGTTTGTTGTGTTATCTTTGTCGACTCACGTGTCATTGTTGTATTTACCACTTTTTATCGTGTTATGTTTTCATTAATTAGTTTTTTATATCAAGATTCGAACCCTTTATTTTTAGATTATTATACTAACTTCTTTGACAATTGTGTCATTCGTTTAATATGTCTATTTTTAATATCAAATACATTCTATACTCAATACTACTACATAAACTTGATTACGTCATCTATTATTTTAGCCATGCTATGTGTAATCAATATCTATCATTTGAGAAAACCTTAAATCTCGGTGTATTGCACCGATTGCGCCAAACTAGTATATATGTAAAAGTAGGATCCATATTGCATCGAGCTGTGGCATGGCATATTATTTCCTTTTTGCCTATACATCAAGACAAATAAAGTTACTTTACCCCAAAACTTCCCATCTTTCCCTTTGTAAATAGGTAGATGCCTAGGTGGGGAAAGGGTGGGGATGTACATGGGGTAGAATAGATAATTAACACATAAAAAGATGTCAATGAAAAAAAGGAAAGAAAATCACTATGGGACGAACCAAATAGGAAAGTGGCCGGAAGGAGAATTCGAAATGCAAATAGAGTATTTGATTACATATGTATCTATAATATAGTAACAAATTAGCTCATGCATTGCACGACACATGCACCTAGTTGACAATTTTAAGACTAACATTTTTTTCCTCGTAGAAAATTATTTTTTGCTCAGAAACCACCACTTTGATACTATATTCATATTTGGTATCACCTCGAAACCTTTTGAGATTTTCATTTTATGCTATATATATATTAGGGATAAAATCAAGTAAATTTACTTAGCTCATTTGCATCCCTATGCTTAGCTAGTTGACATTTGCTTGTCCATGTAATATATGTTCTCCTCGCCTCGATATTATAAATCTCATATCTATATTGTTTAGTAATTAGAGATTTTATATTTTATTATTATTATTATTATTATTATTATTATTATTATTATTATTATTATCCATCTTTGTATTACCCAAAAAAAAAAAGGAAAAGTATCTTGTTGATTTTTTATTTTATTTGAATGGATCTGTGTTGATTTTTGGATAAACCTTAACAAAGCAAAACAGTTATCATATCAACCTAATCAAGAAATACTCCTAACAAATCACAGAAAATCAACCTAAATAATGAAAAACTTTTTAAAACCCTCCGCCTATAAATAAACCTACACCCTTCACTCTCTCAAAACATTTCCTAGACATTAAACCACAAGAGAAAAATATTCTCCAACGTTTTCATTTCATTAGGGCTTTTTATTCTTCAACTAGCTAGGGTTTAACATTTGCCTCTTGGTCTACCTAAGCTAAACGTGATATGGCAACCGAGAATGATAATAATAAGGTAAAGAGTGACACTACTTCTAAGGAAGTAGTAGAAGAAGTTGTTGTGACCGTGGTGGAGAAGAAGAAGATAGTGTTAAAGAGTAATGATCTCGAGACGTTCGAGGTCGATTAAGAGGTGGCGACAATGTCCGAGACGATCAAACAGATGTTGGAGGACGACGTTGGACATGATGACCAAGTCCCCATCCCTAATGTCTCGAGTGATGTACTTGTTAAGGTCATTGAGTATTGCACCTACAAGGCCAAGGGAAAAGCTAAGAAGGCTACCGATGATGATGATAAAGTTAAGACTGACATTTCGAGTGATTGGGAGAAGAATTTTGTGAATATGGGATTCAACGAACTCAATGGTGTCCTCCTGGTAATGATATTTTTTAAATTCAAGAGGAATTATTCGTTTAATATATACTTTATGTATATTGTTATATTGTTGTTGTTATCTTGATATTTGCATTTGATAAGTTATTTTTTAGTGTGGTTTTAAGCCAATTATATCTGGGTTTGGGAAAATTTGTAGACGTGAAATTATGGATGGTCCGTCCTATACTAGCTAGTAGTTGTATGATTGGATCTTCCTCCCATCAAAAACATATACTCAAAAATAGGGTTACTATAGATAGCTTATTATGAACCGAAAATAGGGTTATTATTTAGAAATATGGGTTCACTTATATTATGAACCGAAAATATTATTTTAAAAAAGCTTTTGTGAAAGTAGAGATATGATTAGGGTGTAACCGAGTTTTCTTAAGGCTTGGGTTCGGTTTAGGCTCGTGACTTGGCTCGACTCGAAATCAAACTCGTTATTATAATCTTTATAAAAAAATATAAATTTAAGCGATTGAATTCAACTATAATGATGCTTTGCCAGTTTTAAAATGAGAAAAAACTCTTTTAAAAATACGATTCTATATATATTTAATGGTTTTATTCAAAATAGAGAGAAAAATCAAGTCAAGCTGAGCCATCAATGGCTCGGGTTCGGCTCGTTAAACATTCAAGCCGACTCGGACTCGGCTTGAGCTTGACTTGACCCGAACTCGAGCCAAGATTTGACCGAGCCGAGCCAGAGGGCTCACCGAGTCAATTCAGCTCAGTTACACCCTAGATATAATAGATAACTGTACGATTGGGTTTTGTTTCAAAACATACTAGGTAAGTGGAAAGGCATCAAGCTTTTAAATGGAGGTGTAAAAGGATTTCCTACATCAAATACGGTAGGTGATGTTATTGACCGGTCCAATATTGCAAGGTTAAGCTCTTATGTTTCCATATATGGTGTAATGTCGTGGCAATATTGTTTTGTGGTCCGGCAATGATTCAAGAAGGGTGCAATATTGATTCACACATATACATTGTGGAAACCATATACATTATACTCAAGTATCTTATAAACTTAGTAAGACGGACACCATATACATTATACTCAAGTATCTTATAATCTTATTAAGACGGACACGGACTATATGAATGTGATGTTGCTTGTAGATGTTGGGAACGAAGCAATGAGTCCCAGATTGTTTGATTTTCTCAAAATTTGATTTGCATGGTTTCAAAATTATCTGGCTGCTTTGGCACGTGTTATGATCCTCTCTATTTCTTAAAGGGATGGAGGCATGGAGTTATTTTGTTTTTTTTCTTTTTGGTTCTTTTTGTTTAATTCGTAACTGTACTATTATAGTTTAGCTACTTCCAATTAACAAAACCTTGCTTAAAGACATCAATCTTTTAAGATGAAGGTGTAAGATGATTTGTTTCGGGTAGCTAAGTACAATGTCGGTAGGTCCGTCGTTGGGAGGCCACACACGTCGCTCAAGACCGTTTCTAAGGGTAGGCCCTAGGGACGCCTAGGGCCCAGCCTTAAAAGGGGCCCAAAGAAAAAAAAATAAATCACAAAAATAAGATATAGTATATTATATAAGCTGTAGTAAAGAAACATGAATATAATATTGGTTTCCTGGTTTGTGGTTTGTGTGGCACATAAAGGAGCTACTTTTCTTTTACCTGGGTTCGAATCTTGTGGGCCTTTTCTTTTTACCCACCCCTAATTAATTGTAGCTTGTTTTTGGCTTAACTTTTGCAAACGAATGCATGCACTTGCTCATACCCACTTACCAAGTTTGCAACTTTAAGTTACATCCGACTAAAATGTTGTCACTTGCTTTTTTTATTTCAAAGTTTATAATAAACCTTTAATTTGGAAAAAAATTATAAATGTTAAAATATCTCGTTAGATTCATTAATAGTGCTTTTTTAAAATCATCTATTAAAAATTTATTTGTATATACTATGTTGTAATTATTTACAATCAAAGTAATGTATTGGACTTGACAACATTTTATTGGTTAACTGTATGTGTTCATAAATAATAAAAAAATTAATTACAAATTGGGGCGACATAAGCTACTACCTATTTATTGGCTTTTATTTCAAATATTTTTATTTCATTCTCTTTGAAATTTAAGGAAGTCTCTCTTTTTGAAAGATATAGGGCTATTTTTGGCATGTACTACCTTAACTTTTTAAAAAGTTTCTTATAGATTGCAAGTTGGGTTGAATATCACCAACTGCCATTGTTTTCCATTTCTCACATTTTTTTGCAGTAAAATCGATTATTCGTTTTTTAGGGCCCTTATTTTTATTTCGCCCGAGGGTCTCTAAAACCTTAAGAACGGGCCTGACGTCGCCTGCAAGGCAATGAACATTACAATGAAGTTGGTTACCTTGTATGTGTCCTGTGAGCCCTCAATCAGGATAATGATGGAAAATGTTGCATCTTTTGATTTTGATTTTGATTTTGATTTGGTTTCTGATCAAAGTATTTTCCTTTTTCTTTTTTTATTTACCATAACTAGTTTTAAAGCCCGTGCGATGTACGGGTTCAGATTAATACATCCGTATATGATACTACCTTCAACCGCATTTCTATGTGACACACTCTATACTCCCAAAAAAATGTTTCCTTTAGATATATAAAGGAGTAATAAAGCCCGTGCATAACATAATTATTTTTTTTGTTGGAGTTATATTGGCCTCTAAAATTTTGTAAGTATGAGTTATATTTAATTTTAGATGTTAACTTTTTCAATGTCCAATGATGTAAGTCTACGAAATTTATATATATATATATATATATATATATATATATATATATATATATATATATATATATATATATATATATATATATATATATATATATATATATATATATATATATATATATATATATATATATATATATATATATATATATATATATATATATATATATATCAATTTAAAATGACATCCTCCCTCAAAATATATTTGCATTAGCTAGTATAATAATGAAAAATAAAGGAGCATGACTTTTATCAAATAAATTGTATCCACCATGTTAATAAGAAAAGGAAAAATAAAGCAATACATTATATAATTGCTCACTTCCATCCTAGTTAAATAAAAACTACCATATTGTTACTTGAACCGTGTAAACCTGAAATTGAACAAAAAATTGATCATCTACAAAATTGAACAAAGCCATGAACAACTAAAACCACGTTTAAAAAACTAAAAACCCCGTTACAGAAAAACTAAAACCACAAACTATATAGATAGAGAACAAAAGTTACATACCTAGCTAATTCAGTAATTAAGTTATTCGATAAACAGCAAAAGTGGTGGAGGTTAGTGTAAAGTTTAATTTAGATTACCAAAACTGGGAGAGGGAAGAAAAAACAAAAAAAAAGAAACGTATATACATGGAGGATGATATGAGAGTATGAGTTCTTAAAACTTTTTTTTGTCTTCCTAAATACTAATTTCTCAATTATTTCTTTCTTTTTAGAGAAAATCTATTCCTAAGCATGAACCATTTTGACAATTCATGATGCATTAAAATCAACAACCATACCATCTTTCATTTTCATTAAACACTCTAAACATTCACTAAAACGCACATAACTAAACCAATCATATCCAAAACCCCAACGATCCCTAAAGTAGGGAATATACTTGAAATTGAACATTCTACGCTTCAACCACACACCAAAAAAAGAAGTTAATAAGATTATTTTGATGGTCTTGATGATCTGCAATATGCAACCAAAAGTCAAAGACATTGAGTTCTACATGTATGATCTCAACTTCTCTACCATATTAGTGGTCCTGGTCGTTTTAATCCCAACCAACATGAAATTTGAAATTGCACAATTATTATTAACAAAAATATATAAAACATGAATTGTATAATAGATATGGCAAAACTTACTTCAAAATAATTGGTCGACCATCTTAATTACATGAACAGTTAGAATAACTCAAAAATCGGCGTAACCTAAAACATGTATATACATGAAGGGTATTCACTATCGACCACACAATAATATTTTAATTTCACTACTTATTTCTATGTTTTCTACTTACCTCGGTAATCATATGTAATTTACCATCTGAAGGAGGAAGTTATAGCCAATACCGTACAACAATATATGGGCAACCTTATGCAGAAAAATGTGAATCCTATCGGGTGATGTTGCCGCCAAATCTATAAATGATATGACATGATGATAACATTGCGCTTTAAAAGAAACACAAAAAAAAAAAAAAAAAAAAAAAAAAAAAAAAAAAAAAATGAAGCAAGATAAACGGTCGATGAAGCATCTCTTAAAACTAATAGCCCTCCCTCTCATGCATACTTTATTAGATTTCATTTTTCTTTGAGATATTGTAAAGTTGTAAATCAAATAGATCAATCAATATCTCACCTTGTTGTCATTGCTGGTTTCCTTTCAAGCACAATTAGCAGATACTTTCTCCAAAGTGTCAATTGATAGGCCATCTATTAAATTGAGACAACATAACATCTATTATTATTTTTAAAGATGTGTAGGATAGTTATATTCGAGTTTGAATGTTAGACAAAGATAAAATAGTTATGACGTCATTAAAACTCTAACTATTTAGCGCAATTCAATCTCTCTTTTTCATTATCCGAAACTTTATTATTATGAAACTTCTTTATATTATATATTGATTGATATGTTATAAATAGTTTTATTTGGCAATTGATTTGGGACTAATTACTAAGTTACTAATTATAATTATCCTCCCCCCAAAACCCAACCTCAGTACCCCTGCGGCGGCTACCGCGCCTGCTCTGGTGGCTGCCGCTGGCCCTTCTCCTTCGCATCTGTCCTCATCTTCTCCACCACTTCATCCTTCTTCTCTCTTTATCCCAGCCCTCATTTCTCTCTCCTCTTTCCACCACAATTTACTCCACCACCGTTGAACTCACCACCATCACCACCACTGGGTCAGTGATTCTGGCGTGTTCTTGGTCCTCAAGACGGTGGTCTTCGTCTTCGCTGAAGTGGTCGGAATTATCTGGTTCGTGGCTGTCTCGGGTGGTCGGCGTTTCTCGTTTGTTTATGGCTCTGATTTCCTCACTTCCTGGTAATATGTATTTGTTGCGGTAGTGATTATTTTTCTTTTGGTCTTGTTGTGTCTGGTTTTGGCTGGCATTTTAGTTGGAATCACTGTGCTCTGTAATTGCAAGTGCATTTTTGTTGTTTCTGGTTTAGTACATCATGATTACAATACACACTGAGGAGAAAGAGTTTGTGTTGAATTTGTTGGACAATGGTTTGTTGGTGGAGGAATATAGTAAAGGAAGTGTTAGATGGATTAAATTCCCTGTTTGGCTAATTTAATGGGTGTGTGATATGCTTGAGTCATGCTCAAAATTAGTGGAGTTCAGATTTGAAAGAACTTGTCGGTATTTTATTTGGAGTATTCAATCCGATTTTAATCAATGGGGGTGGTTTTTGGAGTTGAATGTGGTCATTAGAGGCAAAAAAAATTCTGTTTTTATTCCTGGTGGGGATGTTGTTAATCCATGGAAAACTTTTATTGATGCTTTTTTTCGAGTGGCAAAAAAATCTCACAAAATTCAGGTTGTTGAGACTCCTAAAGGTGTGCATGACGGTGAGTGTCTTGACTTAGACTTGCTTGTTTTTAGCAATAGAGTAGTGTGCGACAATGAGCAAAGGTCTATTCTTCATTGTGTGGAAAGTTCTACAATTGTTTCGAAGTCGTGTTCGTTTCAAAAAAAGGAGTTTTTGAGTGTTGAACTTTTGGTAGTGACCCTTAAGCGTGATGCTAATGCTTGCTGTCTAGGCTACAATCTTAAGTTGGGTGTTGATGAGTTACTTGATTGGGAAAATAGCGGGTTCTATTCTGATGTATCTTCTTTGGCCTCGGGGTTTAGTGAAAGCTCTAGCTCCTCACCCGATTGTTGTTGTGCCTCCAACCTTTCGGATGAAGTTGATGATAAGATTGGGTTTGATAATGGTTCTTTGGTGGGACCGTCTGCTGTAGGGGTGGTGCGTGAGGGCTATCCTTTGAGCCACTTTGATGTTGATATTGTTGATCATTGTTCTCCCCTTCCTGGTGGATCTAAGAAGTCGAAGAAAAAGTCATCTAATATTGTTGTGGTTTCGTTCTCTGATGTTGCACATTCTAGTGAGTTTGGGAGTACTAAGGTGCTTTTAGTGGATCCTCCTGATGTTTCAGAGTTTGAGGAGTTGCATAATAGCATTGATATGAGCGAGATGATTGAGGAATCTAACGAAATTAGATCTGCGAAACTTGATAATAATTTCTCTATTCCTTGGGATTGTGCTGATTTTGATGCGGATGAGAGTTGGCTAATGGACGCTTTAAAACTTGTTGAGAATTCTTCTAATGAAGAATATTTTGAGAAATTGTACGAACTATAAAAGGAAGGGAAACTTGACATAGAGGAGAAAGTCATCCGCATTATTGAAGGTCTATGCAAAGAGGGTTTTATGCAAAGAGGGTTTTCTTCTGGGATAGTCTAATACCTAAGAACACACGTTTGGCCAAGGAGGTTTGGGATTTGAGGTGTTTTGTTTCCCTTTCCATCTTGTTGGTAGGTGGGTGTGGCTCGATCTTCACAGTTTGTTTTGAGGTGATTTTGTTGGGTTTTGATGGTTCGAGTCTCTCGTTTTTACGTAGGCTTGCGTTTTAGTTGTCTTTTATTTGTATCACTTAGGTGTTTGGGGCTTTTTTTTTTAGCCGTGTGGTGTTGATTGGGTGTGCTTCTTTTGGATTTGATGGGTGTTTGAGTTTCGACTATAATTGGTGTATGGGCTTCAGCTCCAATAGGTTATGAGCTTCGGCTCCAATAGGTGTATGAGCTTCTGTTCCTTTTTATTCCATTTAATAAAATGGACTACTTATTATCAAAAAAATAAATTATTATTGTTAATATTATTATTGTTAATATTATTATTGTTAATATATAATTTTATAATATTATTATTATTTTTACTTATTTATGGGATCCAACATATACCAGTGATCTTATGTGTTTCTTAACATATTGTATATGCATCCCGTTTTAAAGTATTTTTCGATGCGAATTTGATGGTATATAAAAGTTATTATTTTTTGAGATGTGTAGAAAAATTTATATTTGATTTCAAATAATCGACAGAGTTCTAATATAACTCTTATAAAACTCTAGAGGTCTATCACAACCCAAGAATTCTAACCAGTAGGGATTCTAAGAGTCCTAAACATTTTACACCGGTTAATTTTTGTCTTTATCTTCGCTTAGGTGGCGCACTCTTAAAATTCTCGCCTACGTGGCGTGCCTCATTGCGCCCGAATAATGCCTCCTTTGTATATATATATATTGACTATACTATTATATTTGAGCTACTTCAAATTAACAAAACCTTGCTTGAGTATTTATCTGCAGGCAGCTAATTATCTGAACATTAAGAGTCTGCTAGACCTGTGTTGCCAAAACGTAGCGGACATGATAAAGGACCTGTCCGTGGAGGAGGTTAGAGACAAATTCCACATTGAGAATGACTTCACACCAGAGGAAGAGGCCAAGATCCGTAAGGAGCATGAATGGGCTCATGAAATTCCTTAATTAGTAACACCACAATGCAAGTACTTATGGACATAACAATGCAAGTTTTCAAGTTCATGGGAGACTTTTAGTTTGTTGCTGTTCTTTTCTTTGCATGGTTGATATTGTTGATGTTGTGTTTTTGTCTATATCATCAAAGTACTTTATAGATATCTTTACCTTTGGCTTTAAGTAGGTGCAAATTAAAGAAGAAGAATAATTTTCATTGTTATTTTCTTGTGTCTAGTTGATCTTAATATATATTTGGATTGATTTGGACTAAGTTTTTAGGCTTATGGTTGATCAAAAGGCCTTGAAGCATTTTGAGTCAAACTCCAAACTCAAACTTAGTATTTTTTAAGGATGAATTTTAGTTTTGTAACCTTAACCCATAATTAACCCATTTTTCATTAAACATATGGAGTTTTCACTAACTCATTCAGTTGGCAGACCATTAGGTGCTCGCGTACTTGATACAGGATCTGTTTGCAAGAGCTTGTACTTTGCCGCTATGCCTTTCAACTCTTGCATTTTCAATGCTATAGCTAGTTTTCTTCTTGATTCATATAAGTGATGAGACGTACATGATAATTGACATATCATCATACAACAGATTCTTTGCAGCGATTGCATTATTAACTGCTTACAACAATTGCACTTCTCACTTTGTGTTTATTATTTGTCCATGTTATCCCCCCAAACACATCCTCCTTAACTGAAGAAGGCAAAGCGGAAGAAGTTGTAACCTGGTAGCTCAACTTCTTGCTAGCAGCTGTGAACTTCAGCTCATTCGGAACCACTTTTACCTCAAGTCCTTTAGGTGCATCCACAGTTACCTTGTATGTAGTCTCTTCATCACTACTATCGACATTAGTAACAGTTCTCGTAACAGTAACAGGAGCTTTAGCAACACTCTTGGATATGGCTATTGATGGGTAGTTGATGTCCGATATCATGTCAGAGCTTGAATTTTTGGGGCAAGAAAATTCCTTAGGGAGTTCAGCCGTAATAAGCTTTATGGTAGCGAGATCATAACCAATGTAACACAGAAACTGCAGATAATCTGCAGGTTCGGTTTCATATACAAGTCCTGGCTGGAGTCCTCCTGTTGGGCTCACCTCCCCTGCCCCATAGTCATAAGGTGTGGCCACTTCTCCAGAGTGTGTAGTTATAGGCTCTTTCAGATTGTTGGTTTGGATTGCTGCCCAAAAGATCAATAATGAATTAGCTGAATCAAGTTACAATACTGATGACAGGATATATGCTGTATGAAATAGTGCTCAAAAAGTCACAATTTGGCTGAAGTACCAAAAGTTTTATGCATGAACTTTTCAATTATAAAAAAAAATGTGCATTCGAATCTTAGCATGGACCCAAAAAAATAATAAAAATCTAGCACCAAAACTGCTGTTTTCTTATGCCTTACAATGAATTATAAAATCTGAGAAAGTATTTGATCAAATACTGAATTAACAATAACAGCTTTGTTTCAGAGAACCCGAGTTTATGCCAAGGGCCTCTTACCTGTTGTCATTATAGCGGACCTTATAGCTGCAGGACTCCAAGAGGGATTCTGAGATTTTATTGTAGCAGCAATGCCTGCAACATGTGGGCATGCCATGGACGTTCCAGAGAGCAAATTGAATAGAGGAGGCTTTTTCCCAGTAGGTGTGGTTTCTTCCTTTGTATCGTTGGCTATCCATGCTGCAAGAATATTTACTCCTGGTGCAGCAATATCAGGCTGCGACGACATTTCAGAAAGTCACAAATGTCAGCATGCTCTTTGGGTTCTTTCTGCCTAATTAAACAAGACCTGTATGGAAAATGACGTCACCTTGAGAAGGTTTCTCGAGCCATATGAGGGACCTTTTGATGAGAAATAGGCCACTGTTGGAGCCGGCTTGTAATTCATAACAGTTTCTGTTGGTAGGATTGTTGCAACTGGGTTCCTGGGGAAAACATACAGTTGTTTGATGTCAGACAATGATATGTCCCAAACTCTCGGAAAAAGACCAAAGATATTACATGATAATAGAGGTTTTTACCTGGTTGAGTTAATGTATTCAAGGATGTCTTCGCTATCCTTTGTGGTAATCACAGTCATGGGGAAGGAACCAGAATTAGAGGCCACCAATCTCATTTTGTCACTAACAAATACGACTCCCACCCCTCCGCTACCCTTCACTCCTGCTATCTTTTCTCTCATAGTGGAGTGAGAGTTGTTATGCTGACAAAGTACGATTTTTCCCTTAAGCTTCTCTGCATCCATTGAATCTGGAGAGCAATTCCTGAGAAAAAGCAGCTCCTAATGACATTCATGACCAAACATCGACACAGAGAAAATAAACAGACTATGGTAATTGAGATTGGTAATGAAGATTAAAATCAAACCTACTTTGCTTCATCATCACTTGCAGAACCAGTCTTGGCTGAGGCGCCATAAATCAGTGGGTATACGGGAGACTTTTGTAGATCGGAAAAGTTAATGGCTTCGCCCTAAAGGTGCAGAGATAAAGTCTCATCAGACCACAGTTGGACAAGCTTGAGCAATGTCAGTTCATTTTCTTTTAATCAGTATACTTGACAGAAAGGAATGTCATTGAGGTCATATGAAAGTGGTTATATCTTTATAATGAAGGATGATATGGCTAAAATTCAAGGATTACCATGAGTACTTTCTTGTTTCCTAGCACAACATCAGACTGAAGGTCACGATCGATGGTTGTAGCAGCAACAGTTATGATCCAAGGAGCCACATTGACAACAGTTTGTGGATAAGGGCCATCATTCCCTGCAGAGCACAACACAGTAATTCCTTTCTGGACTGCATGGAATGCACCGATAGCGATAGGATCAGTGGAGAAATCAGGTGCAAACCCTGCTGATGAACCAAGCGATAGGGATAGAAGATCAACCCCATCTGCTATTGCATCATCAAAGGCTGCCAAGATGGCAGATCCAGGGCATCCACCGGGAGTGCAGACCCTGTACATGGCTATGCGCGATGTAGGGGATCCTCCCTTTGCTGTCCCCGTAGCTAAGCCATAATATGAGGCATTAGGCACGGTAGCCCCAGCTGCGGTCGATGCTACATGAGTTCCGTGACCTAATGCATCCCTGGCTGTGTGGATTGTTGATTCAGAGTCGCGGTCTACATAATATTTTGCTCCAATCAATTTTCTGCAAGAATTTTCACCACAGCTTAAGAGGGTCATCATAATCACGTCGAGATAATAGAAACCAATAATAATAATGCTGCACTTGTTTATGCATCTGACTAGTGAAAATACCTGTTACAGCTTGAGGAATTGAAGCCCTCTCCACCCTTACAAGTCCCTTTCCATCTCGATGGAATCGGGCCTGTACCTCTGTCATCAAAGCTCTCAGATTCTGGCCATATACCTGAATTAGCCTTTTAAATGTTACAATGGTTACCGAATAGAGAGAAATGCTCATGTTTAAAAGAACAGGACTAGTCCTTAGCTTGGCCATCACCTGTGTCCAAAATGCCAATGATAGTATCTGAACCCTGAGAGGTTGAGTCACCATCAGAGTGTGGATGGGAGTCAATCAACAAGCTGGTTTCGTACTCCAAAAAATCCCATGAGCGCGTTGTGTGGAGTTGAAGGATGGGATCCGGAAACACTGATATAACCCCGGGTTGTTTGGCCATCTCCCCTGCCTCTGAGTCCGACAGTCGTGCTGCAAATCCTGTTAATCCATGCTGGTAGCTGTGCACAACTGCATTCTTGTTCCTGTCCCAAAATATTATCAGCTTTTGATTGCTAGACTAGGAAGCAAAGACAACATAAGCATACTTATGACAAAACCCTTAAACCATACTATCATACACAAAATTCTAAAGCCATACTATCAGAATTGGTTCATAAACTGAATCATTAGCTTACACAATCTGACATAACCACAAGGTAATTATTTGAGTTGAATGAGTGATTAATTGCCTTCCAAAATTACTGAGAAAAATTACAATTTACACACCTCTTCAACAATGAGCTAAGAAGCAGATTGTGGTTATTTTTGTTTGCAGGTGAAGCTGCACCTCCCATGTATACGATATAAACCCCACCATTACTCGATTGTGCAGCTTCATTTTGTCCGAAAAAGTGAAAAAACACGAAGAGGGAACAGAAGAGGAAGGAGAGAAGACTGTTTGTCATGGTCATAGTAGTGGTATATAGCGCGATCAAGTCAGGTAAGGTAGTATATGTTTAGAACTCTTATCACCCTGCCAATGCATCATTCTTATAGTATATGATGAGTATGCTGAGTCTTGCTTGTGAGTTGATGCACTACATATGCCATTATCTGTATATAGTGCGCGTGCGTAGGCTGCACTCAACCCATCTGTCCTCTCTTGTTCATCCAAAGTGCGCCATTGCTTATCTTAGCTATTGTGAATGTTATCCATGGTGGTGAAACTCAGATTAATTCATCAACATATATCTTGATTTAGGTAGTGTAATTAGTAGTATAATGTAAGTGACCAAATGGGGACTGTATGTTATCATAAATTAAGGCAACAAATGAGTAACCAAAACAC
The DNA here is from genome assembly GCA_038025085.1 of Tetragonia tetragonoides. Classification (NCBI taxonomy): domain Eukaryota; kingdom Viridiplantae; phylum Streptophyta; class Magnoliopsida; order Caryophyllales; family Aizoaceae; genus Tetragonia; species Tetragonia tetragonoides. The sequence continues at coordinate 5,361,489 of CM076147.1, forward strand.
ATGGAAAGTGGATGAGGACCTAATCTCCAATAGTAATAACAATAATGGTAATATTGTAGTGTTTGGTTCAGACCTGGCCTTAAGAGTTTCAAAAGGGATTACTGTAAATGTAATGGCATTCATTCATAAATATGTTAATGACAGGATAACTTACATGATACTCACCAATAAGTGGTTGATGTGAGTGGTTCGGCACTCTCATTCCTTAAGCAAGGTCAAGGGTTCGAATCTTGTGGATGGAAAAACTATTTAGTGGGAGCACTTTACCCCTTCGTGGACCGACCCGATGCGAGCATGATTAGTCTTTGGCTCAAATGGCTTGGGTGGACCTGTGGTTAAAAAAAAAAAAAAAATTACTTTGATATTCTATGTATTGTACTTTATAATACTACTATTGCACTTATCCCTTTCACATTTTCCTCTAAAATCTTTTATTACTCAATACTTGATTTGATAATAAACCCGGATTTTGAATGAAAACTTTTTGATAAAAGGAAAAAAAGAAGGAAAGTAGCAATATTATGTCAATTTCTAATCCCATAATTGTTGTTGTTGAAAATTGATAATATGTAGACATATACAGGAGGTTCATTAGTCATTACGTTTTGGATTTTTTTCCCTTTTATATTACTTATTGCTAAGCAGAACTAACAACTGGGACAAAAGGCTCTATAACTACTAGAAGTGCCAATGTAATTGACAAATGAATTATGGCTCTAATGGGTGTATGAGCGTTTGCTCCGATAGGTGTAAGAGTCGTGGGTCTATGGGTGTATAAGTTACGGTCCCAATAGGTTGTATGAGCTTCGACTCATTTTATTTCTCTATTTAATAAAATGGACTTTAGTTATCAAAATAATTGACAAATGAATTAGCATATGCAATGTATGAATTGGAGATGCCTGAAATAGTGTCACTGACGCATTTCAATCTTTAATGGCATGCGTTTACACATCTACTAATAAATTTATAAATGTGGTGTGATGAAGTGGGGTTTCCTTTGCAAGTAGTAGCAAAAATTCCAACTTTTAAGTCATGCACTTTGCACACCTTTGTGGAGAGAGAGAGAGAGAGAGAGTGAGTGAGTGAGTGAGTGAGTGAGTGAGTGAGTGAGAAGTGGATTATGACAATATGAACACCAGAAAGCATGGTTATGAAAAGAACCCCAATTTGATACCTAGAATTCTACCAACTAATGTTGATGACAGAAACTGACCATCAAATAAGGCAAAGTTTCATTAGCGTAGAAAGTGCCTCTGAAAATAAGAATGAGGTGGGAGCACAGATGGTAAGTGTCCATTTCTCACAACACGGCGATGAGTTCAAATCCTCATTTATGTAAGGAGACTGGAGAACAAAGTCTTCTCTACCTTCCTTCACAGGGAAGGTCTCTTCCTCTATCTATGTTTATGTCCGTCAATCTATTAAAGATAAGTTGGTTTGCCTACGCATGTATTTTACGAAAAAGAAACAAAAAAACTGTCAAAAGGGGCCCCTTCAGGCAGATCTAGTTTACCCCCTTTTGTCAGCTGGATAGTGCTCCACAATTGTGTATGTCCATGACATTATCGGCCCGCCACCCACTTTCAGTTCAGATTGGCAAAATCATCGTTAAGTATGATTAACAAAAAGAGATGGACTCAGTAGTCAGTACGCAGTGGAGATTAAATCCAGCCCATAATTGCAGGCTGGTTTTTAAGGGCTTCCCACTAGCTAGCCCCAACTTTTTTGCATAATATAATATTTGTGTGGATTTAGTGGACCAATATTTCATCTGGAGCCACCCTCTAATGGTGGAGCCACCCATTCTTCACCTGGAGTCACCACTTTAATAGTGGATTCACCCCATACTTTACTTGGAACAACCCTCAAATTTATATTTGGCGTCACCGCTCTAATAGTGGAGCCACCCTCAAGTTTACTTGGTCCATGGTAGACTAAGTTCACACAGGACATGTGTTGGGTTCCTGGTTTTGATGATAACAAACAAAGTGTCATTATCAATGTGTGAACTAACTATGATGGCAGATTGACTTAAGGATGCAAGAAGATACAATGCTCAAAGCATGATTGCTCATGAAGATGCTTGGATCGTAACAAGACATGAAGACAATGTAATGTAGTTAAGTGCATTTGTCATTAGTCTTTATGTACTATGCTTGACTAGTTAGCAAGAGTCTAAATTGATCATGTCTAGGGAACAAGGTTGTAGGACTGAGTGCATGTGTCTATGAGTACAGGGGAGCATTCTTGTGAACCCTGTTCTCTAGGACCAGCACTGCAACTTGAAGGAACCAAAGGGGAACAACGAGTTGGACCATGTTCCTTCTAAGCTGTGTATCTGAACGAGTTTGCATAATATCGTATTTATTATTTCCACAATATTTTGTGTATTACCTTTTTAGATATTCACACAAATATTCTTCTAAAGAAATATATTTTATTTTGAAAAATGACTATTGCAAAATCGTGTTCTAAACAAAAAAGTATTTTATTTTGAAAGGATATTATCATGGAAAAAGTATTTTACTTAATGACCAAGTTTATATTATTTAAGGTAAGTGAATTATCTTTTGGAATATTTTCAATTATCTTTTAGAGAGTATATTCTGATAAATCACTTGCTAGCTGGCCAAGATTTTCTTTTAAGGTATTTGGACGGTTTTTATAGCATAGGACGAGTTAAGGAAAGATCATTGATCTTTACTTAAACTCTATCCTATCTTTTGAGAAGTTCTTACCGTTTATAATCTGAAAAGATTTAACCTAATTGGACTGAACTTCTAGGCCTGCCTATATAAAGCGCCTGATAGGCTTAGTTGCAAGGTTAAGCTTTGCGTGCATTATTGAGTTCAGAATCATCTGTGCAAAGCGTTCATTCGTCCAAACCAGATACGTCCAGTACTCACAAGAACAACCTAGAACCCTGTTCCCTGTCCTGGTCAGATTGAGTCTTTGCTTAGATTGGTCATTGCATAATAGATTTTTGTGGTCTTATTTTGCTTAGTGTTGAAGCGTGTAATAGGACAAATAATTTGGTTATTTGTAAGATCTCTAACTCAGTAACGAGTGTAGAGTTTCTCTCAGGTCAGTGTGTGACTTTGAGAGATTGGCAACACATCAGTAACAGTGTGTGGTGGTGTTAGGGTACTGTGCTGTATCCTGATTTTGGCTCTGGTTATAAGATAAGAAGTGTGACAAAATCCAAAGTAACTGGGTCATGGTTTTTACTCCTATTGAGCCTAGGAGGTTTTCCACTTGAAAAAGCCTTGTGTTATTTACATTCTGTTCTTTACATTCTGTCTTAGTCTGCTGCATAGGAACAACGTCCATAACGTTGTTCCCTACCCTGTTCTCAAGTTGCAAAACGCGAGAAATTGGAGTCACTCTGTTCACCCCTCTCCCCCTCTAGATTAACTTAGGCACTCTTCAGTTGGTATCAGAGCAAGGTTGCTCATTAAAAGGCTAACACCTTGAGTTTTTCCGCAAAAATGAGTTCACCTAGTGAGATGAGGGAAGGACAACCCACTAACCGTCCACCACTGTTTAATGGAGAATTTTACTCTTGGTGGAAGCGAAGAATGGAAATTTTTATCAAGGAAGTAGACTATGAGTTATGGCAAATAATTCTGAATGGAGATCTGGTTGTAGAGCAAGTAGATGCAGAAGGAGAGACGAGCATCAAACCTCCAGAAAAATGGACCAATACTGACATGAAGCAGATAGAGAAGAATGCTAAGGCAATCCAAATCCTACACTGTGGAGTGGATGCCAAGGAATACAATCGTATTCAAGGATGTGAAACTGTTCAAAGCATCTGGAAGACCTTGGAAACTGCATATGAAGGCACCTCCCAGGTAAAGCAATCCGACATAGATATGTTGTTTAGGCAATATGAACTGTTTAGCATGGAACCAACAGAGACTAACAAAGACATGTATGCTCAGTTCAATAACATCCTAAATCAACTTAAATCTCTTGGCAAACCCTTAGATGAAGAAGATATTGTTAGAAAACTGTTAAGAAGTTTACCAATAAACAACATCTGGACACCTAAAGTAACAGCTATTCAAGAGGCAAGGGATTTGACCATCATGAAGGTTGAAGAATTAATTGGTAACTTAATGACTCATGAGTTACAAGTTAAAACTAATGAGACCAAGAGGGAAAAGGAGATTGCTTTCCAAGTTGATGAGTTTCCTAAAGATGACCTAGATCTTAATGAAGATGAGATAAGCCTTGTTGCCAAGAAATTTGCTCGCTTCTATGGTAATAAGGGAAGTTTCAATCAAGCTTCGTCAAATTCAGGAAGAGGTGAAAACTTTGACAAATCCAAGATCAGGTGTCACAAGTGCTCAAGACTTGGTCATTTTAAAAATGAGTGTCCTGAGCCAAGTGAGAACACGCAGACAGAACAGCGTCCATCCTCCTCCAGAAAGCCAGAAAGGTTCACCAAAAGAGAAGCAAGGTACGTGAGCATGTTGGCTGGATGGTCAGACAACGAGGATGATAGTCCAGAAGATGAAGTGGAGGACCTTTGCACTATGGCCAGAACAGATATTTCTTCTAAAGATGAAGAAGCCGAGGTAGGTATTCTTGAAATTAAAAGTGAAATTGCTTCTTGGTCTAGAGATAAATTGCTTAAAATGGTACTTTCTATGATGGATCACTATGAGGAGTTAAACATTGAAAAGGACAACATTTTGCATGCTTATAATGACTCTAAGGAAGATGTAGGTGAACTGTTGGAGATCAAAACTAATTATGAAAAAATGTTAAAAACCTTGAAAAAGGAAAATAAAGATCTCAAAGAAACAGTATGCAAAATGGAGGAAACAAGGTCCATCATTGAAAGTAAATGTTTATCTCTTGAGACTGATTTATCTAAGAAAGTTGCTGAGACATTAGACCCATCTATGTGTGTGACGAAACTGGCCTAGATGATCTAAAATCTGAATGTGAAATTCTTAGGATAAATTTGGAAAAGGAACTTGAAAAATCTAAGGACTATAAAGGCAAGTTGGATAAGGTACAAGAAGAACTAGTTCGTCTTAATAAATGGACTAGCTTCTCTCAAGCCTTAAAATGGCTAAATGATCATCACAATAGGTTTAAAAAGGGTCTAGGAAGAAAACCTAAGAAGGATGACTGGACTCCCAACACCAAGTATGTTGGATTGGAATATAATAGACTTTGCTGGCATTGTGGACAAGGTGGTCACTATAGATATGAATGCCAGGAGAGAACTAGGTATGTCATCAAGAATAAGCAATATGTAAAGCAAGTTTGGATGAGAAAAGACAGAGTAAAAACTGATTTTGAGAAAAGGGAACCCAAGCAAGTGTGGGTTCCTAAGACTAATAAGTGACTCTCATTGCAGGCTAAAGTGAAAGAGAGCAAGCCATGGTATGTGGACAGTGGCTACTCAAGGCACATGACAGGAGAAAAATCAGTATATCTTTCACTTACAGCCTATGAAGGTGGAAGTGTGACCTTTGGTGACAACCAAACAGATGAAGTGGTCGGTATAGGTAAGGTTGGTAAGTCACTAACACACTCCATAGATGAAGTCTACTTGGTTGATGGTTTGAAGCATAACTTGTTGAGTGTTTCACAACTATGTGATAAAGGGAACAATGTTCTATTCACTGCAAACAGTTGCATAGTTGCGAATCATAAGACAAGTAATGTTGTGCTAGAGGGGAAGAGGCACAAGAATGTTTATAAAGTTGATGTAAATAAGCTTTCCAATAACTCTCTAATATGTCTCAGTGCTATTGAAACTGATGCCTCACTGTGGCATAGACGGTTTGGACATGTAAGTCTCAACACCTTGAACAAGCTGGCATCACAGAATCTTGTCATTGGTTTACCTAAAATCAAATTCAAAAGTGATGAGTTATGTGGTGCTTGTGCTAAAGGTAAGCAGGTAAAGTCTTCTTTTAAAACAAAGAACATGGTAAGTACTTCACGACCTCTTGAACTTTTACACATGGATCTTTGTGGTCCTATGAGAGTTCAAACTCATGGAGGAAGAAATTATGTGTTTGTTATTGTAGATGACTATTCCAGATTCACTTGGACCCTGTTGCATGTCTCCAAAGATGAAACCTTTGATATGTTTGAAATCTTTGCTAACAGAATGCAAAAACAGGTTGGAGCTGATATTTTATCTCTAAGGTCTGATCATGGCACAGAGTTTGAAAATGACAAATTCATAAACTACTGTGCTCAACATGGCATTGATCACAACTTCTCTGCCCCAAGAACGCCTCAACAGAACGGGGTAGTTGAACGGAAGAACAGGACCTTGGAACATATAGCTAGGACCCTGTTTCTAGCTAGTGATCTTCCAAGGAATATGTGGGGAGAAGTTGTCATCACAGCCTGCTACATCATAAATCGTGCCATGTTAAGACCCATTCTGAGAAAGACACCCTATGAATTACTTAGAGGAAGAAAGCCAAATATTTCCCACTTTAGAGCTTTTGGTTGCAAATGCTACGTGCATAACAATGAAAAGTCTAACCTAGGAAAGTTTGATGCTAGGAGTGATGAGGCTGTCTTTGTAGGCTATGCTCCTCATCGCAAAGCTTACAGGGTCCTCAACAAGAGAACACAGAAAGTTGAGGAAAGTGTACATGTTGTGTTTGATGAATCTAATGCAGGTCTTGAGTCATTGCTGCAGGATAAGGAAGACTTCCCAATTGGCCTCGCACCAGAAAGGGAAGAAGAAGAAGAAGAAGAAGAAGAAGAAGAAGAAGAAGAACAAACAGGTAATGCAGTGGAGGAGGAAACAGGGTCTACATCTCCAAGAGCCCACACAATGGACTCAGGGGGAACCAATACTCCTGATATGAGAACAACACCCATAGAGGAAGGAGATGATCAAACTCAAACTCCTAGAGAGGACCCTGTTCCCTCTCCACAAATAGATGATCCAGAAAGTTCTGGCTTCCAGCCACGTTCTTGGAAGCATCAGAGCTCTCATTCCATGAATCAAATCATCAGTGATATAAACAAAGGGATTTAAACGAGAGCTTCTGTACAAAACTTTATGGTTTTTTCTGCTTTCTTATCCTATGTTGAACCACATAATATTCATGAAGCCTTGCAGGATGCTGATTGGATAACTGCAATGCAAGAAAAACTCAACCAGATTGAAAGGAACAAGGTCTGACACCTTGTTCCTTGACCTGAAAATAGGACCATCATTGGAACTAAATGGGTGTTCAGGAACAAACTGGATGAGACAGGTACTGTGGTTAGAAACAAGGATAGATTGGTTGTTCAAGGTTACAACCAGCAAGAGGGGATTGATTATGATGAGACATTTGCCCCTGTTGCTAGAATTGAGGCAATACGCATGCTGATAAAGTTTGCAACTCATATGGACTTCAAATTACAACAGATGAATGTCAAAAGTGTCTTTCTGAATGGGTACTTGAAAGAGGAAGTCTATGTGAAGCAACCCCATGGGTTTGAAAGCAATGAATCCCCTGACCATGTCTATAAACTTGACAAAGCACTGTATGGCTTGAAACAAGCTCCTAGAGCTTGGTATGAACATCTGTCAAAGTTCTTAATGTACAATGGTTATCAAAGAGGAAAAGTTGACACTACCCTGTTCCTACGGACAAAGGGGAAAAGTTTGTTAGTTGTGCAGATCTATGTTGATGATATAATTTTTGGTGCAACTGATCAAGCTTTGTGCAGGGAATTTTCTGAGTTGATGATGAGTGAATTTGAAATGAGTATGATGGGTGAGCTTAATTTCTTTAATTTTTAGGCTTACAAATCAAGCAAACTTCTGAAGGAACAATTATTCATCAACAAAAGTATGCTAGAGAGTTGATCAAGAAATATGGCATGAGAGATGCCAAGGTCTATGACACACTCGTTGCCACCAATGTCAAGCTTGACTTGGATGAAGCAGGTAAGAGTGTTGATCAAACATTGTATAGAGGTATGATTGGTTCATTATTGTACCTAACTGCTAGTAGACCTGATATAATGTATAGTGTTGGCTTGTGTGCAAGGTTTCAAGCAAACCCCAAATAGTCACATCTCACATAAGTCAAACATATCATGAGGTACCTCAAGGGAACTGAGGACTTATGTCTTTGGTACCCTAGAGGTGCTGCTATCGATTTAATTGGCTATGCTGACGCTGATTATGCAGGATACCTTGTAGACAGGAAAAGTACATCAGCCATGGCAACCTTTCTAGGGCCTTGCTTGATTTCTTGGGCCTCCAAAACACAAAATTCTATGGCCATGTCCACTGCTGAAGCTGAGTATGTGGTAGCAGCTTCATGTTGTGCACAATTGTTGTGGGTAAGATAACAATTAAAAGATTTTTGAATTGATGCCGGTTGTATGCCAATCTTGTGTGACAACACAAGTGCTATAAATATTTCCAAAAATCCAGTGCAACATTCAAGAACAAAGCACATTGATATTAGACATCACTTCTTGAGAGACAATGCAGAGAAAGGATTCATTAAATTGAATTTTTGCAAGACGGAGGATCAATTGGCAGATCTATTTACTAAACCATTGAGCAGAGAAAGGTATGAGAAACTTAGACTAGAAATAGGCATGATCAAGATTACTTAGTTGTATGTGCACCCTGTTCCCTCGATGATTGTCTAGAATGTGTTTACATATTGTATGTGTATATATATGTGATGTGTGTGGCTTGTTAAAAGCTTTTGTATGTCTATACCAGCTCGCGTGCAGTAAAATGCATAACTATATGACCTGAACTGAAGGACTCACTTAGGTCTATTGATATGTCCTTATTGTCCTCAAAACTGTTGTTGTATGAATCTTAAAGGCCAATACATGGACCCTGTTCCCTTAGTGACTCTGCCTCAAGCAATACTGTTTCCAACGGAAAAATTCAGACGCATTTAATTGTGTCTGATCTCCTAATTATTAGAGGCGGTTGGAATTAATTCCCTATAAATAGGGGCTAGCCGTTGTTCTTCATCATCACAACTCCAAATTAGCTCCCTAAATTCTCTCTCTCTCAAATCCTTCCCGTTAGTTCTCTTTCTCTCTCAAAAATCCTCCCGTTATTCCTTTTTCCCTCAAATCTCTTCATCTTCTTCACCAGTTTTTGAAATTTCTTACCGTTATTTCAAAAATCAATCCCTACAATCTCTCCTCTTTTCATCTCTTCTCAACCCTAATCCCAGCTATAAAATGGTGAGTGAAACCAGATCTTCAACATCCAAGAAATCTCCAGTTGAGAAATCACCTTCTACCACTCCCATCAAGACTTCTACCCCTGTTATAAAACCTGACATGCCTGTCAAGATGTCAGCTCGTAAGAAAACTGGACCCGTTAGTCCTTCTTCACCACCACCGACTTCATCATCACCTCCACCTCCTACCACTGCTCAACTGGGGAAGGATGATGCTGAAAGAACAGGGGCTTCTTCGGTCAAAAAGAAGTCAAAGAAAAGCGTCCCAAAAGGTACTAGTGTCTCTGAGCTCGTTGCAGAAGTTGACGCTCTTCTAGATGAAGGAGCTGCAATTGGGGCAAAGTATGTAACGGAGAAGGGTGAGAAGGGAAAGAAAAAGAAAGAGGGTGCTGGGAAATCAAAAGGAGAGCCTGAGGGAGAGAAAAAGGAGAGCGAGGGAGGAGAGAAGCCTGAAACAGAGAGCTCCACTGCTCAGGGGGAACAGGGGTCAGCTGAGAACCCACCTGTTCCCACAGCTGGTTCCAAGAAATCAAAAAAGACCACTGCTGGGTCTTCAAATAAACAGGGTCCGTCCGCTCAGAACCCTGCCTCAGCAACTATTACTCCTTCTCCTCAACCCAAGAAGAGGAAATCTGTGGCTGCACGTGTCTTGGACATTCCATCTGAGACACCTCAGTTTGATACTGCTGACCCTTCTTCCAGGCCAGCAAAGAAGAAGAAGACCCTGGTCTCCCCTCCCTCAACCTCTATTGCTGCCTCTAAGGGCAAGAAGAAGAAACAGGACCCAGATGCCATTGATGCCAGGACAACTCAGATCCTCTCCAAAAAATGCATCACTGACAAGGTATGGTGTCTTGACTGGATGAAAGACAATGGGATTGGGAAATTTGTCACAAATGTCTTGTCACAAGGGTGGGGTACTTACTTAACCACTAGGACTTATTTTCATTATGCTGAGTTTAAGCAATTTTACTTAAATTGCTCTGTGAAAAATGGGGTGGTTAGGAGTGAAGTGTCTGGAACCCCCATTAAATTTAATGCTTCTGATTTGGGAAAAATTTTGGGGATCCCCTGTGAAGGGTTTGCTAAATGGGCAGGGGTGGTGTATGGCCTGAATATGATGGATTGGACCCCATAACCATAGTGAGGAGGTATACGAGGGACATGGAGAGAGATGTGGCCTCCAGGATCAAGGCTGTGGACCTTGTTCCTATGCACAAGTTGCACTTTGCACTTGTGTTTAGGACCCTGTAGGGAGGAAGCCAGGGAATACCGCTCAGCCTATGACATGAGTCTCATGGATTTGGTTGAGAGGAGAGAAAAGGTGAATCTTCCTGCTATAATGATTCACCACATTGGGTATGTCCTGAGTGCCAAGACGATTACCCACTCATTGCCTTATGGGTATGCCCTTACCCTGGTCTTCCAGCACTTTGGTGTGCCTCTCTCTGCTGGAAAACTGCCTACAACAGTGAATGAGGCTGGCAAACAATATCTGAAGCAAACTGGCTTCAATTTTGATGAGGACCAGCAAGAGGGAGAGGTTGGTTCTGAGGGGGAACAAGGCCCGGAGGCTGTTTCCATGGAGGGGGCAAACATCAGCAGAGCTGCCATGTTTACTACGCTGCAACTGGTTGAGGCCAAGCTCAATACTGTGACCTCCAAGAAAGCTGACTTGGCTCAAAGGGTTGTTGATCTTATAGATGCAGTAACCAAGGCTGATCAGGCTCATCAGAGGAGGCATGATGAGCTTGTCAGGATGCTGAAGGATGGGTTTGAAGTTGAGACTGTTTCTAATGCTGATGACAACCCCAACCCATCTGACCCTGTTCCTCCCTCTGTCTAAACTGTTTTCTTTTCTTTTCTTTTCTTTCTCTCTAGGTGTTGTTTATGCTGTAACAATAACTTCTTTTGTGACTGGGCAATATATAATATTTGGTCCTTTTTGGTTTATATGATTTGACTATTTTCTGGATGGCCTATATCAATAGATTTTTAAGTTTGAGCTACTAATTCTTGCATTTGTTTGCATACACTTAAACCTTGGAGGTGATGGTTGTGACATCCTTGCTAAAAGTTTGCCTTAACTTATCACTATATCCATGTTTAACTGATGTCCATGACACTTTTTGATGATGCCAAAAGGGGGAAGAGTGGTGTGCTTATGATTAGGTTTGATATGATCATGTTAAGGTTTTGTCTAGTTTAATTCTCGTACCTTGTCAACCTATTCACTATGGATGGGTAGCACACAAATTTTTGATTTCTGCTCTAATGACTTCTGGTTTGAAATTGTGTTTCCTCTGCCTACTCTGATTCTCTAAAGTCTTGTAAGTTGCAAATCTGATTGCAAAGTTTCTCTCTGCAAAAGTCTCAACGTGGTGGATGATAATGTTAAGCTGAAGTTCTTGATTGTGAAGTTGTGAACCCTGTTCCTACTTACCCGTGGTTCTTCTGGTTGATTCACAGCAATGGTAAGTCAAGGTAAGCGCTTGAGTTAGTTTTTGTACTCAACTTAATTGACATCTAGCTCAGATAAGCACACTAGTTTGTCATCATCAAAAAGGGGAAATTTATTGGGTTCCTGGTTTGATGATAACAAACAAAGTGTCCTTATCTATGTGTGAACTAACTATGATGGCAGGTTGACTTAAGGATGCAAGAAGATACAATGCTCAAAGCATGATTGTTCATGAAGATGCTTGGATCCTAACAAGACATGAAGACAATGTAATGTAGTTAAGTGCATTTGTCATTAGTCTTTATGTACTATGCTTGACTAGTTAGCAAGAGTCTAAATTGATCATGACAAGGGAACAAGGTTATAGGACTGAGTGCATGTGTCTATGAGTACAGGGGAGTATTCTTGTGAACCCTATTCTCTAGGACCAGCACTGCAGCTTGAAGGAACCAAAGGGGAACAACGAGTTGGACCCTGTACCTTCTAAGCTGTGTATCTGGACGAGTTTGCATAATATCGTATTTATTATTTTCACGAATATTTTGTGTATTATCTTTTTAGATATTCACACAAATATTCTTCTAAAGAAATATATTTTATTTTGGAAAATGATTATTGCAAAATCGTGTTTTAAACAGAAAAGTGTTTTTTTTTGAAAGGATATTATCTTGGAAAAAGTATTTTACTTAATGGCCAAGTTTATATTGTTTAAGGTAAGTGAATTATTTTTTGGAATATTTCCAATTATCTTTTAGAGAGTATATTCTGATAAATCACTTGCTAGCTGGCCAAGATTTTCTGTCAAGGTATTTGGACGATTTTTATAGCATAGGACGAGTTACGGAAAGATCCTTGATCTTTACTTAAACTATATCCTATCTTTTGAAAAGTTCTTATCGTTTATATTCTGAAAAGATGTAACCTAATTGGACTGAGCTTCTATGCCTGCCTATATAAAGCGCCTGATAGGCTCAGTTGCAAGGTTAAGCTTTGCGTGCATTATTGAGTTCAGAATCATCTATGCAAAGCGTTCATTCATCCAAACCAGATACGTCCAGTACTCACAAGAACAACCTTGAACCGTGTTCCCTGTCCTAGTCAGTTTGAGTCTTTGCTTAGATTGGTCATTGCATAATAGGTTTTTGTGGTCTTATTTTGCTTAGTGTTGAAGCGTGTAATAGGACAAACAATTTGGTTATTTGTAAGATCTCTAACTCAGTAACGAGTGTAGAGTTTCTCTCAAGTCAGTGTGTGACTTTAAGAGATTGGCAACACATCAGTAACGGTGTGTAGTGGTGTTAGGGTACTGTGCTGTATCCTGATTTTGGCTCTGGTTATAAGATAAGAAGTGTGACAAAATTCCAAGTAACTGGGTCGTGGTTTTTACTCCTATTGAGCCTAGGAGGTTTTCCACGTGAAAAAACCTTGTGTTATTTACATTCTGTTTTTTACATTCTGTCTTAGTCTGCTGCATAGGAACAACGTCCATAACGTTGTTCCCTACCCTGTTCTCAAGTTGCAAAACGCGAGAAATTGGAGTCACTCTATTCACTCCTCCCCCCCCCCCCCTAGAGTAACTTAGGCACTCTTCAACATGCTTGTCACCTGCATGAATTTGAGTCCTGAATGGGGTGTTATAGTTTGTTGTGAAGTTGAATTTATGTTAAAGACTATGGTGTGAATCTCATTAAACCCTCTTTGTTGAGCATGTCTGCAATATAATCTTATTGACTTGCCTGGTGTGTGTGGTTTACCGGTTATTAAATACACTCAACATTTATCCAATATACACTCTAAAATTAGTAGTGACTGCGAGTTTCTCGTATTAAAAAACAACTAGCGTGAATCATTCTGGAATTGTTCACTCGTTCCCCAAAAAAACTCGGGTTTGGGTCTAATACTCGTTTCTTCAAAAACATCTAAGATATTAGCTCACCTGACATCTAATTCGCTTTTTATGCAAAGCATATTAGGTTGTAGACTTGTAGTGGCCAAACATTTTAAATTGGGTACAAACAAGTGAGGTCAAAACAACTTAAAGCTTGTTTTTAGAGCGTAATAAGTTCTGAGCTCTCAACCCTTTAACTTAGAGGTGTGATTGGTCTACTATTGATCTACACAATGACAATAATCAAATGGAGTAACATTTATAATTCCAATTGCAGCCAATTACGAGGTGTGTTTAATCTATGTTATTCAATGAATCAAAGTAAGGTAAGGATTGTTCTTATTAATAGATGATTGTCGAATTAAAATCTTTAAAAAAGCTGGAGAGGTTGGAAAAGGATCATAAGAAGATGGATATATGAAGCCAAGTAAAGGCCAAAAGAAGGATGAATTAAGGTAAGTATGATGGAAAAGCCCCAAATGATCAGATTGACCTTTTAAGTGAACCTAATTGGACATATTGGTATTTTAAAAATCAGTTAGGACATTAGGGTATTAAAAAATGAATTAAGTGGCATATAGGTCCTTTGAACCGGAATCTGGAATTTATGTAAGAACCTTCTTATTTAATTAATTTTTTTTAATTATCCCCTTCTTTATTCCTATTTTCCATTTTCTTATTTCTTTCCCCTATTTTTTTTTTAAAATCTAAAGAAACGGTGAGAACATTACAGTAAACATCTTTAGAAAATTCGAATCTGACAGCGTCATAATACCGAAATTCTAATCGAAATTCACATCCTACTACCCAATCAAATGAAAAAAAAAAGAAAAAAAAAATTACAAATAAAAAAATTATAAGCAAACAAGTCAAATAAATTAATAAGGAGGAGAAGCATTATTGTAAGCGAAGAAGAGCCTTCCATGGTGGCTGTAGTAGTGGCAAGGAGTTGTGGAACAAGAAGGTGAACTGACATTGAGAGTATGATTCGATTTGTGAAATCCATTCTTGAAATTTCCAAATCCAAAGACTAAACCAATTAATATAGCAACCAAAATGAACATTAAAAACCATGAAAGTGGCTGGTTCGATGAGTGTAACCATCACCTCCACTACAACAGCCACCGCTGGCTGAACTTGGGAATTAAGGGAGGAGAGAGTGAAGAAAAAGAAGAACAGGGAAAAAGGAAAAGGAAATATGGGCAAAAGAAAAAAAAAATAATAGAAATAAGAAAAGAAAATGGAAAATAACAATAAAGAAGGGAATAAAAAAAATTGATTAAATAAAAAAAAATCTTACATAAATTCTAGATTCTGATTTAAAGGGCCTTTATTAGGGGTGTTCATGGTAGGTTAACCGAACCGAAAGGTTCATTCGGTTCGGTTAACCGATATTTCAGTTTGCCAATTTTGTGAACCGTAACCGTAACCGAAAATACAGGTTAACCAACTTTCGGTTAACCGATTTTTCCGGTTCGGTTATAAGGTTAACCGAAAATCTTATTTATATGATTTTTATAGTGTAATTAGCTACTTTAAACATATTTAAAAAAAATAGAAGCTAAAATTACAATTTAGATTTGATAAGACATAGTCAAAATAATAAAGAGATATAAAATTCATGAATTCTTAGTTATTAAACATTACATACCAACTTTATATTTAAAGTTTGTATAAAAATATAATAAAATATTAACAAAAAAAAAGTTTAAAAAATAATTTTCGGTTTTTCGGTTAACTGAAATCTCCAAAATTGTGAACCTAAATCGAACCGAGAGACCGAAAAAATATTCGGTTCGGTTAACCGAACCGATTTAAATGAAAAAATAGGTTCGGTTAACCGAATTTTCAATGCGGTTTTTCAGTTTTACGGTTCGGTTTTTCGGTTACGGTTTTTTTGGACACCCCTAGCCTTCATGCCACTTAATTCACTTTTTAATACCCTAATATCCTTTTTTTGCTTGTCAAAAAGAGGGTGCAAGTGAATGGCGACCGAGGCACCCCCTACTACGTCATGTTCGGACTCTCGTGTTCAATAGCGAACATATCAGACTAGTTGAACAACCAGCGCAAGCACTGGCCCCGTCAACGTAGCACAAACAAGAGGCTAGTATAGTTCCTAGCTAGAAGCCAGCAGACACAAGGCATGGGGGGAATGAGGATTCGAACCCATGACCTTGCCTTACCAAACCACTTGGGAGTAAGCTTGGAACCACTAGACCACCACCCTTATTGATAATATCCTAATATCCTAATTGATTTTTAATAGACCAATATATCCAAATGGGTTCACTTAAAAGGCCAATTTAATCATTTGGGGATGAAAAAGCATTGAAATTTCTAAACCGACATTAGGATAACAAAACAAAGACTCGAATAGAGTGCTCGTGAAAGTCGTGGATAGCCAAAAATTTCCTATATTTAGACAGCATTATTTTTCTTTATGAGGACAAACAAATAATTGTACGATTGTTGATTAAAATCTAATAGATAATCAACTCTAATTTTATTGTACCCCACCAGTCCCAGTGTCCCACCACCCACATAATAATGTCATTGGAAGCTGTAAAAGGGTACCACATATAAGAAAATATTCCTCACTTTTTATTCTTCTTTTTTTTTTTCTTTTTTTTTTTCATTAAATTCCTCCTCTCATTGACCCATTTCATATGTGAATTGTGATAGGTCACACCCTAGTGCACTTATAATCCAATTATGGTTGATTGATCCAAATGAAAAATCATTACTTCAACAACCGACTCTCGTGAACCCAATGAATTTTCTTTTTTTTTTTTTTTTGATCAACTCAATGAATATATATGAGAGAGTCGGAGGGGGGTTTGAACCTTTGACCTAATGTACCCAATACGTCAATCTTAATCAACAAATCAATATTAATTAACATATCAAGACATGCTCCGTATGTCACGTTATAAATATAAAATGGTTTTGAACAAACAACAACGATCTTCTTTCATGTGTTATCTACTGTTTCACAGGAGTTTGCATTGTTGGGGGTACGTGGGCAGCACAGCGGGCCTAGAGGCGCACTCCATTCATTCCCAACGAAAATTGGAATTGAGTTTCATTTCTTTCAAATAAGATGGCCTTGCCATTTCAAAAACCAAAATTCGACTGACGTCCTCGAATAAGTATTGTATATAGGAGAACTTTGTATATTTGGAATCGAATTGCTCTTTTTTTCTCTCTTTCACCCCTCCTATTTTCACCAAATTTTTTGCACCACCTTAGCACATTATTAGAATTTTTAAAATTCTTCTCTTTATAATATGAAATGGAGTAATGTATACATTTTTACTCATGATGCAATTTTTTAGAGTTCATGGTAGAATGATATAGTACTTTTCAAGCTCACCTACTCTTAATTGGATTAAAGTTGATTGTAGCTGAGATTCATGTATTCAAATTCAAGTTCATGATCCTATATATTAATATTAGTTGCACTTGCAAATGCATGAATCATTTCATTTTTAACTCAATCACCTCTCGAATTGCATGCATGAGTTTACATCTACCCAGATCTCTATATGTATATATAAATGATTCTAGCTGATACGAGTTACTACTTTTGTCATACTTGCTTTAATTTTTTGTTTTAGTATTTGTGACTCATAACATAATGTGAGTCATAAATACCAAAGCGGACAATTAAATTGAAATAGAGAGAGTATATTGTAAATTCATTCATCAAAGTACCTATGTGTGATCTACTTCTCAACCGCTCCCATCTCTATCTGTGCACACTTTCGATAATGAAGCTTTCCAATTGACTAATCATAGTAAAACATTGTATGGATTCGTACTAAACAGCTTGATGATAGTGAAATGCAAAAAATCGTGCATAGTAATTAATTACCAACAATCAGCATAACATCTATTATACATTAGTAATAATTAATATTTCAATTGACTAGCTAAAACAACCCTATATATACATTGCATTTCATTAGCCAAACCAGCCTACCAAATGACTGGATTTATGGGACCACGCATTCTTTTTGTACGTACATTGAATAATTGATACAGACATCTCTATAATGATATAATCCTCGCAACCGACTGTCCCCTAAAATAAAAAAAAATAAAATAAAATAAAACAAAAAACAAAAAGATCATTTTCATATTCATCCTCGGTTGGGACTAATTTAGGGAACAAAAAGGCTACACACGTTCTGCCTGTGGAAACTCCTCAAAATGGCGCTGTCAAGGATCTTATGTGAGTGGCTTTTTTCATTATCTCAGGTGGAGCAGAAAACAGCATCTGTGTTAACACAAGAATTGCATGCAAAGTCACTTTTGGGAAAAATATACATATTGCAAGTGCTTTGATATTCTAGTACAATTTATTTTCACACCACGAATAATGTAAGAACAAAAATGAGAATTTGGTTATAGCCTTATAGGACAGTGCCTCTCCGTCACATTTTCTAACAAAGACCAGAGTTCGATTCTCATTGCCTCCATGCGACCCCTACAGTTTGCCGTTTAAAAAAGTAAAAATAAAAGAATAAAAATGGCTACAAATGATAGAATGAATAAATGCAACAAACTATATTGGTGTTGCTATAGTGGTGCATTTTAATTAGAGTACATTCACACTAGCTTATTGTAACTAAACACTGCTTATGTTGGGAATCCAATGTAACTTTGTGATATTCCTAAAGGTTTCAATCTTTTTAGTTTTTACTAAAGAGCAATGCTACTAAACTCATGAAATTATTGTTTACCAAAGTATCTTAGAGCAGAGGTTAGAATGGGTAGGCGCAGTGACACGCCCTCCACTTGTTTCCTATCAATAATATGGGTTCATGTCTTCTCTCCAGAAAAAGTATAGACAGCATTTTGAAAGTCATGAGTGGCATATACAAATCAAGGTGAAGGCAGATAGTCAAACTAAGTTGTATTTCTATTTTTTCAATAGCAAGTGAGTAAGTGACAAATTGGTACATTATTTCGTTAAGTTATTACTTCAAATAAATTACACTATGGATGTGACTGTTTCCAGGGAATTGAGCCCTAATATAAATAGTCACTACTTGTTTCTGAACTATTACTAGTACTATGATGTATTCATGTATGGATGGAAGAAGTATACATCAAAATATCACACCATTTAACATGACTGATATCCTGTGCATGAATGAAAATAGGATGTATCATGTATGTGTGATATAACAGCAGATCTAAAGTCTCAACCAAACATTACCAACTTAAAAATTGTCAAACAACACCATTGTCAACCAACCCCATTACCAGCACGGCACGGGAACTCGGGATTTACAGAATTACAGTGTGTTCTTTTCCACTACATTGAACAGTATAGAACTTCACTTTTCTGAACTAAACTGAAATATGTGAGTGGAAAAGTAGATTATGAACTATACTGAACCGATTCTAAAATGGAGTGGAAAATAACACACACCTTGACACAAAGAACCTGTCACAGCCCCTGTATGGCTGTAGCCTGTATCCTATAGTATAGACAACAAGAAGGAATTTGATTTTTGATAGTGTATGTAAGAATAGCAACAGTGAAAGAACCAAAGAAGAGGAAATAATTGTCAACCAAGTCTTTTTTTTCCAAATCACCTGTTTCTTTCCAATGTGAAAATTGGCACAAGTCAAACGTCACTCAATAAACATCTTTTAAAAGACAGCACATTTATGGAGAGAAAAAAAAATAAAAAAAGTTTGATCCATTTTAGTGTTCACCTTTTTTTGTTGTTCCCTGAGCTTAGCATTCTCTTCCACTAATTGCGCTACCTCCATTTCAAGCTCACTTGTATAAGCCTATAACAAAACAGAACACTTATATCCGCACAGATTATAAACCAATTGGCAATAGGTGGAATAACTCAGACAGCGAACCTGTCTTCGAGCTCGAGACCGAGCAGCAGACTCTCTATTCTTCATCATACGCTTATAGCGACGATCACCAACAGAATCATGGTCTCCACTTTGATCTTCATCACAAACCCTCTTGTTTTTGTTGTGAAGACATGAACTTAACAACATAGATGATGATGAAGAAGCTAAAGTAGAAGATGAAGCAACAGCTAAAGACTCAAATGGTGAATTGAGAGTAGACATAAAGCAAGGGGTACTTATGACATTATTACTTGTAACCACTTCTTTTGGTCTTCTAAGAAAGATCTCATCTTGATCATCCTTATCAAAATCATCATCATTATCATCATCATCATTGTGATCCTTTTGATGATCTTGGATCTTTAATGGTGAGGATGAACTTAGGCTCAAGGACACATGGGCCGTCGACGGAGCCTGTGATGGGCCTAGGCCCATGGAATTTCCATGGAGAGATGAAACTTGGATGTTCTTCCATAATTCTTCCATGGGGGTTTTTTTTTTTTTTTTTTGGGTTCTTTCCCTTTTTATCCCTTTGAAGGTTAGAGTTTATGAGGATTGGATTTGGGAGAAAAGGTGAGACACGAGGGAAAAAATGAACATGGGGAGAAAAAATTTGGACTTTTTTTGGTTTATGTACTAATTATGAAAGGGGAAGGAAATGAAAAGTGGTTTGTGTATTGTGATTTGTTGGTATTTGGTGGATGATTGTGATTTGTTGGTATTTGGTGGATGATGAGATGAGAGATTGGAGTGATTGTGAAGTGGGGGTGAATGGAGAGATTCGATTGAGAGAGAGGTTGAAAAAGATGGTACTAAATATGTCATCCATATATCTTTTTTGTAGTTTTCGTTTTTATTCTTTTTTCGTTGGTGAGACAATAATATGCAACATTGAGCTTGAGCATCTTGAGCATTTTTTCGTCACATCACTTTTTCATAATCATGTGGGCTGATGTCTGAGTTTTGAGAAAGGGGTTGTGAAAAGGAAACTGGTTTGTCCTTGCCATGTTGAGGTTAGTATAGTAATGTCGTGTTTGGTCTAACTTTTGAGTAATATGACATGTTTTTTTTAACGTAATGGTGCGGGACGGCGGGGAACTGAACGACATGGAATGACGCGGAAAATGAGACAAAATAAGATACAGAATGGGATACAATGCGAAACAAAATGAAATACAACATAAAAACGATCAAAAGCACAGAGCCCCTCCACACACCCCTATTTTCAGTTTTAAGAAGTTCTAAAAGTTCCATTGCTTTTGCTTTTGGGCCTCCTATAGGGTAATAGTGGGTATTAAAAACCTTTTTAAAAGCTTAAAATGAGAGGTAAAGGAAACAGAGGTGGGAATGATTTATGATGAAATATTTAGAGATAAGTAAAAGTTATCCACAAGTTATGTCAAACACGCTCTAAGTATATGATAAAAATTGAGAAAGACATATAATTCTCAAAATATCATTTCGATCCGATTAAAAGTAGAATCATGTAAAACGACTTAAATTTGAAAGGTCAATATCTAGGCTAGCTTTATCACAACAGATAATGTCATAAAATCTGTTTCCAAGATCACTAACCAAGATGTGACCCATCAGAATTGAAACTTATCAATGAATTGTGACCCCATGTCATGTGGACACTTAAGCTGATCAACGGCCGTTAATTATATCTTAAGAATCCAGTAGCCAATAGGGTCTTCTGGCATATTCATGATGCACATGTTAATTGCTAATATTCTTCATAGTTAATTAAGAGATAAGATACTTAGATCAGTTGTTACTTCTTAATAAAGATAAACCTTTATCCTTGCTATTTATTATCCTTGTGTAAAGGAGACTCAAAGGTAATTTCATGCAGCTTTAAAAAATATCATAACCCATGTACCTGATACTGGTTTTGGGATAGATTTCTGATTGCTAATGTAACAAAGTTGAGGGTCTCATTGCATATCTGACATTGTTTTAAAATTGTGCATCTTCGAAGGTCGGGTATTATTCCTTAATTTTGCCATGTTGTGAAATATGACATAGACTGACTTTTGCTTGAACACTCATGCTTGTTTTTTAGATCTTATGTCTAAAATAACCTCTAATATATGAGTCCGTTTTTACACAACCATCATATGGTACATCAGCCAAAAGCAGCATTTTTCATTAGATAATTAGACGAATTGTTTGAAAAGAATCACTTCCAATACCTAATTTTTGCACTTGTAAATGGTACGGAGCACAAAATACCCTTTAGTTGGAGCTTTGCTTCGGTCAAGTGATAAAATCGAAATAGTTCGATTAACACTTCCATTTTGGTTGTTTAAGAGAAGTGGGTAAATCACCATAAGTTTTGAGAGCTGAACCCAATGAATGGTTGCGGGGCTAACAGTTGGGGTGGGTTAGTAGCCCATGAAAAGTATATACTCAATGAAATGTATGTAATTGGGTTGTTGGGTTGTATGAGAAGCTCACTAACTGCTCTACCTCAAAATTTTACATCTCCATAATTCACACTACTTCTCTTGATAAGTGGAAATATCTCACTCTCTCATGGGAGCAAGAGATTTCTGCATACTTTCTAAGCACTTAACTACTTCTCTTATCTTACCAATCTGACTTGAACATCAAATGGCTATTCCTGAGATGTCATAAGGTTAGTCTCTCTTTTCTATTTTACCGGAACACATCGGGGACAGTCTAACTTTTTGATTTTATAAGTGAATTCTCAAATCATTTTTCTTAAGGTCGTTACATTCAGGTTTGAATTGTTAGCCACGTGTGTTTTCCCTAATTTGAAGCATCTAATGAATTCAAAAAATTGTGTTTTAAATTGTTAATTTGTTCACAAAGATCAATAATTTGATTCGGATCTAGTAGAGAGGGTTGCTTGTATCATTTTGCGACGCTTTCTAGAACCACCAAATTTTACTCTTTAAAGATATTTAGTGCATGTTTCGTCTAGCTTACACAATTTCAACTTCTCCTCCCATATTTGCTCTTTCTCACACCATTTTCATCTACTCCCTCCTCCACCTCAAACTTTTAGAAGTTGAAATAAAGCTAGAATTGGAAAGAGAAAGAGAAGGTACAATTTGTAACTTCCACTACAACAAAAATCACCTACGACAGCACCCCTACGACAGCGGTTCCGTGTTGGCTGCTGTCGTAGGGCAAAACTAAATGAAAATAAAATTAAAAAATAAAATTAAAGATAGATACGACAGCGGTCGATGTCGAACCGCTGTCGTATGACACTATACGTCAGCGGTTTTTGAGCAAACGCTGTCGTTTGTGCCTTCTAACAGCGGCTCTTGATAGAACGCTGTCGTTGTGCCTTTTATCTTTTACGATACTGCTTCAGTGCTTCTCCCCATCTCTTCTCCTTATCTGTCTCATTCACTCACGAACTACCACCACCAAAATTCTCCATTTTCACTCTCTCATCCGCAATTCGCCACTTCCAAACCCATCCCCCAACAATTTTGAGTTGAAGGTGTGTATTGGTAGTCGATTGAAGTTGTAAACTCGAAAAACTGAAATTGGGCGAGTTGGATTTTTGCGAAATTCTAGATTTATTTGCAGATCTGATGCTTTGGTTCCAAACCGTCCTCCCTCACCACTTATGTTTCTCCTCCTCCATAGTTTTCGCTACTCAGGTAAGGGATTCATCGATCTAACGCTTGAAAAAGCTTCATCTATTGCTTAACAATGGCTGAAACCCTAATTTTTTGATTTATGGGAACATTATTTTTTGTCCAGATATTTTGTTGCAATGTTATAGATCGAACGTTTTGTGGATTAGATTGAAAATCCGGGTTAATTAGCTCAAAAATTGAGGTTTTGTTTCTGAACTGTAAATTTTGAGTTCGTTATTTGTGAATTGTAAACACCTCTCCTCTGTCTCCTTTTCTGTTTCGATTTCTTGTTCTTTTTTTTTTTTTGCCTTATTTATGGGGTTTGAATTTGATTATTTTTCTGCTCCAGTTTATTGGAATTTTTTTAGAAAAAAATGATTCAGATCTTTGAGCTTCTTTGTTTTTGTGTAGTTTTGGGTTAGATGATGCTGAAAATTAAGGTATTAAGATTCAGGCTTTTTTTTCCCTGGCTTGCCACATAGTACCTATTCCCTGGTGAGTCCTATTCCCTCTTCTTATTTCTTTGTTTTGTATCATGATTTCATTGCGCAAATTAAGATATGGGTTATATCTGGTTTTAATTTTTTTTGAGCTCCCAGTCTTGATGTTTATTGGGTGTGAATTTCTTGATTTGTTATCTTCGATCTGCTGAAACAATGTAATCTTCAACTCTGAATGAACTATATGGAAAATTTAGCATCATAAGTATGTGATACCCTATTGACTATTGTTGAGAGAGGTGAAAAGAATTTGATATCTAGTTCATGAGTAGCATCAGAAGTATGATATACTCTAATGTTGAGAGGGTTGAAGAGAATTTGATATCTAGTTCATGTGTATTAAAGGCTTAATAGTATCCCAGAAGCTCAAATTGTTAGATTTGAGGGTGCTAGAGTGTATGTCTACTCCAGGATGTAATCAAAGCATGGGGGTAACATGTGACCCAATCTGCCCTATGTGCTTGTGTAATTATGAGACACAGCAGCACTTGTTCTTTGTCTGTCATGTATGTGCAATTGTTTGGACATGTGTGCTTGAATGGATCGGTGCTAGTCGAGTTCCTCAGAGCTGGAAGTGGCTAAAATACCATGTGAAAGGGAAGTCATCCAGACTTGATTTGTGGTCCAACTGTAAGGTCGTCTTTTAGGCCCGGTGCTCTAATGTTTCCCTCTTGTTTAGGTTTAGGGAATTAGGAGAGGAAGAGAGAGAGGGGGAGAGAGAGTTAGTGGAATTGGGACATGAATGAATTTTAGAATAATTGGATAGCTCACTGCTCATCTTTATTTAGAGTACTACTAGGAAGGAAATTCTATAAAATAAAATATTGTGGAATATGAAGGAAATTACATTGAATAAAATATGGAAATACGGAAAGTGGTGAATACTAGTGATCAAATTTACCTTTCTTGTGATTACATTATATAAAATATGGAAAGACAAGTAGGAAGGATATGGTTTCTTGTGATTTTTAGTTCTATTTTTATGTTTGTCAAAAAATAAAAAAGTTTAGTGTTTGCTGTTTCCAAAATCACCAGAGGTTGATTAAAGGTTCCATTTCTGAGATTACTGATTAGAATCCTTAGCGGCTTAGCTGCTATATGGAAAGGTTTGAAGACCATTGTTTTTTTTTTTAGTTCATTTTTATTGCCTAAGCCAGTGGCACATTGATCTCAAATCAGAAATTCCTGTGCGTTATTTCTTTGGTATAGCGACTGCCTGTTGGACTTATACTGGATTTGGGATGTTTATTTACCAAACGATACATGCACGCACTTGCATGCGAATTGAGATACTCGAGCGTGCTGTTATGGGCTTATGGCTAACAGCAAGCCTGTCCCAACAACACTTACTGAGTTCCAACTGTTGTTCGCGCCCCCTTTCATGATCCTACCTTGAATGGCAGTACTGCTGATACTTGTTGTATGAATCTAGCCAGTTTGTCTTTTGATGCATTATCCACATGATGGACATTGTTAGGTTCTTAAGCATTTTCTACCTTAGCACTTACAAATCTATCTGTCAGTTGATAGCGCGCTTAATCTGATGTTGATTAGGGTGGCTGTGCTGACACCCGCCTCTCCACAGAACAAGATCCCAAAGGTGAAGCTGTTTTTATGCAGACCCAGAAGTTTTCAATGCTCTAAGGTGAAGCGGCATTCAGGTCATGGTCGGCATTCCCAATGATATGTTGTCTATTCTCAGTTCATCTCCTCTTGCAGCCAACTTGTGGCTAAACTCCTGCCGATATCAGGTTTGCTTTGCTGCTCCCTCTATCTCTCTCTCATTTTCTTTGTGTGTATACCGGATGCGTGAATGATGAATTCTGTTAACCGATTCACATCTGGGTTCGGTGGGATATTTTATATATTTACTGAACTAGTACTAGTGGTTTCTTTTTGCCATTTTATAGAAATCAGCCACTAGAAGAATGTGGAAGTTGGCAGTTTTCTTAGGCAGCCTCTTTTGTATTGAAACTGTTGCCCTTGGTTTCTGGATGAAGGATTCAACCTGACCTGTAACAGTGCATAATTATTGTTAGGAAGGTTGCAGGAGCTAGCTAGCTTGATTGATTGATTCATGAGCTAGGTAGCTAGCTAGCTATGTAGCGAGCAAAGTTATCATACTATTGATAATTTAGTGTATGAAGCTACCTATGCTTCTTTTTTTTTTTTTTTTTTTTTTATAATTTAGTGTATGAACCTAGCTAGCTTGATTGATTGATTCATCAGCTGATTTAGGTATCGTGTTGATTTATTCGTCATCACTCAAGTAAAGGATGGTTTTGTACAATTTGACTTAGGAAAAGATTCAGCAATCCTTTTGAAGCAAGGTTTATTATGTTAAAATTATTTGCTTCTTTTGTTAAATGGATATCAGCTGATTTTCTTAGACTAGTTGTTAAGTTCAGTATTACCGAAGGCATTCTTAACTCTATGTTTGCAGTATCTATAGATATGTTCCAAAGCAAAACTTCAATCGACTAGGTGAACCTGATTGCTCAGGTTTGTTTCGTTATCATTTTGCATCTGTCATCAACATTACCCCAATGCCTCCAAAGAGGCTCCCACCTAGGCGGGGTGAGGGGGGGTCGGTTGTACGCAGCCTTACCCCTGTGAGAATCTCACAGAGAGGCTGTTTCCGTTTGACCCGAGATCCGAAGTGCGACGACCATTGACAACTTCACAATAAATAAGAAGCGCCAACAGTTTTATAAGCCATTTTGCTTTAGTCCATTATATTCCGAAAGCCAAAAAGTAGTCCATCATTTTGCATCTGTATATATCTTAAAGTTTTTTCTTTTTACTTCCTTTTTAAGAAATCTTTTTAGCCTTCTCGGTTATTCCGATGTATTTCGGGCACTTGATAATGTGTTTTAGCTTCGTATCATCATATTTTTTTTTGCAGTATTTTGAGAAGACTTCAGATGTCCCAATTGTTCACCATCTCGGTTGATGAAGTTATTAGCGTGGGAGCATGCTATGTTATGAGTTAAGCTAATTAGTTAGCATTTTGTGGTAGAATAATAATACTTTTTGATGTACTATTACTATCATTGTGTTTGGGATTAGTGTTATTATTATAAAATTATTTTGTTCATTTGGTTTCTTCTTCTTTTTTTTTGATCACCCATTTGGTTTCTTCTGATTGTGTTTGTGACACTTTATTTTGATATTGTGATTTGTACGTTTGATACAAAGATAGAATTCATGTGCTTCTACCTAAACATTCACAACTAGCCGCAAAAAAAAAAAAAAAAAAAAAAGTTAAGAGATACAACAACGGTCAGTCAACAGCCGCTGTCGTAGGACACTTATGACAGCGGTTGGTCAACGACAGCTGTCGTATATTAAAGCTAAGTCAAGAGTCAACTTTGACCAACATACGACAGCGGTCGGTTTTGAACCGCTGTCGTATACCCCCTACGACAGCGGTCGAATTGGAGCCGCTGTCGTAGGTGTCTCACTTACTACCGTGCTCGAGACAAAAGCGGTCGGAACCGCTGTCGTTGGCTCAAATTGACCGCTGTAGTAGGTGTTTTTTGGTGTAGTGTTCTCCTTCTAGACTCTAGTTCAATTGTAGCTTTATTTTTACTACTTAAAAGTTGAAGGTGGAGGGGAGAATGAATGAAAAGGGATAGAGTAAATGAAAAGAGATAGGTAAGAACAAATGTGGAAGGATAAAAAGAAGCTGAAAGAAGTTAGGCCAAACGGACCCTTAATCATATATTCACATCCTATTCCAACATATCCTAGTACTCATAGCATCCATTTAACAATTTCACAGAACAAATATTGTTGGGCTAAGTGACTGTTCCATACACCAACAAGGGTGGTGGTCTAGTGGTTCTAAGCTTACTCCCAAGTGGTTTGGTAAGGCAAGGTCATGGGTTCGAATCCCCATTCCCCCCATGCCTTGTGTCTGCTGGCTTCTAGGAACTATACTAGCCCCTTGTTGGTGCTACGTTGACGGGGCCAGTACTTGCGCTGGTTATTCAGCTAGTCTGATATGTTCGCTATTGAACACGAGAGTCCGAACATGACGTAACAGGAGGTGTATCGGTCGCCATTCACTTGCAGCCTCTTTTTGCCAAGCAAAAAAAAAAAAAAAAGTGATTGTTCCTGACAAAGGGACTTTAAAACTTAAAAAGTGGTAAATCAGTTACCTACACATCAATAATGTGAAAACAACGTGATTAGCCTCCGTGCAAAATTTTGGTCACAAAAAATGACAACTTCCAAATGCCAACAATTGGGGAAGCATGCACACAAATAGGTTCGGCCACCATCCAAAACTATCCAAACTTGGATGCGGAGAGCTAAAGTAATTGCACCATTGTCACTAAAATAATGTAATAAAAAATAAAAATTTAGTAATTCAAATCCAACTGCCAAAAAATTTTCAAAAAGATAGGAAATGAAAACTATACAAAAATGCTTAACACTGCTATCAGGCTCACGGAACCAAAACTCTAAATTTCCTTTTTCTCCATACGAATTACAATTTTCGAGATTTTTAAGTTGCATCTTTAAGCAATGGGAAAAATTTCAGAAGCTCCGTCATGAAATGTACACTCATAGGAGCATACCTTGCATAGGTTTGGGTTTTTAGAGAGCTTCTCTCTCTAGAAACCCTAGGTTTCTCCAAAGTTTATTTTCAGCCGCCCCTAAGCTTTATTCAAGCCCTCTTTCAAGATCTCCTGCCACTTCTCCAGCCCTCTCTTTCCATCTTAATCCTCAAGCTTCTTTCTAGCCCTCTCTTTGTTAAATTTCTTCAGTTTTCAAATCTTTCCAGCAACCCAAAAAAAAAAAAAAAAAAAAAAAAAATCATATCTGGTTGTCTTCTCGGATGAGGAGTGAGAATATTGAAGACTCTCTCGCCGTCGGGGTCTTCTTTTGCTCGGAAAGTTCGATGTTTGCTTCCGTTTCTGGTTTGCTTTGCTCGGTTTTGTTTTCAAGCCTTCCCATCGACATTGCTCGTCCTCTTTCCTCCGACGACCTGAAAGACATGGTTGCTAGCTAGAAGTTCGTCTCCGTCACCGACAGTTGGTGATTGTTTTTGGCTAAAGTTCCTTTATAGAATTTGAAGTTTTTTGGATCATAGATCTGGGAAAAAAAAAAAAAAAAAAAAAAAAAAAAAAGATCGTCTGTTGTGGTGTCTTGAGGATTATGTTATTGATCCTCTTTGTGTTCCTGGGTCCTGGAGCTGATGAATAAGATAGAGTTGGAAGAGGAAGATGGTTCAATTTTTAGATTTTGTCTAATTTGTATCATTTTTAGACTTCCTTTTTATTTGTTCTTGGATGTGTAATACCCAGCATTTTCATAGTCTTTTCTAAACTGTGAAAAATAGATATTTTTCATTATTATTATTAGTGATGTTTTTACTTGAATAATTATTATTATGCTTGTAAGTAGTTAATTGTTATTTGTAGTGTTAGTAGTGGGGTAGCTTTTAAGTCCAGTTGGCTAAGACCAAGAGAAAACCCACACAGGAAGGAAGTACTATAACCGACTTTCTCCATCTCCTTTTTAAAGTCATTTCATTTCCATGTTATTGAAAGCAAAACCCACAAAATCACCACCATCAGTATCATACTCCACAAATAGCGCCACCACCGATCACCACACGCAACACCATCATCACGAACCAGCACTTGTCGCCACCACGGCCACCACGCAACCGCCTCCTCCCCTGTTTTGGTATCTTTTCTCTCTCCTATGGATTGTTTGCACGGCTGCCCATAGCTCGGTCATGGAGTCCGGTGACCACGACCACCTTGAACACCACCAGAAGTCCCCGCCCAAGTCCACCCTCGATCCCCAGATCATTGGTTTGCTTTTCAGAAACCCTAGATTGTTCAATTGTTATATTGATTTGGCTAGTAAATTCTGATTTGGGTTTTATATGTATATGTTTGCTGTAATTATTTATGCTTACGCTATGGATGGAGAATGGGTTGATCAATTGGAGGATTTATGTGGCCTAGTTGCTGAAATTCAATTGAGGTAACTACATCTACTACGTAGAGTTCATTTTACATTCAATTTGAGCCTAATTATGTGTGTGTGTAAATCATGATTAGATTGGTTTGATTCGAATTTGGGGAGCTTATATAGGTACAGTACTAGGATTTTATATGAAATTAGATTTCTGGTTTGTTACAGTGCATGTTGATTGGTACTAAATGTCTGGATAATTATAAAAGAATGTAGTTAGGGAAAATATATAGCTGAGATGAGCCTAGATATGTCATTCTATGTATGTTTTGGATCAAGCCAAATTTAATTGTTTTGGGTGTGATACGTCTATTAAAGGGAAGATTATTATAAGTTTTATATGTTGGCCAAGAGGTTGCTCATGCATAACTCAGAAGTTTGTGTCCCATTTTATTGGTTATGTGTCATCAGGTGAAGTTACTGTATAAGGTGTTCAAGTGTGTCCAGCAGTGACCCAGATTAGTATTCTGATAGTTGTTTATGTGCTAGAAATCATGTTAAAGTACAGTTAAGATGCAGGTCTTTGCCTTCAATAAATGTGTGGGCTGTTTTATATTTTCTGTACTTCAAATAGGTTAATTAAGTGGGACTATAGACTTGCTAATCAAGTTGAGTAACTTTATAAGTTTATTAGAGTTACAAAAGGATAGCTAGCTTATCTCTAGAGCCTTATGATATGGTAGTGAGTAAAGAAGTAATGTCAAACAGAAAAGAAAATGATAAGGTGCTCTAGAGCTATGAGCTTGAAATGAATGATATGAGCAAGTATATGACGTACAGTGAAAACGTTATAAGAAAGGAAAGAAATGAAGAGCTATTAAGATCTCAAATAAGATATAAAAGAAGAAAGAATGCTGATATGATTGTTACTACAAACTAGCTGTAGATATGTGAGTAATTATGTGATGTGTTGTGCTAATATCATAAGATACAAAAGAAATGAAAAGCTACTTAAGCTACTAATAACGTAAAGTGGAAGATGGCTCTGGGTAGTAGGAACATATGTGTACTCCAGATGTGTTATATGGGAGACGTACCCAGAGCTTAGCTGCGGTCTCCAGTTGTGACCTAGCCCCCAGTTGTGGCTATGACCCCTAGTTGTGGTCAGCAGGTGTAGCACATTTGGCCTCCAGTTGTGGCTTGACCCCCAGTTGTGGTCAAGGGTTTAAAACGCCCCCGAGATGCGGCGGCCCTAGGAACCTCTCCCTTATGCCCAGCTCAGTTAAGCAAGATTAATAATAAAAGCTTTCTTAAACTAGCAAGATAACCAGAGTTATAGAGACACAAAATAAGATTAATAAAAGATTCATTTCAAGATTAATAAATGCTATGGTATTTATAGACACAAAATAAGTAGATTAAAGTGTATATAGGAACTGAAGCATGTTTTATACGGTTAGACTTGATTTGAATTTAGAATGAGCTTTACGTACTAGATGTGAGTTACCAGCATTGCTGACGTTGCAAATTCTCACCTTTTTTGCAGATTGAAGTTTATGTATATACAGATGCCAGTGAAAAACGTTTCAGATAGACGTATACAAGGAAATAGTAGTTTGTTCTTTTATTAAGATAATTAAGTTGTAATTAAATAGACCACCTAGACTAATATTGAGATTATTGTTATTATTAGTTTTCAGTTGAAGAGCCTTACACTCATTCGTATGAGTGAGTGTGGCGGTAGCGCCCCGGGTGTTATTAGAGTCTTCCGCTAGGTTGTTGGATTTTGTTTTATATTTTTGTTAAGCAGGTTTTTATAAGCCTTATTAAGGCTGGGTAGTGTATTTACAAAAGGAACTCTGCCGGATTTTTGGCTCGAGTTTGTTTATTTTTATTTATTTATTTTAGTAGAAAATTCGGGGTGTTACAGGATGTATTTATCTTATCAAGTCCTTCACTAATATGTGAAGGCATCTTAGGTTTAACCTTCAATGGAGGTTAATTAGGTTGTCTTGCCTTTTCAAAAAATGGAGAAAATAAACCAAAAAAACTTTCCCAAATCCAATGGGTAATATATCTCCAAGACAAATGACTTCCTTTGTACGATAAAAACCTCAACAAACACCTTCATCTGCTAACTCACCCAATTGCTTTCGCATTCCATGGTGATTAGCTTCCTCTAGTAATACCTTCTCAAAATTTGTTGCCAACTTATCTAACGTAGAAGCACCTGGGGACTGCATGCTAGAATCAGAGGCTAACTGACTGTGTGTTACCCATTTCATCCACTCTTCACGTCTCCTTATTTTGTTATCCTGCATAAAGCAAACCACTAAATGAAATTGTAGTACGATCAGATTTTCTCACCAAATGTCATTATTGTAGTGTTAAACTTGTCTAATCCACAAAGTGGTTTGGTGTGGTTGCTTTTGCTATATAAATCAGATCTCTATTTGTGTTCATCATGAATAGGGGCGCCGCATTGTGTCCAAAGTGACAAATGGTGGTGAACAATATGCTTCAACATTCACCACTAGTGATTGCAGCACATCATCAAATTTGCAAACTTTAAAAGAAAATCGATGCGCAAGTTAGGAAACAAAGTGCAATTAGTAACGGACAAAAAACACAAATCAACAAGTGATTGGGAGGTCATAATCAGACCTGCACCAAGCCCATGAGGTCATTACACATATTAGCCTTATAGGCTTAGGAACAAATAATTGGGGGCTTATAACACTCTTAGTACACGTGTTCATTAACCACATAGGGCCCATGTCACAAGAAAGGCCCACGCCCCTAGGCTTATCAATGACCTAAGGACACTTAGCTATAAATACAAGACACACACATAAGTAAACTAAATTCATTTCAAATGGCTATTCGTGAGATGCCCCAACTTTTCTATTTTGACGGAACAAATTGGTACGATCTCACTTTTCTATTTTATAGGTGAATTCTCAAATCATTTTGCTTTAGACCATTACATTCAGCTTTGAATTGTTAGCCACGTGTGTTTCCCCTAATTTGAAACATCTAATGAATTCAAAAAAAATTGTGTTTTACATTGTTGATTTACAACATATTCACAGCCCGTTCCAACATATTATATCATATTCATAACTATTCCAACATACGCTAGTACTCATCTGCAAACCTACTTTAAGTTTACAGAACAAATGTTATTGGGCTAAGTGACTTTTCCATACAAAGGGACTCAAACATGATCCAGCCAGTCAGCCACCTACTCACCACTATTTTAAAAACCAATGTGATTAACCTCAGAGCAAAATTTTGGTCACAAAAAACGACCACCTTCAAATGCCAACAATAAGGGAAGTAGGCACACAAATAGATTCGGCCAGCATTCGAAACTATCCAAACTTGGATGCGAGAGCTGAAGTAATTGCATCATGGTCACTAAAATAATATAATAAAAAATAAAAATTTAATAACACTTCAAATCCAACTACCAAAAAAATTTCAAAAAGATAAGAAATGAGAACTATACAAAAATGTTCAACAGTGCTATCATGCTCCCGGAACCAAAACTTTAAATTCCCTTTTTTGCCATACGAATTACAATTTTTCGAGATTCTTGAGTTGACTCTTTAAGCAATGGGCAAAATTTCAGAAGCTCCGGCATGGAGAAAATGAACCAAAAAAACATTCCCAGATCCAATGGGTAATATATCTCCAAGACAAAGGACTTCCTTTGTACGATAAAAACCTCAGCAAACACCTTCATCTACTAACTCACCCGATTCCTTCCGCATTCCATGGTGATTAGCTTCCTCCAGTAATACCTTCTCAAAATTTGTTGCCAACTTATCTAACGTAGAAGCACCTGGAGACTGCACGCCAGAATCAGAAGCCAACTGGCTGTGTGTTACCCATTTCATCCACTCTTCACGTCTCCTTATTTTGTCGCCCTGCACAAAGCAAACCACTAAATGAAATTGTAATATGATCAGATTTTCTCACATACAAAATGTCATTTTTGTAGTGTTAAACTTGTCTTGGTTTGGTGTGGTTGTTTTTGCTATATAAATCATATCAAATCTATTTGTGTTCATCATGAATAGGGGCATTATGTCGAAAGTGACAAATGGTGGTGAACAATATACTTCAACATTCAGCACATCATCAAATAAGCAAACATTTATAGAAAATCGATGCTGAAGTTAGGAAACAAAGTGCAACTAGTAACGGACAAAAAAAACAAATCAACTAGTGATTGGGAGGTTATAGTCAGCATCAAGCCTACGAGGCCATTACACATAATAGCCTCACAGGCTTAAGAACAAATGATTAGGGATACTAGCCTCATAGGATTAGGGATAATAGCGTCATAGGATTAGGGACAAATGATTGGGGCTTATAACACTTCTAGTACACGGGTCAGTTAACCACAGGGGTCCATGTCGCGGGAAAGGCCCACGCCCCTAAGCCCATCAATGACCTAGGGTTACTTTGCTATAAATACAAGACACACCCCTAAGGAAACTTAATTCATTTCACTCTCACATTTACTTCCGTCAACTACCTTACTCTCACTACCGAACTAACTTAACCTTTGGAGGAGATTCCTCGCCCACCCCCGAAGGTAGTTTGTTTTGCCTTGCAGGTGACACGTATTGCCTCCTGACGACGGACCTACCGGCATTGGACCAAGCTACCCCGAACAACTATGAAATATTTCAAGTCATCCATATACAGTCATGATAGGCGGAAATCTCACCTGCACTTCTACAACAGATGAGTATTGTCTCAAACATTGAAGTATAAAGGTGTCATTGTCCGTCAATTTTTGAACCTGCAAAAGACACATGCATAGACAATGTTCATTAACTTAAAGGGATATCAAGGTTGAGATTAACATTTTGTTAATAGTCATTGAACAAATCCAAACAACACCAACAACAAAATCCAGGGCGATTTTCTGGCACACCTTTGCTACTGGCCATTTTCAGTGTCAAGTTCATACTCTAATTAGAATCATTCAATAATACAGATGCTAGAAACAATGAAAATCATGATGATAAATCTATTCAGTCATGCAAATCAATTAAAGACGAACTAAGTTTCCATTTTCCAATGAAAAGAAAAATCTGAAACAACAGCGCCTCGCGTATAGGCTCACTGCTTTTAAAACCTGTCAGGCCAAAGGGGAAAAAAAAAACATAACAAAGGAGTGATCACTTTTCACTATTAGAATTCTAAGGCTCTCCTACACAAGATTGACATGAAAATAAAAACTATATATAGCCCACAGCAGACATAGGTTTGACAGTAAGCTGCCGCATAGAAATACGTTACACGGAGTTGACTTATATTAACAGCAATCAAATTGTTAATGAGCAAACAACACACAGGCAAACTATGAGAAAGATGAACATTACGAGATTGTCATTTACAACCATACAATCTCAGAGCCAAGCCACATATATTATTTAATTTCAGAATCACTTTATAAGACGTTGTTGACCAATGATGATACATCTAAAGTATTAGATAGATTCTCTGATTGAGATTTTTTTATCATTGTCTTTTATCCTATGGCCACTTATACATCCTAAATGCAAGAATAAAATATTTAGACACCTTAAACGTCGCGACATCGCCAGTGGAGAGCTCCACAGAAGGGGTGGTGGTGATATTATTAATTTCATACATCTTCAGTGTCATTACACTGTTGTTCACATAATATCTACCATCTTCAATGACACAACCTATGCACATATTTTTTCTAACCGAAATACTATCCTTTTCAGTACCCGTACTAAGTACCCACTACAATCACAGATTCAGCTTGACTAGACAAATTGTTTATCAAAGTCAAAGCTCTATCATACAAGCACTTCTATAGGACCTGACTTGACTTCATTTTTCTGCACTAAAGAAGGCTAATTAACACCATGCAGTAACACACAATCAAGTAATGTTCTAGGTTCAATTCATAAATAAACGACATAGAGAAGTAAATATGCAACATAAATAAGCACACTCAACAAAAATCTCCCTTTTTTCACTCAGGCTAAAAATGTACTAGCTTTGTATCAAATACTAGAATTGAAGGACTTTTAAATGAACAGGAAAAAGACTTGACTACTAGAAAAGTAGCTTCAAGGGGGTGTGACCTCTGATTCAAGTATCTGAAATCTATCCTACCAAGTAATGGCGAGATTGATTGTGACGTAGTTCACCTTTTCAAGGCAGGATGGAGAAAGCGGAGTGTCTCCAAAGTTCTATGCAATAGGAAAACCTACTCAACTTACAAGATAATGTTAATGTCAATCGTTCAGCTATAAGGTCAGTCATGCTCCATGGTTGGCCTATTACACAAGCTGAGGGTGGCCGAGATGAGGGTGCTTCTTCGGATGTGCAACATTACTAAAAAGAGATTAGGCTAGAAATGAAGATGTAGTAAATAAGGTAGGGGTGGCTGAACATGATAGTTAGATGCGAGAAATGAGACTCAGTTGGTTTGGACATGTTAAGAAAGACAGCCAGAGTCCCAAATTGCCCCAATGAGGAGGTGCAAGAGGACGTTTAACACTGTAGGAGCAGATGAGAGAAGATTTGGGGACACTAGGTGAGGGTGAGAGAGGATTACACTTTAGGGATAGTAGAAGAAGAAGAAGAGGGAAACCAGACTTCCAAGATCTGGTAGGACCTAAACCGTCTAGGGCTTACCGAGGACTAAGCCCTAAATAGGAAACTTTGGCGTATTAAGATACATGTAGCAGCTCAAAGATACATGTATATTTTATCAATTCAGGTATTTATACATTCATCATTCATTCTTTCATTCAAAATTATTTCAATGGTTTAAAATTGTTTCAAATTTCAAACTTCTTTTGTGGAGCTACAACTTCTCTACTAGGCGACTAGTAGTAACTAGCTATGTTTCTCAAGACTCGGGAATCCGAGGATCTGGTTCGGGTGAGGATCCGAGGATCAAATCATCGGACTCGCACATTTTAAGGATTTGTTCGTGGTTTTGTTGCTAATTTGAAGTGTCCAAGTGTCATATCGTATCCTAGTGTCCAAGTATCCGACACAGATACTTGTATTGAAATGAAGAGTCTGAGAATCATAGGTAACTAGTAAGGTTGTGTACATCTTGATTTTCCTAGACTGCCCTTGGCGATCCTTTTAGGTGGGGATTGTTGTTAATAAGAGGTGCTGATGAAAGTTATCATCATGACAATAATTACAATTACTTCCTGTCAAACAATTTGTGCTACTCTACAAAATAAGGGGAAAAAAACTAAAATAATAAATAACTTTACTAATCAAAGATAAAATTTGTGTCTACTATCATCACATGCTACTTTTAATTATAGTCAACTTCCCCAGTATTATCTTTCAAACAATTTCAACTTCTTGGAATTTAGAACAAATAAAAAAGTTGACCAAAAATGAACTTGGATCTGGAAGAAAATGAGAAGACTAGGCAAGTTTAGTGAAAATAATGAATGACTCTATCATACAAGAAGGAAATCATACAAGGCATAGCATGAGTGAGAACTTCTTCATTGCGTGGGAGCGATCCCTCCACAAAATATCACCATGAATACTTAGGAGACGAGGCCAAAAGGATACTCATTGAGGTACCAAATACTTTTGTGAAGCAATATTTCCCCAAAAAGATCTTTTGGACCACATAGAGACTTCTCTACTCGAGTGTATTTAGCACGTCAGGGGCATAACTACTACTTTTTAGATAAGGAAAAGTATTATTGATAGTAACAAAAAACTAGTTACACCCTAAGAGGACAAGGACTCCTCGAGAGGAGTCTAATTACAATTCAGACTAATGAAGCATAACCTCTGTAACAGGATAGCTACGGAAACACCTAGAACTTTAGCCAAGAGGGAAGCTAAGTATACACCCTATCCCACAAGGGGCATAACTACTTTCATGTTGGGTTCTTATACTTCGGCATGTTTCGGGCAACCCAAATAGTCCATTCAGCTGAAAAAAGAGTCTACAACTTTTAACTATTGTAAAAAAAACTTATATATCTTGTCAAGCTTATGAATGACAAGGTTATGAATAACACTAGCACTATAAGCCAAACTAAAAACTATAAAGCCATCTAAAAATTAATTTACACACAGCAAATCCACACTAACAGTCTTAATGTTGAAGAAAGCAAGCCTTCTGGTGAAGTCCAGCAAAAAATATATGAAATTCGTTTTGCTAGCTTCTGTGAACTAACATTCAATGCTTATGCCTTTTGTATTCTAGGTGACACACAATCTTAATTTTTTTTTTTTTTTTTTGAGTGACACACAAACTCACTTAAATGCTTACGCATTCTTATTTAGCTCCTCCCGCCCGTCCCAAACGGCACCAGAGCAAAGCAGTTGCCAACCTTAGGGAGGACACAATGTATTAAAAAGCGCGCCTGAGGCGCGCCTAGGCGCACGAGGCGTGAGGCGCAGCAGCCCATCGCTTTTTGAGGGTGAGGCGAGGCGATTTCACTGAGGCGCTCCGAGGCGCTCCGAGGTGCACTTGAGGCGCATTTGAGATAGATTTTGATGAAAAAAACGTTTATTTTATAGCATTTTTTCTGTCATACACTAGTGCGCCTCACCTCACTGAGGCGCGCGCCTTCGCCTTGCGCCTTGCGCCTAGGCTCTATGGACCTCTATCGCCTCATTGCGCCTCGCGCCTTTTAATAGATTGGGAGGACAAACATTCCCATTCAAGTAATACCATTAGAGGAACCATGCCAAATGGCCCCATAAAATGAGGGGAAACATATGACAAACACATGTTGGGATCAAT
Organism: Tetragonia tetragonoides; assembly: GCA_038025085.1. Taxonomy (NCBI): domain Eukaryota; kingdom Viridiplantae; phylum Streptophyta; class Magnoliopsida; order Caryophyllales; family Aizoaceae; genus Tetragonia; species Tetragonia tetragonoides. The sequence continues at coordinate 5,399,799 of CM076147.1, forward strand.
AAAGGTCGAGTTAGGAGTCACCATTTTGTATCAAACCATGTTACAAGGAATAAGTTAAATTCACTCATCAATTATAGCAGGCATGAGTTCTAGGCTTGGAGCTCTTACTTCAATTTTTAAAGACAAGTAACATACAACAGAACCACAAATGAAAATGAGTTGCATTCACCTAGAACACTAGAAGTAATACTGATATTAAAAGTCATAGCAACTATAAAATTTGTAAAGCCATAAACTGATATGCTAAATAGCAAACTTGAGTGATAACACTGACAAACACAAAAGTATACTTAACCCAAAACGACTTACTCTAGGAAAGTTTGATATCGTTGTAATTGGAACCCAACCATCTTTATCCATTTTTTGTCTCAAATACTCATCTTTCACCAGATTAGCATCACTGCAAAAGAATACAACGGTTACGGCAATCCAAAGGCACCAAGTCACAAATGAAAGAGGGAAACTGAAATTAGTTGCTAATGATACCTGAAGTAGTAATCAATCTGCTTGACTATTGCTGAATGCAAGGGTGACTCTGGCATAATGCTATAAGGAAGAGGTGGCGGACTAGGGAAATAGGGTATTCCTCTAAAGGCCTCCGGCAGAGGATAATAGAGTAGATGTGGTGGCATATCTGAAGTGCTCAAACAATACAAAAGAAAACAAGAAAAAGCATAATACACAATTTGGGTCACAAGTCTAAAGTGATCAAACAACACAAAATTCTTGAAAGAAAACAGGAGAAAGCATTAATCACAAATTGGGTCACAAATCAAACTCACCTGGGTAAACCATGGCGTTCCCATAAGGGGGTCTCATCATAGGTGAGAGTCCAAATGGTGGAGCCCCTTGTGCATGAGGTCTCATATATCCTCTAGGTGGAGGCATGTGAGGATGTCCATGTGTATCCCTTGTATTCTGTGCTTGAGAAGAGTTCCAATCATGGTTTCCATGATCCTGATCACGTCGTCCCCCACGGTGATTATTTCTCCCACCTCCACGATTGTGCTGCCCAAAATTGCCTCCCCGATTCGAACCTCGATGATTAGATTGGTCATTGGCTGGTTGCGGGTGAGATGCAAAGCCACCTGTTGGCCTAGTCTCTCTCGGAGATGAATCTGTCATTGGCACCACATTGCTAAAACTATTCTGTGTCATTTCAGGCACCGGAAATACTGGAGGTAGTGGAGGAGCTGGTGGTACTCGAGAAAAACCACCTTGTCTGTTTCCACCACCACCACCACCACCACGTTTTATCGATCTCTGCCTACTAGGTGCTGCACTATGATTACTTGAATTATGGTTTGCGTTAGCACTACCTTGCTTAGGTTGTTGTGAAGACGTAGTTACAGGTCCCTATATAATCAACACAACTTAAGAAAATTATTCCCTTTTTCATATTCTACCCACAGCAAATCAGTAACACACTTCAAACAAAACACAACACATGATCACCAACAAAACAGTAAGATTTCACTCCAATCATTCTCCCTTCAATGTCTTCACTCTATACTCCATAATAATAAATTAATAATCAACAACTACAAGCAACAAAGAAACAATTTTTTTCTAATTTTTAACACATCTCATAACCCAATTACCCCAAAACATGAGAACCAATTAGGTATCCAATCAAATTCAACATTATAAGCAACAAAACATAAAACCCAAAAACCAAAACACACAACAAAAACCAAACAAAAATAAAACATGAAGCACAAAGAGCACCATATTCAAATTCCTATCTTCAATTTCTTTTCCATCTCAACCCATTAGCAAAATCCAAAACCCAATAACAAATATGAAATAGATATATAAATAAAAAAGTAAAAGAAAACAAAAACTCAACCTGAGACTGAGACAGAGACACAGGCACCAAACCCTCGGCTGTCGATTTCTGAGGAGCACGAGTTGACTCGGAGAGCGCAGGCCACTCGGTGGGCCCCACAACAACACCACCCAAACCCGAGCCCTGTTCAGGAGAATTAGCAGCATCAGCAGCAGGGGGACCACCACCACCATTCGACGACGACGTCGTATTCCTCCAAGCGGGTTTTGGTTTTGGACCTACATTGCCCCCGTTGGGTCCCACAGGCGACGAAGGGCCCACCGGAGAGGAAGTGGGTGGAATTTCAAGAGGGTCTCCGGGCCCACCAACACGAACAACCTCGGCCCACCGCTTAGAAGAGGAGGATGCTGTATCCGCCGGTGATGGAGTCGTCTCCATCATCAAAAATTAGGGTTTTGTTTTGTTTTCGAGGATTCAAATAAATGAATAAATTAAAATAATAATAAAACGGAGATATCAAAATTGGAAAATAAAAGGAAAGAAATTGGAAGGAATAAAAAGAAAAGTTATGATTTTTTGGAATTTTGGAATAAAATTACCGTTTGTGATCGGAGAAGAGAGAGAAAAGGCAATTAGGATTTTGTTTGATTTGGTGAGAATGAAGCATTGATGGGGTTTCCTGGTTGATGATGAATATGGAGGAGAAAGAGGAGGGTTAGAAACGCTGTGTGTTGTTTGTTATTTTGGTGCTCGCTTTTCTCTCTCCTCTCTCAGACTCTCTCACCCTCGGGTGGGGGAAGTGCAGGGTTTTTGGTTTCGTCTCCAATTTCTGTTTTTATTTACGGTTTTATCCTTTGTGAATTGTGCAGGCAGACGCCACACTTTTTCGTCCTTATTTCGGATTACACGATGCAATTTTTTTGTTAGTAGTTTTTCCCCACAAAAAAAATGAATAAATTAGAGCCGGCAAAAGCTAACCCAACACAAGAATCCGACACAAACCTAACCCAAAATAAGCGGATTTGGATTGAGATTTTCAACCCGCTTTATTAAATGGGTCCGACACGACTAACCCGTTTAATAAATGGGTAAGGTTAGGGTTGAGAGTAATCACAGTAGAACCCACCTAATCCGTTTACTCACTTTTGACAAAAAACAAAATTAAATATTAACACATTTTGTGACATAAATATTTGATGATGATGAGAATATATCATCTTCTCTTAACCCAATAGTTTATTTCTCAATAACATACGTATTTGATAATTTAAATATATATTTTTCATTTATTTATAAATTTTAATCATTTTCTCCAAAAATTAATTAGTTAAATGGGTCGACCTAATCAACCCGTTTATTAAATGGGTAGGGTTAGGATTGGAGTTTTCAACCTGTTTAATAAACGGGTTAGGGTTAGGTCACGCATTTTTCAACCCGTTTATATATAACCCGAACATGAACCCGACAAATTGCCAACTCTAATAATAATAACAAAACAAAACAAAAATTGCTACGAAAAAATTAAATGTGTTTTTTTTTTTTTTGAAGGGGTGGAAAAGGAGAAGGCAAAATATCATTGATAGACAAACGGCGGGGCATCTACAATAATAATCCTTTCTAAACAATGGTTTTGCTTCTTCTTGACTCCATAATCATGCCACAAATCTAACCATGTATAATAATCGATGACATAACATATTTTCTGGCGAAGATCTCAACAATTAGTACTTAGTATAGATTCGCTATAGAAATTTGTATGGCATTCTAGATTTTCATTCCCGCAAAATTAAACTAAAAAATAAAAATAAATTATTAAAAAAAAAACTTAAAAACTCTTACTATAGAAGAGATTTATAATCCCATAAAAATGGATATAACTACTCTCACGAATGAGAGACAAACTTATTCAAACTAACAAAAACATCAAAACTAAAGCAAATAATGAAAAAAAGAAAACAAAAACAACGATGATTACGAACCGAGAACGGGCCAAAAGTGACCATTCTAAACCTGAAAATGACACTCTTGAAGATGGAGGCTAGAGTTTAGAGAAAATGAGGGAGGAGAGGGGTTGCTAATTTAACGTGTATCCTTACAAGCATGGAAGTTGTCATCATCATAAGGAAAATTTCGCCAAAACTCCTTGCAGTTTACAACTTTTTGTCAATAGCACCCTAATTTATCAAACTTTGGCAAATACACCGTACCCAAATAAAATTCGAATGCCTGTTTTAATATCCCTTTGATTGATTTTCCGACCACTGTTTGATTATTCTTTTCGTTTTTACCCTCATGCCTTATGCACATGACTCTGTATTTATTCACCCCTAATCAGTCCTCCCTCACCCCACTTCATTTGAATTTTCTTTTCCACTAATTGAAAGTAGAACTCACCCGTCATTTTTCTAATATTTCAATTTCTTTTGATCTGCAATGGATAGGTATCTTCTTTTTCAATTTCTTTTGATCTGCAATGGATAGGTATCTTCTTTTTCAATTTCTTTTGATCTGCAATGGATAGGTATCTTCTTCTTCTTCTTCTTCTTCTTCTTCTTCTTCTTCTTCTTCTTCTTCTTCTTCTTCTTCTTCTTCTTCTTCTTCTTCTTCTTCTTCTTCTTCTTCTTCTTCTTCTTCTTCCTTGTTTCTTAAAATGCGAATTGTCCAAGTTATTCCCCAAATTGTTAAAATAGCACAGTACTATAAAAGTAGGGATCCCTAAAATACAAAATTTGAACTCCCATCCTCAGCCATAAAGTATCAATTTTTAAGCATTCTACCTTGCAATGTGAACTTCAAAAGTCATACAACCTCAACGATTTCACCAACCTCAACGATTTCACCAACCTCAAAAATTTCCCTTCCAATTTATGGTCCTTCGCAAATTATGGTCTTTCAAGCTTCCTGACTCACCAAATAATTTTTGGTGATTTCACGTGTGAGACGAAGAAAGAGGGAAGACATGATATTGTGAGAGTGTGTGTGTTAGAGTGAATAGGAGAGTACATAGCAGAACAATAATGTCTTTAGGAGGAAAAAATAGAAAAGAAATAGAGAGTAAAGAGTAAAGAGTAAAGAGTAAAGAGTAAAGAGAAAAGGATGGAGAAATTAGGTGAGTGAGGAGTAATTAGGGTGGGTAAGGGTAAATGAATGTAATAAATAAGTTATGTGCATAAGGTGTGAGGGTAAAACAAGAAAGATTTGTCAAAAGTATCCGAAAAATTAATCAAGGGACAGTGCCAACCAACATAATATTTTATCATTAAAAAAACACTTTTAAAAATTTAAACGCGCCAAAATGGGTCGGCCTGACTCGTCTGACACACAAATACGGCTAACCCGACCCAATCCGACCCATTTAATAAATGGGCCAACCCTACATGGCCCGTTCCCTAGGCCTAGTGATGATGATGACGTTCTTGAACATTTGTTTTAGTTTGTGATTGCTCGATGTTGTATGCTCCATCAACGTTTTTTGTTGCCCCTTCATTTCCTTGTGCTCCTAATCATCATATCATATCATCATATATCATATCATATATCTTATAGAGAGAGAGAGAAAGAGAGAGAGATTGAGATTTTTGGGTATAAGCGTTGGTAAGGTGACAAGTGTTACTTTTCGGTTGGCTTATACCCAAGTCATTAATTATTCTCTTTTTTCTTTTTTCTTTTTTTTTTTTTGAGTGGGTTATGATTTGAATAATTATTAAGGCAAATTAATATGGAGTGATACTAAAATTTTATTATTATTATTTTTAATTATATTTTAGCTTTTATGACAGAATGAAATATATTTTAAACATTTCAACCTTCTATTTTTGATTATTAATGGACATGTTAAATGATAGATTGGTTGATTTTTTAACTAATATTTGCGGCGATAAACGTAGGTCATGGGACAACGAACATGTGACTAATATGTATTGGCCTCGATAAGCACAAGTAATGAGACAAGGTTCACATATAAAGTGAACATATTCAAGTTATATAATTTAGTTGTGGGTATTACATGATAGGTGATAGTTGACTAATATTTGTTTGGATAAACGCAGGTTATGTGACAGTTAACATGTGACTGATATGTGGGGATGGAATAAGTGTAGGTATATAATTTTGGGTAAGATGACAGATACTTATAAAGTCACAGCCTGATCAAATCGGCGGGTTGTTTAATAAAAAGAAATATATATCAATTGGTCGGATACAAGCGTACGCTACATGGAAATTGACTATTATTTGCTGGCATAATCGTCATCAATATGACAAGTGTCACACTTTGATTGGTTGGTATTTGTTTTTTTATTTTGGTTTCTATTATGGTGAGTAATTCATGAATTGTTCAAATTAAATATCATATAATAATTGTTATAGTCTTCTCATATTTCTTATTTTTAATTAAAGTCAAAATTACATTAATACAACCTAAAATAGCATTAATACCCCGCTTTAAGGTTGTGAATAATAACTTTTGACTATTCGGGTATTGTAAGGATGCTTTTGTTTTGGAAAATGGTTAGTATATTGCCATTCGCCAAAGGGATGCCAAGAAGACACCCTCGAAAATCAGTACAATATGGGAGCAACTGCCAGTGTGACAGTCCTCAGATTTACAATCAGAAAGAATGCATCAAAGAAATACCAGAAAAGGAATTGATAAAAGAAAAAGGAAGAAGTAAGCTAAGCTATACATTTGTAGTATCTAATCAAAACTACAGACTGTATATGGGTTATAATCTGGCACACAGATCTTGTACCTTTATCAAAAATCCTGTTGTTGCGCTCTCTCCAAATTTCATATAAAGTTGCGGCTAGAGCAACACGTTTCTTCCTTTGGTCTGCACTTTTTCCTTTCACCTTATGCTTGAACCACTGTAGTTCATCCCTTAGAGATAACGCTTTCCTGTGAATACCCAGCCATACCAGAATATCTTGCCAGATTTCTCGAGAGACTTTGCACTGGAAGAAGAGGTGGCTACAGTTTTCAGATGCACAGCAACAGAGTACACACCTATTCACCAAGTACATTCCTCTTTTTACAAGTTGATCCATTGTGGACAGCTTCTTATATGCAGCAAGCCAGAGTATGATCTTGTGTCGTGGCATATTCATAGGATCCCAAATAGTTTTCTTCCAATGGCACTTGGCACCAGCATCTCTAAAGACATCATAGGCCGCTTTAACATTGAATTTACTAGTGGTATTCCAGGTGGCCAGCAATTTTGCGCACTAGCTAGACTTCCACACTTAGTAACAAAGAGATCCCTGGTTTGGATAAGTTTCCTCCATAACTAGGAATCAGTTTGTTTTGCTGCAATGTCCCAAATGGTTGCATGCTTCAGATGGTAGTGAGATGTCCATCTGTAAGGATGCTTGACTGACAATTAGTTGTGTATAAAAAGTTCTATTTGCTATTCGAAAAATAATTAAAATTTCTAATCAATTCGGTATAGGTGAGGAATATTTCTAGAAAATAGATGCACGGAATATAACAAATGTTATATAGTTGTGGGTAAAAGCGTAGGTGACGTACACATGTTATAATTTGTTAAATTTAAAATGATATTAATGTCCAGTTTTAACGTTTTCATAGATGATGAATATTTGGGGAATATATGCACATAATATAAAAAGTTTTATATAATTATGGGTGTAAGCGCATATAACGTATAAGAGTCACATTTTGACGACTTACCTAATACTTTTCATTTTTCTAGATGGTGAATTATCGTTTTTTTTTTCCATTTGAAGAAAACTATTAGTTTTCCAATTTCTAAATACTAATTAGTGGAAATACACAAGCGAAAGTTTGATCGAACTAACGGTTTTAATAACAAAAATAATCATATTAATTGGTATCAATATAGGTTACGTGAAAATGTATTATTATTTGTGGGGATAATCATCGTTAATATGATAATGGTCAAACACTAATTAAGTTTTATATTTAAGGTTATAAACACAGGTTAGATATGTGACTAAATTAAATTTTGTAAAGATATGCGAATAAAATGACAAGTCTCACATTTGTAGTGACAATTTGTTAAGTTACTTATTTTAGATGTAAAATTGCATGTTAGGTGACGGTTGATAGATTTTATTACTCCATCCGTTTCGCCATGATGTTTACACTTCATTTTTGAAGGTCAAAGTTTATAAACTTTGACCATGAATTAGTGAAAAAATGCAAAGATTTATAATGTAAAAATGATATTGTTAGATTCATTTTAAAGAATACTTTTGAAAAACTATAATTTTATAATTTATATACGCATATAATTACAATTATTTATGGTCAAAGTGGTGCATTGGAGATCGTGAAAAAGCAAATATAAACATCTTCATGCAACGGAGGGAGTATTATTTTGTTAGGACAATAATAAGTAATATGGTACGTAACATTTTGGACAGTCACTATTTTCATTAGTCTATATATATCTTTGCATAATTTTAAAAAGTTTAAAAATTTATTTGGACATATTAAACATATATTGATAAACGGACAGTCCATGCTTAGCACGGGTTTTCTCTTATTATATAACTATAACTGGGTCCTTATTCGTGTGAGCCTGACACGTGGGATGCCACGTAAGCGAGCCACGTCATGTAATGTTGACACGTAAGCTGACACATAAGCACAAGCTTGCCACGTCATAACACATTATCCACCATTAATGTCTATCATTAATTGACTTAATTACACATATTTATTAGCATATTTTCAAATTACAAAATAAAATAACTTTAGTTACGTATGTCAAAAAATTATAAATCTGACTCCGTTGGATATATATATATATATATATATATATATATATATATATATATATATATATATATATATATATATATATATATATATATATATATATATATATATCCTATAAAAGTTGGGTCCTTCAGGGGCAGTGCTGGCACGTAGGACGTCACATAATAAGGAATGTTCGTATGAAGATGACACGTAGACGCCACATGTACATAACTTTATCATATAGTTTTAGTTGTGCGGTATAAAACGAGTATGAAATATCAACTTTTAGTGCACATATACTGTAAATGCAGAATGAGTTTATTCATTAATTGAATTACTTATTAGAATTAGTGTACATATACTGTTTTTATTCTCTATCTAAGGTGGTATGAAAATATCGTTTTCAAGAATTAGCATGCATCCTATAGATATAAATCTTTGCAAAAATAAAATAAAATGTATTTTATCAATAATGTTAATAAATTTCACTTCAAGTATTTTAAGTATTATATTATTAAATATATTCATAAAATTATTTTACGAGCCCATGCGAATCACAGGAATAAAACCTGACTCCGTAGACATGTAGGACGTCACATAAGAGGAAATGTTCATGTAAAGATGACACGTAGACGCCACATATGGACAACTTTGTGACATAGTTTTAGTTGTGCGGTATAAAACGAGTATGAGGTATAAACTTTTAGTGCACATATATCGTTAATGCATAATAAGTTTATTCTTTTTTTCATTAATTGAATTACTTATTAAGATTAGTGTACATATACTGTTCTAATTTTCTATCTAAATTTAGACCAATCTCATTACAAATGAAGGTGGTATAAAAATATCATTTTCAAGAATTGGCATGCATGGTATGGATATAAATCTTTGCAAAAATAAAATAAAATGTATTTTATCAATAATATTAATAGTTTAACTTCAAATATTTTAAGCATTATATTATTAAATATATTCATAAAATTATTTTACGAGCACGTGCAAAGCACGGGGATAAAACCTAATATATATATAAAGTAGAGTCAGTTACGCGTGGGCACGCCACGTGGGATGTCACGCAAGCGTTTATATTTACCCGAGGACGACACGTGGGATGCCACGCAAGCGCCCAAATTTGTTTGGTGATGACACGTATGCCGCCACCTAAGCCACTCATCAAGTGGGTCAATCATTAATGCATGATCATAAATACAACATAATATAATTATTATAATATTATTCAAATTATAAAATAAAATAACTTTTGTTATGCAACTTTAAAAATTATAATTCTTACTCCATTGGAAAAGGTTCGGAAAAAACTTCAAAATGAGATACATATGTACTATGTCCTATAAAGTTGGGTTCTTTTCGTGTGAGGATGACAGGTGGGACGCCACATGGGAGGGATATGTTCGTGTGAAGATAACACATAGGTGCCACATCAGTATACGTATAAAAGTGAGTCCAATTCGTGTGGGCACGATACATAGGACGCCTCATAGGAGCTGTAAATTCGTGTGACGATGAGACCTAAATGTCATGTAAGCAAAGCTTGCCACATAGCTTAGCAACTATTCATCCAAGTGTCACTCATTAATGCCTCATCATAAGTCGAAAAATTATAAATATTACTTCAATGGATTGGATTTGAAAAAACCTTCAAAATGAGATATATATGTCCTACTCCCTCCGTCCCAAATTATATGACAGCTTTGGGACTTATGACTCACTTCAAAGTGAGTCACAAGTCCCAAAGCTGTCATATAATTTGGTACGAAGGGAGTATAAAAGTTGGGTCATTTCCATGCGTTAATGACATGTAGGATGCCACATAAGAGGAAATAATCGTATGAAGATGACACGTAGATGTCACATGTACACAAATTGGACATAGCTTAACAGATCAATCCAAGTGTTAGAAGTTCATTATTACTCGAATTTATTATTTGATTTATGTGCATATTATTTCAAACTACAAAATAACATATCTTTAGTTACATAAATCTAAAATTATAAATCATAGTTAATTAGATTGGTTTTGAAAAGGTTTGGTATAAACTAATTGGATAAGACACTTAAGATATCCATATTTGTATTATATTAGTTGTAAATCACACTTGAATATTAGTAAAGAAAACATATTCTAAACATTTAAATTCAATTTGTAATAAATATTTTATATTTATAAGAAAAACGGAATCATTTTTCAAATGAACAGACATTTCGTGTGGGGGATGAAACATGAACGTCAACTCATCATCTATTCCAATGCTTTCTTAGCAAATTAATTGAGACTTTAATTTAACACTTTAGACATACTTATGTAATATAAATGCCACGCAAACAAAGAGTAAGATTCAAGTAACACTCCTTATAAGTTATGTTGAAATTTACGAACGTTGAACTACCTAGCAAATTTGAGAAATAAATATTTAGGATCAAATTGTTGATTATAATTTTAGAAAGTGGAAATTTTTTGCTCACGACTAATTGATTTTATTCAATTACCACAAATCCAATTGCAATAAGAGACTGATTTTTAGTTAAAGAGAGATTAATTAATCTTTATTTTTTTCCTTTGGGAATTTTGAAGTAGGCTCAAATTATGTTCATAAATCAATCAATTTTTACATTCATTCTATTTTAGATGTAGATCAATTTAAAAGGATATTCAGAAGTAAATTATGAGGGAGACATCAAATTATACTATTATTTTTAATAATTAGCATGCATTCTATGGATAAAAATTTTGCTAACATAAAATTAAGTGTATTTCACAAATAATATTTATAATTTCATACCATAAATTTTGTAATGTCTTTATTAATATATTAGTAAAATATTTCTCTTTTTCTTTTCGTGTGTGCACGACATGCAAGACGCCACATAAAGGTCCAAAATCGTATGACAATGACACGAAAGTCGCCATATTAGCAAAACTTGTCACAGAGCCTAACAACTCATCATCCAAGTGTTTCCCCTTAATTAGCAAATTTTTATATTAAAAAATAAAATAATTTAGTTACGTAGGTCAAAAAAATCATAAATCTTATTTCAATAGATTGGATTTGAAAAAGGCTTTAAATGGAGATATACGCGACCTATACAAGTTGGGTCCTTACCATGCAGTGATAACATGTAGACGCCACATAAGAGGGAATGTTTGTGTAAAGATGACACGTTGACGTCACATGTGTAAATTTGTCACATATCTTAACAAGTCATGATCCAAGTGCCAAATGATCAATATCACTCGACTTTATTATATGACTAGTTTTCATCCCCGTGCTTCGCACGGGCTCGTAAAAATAACTTTACGAATATTTAACATTTTTAAAAATAATTTTATTTCATGTGAAATGAATATTATTTGTAAGATGCATTGTTTTACGAAGAGTTTCATGAGTTTGATAGTAATATTATCCAAATTTTATGAGATGTGTGGATAAATTCATGATTAGTATGATATGTATTTCCTAATTGCAGTAGCTTTTTAATTATAGATTATATATGTGGGATCAAAAATACATATATTCAACAATTTAATTATAATAAATAATGCATGCCTTATCTTTTGTAATGGAATAGTTTATATGATATTTACACTCCAAAGTTTTCTTACTCAATAATGATATATTAAAGTGAATTGCTATTTACCGCCCAAAATTACTCACCACCGCCCTTGGAAATTACCCATTTGCCCTTCACTCTCACTCACTCCTCACTCCTCCTTCCTCTCTTCCTCACTCTGCTCACCACCACACCATCACACCGGCAAAACCACCACACCATCACACCGGCATCACACCGGCAAAACCACCACACCATCACAACGGAAATGTCAGGGGCTAGCGGCAGCGGCAGAGGCGGCGACGGGGACGGAGGCGGCGAGCATCGCGGCGGGGGGGCATACATTCGAAATTTTTTTGCTTTATTTACTCTAATTTACTTTGATTTTTACGAAATGTGTTGATATAGGAGTGTTTTTATTCAAGGTTTATAGACAATTGAATTGAATTTGTGTTGTTTGAAGTTGTGTTGATTGATTTGTGAGTTTGGTGTCGTTTTTTTCGAGTTCGAGAGAGTCGGGCGTCTGCAATTTCCGCCTGCCCCATGGGGCAGGCGAGATCGGCAGACGCCTCGCCCATGGGTGAGGCGCCACTTCCAGACGCCACCCATGGGTGCGGTGCCAGTTGTAGACGCCTCACCCATGGGTGAGGCGAGATCGGCAGACGCCTCACCCATGGTAGAGGCGCCATTTGCAGACGCCCGAGACAAAAAAAAAAAAATAGTGTTATTATTATTGTTATTATTATTAATATTAGTGTTATTATTATTATTGTTGTTAGTATTATTGTTATTGTTATTGTTGTTATTATTATTGTTATTATTATTATTATTATTTATTTATTATTATTATTATTATTATTATTTATTATTATTATTATTATTATTATTATTATTATTATTATTATTATTTATTGTTATTATTATTAATATTATTATTGTTATTATTGTTATTATAATTTGTTATTACAATTATTATTAGTTGTCAATTATTATTTTAATTGTTTATTACTGATTATTGTTTAATTAAAAATGTGAAATGATAGAGATGACCATCATGTTGCACGATGTATGGCATATTCTTCGGATTCCTGTAGAGGGACAGCTCGTTTCCAGTGAGGGACGGGATGGGCAGCTGCAGGCGACGGCCATGGAGCATTTCGGGGTCACCCGAGATGAACTGATGCATAGCCACTGGCAGGGCGGTGGGGTCCTCACGGAGTCGGTTTTTGACCTTTGTCGAGTGGAGGACCGAATGGAGGACATCCAGGCGGTAGGTTGGATGTGGTTACTTATTGGATCCACCTTGTTTGTCGACAAGAGTGGTAACCGTATTAAACCCTCCTGCGTGATGGAGGTGAGGGACGGTGTCGGAACGGCGCATGAGTTCTCTTGGGGATCTGCTGCCCTCACCTTCCTATATCGTCAGCTCGGTATAGCTAGTCGGGGTGATTCTCAGGGCATCTGCGGATGCCTAACTCTCCTCCAGGCATGGATATATGAGTACTTTCCCTGCTTCCGACCTCATCGGGAGCGGATGGTTGTCGGGGACGGCGAGGCTCCCCGTGCGTGCGTATGGAGTGCCCAGGCTGAGGGCAAGGACGTGGGTCGACTGCGCTCCTTACGTAGACGCTTGGATCAGCTGCGAGCGTCAGAGGTACGTCATGCAGTTATCGGTGTTCATGATTTATTTCGTCGTTTGCTATGTTTTTTTTACTTCACCGTAACTTGAACATTTCTACGTAGGTGGTGTGGCTGCCGTACGGTTCTGACCCGGTTGCATCTGTACCGAGGACTGTATTCATCGGGTGGCTACGGTATCGGGATATTATCGAACCGTATATGCCTGGTCGTTGTTTACGACAAATCGGGTACGTACAGAGTATCCCTTTCCCGATCACTAGGCCAGAGAGAGCGATCAGGTCATGGACCAGTCGTTCGTACAGGGTTGTCTACCCCGTACAAGTATCATCTGATGCCTGGCGTATGTTCCCGGGAGGTTACATGCTTGTTCTCCATGGGTTTCAGGCATCCACCGCAGATCCCACAGCATGTACGGATGACTACCTCGAGTGGTACTACCGTCACTCCCACCCTCTGCTGACACCTGACGATGCAGCACCTGGATCTGTGATTCCTCCACGATCCAACAGCGATTATGTAAGTGATTAACTAAAATGTATTCGTGTGTATATATTTTTTTACGTATTACATATCTCTGAACTCACACTCATTGTTACTTTTTTTGCAGTGGGTGAATCGTCTAGCCGTCGCAGCTGAGTCTTTCATTACTTTGATTCCTCCGGAGCAAGCGGAAGGTCCTCGATCGGTTATGGAGGAGTATATGAGAGATTGGCGGACTGCCAAATGATGTATTACTTATATGACCCTAGATGAATTTGTTATATATTTATATAAGAGTTTCATTGTTATTGTTATTTATTTGTGTTATTGTAATTTGTTGTTTCTTATTTACCTTTTTTGTTTTATTGTAATTTGTTGTTTTATTTACCTCCAATAATCACGAAAAAATATAACATGCAAAATATAACAATCACACAAAAATGTGACAATGATATAAGTAGAAAAATATAACAATCACGCAAAACATTCAATTACGTCGACCTCGCTAAACGATCCCAATGTGCTCTTCGCCTAACATACATTTGCTCCCAACCAGCGACACTATCAGAACGGGAAGTAAACCATGCTGCGCATATCGGAGGAACAGGGAAATCTGAGGCTAAATTCAGACGAATATAATGCATGTACGAATCACCTAAATGACCTATGACAATTTCCCTACTTGGACGTGTAGCAGCCGAAGGTGCTTGCAACGGTAGCACTGTGTAACAAGCATATAACCCCCTTCCGCTGCCGTATCCGAATAACATAATCGCTGCATTGAAGAGGTTGGCAATCGGGAACAAATCCTCAAGTACTATCATCCAGTGATCATCGTTACACGCACCTCCGTCCCACATAATACGGCGGTAACCAGCGTTGACCCCGTCAACGTATATGTTTTCGTACAATGCTCGGTTAGCTAAGAGTTCGTTTGCAATGCAAACTCTCGTCAATCGCCATTGCTCTTGGTCTCCGAAAACGTAGTCCGCAATGACACGGAAACCGCAATTACCATCCCCAAGTACATCGAGATATCCTTCAATGAAAGGTATGATGATTCCCGGAATTTTGTTAACATGATAGAATTCAGTGATATCTATTCCGTGTCCAGCTGCAAGACAATATAATAGAAAGTCATTAATAGTATTTATCAAAAAGTAATTAACAACATTATGTACATGTTAATAAATTATGGGTTTTCATACCAGTACTCCGCACGACGTTACTCGATGAGGATGAGCTACGACCACGCCCGCGGCTCGAACTGGATGACCTAGGGTGACCACGACCCCTCTGGGAGTACTCCCATGAACTAGGATCACGTCTGGTAGAGGAACTCCCTCTCGGTCGACCTCTGACTGTCGTGTTCGCTTCCGGCTCGACGTAACTCGCTTCATCAGGATGAAGCTGCTCATTGATAAGGACAGATATGTTGCGCACAACTGCCCGGTCGCTTGAGTTAACCTCGTGGACGAGAGAGTGAAAGTACCGATGGTCCTCAGATGGATGCTCAGTCATGTCAAGCGTATCTATCTCCACTAATAACCAGTGTTCGCCAAAATTTGTGGATTCTATTCAAGCTAATTGGCGTGCCCGTATCCGTGGCCGTTTTCAACTCACACGCACACGGGATCTGATGAGTGGATCTCAATACACAACTGCAACGATCAAATACTTGGTCACTCAATTCTCTCATCCTCTTCAGCTCATCCGATAATATTCCTAAGCAGTAATGGGAAACATACCCGCTCAGATAGTTGAATGGGAAACCCGAGTACATCACACCTCTTCGTCTTCTGCACTCTTCAAGTGTGTACTTGATCTCAGTTAGTTGTGACTCGATTGACTTGTTGACCTTGTTCCAAACATTGTCCAAAGCTCCAGTTGAGGAGTTCAACCACTGTTTTAGCGCGGCATGTGCACTCTCCACCCTGCAAGTCGTAGTGTTGCCAAGGTGTAGCACCTTATTCATCTACGCAGCCACAAACATCTCTTTGTATCTCAGCCAGGTCTCCTCTACAAAGGATATCACGTGAGGGTAATTCCTCCAAGTATCCTTTATCATACGCACTGCTCTATCGTACTCAGCTTCTGTGGAAGCTTCCATGATAGATTTCCACTTCCCGTTCTTGAACCTCTGCGCGCCGACCTTATCTTTTCCACAAAGTCTGTACACTTTGTCTTCAACGACTTTGTTAATGTGCCATGTACAGAGCAAATGGGCACTGTCGGGAAATATCTCTCTAATAGGTGTCATCAACCCTAGCTCACGATCCGTCAAAATTGCTGTTGGGTGTACATCATTTCCAATAAGCATCCTCAACTTATCTAAGACCCACACATAGCTTGCCTCAGTCTCATCCTTCATAATGGCATAAGCTATAAGGAAGTTCTTATTGCTTGGAGTCATCCCCACTATCTCAAGAAACGACATCTTATACTTGTTTGTTTTGTACGTGGAATCTAAGCCAATCAACCAAGGAAAAGACCGAAGTAACTGAATTGATGTAGGGTGTGCCATGAACACGTGAGTTACCTCATTAGTAGCTGGGTCGGCTCTTGTCCAATGTACGTACTTATTCTCCACAGCTAAATGATGAAACTGACCAATGACATCTCTCTCTTCAAAATCAAGTTTCCTTATACGATCTCTGTAGTTGTACACATGCCGTCTAGTTGCATTGTCCTCGGGAAATTTTTCCTTAATAGCGGCCAAGATAGCACATGGCTTTGTTTGTGCCGAAGTCATGTCACGAAGGAGTTGCTTTGACCCAGGACTAAGACTACTCATCTGACGATATTCCTCAGGAAACACAGCAAAGTCATGGTTGTGCGTACCCCTAATCCCAGGCAATGTGACAATCATCCAACTACTGGACCCATACACTTGCTCAGCTCTTAACTGGAACGTACATTTACAAGCCTTTGTTTTCGTATTCTTCCGAGCGGCAGTATCTAAGTCTCTTAATTCCCCTCTGTAGCGTTCACCTCGATTGCATCTTAACAATTTTACGCTTCCATTGTTCTTGTGTGACGAAATTATCAACTCAAACCCGATAGTAAGGGAAATTTATTTTGCCCAATTAATTGCATCTTTATCACTATCAAATAACTCATCAGTGACGAAATACGTACTGTAATCAACACCATCACCACCGAACCGCTCCAAAGGAACCTAACAAAAACAACGAAAACAATGTTAGCTTAATCTTAAATTCAAACGTCTATCAAAACCGACTGCACCAAGGGACAGGCGTCTGAAATTTCCGCCTGAACCATGGATGTGGCGTAAATCACGGACGCCTATGCCATGGTTGTGGCGTAAATCTCAGACGCCTGATCCATGGTATAGGCGTCCGTGATTTACGCCTCCACCATGGTTAAGGCGTCCGTGATTTACACCCCGTCCATGGTCTAGGCGGAAATTTCAGACGCCTGTTCCATGGACGGGGCGTAAATCACGGACGCCCGTTCAAAATATGCGGAAAAAAAAATTTACCTCGGCCACCGTCGACGGCACTTCTTGGTCGCCGGAAGACATTTGCGGTCGTTCCTTGCTTGCCGGTGAGAGAATGTTGGTGAATGTGGGTGGGTGTGAGAGTGGGTGGGTGTGGGAGAGTTAGAGAGGGAGAGGGAGAGTGGGAGAAAGGGTGAAAATGTGAGAGGGGCAATATTGTAATTTTCAAGGGCGGTGGTGAGTAATTTTATGGCGGTATATAGTAACTCCCTATATTAAATCAATGCAATCAAAGACATATTACTATGATGCATTAATGTTAGTTCAAGTGGCAACTCCATGTTTAGTTAGCATCCTATGTGTTATGTATGTACGACTATGATCCTCATATGTGGCGCCCAATGCATCGTCTCAACATGAATTAAAGAGAGGTGTATTATTGGAGTCTACTCGTAGGTTTAGATATAAAGGCTACACGAATCATTTCGAAGTATTTTTAAAATCCAATCCAATTAAGTAAGAATTGTGATTTTCAAAGCTGTATTATTTTATCAAATGAAAAAAAATGATAAGAATTATAAATGTGATATTTAGTTATTATAAAATAATAAAGTAATTGTTATGCATTAATATGTGACATGTTGAAACCTCTCCTTCCTCCCAAAAAAACCCTAGCCGCTTTTTGGTTTAGGGGCTGCCATTAGCAATTCTTTGCTAATGGTAAGCCCCAATTCTTTTCGTTTCTTTGTTTTGTTCTGTTTTTTAGTTTTAGTATGTCGAATAATATCAGTCTCTCCATCTGTGAGAGTTAGTTTGTATCATTCATTGGGTTCAGCTGTCTCTCACTTTTTGAGAGTATTGTTAGTTTTTCGTTTTATCTTTCGTAGGGTACTTTGGCGGATCTATTCTATCAAGATTTGGTATACAGTGTCGGATCAGAGCATTCAAAGCTATAGCAAAGTCTTCCGCGAAGAGGCTGTAATATGGAAAACAATGATTCAATGGAAGCCGACCGGAATTGTTGAATCTCTAGTGCTACATAGCTTTTTCATTCGAATGTATTATGATGTTTTAGATCTATTTCTTGTTGAATTCAATCCTTCCTGTAAGTGCCGTATGACTTTCAATTAATGGAATTTCTTTTCCCCTCAAAAAAAAAAAAAGTTACATGTTCAATCACTTGCTTCAGTTGTTTGAATGTCATATTATGTGTCACTCCACTCGGATATTTTTCGCCTACATGGCATCTCATGTGTCGTTACCACAGGAATAAGGACCCAATTAGTTCAAATATAGGACATACACATATCATTTTGAAGCATTTTTAAATATCTTGATGCAATGACGTAAATTTGGAATTTTTAGAGTTGCGTAACCTAAATTATTTTATTTTTTAATTAGAACCCATATGATAATAATTATATATATCATACTTAGTTACGATAATAAAATCAAGAATAATGTTTATGCATTTATTAGTGACACTTGTATGCCTTGCTTACATGGCGTCCTACGTGTCAATCCGCCACAATGATGTGTCGCCTACGTGGCGTCCCACGTGTCGGCACCACACGAATAAGGACCCAATTATATATATATATATATATATATATATATATATATATATATATATATATATATATATATATATATATATATATATATGATTTATTTGCTTATTATTTCAAGCTACAAAATAACATATTTTAAGTTACGTAACTCTAAAAAATAAAAATCTTACTTCATTAAATTATCTTTTCTTATTCTTTTGTGAAGTTTGAAGTATCCTCAAATTATGTTCATAAATTAATCTTTTTTTACATTCATTTTGTTTTAGAGGTAGATCAATTTAAAAGGGCATTTCATACAAAAATATTAAAATAGTCAAATACAGAATTAGTTGTGCGGAATACAACAGACATCAGGTATCACCTAGGAAGTTATCTTCATTTCCGAGAGATATTTACGAGTTCGTGCGAAGCACGGACATAAAACTAGTATATAACAATAATTGGGTCCTTTATCGTGTGGTGCCGACACGTGGGACACCACATAGGCGCGCTACATCGTGTGGGCATGACACGTAAGCTGCCACGTATGCAATGCATCCACCATGTCATCAGTATATTAATGCATCATCATTGTTGAATTTAATACAATTATTAAATATGAAATTTATAATTATTAGTATATTGGGGGTGTTTGGATGTTGGCTTGTGAGGTGGCTTGTGACAAAATTGGATGTTTGACCAGTCCATCATCCAATATTGGTGTTTGGATGTTAGCTTGTGAGATTGGTTTTTGGGTTCCCACAAGCCAACTTTTGAAAAGCCAAGAAGGTTGGCTTATGGGTATTGGCTGGTGGAATTAATGTAGTCAAATGACATAATAGTCCAATATTTGTAATTATTTACTTCTATGCCATCAAATTCCTCAATCATATGAATGTCCTTATAGGTCATTTTATATATAATCAGCTATGTTACCAGCCAATGTTACCAAACATCTCTTTCCAGGCATCCAATGTTACCAGCCGGTCAAATCATCTAACAATACCAGCCATTGACCACTGGCCACCAGCCATCAGCCAACAGCTAATGACACCAGCCAATTGCCAAACAGGGCCATTGTTTCAAGTTATAAAATAAAATAGCTTTCGTTAATTAAATCAAAAAATTCTAAATTCAACGTCATTGCATCGGAAATGAATTTTTTTTCAAATTGAGATGCATATGTGGTATATTTGGCCAATATATAGGATTCTTATTTGTGTGATGATGACACGTGAGTTTCCACGTAAGCGAGCCACATACGGGTGTCTTTGACATGTAAGCTGACACGTATGCAAATCATCCAATATGTCACAATCAACTAATGCATCATCATTATTGACTTAACATATAGTAATAAAACATGAAATTTATAATCATTAGCATGTTATTTTCAACTACTACAACATAACTAAAAAATATATTACACAACTCTATGTATTAAATCGAAAATGAAAAATACTTTAAAATGAGATGTATATGTGGTATTTTAGCAAATAAAGTCTTGCATTTTCTGGGATGAAGTTAGAAGTGATAATATATGATACGTAGTACCATGCATTTTTTTTTTTTTTTTGGTTTAACCACAGGTTCACCTAAGTCCTTGGGCCAAAGCTAATCCTGCTCGCACCGGGTCGGCCCGCGAAGGGGTAAAGTGCTCCCACTAAGCAGTTTCTCCATTCACAAGATTCGAACCCTCGACCTTGCTTAAGGGATGAGAGTGCCGAACCACTCACACCAACCACTTATTAGTAGTACCATGCATATTTTAATAGTAAGTGAAATGAAGTCTAAAATCATGAATATGTTATTGAATCTAGGTAATTTTTATGCGGAGTGAATAAATGTGAAATTTTCATCAGTAGTTAATTGATGAAATACGAGAATTTGATGAGCAATGTACACAATTTTGCCATATATTGCAAAAATACATTAGCAATTAACTTAATTAATACCTTAAGGAAATAAAACGAGCCCGTGCAAAACACTGAGATAAAACCTAGTATATTTACATATAACTGGGTCCTTTTTCGTGTGGTGACGACACGTGGGACGCTACATAAGCAAGCCACGTTGTGTGGGCATGACACGCAAGCCGACACGTAAGCACAAACTTTCCACGTAGCATGACACATTACTCATCATTAATGTCTATCATTAGTTGAGTGAATAACATATTTATTAGCATAATTCTAAATTACAAAATAAATTAACTTTAGTTACGCAAGTCAAAAAATTATAAATCTGATTCCGTTGGATTAGATTTTGAAAAACGCTTCAAAACGAGATATATATGTATGTGTCCTATAAAAGTTGGGTTCTTTCCGTGTGGTGATGACACGTAGGACGTCACATAAGAGAAAATGTTCGTGCGGAAATGACATGTAGACGCCACATGTGCTCAACTTTGTCACATAGTTTTAGTTGTGCGGTATAAAACGAGCAGGTGCTATCAACTTTTAGTGCACATATACCGTTAATGCAGAATGAGTTTATTCATTATTTTCATTAATTAAATTACTTATTAAAAGTAGTGTACATATATTGTTTTATTATCTATCTAAACTTAGTCCAATCTCATTACAAATGAAGGTAGCATGAAAATATCATTTTTAAGAATTAGCATGCTGCATCCTATTGATAGATCTTTGTAAAAAAAAAGTATTTTACTAATAATATTAATAATTTCACATCAAATATTTTAAGCATTATATTATTAAATATATTCATGAAATTATTTTACGAGCCCGTGCGGAGCATGAGAATAAAACCTAGGAAAAAAAATAATTAGTGTACATATACTGTTTTTATTCTCTATCTAAATTTAGACTAATTTCACTACAAATGAAGGTGGTATGAAAATATCATTATCAAGAATTAGCATGCATTCTATGGATAGAAATCATTGAAAAAATAAAATAAAATAAAATGAAATAAAATGTATTTTCAATGATATTAACAATTTCACTTTAAATATTTTAAGCATTATATTACTAAATATATTTATAAAACTATTTTACGAGCCCGTGCAAAGCACGGGTATTAAACCTAGTTGGTAATATTATTTTGTCTCAAGATCTTAATAAACTTTTCATACTGCTTTGAGTTAATGGATTATCATTTAATTAGTTGAGAATGATTTTATTTGTTATCAAAAAGTAGGTAGGATAGCGGATTAATGAATGATGAGTGCAAGATGTATTGCTACTTGAGACAGAACTTGTTTGCTGGCTATGTTAGCTGATGAGATAAAGGGAAGATTATGTATGCTATATAAGTTTGGTATGTAGACTGTTGCCTTCTAGTAAGATAGGGGGGGATAAGACTTGCTTAAGAAAGTTATTTGACTATTTTTGTCTCTGATTATTCTCTTCAGTTTATTTACTGAAGAGATTTAGTCTTGTTCTGAACTTATATTTGTAAAACAGCAAATATGCATTGTTACTTGCATTGACTGTTTCTATCCCTAATTTGATGTTTTTATAGTTATTTTTGATGTATTATTGAATGTATATTCAAAATAAAGTACTCTGGTGATGCTCCGGATTAGTTTTTTGTTTATGGGTTGTAGTTTGTATTTTTTCTAAGATTTAGAATGAGACAATTTTTTGAGGTTTTTTATTTTTCTTTTTGTGAATTGGAAGATGACGTCAAAGTTCTCTCAACTAATTCCACTAAGTTATGAGACCCATCTGATGCATCGGGTTAATCTTTTGTTTAGCTTTTGTAGTAGATATTTTTAATTAAGATTTAGAAGACAATAATATGTTGAACTTCATTTGTTCATCGTAATTTGGCAGGGAATATAAGAATCACTTCAATAATGTCAAAAAATGCTTGTATATGGTGACTGAAAAATGAACTCCACAAATATTTAGACTTTTATTTACCAAGTGATTTTCAATTAATTTAAAACAAATATGCCTATCCTACATGTCTTGTGTACCTAACTTCAACCAAACATTAAAGGACAAATACATCTTTGAAGGATTTTTCAGGTCAAATCCAATGGAGTAAGATTTATAATTTTTTAAGTTATGTAACTAAAGTTATTTTATTTTGTAGTGTGAAGAAATATAGGCTAATAAATAAGTAATAAAGACAACTAAATATGAAATATTAATCAGTGAAAAACGTAACGCTCTTCCCCCTTTTCTCTCTCTCCTCCCCCCTAAAAAACCTAGCCCCCTTTTGGTTTAGGGGCTGTCATTATTAGCGATTATTTGCTAATGGTAAGCCCCAATTCTTTTTGTTTTATTGTTTTGTTATGTTATCTAGTTTTATTCTATCGAATAATATCAATCTCTCCATCTGCGAGGGTTAGTTTGTCCCATTCGTTGGGTTTGGCTGTCTCTCACTTTTTGAGAGTATTGTTAGTTTTTCGTTTTGTCGTTCGTATGGTACTTTAGCGTATCTATTCTATCAAAAGATGGTCTACTATGTCGGATAAAAGCATCCAAAGCTATAGCAGAGTCTTCCGCGAATAGGCTGTATTATGGAAAACAACGATTAAATGGAAGTCGATCGGAATTGTTGAATCTCTAGTGCTACATAACTTTTTCATTCGGATGTATTCTGATGTTTTAGATCTATTTTTTGTTGAATTCAATCCTTCTTGTAAGTGTCGTATGGCTTTCAATTAATGGATCTTATTTTCTCCTCAAAAAAAAAGTATTAATGAGTGACACTTGGAAAATGGGTTAGGCTATGTGGCAATTTTGCGCTTATGTGTCGTCTACGTGTCATCTCCACACGAACATGGAATCGCGCTGTGACGTCCTACGTGTCATCTCCACACAAACATGGAATCGCGCTGTGACGTCCTACGTGTCCTCTCCACACGAAAGGAACCAAAGATGCATTGTGTTTTAATAATAAGTAAGATAGTTATTTTTGATGTATTATTGAATGTAT
Source organism: Tetragonia tetragonoides (assembly GCA_038025085.1). Lineage (NCBI taxonomy): Eukaryota > Viridiplantae > Streptophyta > Magnoliopsida > Caryophyllales > Aizoaceae > Tetragonia > Tetragonia tetragonoides. The sequence goes on from CM076147.1 coordinate 5,423,951, forward strand.
ATTCAAAATAAAGTTATTAGAAATAATACATTAATAATAATGCAAGAGAAATTTATGTCTTTTGATGTCATTTTACATATTCAAACAACTAATCACTAATTTAACTGGCCAAACATTTCCTTCATAAATTAAACAACCAATGCAAGACAAACAGTTCGTTAAAACAACTAATAAATATAAATAAAATCTAATAGCTAATGCAATCGGCTAACGACTAACAACTAATTGACAAATAAAGCCTTTATATGATATTCTTTTCTTAAATTGCAGGAAAGCCACCATCTTAGAGGGTAATAAGGCTCGATCTTAGGTCATTGCTGAAGACGAGTGATGAGGGATGTGTCACCGCACTATCCACCCCAAACTCAAGGCATATATATATATATATATATATATATATATATATATATATATATATATATATATATATATATATATATATATATATATATATATATAACGATCTTTGAGTTATCAAAAAGAAAAGCAAAGTGCCACCTGTCCCAAAAAAAAATTTGAAGAGTCGTACCAAGATACAAAACCTGGATGGTGCCGGTACAACATATAAGCATATAGCTCAGTTAGATTTCTAAGCTTGTTGACTTAAAATGGTGAGAAAGTACTAAGAAACTTTCCCCACCTTGTCTCTAGTACTCCTAAGCAAAAGTGAATAGTCAAGTTTTCAATTGAATAGATTCAAGTCCAGTTTGTTTAAAGACTTGGAAGTCTTTCAATTTTTGGACAGCCTAAAAAAAAAACAGTGGTATTATGACAAAATAAGGGGTATACACTTATGCATGTTCACACTTGCTATGGACCAAAAACCGATTTGACCAAATTCAATTTCTTCGAAAGTTAACTAATTGCAACGTCCAACTACCCATGTTACATGTTTGTTTAATTGAATTTTATTTTTGCACATTTTCCCTGAATTTACATCCATTTTTAACATGCAATTTCTCCTTAGTTATTCTAGGAGTACTATAAATTGGGATGACAACAATCAATGCTCAGTCGCATAATTTGTTGCATTTCTGCTATTGTCCTTAAGGCCTACTAGAAAGTGAGTAATACATTCATCATCTAGAGGTTTTCTCTCTCTCACACACACGCATATGGCTCAAACTACTCAGAACCACACAGAAACAGTGTCAGGATGGGCTGCTCATGATTCCTCTGGGAAGATTACTCCTTACATCTTCAAAAGAAGGTACATTTCTTTTCGCTTTTATTTATGTTTGTGTAGGTCTTGTGTGAAATCAATTTACAGAAAAATAGCTAGGGTCACTATTTAGATATATATGTAGAGGTCACCGTCCTTTGTTTTTCTTATAAGTGAGTATGTAGCGACCCCATCTCATCACCTAAAATTACGATAAGACCATCTTATACAAGTTTATTGTACGGTGAACAGAGAAAACGGCGTAAACGATGTGACAATCAAGATCATGTACTGTGGGATGTGCCACACGGATCTCCACTATGCTAAGAATGACTGGGGAATTACCATGTTCCCTGTTGTCCCTGGGTAAGCATCTCTTTTTTCTCTCTCTATGTTTTCACATAAATACAAGCAATTATTGCGAAATCGCAACAAAAAAAATTACATTATTGATGTTATGCAATAATAACAGGCATGAAATTACGGGAGTGATAATCAAGGTGGGGAGAAATGTGACAAGGTTCAAGATGGGAGACAGAGTAGGGGTAGGTTGCTTGGCAGCCTCTTGCTTGGAGTGTGAATTTTGCAAAGATTCACAAGAGAATTACTGCGATCAAATTCAGTTTACCTACAATGGTATTTTCTGGGACGGTAGCGTTACATATGGGGGATACTCTACTATGCTAGTTGCTGATCACAGGTACACCAATAAATGAGTCCAATATTAAACACCTCTGTATGAGTATGGTTAAATGTCAAACTAAAACAATCAAATCAATTCAATTCAGTTCATTTCATTTCAATTTTTCCAACTGAAAAGAACGGAGCTTAAGTATTTGTTGGCACTCATCTTAACATATGTTTTAGGTATGTAGTCCATGTACCGGAAAATTTACCAATGGATGCAGCAGCACCATTGTTGTGTGCTGGGATAACGGTGTTCAGCCCAATGAAAGATTGCAACTTGTTAGAAGCATCGACGAGCACTAAGAAAGTTGGAGTTGTTGGGCTTGGAGGTTTAGGTCATGTGGCTGTTAAACTGGCCAAGGCATTTGGTCACCATGTCACTGTGATTAGCACCTCCCCATCCAAAGAAAATGAAGCCAAGGAACGGCTAGGTGCTGATGATTTTATTGTCAGCACTGATGCTACACAAATGCAGGTCACTTTTCTTCTTACAGCTTATTTATTTATTTTTTATCTTTTCTTCTTTCAATATGTTTAATTTCAAAAATGATTAGACACACCTGTGTACGTGTTACTATATCACAACTACGTAATATTAGCTATCAAAGAGGTAGTCTAGTAGTAAGAACTTGATTGTGATTCATCCCCAGTCCCACCCAAGTTTAAATCCCATTAGAAGCATTTGTGGCAAGGGATTCCCTACCCTTTACCCCCTTCCCTACCGTTTAAGCTTAGTTATCCTTCACTTAATTTTACATTTTTTTTTAAATTCAGTTTATGTGTAACTTAGTACTCAAATAATTTTTTATTTAAAATAAAGTCATGATTATGTCACTTAAAAGATGTCAAATCATTTTTTCAAATGAGTTAAAAAAATCAATTTGGTTTTATTTTTTTCCCAGTGGAAAAGAACGGAACATTTATACATGATTTATTTGAAGAAGAAAATTGTGTGATTGATTTCTTGATCATTGTCAAATTAGGAAAGCTACCTACCTATTGATTTGGGTACACCATATTTTTGAAATATATTGGGTTGTTAAAACGTTTAATGGGTCTTGACAGGCAAAGGGAAGGAGCCTGGATTACATACTGAACACAGTATCAGCTCATCACTCACTTGGGCCACTGTTAGAATTATTGAAAGTTAACGGGACTCTTATGATTGTTGGCGCCCCAGACAAGCCCATCGGCTTGCCTTCTTTCCCTCTCATTTTCGGTAAATAAATTTTCTCTCTCCCATCTCTCTTGTATTCATCAACAACTAATTTTATACAAGTTGGCAAAAAAATTGAAGATTTTCAAATATAAAAACGCAAATGCAAACAATGACATAGATATCTATTCTGAAGTTAAGATTTATTATGATATTAAAATCCATCAAAGTACATATTGAGTTAGAGTTGACTCCGATAGAAAATACCATATTATCATATATTTCAACATTATGAAAAAAAAGGATTACGTTCTCTTTGGACGCCCTTATAAATCCTATCCTAGGCTCTTGTTTTCTTTGGTGCACAACATAGGTATTTCACTATTAATGATTCCTTCTATTTTGACATAAACACCATTTGATGTTAATCCAATTTCTACTAGTTATTACAATTTTTGTGATTACAATAGTAAATTGGAGTAATACGAGTATTAAACATACTTATATGCTAAAAGATAGTAGTTGAGATGTTGGTTGGATGTGAATGAAATTTGCTTAATTTGGACAAACAATATGTAAATCAGGAAAGAGAGTGGTGAAGGGGAGCATGACAGGAGGAATGAGAGAGACACAGGAAATGATGGATATATGCAGCAAATACAACATCACTTGTGACATTGAAATTGTTACCCCTGACCAAATCAACCACGCCCTTCAACGCCTTGCTAAAAATGACGTTCGCTATCGCTTCGTCATTGATATTGCCGGCAGATCCTCCCGACTTTGAAATGTTTGGATTCTCTACAGTTCCTTCATCGAAAAATATAATACTTCAATTGCCATTTAGTCATGTACCAATTATTTTTCTCCATTTAAATGAGAATTCTACTTAGTGGTAATGTAATTAAAGAAATGCTAAAGCGGAAATTAGCTTTCCATTTACAAATAAGAATTAACTTTCCCAAACAACATTACATGGGAAAATTAGAAATCAAATTAAACACACTTCAATTCAGTAAAGAAAACTACACAAATCATGTACTCATTTGTCCCAATTTTAATTGTCCGCTTTGATATTTGTGACTTACAACATTTGTGAGTAACAAATACCAAAGTGGATAATTAAATTGAGACGAAGAGAGTATAATGTTAGTTATACAGATGATGTATAACGAAAATTTTCACGAGTATGAAGTTTGACCTCTATTATTACCATAGGTTGTTTTAAACAAATAGAGGTGAGAGAATTCAATTCCTAAAAGCATGCCAACTTCTTTAACTGCTCTTTAGAGTTATCAAGAAGTTCCAAAAATAGCTGGTTTCTCTATATGTCTGATAAAACAAATTGCACATTAGCTACTACAAGTAGGGCGAAGTATGAGGTTCAATGGGTGTGGACACTTAAGCTTACTCAATTTTAGCATCACAAAGATTACCCAACGACGTGTCCAAACTAGTGGCTACACAAAGACGTTTAAGAGTGAAAGCAACTGACGCTTTAACCTTCAATAAAAAGTGGCTAAGTTTTGGCCGTCAAGCAACTAATTTAATGTAACACTTGTTTGGTATATTGGCTTTTTATTTGTATGCTACTTCTTTGTACAACTTTTGTATAATAATTTTTTCTTTTGAAAAATAAGGATAAAATGACAATTCCAGGATTCTTGAAACATCTGGTACTTTTGCCCAGATTCATGGAGAAATAAACAAAAATCCAAAAACTGCCAAATTTCTGCTACAAGAAATTAAAAGCCACAAACATTATCATATTTGCCATGATAAAGCAATCTCTTAGGGGGATAAGATGTAGTTCAATGTTTTTCTTTTTATAGTTTGGACAACATATATGTATCCATTGCATGCATACATGTAATGCCTTATAATAGAACTTAAAATCTTTTTAACTAATCTCTCATATTACTATTCCTCCTCCCCCCTCCCCCCCCAAAAAAAACAATAAAAAAACTATTATCCAATAGTCCTTCATGATTTGACCTTACTTCACTCCCAACTATATTACCTTTTCTAATATTTCATTAAATATTTATTATTAAAAAAATTTCAAACAAAAAAAGTTATACAAGCGCCTCACGTGGAGGCCGTCTCATATAAGTTTTTGTGATTAAATAATCTTAAATGTAACATAGTGTCTACTGAAAACTATACTCCCATTTAGTGAAATATTATTAAGCATACTTGGATCACTACTTTATACTGGATTTCCTATAATATATATATATATATATATATATATATATATATATATATATATATGTGACCCTACTACTTTTCCTTTTTTATTTCAACTGCCATGACCATAATTAGGGTAAAGTGTTTTGCCCCAAAGTGAATATTTCATGGGAGCGCCACTGAGCAAAGATAAGTCATTGTGTGGGATGCCGGTTTTTTGTCGTAGATCTCATCGTGCGTGGCTAATGACGATCAATATTCTACCAATCAGCGGAAAAAATAAATATAACACCGTGCTAATCCAATCCTACTTGGAGATCATGGTGGAAAATACTTTTGCTATAAGTCTAACAAGAAAATTACCTTATGCTCTCTACATTCTAAAATCTCTTTTCTATTTGATGTCAATATTTACAAACTCTGACTATTAATTTAAAAAAAAAGTATAAAAATTTACAAAGTAAAAGTACTATTATTAGATTCATATAATAATTTTTATAATTATATAATTGTAATCTGTAATTATCGAAGGTCAAAATGTCGTCTTGTTAACCGTGAAAAGTTAAACAGAAAATAGATTTTGGATCGAGGGAGGGATTACTACATACATGATACATAATCTTATTTAGAGAAATGATTAAAGGGAGTATAGCTTGATTGGTTCGATCCCACCACTAAATAGGATACACGTGGCATGCACAGATGGCACAATGGTCGTCATCTCATTCTCACTGACCAGAGCTTTCTTGGAGACTTGTGCTGGCCGTGGAGCGCACGAAATCACCCACTTCATCAATCAGACAATCAACATCCTTCAATTACAGCCAGGAAACAAAGTTTCAAAATGCGGTATTTTTCACAGAGAAATCACACACACTTCCCAGTTTCCACACTGCAACGACGTGGCGCCCTCCATTCTAATTTGTAAAAGACTGTAATACATAAATCGTAAAAAATCTTTAGTGGGCTAACATAACTGTGTTGAGTCATTAGCCACCACAAATCTAGATTATAATCAAAAAAAATATTACGGAATACATGGAATAGTCTTAAAATTCGTGGTTAACTCTCTCACTTTTTATGGTGCTTACAAATCAGTAGGAGAAAATAGTCATTGTAATCGATAATGAATGCATGTGTGAACTAAAATTGAAAAAAAAAACACATATAGGATTTATTTCATAAGTTTTTGTGATGTTCAATTGTGATTATATACAAGATGCGGTTATTTGTTACCTTCGTTTTTATCATTAAGATAACATGAGATACATAATGCTACCTAATATTTGGAAAGTGTGTGCGTATATTCTATTGTATTTATTTTGAAATATATGTACTTATAAAGCAGAGGATAGATTTTCTCAACAAAGATTCTTTAATAAGGTAGCGGGCCTCATGTATAAAGCGATGAAAAATATTAATTTTTGTTCTAAGATATCATCTTTATATTCATTGATCTTACTTATTTATTCATAAATCTCACTTTTTCAACACTTCATATGATTTTTTATTTTTTCTTCTCAATCATTTCTAATAAGAGGTAAATCAGGTAATGTAAACTTACATAGAGTTCTCAATGTAAAGTTAAATTCCAGATTTAGTACATATGAAGTCAAGCTAATACTTTTGCGTGTGCCAAACTTTTTAATCCATGCTAACAACGTCAAGCTCAATCCCAAATTATACTTGTAGTTTTCTCTCTCCACATGTTGTCCACCACCTATTGTTATTTTGCATATGTACGCTCATCTCTACGTAGTACGTGCTCCCCAATCATATCATCATTTGAGGCTTCTATAAACTCCTTAGCTTGTCCAAAAGCCTTACACAAAAGGAAATACTCCAAGAAAACACAACAAAAAATGATTATTATTATTAGTCCTAATTATTATATATACGTTTGATATACGTTATCGTGTTACTAAAGCTAGATATAACAGATTTTTTTTCAACTGCTTTTGAAAGGCGGTGTGTCTTTGTGTTTTTATATATAACAACCAAACGAGTTTCTTGTTCTTTTCTTCTTAACATTCTCCAATAATTTCTCTCTCTTTCAACCCTCCTCTCTCTCTCTATATATATAGTTCATGCATAGGTTTTAATTTACCACTTTCTCTTCATAACCTTAGCCACTAAGTATTATCAGTCATTGAAGTTCTGAGATGAATAATACTGATATGCATTCCTCAAGGAACAAGAAGATTTGGTCGAAGTTGAAATCTTCATGTTTTCGATCAAAACAAGGTAAGTAATTTAGTTCAATTCTAAGAAAATTTGGTTGTTTTCAGCTCAGTTTTGTTAGGGAGAAAATATTTTCTAAGAAAAAAAAAATGGTGTTTCTGAAGAAAATTTCTTAAAAACATTTCTTTCCCAATCAAATTGACCCTTCATGTTGTTTTTCGATTTCTTAGCTTAGCTTGTTTTATGTGTGTTTTGAAGATGTAATGATTGTGTGGTTGTCTTTGTTTTTCAGGAAAATCAAGGAAAGATGAAGAGGGTGTTGAAAGCTTAACAAAGAAGTTAAATGTAAATGAGGAGTACAAGGAAGTGTTTAGGACACAATCGTACATAGATATATGGAGCAAAGTTCAAGTTCAGCTTAAAGGAAGCTCATTAACATCATCAACCTTTGAGCCTAATCTTAATAATAACAATCTTAATCCCTCTACTTCATCCCCATTTCATTCGTTTTACATGCATCTCTCCGATTGCTTACTTGAGCCTCGCCAAGAAGCTGTGGATGACATAATCAAATCGTCGAATCTTCAAAGCCTTTTCATAGACTATTTCGAGGCAAATCTCGAGGCTTGTAACATATGTGAATTGCTCCTAGAAGGAATCCACAAAACTCGATTGAATCATCGATTTATCAAAAGAGTGATTAAGCTATCAGGAGGAGGAAAAGATCAAGGTGGTGGTGTTTTCTTAGGTAGTAATTACACGAAAAGTAGCCAATGTCGAGATATGATCATCCATGAGCTGGACTCTTTTACAAGGCTAAGAAATACTCTATCAGTCATCAATGGCGCGGTTGATTTTGGTAAAGTTCATGACAAGTATGCTCTTCTACTCCGAAAATTGACCTCAAGGAGGAGAAAGATCAAAAGAAGGGATAAACTCATGAGGTTTTCCAAGAAGGCGGTTAAATATGGCTTTGTAGCTGGCTATGCGTTGCTTGCTATTGCTATGTTAGCCTTAGCAATGCATAGTGTGGTAGGGTTGCTAGGGTTACCAGGGTTATTACTAGCAGTTCCTTCAGGGGCGATCAAGAAGAACGCGAATGGTGAAGGGGTTAAGGCGGTTAGTTTCCTCCAAGGCCTAGCGTCACAGCTGGATGTAGCGGCTAGGGGTGTTTATATCTTGATCAATGACTTTGACACGGTGGGGAGGCTTGTTAGGAGGTTGCATGATGATGTGGAACACACGAGAGTGCTCGCGGAGATGTGTGTGAGGAACAGGAAGAGCCAGGAAGTGGTGAAGGAGGCTCTTAGGGAGCTTCACTTGCATGAAGAGGGGTTTGTTCAGCAATTGGAAGAACTTGAGGAGCATATTTACTTGTGTTTCCTCACCATAAATAGATCAAGAAGATTGGTTATCCAAGAAATATTGTCCCCTACATGATGAATATATCTATGCACAACGATGGATGTACACCTGAGCTGAGATGCAACTGCCATGAGCTTGGAATGAAGACCATGTACATGAACAATATGATCGAATCGATCGCAAAGATAGATGATGATAAGTTGATGCCTGCTTTGAAAGGAAAATGGGACAACCCCTAGTTAACTCCCATTTGCTGATCAGTATCACTTAATTGGTTTCTTGATTGTTGTTGGAGAAAAGAACAGAAATTATGTCTTTGATTCTTTACATATATTGGACACAAATATGCTATAGCTTGATGATGTGCTGTACATGGATTATGAACTGCACATAAGAGATTCAACAGTTTTTCCATCTTGAACAGAAATTTTGAACAATTTCAACAATATCCTTATTTTTGTTATTACATATTACTTGAGCTAGTTTCCCTATTGAGATGAAATTTGGCTTAGTTAATTTATTCAGGAAGGTGTCGTAGTTGTCTTATACTCTTCTTGTAGCATGTTTTGGTTGGAATTCTTACATGATCTTGTTAGGTCGTTTGGGCAGTATGGTGTTAGGTGACTTCAAGGGCAGTATGGGATTGGAAATTGATAGCATTCCAAGTCCTTCGTGTGCTCATTGATTTCACAAAAACTTGTATACGCCAGGGCGGACATATGGGATATGGCCGCTCACATTTCCCCGCCCCCCCCCCCCCCTCTCCTTTCTCCTCTGTTTGTGATAGCGAAGCCAATTTGTCTAATCAAATTTATATAAGGGTTCATCAGATACTAATGTCATCATCACCCTGTCAGTGACATCACTTCCTCACTCAGCAGCAATTAGCTTACTGATTTGCAAATCAATGGTGGATATGCCACAAATCTAAGTTACCTCCCTCAATTCTTTTAGGGAATCACCAACAAACCAAATCATCTATTTATTTAGTGCAATTGGCTATATTTTATTTAGAAATAAATATACAACAATGGTACAAAATTACAAGGTGCATACTAGGATTCAAGGGTTGGGGTGCCCGCTAAGTTGGGGTGTCATCCTGGCTTTGGGCCTTATGTCCCTAGTGTCCTAAACCCTCCCCCCAGCCCCATCCCGTAAGGGGGGGGGGGGGGGGGGGAACATATCTAAACCAGCCTATCTAGAAAAAGAGAATCACAAATGCTTAGTACAAGAAGCTTTGCAGCTCGCACCTGTTCCTCAAACAACTGTACATAACAGGAGTTATGATCCCGGAAAAGTATCGGCGAAAGTGTCAGCTCAGTTCACGTAATTTCTTATACTCGTCAAAAGTCACGAGTGATTCCTTATTCTTGAGCCAATCAGCAGGTCTTGGCATCACAATCGCAATGTAACCATCTCTATCAGCCTAAAATACAAGACAGAACAAAAATTCAATCAGGGAGCATTATCTCCAGAAGATGGACATTCTAATTCAATCAAACTGTGCACTTCATTTCATTTATATAGAAGTTCAAAGGCAACTATTCGGCCAGTAATAGCTTCCGTTGAACTACTAATACTTGATGCTATCATTTTCACCTGCCAATAATAAACTTGTTGAATCAGTCAAACATGGAAGGCACAACTAAAATCTCACTTAATTTCGCAGAAAGTTCATTATAAGCACTGACAGGATGAACCAGCCCAGGCCCAGACGGGACCAGGGGGTGGGGTGAGGAGGTGATCAGCAGGCATTGATTGTGAAATTATTCAACACCTAGCCTTTTCCTTCTACCTCTTGTTGACAAATTCATATTCATGACTTGGGAAGGCGAATTCATAACAGATTAAAAGCCTGCTTGATGTAGGAACAAATCCCAGAAATGACAAAGTGCTCAGGTATATCAGTGTCGGCAAAGCGTAAAACTAAAATTGCAAATCCTATCAGAAACTAGAATATTTACATTAGGTCAAGAAAGCGAAAGATGATGTAGTTTTTAACTACGTCATATGTGACATTGCTCATCAAAAATCAATAATCTAAAGCTTGTTAGGCAAAGTTATGAGTAGTTTATTCTTACCGATGTATTAAGCAGCCCTGGATTCTGTAGTAATCTAGTGTTGACTTCAAGCAATGACCCTTTAACACAGCATCTGTTCACGCCACCCTTAGCTCTTGATATTGAGTGGCAAAATAAAGCATCTATAACATATACAATTGGCGAGGAGAATCTTACCTTACAATATAGGAAGTATCACCACTATAGACATTGCACAATATACTATTTGGTTGGAAATGTTGCGCATTCTGCAAAGGTACATTCCTGAGGTCAGATCCAAACATGACATGTGAATGATGAGTTTTCTTTTTCTTTTTCCCCCTCATATCAAGATTCTTATAGGCATTATTCATTGCAATTCAAAGAATATCTTATATAACTGAAAGCAAACTTTGCCTGTGTCAGCAGCAACTATCCCAAGAAAGGCTTGATTACTCTCACCATATAAAATAACTAAGGATTACTTTAGGGGTTCTTATGATAGTGAGCAAAGTCCTTTCAAAAAACCATTCTTTTAGACCCTCCGAAACAAACTTCAAAATGCTTGATTCAATCTCAAGGCATTGAACCACAGCCACATAGGTCTAACCCCGATCAACTCTTCCATGAAAGGCTCTCTTTGCAGCTTGGACAAAACTATGTCTTCAAATGCAGTTCATAGGGCACGTCTTACTTTTTGAAATTAAACAGGGGAATATGCTATGGTTTGTTTGAAAGTATTTGACAACATTGAAGTGATCAACTTACAGTATCTAACAGTTGCTACAAAATTGAAAACAATGCACAAAATAAAGGCATCCAGAAATCAACTTGCATTTGCATTCATGCACTCATGTGAAATACAAGGGGCTACTTTAGAATTGGCGATCCAGCTTTGACAAAGGACTTTCCTTCAGGCAGTACTAGTTTAACTGTCACTAAGACCAAATGTAATGCAACGGATGGTAATAAGTAGCAGAATTGGATCAGAATGATGTGCAGGCAAGGGTTATATGATTTTCGTTTAAGCAACTTAAAACACTTCAACTTTTATAGACTTTTGATACTTTTCAATACTTAAAATCTGCCTGGGGTAAGCAGAGCATACGGGAGGAGAGACGAGCTGAGTAAATTTCTATAAAACTCCTTTGTTTGGCTAGCAGTATTTGTTCTAGGGGGGTGGAGAAGCGTCTAAAACCTTCGCTTAAAAACTCCAATTTTTAGACCCTCAACTCATGACATAATGGCTAACCCCTGACTCATTTAATGAATTCCCCTAACTACAATATCCATTGACGAGGTTACCTCTTCTCTTCTTTTGTGCAAACATCCTATATCCCAAAGAGATCGAGCAGTACAGAGAAACAAGAAATTCCATTTTGACTTCTCTTTCAAACAGGAGAAGACGGGCTATACTTAAATTGCAAGGATTAACATTAAATGGTGATCATCCTTATTAGAACAAAGCTTCAATGGAAAAAATTACTTTGGGATATTCAGCACCACAAAGAGGAAGCTGTGGGGTGCAATGGGTTGCAGTATGTCAAGCAGAATGACTTCCGGAGTGCAGGCTTCCCTAAGCAGGCTTCCGGCTCATCCAGAAGGTATTTGATAGCAGAACTGAACTGAAGCCTTATGTGCTGATGACAGGTAATTATGAATTCAGTTACCTCTACAAGAAACTTCTCCCACCAGCCTCGGGCTTCATGGCCACATCTTTTTCCTGAACACTTCATCAAATGCAGGAAGCAGAACAATTTTGAAAGAGTTCTTTATGCTAGTATGGCAGCATGTGTTTACCATGTTTGGCTGGAAAGGAACAACAGGCTCTTCAATGAAAAAACAACGAGCACCAGAGAATATTGTGAGAACTACATTTTCGAGTTGCAGGAAGAACAGAAGCAAGATTACAGGAGCATTTCAATAGCAAACTTAATTTTTTTCCCTTGTTAATGTTGCTTGCTTCTGTGAGTTGTTGTGTAGCTTCGTTTTTCATGTTCTCTTTAGCTTTGGTGCTTCCATGACTGAGGATCTCATCTTGGGGTCCTTCCTATATTTGATGAGACTAGGATGCAATTCCAGTAGAGATGTTTTAACAGCTGGTGCTTTGTGTATTTAGCAAGAGCTCTTGCTCCTAGTATTGTGCTCATTGTAAACATCTTTTGCACTTGTTGAATTGTGCACTTATTTCACTTACTGAACTCTCAATAAGTGAAATAAGTTAACTATATAACGAATCCACGAGGAAAAACTTGTAAAAGCATTCAGAGACTTCTGTGATGCATAATTCAGTATAGCACTGTGGCCTTAACCAATGACTTCCCTCTAGGAAATACTTCTTCATGTACACTCTAGAACAAGTCCCACCCCATTGTAATGCAAGAAATAAAGGTTCATAACTGAAATTAGAAAGACCAAGCTAAGTGCAAATACAATTTTATATGCAGTTTTTCAGTGCTCATCAATCTATGTGGACAATTTTGAAGATTTTCAGTAGAGTAGACTCATTTCATAAATTCCCCTATTTCTTTCCATTAGTGCAACATCCCTGTATTCTTCTCTAACTTAGTCCCCAAACAAGGTGCATAATCGAGAAATCGATTACCTTTTTGCGCTTGCCAGACACCTTCAATTCACTCCGATCCGTCTTGCCAACATTAAAATCTACAGAGGTAACACCTCCTTCAGCTTGTAAAGCAACATGGGTTGGTGCCAGTCCAATCACACACAACCTTGTATTTCCCAATTTTCCAATATGCACAGACAATGCAAAGATAACCCAATTCAGCTAATCTCTCAAACAATTGACCAAATCAGCCAATAATTAAATAACAAAAATAGGCACAAAGTTGTAAAATATTGATAATTGAATTCAATTAATGCCAACCAAATTACTAGAATGAAGCATACCCAATAATTAAATACCTTTTATCTCCCAACATGCACACAAAAAGCTAAGATAAACCCAATTCAGCTAATCTCTTAAACAAGTGACCCAATTGATCCAATAACTAAATAACAAAAATAGGCGCAAAGCTGCAAAATATTGATAATTGAATTCAATAAATACCAACCAAATTGCATAAATGAAGCATACCCATTAGCATGACGATAAACATAATGATCATGGCCTGCCTTCATAAAATCTGAATAAAATCAAAATTACCCAATAAGCCATCATCAAAAATACACTTACTTTCATTCACTTTTCCTGCAAAAACAAAAGCTACTTAATTTCATACAATAAAGTACCCAGAAAAAGAAGGAGAGAAAAAGAGGCTTACCAGGAGCATAATATCTGACGAAATTAGTTTCAACAGCAGTAGGAGGAGAGAGAGGAAGAATAGAAACATCAGGTGCTAGCAATCTCTTCAACTCTTGTTCTTCTTCATTGTTTTCTTGTTGTTGTTCATCAACTGGCTTTTCATGATTATTGAGTTTCTCAATTTGAGTTTCAGAAACACACGTTGTTGTTGTTGTTGTTGTTGTTGTTGTTGTTGTTGCGTTATCATCCTGTGTCACAGTTTGAGTTGCAGCATCATCTGTGACTGACATAGTTTTATTGGTGAAGTTGTTGTTTGTTGAAGTACTTCAAATAAGTTTGCGTCACTTTGACACGGATGATGAAATTTGAGAGCTAAATTCTGGTAACGGCGAAAACAATTTTTGAGTTTAGAGATTGTATTTGTAAATTGTAATAGGTTAGTTAGCTCTTTAGCGGGCTTTCTGATTCTTAGGAATTTCTGGGCTATAATTTGGCCATGGGAATTTCTGGGCTTTTGTAGATAGTGGCCTGGTGGTCCTTTTGAAGCCATTCTGCATAATAATTATCATATTTTAGACACTCCCTCTTTCGGCTTCTCTTTTCGCAAATTCTTACGGGTGTACGCGGCCCAGAATTGAACAAAACCCACTTGTTTTTACATCGGAAGCCCAACCTTTATGTTATTTCAGCGTTAAGTATATGTACCCTCGAGTGTAGCGTTCAAGCTGCTTTTTTTCGATTAAGTGGAAGACAGACAGCACAAATCGATACTAACTTTTATGGCTAGGTATGTTTTTACCAACTCTAACTATAAGGTTAGTGCGATGAGCAAAAACAAAACTTTAAGGTTGATGTGTATTCACCATAAAAGAGCGATATGTTCTTTTCCACTTATTTCGTGTCTAGTTCAAGTCCATGCACTTTTAATTTTTTTTTTATATCGCTTCAGTTTAGTTTAGATCAGTTCAATTCAATTCGGTGGAAGAAAATAAAACACAAGTAGATGATAATTTGGCACATATTAAATTAGTACTAACACTAAATATTCGAGCAATTGTGTCCTCTAAAAAAATGAATTCAAAATAATATAAGCACATTCTACAAAAGAAGTGCAAAGATCAGATTGCAATAGAACGTATTTATAGTTGCGATTGTAACATAATGTTTTTATTGATCATGCTTGAATTCATACATTACTATTTTTACCAAAAGTCATTTTAAGGAATCTGACCCATGGTCTGGCAAAGTTCCCAGACGCCATCGAATTTTTCCAATATCGTTAGTAATTTCTTTACTTGATCTTTGTCTTTAAAATCAAAAGTTCTAAGAGTCACAATTGACACGAGATCATGGCAGTATCTCCCCATCTTTATCAATTCACCACAAGATTCTTTTGACACACTTGTTCCGTCCAAGAATATGTAGTTGTATAGTGCTTCCTTTGAAGGAACACTTATCTTCTTTCCACAATCTTGTAACAAAGGATTACCGGATCCAAAGATAGGATTTGGTGCATTTGCTGATTGAATGACAATATTCGGCATCGCAATTCCAAAGGTGCTTAGTAAGGCAACAAGTAAAGTAATGTATAAGTTCATGATCAAAAAGTTGTGTAACTCCATAATATTGATACGAATATTTGTTCTTTTTCTTTGATATCAGCTAACTTTGCCAATAATAAGAAATAAGAAAGGGAGCGGAGTAGTGTTGCAATATAAACGTTTTTATTTCCTCTATTTTATACAACAATCGATTCAAGAAAACCGACAAAACATAGAGAAACTTACCTTCGCATTTACTTTTTGAAATCTAAACTTCCAAATAACAGTGCTTTTAAAATTTTAAACAATATGGTTTCTGTATTATTATTAATGAAGATTAAAACATTCACTTACATTTTTTTTTTTTGAGAACATTAAGTATAGTTTCTTAGTCATTGCATTTGTACATAGATTAAATTTACAAATGACGTAAAGCTTAGCACTTTTTTCCTAACCAAAAAAAGTTTAGATTTTTCTTTTTCATTTAATTTTCCATTTTATCATGGATAAGAATGAAGACATTACTTTAATTGGTGACATAGTTTAACTTCACATACTATATAATCTCATTGATTAATAATTGGATAATAACTTATCTTAAATTTCTTTTGTATTTTATTATTTCACTTTTTACGAGCACAAAAATCTGTTTAAGACGTTTTTATTGTAATTTTAGGTAAGTCGTGGGGACTTTTTAGTAGAACAAAGGTCATGACTAATGATAAGTTGCCTCCACATTTCTAAACAGTGACCTCGTTTTTCGGTGACTTGAATTTAAACAAGACTTTTTCTTTAACCAGTGTCAGTGTAAATAGTTCCACATGGGTAAATTTTCTACCTTACGGTCTTATGTTCTTTAACCTTAGGGGATGACATTTAAAATTTCTAATTGAACTCTAATAGCTAATCAAAAAAACACCCATCTCAAAAACCTTTTCAAAATCTGGCCTTTTGGCTTCAAACAACTAATAAACTCAAAAACTTGTTTAAAATGGTCATTTCGAAACTTTTGCTAAGACGAGGATCACTTTCTAGTGAAATAATGATAAATTTTGAAATATTGCTTTGCAGACTATCAATGTTGAATAAAGCGATTTATATAAATTGCATTTTAACAATAAAAAAATAAAGTCCATGAACAACCATAGTCAATGTACTAATCCTCACTCATCGGACATAGAAAGCACTTACGCCGATTCATGACCAACGTTATCCCCTCGGCTTTACACTTTTAGTTAATCGTTTTACCCTTTCAACACGGACAATCAGTGGAACATCAATTCGATTTCTTTTGGATCCAAATTCAGGCTAATTAGATTAAGTATCAACTGATATTTGAAGGTTTTTTAAGGTTTGTTTAAGACTAATTTGCAATTTTCTTTTAGATTAGGATCAGTTTTATCAAGGTCAAGCTAAACCGTTGAAATATTCGAGGTATAATGACCTCCAAAAAAACGAATTAAAAATATCATAAGCACATTCTACAAAAGAAGTGCAAAGATCAGATTGCAATAGCACGTATTTATAGTTGCGCTTGTAACATAATGTTTTTATTGATCGTGCTTGAATTCATACATTACTATTTTTACCAAGTAATTCATTTTAAGGAATCTGACCCTTGGTCTGGCAAAGTTCTCAGACGCCATCGAATTTTCCCAATATTGTTGGTAATTTCTTTACTTGATCTTTGTCTTTAAAATAAAAAGTTCTAAAAGTCACAATTAAAACGAGATCATGGCAGTATCTCCCCATCTTTATCAATTCGCCGCAAGATTCTTTTGACACACTTGTTCCGTCCAAGAATATGTAGTTGCATAATGCTTCCTTTGAATGAAAACTTATCTTCCTTACACAATCTTGTAACAAAGGATTACCGGATCCAAAGTTAGGACTTGGTGTATTTGCCCGATTGAGTGACAATACCCGACATCACAATTCCAAAGGTGCTTAGTAAGACAACAAGTAAAGTAATGTATAAGTTCATGACCAAAAAGTTGTGTGACTCTATAATGTCGATACGAATATTTGTTCTTTTCCTTTAATATCAGCTAACTTTGGCAATAATAAGAAATAAGAAAGGGAGCGAAGTAGTGCTGCAATATAAACATTTCTATTTCCTCTATTTATACAACAATCGATTCAAGAAAACCGACAAAACATAGAAAAACTCACCTTCGCATTTACTTTTTGAAATGTAAACTTCCAAATAACAGTGCTTTTAAAATTTTAAAACAATATGGTTTCGGTATTATTATTAATGAACATTAAAACACTCACTTACAATTTTTTTTTTGTTTTTTTGGGAACATCAAATACAGTTTCTTAGTCATTGCATTTGTGACATAGATTAAATTTACAAATGACCTAAAGCTTAGCTCTTTTTTTCTAGGCAAAAAAGAGTTTAGATTTTTCTTTTTCATTTAATTTTCCATTTTATCATGGATAAGAATGAAGACATTACTTTAATTGGTGATATAGTTTAAGTTCAGATACTATATAATCTTATGGATTAATTGGATAATAAGTTATTTTATTTTTCCTTGGTATTTCATTGTTCCACTTTTTACGAGCACAAAAATTAGTTTAAGACGTTTTTATTGTAATTTTTGGTAAGTCGAGGGGACTTTTTAGTGGAACAAAGGTCATGGCTAATACTAAGTGGCCTCCACATTTCTAAATAGTGATCTTGTTTTTCGGTGACCTTATGTCAAACAAGACTTTTTCTTTAACGAGTGTTAGTATAAATAGTTTAACATGGGTAAATTTTCTACATTACCGTCTTTTTTTCTTTAACCTTTGGGGATGACATTTAAAATTTCTAATCAAACTCTAAGCTAATAAAAAAACACCCATCTCAAAAACCTTTTCAAAATCTAGCTTTTTGGCTTCAAGCAACTAACAAACAAAAACTTGTATAAAACGATCATTTCAAAACTTTTGGTAAGACGAGTATCACTTTCTAGTGAAATAATGGTAAATTTTAAAATATTATTTTGCAGACTATCAATGTTGAATAAAGCGATTTATATAAATTGCATTTTAACAATAAAAAAAAAAAAGTCCATGAACAACCATACTCAATGAATTAATCCTCATTGGACATAGAAAGCACTTACGCCAATTCATGACCAACGTTATCCACTCGGCTTTACACTTTTAGTTAATCGTTTTACCCTTTCAAAACGGACAATCAGTGAAACATCAATTCAATTTCTTTTGGATCCAAATTCAGGCTAATTAGATTAAGTATCAACTAATATTTGAAGGTTTTTTAAGGTTTGTTTAAGACTAATTTGCAATTTTCTTTTAGAGGTTTAAATGGTCACTTCTACAGCAGTTTAGGGTCACTTATAATGGTGAGAGTTCACAGGACACTTTCCTTCAGTATGAATTAGGGTCACGTTTTAGTCATTCAGGGTCACTTTATCATTATCTAATGTCATTTTATTATTTTCTAGTGTCACGTTTTCATTTTTCTAGAGTCACTTTTTATTCATCGAAGGTACATTTATTACTATCTAGGGTCACTATACCATATTGTCATAGTAAAGTTCATAACATTGGCTCGGCCACAATCAGGTGACTTTTAGAAATTTCAGCGTCACTTTATAACTGTTTGTTTAAGGATCAACTCTTGTTTTATCTATGTGGCGATTAAAAAGGGATCATTTCACCGATCGATTATTACACTGCCTTTCGGGCTACAAAATTGAGAAAGGGGTCACTTTTTTTGTGCTAAGAGACCTGTAATACAGGTTTAAAGGGTCACTTCTGTTGTATAATAGGGTTATTTGTGATGTTGAGTGTCCCACAGGTGCTACTTTCGAGTAGTTTTTCATCACGGTCAAGTTTCAGTTATATTGGGTCACTCTGTTATTATCTAATGTTGTGGCCGCAAATTTTGTGAACAACAACTAATTGCCACAAAGTTATTATAACAAGGCTCTTTAGACCCGGGCTTACTACAAGGTGTATCAGCTTCATCACTATTCTGAAATGTAATTGATTTAGCCCTCTCGCTAATTAATGCATTGCAAGAATCAATATCAATTGCAAGAGATATATTCGATGCAGATTGCAGACCCAATCAAACAATGGAGGTGCAATTATTGAATATACGCCACCGGTTGTACAAGTCTATTTCTTCGAGACCCATTTGGGACATTGCAAGAATCTACGAAGACTGTTTTTTGAATCAAGGTTGAATTAAGTTCGAAGGTTGAGAGAGATAAGAGAGTTATGAGCAATGTCGTGTCAAGGTTCAAATTAGAGTTTTCAATTCCTTGGGAAAATTAAAGATGAAGTGGCAAAAGGTAACTATTCCAATCTTTTGCTCATATAATACTCCTCTCTTGGTACCTAACATTCTTCTTGGGTCAGCTATGGTAGAGGATAGTAGCAAACATACGACCTCTTGGTCATTTAATATCATTCTATTTACAGATACACGGTTTCGGAAGTGTTCGGTAGAGTGTGGTGCCCAATGAGGAGAGAGGAAAGCCTACAAACTCCCACGCGCAGGGACCACAAAGTATCGATTTAAAAATAAAGCGGAAACGGAATTCTACCACGTTGTGAGGGTAAAAACGGCCCAAAACGACATTCTACCGCCATAACCTGTTTGAGCCAGTACTTGATTTAAATTTATCTTTTTGAAATTCAAAACCGGTAGAATACCGGCCGGCTGAATAGATTTTTTCGCTTTATCAAGGTCAAGCTAAACAGTTGAAATATTCGAGCTATAGTGTCCTCCAAAAAAATGAATTAAAAATAATATAAGCAAATTGTACAAAAGAAGTGCAAAGATCAAATTGCAATAGAACGTATTTATAGTTGCGCTTGTAATATAATGTTTTTATTGATCATGCTTGAATTCATACATTACTATTTTTACCAAGTAATTCATTTTAAGGAATCTGACCCTTGGTCTCGCAAAGTTCCCAGACGCCATCGAATTTTCCCAATATCGTTGGTAATTTCTTTACTTGATCTTTTTTTTAAAATCAAAAGTTCTAAAAGTCACAATTGACACGAGATCATGGCAGTATCTCCCCATCTTTATCAATTCACCGCAAGATTCTTTTGACACACTTGTTCCGTCCAAGAATATGTAGTTGTATAATGCTTCCTTTGAATGAACACTTATCTTCTTTCCACAATCTTGTAACAAAGGATTACCGGATCCAAAGTTAGGACTTGGTGCATTTGCCGATTGAATGACAATATCCTACATCACAATTCCAAAGGTGCTTAGTAAGACAACAAGTAAAGTAATGTATAAGTTCATGACCAAAAAGTTGTGTGACTCCATAATGTCGATACGAATATTTGTTCTTTTCCTTTGATATCAGCTAACTTTGCCAATAATAAGAAATAAGAAAGGGAGTGAAGTAGTGTTGCAATATAAACATTTCTATTTCCTCTATTTATACAACAATCGATTCACGAAAACCGACAAAACATAGAGAAACTCACCTTCGCATTTACTTTTTGAAATGTAAACTTCCAAATAACAGTGCTTTTAAAATGTTAAAACAATATGGTTTCGGTATTACTATTAATGAAAATTAAAACACTTACTTACAATTTTTTTTTTTTTTTTGGAACATCAAGTACAGTTTCTTAGTCATTGCATTTGTGACATAGATTAAATTTACAAATGACGTAAAGCTTAGCACTTTTTTTCTAGCCAAAAAAGAGTTTAGATTTTTCTTTTTCATTTAATTTTCCATTTCATCATGGATAAGAATGAAGACATTACTTTAATTGGTGAATAGCTTAAGTTCACATACTATATAATCTTATGGATAAATAATTGGATAATCTTTTTTGATTTTTCTTTAATATTTTATTGTTTCACTTTTTACGAGCACAAAAATAGATTAAGACATTTTTATTGTAATTTTTGGTAAGTCGAGGGGACTTTTTAGTGGAACAAAGGTCATGACTACTAATAAGTGGCCTCCACATTTTTAAATAGTGACCTCGTTTTTCGGTGACCTTATGTCAAACAAGACTTTTTCTTTAACGAGTGTTAGTGTAAATAGTTTAACATGGGTAAATTTTCTACCTTACCGTCTTATTTTCTTTGACCTTTGGGAATGACATTTAAAATTTCTAATCGAACTCTAAGCTAATAAAAAAACACCCATCTCAAAAACCTTTTCAAAATCTAGCCTTTTGGCTTCAAGCAACTAATAAACACAAAAACTTGTTTAAAATCGACATTTCAAAACTTATGGTAAGACGAGGATCACTTTCTAGTGAAATAATTGTAAATTTTGAAATATTGTTTTGCAGACTATCAATGTTGAATAAAGCGATTTATATAAATTGCATTTTAACAATAAAAAAAATAAAGTCCATGAACAACCATACTAAATGTATTAATCCTCATTGGACATAGAAAGCACTTACGTCGATTCATGACCAACGTTATCCACTCGGCGTTACACTTTTAGTTAATCGTTTTACCCTTTCAACAAGGACAATCAGTGGAACATCATTTCAATTTCTTTAGGATCAAAATTCAGGCTAATTAGATTAAGTATCAACTAATATTTGAAGGTTTTTTAAGGTTTGTTAAGACTAATTTGCAATTTTCTTTTAGATTAGGATCAGCTTTATCAAGGTCAAGCTAAACCGTTGAAATATTCGAGCTATAGCGTCCTCCAAAAAAACAAATTAAAAATAACATAAGCACCTTCTACAAAAGAAGTGCAAAGATTAGATTGCAATAGAACGTATTTATAGTTGCGCTTATAACATAATGTTTTTAATGATCATGCTTGAATTCACACATTACTATTTTTACCAAGTAATTCATTTTAAGGAATCTGACCCTTGGTCTGGCAAAGTTCCCAGACGCCATCGAATTTTCCCAATATCGTTGGTAATTTCTTTACTTGATCTTTGTCTTTAAAATCAAAAGTTCTAAGAGTCACAATTGACACGAGCTCACGGCAGTATCTCTCCATCTTTATCAATTCACCGCAAGATTCTTTTGACACACTTGTTCCATCCAAGAATATGTAGTTGTATAGTGCTTCCTTTGAAGGAACACTTATCTTCTTTTCACAATCTTGTAACAAAGGATTACCGGATCCAAAGTTAGGACTTGGTGCATTTGCCGATTGAATGACAATATTCGGCATCGCAATTCCAAAGGTGCTTAGTAAGGCAACAAGTAAAGTAATGTATAAGTTCATGACCAAAAAGTTGTGTAACTCCATAATGTCGATACGAATATTTGTTCTTTTCCTTTGATATCATCAGCTAACTTTGCCAATAATAAGAAATAAGAAAGGGAGCGAAGTAGTGTTGCAATATAAACATTTCTATTTCCTCTATTTATACAACAATCGATTCAAGAAAACCGACAAAACATACAGAAACTCACATTCGCATTTACTTTTTGAAATGTAAACTTCAAATAACAGTGCTTTTAAAATTTTAAAACAATATGAGATCAAAAAAAAAAAAATTTAAACAGTATGGTTTCGGTATTATTATTGATGAACATTAGAAAACCCACTTACATTTTTTTTTTTACTTTTGAGAACATCAGGTACAGTTTCTTAGTCATTGCATTTGTGACATAGATTAAATTTACATATGACGTAAAGCTTAGTTCTTTTTTTTTAACCAAAAAAGAGTTTAGATTTTTTTTTCTTTTAATTTGACATTTTTTCATGGATAAGAATGAAGACATTACTTTAATTGGTGACATAGTTTAAGTTCACATACTATATAATCTCATATATTAATAATTGGATAATAACTTATTTTGTTTTTCTTTTGTATTTCCACAAAAACTTCTATAAGACGGTCTTTTCGTAACTTTTGGTGAGACGGTGGTCACTTTTCAATGAAACAAGGGTCACTGCTCACCATAAGTGACCCCTTCATTTCTAAAGAGTGACCCCATTTTTTCTGTGAGTTGGTCTCACACAAGATTTACTCTTGTATTTCATTCTTTTTACGAGCACAAAAACTTGTTTAAGACGTTTTTATTGTAATTTTTGGTAAGTCGAGGGGACTTTTTAGTGGAACAAAGGTTATGACTAATAAGTGGCCTCCGCATTTCTAAATTGTGACCTCATTTTTCGGTGAGTGGACAAACAAATTGTATTCCCATGTTTAAGTAGTTTTGAGTGATCAATAAAAGAGCATTTTAGATTCAAAACTCGCAGAATAGTCATGTATTATTTAGATTAATCACTATATTACCTGCTTATATCATAGAAAAATTTGATCACATTTCAAACTTGAATAGAAATTCTCAATAAATTCAAGCACCAATTTCGCAGAGAATCATGAATTCCAATTGCAAACCAACAAAATTTCACCTATGCCTTTGCTAGATGATCGATGTTGCCAGTAAAGTAGCAATATGATTAGTTTCGTCTCAGCCAAAAACCTCGTATCTGAATCAATCTGGTTCACGAATCTAGTAAAAGAAACCGCCATAATGCCAAATATCTGTTCTTAGAATATTTGTCACAAAAGTTAAAACACGTGCTACTGTCAGAAATCCATGTAATATACTTCGTATGTAGTAGTATCCTATGTTGTTTCAGGAAAATGTTACCTGTTGTTACTGATATGCTCCTATTCTTGATTTTTGATTGCAGTAACAACGACATTTATGAAGGATTTAGGGAAAGATCGTATTCTCTTGCCATTAGCCGTGTACCTGTTAAACTGGTCGACCTTGCGGTTTTATCATGTCGCGTTGGTTTTTGGGTTGAATTCACTTTTTAGTTTATTTTCCCGCGTTGTAAACAGGTTCAGACCCAAGAAATTGTGTCAAGATAATCCTGAAAAAACGACCCGTTTTCGAGTCAGGTTAGCTTTTGACAGCTTCACATTTAGGTCTTATTACCAAAGTGGCCAAGATTGAAGCTTTCAGTAAGGTTTAAGGTTCAACTACCCATTTCCTCGTGAAAAGGAATATAACATCAATTGGACATACACCTCGACATATATATAGTCCTAAGATACTAAGATCTTACACCTATGGTACTGTAACGCAACAGAGTTCCACAAGTTATTAGCATGTCTCTGAAAATATTTCATGTTAGTGTATATACATATGTGACATGTTTGTTAGTACAATTAGTTAGAGTGAGTCTTCCATGTCATAAGATTACACCTTGTGGCGCCGCATTTGGGGACTTAGTCTCAAATGGTAGCCATAGTAGCACCACTTACTACTATAAGAAACATATAGAAAAAAGATGTTTGCTGAAGAACTGATGCTGCTAAAATGTAAGAACAAAATGTAAATGAGATATTACCAAGTCTATAATGTGGACAAGTAGATATCCTTCATTCTTTTTTCCTTTTTTTTTTTGAGAAATGATATCCTTCATTCATTCATTGACGATGTATGGTAACAGAAAATCCTGAGTTACAGAAAGAACTGAATTCACTGACACTATAAGAAGAAGAAGAAAAAAAAGTAAAACAGAACAAATTACAGCCTGAATGTAAAAAAGATTTTGTATGTATAATGTGAGCAACAAGCTGCTAGTTGCTTTCTTATTTGATGCACAAATATGTATAGAGTGGGTTACTTCAAGCAATGGCCTAGAATTTGTGGGTTCGCTTTCGCCTTCCTTTGAGATCAACCAGTATCCTTCAATTGAAATTTATTCATCCATCCAAAATGAATATGAATCGCTCCATAATGATATAACTACAAATTGATAGATATTGGCGGGCAGCTTCGAGGAAAAAAAATCACCGAGCACGCCTCTGCCTATGGAAATTCCGATCCTCCTTGAAACCACAAACCTTAGTACCCCAAATTTGATGTGTTTTTTGGAACATTTTCTTAAAATTGTACACGGCTAGAGAAGGTTTGGCCAAATTGCCAATTAGCAGGAACAATGTTGTCATAAGACCGGCTTTCGCCATCAGTGGTTGTAACCCTGAAGGAGAGGGATTGTCCATTAAGGTAGGCTAATGACTGCCAGTTAGAACCCCAGTTTCGCGACATTGCCAGCCACCCGGTCTTTGATCCCTTGACAGAAACAGATTGGATTGAACCAGCATTGGCGACGTTGCTGATCATAACTAGCTCAAAGTAGTTCCTACCGTTGATTGTGAATCTTACTCCTCCATGCTTCTTGCAGGGCACCCTGTACGTCAACCAAAAATTGTCGAATATTTAGCCTGATGTGGTGTTACAGTAACACTAGAAAACTTTGTTACCATGAATTGCAAAAAGACAACTGGTTAGGCGCCCATAATATTTGACACGTGTCAAATATCCACAAGTGTAATGTGTAAATGCAGAAAATTGGGTATTGGAGAGGATCCTCATCCTAAGTAATACGAGTTTTATTATTAGTGGATTCTTTACTCTTGTTTTAAGAGGATATATACCTAACCAACAAATATGAAAGAAGTATGTTATGATGCTAACCTTTGGAAGAGCACAGGAATGATTCCACCCCTGTAGATACCGATCTTTTCCCAAGCGGGCTGAGCCATGTCAAAGTGCTGTAAGGGAGGGTTGCACCAACCACCGTTATCATTTGGCAAGGCGTAGTTAGGAGGGCAGAAGTTTGTGGCGGTAATAGTAATAGAACCCCTCTTGCACCACCTAGGATCGGATTTAGAGTCGCAAATGATCTTGTAGCATTGTCCACATGAAGCGCCGTTATTGAACAATGCAGTACTCAGAGCCGCGGTCCTAGTACCATAACCAGCGGAGTACAAGTTTCCGTACCCACAAGCTCCTCCTGTATAAGCAATTAAGTAATGATTATTAAAATTCAGCCTTATTTCCTTCGATTCGACTAGTCCTATAAGTAAAATATACGAACTATTAATAGTAAAAATTGAAGGACATACCCATAGTTCCTGATGCATCACTACCGCCATAGAACGTGGCATGACCCTTTTGCCATCCAGAAGCCACAAGTGCATTAACATTGATAACAAAGCAACGTAACCCTAGAAGGATAGCTAAAGAAGCTAAAGCTGTTTTTGCCATTCTGATCTTTTCAGTTCAAAAGCAGAGAGAAAGTGAGAAAGAAGAGGATTGTTGCTGACAATAAATGTAAGGAATAAGAGGTTTGTGGCATTATACAACCCACATCACATGGAAATTGTAAAAAACTGCAAAAAATTTCCAAAGATATTAAATCTTGGAATTATCTCTGCAAAGTGTGAGCCCCCATTCAATTATTTCCACGTTCTCTCTCTTAACATTTTCTTCAACTTTCATCACAACCCCACATGGATTTCCTAGCAAATGAAGCCATGAATAAAATCAAAATAATACCCAACAAATTTTTGCTTTTTCTTAAGATTTCTTGGGTCTGTTTTGGTTTTATGTTTTGTTTGGCATATGATATGGAGATTGATATTGTATATGTTCGAACAAGTTCTGTGTAAGACCAGATCACAGAAAGTTGGGGTCACTATTTAGAAATGTAGGGGTTACTTAGGCCCTGTTCTTTTCGTCGTTTTCATGCAGCATTCCGTTCCGTTTCTTTGCGCTCCGTTTCAATCCGTTCTGTTCCGCATTCTGTACTTCATTTTGTCTCACATTTTTTTGAATTATCCGCGTCGCGCCATTCCGTTCCGTTTCATTTCAATCCGTTCCTCACCGTCTCGCACCATTTCGTTGATGAAGAGAACAGGGCCTTATTATGAGTCATGACCCTTATTGAACTAAAAAATGACCATCGTCTTATCAAAAGTTACGATAAGACCGTATTAAACAAGTTGGAGACTGTGCAAAGTCAAGTGAGAAGATAAGAGATGGACGGAGAGAGTATTAAATTACTTTTTTTTTTATCACTATTTATTAAATTACTAATAAATATATTAAATTCCACTCTGGGAAAATAGAATATTGATCATAGATCATAAATCAGCTTGGAGGCAACCTCACATGGTATTTGTTTGACATTATGTGATTTCATACCCATTAGCCATTACCCTCATGTGTAATGCACATGAGTCCCTATTCACATTGTGATTATTGTTATTAGCTGTTCTCGTCAAAGGGTGGTGTATGTTCCCATGAACATATATCATGTACTACCGTACGTACATTTGATCGATTAGAAAACACGTTGATTGGCAATATTGGATAATGTATCACTGCCGCCTTAATAATCTTGGTTGTCAGGAATTTGTAGAAGGATGGATAAGGGCAAGTTCAAATTACAATTACAAATTACCATAGTTTGAGCTTTTCTAAATGGGCACAACCTTTACAATTGGTAGTTAAAAATCAATTCATAATGTATTGTGGACATCCCTAGCCAAGATTGACATATATATGACATGTAACATGGTTCATCTCTAGGAGGGGAGAAAATAAAAATAAAAGAGAGTAAATAATTATCTACGTTGATGGAAACCAAACTCCTTGTTAGTTGAGCTTAGAGTGGATAGCACAGTGGCTTATCTTTTATTATATTTGTTCCCTATAATTATCTAAGATAGAGTCTTATTACCTTCAAAAAGGTTGGTTTCCTTGCAATTTCAAAGAAAAAAGAGCTTCTTATTAGCCATTGTTTTTCAATAGAATGGTGCGGGACGGTGAGTAAAGGAATAGAACAAAAATTGCAATGTGGAACAAAATGGATTGCACAATGATACAAAATATGACACAAAATGAAATACAGAATGAATGCATCGTGGAACAGAACAGAATTGCAGTTCACGATGAAACAAAACGAAATGTGGCATGGAGATGACGAAAAGAATAGGATCTTAGTTCCATTTCGTCCATGTGCTATATTCTAGGTGGCTTTTTGAAGGGGGTTTAGTCGTGTTATTTTCGTCGTTTCCTTAATGCATTCCATCATTATATTCATTATGTTCTGCAGTACTGCATCTATTCTGCCTTTTCATTTTGTCTTAGCTAGGTTTCGTTCCGCGCTGTAATTTTTGTTCCGTTTCCGCGGCTTCAAATTCTGTTACGATGATCTGTTTCGTTCCTCATCATTCTGCACCATTTGGTTAAAAAGAACGGTGTCTTAATTAGTTGAGTATAAATTATAAAATTCTAAATTAAATGCATGTTACTATTTTACTGTGTGGGTGGGTTAAATTACATAGATGATCTCTCCATTAGTCTATGATCTCTGTAAGGATGATATACATAATAATGTAGCTTGCCGGTGAAAATTATCAAATCAAAAAAAAATGTAGCTTGCCGGTGATGATTACACCGTCGAGCAAATCTCACACACGCAATGACGCAATGATCAGCTTAGGGACAAGGAGAGAGAGAGAGGGAGATAGTCTGTCTCACTTATAACTTTCTTGATCAAAAAAAATTAATGCAAGGAATCGAATAAAATAGGTAGTACTTTAGCAGTTAATAATTTTATCAATACACTACGATATACTATGAATACACTATGAATAAAAATAGGAAGTACTTTTTGAAGGTTAAATTTTACAAACTTTAAGCATACGATTTAGGAAAAAAATATAAGAATTTACAACGTAAAAATACTATCGTTGGATTCGTTTTAATTAGTACTTTCGGAAAATCTATTTTTTATAGTTTATGTATTCATATAAACACAAATATTTATGATTAAATTAGTGCATTGAAAACCATGCAAAAATAAATATTAATATTTTTCAGAAACGGATGGAGTATAATGCGGTGCCTTTATCTATCGGTATAGAAGGATATGAAACAAAAGAAGGTTTGATTTTGATCCATAGTTGGGCAATAAACTATACAGAGTATTGAATCATCAAAAAGAAGTCATTAGCAAGCAAATGATAATTAATTTTGCAAAATTATTATACAAATTCAACCCTATTAATAATGAATTTGACCCAACTTGGTTGTTACTTGTTAGTTAGAGCTAACAGCTAACAATCAAGCCTTTTGTACTTGGCTTGACTTGATAAGTGCTACGGAATTAAGTTGAATTGAATTTAATTATATTTATTAGCGTGAATTCGTGCGTATAAAGGGGAATACAGATGAAAATTAGATAATTAGATCATAATTTAAGGATTGGTATTATGCCCTTTTCTATTACCAAGTGACTTAGATTGAGTAGTATGAGAATATTCACAAATTGGGGATTAAGTATACGTAAAGAAGCAAAATGCTCCATGGCCTACATTGCTCTCTGCTTTTAGTGATAAACAAATTGATAAGTGATTGAGAGAAAGTCAACCACCCTATAAACTTAAAATGTTTAACGTAACTTATTAGTACGAGATAATGATTGTGAATTCAAAGACAACCAGTTCATCCAAAAGTTTAAACTAATAAATTGAAATCTAGCTAATGGTTATATTTTTAATGCCTCCAGTTATACAGAAGTCTATTAAGCTGGAGTTAATAAGAATCATGTAAAAGTCCGCAAATCATCTTACCTTATAATAAAAAAATAAAGAAAATGAAAATTCACTATCAAAGTAAGCATCTATTATATATATATATATATATATATATATATATATATATATATATATATATATATATATATATATATATATATATATATATATATATATATATATATATATATATAAGTGAATGTTGTTACATGCTAGATTGACACATAAGCATGCCATGTAAGCTAAGCTACCTCTACTATGTAACACGTAAGCAAATAAGCAGATTAAATGGTACAAGTTGACTTGATTCAATGTACATTTTTAATGCAAGTATCCTTTCAACATATATGGACAAAATACATACTAGACAAATTCAAACATGTACGTGTATACTAGCACTAGACAATTATGATGCTCAAGCTTATACATTTGTGGTACTTGGATACACCATGATTATAGCTAACTAATAGAGCATGAGAAGATGGAGAACTAGATTTTTTATTTTGAGTCACGATCACGTGTTATATTATCTCCATTTAATCACATTAAAATAGTACGAATAAAAAATGAGGAAAAAAATTCAGATGTTTTTGTTCCAATAGAAAAAATATTATTATAGTTTGAATCATCGCAATGAAGATCGAACAACACTACAAAACTATTTTAAATAAAATAAATAAATGGGTTAATAGTATGAGAAAGATGGAGTAGCAAAATTTATCTGTATGTCAACTTATCAGACAAATAGTAAAAACATGACAATATGATGAACTAAGTTAAAAGATTTCATATACTGAAATAATAAGCATTTGAGAATAAATATTTGAGAATCAATTTGCCGATGATTGAGCAACCGTAAATAGGAGTATGCTCAAATAGGTTCTCGGACACTTTTCCAAACATATGGTTTTGATGATCAATGGTGTATTAGAGGTCTGATGCACAAGTGTGTGTTTTTTTTTTTTTGAATTTTATTGAGTATTATGTTTCATTTGTATATGTGTGTATTTGGCTATATTTGTGAGTGATTCATAGGCCAGGTTTATGTTAATAGAATGTCTATCAAAGTGAAAAAAAAGAGAAGTTATCATTCCCTATTCTTTATTCGAAATAATGCATTACCCAATATTCATTATAACTTTTACGAGAAAAATTGTGCTATAGTGTGCTGTTTATTTGCACAAATGGTGTATATCATACTATCTAAATGAGTATTTCTTATTGGTGAAAAAAAAAAAAACCTAGACATGAAAGTAGAAAGTGAAAAGATGTGATATCCCATCGTATTTATTTAGTTGAAGGAATTATAAAATATAAATTTTTTTTATATGAACACAATTTTTTTTATAAAGGCCGTGCAAGGCACGGGAATATCACTAGTTATTCATGATTGTTGAACTCACAATCTCTGGAATTAAGACACAACTATTGACTTTTTGTCATTCAATAATTCTATGGGTCTCTATAGGCAACAATAAAAATGTGTCTCCATATGAAGTGTCAAATGCCACATCATTAAGAGAAGTGATTAGTTCGTCATCTCTTAAGGGGTGAAAAATGAAATAAAATATTTTAGGGAGTTTCCTGCAAATACAATAAAGATTATTATTTACATCATTAAATAAGGGGTGAAAAAAGTAATTAGGTATGTGTAATCAAGAACATGTAAAAAGGAAACTGATTAAATGGTGATATCCTTACTTGATATTAGATATTCGTACAAAACAATTTGTACAGGAGTGAACTTTTGTAAAAAAAAAATTGCGACCCTGGAATTTACATCATTAAATAGGTTTTTTTTTTTTTTTTTTGAGGTCAACATTCTTTAATAGTTGATTTATAAGTTCATCACCACAATTCAAAGAGCATAAATATCTATTGATCTACGTATCTAGTCTTCTTCTTTTTGTTTTCTCTCTTTCATTTTCAAACATCTATTCTGATTGGTGAGTAAATTATTATCAAAAAAAAATACAGTTAATTTTTTTTCCTGTATAAAATATATAAGTATCTCTTACATGAATAAAACATCGATTTATGAGCACCCCCCCAAAAAAAATACTAAAAAATATAAATAATGAACCCATACGTATCTATCTTAATCGGCTACTAAAAAGTACTATGATGTGATTATTAAAAAAAAAGTACTATGATGAAAACAAAAAAAAAGTTAAATTATTGAAGTATACAGTAAAATTATGAAAGCATCTAATAAAATTTTGAAAACAACAAGCAAAATGGGATTGTGATGGTGTAATCACAAAGTATACATGTGAACTTTAGAAAAGTAGTAATTGCTATTAAGCAACAATACAAAACTATAATTTTCTATTGCAACAATAAGAAGTTTAAACAATGAACCTTTACGCATCTATCATTATTGACATTAGAAATTAAAGTTCTATAAAGGAAACATATAATTAAATTATGAAAGGACCTGATAAAATTATACATTAAGTTAGCAATATTATGAAAGTTCAAAGTAAAATTGAGATTCTAATTGTGTAGTCACAAACTATTCACATCAAATTTAGAAAGTAATATAAGCTAATCTCAAAAGAAACACATCAATAGATTTTAACAAAGTCATATTCAAATAACAAATAATCAAAAAATGAAATGTTACGAATAGAACTAACTAATATTTGGGCATATGAGAAAGATGAAATCATTTATGTATATTAAAACAACTATTATTTCATCCGTTCTATATAGCCTAAATTATAAATCATTGTGTATATTTAATAGAAAGGTTAATATCATTCTTGTATTGAATTAGTTATTAGTCCATCCGCTCCCTAAAAACTAAACCCTAAACAATTAATCATCATTATTTTCCTTCGTTTAATGTATCTTAACTCCTAAAGTCAGAATATGACATATATTACGAACTAGATGGAGAATTAAAGAATATATTATATGGGAGGGTCCTTAATAACCCGGCTTGCATTGTGCAGCAATGATCTTTACTTTCTCCATCTACCTTTATTCCTTTTATAAATAGTGGATACAGTAAAATCTAAACCCTATAAGAAAGGTTACTGAAATAATTATTAGTCATTTGTTCCATGAAATCTGAACCTCAAAAGAGTCTAAATATTAAAATTTACGAAAAAAATACAATGCTTAAAAATATTTGCCCTATGATTGTTCTTATTATCAATGTCATCATTAATTATTTTATTAAAATGAATCGTGATATACATTATAATATGATAGTACTATGTTGTCTTGTACACAGTAAAATTGTGGATTCTTATAGTGAAATTAGAATGCATTTGTGATATAATTAAATTTTCATAAGTAAAATATAAGAAACATTTTACAATGATAGTAAAATTAGACTAATGGTTATGATTGATAAAAATAAAATGTTAGTACAATGTTAAAACCTAATTAGACTAATAGCTAACTGCATTCTAATTCGAGTTGTAAAGCACATTATAAATGATAGTGCGAAGTACACAATTTAATTATCATTCCAAGCAATAGTAAAATTCGGATGTATATGTGGTAAATTTTCATTACTATGGTAAAAATTCGGATGTATATGTATTAAATTTAGGAAAACCGTACAATAATAGTATAACTTGACTAATGAATGTCACAGAACAAAAAAGTAAATTACGAAACTACCTATTAAAATTTCGTTCTCTCATAGACATCATGAAATATATATCAAATAAATTGGACTAGATACACAAAATATATGAAACTCACATATTGATATTTATTACTGAAGATCATATTATTTTAAATGCAATATTAAATCAAGAAATTAAAAAAATTCAATTTATTAAGTGAAAATCAAGAGAATGTATGAAAGTACGTAGCAAAATTGAGTTTAATATAATAAAACGATTACATATACTGGTGAAATTGAGCAATGTTGCAACTGAAAGATTTGGCACAAACACTTGTATAAGATGACACATTTGTGGTTAATTTAGAAAGTGCAATTGTTAGAAAATTGTATAATGATAGTAAAATTAGACAAATGGATGTGATTGATTATCATAATGTTGTTTGAACATGGACTTAGTAAAACAAAATTCTCATAAATAAATCATGATATATACTCTTTTTGTTTTATAAGACTTGAAAATTAATGAAAGCTTAATACACATTTTTAAGATTTTCAATTGATTTTAAAAAAATACCCTTTGAAGATGTAGGTATTTTTATAAGTAATACTAACTTAGGATATTCTAATAACAAGTACAAAGGAAGCCATAAAATTCCCATTCTTATAGTTAAATTAAGATGTATATATGTGGTAAATTGTCATTATTATAGTATAATTCGGACGTATATGTGGTACATTTAGATTATCATGTTAAAATGTAGGAAAACTGTACAATAATAGTATAATTTGATTAATGAATGTGATTGAACAAAAAAAGAAAATTACGAAACTACCTATTAAAATTTTGTTCTCTCATAGACATCATGAAATATATATATCAAAAAAATTGAATTGGATTGGATACGCAAATTATTCAAAACTTACATACTGATATTTAATATTGAAGATCATATTATTTTAAATGCAATAGTAAATCAAAAAATTAAAAAAATTCAATTTATTAAGTGAAAATCAAGAGAAGATAGTATGAAGGTACGCAGTAAAATTGAGTTTCTATTAAAAATGATTACAATGTACTGGTGAAATTGAGAAATATTGCAACTGAAATATTTGGCATAAAAACTTGTATAAGACGGTATTTTCATAACTTTCGGTGAGACAATGGTCACTTTTAAGTGAAACAAGGATCACTGCTCATAACAAGTGAAAAATATTTGTATAAATTATTTCAGGAACACAACCTTAGCATAGAAAGTTCAATTAAATTTAAAATTTCCAAGTACATAATTAAAGACGAAAATATGAGAGTACACTATAAAATTGGGCATCATGTAGTAAAATGAAAAAATGTACTGGTAAAAACTTGAATGATTCAAGTAAAATGTTTAAAGTACTTGGGGTGTGTTTGGCAATTTTAGATATTTTCGAATTCAACTTATTGTTTTCAGATTTTATTTATTGTTCCGTCTTTCAGCTAGCCAACAATAATCAATTTAATCGATTATTTTCAACTTTCACCACAAAGTACAACTAAAATTTCTGTGTTGCTCATGCAAACGTTCAACTTCAAGTAGGAAAACATCTATTTTATTACCATTTCATCGAAACTTAGGCTATTTTATAGTGATCTTACCATATTTTGATTCTTCAGCTAACAACACATCGAGTTGCCCTAAACACTTGCTAGTTGTATTTTTATTTTATTTTTTTTGGTTCACGACCAAGGGTATCCACTGTCGACCACAGTGACTGTTTCCCCGCGCTGGCTTGTAGGCACCTCAAAGGGTGGGACAGATGGTCAAGGAATTTAAAGTTGCTCCATGCCCAAGGCGAAATTCGAACCTTCGACCTTGGTTAAGGATGGATGAGTCCCTACCACTCAACTACACCTCCTTGGTTAGCTAGTTGCTACTTATATGTGAAAGTTTTTTTTACTTTTGTTTTTGGATACACCATATTAGATTACAAATTGAAAGTTTTGTTTTTCCCCGTCAAAACGTTAAAAAAAAAAAATTTTAATCATTTTTATTTTTACATTTCCAAGAAAAACAAAGATAAACATTTTCTTTATTAATTGTGAAGTTTGAAAATAAAATAAAGTAACTAACTAAGGTAAGAGAATAACGTGCAGCAAAAAAAAAAAAAGAAAAAGAAAAAAAATTAAGGTAAGAGAAACAATTTAAAAACATAGAAAACACTAAAAAAAGAAGAAACATTGGCAGATTTCTGAATAGGAAGGAAAATAAAAGCGTGATATGGGGGATTTGATTTTTGAAGAATAATATCAAAATGAATTTAATTTCCCATGTATATTCACGTTTTCATATATTTTTCCATCTTTTGTGTTTTGTTCCTAATTTAGCTAACTCATAACATACCTCTTGTTTATTTGCTAAAACATCCTTATTTTTTATAATCTTGATTTCAAGCCCTATGACATGGCACAATAATTAATGTTTTTGACAATGTAGCAACCTCCACATCATATGGAGACGCTATTTTCTTATCTCGCTCCAGTGAAAACCTTTAGCATTGTCCTTTGTCATTATAGTAGGTATTCTTGTAGAATTCCTAGGATTTGAAGGACAACTAATTTGTCAACTCAAATAACAACCATTGATTAACTTGATTGAAACCCTTTGTATTTTATTTAGTTATATATGTCATGCAAATTGAAATACATAAACGCGAACACTTGTTTACGGCGGACTCATACCGTAGGGTCAGTTTTTTTTTTTCTTTTTTTACGCGGCTCAACATTATAACCCCTGACTCTTCCATAACTGGCGTCCCCTCCTTCAAGCTCGCACCCCGGTCTCTCCTTCATCCTTCTTCTCACAACTGTGGATTATCACTGCGAAATTATAGGGACGATTTGGGTGACTCACTTGATTGAGATGACATTTTCTAGGTTGTCACGAAATTTAAAGAGGAGAGAGATTGGTGAGGTTGTCTGACGAGATCTGGCCAAAACTCAAAATTCAGAAACAGAGGAGGAGGAGGAGGAGGAGGAGGAGGAGAGGAAGGGGTGAAAAGGAGGAGAGAGAAATTGTTTCTCAACAAAAGGGAGCCATTAATTTTGGGGATTGGTGGGTCTTTGAGATTGGATTTGGGTGAATGAAAGTGGAGATCTCTTCGTAGAAAATGAAGAATAGGTGAGTGAAGAAGAGGTGAGAGAAACATAGGGGAGATAATTTTGATCTACTGGTGGCTAGCATTGTTTCCGGTGGGGTGGAGTTTATTGTGGTCAAAACTCAAAACAGAAGTAGACTCCATCCAGCCTTTCATAGTGGCACTACAGTCTACGGCTCATTAATGTCTTTCAATAGTTTTTGTTGTTGAGCTCTTGTGAATAAAATGATTTATGGTTATCAAAAAATCATCTGAAAAGGTTCTTCAAAAATAGAAAAAAAAAAACTTCAGTGTCAGATTATTAATCTGTAGTGTTAGTTTACAGAAAAAATAGTGTTAGTTAATTTAAGGCATGTGTTACTTAAATTGAGAAGCAATTTTACTTTATAAAACTCTAATGTCAGATTATTGATTTGTATTGTTAGATTATTGAGAAAGCAATGCTAGTTAATTTAGTGCATGTTTTAATTTGTTGAGATGCAATTTGACTTTTTAAAACTCCAGTGTCAGATTATTGATATGTAGTGTTAGTTCATTGAGAAAACAGTGTTAGTTAATTTAAGGCATGTTTTAAGTTGTTGAAATGCAATTTGACTTTATAAAACTCTTGTGTCCGAAAACAAAAACTTCAGTATTAGATTATTGATCTATAGTGTTAGTTCATTGAGAATGCAATGTTAGTTAATTTAAGGTATGTTTTAGTTTATAAAACTCCAGTGTTAGATTATTGATATCTAGTGTTAGTTCATTGAGAATGCAATGTTAGTTAATTTAAGGCATGTTTTAAGTTGTTGAAATGCAATTTGACTTTATAAAACTCTTGTGTCAGTTTCTCGAAAACAAAAACTTCAGTATTAGATTACTGATCTCTAGTGTTAGTTCATTGAGAATGCAATGTTAGTTAATTTAAGGTATGTTTTAGTTTATAAAACTCCAGTGTCAGATTATCGATCTTTAGTGTTAGTTCACCGAGAAAAGCAGTGTTATTTATTTATTTATTAAACAAAGAAATGGGGCGATATATACTACATTGTTACCATAAGGTAGCCAAGTAACACTGGAGTAAAATAAACTGATACCACAAGGAAATTAATTGACACCCTCAACAAAATAAACTCAAGCCGTTATACAACAATATAACAGAAATCAATTTAAGTGGGTACACTTCCTTATAATGTGTGGGATATTTCTTAAAGTTTATATAAAAAAATATCATTTTATAAAGAAAAATTACAACAAATAAAAAAATTGAAATTTTCTCATTTTCTCCTTGGAAAAAAAAAGAAAAGAAAATGAGGAAAAAAAGAAGAAAAAGGAAGCAAGCTATGCTCGCGGGGAATTGAACTTGTGACCTGGGCGGTATTGTGACCAAACCAAAACATTGAGGCAAGTTTCGCTATTGTTTTTAATGTTGCAAGGAAATAATATAACTTATGTAGCTGAATAAACCAAAAAAAAAAAAAACGAAAGCTGGGCCGCGCGGCCCTGCTTGCACGCGCGATGCGCGTATCTGCATCTCACGCTCACGCCCTACTGTATAAGGCGGTCCTATAAGAGACCGATTGATACATAATTATATAGTTCATCCGATCCCCATACTATATTAAATTTGCGTATGAAAGGAGATATATTGTTGCTAACTACCTAATTGCTAGTGGTACTTATCTCTCTCCTACTTGCAAAGCTCAATTATAATCAAAATTTAAGGCCCATTATCTTCCACTACAAGAACATGCCATAATATATGCATGTTGTCATGTTGATTATAAATTATGACATCCATGACTGAATTGTTTTGTGCATATAGTTTACGTAGATATTCATGACATTGACCCCCATTTC
The DNA here is from genome assembly GCA_038025085.1 of Tetragonia tetragonoides. NCBI lineage: Eukaryota > Viridiplantae > Streptophyta > Magnoliopsida > Caryophyllales > Aizoaceae > Tetragonia > Tetragonia tetragonoides. The sequence goes on from CM076147.1 coordinate 5,462,440, forward strand.
CATTATAGTAAGTATTCTTTATTTGTGACCAACAAGGGTGGTAGTTTAGTGGTTTCAAATTTACTCCCAAGTGGTTTGGTAAGGAAATGTTATGGGTTCGAATTCTCATTTCTCCCATGCTTTGTGTTTGCTGGCTTCTTGGAACTATACTAGTTCCTTGTTGGTGCTATGTTGAAAGGGCCAATACTTGCGCTAATTGTTCAGTTAGTTTGATTTGTTCGAGCTTGAATATAAGAGTCCGAACATGACGTAGCTAGGAGGACTGCCTCGATCGCCATTCACTTGCAGTCTTGCACCCTCTTTTTGAGGAGAAAAAAAAATATTCTTTATGAGTTACCGTTAACCAGAAAATAAGGAGGATTTCAATTTGTACGGTGCAGGACATAGTTTTTGGGTACGATAAAAGTACTTAAATAGATAATGGACATGAAGACAGTTTGCTAACGTATAATGAAGAGATTTATTATGACTTTTATGAGTATGACGTACAAAAAGGCGGCCTTCAACTGCGCTTCATGGTGTCTCATGAGACTTGTGACTTGTGACTTGTGACTTGTGACTTGTGAGTTGTGACACTAATGCCGCTCTCGATCACTCTTTGGATAACCAAGGGTCAGAAAATTTTTGTACCCTATTTATGTGCGACATAATGTTTTACTGGATTGTATACATGACGTCTTTATGATAGTTATCCTGCTTTTTTATTTTAATATATCTGAAAATAGGGGGTGTTCATCGTCTTACTGGGTAATTGAAAAATAACACTCCCTAATACTTTACGGTTCGTCGTTATTGTCCTAGTTAATAATGGAGTAAACTACCAAATAAGGACCTGAACTTTCACCAAAATTTAGAATAAGGACCTGAACTTTCAAAGTGATGGAATAAGGGCCTCACTCTAACTCTGTTAAACTTCTGTTACCAATAATCTATCCATTTTTATTGTATTTTTCATTTTTCTTTCCTTTTAGCTCTGATTTTATTCTTTTCTCCCATTAATTAATAAACTAAATATTGTGATTCTTAGGGAAACCTTTCTCTCTCCTCAAGCCCACCAGTCCACCACCCATCTTGTACTCCCGCACCCTTTCTCTCTCCTCATGGCTCACTTCCAACAGCCCACCTCCGTCCTCTCCACCTCTCACGCACATCCCACATCCCCCTCTTTTCTCTCTTCTCGACCCTTACCATCTCACAATCAGCCCATGTCTCTCTCCTCAACGAGGCAACACCAGTACGGCAATATCCCAACCCCAACCCCCAAAAATACAACACCACCATTCACCCCTGTTCAGATCAGTATCTTCCATAGATGCCCATTTAAAACCAAATCCCGTGCATTTAAAATCAACCCACCATTCGACTCAACTGCATCCACATAACCCTCCAAGTCTTCCACTTCAACCGTCTCATAATCAATCGCTTCTTCATATCTTATTAACATAACATGTAACTATGCAAGTACATACTTTTTATCTTCAATTTCTAACAAAGATAAACAAAGGTCAATTAATTTGGCGGCTTTGCTTGATTGCTTATCCTTTTTGGTTTTTATGATATTAGAGCTTGTGGAAGGATGGTAGCATATGGAGATGGCTTGGCAATTTCTGACGAGAGGCTTCGACGGGTAGGTGGTGGTGCTGGCGGGATGGGTAGTGGGGTTCAGGGGAGAGATAGGGAGGGTGGTTGCCTTGTGGTTGTGGCTAGTTGTGGGGGTTCAGGGGAGAGGGAAAATGGGGTGGGTGGAGAGACGAAAGAAACACGAAAAAAAAAGTAGAGAAAAAGAAAGAAAAAAATGATAGTAATTAACAAAAGAAATACAAAAATAAAGATTAGTAACAGAAGTTTTGACAGAGTTAGAGTGAGGTCCTTATTCCATCACTTTGAAAGTTCAGGTCCTTGTTTCAATTTTTGGTGAAAGTTCAGGTCCTTATTTGGTAGTTTACTCTTAATAATGCTTGTTGATGTTGATAATAGTAAGGGCCTGTTCTCCTCAACTTTTTCCTGAAGTATTCAGTAAAATTCAGTTCAGTTCAGTAAAAAGAAGTTCAGTTCAGAAAAATTCACTTCAGTTCGGTAAATTTCAGTTCAGTTCAGTATTGTGCAGATAAGTTCAGTAAAAAGAAGGTGAATAGAACAGGCCCTAAAGTGTAGTACCGAGTACATCCAAGAGCGGACGTATTCTTGTCCACAAAACTGGAGTGAAATAAACTGAATAGCAACATGTGAGACAATAATCATGTCATAGAACTATTAAACTGAATCGATTACAAGTAGAAAATAAAACACCCAGCGATAATAAATGTAGGAAAGCCAATTCAAAACACATTAAAACAGATGTATGAACACTGAATTTTTGCTCTACAGTACAAAGGAATTAAGGACCAAAGATGCAAACAAAAGCAATTGGACAGACCAGGTAAACTCCCTATCTGCTCTTTTACGACACTGTGAAATGGGATGTGGCGATTCCTGTTGATACTCTAGGCAGGTGGTTTTAACTAATTACCCTTCTGGACTAGCAAAAAAAATAATTACCCTTCTTTTCTTGAAAATTACACAAAAACTAACCCTTATGCAATGATTTTGCAGGATTTTTTTTTAAAGGAGATTTTCGAGAATGTTATATCATGGGATATTGCAAATCCTTAACACTCTGCCAGGGATCCACTCGCAATGCTTTAACAAGGGAAAAGCAAACAACCAATATCTAAATTGTGTGCCAAAAACTTAATACCCTTCAGACAAGATAATGCTCAATATCAAATCCGAAATTACCGAAGGTGCACTAAACTGAGAAGTATTACAAACATGAATGCTTTGCAGCAACTAAACCATTGTTGTGTAAAACGATAGCCTAAACAAAAGAAAAATCTCAGTATCATTGATTTCAGCTATGATTTTCTGACAGATTTTAGTAGAGGCCTGCAAGTAATAACAAGGACAACACAGTGCCTGCACAATAACCGATTACATAGACACCAATTCTGAATTCCATCAGAAATCATCATCCTCTTCCTCGGCAATGTGCTTAGCAAGTTCTTGCTCCTGTTGTTGCCTCTCCCTCCTCTTCTCAGCGCTTTCCTTCTCCTTGTGCGAGTTTGGTGGGTACCGCAATGCACGGACTGCTTCATTGTGCATGTTAAGACAGAAAGCAATTCTGGAGTCGAAGGCAGACTGTGGCTCGGTTGTTGAGTAGATATCACCAGTCTCTTTTGATAGCATCCACCCATTTGCATGATCTAATGTGGCATCTATTGCACCGTCACGAATAGCCTTGGCGACAATGCTCTCAGCGTCGGCAACAGGGTTAGCAGAATCCAATCCCAGCTTCTTAGCAACATCGGCAAGTGAGATGCGGGAATAGGAAATGCTAATGTTTCTCAGTCCAGTCCTAATGACATTGTGCCTTAGGCGGACAATCAAATTATGGGTCCGATCTTTATCAAAAGTAGCAGAGAACTTTTCAGCAACCTTTCTGAACAGCTCCAAGTCACCAATGCGAACAGCCTATTGAATCGACCATATGGTCCATGAAACAACAACTATAACCAGCTAAACTTGGAAAATACTGGAGCAAAAAGAACTTTTCTAGATTAATCCATATGGTCAATCTGCAAACTTCCTCAGCTTTAACAAGTAGATTCATTTCACACAACCAATGCTGCAAAGAGATTAAATATATACTCACATTGGTAAGCTCAAAGTAAGGTCGCAACGCCTTCTCCATGCCTTTCTGCATAAAAATCGTCCTCTCAGGTATTTCCCCCAATAGTAATCGTACTATCACAGCCCATTTGTTGCACTGAATCCTAAATCCACGGGCTGCAACTGGGGCTTTCCTAGCAGCCTGAAGAAGGCTCTCTTTCGCATCAGTATACTCCAACTGAATTGTCTCGATCTTTCCAACATAGAAAAGATACCGACAATGCTGCAACAAACATTTACATAAGATCTCACTCTCAAAATCATCACATACCAAAACCAAAATAAAACAATGCTAGAAGTGTCCAATAACTTTGACTGCAGAAAATCCCCATAATCTATGTTACTCTAACCCATATTTTTGCTTCTGCTGACACAGTTGACCATGGAAACAAGCAGGGAATGTATACAACATCAAAGAACAGGGCAGAGTCAAGAACCTCTGAAACCCACCCCATGCACGAACACCCAACCAACTTCAACCCCGACAAAGCAACCAAAATTATTTTAGATATTGTGTTTGGAATTTGGATTACATTACAGCTTAGACCGCATATAAGAGCATGTTTGGCCTACCTTGTGAGCAACTTCTACTTTTCCCCCTAATTTTCCTCACTAACCACCCCCTCCACCTCCTCCTCACACCCATTTTCAACTTCCAAAAAGTTTAAACCACCCCCTAGGACCCTCTAGAAGCCCCAACAGTAGAAGCATCCAATTGAGCTTCTACTTTTGGGCCTCCTAAGGGGTGTTTTGAGCTTATTAGAAGCTGAAAATGGGGGTGAGGAGGAGTTGGAGGGGGAGATTATGAGGAAAAATAGGGGAAAAAGTAAAAGCTCCTCGCAAGTTAGGCCAAACACCACCTAAATCGATGAGAGGCACACTGTCAGGGGGGAAAAAGACGTAGGTCGGGCTACTGTTTCTTCTTACTTTACATTTCCATACAACATTTTAAAATATTCTTATTACACATTTCCTATGTATGAAATTATCAAAATGGACAACTCATTTGAGCTCTATTTTGATTTCTCGGAAAATGTATTACTCTATTTTTCTCGCTTTTCTCCCAAAAGGAGAGAGATAATGTTTCCAATTTGGAAAAGCGGAAACTGTCTCTCCTCTGTCTCCTCTTTTCCAACTCCAACTTGAGTCACATGTTTTGGCTACATTACGTCCATTAACCAAATACAATTTATTCAGTTTTCTTTTTTCTCCAGATGCAATGATAAAAATTTGTGGAAACAGATATTGTTCTCAACTGAAATATCCCAAATTCAACCAAACAGGACCTTCAACTCAGTAGTGGCGGTGCGGAACAAAGAAAATTGTCGTTTTCACTTTAAAATTTTCATATTCAAAAAAAGGAGTGGCTGTCATCTGCCAAGCTGCAAACCCTAGCCTAAACACCCCCTACACCAAGTTATGTTGTCAATAGATTCTAGTAAGAGTGATGACTTAATTTAGGAATCACCTTGAATTTAAAACCCACCTACCCAGAGGCTGAAATTTGTTGAAAAACAAAGTCAAAGACAACCAGTAAAGGAAAGGAGAGGGAGAAAGGGGTGAGATTGAGAGTGCTTTCTAATAATTGGGGGGGGGGGGAATAAAGGAAGGAGCAGCAAACGATGTTCCTTTGGATTTTCAATCCACTCAGGTTTAAAACCCATGAACACTATCATAGGATCAAATTCGTTAGTATGAAACTACATTGTAACCAAAGGGAGACTTAAACCTTCACAATAAGCCAGTAACGCACTAGCAGGTAGGATACCATGATCAAAAGTCATACTTGTCATGGCCTAAGTACTGCTCTATCAAATTGGAGTATAGTAGAAAATAGATTTGAACTCCCAATATTATAGGCCATAGAGGGTACCTGCTGATTGGAGTGGGCTCCAAAGCTTGGTGCCTTTGATCTAAGCTTCTCAGCCTTGTCATATAAATTGTATTGTAGGTAATTGCGTAGAAGCAGGTTAAGAAGTGTTTCCTGCAACATAAACAAATTGTGTTTAAGTTGAGCACCAATGGACAATTGCCAATTATGAGATAATCTTCAGACTGCAGACAGAATTCGGAAACAGGAGCTTCTCAACTAAGAAGAACGCTTCTCATCAATGGCAGACGAACCTGACCAAGCTCTTCATGGTGCAAAGTTGTCAAACGATGCAAGGCAAGGAGTTCACTGAAACAGGAGAGAACCAACTTAGAGAAACAACCAAATTTTGGACAAAATCAATAAAGTTCTGATCCATAATTTCAATTTCTTTCGTGTTGAATTGAGTCTTATTGAAGTTTTGAGCACACATGCATCAAACAGTAATTCTACTAAGAAGAATGGAAGAAAAATGGAAAACCTTAACCTACCCACGAATTTCAGCTAGATCACCCGTAAACTCATAGCTCAATGAATAGAAGGAATACAATTTGGATGCTAGAACATCAGCAATCCTCCTTTTCAGCGACTTCAAACGGGCAATGCTTGCAGAAGCACATGCTTTAGCCTGAAATTTTTATTGAGATATTTATACTCCAAAAACACAGATAAAATTGATAGTACAGGCTCCAGAAGATGGAATCACTAAACATGATCGCACCTCATTATACATTTTCTGATCAATCAGAAACAACAATACGAGCCAATAGCAGTGGATCTCCAACTCTGGTAATGTGCTCTTTCCTGGTGTTTGTGCAGCAGATGTCGCAGTGTCAACCTCCATCTCTTGATCACCTCCCTATAACAAATGTTATGAAAGAAGTTGAGTTTCAATGTTTCATATAACGAAATACTATAAAAAACATTAATTAAATGTAGCACTATGCAGTGATCAAAAACTAGAGAATAAACTAAAAGAGATACTCAAGCAGCGATAGGAGTCATGAAACGACCCAAATTAACAAGTGGCGGTTACTCCATCTTGTGTCCCAAATACTTTACAGTTTACACAGCAATATAATCATTTAACATCATACTTGTCCACACCATCTTCTAGCATTTAATTCATTTCGGCCAAACAAAAATGCATAAGCTAAAGAGAAAATGTTATTAGATAAAGCTACATGGAAGAACCACATCACATATACTTCTGATAATTTTCATCAGATGTGGCAAGACATGCAATATCTCAGGTCCTCCCTCTCACTTCTTTCATGTGTCCCTCGAGAAACAAAGCGAATCCGATTGCATTTTACAAATACGATCAAACATCAAACTATTTCTTTTACTTCCAACAAGGCATTTTAGGCTTCACAAGGTCACACCCATGTTGACAGGACATGAAACTGAATACAATCTATACTGTTCCTTTCCTGAGAAAGCAACATGACCACTTGAAACAAAACTCACCCCATGTCAAGCAATCAACTATTACTTCATCTAACGTTTTGGATCAAAAACCCTAGATGTAGTTATCGACATAGTGAGGCACCCATTGACGAAGAGGAAGGGCCCACATTAAGCTTTTGTTTGACACCTTGACAGAAAAGGATGACTTGAGAGAATTCACTAGAAACTGAAAAACCTTTTGTGACGTCAAATTCTACTTGCTGTATTAATATATTCTTTGTAAAGAGAGTATATATTAAAGAAAATCAGGACGAATTCTTCTTGGCTCTTTATCCATATAATAGGCCCTTCTGCATTTAATGTGCTTTCTTTTACCCTCCTTTTATGCTTATCTCTTCTTCTCTTACTAAACATAAAAGATTTCAAGTTATTTTGAACATTGGCCTTAATATTAATACGAGTATCATTACAGCTCAATTTTTTGAAGTACACAATATTTCGTCCCATGTGGTAAATGATATAATCAACAGAAATCCTTAGATACTTATCAAAAGGAATATGTATCTATCAAATATCAATTCATGAAAAGGAGTCAGTTGCTATAAATTCCAACATTTATAAGAGTAAGAAACATTCCAAGTGGGTTTACTAAATTATATATGCAATGTAAGGGTATATGTATTCTTTCACTTCATTAATGAAATCTTTCTCTTTATCTAAAACAGAATTCCTGCAGTCTTGCTTGTACAACACATACATGCCTTTGAAAGGATACCAACCAAGACAAAAAGGACTTGTGAATAGTACCTCAAGAAGGGGCTGGGGGTGTTGATTTGTTGGACACATCACTTGGGAAGAGAGGGAAGAGGATAATCTATCATATCCTAACCAACAAAAATGCTAGCTTTATCAAGTCTATGAAAGAGTAGTCCTCATTCTAAAAAGACTCCAACAACCCCCTCCTCCGCAGAAGAGAAATGACCCTTCTGTCCTAGTCCACTCAGAAAGCCAAGTCCTCCGTTAACAGACTAGAAAGCAACCCCCCTGAGGCCGACAGTCCAAACTCCCAATAACTAACCAAAAGGAAGATATTAATCACCACAAGAGCCTCATAAGAGCCAGGTGAAGAAGAAATATGATATTGGCAGACAGAAAACTTCTATAAACCAAGACTTGGGTTCATATTGTTAAAAAGACTTAGATTAGTTTTACGAATACTACTCCCTCTGTCCCCCATTTACTAACAATCTCTCAAGTGCAGATATAATTGCATTCCTCAGCCATATGAGCCCAATGCACAATGTGGACACTAACCAAGTCATATATTCCCTCACATCAGATAAATCAAAATTGAAGCATAACAAAATCTTTCTACAGGGCACTCTTTGGAGTTCTTTATTGTCTCCTCCTTCCCTTCCTAGGGCTTCCGATACAAATCAAGATGCTCTTTTATATACGGGAGCTATTTGAGCCATGAAGTTATCTGATTATGTCCAGATCACCTTATGCTATGTATTCGTCAACATGAGCTAAACCCTATCTACCCAAATGATTCTCATCTCATTATTTCAGCGCACACATCATAGTTAGAGGGGGTGAAGGGCCACCCTTGCAAAAAACATTCTTGTGGCTATTATTTTATATCTGCCTCTGCATAAGTTTCAACACTACTATTAAGAGCTACTATCATGTAACAGATCTTAATCCAGCGGCAAGGTGGAGACTTGGGTTATCTTAGTTTGTGTTGATTCCCTATTCAAATTTCCACCCTACCCAAACCTTTATGCTTTTGCTTATAGGAAACTTTTTTACAAATAACCTTGTTTGCGGAAATTATTATTTATATAACCACTTGTGTGGTACTTATCAGCCTGCATATATATATATATATATATATAAGCCGACTTAGGTTCAACTGAGGGTTGAGTTGATAACGTTCAACCTAGTTTTTTCAATTGAAATCAGTCTCTTCTTTCTATAAGCCGACTTACCATTCATTTAAATTTAAAGAGAATACAATGAGACTACCATATACTCTGTTCTCATAGGACCACAACCTTCCCAGTGCACCTTCTACACTACATGCCCACTTTGCAACTCTATGGGCAAGGGGAACATAATTAACCTCCCTAACCTCTTAAAATTAAAACGTGTTTTTATCCCTTATAAAAGTATTAATTAATAACCTTGGTTAATTTATCTGAAATTTTAAGGAAAAATGGATGCGAATAATCCCACATTTGGGCGGTCGTACAAGAATAATCCCACAAATGAATATCGCCCAGAATAATCCCACAAATTAACTGCGTTAACGCGAGTGGATTAAATGAAAACGAAGTTAACTTTCCGTTAACTCCTCCACCTTCACCACAGACTCACCCTTCTCTCTTTTCTATTATCGCTATTAATGGCGAAAGATGGAGCTCGATGGCGGCGAAAATCGAGCTCGACGTCGGCGATATGTCCACCTAAGCCTATCATAATACCTTGTAATTGGATCGTCGATGGTAAAATAGCATAGGTTTCATCGGTAGGGACAAATAAAGTAATCACAGCCCCACCTTCATCATCTTCTTCAAATTCATCAATAACCCAAGACACCCCAACATTAAAATCATGATTGTCGATTAATGCTTTGGTGGAGTCTGAGAGATATGGGTATTGTGAAAGGATTAAGTGGACATATCACCGGCGTCGAGATCAATTTTCGTCGCCGTTGAGCTCCGTCTTTCGCCATTAATGGTAGTAATAAAGAGGAGAGAGAAGGGTGAGTGGGTGGTGAAGATGGAGGAGTTAACGACATGTTAACACCGTTTTCATTTAATCCATCCGCGTTAACGCCGTTAATTTGTGGGATTATTCTGGGCTTAAGTCATTTGTGGGATTATTCTTGTACGACCGCCCAAATGTGAGATTATTCACATCTATTTTTCCAAATTTTAAAAGTGCCCTTATTTTCCCGAACGAGGTACTTTGGTTAGGAATTAAACAATCAGGATAAGAATAAAATAGAGATAAAAGCACCACTTCCAAACAAAACCCAAACTAACTGCCATGAGAATAAACTTCATAAGTTTTCAAGATGTTGATAAACCAACTACATGCAAGACAAATATACATATTAACATTTCTTTTATTCACCTGATTCTATTTCAGGTTACACTAACTACAAAGATCGTTTTCCTTCGTTACCTCACCACCACCACCCAATCTGCAATTTCACACTTTCTCTTCAACAGATCACTATACAAATGATAAAAACCGAGGCGCTTCAACTTCTATTCTAGAATTCACTTCACATCCAATACTTACATGTTACATTATTTACATATCACACAGACACTAGACCTAAATACGCACAAAAGATCATAAACCATACCTTTGGCAGAAATCCTGACAATTTGGCATGGGCCTCAGAACCATGAACAAGAGCATGATCAAGATAAGACGACAGAAGACGAGCTGTGAGCTTACGACGAATGCCAAAGGTGAGACGAATAGCACGAGAAAAGCGACGAGCCTCTTTGGATTTGGAACCCAATTCCAATTGAGCTGCAATCTCCTTTAAATCTGCACAAATTGAAACTCTAATCAAAAACCAACGAAATCGCACAAAACCCTACAAAATTGGGCAAAAAACAATGAGAGAGAAAATCAGATTAGGGCATACGCTTCATAGTGGGTGGATCAGTTGAAGAGAGAGAATTTGAGGGGACTTGAGTATCTTTCATCTCCACATCTTGAGTCATTTTTCGTTTCGCCTCAAAAACTCAAACTACACAAAATCACAAATTTAAAAGAGTTTTATAATGTGGAACAAATTGTTCGATAAATAAATAAACAAGCGATTGATGAAATTTAAAGATGAGTTAGAATTAGCAGAATTGATGAAGTTTGGGGTTTGAAGGGATTTACCTGGTGAATCTGGAGAGAATTCAGCAGGTTAGGGTTTGGTGTTCTACTGAGCTGAGACGCGTTTGGTCCAGCTTTTAGTACTAGTAGTAGTTCCTTTCTTTCTCTACAAGAAGCATAATAAGGTGGCTTTTCGGAAGGAGATTTTTATTTATATTTTTCTCATTTTAACAGAAATACAAAATGGGCTAAATTAAAATTAAATGATTTTTATTTTAATTTTTTTTTAAGCAAAATGAACTCTTTTTCTATAATAAAACTTTTCTATTTTTTGAAGTAACATAATAATTATCTCAAAAAAAAAGTAACATAATAATTTCAACTTCAAGGGTTGAAATTATAGTAAAGTAACTGTTCGTATGATAATAATTAACAATTGTCAGTATATTTTATTTTACATAATATGAGTATTTAAGTTTTGCTCGACTATCTCATGGCCCCTAAATGTAAGAATCGGAAAAATCTCAATTGGACACTGGTTCTGAGGGGACTTAAGTATCACCCCAATCCCACTGAGTTGCATTGGTGCCACTAGAATAAAAATAGTTTACCCAGTGGATAGACTACCAATGTGTGCAATGTTAATTGCTATTTTTTGGTGTTTTATTTTTTAAAAATTGAGTATCATTTATTTGAAATCTCAATACACAACCTTGTTTTGTAGTCCACATCACATGGGTAGTCTATCCGATGCGTAAGCCAAACATTGTCCTTTCCAACTTGTTTTGTCACGCACTCACGCTTAACTATGGCATTTCTTAGATTTTGGCTTCCTAAAATGAGATGCACATTGGTTTATCTTCTTTTTTTTTTTTTTGAAAAGGCAAAGAAGCCCGGTTAACTCTAAGGGATTAACCTAAATTGTCCTTCACTAGTAAGCCAGTAAGAGACTGGTCAAAGGAACATGACCAAAGAGAACAGGAACCGACAGACTAACCCACATTAGCCATAAAATCTGCCACCGAATTTGCTTCGCGGAAGCAATGAATAACTTTCACTCTGTTACAAAAATGTAAATCCTTTTTAGTATCTATTAAAATATTTTGTATTTTCCAATTTTTCACTCATTCCTAAGAGCCTTGATGACGGCTAAGTTGTCCCCCTCAATAGTGATATTAGGAAAACCTCGTGACCGGGCAACCTTCACTCCTTCTCTAAGTCATATTGCTTTTGCCATTAAAACTGAACTATCGCCACATGGCTTAGCTCCTAGCACCAAGACTTCCCTAGACTCATCCCTGATACAGAATCCCGTCGCCGCACTAAGGTTATTTTTCTTAGACCCATCAAAATTTATCTTCACGTAATCACTTCTCGGAGGATTCCACTTAACGTCGCTCCTATGACCTTTCTTAACTTGTTTCTTAGAAAAAGCCCCTTTAACATCAAAATCCACTGCTTGAGTCGCCAAGGAACGTCACTCAGTAAAACTATTACGCACAGAATGTGCAATTTGAACAGGACTAATAGACAAACTATCAAAAAATGATCTTATTACGGGTAAACCAAAATAACCACCAACTTTGCACTAAGAGGATAAAGTCCCATTATGAGAGGAGGCCATGAAGGAAATTCAATCTTTCCACAAAGTTAAGGGAGTCGGGAACTAAAATGTTAAGTCTTTTACTACACAGAGATTGGACTTCGTCCCACATTTGGTAAAAATGTGGGCAATAAAAAAAATAAGTGAAGCTTATCTTCACAATGATGTTTACAAAAAACACCCTCTTGCGGAATAAATACTTTACTTTGTTGGGGTCTGTGCTTAGTTGGAAGACCATCCAAACACAGTTTCCATAAAAAAAATCTTGATTTTATTTGGCCATTTTAACTCCCAGATCTAACTAAAATTACATTTAGTCTTGTACTGATTATGGATACCCTGTGCTAACCAAGTTACTGACTTAGTTGAAAAATCTCCAGTACTTGATAAACCCCTTTACGATTTATCAGGTACTGTGTTGAATGAAATAGGAATTCTTATGATTAATCTAATAATATTATTAGGTAGAACTCTCGAGAGAAGCAAACAATCACATTCACCTTGAGAGGAAATAAGCATACTTACCGGGATATCTAGATCACGTAACGGATCATTTGGATCAACAGAGTGATATTCACCTTGGTTTATCAGTAGTACAACCAAATCATTTAAACTCTTAATTTGACTATTGATTTTTTCGCAAATAGATAGTCAAATTTTGTGAAGTTACACTTAAAAAGAAAGCCCGTGGAACAGAAGGAGTGTAACCTAAAAAATAGTGGAGCAAAAAAAACATACTTCCTCCATCCCGTGAAATCTTTACCCAAAATTTCCAAGGTCAAAGTTTAAAAACTTTAACCATAAAAAAAATAAAATTGCAATGTAAAAATACTTTTTGTTAGATTCTTTTTTAGTAGAACTTTTGAGAAATCATAATTTTTCTAATTTATTTATTCATTTAATTGCAATTATTTACGATTAGAGTAGTATTTTAGAAATCGTGAAAATACTAGAGTAAAGATTTTCACATGACGCAGGAAGTATAACCTAAACAATAATAATCGAAACTAAAGCTGTCAAACAGGTCGATCATGTCGGTTCGGGTCTTGTCGATCTCATTTTTGCAGGTTTGAAGTAGGTATACAAACTATTAATGGGCTTTCAAGATATGAAGTCACTTTATGTTGATTTTTTCAGATCAGGGTCGACGTTCAGTTGGTTATTCTCATTTGTCCCGATAGTAATGCATTTTTGTGTGAACTTTTAGTGGGCTTTGGCGTGAACTTATTTTTGTCGATTTTTCCAGATCAAATTTCAAATCGGATCAACTTTTAACCGCTCTACGCCTCTACCCCAAACATAGAATACCTAAGTGAAACGTTTCCTAAAATTTAACATTGAGATACTTCCTATCTTTTCACAATTACCTGCACGCAATACGACAAGTCTACCTATTCAATACCCTGAATGAACATCAATGGTTTGTGAAGTAACCGGCAAAAAGAACTTGCAAAGGGCTTTAAGTAGGACAATCAGAAATCTCAAGCATAAACAAATAAAAGAATGCACTGCTCACAAAGTGAAAAATTACAATTACGGAGAAAAAACAACTCAGCCTACAATCTAGAAGGGAAACAAAGAAAAAATGCCACAAAAGGGCTACAGATGAAAATTTCTAAGCTAAGTCTATAATGGTACACATTCATCATGTCCTAAAGGTACAATTAGTTGACCGAAAAAAACAATGTCAAACATAGAGACAGAGCAGGCATTGCACGCTTATAAAAGGAACCCTGCGCTTTTTTTTCTTCTAGGACAAACCACTTAAGCATCTACTGGAGCTGCCTCAGCGGGGCCATTAGAGCGTCCACCACGGCCGCCCCTTCCACGACCTCCCCTCCCACGGCCACGACCTGCAATGGAAGAAAATTTTATCAGCCGCCTTTAAGAATATATCATTTCTCTCAATGAGATCATGGAAAAATTAGTTTTGAAAAGATATGCAACAAATAATTCCCAGTTTCAGCATTCGACATTCAAACCCTGCAGTCCTCAATCAACTGATGCAGCAGAACTAAGCACCATATTTCCAACATAACAAGAAGTCCAAACCCAGCAGAAATAAAGGGGTAAAAACATGCAATACAACATCTCAATACACTTTCGAACCGACTACTGATGGAAAAGGCATGATGGACACCGAGTCAAAAGAAGACAGACAGCCAAAAGTACATAACGAAATGACATTCAGAACCACCTTGCTCACAAAACCAAGCTGTATTGGTGTAAAGTGTAAAAAAGGTTGGTAGTAAAGACTGAGACAATATCTCAGTAAGAAACTACCATTCAAGTCCATCTGCAAGAAGTTACATTGAAATGATAACTCGAGAAAACTTACCACGGCCTTGAACAGGTGGGCCTCGATTGTAGCCTCCAACATTTTGCTGGATGTCAACCATAGGTCCACCATAATTGTAGCCTCCCCTCCCACGACCACGGAAACCACGACCTCTACCACGGCCCCTACCCCTGGGAAACCCACGGTTTTGATCCCAGCCTCCGTCCTCATAATCAACAGGCATAAACCCATTACCTGAAATAAGGCGAAGCAGTTAGTATCGTACTTAACAGTTGACAATAATAGGCCTCCTAGAGTAGAGATACCTGCTTCCACCAAAAATCAAGAGATATAAGAATACAAACCTGGTGGACCCCTGCCTCTACCCCTTCCTCTACCACCACGTCCCCTGCCACGGCCATTTGGAGAGCCCTCTGCATCATTGAAGGTGTCAACCAACAAGCCTTACACACGAACTGAGAAATTCAAGTACTATAGGTAATATTACTTTTCATCTATAAATGTGATTATTTGAAATACCTCCATCATAGTCATAATCATTTGACACCTTCACTTGATCAGCTGGCAATGGGGTCTGATACCTGCAAATAATCTAAGAGCAATTAGTTGTGTTGCAAGCCAGCCAGAAGAAACAGGGAAGCAGATCAACGGGATTGAATGACCAGTTTATTAGTCTAAAAAACATTATAGTAGCAAACTCTCTATGGCCAAGTACCACTAGATGGAGAAACAATGCCACAAAAAGGAAATCAGTTGGTAGAAGAGCACAGCACTTCCTTTAACTGTTATTTCACTTCCAGAATACAAATACAACAGCTATTTGAAGTTGAAAAATCGTGGCACGGGGGAAAAATCGTGGAGCAAAATAGCAGCAAAAGTTTTTCTCAAAAGAACTTGACTATAAATTTAACTTAGGAAAATAGAAAACCACAGATTACCAACTTACCCGATAGCAGATGTATCCAGCTCATTCTTAGATAGCGTTATTGTAATCATTGAAACATGCCTTGTGGTTTCCAGACTGCAGCAACAGCATGACCGTCAGGGCCACAACATATATTTCTAAATTTGTAACCATTTCAGATGATGTATGTAATACCATAGAAATCAGCAACAAACTAAATTCACAAAAGGAAACTAGTGGAAGAAATAAAGAAAGGTCTTGCTCAAAATAGATTGCACATAACACTTACGGAAGGAGACCTTCCTCTAGCGGCTCCCATGTATCAGTGATGTCAGTGGACCCAATTGAGGTGATCTGGTGCAGTCCAACGATCCTTCTCTGCATTGGGAATAAGGAAGAGTAAGATAAATCAAGAACTTACAGAGAAGGTTACAAGGGCGAAGGGCAATATTGAATTAAGCAAAGCAATAGAGACCTTAATCAATTCCACAATTGTCACTGTTTTATTGATTGCTCTACCCATAGCCTTAAACACAATTTCATCGGAACCTTTTTCCTGCACGGATACCACAAGAAACAAAAAGAGAGATGTTACAAGCATGAAACCTCACAAAGTACGTGACCACAGATAATCAATCAAAACCCTAAGGCGTACATTTAATTATGTAAGAGGAGTTGCACCATAAAGGTTTTTTTTTTTTTTTGATCACCACCATAAAGGTTTTTAAGAGCAACTGTACATGCTAATTTTTTTTCTAAAATAAGAGAAATCTCACAAACTAAAGCATCAGCCTCAGTAGTAGATAACCCAAGTTCTGCAGTTAATATATACAGAATCACAGGGTCTTAATTAAAATAAGTAATCAAATCGACCAAGAACAACAACCTAAAGCAAGCAATCCAACGGAATTCTTCTCACTTTTGCCTTACCCCTCAGTTACCAGATTAATTCCTTTATGCTGATTTTTTTCTTCCATCTAAACAAACAAAATTACTAGAGAGTATCTTAATAAATAAAAACAACACATAATTCCACAACCAAACACACACAGAAATAAAGTTAACCTATACAATTTAAATAGCACAGAATTCAAGTTGACAAGATCAGTGAACTGGATAGCTTCTCCAAGCAATCCAGTTCATTGCTAAAATAAGGGAACCCTAGTCCAAAATGATGCTTGCACTAATAGTATAAGAGAGAGATCACCACAGCTTGACAAATGAATACTAATGGCATTAGAACAACCACGAACTATAGGATTAGATTGTGACCACAAGGCATTTCACTCTCACAAATTGTGGTGACAGAAATACTACCAATTTACCACACAGTTAATGAATTTCTGATGTTGCATCTTCCAAGTTGCAAGTCCCAATACCCATTTTTATGGGAAGGGCTCTTCACTTCCATTCTCCCCTTTTAGTGGCTACATGCTCTTTTCCATCAAAAACGTTCCATTACCACAAGTATATAATTGGCTAATTGACTAAACTTCTACTGTTGCTGCTAAGATCTAAAGTTCTCAAATACTTCAAAGAGATCAAAGGTGTGGTTTGAGGCAGTTCGAGTTAGAACAACAAAGCTCACATTGACACAGCTAATATCACAAGCAAAACAATAACTTTCATGCTTTCCCCGACAAAGAGAACCCCCACCAATAAGGAAAAAAGAGGTTCCTCCAAACCAAGATATTCAGAATACTGGCTTGATTGAAAATACCAAAGCCTTTAAAATGGAACGGGTGTGCTGCTGAAGTTTAATTTCAGACAGAAGGATAAGGATAGTAAAGCCCAAAGCAGACCAAGCCATATCATCAGCTTTAGGTAATCGAGTAGAGTGCACTGTTACAGAGGAGCAGTGGAGCACCATTATACTCAAATTTAAGGATCTTTCAGTAGGGGTTATTCAGACACCATATACAAGTTTTAATAATCAATGCCCCATAAAAACCCATCATTCGTTAAGATGATAATTTTAACAGAGTATTTTTCGAGCCTCAAAAAAAGCATTGTGCATATGGAAGAACAATTGGTCCTTAACAGCAATACTGCTGATCAACCTAATAAAAGGATGATTTCCCTTGAAAATATAGGTACGGCCGTATGGGAAAATAGCTAACGATTAAAAATGCAAGCTCAAACTCATGGTCATGGAAACACACAGAACACATTGAGTTTCAAACAAACTTGTGCTTATGCCATCATATTTCGGCCCAAAAATTTTAAACTATATTGCCATCATATTCTAGCCGATCTATTTTATCATCACACAACCTTTTTCCTATAAAACTATATTCCCTATATTATGAAAAGTTGTTTTCATAATGCTCACTTCATCACTAAAAGGCTAAAAGCCACACTTTTGGAATACCCTTGAGCTTGAGCTACTAAACCCTCAGAAGATATTTGCTAGATAAATGGATAAATGAATATCAAAAAACTGGACTAATTTTTCAAATCAGATAATTGCCTTGCTCTGTTTTATATACATAAGAAAGAAATTGCTAAACCATGTCACAGAAAGGCATAAGAAAAATGTGAAAAAGAGCCAACTATGGTCCCATGATTGCATATGCACAAGCATACTACAAAAAATCAAAGCTCAATGCCTTGGCATTTAGCAATATCATCAACATTAGATAATATACACAAGTCAACCCTTTTGCCTCCACTCAACCACAGCAAAAATTCTTAACAAAAAGAATAATAACGTCCAAAATTAATCTTTCTATTAAACAATAGGTGAACCATAACATAGCCAACACTGAGCAGAATCAGCAGCACTATTACATAATATCCAGCCATAAGACACTGAAATTTTTCCAATTAACAACAAATTTCTAACCTAACCCTCAATAAAAACAGCTCAAAACTCAATATCTCCACATTACGAGCTTCAAACTCAACACATATAAAGCCTAAAACCACAAATTTCACAATCTGAAAAAAAAGACCTAAAAACGGAGAGAGAAAATCATCGGATCAACATCAATAAAACCTCCAATTGCTTTCTTAATTAATCAAATAAATCTGAAATAAATTCGATTAATTTAAAAAATCTGAAAAACCTGAAGAAGAGTCATGGCGTAAGTAATATAGCTCCTCATCCTTCCCTGACTAGTAATGCGAATCTCATTCTCATCAATCGGTGTCTCCACTTTCGGCTTCTCTACCTTTACGTATTGCTCCATCCTCTTTCTACAAACAACAATAAAAACAACATCAACAAAAACACGAACAACACAAACAACAACAATAAAAACAACAAAAACGATGGAGAAATTGAAACGAACAACAGAGAAAATCAGGAGAGAGAAAATGGATGGAACCTGAAGGTGCGTGCTTGGGTTGTTTCAAGAGCCTGCCCTCGTAATCGGCTTTGTATCTTCTTTTTCGCCCTAAGAAAAACTGCTGACTCGCCTCTTCTGTTGCTTAAATACCTCTTACCCTTTTGCCTTTGGTTTTCAAAACTACCCTAACCACCTTCTTTATCCGGTCCAAACCGGTTTATTTATCCTCTTCTCTTTTGGTTTTTGTTTTATGTTTTGGGGATTTTTTTAGCGGCGGCTTGGTTCGGTTTCCAAGACGGTTTAAGTTTAACCCTAGCAAATTGAAGCAAAGTTGTGGTTATTGGCTATTGATGAGGAAATTGTGGTGGTAGTTGTAGCTGAATTTGACAAATTAAGTGCTACTTCCTCTTGTTTAATTTCAATTAAAGTAAGTCATAATGATGTCTCTTATAAAATCGCCTCAAGGTGATGTCACCTCTATAAACAGTTAAACAGGTATAACATCATGTTTGTATGAGGCGTCTCATCTTGAAACCGGCTCATATGAGTTTTTTGTGTTTTACTATAAAAACACCACATATAACCAAGATGGGTTGGTGTAGTGGTTCAACACTTTATCCCTTAAACAAGTGGTTGGGGATTCGAATCCCAACTCTTGGCGAATGGAAAAAATCCATTGGCCAAACCCCTACCGCTTAGTACGCTGACAGTTGAATTGAGGGGATTAGTCATTGTGGTCGACGGTGGGATATCATTGGCAAAGACCAAAACAATAAAATAAAAAACACCACATATTGTATGAATCTCAAATTCGGTAACAAGTAAAAGTTATCATTAACCGATGTTGATACTTTTACATTGATATTGCACATAATTGATGGTAATGAGTCTCGAACCCCAACATTAAGGTTGAAACTTCCATCATATGCTCATATTTTACCATTTTTATTGTCAACATGCACAACACATTGACCGTGCACAAGAAAAATGTCTTCATTGAACAACATAGAAGTAGACTTTTGCCCACGTTTTATGGTTTTTAAAAAAATTGATGAAATGTGTTTACTCCACAATGGATGATTAGTATACTAAATTGGAATAGTGTCTAGATCCCTTAATAATGGAATATTTAGTATGATCATCATTAAATTTAGAAATGTCATTGGTGCACCTCACAAAAGTATACAACTAAAGACTAGTTATTGTGCCATTAGTTAGAACAAGTTCTTAGAAAGTTAGAAATTGTTCCATATTATTAAGGCTCCATTTGATTCACCTGGATAAAACTGATCTGAAATGAACTGAACTGAACTGAATTGATTTTTTAAACTTGACCGTTAACCATTTAAAAATTTGTCCAAACATAATCAATATTGGACTCATTTGAAAGTATGCTTTGAGATCTTTCCAATGACATAATTATCATCATGAAATTATTTTGGAATAAAAGGTTATATGAGTGATAAAGTTACACATGAACTGAACTGAACTGAACTGAACTGAACTGAATTTAAGTAAAATTAAGGTGAATCAAACAGAGCCTAAGTAAATAGGAGGTTTCGATGTATTTCAGCTCAATCTTATTTAATTAGCTTTATTTATATGCTAGAGAAAATTGGATATTACAAATTAATTGCATCTTTCGTAATTGAACAAACTAGGGGATCAATAATCTTCCTCCAACCATTGTAGTCTAGCGGGGAGCCAGGCAAAGCAAAGCCATTGACGAAGAAAGCTGGTGTTCCAATGACACCTCTTGTAGAACCATACTGCATATATATAGAAAAACACTTGAGTTGAGATATTCTATTATTTGAAAGCTAAAGTGTTGGTTGAAGTGGTTATTGACAATTGAAAGTTTTAAGTGAGAAATTTCTTTGCTTACTTTAAATGAAATTCTCGTTTTTAGATCAGTCTTTCGGTCGCTGAAGCCATGTTTAACAGCAGAATAATAATCATGCCATATTGACTTTGCAATGAAATCTACAATATGGTTCATGATCTCAGATCGGCTCATGTTCATAGTTTCATTGTAAAGTTTCTCCTGCACAACATCCGTTACAACTTAGTCCAAGGAGAAAAACAATGCAGGAGAAATTTTACCATTTAACATATATATATATATATATATATATATATATATATATATATATATATATATATATATGGGAAGAGTCACATACAAACCCCCCTTAGAGCATCTCCAATACAAGGTTTGTATGAAGGTTTGTGGGGAAAAAAACCTCTCAAAAAATCCTCCTTTCCATAGTGATAAACCTAAAAACCCAACTTTTACACAAACCGGTTTGTCTAGACAAACTTGATTTTTGGGTTATGATGTGGCATACACAATAAACCTATTAGATATTTGTGGCATAGTGTACAAGAGATTTATATAAATGGGTTCTTGAGAGTACAGAAAAAAAAACTTCTCTAGAGTTTTGTAGCATTGGAAATGCTCTTAGTATACAAACCCCCTTAATTAATGGGAGCCCTTAGATCAGTTTAATCTGACGGTCATGGTAAATCATAAATTCATTAAAATGCAAAGCACAACTTCATTAACATAAAATTACAACTTCATTAACATAAAATTACAAATTCATTAAAATCAAACTGCCACTTCATTAACTTAAATTTACAGCTTCATTATAATATAACCATAACTTCATCAAAAACATTTTTTAAGTATAGCAAATTCATTGCAGATTCATTGTTCAACAATTGTAAATTCATTAATTTTAAAACTGTAAATTCATAGTTTAATCAACTTTTTCATGAATTTAGATTATAATTTGATGAATTTAGAATTAACAACCCCCACCTTCACTCTCTCTCTTCCCCTCCAACAACCATCGCTGCCGCCACCACCATTACTGCCGCCCACCCCCACCTCCACCACCACCCCTCCACAATCACCGATGTAGCTGCCTCACCACCACCACCACCGCCACAACCGCCCACCCCCTTTCCGTATTCTCTCTCCTCCACTCACAAACATGTTGGGGAAAACTACGATTTTTACCCACAATCACAACAACAGATAATCGGAAAAATAAAGTGCAAGAACCCAAAAACAACACAAACAATTTTACGTGGAAAACTCCTCTCAATTAGGGGAAAAACCACGGTGCGGATCTCCAAGCACTAAAATATGATCCACTATAATAATCAAGAGTACAAAGGCAACACTCACAAGATCAAGCAACAAGTAAACAAACTATCTTTGGTATTAGTACAAATTGACAAACTCTAACTCAATTTGGTACTCCCACAAAACCAAAGATACACCCACAAATACCTGTCGATGACCGATCCTAATACTCTGATTTTCTTCACCCGAACAAACCGAATCAACCGTGAACTGGAACAAACCTCTTTGGAGAAATACTCAATTTCTCTCACTCTTTTGTTTGTCTCTCACTCACTTGGCTCTGCCTTTTCTTTTGTTTGTTTCGGCCTTCCCTTTCTACTGAACTCAATCACGACTGTTTTCTATCAACAACTAAAGAAAACCAAAAGGCTGAAGCCTTTTTGTTTTCCCATCTTTTAACTTCCTTTTTTTTTTTTTTTTTTTCTTTTTTCTTTTTTCTGTTTTTGTTTTTCTTTTCTTTTTCTTTTTGTTCTATTTTATTTTCTTTACAAAACTAAAATAAAATAAAACACAACTAAATATTATTTGGTATTTGGGGCATTACCTCAACAAATCCTCCCTCGACCCAAATCACCAAATACCTCCACCTTGTCCGAAAAACAGACCTTCTTCTTCACGGTCTTGCTCCTCCCTATGCAATGACCCTCAACATAGCACAAGTTGTTCTCCGCCTTCCTCCCTTGCACAATCAAAGTAGCACCACGATACACTTTGCACCACCTTCCCGTACCAATGTATCTACACCCTTGCGATGTCAACTCACCCAACGAAATCACGTTGACACGAGCATCGGGTACATACCTCACATTGTGGAAAGTCCTAGTCACACCACCATGGAGCTCAATGCGGATGCTTCCCATCCCTTTGGCCTTCAACTTACCACTCCCCATGTTGATGTCACCATACTCTCCATCTTGGCACAAAGTATCAAACATAGCATGGTCTCTACAAATGTGAACCGAAGCGCCGGAGTCCAACACCCAACTCTCTTTGCTTTCCTTCCCCTCATTGTTACTAGCCAAGAACAACTCCTTATTACCATCACAAGACATAATTACATTAGAGGAACCGCTATCATCATCAATTTTGGTCTTACCCATCTTCTCTTGCAGCTGCTTGAAACTCTTCAAATCATCTCTCATCTTTGGGCAACGACTCTGAATATGACCCTTCTCACCACAATAGTAACACTCTATGTTACTAAAGTCTCTCGCGCGCGACTTCGACCTACTTCTCGGGCCACCACCTCTTCTCTCATGATTCCTCCCTCTCTCGGACACCTCCGCAGCTAGTACTCTATCTCCTCCATCACTAGGAGATACACCATCAACCTGCAACATCATCCGATCATTCTCTCTCAACACTATCATTGCTTCATCTAGTGTAATCTCTGTCCTCCCTACAAGTAATGTCTGCACAATTGGCCTGTAGGACTTAGGTAGTGAAGCCAACAATAACAATGCCTCCTCTTGATCGGAGATCTTCTCATCTGCATTTCTTAACTGACATACTAGCTGGTTAAAACTGTTAATGTGGTCCTGCAACGCTGTACCTTGCTCCATCTTTAGCTGGTACAACTCATATCTCAAACAAAGCTTGTTAGTCAGTGACTTTGATGCATATACACTCTGGAGCTTATCCAACAACTTCTTTGGATCTGTCTCAGTCAAGTAATTATACTTAATCTCCGGAGCCATAGCTAATCTAATAGTACTGACAGCTTTCTTCTTCTTCGATGTCCATTGGGCATCGGTCACCCCACTAGGCTTTGTCTCATCTAAAGCCTCATCTAAATTTTGTTGAACCAACAAATCCTCAACCGTACTCTTCCACACAGTAAAATTTATTTTACTATCAAACAAAGGGATTTCAAATTTGGGCACACTACCAGACATGTTACTTGCACAAATAAATTCCTCCTTCAACAAATACAGTAATTTTCCCACCACCGATCCTACAACCAAAAGCTCTGATACCACTGTTGGGGAAAACTACGGTATTTACCTACAATCACAACAACAGATAATCGAAAAAATAAAGTGCAAGAACCCAAAAACAACACAAACAATTTTACGTGGAAAACCCCTCTCAATTAGGGGAAAAACCACGGTGCGGATCTCCACACACTAAAATATGATCCACTATAATAATCAAGAGTACAAAGGCAACACTCACAAGATCAAGCAACAAGTAAACAAACTATCTTTGGTATTAGTACAAATTGACAAACTCTAACTCAATTTGGTACTCCCACAAAACCAAAGATACACCCACAAATACCTGTCGATGACCGATCCTAATACTCCGATTTTCTTCACCCGAACTAACCGAATCAACCGTGAACTGGAACAAACCTCTTTGGAGAAATACTCAATTTCTCTCACTCTTTTGTTTGTCTCTCACTCACTTGGCTCTGCCTTTTCTTTTGTTTGTTTCGGCCTTCCCTTTCTACTGAACTCAATCACGGCTGTTTTCTATCAACAACTAAAAAAAACCAAAAGGCTGAAGCCTTTTTGTTTTCCCATCTTTTAACTTCCTTTTTTTTTTTCTTTTTTCTGTTTTTGTTTTTCTTTTCTTTTTCTTTTTGTTCTATTTTATTTTCTTTACAAAACTAAAATAAAATAAAACACAACTAAATATTATTTGGTATTTGGGGCGTTACCTCAACAAAACACAACTCTCACTCTCTCTCCACCATCCACCCCAATCGCCTCCGCCAGCCCCCTACTCGACCACCACTGGCCAGCGTCGTGTTCTCTGTACTCGCTGGAGGCAGGGGAATCCAACGGTGGAATGGTGGGCGACAACCATGGAATTTTCCGGTGAAGAAGAGAGAGAGAGAGAGAGAGAGAGAGAGAGAGAGAGAGAGAGAGAGAGAGAGAGAGAGAGAGAGAGAGGACTCCGCCGGAGAGGAGGGAGGCCGCCGGAGAGGAGAAAGAAAATGTCGGTGGCAGCCATGGATGAAATGAAACTGTCAGTGGGAGAGAGAGTGAGGAGAGAGAAGAGAGGAAAAATAAGTAAAAAGAGAAAAACACTCGAAAAGACAAAAATGCCCCTCACTTAACCAAAAAAATGACCAGCATCTCCCATCTTTTAAACTAATTACCAGCATGTCCTCTTTTTTCTTAAAATAGATTTGGACCTTTGATCTTTAAATTCAACGGTTCAGATTGAGTTTGTAAAGTTTGTATTTTAAGAAGGGTTTGTATAGGAGCGTTCATATATATATATATATATATATATATATATATATACAAGTCCGTCCACTAAGACCATTTAACTAAAGCCAACACTTTAGCGAACAAATAAAACCACATTATTACCAAAAGAGTAAAACCTCGAGAATTTCAACCTCAAATAACTAATAAATTGCGGAAAAAGAGAGATTTAGACATGCAGCCATGATTAAAGAAATGGCATTTGATATTCTATTTTTCAACAAAATTAATAACAGAATCATGTTTTTTTAGTTTAATAACACAACAAAAGATCTGAATTTCCATGTAGAGATTCATTTAATACTTACAAGGTAGAGAACTGGCTCTTCGAGCGAGTTAGACTGTGGGATTTTGGTTGGAATTGGGTCAATTTCAGGTAGGTATTAAAACAAAAAGTGATTTGAAATTAAATGAAATCAATTTTGTAACAATTTCCGCAAAAGGGTCACATTTGGTTATTGTCGGGTTTAAGTTTCTCTCCATAATTTTTGGATCGGGTTTGTGTTGAATTGTCATTTTGGCTTAACTATTGCTGACTCGCAGACTAGACAACAAAATAGACCTTTCAATGCTTACTACATCAATAAACTTATAATCAACAAAGCACTAATGTTGAGCAAAACCAACTAATCAAAGCAGTTAGGAAACAAACATATTAAGGCAAAAGATCTTATAAAATATAAACATGGATCAAATAAAGATAATGTATAATGTAAGCAAGCAATCGATAGAAACAATTTACAAAGCATTCTCACACAAATTTTTTTATTTTTTTTTTCGGTAAAATGGAAGGCGTGTATTAGGCACCCATGTAAAATAAAAATAAACGAAACAATTGTTATCCTAGGTTTCGCGAACCCAACAAGATCCTCGAAGAGTACATGCATTATACTAGGGATGAGTGTATCAAAATCACGGAATAAATCCGTGATAACAATGCTATAATTAGCGAGCCAATCCGCAGCTATATTGGCTTCACGATAGACGTGTTGGACTTTAATCCTCCAGTTTGTGATGTGAATTATCTTCTTGCATTACTCCAAGATAAAATAATAAGGGTTGATCTCCAGAGTAGGGTCTCGTAGCATGTTGTGGGCGACCTCAGAATCAGTTTCAATAATCAGATGTGGAATGCGGAGGCGCTTTGCAATACAAAGCCCATGGAAGATAGCCATGAGCTCGGCCATGAGAGACGTGCCAAATCCCAATTTTGCTGTAAATGCTTTCATATATGCGCCATTATCAGCAAGAAGAATTCCACCTCCACCCGTCATACATGGGTTTCCTTTTACTGCTCCATCTAGGGATGTAAATAGATTCATGATCCGCGGATACCCGCTCCATCCGAACCGAATATATGGATTAAAACCCGATTAAATGGATGATGGAGCGGATGACGGATGGATCGGATGGTGGATGGAGCGGATGATGGATGAGATTTCTCATCCGCTAACCCGATCCGCGAATCCATCCGTCACCCGTTTAGATATAAAAGTGTAAAATAACTATATAAAAAAGATATCAAACCTATGTTACATTTACATATTAGTTTAATTTTACTTATTTTCTAATTTGTATTGTTATTATTCAAACTAAATTGTGTTATTTTTATTGTTACAAGGTAAAACAATCGTATATGAGTTGAAATTTTGTTTGAATACAGAAAATTTTATTATAGTTGGGTGTATTCATTGTTTTTAGTCCATAAACCGTTAAGCACCCGATCCATCCACTAATCCGCGGATGACGGACGGATTGGATATGGATTGGATGGTTCATGGATGACGGATGGAGCGGATTGATTAGATGGATTTCGTAGATGGAGTGGATGATGCTCCACCCGATCCGAATCCGATCCATTTACATCCCTAGCTCCATCGGTATTTAGTTTGATCCACCCAAGTGGAGTGGTAGCCCAACAAATATACACTTCCTCCCGCCGATGCTTTTTATTCGTGAGAGCTTCCATTCTTTTCGATTCTACTTCAAGATACTCCAAACCACGAGCCCTAGCAAATATGCTTCACTGAACTGGTATGTCTGCAGGATCTCCGAGTGCTCTGGCGTTCCTCCAACGCCAAAGCCACCAGGAAGTTGTTGCGAAGATTGTGGCCCATTGGTCGTTTTGCTTGATGTTATTGAAAATCCAGTCTTGTAAAGAGCAATTAAAGAAGCTGTGCATTGAATGAGCAGGTAAAAGATCAAGCCATACCTCTTTAGCTGCTACACAGTCACGTAAAATATGCAAACCCGACTCTTCAAAGTGACCACAAAAGGAATAAGACGCATCAGAGGCAATATGACGCCTTACTCGATTTGCGTTGGATAGAAGACTGTCATGCGTAGCAAGCCATAGGAAGTTTCGGACTCGTTGAGAGGTCGTGACCTTCCAAACCCACTTCCAGCGTTCATCCTTGGAGTCATCCTCGTCAGCACGAATGATGTCGAGGGCAGATTTGACGGAGAAGGACCCCGAGCTCGTCCCTACCCATGAGAGGCGATCATGAGCATTGTGAGCGTTAATAACTCGGTGTGCAGCAATAAGATTGAGCGACTTAGGGGGCAACTTATGTGAAAACTCATCCTAACGCCAGCGTTCCCCATCCCAGTACTCTGCTGCGGTTTTACAGGCCACCTTTTCAGTTAGAGGTTGTAAAACATCATGCTCTAAAGGTTTATTACTAACCCAGTTGTGAAGCCAAAAGAAGGTTTGATTTCCTTCCCCAATTACTACACGTATGCCAGCGTTGAGCGTAGGTGCTGTCTCTGTCATCCTTCTCCATGTGTTTGACATATTGCGTTGAGGCATGAACATGTCAATATCATACCTCCCAGAGCAATACTTGCTACGTACAACCCTCGACCAAAGACTCGCATTCTCACACAATATTATGCACAAGAACTATTTGAACATAGACACCGAAGATCACATGACACATACTATAAATGGTTGCATAACCAACTTGATAGACTTTCATCCCACCTTTATGTGCCACAATTAACTTATGATTAGATTTTTGGGACCATCACCATACGAAAATTTTGAAAATAATGTATATGATTATGTTACATGAAATCCATTATAAATAGAGTGATGAAAGGTGTATGGCCATTATGTTGGAAAATATTGCAAAAAAAAAATAATACCTCAATAAATAATACCTCGATTATAAGTATAAATACGTCAATGTTTATCAAAACAAAAACAACATTAACGGCAACAACTTTTCAATATCAATACAAATACACACACTTTGAATATAAATAACGATTAATCAAATAAGAAGTATGTATATGTGTAAAAAATAAGAGATTAGAAGTAGCTTGGGTTGAAGCACGCTGGACGCTTTCCTTAGAGAGGAAACGCCCCCACTGCACTAGTAAATTAGTCAAGTGCGTTCCTCCCCCAAGATACGACAACCCGTCGGATTTCTTCGGTGCAGCAAGGAGAAATCCCCGAACCAACAATTGCCCAATACTCACTAGTAGTAGTATATATTAGTATATTTCTTAATAGGAAAATTATATTTCTTAACAATATAGATGTGTAGATGTATAGATACTTGGGGAAGAAATCAGTAGAAAGAAAGTCTATAGTTTTTGATGAAGATGAGCCTTTCCAAATCAGAGCCAATCACCTCTTGCCTATACTGCCAAACACTTGCAACATATATAGGCCAAGAATAGTACTGTAACGTTTGAAGGAAATAAATTATCTCCTCAAATCAAGGAAAATGGAAGATGGCCAGTAACCAAAACCAACGGCCACATGCAACAATCCCTTTGCATAATTTAAGACTCTTTTAAAAGCTATTTAGTAAAAGATACCTACTAGAAACCGTTACTAGCTTCAAACAATTTACTTTGAATGAAATGCTCTTAACTACAATTAAATCATAGAAAAGATACCAAACTTTACTAGCTTGATATACCAACGTTATCAATCAGTAAATAGCAAATAAACAATTTTATTTACTAATAAATAATAATTTAAATTTTAAAGCATTAATTTTTCTAACAATCCCCCACATGATTTAAAATTTAAATCATTGTAATAAAAACTTCACTAAAACAATTTTTTTTTCCAAATAAATAAAAATATAATATACTAGCGAGCATATAATTACGTGCAATAGGCATAGGTACCTTTTGGGTTTGAACCTACACCTAGTGAGAATGAGCTTACACCCGAAAGAGTCTAAGTAACATAAATGTTTTGAACTTGACCCCTTAAATCAGGTTTGGACTCACCACACACACAATATGGGCAATTCGTCAGGTTCTATCGGTGGGGCGCGTTACGATCATGCGCACGATATCTTGTCTCATGTGTGTCATTAGGGAATAGCCCAACTCCCACAGTGGCGACCCCACCACCACACATCACTAGGTGAATCCTCCAAGAGTAGTATGTGACCACTACCCCGCAAACAAATATGCCTTTGGATTCATTAAGAGCTAAAACTCACCCTTAAACCGTCACATCCATCAAGAGCACTTCGCCATAGGAATGGGACCCGGATGTTCTCCGCTAAATAATTTGTAGAGCTCTTTTTAGTTCACTCATCAGTTTAGTTATTACCCGTTGAACTTCATTCATGGGATCGCCATACCTCTGAAGACGGGTTTCCACTGTGGTGACTAATTTATGGGCTTCAGTCCCATTCCCCTCGATGATTCAAGTACTTGATGGCGCGCCAAACCCTTTGTAAGCGGATCCGCAACATTCTTTTCAGACCTGACAAAATCCAAACAAATCACACCGTGAGATATCAAGTGTCTTAAAGACTTATGCCTCACTGTCAAATGTCTCCTTTTCTCATTAAACTTTTTACTATTCACTTTTGCTATAGCAGCTTGGCTATCACAGTGAAGAGAAAT
Organism: Tetragonia tetragonoides; assembly: GCA_038025085.1. Lineage (NCBI taxonomy): Eukaryota > Viridiplantae > Streptophyta > Magnoliopsida > Caryophyllales > Aizoaceae > Tetragonia > Tetragonia tetragonoides. The sequence goes on from CM076147.1 coordinate 5,492,629, forward strand.
CGGAGGTATAGGCTGAGTTAATATAGGAATATCAGTCAATAAACTTTTCAGCCACTCAGCTTCAGCACTAGCAGTATCTAAAGCTACTATTTCAGCTTCCATGGTGAAACGAGAAATAATGGTCTGCTTTACAGACTTCCAAGAAACTGCACCTCCACCCACACAAAATACATAACCACTAGTAGCTTTAATATCATGACAATCAGTTATCCAATTTGCATCACAATATCCTTCAAGCACTGCAGGGTAACCACTATAATGAATAGCATAATCAATTGTACCCTTTAAATATTTAAATAATCTTTCTAAAGCCGTTCAATGTACAGTGCCAGGATTATGAGTATATCTAGCCAACTTACCAACCACAAATGCAATGTCTGGTCTAGTATAATTTGTGAGATGCAACAATGATCCAACAATTTGAGAATACTTATATTGAGAAATAGTTTCCCCCACATTTTTCTTCAATTTAAAAGTTGGATCAAAAGGAGAATACACAGGACTCACATCAAAGAAACCAAACTTTTTCATCAACTTCTCAATATAGTGAGATTGGGTCAATGCAAATCCATCATGCTTCTTAATTAATTTAATACCCAAAATTACATCTACCGGACCAAGGTCCTTCATATCAAAATTTTTAGACAATAACTTTTTTGTATCATTAATAACACGAATATCAATACTCAATATCAAAATATCATCAACATATAAACAAAGAATCACACAAGTACCATCAACTTGCTTATTATAAAGACATGTATCACCACCATTTATTTGAAAACCATTTGAAATCATAACTTGATCAAACTTTTCATGCCATTGCATTGGAGCTTGTTTTAAACCATAAAGAGACTTTACAAGTTTACAAACTTTTTTCTCTTGGCCAGGAACAACAAAACCTTCCGGTTGTTCTATGTAAATCTCCTCCTCTAAATCACCATTTAGAAAAGCAGTTTTCACATCCATTTGATGAATTTCTAATTTATAAATAGAGGCAATGGCAATTAAAACTCTAATAGTAGAAATTTTTGAAACTGGAGAATACGTATCAAAGAAATCTATACCTTTCACTTGTTTGAAACCTTGGACTACAAGTCTAGCTTTAAATTTTTCAATAGAACCGTCGGGTCGCAATTTCTTTTTAAAAATCCACTTGTAGCCTAAAGTTTTACAACCAGGTGGAAGGTCAGTTAAAATCCAAGTTTTATTTTGCAAAATAGAATCTACCTCACTTTGGATGGCTTCTTTCCAAAACGGAGCGTCAATAGACGTCATTGCTTCACTAAAAGTTTTTGGATCATCTTCAAGTAAAAATGTAACAAAATCGGGACCAAAACTTTTAGCTCTTTTAGCCATTGTACTCTGTCTAGGGACAATTGGCTCAATTGACTCCTGAATAAAACCACTAGAAGATGAAGGCTCATTAAAATTCAAAAAAGAAGGCTCAGAAACAGATTTTAAAATTTTAGTTTTCACTGGAAAAACATTTTCAAAGAAAACAACATCACGAGATTCAATAATAGTATTAATAGCAATTTCAGGAACTTCAAAGGTCAACACCAAACATCTATAAGTAGTACTATGTGAAGAATAACCAATAAAAGCACAATCAACTGTTTTTGGACCAATCTTCCTTTTCTTTGTAGTAGGTATATTTACCTTGGCTAAGCACCCCCATACTTTGATATGTTTCAAAGTCGACTTTTTATTTTTCCACAACTCATAGGGGGTCTTATCAACATTTTTATATGGCACTCTATTCAACATATAGCAAGCAGCATATAAAACTTCACCCCACAAATTATTAGGCAAACCAGAACTAAGTAACATTACATTAATCATGTCTAACAAAGTACGATTTTTCCTTTCTGCAACCCCATTGGATTGAGGTGCACGAGGAGGCAAAACCTGATGTATAACACCATGTTCTTCACAAAATTGAATCATCTCAGTAGGAGCATACTCACCTCCTCTATCGGAACGAAGAATCTTAATTTTCTTTTCCAATCGATTTTCAACTTCAGCTTTATATGCTTTAAATCTATCAAACAAATCACTCTTGGCACTAACCAAATAAACATAGCAATACTTGGAATAATCATCAATAAAGGTAATAAAATACCTTTTTCCACCACGAGTCAAAATATTTTTACTATCACAAAGATCGCTATGAATTAACTCTAACAAGCTAGTATCTTTTTCAACCGACTTAAAAGGTCTTCTAGGTTGTTTAGCTTGCACACATAATTCACATCTTTCTTTAACATCAACACTAGATTTAGGAATAAGGTCTAAATGCATCATACGTCTAATAGTTTCCAAATTCACATGACCAAGCCTAGCATGCCAAATATTAGAAATTTCAACATTTGCAACACACAAAGAATTACCAGAAATAGTATTTACCTCTTTGGGCACAACATTAAGTTTAAATAATCCATCACATATATAACCTTTGCAAATAAAATTACCATACTTTGTAATCACAATTGCATTAGATTCAAGAATAACTTTATAGCCACATTGTACCAACAAGGAAGCACTAATAAGATTTTTTCTAACATCGGGAACATGATATACTTGATCTAAATCAAGAGACTTTCCAGATGAAAATTTTAATTTAATAAGACCCACACCAAGGATGGGAGAAGTAACACCATTACCCATACTAACAGTTTTTGCATATGACTCAACATAAGTAGAAAATAGACTCTTATTAATACAAACATGAACATTAGCACTGGAGTCTACAAACCAATCATTCATATTATATACCATATTTACAACTGGGTTAGAAACAACCCCCACATTGACCATAGCCATAATTAGTAAATAAGGCAAAGTCAAATATAAAAGTATCAACCAAAAGTCGTACAATTTTAAATCCACAAATACTATCTCAGTAACAAGAAACAGAAAAACACCAAAGAATGTATGATCTAAAGACTTTGATAATATGATGTCAATAGGCAGTGGCAGATTGTATATGCAATCTAATTTATAACCTTGAGCCAACAACTACTTAGTACTTACTAATCATGAATCACACTTCGTAACAAGTATATTTGCCCAATGGGCACAAGAAATGAGAAAGCTACTTCACACAATAGTAATTCAATTTAACATACTAATCCTCGTTTTCCTCTCTAAGACTGTTGGAAAATATTGCAAAAAAAAAATAATACCTCAATAAATAATACCTCGATTATAAGTATAAATACGTCAATGTTTACCAAAACAAAAACAACATTAACGACAACAACTTTTCAAGATCAATACAAATACACACACTTTGAATATAAATAACGATTAATCAAATAAGAAGTATGTATATATGTAAAAAATAAGAGATTAGAAGTAGCTTGGGTTGAAGTACGCTGGGCGCTTTCCTTAGAGGAAACGCCCCCACTGCACTGGTAAATTAGTCAAGTGCGTTCCTCCCCCAAGATACGACAACCCGTCGGATTTCTTCGGTGCAGCAAGGAGAAATCCCGGAACCAACAATTGCCCAATACTCACTAGTAGTATTATATATTAGTATATTTCTTAATAGGAAAATTATATTTCTTAACAATATAGATGTGTAGATGTATAAATACTTGGGGAAGAAATTAGTAGAAAGAAAGTCTATATTTTTTTGATGAAGATGAGCCTTTCCAAATCAGAGCCAATCACCTCTTGCCTATACTGCCAAACACTTGCAACATATATAGGCCAAGAATACTACTGTAACGTTTGAAGGAAATAAATTATCTCCTCAAATCAAGGAAAATGGAAGATGGCCAGTAACGAAAACCAATGGCCACATGCAATAATCCCTTTGCATAATTTAAGACTCTTTTAAAAGTTATTTAGTAAAAGATACCTACTAGAAACCATTACTAGGTTCAAATAATTTACTTTGAATGAAATGCTCTTAACTACAATTAAATCATAGAAAAGATACCAAACTTTACTAGCTTGATATAGCAACGTTATCAATCAGTAAATAGCAAATAAACAATTTTATTTACTAATAAATAATAATTTAAATTTTAAAGCATTAATTTTTCCAACACATTATAGAAGCCAGAATGCCAGATGGGTTGATTAAATAATGCAAAGCAAAAAAAAAAAAAAAAAAAAAAAAAAAAAAAAAAAAAAAACTCATGCAAAGTATCAAACATGTGACCCTTACACAAAAGCAGTGCAGCCCCAGCCCAAGCCCAAGACCAAGCAATATATATGGGTAAATAATTAGTTTACTTTTTTGCTATGCAATTAATTAGTTTACTTAATGATAACTTGTATGATCGATTTATGAAGGAGTTGAAAGTATCTTGTTGTTTCTCTTGTTTTCATTTCCCTTATTTGTAGTTGTTGTGTTTATAAGTTTGAACTTCACTTAATCACAGTGAGACTTTGTTATCCTCAGCTTAATTTTAGTTAAGTCCAATTTAGTTAATACTTAACTTATCACTCAAATAATTTTATATTAGTAAATAAATTCATGATGATATCTATGTCATTTAAAAGAATTCAAATCCTACTTTCAAGTGAGTCCAATATTGAATATGTTTGGACGAATTTAAATGGGTTAAAGATCAAGTTTAAAAAGAAATTCTTTAATTCAGTTCAGCTCAATTAATTTTTTTTCCAGATCACTTGATCAATTGAGAATCGTATTACACATAGAGAGATGAATGAATAGGGGTAGGGTGCGTTATTTAGTTTTGAATTGAACTGAACTGAATTTAACACCACTTAACTGAAATGAACACCACTTAACTGAAATGAACACCATTGAATTGAAATGAACTCACTTTCTATGTGAGACAAAATGTATGTTTATGAACTGAACACCACTAAAGTGAACTAAACATTATTGAACGGAACTGAAATCACTAAACTGACTCAAGACCACTTTTAAACTGAACTCAACTAACCTGGTAAGCTATAAAGAACACACCCGTATATATACACACACTAGTGTTTTGACCCGTACGGTGCACGGTTGGTTTCAAACTTTTAATTAAAAATAATAAATTAAATAAAAAGTAATAATAATAAAAAATAAACTTTACCTATATATCAACGACTTAAGTCTTAAACCTTGAATTTTGGAGTTTTTAAAATTAAGTTTATATAAAATTCCGAAATTTAACTTGTCAAACTTTATGCCTTATTGAAGAAATAGATATTCTTGGATAAAGAAATAATAGGAACATAATCCTGTATAAACCAATAAATAAAAGATGGTGGGGTATCTTCTCACTCACAATAATTGTTAACAGAAATGAAATTCTAGCTCTATGTGCAACACTATTGAAATATGAATTATCTTCTAACATACGGAACATTCACTCCTTCAAACAGTGCGAACTATGCTTGCAATCTTTCAGTAAGAGAGCAACTTCTTTTGATCAAACCTCCAAAGAATGAACCAACTCGTTATATTACTTTCATAGAATACTCATCTACAAACTCTCCACAGGATAGGCTTCCACTATATCCCTTTCCAACATGCCTTGGAGATTCTCCTATATTTTCTCCTATTTAAACTCTTGCAGTGCAGGCAATTCCTGAAAATTATTATGCTCATCAAACATTTCTATTTTTTCCTTAAAAAAAAAAGAATAGAAATTCATAACGCATTCACAAATGTTAAAAAAAAGTACGCTAGATTTCATAAATTTAGCAAATAAGGTGCGTACTCACAATCATAAATCAATACTCTCACATATTGATCACAATTTAGCACCCAAAAAATATTGATCACATATTAACTAGTTAGAACATCATTCAAATTAAATAAGATTCAATGAAAAAGAAAAGATAAAAAATACATCCGTCAATTTCTATCTCACGTTTTTTTTCTCTCCCTCTCAAATTTGATAACAATTCTTTCAAGTTACTACTCTAATTTTAAATTAATTGGTCGAAAACAAAATGCTCCCAAAACAAAAGTGCGCACTACTTGAAGATGTCACAAAAACTGAATGCACTTTTTGATTTTCAGCCAAGCCTCCTCTCCCATTCTCTATTATTATCTTTCCATTCATTCATTAGCACAACAATCACTCATATTCAAGCGTGAAAAGGAAAGTGAGATACAACACTACCTCAGAGTCGCTTGAGAAGTCGATGTTGGAGCTACCGATCAAAATCGATTAGAGAGAACTCTTTGAGATCAATGTATGTAGAGCAATTTGTCTTATCTTTAAAAAAAAAAAAATCTATGTAGAGCAATTCGATTAACAAAAGGAAATAAATTCAAGAAAAAAAAAAAGAGATAAGACCATAACATGCATTATAGTCTTTCATTACCGTCTTCATCATCATTGTTCTCTTTCAAACATCAAGCTTGTGTCTGTCTCAAATTTGTCAATTTTCACTTCTATTTTTACCAAACAAACAACATTAGATACATTACACTCAAACAAAATCATTGGAAAAGAAAAACTAAAAAAATAAAGATTACACGTTTCAGAAAAAGCGAAATTTGAGATAATTTGTAGATGTGATCGGTTAAACGCATTTTTTCCCTCCTCCACAAACCCAAGCAAATTCGCTTTTCCCATTCAATAAAGCAATGGATGAGATAAAAATTAGAATATGAAGGGCCATGTTGTATAATGGAGAATTGTGAATCAAATCCTCTGCAAAATTTCTAAAACGGTTGCACATTGAATACTGGCCAATATTTTAGCACAAAGAAAAGGAGTCCTAACTGGAGTCAGTAACCCACGTTTGAAAAAAAAAATTTAGAGTTCTAGTGGCCTTGGAAATTTATGCAACTAAGGGTGTGTTCGACAACAGCTTTTAGAGTAGAGATTAGTAGTTTGACTAAATCTAATCACTGCTATAATAAATTTGGGTGTTCGATTAGCTTTTATATAGTAGTGTTTGGAAGTGGTTCACAGTGCTTCTACTAGTGATTGCTAAACGTTAATTATATTAATGTTTCACCATCTTAAATAGTGGTTGGCAGATTAATCCCAAAACTAGCCCTATTGTTGTATACTAGAAAACGACAAGTCTAATTCTCCCTTTGTCCCCTTGCCTTTCCAATTCTCCCTGATGCATGATCATTGATTATTTTGGAGTAAGAATGTAAGATGCATGCATGATCATAGAGTACATGATTCTTAATCTTATAAATATTATTATAATATCTTATAGAATGAGAAGAAGCACCCAAAAAGAAACCACAAATTACCTAAGATAATTAAATAATAATAATAATAATTATAATAATAATAATAATAATAATAATAATAATATTATTATTATTATTATTATTATTATTATTATTATTATTATTATTATTATTATTATTATTATTATTATTATTATTATTATTATTATTATTATTTTGAGGATGCCCCTTTCAGTCATTTTACATTTATCAGCTATCCCAACACCCAACTTAGCCGAACACTCAACCCAATAAACAACTGACAACTATATACTACTACAAACTGCTAATAGCTAGTTCAACAGCTAACCACTAGTATAACAGCTAACACTACAGCTACAGCTAGTTATTGCCGAACAGACCCTAAAACAACTCCACAAAGGAAGAATCTAAATTCAAGGAAAGTGTAAGCAAGAAAATAGGAAGTAGTAGACCACGTTCAAATTCAACTCATTCAGTTTTTTTTTTATCACTTTCAAAATTTAAACGTTTGTTTGGTTTTCTTTCTTTTTTTTTTTTAGTTAGTGATCTATTTTTATGGAACTAATCTGTTTTGTGGGACTCCAAATTCTTTTTTAATTTTTTTTAATGACATATAACCAAACTCATAAGGAATTGACATATGGCCAAACTTACAAAAAAATTGACACATGGCTAATCTATTTTCTCTCTCTGACAGCTTTTTTAGTATTAGTATATAGATTCTCTTTCCTCCCGTGTGAATTTGTTCACCATTTCAACTCTCCTAATTTAAAAGTGTTTTCTTTCAAAACTAATCCTTGTAATACTCCACTCACCAAGGAATCGAGACATGCTACTGGCCAAAACTAAAGCTTGCTTACTTCAATTCTCGCAGTGTGGGTTATCAGTTATCAGTTATGACATATCACAAACCACAAATTTAAGAAAACAATTGAACTAATTAAGTGTCCATTAAACCTTACCTGATGATTGGAAAACTTTTCCATCAAGGGGTAAGTTGCAGAACTATTCAATTTATTCACAATATGCAGCGCCCGAGAAGTGATAAAGGCATTATCATGCATGGTACCTTCCATACAAATCACAAAACTCTTCGTAATTGAGTGGCCAAAAATATTAGTAGCTAATCAATATGAACTTTGGTCATTATCAATTGAATTAGACTTTTATCAATCTTATAACTAGCACTTGTTGTTTTAGAGGTTGAATTGATTAATGATAATATATGATTATGCATGTCGCACCTAAAAAAAAGAAAAAAATAAATTATGCATGTCATTAAGGAAAGGCTTTTTGCCATAAACCACTTTATAATAAAACCCCGTTTTTGCCATTGTTTTTTTAGTTTTTCCGCTTTAAGTGGAATAATTTTTCTCTCCCTTTTGCAGTGGCGGATCCAGAATTTATAAAGTGGATATGCACAGTTAAATGAAAATAATAGGCCATTAATTTTTTTTAGGCTACTTACCCACAATATACAAATAATATAAAAAAGATAGTATAATAAGAATTAACAAAACTCCTTTAAATAGTTATATGCACATTGGTGAATCTTAAAAATAAAAAATAAAAAGCTTAAGAGGGGAACCATAAATATCAAATAATTTTCAGGAAAAAAATGATACTAATATGTGAATATAAATATTTTTTTATTATAAGAATGTATATATTTCTAAATACACTAAAAGTGACAAATGAACAATAAACTAATTCAAATACATCTCTATCTCTATTCTATAAAGCCAGAAGGGAGTTTTGGGACTCTAAATTTTGTTGGACAAAAACACCCTTCACCCAATTAATAAAGAAATTATTAGTAAGGATATAATAGTCAATTGGCCTGGCACACATAAAAAAAACATGAAAAAAAACCTATCACACCTCTAACCTCTTCATTCAGTTCTTCTCAAACCCTTTTAACCACCCACTAGGCCAGTAACTCCCCACTCCTCACTCCCCTATATCTCAAATCATTTAACAATTAATTTTTCTAAAACTTACTTTTAACCGTTGCTAGCTTAAAATCAAACTTACTCTTCTTATTTTGTTTTATCTCTCTCTCACATAATCTAAAAGAAAAAAGCTTTCATGTTTTGATCTTTCTTTCACTTCGATACTCTTTGTAAGTGTATTGTAAGCAAGTTGGGTTGCTAATTGGGTATTCATATTACTACACCAAGTCTCCCACTCTACCATCCAAGAAAAGGGTACATTATTTACTTTATTCTCATGTCATAATTTTGTTCATTTTCAATAGCAATGTCATGTTCAATCTTACAAATATGTAAAAGTTCCATTAGTCACATTCTCTTGCTAACTTAAATTTAGTCGACTTTGACAAAGCACTTACTAAGAGTAATAAGTAAGTGTATTCACGTTTCTTACGTTTTTTAATCCATTCTGACACACATTAAATAAGTAAGTTTATTCTCTATGCGTCTAAGTGTGCACCGTGTAAGTGTGTATTGACATTTATTCAATTATGCTATTTATATTGGCCTTGGGACACTTAAGGTTTCCATTTTTTAAATTTCCACAAAAAAATTGGTGGAGAAGAATAATATGGTAATGGTACTGTAATTTTCGTAGCTATTGCCATCAGATATAGATGTTTGGTAAAGAGGGTGTTTCAGGCAGCATCAAATTGTAATTTGAAAATGCTCTTTTACGAATTAACATACTAAAAGATGCACTTTTTCTATTATATAATTTACTTTTTTTTTGTATTTATATAAGATTTTTTTTTCGTGGTATCTATATCATTTTAAAATTGGTTTCACTTTGTATTGAAATTGTGTCATTGTCAATTTGAATTCAAGTTTTCAAGTCGCACTCATTTGCTTATGCTTCAAAGTATGATTTCATCGATTGCCCAAGAGATAGCTCAAGTCTTATGTCCTAACTTGAGAGGCTGAATATGACAATTGATTATAGTAAGCAATTGTTCAAATTATCCTTTTAGGCCTATAAATAAATTCTAGACCGCACGCATTTGCGTGCAATTCAATACTAGTATAAATAATGTAGAGGGGTTATACAAATTAGTAATACTGCAATAGTACAACAAATACAAAGAAGGTTGGTGGGATATGGAAGAGAGGATATGGCATGTGGGTACATGAAGTGGCAAGTGGGAACAAAAGCGAAAAGTAGAAAAGGGATAAAAAAGCGCAAATGGATTGCTTTGTGAAGAATCGATCCATAGACCTGCTCAACAACAACCATTGGCCTAGCCAGCTGTGCTACCCTCATAAGTGTATTCTAGTTTGAACTTTTTTTTTTATTTATTTCAGGGTATGCACGTGCATACCTATATGTCTACATAGATCCGCCACTGCCCTTTTGTGGAGTTATTAGAGATTTTCATCTTTTTCTTTTTTATAGGATACTCTCTTCGCCTATTGTGCGATTTAGTAGCAAGTATTATGAATTCGGGGACCGGATATGCACAAGATCGATGGTATCATACAACATTTTGTGAGCAATCAAATACTGTACTTGCGGTGAAGATCTCCACTTACGTTAAAGATGAAGCAACAAAGGAAGTACATGGTTACTATGCATGTTGGGAGTGGCGATCGGGTATTCTAGTCAATTGTTTTGTTAGCAAATTTGTTATTGTTACTATTGATTTAGTACATTCTATGGTTATTTTCGATATAAATGTCATACGACTTTTCTATGAATGAAAGTCTCTTATTCCCCTCTCCAAACAAAATAAAAAATAAATAAAACCCTGTTTTGTTTTTATAAAATCACCTAATAATAATCTTTTTTCCAAACAACTACATAATAACATGTTTATGTTTTCACTAACACCTTTTGTCATTTCCGTCTAATTTTTGGGAATGGGTCATGCATACCTCCCCCACTTCCCCACAACTACTTAGTCTACTTTATGTACCCCCAACCACAACTGCCTCCATCCCTATTGTTGCAAATTCTCCCTTTCCTCCCTTGACAAAAAACAGTTGTGGGAAAGTGGGAAGGTATAATGATCATCTCTCTTGAACTTGAGGGTACATTGGAACAAATAGGTCAAAAAATGGAACGAAAATGACAAAAAGTGGTTAATGAAAAATGGAAACATGTTATTAAGTGGTTATTTGAAAAACAATCGTGGTTTTATAAAAAAATGGAGGTCTTATTATTAGACTAAAAATAGTAATGTATGAATTCAAGTATGATCAGTAAAAACATTAAGTTACAAGCGCAACTATAAATACGTTCTATTGCAATCTGATCTTTGCACTTCTTTTGTAAAATGTGCTTATATTATTTTTAATTCATTTTTCGGGACGACACTATAGCTATTTCAACCGTTCACCTTGACCTTGATAAAGCTGATCCAAATCTAAAAGAAAATTGCAGATTAGTCTTAATCAAACCTTATAAAACCTTCAAATATTAGTTGACACTTAATCTAATTAGCCTGAATTTGGATCCAATTGAATTAATGTTGTACTGATTATCCATGTTGAAAGGGTAAAAGGATTAACTAAAAGTGTAACGCTGAGTGGATAACGTTGGTTATGAATCAGTGTAAGTGATTTCTATGTCCAATGAGGATTAATACATTGAGTGTGGTTGTTCATGGGACTATATTTCTTTTATCTTTAAAATGCAATTTATATAAACCACTTTAGTCAACATTGATAGCTTGCAAAGCAATATTTCAAGTTTTACCATTATTTCACTAGAAAGTAACCATTGTCTGACCAAAAGTTCCAAAATGACCGTTTTAAACAAGTTTTTGTGTTTACTAGTTGTTTGAAGCCAAAATGCTAGATTTTTAAAACGTTCCTGAGGGGGGTGTTTTTTTGTTAGCTTAGAGTTCAATTAGAAATTTAAAATGTCATCCCCTAAGGTTAAAGAACATAAGATGGTAAAGTAGAAAATTTACCCATGTTAACTATTTACACTGCCACTCGTTAACGAAAAAGTCTTGTTTGAGATCAACTCACCAAAAAATGAGGTCACTATTTAGAAATTTAGAGGCCACTTATTATTAGCCATGACCTTTGTTCCACTAAAAAAATCCCCTCGATTTACCAAAAACAACAATAAAAACGTCTGAAACAAGTTTTTGTGCTCGTAAAAAGTGAGACAATGACAAACAAAAGAAAAAAATAATAATTTATTATCCAATTATATATCTATGAGATTATATATTATGTCAACGTAAACTATGTCACCAATTAAAGTAATGTCTCCATTCTTATCCATGATAAAATGGAAAATTAAAAGAAAAAGAAAAAATCTAAACTCTTTTTTGGTTAGAAAAATAGAGGTAAGCTTTACGTCATATGTGAATTTAATATATGTTACAAATGCAATGACTAAGAATCTGTACCTGATGTTCTAAAAAAAAAAAGAAAAAAAATGTACCTAAGTGTTTAAATGTGCATTAATAATAATACCGAAACCATGTTGTTTTAAAATTTTAATAGCACTGTTATCTAGAGTTTACATTTCAAAAAGTAAATGCGAAGTTGAGTTTCTCTATGTTTTTTCGGTTTTCTTGAATCGATTATTGTTGTATAAATAAAGGAAATAGACATGTTTATATTGCAACACTACTTTGCTCCTTTTCTTATTTCTTATTATTGACAAAGTTGGTTGATATCAAAGGAAAAGTAAAAATATTCGCATCGACATTATTATCGAGTCACACAACTTTTTTGGTCATGAACTTATACATTACTATACTTGTTGCCTTACTAAGCACCTTTGGAATTGCTACGCCGAATATTGTCATTCAATCGGCAAATGCACCAAATCCTAATTTTGGATCCGGTAATCCTTTGTTACAAGATTGTGGAAAGAAGATAAGTTTCCCTTCAAAGAAAGCACTATACAACTACATATTCTTGGACGGAACAAGTGTGTAAACAGAATCTTGCGATGAATTGATAAGATGAGGAGATACTGTCATGATCTCGTGTCAATTGTGACTCTTAGAACTTTTGATTTTAAAGACAAAGATCAAGTAAAGAACTTACCAACGATACTGGGAAAATTCGCTGGCGTCTGGAATCTTTGCTAGACGAAGGGTCAGATTCCTTAAAATGACTTACTTGGTAAAAATAGTAATGTTTGAATTTAAGTATGATCAATAATAACATTTTGTTACAAGCGCAACTATAAATACGTTTTATTGCAATCTGATATTTGCACTTCTCTTGTAGAATTTGTTTATTATTTTTTTTAATTCGTTTTTTTGGACGGCACTATGACTCGAATATTTCAACCGTTCAACTTGACCTTGATAAAGTTGATCCAAATCTAAAAGAAAATTGCAAATTAGTCTTAATCAAACCTTAAAAAACTTTCAAGTATTAGTTGACCCTTAATCTAATTAGCCTGAATTTGGATCCAAAAGAAATGGAATTGATGATGCACGGATTGTTACAAGATTGTGGAAAGAAGATAAGTGTTTCTTCAAAGGAAGCACTAGACAACTACATATTCTTGGACGGAACAAGTGTGTCAAAAGAATCTTGCGACTAATTGATAAAGATGGGGAGATACTGTCATGATCTCGTGTCAATTGTGACTCTTGGAACATTTCATTTTAAAGATAAAGATCAAGTAAAGAAATTACCAACGATACTGGGAAAATTCGATGGTGTCTGGGACCTTTGCCAGACGAAGGGTCAGATTCCTTAAAATGACTTACTTGTTAAAAATAGTAATGTATGAATTAAAGTATGATCAATAAAACCATTATGTTACAAGCGCAACTATACATAAGTTCTATTGTAATCTGATCTTTGCACTTCTTTTGTAGAATGTGCTTATATTATTTTTAATTTATTTTTTTGGACGACACTATAGCTCGAATATTTCAATTGTTCAACTTGACCTTGATAAAGCTAATCCAAATCTAAAAGAAAATTGCAAATTAGTCTTAATCAAACCTTACAAACCTTCAAATATTAGCTTTCCTTCCTCTTTGGGCATGCGTAAAGGGCACCTTCTAACGCACGTTTTCGAATATTCCACGAATTAATTCATGTAGGTGCTCCCATGACTTGGTGTACAAGTTGCAACTTGTTTACCAGTGAGCCAACACCTCTTGGGTACCTTCAAATATTAGTTGACACTTAATCTAATAATTAGCCTGAATTTGGATCCAAAAGAAATCGAATTGATGTTGCACTGATTGTCCGTGTTAAAAGGGTAAAAGGATTAACTAAAGTGTAAATCCGAGTGGATAACGTTGGTCATGAATCGGCTTAAGGGTCTGTTCTCCCCAACTGAAAAACGTTTATATTTATTACTGAAAATTTATTTTTGTTGAACTACAAGAAAAACCCTTTTTCGCAACGACTTTTGCCGTTGCGAAAGATAGCATGTCGTTGCGAAAAATATTTATCGCAACGACTTTTGTCGTTGCATGGTCGTTGCGTGTCATGGCGTTACAAAAAAATAACGCAACGACTTTGGTCGTTGCAATAAATTAATTTTTTGCAACGAGTATTGTCGTTGCTGTAAAAATGTCTTTGCAGTAGCTTACCATCTGTGTACACTAGATAAACATTTATCGCAACGGAGTTCGATCGTTGCAAAAAATACTTTATTTTTTACAACGTTGTCGTTGCAAAATATATGGGATATAGAATATTTTTTTCCTGCTATAGCAACAAACAAGCCGTTGCAATAAATAATTCACAGATTTAAAAAAAAAAAGAAAAAAGAAAAGGTGCTCTACTAGCTAGTTCAGAATTGAACCTCCAATTTATTCCATGGATTTAATATACAAAATAAATTCAATAAATTATCAATCAACGTCCAAAAGAAATTACATCAACCAATGAATTGTCGTATGAGCAAACTATGTCTAAAACTCATAAAAGTTCACTAAAGCTTAACTTTGCCATCTTTATAACTTCTAAAACTTAGTTGCGCATGTAGTGGCTCCTCGCTATAAGAACATCATCTCCACATTTCGCTCTTCAAGTAACATCTCCATTAGCCACAGTCACCATGTTGAAAGCTAGTGTATAAGATGTCATCATTAGATAATAGAAAGTATAACACGTGTCTTTGTTGGGACATCAGCTCACTTCACAAAACAGTACAAAATAACTGCAGAATTTAGCCCCATGACAGCAGCAGCCTTGTACAGCAATAGAGCAAAACAGACAGCAAACAGCAACTGAAGGTTCATGACAGCTACATCTACAGCCGCAAAACCTATCAGAACAACATGACAGCGGTAACAAACAAACCCAGATGGAAAGTCAATTTGATGTCATTTTTTCACTTCAGTAACATGTCATTTTGCCACTTCTATCGCCTCAATTTGAGTCTAGTTCCTCCTCAATACTTCCCTCGTGTACTTACCTGATCTATATCATATTCTAAGCCATATAAGCATCCAAATGACATGATGAAAACTAGTCAAAACTGACCAAAATATTGAATTCTCTAAATAGTTCACAAACTTGAGAAATTTGTGAACTCCGAAGCACCCAAACGGTTGTTTCTACCAAACCTTGTGTTCGCATTTTAATCTGATAGCTCTTTCATTCTAAGCCTTTTAATATGCAAATTCATGATTAAACAAAAAGTTAAGAACCGGGCCTGAAACTAGATCACAGATTCAGATTAAAACAAGAAAAGAACGACTGAAGCTCATAACACGTGATCATAACTAGTGTACCTTATGTCTCAGTTTTCAACCTGATTCCCCTTTGAGTTCATTCTACTTCCATCCTCTTGGCAAGCAACATGTAATGATAAGGTCAGAATTACATTCCCAAAAACAGATTCACATAATTATATTCTCAAAGACAGATTCAGAGAATACCGCAAAAGCATGCTGAAATAATATGTGCCAAGAGTATTACTATGCTCTTATACACTATTTCCTTTTGTAGCCAATCATGTTCTAATCTAAGATTTCCAATATATACCATAGGGTAGTATTATTTAACATGTTCTAGTTGTAAAGATAAGATTCTTACCTTTGCCTCAAAGGTAAAGTCAAGAAGAATATCCTCAACTAGCATCAGAAGGCATGTAGAAAACCTGTAGTTAAACAAGCCAACAACAAGGGCAATCACTTACAGAAATAGCCATAAAACAACCATATCACTTGTAGAATGTCAAAAAAATGGACTAAACAATAGTTTTTCAGACATAAGTGATCAAACAATGCAACAGGTGCATCAACTCAACATATGAGTAATATAAACAGATCAGTAGTGGATATTATATACGGTCCAACTCAACATCAAGTAGTATATAATCTAGCTAAGGAAAATTCTGAATAATAGTTCTGCACAAAACCAAGTACAGGGCTGAATGCAACTGGTAGCTTGGCACTTACTTGCAACAAAAACATGTCTATTATGCATCATAGTATCTTCAAGACAACAGACAACACCTTCCAGCTTAATGACCTCTAACAGCTAATGGAACAAGAAAATACACCACCAGAATACAAAAAAACAGGGAGCTTATGGGTAAGAAACATTCAGTATCCTGGGATGCGAATTTAAAATACAGACTGGAATACATACGTCTCATGTTCAATAGTATGTGCCAATGGAAGTTTAACTTGATTACCGAAACCCGCAATTTGGGCTCCAGGCAAGCTACAAGGACTAATTTAGGGTGCAGACACATAAGCATCAATGTTATTGTCAACCCATTTTGACATATGCTCCCTCATGAATCAGACTGAAAATTCAGGTCTGAGAACCAGTCCAAAACATGTAAAAATTACTACATAAGTGCATGCTAGCTGACTGTATCTTTCTCTATCGAAATACCACTTAAAAAAATGGTGTTTCCTAGTGTTCTAAGTCTCAATACATGTTGAGAACATGGTTAAACAGTGTGATATCAATTCGGAATTTAGAACACAATTCAACTCACAAACATATGGAACTTACCAATTGAAATGCTTCCAACTCATCCTAGTTAGTCCCTACTTCGCATCTCCACTTTGCGCACTGATTTCTCTTGTCTTTCGAGCCTTTTAGCATGCAAAAATCATGCTTAATCAGTTTAGAGACAACTCTGAAATTCAGGAACAACATGCAAATCAAAAATTTTTATCCCTTATTTTCACCCAAGAGAACTTATTCTGTTCAACTCCCTTGGTTGATCTAATAACCAATTGAGCAGGCATGTGAAGCAAACAAAATCCTAGTATTCAATTATATGTTAAGCAATAAATATCAAGCTTTCACAATTACAGGTCACAATTTTGTAGATAGCATAAAAGTAAGGAGCCCTAAATTTCAGAACTGTAAACAAATTAAATCATCCAAGAGCGAGACAAAGTCATATTTAACAACAGCAAAGACAACAACTACAAGAGAAAAATGGTGGGTGCTACGCCAGTGTGAGATGAGCATTCTCAGTGTAAGAACAAACTCTCAGTTTCTGGGCTCATCAATCGCAAACTCTCAGTTAAAAAACCTGAATCAGGAGCATTTACCAAAACTTACAGCATCAGTACACTCAGTTCTCTAATCCATCACCAAAAGAGTAAAAAGAATACCCATTTCACAACTGTGATAAAAACATGCCAATATATCTGCCCAAATTCAGTTTCAACCGACTTAATGTTGATGTTGTATTCTAATTCCAACAACCAAAATGAATAACAAAATCAATGTCAACAAATTTACAATATAAGCATAATCACCTTGCAATATACAAACCAACAGTAATTATAAGCAAAGATATCGAAAAAATAATATACGAACAGTACCTGGAGATTAGATATTGAGGAGGAGATTCGAGATTCAAAATTTAAGTCTTCAGGGCACCGAAATTGAACTTCAACTGTCAAAATTAAGCAAAGAAACAACAAATAAATAAGCCAAAGAAGAGAAAACAATTACTCAGATTAAAAAATAAAGAGAGAAAGATAAAGAGAGAGATAGAGAGTAAAGATCTGTTCTCCAGAAGTAAAGAAATCGCCGGTGAGTTGCACAAGGTAAAAGAAAAAAAAAACGCAGATTAAGGGGTGAAATCTAGGGTTTCCCCAAAATCTAAAGCTTGTAGATGATGTGGGGGAAGGTGGCAACCAATTTGAAGCGTGGTGAAGCAGATGCATCTTCAATGGTGATGGCTTTCGACGGCAGCCATGGGTGGATTATAAGTGGAGGTTCCTGATGGGAGAGAGAAGGAAGAAGAGAAAAGGTGGGTTTCATAAGTGAAATACTGAAGTGGGAATAGAAAGCGCTAGAAGTTTAGAACGCTGCTGGTACTATTTTGCTTTTCATTTCTTTTTTCATTTGTTTTTAATTATTTATGGCAACGACAAGTCGTTGCTATATATATATGTTCTAACTACTGCGACGTCGTTGCAATAAAACAATAAAATGTATTGCAACGACTTATTTTGTTGCGAAACGCGAGTTCAAATTTTCAGCTTACCCCGCCAATATTTTTGTTGGAGGGAAATGTAATTTGCATATTTGGCAATAATTATTAACAACTACGCTTTTATGTCGTTGCAATAAATATTTATCGCAACGACATTTTTTTATCGTTGCAAATGACTCGTTGCTATAAATTTATTTAATTTTATTTAACTTTGTTGAACTTCGTTGAACTTTGTTTATTTTTGTTGAATCTTGTTGATTCAAGTGTTTTTTATAACTAGTTTGTATATTGGTTTGTTTAACTTTGTTTAACTTTATTTAACTTTATTTAACTTTGCTGAAGTTTGCTGAAGTTTGTTGAAGTTTATTGAAGTTTGCTGAAATAAACAGAATTAAACAGTAATAAGTTGGGGAGAACAGATCCTAAGTGCTTTGTTTGTCCAATGAGGATTAATACATTGAGTGTGGTTGCTCATGGACTTTATTTTTTTTTATCGTTAAAATGCAATTTATGTAAACCGTTTTATTCAACATTGATAGTTTGCAAAGCAATATTTCTAATTTTACCATTATTTCACTAGAAAGTGACCATGGTCGCACCAAAAGTTTCGAAATGACCGTTTTAAACAAGTTTTTGTGTTTATTAGTTGTTTGAAGACAAAAGGCTAGATTTTAAAAAGGTTCTTGAGAGACCGGGGTATATTTTGATTAACTTAGAGTTCAATTAGAAATTACAATGTCATCCCCTAAGGTTAAAGAACATAAGACGATAAGGTAGGAAATTTACCCATGTTAACTATTTACACTGATACTTGTTAAAGAAAAAGTCTTGTTTGACACCAACTCGCCGAAAAATGAGGTCACTATTTAGAAATGTGGAGGCCACTTATTATTAGTCATGACCTTTGTTCCATTAAAAAGTTTCCTCGACTTACCAAATACTACAATAAAAACGTCTTAAACAAGTTTTTGTGCTCGTAAAAAGTGAGACAATGAAATACAAACGAAAAATAAAATAATTTAATATCCAATTATTTTAATATTTTGATTAGTTTAGAGTTCAATTAGAAATTTAAAATGTCATCCCCTAAGGTTAAAGAACATAAGACAGTAAGGTAGAAAATTTATCCATTTTAACTATTTACACTGACACTTGTTAAAGAAAAAGTCTTGTTTGAGACCAACTCGCCGAAAAATGAGGTCACTAAATGAGGTCACTATTTAGAAATGTGGAGGCAACTTATTATTAGTCATGACCTTTATAACACTAAAAAGTCCCCTCGACTTACCAAAAACTACGATGAAAACGTCTTAAACAAGCTTTTGTGTCCGGAAAAAGTGAGACAATGAAATACAAACCAAAAATAAAATAATTTAATATCCATCTATTATCCATATGATTATATAGTACATGAATTTAAACTACGTCACCAATTAAAATAATGTCTCCATTCTTATCCATGATAAAATGATAAATTAAAAGAAAAAGAAAAAAAATCTAAACTCTTTTTTTGTTCGAAAAAAAGAGATAAGCTTTACGTCGTATG
The DNA here is from genome assembly GCA_038025085.1 of Tetragonia tetragonoides. Taxonomy (NCBI): domain Eukaryota; kingdom Viridiplantae; phylum Streptophyta; class Magnoliopsida; order Caryophyllales; family Aizoaceae; genus Tetragonia; species Tetragonia tetragonoides. The sequence goes on from CM076147.1 coordinate 5,512,689, forward strand.
TGAATTTAATATATGTTTCAAATGCAATGACTAAGAATTTGTACTCAACGTTCTAAAAAAAAAAAAAAGAAAAAAAGTATATGTATGTGAGTGTTTAAATGTGCATTAATAATGATACCAAAACCATAATTTTAATAGCACTGTTATCTTGAGTTTACATTTCAAAAGTAAATGCGAAGTTGAGTTTCTCTATGTTTTCTTGATTTTCTTGAATCGATTATTGTTGTATAAATAGAGGAAATAGAAATGTTTATATTGCAACACTATTTCACTCCCTTTCTTATTTCTTATTATTGACAAAGTTGGCTGTTATCAAAGGAAAAGTACAAATATTCGCAACGACATTATTATGGATTCACACAACTTTTTGGTCATGAACTTATACATTACTTTGCTTGTTGCGTTACTAAGCACCTTTGGAATTGCTACGCCAAATATTGTCATTCAATCGGCAAATGCACCAAGTCCTAGTTTTGGATCCGATAATCCTTTGTTACAAGATTGTGGAAAGAAGATAAGTGTTCCTTCAAAGGAAGCACTATACAACTACATATTCTCGGACGGAACAAGTGTGTCAAAAGAATCTTGCGACGAATTGATAAAGATGGGGAGATACTGTCTTGATCTCGTGTCAATTGTGACTCTTAGAACTTTTGATTTTAAAGACAAAGATCAAGTAAAGAAATTACCAACGATACTGGGAAAATTCGATGGCGTATGGGACCTTTGCCAGATGAAGGGTCAGATTCCTTAAAATAACTTACTTGATAAAAATAGTAATGTATGAATTCAAGTATGATTAATAAAAACATTTTGTTACAAGCGCAACTATAAATACGTTTTATTGCAATCTGATCTTTGCACTTCTATAGTAGAATGTGTTTTTATTATTTTTAATTTGTTTTTTTTTTTTGGACGACACTATAGCTCGAATATTTCAACCGTTCAACTTGACCTTGATAAAGCTGATCCAAATTTAAAAGAAAATTGCAAATTAGTCTTAATAAAAACCTTAAAATATTAGTTGACAGTTAATCTAATTAGCTTGAATTTGGATCCAAAAGAAATCGAATTGATATTGCACTGATTGTTACAAGATTGTGGAAAGAAGATAAGTGTTCCTTCAAAGGAAGCACTATACAACTACATATTCTTGGACGGAACAAGTGTGTCAAAAGAATCTTGCGACGAATTGATAAAGATGGGGAGATACTATCGTCATGATCTCGTGCCAATTGTGTCTCTTAGAACTTATGATGTTAAAGACAAAGATCAAGTAAAGAAATTACCAACGATACTGAGAAAATTCGATGGTGTCTGCGACCTTTGCCAGACGAAGGGTCAGATTCCATAAAATGACTTACTTGGTAAAAATAGTAATGTATGAATTAAAGTATGATCAATAAAAATATTATGTTACAAGCGCAACTATACATACGTTCTATTGCAATCTGATCTTTGCACTTCTTTTGTAGAATGTGCTTATATTATTTTTAATTCGTTTTTCAACTATTCAGCTTGACATTGATAAACACTACAACAAAAATGCTATTTAACCACGCTAAAAGGAGCTGGTTTACCACACTTAAAAGCGTGGAAAAAGATATTACCACGCTTTCAAAAAGCATGACTAAAATCAATGTAGATAATTTACCATGCTTTTTTATAGCTACACTTCTCTGCGTAGACAAATGTTTTTTTTCTCCACACTTTCATGTGTGGTAAGTTTGTTTTCTCCACGGTTTAAGCATCATATTTTTGTAGGTGCTTTCCATGTATTTTGATGGCGGGAACTCTTTTATTGCGCTCAAAAGCGTGGCAAAAATTTGGATATATATATATATATATATATATATATATATATATATATTAATTTTCAAAAGAATACTACTATTCGGGAAGTAGTTGTTCCCACAATACCACTACAAAACATTACAAAATATTACACAAAAAGCCACTAATCTTGAACTTCACAATCAACTACTGGAGCGAGTTTTGAGTCTTGGCATGCTAGATTTCCCCTTTCATCGGAATCCCTTAACGGATAGACATGACATCCTATATGATCCAAAACAAAACACAAGTTCACGAACGTAAACATAGTTGACAGAACTAATAGAAAGTAAAAGGGGCTTGTCCCAAAGCAACAAATGTAGGAAACATTTAAGAGAAAAATCTTGATGAACCTGTACAGATAGCAGTGCCTACACGCACATAGAGACACACATACACGTATACAAGTGTGTGCACAAAAAAAATAAAGCAGCATACATTATTTTTACAGTAACTCCATCAATGTATTATCAAACTTTATGGACATTGGCATGCTAAAATTCCCATTTCACCTCTCACTTGGCATATCAAGCATAATCGTAAAGGAACAATTTCAATAACTCATAGAACAATATCAAGTTTGGAACAATATCAAGGAATTCATGTGTAAGCATAAGAGAAACATTAATATACAAGGCACTGACATCACCTATGTGCAGAAAATTCAACACTGGCAATATGATCACTTTAGCAAAACAATTGCTAGAAAGCCACACAAACCCAGGAACTAGGCATAGGCAATCTAATCTACTGCAAACAAGAACAAAGATGTGGCAGAAAATTCAATACTGGCAGTAAGATCACTTCAGCAAAACAATTGCCAAAAAGCCAAACACACCCAGCAACTAGGCATAGCCAATCTTTTGTTTTGCAATTCACAAAGGTAAGAAGGTTCAACACATAAGGTTCTCACTTTTTACCTTAGAAAAGCAGATTTTAGCAAGTAAAATGAGCTATTGCATAACCGCACAACATCTCAGGCATAAGCAAGCATGGCCAAAGTGATTCCTATTCTTTTGCATTCACAACTCAATCAAAATCAAATAAATATTCAGGGATAATATGCTATACGGTACCTGCTGCACAGGTTGCACAGGTTTGAACTACTTAGGTTAGCCTTTGTATTTTAGGGTGGCTGCTCAGCAGGTAGACTCACAAAAATAGTACTAGAACAAGATTATGAGAAGTTTATAAAATCAAACAATGAAATCGTCGACCACTAGCATACAGAACGTAATATGAAAGCACATGATTAAATCACCCTAAAATAGTTGAAGGACACACGTGTTACTAAGTAAGAATCCAAATACAAGCAAACAGAGAAAAGAAGTCTTACATTTACAATTTGAAGCAATTGCAGGTCTTATACTAGCAAAAATTGAAGCAATTTGCAATTCAACCAACAAACATTGCGAAGGAGAAGGAAAAAGAAGTACCTGAACATTAACTGGTCAACAGTGACAAAATTTGTTGGTTCATTCATGCTAATTAAGCCACTAATCTGATCTCCACTTGGAATTCCCCCAGCAACCCAAGTTCCTATTGTCCGCACTCACGCTGCAAAAGTGTAGGATGACAGCAAGCTGCAAGAAGCAAAATAATGACAAGCATAGTGAGCATATATCTTTGACACACCAAACTCTACATTATTAGCAAACTTACATACTATATAGCCTCACATGCTTCTGAAAAAATTTTCTTCATCTAGCATCAAAGCACCTTTTCCTGTCACACTAGAACCAAACCTTTATACTTATATTTTTTCAATGAGCCAAACCTACTTAGATCATAATGAAACATCTTGAAATTGGCTGACGCGCTCGTGTACCTCTTGCAATGTACAATCTCTCTACCATCAGCAGCTCCAATGACGGAAACCAGCAACTAGTAGCATTAGAATATCAGAGAGACAGTAGCACTGTAGCAGCCGCAGCAACACACCAACCCTCCATGAGATCAAAGATCAAAATTCAACTTGAGATCATTTTATTTTCTTAAATTTGATGTAAATCACAAACTTATTGCTCGTCTATTTTCTGTATTGTTTGTTCTTTAGTTAATTGCATTTGTCCATATATAATATGCAACTTTTGTTAAAGAACCAACCATTTATTTGTCCACCAACAAGTTTTTCATGTAATACTTTATGACACCATGGACTAAATAGTTCAAGTTTTCTGGTGACTAATTGAGAATGTAAAATGAATCAAACAAAATTAACTACAACAGCTGACAGGAAGAAACCAAAATGAGTGATTTATTCTGACCGAAATAAGATACATGCTACTATGCAACTAAAAAAAGAAAAGTAGAAATAATTAATTAATTAGTAATCAGAATGATAAGGTGTTTCTCCGTAATCTGCATATCGATAAACTACATCCCAATAGAACTAAAAGTCAAAAAACTTCTCTCATTACAACACACAAACAAAAATGAAAAGGAGATTTACCTGAGTATGGTTAAGTTAGCAGCTTTAGATATGAAATTAACACAAGATAAGAAAGGCTCATGACGGCAGTAGCAGCAGCCTCGCTCATACAGCAGCAGCAGAGCAGCAGCAACTTCATGACAACAACATCAGTACCTACAGCAACATCAACAAACCATCAACGATATCAGTATCATACAACCCCATCCTCTGAAGAACCTTGTTCCAGATCAGGTGCTCAAAAGGTACTAAATCAGTTTTGCACATAACCCAGCTAACTTACTGGTTTCATTATCCCGCAATTTCACCGTTATCACCAAGAGAAAGAAGAATTCAATAACATGTGGTAGCTGTTGGTTGTGTATTTAAGCCTATTTTGACCAACTCATATTAAGTGAGCACCAAAGAAAGAGCACGCAAACAAACAATTATAATACATAGCTAATTTAGAATTTGGACCTTTTCATTGCTCAATCAATCACAGCACACATTCAACACTGAGCAACAATAACAGGAAAATAAAGACAACAGCTAAAATCAAATTTTGTGCTTGGCATGGAATCACAAGAGAAATAGATCAAAATGGAAGGAGAGTTACTAACTACTGACAAGAAGCAAGCCAAATGAATCATGACTTTCACACATACTATTCACTACACCAAAGTATTTGTGACCATTAAGAGACTTAAATATAGAAGGATACTATAAATGGATACTCCATCAAACAAACAGACACAGAAAACCGTGAGAAAAACCAGTGGCGGATCTAGGATTTTAAAATTGGGTATGCACAATTTAAACGATAACACATGAAACAAAGTCCAGTCTAATAAAATAATCCGTAAAGCTGTAAGAAGAATATGGCATTGTGATAATATCTAAGTTTAAATCCTAGCAAGTTGAGTAGTTAAAATAAATTCATACAAAGCATATCTGGATCAAAGTAATGTAAATTATTCTAAATAAAAATTACTCATATGTAAAAGAGCAAGAGAGAATAGACTAAGGCTGTAGCTTTGTGGAGGTGGATTTTGGTCCGGAATCCGGATCAAATGCAGAGATAATAATGACAAAGAGGAGAGAGAATCAAAGTAAGAGAGAGAATGGAAAAAGGCGTGTTTTGCTTTTCAATCTAACACTATGAGAGATTATATGGAGTCTGGGCCTCTGGAAAAGAGAAAAATACAGAGAGACTATAGAGTGGGCTGGTGGAGACGCTTAGTTTTGGGCCTGTAACCAAATGCATATCTGATTTTCTGGATGGGTGGGTATGCACTTGCATACCTACTGTGTGTTATGGATCCGCCCATGAGAAAAACTATGCCTAACCCTTCTAATACTCAGGTGTATATCTAAACTAGAGTATCCTTAGCCTTTGAATCATTCAAAAATTGCTCCTAATTCCTAAACCTACAAAACAAGCAAGATTCCCGACATTCTCATGTTTCCAAAACAATAGCACAGTTCAATGTTAAATAGAACAACAAATTGAAAACTCACAAAAGCAAAGTCTGCCAAACATAACATGAGATGTTATATATAATACCCATGTTTAAACCTTTTTAACTTTTTTGTTTTCTTATACTGGAATACATCAAAGAACAGCTAATTGATAAATCCTCCTCCCTAACCCAAGTCCCTGTGCTTGTCAGCCTAGACTTATAGTTTAGCACAACAATATCAACTATGAGTGACAATTATAAAAACAACCACACTCAACAACACAAAATTGGAAAAAGCTAAAGCTACTACCAGCTATTCATGTTTGTGTTCAAAAGAAAAGTGAATGATATCAAAAGGCTCGAAGTAGTGATTACCTAATCTGAGGAGTGCAGATACATATACCTACCTTCAACAAACTCCAGACTGATTCTCAATATAATCGAATTACAGATATGCCTAAACACAGTTCCATAGATTAGAAACAAGCAGACCCAATCAGAACTGAGCATTTTTTTCACAAAGCAGAATAAGTATGATCAGGCAGCTCTGTCAATTAGTTGGTAATGTACCTTTTCGATATGACATTTCTAACCGATAGATGTGTCCCATTATACAACTTGTGCAATTTTAAAATGAAGTCATACGACTTGAAATCTTGAAGAACCACAACCTGCAAAGCATTAAAGGACTTGTAGTTTATAAGTTTGTATTACTGCATGCTAACACTTCCTCTGATCCCAACTCATTAACAGGTCTTAGTTATTTGGTGGTCCCACCTTTTTTGCATATAATTCTAGTCTTCTGGACACATTTTGGTTGTTACACTAAGCTGTTCCTAGATGCATTCGTACTTATCTGTCCTAGGTGCAAAAATTCGATACTTTGATCTGTCTGGTTCTTGTATAAATATTGAATCATTAATCAAGATTAGACCAGGAATTGAAGATAAATAAGGGGAAGGGAGAAATTGGGTATCAGAAAATACTGAAAGTTACATCACCTCAAAATTTCCACTAGAAGGATCAGCACTGGGAGCAATCTTCATGCCACCACCAAAGTATTTGGCATTTCCAATGCAAAGGGCTGTTACTTGAGTGTACTTCTTCCACTCACCATCATCAATCTAAGAGGTAAAAAGATTAAAAAAATATGCAACATAAAACTATGATAAGAAGGGTGTTCTAAAAGAGAGGTACAAGAAGAAAGCTCAAGGATATCTTTCGTTGCTGTTGTCTTTAGCATATGTACAATTCTAATGGCTACAGTTCTAATTTTTGCATTTTAAGAGACTCCCATATCCAATGTCAAAAAAAAAAAAAAAAAAAAGACTTCCATACTCAGGTTGTCAGGCACCAGTTATACTTCATGGTAAATATTTCCAAGAAGAGTGAATAAATGTTTGGAAAAAACATACAGATCTTACTTTCAAGTAAATGCACTCAGCGAAAACAGACAAAATCCTCAATGAATGAGGGAATAAAATCAGCCAAGCAAGACAAAGAGAGAGATGAAGATAGAGAATGTGAAGTCATTACCTCGCCAAGGAAGAACAAAAACCCAGACTGAAATCGAGCACACCCATTTCCTTTCTTTGCTGAAAGTGCAAAAAAAGAAATTAAGAACTTAAATCGACTGAAATTCACAAACAACATGAAAACACAAAACTGAAACACAGCAATTTTCGATTGAAATTCACAAACAATAACGGAAAAGGGAAAACGAAAGGCTAAATTAACATAAACCAGCACAAATTCAGCAAAATCTAGAGGTATTTAGATTAATTCGCAGAAAATTAAACAGATCACGAGAATTGATAGTTTCACTTCGAATTCAAGTGTTCGTGAGCCTGCAAATGATTTGATCTTCAGCGAATTGGGAGGCAATGAGCGAACTGGGAGCGAATTGGGAGGTAATGAGCGAATGGGGAGGTGAAGAGGAACCCTAAGGTGAGCAGAGAGAAGTGTGGTCAGTTTGAGGGGAACCGTCTCTTATTCTTTTCAAAAGGCGCTAATATAAATTTTGTTTTGCAATTAATGGTAGTACGCAACATTAAAATTTGAACTTTTCGCGAACCCGCCCCAGTCAAAAGCAAAACACCACGGCCCAAAGCGTGGCCAAATGGTCAAAATTATTTTTCACACGCAAAAGCGTGACAAACCTCCGTGTTTTTTCTTTGGGCAGGGGATACTTTGACAAGCGTGGAGAAAAAAGCGTCTTCTATTTGTTGTAGTGAAAGCAGTCTCGAATATTCCACGAATTAATTCGTGTAGGTGCTCCCAGGAGGTTTGAACCCATGACCTGGTGTATAAGTTGCAACTTGTTTACCAGTGAGCCAACACCTCTTGGGTACCTTCAAATATTAGTTGACACTTAATCTAATAATTAGCCTGAATTTGGATCCAAAAGAAATCGAATTGATGTTGCACTGATTGTCCGTGTTGAAAGGGTAAAAGGATTAACTAAAGTGTAAAGCCTAGTGGATAACGTTGGTCAGGAATCAGCGTAAGTGGTTTCTATGTCCAATGAGGATTAATACATTGAGTGTGGTTGTTCATGGACTTTATTTTTTTTATCGTTAAAATGCAATTTATATAGATCGCTTCATTCAACAACATTGATAGTCTGCAAAGCAATATTTCAAATTTTACCATTATTTCACTGGAAAGTGACTCTGGTCTCACCAAATATTTTGAAATGACCGTTTTAAATAAGTTTTTTTTTGTGTTTATTAGTTTTTTGAAGACAAAAGGCTACACTTTAAAAAGGTTCTTGAGAGGGGTATATTTGATTAGCTTAGATTTCAATTAGAAATTTAAAATGTCATCCCCTAAGGTTAAAGAGCATCAGACGGTAAGGTAGAAAATTTAACCATGTTAACTATTTACAAAGATACTTGTTAAAGAAAAAGTCTTGTTTGAGACCAACTCGCCGAAAAATGAGGTCACTATTTAGAAATGTAGATGCCACTTATTATTAGTCATGACCTTTGTTACACTAAAAAGTCCCCTCGACTTACCAAAAACTACAATAAAAACAACTTAAACAAGTTTTTTTGCCCGTAAAAATTGAGACAATGAAATACAAACGAAAAATAAAACAATTTAATTTCCATCTGTTAATCCACATGATTATATAGTATGTGAATTTAAACTATGTCATTAATTAAAGTAATGTCTCCATTCTTATCCATGATAAAATGATAAATTAAAAGAAAAAGAAAAAAAATTTAAACTCTTTTTTTGTTAGAAAAAAAGAGATAAGCTTTACGTCATATGTGAATTTAATATATGGTTCAAATGCAATGACTAAGAATCTGTACCCGATGTTCTAAAAGAAAAAAAAAAAAAAAAGAAAAAAAGTATATGTATGTGAGTGTTTAAATGTGCATTAATAATGATACCAAAACCATAATTTTAATAGCACTGTTATCTGGAGTTTACATTTCAAAAGTAAATGCGAAGTTGAGTTTCTTTATGTTTTCTCGATTTTCTAAAATTGATTATTGTTGTATAAATAGAGAAAATATAAATGTTTATATTGCAACACTACTTCACTCCCTTTCTTAGTTCTTATTATTGGCAAAGTTGACTGATATCAAAGAAAAATTACAAATATTCGCATCGACATTATTATGGAGTCACACAACTTTTTGGTCATGAACTTATACATTACTTTGCTTATTGCGTTACTAAGCACCTTTGGAATTGTTACGCCAAATATTTTCATTCAATCGGCAAATGCACCAAGTCCTAGTTTTGGATCCGGTAATCCTTTGTTACAAGATTGTGGAAAGAAGATAAGTGTTCCTTCAAAGGAAGCACTATACAACTACATATTCTCGGGCGGAACAAGTGTGTCAAAAGAATCTTGCGACGAATTGATAAAGATGGGGAGATACTGTCATGATCTCGTGTCAATTGTGATTCTTAGAACTTTTGATTTTAAAGACAAATATCAAGTAAAGAAATTACCAACGATACTGGGAAAATTCGATGGTGTCTGGGACCTTTGCCAGACGAAGGGTTAGATTCCTTAAAATAACTTACTTGGTAAAAATAGTAATGTATGAATTCAAGTATAATCAATAAAAACATTTTGGTACAAGCGCAACTATAAATACGTTTTTATTGCAATCTGATCTTTGCACTTCTATAGTAGAATGTGTTTTTATTATTTTGAATTCGTTTTTTTGGACGACACTATAGCTCGAATATTTCAACCGTTCAACTTGACCTTGATAAAGCTGATCCAAATCTAAAAGAAAATTGCAAATTAGTCTTAATAATGATCATAAAAAAAATCTTAAAATATTAGTTGACAGTTAATCTAATTAGCCTGAATTTGGATCCAAAAGAAATTGAATTGATGTTGCACTGATTGTTACAAGATTATGGAAAGAAGATAAGTGTTCCTTTAAAGGAAGCACTATACAGCTACATATTCTTGGACGGAACAAGTGTGTCAAAAAAATCTTGCGACGAATTGATAAAGATGGGGAGATACTGTCGTCATGATCTCGTGTCAATTGTGTCTATTAGAACTTTTGATGTTAAAGATAAAGATCAAGTAAAGAAATTGCCAACGATACTGGGAAAATTCGATGGTGTCTGGGACCTTTGCCAAACGAAGGGTCAGATTCCTTAAAATGACTTACTTGGTAAAAATAGTAATGTATGAATTAAAGTATGATTAATAAAAACATTATGTTACAAGCGCAACTATACATACGTTCTATTACAATCTGATCTTTGCACTTCTTTTGTAGAATGTACTTATATTATTTTTAATTTATGTTTTTGGACGACACTATAGCTCGAATATTTCAACTGTTCTGCTTGACATTGATAAAGCTGATCCAAATCTAAAAGAAAATTGCCAATTAGTCTTAATCAAACTTTAAAAAACCTTCAAATATTGGTTTTCCTTCCTCTTTGGGCATGGCTAAAGGGCACCTCCTAACGCGCGGTCTCGAATATTCCACGAATTAATTCGTGTAGGTGCTCCCCAGTAGGTTTGAACCCATGACCTGGTGTACAAGTTGCAACTTGTTTACCAGTGAGCCAACACCTCTTGGGTACCTTCAAATATTAGTTGACACTTAATCTAATAATTAGCCTGAATTTGGATCCAAAAGAAATCGAATTGATGTTGCACTGATTGTCCGTGTTGAAAGGGTAAAAGGATTAACTAAAAGTGTAAAGTCGAGTGGATAACGTTGGTCATGAATCAGCGTAAGTGCTTTCTATGTCCAATGAGGATTAATACATTGAGTGTGGTTGTTCATGGACTTTATTTTTTTTATCGTTAAAATGCAATTTAAATAAACCGCTTTATTCAACAACATTGATAGTCTGCAAAACAATATTTCAAATTTTACCATTATTTCAATGGAAAGTGACTCTGGTCTCACCAAATGTTTTGAAATGACCGTTTTAAATAAGTTTTTTTTTTTTTTGTGTTTATTAGTTTTTTGAAGACAAAAGGCTAGACTTTAAAAAGGTTCTTGAGAGGGGTATATTTTGATTAGCTTAGATTTCAATTAGAAATTTAAAATGTCATCCCCTAAGGTTAAAGAGCATAAGACGGTAAGGTAGAAAATTTACCCATGTTAACTATTTACACTAATACTTGTTAAAGAAAATGTCTTTTTTTTTTTTTTTTGGTAAAATGTGAGTGTATATTACCAAAAGCATATGTAAGTGAGTTCATACATCAAAAAAAGAGAATACATTAGGAGCCATCTAAGCTACTTATGTACTCTGTATCAAACCCCCTATGCCAGCAAAAAAACAAAGCTATACAGAAAATAAGAATACTATCTATTTCTTTGTAAAAACAGGCTGGATCTTCATCTGAATGCACCATTTCCTGTTTCTTGGTGTATCTTTAATTCTCTCTATTTTGCTGACCCGCACCCTGATCTCATATTGAATACGAGCAACAACATTACCAACTTCATGCTTAGCCTTCCTGAAGATGACATGGATCCTAGACACCCATATATGATAAATACAGGCTGTAACCGCTGCCTTACATATTGATCTGTAACCTGAACAACCCCTGATATGCTTCAAACCCCACTGAATAATGAATTCCAGGCCACAGGTGGAACTGGAAACTGAGCAAACATAACAATTTGCTGCCAGACCTGCCGTGCAAATGGACATGCCAGAAACAGGTGTTCATGATTTTTTGCAGCATTCCCACACAATACACATTGACTGTCCACAATACCACCATGAGCAATTAGTCTATCTCTAGTCAAGAGCCTTTGTTGCATCATAAGCCAAGCAGTGAAAGAATGCTTGGGATAACAATTCCTCCCCCAGATAAACTTAGCCCACATCTGTACAGGCGCATTTGGGTGCAGCACCTTGTAAGTAGCTTTAGAAGAGAAAGAAGGAGGACCTGCAGTCCATAGAATTTCCCCTTGCTGTAATTGAACACACCTTAGTGCATCCTCTCTAAGCTTAAGAAGCTTTCTGAACCCCCAAGACTCAGTTTGAGTCAGCTGAACCTCCCACAAATCATCATGCACTAAATACATTTCATGCACCCACTTAACCCACAACACATCAGCTTTTCTTGCTATACACCAGATAAGTTTGAGGATTAGAGCTGAGTTAACTGTATAGAGGTCTTTGAACCACAGGCCACCGCTATGCTTGGGCTGGCAGATGTCTTTCCAAGCAACAAGAGCTTGTTTAAAACTAGCTTGACCACTCCAAAGGAAATTTCTACAAAGAGCTTCCACTTGTTTTATCACCTTTTTTGACAAAACAAATATTGACCACCAAAAATTATGTAAACTGAACAAAACAGTATTGATTAGTTGGGCTCTGGCAGCATAAAAGAGGAATCTACTAGACCATAATCTGATTTTTGCAGTGATTTTCTTTACCAAACAAATACAGTCAGCAGCACAAGGAGATCTAGAAGTGAGGGGAACACCCAAATACCTCACTGGAAAGTGACCACTATCCATCTGCAACATCTGTTGTAACTGATCATGCACAACACCAGAAACTCCCCCCATAAAAACTTGACACTTGCTCAGGTTTGCCACAAGCCCTGAAGCTTCAGAAAAATCTTTGAAAGCAGTAATAACACTAGATGCAACATTCACAGTGCCTTTGCAGAATAAGAACAGGTCATCTGCATAGCTAAGATGTGTAATATTTAATTTCTTGCACTTAGGATGATGCCTGAACAAAGCATCCCTTTGCAACATAGAAAGTCTTCTAGAGAGCATCCCCATAACCAACACAAACAAATATGGAGAGATAGGATCTCCCTGTCTTAGTCCTCTCTTTCCATGAAAATACCCACACATCTCTCCATTAATAATAACAGAATATCTAACAGTAGTAACACAGAGTGAGATCCATTTCACAAATCTGGGGGGGGGGGGAACCCAGCTTCTCCAAGGAATAAAGAAGGAACTTCCATTCAATGGAATCATAAGCTTTACGAAGATCAACCTTAATAGCCATATGTGCACTTATATGCTTTCTATGATAATGAGCAAGCAATTCCTGAGCTAGCAAAATTTTATGCACAATACTTCTACCTCTCACAAAAGCACCTTGCTGGTTACCAACCACCTCATGAAGTACATTTCTAAGCCTAGCAGCAAGGACTTTAGATATGCACTTATAGATCACATTACAACATGAAATTGGTCTAAAATCTGATGCAAAAGTTGGAACTACAACTTTAGGGATAAGAGAGATTGCAGTAGCATTCACCTGAGTCAAGAGCTCGTCTTTGCTGAAAAAATCCTGAACAACATCAATAACATCAGAGCCAACAATAGACCAAGCCTTCTTGAACCAACATGAACTATAACCGTCAGACCCTGGAGCTTTGTTATCTTTTATCTTGAACATGGCAGCCTTGACCTCTGCAGCAGACACAGGGGAGTATAAATCTCTGCAGCTAGCATCAGAAACCAAAGGACCAACCATATACACTTCATCTGAGAGCATGGTCACATCACAAGAAGACCGCAAGAGCCCCTCATAATAAGATAAGATCTCAGTTTTAATATCACAAGAAGCAGACAGCTTCACACCATTACTACTAGTTAAAGAAACAATATAGTTGGATACTCTCCTCTGCTTGATGCATGCATGAAAATAAGCTGTGTTCTAATCACCAGCTTTGAGCCATTGAATATGAGACTTTTGCTTCAGAAACATAGCTTCATAGCTCAACAATTTCCTGAACTCATGGAAAAAGTCTTGTTTGAGACCAACTCACCGAAAAATGAGGTCACTATTTAGAAATGTGGAGGCCACTTATTATTAGTCATAACCTTTGTTACACTAAAAAGTCTCCTCGACTTACCAAAAACTACAATAAAAACGTCTTTAACAAGTTTTTGTGCCCGTAAAAAGTGAGACAATGAAATACAAACGTAAAATAAAATAATTTAATATCCATCTATTAATCCATATGATTATATAGTATGTGAATTTAAACTATGTCACCAATTAAAGTAATGTCTCCATTCTTATCCATAATAAAATGATAAATTAAAAGAAAAAGAACAAAAATCTAAACTCTTTTTTTGTTTGAAAAAAAAGAGATAAGCTTTACGTCATATGTGAATTTAATATATGTTTCAAATGCAATGACTAAGGATCTGTACCCGATGTTCTAAAAGAAAAAAGTATATATTTATGTGAGTGTTTAAATGTGCATTAATAATGATACCAAAACCATAATTTTAATAGCACTGTTATCTGGAGTTTACATTTCAAAAGTAAATGCGAAGTTGTGTTTCTCTATGTTTTATCGGTTTTCTTGAATCGATTATTGTTGTATAAATAGAGGAAATAGAAATGTTTATATTGCAACACTACTTCACTCCCTTTTTTATTTCTTATTATTGACAAAGTTGGCTGATATCAAAGGAAAATTACAAATATTCGCATCGACATTATTATAGAGTCACACAACTTTTTGGTCATGAACTTATACATTACTTTACTTGTTGCGTTACTAAGACCTTTGGAATTGCTACGCCAAATATTGTCATTCAATCGGCAAATGCACCAAGTCCTAGTTTTGGATCCGGTAATCCTTTGTTACAAGATTGTGGAAAGAAGATAAGTGTTCCTTCAAAGGAAGCACTATACAACTACATATTCTCGGACGGAACAAGTGTGTCAAAAGAATCTTGCGACGAATTGATAAAGATGGGGAGATACTGTCATGTTCTCGTGTCAATTGTGACTCTTAGAACTTTTGATTTTAAAGACAAAGATCAAGTAAAGAAATTACCAACGATACTGGGAAAATTCGATGACGTCTGGGACCTATGCGAGACGAAGGGTAGATTCCCTAAAATAACTTACTTGGTAAAAATAGTAATGTATGAATTCAAGTATGATTCAATAAAAACATTTTGTTACAAGCGCAACTATAAGTACGTTTTATTGCAATTTGATCTTTGCACTTCTATAGTAGAATGTGTTTTTATTATTTTTAATTCGTTTTTTTGGACGACACTATAGCTCGAATATTTCTACCGTTCAACTTCACCTTGATAAAGCTGATCCAAATCTAAAAGAAAATTGCAAATTAGTCTTAATAAAGACCTTAAAAAAACCTTAAAATATTAGTTGACAGTTAATCTAATTAGCCGGAATTTGGATCCTAAAGAAGTCAAATTGATGTTGCACTGATTGTTACAAGATTGTGGAAAGAAGATAAGTGTTGTAACACCCCCCGAATTCGTAGCTATTTCCGTAGCTGCCCGACTTCATTATCCATGACTTGGCACCGTGTAGACACCGAGTTTTAACTTGTATTATTATTATTATTATTATTATTATTATTATTATTATTATTATTATTATTATTATTATTATTATTATTATTATTATTATTATTATTATTAATGGTGGTAGTAGTACATTTTTTATGGATTATAGAGTAATTGGGTAGAAAAGGGTTGACCCAAAAATGGGTTAGGTTTAAGTCCAAATAAACAAAACCCAAAGTCACTAAACAAAAAAAAAAAAAAAAAAAAAAGAAAAGAAAATAGTTTCTGATTTATGTGGGGAAAAAAGGTAAAAATCCCTTTTCCCTTTCCCCCTTTCCCACGTTTGGTTTGATGTTTTGTTTTATTTTTTTCCCTTTTTCTTTTCCCTCTTCCCAGTCAACTCCCTCTCTCTCTCTCTCTCTCTCTCTCCTATGGTACAGCTCCCCTCCCCCTTTTTCCATTTTTTTGTTTTTGTTTCCTTCATTTCCCCATTTAAACAAACCCCCCCTTTTTTTTTATTATTTTTGATTCACTTTATTTTATTTCCTTAAAACTCACCCCTAATTTGCCCCCTAAAATCTCTATTTATCCCCTAAATTATTTTCTTTCCTATTTTTCCCCTTTGACCATTTGACCGGATTTCTTTTGATTTTTTTTTTAATTTTTTTATTTTTTGTTTTGTTATTTAGTTAACATTTCATTTATTTTTTATTTATCCACTAAACCCTAACACCCCCTCCCCTTGTATTTTCCTATAAAACCCCCCTTTTTCTACTAAGAAAAAGGCCCTTTTTTCCTCTCTAACATCTCTCTAGTTAAAATCCTCTCATTTATTTAAGTACTCTTCCTTAGTGAAATTGCTCTCATAAACCCAAGAAATACCCAAAACCAAAAAAAAAAACTTCTATCATCATCTCATCATAAACACCTAGAAAAACAAAGCTTCTTTTTTTTAGTTCATTTCATCTCCTTATAATTCCCTCACAAAGAAAAACACAAAAAAAAAAAAACAAATTTTCTTTTAGTTAAGTACAAATTTAAAAGGGCATTTGTACTTAACTATTTTCATTTTCAAAGTCCAAAATTGCAAGTTCATCCAATCTCTCAAAAGGGTATTAAAATTTCTATCACTTATTGCTAATATTTATTATATCCCACCAATCATCAACATTAATTATTAAATCTTTCACCTTCATCATAATAATTCCTTTTTATTTCTTTTATTTTCTTAGTTATCTCCCCATTCCTTTAATCTCCCTTTTTATTTTTGTTTCTTTTATTTTTCCTCTCCCTTGAACTCATATTTTAGATCTACTCTTTTCTATGTGATTATTTTTGCTAACTCATATTTCCTTAACTCTAACTCTTTTTTTATGTGATTATTTTCACTAACCCATATATATATATATATATATATATATATATATATATATATATATATATATATATATATATATATATATAGTAAACTTATTATTTCTTTTGGTTGCATTTGATATGCGGAGGTCATGCACCCCGTATTTTTGCTAACTCATATTTCCTTAACTCTAACTCTTTTTTTATGTGATTATTTTCACTAACCCATACTTATATATATATATATATATATATATATATATATATATATATATATATATATATATATATATATATATACACACACACATTGCTAGTAAACTTATTATTTCTTTTGGTTGCATTTGATATGCGGAGGTCATGCACCCCGTATTTTTCACGCGGCTACAATTCTTAGGTAAGAGTTCAAGTGCCCACGCGAACTCGTCCTCATGGAGGACATAAATTGAGCCTTTGAGTATTTTTGCGGTGAGATTGAGTGTTGTTTGATCAAAATAAATGTTTGAACAATGAATGTCACTTCTCCCTCTCATCACCTTTCTTTTCTCTTGTTAATAAAAATGGATAAGAATGATCATTCATGCATATAGAAGCCTCGAAATTTTTGTTGGTTCCAGTTTGTAATAACTCGGATTTTTTTTTTGGTTTTGAAGACGTAACTTTGTTCGTTAATTTGAGGAAAATCCAAAAGTTAGAATTTAACAAAATTGGTACCATGTGAAACTTCAACTCAATAACTTTCAATAGAGATAAATATTATCAAAATCCAACGGTTAGATAATTCTCATTCTTTTTTTGAAATCCAACTGTCAAATTTAGACCATCGTAACTAGATCTGTAAATAATTAATGTTTGATTGCTTTTTTGACCTAAATCATTTCTAAGAAAATTAAAAAGGATTCAACAAGGTTTCCACAGACACCATTTTTGTCCAATTCGGTTAAGAAATGAATTTTAAATAATTTTTAAAATGGAAAAGCAATTCTGAATTGCTAGATTTTTGTTCAAGTTTAGTACTTGTTAATAATCGGCCAAAAGCAACCACTTAGAGTAGTAAATAATTTTTGATAATTTTTGTATTTATTCATTAACAGGTTTAATTTAATGTGTATAAACAAGATTGAGTTTAGTAATGTAGAAATAATGCTAAAATTAACCAACCGAGTTAAGGTCCGGAAACGTCAAGGTTCACTAATCTAAATAACTGCAGTGATCCATGCTCTTTCAATGTAAAGTGAATTTATAATTTGATACTAGACTCAATTAGGATCAATTTAGACTTTTGAATTACTAAATTCGGACTTATAATAAATTTTTAATGAATTAATCAAAACCGAGTTCAAGTCTGTCAATATGAGTAATAATTTGTTAACTTAGAACATTTTAGAACATTAGGTTTTTTGTACAAAACTTATGTTTATTTTGGTAAAATGACTTAGACTTGCGTAAAAATGTTGATAATTTGTGTAAATATCCATATTCAGGTCTAGTTTAATCCTTGTAAATATTAGACTTAGATCACTTGTAATTAATTCCCAGTAATTAAAACACCGAAGGTCTGTCATTTGAGTTCCAGAAACTTGTAATTCGCTAATAACTAATCAACCACGAACTTTTTTTACTTGAGTTTTTTAAAGTGGATAGAAGATATAAAATGAACCAAGTTAGGCTTTAGAATCACTCAATTTTATTAAGAAATGACCAAGTTATGAAATAAAGATGTTCTGCCCAGTTTATTGTAAATTCGATTTCTTGCGACTTTGTAAATGATTTTTGTTTAATTATCAAATAAAATGATAAAAATGATAAACTCTCCAATTTATTATTTAGTGTGTCCCACTAATTATAAAAATAATTTTGGAGTCAATAAGTCACGTTTGGACTAATCCCTTGTCGGTTCTTTCAAACCGCTCTTGTAAATAACCAATTCTTTTTGTAAATAAATCAATTCATTTGTAAATGAACCAATTCTTGTGAATGAGTCCAACTTTTGAAGACGAAGATCAAGACCGAGCTCCGGAGGTGCCATGTACATGAAGATCAAGTCTTTTTCTCGATTTTAGGAATTTTAGACATTTTTTGTATTTTATTGTAAATACTCAAGTTGTAATTCGTTAATTCTGAGGCTTCTTAATTATATTTGTACATTTGCATTCATTTGTTTTCACCTAATAATACAACTCGAAAAATAAGTAAAAATAACTTCTCTCACATGTGTGATATATTCAGTTGCATGTTTTCAACAAAACCAGTATATTCGTTTATGTACAAACCCGACCCGAAATCAAATTCGAGGTTAGAATCAGATATTTGCTTATACGCGATCATGGGTATTCCACCTACCACCACATCAAATCACCTCCATTCAAAATCAAATTTCCTAGTAGAATCCACATTTCCCTAGTAACATTATTTTCCCCCAGTGGAATACCTATGATCGAATAAAAGTAAATAATCGATCGTCCCCTCTTATTTGACTTCGGGCCACTCCGGGGGATCCTATAGGAAAGACTCCTTTAAACCATTACCCACCAATACATACCCATATCCTACACAAATTATCCGTTTACTCATCCCCTGTGAGTTCCCAAGTGAAGAACGAATATTTTTGAGAAGCCTATACGTATACTCAAACCTATGAATTGAGTTGATCCCCGTATATTACCGAATGTTTTCGGGTTGAAGGCCTCGAATGAGTAGGCAAATCTTCCCATTTGAACCTTTTCTTACTTCTTATAGGGAAGTAGGGGGTTCCTCGGATCAATTCGACTCTAAGTTGCGAGTCATCATATAAGTTTCTTAATTATATCCCTCTCACGGGAAAGAACAATCATACCCGCCTTAATGGCATCCAAAGAGTCTTTCTGACCGGATCCCCCGGTCAAAACTACGTTAGGGCTTTGATCCAAGAGTAGATTCAAGTCCTACAATGATTGGTACGTAGAGCAATACATGCGTATCCAAACCCGTTGTACATAAACGAATATACCGGTTCCAAAACTGATTTTTACATGCGAGTGTGTTGTGTGACAATGTGTAAATATATGTGCTGTTCTTTATCATTTTAGGCATTATATAATATAATTCAAAGCTTTCAATTGGGATACAACGTATTAGTAAAGAGCCCGTACTCGGTACGGAGGAGGAGACGGGTCCAACGACGTCCGCACCTTCTAACCTAGACCCCGAACTAAGATCTTTGCGTTCGCAGACCAGTTAAATAATTTTCGTGCCTTATCGCGATGAAGTCATTTTTTGAGTTTCTTAAATGATTTTCCTTAAAATCTTTTATAAAACCCTTTCCTTTTGGAACCCGTCCTTGTTTGGGTCATAACAAGGTGGCGACTTCGAATCTTATGATGATTCCTTGACAATTGACCTCTTTGATCGGTCAATTTCCGTGGGACGTGCCACTCGACATGTAACGCAACGATTCTCGGGTCGCAACTCTGAAAACCCGAAAATCTGGCCCCACACACCGCTGAACCGTCCCAAATCCGGGGGTGGTGCTTCCGCCACATTTATCGTTAAGGAATAAATGCGAAGCAGAAAGAAATTGCTAGTTATAAAAGAGCCTACTAAACTGAAAAGGAAACTTAAACATTAATAATTGAAATTGTCTAAACGGTGAAATAACATGAGTATTCTCATTACAATCCTTTAAAAAGGAATATCTAAACCCAACAGCGGAAAATAAAGACAAGTGAGCTCTAAGGCAAATCTAAGCCAACTCCGAAAGCGATCTTATTGGACATTACTTGCACATTTAATTTCCATGACGAAAATAGGAAAATAGAAAAAGAAGAGAGAAAGCAAAATCAGATAAACTGAGTAATTAACGCCCAAATCAGTAAAAACATTTCGAAAACCCTTACCTTGGGATTCGAGAAGAATCATTGAAATTTCATTTGCATACGCAAGTAATCAGATAATTCAAGCACACACAATCAATCAGATTATTATAATCTCTTTAAAGTGATCGTCACCACAACAATTATAATAAGTCATCTGAAGAGAATTAAGAGAGCGATAATAGACCGAGGGCGTACAATCACGACATCTATGGAGGTTATCACCTCAATTTAATAATCATGCCATGAACTTACAGACTTTAGTGTACACACTACCTCAATTGCAACTCATGCTTAACAAGAGGACTTATACAATGGGGGATGATCTGTCCCGAACACAAACATCGGTGTGTCCATAATGATATAGATACTTTTGGGAATCACTCATCCCCGGACTACACAATATGCATGTGCAGTCCCGATGCTCGACTATTCCTACGGAACCAATATGAGTCTTAATCTCTTATTAATTCATTTACATGCAAAGGGTCTAACTAAAGACTAAGGCACTAAGAGGCCACACATGCTTACTCTTATACAAGCTATCGCTTTATGAATTGCTAAGCATAATTACTCGATTAATCATCACCAAATCCTAATCAGGATTCTAACATGCTCTTAGCAAAATTCACATTCCAATTAGGAAACATATTCAATTATGATTCAAATAAGGCGATTAATTCAATTTAGCTTGACATAAGCCATAATGCGTTCTATTGCCATAAATAGCCCAATCAACATTAATTTCTCATATCACAATATAATTCAAATCTAAAACATGCTATGATCGAAACATGCTATAATAATCATAATTAAAGGCATAATTGCATAATCAGAGCAATTCAACATGCTTTTCATAATTAATCATAAATTGCCATTTAACACATAACACATCAAAATATTTTGTTTTGGGATAGGAAGAAGGTAGGCTCATTAGCTTAAACTGAATTACGCTCCGAGATTCTGTCGAAAGCGTTCACTATTGACGGGACTACGAACGATCTTCAATTCCTTATTAATATTAATTAAAAACTCAATTAGAAGTGGAATTTAAAATTCAAATGAACTCTAAATTCAGATCTGATAATTTTATTAAATTCCTTGCATTTTTTCAGTCGAAATAGGCTTTTGAACTTCGACAATCGAATTTTTAAAACTTTATAAACAATCAAAATACGAAATCAAATTTACTGAAATTCGAAAATTAAATCTGAAAATAAATAATAAATTCTGAAATTGTCAAAAACACTCAAAACTTTGAAAATTGATTTCCCTCCAATTGGTCACGACCAAGGCCACCCATAGGCCATAAGGGCCCATTGTCTGACCATCACCAGAACACCACCCACCGACCATGGCGGCGCCGGTGGTGGCGCCAAACGGGAGGAGAGAGAAAGAGAGCCAAAATGAGAGAGAAAGAGAAGGGTGTCGCGACTGGTGTTGCTGCCACGACCTGCACCGCGCCACCACCACTCCCAGAGACGGGGAGGGGGTCCAAGGCTACGGTGGTCCGGCGTATAAGCCACCAGCAAGCGCGATAGAGTGGAGAGAGAGGTTTTTGCGAGAGAGAGAAAATAGGGGATCGGGAAAGGCGGGTGTTTGGCGGCATGAACGCCGCCGCCCTTGGCCTCACCGGAGCCACCTAGTCACGGCCAACCAACGGTGGCGACTGGGTGGTGTACGGTTCTCATTGGCGACCCGAAATAGAGAGAAACAGAGGAGAGAGAGAGAGAGATAATGCGAGAGAGAGAGAATAGAAGAGAGAGAGAGAGAGAGAGAGAGAGAGAGAGAGAGAGAGAGAGAGAGAGAGAGAGAGAGAGAGAGAGAGAGAGAGAGAGCGGCGGTGGGGCGAGCCCACGTCGCTGGCGACGTACCTTCACGGTGGTGAGGTGGTGACAATGGCAGCAGCAAGGGGAGGGGGAATGAGAGAGTGATCGGTAAGAGAGATGGAGAAGAAGAAAATGAAAGGGAAAGGAGAGAGAGAGACCAGTGAGAGTGAGAGAGAAGGTGAGTGAGTGGGTCTTTGACTCAGCTTTGACCCTCCTTATATTGACCCTTAGTCAATCTTGGTCAAGCATGATTCACTCCCAATATCACTCCCTTACTTAATACTAATTGATTACATTAAATCAATTATGCACAAATCACTCAACACTAAATCATATTTTTATTTTGAAATCTCCCACACAAATAATTCAAATTATTTAAATAATAACTCCCCATAAATATTTGAATAATTAAAATCCTTAATATTTATTATTAGGACTTTAATATTAATTATGGAAATTATCCATCCGTAATTAGTAATTCAAATAATCTTAATATAATTACGATAATTATATGAAAATCCTTTTTATAAATATAGAAGATATCGTGGCACAGATCTCACCCCTCTAAAAGAAGTTTCGTCCCGAAACTTGGAGATACTACTCCGGATGATGCAAGGTTTACCCAATACAAGGGTAGAAAATATTTTGAGGAACCACATTCGTAGACACAACGCGCTTTTCTAACTCGTTTAGCAATGCAATAAGCAATGCTTCAACATATAATAAGCAATTAAATCACAATAATTCAATCAAAATGCGAAAATCTGAGGCGTGACACTCTATCCTCCTTAAAAGGAGTTTCTTCCCGAAACTCAGACGGGATCAATACCTTCGACAAACAACTAAGGCTATTTGTGACGCATTTGGGCTTCGCCCTCCCAAGTAGCTTCTTCAGCTCCCTGTCGAGACCAAATTACCTTTACCAAAGGTACCGACTTTGTCCTTGTAGCTAGATCTTTTCGGTCGACTATCCGGATCGGTTTCTCCTCATAGGTTAAGCTTTCGTCAAGCTCAATCTGTTCTGGTAGTACGACATGCGAGGGATCGTGCACATATCGCTTCAGTTGTGACACATGAAAGACATTGTGGACTTTCTCAAGTTCCACAGGTAAGTCTAACCTATAAGCCACTTCTCCAATCCTTTCTAGGATTTCATATGGTCCAATATATCTGGGGCTCAGTTTTCCATTACGGCCAAATCTCATAACTCCCTTGGTAGGTGATACTCTCAAAAGTACTTTCTGACCTACCTCGAATTCCTCAGGTCTGCGACCTCTATCTGCGTACGAATTTTGTCGATCCTGGGCACCACGCAACTTTTTTTGAATAACTTTGATGACATCGACAGTTTCTTGAATTAACTCTGGACCCATTACCACTGTATCGCTGATGTCGTTCCAACTCACAGGTGATTTACACTTCCTCCCGTACAATGCCTCGTACAGTGCTCTGTCGATACTCGAATGGTGACTGTTGTTGTACGAAAACTCGAACAATGGGATGTGCTTATCCCAAGATCCTTGGTACTCCAATGCACATACACGTAACATGTCCTCTAGGATCTAAATAGTTCTTTCCGATTGTCCATCTGTAGCAGGGTGAAAGGCAGTACTGAATTTCAGCTTACTCCCAAAAGCATCTTGTAACTTTGTCCAAAACTGTGATAGAAATCTTGAATCCTTGTCCGATACTATGTCCTCCGGGACACCATGGAGTCTCATTACTTCTCGTACATAAGCATAGGCCAACTTTTCCATTTCCCACGTGTCATTCATCGGGATGAACCTTGCGACTTTGGTCAATCTATCCACAACTACCTAAATAGCGTTGTTCTTTTGTTGAGTTAATGGCAACCCAACCACAAAATCCATTGAAATTGACGTCCACTTCCATGTGGGTACATCTAGCGATTGCAGCATCCCTCCCGGACGCTTGTGCTCGATTTTGGCCTTTTGACATGTCAAGCACTTGGCCACAAATTCAACCACTTCCCTTTTCATTCCTTTCCACCAGAACGTGGAATGAAGATCCTTATATAGTTTGTCTCTGCCAGGGTGTACAGAGTACGGCGTGTTGTGTGCTTCACTCAGAATCTTATCCCTGATCTTTGGAACGTTCAAAACGCAAATCCTATTGCGAAACCTCAATAGACCATCTTTTTCTATGTCGAAGTCCTCAGAACGACCCTCGTTATTAGGTTGTACATTCCGCAACAGATCTACGTCGTCAGCCTGTTTGCCTTTGATTTCGTCCAACAGAGTCGGGCAAATGGTCATGTGGTTCAGCACGCACTGAACATCACCTCTCAACACCATTTCAATGTCAAGAGTTTTCAAGTCTTGGATGATGTTCTCTGGAATGACGATTGCTGTGTTCAACGTGTGCCTGGTTTTCCTACTTAAAGCATCAACCACGACATTGGCTTTACCCTCGTGGTACTGAATGTCCAAATCATACTCCGTTAGTAACTCCAACCATCTCCGTTGACGCATATTCAGCTCCTTCTGAGTGAATATGTACTTCAATCTCTTATGGTCAGTGAACATCTTGACTGACGTCCCATACAAATAGTGTCGCCAAATCTTTAATGCAAACACCACAGCCACTAATTCCAAGTCAGGAGTTGGGTAATTCTCTTCGTACTTCTTGAGTTGTCGCGAAGCATAAGCTACCACTTTCCCATCTTGCATTAGCACACAACCCAACCCATGTTTTGACGCGCCATTGTAAACCTCATATCCGTCCATTCCTGAAGGTAAAGGCAAAATTGGCGCGGTTGTGAGTCGTTGTTTCATAAGCTCCTGGAACGCTTCTTCACACTTTTCCGTCCATTGGAATCGTGTGGTTTTCTTCATCAAATTAGGCATTGGCTGTGCGATCTTTGAGAAATTCTACACAAATCTCCGATCACTACAAGAATTGTTCATATTTACGACTATCAAATAACGATGAGGCGCGTTTCTCGTCGTAATTGATAGTCAATTACGACTAGATTTTAAAGCTGGTCGTAAATGTATAAATTTACTACGACGAGTATCATATACCATCGTTAGTGTAACAAAACTCGTCGTAAACCTTTGAAAAATTTTGCACCAACCAACGCAGGACTTCTCGAGGGTCTGAAATAATAACTACGACCTGATTTCTCACTTGTAATTGTCTAAACCCGCAAAAGACAAAAGAAAATACAGATTAGAAATAAGAGAAAAGGAATTGAGGAGTGAAAGTAGAATGGCTTTTGTTCTATGAAACCCTTTCTCTCTCATCACCCACAGGCCACTCTCATCTCTCTCCATAGAAGTAGATTGGGTTTTCAAGCTTTCCCACACTAATGAAGCTTGGGTTTTGCTTGTTCCATATTGAATTGCTCCCCGTCCAAATCGCAGTGCTCTTGCTCCAAATTGCATAATCATAACTGGTACGTTCTTCTTTCGCCCAAATTCTTCAATTTTGGTCTCAATTTTGCAAATTTTGACCTGAATAATGTGGTTAAGTGATACGATTCAAACCAAACCAGGAATCCAAGATAGAACTCGAGGATGATTTAATTGAAAAAGCAGAGGAAAAACAGTAATGGAGGATTTCCTTGAGCTGAATTCAATGGAACAGTAACATTGTAAATAGAGAGAAAAGAGGATATGGTGGAAATGAGGATTTTGTTTAGAATTTAATTGAGTGTTCCTCTCATCCTTTCTTACAGCTTAAATAAAGCAAAGCAAAAAGATACTACTGACAATGCTAACAACCTGCCAGCTCACAATGGGAATAACGGCTAAAAGCTGCTAAAGGGCATGCATCTAGTACTAAATATCTAGCACAGATACTTTAAATGGAAATACTGAATTAAGGACTTATGCTCAGCTGCACTCTTCTAGATCACGCGTGCCTCTCACGTGATTGATTTATTTAATTCATATCAAGGCTTGCTCCTTAAGTGATCCTTGTCCTCAAGGATCGAAGTTAGGAAACTTCTTCAGTATTTCATAGTAAAACTCCCAAGTAGAATCCTCCAGGGGTTTGTTTTTCCACTTGATTAAGACTTTAGTAGCAGCAACTCTCCCACGCTTGACCATTTTCCTGTCAAGGATAGCCTCAGGTTCAGGTTCTTCATGTATTTCCAGTGATTCCAGTGGGGGTAAGGTACTGATAGGCAGAGGACCATAGTACTTCTTGAGCTGAGAAACATGAAATGTGGCATGAACCTTGGATCCAAGAGGCAGCTCCAGCTGATAGGCTACCTGTCCCACTTCGTCTAGCACCTTATAGGGACCAAAGAACTTAGGAGATATCTTAGGTGATTGTCTAAATACTACAGAGCTCTGCCTGTATGGTTGCAGCTTCAATAGGACCCAGTCCCCTATTGCAAAATCCCTGTCAATCCTATGCTTGTCAGCCTACTGCTTCATTCTTTGCTGAGCCCTAAGCAGATGAAACTTCAGCAACTGAAGCATTTTCTCTCTTTGTGTCAAGCTCCTGTCCACAGTGTCAACCTTGGATTCCCCAGGCAAATAAGGAAGATGCAAAGGAGGTGACTGGCCATATAAGATCTCATAAGGTGTAAGGCCAGCAGCAGAATGCCAGGTGGTATTGTACCACCATTCCGCCAGTGATAACCACTTACTCCAAGCTTGTGGATTGTCAGAACAAGCACATCTGAGATAGGTTTCTAGGCACCTATTTACTACCTCACTTTGACCATCCGTTTGAGGGTGGTAACCTGAGGACATGAGAAGATCAACCCCTTGTAAAGTGAATAACTCCTTCCAAAACTCACTCACAAAAATAGGATCCCTGTCACTCACTATAGAGTCAGGCAATCCATGAAGTTTAAATATATGGTCATTAAAAGCTTGAGCCACACTCAAAGCATAATAAGGGTGTGCCAAGGCTATGAAGTGACTGGATTTGCTAAATCTGTCTACTACCACCATTATGACCTCCTTCCCATGAGATGGGGGTAATCCCTCCACAAAATCCATAGAGATGTCTGACCATACCCTCTTAGGCACTGGTAAGGATTGTAAAAGACCTGGGGATGCAGCTAAGTCTGGTTTGTTCCTCTGACAAGTATCACAGTGCCTAATGAAAGAGTGTACATCCTTTGTCATGCCTTTCCAGTAGAAGAGTTGTTTAACCCTTTGTAAGGTAGCCAACCTGCCTGAGTGACCTGCAGTAGGAGATCCATGTAACCAAGTGAGTATTGTATGCTTCAAGGAAGGTGAATTCCCTATGACCAGCTTATGTTTCCTCCTGAGCTGATCATCTTTCTAGGTGAAATGAGGATGAAAGTTAGGTTGAGTCTCAATTTCCTTGATCAGTTGCTGCAGGGTTGGATCTGACTGCCAGCAAGTTTGTATATCTTGGTATAAAGGAACTGGGACACCGTGGAGAGCCATAAGGAGAAGTTCAGAGCCCTGTACTCTGGAAAGGGCATCAGCTGCTGTATTGTCCTTCCCTTGCTTATATTGTATCTCATAAGTAAACCCCACTAGCTTAGCTAGCCATTCTTGCTGAAAAGGTGTGGATACCTTCTGCTCCAATAGGTGTTTCAAGCTCTTTTGATCTGTTCTAATGATGAAATGCTTACCCATGAGATAAGTGCCCCATTTCTGTGCAGCATGTACTATAGCCAATAGCTCCTTTTCATAGATGGATAGAGCTTGATGTTTTGGCCCTAGGGCTCTGCTAATGAAAGCTATAGGATGCTGATCTTGCATAAATACTGCCCCTATACCATAGCCACAAGCATTTGTCTCTACCACAAAAGTCTTGCCAAAGTCAGGGAGTGCAAGGACTGGTGTGGAAGTCAGTGCCGTTTTGAGAGCCTCAAAGGCTTCCTGAGCTTCCTCACTCCACTGGAACTGATCCTTCTTGAGGAGTTGAGTGAGTGGCCTAGCTAGTAACCCATATCCCTTCACAAAGCGCCTGTAGTAGCCTGTCAAACCAAGGAATCCTCTGAGCTGTTTGATTGTTGTGGGACTAGGCCATTGCTTGACTGCTTGTATCTTACTAGGATCAGTTTCTACCCCTGCTGCTGAGATAAAATGCCCTAAGTACTCAACCTTCAGTACTGCAAAAGCACATTTTCTTCTCCTTGCAAAGAGTTGGTGCTGCCTCATTAGTGTGAAAACCAGTTGGAGATGCTCTAGGTGGGTAGCCAGGTCAGGGCTATAGATGAGTATGTCATCAAAGAAGACAAGAACAAACTTCCTGAGGTATGGGCTAAAGATGGCATTCATGAGGTTTTGAAATGTAGCAGGTGCATTAGTGAGCCCAAAGGGCATCACTAAGTATTCAAAGTGCCCTGAATGGGTCTTAAAGGCTGTTTTCATCACATCAGGGGGGTGCATTCTCACTTGATGATAATCTTGCCTAAGGTCTATCTTAGAAAAGAGTTTAACATCACCTAACTCATCCATGAGTTCCTCAATCAGTGGTATTGGGAACTGGTCTCTCACTGTCAGCTTGTTAAGGCCTCTAAAATCCACACATAATCTCCATGTACCATCTTTTTTGTTCACCAACACAATTGGGGAAGCATAAGGACTGGAACTGGGTTGAATAATTCCTTGTGACAACATCTCTCCAATCAACTTCTCAATTGCATCCTTTTGTACACAAGGGTACCTATATGGTCTCAGATTCACAGGGTCAGAGCCCTCTTTCAAAGGAATCCTGTGATCAAACCCTTCCCTGAAGGGAGGTAACTCAGTGGGTTCTTCAAAAATGTCAGCAAAGTGTTCTAGCAGTACTAGCACTTCACCTGGTGTGCTTGACACCTCAGGTATATTGATGCTGCAGATGGCAATGTCCACAAGAGGGTCCTGGACTTGTAGCATGGCTAATTGAGGAGCATGTGCCAGTGCCTTGCCAATATTGTTCTCCTTCAAAGTCCTCACTAAACTGCTTGTGGCTCCCCTAAGAACATGCTTCTTCCCTCCATAGGTAAACTCCATTATTAATTTCTCAAAATCAAACATTATTTTTCCCAAGGTTCTTAACCATTGTATGCCTAACACCATATCACATCCTCCTAATGGAATGGTCATTAGGTCTGCAGAGAAATCAGAGCCTTGCAACTGCCAAGTAAAATTTCTGCAGATAGCAGTCACCATGATTTTGTTTCCATATGCAACAGCCACAGCAAGGGGTGCCATCTGTTAAGTCACACAACCCAATCTCAAAGCCAACTGCTCATCTACAAAGTTGTGGGTGCTCCCACTATCAATCAGAATATGTAATGGCTTCTTCTTGTAATAACCTGTGACTCTTAAAGTCTGACATGCACTGAGGCCAGTCAAGGCATGCAAAGAAATATAAGGATTGTCTGTAGTTATCATCTCTACAGTTTCTTCACCCTTTTCTGTCTCCATTTCCTCTCCTTCCTCTATTCCTTCTAATAGAAATAACTGTGGTTTTTTGTGTTTCAAGTGATGCCCTGGGGTAAAAGGTTCATTGCATATGAAACGAAGGCCTTGTGCTTTCTTTTCAGCCATTTCTGCCAGGGTTAAGGGTTTGTATTGAGGTTTTCTGGGTGGTGCTGTTAGCAGGGGGGTGGTTGGGTTAATTTTTGGTGCTGGTACAGTTGAAGAACTGGTCTGGTAGGAATAAGGTTTGGTGAAGGTAGAGGGTATGATAGGTTTTGTGGTGGTGGTATTTTTGTAGCTGGGGGTTGAAGGTTTTGTAGAACCATGGTATAGCCTTGCCAGTTTAGATGCCTGCTGCATAGTTTTTGGATTAAACATTCTCACCAATGTTTGTAACCCAGTATCTAATCCAGCCACAAAACAGCTAACCAAATATTCTTCAGGTAATGCTAGTCTAGTCATTAACCCATCAAACTGATCATGATATTCCTTCACAGAATTTGTTTGTCTTAAATTCTTCAACTCAAACATGGGGTCATCATATAATTCACCAAATCTATCATTTAACAGCACAACATATTCACTTCAAGACATACTAGCAGCAGTCAAACAAGATTTCATCATGGCATGATGCCATTGAAGAGCTACACCTTCAAGAGGCATTGAGGCTAGCCTAACTTTCACATTTGCAGGAGTATTATCAATTGTAAAAAAATTGATCACACTTAT
The DNA here is from genome assembly GCA_038025085.1 of Tetragonia tetragonoides. Taxonomy (NCBI): domain Eukaryota; kingdom Viridiplantae; phylum Streptophyta; class Magnoliopsida; order Caryophyllales; family Aizoaceae; genus Tetragonia; species Tetragonia tetragonoides. Next base: position 5,543,300 of record CM076147.1, read on the forward strand.
AAATCCATTCTTTCACATTTTCACCAGAGAACTTTGGAAACTCGAGTTTGGACAAACGAGTAGCTCCATTATAAGTAGGGTTTTCATTACCTGGGTTATGTAAGGGGGATTCTGGAGTAGGAGCTCGAGGTCCCTCTTTTTCTTCCTTCATCAACTGCAGTAACAGATCAACTAATTGATCAAGTTTCTGGTTCGTGGTGTCCATCTTCCTTCCCAAGTCACCATCACTACTTGAGGGAATATCTTCAACTGCCATTAAAATGCCGAGAATCACTAGCTTTGATACCACTTGATACGATTCAAACCAAACCAGGAATCCAAGATAGAACTCGAGGACGATTTAATTGAAAAAGCAGAGGAAAAACAGTAATGGAGAATTTCCCTGAGCTGAATTCAACGGAACAGTAACATTGTAAATAGAGAGAAAAGAGGATATGGTGGAAATGAGGATTTTGTTTAGAATTTAATTGAGTGTTCCTCTCATCATTTCTTACAGCTTAAATAAAGCAAAGCAAAAAGATACTACTGACAATGCTAACAACCTGCCAGCTCACAAAGGGAATAACGGCTAAAAGCTGCTAAAGGGAATGTATCTAGTACTAAATATCTAGCAAAGATACTTTAAATGAAAATACTGAATTAAAGGACTTATGCTCAGCTGCACTCTTCTAGATCATGCGTGCCTCTCACGTGATTTATTTATTTAATTCATATCATTAAGACCATTAAAAACATGATTTTATGTATGGCCATTCTCAGATCTGATTTTCGCCCCTTCGCCCGTGCTCTATCAGGTTCGTTTGCTCTCTCTCTCCGCCTCTCTCTCCTATCTACCTCTGGATACTGCAATTTGTATTATTTCAATATATGTTGATGCTGTAGTGTTTGTTTTGGGTCACAATACAGCTCTGTTCTTCAGTATATTACCTGTTGTGGATTGTAGAATAAAAATATTGAAGTGTTGTGACATTGGTACTCTAGTGTTGGTTGTAGTGATAACTGATATCTATTGCTACTCATTGTGTACACTATACAAAATGGTTTTTAATTGGATTTTCTTAGGTGGTGGGTGTTTGTCATATATACTACTACTCAATAAACTAATGTCACTACTAAATAGTACTAATAAATACTCCTATAATGTAACTATAGTGTTCTTCCTAGTATGAATGAAAAGCTTATTATGCTGATGAGAATGGCGTTTGGACAAGAACCGCAAACTAATTCTTATGCCAACATTTTTAAGGTATGTATGATCAACGACCTTGATGAAGATAGGCTAGTCTGCCATGCCAATTAGCTTTCCTTGTGAATCTTTGTCTGTTACATTTAGGCCCTTCCTACTGTATAGGGATTTGTTTTTCATTTTTCATGAACGTAATTTGAAGAAGTTAAACTTATCTATATAAATCTGTACATAGAGCAAAAGAATCAAAGCATAAGCAAAGTGATTATTTAGTGTCGGTGTTTGGATCCGGACTTTTACAGTCTGGTGCATGTTTGGTTATGGGCTTATATGGCCGAAGAGTTGAAGCATGAAACTGACTACAGAATCTTTAACTCCTCTTGGGTCCAATGGGTTATTCAAATACGCTAACCATGGTTATACATGTTCGTTTTTTTTAATTTTTAGTAGAAGACCATTGTGGTTCTTTTACCAACCTGCATTAAACGTTCAATACTAGCAAAGGGAGGGAAGAGTGAATAAAGATGCCACCTTCTAGCTAGGAAGGGTGGGGGCTTGGCTTCATTTACAATTTCATGAACTACCAATAGAAAATGTATATACACAAACTATAGCACCTGAGAAATGAGAGGCATGCATGCTTTCCCAAGCATGATGCATGATTGTTTTGTAATGAGATGGTCTTAATGCCTCTTTGTTATTATGTCTTGGAGTGTCTTTGTGTAGCTTAATTTGAAGCTATATGTTTACTTTCTTTGCAAACATAACTTGTTTGTTTGTTTGTTTTTCTTTTTTTTTTTTTTTTTTTTTAATCTGGTGTTGTCTCATTCTCGTAATGAAATTAATGTATAGTTTATAAAAATCTTATATATTTTTATCTATATGTGCAGGTAGGTGATTAATTAACTTGAAGAATAACAATAGTAGAAGATACATTTTGGGACACGAAGTGAAATTTTGCGGGTAGATAATCAGTGCACAAGAGCTACCAGAATTTTTTTAGAGATGAATCTATTGTGTTTGTAGTTTTTAGGGACCTTAGTTTTTATAACAATGGAAACATGTCAATTCAAAGAGCTAGGTAGGTGATATATGTAACAATTGATTACATTGATTTTAACTAATGAAATATGACAAGTATTAATATATTTGAAGCCTTTACTATATTCTCTTTATGATCCATTAAATACTTTAAAATGTATTGAGAAAATGGAGGACCCAATACGTGTTTACTACAGGTAATTAGAGCAAAGATTAAATCATTGCAACATTTACCCAAATAAGCGCATTACGACGAGGTAATGAACAATTGCGACGAGATATTAGTCGCAAGAAGTGAAATATGAGCAATCAAAAATTAACAATTACGACCAGATGTTGGTCGCAAATGCATACCATTTACGACGAGATTGGCGACTCGTCGTAAAAAGTTCTTTACAAAGGATGCCCAAAAACCGTCGTAATATTATTTACGACCAAGCCTTTTACGAATGGTCACGACTGCGCGCGTTTCTCGTCGTAAATGAGCATTTACGACGAGATTCAAGGCTTTTACGACGAGATTTGCCGTCGTAAATGCTATATTTTCTTGTAGTGGATAATAACCTGCTAGACCCAAAAAGCTTCGAACCTCTGTCACATTGGTCGGCTTAGGCAAATAAGTAACGGCTCGGATTTTCTCTGGGTCCACGGCCACTCCATCCTTAGAGACCACATGTCTTTAAGAAAGATACCTTTTCCAACCAAAACTCGCATTTGGTCAACTTAGCATATAGCTTGTATCGGCGCAAAATCTCCAGGGTGATCCTCAAGTGTTCCGCATGTTCCTCGGCGTTCTTAGAATACACCAAAATATCGTCGATGAAAACCACCACAAACTGATCGAGGTACGGTTGAAACGTACGATTCATCAAGTCCATGAACTTTGCTGGCGCATTTGTCAACCCAAATGGCATAACTGTGAACTCGTAATGCCCATATCTTGTCCGAAAGGCAGTTTTAGGAATATCCGATTCCGCGATCCTCAGTTGATGATAACCTGATCTCAAATCGATCTTCGAGAACACTGACGCTCCTTTCAGTTGGTCGAACAAATCATCGATCCTAGGTAGTGGATATCTATTCTTAATGGTGATCTTACTCAACTCTCGGTAGTCGATACACAACCTCATACTACCATCCTTTTTCTTTACGAAGAGTGCAGGTGCTCCCCAAGGCGATACACTTGGCCGAATGTATCCCTTTTCCAATAATTCTTCTAGTTGATTTTTGAGTTCCTTCATTTCCGCCGGTGCCATCCTATATGGCACTTTTGAGATAGGTGCAGATCCTGGCACTAACTCTATAGTGAAGTCGATAACGCGCTGGGGTGGCATCCCCGATATCTCGTCAGGAAATACATCTTCGTATTCTGACACAACAAGAATAGGAGTTGAGGGTTCGACCTCACGACTCGTATCCCGAATATGGCAAAGGTAGATCGTTTCTCCTTTTGTCACGTATTCATTCACCTTAGTCGTCAAGGAAGACACGACTTTCGACTTAGGTTTAACCACAACACCTCGGTAGACAACTCACCGTCCTTTGGGTCCTTTCAACGATACCCGTTGGTCAAAACACTCAATTTTAGCCCTGTACTTGGATAGCAAATCCATCCCAAGAATGGCATCGAACTCTTTTAAGTCGAGCTTAATGAAATCAGCTGGTAAATCGCACCCAGCGATCATTACAGTCCAGTTCTCAAATTTCTCCTTACTACTAACCTTTGCCACATCTGGCATGGTTATATTAGCACTAAGTACCGAACTAGGCTCTAACCCAATCTTAACAGCGAAATTCTTAGACAAGAAGGAATGCGAAGCACCAGAATCAAATAACACATATGCTGGATGAGAGTGAACGAGAAAAGTACCAGCAATGACGTTCGGATCTGCTTCAGCTTTGGCGCGGTTCAACACGTAAAGCCTTCCGTTGACACCACTGTTGTTGTTCTGTGCAGTATTCTGTGTTGTTGGCTGGGCGTTGCCCTGGTTTCCTCCTGCAGGTGCAGTGTTGTTGAAACCTCTATTGTTGTTGTTATAACCTCCTCCATTTCCTCGAAAGTTATTACCGTTGTCGCGGTTATTATTATTGTAACATTTCCGGACTTCCCTTTATTCCATCATTCAGAAGCTTTGTGTCCTGGGTTAGTTACACTCATAACAAGTAAGTACTTCTTCTTGGCAATTCTTGCCCGGATATGCCACGTGACACTTATGACAGGGCGTGTTCCTACGAGCCAGAATTGATGCTCGGTTGTTCCTGAAATTCCTATTCCGATTATTGTTCCCAACTCCATGACCATTGGCCGGTTTTGGCCTACGGTCGTGTACATTTTGATGAGGAGAACTTTCGTCTTCACGCTTGTGCTTTCCGAGCACAGAATCCCTTCAGCCCACAATTCTTTCCTGATTTAGAGCTTTATCATATGCCACTTGAAACGTGTCTGACTAACCCGCAACAAATCTCTGGATATCCCACTGCAGTCCATCCTCAAACCTCGAGACACGGTTTGCCTAGTCCGCAACCAAAAGTGGTGCAAACACCGCGAGTTCGTTAAACTTAGAGGCATACTCAGCTACTGACATCTTTCCTTGAGTCAGGTTCTCAAATTCCTCTTGTTTCAAACGACGAAGAGACCTAGGATAGAACTTTTCGCGAATCGCTTCCTTGAATCGAGTCCAGTTGAAATCAGGTTGTGCTACAAGTGTGGCACCCACATTGTTCCACCACTTATTGGCCTCACCACGTAAGTAGTACGTGGCACTGATGACTTTCTGGTCATTCGGTCACCCAGTTGCCGCGAATAGCTTTTCAAAGTCAATGATCCACCCTTTCATCTTGGTAGGATCAGCGCCTCCTTCGAAAGTTGGTGGCTTGAGGCCATCGGAATCCTTAAATGCTTTCGCAGCTGCGTCTTGTGCATTGTGTTGTTTTTCTTCCCTTTCGAGTTGACGCTCCATGAATTCAGCGACGTTAATGAAGGAGGCCTCGAGTCTAGTGATACGTGCATTTTGAGCCATCTTCGCGAGTTACGAGTTTCTGTAACGAGGAACAATCAATGGCATAAGGCCACTAATTAATCAATGATATCCCGACTCTTTGGGTCACAGCAAAAGAGACTTGGGTTATATCATAACCCGCTCTAGGCAATTATACTTAGCCAAATTTCAATAATTTCCGACCTCGGTTCGAAGGTCTATTTTAGCAAGCCCATGCAAATTCAAGTAAATAAGCAAGCATAATATTGACATGCAGTTTATAAGGAGATGAGTCACAACTCAGAGGTTGTCCCAAAATTCAATCATGGCCTACATGCTTGGCCTAATAACGAAGAATGTGACCCAACTTGGTTCAATAGATGCAAAAATAACACCAAGCATGCTTTTAACGCATAATTGATCATATAGATGATAATACTAATGGTAAATAGCATATAAAGAGACATGTTCACAAATTCTCATAATAGCCATAATAAACATGCTTAATAATAAATAAGCAGAATAATATTTATTGCATAACAATCATTATAAATATTCATTCAAAATTGACTAAAAAGTCAAATTAACTAAACATCTTTCAACATTTATTTGACCACGCAGGATCATCATATAACGAGATAAAGAGTGAAAAACCTAATCTAATCTAGGAAAGTCTCAATCCAAGCTCATTGGGTTATCTCTCGACCCAGGAGGCGATGGATCTTCATCCTCTCTAAATGCTGGCTCCTTGCCCTTGCATCCACTAGTCGGGATATAGGGCGGACTAACTCTTGCCTTCTTACCAATAGGGGTAAAGAGGGCACGATAGGCTTTAGCGTTCATATGATTACATCGCTTAGGCTTTTTACAAGCCTCGCAGTAACCCGAAGGAAGTAGTGTAAGAACACCTCGATGAAGCCAGTCGTTTTCCGCGAGTTGGAGCTCCACGACAACGACCTCAAATTCCAGGAATCAACGATAATGGGGCGTCGCATAGCGGTTGTAGTTTGGCTTTCCATCCACGATCACGTCACTATAACGCTCATTAAGACCTATCCATGAGTTCTCCATGGGAATACCAGCAAGTGCCATAGAGATGTAGTAGGCAGGGTGCATTGTGAAGTTGTAATCATGTAGGTACATATACAAGGTATCGTCGACACGCTCCATATAGTCGAGAACATGCTCCCCTTCCCCCACCCGAAGCAAAAGCGGTGGGACGGGTGGGAACTCAACGTCGTCAGGAGTGATGTCTCGAGTCGGCACTGGCTCGGGTACAAAGAAAGACTCGTCATCCTCTACGGGCTCAGCAGCTGGAGGCTCCACAGGCTCATGAACTGGAGACTCCACTGGCTCCTCGTGCTCCTCAGCAGGTGGTCCTCCGGATGGGTGAGATTGACTCCCGCTAGGCTCTCCCGGGAAGTACTCTAGGCTCATCTCAGGATCCTCCCGCTCCATGGGATTAGTGTAGGACAAGGGCTCGGAGTCCTCAGAAGGATCGGTGTGATACCCCAATATTTTCTATAATTATTATATCGATTTATAAATGATTTGTAAATAGTTCGGAAATTAAATCGTATTATAAATGGTTTATAAATAGTTTCGGAGATTAAATCGTATATTCATTTAAGGATTCGATTTATTCAATTAAAGCAATAATAATATTAATTATTATTATGGGACTTTCATAAATGGTATTTATTAATTTTGAGGAGTTTAATTAAAATGTTTTATATATGAATAAGAATTATTCATATTATTTTAATTAGTTTTAAATTAGTTTAATTAGTTCTAATTAGTTTTAATTAGCTTTTTTTAAATCAGAAAAATTATGAAATTTATTCCTAAACCTAGTAGTCCTTGACTTGGGTTGACTAATGGCCTATATAAGGAAAAGGTGAGACAGTTGATCAGTTTTGCAAACTGAGCCAAAAGCCTCAAGCATTCACTCACTCTCTCTCTCTCTCTCTCCTCCCGCCGTCCTCTCTCTCTCTCTCTCTCTCTCTCTCTCTCTCTCTCTCTCTCTCTCTCTCTCTCTCTCTCTCTCTCTCTCTCTCTCTCTCTCTCTCTCACCGAGCTTTCTCTCTCCTCACTGCCGCCCGACTACCGGAGGATCGCCGGCAACCCCCCGCCGGTACTCTCTCTCGCGGTTTTTCTCTCTCTCTTCCCCTTGCTCTGTTTTGCTCCCCCTCCCCTGTTCCGGCTGTCGCGCCACCGTGAGCCATCACGGCGCCACCAGGCCATGCCTGGGTGGTCGCCGGTGATGACCCATGGACGCCGACCAAGCCCCCTGCTCCCTCTCCTCTTCTCTCTCCCCCGTTCTCTCGTTCTCTCTCTTTTCGCGTTTCTCTCTCCTCTCTTCGCCGGACCTCCGGCGACCACCACCACCACCGGCCATGGTGGCCAGTGGGTGGTGGTGGTGGTGATGGGTCGGGTTATGGGCCCCATGCATGGGTACCCGTGACCTAGACCTAGTTGTGAAGTTAGGGTTTCGGTTTTTATATTTTTCGTAATTATTAATTCGATTTTCAGTATTTTCGATTTAATATTTGTATTTTTCTGCACTCAGTTAGAATCGGAATTCGGATTTTCAAAAGCCTAGATTGGTTGAAATAAATCAAGGAATTTAATCAAAATATCATATTGAGATTTCGTCACTGTTTGTATTTTCGTATTTATTTAATACTGATTCGGTAATTGTTTTTAATTAGGACCTAACGAGTAAACGTGATTATTGTCGATTGGTTGGAGCATAGTTGCTGTTGGTAGCTTTGTAGTGGTAAGCGCTCATGCCTACCTTCTTCCAAAGCCCCATCAAAACTATTTTGATGTGTTATGTGCTAATTGGGAATTTGTTGTGAATTTAATATGCAAAGCATGATTAAATTATATCGTCGTTATTATGAAGTTATTAAGCATGATTCACTGCTGTAAATATGAGTTATAATTAGCATGTTGATGTTAGCATGTTTTGGGAATTAATTAGTCCATATGATGATTATTGGACAATTGTTGAATAGCGAATTATTAATATTATTATGCTATTAATTATATGCTAATTGGTATGGGTATTATTGAGTGCTAGTGAGCACCTATATATTATCGTTGAATGTCTCTGGTGATTTGTGAATTTTTGGATATCATATTACCCTGCCGAAATTTGGCTAGACATCACTTGTCTTCATTATTGAATTATCGTCGTTATTGAATTAAAGCATGTTTAATTCTCATCGTATTGAATTATCATTATCGTCGTTATTTACAATTCATTGTCAAGAGCATGAAATGGATTAGTAAGTCGTGGTCTCGAAATACCACTTATGTCAACCAATGCAAATTATGTGAATTGAATTAAATGAGAGTAAGACTCCTAATGGATCCCTAGGAGTAGTCGAGCAATCGGGATTGCACCTAATGGTGTAGTTCAAGGGATGAGTGATTCCCAAGTTACTTATGGACACCTCGCAGTGTGTCTGGGACGGATCATTCCCCATTTATTAAGTCCTCTAGGCTCGTGTAATTGTACTAGAGGTAGTGTGCACACTAGAGTCATTAAGTCCATGGCGTGATTGTATCTTCGATGAACAGTATGGATAATCGCTGTTCTATTCGCTCTCTTACATCTCTCTAATCAAGACGGATTGTCTATATCGTATTTCGTGTGATCACTATACAAGAATTGCATATAAAAGAATGATGTTGTGCGTATGCTTGATTATATGCTTATGTGCGTATGCAAATGAATTTCAATGATTCTTCTAAAACCTCAGGTAAGGTTTGTGAAATGTTTTTACTGGGTATGGATGACGTTTATTCAGTTTATCTGATTTTTGTTTCTCTTTTGTTTCTTTTCTTTTCTTCTGTATTTTGTTTCTGTCACGGAAACCAAAGTGCAGGTTTAGTTGATTGAGGACGTACAGCTTGGAAGGTAGAGTTGGCGTCGGTTTTTAGAACTGTTTCTGTTCAGTTTAGATCGTTGGGATTTTTATTTGATTTAGCCCTTTGAAGGCAAGTTGTAATAAATTTGGTTTAATGGTTTTAGCTCGCTATATAGACAACTCTGATATTAACTGTTTAGTTTGTTTAGTTCCTTAGTAAGCTCATTTTGATGCCTAGTCTTTCTTTCTGCTTAGCATTTACTCCTTAGTGATAAATGTTGTAGTGACATCCCCGCGGGTTCGGGACTGTTCAACGGTGTCGAGTCGCGCACAGCGACGTCGATGGTTCCCAGGAAATCGTTGCGAATTCGGGGGGTGTTACAAATGGTACCAGAGCCCTAGGTTTAAAAAGGTTGCTTAAGATTAATTAATGAATTAATAAAGATTAGTTTCCTTAGTGATAAAAGTAAGGACAAGAAAGACTGCGCGAATAACGTCCGCACACCAAAGAGCACGCGCCCTAGCCCATCGTGCACCATCTGCAGAATACGTAGCTTCATCGGATATCAAATCGAAAGGAAACGACGCGAACGTACGCCGTGAACCCGCGCAAGACCGCGCCGCGCACGCGATCGTCGCAAGCGACGAGGCCGCACGCCCCGCGCCAATCCCCGTGCCTGTAGCCGCGCCTATTGCTGCCCCAGTTGCCGCACCTGCTGCATATGTTGATGAAGAGGAAGATCCCTCTGAACATACAGCGCCGGAAGAGCATGATGACATGCCGGAAATGGAAGATACTAGTGCCGAGAGAGACAACAACATCGCGCCTACTCCTGCACCTATTGCTGCACCTACTCCTGCTGCAAATTGGTCTCCTCCTGTGGAGCCGTTCTTTGCTACTGATGCTGAGTTGGAGGATATACGTATCTATATACGACGTGTTTACACTATGATCGAGCGTTATCAGTACGAGAATCGCACGAGTCTACATGAAGGCTTATGGGTAAAGCTACTGCTGGCTGGTCTGCCTAACATCCATCCTTGGATGGGACTCAAGGAGAAGTACGATGACGTAGTCTCCAAGAGCGGTCACTTGCACGAGAAGAAGTACGGAGAAGGTACGAGATGGTCTCTTTGCTTTAGAGGCGTCGCAGCTGAGTTATGCCTATCCGAGTTCGAGTGGAAGGTGAACCACGTGCTAGTGCCTGCGCCGAAAGGTATGTGCGAGTATCGCTGGACCAAGAAGCGCAAGCATGCGGACGACTTTAGGAATTGTTTCATGCCTCAGAAGTTCGGTGGATATGCTTATCCGTACACGCCCTGCAAAGAGGTGAAGCCTAGGAGGAAGGACGATCATGACGAGTCCCCTAGCGCGAAGAAGATGTCTGCTAGTGTCAAGTAGAACTAGATTATTGTCTTATTAGTTTTACTTGAGTTTTATTGAACTTTTAGCTATTGTGATGGCCCTACGTGGTCAATTTTGATGTTGGTGTAGTTGCATAGGCAACAAATATTTATGACTACTATTTACTTGCAATTTGTCTCACTGCAAGACTATTTCATTGATTATATGATATCGTTGAGAATTTGTTTTATATGATCGTTTTATCACATAATTGCATGGTTGACTTATAGCTTCATAATGCTATCTCGTATTGCCTAGACATGATGGGAAATCCATGTCGGAGTTATGGCGAAATTGTAATAGCTCGAGTATTTATACTATTTTTAGAAAATAATATTTTATTTTATAAAGTGTTATTTATTTAGTTTTGGTGTTATTGATTTATTTATTATCTTTATCTTCGTTTATGTGTTGTATTAGTTTTGGATTAAAAAAAAATAAAAAGAAAAAAAAAAGGGTCTTAATAGTTATCAGTTCCACCGCCTCCCCTAATACCCCAACAGTTGTATCTCTCTAGCTAATAAAACCCCAAAGCTTTAGAAATACACCCACTTCTTCTCCTTTCACACGCATAATCGCACCATCACCCCACCTCCATTTCTCTAACCTCTCGCTGCTCTCGTGTAGGCGGACGGCTAGGCCGTCGCCGCCTCTCATCTCACTGACGGTGGCCAAGCAAGGGCCCCGCCGTTCATTCCCCTGTCTCTCTCTCGTGCAGCGCGAAGCAGGACAGCTCTGCTGCTGGTGGTTCGCGGTTGTCGCCGTGAAGCTCGGCCAAGGCGTGGATCGAGGGTCACGACCTCCTCTCGGATGTTTCTATCATGTTAATAGACACAATATGCAAAATAGTTCAAGATGTGTTTGTTAGAGTTGAGCTTCATACTTGCATATGTTTGTACTATATTAAAGCTTGCTGTCTAGGCTGTTGGGTACAGAGGAAATATACTTGGGACTTATGGAAATAAGATTAAATGAGTTATTTTCTGATGTGAGCTATGATGAAAACAGGCTATACATGATGTGTTCCTATGCTTTAAATTAGCTATGAAAGTTTATGAGCAATATATGATATTATGTGAAAACATCATAAAATATGAGCTAAATACTGAGTTATGTTCCTTTAAAGGAATCTTATGAGTTATGAAATGAAGTACAAAGTATGATATACAGTTTGCATGCCTTATTATGTAAGTTGACATGAATGACGACAAAGAGTTCATCTTGAGTTATGATGATCTCCAGAATGAGTCTAAGCTATTTAAGATACTAATTACTTAAAGTAGAAGATGGCTCTGGCAGTTGAAACTTATGGTACTCCAAATGTGTTATATGGGAGACGTCTCCAGAGTAGCTGTGGTCCCCAAGATGTGACCTGGCCCTCAAGATGCGGCCATGACCCCCAAGATGTGGTCAGCAGGTGTAACACATTTGGCCTTCAAGATGTGGCTTGACTCCCAAGATGCGGTCAAGGGTTTAAACACCCCCAAGATACGGTGGCCATAGAAACTTCTCCCTTATGCCCAGCTCAGTAATGCAAGATTAGTAATAAAAGATATCAAGTTACAGTTCAGTAAGTACAACCTCTATATGAGAAGAGCCGAAAGGCTAGCTACAGTATCAGTCCCCTATACGGGAAGAGCCGGAAGGCTAGCTAAAGCCTCTATATGAAAAGAGCCGAAAGACTAGCTACAATTACAGACCTCTATATGAGAAGAGCCGAAAGGCTCGCTACAGTTACAGACCCCTATATGGAAAGAGTCATAAGACTAGCTAAAACCCCTAAATAAGAAGAGCCATAAGGCTAGCTAAAGATAATACAGTTGACCTCAAGATGTAGTATAAAAAACATAGTCCTTTATGCTCAGCTCAGTAATTAAGATGAATGAAAGCTATTGAGATATATACCTGCAGATTGAGTTATGTTCTTTTATATGGCCGTGAAGAATATGATTTAAAGGCTGAAAAGCCCATGTTATATGTTATGCTTCCTTGCTATGATATTGTTTCAGTTTATTACTAAGTATAAGTAATGATTTGATTATTATGTGATAGAATGTTGAGTTACTCAGTTTTGCTGATTGGTTGCTTTTCATTTTCTATGTGTACCTGTTTCCCATTGTACTTCATGGGGCTACGACGACCTACTTGCAGCTTAACTGCATGTGGTGAGTAGGTTGGAGTAAGACTTACAGGTTGAAGATCGCGGATTAGAGGATCGTCGTGAGTTGATCAGAATAATAGTATTTTAATTAGTTTATTGTTCTTTATAATCAGTTGTAATAAGTAGACCACTTATAGTTTATTGTTTTATTGATGGGATTTGTATCGTTTACCTTACATTCATTCCTAGAGTGAGTGTGGCAGTAATACTCCGGATTGGTTAGAAGTCTTCCGCTGTCAGATTGGATATTTGATTGTAATTTTCTGTTTAAGCAGGTTTATAAAAGTCGATAACTTGCGATGTCTATTTACAAACAGAACTCTGTCGGACTTTCGGCTCGAGCTTATTCTATTTATTTATTTATTTTAGTAGAAAATCCGGGGTGTTACAGAAATTTTCATCGAGCATCATCATATTAATTGTGAGCCAAAGGCTAAGCATGTATTGTATGCAATCAAATGTCATTGTTTATTGCCCTACTAAAATAGTATGGAGCCTCGATGTGTGAATTGTGAATGTCATTGCTTATCAATCGTATGAGACCAATGTGCCTACTTTGTTATTGCATATCGAACTATTATGCATAGGAACTGAGAACATTCAAAGCAAGTATGTTGCTTAGACCTACAATGTAAGGTCGATCATTGAAACTTATATGCTATTTGCTAAATGTCAAGAGTTCAATGATAACCTATATCTCTCAATTAGACCTCAATTTGGGTCGAATGTGCCAATTTTGCTGAAATGGTGATCAACCATTGCTCTTTTATGTCTCATATTTGTTATAATGGCAACCAACGACCGACTCGCGAGACTAGAATTAGGTCTTACCAACGTGGTCGAGTACATCACGCGCCAGCTAGAGCGCTAAGAGCAAGATCACAACGCGCAGAACCCTGAGACGCGTAACTTTAGGGATTTTGATGCACTCAAACCTCCGATGTTTGAGGGTGGCTCTGAGCCCACCAAGCTTGAGAACTGGATTACTGAGTTTGAGAAGTTGTTTAGGGCGACTAATCGACCCAACAACATGAAGGTCAACACTGCTACGTACTACCTGAAGGGTGAGGCTAACAAGTGGTGGAGTGATGTGGGCACTGATCTACTCACCATTGAGGAATATGGGTGGACCGAGTTCAAAGAGTCTATTCGTGAACGGTTCTATCCAAGAGCTGTCCGTCGCCAGAAGCAACGGGAATTCGAGAACATCTACCAAGGAAAGCTATCTGTGGCTGAGTACGCAACAAAGTTCAACGAGCTTGCTGCTTTTGTACCTAACTTGGTGACGACCGAAGCTGAACGGGTCGAGAGGTTCGAAGATGGCCTGAAGTGGGATATTCAGCGTTATGTTATGGGAAACTCGCTAACGTTCCAAGGATCTTACGAGAAAGCCTTGAACCAAGAGCGTGCTATGGATCGTCGTGATTCGTTGCTCGAAAATCATAAACGTGACGAAGGGAGTTCTTCCCAATCGAATGGCGCAGATAAGAGGCCAAGGCCGAACAACGGCAATCACAACAACCAAGGTGGTCAGAACCACAACGGGAACAGGAATCGTGACTCGGATAGTCATAGAGCTACGATCTTAGCTAGGAGGAATACGCCTTGTAGTCGCTGCAACAAGACGCATCCTGGCAAGAACTGTCGTGGCGATGTACTTCAATGCTGCGAGTGCAACAAGGCTGGTCACAAAGCTTCTGAATGCTGGAGTCGTGGAAGGAACAACAATGGTCAGAACCGCGATAACAACTACAATCGTGGTGGAAATGCGAATCGCGGAAATGGTGGTAACTACCGTGGAAATGGGGGTTACAACAATAACAATCGCAACAATACTGCTGCTCTTGCTGCAATAATCAAGCACTACTTCCCGCACCTGCCAACCCCGTGCAGAACAACAATAACAGTAGAGGGGTAAATGGAAGGGTCTACGTGCTGAACCGCAATGAAGCTGAAGCGAACCCGAATGTGATTGCTGGTACTTTTCTCGTTAACTCTCAACCTGCTTTTGTTTTGTTTGATAGTGGTGCAACACACTCTGTTCTTTCTAAGAGCTTTGCATCTAAGATAGGTTTAGAGCCTAGTTCTGTGTATAGTGCAAATATTAGGATGCCAGATGGAACGATTGTTAATTGTAAAGCGTTGTATAAAAAGTGTCCGATTAGGATAGCTGGTTCCGATTTGCCTGCGGATTTGATTGAAGGATTTTGGGAATGTATTGGTTAGCCAAGTATAGGGCTAAGATTGAATGCTTTGAACAACGTGTGTCGTTGCGTGGACCGAAGGGTAGGAGGATTACCTACAAAGGAGTCGTGGTTAAGCCAAAGTTGAAGGTAGTGGCAACCATGAAAGCAAAGGAGTGTATGACTAAAGGTGAAGAGATTTACCTATGTCATGTAGTGGATACAAGTCGAGAAGCCGAAGTTTCAAAACCTATTCCAGTTGTTTCGGAGTACGCTGACGTTTTTCCAGACGAGATTCCAGGAATGCCTCCGCAACGAATTATCGACTTCACGATTGACTTAGCTCCAGGTTCTGCTCCGATCTCGAAAGCTCCGTATCGTATGGCTCTTGTAGAGATGAAAGAACTGAAAATGCAACTCGAGGAACTACTGGAGAAGGGATACATACGCCCGAGTGTATCCCCTTGGGGTGCTCCTGTTCTATTCGTACGTAAGAAGGACGGTAGTATGAGACTGTGCATAGACTACCGAGAGTTGAACAAGATCACGATCAAAGAATCGTTATTCACTTTCGAGGATTGACGACCTATTTGACCAACTTCGTGGAGCGACAGTTTTCTCCAAGATCGATCTACGTTCAGGATACCATCAACTCAGGATTTCCGATCCTGACATTGCAAAGACCGCTTTTAGGACGAGGTATGGACACTACGAGTTCACGGTGATGCCTTTTGGGTTGACGAACGCAGGTGCGAAGTTTATGGTTTTGATGAACCGTACGTTCCAGCCTTATCTCGATCAGTTCGTAGTTGTCTTTATTGACGATATTTTGGCCTATTCAAAGAACGCTGATGAGCACGAGAAACACTTGCGAACCGTTTTGGAGATTTTGAGACGACATCAGTTGTACGCCAAGCTGTCGAAGTGCGAGGTTTGGTTAGAAACTGTTTCCTTCTTAGGACATGTGGTGTCTAAGAGTGGAGTTGCTGTTGACCCGGAAAAGATTAGAGCTGTTATAGACTGGTCCGCACCGAAGAGCGCGACCGAAGTCAGAATTTTTCTTGGGTTAGCTGGTTACTATCGTAGGTTTGTGAAAGGATTTTCGAAGATAGCGCAGCCTATGACAAACTTGATGAAAAAGACGACGAAGTTCGTATGGTCTGAGAAGTGTGAAGCCGCTTTTCAAGAGCTGAAGAAACGTCTTACAAGCGCGCCGATTTTGACTTTGCCATCGGGAACTGAAGGGTACGAAGTCTATAGTGACGCGTCTAAGCATGGCTTAGGCTGTGTTTTGGTGCAACATGGTAAGGTAGTGGCTTATGCCTCAAGACAACTGAAGAAGCACGAGGATAATTACCCTACTCACGACTTAGAGCTCGCTGCTGTCGTATTTGCCTTGAAGATTTGGAGACATTATCTTTATGGTTCTGCTGTCAAGATGTTTATGGACCACAAGAGTCTCAAGTACATATTCACAGAAAAGGAATTGAATATGCGACAAAGAAGATGGCTAGAGTTATTGACGGAGTACGACATCGGCATTCAGTATCACGAAGGGAAAGCTAACGTGGTAGCTGACGCTTTGAGTAGAAAGACTCGTCATACGTTGAACACTGCTTTAGTACTTCCGAAGGAGATCACTCGTGACTTACAGAGTCTTGATGTGGAGATTGTGCTGAAAGGTGACGTTCAATGTACCTTAGAACATATGTCAGTTCGACCAACCTTGCTCGACGAGATCAAGGGTAAACAGAGTGCAGATGAGGATCTTCAGCGGATTCTACGCCACAAAGACGAGGGTAGATTCGAGGACTTTTCTATTGGTCAAGACGGTGTCTTGAAATTTCGTGATCGTGTCTGTGTGCCGAATGACCCAGAGATCAAGAGTCAGATTCTGGGTGAAGCTCACAATACACCTTATTCTGTACATCCTGGTGGAGACAAGCTTTACAAATACCTTCGCCAAATGTTCTGGTGGAAAGGTATGAAACAAGATGTCGCTGAATTCGTGGCTAAGTGTCTGACGTGCCAGAAGGTCAAGATCGAACACAAGAGACCTGGTGGAATGATACAATCGCTTGAAGTCCCTACGTGGAAATGGAATTCAATTTCAATGGACTTTGTCATGGGTTTACCATTGACACAGAAGAAGAACAACGCCACTTGGGTAGTTGTGGATCGTTTGACGAAAGTTGCGAGATTCATCCCAATGAACGACACTTGGGAAATGGAAAAGCTAGCGATGCTTACGTCGAGGTAGTCATGAGACTTCACGGTGTTCCAGAGGATATCGTTTCAGATAGAGACTCGAGATTTCTATCACATTTTTGGCAGAAATTGCAAGAAGCTTTTGGAAGCAAATTGAAGTTCAGTACTCCTTTTCATCCTGTGACTGACGGTCAGACGGAAAGGACGATTCAGACCTTGGAGGATATGCTTCAAGCGTGTGCTCTCGAGTATCAAGGCTCGTGGGATACACACATTTCGTTGATCAAGTTTTCTTACAATAATAGCTATCATTCAAGCATTGATCGAGCGCCATATGAAGCATTGTATGATAGGAAGTGTAGATCGCCAGTTTGTTGGAACGACATTAGTGAAGCTGCAGTTTTGGGTCCAAAAATGATCCAGCAGACCGTCGAAGTGGTCAAAGTGATTCAAGCAAAGATGCGTAGTGCTCAAGATCGCCAGAAATCGTACGCAGATAGAGGTCGTAAACCTAAAGAGTTTGAGGTAGGAAGCAAGGTACTTTTGCGAGTATCTCCTACCAAAGGTGTCATGCGTTTTGGTCGTAAGGGGAAGTTAAGTCCTCGTTATATTGGACCTTACGAGATTTTGGAAAGGATTGGTGAGGTTGCTTATCGATTAGCTTTACCTGTGGAACTTGCAAAAGTCCACATTGTGTTTCATGTCTCTCAGTTGAAGCGATACGTACATGATCCAACTCAAGTCGTTCAACCTGAAACGATCGATCTAGATGAAAGTTTGACTTATGAAAAGCGTCCTATCAAGATAGTGGATCGCAAAGAGCGCTCAACTCGAACAAAGACTATTCCGATCGTCAAAGTCGTTTGGTCTCGACAAGGTTAAGAGGAAGCAACATGGGAAGCTGAATCCATGATGCGTGAGAAGTATCCAGACCTCTTCCTAGAAGGTACTCGTCCCACTTGAGTTTCGGGACGAAACTCCTTTTAAGGAGGGTAGAATGTCACGCCTCGAAATTTTGTTTTGTTTATCGCTTTGCACGAATTGCATGTTCAAGCATTGCATGGTGCATGCTAGTCAACTTAGAATCACGATCGTACTTGCTCATCTTGCATATGTTAGTGTCCTAGAAATTGTTTTATACCTTCGTATAGGTAAACTCGTTTTGTTTTGGGAAGTGACTACTTCATGTCTCAAGTTTCGGGACGAAACTTCTTTTAAGGAGGGTAGAATGTGATACCCTAATATTTTCTATAATTATTATATCGATTTATAAATGATTTGTAAATAGTTCGGAAATTAAATCGTATTATAAATGGTTTATAAATAGTTTCGGAGATTAAATCGTATATTCATTTAAGGATTCGATTTATTCAATTAAAGCAATAATAATATTAATTATTATTATGGGACTTTCATAAATGGTATTTATTAATTTTGCGGAGTTTAATTAAAATGTTTTATATATGAATAAGAATTATTCATATTGTTTTAATTAGTTTAATTAGTTTTAATTAGCTTTTTTTAAATCAGAAAAATTATGAAATTTATTTCTAAACCTAGTAGTCCTTGACTTGGGTTGACTAATGGCCTATATAAGGAAAAGGTGAGACAGTTAATCAGTTTTGCAAACTGAGCCAAAAGCCTCAAGCATTCACTCTCTCTCTCTCTCCTCCCGCCGTCCTCTCTCTCTCTCTCTCTCTCTCTCTCTCTCTCACCGAGCTTTCTCTCTCCTCATTGCCGCCCGACTACCGGAGGATCGCCGGCAAACCCCCCCCGCCGGTACTCTCTCTCTCTCTTCTTCTTCTTCTCTCTCTCGCGTTTTTTCTCTCTCTCTTCCCCTTGCTCTGTTTTGCTCCCCCTCCCCTGTTCCGGCTGTCACGCCACCGTGAGCCATCACGGTGCCACCAGGCCATGCCTGGGTGGTCGCCGGTGATGACCCATGGTCGCCGACCAAGCCCCCTGCTCCCTCTCCTCTTCTCTCTCCCCCGTTCTCTCGTTCTCTCTCTTTTCGCGTTTCTCTCTTCTCTCTTCGCCGGACCTCCGGCAACCACCACCACCGGCCATGGTGGCCAGTGGGTGGTGGTGGTGGTGATGGGTCGGGTTATGGGCCCCATGCATGGGTACCCGTGACCTAGACCTAGTTTTGAAGTTAGGGTTTCGTTTTTTATATTTTTCGTAATTATTAATTCGATTTTCAGTATTTTCGATTTAATATTTTTATTTTCTGCACTCATTCGGAATTGGAATTCAGATTTTCAAAAGCCTAGATTGGTTGAAATAAATCAAAAAATTTAATAAAAATATCAGATTGAGATTTCGTTACTGTTTGTATTTTCGTATTTATTTAATACTGATTCGGTAATTGTTTTTAATTAGGACCTAACGAGTAAGAGTGATTATTGTCAATTGGTTGGAGTATATTTGCTGTTGGTAGTGTTGTAGTGGTAAGCGCTCATGCCTACCTTCTTCCAAAGCCCCATCAAAACTATTTTGATGTGTTATGTGCTAATTGGGAATTTGTTGTGAATTTAATATGCAAAGCATGATTAAATTATATCGTCGTTATTATAAAGTTATTAAGCATGATTCACTGCTGTAAATATGAGTTATAATTAGCATGTTGATGTTAGCATGTTTTGGGATTTAATTAGTCCATATTGATTATTGGACAATTGTTGAATAGCGAATTATTAATATTATTATGCTATTAATTATATGCTAATTGGTATGGGTATTATTGAGTGCTAGTGAGCACCTATATATTATCGTTGAATGTCTCTGGTGATTTGTGAATTTTTGGATATCATATTACCCTGCCGAAGTGCTGCCGAAATTTGGCTAGACATCACTTGTCTTCATTATTGAATTATCGTCATTATTGAATTAAAGCATGTTTAATTCTCATCGTATTGAATTATCATTATCGTCGTTATTTACTATTCATTGTCAAGAGCATGAAATGAATTAGTAAGTCGTGGTCTCGTAGTACCACTTATGTCAACCAATGCAAATTATGTGAATTGAATTAAATGAGAGTAAGACTCCTAATGGATCCCTAGGAGTAGTCGAGCAATCGGGATTGCACCTAATGGTGTAGCTCAAGGGATGAGTGATTCCCAAGTTACTTATGGACACCTCGTAGTGTGTCTGGGATGGATCATTCCCCATTTATTAAGTCCTCTAGGCTCGTGTAATTGTACTAGAGGTAGTGTGCACACTAGATCTAAAACAACACTTAACGGCTTTAAATTCACATTTTAATTTTCCACCAATTATTACTAATCTTATTTAACAAATTTTATTAACTTAGACAGCTTTTAAACCTAGGGCTTTGATACCATTTGTAACACCCCCCGAATTCGCAACGATTTCCGAGGCTGCCCGACGTCATTATCCGTGACTCGGCACCGCTGAACCGTCCCAAATCCGGGGGTGGTGCTACTGCTACATTTATCGCTAAGGAATAAATGCGATGCAAAAAGAAATTGCTAGGTATAAAAGAGCCTACTAAACTGAAAAGGAAACTTAAACATTATTAATTGAAATTGTCTAAAAGGTGAAATAACATGAGTATTCTTATTACAATCCTTTCAAAAGGAATATCTAAACCCCGCAGCGGAAAATAAAGACAAGTGAGCTCCAAGGAAAATCTAAGCCAACTCCGAAAGCAATCTTATTGGACATTACCTACACATTTATTTTCCATGACGGAAATAGGAAAATAGAAAAAGAAGAGAGAAAGCAAAATCAGATAAACTGAGTAATTAACGCCCAAACCCAGTAAAAACATTTCGAAAACCCTTACCTTGGGATTTGAGAAGAATCATTGAAATTCATTTGCATACGCAGGTAATCTGATAATTCAAGCACACACAATCGATCAGATTATTATAATCTTTTTAAAGTGATCGTCACCACAACAATTATAATAAGTCGTATGAAGAGAATTAAGAGAGCGATAATAGACCGAGGGCGTACACTCACGACATCTATGGAGGTTATCACCTCAATTTAATAATCATGTCATGGACTTAAAGACTCTAGTGTGCTCACTACCTCAATTGCAACTCATGCTTAACAAGAGGACTTATACAATGGGGAATGATCCGTTCCGAACACAAACATGGCTGTGTCCATAATGATATAGATACTTTTGGGAATCACTCATCCCCGGACTACACAATATGCATGTGCAGTCCCGATGCTCGACTACTCCCACGGAAAGACTAAGGCACTAAGAGGCCAACATGCTTACTCATATACAAGCTATCGCTTTATGAATTGCTAAGCATAATTACTTGATTAATCATCACCAAATCCTAATCAGGATTCTGACATGCTCTTAGTATAATTCACATTCCAATTAGGAAACATATTCAATTATGATTCAAATAAGGCGATTAATTCAATTTAGCTTGACATAAGCCATAATGCGTTCTATTGCCATAAATAGCCCAATCAACATTAATTTCTCATATCACAATATAATTCAAATCTAAAACATGCTATAATAATCATAATCTATTTTATATATATATATATATATATATATATATATATATATATATATATATATATATATATATATATATATATATATATATATATATATATATATATATATATATATATTGCTACAATGACACGTAGGACTTGCCATGTAAGGAATTTGCCAAGTAATGTTGCCATGTAAGCCATAAGTCAAATGATTAAATAAGAGACTTAAACAGTTCATGCATTTACTAAGCCACCTCTAATAAAAGTCATATTATTGACCTATTCATTTATGCAATCTCACGGGTAATATGGCATCTTTTGGTCAATTTCGGCAATTCATACGAGAATACCGTTTTGGGTCTTGAGTTCCAAGTATTTAAAGCTCAAAATTGGGATTGGTATTTCGGCAATTCTCACGGGTAATATGGAATCTAAGTGAATGTGCACAATAGCTATAATGACACGAGTGCATCCACATAAGCTTCTACATCATTATCATATGTCACATGTAAATGATGTCATACTCTAATTTATTACATTCACACTTTGGTTCAAGTTTGATTTTGATTCGATGTATGTTGGCCACCTTAGTTGTATATTTATTATTAATGCATGCATCGGATTTGGGCAGTATGATGGAGAACAGATAGATAAAATATAACGATTTTATTTATGATCTTGGTAGATTCATAATTATTTACGAATTTATGTCATTATAGAGGAATAATGATATGATAATACTTAATTATTGAAAAATATTTTTCTTATTGTTGTATTTATAGGCTATAAATTACTATAGTATGCTAAAAAGTTCGGACATCGCACGAGCCATACAACTAGAATTAAACAGGAAAAGAACAAAGTTGATTTGAGTATACAAAAGGGAGAGGTCCATAGATTAGGAATGAACTATAGCAAGATGCGACCTCGGCGAAAAATTTGTTACAAGTTTGTACAATAAAAATATATAATTTGTTGTAAACATACAAACTGTGCATCGCACGGGAATGTAACTAGTTAAAGACATAATTGCATAATTAGAGCAATTCAACATGCTTTCCATAATTAATCATAAATTGCCATTTAACACATAACACATCAAAATATTTTGTTTTGGGATAGGAGGAAGTTAGGCCCATTAGCTTACACTGAATTACGCTTTGAGATTCTGTCGAGAGCGTACACTGTTGACGGGACTACGAACGATCTTCGGTTCCTAATTAATATTAATTGAAAACTCAATTCGACGCGGAATTAAAACTGAAAATGAACTCTAAATTCAGATCTGATAATTTTATTAAATTTCTTACATTTTTTCAGTCGAAATAGGATTTTGAAATTCGACAATCGGATTTGTAAAACTTTATAAACATTCACAATACGAAATCAAATTCACTGAAATTCGAAAATTAAATCTGAAAATAAATAATAAATTCTGAAATTGTCAAGAACACTCAAAACATCAAAAATTGATTTCCCTCCAATTGGTCACGACCACGGCCACCCATAAGGGCCCATGGTCATCACCAGACCACCACCCACCGGCCACGGTGGCGCCGGTGGTGGCGCTGGTG
Source organism: Tetragonia tetragonoides (assembly GCA_038025085.1). NCBI lineage: Eukaryota > Viridiplantae > Streptophyta > Magnoliopsida > Caryophyllales > Aizoaceae > Tetragonia > Tetragonia tetragonoides. The sequence continues at coordinate 5,566,411 of CM076147.1, forward strand.
GTGGCGCTGGTGGTGCCAAACGTGAGGAGAGAGAAAGAGAGCCAAAATGAGAGAGAAAGAGAAGGGTGTCGCGGCTGGTGTTGCTGCCACGACATGCACCACGCCACCACCACTCCCAGAGACGGGGGAGGAGGTCCAAGGCTACGGTGGTCCGGCGTATAAGCCACTAGCAAGCGCGACAGAGAGGGGAGAGAGGTTTTGCGAGAGAGAGAAAAATAAGGGATCGGGAAAGGTGGGTGTTTGGCTGTCTGAACGCCGCCACCCTTGGCCTCACTGAAGCCACCTAGTCAAGGCCAACCGACCGTGGCGACTGGGTGGTGTCCGGTTCTCATTAGCGACCCGAAACAGAGAGAAACAGATGATAGAGAGAGAGAGAGATAATGCGAGAGAGAGAGAAGAGAAGAGAGAGAGAGAGAGAGAGAGAGAGAGAGAGAGAGAGAGAGAGAGAGAGAGAGAGAGAGCGGCGGTGGGGGGAGCGCACGTCGCCGGCGACGCACCTTCACGGTGGTGAGGTGGTGACAATGGCAGCAGCAAGGGGAGATGGAAGGAGAGAGTGATCGGTGAGAGAGAGGGAGAAGAAGAAAATGAAAGAGAAAGGAGAGAGAGAGAGAGAGAAGGTGAGTGAGTGGGTTTTTGACTCAGCTTTGACCCTCCTTATATTGACCCTTGGTCAATCTTGGTCAAGCATGATTCACTCCCCATATCACTCCCTTACTTAATACTAATTGATTACATTAAATCAATTATGCACAAATCACTCAACACTAAATCAGATTTTTATTTTGAAATCTCCCACACAAATAATTCAAATTATTTAAATAATAACTCCCCATAAATATTTGAATAATTAAAATCCTTAATATTTATTATTAGGACTTTAATATTAATTATGAAAATTATCCATCCGTAATTAGTAATTCAAATAATCGTAATATATTTACGATAAATTATATGAAAATCCTTTTTATAAATATAGAAGATATCGGGGTATCACATCTCATCTCCCCCTCCTTAAAAGATGTTTCGTCCCGAAACTTGGAGATACTACTTCGGACGATGCAAGGTTTACCCAATACAAGGGTAGAAAATATTTTGAGGAACCACATTCGTAGACACAACACGCTTTTCTAACTCGTTTAGCAATGCAATAAGCAATGCTTCAACATATAATAAGCAATTAAATCTCAATAATTCAATGAAAACGCGAAAATTTGAGTTGTGACACTCTACCCTCCTTAAAAGGAGTTTCGTCCCGGAACTCAGACGGGATCAATACCTTCGACAAACAACTAAGGCTATTTGTGCCGCATTTGGGCTTCGCCCTCCCAAGTAGCTTCTTCGGCTCCCTGCCGAGACCAAATTACCTTTACCAAAGGTACCGACTTTGTCCTTGTAGCTCGATCTTTTCGGTCAACTATCCGGATCGGTTTCTCCTCATAGGTTAAGCTTTCGTCAAGCTCAATCTGTTCTGGTAGTACGACATGCGAGGGATAGTGCACATATCGCTTCAATTGTGACACATGAAAGACATTGTGGACTTTCTCAAGTTCCACAGGTAAGGCTAAACTATAAGCCACTTCTCCAATCCTTTCTAGGATTTCATATGGTCCAATATATCTGGGGCTCAGTTTTCCCTTACGACCAAATCTCATAACTCCCTTGGTAGGTGATACTCTCAAAAGTACTTTCTGACCTACCTCGAATTCCTCAGGTCTGCGACCTCTATCTGCGTACGACTTTTGTCGATCCTGGGCACCACACATCTTTTCTTGAATAACTTTGATGACATCGACAGTTTCTTGAATTAACTCTGGACCCATTACCACTGTATCACTGATGTCATTCCAACACACAGGTGATTTACACTTCCTCTCGTACAATGCCTCGTATGGTGCTCTGTCGATACTCGAATGGTGACTGTTGTTGTACTCTTTTTTTGTTAGAAAAAAAGAGATAAGCTTTACGTCAAATGTGAATTTAATATATGTTTCAAATGCAATGACTAAGAATCTGTACCCGATGTTCTAAAAGAAAAAAGAAAAAAAGTATATGTATGTGAGTGTTTAAATGTGCATTAATAATGATACCAAAATCATATTTTTAATAGCACTGTTATCTGGAGTTTACATTTCAAAAGTTAATGCGATGTTGAGTTTCTTTATGTATTCTCGATTTTCTTGAATCGATTATTGTTGTATAAATAGAGGAAATAGAAATGTTTATATTGCAACACTACTTCACTCCCTTTCTTATTTCTTATTATTGGCAAAGTTGGCTGATATCAAAGGAAAAGTACAAATATTCGCATTGACATTATTATGGAGTCACACAACTTTTTGGTCATAAACTTATACATTACTTTGCTTGTTGCGTTACTAAGCACCTTTGGAATTGCTACGCCAAATATTGTCATTCAATCGGTAAATATGCACCAAGTCGTCCTAGTTTTGGATCTGGTAATCCTTTGTTACAAGATTGTGGAAAGAAGATAAGTGTTCCTTCAAAGGAAGCACTATACAACTATATATTCTCGAACGGAACAAGTGTGTCAAAAGAATCTTGCGACGAATTGACAAAGATAGGGAGATATTGTCATGATCTCGTGTCAATTGTGACTCTTAAAACTTTTGATGTTAAAGACAAAGATCAATTAAAGAAATTACCAACGATGCTGGGAAAAGTCGATGGTGTCTGGAACCTTTGCCAGATGAAGGGTCAGATTTCTTAAAATGACTTGGTAAAAATAGTAATGTATGAATTAAAATATGATCAATAAAAACATTATGTTACAAGCGCAACTATACATACATTCTATTGCAATCTGATCTTTGCACTTCTTTTGTAGAATGTGCTTCTAACAAAACATTATTAAGAAAAGCCAAGCGTTAAGTCACAAGAAGAAAATTAGAGGTGGAGCTGGACACGTTCTGAAGGTGACACCAGACAGGCAGGGTTATGTTCCGCTCAGAGCAAGAATTTGAGTTCTTAATATTGACAGCTAGATACGATGGGGTTGAGTGGACCAACACGCATCAATTTTCGGAAATAGTTGTTTGCGCTTTGATTGGGCCTTGTATTTGGGAGAAAGTTTTGTGTAAAACTATTTTCCTATAATACAAGCTTACAGTGACCCCAATTTCTATCAAATTTGATCGCCCATGTCAGTGTAGACACTAAACAGTTATATAAAACCTTTTGTGTTTTGACATATATTCATATATTGTAATAAGGAAGATCAATACTATTAAAGTTGTTATTAAAAGTCTCTTCTATTGAAAGAAAAAATAACATTATAGCGTGTAAGACTATTTCACGATGATTATATTTTTTTAATTAAAAATGCAACATTTTTATCCACAAAATAACATATTTTGTTCGAGGACTAAAAGTGATTTGACTTACGGGAGAGGAATGGGATGAGGCCAATAATCACGACTATCAGGGCATGCAACGTCAAAGAAAGCCTCAATGAGTATATTGTATATTTTTGGGGTTAAATTTTGTTGCTTTGCCATACACAAAACCATCAAACTTGTCCAGAATAACTTGGAGTTGTGCTTCGGCTGCCCACTTTTATTGTGGTTCATAAAGATCAAGAACTAAGAATAGTAATATAAATGGCAGGATTATAACGAGTGGCATTGATGGGGCAAGTAGAGAGTTTCTTCCTTTCATGATCTTCTTTCTCTCTATCTTTGTGTATGTGTGCGCGTGTTTTTCTACTCCAAGTTCGAGTAGAAGCTAGACACGGTGATGTTGAAGTCTTGAACAAAGTATATATATATATATATATATATATATATATATATATATATATATATATATATATATATATATATATATATATATATATATATATAAAGCCTTAATAAATACAAGAATCGTGAAAGGTCCACATTAAAGACAAAAGAATCAAGGAAAATTTGGGAAATTGAAAATATTATTATAGATACCAAAAAAGATTTGCATTTCTTTGTTAACGTGGAGGTTTTGCATTGCTTTAGAGAAACCAATGCATGGCAGATTTTATGGCTAACTATGGACACCTTTGTCCTTCTCGTCTGACTTGGTCAAACTCTTTTGATCAAGTTCTTACCACTCTCGTGGTTAAAGATGGGGTAGGGTAATTCCCTAAGGAGATTATCCTGGCATTTCTTACTCTTTTAAAAAAAAAAAAAAACTTCAGTAATTGCTGTACTTTCTCAAACCCTAGTCCCTCTCTTTTGCCTCTCCTCTTCCTCTCTCAACCCTAACCCTTACTAGGACAAATTTTTAGGCTGGGAGGGCCGATTTAGGCATTCTCGGCCTATGGAATAAATTTTCTCTCCCTTTTGTGGAGTTATTAGAGATTTTCATATTTTTCCTTTTTATAGGATCCTCTCTTCGCCTATTGTGCGATTTAGTAGCAAGTAATATGAATTCGAGGACCGGATATGCACAAGATTGATGGTATCATACAACGTTTTGTGAGCAAACAATTACGGTACTTGCGGTAAAGATCTCCACTTCCGTTAAAGATGAAGCGTCAAAGGAAGCACATGGTTACTATGCATGTTGGGAGTCGCGATCGGGTATTCCAGTCAATTATTTTGTTAGCAGATTTGTTATTGTTACTATTGATTTAGTATATTCTAGGACCCCGGATTTTCTAAATAATAAATAAATAAAAATAACTAAACTCGAGCCAAAAATCGGGCAAAGTTTCCTTTGTAAATAGACATCCCAAGTTATCGAACTTACTTAAACCTGCTTAAAATATAAAATAAAACAAACCAAACTTTACAGCAGAAGACTTCTAACTAAATCCCAGGCATCACTGCCACACTCACTCATCGAATGAGTGCAAGGCGGACAATTACAACTCCCAACAATAATCCCAAACAATACTATCTCTTAATTACACTTTAACCAAAAATAAGAAATATAAATATAGCTTGTAATCAATGCAATTCTCTACTTGGCAACTCCGTCCAGCTGTCTAATGCAGAAGCGTTCGTAATCCTCACCTCAACCTGTAAACATAGTCCAAGTCTACTCCCACAATTGCAGTTAAGTCGCAAAAGATTCATCATAGGCCCACCATAAGTAAATGGACAACACACACACATAAAAAGAAAAACATCCAATCAGCAAAGCTGAGTAACCAAACATACTATCGAACAATATACATAATATCTCCATATTAATTTGTAATCATAAAACACGTCAACGAATCAAGTTCATATAAAACTTAGGTCCTACGCATTATAATCACGCAAGTCTGTCACTCTAATTCTCAAGCACGCAGAATATACAAGTTCACTTTCATATCTTATTCACAGTCAATTCAAAGCTCACTTTCATGCAGAAACATACACAAATCACATAGGCATAACAATTCGCCAATTTTCATAGCTTTAATAGTTTCAGTCCACTATTTTACGTCTCTAGAGATCGCAATCTCGACAATCAGGACATCAATCCTTATCTTACATCAATTCAGTTCTAATGACCAAGTCCTTAGTGTGCACACCCCTTATAACTGCCACCACGATCAATCGTGTGCTCTTCAGTTAGAAGGCTAATATTCACAATACTCTAACTGCCTTCACAGATTCCTGTGTGCTCTTCAGCTAGAGTTAATCTACCCTATCTGCCTCCACAATAGCATGTGTGTTCTTCAGTTAGAGAGAAAACCTACCCTAAATGCCTCCACAGTAACCGTCATTCTATGTTTTCTTCAAGTAGGGAGGAGAGTCTCAATAAAACTTACCCTAGATGCCTCCACGGTAACCACAGTCCTGTGTGCTCTTCAACTAGGGAGGAGTTCAAAAAACCTAGTAGTTACCTGCACGGTGGCATAACCCCGTATATTCTTCAATTAAAAGGCTACCTATAGTCAAAGCTATCTTGCCCTCAATATTCAAGTCTAAGTTCTAATGTCTTAAACAAACCAAGTGTTAGGTCCAAGTTCAGAGAACCAACTTCCTTATACCACAGTTCAAAACTAGGTTCGTACTGATATAATTCAAATCTCATATTCACAGTCAAATAAATAAAGGGTTCTAAGAGTTCACATCTAATAAGGTCTTTTCAACCAGGACAAGTAAATATCATCTAAATGTTCAAGTACTTAGTCAATCACCATAAAGGTTACTGAACCCATCATAGAGGATTAAAACAGCAAAGATCATAATCAATTAGGCAATAACACTCTCGGCAATTACACATAAGGCATAAAGTAGCATCGGAAACAACACAATGAGTGCAACACAACCCAAGATTATAGGCAACTATACACTTACACAAGTTTTCACAAAAGCCATGTAGTTCAAGCATCAATTTGGGTTCAAGAGCTTAAAGGGTTAAATTCTCTCTTTTCGGGTGATTATCATAGTAGTTCTGTATTTTGGCCATATCTCACTCGTTAGAAGTCGTATCGAGGTGATTCAAAAACCTATGGAAATATTACAACGAGGGATACAACTTTCATGTTTTGACCATCTTTAGAATCCAAACTTAAAAAAGTCTAATTGAAGCATGAAGGTGCAAAACAGGATTTCACTCACCAAATAATCCACACAAATTCAAATATTCAATCATTCAAACTCAAGCAACTTAATAATTAAAATTTCAGAACGAAGCACATATCAATTCACATATTAATCATGATTTACCCATAGAAAAGAAAAAAGAATGTCATGTCCAATTGAATAGAAAGTTGGTTACCTCTAATCGAATCTAAGTAAAGAAGTGCCCAACAACCTTCAATCAATCCTTCACTATCTAACATATAAATATATAACAATCCAATCAATCACTAATAAAACCCATAAAATTTAGAATTTTGAATTCGAAACCCAAAACAGAATTTTAGGGCTTGACGGAAAACAAACCAGCAATTTGGGTGGTGGTTCTGCTCGTCGCCGGAATCTATGGCAGCAGCAAGCACGGAGGAAGGGGAAAAAAAACCCAAAACAGAGGAGAGAGAAAGTGGTGAAGGTAGTGATGAAGAACAATGGCGGTGATGGTGTCGTGGTTCTGCGAAGCAAAACAAGATAGAGAGAGAGAGGAGTTTTTTTTTTCTTTTAAGCGTGACACTGTGAATGAAAGAGAAGGAGACCCCTTTTCTTTTTAATAGGCATAAAGATTAGAGAGGGAAAACTTAAGCCCAAAATACAATTAGAGCAACACAAAACCACTCTAAAACTAATTTCTAATTTTTTTTAAATTAAAATCCGTTATTTTCTTTTCTTTTTTTTTAAATGTTTAAATCCAAAACCAATAAATATTTACCAAAATAAATAATCAAATAAATAAATTATTCAAAAATAAATAATTTACAGGATATTACAGTTATTTTCGATGTAGATACCGTATGGCTTTTCTATGAATGAAAGTCTCCTATTCCCCTCTTAAAAAAACAAAAATACAAAAGAATCTACATTGATAATAATCACATTAAATAAGTGTGTATATATATATATATATATATATATATATATATATATATATATATATTACCTCCACTTCATACTAAATGCCGCTTTAGTTTTGCTATTCGACTTTGATCATTAAAGTTGGACAATGTTATGTAGGCCGTAAAATACTATTACTTAAGTCATTTATCATTTATAGGGCATAAATAACTTAAATTAGTCAAAATTAGACATGGCAATAGTATTTTACAAAGGCAATAACATAACCCTTAGTTTTTCTCAGTAAACATTAGTAAAAAACTTAATTCAAAAGTTTTTCATACAAATATTACCATTTTCTCATGTTGTGGATCACAAATATATATGAGGGACCCTATTTCTAATGCTCTCTTCTTACTTTTTCTTCTTAAAATCCAAGATACGAATTGTGTAGGGGAAAACTACGGTATTTACCCACAATCACAATAATAGATAATCGGAAATATAAAGTGCAAGAACCCAAAAGCAACACAAACAATTTTACGTGGAAAACCCCTCTCAATTAGGGGAAAAACTACGGTGCGGATCTCCACGCACTAAAATATAATCTACTATGATAATCAAGAGTACAATCAGCAACAACCACAAGATCAAGCAACAAGTAGACTATTTATCTTTGATACTAGTACAAATTGATAAACCCTAACTCAATTTGGTAGTCCCAAAAACCCAAAGATACACCCACAAAAATACCTGTTGATGACTAACCCGGAACACCGTTTGTTCCCGTACCGATGATTGCCTCGATTATCTTCTACCAAGCTTCTCTCACAGTAGTCCACACAAGAGTTGCTGCCGGAGCACCACTTTTCTCCACGGCACTGACCTCACGATTGTGTGTGTTTTTGCCTCTGTTTCTCTTCACCGTAATAAGGCCCTTTCCTTATTATCTCCAAAGTAGCTTCCATCATAAGCCACAAGGCTAATGCAACAAGGCCACTTGTCACCAAATGGGCTACTCACAAAACAAAGACCAAGCCCACTACTTTGTTACAAATTAAACTCACGCGTCAGAGTTCTTTGCTTTCCTTTTTTTTTCATTCTTTTCTTTTTCTTTTTGTTCTATTTTACTTAATCCGTTTCACCGAGATGTTTACACTTTATTTTTCAAAGTCAAAGTTTACAAACTTGGATCATAAATTAGCAAAAAAATACAAAGATTTATAATGTAAAAATGCTATTGTTAGATTCATTTCAAAGAGTACTTTTGAAAAATTATAATTTTATAATTTATATATGCATATAATTACAATTATCTACAGTCAAAGTAGTGCATTGGAGATCGTGAAAAAACAAATGTAAACATCTTCATAAAACGGAGGAAGTATTTCTTTACAAACTTAAATAAAATAAAACACAACTTAATAATAGTATTTGGTATTTGGGTCGTTACCTCAACAAATCCTCCCTCGACCCAAATCACCAAATACCTCCACCTTGTCCGAGAAATGGACCTTCTTCTTCACGGTCTTGCTCCTTCCTACGCAATGACCCTCAACATAACACAAGTTGTTCTCCGCCTTCCTCCCTTGCACAATCAAAGTAGAACCACGATACACTTTGCACCACCTTCCCGTACCAATGTATCTACACCCTTGCGATGTCAACTCACCCAACGATATCACGTTGACACGAGCATTGGGTACATACCTCACATTGTGAAAGGTTCTAGTCACACCACCATGGAGCTCTATTTGGATGCTACCCATCCCTTTCACCTTCATCTTGCCACTCCCCATGTTGATGTCACCATACTCACCATCTTGGTACAAAGTATCAAACATAGCATGGTCACTACAAATGTGAACCGAAGCGCCGGAGTCCAACACCCAACTCCCTTGGCTTTCCTTCTTCTCATTGTTACTAGCCAAGTTCAACTCATCATTAGCATCATAAGACATAACCACATTAGAGGAACCGCTATCATCATCAATTTTATTCTTGCCCATCTTCTCTTGCAGCTGCTTGAAACTCTTCAAATCATCTCTCATCTTTGAGCAACGACTCTGAATATGACCCTTCTCACCACAATAGTAACACTCCATGTTACTAAAGTCTTTCGCGCGCGACTTCGATCTACATCTCGGGCCACCACCTCTTCTCTCATGATTCCTCCCTCTTTCGGACACCTCCGCAGCTAGTACTCTATCTCCTCCATCACTTGAAGAGATACCATCAACCTGCAACATCATCCGATCATTCTCTCTCAACACTGTCATTGCTTCATCTAGCGTAATCTCTGTCCTCCCTACAAGTAATGTTTGCACAATTGGCCTGCAGGACTTAGGTAGTGAAGCCAACAATAACAATGTCTCCTCTTGATCGGAGATCTTCTCATCTGCATTTCTCAACTGACATACTAGCTGGTTAAAAAATTATTTATGTGATCCTGCAATACTGTACCTTGCTCCATCAATACTGTACCTTGCTCCATCTTTAGCTGGTATAACTCATATCTCAAACAAAGCTTATTAGTCAGTGACTTTGATGCATATACACTCTGGAGCTTATCCAACAACTTCTTTGGATCTGTCTCAGTCAAGTAATTATACTTAATCTCCGGAGCCATAGCTAATCTAATAGTACTCAACTTTCTTCTTCTTCGATGTCCATTGGGCATCGGTCACACCAGTAGGTTTTGCCTCATCTAAAGCCTCATCTAAATTCTGTTGAACCAACAAATCCTCAACAGTACTTTTCCACACAGTAAAATTAAGTTTACCATCAAACAAAGGAATTTCAAATTTGGGCACACTACCAGACATCTTACTTGCACAAAATAATTCCCCCCTTCAACAATTACAGTAATTTTCCCACCACACGGATCCTACAACCAACCAAAGCTCTGATACCACTTGTTGGGGAAAACTACGGTATTTACCCACAATCACAACAATAGATAATCGGAAATATAAAGTGCAAGAACCCAAAAGCAACATAAACAATTTTACGTGGAAAACCCCTCTCAATTAGGGGAAAAACCATGGTGCGAATCTCCACGCACTAAAATATAATCCACTATGATAATCAACAGTACAATCGGCAACAACCACAAGATCAAGCAACAAGTAGACAATTTATCTTTGGTACTGGTACAAATTGATAAACCCTAGCTCAATTTGGTACTCCCAAAAACCCAAAGAGCACCCACAAAAATACATGTTGATGACTAACCCGGAACACCATCTGTCCCCGTGCCGATGATCGCCTCGATTATCTTCTACCAGGCTTCTCTCACAGTAGTCCACACAAGAGTTGCTGCCGGAGCACCACTTTTCTCCACGGCACTGACCTCACGATTGTGTGTGTTTTTGCCTCTGTTTCTCTTCACCGTAATAAGGCCCTTTCCTTATTATCTCCAAAGTAGCTTCCATCATAAGCCACAAGGCTAATGCAACAAGGCCACATGTCACCAAATGGGCTACTCACAAAACAAAGACCAAGCCCACTACTTGGTTACAAATTAAACTCACGCATCAGAGTTCTTTGCTTTCTTTTTTTTTTTTTTTTCATTCTTTTCTTTTTCTTTTTGTTCTATTTTATTTCTTTACAAATTTAAATAAAATAAAACACAACTTAATAATAGTATTTGGTATTTGGGGCGTTACCTCAACAAATTGTTACTAACTTACTATAGTATATTTGCAAATGGAAGATTATTTACAATTCTCCAGTCACGTATAAAACATATATAGCTCTCCGAACCCAGCAGTAAGACTTGAGAGAAACTGCTAGTCTTGCTAGATGCCTTCCAAATCCTTAAGATGCTAAAGGTTCCTAGCTACTTCATAAGTAGGAAGGAATTGAATCATCTCTCTTTGAATGAACTAGTGGATCAATGATCTTCTTCCATCCATTGTAATCCAACGGTGAGCCAGCGTCAGGCAAAGTAAAGCCATTAACGATGAAAGTTGGTGTTCCAAAAACACCCCTCGAACAACCATACTGCATACAGGTAAACATATGAATTAAATGATACTGGCTGAAAAGAGGAGTTTGTGGCATGGTTTTAGGAGTATTTCATTGTACTGTTTGTCTTTCTTGTATTTGCTTTTTCAGTGGCTTGGTTTTTTCTTTCACCCCCTTGCATCTCTCACTAGTAGAGGATGCTACCTTGATCTCAACCCTTCCTAGAAGGTGGGGGATCATGGATGGCAGATACTTTATGGAGAGTGCAATTTGGAGAACTTTGTATGAGTTTTTTTCTCTATCAATAAAAGTTTCTCCTTAATTATCAAAAAAAAAAAAAAAAAAAAAAATGATACTGGCTGAAATGGTGTCAATGACAAGAGAAAGTTGCTTATAAGTGGGAATTTTCTTATCTTAATTGTTACCTTAAATGAAATTCTTGTTTTCAGATCAGTCTTCCTGTCATCGAAGCCAGATTTGACAGCAGAATAATAGCTATGACCTACTGACTTTGCGACGAAATCTACAATGTTATCTACAATCTCAGACCTGCTCATGTTGATAGTCTCCTTGTTGTAGAATTTCTCCTGTAAAACATCTAGTACAGCTTAGTCGCAAAGCTATATGTGTAAGGATGACACACATATGTTCAAGCCCGGCAATTAGAACGCATTTAACTGCAGCCAAGGCTTCGTAGTACAAATAACAACAATGGTACTACCAAAACAAAAATACTCCCATAGCACAATAGTGATGCTTTCTCATAAACAATAACAATGGACTGGCGTTGTAAACAATGACAGACAAATTACATCTTGAATCAATCATCGAACTGTGAAGAAATACTTTTTGGTATGTGACAATGAACTATCCGGTTAGCGTTTGGATTATCGGCTGACGGCTAAAAGAGGAGAGGGAGAGGAATTTATCAGCCAGATGTGCCGACATTAAGCGATTACTCCATTTTTTTTTTATAAATTTCATCAGATGTCTTCAAATCAAACACATTCAGCAGTTACGCCATATTGCTGATAACCCTAGTCAGAGTTTTGCCACAGATTGCAGGTCTCTTACATATGTATTACTTGTGCAGCTAAATATCTTTCAAATCTCCTACTTAACAAAAAAATCAATAACAGAACCATATATTTAGGCCAACAGAGCCAAAGATCTGAACTTCCATCCAGAGATTCATCTAAAACTTGCAAGGCAAAATACCACCAACATTAGATCTATTAATATTAACTTACCTCAAGTAGGCAACAAAACAGTAATGTTAGGCAGAACAGACCAGAAGCAAACATGGGGTGAGGAAAAAGAACTTGGAACTAAATATGAATCAAACAAAGATTATGCAATGAAATCTGGTTGCAGAACCGACTTAAAAACCCACAAATTTCTGTAAAAAACTCAGTATAAACTTGAAATGTAAACAAGAATTCCAATAAGCTACACTATCAAAATTTGGATGCACAACCAACATGATAGGCTCTCCTATCCCACGTTTATGTACCATAATATGTATCAAAACTACTATTAAATTTAAGAAAACAATTGAATTAAGGAGAAAAAAAGAGCCCATGGAACTTTACCTGATACTTGAAGAACTTTTCCCACAATGGGTAAGTAGCAGAACTGTTCAATTCATTCACAATATGCAGTGCTCGAGAACTGACAAAAGAATTATCATGGTACCTTCAATACAAATCACAAAAACATCAAATCTCAACCTCAATCAAAATAGTCAGAAACAGGACCATAATGAACTATTTGGTTCAATAATGAGTAAAACATTTTGATAAAATCAGATTCATACCCATCTGACTACTAGTTGCAATCACATCATTCAAAGTTCAAACCACCAAACTACCCCAAATCATTGACCAAAATCAGAAATATGTAAATGAAACAGAAGAATGCAGATGAATAAGGAAATTAGGCATGCACCCATCTGATTACTCTTTGCAATCAAAATCATTTAATCACTAGACTACTACCCACAAAAATATGTTGAAGAAATAGAAATAAAACACATACAAATGAAAAAGAACAATCAGAAATATGTAAATGCAGATAAATAAGGAAATAGACCTGTACCCATCTGATTACTACTTTCAATACAAATCACAAAAACAAAAAGGAACAATTTGGTTCAATAATCAGCAGCACAAGATTTTGATGGTATTAGACTCTTCAGTCTTCACTCTACCCATCTACTTACTACTTTTAATTTTTTTTATTCAATTATTTAAACCACTAGGCTACCCAGTTACCCATATTAGTGAAGAAATCAGATATATGTAAATGAAACAGAAAAATGAAATTAGACTCATACCCATCTACCTCGTACTTATGCATTATCAATTTATCATGGTACCTTCAATTCACACAACCACACAAAAACATCAAAATCACAACCCAATAGCAAAATAATATAACCAAACAAAATTAGCTTGTGCCATCATCAGTACAAAATTTAAAGACAAGTTTTTTTGTCATCAAAATTGGAAATTTAAGCAAATCAGACCTGTACCCATTTGATTACTACTACATGCAATTAAAATCATTCAATGGCTAGCTAACCCAATATACATTTATCATCTAAGAAATCATAAACATGTAAATGAAACAGAACAATGAAATAAAGATGCAATTTTATTTTATTTTGGTTGACTTACGGGAGAGGGAAGGGGTGAACGATGAGAGAGACATGAGAGGCATAATAGTTAAGAGCTAATTTGAGAGGAGGCCAAGCATCGCGAGTATCAGGGCATACAGGATCAAAGAAAGCTTCAATGAGGATTTTTTTGGGGTTGAATTTAGAGGCTTCGCCATAGACAAAGCCATCGAAGCTTGCTGGGATTGTCTGAGCTTGGACTGACCAATTTGAATTGGGTTCATGAAGATCTAAAATGAGGGATAGCAATAGAATAGATGATAGGATTGTTATCAGTGACATTGATGGGGAAACTCTGGTCATTTTTCTCTGTGTGTGTTGGTGTGTGTTTTGGGCTCTTGATGTGTTACAGTATCATGTCCAAGTTCCAGTTGAAAGTTGAAACGTTACAAATAGCCAAAGAGGTGCGGAAGAAATGAGGAGAGAGATAGACACTAATGTAGAGAGATATATGATGTAAAATGAGTGCAATGAAGTCATGCGTCAAATGAGTCTATACTAGATCGTCTGGATGTACTAATTCCACATGCTGGCTGGTGCCAGAAAACATGAGTAGTAAAGGAAACAAAACAAAAAGTGTGTTGCCATCTTCATATCTTGCCTATTGCCATATGGCCCATATCCACAAAAAATGCTAGTATCTCACTTTAATGCGAATTAGGTTAGAATTTTTTTTTTTTTTTGGGGTTTTGCATTACAGATTTACAGGTATCCACCATGGATCACAGTTACTATCTCTCTAGGTTAGTTTGTAGATACCTCAAAACTCAAAAGGTGGAACAGTTGACTAAGAAATTTAAGGTTGATTCATGTCCAATGTGAGATTCAAACCCCCAATCTTAATTAAGGATTATGTTATTTTCGAATGAAGTTAAGTATGTTTTTCAATTAAACTGAACTAATATAGTAATATGTGAGAAGAATTATGCTTCGCAAATGAATTGATTCCAACCGAACAATTGAGTTGAACTAAGCTAAGTTAAACTATTGGGCAAATAAGTGGAAAAAGAAGCCCTCCTTACCCATTAATACCAATGGGTTTGGTAGCCCAATAGACTCAGGACATCAATCACATTCACACTCCAGCGCATGCACTTGAGCAATGATCGGACATGCTTAGGTGTTGAACGATGTTAAGTTATGGAAACGTTTTCGCAATGTTAAGATTAAGCATTAGTCTCACCATTCCAAATTCTTATTTCTATTTGACTTTTTGAGGTCTAAATTTACAAATTTTGACCATTAATTTAAGAAAAAAATATAAAAATTTACAAAGCATGAGATAGTAGTACACCATAATCGATCATTGATAGGTGATAGATTTGTGTTATGACCAAAAAGGCGATTCACGAACTGTGTCGCGACGAGACATGACATACACTAAGGCGCCATCGAACAAAGTATTATGTTAGCATTCTTTTCTTTTATAATACTTTGGGTCATATCCTAGACATGGGTAGCATTGGAATGATTAGTGACTCATTTGGGCAGTCTAGGATCCAAGTATGAAAGTGATTGGCATTAGTACCTACTTAAACTCATAACCTCTTTGGCACACCAGACACCATCTAACTTCTTTTCCAGCAAATTTCAATTGGTTTTGTGTGGGGTGGATCTATCTCGTAAGGCGTAAAAGGGAGAGAGGAGAAAGAAAGAGAACGGGCGAGAAATGTGAAATGTCTTATCCCATATTTTGCCCTATACAAGTTTTTATACTCTCTATCCCCTCCCCCCCCCCCCCCCCCGGAAAATCTTAATACAACTATTCTTTCATGTGCAAAAAAAAAAAGGAAAAGTAAATTCCTATGAAGATTGAGCCATTGGTTTCAAGTCCAGCCCAGGGACGTGTTAGGCCTAATGTTTAGAATCTACTCTCGTCTCTCTCTAAATACAAAAGCTTGTGTGGACTTAGTCCATGGTGGACCAATACTTAGAGTCACCCTCCTCTAAAAGTGGAGCCTGTTACAGCACAATTAAATAAGCACGTGCAAAGCACATGCTCAATATTACTAGTTTGTTAAGCTAGTCTGTTAGGACAAAGGTTGTTAGATTTTTCTTGTGAGTTGTTAGGAAATAGTTGGTTACTGTGCTATATAACAACCAGCTCACATCTGTAATACTGAGCTTTTGATAATCATAAACTCTCTCTCTCTCTCTCCTGAGACTTCCATTTGCAATTAATAAATCGAGTTCAGGCTTAATCAAGAAGCTCCATTGTTGTTGTTATGATTTTCTTCAATTGATATTCAAGAAAATCCATATCAATTGGTATCAGAGCTAATCTGGGCCAATAATTCAATTGATTCTCAAAACCTAATAAGGTTCTTGATTGCTCAATTCATTCTTCAATTGGTTGATTTGCATTCATCAACCGATTAGCTTACAATACAATTCCATAATTGGAATTAATAAACACAATTTCAGTTCAATTTTCGATTGATTGGATTGCATTCCTCAACCAATCTAGCTTCCTCGAGAATCAGTTGATCCTACTAAATCTCCGCCATTGTTAAAGCTTCAAGGTGTATCAATGGCACCTTCAACTAGATCCTCCGGCATTGATGAGGGTTTGAGGAAATTCATAACTGACACCATTTCTACTGTGATTCAATCGTCATTATCTGCTACCCTGACCACAAATCCACAGATTTTAGAGCTATCAAATTCTGTGAGAGAAATTAACATAGAACACAATGAATTAGCTACTCAGGTGTCACAAGCTCTTGGTGGCAATAATGCTGGAAGAACAGGTAACTTTACTCAACAAAATCATGGCTTAGGCAGATTATCTCGAATTGATTTCCCTAAATTCAATGGTGATGATGTTAAAGGGTGGATTTATAAATGTCAACAATTCTTTGAAATAGATGGTATTTATGCTAGTAGTAAGGTGAAAATAGCTTCCATTCATTTAGAGGGCAGGGCTTATTTGTGGCACCAAACCCTTGTTAAAAATAGGGTTGCACAAGGGTTACCTGGATGGGATGTTTATGCTGTTGAAGCTGAGAAGCGATTTGGGGGAACTTTTGAGGACCCAATGTCTGAGTTAAAAAACCTGAGTCAAGTAGGGTCAGTACAGCAATACCAGGACATTTTTCACATGATCTTGAGTAAAATGAATTTGAGTGAAGAATATGCAATAAGCTGTTTTATTGGGGGTTTAGAAGATTATATACAGATGCTAGTAAGGATGTGTAAACCCAAGACCCCTTTCTGATGCATATTGCCTTGCTAAGTTGCAAGAAGCAACACTTTCACCAACTAGAAAAAAAGCTAAAGTCACAGCCCATACTACCCTTACCAAAACACACAGCCCAAACACAATCAAATACTTTTCCCAGATACACAAATACATACAACAACCCATACCCTAGACCATCTAACTCAAATTCATATCACAGGCTAAGGAGAACACTTAGTTAGAAGGAGATTGAAGAAAAAAGAGCAAAGAATCTTTGCTTTTACTGTGATGAGAAATTTGTACCTGGACATAAATGTAAGGGTCAAGCCTTCTCATTAGAAGTTGTCAGTGATGTGGAAGAAGATGAACTGGGTGAAGAATACACTGAGGTTGTCAGTGGTAGTGGTGGGTGTTTTACTGAGTTTAATAACTCTAACAATGGTAATACTGAAGAGATTTTGCCACAAATTTCACTCAATGCCTTGGCTGGTACACATACCTATCATACAATGAGGGTTAAAGGGCAAGTCAAGAATCAGTTGATTCATATTCTCAATGATTCTGGGAGTACTCATAACTTTTTAGACATAAAATTGGCGAAAAAAATTGGGTTGCAGAATCAGTAATACTTGTCCATTGCAAGTATCAGTGACTGACGATAATAGTATTGCCAGTTCAGCTATGTGCAAGGGGTTTAGCTGGAAATTACAAGGGGATACCTATTCAGCAAATGTCATGCTCTTGCCTCTAGGTGGGTGTGAGATGGTTCTTGGTATTCAGTGGTTATCTACACTGGGCTTGGTCCATTGGGATTTCAAGAAGCTGCTTATGGAGTATACTTATAATGGGAAGAAGGTGTACCTCAGGGGATCCACCCAGTTTGCAATACAATGGATCTCTGGTTAGAAGATGAGCAAAGAACTCCAATCTGGAGAGCTGTCCAGTATGCATCTATGTGTAGTACCAATGGGGTCAATCTCCCTTCACGCTGCAGAAGGATAAGAGCAGGTGACAGGTTCAATTCTTCAACCTCTCTTGACTGAATATCAAGATATATTTGTTGTGCCTACTGCTTTACCCCCCACTAGATCTCATGATCATAAAATCCCTCTCATTGATGGTACCACTCCTGTTAATTTGAGGCCTTATAGGCACCCCCCTACTCAAAAAGATGCTATTGAACAAAAGGTACAAGAACTGTTAGATTCTGGAGTGATAAGGGACAGTAGTAGTCCTTATTCCTCACCTATTGTGATGGTCAAAAAGAAAGATGGAACTTGGCGTATGTGTGTGGATTACAGGGAATTAAATAAAAACACAGTTAAAGACAGGTTTCCAATACCTGTGATTGAAGAGCTCCTAGATGAGTTGCATGGTGCTGTAGTCTTCTCTAAGCTGGATTTGAGGTCCGGATATTTCCAGATTAGAATAAACCCTGTTGACATCCCAAAGACAACCTTCAGAACACACCATGGCCACTATGAATACCTTGTCATGCCATTTGGTTTAACAAATGCACCTCCAACATTTCAAAGCCTAATGAACTCCATTTTTGCTCCTTATCTCAGAAAATTCACCCTTGTTTTGTTTGATGATATATTGGTGTATAGCCCTACTATGGAAGCTCACCTTGAGAATCTTAGGTTGGTCTTAGATACTATGAGGAAGCATGTTTTGTTTGACAAGATGAGTAAGTGTGTTTTTGGTACATCTCAAGTAGAGTACCTTGGGCATGTGATCTCCGTAGTAGGTGTAGCTATTGACCCACACAAAATCACAGAAATGCAAGAGTGGCCTGTTCCTACAAACATTAAATTGTTGAGGGGCTTTCTAGGGCTCACTGGTTATTACAGGAGGTTCATAAAAGGTTATGTTGCTATCAGCAAACCCATGACACAACTGTTAAAAAAGAATTCCTTTATATGGTCTGCTTCTGCTCAGCAAACCTTTGTGGAACTTAAGACAACTATGGTAACAACACCTGTCTTAGCTTTACCTGACTTCAAGGAAGAGTTTGTGGTTGAAACTTATGCTTCAAGGTATGGGTTGGGAGCTATGCTCATGCAAAAAGGGCACCCTATAGCATTTCTGAGCAAGACTCTATCTACAAGACAGCAAGCTCTCTCAACATATGACAAGGAGTTGTTAGCTATAATATTTGCTCTGGAAAAATGGAGAGCTTATCTTCTAGGCAGACATTTTAAGATCAAAACTGATCATTTCAGTCTGAAATACTTGCTTGATCAAAGGTTAACAATCCCTTTTCAGACAAAATGGCTTCTCTGGCTTTAACTATGAGATTTCTTACAAAAAAGGGTGTGATAATGTTGCAGCTGATGCATTATCAAGGGTTAATGGTCTTGAGCTCTCAGCTATATTGGTCTCAGCTGTCTAATCTGACCTATTCCAGCTTATTCAGCAAAGCCGGAGCCAAGATGACAGTCTCCAAGACCTTATATTTCAGTTGCAATCTGGTTCCATCCAGAATAGCAAGTTCACATGGCAGCACTCTGAGCTAAGGAAGAAAGGGAAGCTAGTAGTGGGAGGTGATGATAACTTGAGAGCCAAGATCATTACCTACTTCCATTCTGATCCTGTTGGAGTTCATTCAGGGGTGCATGCTACTTCAAAGAGAATCAGTTCTCTTTTTTACTGGAAGGGCCTGAGGAAATATGTTAAGCAATTTGTGAGGAATTATGATGTGTGTCAGAGGTGTGAGCCTGACCTTAGTGCCTACCCTGGGTTGTTACAGCCACTACCTATCCCCACTAAGATATGGACAGATATCAGCATGGATTTCATAGAAGCTCTTCCCACTTCAGAGGGCAAGACTGTTATCTTGGTGGTAGTAGATAGGTTAAGCAAATATAGCCACTTCCTTGCTTTGGCACATCATTATACTGCTACATCAGTTGCAAGGGTCTTCCTGGACAACATCTACAAACTCCATGGCCTTCCAACTACCATTGTCAGTGATAGGGATAAAATTTTCATTTCTCTCTTTTGGAAGGAGCTTTTTGGGTTGCTTAAGGTGGAGATGCACATGTCTACAGCCTACCATCCTCAAAGTGATGGTCAGACTGAGGTAGTTAACAGGTGTCTTGAATGCTATCTGAGATGCATGACTGGTGACAGGCCTAAAGCCTAGGCTAAATGGCTTCCCTTGGCTGAATTCTGGTATAACACTAACTTCCACACATCCATTCAGACTACACCTTTTGTGGTGGTGTATGGTCAGACAACACCACTGCACATTCCTTATGTAGCAGGAGAGAGCAATGTAGATGTTGTGGACAGGTCCCTGACTGCTAGAGAGGCAACTATTTCCATGCTCAAGTTTCATTTGGCTAGAGCACAATCAAGAATGAAGGGGTTAGCAGACAAATCTAGAACTGACAGGGAGTTCATATTGGGTGATTGGGTGTATCTCAAACTTCAGCCCCACTGGCAAGTTTCCTTGAGGGGGGAAAGGCAACATAAGCTATCTGCTAAGTTCTATGGACCCTTCTTGGTGATTGAGAAGATTGGTCCTGTTGCCTACAAACTGGAATTGTCTGCTCGTGCAAAAATTCACCCTGTTTTCCATGTATCACAGCTTAAGAAACACATTGGTAATGTTCCAATCCAGGGAATTTTACCCATAGTTAATGAGCAGGGCCTGATTGCTGCAGAACATCTACAAATTCTGAACATGAAAATGATTAAAAAAGGCAATGGGGCAGATGTCTATGTGCTAGTTCAATGGCAGAATGGCAGTCTTGAGGATGCCACATGGGAGCAGTATGATGGTCTAGCAACAAGATTCCCTTCTTTCGACATGTCTTGTTTCTGCTCAGTATTACTAGTTTGTTAAGCTAGTCTGTTAGGACAAAGGTTGTTAGATTTCTGTTGTGAGTTGTTAGGCAATAGCTGGTTACTGTGCTATATAACAACCAGCTCACATGTGTAATATTGAGCTTTTGATAATCTCTCTCTCTCTCTCTCTCTCTCTCTCTCTCTCTCTCTCTCTCTCTCTCTCTCTCTCTCTCTCTCTCTCTCTCTCTCTCTCCCTGAGATTCCATTTGCAGTTAATAAATCGAGCTCAGTCTTAATCAAGAAGCTCCATTGTTGTTGCTAGGATTTTCTTCAATCGATATTCTAGAAAATCCATATCAGAGTCACCCCTACTTCACCTAGAGCCACCCCTCAAATTTATACTTGGCACCACTCCTTACTTCACATGGAACCACCCCTCAAAATTACTTTATCTGTAGCCACCCCTTAAAATTACTCAAAATTATTCACCTGGAGCCACCCCCTACTTTACCTGGAGACACCCCTCAAAATTACTTAGTCTACGGTGGACTAAGTCCACACAAGACATGTACTCTCTAAAAGTTCTCATCTGGCCACTTTAAACTTGCAACTTCAACTTGCTTTTTTTTTTTTTTTTTTTTGGATCAACTCAACTTGCTAGTACTGCATATTCTGTTTCTCCATTGCACCATTGACATTATGTGAAATCACTGGAACTTAATTCTTGTTCCCAGGAGCTGCATTGCTCAAATCTAACAAGGACCAGAAACTTTTATGAATTAGCTGATCAGCTAAAACACATATGCCATGGCAAGCAGAGCCGTTTTCCGATTAGCAGATCAACCTTGTAACCTTGTGTCCTTGACAATCCCAGCCATTACTTTTTGTATTACATCTTCAAGTGAAAAGATATATATTTTTCATTTTTTTCTTCACCATCCAATGATCAACTATATATTTTTATCATCATTTATCATTTTGCACTTAACTTGTTTAGATATATAGAACTGTCAGATCGACCACTTTAAAAAAAATAGGAATTGCATTTTGTCTGTTTGAACGAACTAGTGGATCAATAATCTTCCTCCATCCATTATAATCTATAGGTGAGCCAGCATCCCGCAAAGCAATGCCCTTGACGTAAAAAGTTGGTGCTCCAAAGACACCTCTTGCACAACCATACTGCAGGTATAGGTAGACAAATGAATGGAGAGACTCCAGTAGATTAAAATATGATGGAATGCCTAAAGTGGTCATTGACAAGAAACAGCTGCTAATATAAGTGATGATTTCTTATCTCACCTTAAATGAAATTCTTGTTTTTTGATCAGTATTTCCGCCGTTGAAGCCATTTTTAACAGCAGAAGAATAGCTGTGCCCTACTGACTTTGTGACAAAATCTACAACGTGGTCGACAATATTAGTCCTGCTCAAGTTACTGGTCTCGTAAAATTGTTCCTGCAGACCATCTAAGGTTAGTTCGCAAGAAAAACAATTATATGGAAGCAAACAATCACAACGTTTTATCTGTAACATGCTCAAGTCAAGCAATATACAGTACGCATTTGACTGCAGCCAAGGCCTCAAGAGTACAAAATAACATGATGTTAACAAAAGAATCCAACTCACAGAGCACAATTGTGACGCTTTCACGAAAAACATTACAGCAAGTCAGCAATGGACTGACATTAACAGTGACAGAAAATTTTCATCCTCAATCAGAGGCTGATTGGTCAAACTTTGTGATCCGAGAAATTTGGTCACTCAACCGTGATTAATGAAAAACAAGTTACATGTTAAATTGACACCATATAAAGATAAATTGGTTTAATTCAATATCAGGAGAGTTCTGTTTCATCTTTTACTAACAAACTTGGGCTTATATCTTATATATCTACTCCCACAGGTTGGTGGAGTATCAGGTACATTAGTCCCAAGTACCCGCACTCATGAGCTCGTGCAGGAAGATATTCATCCTAAAAAGCTATACTTAATGTGTTTTACTCTACTGGTTATATTAGCTTGCTCGTGAAAGGTTGATGTAAATTTCAGCCTTCATAGGAGTGTTACATCTGGTGATGGCTATTTATACAGGTAACTTCTTCATTGTTTGACACCTTATCTGATGACATCTCTTCTAATAAAATTTTTACACTTCATCATGTATAATTACTCTGTAGTAATCACATCACATGTTCAATTGACACTTAAAGAATGACTATATATTGGCTACTAGCTTTATGTTATACACACATATCATGAAAGTCACTGTAGTAAGTGACTGAATTACATTGTGAGGGAATCGACTATTGGCTAAAACCGGGGGAGGGGAGGCGAGGGGCAATGTATCAAGCAGATGTAGCGACTTTCCGGCAATTACTCCATATCATTCCAGTTTTATTGGATGTCTCCGAAGAGACAACAACCTCACCAATTACTCCATACCACCATACCAATTCTATGAGATGTCTCCAAAGGGACTGCATTCAGAAATTACTTCATTTTGCTGCAAACTGGAGTTAGCCTTTTTTCCATAAACTACAAGTCTCGTACACACCCTTTCCTTGTACTGCTAAAAGTCTCTCAACTACTATATAACAAAATCAGAAACAAAACCATGTTTGTATCTTATCTTTTATGCAGAGAATATCTAAAAGTCTGAAGGCAGACTACCACCAGCAGTAGATCCATGAATGTTAACTATCCTAAGTAGGCAACAAAGCAACAATGCTGGCAAATCCAGCTGCAGCTAAAATAGACCAAAAGCAAAACATAAGGTGATGAAAAGGAACTTAATTCTTCAGAATAAACATGGTCACATATAGAATAGGTACAATGTAATCAGTTGGCAAAACCAACCTCCAAATCACTCCCACAATATTTTCTGTCAGAAATGAGAGCAACTCAAACTTGAAATGTTAAAAAGAACTCTTTTAACATTCACAAAGATGCTGAAGATCACAGGATAATTAAATGGTTGCATAATCAACCTATATAATAGGCTCCTCTATCCACCTCAGTGTACCAAAATATGTGTCACAATCTCTAATTAGTTAATCATTACATTTTTGGACCAAGAAATTATCAGTATCAATATAGTGACCTATATCCATCTCACAAAATTCAAAATCATTCAAACCACTAGCTTAACCATCATCAGTGAAATCAGAAACATGTAAAAATGAAACAGAACAATGCAAATAAAAGATGCAATCTTTTTTTTTTTTTTGGGGGGGGGGGACTTACGGGAGAGGAAAGGTGTGAACAATGAGAGAGAGTTGAGAGGCATAGAATTGGAGAGCTTGTTTGAGAGGCGGCCAAGAATCACTGCTATCTGGGCATACAGGGTCAAAGAAGGCCTCAACAAGGATGTTATTTGGGTTGAATTCTGACGCTTTGCCATGCACAAAACCGTCGAATTTTGCAGGAATAATAATCTGAGCTTGGACTGGCTCATGTAGATCCAGAACAAGGGATAACAATGAAAATGACAGGATTGTTGTTAACAGTGACATTGATGGGTGAACCGAGTAGTTCTTCGTTTTCATTTTGTTCCTGCTGCATAAGAGTTAGACTTTACAATTGAGTATACATATAAGCAAGTGGGTTATTCCACCCATTGCCAATTGATTTTGGGTTGAAACCTCACTTATCCTATATGTGTGCTCACTAATTAAGCCCATTTATTTTTCGCAAAAACCAAACTTTGACCATTAATATATGAAAATTTATAAGGATTTACAATGTAAAAATACTTTTGTTAGATTCATTTTAAATAATACTTTTAGAAAATCATAATTTTTATAATTTATATCTTTATATAAATACAAATATTTATGGCCAAAGTAGTACATTGAAGACTGTGAAAAAGTAAATGTTAAAGTTTCTCTAAAACGGAGGGAATACATCGTTGCTTTGTCGACAAAATGTCAAGTATCTAACACTGCAAGTGAAATATTGGAAATGAGATTACTAAGCTCGTCTATTTGATAGTAATGGTAATTACAATTTAATGTGTCATTTTATAGAGTAAACTGTGCGATCGAATCGGCAATTCGGAAAGAGAGGGGAGAGATGAGAAGAAATGGATTGATTACCTGATCCAATCTAATCATAAATGCTCAACTTTAACCATGTAAAGATAAAAAATTAAAAAATAAAAAAAAAGTAAGTTTGCACAAGTGATTAATGAACAATAAATAAAGTAGGTTATATATATATATATATATATATAATATTGAGTTTTCACCAAGATGGCATTGAATAAATAATAAATAGTCATAAATGCATGGGTGATTAAAAAGAAATGAAAAATACTTTTATTTTATTTTAATAAAAAAAAAACATAAGTATTATATTTATCATCCTAAAAAAGGTATATTATTTATTCACTAAAAATGTAATTTCTTTGTTAAATGTATGTGTGAAAAAAATTATTATTGTTCTTTGCTACTCCTATTATTCAACTTTATATATTGATGTGATTAAATTTTTTTATTATATTGATTCTAATAATAGAGAATGATGAACAAGAACCCTTGCATCGCACGGGCACAAAATCTAGTATATATGTATAATTGAGTTCTCACCAAGGTAGCATTGAATAGGTAATAAATAGTCATAAATGCATGGGCGATTAAAAAAAATTAAAACTAGTTTGATTTTATTTTAATAAAAGTATGTAACATAAGTATTATATTTAGTATCCTAAAAAAAATTGTATATTCACTAAAAATGTAATTTCTTTGTTTAATGTGTTTTCTTTTTGTTGATAAAAAAATTATTATTGTTCCTTGCTACTCCTATTATTCAACTTTATATATTGATATGGTTAAATTTTTTTTATTACATTGACTCTAATAATGGAGGATGATAAACAAGAACCCGTGCGATTAATTATATTCACTAAAAATGTAACTTCTTTGTTTAATGTGTTTTCTTTTTGTTGATAAAAAAATTATTATTGTTCCTTGCTACTCTTATAATGCACCTTTATATATTGATATGGTTAAATTTTTTATGATATTGACTTTAATAACGGAGGATGATAAACAAGAACCCGTACATCGCACGGGCACGAAATCTAGTAAATATTATTATTGAGCATGTAATAGTTTCTAGTAAAAACAAACACTTTTTTGTTAAAGATAAAAAAAATACTCCACAATGAATTATTTTTGATTATATATTCATTGATATTCTTGTGAAAAAAACACTTACAGACTTATAGTAGTAGTAATTTTGAAAGTTATAAAAGTTTAGCCTAAATCTATAATTAACACACATCATAAACCAAATCCTCTAAGCTAAAAACAATAATATTTGCATCCTTAATTCCTTATTCCTTACTTTCAAATTAATTTTTTTTTTCAATGTTGGACTTGAAAGAAAAAGTAACGCAATAAAACATACTACGAGATAAAATAATAACCTTTAGTTTCTATAAACTCGATTATAAATATAATAATGTGATATTAGTACTATACCTCAACTTTATTGTGTTAGATATTCTTTATCCTCATTTCCATTTTTTTATCTTAATTTTTTTAATGAATATTAGGAGTGAGATTAGAAAACCTCACAAATTAAGTCCCATTGAATGAGAAAAAATGATTACTTTAAAAATACAGACTTGGATAGGTATCCCATTTACGATGTGATTACTTATTTAATTTGAGCCTCATACTTTGTCATCCATTGCAAAGATTAGCTTCATGATACTTGTGAGATCTTCTATCGTAAAGTTCTATTACTCCTAAGGATCCGTAACTTCATAATGCATGTCTAAAACCAGACTAAATATGGTCCATTGAATCAGTCACAAACCTTGAACCACCTGCAAAACAATTGAGTCATCTCCTTCAACTATAATGTGCGAAAAACATAGGTCAAAGGAAAGCCAAGGACCATTGCTTAGAAGCTTTTATGCCGTACTTGGCTATGAGTATGGACGAAACAATGGGTATTGTACCTAAATTTAGACATTTAGTACGAGTAACTTGTTTTGGTTTTGAAAATTTATTACCTCCTTATAACAAAATTAAAAATTAAAAATGAAATTTCTTTCATCATAATTGTCCACTTATTTTTTCAAAACTTACAACTAAAAATAAAAAAATAAAAAATTATTTATGATTTTCAAAAACTGAATTTTAGTTTTCAAAAAAGCCTAAAACTAAAAACAAACCAGTATTTTTTTATTTTTTTGGTTACAAAACAAACCAGTAATTTGTTTCGGCCTTTCAGGTCCAGGTCCAGCCCAGCAACTTGTTAAGGTCCAAAACTTCTAGTGTTTAAAGTCTGCCTTCCTCTTTCCCTCCTTTGGAAGTCAAAGTCCTCATCAACCCACTGTATATTTGCAACACCCAATTCTATTTCTCCATTGCACCATTGGAATCTATGTAGCATCACTGAACTAAATTTCATGATTTCCAGAACCTAAAATGCTCTAAACAAACAAGAACAAACAGACATTACAAATTAAATGATCCACTAAAAATGCCATGGCAATTGGCAAACAGAGCCATTTTTCAATTGAGCAGATCAACCTTTTCAATACCCGCCATTCTTAGCTCAGCTACCACATCTCCATTTCACACTCGTCAAGCACATGCCCAAATTCTCAAATCTGGATTTCTCACCGACATTTCTCTCTCCTCAAAGCTACTCTCTCTATACGCCAATCACCAATGCTTCAATGAAGCTACTCTCTTTCTTGACTCAATTGACGAACCCATTTCGTCATCTTTCTCAATTATTATTAATGCATTTTCAAAATACAATCTTTCTAGCAATGTCCTTAATATTTTCTCAAAAATGGTGTCAAAGGGTATTTTTCCCGATAGTTTTCTCCTTCCTACTGCGGCGAAAGCTTGTGCTAGGTTATCAGCCCTTAAACTTGGCCAGCAGGTTCATGGGCTCGTGGAAGTATGTGGGTATCTATCGGATAACGTTGTTCAATCGTCGTTGGTTCATATGTATGTCAAATGTGGTCGGTTAAGAGTTGCACACAAGGTGTTCGATGGAATTCCCGAACCAGATGTCGTCACTTTTAGTGCTATGGTTGCTGGTTATGCTCGAAATGGTGATGTGGGTATGGCTCAAAAGTTGTTTTGTGACATGGAAAAGTTGGGTTTGGAGCCCAATTTAGTGTCTTGGAATGGTTTGATAGCAGGGTTTAATCAAAGTGGGAGATATATGGAGGCTATATATGTGTTTCGAGATATGCATTTGCGAGGTTGTCAGCCTGATGGGAGTAGTTTTTCTAGTGTTTTAGCTGCTATAGCGGACTTGGAGGTGGTAGGTATGGGAGTTCAGGTTCATGGTTATGTGATCAAGAGGGGTTTGGCATCTGATAAGTGGGTTGTGAGTGCTTTGATTGATATGTATGGGAAGTGTCGATGTGCGTTAGAGATGAAACGAGCTTTTGATGATAATGGTTGTCTTGAAATAGGTTCATGCAATGCCATAATCACTGGGCTTGCACGTAATGGTCTTATTGATGATGCACTGGTCGAATTTAAAAGGATGAGAAAGCAAGGTATGGACTTGAACGTTGTTTCTTGGACCTCCATGATTGGCTGCTGCTCCCAAAATGGGAAGGATGTCGAGGCTTTAGAGCTTTTTACAAAGATGCAGCTTGCTGGTATCGAGCCCAATGCTGTTACCATCCCTTGCCTGCTGCCTGCATGTGGTAATATTGCAGCGTTAATGCATGGGAGGGCAGCACATTGTTTCTCTCTCCGCAGAGGGATAGTGCATGATGTCTTTGTTGGTAGTGCTCTAATTGACATGTACGCAAAATGTGGTAAAATCAGGGATTCTAGGGTATGTTTTGATGCAATGCCAAACAGAAACCAGGTAACATGGAATGTGATTATTGGAGGATATGCAATGCATGGGAAACATAAGGAAGCCATGGAGATGTTTGATTGGATGCAGAGGAGTGGGCAAAAGCCAAACTCTGTAACATTTACTTGCCTACTATCTGCATGTAGTCAGAAAGGCCTTATTGATGAGGGTTGGCGTTATTTCAATAGCATGTCCAAGGAGCACCATGTTGAACCACAAATGGAGCATTATGCTTGCATGGTGAGCCTCTTGAGCCGTATAGGTCAACTTGAAGAAGCTTATTCCTTGATCAACAAAATGCCGTTGGAGCCAGATGCTTGTGTGTGGGGAGCACTGCTCAGTTCTTGCAGAGGGTACAAAAATTTGCGGCTAGGGCGAGATTGCAGCTGAGAGACTCTTTGAGTTAGAACCGAGAAATCCTGGCAATTACGTCCTCCTTTCCAATATCTATGCTTCAAAGGGCATAAGAAGTCAAGAAGACAGAGTGAGGAATCTGATGAAGGGGATAGGCTTGAAGAAAAACCCAGGATGCAGTTGGATTGAGATCAAGAACAAAGTCCACACGCTTGTAGCTGGGGACAAAGCCCATCCCCAGATGGCGCAAATTATTCAGAAATTGGAAGCGTTGGGTACAGAGATGAATAAATCAGGTTTAATTCCTAAAGTTGATTATGTGCTACATAATGTGGAGGAGCAGGACAAGGAGCTGATCTTGTGTGGACATAGCGAGAAGTTCGCTGTAATCTATGGACTCCTGAATACACCTGCAGGCTCTCCTCTTCGTATTATTAAGAACCTTAGGATCTGCGGTGATTGCCATGCTGTGATAAAGTTTGTATCTAATTCTGAAGGCCGAGAAATTTTTGTCAGAGACACTAATCGCTACCATCATTTCAAAGATGGGGAATGTTCGTGTGGAGATTACTGGTGAGTAATGCTGCCATAAATGGGAAAATGGTTATATGCTGAATGATTCTGATTCAAAATCCTTAGGGATAAAGAATTTGCCTGTCTTTGGGTACTACATACTCAATTTTTGTGAACCAGTTCCCTGGGGCCCAGGAGGTGGTGCATCATAGTGCTAAAGATGGCATGTCCAGCTGATAAGTGTAATTACAAAGAGAGCCAGCGTATAGTGGTTAGTGGAGCGCTCTATCAATCTACCTTATTGGCTATTGTTTTCATATATCCATGTCTGTGAACTATCTTGGGACTGAATCCTTCAAGAATTAGGTATCTTTTCGATACCTCTGCTGCTTCAAATGGAGATATACCTATCCTGTCAGAAGTCTCAATTTAATATACTGTGTCTGCTTTCGTGCCAAAGTTATGATCACTTGAGGTAACAATATGATTTCTTTCTTTTTCCTTATTCTTTGTCAATTGTAAGATGCTAAAGCTCTGTTGTGCTAATTTTGCTATATTATCATCAACAACGTTGGTATGCAGGACCATGATACTAAGTTCATGCTTATCAGTACCACGCAGCGCAGTTATGGTATGAGTTGGCTTCAAATTGCAATTTTTTCCACTTTCACTTGGTCTTATCATATACAGTATAAAATAAAGGAGATTTTCCCTTTGCCTAGTTGCAAAATGTTTAGAAATGCTTTTACTTTTCAACTGGGTAAGCAGCGTGTCAGATCCAGTGCCTGTATCATCTACTAAAAGCTGGTGTGCATCAGATCTAATTTCTAAATGTCATCCAGTAGCCAGTAGCCTAAACTTGAAATGACAGAAAACAATCAAGTCTCACTACTTTTTCAATTTGGCATGAAACATGTTAACCCAAGTTGTTAAAGGCAAACTAAAAAGTAACATTGAAAGTTTGCGTGGCAGACGTGGATACTTGCCCATCAGGAAAATAATATTGTTGCTCTTCATCTTGGGCTAACAAAAAGGGGAAAAAGACTTTAACTTGTCTTTGAAACATTCTATTTGGAAACATGAGAATTGTTTTGTGATGTAGTAGTAAATGTAAAGCTAGTCATCATGTGCGACTGTGATATCGATACGTGCTTAAGGTTGTTTCTGCTTTCTGATTACACCAGCTTGACTATCAGTTTACGTTTTGATGCAGAACTTGCAGCAAGAAGAGTTTCAAATTGGTTCAGCTTGACGCGGAAAGTATGACTCTTTACTATCAATTGCATCCAAGTAGGATTATGAAATATCCAGCCACAACTTTACATCTTTACATGTCCCCTTTAGTCTGTCCTCGTTTCACGTGGGAAACTTGGTACTACAACAGGTGATACATACGTTAAAAAGGTGCGTGATTTGAACCTGGAACCTAATATACAACGGGAGTAGACCTTAACCATAAGCTAAGGCCTAATTGGCTCCTTTTCAAGAGTACACTACTGCACATCATTATATCAACCTGTAGGCTTATCTGCTACAGATATGGTTTCCATAGTGTTTCCGTAATCTTTAACTTTTTGTATTGTACAAAAGTGGTTGAGTAAAATTGATGATATTGCATTTTTTCCATCTCTCCTTTTGGTCCCTTTTTCTGTTTCATTTTCATATCAAAGCCTAAGCTAAGACACAGGACACAACAAACAAATGCGACCAGCGCGCCTTGGTGGAGTTGAGGGGCTAAATCCTGGCCTACACACTTCCCCACTCCCCTGCAAATTGGCAAGGAAGGTCAAGAAAGATAAACCCAGAAGAAAGGAAAAGTTCTAAACCTCTTGATTAGCCCAAAAAAGAAGCTTGTTTTTTAACCACCCCTGGTCCATATTGCCATTAAAATAAGCCCTTTTGGTACAAGAGTGTCACTGTTTGTGCTTAAAAATTCATTGAGTAATATATACTGTATTGGCAAGTGACCAACTTTTGTAGAGTTCGTGGCAATCTCATTTCATCTGTTAGTGGCTTATCTGCTTACTTCCTGAGATAATGGCATTCATGGTGCTTTTAGGCATATCTACATATTTAAAATAAATATATGATTAGCACCAAAAAGTTATAAATATATGATTTATGTGTATCTATATAATAACTTCATGCTTCTAGATATTTTAAAATAATTGGTTAGGATGATCTCTGTCTTTTCTTTTTATTTTCTTTTTTTTTTAAGAAAAATTTCACGCCTACTTGTCACTTTTGCTCCACCACTAACCATCGTACTAAGTACACCTTTGTCATACCTTGTTGAGATCAATCATCAAATGCCGTAAGAGATAACTTTTGTTGAGGGGGCAAAAAAGGGAATGTAACGCCCCAATCATATTATATATTGGAGCTTCGTACGACTTAAGAGCCAGTTGCTAAGGGAAAAGGATAAGAAGATTACGCCAAACACAACAACAAAAATAATGATCTATACATTCGAAAATAATAGATAATAGTATGGCTTTGTGTGAACCCCAAGTATGATGCATAAGTGCGAAAAATGCTGTATTTTAACTGTTACGTCTATGGTTAAGTGTATTATACTCGAATATTAACACATGCCTATGGTCATTAACTATTCTATCGCTCGTAAGCTATAAGTATAGTGCGTAAATACGAGAAACAATATATTGAGAAGGATCATAAAATTTATGATCTTGTCAAGGTAAACCACTTTTTTATTCAAACCAAACTATGCCTTCATTTACATTCTCTTCTCCCTGACACAACCACTAGCAAGAAGGTGTGCAATTTTCGGAGAAAGCTCCCTTCGAGGTTTACTATAGATGTCTAAAGAAGGAAGGTGGATGGAGAGATTGAGAGTTGCCTAATCTTTGTAGGAATGACTAAAACTTTAATTAAGACGGACCAAGTAGCATTGGGCGTTGAATGAAAATGGTCATTCAATAATTCTTATTATCTAGACTCCGAATTTATCTAATTAGATGGATCTCTCACTCTCTTTCCTCTGTTTATACCTTTTTGTCTACCTAACTAGAGGTGCACGCAACATTAATGATTTGTGCATCCAATTATTAGCATTTTTTAAATTTCGATTTATCATGTTAGGCTAGAAAAATAGTTATAGCATATGACGAGAGATTTTTTTCAATCTATCCAAATCTGAAATCAAAGACGTAAAACTTTACATGATGTATCGTTTTTCTTTCTTGGATAGGAAAATGACATGATAATTCATTATTGTCTATAAACTAAATGATTAGTGGCCACGGGGCAGAAAAGAAAAGACAAGATGCGAAAAAGAGAAGTGAAATAAAGGATGGGAAAGGGCTAAGGTGTACTAAATAGTACTGTAAAAATAGTAATACAGTACTAACTAATGACAGGAGAAAATGACCTTTGAAGTTCACAGAACAAAAAGAAAAAGAAAAAAAAAATAGAAAGAAAAAAGCAAAGGAAAAATGAGAATTTTCAAAAAAGTATCAAAGCCAGGTTTCGATCCTGGAACCTGTGGGTTATGAGCCCACCAAACTTCCGCTGCGCCACTTTGATTTTGTTTCGTAATGTAGTCGCGGTAAATACATAACCCTTTGTTAAACACACAATTGTGAAGAGTGAAAAGATTCGATTCCTTGGGAGCTTTTAGTAGACGGCTAGCAGTACATTAAATGGTCAACGAATTGTTCACTTTTTTCACTGGAAGAGCTGTTAAAGTTGTCCAACTAACAACCAATCAAAAATCAGGAGAGAGAATTTAATGGACCTTACACCTTATGTTATGATGATTTGATTTCATTTTTTTTTTATAGGCAGCTTCCTCTACTTTTTCCTGCAACTCTTCCCTGCCCTTGGCCTTACTTCTCAAGTTACTCATTATTTAAAAAAATAAAAGTAAAAAGAATAAAGAAAAAAAAACACCTGTGAAGACTTAAGAGCTCCACCTTTGATAGTGGTGTAGACTTGGCTAATTAAAAGCAGGGGAGCACACTAATTCTCAGTTCTGACAAACATCCTAAGCCCCAGGTTTCTTTGAATTTGCGGCCCCCAGATATTTTTTTGTTGTTCTTCTTCCCAGATATTTTGACCTGTCTAGATTCATTAATCCTTTTGACCAAGAGTAATATTTTTCTTTTCTAGCTATTAATAGCTGTTTACTTTTTTCCACATGCTCTCTTCTCTCCAACAGAATGAATTGCAAAATGATACAACAAAATATGAGATAAAATTAAATATAAAATGGATGCAGCGCAAAATAATACGAAAAATGCAGCATGAAACGGAGTGAAACGGAAATTACAGCGTTGAGTCGAACAGAACAGAATAAAATACAACATGAAAACGACGAAAAGAGTGGGACCTTATTCGAGAGTAATTGGTTCAGCTTAATTCACTGAAGCATCAGTGAAATTCAAATCAATTAATTAATTCATTTTAATTCAATTAAAGAAAACACACTCTAAATATTGAAATTTATTTTATTTTATTATTAACTCTTGGCATGATTTCCTTGTGGTAGCAATTTCTATTTTCTAAATGGATCCTTCCCCTACCCACCTTCAAACATATTCCGTGAACTTTGGGAGTATTATAGTTTGCAGCCAGCCTGTCAATAAATTAATTAGTACTACCCGTACTACAATTAGGTTAAGATGACGAAAAATGACGAGGATTCTGCCAATCCTCTTGTGAATTTTTAATTTTTCCTTCATTCTTTCGAAACATCCACGTTTCTATTTATTTGCTTACATTAATATGTGATTTTGTTTTTTTGTGAATTGAAAGACGCGTAATCAAATCATTGATGCGGATTAATTGCTTCTTCTTCCGTAATGATTGATATTGTTGAATTGTATTGACTTCTTACGTAGAATAATCTCTTAATGAAGTCGTAAGCAAATATTTCAAATGGAAATGTTGGTCAGTTTAGTTCAATTCAGAATTATACTTTTTAATTTAATTATCTTATATATAACTATCAGTTTAACTTGGTTCAGCTATGTAGTGCTGAAATATAATTTGGCCCACTCCTAACAGCATCATTATCTCTTTATCATTATTTATTTAAAACAAAAACTCTCTTATAAAACGAGTTCATGTATAAAATATCACTTTTTTATTTGAAGTAATCACTTTTCATATACTATAGTATCAATTTTTGCTCACACACATCACAACGACCTCATACATGTGACCAGCTCATATGAATTTTTGTGTATTTAAAAAAAAAATATTTTTATATTTGACATATAGATTTTTTTTTTATCATACACTTGAAACTATACCGATTGATTTTTTATTTTTATTTTTTTTTTTTGGGCTCATCTAATGATACTGGTTGACTTACTCAACAGTACTTTTAGCACTAGTATTACTACTAAGTCCTATTGTACTATTATGTGAGCTAGATGCAAGCTCTTGTTTCTATTCAGAAAAATTGCATAAACAGTAAAAAGTGAAAAAAATCTTGAACATACAAAGTAAGGAGAAGCAATCAAATGAGGATGTCCTAATTTGCTTGTATTGTTGTACACCATTGGATGTCTTTTTACTAGCCAGCCAGTAGTGCTGGCACGCACAACCATAGGAAAAAAACACCTAAGCTTTCTTGAAGACTTTTTATTCAAAAAAGGGTCTGAAAATCACGCAAAGGCGAATTGAAATTGACATCACATCTCTCTAATAGTCAATAAGTAGTTTATGATTAATCACACTATTGATGGAGATATATTATACTAATCCCAAATACATACTCCCAAAACAGAGCGATATGGGACAATAGTTTCTGCTTTTTTGATGGGTCCATTTTCCATGACAATACTCTTGATCTCATCCCCTAGAGCTGCTTAAAAACCACTTCTCTAAAGATGTATCATAACCACTAATTAGGATGGTTTGTTTACCACTCATTCGATCAATAGTTCAATTTAATTTAATGGTGTCTAGTTCAGCTTAGAGATATTTTTTATTTTTTTTTGTTTCAATCACATATTACTATTCGGTTAAGTGCAACTCATTAATATTCAAGTAGATGAGTTCAGTCTAAGGAAAAACAACACTCCTTTAGTATGGTTGATTATTAGAAGAAAACAATTTTATTGACATACACAATAAGGAATTGAATATCTATGATGAAAATTGACTACTACTAGAGATATACATGAGAAATAATTTAGATGAATATATTTTCACATATTATCTTTAATTACAGCATAATTATTTGTGTCTACGTAAGAATCCTAAGAATAAAAATATACATGTTTATGTACATATTAGGTATATACATCCCAATGCGCAATTTTGGGTATATCATAACAATAATCCGTGTAGAAGCTTTTTAGGAGACTTAAACATTAAAAATTTCTTGTTCAATGTTACAAATTTCAATTGACCATAGGTTACAATAATGTTTGGTTCACAATTTGAGGTTTAAGGTGATCAGCATAAGTTTTAGCGTATATCTAATTGGATTTCTTTAAAAAAAACTTCTTGTATTTCCTTTACCCTTACACGTATTTAAAAAAAAAATTAATAAGAAGAAAAATTAGATATATAAAGCGGCCATTTTTCAAAACATACAAAAAAAACTCTAGAAAGAAGCCGAAGCCGATTTGAGAGGGTAAACTATTCCACATAAAATAATGCCAATAGTCACGTAGTGAGAGTTGTTTAGGTGCACTAGCCATCATGTAGAAAAAGAAGAATAGTGTATATGTTGTTTATGAAATGCAGCAAATGAGCAATCATTCTAATCGTCAACTATGATTTCGTACAGCTTGATTGCATTTTCAGGTAGCGGCCCTCAAAACAGTCAGACCCCCCTTGTGAAAAAGCAAAAGGTAGTGTTCACTTGGAACAAAAGAACAACGGAAACAAAACAAATAAAAGTCTGCAAACTGTAAGTAAACCCAATCCTCCTCCTTTTTCCCCACCCCACAAAAGATAAATTAAAATATAATAAAAACCAAACCAAACATATACTCATTTTCTCTTCTCCCACATATAAGAGAGTGAGATAAGGGATAGATACACAAAGTGGGATAATTGATAAAGAATTATTTTTGCATTTGAGGTGAGAAGAAAAGAACAAGCAACAAATATATACTCACAAGTTAAATGAGAAAAATGGAGAAAGAAAAAAGAAAAAAGGAATAATGTAGTAGATTCTTGTACTCCCACTAACCTTCCTTTCTCTTCTCCCTCCTTGCTCTTTAATGAGCAAAACCAAGTCTAATAAACAATGAAATTAAAAACGTTTTGTACACTTTATTGATAAGTCAGATTAAACTGTCGAGTTATTTACATGTTGAAAAATACTAAACTTAGAGAACAACTTTCCAAACACAAAGAAAAAAAGTAGTTGATGGACTCTAATTTATGCTAGCTAATGCTTATGCTTAAACTCTTTAGATAGATTATATGATTACGCGTTCATTGTTTCTTAATCGTATAGATGAATTGGAGTACTTTGACTCATTACATACTTTTACATTGTGATTTTTTGAGAGAGTAATACCATTATGATTCTTATCGAAATTTCGATTTTTTTGTTAAATTGATTTTTGACTTTCTAATTTTAACTTATAGACTCATATTCAATTCAGTACTAAAAAAAAGAATCACCTATAATTAAGAAAAACAAATCAAAGATAATAAAGATAAACTACAACAACTCAATCAACTAGAATTGGCAATAATTACCAATCTCCACCACTTCCACCTCACCTCATCTCACCCTTCTTATGTTGCACAAATACGAATACTTAGATATTATAATTCACAATAAGTCTTCTGTAACACCATTACACGGTAGGATGAGTGATTTTTATGATAAATAAGGTTAACTTTTTTTATTATCTATAAGTCACTTTATTTTTCATAATTAAAAATCACTCTGTCCCACTGTGAGACAGTATTGTGCAAATTGATTTTCTTTATTTAAAAAAAATGAAAATTGTTCAAGTATTTGGTGATGTGGCATACATAGTGGCAACCTAGCTGATTTTCTATTTCCGCCCAGTTTCCACGGATGCTTATCACATCACAACCGTGACACACTCTCTCTCCTCAATATAAATACCCTCTCTACCCCAAAATCTTCATTTTCAGAAACAAATACAAATCAAATTTAACAAAAACCCTCATAACATCCAGCTAGCAAAACCAAAACCCCAAATATATTTTCTGAAAATAATAATTTCTCCTTGGCGTTCAAGTTCACCCTAGGTATATATAGCCGTTACCAGTACCCACACCCACCCACCTCTCTCTCAACAACCCCATTTTCCTCCACCTCACCCCCTCATTTCCCGCCACCCCCATACACCCCCTTATTCTCTCTCCTCCCCCTTTTTATAACCCTATATAAATCTTCCCCCACAACAAAAAGAAAAAAATCATAGCAAAAAACACCACCCCTTTACCGTGCGCTATGGTGTGCACTGCGCACCCTCGTTTTCTCTCTCTCTCCTCTCTCATCCCACCCCACTAAACCCACCCAACCACCACCACCACCGCCACCACCACAATTCCCATCTTAGGAGAGAGAAAATCATATCATTTGATAATCAAATCTGGCAGTGGTGACATCATCAGCGATGTTGCTATCAATATTCTTGGCATTGTTTCTACCGTGCGCCGGTATGAGTGCTGTGTTCGTTGTCTACATTTGTTTACTATGGTACGCCGCTAATCATACACCACCAGTAGAAGCGCACGTTAAGCCGATTGTTAAAAAAGGTTTATCAGAAACTGAGCTTGCGAAATTACCGAAAGTTACCGGTAACCAATTGGTTCATGGGAATGAATGTGCTGTTTGTTTAGATGAGATCCAAGATGATGAACCTGCTAGAATGGTTCCCGGTTGTAATCACGGGTTTCATCTTCTTTGTGCTGACACGTGGCTTGCTAAACAACCTGTTTGCCCCGTTTGTCGCACTAAACTTGGCCCTGAGTTCTTTGACTCTTCCCTAAACCCTTGTTAATCAATCATAATTACCCCCCACGAAAAAAAAGAAAAAAAAAATTAGAAATATGGTTTTTCATTTTTCATATTTTTCACATTAATTTGATTAATGCCCACAATCACCCACCTTGTTGTTTAGGAGTAGGTTTTTTTTTTTTTTTTTTTCATTAGGGGTAACATTTTGTCATTTGTAGAGAATTTCATTTGATTAATTTATTAGTAGAGTTCAGATGTGGGCTTAATTAAATAATTGATCAATTTTCCAGTTTTGATGAGTGATTTCTTTGATTTCATTCATTTGAAAAAAGAGGAGAGAGAAATGAAGTTGTGGTTGTGGTGGTGGTTTGATGGCCAGAGGTTGCTCTGTTTCGAGAATGATCTTTTTGGTTGCCCAATTAAAGCCCTGTTCCGCAACAACTTTTAGAGTAGTGGCTAGAGTTTTGAAGGATTCAAAACACTACTTGGCTAATTTTGAGTGTTTGGTAAACTAGCGGTTGCCAGTGGTGGGTAGGGTTTAAAGTAGTGTTTTTGAAACGTTAATTTGTTTAACGTTTAGAATGGGATAGTAGCTGTTCAAAATGTTATTCCACATACACCCTTGCGTTTATTTACACTAGTACATGAGTCAAGTGGTTCTATTTTCAATAATCAAGCATGATCATCGATCACTGATCCAATTTCTTTCCCTGGTGCCTAAACTAGGAGGAGTGTATGGTTCCCACTTCCCATAGAATATTGTTTAAGTTTTGTTTCTTTGCTCCTTGGCAATTGATGATTAGTTGAAAAATCAGAAAGAAATAATTTCATGTTTTGTGAATTAAATAGAATTGTTATTAATGGGAATCACTTTTTTTTATAGGATTAATGGGAATTAATATTGTACATTAATAATAATAATAATAATAATAATAATAATAATAATAATAATAATAATAATAATAATAATAATAATAATAATAATAATAATAATAATAATGTCCTTTTATGTGTTTTTACATCAATCAGCTATCCCAACCGCTAACTTTACCGAACACTCAACCAAATAAATTGCTGACAGTTACGTACCACTCATGACAGCTAATAGCTAGTTCAACAGCTAACCACTAATAAAACAGCTAAGACTACAGCTACAGCTAGTTATTGCCGAACAGACCCTAAATGTAGCGTTGCCGACTAATATACAGCCAAAAAAGAAAATAAATTGTAGTAACAGAAAATGGGGGAGTAATAAAATCTGTTGAGGGACTTTTGTGACTTGTGACACACTTAATGGTAGTGTATAGACCATATTGTAGGTTAATTGAATGAATATAAATGAATGAATGGGTAGTGTGACCCGTTGTTAAATTAATCTGATATGTTTGTTGTTGAAAACGAGAGTCTGAACAACATAATTTAGCGGGATTTTTTCGGTCGTTATTAATTTACAACATGTTTTGCCAAGAAAAAAAAAATTGAATGAATGGGCAATTTTGGGGCTTGGCAATTTATGGTGACAAACGATTTTTGATCAATTTTGAGTTGAAGGGGGATTGTGATATTTGTCCTAAAACTAGACTATTGAGGAGTTATTATTGAATTAATAGGGAAGTAACGTAGTTTGATCATGTTACTTCACTTACCAAACGAACTAAACAAAATGTACATTTGGCGTTTCTAAGGTACCTTGTTTTGTCTATTTTGTATGATGACTTTATATGGAAGGAAAGAAGAGTTTGAAATGAAATTAACATGAACATTTGAACGGAAACACTCTACTACATTGGTACTTGGAAGCGATAATTTCGTTTGAAAATGTTCTTTGAAAATTTGATTGAGTACAATGGGGTATCTTACTGTTTGAACCTTAAAATATTCCTATTTTAAAAAAAAAAAAAAAGCCTTAGTATACATGACTACTTGATCATGTGAAATGTAATGGAATCTTCTGTTAATCAACTTTTCAAGGTTTGAATTCGAAAGTATGACATACGAATAAAGGCGTGTTTGGAATGGAGCTAGGATTTAATACAAAACTTAATTTACTTTTACTACCAGTTTAGCTAATAATTGTAAGTTTGGGTGGGCAGTACATAAATTGAACCTTCAATTTCATTATTAGGGGGCAGTTTTCCTAACCATTGGAGCATTACTAATTGGTGGTACATATCCTTTGAATTGGTATATACTCCCTCCGTTTCTGAAAAAGGATAACATTTACTTTTGCACGGTCTTCAATGCACTACTTTGACCATAAATGTTTGTGTTTATATGAATACATAAATTATAAAAAATAGATTTTCCAAAAGTACTAATTAAAACGAATCTAATGATAATATTTTTACATTGTAAATCCTTATATTTTTTCCGAAATCAATGGTCAAAGTTTGTAAAGTTTGACCTTCAAAAAGTAAATATTATCATTTTTCCGAAACAGAGGGAGTATATTTTTTTTGAAGGAAAGAGAATTCATTCATTCATAAAAAACCATCTGTCATCTACAACGGTGAATATCTCTAAACAAATTTAAATTTAACATAACCAAGTATAAATCTAATATAACAAGATGAATATGATTTTCACTATCACTACTTGAAATCGGTGTCTTGATCAGCTCCGTCGATAAATGACTACAAATCCAAACATCATGTTAGAAATCGGCGTCTTGATCAGCTTCGTCGATAATTGACAATGCCCTGATATAGCAAAAAATATGCTATACAGTAAACGAGAGGCCACCGCCTTTTCCCTACGATCGGAGGTAAGCACGAAACGTGCTGCAGCTATTTGGAAAAACAAATCCCCTTGGCATAGTAGATTGAACTTGTCTTCTTGATTCATCAAACCGAACCTAAAAATAGAAATTCGACGACCCTACGACGAATACGGAGAACTCCACAATCTCTCACCAAATGAGAGTTTATTATTAACCATAAAGAAAAACAAACTAAAAAACTAGATCGAAAGCAAGAAAACAATAATAGAAGGGCCAACCACCGACAAAAATGTCGGTGGTAACCCTAAGATAAGTCAAAGAGAAAGGGAAACTAGGATTTTTTAAAAGGGAAGTCTTCACCAGATTATAATTACCAATTGGATTGGTATATATACAGTACTTGTTATATATTAAAACCCCAACAACATAATGTGAGATTTCTAACACATGACGATTGATTGATTTTTTGAATCACCCAATATATTAGGAGACACGTATGGGCATCCACAAAAAGTGGGGGAGTTTGCTATTAGAGTGTTCAACTTATGTTACACTCACACTCTGTACTATATATTACAAGTTTTCACACTCTTTATTTGATTTATTGAAAAAACATACTCCAATGTGAACTCTCTTTTTGAACAATAAAAGTGATGATAATTAGCTGTCTTATGATGATAAAAAAAAAAATTAGCTGTCTTGCTATATTTTAATTTCAAATAATTAATTTCTTAAACCAATGGTACTTGATTTACAAGAGACAATAGTACAAGGTTCTCTATCTTTTTCACAAAAAAGTTTATAAGTGGGATCCACGTTCCTTCATATTCATATATACCTTGGGAACAGTAGCAGCAAGGTATAAATTTCTCCAAAGAAAAAGGGGCTATATATGAACGATGATTCTGTTAATCTGTTGCCAAATACGTCTCATTTTGCAGAAAAACTATTTATGTGAAACAGATTCTGTTTTGAGGTTCACCTGACTCAGCTACACCTCCATGCTGAGATAGTAGTAGTACTACAAATTATTGGAAATTTCAACTTTTTCTAAGGCTGAAGTTGAAAGTTTTGAATTCCCTATTTATAGGAGTTTTCTAATTGGTAATACAAAAATCTAAGTGTGGAATTGCTGTTTGGTGACGCAAAAGATTCACAAAAGTGTCAAATAATAGCCACTATACATGGTAAACAACAAGCTCAAGTATGATTTACGTACATTTCAGACGTGAGATACCCAAAAGAAAAATATTTATAACAATTTCTCAAAATAACTTATGTACAAATGTTTTATTAGGGTATGGTCCGTATGTATAATCAAGCTTATTATTATAATTCATGATATAACAAGTCCATTTTGGAATGTTTTATTCAAAAAT
Organism: Tetragonia tetragonoides; assembly: GCA_038025085.1. Taxonomy (NCBI): domain Eukaryota; kingdom Viridiplantae; phylum Streptophyta; class Magnoliopsida; order Caryophyllales; family Aizoaceae; genus Tetragonia; species Tetragonia tetragonoides. Next base: position 5,609,178 of record CM076147.1, read on the forward strand.
TAAACTCTATTAAAAAAGTTGAACAATAAAGTTTATTGGAAATGAGACTTAAACCCCGGTCATATCATTGCGATTTAGAAAAAACTATTATACACATATATTTTTTTTCAGCATATTACAAATATCGCTTAGGTTTTTTTGGTGCTACAAATATCGCTTAGTTTCAATAATGTAAAATCTGACACACCATTTATAAAACTTAAATAAAATGGGAGGTATATTGCTACTTTTGACATATATTGGGGAGAATTTAATTTTTATAAATTGTAACTAATTCGGAAATTGCTACTCATTTCACTCTTTGTTATTTTATTTTGTATAAAATTATGCTTGTGTTTTGGATACAAGAAAACTTTTAAATTAGGTAAGGTCTCTCTCACATACGGACTACTATTGTGAGAACCCCTATTAAGATTTGAATGGTATGTTTTTTTAATTTTTAAGATATTTTAAAACCGATTAAGTTCAGGTCACTGATAGAGTACTTTGTGAGGTGTTCTTGATTCCTATTGCTCATAGACGGACACAGAGGTGGTCATAAAGTTTCTCGTCCTTGCAGCCGAATTTTTTTTTTTTTTATGGTCTACTAATATTTTTCTCAAATTTATAATTTTGTTCTCTTCTCGCCCCCTTTATACGTGTCTTGGCGTCGGTCCTTCAAAGTGAAAATGCTACGTCCGTCAGTGCTTTCGCTTGAAGATCCAAGTTACGAATAAATTTGTATTCCTGTTACACAAAGTGTGGCAATGGGAATCACAATAATACTAGTTTTGTACACTTCTATATACTTACGAGTCCAGTCTCTGTCACATATACACTAATGTGGGATCCATGCAAAAGTTCTCTCTCAATTCTCACCCCTCAACTATGCGGCGAGCTAGCTAGGTATAATATTTTTGAAAAAGGGACGGTGGTTCTGTTGCCAAATACTGTACGTAGGGTGTATACAGCCAAATTTAATTAATGTAAGTGCAAAGTGGAGAAACTGAAACCACCTGAATCAGTCAGTTTAATTTGCATCAGAAACAAAATGGACGAATTTTGGAGCTTCTGTTTTTATAAGGACAAAATAAATTATATGCGACGCCTGTATGTTCTGTTGCACGGTCCAAACTGAAAGTAAGAAAGAAAGCGCTTTCTTTATCAGTTGGTGTAACTTGTAAGTTAACTAGGGACTATTGAAAAGCACTTTGTGGTTGTGTGGAAGCCAGCTAATGAGGCTTAAGCCTGTTTTCAATATTTTCATCATCTCCGTTTAACTGTAGTTTGACACGAGCTTTGTGCCTTTGTGCATGCACATATAATGTCGCGCAGTTTTTGAGCCTTTTCAACACATCATATAGTATAGGATTTGGATCCTTCACATATACCCCATTTCCCGCATCTACACACTCTACACTTATAAATGTTCACATAATAAACATCTACAAGTATAATGTGTAAATGCGAAAAATAGGGTATTGGAGAGGATCTCAATCTGTTATTATATATAATCTTTCATCTATTTTTCAAATATCTGGACTATTTCTCCCACACAAAAACTTCTATAAGACGGGGTTACTTTTGAATGAAATAAGGGTCACTGCTATAGATGGCACTGGGCCCGGTTAGCACGAGGCACGGCACGACCGAGCACGCTTTTTACACGGCACGACACGGGCACGGAGGAAGCACGGGCACATGCACGAATGACTGGGCCTGGGCTGGGCCCAGGCCTGAATTTTGAAAAGAAAGCACGGTGGGGCACGGTTAGGCACGACACGGCACGGCATGACACGACGAAAGTTTTAATATTATTTGAAAAAAGCATGGGCACGACACGCACGGCACAAAGCACGAGCAGGGGCACGACCAGGGCCTACCTTTTAAAAGAACAGGCACGGTACGAAGCACGACAACTATAAGCACGACACGACACTGTTCCAAAGCGCGAAGGCACGCCACGAGCACAGCCCGAGCATGGCACGAAGCCATCTTTAGTCACTGCTCACCATAAGTGATCCCTACAATTCTAAATAGTGACCCCATCTTTTATAAGTTGGTCTCACACAAGACTCACTATTTCTCCTACCATACAAAACCAACCGGATTTAAACTATTCTCTTTTCTTTCTAATTATGTTCAACATTGGGTTGCTCTACTATTCTATACATATGGCCTATGAGTGTGTTTTTTTAGCTTATGGAGTAATTGATTCAATTCTGTTCAATTTATATTAGTTTAGTTAATTGGAGTTTGGTTCAATTCAGTTCAGTGAAATGACCACACTCAAAATTTAAATTTTTTACAATGTCATGAAAACATGCAAATTGTCACTGAATAGATGTGTTCCTTTTCACTAAATTAGACTTAATTGACCTTAACTGAAACAATTATTAATAAATAAGTAGAAAAGAACACATTGACTACAAGCAAGAGTAATAAAAATCAAACATCATCGAGGCTATATTCTTATTCACTTATTAGACCTTATTAGATTAGTGAGAATCAGTGGTAATAGGATCTTAGCTTACTAAATCAGTGAGAATAAATGGAAAAAAATACACCATGTATCAACATTATAATCTCCCTATTTCCCTAGCTATTTGTACAAAAGAAGAAATGAATAAAACATAACAGAGATCTATATATGTATGGAGAATGATACATCCACCCACTAGGTTCCTAGGTCGGTAACTAGAGCTGATAAAAGCTGACCCGACACGGCAACCCGACACGAACCTAACCCGAAATAAGCGGGTTTGGGTTGAGATTTTCAACCCGTTTAATTAAATGGGTCCGACACGACTAACCCGTTTAATAAATGGGTAAGGTTAGGGTTGCAAGACTCAACCCGAGAATAACCCACCTAACCCGTTTACTCACTTCTGACAAAAAAAGAAAATTGAATATCAACACATTTTGTGACATAAATATTTGATAATGATAAGAATATATCATCTTCTCTTAACCCAATAGTTGATTTCACAAATACATACTTATTTGATAATTTAAATATTATTTTTTCCTACTATATATAAAATTTAACCCTTTTCTCCAAAAATTAATTAGTTAAATGGGTTAAATGGGTCGATCTGATCAACCCATTTACTAAATGGGTAGGGTTAGGGTTGGAGTTTTCAACCCGTTTAATAAACGGGTTAGGGTTGGGTCAAGCATTTTTCAACCCGTTTATATATAACCCGAACACAAACCCGATCCAACCCGACAAATTGCCACCTCTATTGGCAACCCACCTTCCCGGCCCTTTATATCTATCTCTCTTATCTCTTTTCAAATTTTCTCTCCTTTATTTTCAAAAAATGACATTTAAGATAGCAGAGAAATAAATACAAATAGAAGATGGGTTGTCCACCTACTGAGTCAACCAAACATTACCCTATACGTATATATGTGCATAAAACAAGCTTAGCATCTCTTATTATAAGCTCTGTCCGTTTATTTGTCAATGTATCTCGAACTAATCATTATTAAAGTACTCCTTTCATTCTTGAGCTGAGAAGTGAGAACTCAGGTGTGTAGCTAGCATTTCAGTCACGCACGTAATGAAATTACCCCATTAATGAATTATTATTGACAAGGGACACGTAAGTTCTTGATCAAGTTACGTATCCTGTAGCTGCAATAATTGGTTATGCTGTGTCAATTTGCTTGTTTAACCTACTCATTCTACACTTTTTGTCCTTTACATACAAAGAAGGGAATAGGTTGTAAGAGTGTGATTTTGTCTTCTCCTCAAAACATTGCGAAGTATCTCTTACTTGCATTGTCAGTAACCATTCTAAACGTAACATTAATTAATACGAGCGGTTATGTCAAAAAAAGAAAAAAAGAAAAAAAAAAAGAGAGTTGTAATACAAGCAAGTGTACTGCTCATTCAAAATGCAATAATTTGGAAGTGAATTCAACAACCTACCGCTTGTACCCGTTGACTCCTTCTCTTTTCACCTCACATTTACCCATTATTTACTATTCTGTACTTTACTAACAAGTAAACAAGCCCAATCATTATTTTATTACTAAAAATAAATAAAATTGACTTCATACCATAACTTAATTAATGAGTTGTAGAGGACGGACATTTTTGGAACTTCACCTTATTTTTATAGTCAAGCATGACATCAACATGATGTCAAACTTGTTTAGGCCGTCTCAACTTAAGGCCGCCTCATATAAGTTTTTGTGATGTTTTATTTTGAAAGTAGAAGCTTCCTCGTCATCACTTGCAAACTTTTTGCCTTCCTAAGGAAGTAGCCCATAAATACAAATGGAGTGGACTCTAAATACATTGCGCACATTTGTTATTGGGCCTAGTAAGGTTCAGCACATTAAAGCCTTGAACACGCGGAACTGAACGAATTGAAGTCTAAATTTCTGGGCCTATCCCAAATGTTGGTTTGGAATCTATGTCATCAAAGTCGTGTTTGGTCCAAGTTGTTCTTTGGTCCAATATTCACTATTCGGATCCTTGCTATTATTTGTACCATAAAACCTTGGATCTGGTTCATTAAATTATTATTTTTTTGCTAAACCAATATCTTCCTGTATTCAAAATAACGCAGAGCATTCAATATAAACATTAGCTCAGTACGTTGGTTATCCAAGTGGGTATATTAGGCGAGAAACGATCCTCACCACCCGAGGTTAGCACCCACTTAGCGAAATTTATGAGCTTATGTTACATTACATCTGGGTATGGATACAATATATTATGATGAGTCTTTGCGTGAGGTGGGGTGTTGAAGTGGGTTTGTGTTCCACATGGAAAGATTTGGTGGTCTTGAGCATACATATGAGAAAGTGAGTTACTCCACCCATTGCTAATTGATTTTGGGTTGGAACCTCACTTGTGTTGTATGTGTGCTCACTTGTTAATACCCAATCATTGAAATTTATCATAGTATCAGAGCGGCTACTTTCCTGATAGCTTAAAAAAATCGCTTCCGCTAAGCCGCCGGATGGCAACCTTTAACCATCCGGCGGACTACTCCTTTTTTTTTACAACCACACAAATTAGTTTTTAGTTTCCTACATTAAATTCAATTCTGTTGATTTCCACCACTAAATATGGATTTTTGATCTAAATTTCTACCCTACTTCAAAACTCAGATCACGCCAGGTTCGCACGTCCCCAGCTCTGTCGTTCGCCGCCTGCAGTCCTGTCGCAGCAGACCGCCATCCGCCGCCTGCGCTACTGCCGCCAGTGATCGCCGTCCGCCGCCTGCACTACTGTCGCCGCCGACCGCCGTCTGTCGCCTGCACTCCTGCCGCCGTCGACCACCAAGCGCCGACCCCTGCTCCTGCTTGATCTGCTTTTGTCAATCCCTATAGTCTTTTGCTGACGCGTTCCTTCCCCTTGCTCACGATTGGCTATGAAGCGGGTGGCAAGACGAGAGTTTTGGTTCGGCTAGATTTCATACTTGGTTAAACTTTAAGATCTCCCTGTTTACTATAGTGTTTTTCAATTATGTCTTTTGTAACCTCCAATCGCAGCGTCTGTTCATCTACCACTACGATTGCGGGGGAGTGTTAGGGAATATTATTCTAGTACTGTTAGGAACATTATTCTAGTACTGTTAGGAATATTATTCTAGAGTTTTCATAATACTAGGACTCTTGTACCTATAAATAGGGATCGATTATATCAATAATAATCAAGCATTCTATTATCTCACAAGAAGTAGACAAAAAAGTTTGAAGTAATTAAAGAAATACAACTAAGTAGGTCAGTCGATCACCAAGGGAACGGCCAACGGGGTCCTCTGAATTTTTGTGTTTTTTTGTTCTTTTTCTGAAGCACCTGTTATCAACCTGAGAGTATGATGCTACTATTGCTACATGCTCTTGTTGTCTTGCAGTCTTCATTAATCATTATCTCATCAAGAAATTTTATTGTGCCCTCGTGCTGACAGCTCTAATAAATAGTTTGAAGTAAGAATTTGATCATACTTGGGCTGTGGGTTGTTCGACATTGGTGAATAAGTTAAAAAGAGAATTGACGTGTTTATAACTAGAAGAGTTATATATTCCACTCATTGCTAATAAATTTTGGGTTGAAATCTTCTTGATAAATGTTATATCTAGACATTTACACATACATAACATATCTCTTGAAATGAAATGCATGCAGGCATATATCGAATACATAAAATTCTCTATTCGCTTTATCAGAGTTCAATTCTCCCCAAAAAACACACTTTACCCTTTTGCTTTTTTTATTTGAAGTGACTCTACGCCTCTACCCTTTGCTTTGTTCCATAAGTTCCATCACTAGGACGGTGGTCGACAACGAAGAGACACTACAAGAAATGTTCATATTTACGACCATCAAATAACGAGGAGACGCGTTTCTCGTCGTAATTGATAGTCAATTACGACCAGATTTTAAAACTGGCCGTTAATGTATAAGTTTACTACGACGAGTAGCATTTCTCATCGTAAATGTAAGAAAACTCGTCATAAAACCAAGTACAAAAAGCAGAATAGGTTTTGTTTTGTAAAACTCTGAATTCTCTCTCCTTAGAACACCCATATTTCGCCTCTCTTCTAGAATGAGTTTTCAGCCTCTCTCTCACTAATGGGTTTTTGCTTCTTCCAAATCGAAGAGGTCGATCTCGCTCCAAATCGATGTGCTCTCATCCAAATCGAAGTGAAGCTGATCCAAATTGCACAATCTAGAACTGGTAAGTTTTTCTTTCGCCATTATTCTTCAATTTTTGCCTGAATTTTGCACTTTTTGACCTAAATAATGCAATTAAGACCATTAAAAACATGATTTTGTAAATAGCCAGACACAGATCTGATTTTCGCTGAGTAGGTACGTTTGCACACACTCTCTCTCTATCTATCTCTGGATTATGCGCTTGTCCGAAATTGATTGTGATTTTTGTTCTTTCTTTATAATATTGCAATTTCACCAATATCTTGAAAATTACATGACGGTTATTGGGTAAAATGGATTTTTGTCTATTATTCGTCATTTTTGGATTCCAAGCAAACTCCAATTGAGTATTATTTGTGGAAGAGCTGGTTTTGTTTACTTTTTCTGATGTTTGGGATTCAATATTTGGGGGTGATGGAGTTGGGCTATACTGTTGTTTTAGGGGTTATTATTGCTGCTTGGTTTAGTCAATTTCTTGATTGGGTTTATGGGACTACTTGTGTTCGCTTGTTGCTTTGACTTTGTCTGATTTGGTTGTTGCTTTGGCTCCTAGTGGTCCTTTGAAGATTTTGCTTGAGTTATCTCAGACTACAGAAGATGTTGTAGTGTTGTTTGTGGGTATACAATACACCTTTGTTCTTCAATATTTACCTGATTTATAGAGTAGCTTAGCTTTCCAAAATTCTTGTGTGTATGTTGTGCTTGGCTTGGTTTTAAGTTCCCAAATGTTGGTTTTGGGTCACAGTACAGCTCTGTTCTTCAATATATTACCTGTTGTGTGGGTTGTAGAATAAAAATATTGAAGTGTTGTGATATTGGTACTCTAGTGTTGGTTGTAGTGATAACTGGTATCTATTGTTGCTCATTGTATACAAAGTACAACATGGTTTTTAATTAGATTTTCTTAGGTGGTGGATATTTGTCATATATACTTGTTATCTCAATAAACTAATGTCACCTAATGGTCATACAATTGACACAATATGAAATTACCACATTCTTAAGAATTTATCAACCCAAATCAGAAAAGAACTGTTGTTTATCAAGAGAGACAAAACCACATATACAAGAAAAAGTACAGTAACTATATATAAGTTGCAAAATATGATGTCATTATATTAGATACTTTACAGAATAAGAATTGGCCATTACATTACCTGATCTATAAAACCTCTTATACTAAGTTCTAATTAGAGCAACAAACAAACAGTAAACTTCATACTCACTATTCACAATTGACATCTCTATCATAAAGAAATTGTATATTATATGCTCTAAGATTGAGTTTAATTACCCTAAATCATCACTGGTAGTAATCAAAACAATGGAGCTCTATATGGTATATCTTTCCTAGCTCTCTTCCTGAACCCTTGCAACTGATGAGTATTCATCGCCACAGAAACCAAACTCTGCAACTTTCTGTTATCATTCTGATCTGCTTCATTAGGTGACCTCTTTCTCTTCTTAGCTTTCGTTGTGAATCTTTGTGTTGTTACTTTTAGGACCTTTCTCCTGTATATTAGGGATATGTTTTTCATTTTTCATGAATGTAATTTGAAGAAGTTAAACCTATCTATACAAATTTGTACATGGAGCAAAAGAATCAAAGCATTCGCAAATTGATTTAGTGTCGGTGTTTGGATTAGGACTTGTACAGTCTGGTGCATGTTTGGTTATGCTAAAGAGTTGAAGCATGATCCTGACTACGGACTCTTTAACTCCTATTGGGTCCAATAGGTTATTCAAATACGCTAACCATGGTTATACATGTTCGTTTATTTATTGATCTTTTTATTTTTTAGTAGAAGCCCAATATGTATCTATTACCAACCAGCATAAAACGTTCAATACCAGCAAAGGGAGAGAAGAGTGAAGAAAGATGCCACCTTCTATCTAGGAAGGGTGGTGACTCCATATATAATTTCATGAACTACTAATAGTAAATGTATATACACACACACACTAATGCACCTGAGAAACGAGAGGTATATATGCATGTTATCCCCAGGTATGATGCATGATTGTTTTGTGGTGAGATGGTAGATTTGAAGTTACATCTTAATGCATCTTTTTTATTTTCTTCTTGGAGTGTCTTTGGGTAGCTTAATTTGAAGCTATATGTTTACTTTTTCTGCAACCAGAGCTTTTTTTTTTTTCTTAACTTGGTGTTGTCTCATCCTCGTAAATGAAGTTAGTGTTCAGTTTATAATAATCTTGTATATTTTTATCTATATGTGCAGGTAGGTGATTAATTAACTTGAAGAATAACAAGAGTAGAAGATACTTTTTGGGACATGATGCGGGTAGATAATCAGTGCACAAGAGCACTAATTTTGTGTTTGTAGTTTTAGATGAACCTTTTGTGTTTGTATTTTCTAGGGACCTTAGTTTTTATAACAATGGAAACATGTCAATTCAAAGAGCTCGGTAGGTGATATATGTAACAATTGATTACGTTGATTTTTACTACTATTAATGAAATATGAAGTGTTAATATATTTGAAGCACTTACTAGTTACTATATGCTCTTTATGATCCATTAAATACTCTAAAATGTATTGAGAAAATGGTGGACAAAATATGTGTCTACTATAGGTAGTTAGAGCAGGATTGAATCCATATAAGCGCATTTTTTGTGGCAGCAAAGCAATACTTACGACAGGGTTATGAACAATTGCGACGAGGTATCAGTCGCAAGAAGTGAATAATGAGCAATCAAAAATTAACAATTACGACTAGATGCTGGTCGTAAATGCATATCATTTACGACGAGATTCGCGACTCGTCGTAAAAGAGTTTTTTACAACGGCTTTCCTAAAACCGTCGTAATATTATTTACGACTGGTCACGACTGCACGCGTTTCTCGTCGTAAATGGGCATTTACGACAAGATTTAAGGCATTTACGACGAGATTTGCCGTCGTAAATGCTATATTTTCTTGTAGTGAGAGTAAATGTTACGAGATCTTACCGAGATTTCAGGCATGACTTATGGAAAGTTCGGTTGCGACTGAAATATGGCAAGTTATCATAGAGTTTGATATTGTTTAGGATTGTTTCCATATACAAATTGTTTCCATATTCTAAAAGATATGTATAGATACTAGGGCTTGTAGATGCCAAAAAAGCGTCTTCAGATTTCTCCGCAAAAGCCCGATGATGAAAGGAGTAATTTATAAACTTGAACTACTATTTTTGCTTTAATAGTTAAGATAAGGTCTCAGGTTTTTCTTCTAAACACTCCTTCATTCCATTCCATTCCATTCAGAAACCACGTTCAAGAGCTTTCCAACGACATGTCTCATGCCTTTTTCCGACTCCCGGTCGCCAAGTTGCGATTTAGGGGTAGAACCGTCTTTTACCGTCCAAGGGTAAAACGGTCTTTTTCATATTTTTCGGAATACGAAAATTCCTCCGAAAAATAAAAATAGACTGGATGTCGTCATTATGATGACATCCAGCTGGCTGCTGAGAGCCGTCAGCGGCCCTGGAATAACTCCCAGGGCCGCTAGCGGCGCTGACCCTGTTTCGGGCCCGGCTCATTTTTCAAGCCCGTCTCGTTTTTCAGCTCAATTTCTGCCGTCCAACCCTACTTCCCCACGCCTATATAAACAACCCTTCACCCTCAGTTCAAAACACACAGTCTACAGTTGACACCCTCTATTCTCAGTAGTATTAACTCTGAGCTTCTCCCTCTTTCTTCCATAAACAATTTTTTTCTATTCTCGGGAGTATTGACACTGAGCTTCCCCCTCTTTCCAAACTTGAGATTTTGTCTTTTACTATTTTTGTTAAATATAGCCTACAGTTCAGGTACAAACTTCTGAGGGCTCAAATTAAATTAATTGCCTAATTGTTTATTTTCTAGTAGTCATAATGTAGATATCATGCTAGTACACGTTTTTTATCACTTCCTAAATATTGTCTGTCTAGTCGTTGTGCTGCCCAATTTGCCAATCGAATGCATGTCTAAATAAGGGTCAATAATAAATGTTGTGATGCTTGTGATGAACCAATTAATAGTCTAAGTCTAGTTTGTTAATCCGGTTTGTGTGGGAATCATGTCTTTAAATTATTCAGCAAACTTGAGTTAGTAGAGGCCGTCATAAACGGGCGAGTTGGGTGCCTAACACCTTCCCACCTCGTACCTTCGCCCCCGAACCCTTTACTCTTGGGTACTCATATGTTCTCTATGAGCGGAAGTCTTTCTAAAAACATGATCAGTTCACTTATCGCGCTATTGGGTTGTCCCTTCGATAAAACACCGATAGCAGATTTGTGACCTCTTTTATGGTTTTTATTCAATTCATGTCTTTACAAAAGCTTTTCTAACTCGACGGTTCCTTGAACTTATCTAAACACTCAGCTTACAAATTTTCTATAAGGATACACTCCGTGGCCGTAGAAATCCCGGGTCCTTACAGTGGCGACTTCACTGGGGATTTATTTAAGAGGGTGAGACTCGAGAGTCAAGTTTAATAATTGTTTAATAACATGTTCCATATTTTTGCATCATCTGCATGTGCCTTGGCACAACCTTTTGACCCTTATCGACCCTCGAGGAAGTTAGTGTCGCAACTTGTAGACAACCCGTATATCTAAAGGAATATACAGTTGTCCTATCGTGCAAATCGACGCTTCCTCACCCATGACTCATCAATCCATGTTGATGAAAAGAATTACAATTGATGTGTTGACCATCCGCCTAACGAAAATTGTAATTTGTCGTGGTAACCTCATAGGAGCGAAAAGCCTCTAACCCACATTTGTGCATCCGCTTGCTTGTTGTGCATGTGTCGTTGTAATGCCCGTCTGATCACATGTTTGCATGTAAACTGCGTTGTTATTATGCTTGCATGAATACCGTGATTATGTACCAACATGTACTTACGTGCTAGGAGCCTTTATTTTATTTTTAGCTAGTTCCTAATGCCCGAAGATGGTGCGAGAATTCAATTCAATGAACACTCATCATTTTCCCGATGATATATTCTAAAAGTCATGAACAATTTTCTAGGATCTTTTAGCAAAAATAAAAGAGTTAGTCTCCCAATTTCCCCTCTCCCTTTTTATATTTTATTATTATTATTTTTTTGATGTAATTCAGATTCGGTCAAAAGAAAAGAAAAAAAAAAACCGCAAAACAAAAAAAATGCCGGAAAACAAAAAATCGAAAAATAAAAAAAAAGGCCGAAATTCTTTTTTATTTTATCCCATTTTCCATTTTCTTTGAGTCTAGAAAAATAAAAAAATAGGATAGTCCATCTTTTTTCTATTTTTATTATTTTCGTTCAATTGACTTTATTTTCCTTTAATATTAGGGAAATATTCGGGCATGTAGGCTTAAGGACCTTCTTTCTAGGACAATGTGTTTTTCTATATGTGGGTCAACTTTTTCTTAGATGAGAGTCTCGTGGTCTTTTTCATGTTACTAAGTGCTCTGTGCTTCCTATTCAGGATAGGGGGTCCAAAGAAGAAAGGAAATCTTGAGAAAAGTTGGGCTCGGCCTTCGGCAAGGTTGGTTCGTCTGCAGTCGCCTACACCACCAGGTTCTCGTTTACCTCCATCACAAACAGCTTCACCATCAATAAATTCACCATCACTACACACCTTTTTCTCCACACCTATCACCCCTCCCGAGTTCACAATGCCAAAGACTACTGATGAGAGATTGGATGAGCTCATGAGCGAGCTAGAAAGGGTACGACTCAAGGTCAAAGATATAGAAAGGAAAGGAGAAGAAGAGTCAAGGATCCCTTCCGATTCCGATTCTGAGGGAGAAGAGTCAGATGCCATGCTGGCTAAGATCACCTCTGTGCTCAAGAGTAGCGACCTGATCCTAACTATAACGCCAATGTGGGAAAGTTTGACACTAAGATCAAGGGTAAGCTTCCGGCTAAATTCTCCATGCCTGAAGTACCCACCTTCACGGGAGTCGACAACCCGCAGGATCATCTGAAATCCTTCACTACTGCTATGGCTCTAAGGGGAATCAACAAGAAACTCTATGCCCATCTGTTTCCCCAGACCCTTGATACACATGCTCGATGATGGTTCTACTCCCTAGATCTGCAAAGCTACCCAACTTGGTCCGGTTTTACCATGGTCTTCCTGGCTCGATATAAGGACAACGCTACTCTCCCCATCACTTTGAGAGAGCTTGAAATTACCACTCAAGAGAAGAATGAGGAATTCACTAAATTCCTCCGTCGATGGAAATCCAAGATAACTGAAATGGTGGAAAGCCCCTCTGAAACTGAACATATCAGGCATTTCATTAAGAACCTGCAACCGGCCTATAAGAGTCATCTTCAATATCAGGCCATCGACTCATACCAGCGCCTCTATGATGTTGGCATCCTCATTGAAGATGATCTCAACAAGAACAAGGACCAGGTCACCCCTAAGCCCTTTACTTACGGGAGAGACAGGAGGACAACTGCTGGAGCCTCTTCTGGTACTCAGGTTAATGACGTAGCTGCTGTGAATACATTTGCTGAAAGAAAACCACCAAGAGAGTTCACTTCTCTCGGCATGACCTTGTCACATGCTCTTGAAAGAATGATCAAAAATAACCTGCTGCAGCCTATTGGACCTACTCCTGAACCCTCTGTTAGGGGCCGCAACTGGAGAGAGGGCGAATACTGCAAGTACCATCAAGGAAAAAAAGGGCACGACACCGACAACTGTTGGGCTTTTAAACATGCTATCCAAGATAGAATTGAGAATGGTACCATACCCTTACCAAAGCCTGGTCAAGCGCCCAGCAATTCGAACAACCCTTTAGGCGCAATCCTGCATATTAGTATTGAAGATGCTTTGGGACTCGAGATTGCCGGAATATGGGGCAGCGATGAGGAAGACGTATGGAAGGTCCAAACCAGATCTCCCGTAGACGTGGCCCATTTGACACGTTCTGGTCGTCATTATAGGCCACCAAACATTTATAATGACAGGGTCCAACCTCCAGCTGAAGAAGAAGTTGAAGAAATTCCTGCAAAAGACAAAGAATCTCCTATTACAGGACAACTCAAGAGAATCAAAGCCGACATCTCCATTTGGCAACTTTTAGCCTCGTCCTACGAACATCGCCAGGCCATTTTGGAAGCCTTATCAAAAGTTTCGGTATCACCAGATATGAGGCTTGATGAATTGGTCAGTTTCTTAGTAGGAGATAAACCTCGGCCAATCATTACCTTCTCCGACAGCGAGCTGCCTCCCCAAGGGTCTTCACACAATAACGCCTTATACTTGACTGTGTTCGCCATGGGCAAGTATGTGCCTATGACCCTAGTAGACAATGGATCTGCCGTGAATGTATGCCCATTGAGAACTGCAGCAAAATTGGGCATTGATATCAATAATTTGGCTCACTCGGCACAAGGTCTACGTGATTATGACAATTCCAGTCGAAAGGTCCTTGGCACCATAACTATGAACGTCACCTCTGGGGCTATAGAGAAGATGGTCCTACGTCATGGATATTCCAGCCACTTTCAATTTGTTATTGGGACGACCTTGGCTCCATGGTTTGAATGTTGTGGCCTCTACCCTCTACCAAAAGGTCAAGATGATGCTAGAAGGAGAAATTGTGGAAATCGATGCCAGCCCTATCAAAGCAACCATTGACAAAGCTCCTGTCTTGAAAATAGAACACGACAGTGAGGATGTCGACCTTTGGGGATTCTCGCCCCAAGAGGTAGCCCTCAAAGAAGAAGACACCAAATCTTACAATTCAGATAACTCTAGAGAATTCGAGACCTATCCTCCTGAAGAAATAGGAGAGCCTGATGAGTTTGAAGAAATAAAAGAAACCATCGAGGGGATGTCCATCTATATGGCACACCACCACAATGCAATCCGACAAATGAAGGGAAAAATTGCCTCATTGGAAAGACCCACGGAATGCAACATTATCCTGGCCAAACGGGAAGCTTGTTTCCAACAGGATGAAATGTTCAGCAAGATGGTCAAGTACGGATATGCTCACCGAAGAAGGCCTACCCCTCGAATGCTCCCCAGGGACGAAAATCCCTATCTTCGGTGCAAGTATTGTGAAGCCAATGGACATCATACAAACCAGTGCAAGCATCTAAAAAGGGTAATCACCACCTTCTTTGATCAAGGAACCATGTGGTCACCAAGCACTTGGGCTATAAAGGGATGGCGCCGCTTTAACTAGAAACAATACACAGAGCTGAATATCCCCATCGGCAACGTCATGAATACCCTCATATGGAGAGGAGATCTTAAACCCATGATTCCCGTTGACGACCTCCAAGAGAAAAACAAAGATATGGTCTCCTACTGCCGCTACCACCAAGCCTTTGGCCACTACACGGATGACTGCATCCCCCTGAAAGATGATATACAGAAAATCATAGATAGTGGAGAGGTTCCGCCGCCTCTAAAGGAAGAAGAGGAAGCCTGGAACTAGTTGGTTACCCGCAGAAGCTAGAGGAATCGAGTCTGAGTCCCCGAGTTTTGTCGAGTTAGGATCTTAGCTAAATCTTTAGGTTGAGTCTTAAATAGGGAATGTTCCCTCTTTTACTTTTCTTTCTAAGTCTAGTTTCTTTTAGATGGGAATTAGAGACCCTCTTCTCTAAACTCATGTGTGCTTATCTCCTTTTGCAAATCAATAAAAGTTCCTCTTGCTCATTTCTTTATTTGTTTAGCTATTGATAAACCCAATGAATACAAAGTCGTACAAATCATTAACTAACTAATTTAAGCAATGTAAGTAAACTTCGCAAAGCAAGAATGCAGATTTTCACTTTTACAGGAATTTGAGTGGCTGAACTCTCTCAACAATGCCGCTCCACCAAGAAGAAGCGAGTCAACCTTTTGCAACAACCTTGACACAGAAATGACTTTGGCTCTGATCGAAGAGCACCCTTGGTACCAAGACGTCTTCAACTACATCACCAAAGGCATATACCCTCAGGATGCACCCTTAAGAACTCAACAGGCCATCCGTCTCTTAGCGGCGCAATACATAGAATACAAGGGGGGTTCTGTACAAAAAGTCCCACAACGGGGTCAACCTCAGATGCGTGAACTCCGAAAAAGCCGCAGAAATTATGGACGAGGTACACAATGGTGTGTGCGGACCACACATGAATGGCCGAATGCTCTCTAGAAAAGTCCTACGACTGGGATACTACTAGACTACTATGGAAAGGGATTGCTACGACTATATCAAGAAGTGCAGGAAATGTCAGATATATGCTAACCTGCAGCATATGCCACCCTCGATGCTCCACAACTTCACATCCCCTTGGTCGTTTTCCTCATGGGGAATAGATATCATTGGTAAGATCACCCCAAAGGGCTCGGGAGGACATGAATACATCCTGGTAGCCATAGACTATTTTACCAAATGGGTCGAAGCCCAATCCTATGTTGTCCTTACTCCAAACAAGTGTCCAAATTTATAAGGAACAACACCATTTGCCGATACGGTGTTCCGCATGAAATCATCAGTGACCATGGTTCCCATTTCAAAGCCGAAACAGCCACCCTCCTCAAAAACTACAAAATCCAGCACCACAAATCATCCCCTTACCGTCCCCAAACTAATGGCGCAGTAGAAGCCGCCAACAAGAACCTCAAGACTATCATTGAAAAGATTGGTCCATCAAACTTCCATTTGCCCTTTGGGGGTATAGGACATCCATAAGATCCTCCACGGGGGCAACACCTTATTCCCTAGTCTATGGAATGGAAGCAGTTCTACCCATAGAAGTCCAACTACCCTCCATGCGCATAGCCTTAGAGGGTGAAATTCCTGAAACCCAATGGTTACAAGCCCGCTACGAAGAGCTCATGTTCACGGATGAAAGACGCCTACGGGCCTTGGACCATTCCCACATGTACCAACAATGCATGGCAAGAGCATTCAACAAAAAGGTTCGACCTCGGAATTTAAAGGAAGGGGATTTAGTTTGGAAAGAATTATGTGCCCCAGTTACAGACCCTAGAGGCAAATTTCGACCAAATTGATCCGGCCCGTTCATCATCAAGGACATCATATCAGGAGGCGCAGTCAGACTCATGGATATTGACGGCATCAAGTTTAGCCAGCTCACCAATATGGAGCAACTGAAGAAGTGCTACGTCCAAAAAAAAAAAAAATCCGAAAATTAAAAAAAAAAAAAGAGACATACACAACTTGAATGAACTACGCTGGCCTGATTCCACACTGGATATGTAGGTAACCCTTTTAAGGGGCCCGGCCAAAATCAATCCAAAATTCTATTCAACTCATTCAAAAAAGGGATAATCTTTATTCAAACTGAACGAATAAGTTTACATTGCAAGAATTAATACTTCCTAAGGTTACAAAAAATAATGCAACTACGAGGGTTTAAGCTAAACAAATTCTTATCATTATTTTTTTCAAAACTAGACTTGCTTTCCTAGAAAACTACTTTAATCCTTCTTCCCTTTAGAAGGCTTCGTTGAAGAGTTCTTCTTTGAAGGACCCTGGCTTGAGGACGACCTATGATCGCTCCCTTGAGCTGGGGGCTTGCCTCTTTTCAGTACGTGATAGCCTCCCATTTGAGGCCCT
Organism: Tetragonia tetragonoides; assembly: GCA_038025085.1. Lineage (NCBI taxonomy): Eukaryota > Viridiplantae > Streptophyta > Magnoliopsida > Caryophyllales > Aizoaceae > Tetragonia > Tetragonia tetragonoides. Next base: position 5,626,409 of record CM076147.1, read on the forward strand.
TCCTTTCTTTTCTTGCTTCCTGTTTTCGAGTCATACTTAGGCTTTAGCTGGTCCCACTCCTCATGACGAAGGGCTCGTCTCGCTTCTCCATCACTGCAGGAAAGCCAGTTCAGATAGGTCTCAGAAACTTGAGTTGGCATAATCACCCCAGGTACAGTCCAGCGGTGCCGGCCACGCCAATAATTTCCCCACTCCACAGCAAATTCAGTGGTCAAGGGTACGACATTTGGTCTCGTAGTCTCCTGACGAGGGATCACCTGCTTCAAACCGTATTGCCTCATGACCCTAGAGGGAAAGAAGAAGGTAGTCCTATACAGACCCAATATGGTAGTGAAAGGAACAAAGATATCACAGGCCACCAAGGAGGTCAAGCTCCACTGGGGCACATGACAACGGATGACAGGTCCCGCATGAAAGAAGGCATCCCATTCATCAAGGGACTTTTCAGAATATAGCCTTTTCCTAACCAAGAAGCTAGCAGCGGTATAGGTTTTCTTTGACTAAGTCCGAGGAACACGAGCTATCAAATTATCTGGCGACTCTATTAGCCTCAGATGCTCACATAACCAAATTTGAAGCAGCATGGGGCTGCCGGAAAAAGCTTCTTGAGGAGATATTTTCAACATGTCGAGCCCAATGATAGTCTCTCTTACAACTAGATGCAAAGGAGAACGCCCTTCAACCATTTGATTGACCACTCGCAGCAACGAGGCTCTACCCAAGGTAGGAGATTCTGCATTAACGAACAGTAGGCGGTTTAATAGGCAAAGTACAAAAGCCTGTCGACGACAACGCCTGAATATTGCATCCTTCTCATAAGAAATAGCGAACTTTTCGCAAAGTTAAACCAAGTCCACATCGACACCAAGCACCATGTTTTTGGCTTCTACAGATGACAAACCCAAGGATTTCCTGTACTGATCCCTGAAACCATCTCTCAAATAAGGCACAGTTGGGGGAAGAGCATCAGGCATGTCAGTGATCCCAGGAAATTCTTCAACTAAAGGGCATAATTCAGAGTTACCAAAGCGGAAAATATATAGGTTGGGGTCCCAATAATTCAAAGCAGATCTAAGAAGGGGCCACAATATTTTGGTTGGTCTCAAAGTCAGCAAGGTAGAGACTTGGAACGGAGCTAGTTCAAGTTTATCTTCTACGGACAGATTTTTGCACCAAGCATCGAACAGGTTTTCAAATGATTTCACCATGATAGAAGTTTGGGAAAATTTGAGAAAGCTAAGGTCTGAAAAGTGATACAACATCAAGTATCCCGTAAATCCTATTTATAGGCAAAAACGCGGGCCAAAGAGGTCAGAAATCCACAAAAAAGCCCAATCCAGAGTTGTCAACGATTCTGGTCAGGGCCGCTAGACCAGCGCCGCTAGCGACCTAAGACTGCAGCCCAGCGCCGCTAGCGGCCCAGACCCTGGCCCGGTCCGAATTTTCCTACCGCTCTAGCTCGCTCCACTGCTCCGGTCTGCCCGATTAAAGCCCAGTTTCGATACCCGCGCTGAATTTCAAAGCCCGAGACTCTCTTAGTTTTATCTTTTTCGATTTTCTTTTTTTATTATTTTCCATTTTTTAAGGGGGTATAATATGTGTAATTTTTGCCGTTTTCTTGCAATTTTTACCATTTTCTTTATTTTATTCCCTAAATTATGGCTTTTTCCTACCGCATAACACATTGCATACTTAGATCAGACGGGCATAATCGAGTCATCATATCATACATATCATAAAAAATGCATAAAAACAGGAGTTCGAAATCTCAAGATCAATGTCTACAAGGAGGTCCAACACTACTTAACCCGAATCGTTGTTGTCAGCCTCATCATCAATGGACGGCCCCTAACCATAGTTCCTAGTCGAGTAATGGAGAGAAGAGCTATAAATGGGCCTACTGACCATATCCCGCCCATCATATGCCGGTGCGCGCATAGGGGTACCTGCCGAAAGCCCCGCATTAAAGAAATTCTCTGTGGCCTGACTGGTGAAATCCATAGCCACATCCTGATGCGAAGGCCCAACATAAGGCATATCCCATCTAGGGGCATTCGCCCAACCTCCACTCGAGGGCATAACAACAGGCCTACTATCTAGAGAAGGCTGGAAACCCGCGGGAGAGAACATCTCAGGAATGTATGGTACAGAAGGGTCGGGCGCCTCATCAACAGGAGGCCCGGTCACAACTACGGGAGGTGAACGAGCAATAGATGGCCTGCTCACCGAAGAAGCCCTCGCAGCAGAAGAGTGGTGAGGTCCCACCGAAGATGAAGACTGGGACATCTGCAGATAATCAATTGTGGTCTTTTGGTTGACAACTAGAAAACATGGGAAGTGCTAATTCCTGGGAAGTGTGAATTTTCTTGTTGTTTGGTTGACAAAAGAAACATAGGAACTTACTTCCTGCAGGAAGTAACTTCCCACATAATGGGGGAAGTTGCTTACCTAGCCTCCCCTAGGTAAGTGACTTCCCACATCACTTCCCATGAATTTACAATTCCTTTATTCAACCAAACAAAATAAAACACTTTCCATGAATTCCTATTTCCTATGAATTTGTACTTCCTATAGGAAGTTACTTCCCATGTTCAACCAAACGAGCACAAAGTTAAAATGTTAAGTTAAGCACCTCACTTAGTTAAACAAAAAGAAGAGAGTCTACTCACATCAACGGTCTTGGACCGAGAACTCTTCCCCTTGCCCATCACTCGACCATAGCCCTTCTTCAACAAGTGAATGAGTTTGAAGATCTGAGAGGTCTGCTCCTGGTTCAACTACAAAAGAGAAAGCCACAAGATAGAGTCAGCACTCAAAAGCAAACACAAACACAAGAAGGGATAAAAAGGAGCTTACCCCAGTACAACCGTCAGGCAAAGGCAAGCCCTCCACAGCCTCTCCATCAGCCATGTGAAGGGGGAACTCCTCCACTATGCGTCCCCCACTCTCCCCAATGTACCTCACCTCATTGGTCGGCAAGGTCATGCTTGGGGGCTTATCTCGAGGAGCTCTAGAATGAGATCTACTAGGGCCCTAAGAAGCTAGACGATCTGCCTGCGAGACACAAGAAGTCAGTATATCACACATATAGCTAAAAAGAGCAGATACGTTTCCTACCTCAGAAGAAAGGTCCGGCATCAAACGGTCCAAGCAGTAGGCCAGGTATACGGCCGTGCGGTCCAAGCCAGCAACCTCCGGCATGAGAAACTTCGCGTCTGCCCTACCACGGATCACGTGTAACGACCCGGAAATTGACCCTGCTTAACTAGCCATCTAATACGTCATTAGCAGCGGAATTAGCAGAATTAACTCCCGGGGCGTCACCGTCGTGCTCACCCGAGGGCAAACACAAGGCTAAAAATAAAATAATACAATAGAAGAATACAACTCAGCGGAAGCCCAATTTACTATGTGGTCTATTTACAACTCAACAAACTTTACAACTGGACCAATTAAACTCTCCGTGAACGTTTCTCACAACTGAAGTAACCAATCAATCTCAGTCTGCAACAATCTGCAAAAATGTGAGATTGTAAAACATCAGCAAAAGCTGGTAACCCGCACGACTATACGAAGAGGAGAATGCTCACATAGCATTTTTAATTATAGGATAAGACTAGTATTATTTTTATTACCTTTTATATTTTAAAACATTCTCTTATAAACCATATATGTATATATAATAAATATGAGTATTCTTTAAACTAACCTTAAATCATCGTATGACAATCCGATTCACATAACAGACTCTGCCGAATATCCGACTAAGTCATACCAATCATCAACTATTACATACACGATATGTAGTACCAACACTTAAGACAGATAAAACAATAATAAGTATATTATTAATATCATTTGAAGGGATTGTCTTTCCCATTTATTCTAAACTTAATCACTTGGTAGTTCAAAGTATGTAGAACACAACTAAACGTACATAGGGTCTTTAGATTGCTCAGAAAATGACCTTTGAGGTCTCTAAATATCAAGGTTTATTTTAGAGATCAACATACCATAATAAACAATAACTCGACATGATTGTACTAACTAAGGGTTAGCCAATTTTATAGTTAGCTGGTATGGAAGAGCATGCGTGTTTAAAGCTTCAATATTCCTTAAACCAAATCATATCTCATAAACATGGACACTTTTTCCTTCAATAATCATCTCATTTCATATCAATGGGCTCTATGGCCAGGCACGATAGCCTATCATATCATCGGGCTCTATGGCCAGGCATTAGAGCTTTTCATTATAGTGTGCACACTCCTCAAACATGCTCTTCAATATTCCAAGGGCGCTAATCTTGGAAGCATACCATAAATTATCTTTTATTAGTGATCAAACAAGTTAATATTTTATCTTTCACTTAAATTGGGATCAAGTGATAACTTGATATACCCCAATTTAAGTTATTCGTTACTCTATGTCATTCGATCCTGAGTATAATCAAACCTTGACATAATTCGATCATCATCATCATTATCATATTCAAATCATCTCATCTCATTTCACAATCATATACAGGCTTCTCGTATAATGAGTCCAACAAACATTTAAGAATAAACATAATTGTCCAAAGCATCTCATCATTATACAAATGTTCATTCATTCAACCAAGGGTAAAGTCGTCAAAGTACTTCGCATAATTACCAGGAAATACATTCAAGTACGTACTAATCACGTACTCAATCACCAAGATACTAATTCAAGATCCAATTTACATTTCATACCCTGGCACTCATTCGAACTTACAGCTTTAACCATGATAAAAATAACTCATGTATTGTACACCACACCATCATAGTCATAGATCAAGTCACGACATCCGTATTATTTTAATAACCAATATAATTTTAATAACCAATACTTATATTAAATCACCATTTTACTATTCACACCATTCAACATGACATTTCTCTAATCTTACAATAATCCTTCTTTCAACAAGTCACCCAAATAAACCTCACGACAATCACCTAACAACGAGTCATTTTAACCAATCAATAGATCATAATAAAATCCATCATGAACCATTAGAAAATCCAATTCTAACAAGTACTCATCACCCATTTAATTTCTTATATTATATAATGATGCAACTAAATAAACACCCTAGTGATAATCTATATTTATTAACCAAAATATAATCCATTTTTAAAGTATACTTCTAACACATGCTTAACTCCTTAAGTGATATAATTATTTAATAATTAAACGTTGAACTACAAATATTTCACTTATTATTCTTAATTCTCATACTTTGTAGTTAAACATAATTAATAACAAGTCTATTATATTTTTTTAGTAGATCAACATCTAACTTAAGTCTCATTTCAAAACATGACAACCTCACATATCTACTTAATCACATAAGTAATCCAATTTAATCTTTATAATAGCAACTTATAGAAAAGATAACTAAGTCAATCAATAAGCTTGGTCCTCATATTCTATACTCTTCCTTTTATAACTTATTTTATTAATGCAAAGAATGAAACTAATCTCTAACATACTCTTACCTTTTATTGTACTTATATAAACATATGAACATATAAAGAAAATATTGTTGTGGGGTTTAAAACGTGATAAACGTAGTTTAATTCAAGCGCTTATTCTCCTTACTAAGTCCAAGTAGTTATAGTCTAGTTGTCCAAGAATTATAAGTAGAACAATAATAATCCTATATAAGTAACTTATTAACTATGTGGTAACAAAGGCTTTTGGACTCAAGATTGTACTAGTGAAATGAAATGGTTTTACTAACGTCTTTACATATCTAGGTAGAGCGCACTGCAAGGTTTAAGTAGCATTTTACAGAATATAATTTCAATAACCGGGGTAGCTACAATCGTACGCCGAAGTAGCCCCGACGGTCATCTTTTGCTGTCAGGTTTTTGGCCGTAGGAATAGTGGGTTTTGGCTTATTGTTTGTTAATGATTTACACAATTAATCCACCACCAATGGGTGGTCTTATTACCATTTATTGAGGCTGTAAGACAACCGTGAAAGTCTAGGAAAAAAGTGCTTTAATTTGTGATAAAGGGGAGAGAAATGGTTAGTCAAGTTTATATGAACTTATCTTTCCGCAATACTAGCTAGCTACTACTAAAATAAAAGATGATAATGACTCAATGATCTTTATTAACTTGGGTGTTTTTGGAGGAGTGAGTGAAAAAGGAATAAAAGGATAGACGAATTACTTTGCCTAATTTAATACTTAGAACATGCTTACTATTTTTCATATAACACTCATGTAGATCACCCATCGTATACATATACTAGTATAGAAACTTAGATAATTTGTATTGTGAGAGTCCTAATCATAATTTCAGCACTTATACTGAAAGTTACTTATCAAATATTCTTGTCTAATACCCACCCAATTCACATAACTAATCCTAACGATGCAAACCCAATCTCACAGTTTATATAAGTCCAACCGAATCATAAAACTTGTATACACATTTGATCTTCAACCCATTAAGCATAAAAGTAAATCCATAATCTAACTATACGCAAAGTACTAAGCTAGCACTACCATACTACTCAAGCACGACAAGTTTTATTCTTAAACTCTATATAAAATTTGTCTAGCTTATATTTGAGCCTATCATCAACTAATACACTAGCTTAGTATACCAAAGGTATAATGATTTATTGAACATAATTAAGGTAAACAGATTCATACCCATCACTCAAAAATGAACAAGTGAATAATTAAAATCAAAGTCTTTGTATAATCTGTCATATACAAGTTCACGTTTTACATCTATATATACACATATCAATGTCCATACCCATTTATACTAGTATTCAATTTAATCAAGAACAAATAAAAGAAACCATATATTCATGTATCAAACCCGCATTTACAATCTGTCGAATACCCATACTAGCATACTAGTATTAGTTTTATCTTAATCAAGTTCTAGTATAATATCACATACACACATCTAACACTCTAGCTCTATGTATAGTAATGAAGGTTACCTCAATGATCCACATACTCATGCCATTCGAATCCTTCAACCCGATTCACAACTCATAGAGACAGAATTGAAATCAAACAAATTCAAATTAGAATTTATAGTTTTGAAACCCCAAAACAGAACATTTAAATCAAATTAATATCAAAACCAATTTGGGTTTAAGGGCTTAGTACAAACCAGAAAAATAAGTGAAGATGGTGATAAATTGGCTCACGGTGGCCGTGACGGGAGCAAGGAGGTGGCTGGTAGTCGGCCATGGCCTCGTGACGACGGCGGCGAAAATTCAGAATTGAGGTGGGTGAAAGAGGATACAATGAATTAGCATAATAAACTCAAAACCCATAAAAACGAATTGAAATTGGGATTAAGAAATTACCCTATTGATTAAACACAAGGGAGCAAAAGAACAATGGTGATTGAAGTATTGGGTCGCCGGAATTCATAGTGGAAATGGCTTTGATGGTTTTGCACAACCCAAATAACAAGAGGAGAGAGAAAATTTCGAATTGGGAGAATAGAAAGGAAATTCTCCCATTTGAGTTTACTAAGTTATAATTAGCATTAAACCTTTACAAATTATTGAAGAATTTGATAGTGGAATGAAGTATGAAAGTATTGGTGAAGAATGGTGATTGTCGAAGCTTTTGATGGAAGGAATGAGAATGGAAGTGATGGTGGATGTCTGATGAAGAAGCAGTACTATTATAAAGGGGAATTAGGGAGAGAGAGAAGAATAAAATATTGAGGGGTTTTCTTTTAGCCAATAAAATAATATAGTGAGAGGAGATAAGTAGATTGTTAACAAGTGTCACACATGAAGTACATAAATCAGCACAAGTGACACCTTTTTTTTCTTTTTTTTTTGTAATAAATAAAATTCAAAAATGAATAAAATAATAAATAAATAAATTATTTAATTATCTTCTAATAAATAATTATTAGTTTAATAAATCACTAGATTATTCACTAAACATACTTAAAAATTTCGGGTTATTACATCACGACTCCCAAGTCCCGCACGCTCAAGCCATGCAGATAGAACATAGTCAAAGGAGGATCCTCCGGAACCAAGTGAATACCCAGGGAGGGATAGACCAACTGAGTCAAGCGGTCCCCCAAGTACCATACAAAGCTGAATGGCCCCTCAAAGACCACCCGTAAAGAAGACACCCTAAAAGACTCCAGGGTAATATGGGGTGGAACCCCAGGAACATCGTTAAAGGCGGACCATGATACTTGCAGATATCCAGTTCAAAGTTCATTCACACCAAATGAACCAAAAAAAATGTACAAGTCAACAACAACATACCATAGATGCGGCATGGCTCTCGAAGGTGGCCCGAAAATGCTCCAGAGAGGTAAACGGGTGGTTATCCCTACCAACCCACCGTGAACCTAAAAGGAACATCCTCAAACCATGACGGTGAGGACCGAAAGCTGGAAAATACTCAAAGAACCACAACTGCCATGCAAGCAAACAAAAAGAATGATTTCCACGATCAAAGGCATAGGCATAAAAAGAGAAAAGGTGAAGTGCAAGAGCCTACCTCCAGCATCCTCCATGGGCCCGTGATGGATGTCCTCTCACTCGTCTCCTTAGGCCTACAGGCCCGGCGGCACCACTTCACCAAAGAAGCGTAAGCAGCGGCACCAAGGTTGTACTCATGAACCTTGGTCAAATCCTCCAAGCATGTCAAGAAACCGACTTGACACACGCTCTTCTTCTGAGAAAAGATCGTCGACCCCAGCAAGCAAGCCAGGAAAATACGAGCCCTCTGCTCCTCGGTAAGTCCCTGCTCCGCCACGGCCTCCCACAACCGCGCCAAAGAAACCCGATCCTTATCAAAGTGGATGGATACGGGCCCGTAAAGCTCTAGCAAAGTATCACTCTGTCGCCAGTAGTTCGCATCGTACTGAATACGACGCCCTCTAAAGGATAACCCCGTCAGCACAACAAACTGATAAAGGGTGGGGAACATCTCTCCAATAGGTGTATGGAAAGTGTTCGTAGAATCCCAAAACCTCTCCAGTAACCCCCGGGCAATAATCCTAGAATCCCCCGAGTGACAAGCAGGGATGACAGTCAAGAACTCGTCAAGACCCGAGCCCAATACCAAATCCCTGGCTCCCACCGAAAAGGTCCCTAACATCATAGCCCAATGGGAGGTTGTCCCATGAGCCTGCAACAAAACTCCGACACCCTAGCCAACAAACAATTTTTTCTCAACACCCCATATACCACAAATACAGCTAAAATAATTCTACACAAATTATATACAGCTGACCACTAATCTAGTACCAGTCCCAATTTGTTCGTGTGCCGAAGCACTAACAGTTCCAATTTTCAGTTCAAATATACTGAACAGAAAAAAAAAAAAAAAAAAAAAAAAAAAAAAAAAGAGTCAGAAAACATACCAGCTCTAAGTTAGGCAGATGACTCCGTTTATCCGGCAACAGAACACTGCGGTTCCAAACTCCAGGCGGGCGCCAGTCTAACCGCATAAAAGAGTCCTGGTACAGTCGAGCTCCGTCCGCGTGGTTAGTCGGAGGTGCTCTAGTAGAAGCTAACCCTGTACGGAAAAGGCTCCAGCCCTACTCCTCATCCCTCATGGGACGTTTTTCCTTGTCAAGGGGAGCCATGGGAACACAATGGAGTTTTCTCTCTCTACAAGTGGAAAAATAAAAGATTCAGATTCGCAAGAAACAAGCACCCCTTCAACAATGCAACCCCAAAATTCAGCAACTAGGCGGAAAAGTAAGTAAGTTCAAGACAAAAACCGAAGAAAACGAACAAGAATCGACTTACCACAAGTGAAGTGAAGCACTCAACAATGTAGGAAGCTTGAAGGTTGCTCTCGACAATGGCTCGACGAGGAAGAAGAAAATGGCACGTGAAAAAGAAAAAAAAATCGCTGAAACCATTTATTCGGCTCAAGCCTAGCGGCGCTGGCCAGAGCCGCTAGCGGCCTCACTCCAAGGCTCAGCGCCGCTAGCGGCTCTGGCCTGGGCCGCTAGCGGCACTGCAGACTTGCACACACGGGCCCCACTACTGCCCAACGACCCCTTTTTCCAGTCCAAAGTTCGTTACTTTATTTCATTTGAGGTGAATATCAGTACAAAACGCCCGGGAGCAAGACTCTCTGGCCCACAAGTTCAAATTCGACAGTTGGCCTATTTTACGGTACCAACTATTTTCAGGTAAAACTAACCCGTTTATTTTTGCAAGTCCCGGATACTGAAACTCGGATCTACACTACGACAACTCTTACCGCCCAGAGCGCCCAAAAATATTTTAAGCCCGGAAAACCTGTTGGTCTTACCAAACATTACAAATTTTTGGGGTCAGTCCCTCTGCGATATTACAAATTTTTGGGGTCAGTCCCTCTGCGAGGTTACAAGTTTTTGGGGTCAGTCCCTCTGCGATATTACAAATTTTTGGAGTCAGTCCCTCTGCGATATTACAAATTTTTGGGGTTAATCCCTCTGCGAGGTTACACATTTTTGGGCCAGTCAATGACCGCTTAAGCTATTGTGTTTAAACCGTCCCTTCTACGAGGTTACTTATTTTTGTGTCAGTCCATAATTGCTTAAACTGTTGCAGTTATACTGTCCATTATTTTTTATATGTTTCAGTCAATGATTGCTTAAGCTATTGCATTCAAACTGTTCATATGTCCTAACCACTTTATGGCCGATTATTTTTAATCGCGCTTATCTCGTTGACTTTTTCGTTTCTTATAACAGGGACGGGATCTCGACATCCTTCGAGCGGTGTTTAGTCACTGTTTGTCAAAGCACTCCGCGTTGATCATTCTCAAAGTATAACTAACTTTCATTCACTCTGAATACAGGTCCCCAGCAGACGTTTACACCATCTACGAGCGGTGTTCTATCCTGCTACCATAACCTTTATTTTCTCTTGTGTTCACAGAGATGACATCTTAGCGCACTACGAGCGTGTCCCAACTCAGGTTTGTCTTCACATGCATGCATACTGTCACTCTCACACACCATGTGCACATCAGCATCCTGCATGTCACCTTCGGAGTACTTTTATCTTCTCTTTTACTCAAACTCGATCAAAGTGGGTGCTTCTGTAGACGCCAAAAAAGCGTCTTTATATTTCTCCGCAAAAACCCGATGATGAAAGGAGTAATTTATAAACTTGAACTGTTATTTTTGCTTTAATAGTTAAGATAAGGTGTCAGGTTTTTCCTCCAAACGCTCCTTCATTCCATTCCATTCAGAAGCCCCGTTCAAGAGCTTTCCAACGACACGTCTCATGCCTTTTTCCGACTCCCGGTCGCCAAGTTACGATTTAGGGGTAGAATCGTCTTTTACCGTCCAAGGGTAAAACGGTCTTTTTCATATTTTTCGGAATACAAAAATTCCTCCGGAAAATAAAAATAGATTGGATGTCGTCACTATGACGACATCCAGCTGGCTACTGAGAGCGATCAGCGGCCCAGGAATAAGTCCCAGGGCCGCTAGCGACGCTGACCCTGCTTCGGGCCCGGCTCATTTTTCAAGCCCGTCTCGTTTTTCAGCTCAATTTCTGCCGTCCAACCCTACTTCCCCACGCCTATTGAAACAACCCTTCACCCTCAGTTCAAAACACATAGTCTAAAGTTGACACCCTCTATTCTCAGTAGTATTGACTTTGAGCTTCTCCCTCTTTCTTCCATAAACAATTTTTTTCTATTCTCGGGAGTATTGACACCGAGCTTCTCCCTCTTTCCAAACTTGAGATCATTTCTTTTACTATTTTTGTCAAATATTGCCTATAGTTAAGGTATAAACTCCTGAGGGCTCAAATTAAATTAATTGCCTAATTGTTTATTTTCTAGTAGTCATAATGTAGATATCATGCTAGTACACGTTTTTTTATCGCTTCCTAAATATTGTCTGTCTGGTCGTTATGCTGCCCAATTTGGCAATCGAATGCATGTCTAAATAAGGGTCAATAATAAATGTTGTGATGCTTGTGATGAACCAATTAATAGTCTAAGTCTAGGTAGTTAATCCGATTTGTGTGCGAATCATGTCTTTAAAATATTAAACAAACTTGAGTTAATAGACGCCGTCATAAACGGGCGAGTTGGGTGCCTAACACCTTCCCACCTCGTACCTTTGCCCCCGAACCTTTTATTCTTGGGTACTCATATGTTATATATGAGCGGGAGTCTTTCTAAAAACATATCGCGCTATTGGGTTGTCCCTTCGGATTGTCCCTTCGGTTTGTCCCTTCGATAAAACGCCGATAGCAGATTTGTGACCTCTTTCATGGTTTTTATTCAATTCAAGTCTTTACAAAAGCTTTTCTAACTCGACGGTTCCTTGAACTTATCTAAACCCCCAACTTACAAATTTTCTATAAGGACGCACTCCGTGGCCGTAGAAATTCCGGGTCCTTACAAGGCTGTATATATATACTCGGTGATAATCAATACAGAGATCAAGCTTTTTGCCTCAATCTTGTCATGGTATCAGAGCGTGAAAGATCCTTAAACAAACTCTAAACAAAAACCCAAAAACCTTAAACCCTAACAATGGTCGTGGAAGATCCACCACCAAAAATTGACTCAAAATTCCCTTATTTTCTAGGTCCTCAAGATAGACCTGGTGATTTTATTACTGCGGCCAGATTTAATGGCGAAAATTATGATGATTGGGTTGGAGAGATTGAGACAGCCCTTCAAGCTCGAAGAAAGTTCGGATTTTTAGATGGTACGATTGTATCTCCAACACCTCCTTGCACACAAGATGATTGAAATACAATCCAAGCCATGTTGGTATCTTGTATTATTAATACCATCACAGCAGAAGTGAAAGTACCTTGTCCAAATATAAAAACGCCAGGCGTCTATGGGAGACGCTTAAGGAGCGATTTGCTCTTACGAGTGGACCACGAATACAGCAATTAAAGGCGGCCATCTCTGACTGTAAGCAAACCAAATCTATGTTAGTTGCTTCTTACTATGGAAAACTCACGGCTCTGTGGGAGGAATTGCATAACCATGAATCCTTGATTACTTGTTCTTGCTGTACAAAGTGTACCACAGGCCTTGAACATGAGCGTCGTCGTGCAAAGGACATGTTTCATGAAGTTCTGATGGGTTTATATACCCCATCTTATGGTCCTTTGCGATCAAATATTCTTGCTCAAGATCCTCTGCCCTCTCTAAGTCGTGCCTACCAGCTTGTTATTCAAGATGAACGAGTCAGAACGTCTTCGGCTCTGCCCAAGGAGAAGTCTGACGTTGTTGGATTTTCTATGCGAACTAGTGGGCGCACACGAGGCAAGATAGAGAAACCTGATAAATCACTTCTCTCCTGCACCTACTGTAAGAAGACAGGCCACGAAGTAACTAATTGCTTCGAAATTCATGGATATCCAGAATGGTGGGAGGATCGTGTGAAGTCTGACAGCGGATCAGGTATGACCAAACTGATGATTGGTCATAACCAACAATCAACGACCTCTTCTTCTTCTCTTGCGACAGGCCGTGGTCGAGGGGGGGTCCGTGCCAATGCTGCAAATGTTTCAGAACCCACTAGAACACCATCTGCAGAATTATTTTCCGCTGATCAATGGAAGGCGCTTGCAAGTATCTTTGGTAATATGACTGTTTCCGGTAATCGTTTGAGTGGTAAGATTAATGGTCATTCTTGGATTATTGATACAGGTGCATTTAATCATGTTACTGGTAATCTTTCTCTATTATTCGATGTAAAAGACATTTTGTGTCTCGTTGGTCTTCCTGATGGAAAGAAAGTAGTTGCAACAAAGAAGGGATCAATGCGATTGTCGGATGCTATGACTCTCACTCATATTCTTTATGTCCCTCTCTTAAATTGCAGCTTATTGTCCGTGTCACAATTGTGTGATGATTTGGATAGTATTGTCATTTTTAATCGATATGTGTGTGCTATACAGGACCAAACGAGGAAGCTGATTGGAACGGGAAGTAAGCAAGATGGACTCTAGTACTTCAAGGGACCACAAACAGTGCAGACAGTCACAGTGGACGCGGACGCTTCTTTGGCTCTTTGGCATGCAAGGATGGGGCATCCTTCAGAAAAAGTAGTAAAATTACTTTCCCCCGTTTGTAATTCTAAAAGTAGTTTGAATAAAGCCTTTGAAGTATTTTTTTAGAGCTAAACTTCCCAGAGACAAATTTCCTTTAAGTGAGAATAAAGCCAGTCGAATTTTTGAACTAATTGATATTGATTTGTGGGGCGGCTATCGTCATACCTCTTCTTGTGGTGCCCGATATTTTTTTACTATTGTGGATGATTTTTCTCGGGCTGTGTGGGTTTATTTGATGGATGATAAAACAGAGGTTTTTGCTAAATTTATGTCCTTTGTTGCTATGGTTGAGCGACAATTTTCTCAAACCATAAAAAAATTTCGGAGTGATGATGGAACGGAGTTCCGATGTTTGCTTGGTTATTTTACTGCGTGTGGTATCTTGTTTTAAACCTCATGCACTAGGACACCACAAAAAAATGGGAGAGTTGAAAGGAAACACCAACATATCCTAAATGTTGCCCGCGCCTTGCGCTTCCAAGCTAATTTGTCTATTTACTTTTGGGGGGAGAGTGTTTTGATCGCTGTTCATTTAATCAATAGAACTCCTTCCACTGTAATTGACAATCACACTCCTTTTGAGAAATTGTTTGGTTATTCTCACTCTTATGATGCCATTCGAGTGTTTGGGTCTTTATGTTTTGCCCACAACCAAAAGACAAAGGGGGATAAATTTGCGAGTCGTAGCCGTAAATGCATATTTATTGGGTATCCTTTTGTCCAAAAGGGATGGAGGCTTTATGTTGTTGATAAACATGAGTTCTTTGTGTCAAGAGACGTAAAATTCTTTGAAGAGATTTTTCCTTTTGTTGACACGGAAGCTAGCAATATTAGGCCAACAGATCACTTTGATATGGATGTGGATATTGATTTAGACTTTGCGGATTTTTTGGATGACTCCACTGTTGTCACTATTTCTAATACCAGGTATACAACAGATGAGGGTCTAGATGTGCCTTTTGTCCCCAGTGACCCTAATTCCTCTGCCACTGTCAATAATGGGTCTAACCAAACCACAAGTCCAACAAGCCCAACAGCAATCGAACAACCTAGTGTTGTGGACGACCCTGTCCAAACTAGGTCTGGGTCTGACCATACTGCTGAACAGGCAGACTTAAATAATCAGAGTTCCGAAGAAGTTTTGGGACGTGCAAAGCGCACTAAAACCCCTTCAGTGCTCCTAAGGGATTTTTGTTACTCACATCGTTGTTAAGGAGAGTCCATCGAACACTGCTACTTCTCTTCCACAGCATACCTCAGGTACTCCTTTTCCTATAGCACATTATATTAATTGTAACAATTTCTCTATGCCCTATCGCAAGTTTCTTGCAGCTGTCACTACAAGAGAGGAACCTCGGTCTTTTAAGGAGGCCATGAAAAATGATGGGTGGAAGAAGGCTATGCAAGAGGAAATTAAAGCCTTGGAGGATAATGGTACTTGGACTCTCGAATCACTTCCACCTGGCAAGCGTGCACTGGGAAGTCAATGGGTTTATAAGAGGAAATACCCTCTCCAATGGCAATCTTGAGCGGTTAAAAGCTCGCTTGGTTGTTTTTGAAAATCATCAATTCAAAGGTTTGGATTACTCTGAGACCTTTGCTCCCGTTGCCAAAATGGCAACCATTCGTACCTTTCTAGCCATTGCCGCTTCCAAGAATTGGGAACTTCACCAAATGGATGTCCATAATGCCTTTCTCCATGGTTATCTTGATGAGGAAGTTTATATGAAATTACCTCCTGGTTTCACGTCATCGGAGCCAAATCTGGTTTGTCGTCTTCGCAAATCTCTATATGGCTTAAAACAGGCACCCGTTGTTGGTTTGCAAAACTGGTCACGACTTTGAAAGGGTATGGATTTCTTCAGTCTTACTCTGATTATTCATTGTTTACTTACACTAAAGATGGCGTGCAGCTCAATGTCTTGGTGTACATCGATGATCTAATTATTTCTGGCAATGATTCTGTTGCTTTAAGTGCTTTCAACGCCTATTTGGGAGACTGTTTTCATATGAAAGATCTTGGTCCACTTAAATATTTTCTTGGTATTGAGGTAGCTCGGAGTTTCGCTACATTATTTCTTTGTCAAAGAAAGTATTCTCTTGATATTATAACTGAGGTCGGGCTCT
Source organism: Tetragonia tetragonoides (assembly GCA_038025085.1). Taxonomy (NCBI): domain Eukaryota; kingdom Viridiplantae; phylum Streptophyta; class Magnoliopsida; order Caryophyllales; family Aizoaceae; genus Tetragonia; species Tetragonia tetragonoides. The sequence continues at coordinate 5,642,619 of CM076147.1, forward strand.
TGGGGGCAAAACCAGCCGACACTCCAATTGAACAAAATCACAAGTTAGGACATGCCAGTGGTGCCAAACTTGATGATCCTGAATCCTATCGACGCCTTGTAGGTCGCCTTGTGTATTTATCTGTCACACGACCTGACTTGGCCTATTCAGTTCATCTTTTATCTCAATTTATGCAAGATCCTCACCAAGAGCATTGGGAGGCTGCTCTACGGGTTGTGCATTATTTGAAGGGAACTCCAGGTCAAGGTATTTTCTTGCGAGCTGACAGCGACTTATCTTTAAATGGACGGTGTGACTCGGATTGGGCAGCCTGCCCCCTCACACGGCGATCCTTAACGGGTTGGTTGGTGTTTCTTGCTCAATCACCTATCTCATGGAAAACAAAGAAGCAAACTACTGTCTCAAAGTCTTCCGCTGAAGCAGAATATCGCTCCATGGCTGCCATCACTTGTGAGCTCAAGTGGTTGAAAGGTTTGTTATTAAGTTTTGGTGTTCATCATCCCAAAGCTATACCATTGTTTTGTGATAGCCAATCGACTTTACATATTGCACGCAATCCTGTTAATCATGAACGCACGAAGCATATTGAAGTTGATTGTCACTTTGTTCGTGATGCTATTACCGAAGGTCTCATTGCGCCATCGTATGTTCCTACGACAGTGCAATTGACTGACTTATTTACAAAGGCTCTCGGCAGGAAACAGTTTGATCTATTACTTAGCAAGTTGGGCATCGTGAACCCCCACGCTCCAACTTAAGGGGGGGTGTTACGAGATCTTACCGAGATTTCAGGGGTGACTTATAAAAAATTCGGTTGCGACTGAAATATGGCAAGTTATTATAGAGTTTGCTATTGTTTAGGATTGTTTTCATATACAAATTGTTTCCATATATGTATACTCGGTGATAATCAATACAGAGATCAAGCTTTCGCCTCAATCTTCTGAGTAAAAAATTTTAGCAACTCTTTATTGTAAGGGCGTTGTCGGTTCACTAGACGAAGGTGCACCACGTGTACCGGTTGCAAGATGACACAGCTGCATGGGGTGTTAGCTTTTGGGTCACGATTCACTAAATCCTACTCTTCTACGTTGTGGGCCCACTTGACTTTCTCTATACCTTTTACGCCCTTTCAACACGGCACTCTTCGCCCTGGGACATGTGGCCTCAACATACGGGGTGAGTGAGCTGACATTATGGCTGTGGGTCCCAATTAATAGGGCCCATCTTAGATTCTTAATTATTGATGTGCTGACGTAACCAAGTAGACAACCACCCTTTACATCTAGGCACGTGACGCTAGTACGGTTCACTTTTACACGTGTATTTTTTTAATTTTTTTTTAAGAATTTTGACAATTGGTACGAGGGGTGAGCAACACGGGAACTTATCGGGTATTGCCTATCCAAAATTGTAATTAGAATTGGATCCACCGGTTCCTAATTCTTAGGAATTTTAAATTGGAATTGATTGCACATGTTCTTAATTCTTAGTGCTTGTTTGGTTGACACACAACTAACATGGGAAGTACAACTTCCTAGGAAGTGTAAAATCCCTTGTTGTTTGGTTGACAAAAAACCTTAGAAATTAACTTCCCATGGGAAGTCACTTCCTCCAAAATGGAGGAAGTCACTTACCAAGCCCCCCCTAGGTAAGTACTACTTCCCACATCACTTCCCATGAATTCAAAGTTCCTTAGTGCAACCAAACAAGTTTGGGCACTTCCCATGATTTTATATTTCCCATGAATTAATACTTTCCATGGGAACTCACTTCCCTAATTCAACCAAACAAGCACTTAGGATTTGGAATTGGACTTACCGGGCACCCACCGATTCCTGGATACCCAAGTCCACATTATATCCAAATTTTATTATTTTTTAAATCAAATAAATTAATATTTTGAAAATCATCAATTATAACATTACAGTAACAAATATTACAATCAAAATAATTAACATTGTAAATCAAAATTTAAGTAACGTATACAATCATTTAATCATTAATATCACAAATACAATCGTCAAAACATTAAAATTACAAATACAATTTCTTTAAACCACTAATCTTACTAGAAAATCACCATCTTTATTTCCAACAAAGGAAAAAGACTTATAATTGTTTTTACACTGGGTACCCAACCGGTTACAAAAGTTAGGAATTAAAATTGGTTGGTATCGATTCCTAATTTTAAGAATTAGAACTTGAATTGGTTGGACCGGTACCATGTTCAGAATGACCGATTTCAAACCACTTCTTGTTTCGATACTTAGATACCCAAATTTTTAGCTCACCCCTAATTCGTAGGGCCAAAAATCAATTTATAAAAGGAAATCGTAGGATGGAAATTGATGTCTTAGCTGGACGAGCTTTTTGCTTAGCTGAAAGTATGAGACAAATGGACTTTGCTATAAAAGTACCCAAAGGTGTAAATGTATATGGATGGGAAGCTTCTTGAAACGAGGGTGCAAATGAATGGCGAGTGAAGCATTCATGAGTGAGGATTTTTTAAAGTACTTTTCTTCAATATCCCCTCCAATAAACCATATCATCATGCCATATCAGTTGCCCACTCCAAAAGACATCTAACTCTAATTCTGGGATTCTTTTCTTTTTTGGTTTTTGTGAGTTACTACACCAAGTACTTTACCATTGTATTGGAGAGAATCCCATCTCAGCACCCCCTGCTACGTTATGTTCGAATTTTCGTGTTCAATAATGAACGTATCAGATTAATTGAACAACCAGCGTATGCTCTGGCCCCATCATTTTAATGTAGCACCAATAAGAGGTTAGTATAGTTCCTAGAAGCCAGCTAGTGCAAAATTGAATTGGAAACTGATGTAGAGAGTGAAAAGAACATTGCGTATTGGGTTGTTTGGATATTGGCTTGTGGGGTGGCTTTTGACAAAATTGGATGTTTGACCAATCCACCATCCAATATTGGTGTTTGGATGTTAGCTTGTGAGATTGGCTTTTGGGTTCCCACAAGCCAAATTTTGAAAAGCCAAGAAGGGTAGCTTATGGGTATTGGCTGGTGGCATTAATGTAGTCTAATGACAAGATAGTCCAAGACTTGCAATTATTTACTTTTACGCCATCAATTTCCTCTATCATATGAATGTCCTTATAGGTCATTTTACATATAACCAACTAATTTTACCAGTCAATGTTACCAAACATCTCTTTGCAAACATCCAATGTTACCCGCCGGTCAAATCAGCTAACAATACCAGTCATCGACCACCAGCCACCAGCTATCAATCAACAGCTAATGTCATCAGCCAATTGCCAAACAGGGCTTTGTTGTACAAAAAAAGTTGAAGAGAACTTTATAATATTGGATTTTTATTAAATATCATGGATAAACGAGATGATGCTTCATTGCTTTTAAGAGAGGTAATAAATTGAAAATGTGTGAGATAATATGGTAATGATTAGAGTGCTCCTAACCACTTGTCATTTGGTATTGGGATATAAGTGAATGGATGGGATAATAAAGAGAAGACTGAGATGGTTTTTGTTACACCTAATAGATTCGTCTAACTTTTGTAAACTAATAAAAATCGTTTCTTTTGGTGTTGGTGATACATTATTGACTAAGTTAAGAGACCAAAGAAGAACTTCTATAGATGTACATTAGATAGATCCTTCAACGAATTACTAGCTATCAAACTAAATTCAAGACCAGTCGGACTAACTAAGGAGTGAATTGGATGGCTAAATTTGGTTTACAACTTTCAGATGGAGGTTCTGGAGTACTCCTTATCTTAAATTTGAGTTTAGAGACTAGTTTTGGGCCCGACGATGCTCCAGGTCAGTTTTTTTTTTTTTAATATATTGTCTATTCCTTTAGGTGTTATAATAGGTGACTTAATTACACGGATGACATAGTCATGTGATTAAAGGCATTTCCTTTTTATAAAAAGAAAGCAAGTAAATGTTCTAATCAAAAGTATTGATGCTCAATAATTTATTTTTGTGACAATTTAGCTTAACAGATTAATCATACAATGAAAGTAACGAATGACATAACAACACATGACAATGCAATGGTTATATAAGCGCCACATGACAAACATAACAAATACCTCGTAGAAGTGTCTAATGACGAGGAAAAATTGTGTAGTGTATATGTTTTTTAACTTCTACAGAACATTATAGAGTCAAATATAGGACATATGCATAGGCGTATCCAGGGGGTACAAGTGGGTACAGACGTCAACCCTCTTTTTCGGTAATTTTTTTGTCAGTTTTATAAAGTATATATATTATGGAAGACACTTTGTATCATAAATACTTGTGTGGAGTATTGGTATAACCTCTTTTCTATTACCTTGTAGATTGTAGGTTCAAATCTTAGGAGCAACTATTTTCTAACTATTTTTCTTCTACTATTCTTTCCCTCTTTCATTTTTTGATCTAATCCGTACCTCTTTCTTAATTTTATACATCATATGTGTTTTATTTTTTGATATTATCCATTCTTTTTTTAAGTTTATACATCATATGTGTATTATTGTATACCTCTACAATTATACAATTAAGTTTCTATGTTGAGTGTCAAATGAACCCATATTAAAAAATAAATAAATCTCCGACTTCTACCCCCAGTACTAAATTCCTGGATACGCCACTGGACATATGTATCTCATTTTGAAGTATTTTTTGAACCTGATGCAATGAAGTAAGAATTATAATTTTTATAGTTACGTAACAAAAGTCATTTGATTTTATAACTTGAACAATATGATAATAATTATGTCGTTTTATATTTATTAAGTCAAATAAATGATTGACACACTTGCATGGGCGGCTTACGTGTCATTACCATACGAACTTGGGGACTTACGTGGCACCCATGTGTCAATCTCAAATATGATATGTGTCAAATCTTAAAAGCTATGCACTGTGTTTTAATAGTAAGGTAAGATATTATTGTTTATGATGCAATGAGTCAATGACGGTACCCATGGGAGGAGAGCTTTTAAATTGCTTTTCTTACCTCTATAAGTAAAATAGTGTGCTATTTACTACGAGTGAGAAATGAGAAGTGGTATAGAGTAAAACATTATCAATTAATGACTTGGCTATCACACAACTAATTATTTGAGTTAGTTAATATTTTAGGATTTTTTGTGAGAAATTACCTTGTTTGATGCGTTTTTTGTGACTAAGTACTTTATAACTTATTTTTTTGTGGGGAACTCCCTTATAATGCCAAATTCTTTGTTGACCTATACCCAAGACCACTATTTCGAGTCTAAAATTTTTTAACGACCAAAATACCCTCATTAAACAACCCTCCCCTTTTATTTTCTCTTTCCTTAACCCTATTTTTTGTTGTCCATTAAAATCACCATTGTTAGTGACATGCTCAAGACCCCCAATTGCCACCGCCACTGCCATAACAACTTCTTCCCCCACACCCCAGACAGGTTTCATCATCATCATTTCAATTCAGACTCAACAACCACCGCCGCCACTGCCATGACGACTAACTCGGTTGGTGGGTTCGATATCGGTGATGGCGGGTTCGCTAGGTGGCCTGGACAAGAGACACTTATACTTGAAATCAGATCTAGAGTTGATCATAAGCTCAAAGAAGCTAACCAAAAGGGCCCTTTTTATTCCTACTTACTATTCCCTTATTTTATTGACTGTTACTGACGATGTCTTTTGTCCCAAGATGTCTGATGTTTAAGGAACAAGAAAGTAATGGATGAGTGAGAAAGAAAGAGAGAGAGAACACTGATTGTTGGAAACATAGAGGTATGAGCAAATTTCAGTTTCTCTTCAATGGAGGTTTTGAGAAAAGGTAATGAGGGAAAGAAAAGGGAAAGAGAAAACAAAAGGGAAGGGTGGTTTGATTTTAGTGAAGGGTATTTTGGTCTTTTAAAAAAATAATAACCAAAATAGTGGTCTTGGGTATGGGTGAACAAAGAATTTTGCATTGTAAGGCAGTTTTCCATATTTTTTTTTTATAAAGTACTAGTCAAAAAAACGCATCAAACAAGGTATTTCCCCACAAAAAATCCAATATATTATAATGAACTGAATGTTACCTATCGCAACTCCCTTACTCACCTCTCGCGGGGGTTGGCGGGTGGCCACCTCCCCCGAGCCTATAACAATGAGAATGAGGATTGGTGGTTGACAAGGTCTAAACTAGAGTTGTACTGTCTCGTGCTTGAACATCAGATCACCAAGGGTATTTAAAAGACCATATTTCATTAGTGCCGTTTAATATCTTAAATGAGTTATTGTTTGTAATCGACTAAAATTACTATGATATAATTTGAATCTTAGAATTAATGCATCATCATCATCATCATCATCATCATCATCATTATTGTTCTTTGAAGACAATAAATTTTTATGAAGAAATTGAGTATTATTTTTCTTAGAATCAATGCAGAAATTCGAACCCAAGTCACTAGCTAGACCCCTTATCAAAATGCCCAACAATAATTATACTATAATGCATTGGAGTACATATTAACGAATATTTTTTAAGGAACAAATTTGGAGAGAGTATGGTCTACGTGATGACTTGTTTCCTTTCAAATAGCTACTTTCATAATATGTTACCGATTACATGCATGTGGTATTATAATTTAAATTTAATTATTGTAAACAGTATTATGTCCGTTATCATCATAATTTGCATGTATATTGCAACGCAATGTAAAAAAACAACTCGTATACACTTAGTAAAAGAAAAGATCAGAAAAAGAAAATCATATATCCTTGCAAGTATATATTTGTACCCTTGGGCGAACCATTATTTTATTTTTTTATTTAAGAAATTGCTTTACTAAATGTATAATAATTTTCCACATTTTTTGTACAATTTTTTTTTTCTTTTTCATATTGCACCTAATTTTCGCTAGTAGAAAATCGCCAATTCTTAACGGTCTCAAAATATCGTTCGCCAATGTTCACTCGATTATGGCCAGTCTCAAAATTTCCCCAAATTACCAAATTTATCCTTTAAATGAACACCTTTGGACAATTTGGTCCTATTAAAAATATATGTGACAACTTAATCCTTAAAAAGTTAATTATGTGCAGATTCCCCCAAAAAAACGGATTTAGAGAGAATCTCCACTTAAAATACATTTTTAACTAATTTCTTCCATTTTTTTCTTATTTTTACTAATTTATTCTGTTTTATCTCTTTTTAATTATTTTCTCCCATTTTCTCATCTTTTCCCCTTTCCCCCTCTCCCCCACCACTCCTCTGTCCCTAGACCCCCCCCAATGGCGTCTATCTAAACTCATCCTCACCAGTCACCACCACAACTCCCTACCCCTTCTCATATTCTCTCTGATCCATTCCCCTCCAATGGCGTCAAACTAAACTCATCCTCACCAGTCACCACCACAACTCCCTACCCCTTCTCATATTCTCTCTGATCCATTCCCCTCCAATGGCGTCCCCATACCACAAAACCGAGCTGAACATGAAGAAACGCCGCCATTGTTGAGTAACCGCGTCACCTCATAGTTGTAGATGCTCCTCCGTTTGCTTCGCCGTTACTCGAGGTGGCGCAACCGAGTCGAGTCGCCGTCGTCGGAGTGACAAAAGATGGATGTTGATGACGTGGAGGGAGTGTTGTCATTAATCCCGCTTTTCTTCTCTTCCCCCCCCCCCTCAAATTTTCTCCAACCACCTTCTGTTTCTCTCTCCTCCCCTGTTTTTTCTTCTTCCTCCACAACCAATTGATATGCTCCCATCACTCATTATGTCATCAATTGCTATGTTCTCATCCTTTTCACCCTGTATTTAGTTCAAATTCTTGGTTTTTCTATATTATGATTTCATTTTCGTTAATTTATAATATTGTCATTCGGTTGAATTAGATGAGTTTTAATCGTGTTTTGTAGGCATTCAATCTTTGTGATAGTCTTAAGTTGCGTTGATTTGGTATGATGATTTAATAATTTTGAGTAGCTTCTTGGTTAAAATGTGGAAGTATTGTCTGATAGGAACTTAAAGAATTGATTATTTTGTGGTTCTATTGAAGTATGATATCAACTATCAAGCTGAGAATCTGGAACAAAGCCCATGGGTTCCATGGCTGAGTTCTGGAACAAGTCAATGGGAGAGAGAAAAGGAGAAAAGAAAAGGGGAAAAGAAAAAAGGAAAATGAAAATAAAATGAGAGAAAAGAATAAAAAAGAGAGAAAATACAACTAAACATACTTTAAACTGGAAAAAATATAAAAAAGAACTAAAAACGTAATTAAGGTTTAAGATTCTCCCTAAACCCGGTTTAGAGGGGGAATCTGCACAAAATTAAGTTTTAGAGGACTAACTTGTCACATACGTTTTTAAAAAGACCAGATTATCCAAAGATATTCATTTTTGGGACCAATTTGATAATTCGGGGCTCAAAATTTCGATCGCTAATTGGCTATTTTATTGTAATGAACTATTTCATAGTATTTGATTGCACCCTGTTCTTACTTCTATTGGGTCTTCACTATTTGTGCCGTACTTCTTTTGTACGAATTTATATATGAATAATTATGTGGGTATCAGATTATTTGTGCTCACTGCTCACACCATCGTTTAATTTCTCGTACCAAGCATGCTGTTAGGGTGTGTTCTATTCTATTTATTGGACCTTATTTAATCAGTGGGAATCAGTGACAAGATCTTATGCAATCAATGGGAATCAGTGGCAAGACCTTACTGAATTAGTAAGAATCAGTGACTTATTCAAATCAGTGGAAATCATTGGCAGGACCCACATTTCTCCTCACAGGATCAGTGGCAGGTACTTACTCAATCAGTGAGAATCAGTGGAAGGACCTTACTTAATTAGTGAAAATCAGTGGCAAGACCTTACCAAATCAGTGAAGATCAGTGACAAGACATTACTCAATCAATGAAAAATTGAGAATTAGTGGAAATAAGTGAAAAACAACGCGCCCTTATCCTGTGAGTTTGTGAGAGTCTTTGCATTGGGAGATGCTTTTAAACACCTTTCCGGCGTTTACTTGGACAAAAACAAAGGGCTTCCGGCATGACAACACTACCTGTAACTTACTTGGCATCTAATTACGTGTCCTCCATCTACAGCTCTCGAATTGAACCCCATAAAAAAAATAAAAAAAGAAAACGTATCTAAAAAGTGCGAAAAAGAAACCATGCCTCTCATATTTTCCTGGAAAAAGTGTCATTAATAAATTACAAAAAAAGTACATCCTTGAGCATTTTCCCTTACAAAATGACAAGTGTCCTCATCCAAAAAAAAAAACATTTTGATAATTATAAACAAAAAGGGCAAATGATCATATGGTCCCAAATCAACATCAACAAACTAATAAGTTCATGATTAAGATTAATCCATTAATCTTAACCGTCCAAACATTCAAACATATCGAATCAACGGTGTAGATTGTTTGGAAGACACTATTCCCAATAAAAACGAGAAGCATAAGATAATTACTAGTACTAGTGTGAGTGAAGGAGCGTGTGAATCTATGGGTGCTACGTGTTAAGGTGGTAGGGTAAAGATTGTGATATATACTTTAGGATTGTCATAATTATAATTCAACCATACATCACCATAACCAAAAAAGAAAAAAGAATGTGGATCTAAAGTTTACAAACACCCCGTTATTTATTTAATTTTGCTTCTAAAAAGCATTTAAACACTCGTATTATTAAAAAGTTGATCTATATATCGATGGAGGTTGTGGAGAGAGAAAGAGAAGATGAAGTTATGAAGATGGGTAGAGATGATGATGATGATGATAAAAATGGTGGTTCTTCATCAGATTATCATACATCTTTGTCAAGATTAAGGTCTCTTTTAGTATCTAATGATCGTGATTTTCTGCTCACCTCCAATGATGCCCAGGTAATTTGGACTTATTAAAGTTAATTATCAATAATATTTTTATTTAATTTTCTGCAAACTAAATATTATGCCAAAAATATTTATTTACTTTTTTCTTAAGATAATCTATGTTTGGAAGATGATATAGCTAAAACTAATCCGATTAAGTTCTTGGAGTGGAACGAACCTAAGAACTCTAACATGAAACCCGTCTTCATCCGCCTTTATTTATACTCTTTTGTAGAAAATGAATTCTTGTTTGCAGCTTGGTTTATTTAATCCATTTTGTTGAAACATATTATTGATATTATTGAAAATAAGGAAAGATATGTTGGTTTCTTATTTTCAAAGGTGCAACTAATTAATCATCTACTTTGATTTGATTTAGGCTTTAAGTAACTCAAATATTATAAGTTCATCTTATTAGCAGTGATTATCTTACCACTAATACAAAAAAATAAAAGGGAAAAAAAAGTAAAAGAGATCAGAGAAGGAAATTAGGATCATCTAATTTCTCTTGGATTTAATTAATGCTACATGTTGATTATCATTCATCACGTATCTTGCGTAGAGAAACAATCTGTGGAGTCAATACTTCAACGGTTTTCTTTCTAGAACGAAAACAAATTTGATTTTGTTTTTGAATTTTAAACATATATATGAACTTATTTTGACTATAATTTCTGGTCTGTTGTTAAAGAAATTACGATTTTAACTTTTAATTTATAAAAGGAAATATGCGTTATACGTACTTATGAATAGTGGTTCAAATGAATGAAATATATACTATGAAATCAGGATTTTGATCCTAGTTTGAGCTTAACTAGATTCAAAACACATAAATGCATGGTGCATTTTCAGGCCAATTTGATGAGATGATACTTAAATAGCAATCGGTTAAATATGATGTAACGTACGTGAGCATGTGTTATGTGAGATCAACTTATAATGAAATGAGAGGTGGATCACTTACCATAAACTGTGAGCCTTTAAAAGTGATTATCGTCTCACCAAAAGCTATGGAACCACTATTTTTCAGAAGTTCTTGTAGATGTGGGAATAGATGGGCTAGAAGAGAGTACGCCATGGGCTGTGTCAAAGTGCTGGCGGAGGAGTATGTGAAATTACATTATTCCAGAAAAACTGTCCCTTTTAACTCATTGAGGTTAACTTTTTTCCTCATGTGAGTGGTACATGTAAATTGAACATTCACATGAGGTCTGTAAATCCATAAACATAGTTATTTTAGATTGATAAAATCTGGTTATCGAGAATGTCAAAACCATGTAAAAAACAACATTAGCCTATGTACAGTTTTTTTGGGGAAAAAAAAGTACACTAGCATTGCTTTTCAATTAAGAACATTAGAATTTAGAAGTAACACTTCTACTTGTCTGTTCAATTTAAACAAAGCATTGCAATGGTCGTATCTGGCATTGCAATAATGGTTGTCTCTGGCCTCCAGTAACTTCTAATATCTGGTGTGAGGAAAGGCAATGCAAGTAAAATTAAAGTTGATCATCATTAACTTTAGTTCTTGCATGAAGCTTGAAGGCTTGTTACTCAACTTTCATCTAACCAAACGAGAACTACTAGTCGGTCACATAATAATAACCATTTAAACATGCTACTAGTCACATGTTACTCAACTTTAAACCATTTAAACATGTTACTCAACTTTCATCCAACCAAACAAGAACTACTAGTCACATAATAATAACCATTTAAACATGCTACATGCATGTCACAACTCAAAAGAAAGTAAGAACCTAAGCTAGCTATCAGTACAATGGTTTATGAGATCCAAGAGTATGTTACCAAAGCTCTTCTTCTTGAAACCACCATTACAATTTATAACACTAACCATATCAAATATTATTTTCTTTTTATTTATTTACTTATCATAATGATCATTTAATTAAGCTTATTATCAAACCAACTACAAGGGTTTAACAACTCCAACCTTCTAGGAAGTGAAGAAGGAACCATAAAATAATGTGTTTGGGTTAGTAACTTAATTAGGGTGTGTTCTTTTTCACTTATTTTAGAATTGGTTTAGTTAAGTTCAAAGGAGTCAACTCATTTTAGTGATCTATTTTTTCTGTCACATAATACTAATCAGTTCAGTGAAATTCAGTAGAAAGAACACAATCTTAATATAGATCGTTGGACACTACAAACTCATAATGTTTTTAAAATCTCCTAAAATGACAGCTAAACATATTGTTGGTTAGGGAATAGTGCATTATGGTTGAGATAAAGCGAGGGAATTGAAGTTTAGTTAGATAATGTGTTTTATTATGAATAATCTCATTTAATAGCATCAAATTAAATGTGGTCGAATAAACTTTTGTCAAATCCTCCGGATTCTTGTTGATTAGGTAGTCGTTTTCATGTACAGCCTAGCCAAACAGGGTGTTACTGTCATCACTATGAATCATCACGGTAAACGTCTTAATGGTACAACTAGTACAGAACACGTGGACCATTTAAACATTGGTGCTTTTATTAGTAGTACTTTTTAGTCATTTATCATAAATGTGAATTTGTGCTTTTATCAGTTTATGGATTGACTTCTTTGAACGTTCGTTGTGTGATAGCATAATTTCTAGCCAGAATTTGTTCCCCAGCTGCATGTGATGACCCATTTAGTCCATTACTAAAGTGAGATCATAGCTTCTTCACCTATGGCTAGGGCCTAGGAGCCTAGATCAGATTTTGGAAGCTAGGATTACAACTTATCCTGGCGATACATTGGACGCAATATACACTCAGGGCCGTTCTTAAGGTTTTTGGGGCCCGGGGCGGGATAAAAGTGAGGGCCCTTAAATTAATGTATGAATAACTTGTTTTATCGCCAAAAAAAACATAAAAATTTGGGCCCCGTATTAGTAAATGAGGATATAAAGAATGAAAAATTATTTTAAATTATAGAAAAGTGGAGGCCAAAGAGATTTGATCTCAAAACTCAATGTACATAAAGAGCAACCCAACTCATTTCCAACCAAGGAACTAAGCCCTTTTTCATGTTTAGTATTTGCAAGTTTTTTTCATTTATCTTAATTTTTCATTGCTGTTTGGGCCCTACTCAGGTTGGGCCCTAGGCGGTCGCCCCTCTGGCCACCCCCTTGGGCCGGCTCTGTATACACTCCCTTGTCGATTGTTCTTAACAATATAGTATATGATTGTTTGCTGACAATCGTGGTTGTTCACCAAGAATAGATAGATTGAATTGGTTTTTCCTAATGAAATCTCATTTGAAATCGTTGAAAGAATCAGTTGTTCCTAACTATTTGAGTTTGTAATTGAACCAATAGAGAGTGTATATTACATCGGATATATCATTAGAACGGCCCAGTTACATACGTGCACACTCATCACCAAAAGTACATTGTTATATTGTTTGTTTGTAATCTTAGTTTTTCTTTTGGATTGCGCACTCTTAGCTTTGCTTTTGAGTTCCAAATAACAATCAACTTATAGGGTGCATTCTTTTCAATGCAACTTACCCAAATTGAACTTATTTAAATTAAACTTAACCTACTTGACCTGACAAAACTAAATCGATAGTAATGTGTGAGAGGATAAAGTAATTTGCATACCTAAACTAAATGGACCTCATATATATAAATGACAAATCTAAGTCAGTACTTAATTACATACTCAACTGTTTGAAAGTATGTATGTACTTGTGGTTTCTTTTTCGCTAAATTTAGCTCAAGTAATTTGAATCGGACTCAAACTTATTGACTAAGTTGAAAAAAACTCACTCATAGACGTGGATGAAGAATGAACGAGTTCCAGTAAGATAAAAAAAAAATAAAGATGTAGATCAGATTAGTATAGAGGAGATCTTTCAGTAAAGATAATTATTATTTGGAAAAAAATAGAAAATGTATAAAGATAACTACGACGAAATTTTCCATCGTAATTGGACATTCGCGACAGTCAACGGGATCCTAAATACCGTCATAAAGACCAACAACTAAAATACCATTCTATGACTGGGGAGCGACGGTATATACCGTCGTAGTTGATCTTTTACGACAGGAAGTCTCGTCGTGTTTAAAAGACCCTATTTCTAGTAGTGAAAATAAGAAAAAAAATGTGTATTTTTGGTGAGATTGTGTTTCTTGTGTGTCAAGTCCTATTAGTAGCAATGTGATCACTGTGGCATGCATAGTTGTTTCGATTTATTGTAGAGGGTTGATGTATATGTCAAGGGTTTTAATCATCCCTACATAAAGTGCTAGTGAGGTTTAATATCTTCTAATGATGATGAAATCTAGGGTTTTTAGGTGTAAATGAGGAAAAAGCTAATAATTAATTAGCTTAAATAATCAAGGATTATCCCTTATCAAGTAACCGTGATTTATTATGAGTGTGTAATGCATAAAGATATGGATTACTACAAAGTTGAGAGATGAATTGAGGGTAGTGGACCAACACTAATAATTTTTACAGATGTCATGTCCAAAGATTGAAAAAATCTACATTGGATCCAGTCATTGATTTTGGGTGCATGGTGTAGATTTGTAGTGTCATAGTGGTGACTAGCTGTAACAAGTTTTTGGACCACCTTTTAGCTTTGTGCCTCGCTCATTGTCTTCGAATTATGTGGCATGTATAGAGCATGCTTCGTATCTCATTGCAGATCTGTTTGTTAGAGCTTTTTGTGTCAAATAATAGGGCTTCACACATTTTGGGAATTAGCTATATTGATCATTCAATTGTGTGTTCGCACCAATAGGTCCACATACATGTGTTTCTTCATATTCCAAAACTCTGTTCTACTCAACTTAATTTTAGATAATTTAGTTCAATTCAATTTAGTTTAAAACTCCAATTTATGTAAAATTTAGGACTCATATAACATTTTATTCCTAAGTACATTTATGATGATACTTATGTCATTGGAAAGTGTTAGGGAAAATTCAGATTCCACGCCAATATATTTAATTGGTGGAATTAATTATAGAAGGCTTATAAGTGGCGTTTCAAGAAAATATTTTGGAGCTGTTTTTTGGTTAAGAAGTGTGGCAGCAGTGGAAGACTTTGTGGCCAAGGGATTATACGTGATTGGTAGTATTGAAGATGTTTTAGTTTTGGAAGGAGTTTGGCAGATTTTGTCTCTTACGAGATATATTAGCGTCACTTATATGGAAGGTATTGTTATTGTGGTAGTATCCTATTTTACGTGGGAGTGATAATTTGGAAAGTAGGAGGTTTTCTAATTGTGGTTGTGATAGAAGTTTTTATGGAGGCCTATAAATATAGGTGGTGTTAGATTGGAGAAGTGGGCTCAGCTTCAGGGTAGAGAGAGAGCTCCTTTATTGCAGTTGAAGAGTTTGTAGCTTTTCCCAAAAGTTATGCAATGTGTGAGTGTGCGGGTGTGTAGAAAGCCTAGTCATTGAAGTGGAGGGTTTCTAGCTTTGACCTCAAAAGCTATGTGGAGGGTTTCTAGCTTTGACCTCAAAAGTTAGGTTACGAGGAGGGGACGGTTTTGTGACTTTCCCGTGCATAAAGTCATATGTGGGGTAGTGGTGATTGAGATGAGAGTCCAATTGTATGAAGGGCAAAGGTGAGGATTGAGTTGGGTAGATTATTTCAATGCATTAGCTAGAGGAGACTGAGATGTTAGTGTGTTGATGTATGTCGTTGTACTCACTCTTTGTCAATGTTAGTGGACTAGTAGTGGTTCGTGGTTTTTCCCCTAGTTGAGAGGGGTTTTCCACGTTAAATATTGTGTGTGTTTATTTATCTTGTGTATTGTATTTATTGTGCTTCCGCTGTGGTCAAAGTAGTATGGTAGTGGGGCGTAAAATTCCCAACAGAAAGAATTCAAAATATATACTTTCAAATGAGTAAAATAATAAATATGTTAGGACGGGTTTTAAATGTTTAAATGTCAATTAGAAACAAAATCAATTCAGTTCAGTCTTTTCCAAGTGAAGACGGTCTTTTCGTAACTTTGGTCAGTGATCCCTATCTTTCTAAATAGTGACCCCATTTTTCTATGAGTTGGTCTTACACAAGACTTACTGTTTGTGATCTTCTTTTTAAATCTATTGCAAAAGCAGATAATGAAAAACCATGCTACTCATATATATAATCGTGATCATAATGTATTTGCTTATTAGGTGAAAGTCTCAGAGCTTGAAGGCAAGGTAATAGGGATCTACTTCTCAGCTAACTGGTACCCGCCATGTCGAAAATTCAATCAGCTCCTAATCAATGTCTACGAGCAGTTCAAGATCAACCAAGTTTCCGATTTCGAAGTCATTTTTGTGTCCTCGGATGAAGACTTAGTTGCATTCAACAATTACCGAGCTACAATGCCATGGCTTTCGATTCCATTTTCTGATTTGGAGCGCAGAAGAGCGTTAAGTGGGACGTTCGATGTCGAAGGCATACCTTGTCTAGTTATTTTGCAGCCTAATGATAGTAGAGATGATGCTAATAAGTTGCATGATGGAGTTGAACTCATTTATCGCTATGGAACTCAAGCATTCCCTTTTACTAAAGAGAGGTTGGAAGAGTTGCAAAAGGAGGAAAGGGAACGTGAAGAGAGACAGACATTGGCTAACTTGTTAACGAATCATGATAGAGACTATGTTTTGGGACATCCTTCGTCGCACCAGGTTAGACATATATATACTCCCTCCGTTCCTTATCCTCATTGCACAAGTGATTGCCTACCTTGCTATATATGTGTTTTCTTCCCACAACGAAATATTTGTCTTTATTTATGTGTTATCCTACATAAATGTTAATAATTTCGGGAAAGAATATATATACTAATATGTACATCATATATGAATTTCCATACACAATTCTTGCCACATTTTATTTGCAACGCTAGATTAGTTAACCATATTCATTATTTAGTGTCTATCAAAAACTTCATCCTAGACGTGAAATGGCATTTGACACTTTACCTGATTGACATATATAGTATAGAAGCTTTAAATATGTACATACAGTTTTACTTCACTTTAAGATCGAATGAAGTTCTTCTCGAAGTGGAGTGTTAAATTGGTTTGCTACGAAATGATCTAGTTGGTGCAACTTTCTTGGTAAAATGACATTTGACGCTAACGTGAAATTGTGGTAGGTCATGATTGGTGACAGAGTACAATTAATAAATGTCTTGTTCCTGATGTCTTCTTGTTGCTGCTTTTGATCAAGGACCCATGTGTTTCATGTGATTGCAAGAACGATTTTCCTATAAGTTATAACTTAAGGTGGAAATTATTTATGGTTATCTTACTTATGTATGTCGATCCGTGAAAACTGCAACATATGTCGGTCTTTCCCATTTTTGTTGGGATTCAAGTCGAATATGTCAAGGGGTGTCACTTTTATTGCAGGAACCATTTTTTATATGTAATAACAGAAATATGTACTTCGTGAGTAGTTTTCCGTGTGAAGGAACCATTTACAACTTATAAGCTAGTAGAATCTATGTTTAGACTAGCAAGAACTTTGTCGAAATAAACTAGCATCTAACAAACGCATTGTTTTTGTAAATTGTTAGTAAAATTAACAAACAAGGTCATAACATAACCGTATCATTAGATGAAAAATGTGGTAATATGTACTCCCTCCGTTCCTTACAACATAAACTAGATTCTAGTACACTGAGGTGACATTTTGATTAAATTGGTTTCAACATTGTAGGTGCCGGTGGCATCACTAGAAGGCAAGACAATTGGTCTATACTTTTCAGCTCAATGGGGTGTACCATGTGTCAAATTCAACCCCAAGCTAATCTCCGTTTATCAAATGATTAAGCAAAAGTTAGCAGGACAGGAAGAAAGTGGAACTTCACTTAACGAAGACTTTGAGATTGTGTTCATATCAAGTGACCGAGACCAAATGGCCTTCAACTCCTATTTTGAGACAATGCCATGGCTAGCCCTTCCCTATGGTGACCCAACCATCAAGGAGCTTGCCAAGCACTTCGACATTCGTGGAATTCCGAGTCTAGTCATCTTAGGCCCGGACGGGAAGACCGTGTCGAGGCAAGGGAGGAACTTGATCAATTTGTACCAGGAAAATGCTTACCCTTTCACTGAGGCAAGGTTGGAGTTCTTAGAGAAGCAAATGGATGAAGAGGCCAAGAATTTGCCAAGATCTGCATTTCATGTGGGCCATCATCATGAGTTGAATTTGGTCTCTGAAGGAACTGGTGGTGGGCCTTTTATTTGCTGCCAGTGTGATGAGCAGGGTTCTGGTTGGGCCTATCAGTGCCTTGAGTGTGGGTATGAGGTCCACCCCAAATGTGTTAGGCCTGTTGAAAGGCCCAATACTTGATTGGTGCTGGAATGCTAGTCCTACTATTATGTCGGCTATGTTTTTAAATTTCTCCCTTCTTTAAAGAATAACATTAATTGAGAGAAGATAAGGAGGATCACCAGTTTAACCCATTATCAGCTCAAAATAAAGGTCGAATGCCAAGCATTTGGGGAGCTAAGCAGAGGTAAAAGGAGAGACAAAATCCCCCGATATTTCTATTGGTAACAATTTGAGCCGATTTGTTCTAACGATTAGGTTACCTTGTTAGCTTCATTATAGTATTGGATAAATATTGTCTCAATTATGTCACTTGTTGATATTCGATAGAGAAACTATATATTCTAAACATATTTGATCACATTTATCATGCATGTGAATGTACATTCAGAACATCATTTAAAATACAATTGATTATAAGTAGTGGACCAAAAATTCTACTAAACCAGATCGATATGATCATATAAAAGTATATTAATTAAACTTGCTAATCAATGAGTTTAATGGTAACTATATATGCCACACGAAAATCAAATTTTAACTATTGTGAAACAAAATACACCGATTTAAAAATCTATCACCCACCTCAAAAGGTTGAAGCCTAGTAATATTATGGACAACTATATTGCCTATAAAGTGAATATAGTTGATTACAACATTTTTTGTAATAATTATTTGCCAAAATATTCGTCATGCCACAATCTAGATTTGAAGTTGATCAATCTAGAAATATTTTACAAATGTTTTTACTCAGGGGCTCATATACGTATAAACTCTAAACAAAGTCAATTTTGTAAGTTGTGCTACTTATTTGTTTTCGGTCAACTCTATATTCAGTTTTTATTTTTTTATTTTTTAAAAGAAGCATATTATTCATTACTTAGGATAATTCAGAGTCTATACGTAGATTGAAATACATCAAAAAAAACCATACTCCTATATAGAACTGGCAAACGGGTCAATCGGTTCGGGTACGGTTCGAAGGTTCGGTTTGAATCGGATCAGCTTTACAATGTATTCGGGTTCAGTTCGATTCGGATTTATTCGGGTGCGGTTCCTAATCGGTTCATGTTCATTCGGTTACGGTTACGGATTGGATCAAAGACGGGTTCGGGTGCATCTCGGATCGATTTTGTTCGGATCGGGTGGCATCGGTTCGTGTCAATGTTCGGGTCTTCGGTTTTAAACGGGTTCGGGTTGGTCTCGGTTTTGCCTTATTCTGGATCGGGTTCGGGTTGAATCAGATCAATTCGGATCTAGAGAAAATCGAGTCATGACACTATCACTCTATAAAATGATTAACGCCTTAATGGTTAGGAGTAATAATTTATTTATAAACCACGATGCTTGTAAATTATAAATACAAACATAATTTTTTTTATAAAGATTATATAACTCTTATGAATTAGCAGTACGGAAAAAAAAACTCTTACGAACTAAAAAGTTAATAATGTAATGTAATATAATTATTATATATTGCAATATACGCAAGATTCTTATTATATATTGGAGGAGTAAAAAAAATAACGATTTGAAGGTTGAATGCTCGTTGGTTTTATAACTTTTTTTTATTTTTAAGAAAGCAAGATTCTTACCTTATTTTAATATTACAATACAGTTAAAAATGTTGCAAATAAAAATAAAAATATAAAAATAAAAAAAATAAATAAAGAATATAATAATAATAATAATAATAATAATAATAATAATAATAATAATAATAATAATAATAATAATAATAATAATAATAATAATAATAATAATAATAGCAATTGTTTTCGGTTCGGGTTCCAGTCGGTTATTTTCGGTTCCCAAAATACGGGTTATATTCGGTTAGTATTAGAAATCGATTCGGGTTAGGTTCTGATTCGGTTCGGTTCGGTTCGGGTTCGGTTTGTCAAACTTCGGACTATATTCGGTTCAGGTCACTTCCGGTTTTTCGGTTCGGTTCGGATTCAGATCGGATTAGAATCGGGTATGGATCAAATTCGGGTATATTAATATCGGTTGGTTTCGGTTCGGTTCGGTTAGTTTCGGATTTCGGATCAACCTTCGGTTGCAGTCTTCAGGTCAAAATTCAGGTCTCGGGTCGGTTTATTCGGTTCGGGTCATCGGATACGGGTCAGTTTTGCCTATAGTCCAATAGATATCCATGAGAATCAAGCCTAACTCAACTAGAGTTTTGGGCTACATTTGATCCCTAAAATGTCATTGTCATAAACACACCTAGCAGAGGCTGGCGCGAACAAGAAAGTATGTTTGATCTCATCCCAGTCAAAAGCATAGTTGGCAATATTGTGAGTGACAATGTTTTATTTATTTATTTATTTATTTTTATTTTAGAAGAATGAGTGACAATGTTTGCCTTCTTCCTAGTGTGGAGAAGTTTGAACTTTTTTGAAGAAGACGTTGGATGTGCTCCAAGCTCATGATTCATACTGTTGCGGGATCATTACGGGCTATATTTAAATTTTAATGCTTTGTGTTTAGCAAGTTAGGGTCAACTAACTCTATTTGAATTAATTATTTACATATTATTTTCAAAAATTTGTCATTTACTGGAATTAGAACGTCTTTATTGGATTTGGATTCAAATTAATTTCTTTTTAAAGGTTAAGAACGAGATTCCATCCATACATGCCGTCATTCTAATTTGTATTCTCATCTGATGTTTGTTAAAAATCTATTCATGGTGATCTCTTAGAGATGAATATTAGTTTGTCCTCAGATTGAGGTTGAAATCCCGATCTGAGTCACTGAGTGACTCTTTAGTATCTTCTCAAATTTGCCTTTGTGAATTTGCGAATTTAAAGGATTTTGTTGCTAACCTAAGAATTTAAGAAATTGATCTTCTTTGTGTGTTTCTCTTAGCTATGCTTCAATTTCGAGAGTCAGTTTTAGTTTTTCGAAGATGGGGCTAGCTTGCTGTCAACAAGAGTTGTTGGACTTGAAGATGAAAAAGATAAAGATGATTCAATATTTGTCTCTTCTTTAGGGTTCAAAATTTTATTGTATTCTTCTTGTTGTATTGTTTCTTTCTCTGTTTTTCACTAGCTTGTTAGTGAAAAAACAACTTAGGATCTCTGTATAACAGAGATTCCTGAATTTCTTGCCCTTCCGAACAAAAATAAAATAATCCAACTCAATCCATCTTCGAAAAACCAAAACTGACTCTCACTCCCACACCCCACCCAAACCTCTTGGGCTAAAGCCCAAATGTTGACACCCTTATATTTCCTCCAATCTACTACGCATCTGTTTCGGAAAACCTCAATATTTACTTTTTCACGGTTTGCAATGCACTACTTTGATTGTAAATATGTGTATTTATATGAAGATATAAATTATAAAAAAAAATAAATATGATTTTCCAACGGAATTGCTTAACGTAAATCCTAAATTACTAAACGTAAATCTTTTTTACTCAATACTTCCGAAATTACCCTTTTCATTTGCAAGAGACTTTTTCCATCTCATTCATTTTTCTCTCAGATCTCCCTCTTGTATTCCTTCAGTTCATTGTTGAAAAACCTAGAATTAATGAAAGTTTATCATGATCAGCGCTTGCTACAATAAATTAATGAAAGTTTATCACCATGATGAATTGATGATAATGGCGTAAAGGGGAGAGCGGTGGGGTGGAATTTTATCACCTCAACCCTAACTTGGGTTTTATGAACTCCATTGATTGTTTACTTCGGATCATTCATCTGTGCCTGGTTGTCTATCGACTTGGCTGCCAGTCTCATGCCAGGGCCAAGCTACAGAATTTGGCATAGATCATCCATGCCTGTCTAGCATAGTCCAAAATAAAGGTCGTTTAGTGAAGAAACCATCCTATAGTGTATGCACTACAATCAAGCACAGTGACTCCATTCAGATCTCGCGTAGTTGATTGGTCTGAGATTAATCAATGGCAAATTGTCAAATGAATCCATTGATTCAAGCTTGATGAGGACTACGAAGAAGAATTATAATCTAGGATTTGGGTGGGGAAAATCGGCAAGAGTGGCGGCGGCTGGCTACATGGTGGAAGGGCGGGTGGCTGGGACGTTTTGTGGGCGGGTGGCTGGTGGTGTAGTGGGGTGGGCGCAGGTATGGAAGGAGATTGAGAGAGAGAGAGGCGGGGCAGGAGAGAGTCGGGATTGGGTGTTCGACGGCGTCGATCCACCACCACCAAACCCCACCGTCGGCGAGCTCACTTCCACCACTAGTCCCGCCGACCCACCCACCCTACCTACCGCCGACCCACCCATTCCCTCTCCCATCCCGACTCCCCAGCTAGCCACCGCCCTACCAACATGTCCCCAGCCACCAATCCCTCAACCATTACGCTCCACCCATAAACCTATCAATCAATGAATAATTAAAAATTTTAATTCTTATGGTTTTCTGAAATTGAATATCATCATCAATTCAGTTTTTTTTTTTTTTTTTTTTTTTTTTTATTCAGTTTTTTTTTGGTTTTGGGTTTTTTGAGAGAAAAGGAAGGAAGAGAGAGAAAGGGCTGAAAATTACTTAGGGGTATTGTGGGAAGTGGGGATTTACGTTTAGTAATTTGCGATTTACGTATAGCAACCCCCTTTTCCAAAAGTACTATATAAAATGAATCTAACAATAGTATTTTTACATTGTAATCCTTACATATATTTTATGAATTAATGGTCAAAGTTTGTAAACTTTGACTTTCAAAAATTAAATGTTTAGCATTTTCTAAAACAGAAGGAGTATATTAAAATATTAATGTAGTTTTTTGTGGAATCTTAGCAAAAGTTAGTACTCCACGAGTTAAATCCTTAATTCTAGACCATTAACTTTCAACCAACAAATAAGAGTCTCAAACCCTAAACTTAAAAGCTCAATTATAAAGGGTGTTACTAAATGCCGCCCCTAAATTACTAGGTACCGCCCCCCAAAATTCCAATTTTGCCCTTTTTTAATTTTTCACTCATCCTCTCCCTCTCTCCCTCTCTAACTCTCACACCACTTCTCTCCCACTCTACCACCCACTCTCATACCCAACCTTCATCAACATTCACTCAAGCAACCCGCGAATGTCTGCCGGCGACCAAGAAGTGCCGTCGACGGTGGCGGAGGTAAAATTAATTTTTTTTGCGCAATTTTTTTGCACGGTCGTCTGAGATTTTCGACTCACCCTTGGGTGAGTCGTCTGCTACAGGCGACCAACCCAAGGGGAGTCGTCTGTCGATCTCGACTCCCCAAGGGTGAGTCGTCCGCTACAGGCGACTCACCCTTGGGCGAGTCGAGATCAAAAGACGACTCACCCTTGGGTTGGTCGCCTGTAGCAGACGACTCACCCAAGGGTGAGTCGAGATCGATGACCGACATACACAAATTTTATTATTATTATTATTATTATTATTATTATTATTATTATTATTATTATTATTATTATTATTATTATTATTATTATTATTATTATTATTATTATTTATTGTTATTATTATTATTATTATTATTATTTATTGTTTGAATTTAAGATTAAGCTAATATTGTTTTCGTTGTTTTCGTTAGATTCCTTTGGAGCGGTTCGGTGGTGATGGTGTTGATTACAGTACGCATTTCGTCACTGATGAGTTATTTGATAGTGATACAAATGCAATTAATTGGGCAAAACAAATTGCACTTACTATCGGGTTTGAGTTGATAATTTCGTCACACAAGAAGAGTGGAAGCGTAAAATTGTTAAAATGCAATCGAGGTGAACGCTACAGAGGGGAATTAAGAGACTTAGATACTGCTGCTCGGAAGAAATCGAAAACAAAGGCTTGTAAATGTACGTTCCAGTTGAGAGCTCGGCAAGTGTATGGGTCCAGTAGTTGGATGATTGTCACATTGCCTGGGACTAGGGGTACGCACAACCATGACTTTGCTGTGTATCCTGAGGGATATCGTCAGATGAGTGGTCTTAGTCCTGGGTCAAAGAAACTCGTTCGTGACATGACTTCGGCACAAACAAAGCCATGTGCTATCTTGGCCGCGATTAAGGAAAAATTTCCCGAGGACAATGCAACTAGACGGCATGTGTACAACCACAGAGATCGTATAAGGAAACTTGATTTTGAAGAGAGAGATGTCATTGGTCAGTTTCATCATTTAGCTGTGGCGAATAAGTACGTACATTGGACAAGAGCCGACCGAGCTACTAATGAGGTAACTCACGTGTTCATGGCACACCCTACATCAATTCAGTTACTTCGGTCTTTTCGTTGGTTGATTGGCTTAGATTCCACGTACAAAACAAACAAGTATAAGATGCCGTTTGTTGAGATAGTGGGGATGACTCCAACCAATAAGAACTTCCTCATAGCTTATGCCATTATGAAGGATGAGACTCAGGCAAGCTATGCGTGGGTCTTAGATAAGTTGAGGATGCTTATTGGAAATGATGTACACCCAACAGCAATTGTGACCGATCGTGAGCTAGGGTTGATGACACCTATTAGAGAGATATTTCCCGAGAGTGCCCATTTGCTCTGTACATGGCACATTAACAAAGTCGTTGAAGACAAAGTGTACAGACTTTGTGGAAAAGATAAGGCCGTCGCGCAGAGGTTCAAGAATGGGAGGTGGAAAATTATCATGGAAGCTTCCACAGAAGCTGCGTACGATAGAGCAGTGCGTACGATGAAGGTTAGTTGGAGGACTTACCCTCACGTGATATCCTATGTAGAGGAGACCTGGCTGAGACACAAAGAGATGTTTGTGGCTGCGTGGACGAATAAGGTGCTACACCTTGGCAACACTACGACTTGCAGGGTGGAGAGTGCACATGCCGCGCTAAAACAGTGGTTGAACTCCTCAACTGGAGCTTTGGACAATGTTTGGAACAAGGTCAACAAGTCAATCGAGTCACAAATAACTGAGATCAAGTACACACTTGAAGAGTGTAGAAGACGAAGAAGTGTGATGTACTCGGGTTTCCCATTCAACTATCTGACCGGGTATGTTTCCCATTACTGCTTACAAATATTATCGAATGAGCTGAAGAGGATGAGAGAATTGAGTCACCAAGTATTTGATCGTTGCGGTTGTGTATTGAGATCCACTCATCAGATCCCGTGTGCGTGTGAGTTGAAAACGGCCACGGATACGGGCACGCCAATTAGCTTGAATAGTGTCCACAAATTTTGGCGAACACTCGTTATTAGTGATGCAGTGGAGATAGCTACGCTTGACATGACTGAGCATCCATCTGAGGACCATCAATACTTTCACTCTCTCGTCGACGAGGTTAACTCAAGCGACCGGGCAGTTGTGCGCAACATATCTGTCATTATGAATGAGCAGCTTCATCCTCAGGAAGCGAGTTACGTCGAGCCGGAAGCGAACACGACAGTCAGAGGTCGACCGAGAGGGAGTTCTTCTACCAGACGTGATCCTAGTTCATGGGAGTACTCCCAGAGGGGTCGTGGTCGCCCTAGGTCATCCAGTTCGAGCCGCGGGCGTGGTCGTACCTCATCCTCATCGAGTAACTTCGTAAACAGTACTGGTATGAAAACCCATAATTTATTAACATGTACATAATGTTGTTACTTTTTGATAAGTACTATTATTGACTTTCTATTATATTGTCTTGCAGCTGGACACGCAATAGATATCACTGAATTCTATCATGTTAACAAAATTCCGGGAATCATCGTACCTTTCATTGAAGGATATCTCGATGTGCTTGGGGATGGTAATTGCGGTTTCCGTGTCATTGCGGACTACATTTTCGGAGACCAACAGCAATGGCGAGTGGCGAGAGTTTGCATTGCACACGAACTCTTAGCTAACCGAGCATTGTACGAAAACTTATACGTTGAAGGGGTCGACGCTGGTTACCGCCGTATTATGTGGGACGGAGGTGCGTGTAACGATGATCACTGGATGATAGTAATTGAGGATTTGTTCCCGATTGCCAACCTCTTCAATACAGCGATTATGTTATTCGGATACGGCAGCGGAAGGGGGTTATATTCTTGTTACACAGTGCTACCGTTCCAAGCACCTTCGACTGCTACACGTCCAAGTAGGGAAATTGTCATGTGTCATTTAGGTGATTCGTATTCCCATTATATCCGTCTGGATTTAGCCTCAAATTTTCATGTTCCTCCGATATGCGAAGCATGGTTTACTTTCCGTTCTGATAGTGTCGCTGGTTGGGAGCAAATGTATGTTACGCGAAGAGCACATTGGGATCGTTTAGCGAGGTCGACGTAATTGAATGTTTTGCGTGATTGTTATACTTATATCATTGTCACATTTTTGTGTAATTGTTATATTTTGCATGTGGAGAGTGGTCGTGATTATTGGAGGTAAATAAAACAACAAATTACAATAAAACAAAAAATGTAAATAAGAAACAACAAATTACAATAACACAAATAAATAATAACAATAACAATGAAACTCTTATAATAACAAATTCATCTAGGGTCAATACATCATTTGGCAGCCCGCCAATCTCTCATATACTCGTCCATAATCGATCGAGAATCTTCCGCTTGCTCCGGAGGAATCAAACTAATGAAAGACTCAGCTGCGACGGCTAGACGATTCACCCACTGCAAAAAAGTAACAATGAGTGTGAGTTCAGAGATATGTAATACGTAAAAATATATATATTTTAGTTAATCACGCTGTTGGATCGTGGAGGAATCACAGGTGCTGCAGCGTCACGTATCAGCCGAGGGTGGGAGTGAAGGTAGTACCATGCGAGGTAGTTATCCGTACATGCTGTGGGATCTGACGTGGATGCCTGAAACCCATGGAGACCAAGAATGTAAAATCCCGGGAACATACGCCAAGCATCAGATGAGATCCGTTCGGGGAAGACAACCTTGTACGAACGACTGCTCCATGACCTGATCGCTTTGACTGGCCTAAAGATCGGGGTTGGGATACTCTGTACGTACCCGATTTGTCGTAAACAACGACCAGGCATGTACGGTTCGATAATATCCCGATACTGTAGCCACCCCATGAATACAGTCTTCGGTACAGATACTGCCGGGTTAGAACCGTACGGCAGCCACACCACCTACGTAGAAATGTTGAAAGTTACGGTGAAGTAAAAAAACATAGCAAACGACGAAATAAATCATGAACACCGATAACTAAATGACGTACCTCTGTCGCTCGCAGATGATCCAAGCGTCTACGTAAGGAGTCCAGTCGACCCATGTCCTTGCCCTCAGCCAGGGCACTCCATACGGACGCACGGGGAGCCTCGTCGTCCCCGACAACCATCCGCTCCCGATGAGGTCGGAAGCAGGGAAAGTACTCGTATATCCATGCCTGCAGGAGAGTTAGGCATCCGCAGATGCCCTGAGAATCCCCGCGACTAGCTATACCGAGCTGACGATATAGGAAGGCGAGGGCAGCAGATCCCCAAGAGAAGTCATGCACCGTATCGACACCGTCGTCCATCACCTCCATCACGCAGGAGGGTCTAATACGGTTACCACTCTTGTCGACAAACAAGGTGGATCCAATAAGTAACCACATGCAAGCTGTCGCCTGGATGTCATCTATTTGCTCACGACAAAGCTCAAAAACCGACTCCGTGAGGACCGCACCGCCCTGCCAGTGGCTACACATCAGTTCTTCTGGGCTGACCCCGAGAACCTCCATGGCCGCCGTCTGCAGCTGCCCATCCCGTCCCTCATTGGAAACGAGCTCTCCGTCTACAGGAATCCGAAGAATATGCCATACATCGTCAAACATGATCGTCATCTCTCCGAACGGCATGTGGAACGAGTTCGTATCCGGCTGCCACCTTTCCACGAATGCAGATATCAGGGGGAAGTCAATATGTCTGAACATAATGTCTGCCAGGTGTGATAACCCAGTCCCCTCGATCTTGGCCCTCATCTCGGCCGACATCTCCGCTCGCCACTGACTCAGCCGCTGACAGACAGTCCATCGGTTCTGACACTTTAAGAGACCCCTCATCTCTCCATTCCACATACGAGACGCTACGTGGCCCAGGAAGCTCGGTATGACGCTATCATCCGCCGGCCCACCGGGCACAGGCTCTGTAACAAGCCACGTAGTGTCGTCCTCCGCTCTAGATCGTTTGCCAGTACTGGACGACCCAGTACTAACAAACCTACCGCCTCTGCCCTTCACCACGCGCCAATCTGAGGATAATTCGACGCCAATCTGATCATCGTCTTGCTCACCGGAGTAGAACTCGCTAGTTGCGTAATCGTCTTGCTCAGCAGTCATCTCCCTCATCCGAACTGCCTCTCTCTGTCTCCGTACAGAGGCATCAATCCCGCGCGTCCTCGTGTGACGCGGTCCTGAACCAGCTAGTTCACTAAATAACCGAGGCACCGATTTACCGGCTCCTCCCATCTATCATTTCACAATTTTTAATTAATTAAACAATAATCAATAATAATAATAATAATAATAATAATAATAATAATAATAACGATAAATAATAATAATAATAATAACAATAAATAATAATAATAATAATAATAATAATAATAATAATAATAATAATAATAATAATAATAATAACAATAAACAATAAATAATAATAATAATAATAATAATAATAACAATAAATAATAATAATAATAATAACAATAAATAATAATAATAATAATAAATAATAATAATAATAATATTAATAATAATAATAAATAATAATTTTTTTTTTGTGTCGGTCGTCTGGTCTCAGACGACTCACCCAAGGGTGAGTCGTCGGCCGATCTCGACTCACCCTTGGGTGAGTCGTCTGAGACCGGCGACTCACCCAAGGTGAGTCGTCGGCCGATCTCGACTCACCCAAGGGTGAGTCGTCTGCGATCGGCGACCACCCTTGGGCTAGTCGAGATCGGCAGACGACTCACCCTTGGGTGAGTCGCCGGTCTCAGGCGACTCACCCAAGGGTGAGTCGAGATCGGCAGACGATCGACGCAAAAAAAAAAAAAAAAAAAAAACACAACTTCAATTCATAACTTCACGATTCAATTCAAGGCAAAAAATATTCAATTCAAGGCAAAAAAAATTCAATTCAAAAAAAAAAAAAAAAAAAATTCGAAAAGTTACCCTCCCGCGCCGTCGGTCGCCGCCTCCCTCGCCGTCGAAACCTCTGCCGCCGCTGCAGCTAGCACTTGACATGGTGGTGGTGGTGGTGGTGGTGGTGGTGGTTGCCGGTGTGATGGTGTGGTGGTGAGGATGAGTGAGGAAGAGGGGTGAGGGTAAAATTGGAAATTGGGGGGGCGGTAGCTAGTAAAAAGGGGCGGTATTTAGCAATTCACATTATAAAAGGTGTATAAATAAGTGTCTAGATAAGATTCTTTTTTTTTTTTCTCCTTTCTTGTCAGACAAGATCATTTGGTTAGATTCAAATGAATTAGCACTTTCAGTAGCTTACCATCGGGCAATAATTTTGCCAATCCAACAATTACTCATTTCATGGAAAATACTTCTTCTGGTCAAGACATTTGCCTTGTTAGAAGTGATTATTGTCTTGTTAGAATCACTCTCCCTTACCATAAGCAGGAACAAATTTGGTATTCCCACCTGTTTTGGGATTGAATCTGCACAAACTTAATATTTTTAGGATCAAATTATCACATGCAATTTTAATAGGACTGAATTGTCTTGTTAGAAGTGATTATTGTCTTGTTAGAATCACTCTCCCTTACCATAAGCAGGAACAAATTTGGTATTCCCACCTGTTTTGGGATTGAATCTGCACAAACTTAATATTTTTAGGATCAAATTATCACATGCAATTTTAATAGGACTGAATTGTCACATGCGATTTTAAAGACTAATTTGATAATTCGGACAATTAGCAATCCATTATTGAAAAGTGCAACCAAAACCAACCATTTGTGAATTTGTCCCGGCAAATTCCAACTACACCATCAAAGACCACCTTATTGAATTCACTTGACCTCTCTGCTTCAACTCTCTCTCTCTCTCTCTCTCTCTCTCTCTCTCTCTCTCTCGTAAGTTCAACTTCTTCAAAGTTCAAACCCATTTCTTAATTGTCCTCTACTTCCTGAAATTCTATCTACCCACTTTGCTTTCTACTTAAATTTATGTGAAACATGCTTTGTTGACTCCTTATAATAGCCCACTTCTGTTTGATTATGTAAATTACTTTTTTGTGTTATAGGTTACTTGACTATGTAAGTATTTAGTCTCAATATTTGGTTACAATAAGTTTACACTTATTATGTGTTTTATTCAGATTATTCAGAATCAGGCTAATTATAGAGCATCTAAGTTGAATTTTCAGTGAGAGACATTTTTTCTTGTTTGTACTGATGGTCAATTTTGTTGATAGAAAAAGGTTGAAGATGGGAAAAGCTGCAGAATTTGACATGGAGGAGGGCAACCTTGAAATTGGAATGGGTAATTTTTTTTTTGAGATAATTTGAATTCTCTTTCTTTCATTCTTTTGTTATTTATTTAGTTACTTCTATAGTAGCATAAGCATATAATACTGTCTTAACTGTCATGCAAAAAATATCAATTTGAACTCTTTTAGTAAACTCACATGAGACATAGGGCAGTTTATATACTCTGCTACCTTAAACAGTAAACACTGTGGCCTTTATTTCATTATCACCTATAATTTTTCCAATTTCTTTACTTACAATTAACAAACCCTTGTTGAAGTGATAAATTAATGTTAAATTGTAATGCAAACATGTATCATTTTTATCATAAATGGTCTCGTATGATGCATATACAAAGATTTTTAAATGTCAAAGGTCTTCAACCACTTGTTTTGATTCATTTATTTTCAGTATCATTCATACCTATGTCTGAAATGGTAATGCACACATGGGAGTTGAATCCATTTTTTTTAGCTTCATGCTTGCTATGATGATGTTGATTTACAAAAAAGGGAAGTTGAAAGTTATGATCTGTAATTCTGTATGATAAATTTATAATTTTAGTAAATAATATGTTAACATTTTTTATAAAGGCGAGGTTGTATGGTTTGTGTGCAATTTTCACTGTATGCTATTCTCTTTCATTTGTTCCTTAATACCAAACAGGGCAAGGGGTTTACCTAATGTGTTGTTAAGGTATAGGTCCTCCTGAAATGCATATTTGTTATTAAAGAATTAGGTTCGTTTTGTAAGATTAGGAATTATGTTACAAAACGGTAATTCGTCTTGCGTAGTGAGCATTTTGGCTGGGATTGAGTGGGGTTTGCGTGATTTTGGCCGAAAAATTGAAATAGCATGTCCATACCTTGGGGATTCTGTGCTATTCTTCTTAAATTGCTTACTGTATCATGATAATGTTTTCTATCATTGCAATGCAACGTGACTCAAGTAGCTCAAGTTTAGCTCACCTGGAAAAGTATTAACTACCTTAATCTGTTACTGTCTTCCTGAAAGTGACTCGCTTAGTAGCTTAGTTACTTGTGTTTTTGACAAATGCTGAGAGTCCTGTCCTTCATGATCATGTTTCGATAGAGTATTCATCAGGAGCTTTCTTCTTGCAGAGTATAGGACTGTATCTGGTGTTGCAGGACCATTGGTCATTCTTGAGAAAGTCAAGGTTAGGTCCTGTCCATAACTTTTGCACTGTCATTTCATGATTTTTAGCATTAAGTTGGTTGTTTATTTGTAAATATTACTCTACCATCTTATCTTGTCTAGACCTGCCACAGGGCCCAAAGTACCAGGAGATTGTGAACATAAGGTTAGGAGATGGCACAATGCGACGAGGTCAAATACTGGAAGTTGATGGGGAAAAAGCTGTTGTTCAGGTATGGTATTAAACTCGTGTTCCTTAGCTTGTTTATTCATAGTACTTCATTGTCATTGCTTATGGATATATAACTATATAATTAGTTCATGTGGCAGCACACATGCATAAGTGAATGAATGCTCGATTATACCCCTGTAAATATTGCTATTTCTGATTAAGCTCTCAGCAACATGTCTGTTACTGTCAACGCTAATCCTCAATTTCCCATACAGCACTTGCATATGGAACTTTTGTCTCTCCAACTGAAGACTATCATGGAGACATCATAAAGAAATCTGTCTTTATTTGAATCTTTCAGGTGTTTGAAGGTACCTCAGGCATAGACAACAAACATACAACAGTACAGTTTACTGGAGAGGTAAACTCCCTTTGGTTTTACTGATGGCTATTGAATTCACTTGGAAGGGGTCATAGTAGATGTTACTGAATTACTGTGCTATTATCAATGTTAGTTACATGTATGAGTAAATGTAAACTGGTTGTTCCAGTGAAATTCTAAGCCAACAAACTCCCAAATATAACCCTAGTGGGCTACTGCTATTCCACCTAAGCTACCGAATTTGGGGACCTCACTGCAGGATTTGTTTATTGAGCTTGGTCTCCTTGCTTGTTTCTCGACTTTCTCCTTCAGTCTTGAGAGATTTAATACCTATATGTCTTTGCAGCTCTTGCAAATGGTTTGATTTCTCGGCTGTACTGTTAGGTTAGGTCGGTGTTTGGATTAACCTTTAATTAGTTTTCCAGCAACTGTCTACATAGATAGTGACTCAAACAAGATTGATGCATAGATCCAAATGGTCCTACTTCGATTAGGCCTCTATGGGGTCCTTAGGTTCAACACAATTGCAATGGAATGAAATGAGAACTGAAACGAAGATGTATGTTGGTACCAAGTGTTTGGTTCGCCTTAATAATGAGTTTGATATCACCGATTCCCATATTTACTGTTTGGTTTATTCTTGTATACAAAATAAACATTTCGAAGCAAGATTTTATTGTTATAAAATTCAAGCTTCTGTTGGATTGGATAACTTATCTTGCTTCCCTATGAGCAAAAGCAGGAGGTGCTTTTAGGAGTTAACTGAGGTCGAGAAAAACTGTGCTACTTTGTAATTGTAGCTGGATAATTTGTAAATAATGGGTGAGTAGTTGGTCTCTTTGATTATAACTTCTTTACTATTAATACAATTAGGTTCTTATCTTAAAAACAAGTGTTGCCGGTTTACTTGCTCATAATTCATGGTATGCACTTTTTGTTGAAAATTCTGCTGCTTGTGCCTATTGTGTTTTATAAGCTTATCCACTGTTAATGGAGTTCTTTCTGTTCAATCCATTTTTTCTCTGACATTTCAATGTTATGCTGCAGGTCTTAAAGACACCCGTCTCATTGGACATGTTAGGCCGTATTTTTAATGGTTCTGGAAAGCCAATTGATAATGGCCCACCTGTTTTTCCTGAGGCTTACCTAGATATTTCCGGTGAGAGGCCATGCTGATACTTAAAAGTTTTAGCTAAAAAGTTAGCTTGGCAAAGTTCTCTGTTTGTACTTTGATTGAAACTCCTCTACTGTTGCTCCCTAGGAAGCTCCATTAACCCCAGTGAAAGAACCTATCCTGAAGAAATGATTCAGACTGGAATATCTACTATTGATGTGATGAACTCGATTGCCCGTGGGCAGAAGATTCCTCTCTTCTCAGCTGCTGGACTTCCTCATAATGAAATTGCTGCTCAGATTTGCCGTCAGGCTGGTCTTGTAAAGCGGTTGGAGAAAGCACAGGATCTTTTGGGGGTAAGTGAGGCCATACTCGAGCTCTAGTTGGTCTATGACCAATTGACCATAGCAGATCTGCGCACTTGTTAAAAATGGGGTCATGTTTTGTTGTTTTACAAGTTTTGTTAGTCAGGTATAGCCATGTAGGACTGTGTATTGTGTACATCTAAGCCTCCCCGTACTCCGCTTACAGCAGGATACAAATTGGTTCTTGTTAATCATGTTATGTTGGACGAGGTAAACTCAATTGAAAATTTGGAAACCTTGGAAATTGATTAGCAAATGGTATTTAAAGCCTGTCGATATATTTAACCTCTAATTGGTCTTGAAGCTGCTTATTAAGGTTGCCGTCTCCATGTAATTTTACTTCTATATTGAGAAAAGTTATATATATTATCTTGTTCGTGAGGGGAAGTCACCATTTATTGATAATTGTTAATATTACAGCCTTAGTAAAGCATTGATATCTTTGAGTAAAGTCTAGAATTTCACTCAGCTGTTGAACTTCATTTCCCTTATTTGAAATGAGTTGCATCATAATCTTGTCTTTTAACTTAATAGGATGAGGAAGAGGACAATTTTGCTATTGTGTTTGCAGCTATGGGTGTCAACATGGAGACTGCACAGTTTTTCAAGCGCGATTTTGAGGAAAATGGATCTATGGAGAGGGTGACCCTTTTTCTTAACTTGGTAATGAAATTAATCCTATCATGGCTTAGCTCTTAAAGATGTCATTCCTTATGTTGTTTTATATCATAGTCAGACTTTACCAGTGTCATATTGTGATTTATGAGGTTTTCTGGCTTTAACTTGTGCAGGCCAACGATCCTACCATTGAGCGCATCATTACTCCTCGAATTGCTTTGACAACTGCAGAATACTTTGCTTATGAGTGTAACAAGCATGTTCTAGTCATATTGACAGATATGAGTTCATATGCTGATGCTCTTCGTGAGGTAATGCTTGTTTAGGTTGGTTCGTTACTCACTATGATAGGTGTTTCCTTTAGTGAGTTTTCTACCATGAGTTAGTCAATCATATGTGCACTAGTCAAAACATACATTGGGCTTGGCAGTAAGGATGCTGTCCAATTACAATTCCTTATTTCACTGTTCTGTCTTAGACGTTCACATTTCACTTATGGGTTGTAACCACTGGATCCTTTCTTCTTTGAAGTTCCTTATAGCTGTTATAACTTTAAGCCAAATTTATTTAACCAGTATGAAGCTGGGCTTTTTCTTTTGGCCTGGAATCATCAAGAATTAGGCATGTAAATTTGTAGGGTTTGTAGCTTAGCTTAATGTAACTTATGGCAGGAGCTTTATTCTGTCTATCTGGTGCTATATTCTATCCTCCTCTTTGTAATAAATTGGCTGTTATGCCCCCTACACCCCCTTCCTGAACTCGCACAGTATTGTGTTACCTCCTCATGCACTGGGATTGCCAGGATGTCAGCTCAACTTTTAATTGCTATAGCGTTTTGTGTGTGCTTCATCTACATTCTATTTTCATGTCCAACATGCTCAAGCTTTACCCCTTGCATTGTTGTTTGTGATCTCAGGTCTCTGCTGCTCGAGAAGAAGTGCCTGGAAGACGTGGTTATCCTGGGTATATGTATACTGATCTGGCCACTATTTATGAACGTGCTGGCCGTATTGAGGGCCGAAAGGGCTCCATCACGCAGATCCCAATTTTGACCATGCCAAATGATGGTAGGGACTAACTTGCAATGATATTATCGTATAAGAAATTGATTTTTCATATTTGAGTCGTTTGATTTTTTGATGTCTGGTGCATGTTTCTTCTACTACTAGATATAACCCACCCCACACCAGATCTTACCGGTTACATTACTGAAGGACAAATATATATTGACAGGCAACTCCACAATCGGCAGGTTAGTTGGTGGCTCTGTGTGCTTAATGCGCTATAATCTTGCCTAATGGCACACATCTTACCGTTTGGTGCAAGGGCTGTGCTTTTGTATGTGTGATAGGAAGAAGTGTGTATGTGCATGTGTATAATTTAACTTATGTTGTTCACTCTATGCATTGCTTTTCTACCATTTGTGTCTGTATGTACTTTTTAATTTTTATTCTGTCTAAGAAAATTCCTCATTAGCTATTTACTTCCTTCGTAATCCAAGCAACTATCTCAAACCCTTCATGGTCTTAGATCCTTTCTTGATTTCAACTGTCGCCACATATTTGAGGAAATTTTTTGTGAGTTCAGAGGTGTTGTGACATTGTGGGCTGTGGCTACATCTTTCAATGCCCGGTATAGAGTAATTTTTTTTTAACTCCATCCCAGTTGATCTTGCTACTTTTAGTTGCAGTTATACGTAAGCCTGTATCGGTGTATTTTTATTGTTGCTACTTTCTTGAGCATTTTGCCTTAATTTTGGTGAAGATTTTGTATAGCAGTCGCCCAGTCCGTAACGTTTGTTGTTAAACAGATATATCCACCTATCAATGTGCTTCCATCACTCTCGCGTTTGATGAAGGTAAGAAGGGTTTCTAACATAATTATCTCCTTTGGATTAATATCCCAGTTTGCGTACAACTTTAGCTTTTTTATTTGACAAATTCTACAGAGTGCCATTGGCGAGGGAATGACTCGTCGTGACCATGCTGATGTGTCAAACCAGGTTTGATGAGTTTTCCCTATGCTACATGTACTAGTTCACTTAGGTTTCTTTTTCTTCTATTCAAGCATTTTGACTTTCCATCTTCAGTTGTATGCAAATTACGCTATTGGCAAGGATGTCCAAGCAATGAAAGCTGTGGTTGGAGAAGAAGCACTATCTTCGGAGGATATGGTATAATATTTTTTTCCTTTATTCTTTCATTGCCTGTATTTATCTGCAGCATGCAATATATTTTGGGTGCATGGATGAGAATGTGAATTTAATATATCCTGTATTTTACATGTAATTTGTCTTTGCTCAAATTGCAATGCTGAATCATTCATTTCCGGGAAGAAGTGTTAGTTGTGACATTAGCTTCCTGTCAAGTAATGGTTCCTTTTCTGTAAATTCAGCTTTATCTGGAATTTCTCGACAAGTTTGAGAGGAAATTTGTCAGTCAAGGTGCCTATGACACCCGAAACATTTATCAGTCACTCGACCTAGCATGGACATTGCTCCGTATATTTCCCCGTGAGCTTCTCCATCGTATTCCTGCAAAAACACTGGATCAATATTATAGTCGTGAAGGAACTTCGAACTAAGGGATATGACGAGTGTGTATGAAGAATGTAGAGTCTTATGCTTGAGTTGAGAATGAATACTTTGTCGATGCCTTGTCTTGCCGGCGTCACCAACTACCGTTACGACATTATGGCATTAGCTTGTGATAATATATATAGCATAGTACATAATATTCTTTACTTGATAGAACCCTTGTAAGTCATATATATATATATATATATATATATATATATATATATATATATATATGAATGCTTGTAGATGAACCTGCCAATAAAGTTGTCTTGCTACACTGGCAAGATGTGAAAAGCATTTCCCTGTAATATTATCTTTCTATAATGAGCTGAAAATCACCTAGACAATTAAGGGTTTGTTCTCCCCAACTGAAAAACGTTTATATTTATTACTGAAAATTTATTTTTGTTGAACTTTGTTGAACTTTATTTACCTTTATTTAACTTGTTGAACTTCGTTTATTTTTGTTGAATCTTGTTGATTCATGTGTTTTTCATAACTAGTTTGTATATTGGTTTGTTTAACTTTATTTAAGTTTGCTGAAGTTTGTTGAAATTTGCTGAAGTTTGTTGAAGTTTGCTGAAATAAACAGAAATAAGCTGGGGAGAACAGACCCAAGTCTCTGTAAGTCTTTCACTACTTCGTGGGTTGAAGGTCCTGAAAATTTCATGGATTCCACCAAAATAATTAACCGGAGAGGGGAGAGGGGAGAGGAGATAGGTGTAACGCTGGAAGATCGACTAGTTCATGATCTCACTCTGTTTCATACATGAGAGGATTGATTTGAGCCTCATTTCTTAATCATTAAATTTCTCTCTCTTCAAGCAAATGTCAGCACTTGATGAAACCATACTTCTACATTCATGATAGCCTGCAGTCATACTCAGAATAACAATTAAACCCATCCAAAACAGCCACACAGACACAACTAAAGAACTCTATGACAATTTGAATTTGACTACCTCTAATGATGCCTTAATGACTAAGGAATGGATAAATATCACTGTTGATGGTAGAAAATGACTCTTGAAGGAACATTTCCTTAATATTTTTCTCTTATCTAAAAAAAATAATTTCCCTAATATTCTTCTGGCCTCTCTAAAGAAATCTGTACAAAAGGATTGAGATTCTTTGCATCAAAGTCACAGACCAAAGATCCCAATGGCCAAATCCCACAAAGCATCAATGTGGTAAAATTCAAAATCCTTTTTGTTTTGTTCTTTGCTTGCATCAGTCTCCCAATGTAAACACCTCCTCACATCATCTTTTTTTTTTTTTTGGTTTTGTTTTTTGGTTTTGTTTTTAGATACAGTATTTTTTGTTTTCTATTACCCTTTTAGTTTCTTTTCTTCCCCTCCACCAAAAAACTTGTAAGAGAAAAAAGCCTCCAAAAAAACCAAAAGTGAACAGCAATGACCAGAACAATCTCTAATGAGAGGGAGAGGCAAAGCAAAGCACCCAAAATTATGATTCTCTCTATGAAACTCATCATCAACTCTCTTACTTCCTTATTCAACCTTTCTCATCTATCTCTCTCTTTCTCTCTCCTAAAACAATGGGCAATTGCTGCACATCAGACTTTTGGTGTCCAAAAACTTATGAAATTGCAATTTCATCTTCACCCTCAGAAAATTCCATTTCAATCAAAGACAAATACAACCCACCACCACTTCCACCACCCTCAACAAAACCCACCACTACAATCACTTCATCTTTCACAGAAACTGGTCCAATTTTAAACAAACCTTATGTTGATATAAACTCAATTTATAAACTTGATAAAGAGTTGGGAAGAGGGCAATTTGGTATTACATATTTATGTACAGAAATATCAACTGGGTTGAAATATGCATGTAAGTCAATTTCAAGGATGAAACTGAAACACAGAAAGGATATTGAGGACGTTAGGAGAGAGATTTTGATATTACAACACCTTAGTGGGCAACCCAATATTGTGGAATTTAAAGGGGCTTATGAGGATAGGAAGAATTTGTATGTGGTTATGGAGTTATGTTCTGGTGGTGAGCTATTTGATAGGATTGTGGCAAAAGGGAGCTATTCTGAGAAAGAAGCTGCTGTTGTATTTAGGCAAATTGTGAATGTGGTTCATGTTTGTCATTTTATGGGGGTTATACATAGAGACTTGAAGCCTGAGAACTTCTTGTTGGTCACCAAAGAAGATGATTCTCCTATAAAGATTACTGATTTTGGCCTCTCTGTTTTCATTGAGGAAGGTCAGTAACTCAGTGCTCCTTACTTTTTACTACTTGTTGTCTAGTAGAACTTTTTAGGCTTGATTACATTCTTTTAATTGAAGGTCAAAATATGCCCTTAGGACCCTTTAGAAAGTCCTGAGGACTTGTAGTTTTGACTTTTTGTACTAGTGCTTATATTGTGGAACTGTTTTGATTTGCCTCATATGTCACCCTTTGAACCAACATGAATTACCCGTGTTGGACCCTCGACACTGTATCAAATTTAGAAGCTTGAATTAGATTTAACCATGAACACAAAAATTCATATGAGGCTATGAATATATGGTTGTATACTTGTACTGTATTTGGTATTACATATTTCTTTTAGTGTTGTACTCGTCAACGTCTATTAAATTAGTAGTTTGTCTTAAAGAAGTTGTGGACACCGCGCAATAACAAGAAAAGAACCTTAAGCAAATAATTATGGAAGTGGACATTGTCATGGTGATGATTGTCGTGAATTAATTAATGAAGCAACCTGAAGAAAGCATGCTTAGGCATGAGGAAAGGTATGGGTACCATAATGTTTGTGCAAATTCTAATTTTTATAAAAAACAGAAGCTTTTATACCCAAATGGGACACCAAACAGTACCATAATGTATTAATGTAACTGTAGAGTACATTTTTTTTTTTTTTTTTTTTTGTTGACCTACAATTTGGAATTAGTATAAGATTGTACAAGAAAGGCTATTGTGGGGATGTTGATGGATTGGATATAGATCGAATATCCATATCCAAATTCGCAGCCTACAAAAAAAAAATCCACATCCAAATGATTTAGTTATTTTTTTGGTGCATCTATCACAAGTACACCGCCAACCAAAGGCTGGGACACATAGCAGTTTAAAGTTGGAACACTGTTGTGTATAGAGTGGAGGCCTAGCTCTGCAACTAACTTCTAATTATCTGTTCCCTTCATGTGTAGCTAGCTAATTATCTAAGCAAGAACTGGCAACTGGAAAGCCAATGTGATATTAATTGCTCATGATTACTGGCTACATTCCTCCACATTATACCTTTCTATTACAAGAATAATTACATTATGCTAAAATTGGAAACCACAGATTTGGAATTTGTATCTTAGACTTTTATAACAAAGTTTATTGCTCAAGTCTGCTGGACAGCAAAAGGAGCTGCAGTTAGAGTGAATAAAAGGTATCAACTCAGTAGTAGACCACTTGGCTAAGCAAGGGTTAGAGTCTTAGAGAGGAATGTGGAGTTTTTAGCTTTGCTCTGAGATGTTTTCTTTACCTTGTGCTCCTGTAATTTTACAGTGTAATTTGTTTCTGTGCTTGCCTCTCTCTTGCGTATGATTATATCTAGCTTCTCAACCCTCCCTAGAAGGTGGGGGAACTTAGATGTTTGATGCTGTTGGGAGAGTGCCTTGGAGATCTTTCTATGAGATTTTGCTGTAATTTTGATCTGATTAATAAAGCTCTCCACAATTATCAAAAAAATATATAATATATGGTTAACTTTGGTGCACTTGTGCTTCTGGCATAGTGAAAATTTTACTTATTTTTTGTCTACAATCTCACATTTCCTGA
This sequence comes from Tetragonia tetragonoides, assembly GCA_038025085.1. Classification (NCBI taxonomy): domain Eukaryota; kingdom Viridiplantae; phylum Streptophyta; class Magnoliopsida; order Caryophyllales; family Aizoaceae; genus Tetragonia; species Tetragonia tetragonoides. The sequence goes on from CM076147.1 coordinate 5,683,331, forward strand.
GCAATACTGCTAATAAGATAAACAGCAAAGATTTAAGAATATAAGCATCCATTATTTCTTTGAGTTGTCAATCATATTTACCTTGGTGTGTGATCCAAATCTGGATACTTCCTTGCAAATCCTACCATGTGGGCTTCATCCTTAGTGATCAAAGAAATTATGATAATGCAGGAAAAGTTTACAAGGAACTTGTTGGTAGCGCATATTACGTAGCTCCAGAGGTTTTGCAGCGCCGCTATGGGAAGGAGATAGATGTCTGGAGTGCTGGAGTCATTTTATACATTCTTCTTAGTGGAGTTCCACCTTTTTGGGCTGGTAAGCATGTATTCAATTATTAGGTACTTAATCAGGTGAACTTTGTATTGAATGTGATTTATAGATTCTTTTATCCATAAGTTCACATATTAGTTGAAGTAGGTGTTACTAGCAACTAATCATGTGCTGATTGCTTAGTCAGTATTATTGCAGTGTCAATGAATACTTCTTTTTCTTCATTCGCCTGTGTTCTGCAATTCCTCCTCCTGTTTAGTGAATCTGACACACCATTATTGGATACTTTTTCAGAGACTGAAGCCGGTATATTTACCGAGATCCAGAAAGGAAGGATTGACTTGCAAAGCCCTCCTTGGCCTTCAATATCTGAGGGTGCCAAAGACTTAATTACTAAAATGTTAGTAAGAGACCCTAAGACACGCATAACTGCTTCACAGGCACTTGGTAGGTTTTTTCAGACCAATGTTTTGTGTCTTGGTAGTATGAACCTTTGTTATTCCAGACATCCTCTTTTGTTGATTATGCCTGACGTTATCTGTTCTTTCCATCAACCATTACTTATAAGTTATAACTTGCGTCCTTGGCCAGCACAATTCATTTTACATTCCATTGATTTATGGGGACTGGAAAGGGTATTTTTTCATGCTCCCCCCCCCCCTCTTCTGATTGTGAAGAAATTTCTTACTTGGGCCTCTCTATACAAGAAATGGTACCTGTTTTTCACCACCAATGTAATCCTCATTGCTTGTGAACAGAACATCCATGGCTCAGAGAAGGTGGTGACGCCTCTGACAAACCTATTGATAGTGCTGTTCTAACTAGGATGAGACAGTTTAGAGCAATGAATAAACTCAAGAAGCTTGCTCTCAAGGTAACTTGATGCCCTTTTTCTTTTCTCCAATTTAATTAGTGTTCAAAACTTGGAACTTTTTTGTGGGTCTATCTGAAACAGCTTCTCTACTAGGCATCTAGCTAGGGTATGGCACTTCAGCATTGATTTTTGTTTTTAATTTACCCAACAGTGGCTATAGTATTCTTAGGCTTGCATAACATAAGTCTTGATTTACTCAGTTTGCTTTATGTTCCTAAGAACTCGATTTGTGAGCTACTGATTTGAATTTCATTGAAATTATGAGGCTTGGTCACAATCCTTTTGTCGACTACCTCTTTCCCAGGAGAGGAAGGAAGAATAACTTCAAAAATTACTTGGTTGGGAGAGAGGAGAGTTTGGCTGCCCAGTTTTTTCCATAGTTAGCTTCATCTTTTTCATGGTACTTCTGGATCTGCAGCTAAACCCATGAACTACCTTTTTGCCTTTGTGCCGATCCTGCTCCAACTTTTCTGAAATCTTTCTTTAATTCTTAATGATGTGATTTGGATTACTGAAGGTCATGGCAGAAAATCTCTCAGAAGAAGAAATCAAAGGTTTGAAAGAAATGTTCAACAACATTGACACTGACAGAAGTGGTACGATCACACTGGAAGAACTTAAGGCAGGGTTGGCGAGGCTGGGTTCACGTCTCACTGAAACTGAAATAAAGCAGCTAATGGATGCTGTAAGTAATCAATACCATTCAAACTTTGTGCTTATTTCTCTACCAGTGCAGTGAATAAGATATTGGACATCTGCCCATCTGGTTAAGGTTTTGCTTCTTCGAGAGAAAGGAAAAAAGGGCGAGAGCAATGCTCCGTTTTTTTTTTCACCCTTGATTGAGAGGGTAAGGAATGAGGATGCCCTCCAGAAGATGGGAGAAGTCCTCTCCTAAGTGCTTTGAGAACTTGCCTAGGACTCCCTTGAAACAAATGGGGGTACGCCACTGTGCTGTCCCCCTCAACCCCACAATGCTCCTATTGTACCATATTAACACATGTATTCTTTTTCAGGCTGATGTTGATAAGAGTGGAACCATTGATTATGTTGAATTCATCACTGCTACTATGCACCGGCACAGGCTGGAGAAGGATGACAACCTGTGTAAGACTTTCCAATACTTCGACAAGGATGGCAGTGGGTACGCGTATTACTAGACGTTTTGGTGTTAAACTTCATTTATGATTAATAGGGTTGTTCTGGCTGGGTTCAACATCTAGTTTAATTACAGGAATCTACTGAAAGATGGAATATTTCTGGGTTGACCACTAAAAAGAAAACACCTATATAATGCTATGTTTGATCTGTCAGGTACATAACAAGAGATGAGCTGAGACAGGCAATGACTGAATATGGAATGGGGGATGAGGCAACGATCGACGAAGTTCTTGATGATGTTGACACTGACAAAGTAACTCTCTTTCCATCTTTGTCTCTTCATTTTCCGCGTTCTAAGGTGTACATGGATTGTCTGACAGAATTGTTCTACGAAACGATTTTCGGTATGCAGGATGGAAGAATTAACTATGAGGAGTTTGTGACCATGATGAGGAAGGGAACAACAGATTCTGATGGGAAGCAAAACGATTTGATTTTGCTCATGTGAATGATAAAGATCAAAGCTTTTGTTTCTTTGCAATTATGCATTTTCCTATTATATTTGTATAAACAAGTGCTTATAATGATACATCTATTTTAAGTCAATACTAGAGTAAGTCTTGTATGAGACCAACTCACAAGAAAATGGGATCACTATTTATAAATGTGGGGATCACTTATTATGAGCAGTGACTCTTATTTCACAGCAAAGTGACCATCGTCTACCAATCATGGGTTGGTCTAGTGTTACCAAGGGCAAGACTTTAGTAGGGAGGATCAAAGTTCGATTCCCCACAACTACGATTGGAAGGAGCGCAAAACTTTAACCCCTGGACCAGCTCCGGAATATTGAAAAATATTTACCAATGTTTTTGTTACCAAAAAAAATGACCATCGTCTCACCAAAAGTTACGATAAGACCGTCTCAAACAAGTTTTTGACGATAAGACCGTCTCAAACAAGCTTTTGTGCAATACTATACTAGAGTACATTTCTACTATGTGACTATCGGGTACTATTTTTAATGAAACGTGAAAAGGACGTACTAGAGATATGTATTAGTAACTATAATAAGGGACGAAAAACAAATTTGAAAGTGATTTAGACGTCTCCAGCTTATTTCGAAGGCCGTTTGGTCGAAAAACGCCTATCGACTCTCAACAAGCACTATGTGACTACCAGATACTATTTTCAATAAAACGTGAAAAATACGTACTAGTAATTATAATAAGGGACGAAAAGCAAATTTGAAAGTGATTTAGACGTCTCGGGCTCATTTCCAAAGCCGTTTGGACGAAAAACGCCTATCGATTCTCAACAAGTACTATGTGACTGTCGGATACTATTTTCAATAAAACGTGAAAAATACATACTAATGATATGTATTAGTAATTATAATAAGTGATGAAAAGCAAATTTGAAAGTGATTTAGACGTCTCCGACTCATTTCGAAGGCCGTTTGGTCGAAAAACGCCTATCGACTCTCAACAAATAATATGTGACTATCGGATACTGTTTTCAATAAAACGTGAAAAAGACGTACTAGTGATATGTATTAGTAATTACAATAAGGGACGAAAAGCAAATTTTAAAGTGATTTAGACGTCTCCGGCTCATTTCGAAGGCCGTTTGGTCGAAAAACGCCTATTGATTCTCAAAAAGTACTATGTGACTATCGGATACTATTTTCAATAAAATGTAAAAAATACTTACTAGAGATATGTATTAGTAATTATAATAAGGGATAAAAAGCAAATTTGAAAGTGATTTACACGTCTCCGGCTCATTTTAAAGGCCGTTTGGTCGAAAAACGCCTATCGACTCTCAACAAGTACTATGTGACTATGGGATACTATTTTCATTAAAACGTGAAAAAGACGTGCTAGAGATATGTATTAGTATTTATAATAAGAGATCAAAAGCAAATTCGAAAGTGATTTAGACGGCTCCGGCTCATTTCGAATGCCGTTTGGACGAAAAGCGCCTATTAACTCTCAACAAGTACTATGTGACTATCGGGTGCTATTTTCAATAAAACGTGAAAAAGACGTACTAGAGATATGTATTAGTAATTATAATAAGGGACGAAAAGCAAATTTGAAAGGGATTTAGACGTCTCCAGCTCATTTCGAAGGCCGTTTGGTCGAAAAACGCCTATCGACTCTCAACAAGTACTATGTGACTATCGGATACTATTTTCAATAAAACGTGAAAAAGACGTACGAGAGATATGTATTAGTAATTATAATAAGGGATGAAAAGCAAATTGGAATATGATTTAGACGTCTCCGGCTCATTTCGAAGGCCTTTTGGTCGAAAAACGCCTATCGACTCTCGACAAGTACTATGTGACTATCGGATACTATTTTCAATAAAAAGTGAAAAAGACATACTAGAGATATGTATTAGTAATTATAATAAGGGATAAAAAGCAAATTCGAAAGTGATTTAGACGTCTCCGGCTCATTTCAAAGGTCGTTTGGTCGAAAAACGCCTATCGACTCTCAACAATCACTATGTGACTATTGGGTATTATTTTTAATAGAACGTGAAAAAGACATACTAGAGATATATATTAGTAAATATAATAAGGGATGAAAAGCAAATTCGAAAGTGATTTAGATGTCACCGACTCATTTCCAAGGCCGTTTGGTCTAAAAACGCCTATCGACTCTCAAAAAGTACTCTGTGACTATCAGATACTATTTTCATTAAAACGTAAAAAAGACGTACTAACGTCGTTAGGCCTTTAATTTCCTTACAAGTAGTATGTGACTATCAGATACCGTATATACAATACTAATTTACTAATTAGATAAATGCATTTAATTTCCTATGCCATATACACTAAATCCCAAATAAATATGGTTTTAATCCTATATATACGCCATGCCCTATAAGACTATACCCTATACCCGTGTACATGATATTTTATAGTGACTTAAGTACTTTGGAACAATCAGATTAAATTATTTTCACAGAAAACTAGTCTTCATTTTGTTAGTAACCGTTGGTATTTGTTAGGATCAATTCAGTTCATCAAAATATGACGGGAATATATTTAGGGAGGACACTCATAAAATTTTTGGGAGGGAAGTTCAAAATAAAATGAAATTTTGGAGGGAAGAAAGAAAAACGTTTTGGAGAGAAAATAACTTTATCACATTTCTTCCAACCTAACCTACAATTTTCTTATAAATAGGGGGTTTTGGTTGCATAATTCCCACAACCCTTTTCTCATTAAATTTTATCTTTCAATTAAACTTTTGGTCCTTTCCTTCCTTGCTTTTCAACTCAATTTAGAAACTCATTTCATCAAAATGGTAAGTAAATCATCTCAACAATGTTATGCATGAAATGAACCCATCGGTGTTCATTGAAAATTTCCCAAACATGTTGCCTGAGTGGGTTAGCAACCCTATTCCCCCTTAACAGCACCTCACAATCCAGTACAAGAAAAGGGAGAACATCGACCTGTTCGACTCCCCCTAACCCTGGGACGCCAGAAGTTGTGACTAATGATACTAGGTGCATGTTTCTACCTCTCTGTATCCTGATCTAACTAGTCTGATATATTGCTTACCAAGATTAAAATTGTTAAGGAAAATGAAGTTTATACATTTGATTTTGCATTTGTTTCTAGCAAATACATGACAGTTCCTATTAAGTTTATACTTGTTCCTACAATTCCTACTAAATTTGAGTAAGAACAATTATGATTATACGACGACCATCTTCTCGTTCACACGAATCTTTCATATCGAAGCATTTTGCATGTTTTGTTGTAACTTATTTTAGTAGGAACTAATATGAAAATGATTTTGTATCCTGATCTAAGTAGTTTGGTTTATTGCGTAGCAAGAATAGAATTGTTAGGGATAAGGAAAAAGAAGTTTATACAGTGATTTTACATTTGTTCCTAACAAATACATGATAGTTCCTACGTAGTTTATACTTGTTCCTAACAAATACATGACAGTTCCTACTAAGTTTATACTTGTTCTAAAATTCAGTATGCACAACTATGATTATATGACGATCATCTCCTCGTTCACACCAATCTTACAATTTTTGAGAATTGGAGGCTTGTTGAGTCGGATAGATTTGATGGTGGAGTCCTGATCTTTTGGACAAACGAAATTAATTTCAACTTCATCAATTGTGATTGCCTCATTATCCATGGTTTCATGCAAGGAAAAACTCGTGCTTCTTGACTACTTCGAGGTACGCCTATAATATTACTTCATTTTGTGTTCAATCTGTCACACAACTAATGCATCTTTCAATTGTAGGTGCCTTGTCCTGTTGTTGGAGGTTGAAGGAAGTGGAAGAACAACCATCTGTCTGTTTATGTTTTGTACATTATGAGACCTATTGTGACTTATTTGATAACCCCTCCCCTGGCTTGTATTAAACCCCTTATGACACGTTATTGTTACTTACTTGATATCCCCTCCCCTGGCTTGTATTAAACCCCCCTCCTGAAAATGTCATTGCTAGGTTCAATTTGAACATTTTCCCACACCCCCATGTTGTACTAAATCACTATATAATTGGTGTATTTTGAAATCGGATAGCATTTGAACTACTCCATCGTATCTTTAATATTTTTCCCGTTGCACTTCTTTATGTGATCATTTGTACTTGCTTTGCTCTTGCGATTATGCTTCACTCCCTTGTTCCTAGTTATTTCGATTTCATGAAGTTTTAATAAATGATTTGTTACTAATAAATCAATTTTCACATAACATACTACTTTAGACTAAAATTTCCAACTATACATTTTGTTTTTCTTTGTTACTGGACAATGCCAAAACAAGTCAATTGCTCTCCTTGTCATTTCACCTTCCATGCAGCTATGATACACTTATTAATAGGGCGCCTACAAATTGAATTATTGTACTATCCACAATTACATTTAAACAACATCAAATTTATTACTCCAAATGATACTCTAGCTACTATAAGTAAATCGTGGAAAACTGAACTACACATTTGAAGACAATTTATTTGAAGCCGACGGAAAAATACCTGCGACAAACTACAACACTAAACAACTATCCATAACTTTGCATTTGGCCGAAATCGAAATCACAAAGCCTCGTTGTCCTTTGGATATGGTCGACCGTAAATAACTTTCTCCACAACCTGTCACATATGCAAGGAAGGTTTACAAATTTAATCAACAACAATAATTCTTTATACTTATTCAGGTACCTCCCACACCAATTCACTACTCTTGATAAATTGAATCGGCGACGAAAATACCTGTCCAGCACCATATTCGACATCTTGTCCCACATCAAGTTACAACGCTGCCTCGAGAGTCTCTTGGTCCCATGCACGTACTCTACATCTATTCGTCCTCCAGTTTACGCCGTTGCCAAGGTCTATTCTATCCAAGTACACCAACTACAAATACGCCAAGGGAATTAAAACATAAAGTTGCAAAACATAATCAACATTAATGCAGTGCCGTAAAATACTTACAACTAGCAATAGTGTTCACCCTCCAAATCCTTCAACACTCTCATCAACTCTGAACCTATATTCAACCAGCCACTTCAAAACATATGCAGCCCAATTGTATTTCTTAGCTTCACACGCATTGTGCAATACTTTCAAATGCAAGGAGCTGATTGCGCGCTTCTGCATAGGACAAAGAAGGACACCAGGTGTATATAACAGAAAATGTCTTTTGAAGTTATCCTTGTCAGTTTTCTCTCCACATGTCATTCTAAACACAGCTCTCTCACTAATGCTTCCATAATTGAATTCCTTGTATTCCTTTTTCAAACCCATGTACACCTTTTTCAAACTCCACTTTCCAAAAGGTGTTCCTAGCACCCAGCCGACCATATTTGCATCAATGACGATGGAATATCCGTCCCTAATCTGAAGCTCCTTATTGTAAGTATCAAACCTCTTTGTAATCCAATAGCCAAATTTATTACCGATGTCCCTTATTTTCATTTTTAGGAACTCTCCCAACCCCATTTCTTTCACCCAACTGCACTGCGTCTCAGTTAAACGTGCTGTGAACTTACTATATATTTGCATATTGCAACCCATGAGGAAATTATCTAAACCCTATAAATGAAAATTTAATTAATAAATAAATATTAGCAAACAATTTGAAAACATGATTTCATTTTTAAATTTTCCAAACAATTTATCATACTTTCGGAGTCATTCAAATTTGTGTCTTCCTCTTTGTCCTGACCTGGCTCGTCATTCGCTCGACAATCATTTCCATGATTGCAATCGTTACTATCCCCATCATCCACGTTCTCATTCTCTCCACTGTGTTTTTGTACCATCATCTCCCAATTTCCCTTGCTGTTCCTCAACATCATCTTTCAGTTTGTCTTTCTCATTCTCACCATCATCTTTCAATTTGCCTTCGTCTTTTGCACCATCATCTCCCAAATTCCCTTGATCTTCCTCAACATCATCTCCAAATTGTCCTTCCTCATTCTCATCATCATCATCTCCATCAACATCTTGAGTTCCAATTAGGATTTCAATATGTTAATACAACTTTGCACACTTTGTATACAACCTCAATTCATGTTTATCATATCAGAAAAATTGAATACAAAATTTGAATAGATAATATAGTAGTAAATAAATACACTTATTCAATGATAGTAATCATAGAAACGTATAAACCTTACCAAACATGTCTTCCTCTTCTTCATGGCTACTTTCTTGACCCTCATAGTACTCCTCTTGGCCAGAGTTTTCCTTCTACCTGTTTGATTAATCACTGGCCTTTCCGCAACCAACTGTTTATCCATTTATGACGGATCTTTCTCGTATGTATGATCTACATATAACCATATGGTAGGATTATTGTTCCAAATTTTCTTCTCTTTCATTTTCGACGAATCAGGTCATCCGTTGTGCTTCTCTAGGCCCAAATTTTGAAATAACTCTTATAGTTCAAATTGTATACTCGCTGCCTAATTTCTTTCAATGTCAATAAATCGGGATCTTTGAAAAAAAGTAATTCTTTCGAACCGCCACAGTATTCAGTACTTGGTTCTGTCTTGTATTTTCCACCATTGAAAAGAAGGACTATATAGGACATTCTCATATTTCATTCTTCTCAAGTCTATCTATATAACTGTTATTTATTTTACTAGTAACAACAAAGACAACTGTTGGTTAGGGGTTATTCTACTTCCCTTAATTTATTAGTAACCACACTGAATTTATAAGTCACTAATGAATGACCTGCATACCTAATTTAATAGTAACAAATGATTCACCTTGAAATTAACGACCACTTCAATTTAGTAGAAACAAATGATCAAGACACTGACCTGCGATGCGTTGTCGTCGATGTTGCCGGCGTAAATCACCAATCGGTTTTCTGGGTTCTCGCGCTGATGTTCCGTCCACAAATCACCAGTCTTTTTTCTGGATTTCCTTTTCAGCGCTAGAGTTCTTCAACCTTCTCGCCGAAGTTCTTCGATTTTATGGTCCGACTATTAGATCTAGATCGGAGTACTTTTAATGACTTCGCCGCCAATCGCTGGACTTCTTCAAGTCAGAGTTCTTGAACTTCGTCGCCTCAAATACTTCCCCCAATTCAAAGATTTGTTGGGTTGACAAAGATTTTTTGGTTTAGTTCGCCGGAGTTTTGATTTTGTGGGTAGAAAATGAGTTCGCCAGAGTTTTTAACAAAAAAAACAAAAGGTGGTTATTACAAATTAATTTAACTTTTAATTATTGTGTTTTAATTACCCAAAAACATAAACCAGGTGGTTATTGTGTTTACCCCCAATTAATATGTTAGACTTTGAAATTTAAACTGAAATGTTTTGAATTTCAAATGAAAATTGAGTGAAAATATTTTATCTTTATTTTTATATTATATTTATTGACAACCAATAGAAGCTTGACAACACATTAATAAAAAACAATGTATGAAACATTTAATGTATCCAAACCATTTTCCGTAATATGAGTAATTCTAGATTCCACCACACTATGTGGATGAATAGAACACTCACACAGTGCGGATCCCACTGTATTTCATTTATCCCAAATCTATCAATACGGAGTGTTATACATGTATACGTCAACCCTCTCTCCTCTCTCCTGTCGATTAAACCCCAAATCCAAATCCTAGGCCCTCGGGAAAACTAAAAAACAACCCCAAATCCTCCTCCTCATCATCAACCTCAAAATCCAATGATTTCTTTTAATTAACGCTCTCATGGTAATGGAAGGTTCGATCCCAAATCTCATCCTTACGATCTTTTTTCAAGCTTCCCTTCTCATTTGAGGTACTTTTCTTTTATTTTACTCTCTCTGTTTCGCCAAGATGTTTACACTTCATTTTTTAAGGTCAAAGTTCATAAACTTTAACCTTGAATTAGTGAAAAAATACAAAGATTTATAATGTAAAAATGATATTGTTAGATTCATTTTAAAGAATACTTTTGAAAAACTATAATTTATACACGCATATAATTACAATTATCTACCGTCAAAGTGGTGCATTGGTGACCGTGAAAAACAAATGTAAACATCATGACTATCTCTCAAGTCTATTGCATTTGCATTTGAATAGATCAAATTAGGAAATCTGGCGAATTTGTCAAATTCCGTCAAGAAAAGAAGTGAGATTTGGACCGAAGTGGTCATTTGGCTTGAGAATTTTACTATAACATATCAGCCTTTTCGTGGCATTTATCTAACAGCAAGTAGTTGAACTGCCGCCCAAGTGAATTAATTTCAGGTTGTTTCTGCCATGCTTTTGTTTATAATTGGATAGCTGATTTATAGCTAATTTCACCTTTCAATTTACTTTATGTCAATTGATGCCTATTGAGTCTAAACTCGTTAATTTATGGCAATGTAACAAGAACTACTTGCAATTTCTGGTTAGATTCAATTTCAGGGTTTTACATTATACTCAAAGTGATAGGTGTTCTGATTTATGTTTCTCCTAACTTATGATGTTTCATTTTGTTGGATTGTGGTCTTTTTCAACAGAAAATTGCAATGTAGATGGTAATTGCAACGAATATGGGAAATTCAATGAGTTCTCTCTTTAGTTCTGAGTTTTCAGTGTTGTAAGTGCTTCATATTATCTCTCTTTTTATGCATATTTCAGAGTTTATAATTTTAGAGAAGTGTGAAGGAAGTCGGTGAAATTTGGTTGTCTCAATGTCTAATTTTAGTAGAATGTTGAAATACCTAATAAAGTTTTGTTTCTTTTATCTGATTTGTTTATAGATTCTTCAACCAGGTTTATTGAAGGTATTTTAGTTATTTCTATCTGTAATTCTCATATTTACTTGCTATAGTACTAGTCTATACTAGCTTTCCTCTGGTATCAAAATGAAAATATTCTTCTCTTTTGTTGCCTGGTGATTACAATATACTGTTTTTGAGGGGTTGATAGAATTGGGGTTTAGAGTGTTTATTGATTAAGGTCTGAGGATTATGGGGTTTATGGTAGGATGTAGTCCTTCTTTGTGTCCATCAATGGCGGACAAAAGGAATTTCGAAACGGCTTTGAGATGTTATATGTTGGTGCTGAATGTTTTGTTGCCTGGAGATTTCTTCATCATATTCAATCCTATTGCTAATCTTGATGGTTAGATAACTTTATCTTCCATTTATTATTTTGAGTACATTGTTTGGAATGACATTTTTGAAACTGATTCTAGGTAGCATAAGAACAATCCGTTAAAACAAACCGATTGTATTAGTACTGGTAATAGCCCAGTGAAGTTATTCCTAGGAAGAACGATTTGTCAAAACAAACCAATAGTTGATGTTCTTTTGTCAAATATGTGGAACAAACTGCAGTTCCTCAAAGACCTCACCTAACATCAATGCTGTATTAGTTAGTTATTCAGTGCTCAAGTTTTGATAGATTTTGGCATGTCACAAGCAGAAAGCTTATCTGAATATCGTCAGAAAGAATTCCTCCCCGGTCAATTAGGTAGCTTAAGTATTCAGTGGTCTGATGATTTTTTTCTCATTGTCTTAGATACAATAATATCCCATGGATTGTGAGTTTGTGACCCTAGATGGACTAGAGCCTTTGCTTGTGATGCCCCAAATTAGACTCGTTTATGTGGACGACAGTCGTATTCTTGGAAACTCATAAAGATCATAAAACTCGTCCAGCACCAATGGACGAAAGTCAAAACAAGCTGTGGTAAGGCTATAATTCTTTGACTTCGAGCTTGTCTAATCTAATGTTATGTAAAATGTTTATGTTATCTGTCTTGCCGGATTTTGTTGTAGGGTATGCGATGTGATCTTCGCATACCATAAGGGTTGGATTGGATGAGTGGAATCAAATGTGAAAATGCAGTTCAGGCCATGTTTGAATAGCAACTTTGTAGCTTTCTTTCTTCTTTTTTTTTTTTAGGTTTAAACCATGTTTGAATAGCAAATCACTGCAACAAATAGCATGATTTTCTTGTTAATGTTTGATTTTGGTTGAGCTTGTTTGGGAACGGAGGAAGAAAGAGAGTCAGGAAGTCAAGATTAGTGTGTTTGATGTTTATAAAATGGAGATATATATTTGAATGGCTTGGATTTTGTTACATATCATCAAAGAAGTTGGTTTACTTACAGTGATTTTCATATTGACCTTTCAGTTAGTTATTTGAGAACTACATGTTATATAGATTCTGTTCCAGAGCTTAAATGAGAAGAACATGCTGAAAGGGTCTTAACATCCTACTGCTATACCATAGAAAGAGTGAACTTGTCACTGAATTGGGGAGGACCCAACTGGGAATGGGATGATACAATACTTGTGCTCTATTGGAGTAAGAAAGTGCGTCTTGCTTTTGTTGCTCAACAGCTCAAATTGATAGCCATAATCTGAAAGTTTACTGGAATGCTCATTTGTTTGAAAAGATTTGTCTACCTCCAATTAGATATTTATCTTCAATTTGTCAGGGTTTTGTTACGTGAAAAAAGATGAGGTCATTATTTAATAAATCATTTGGAAAGGATACTACTAAAAAAGTACTACTGTCCATTTATATGATTCATGTTGATCAATATCCCTTTTTTAAGAATATAGTGAATGTGATGTTGCTCTGTTCAAGATCTATGCAGTCGAGATTAACTTTGCAGTTGTGTAATTTGTCACAGACCAGTGTAGATTTCCACTATGGTATAATAGTATTTGCCTTCCGAAAATCCTGGTATTTATTACGTAGTATTTAGTTTTCGAAGCCTATTAGCTCAGTTGGTAGAGCAATGTGCTATTGCACAAAGAGGTGGGTTCGAATCCTACATAAGCTGATTTCATTAGTAGAGTTCTAAGGTTGTCGCTAGGAAAAAAATTATGCAATAGGCGTCAAATCTTTAAAAGAGCGACACCAATAGGCGGAGGTCCTTTATAACAACTGACAATATCCTTGTAATAGGCATTGGTTGCCTTAATGGACCAACGTCTATAATCAAATCATAGGTGTCGTTTGTCATAATAGACCGATAGCTAAAGCCTTTTTGGCGTCAGTTGTCTTAATGGACTGATGCCTAGCTATGATCGGGTCATAGGCGTAAGTTGTCCTAAAGGACTATGTCTATAGCCTCTTTGGCGTCAATTCCATAACTAATGCTTATTATCTTATAGCATTGGCGTTTCCCCCCTCTTTTTATTAGTGCAGATCCATGTATAATGTTGTTAACTTAAGACGCCATATTGATATTAGGGATTCAATCATTCATTTCTCATCGCTTATCGCTTATGATAAATATCGTTGCGATTGAATTAAGATACTGTTATGTTACTTAATAAAATGGGTTTAAGAAATTAATACCGTTATTACTGATATTAGGGATTCAACCATCATCGCATTGATAAAATATCGTTATAATGAATATTGATGCCGTTATACTAAGTAATAAACTCATTATATATAGAGCTGTCAAAAGTTGACACGTCACACGACAACACAATACAAACCGGATACGAATGTAGCGGGTTAATGTTGAGAGTTTTTGACACGTTTAATTAAATTGGTTGACACGAATAACACGTTCAGTTAAATGAGTTAGGTTAAGGTTAAAATTTTCGGCATGAAAGCAACCTGCTTCTGACCCGCTTAATTTGTAACAAGCAAATAATGTAAAACAATCTCAACTATCTTGAACATTTAAATAAATTTTAGGCTATCGAATATACACTATATAAGGTTAGGACTTTTAATCTTTAGTTAATTTTTTTTTTCTGATATTTCAATTATTTTATAATATAGGTAAAGATAAACGGGTTAACAAGTCATTAGCTATGAACACGATTATTGAACAGGCTAGGTGCAGGTCAAGGATTTCGGACACGATTAATAAATGAGTTAGGTTTGGGTCAATACATTCTCGACCCCTTTAACCTTGACACGGACACGAATACTAACACGACACTACCCGACCGACCTATTTGACAACTCTAGTTAGATAGCCTTATTATTTTGTAAGATCTCTTTATTATAGCTTGTGACAAATGCCGTATTGTTTTGGGGAGTGTGTTTTTTTTTTTTTTTAAAAGGAAACGGTAATTCATTCATTCATAAAAAGACATTCGACATCTACAACGATGAATATTACTAAACAAAAATAGATCTAACAGAACATAGGATAAATCTACCTTAACAATTATATAGGTTTTCCAAGTATAAACTATAATAATATATTTGAATAAATACTTTGAAAACAGTATATTAGCTTATATAACGGTATATTTAATCATTATAGCGATACTTATCAAAACATCGGGAAATGGATGATTGAATCCCTAAAATTATTATGGTGTGTGGTGTTTCAACGGTACTGACCAATTTTGATCAATATTCATATATATCCAAAATATATCATATAATAAGGAATATAAGTAATAGCTATTAATGAATATAGTACTGATCATTTAATAAATCACATGGAAAGCAACTATTTGAGCAAATATAAATGGTCATTTTCTTATAAGTTACTAGTTTTATCTTCGTGTTCCGCACGGACTCGTGATTATCTCTCGAGAATGAAAATAACTTCCTAAGTGATACCTCATGCATGTTTTATACTGCACAACTAATTCTATATTTGATTATTTTAATATTTTTAGTATGAAATGTCCCTTCAAATCGATCTACATCAAAATTAGAATGAATGTAAAAAAGATTGATTTATAAACATAATTTTAGCCTACATCAAAATTCTAAAAAGAAAAAAAAAGATAAAGACTAATAAACCTTTCTTCGAGTATACTAAGACTTTATTTTCTCAATTTATTATTAGTCCAATTTAGTTTAATCCAATTCAGATTAGTTAAATAGATCATGTAGGAACTTACCATTTAAATAAATTTCATTTATGCTATAAAATATTAAAGGTCAAGTTAAATACATATGTCATCAAGTAGTTAAGGCTGGTATTGTTAGAAGTGTCATTTATTGTTATTTAACCAGGTTGTACACATGTGGCATCTACATGTAATCTTCACACGAACGTTCCCTATTAAGTGTCACACTACATGTCATCACCGCCAGGAAATGACCCAACTTTCGTAAGACATATATCTCATTTTGAAGATTTTTTCAAATCCAATCCATTGAATAAAGATTTATAATCTTTTGACTTTCATAACTAAAGTTTTTATTTTTTATTTTTTATTTTGTAATATAAAAAAAGCTAATAAATATGTAATAAAACCAACTAATGATAAGACATTAATGAGTGACACTTTGATGGTGAGTTGTTAGGCTATGTGGCAAGCTTTACTTACGTGACGCTTAAGGGTCATCATCATACGAATTTACACCCCTTAAGTGGCGTCCCTACGTGTCATGCCCACACGAATAGGACTCACTTTATACGTATACCGATGTGGCACCTATGTGTCATGTTCACACGAATATATCCCTCCCATGCATGTGGCGTCTCACATGTCATCGTCCCACGAAAAGAACTCAACTTTATAAGACATAGTAGATATGCATCTCATTTTAAAGTATTTTCCGAACCTGATCCAATGGAGGAAGAATTATAATTTTTAAAGTTGTGTAACAAAAGTTATTTTACTTTATAATTTTAACAAAATGATAATAAATACAATAGGTTGTATTTATGAAGTCAAATAATGATTATTAATTAATGGTTGATACACTTGGATGGAGGCTTAGGTGGCAACATACGTGTCATCACCACATGAACTTGGCGCTTACGTGGCATCTTAGGTGTCATGCCCACACGATTTTAGGCGCTTGCGTGATATCCTACGTGTCGTGGCCACACGAAATAAACTCACTTTTATATATATATATATATATATATATATATATATATATATATATATATATATATATATATATATATATATATATATATATATATATATATATATATATATATATATATATATATATATATATATATATATATATATATATATATATATATATATATATATATATATATGATACTGTTATAAATTAATAATGCAATGATGTATATGATTATAGACGATATTCATAGAGTTCATGTGATTTTGGATGAAAAATAGTTTATTTTTGTGAGAAACAACATCTAATATGTGACTTTCCACTTCGGAAAATAATTTTTTAACGAAATAACCTTTAAAAATACTTTTGGTTGTGGATAAATACATGATATGACCTCTTCCTACCAAATTTTATGCGGGCGAATGATTTCACGCCCTCGTTTGAAGTGTGATTGTCTTGTATTCTCTTAAACGGTGGGTGCAATCGACATTGACAGGGGACACATTAACCTTCTCACAATGATGCGCTCGATATGAGTGACCTATTTGTAGCATACGTTGTCTGTTAAAACAAGCTGAACATACCTACATAGCTAGGAGTATATGGCGTTTTTCTTTTTTGAAGTAAAATAAGATATTCATACATTCGGGATTTTACTTTCATTTCACCCCATGGCTTATAACATGGTAAATATGAGCATAGATCTTCGCCTGAGAAAGGAGATCACCGTGAGGTCCATTGCAAGCCTTTAAATATGGCTCACATGGTTTTGACATCAAATCAGAATTTTCACAACAATTACTTGGTTTTGTTACATGACTTGGGTGTTTCGTACGAAATATGCGCGTCACTGTTTGAGAAATGAGTTTGACACTAATTTAATGAATAATAATATCATAGTTGGAAAGACTAATATAATTTGTGATTAATATATACCGTTATGTTATTAATTTATAGATGTATCAAGATTCAAAAAGAGTTTTTCTATTATGTGCTCTAAGTCTCTAAGGGCACATGTTAAAATTCATTATACATGGGTCTTCGTTAAAAAAATGGGAAAAGCATTACTTAATATATTAAAAACGTAAACAACACATTAACTTACCATTAACTATCAAATGGACCTCTACCTATGTGCGTCACCTATGACGCCTAAGACTTGGTTATATGCATCAGTTCATTGAGACAACCAACACCAAAAAGGCGTTAGTCTTCAATCTTTTATGACAAACGACGCCTATGACTTGATTGCCGACATCGGTGGCAGCCAATCCTATTCAAAGGATAGCGTCAGTTGTTATAAAGCACCGCTGCTTATATGCGTCTACTCTTTTAAAGATTCGACGCCGGTTCCATATTATTTTTTTTCCTAACAACAAAAATAAAACTCTACTAATAAAATCACCCTTTGTGGGATTATTCAAACCCACCTCTTTTGTCCAATAGTACGATTTCGCTACCATTCGAGCTAATAGACTTGGAGTAATCCTACAATTTATTACATATGTAGTATGAAAATTGTCTATAATAATACTGTTATATTGTTAAATTATACCATAATAATAAGAAAATGCTTGTATCTTTTTCACTAATAGTTATCTTTGCATATTTGCATTTGTAGTTACAATGAGGGGTAGTTATTTTCTTCACAATTTCAGAGTTACATAAATAAAAGAGGATGTTCAAGGGACTAAGGGTGTAACATTAACTATGATGGTTGTGCCCCTCAAAAAAAAAAATTAAGATGGTTGTGGGCAAGGAAAATTCGACGCCTTAACCGTTACGGGACTGAGGGAGTAACATTAACTCTTATAAAGATTCGACACCTATTCCATATTTTCTTTTCCTAGCGAAAAAATTAATCGTCTTTTAATAAAACCAGCCTATGTGGGATTCGAACCCACCTCTACACAATTGCTTTACCATCTGAGGCTGAGCTAATAGGCTCCGAAAACTAATATTTCATAATAAATAGGTATGTGCGTCAGTTCACCGACGCACATAAGCTAGGTATGTGCGACGGTTGATCTGAAGAACCGTCACACATACCCTTTATTATTATTATTATTATTATTATTATTATTATTTTAAATACAAAATCAAATCTCATATATAATAAAATCAGCCTAGGTGGGATTCGAACCCACGTCTTTTGTGCATTAGCACAATTGCTCTACCATCTGAGCTAATAGGCTTCGAGAACTAATAATGATTATACAACTTCTCTAAAATCAAAATAATACTTCCAAAATGATAACAAATTAAACTCTATCTGATAAAGTCGAACACTCCTGTGAAGATTAAAACTTAGGGGGGGAAATGCTGAGATCTCCAGCTTCCCAAAGCCATTAATCAAGAAACACTAATTCATCAATTTTGTTTTGTTCTACTCTCATTTAGCATGAAGAGTGTAATTTTCACCCTATTTTTCGAATGAATGTTTATATTAGAAGCACTAATTCTTTTCATTGGTTAAACATAAACAAAAGACTAATGATACAAGCCTACAACAGTGCTAAAAGGACGTATTAAAACATAGGGCAGCTGCAATTAATTAAATCTCAAAACCAGATTCATGTATGATTAAATAAACTTCATTCTGAAAGAAACAAAGAACTTAAAGTACACACAACAATTTCGCAGCAGCTCCAACAGCCTTCGACGAGCCATTGAGTTACATCTACCACCTCAGCATAACCACCACGACTGAAACCAACCTGCATCATCAAAAAAACAAAAATTCAGATATGTCAGCAGTCTCAGCACCAACCAGCAATGATTGGATCAGCAGTACACAGCGTTTCAGGGTCCAAAACCGGAAACACATGACTAAACCTTCCAATAGAGGTAAACAAAAGCAAAGCGAGCACATAGTAGTAATTGAGAAGCTACAAAAAACTAAGTGAGAAGCCACATTGGTGGCTAGCAAAGGCCTTCAAACCTAATAAACTAACTGATTCAATAAGGAACAATTTGATTGATTGAGAATCAAGAACAACGACTTCCTACTGCATACAAAGTGTTGACCAATGAATGCATATAATCTCCTAATTACTCCACAAGGCAGTTTATCAAGCACACGTAGCAAAGCTACAAATCTCCATTTTAGGGGTGAATGAGAACACTAAATCAGGCTAGTCCAAGGGACCTTCTGAGCAGGCAGAAGCACAATAGTACATAGACCTAGCCTATACATAAATCTCTATATATTTTACAACACCTCAAATTTGATTTAAATAGACAATGATCGAAGACAAATACAAGTAATTAACTAAACTATCAAATAGCTTTTAGCACTAATTTTCACGAACAAAAAAAGAATAAATCAGGAAAATAATACCAAAATTTACAAAATCTTCAAAAATAGTTACAACAAAAGCGAGACATGACCAGAAACAATCAATCTACATCCAGAACTCATAACCAAGATGTATAATCTATTCAATCGCCCAAAAAAAATTAGAGAGAACAAAGAGATCTGAAATGTACCTGACCCAGTTCACGAAAAGAAATCAGAACCAACCCTCAAATTGAAAGTTTCAGTCCCAAATGCAAAACAAATAATCTGAGTTCATACTTAAACTAATTACAAATATCACTTGGAAAAATTAAATCAGAAATTAATTAAATAAAATTCAAATTAGGGTTCATGCCATATCATTCAAAACAGAACAAAAAAGGAGAAGAAGGGAGAATTTCACCGTGAAAGCGAAGGCGGTGGTTGCCGGAGCAAGGATCGCCGGAAAAGATAGACCCAATTTTTTGAGAAATAGGCACCCAACTCAAGGATTCTCGTCGTGGTGGTGGAGGTGGGGCGTGAGTGGAGGCGGGCTGTTGGTCGAGAGAAAGAGAGAGAGAGGAGAGGGAAGAGATCTGTTGGTGGCGATGGCATGAAGTTGCTGGGTGGTCGCGAGCTCGACTGGGAAGTAGGAGTCTGTGAGAGGTGAGAGGAGAGAGGAGAGAGGAGGGTCTGGTTTTTTTTTTTGCCCTCTCTCCTGAACGTATGTGATGGGTAGCCCATTTAGAGCCCGTTTGACCAAGCTCCAACTTTTAAAAAGTAGCTTCTTAGAATTAACTTTTTAAAAATTAACTTTTAAAAAGTTATAAGGTGTTTGGCAAATCTAATTGTAGAATCACCTCTCAAAAGTAGAAGGTGTTTGGTAAACTTTTTTTTTTTTTTTTCCTTCACCTTTTTCTTTTGCTCCCTAATTGTATAATCGTCCATTGACCCATCATGCTCAGGTTGTGAATATCTGCTTGTATCATCTTGATCTTCCTCAACGATAAGCATATAATTAGGATCAGCATCACACTTATCAAATTCCAAATCTTCAAGAGCGTGCTTCATAATATAGTTATGCATGGCCATAGTAGCTGCAACAAGTTTGTTCTGTGTTTGTAATGGGTATCCTGGCATGTTTCTCAATATACTCCATCTATTTTTCCACACTCCAAAGGTTCGTTCAATAACGTTTCGTAGAGACAAATGTGCATAGTTGAATATTTCATGCATGCTAGTTGGAGGATTTTGGGTACGTTGAAAGTCGGGAATATGATATCACTCGCCTTTGAAAGGTGCCAAATATCCAGTCCTATTAGGATAATCCGCATCTACCACATAATATCTACCTGTGTAAAAAAAATCAAAGAAATCAAATAAAACTAATAATAATAATAATAATAATAATAATAATAATAATAATAATAATAATAATAATAATAATAATAATAATAATAATAATAATAATAATAATAATAATAATAATAATAATAAATTAATAAATAAATTAATAAATAAATATATTATAGATTAATATTTACCTTCCGGAGGATGTGGAAACTCTTTCTTCGGATCTCCAGTTGCATTTTTCAAGATGCGATTGTCATGAAAGGATCCGGGCCATCCAGCAACAAAACATGTAAAAATCATATCAAAGTCACAAATAGCCAAAATGTTTTGTGTTGGATAACCTTTTCTCCCAAAATATGGTATTTTATCTTCGGCCGGCACAATTGCAGGGATATGAGTTCCATCTATAGCACCTATACATCCTTTAAAGTGAGGCCAATATTTGTAATTCTCGAATTCGAATTGGCACTTCTTTGAAAGCGGGATCTGATGGCCTTACAATATCTCTAGAAAGCATCGTCATTGCATTGAGAACCTCATTAAACTTTCTACTAATTATTTTCCCAGAGTGTTTAACCCTATTTTGCATATCACGATTGGAGTGATTATGTGCACATGTGTAAACAAATATAAAAAAAGAAGCAATCACACAACGAATTAGACTGCGTTCGCAGCCTCAACAAGCTAACCTTCGACCACAACACTCTCCTCCAAGCCAGTTAGCCACTGAACATGGAAGTACAACATGAACCCCCCAATACAGCCTTTCTAGTATTTCATCCATAATAATCTACCCAATTATCATATGCAATCATTAATGAATCTAAAAATAGTAATCATAAAACTACAAACTCAGCCTAAATATTTTCTGGGTAATTCACAAATCACATAAATAATTGACCAGTTGTATGATATATATAACAAACAGAAAAAGCATTAAAAAAAAATCAATCAAAGAAATCACCAAAACTAATACCTGATTAATGGATCTATGGGTTTGTGATGAAGTAGTAGTAAGAGGAGGAGGAGGAGGTGGTGGTGGAGGATATTGCATTTGTCGTTTGCCTTAATCCACAAATTTGGGGCCAAATTTGAAAATTTCGATTGCCCAAATCACAAATTAATAGTAGATCAAAAAAAATTGAGTTACCTTGTTAATGGAAGATTCTGAGGAATTTTGCGGTGGACGGAAGGCCCCCGATGGTTGCCAACGAGGTGTCGTGTTTCGATTCATCAATGGCGATTTTCATTTTTAGGGTTTGTAATAATCTTCAATTCGTCAATGAGAGAGAAAATAGAAAAGTAGAATGAGACGAAATTCAATGGAGTTAACAAAAGCTGTAATTTGATGTCACCATGGCCCTGAAGAAACCCTAAAATTTATGTCACCATGGTTGTGAGAAAAATGGAGAGAGAGAAAAGAGGGGAGAACGAGAGTGAGTGTGGCTGTCAAAAAAAAAAAAAAAAAAGAACGTCTGTTTTGGAACTGAAGAACAGAAGATATTTAGAGGTAATAATTATATGGGGTTATATAGGGACACGCCTGGAATTCTTATAAAGATCGAGGGTATTTATGAAAATGGGCTAATTTTCATTAAAAGAAGTTGAAATGGACCGGGAAGTTAAAAGGAGAAGTTAGAATTTGTAACTTCTCCTTTTGGGCCCTAAAAGATGGTTTTGACTTTTTAAAAGTTAGAAAATAACTTCTTGAAAAATGGTGTTTGGCCCAAATCAACTTTTAGAGTGGAGAAGCTGCTCTAGAAGGTAGGCCAAACAGGCTCTTAGTAGAATATATGTATGGTAATTGGAATACGGTGGGGCCCACACCGTGTGGGTGTCCTGTTCACCCACACAGTGTTGGATGTAGCAAGACTCGGGTAAATATTACGGTTGAAAATTTTAACAGGAGAGATGGAAGAAAAAGCTGAGCGATGACGTAAGCGGACCTCCGCAAGCAAGTTGTTGCGAATTACCAAACAAGTTATATGCACATATTTACAAATCATCTTCAGGGTATTTAAATTGAAGAATCACTAGAATTAAGAAAAATAAACTAATTAACTAATCTAATATATACATCTGAAATAAGCATACGAATTAAGCACATAGTACCATAATTCAAATTAGATTATCACGATTTTAGACCCAATTGAATGATTTCAAGAACATCTATATTAAGTTTACTAAAGAAATTCTAGACGCTAGATTTTTCCTATTTCCTTTTAGTTATAATTAAAGCTAATTAAAAACAAAGGAAATTAACATCATCAACTCTAACAAATAAACATGCACACAACCATTAATTAATTTAGCTAGATTATGTATACCCTAGTTTAAATCTAAGTGTTTGTAACGGTACATAGCTAAACTAGTTGCTACTATGGCTATTGTTTTAGACCAGCCCAGAACAATACATTAGCGATAGCCTAATGATTACACATGAAACGAATCAGGAAACATGCATAATAGTAGAACTTGCAACAATTAAGCATAAATGTAACATGAATAACATCATCTACTTGAATTCAACAATTAGTAACCATACATTAGAGATTATAACATCTAAAATAAATGACAAATCTAATATGAAACTAAGGTATTAAAGTATAGATGAGACATGAGATAACTAAAGCAAAGGGTTACAAAGTGCTTTGTAAACTTATGATTTGGCTGTCAAACATCCTTCCGTGAAGCCTGCTTTGACAAAATTCTCTCGGT
Source organism: Tetragonia tetragonoides (assembly GCA_038025085.1). NCBI lineage: Eukaryota > Viridiplantae > Streptophyta > Magnoliopsida > Caryophyllales > Aizoaceae > Tetragonia > Tetragonia tetragonoides. The sequence goes on from CM076147.1 coordinate 5,707,185, forward strand.
GTTAATTGTATCTTCCTCTTTGTATGAACCAGATCATCCCTCAAGGCTTAGTCTTCTCCTTTAAACACCATTCATTCATTCAGTTCTCACATCATCACCATCTCTACGTTATGTATGATAGAACGTAAAGAAAAATATAACGTGTGCCTGCTTCCTTGCTTTAGGCTGAACGTTCTGCTTCTTTTTATGCTTGATTATTGTCATGATCTTTTGGGTTGGAAGAGAGTCCTAAAACCAGAAGAAAATCTTCCCTAATTTCATGCAATATCTTCTTATATTGGGGGGGGGGGGAGATCTCTCTTTGTTTGGGCATCAAGGTGTGCAAAAATTAGGAAAGTTAAGGCTGTAGTAACGTCAAGCAAATATTAGGGCTTGCTACGTTCTGATTCTGGAAAAGTCTAAAACATAAAAGTTTTAGATATTCTTTAGGGTTCTTCGTAGCAGTTTGAATCATCCGAATCCGATCTCGAATGAACGAGTTATGCCCATAATGCGAACTGTTGTCATAAATGCTCTGAAATGCGAATTGGGCGATCCGCCCATACTTTCTACAAAATAAAAATATAGAAAATAGGCCTAAAGCACAAATATGAAAATATAAAATAAAAGAACAAATACTAAATATTATTAAAAACCTAAATATAATTGATTTAAAACTAATCAAAACATACTAATAATAAGGGAGAAAATATGCATATTGTACGACTTACAAGAATGGATAACTCTTAACTCATATACTCGCTCGTTCTTAAGTTGAAGTACTTACTTCTTTTTGGTGTGACGATTAAGAGGTTGGCGAAATTGGTGGTTTTTTTTTCTTTTATACTGTATCTTTTACTTTAATTTAAAATAGGAGATGTCTAAAGCATTTTCGAGAGGCCCATATAAAGGTATCTGGGACAACCCACCATAAGTTTTAAAGTAAATTCATGATGTTACTTATGTGATTGGACAAATTTCAAAGCATGCTGTCACAGAAGTCGAATATTAAAAATATTTAGACGAGTTTTAAATTGTTAAAACTCAAGCTAAAGAAAAATAGTTCAATTCAGTTTTACTTTTTATGTTAAAGGAATGGAATCGAAGTGCATTATTTCAATATGGGACGGAGTGAAAAAGAAAAGGAGGCACATTGGGACTATGGCCAAAATGCGCAAACTCATATTCAATACTATGAGTATGAGAGTATCTTCGCTTGCTATCCAACATGCATTTGAAAAACAATAAGTCGGTTCTTTTGAATTTGTTGTTTCACTGCTGCATTTCATTCCCAACCACAAAATTAGACTTTCGGTTTCAAATTATTAAAATGTATTTATTTTACATCTCATTTTGTCTCATGTGTTTGTACCATTTTCCAACTCTTCGTTCAACGCTACAACCATGTTCCCTTTTACAATTCAATTTCTATCATGTTCCACGTCATTTCGTTGCGAACCATTCCGTTAAGAAGGACCGGGCATAACTTTAGTCACAAAATAACATGTCAAATGAATTCAACTTTGAGTAATGATAATGAGATGAAACTATTTTGTTGGGGAAGTTTTTGGTTATGTTCTTCCCACTTTATTTTTTTAACTCAAATCAACCCAGTCTACTTCAAGCAACTAAATTAAATTTAATTTTAACTCATTTCAGTTCGGTCGAATAAACAATATACACCTATGGGGGGGGGGGGGATTCAATCAATACAATAGAGTAAAAGTATCATTTTTTATAAAGGAAACTGAATAAATTCCAATTTCAACCGCCAAAGTTTCAAGTAACAGAAAAGAGCATGTCCTAAATCTTAGATATAAACCACAATGGGGTACAAAGCTTAGAACGGGTGTCACCGCCACCATAAAAACGTATAGAGTCCGCATCCCGATCGCCCATGTCATATGCTCCCATGTCATGGCCACCAAGTTGTTTTCGCAAGTTCCAAAATTGGTATTCATCATCAGCAAAATAAATTCTACTACGTACACATTTACTAGAGTTCAAGACGTTGACAGATATGGAGTGATTATCACCAACAAACACTGCAGCATCTCCCAAATCATCAACTTTCTTCCACTCTTTGGTGACGAGATTTGGTCTGAACACCGCGAAATCTATAGTTTCATACGGAATATCCTCTTCCTAGTCCTCATCGACAGAATTAAAAACTTATATCGCATCACCATTAGCAAGTCGTCATCATTGGATGAGTTGACTAGGTATATTTTGTTAACTGACAATATCTCATACCTATTCTGATGGATATTGGGAATTCCAGGTAATAGTTGGTGCACATGTGGAGAGTTACAAGTAATGTCAAAAAACCAAAGTGAGCCGTTACCAAAGATGACAAGAAGTTTACCACCCGAGTAGCATATATCGCCTACGCCTTTAGCTGCTTCAATGTGAGTCCATGCTTGATCTCCGAGTCTCGCAAATGCCAAGTAATTCCGTTCACCATAGATGAAAAAAACAAGAAACTCATCATCAAGAAGAATTCGTATGACAATTGCCCTTGTAACAAAGTTCTTATGAAGGCACTCAACATGGGTCTCCTTACTTGGTGGGTTGGGTAAGGTTGACATATGTGGGAGACGAATTTGAGTTTTGGATAACGGGTTAAAAACATGTATTTCAAGATCAAGTCCAATAGTAAGCCACGTGGGTGCTAAGTATGAAAACGTCCCAAGTATGAAGAACATGTCCCAGAGGCCATGATGCCTTGTCCCATGACCCTTGTCCGCTGCAGCACCTTTGTCCCATGGCGCTGCAGCCCCATGACCCATGCTGCAGGACCCTTGTCCCATGATGCAGTATCGTGACCCATGACGCAACACCTTGTCCCATGGCGCTGCAGCACCCTTGTCCCATGACGCAGCACGATGACCCATGGCGCGCAGCGGACAAACAATTTTGAGCGCTTCGCGCCATGGGTCATCGTGCTGCATTATGGGACAAGGGTGTTGCAGCGCCATGGGACAAGGGTGCTGTAGCGCCATGGGCACAACATGAAAAATGGCTTTGGGCCACGCATTTTTTCGTTGCCCAAGCTTTGCATGACCAAAAAAAACATCGTCATGGGGTCGTCGCCCAAACCCCGTCGCCCATACTTTGGGCGACGAAAATGCAAATTCCCCGCCCAAATGCGAACACTTTGGGCGGCCAAATCTGAATTCCTCACCCAAAAGTGAACACTTTGGGCGGCCAAAATAATTTTCCTCGTTCAAAACTGTACACTTTGGGCGGCCATTCCTAGGTTTCATCGCCCATAAGTTCAAATGTTTGGACGACCGAAATCCAAATTTCGTCGCCCTTTTGTTCAAGTTTGTGCCCCTAGTGAGGTGCTTTTGGTAATTGGTCGTCATAATGTCATTTGAATATTTTGTGAACGACTTATGTAAATGTTGCCTCTCAAATCACTATCATATTCATTTATTTTCAAATAATCCATATATGATATACACATCAAATGTCTCACAAAAAACCCAAAGCAGCCTTCAACATCATTTACCAAAATGATACATATATATTGTACTTGTCCAAAATAAAACAAATTTAGAGGAACCAAAATACTAGTTGGCCATACAACAACAAATACATGCGCTAATGCTCCATCTTGAAACCCATCATCCCTCTGCTTCAAGCAAACAATGACCAATAACCTGGAAAAGAAAAAGAAAAAAAATAGTTAAAGAATTGTTATCAACGAAAAACAAAAAGTGAAAAGCATTATGTTCACTAAAACCCAAGTTTTCCACCAAATCATGCACCTCAGTCTGTTTAACAACAATTGCAGTGATCAATAAAATTGATTAAACTCCCTTTTGCTGTTTAAAGGGGAAACAAGCAAATAGCAATGAAAAACTCCTAAAACCCTTTTGCCCTGGCTTCCTCCAAATTCTAGCTGCTATTATAGAACAAGTAACAAACACAACAACATTCACAACGAAACAAAAGCATACAGAATAAAGAAAGTAATGTAATTGCGAAAACAGAGCTACTTATGTTTTTGCTACTTTGAGCCTTAGTTTCTGCTGAGAAGTCAAATGATCTCTACCATTAGATTGAATCAGTTAGAAGTCTCCCCAAGGTGTTGAGAATACCAAGCATATGAACAAGCTCATTAGACATGATGGGGGACTTGCAAGTAGACTCATGTATGCTCACAAACATGAACAGTACATCAAGCCAAAGAACTAGACAAATGCAAGAGAGCTGAACAAACTAGTCATATGATAACCACCTGTAGACGCCAAAAAAGCGTCTTCAGATTTCTCCGCAAAAGCCCGATGATGAAAGGAGTAATTTATAAACTTGAACGCTTTTTTGCTTTAATAGTTAAGATAAGGTCTCAGGTTTTTTCCTCTAAACACACCTTTATTCCAGTCACATCCAAAAGCCCCTTTTAAGAGCTTTCCATTGCTTCCTTCTGTGTCAAAATACGATTCCGCACCTAAGAGTTATGGCCAAACGAAGTTAAGGGTCAAAACAGATGTAGCCGAATACTGTGGACCGTGTTTCCATCCCAATTTGGGAGTTCATTTGGTTGAATTAATTTGTGAGCCTTATATTTCTGGATTCCTTATTCCAATAACTTTCTTTGAGCCTTTATCATTTCTTGGACACCTCAACCCAGCCTCACATTACAACCCAAAAGCCCTCCAAGAGGTACGGCCATTCAATTGTGTAGTCCAGAACTACGTTGGCCTGATTCCACAAATTGGATACGTAGGAAACCTCAAGGAGGTCCGGCCACGACAACCACTTTGTCACATGATCATAAGGAGTTTTCCCATTCCACCATTCTCATCTAAGGCTAAAAAAAAAAAGGAATGAGCCTGGTAGGTTGAAACCCGAAAGGGCGGCCTAGGCAAAAGTTAGGGCAAAAAAAAAAAAAAATTATGAACAAAATTCAATATCTTGAGACAACTTAAATTTCCGAGGATTTAGAACACGCTTTCTCATTTAAGAACTCTTTGGTCCCTGCACATAGACTTCCCAACTGGGGGCTTTTAAGAATGAGTCGGTTCTTTGTCCGCTACATTCTAAGTTGTCCATTCCGTCCCCATACCTTAAGTTAGGATATTTTGTACCGTTGCACCAACATCCTAACTCCTCGAGTGGGTCATAACCATCAAGAACCACACATCAAACTGGGGGCTGATTCTCCCTTGACTGCACCCAGTCTTGTCCACTTGTCTCATACTCTGTCAAGATCACCACAGAAATGAAATTCTTGATCACAAAAACTTTTCCCATATGAAGACCCTCTTTAGACCCTATAGGAGAGTCGTGCATGTTAGACTAGGCCGCATGGAGTTGTGAGTCAATAGAGTCTTGCATACATCATATTTGCATAAGTACAGAGTCGCTTTCAAAGGCATGCATGTGTACATAATTTCTCAGTGTCTTGAGTCTCTGCGTGTTTACATGTCAATCCCCCTGTGCCCCATGCATATTAGTATGTCATGTCTTGTGCATCTTGTCATGGTCAGTCGGGCATGTATATTGCATCTTTTCCCTATGTGCATTTTTCCACTGCAGGTTTGAGTCTACCCGCTCTCTATCGAAACCAGCAAACCTGGAACTCATGATCAAGCACAGAAGCGACCTTCCGACTACAACCAAGAATGGAAATAACCTCCCTGCAGGCCCTGCACACGCGCACTCCACTTGCTGTCCCACGATCCTTTTTTCGGTCCAAAGTTCATTATTCCAGTTCGTTCGCGGCAAATATCAGTACCAACCGCGCGGGAGCAAGACTCTTTGGCCCACAAATTCAAATTCGACAGGTGGCCCATTTTACGGCACCAACTACTTTCAGGTAAAACTAACCCAATTATGTTTTGCAGGTCCAAAATACTGAAACTCGGATACATGCAGCGACGACTCTTACCGCCCAGAGTGCCCAAAAATATTTTAAGCCCGGAAAGTCTATCAGCCTTACCAATGTCACAAATTTTGGTCAGTCAAAGGTCGCTTAAGTTATTGCGGTTAAACTGTCCTTCTACGAGGTCACAAATTTTGGGTCAGTCAATGACGCTTAAGCTATTGTGGTTAAACTGTCCTTCTGCGAGGTTACTTATTTTGTGTCAGTCAATGATTGCTTAAACTGCTGCAGTTATACTGTCCATTTATTTTTTATATGTTTCAGTCAATGATTGCTTAAGCTATTGCATTTAAACTGTCATATGTTTTAACCATTTTACAGCCGTCATTTTCATCGCGTTGTCTCGTCGACCTTTTCGTTTCTTGTGCAGGGACGGAATCTCGGCATCCGCCCAATGGTGTTTAGTCACTGTTTGCTCGATAAAGCATTTATACTATTCACTCTCATGTTACTTCCCATTTACAGCCGTTATTTTTAATTGAACTGTCTTGTTGACCTTTTCGTTTCTTGTACAGGGACAAAATCTCGACACCCGGCGAGTGGTGTTTAGTCACTGTTTGTCGAATCACTCCACGTTGATCATTCTCAAAGTATTACTAACTTTTTCATTCACTCTGAATACAGGTCCCCAGTGGACGTTTAGACCATCTACGAGCGGTGTTCTATCCTGCTACCATAACCTTTATTTTCTCTTGTGTTCACAGAGATGAAATTTTAGCACGCTACGAGCATGTCCCAACACAGGTTTGTCTTCATATGCATACATATACTGTACACTCTCACACACCGTGTGCACATCAGCATCCTGCATGTCGCTTTCGGAATACTTTGATCTTCGCTTTTACTCAAACTCGATCAAAGTGGGGGCTTCTGTAGACGCCAAAAAAGCGCCTTCAGATTTCTCCGCAAAAGCCCGATGATGAAAGGAGTAATTTATAAACTTGAACGTTATTTTTGCTTTAATAGTTAAGATAAGGTCTCAGGCTTTTTCCTCTAAACACTCCTTTATTCCAGTCACATCCAAAACCCCCTTTTAAGAGCTTTTCATTGCTTCCTTCTGTGTCAAAATATGATTCCGCACCTAAGAGTTATGGCCAAACGAAGTTAAAGGTCAAAACAGATGTAGCCGAATATTATGGACCGTGTTTCCATCCCAATTTGGGAGCTCATTTGGTTGAATTAATTTATGAGCCTTATATTTCTGGATTCCTTATTCAAATACCTTTCCAATGACATATCATGAGCCCACACCACATTCCCAACCAAGGAGTTACAAGCCCAACATTGATGCGTACTCCAAAACTGACCTCTCCTTACTCTTTCGAGTATATCTCGAGATCCACAAAATATTTGGGCCTGAAAAAAAAGTCATTTGAAACTAGACCCAATAAAATTTCCAACGCATCTTGAATCATCCAATTTAGAGCACAAACGAGTGAGATATGGCCCGAAAAATATCCAGCTGGCAAGCTGACAACCGTTAGCGGCCCTGGGATAAAACCCAGGGCCGCTAGCGGCGCTGACTAAAATTCCAGGGCCGCTAGCGGCGCTAACGTGGATTCTGGCTCGACTTATTTTTCAAGCCCAATTCGATTTTTGGCTACTTTTCAGCCGTCCAACCCTACTTCCCTGCGCCTATAAATACAACCCTCCTCCCTCAGTTCACATCACACAGTCTACAGTTGACACCCTCTATTCTCAGTAGTATTGACTCTGAGCTTCTCCCTCTTTCTTTCATAAACAATTCTATTCTATTCTCGGGGGTATTGACACCAAGCTTCCCCTTCTTTCTTCATAACTTGAGATCTTGTCTTTACTATTCTTGTCAAATATAGCCAACAGTTCAGGTACTAATTCATGAGGGCTCAAATTAAATTAATTGCCTAATTGTTTATTTTCTATTAGTCATAATGTAGATATCATGCTAGTCTAACGTCTTTTATTGCTTCCTAAATATTGTCTGTCTAGTCGTTGTGCTGCCCAATTTGTCAAATCGAATGCATGTCTAAATAAGGGTCATTAATAAATGTTGTGATGCTTGTGATGAACCAATTAATAGTCTAAATCTAGGTTGTTAATCCGGTTTTGCATGGGAATTATGTTCTTAATTATTAAGCAAACTTGAGTTAGTAGAGGCTGTCAGAAAACGGGCGAGTTGGGTGCCTAACACCTTCCCACCTCGTACCTTCGCCCCCGAACCCTTTATTCTTGGGTACTCATATGTTCTATATGAGCGGGAGTATTTCTAAAAACATGATCAGTTCACTTGTCGCGCTATTGGTTTGTCCCTTCGGATTTTCCCTTCGGTTTGTCCCTTTGATAAAACGCCGATAGCAGATTTGTGACCTCTTTCATGGTTTTTATTCAATTCAAGTCTTTACAAAATCTTTTCTAACTCGATGGTCCCTTGAACTTATCTAAACCCCAGCTTACAAATTTTCTATAAGGACGCACTCCGTGGCCGTAGAAATCCCTGGTCCTTACACCACCCATTTGCATAAAGAATATGACATAGTAAATCAAAATGCATGTTCAAAGTGAACTCAACCAGCAAGAAAAGATTTATAAACAATACAATGAACTCAATGGAAAATCAGGAAAAAAAAAGCAGTACCTGCAAATCTGCTACTTTACTTCATCAAGATCTCCATTTCAGAGTTCAGAGTCTTCAGCCAACACATAAATCAAACAGTGAAATGAACATGTTTAAAAGTCCAAAATAAAAAAGTCCACACGCATTGAACCAGGCGATTCTATACTTCCGTCACGGTACTTTTGTTCAACTATTCACATATGTAAGCAATTCTGGTCAATTTGGTACCGCTTTACATAAATTTCCCAAAATTTAGTGATATTACTTGTATATCCTCATAAATTGAAGTTCCTATAATGGCAAGAAAGCCTATAGAACAGTAAGACCTCCACCAAAGAAATTAACATCAAACATCCTTACTCTGACAATCTTATTATGAAATGATAGCTAAAAACTCCAAAAACAGAATATTATAACGCAGAATTCCAAAGGCAGAATAATTCACAATGAACAATTCCACAAACGACACCAATTGTCCACAACACAAACTCACAACACCTGCAATTAGATTCCAGTAAAATCAATCAACCACATAGCAACTCCAAGATCAATAATACAGAGTTTCACAAGTTGTATTTCCTTAAATTGACCACAATTAAATAATCAAGTCCAAAACAGAAAACTACAACACATACAACTATAATTTCATTAAAAAAATTAGTCTAACCTAGCTCAAAAACTCCAAAAATCAATTATCAATCCAGAGCTTCGCAATCAAATTTGACAACAAAATAAATAATAAACTCCAGCTAAACAGTTCAAAATCAGAGAGAAGAGAGAAAATACACCGAAATCTTATCAATGTAATGGTGAAGATCGGAGAAAGCAGACTCGCCATCAATTTGCTGACAAACAACCTGCAAATTGAGAAAAAGATGATGAGTTGATACAAGAGCCATTCAGTCCATAGAGGCTACTCAAGAGGCAAAGAGCACACTTTTATCATGTGCGCAGCTCCTAGCCATGATGTAGATTTTCCTTCATTTGAATGAGCTCAATGTCGACCCTTAGTTGGCAAAAGGGTGCACATTGATCAAGAGGGCTTGCTAAAGTCCTAACTATCCTTTAAATGCTTACAATAAAGCAAAACTGCACAGGCTACTAGGTAATTAAAACTTGCATGCATCTTAGGCGCTAATTAAATCCGTACTGCATCATTAGTATTAAGCAAGCTAAGTTTACATTTGTAATTTGTTCTCAGCTTTGTAATAACTTAGGAAACATATCTAAATGGATAAAGAGTCACATGTTGAGGGGAAAAGGCCTAGAGGACCATTAAATCAGGGCATTTAATGTAGTGGTCCAAATAGTACAAAGTAGAGCCAGGTGTCGTTTTCAAATCGCTCTCAAGCTTATTGTGAGCCTAGGACGCGCCTTGTGGTCCTACCAACGGATCTTTGCTGAGCTTTGGACAGCAAAGACCCTTTTAAGATACTTTCTAGGTCATTTAAGGACCCTTCTCTCCCCTATATATAGATAGAGACGGCCACGTACTCGGTAGACCATTTTGAATGAAATTGAACACAAAGAGTGCTGTCTCTTTTTATCTCCAAATCCCATTATCTTAGAAGTGAAATTCTTGTGCTTTGAATCCTTCTTTCAATATTAAACTTGTATTAGAGTTTATATTGTGGTAAGGGTTTGTTACTTTGAGAGTTTAAGAGAGATTCAAAACTGATTATCCAAGGACGAGCTTAGCCGTTGAGTTATGCATCAATTTTGGTATCAGAGCTTTGATTTTCTTAGCTCGTTCCTTCAGATGTTTTTCTTAATTGGAGAGTCCTTTTTCACCTGGTTTTGGTTTGAGGACAAACGGAGAATATTTGGGTGCTCGTAAAGCAATTTTCCTCACTCACTCCTGCTGGATCTGCGACTGGAACATGATTGTTCTTTTGGTTCTTTGGCACACTTCAAAAGGTAAAGGTGTGAACTTTGGTACTTTTCTGAGTTTTTTTAGACCTTTATCTTTGGATATCTCTTTGTGGTTTTGGTTAAATACTTGTGAAGTAGAGCAGCTTATTATTTGAAGTTGGCGTTCTGTTTTGAGTGCGAATCTGGAATTGTTGTTGATAAACTTGGATGCTTTGGTTGAGATTTGTTGTGGTGACTTGTTTTATCTCTTAACCCTTCTTTATCTAATCTTATTTCTGGTTACTCTTCTTATCTTTGTTCTTTTGAGAGTAAGAGATCACACCCTTAATCTTCTAACACTCACATCGAGTTGATTAGATTGAAGGGGATTATTTGTGATTTACTCTCCCTAAACACATTACCTTTTTTTCTATCTAAACCAACTACAAAAGAACCCTAAGCCAAACACTTTAACACCTACAAAAATCCTAGATACAAAATGGATGAAGATGATTTGGCTTTTCGAAAGAATATGACCTTAGAACAGGCCCAATAATTACGTTTGACAAGGGATGTAGATGCATTGAAAACCCAAATGGAGGAATTTCTTGGGTTTATGCGTGATGAAAGGAGAAGGCGTAGGGGCCGTGGTGGAGAGGGAGGTTCTCATCATAGCTTTAGTGGAGATAATTCAGGGGAATCTACTCCTAGGGAGAGGAGAGGACGAGGTGAAAGGAATGATAGAGATGACATGAGAGACTTGAAGTTTGAGGCAACAGATTTTGAGGGGGACTTGGACCCTAGCTTGTACCTTGAATGAGTGCAAAACATTGAGCATTTCTTTGATTCAAAGGGGTATAGTGATGAGAAAAGATTCAAGCTAGCTACTCTTAAGCTTAAGAAGTACGCTTCGCTTTGGTTTGAGAATGTAAAGCATCAAAGGGCACGATATGGGAAGTCTAAGATCAAGTCTTGGGATAAATTGAAGAAACTCATGGGGAAGCGATTTGCTCCAGCATCTTACAAACAAGATCTCTACTTGAAGCTCACTACACTATCACAAGATGAAAAGAGTGTTGCTGAATACATAAGGGATTTTGAGCAACTTCAAATGAGAAACGGGGTTGTTGAGACTCAAGAGCACACAATTGCGCGATTCCTTGGTGGTTTGAATGCAAGGATCCGTGAGAAGTTTGAAATGCAACCAATATGGACATTGATGATTCTATTAAGTTAGCTCATAAGGCGGATAAGCAAGACAAAGACAGAATAGCTTACTCCAAGCCTTATGTGAGAAATCTCACATCTTTCACAAAGGGAGACTCTAGTGCTCCTAGAATATCAAAGCTGGACATTCCCTCTACGTTTGATAAGAAGCTAGACAAAGGCAAGGGACCTATGAAGGATGACTCAAAGGGAAAGAGATGCTACAAGTGCCATGGTTGGGGTCATTTTAAGGCAGATTGCCCAAATAAAAGAACTCTTACAATGAGAGAAGTCGAGAACATGCCAAGTGATGTTGAATCCGGAGATGAAGCTCATATTGATCCAAACTTTGACAGCTATGATGAGGAGGTTGTGAGTGCAGACAATGGAGAGTCTTTGATGTTGAGGAGGACCCTACACTCCAAGGAGGCTCCCAAGGAGCCTACACAAAGAGAGAGCTTATTCCATTCTCGATGCACTATCAAGAATAAGGTGTGCAATGTGATTGTGGATGGGGGTAGTTGTGCAAACGCCCTTCTAACACACTTGTTGAGAAGTTAGGCTTGCCTACCTCCAAGCATCCAACCCCTTATAAGCTACAATGGATTAATAAGGGCAATGAAGTCAAGGTAACACAACAAGTTTCTGTCCCTTTTTCCATTGGTTCCGTTTATAAAGATGAGGTTACTTGTGATGTTGTTCCTATGGATGCTTGCCATTTGTTGTTAGGGAGACCCTGGTTATTTGATAGATATGTGTGGCATAATGGTAGATTGAATACTTATTCTTTGTTTATTAATGGAAAGAAGATAACTCTACCTCCTTTAAATCCTAGTGAAGTGCATTCGGGTAGTGTCGAGCCTAAGCAAGATCATGAGCTGTTTTTGAGTGAGTCTATGCTTGAGAATGAATTGTGTGCTGTTGGCATTACTTTTGCTCTTCTTGTTGTTGAGACCTAGGACATAGATTACTCTCTTGATGTTCCCCCATTGGTTAGACCTTTGTTGAAGAGTTATGAGGATGTATTTCCGGATGATTTGCCACCGGGGTTACCTCCTATTAGGGGGATTGAGCACCAAATTGATTTGGTTCCCGGAGTTGTTTTATCTAATAGGGCTGCTTATAGGTGTTCCCCAAGTGAATCCAAAGAGCTACAAAGGCAAGTTGATGACTTGGTTGGTCGTGGCTATGCGAGGCCAAGCATGAGCCCTTGTTCTGTTCCCGCGTTACTTGCTCCAAAAAAAGATGGCTCTATGAGGATGTGCGTGGATAGTAGAGCTATAAACAACATCACCATCAAGTATAGGTATCCAATCCCTAGGCTTGATGACATGTTAGATGAGCTCCATAGTTCTTGTGTGTTTTCAAAGATCGACCTTAGAAGTGGATAGCATCAAATCAGAATGAAAGATGGAGATGAGTGAAAAATGACTTTCAAGACCAAGGGAGGCCTGTTTGAGTGAAAGGTTATGCCTTTTGGTTTGTCCAATGCTCTAAGTACTTTTATGAGGATCATGAATGAGGTTTTGAGGCCTCTAATTGGAAAATGTGTGGTGGTATACTTTGATGACATTTTGGTTTATTCTAAAACCAAGAGAGAGCACTTAAAACACCTAGAAGAGGTGTTTGAGATCTTGAGGGAGCACAAGCTGTATGGTAAGCTTGAGAAGTGTAGTTTCCTTTCTCCCGAGGTAGTTTTCCTTGGGTATGTTGTGTCAAAGGATGGGATATCCATGGATCCATCCAAGGTTGAAGCTATCAAGTCGTGGCCTACTCCCAATAGCATAACTGATGTTAGGAGTTTTCATAGTATCGCCTCTTTCTATAGGAGGTTTATTAAGAATTTTTCTTCTATTCTAGCTCCTATAACAGATTGTTTGAAGAAGAGGGAGTTCTCATGGTCTTCTAGTGCAAATGAGGCTTTTGAACTCTTGAAAACAAAGCTCATTTCAGCACCTATTTTGGCTCTACCGAACTTTGAAGCTCCTTTTGAAGTGGAATGTGATGCAAGTGGAGTTGGTGTGGGGCTGTCCTCCTTCAAGAAGGGAGACCCGTGGCGTATTTTAGTGAGAAACTCAATGGTGCAAAGCTGAAATACAACACCTATGACAAAGAATTCTACGCAATCATAAGAGCTCTTGATCATTGGTGTCATTACCTGAAACCGAGGCAATTTATTCTTTATTCGGATCGTGAGGCCCTCAAGTACATCAATGGACAGCACAAGTTGAATGCTAGGCATGCAAAGTGGAGTGAGGCTCTCCAAGTCTATTCTTTTGTTTCGAAGCACAAGTCCGGAAAGAGCAATGTCGTGGCTGATGCACTCTTAAGAAGGTATTCTAAGCTTTCTATTTTGGAAGCAAGGGTCTTAGGGTTCTCGTTCATAAAGGAACTCTATGAAAAAAATGATGACTTTTGTCCTATCTTGAAAGGACTCCAAAACAGCCCTAGTGACTCAAAGGGGCAATTCTCTCAATTATCTTTACAAGATGGCTTTTTGTTCAAGGGGAACAAGTTGTGTGTTTATAAGGATTCTATAAGGGATCTTTTTATTAGAGAGGTGCATGGAGGTGGTTTGGCTGGACATTTTGGCATCAATAAAACCCTAGAGATACTTGGTGAGCACTTTTATTGGCCGAGAATGAATGGGGATGTTCAAGCTATCATATCTCGTTGTTCTACTTGTCACCAAGCAAACACACACTTTCATCAAGGTATTTACACCCCTCTCCCAGTCCCGGATCAACCTTGGACAGATTTGAGCATGAATTTTATCATGGCTCCCCCGAGAACCCAAAGGGCAAAAGACTCTATCATGGTTGTGGTTGATAGGTTCTCAAAGATGGCACATTTCATTCCTTGTACTAAGACACATGATGCTTCACTTGTGGCCAATCTATTCTTTAAGGAGATAGTTCGTTTGCATGGGATTCCTATGAGCATTGTTTCGGATAGGGATACAAAGTTCTTGAGTTATTTCTGGAAAACCTTGTGGAGACTCATGGGAACAAGGCTTCTATTCAGCACCTCCCATCACCCCCAAACTGATGGGCAAACAGAGGTTACTAATAGAACAATTGGGGCCCTCTTAAGAGGCCTTGTGAAGACGACTCTCAAAGATTGGGACTTGAAGCTTGCACATGCTGAATTTGCTTTCAATAAAGCACTAAACTATGCAACCGGGAAGTCTCCGTTTGAAATATATTATGGAGTTAACCCTTTGACCCCTATTGATCTTATCTCACTTCGTATAGAGGCTAGAGTGAGCTTAGATGCTGAAGGTAAAGCAAAAGAAATCAAGAGGTTGCATGAGCAAGTAAAAGTAAAGATTGAGAAAAAAAAATGAGATGTACAAGGCAAGAGCTAACAAGAACCGCAAGTAAATGCTCTATGACCCAGGTGATTTGGTTTGGTTGTATTTGAGAAAGGAGAGATTTCTTCTAAGAGGAAAAACAAACTTATGCCAAGGGCTGATGGACCTTTTAAGGTCATTGAGAAAGTTGGTGACAATGCTTACAAGATTGAGCTCCCGGGTGATTTAAGTGTACATTCTACCTTTAATGTTGGTGATTTGCTGCCTTACCTTGAAGATGAGTACTTAGAGGAATTGAGGACAAGTCCCACAATAGAGGGGGAGGATGATACAAGAGCCATTCAGTCCGTAGAGGCTACCTAAGAGGTAAAGAGCACACTTTTATCATGTGCGCAGCTCCTATCCATGATGCCGGTTTTCCTTCATTTGAATGAGCTCAATGTCGACCCTAAGTTGGCAAAAGGGTGCACATTGATCAAGAGGGCTTGCTAAAGTCCTAACTGTCCTTTAAATGCTTACAATAAAGCCAAACTGTACGGACTACTAGGTAATTAAAACTTACATGCATCTTAGGCGCTAATTAAATCCGTACTGCATTATTAGCATTAAGCAAGCTAAGTTTACATTTGTAATTTGTTCTCAACTTTGTAATAGCTTAGGAAACATATCTAAAGGGATAAAGAGTCACATGTTGAGGAAAAAAGGCCTACAGGACCATTAAATCAGGGCATTTAATGTACTGGTCCAAATAGTACAAAGTAGGGTCAGCTGTTGTTTTCAAGTCGCTCTCAAGCTTATTGTGAGCCTAGGACGCGCCTTGTGGTCCTACCAATGGATCTTTGCTGAGCCTTGGACAGCAAGGACCCTTTTAAGATGCTTTCTAGGTCATTTAAGGACCCTTCTCTCCCCTATATATAGGTAGAGACGACCATGTACTCGGTAGACCATTTTGAATGAAATTGAACACAAAGAGTTCTGTCTCTTTTTATCCCCAAATCTCATTGTCTTAGGAGTGAATATCCTTGTGCTTTGAGTCACTCTTTCAATATTAAACTTGTATTAGAGTTTATATTGTGGTGAGGGTTTGTTACTTTGAGAGTTTAAGAGAGATTCAAAACTGATTATCCAAGAACGAGCTTAGACGTTGAGTTATGCATCATGAGTCTAGAGAGAGAGAGAGCAGAGAATGGATTTGAAAATATGTTCACAAAATATAGAGAAAAAAAAACGTGAAGACGAGGAGAAGGGGCTACTAATTCTCCAGAGACTTGTACCTTCAACTTTTGGAGAATCCTTCATGTCCCATTCGAGATTTCTTCAATATCCTTCGAGAACCCTTTAATTTTGCAAAGGAATGTTAGCCTGATAACTGAAATTTCGCAGATTTACTCCAATTTTACTTCATCGGCTCTCTAAAAAGTGGTGAATAACAAATGTCCATAAAGAAGGGAGTACCACTGAAAATTTTGGTTTCAGCCAGAGAGAGAAAGATAGGGTTCTTCATCGGAGTGAGAACGAGAGAAATTAGGGTTCAGTGTAAATGAAAATGTGTTTTAGCATTTGAGAGAGATTAGGGTTTACTTTACAACTTAGAATGAAAAAAAGAGGGATATTTGATTTTGGCCAAAAGTCTTCACCACTCGCGTTATTTTTCCCCAGTTTCAGCAACCATTTTAAAATTTCGTTGTCCAAATAAAATAAAGGGGGCGGCAATTGAGTTTTTCGTGGCCCAAAGAATCAACGGGTGACTTTTTCAAATTTCATCGCCCAAAATGTTAATGTTTGGGCTTCGTATTCCAGTTTCGCGGCCCAAAATGTTTAAGGCCACGAATTAAATATCGTCGCCCAAAATTTTTTTAAATACGTCACCCAAGACTCCTTTTCTTGTTGTGAGTCACAATCCAACCATAGGGTGAACCCCAACACCTGCTCCCAAATACAAAAACTTGTGTAGACTTCGTCCATGGTGGACCAATAATCTACATCTTTTTAAAATATACCCTTCATGTCCCTAAATATTTTCACAAGTTTCGGGGAGTTTCAAATGATAGCACTTGTTTGTACTACGACACAACAATTTTCTACAACAATCTGGGTTTTCTTTTGTCGTGTTCGAATTCTCAGCTAGAAGAAGCCATGGCATTATTCTTGACTGGATCATCTCTTTCGCCATAGTATACGCATAATTCCATGAATAACATACAGCACCAACATGAACACAATCCTCAACATCATCCAATTTCAGCATAATCACCCCCAATACATCATTTAGGAGCCCACACCAATCTGCCATATATAATTCACTACATGCTTGAACCAAATATCGGAGATTGATAATAAGAAAAAGAAAAGGAATAAAATTAAACCTAGCTTACCTGCTTGGCCCGCAGTTAGTTGATGCCTTAATTGGATTTACAGAGTATATATATAAGAGGAGATCTACGTACACTAGCTGCTACTCTTGTCGGTAATGGCCCTGTTTGGCAAATGACTGGTGATATTAGCTGTTGGCTGGTAATTGTTGGCTGGTAACATTAGCTGTTTTGACCAGCTGGTGACGTTGGCTGTTTGTATGAATATGTTTGGTAAAATCAGATGTTCATTACTAGCTGGTAGTTGTAAAATGACTTTTAAGGACATGAGTATAATTTGTTATTTGTTTGATAATTTACTATGTATTTTGGTTACTTTCTAAATAATAATCATAATAATAATAACAATTATTATTATTATTTGCATCAATATATGGATTATACAAAAACTTCTATAAGACAATCATTTTGTAACTTTTGGTGAGACGGGGGTCACTTTTCAGTCATTCTTCACCAAAAGTGATCCCTACATTACTAAATAGTGACCCCAAATTTTTGTGAGTTGGTCTCACACAAGACTTACTGAAATGATTATTATTATTTAACAATAAAAATCCAATCTAATTATTATTTTTACGCTATAATTACTACTAGTATTACTACTTTTCATTTATTTTTAAGAGATAAGCTATACATGTTACTTGTTAGTGGAAAAGAATGAAGGCATTAGGATCTATATTTTATTTTTATCATATAAGAAATAGTTTCTTGTTATTTATAGTTTTCGAATGTGATATATTTGTGATGTTTATAATAATGGCAATATTTCACTACCCAATACCCATTTGTTATTCCAACGATTGAAACAAGGGAACAAAAACTAACAAAGAACCCCTAATTTCATTTCAATGACAGCCCCCCTTCACCAAAATCCTAATCCCCACTCTCACAACATCAACCCCACCCACCCCCTTCCTTCTATCTCTTCCATCTCGATGCTTTGTGGTCTGAGCCCCTCCCTTCTCTCTTGCTATTTCTCCTCCATATCAACCACAACCTAAATCTCACTTTAAACTCATTTGTGGTCACGGTAATTCATAACTGATTAGTAGTCATTGTACTCCAATTTATGGTCACGACCCTCCAATTTGTGGAGATGGTAAAACTGGGTTTATTTGCATGCTTTGATTTTGGGCGGTGATGGTGATTTACGGGTGTTTTTTTTTTCTCTCTCTGACCTGTTGATACTATTAATAGTCATATATTAATTCAGTGGCAAGTCATGAAAATTCATTCAACAATTGGGCAAAGTTGTCATTGAGGCAATTGGCTTACCACCAGCCATGCCCCCATAAGCTGGCCTTGCTAGCTTTTCAATTTTCGGCTGGTGGGCAATGAACAGCCAATAACAAAAGCCAGCAACCAAACACCAAAGTTGAATGTTGGACTGATCAAACAGCTAATGTGCCCAAAAGTCACCCTACCAATCAACATCCAAACATCCCCAATGTATTTGGTTTACTTTAGGTTTCCTAGTTGGATTCATATTCTGATTGGAATTTGAATACACACGCTTGGACGCTTCAAGTAATATGGACGCCCACGTTTGGGCTAGGTTGTACAGGTACGAATACCAATACGCAAATAAGTATGGATACTGATAATGGATATTATATTTCAGAAAAAATTGGATAAAGATATGTAAAGTGACTAAAAGTAATATAATAAATATATATAAAAAGAAGTTTTGTTTTTAATAAATTTTAGGCAATAAATCTTAAAAAACTAAGACAATATGAACTAAAAATCATTTCATTTTTTCATTGGTGCATCTTGATTTATTTTGGATAAAAAAATAGTTAATTTAATAATTTTAGTTATGGAAATATCGTTTTATAAACACGTCTTAATAGTAGCGGGTTAAATATCACAATATGAGACAATCTCACTGTGAGACGATGTTACATTTCGTTACTTTTGTTAGAGCTGAACTTACCAGAACTGAATTGACTTGAACTGAATTCAATATCACTAAATTGGATACTACTGAATTGAACTGGACACAAATGAAATGAATTGAATACAACTTGATATGTGAGACAAAAAGTATATTTTTGAACTCAGCGGAGCTGAACTGAAGTGAACATCATTTAACTGAGTTTGAAATCATTGAATTGACACCTGAACAGACCGTGTAAGCTCTTACAAACGCACCCTAAGTTGCACTAAGACATTTGGCATGCGGCAACAAAAGATTCCAAGTCTTGGTTTTGGAAGAAGCTTTTTTTTTCTTAAAAGTGAGGAAGACCACTTATGGGTTGACCCATCTCAGAATAAGACATAGAAGTTAATTAGAGTGGTCAAGCATTTGGGGAAAAGGGGATAGAGTGTAAGGAAAATCCCAAATACTCCCAATGATATTCGAACATTGGTGGCGAGGGAACACCACAAGGAGGAATATCACTAGAAAAAAACTATGTTGATTATTTGAAGAAGCTTATTCAGCTTAGAGATGAGCTAATTCAATCTTGTGGTGGTATTAAGCAAGCCCAGCAAGCTTGATAGCTAGGTATGTGGGGGGAAATTCCACATAATTTCCTACGAGGTCACGGCAGGAAAGTTAGATGGTCCAGCACCACTTCTGAGCACATGGTTAGTTGCCACAAAACACATAATTATTTCTTGGCTGGCTGCTTATGACAGGTTGACAGGCTTATGCAGCAAGAAGAACTCTTATGCATAGAGACAGGAGAGCTGCTCTTCTCTTAGTGCCACTATCTATGTAGGGTGCATTCTTTAGAGCTTTTCCGGTTAGCTCAGTTCAGTTCAGTTCAGGGGTGGTCACACATAAGTACAGCTCGGTTCAGTATTGTTCAATTCAGTTCAGTGATGTTCAAATCAGTTCAGTTCAGTGGTGTTCAATTCAGTTGTTATTATTACTATGTTCCAGTTCAGTTCAGTGATGTTCAATTCAGTTCAGTGGTGTTCGATTCAGTTCAGTACAGCTTAGTGGTGCTCGATTAAGTTCAGTTCAGTTCTGATAAGTTCAGTTCTAACAAACACACCCGTAGTCTGGCTTGAAAGACATGCCAAAGTCTTCTATGCCAGAGCTCGAAATGTGGATTTTGATCAATCCAGTTCACTGAACGTTGCAGGATTTATTCCATATCTTTTTAAACAAATATATAGACCATTTAAAATAGGACTTACCTTTTTTTTTTTTTTTTTGAAAAAGCAAGAAAGTCAGAATAATTCTCTAGAGAGAATTATCCTAAGGAATCCCTTAACAAAATATTGGTAAGGGATTGGTCGAAAAAGTTCGACCAGTATAGTAAACTAGGGCATGAGTAATCAAAATTGGCCATAAAATCAGCCACTCCATTAGCTTCCCTAAAACAGTAAATGACTTCGACTTTGTCAAAATGGTGTAGATCTTTTTTAGTGTCTATTAAAATAGGACTTACTAGTAATGAACTTACCATGTTGACCGCTGAATTTACAGTTATATGTAAATTTGCAATTACAACCGCTATTTAATTCCCTGCCCCCAACTGCAAAACAAATAGCTGATAATTCCAAATAATTTCACCAAAATGGTTTCACTCAGCACAAAGTAAATAATAAGGCCTTAAAAACAAGGAAAATTCGACAAAAATAATCCAAAGTTTGAGCGGTCATACAAAAATAATCCCACGTTGAAAGTTATACAAAAATAATCCGAAGTTGAAACTTTTGTCACAAAAATGGACCCGCCTTAACTCCGTCCACCTTCATTACCTTTTAAGCGCGAAAATGAGCGGTATTTAATGACTTTTGACTTGTTGACCCCCCCCCATTTGACTGGATCTATTTCTCTCTCTCTTCTTCCACCAAACATAAAACCCCAAATCAATTGAAATTGAAACCCATAAACCCTAGAATCTGAAATCCCCAAATTGATTCAAATAATTCCCCTTCTCCCTGAAATTATTGTTGTCAAATACTGATTTTAGCACACTTGTACGCTATTATACACTCTTCAAAAATATACATTCATTCATACAACCGTAACCTGTTTCATTCATTCAACAACCGTAACCTGTTTCATGCATACAACAACCATAACATTGGATTTGTAAAAAGTGTGGGGCAACTTTTGTTTTTTTTTTTTTGTTTTTTTAAGTATAAACGTGGGGTAAGGAACAACAAAAAGAAAAAGGAAAGGAAACGTGTATTTTCGCGGTTAAAAGGTAACGGAGGTAGACGGAGTTAAGGCGGGTCTATTTTTGTGACAAAATTTACAACTTTAGATTATTTTTGTATAACTTTCAACCTGAAATTATTTTTGTATGACCGCTCAAACTTCGGATTATTTTTGTCGAATTTTCCTAAAAACAAAGATGGGAGCTATATGGCTTAATTGTTGCAAACCAGTCTTGCTACTGTCCTTCTGATGCGTAGCTCTTGCAAAGACAATAATATGCACTCTGGTCATTAAGCATACTGCAATACTTGTACATGTACTAACTAGGCAGGTAACCAAGGAAGGAAAGTTCTTTAGGTAAAGAAGGATCACAGGATCCTTGATTCACCAGAAGTTAGGGTGCGTTCTTTTCCACTTATTTTTACTGATTGTCACTGATTGAGTAAGGTCTTGCCACTAATTCTCACTGATTGAGTAAGGTCCTGCCACTGATTTCCACTAATTCAGTAAGGTCCTTTCACTGATTCTCACTGATTCAATAAGGTCCTGTCACTGATTCTGTGAGTAGGAATGTGGGTCCTACCACTGATTTCCACTGATTGAGTAAGGTTCTACCACTGATTCTCACTGATTCAATAAGGTCTAGCCACTGATTCTCACTGATTGAGTAAGGTCTTGCCACTTATTTTCACTGATTGAGTAATGTCCAATAAGTGAAAAAGAACACACTCTTAGTTTCATAGCTTTTTGTCATACGACACGGAAGGCAATCAAGCAGTGAGGCAATGTATTCAAATGTAGATTCGGGCATGATGGAATGTTTTAAAGCATGAACACATGTTTATCAGATGGGCACAGGAAGTTTAAACCTTGTAGCAGAAGGCATCAGCAACAGATAATCTACTTGAAAGTTCACTTTTGTACCTGAGTAACAGAAGGCATCAGCGCTTGATTAAGTGTATGCTAACAGATGGTATCTTAAGATTGAACACTCGATAAATCCCTTTCAAGTTTCAACCCTCTTTTCCACCCAACTCCATGTGCTTCTTAATCTACCCTGCTCTTTGTCAACTGCTGCAAAACCATGACATAAACAGGTGAGCTCTGCTTCAAACACTTCTCGTCAATCATCTCTCTGAAATACTTGGGTAATAAGCATTTGACCAATGCCCCATCACGCAGTACGTTGAGTTCAGAGTCCTGCAAGTATTGCATTAGACTAGATGGTCTAGATACCATATTCACCCATCTCCTTCGGCTTCAGAACCATAGTCAGTGGACTTCAGAAATGAGATATTAAATTCTATCTTTAAGAGTACTTAAAAAGTCTTCAGTTCAAGCAGCACATTCAAAGCCTACTGGCCTAGGTTCTACTGGTGAAACAAAAACCAAAAACTTATAGCTTATAGTATTCACATTTCCACAAGGAGAAACTCAACAAGATGAATCAAGTGATTGAATGGAAGACAGAAATAAAATAAGTTAATGATACATATTAAAGAAAGGAGCAAATCTCCAGAGACTTAAAGCAAACTGACTATGTTTTTTATTTATTTTTTGGGTAAAAGATAAGTGATTCTTATTACCAAACAGATAGAATGTTCACGACAATCTAAGGGAGGAGTAGGGGCTGATTGTGAGGGCACCTTCTAGGAAGGATACCTCTCCACATCTATCCAAGCCTCAAAAAACTTAATTACATAAGTTCCTGCTGTAATTTAAGTCTCTAGCACCAGTCTTCCTAGGTTCACAATAAAGAATCCTAGTTCTAATTTCCTCCTTGATTTGCATAGCTACAGTCCTAATGTCCCATCCTTTATCTTGGAAAATCCTCCTGTTCTGTATAATCCATATGTGGTAGATCATTGCACTCACACATGCATACAGGATCAGTTTTTTCAGTCAACAAAACCTGCCTCTTCTCAACATCCAGCTTGCTGGACTGGAAGTTTACCCATTCCTAACCACTTGCAGATTTTTTTAGCTCAGCTGCCCATGAGTTTTTGTGCTCAGAAACAGTCTCTTTACTAGATGACTAGTAGGGGTAAGGCTGCGTACATCTGGACCTCCCCAAACCCCGCCCTAGGCGGGATATTTGTTGGGTTGTTGTTGTTGTTGTGTTGTTGCTTGCCCATGAGCATTGAAAAAACAAATGGTCTCTTGTTTCCGTTGTTTGCTGACACAATACACAGTCAGTGTTAGTGGCCATGTAGAACTGTAATAGCCTATCTCTTGTAAGTAGTCTGCCCAGGACAGTCAGCCATGCCACAAAACAATGCTTGGGATTCAGTGGACCCCAAATGAATTTTGCCTCAGCCATATTGGTCCGTTCACGTCTGAGCCATTTATATTCAGCGCCAATAGTATATGGCTTACCTTGATCCCTCCAACAGTTTGCAGCAAGGAAAACTTCTCTGAGATCAAAAATTCTTCTGATGTACCAGTTTATGTCATTGCTAAGCTGGACATCCCAAAACTTTTTACCCTTTAAGTACACGCTATTTACCCAACGAACCCATAAGTGATCCTCCTTGTTAGCTATCGCTCACATTAGCTTGGGTATTATGTTGAGTATGCTAAGTGGCGCATGATTCACAACTTCGGTAAAGATCTGAGATTTTGATTTTTAAGCTCTTGCTAGGTTGATGAGCAATGAATCTACCAGAGGAACATGTTCCTACGATGAGGCCCTAGAGACATGGATTAATAGCTATTTACGTCCATGCTTTCCCCCTACAATGATTTTTCACATAGATATGTTCCTTCTTTTTCTCCACCATCACTTCCCTCTTAAGTACGAAACTGGATTTGAAAACCAATTAGGTAATGCTTGACAGTGAAACAACTCACCCGGGCCTTGGCTACTCTTTTCTGACACCAACAGCCCTGATAGCATTTGCCACTTCTACTCCTTCACAGACTAGTCCACTGTGGACTACCATCTGCAGGTCATCCTAAGGCTGGCTGGTCATCAAGGACCACGGTAGCTGAAAGCACCAACCCATCCTTGTTCACTTACTTTATTTGAACATTTGCTACATTTTAGTTTGAAAACCGTCAGTACATCCGTCATAAGTAGCAAAATATCAAAATCCAAGATGAAACTACTCTTGTTTTATTAATCTTTTCATGTATGGAGACACATGGAAATATATAGCTATGGTCCATCGCTCCACTTACTTCGTACTTGTATGGTAGGTTGGTAGCAGCATATTTGCTGCGGGACGATAGGAGGAACAACGTATTAGAGCTACACTGTGCAAGGAATTCCATAGGAAGCAAACCAAAAACTCAAAGATTAAACCCCTAGAATTAGGCACATCAGGGTTTCATTATATTTTAACATGAGAAAGAAAATAAGAGTAAATAAATTCTGTTGATCATATTTCATCATCTTTCACAATAATTACTTGATCTGCTTATGTAAGATGTGAAGTTGTGAGCTTTCACACCTTTTTACTTGATGTGAAGGGTAAAATCTAGCAAGTGTGGATCCCAATTCCCAATCTCTTACTAAGAAGATGATGATCATTTAGATCACCTCATGATGTTAAAGTAAATACGGTAGTTTAAAGAGGATGGACTACAAACCTGTCACCCATCTTTTGGACCTGCCTGCTTTTCCTAAATTGTTGCAAGAAATCTGGTCTCTTTTTGCCGTTTTCATCCTTCCTATTGCCGACTCTTGCAAGACAGGTAACTATGGTTAATGAACTTTTGCAATACTCAAGTTCATCTATTACTAAACAGGTAACAGAGGAGGAAAGTGCCTTACTTGAAGTGAAGGATTACAATAATTTGTTATTAATAATATAGGAGCCCTGTACTTCATCTTAAAGTACATCTTAAAAGTGTAAGAAGCAGTTGATTATTCATTCTCAAACAATGAAGTAACAGAAACCACAACCACATAAACAAAACCTCAGACCCCAGAAGCCAGATCTGTATTGCTTATCGTGACTATAAATTTGTTAAATAAAAGCTACAAGAAAAAAACACAAAGCAAATGCTATAACATTTCTACATGATATATGTAGCAACACTCGAAAAAAACTTCTCAACAAGCTACTACACGCTCAATGAGGTCTGATAAGTTAACCCGGAGCAAAGGCTTTCCTTGGGCACCACACAAAAGGTCATCAAGCAGTGAAGCAGATACACCACTTGGGCATATTCAATGGTGACTCATTATATCGATGAATCATTTCTTCGGACAGAAGAAGATATGAGAGCAGAAAGCTTAAACCTTGTCAATTTATGCATATGGGTAATACTGGAAAGTTCACTAATTTTCCCGAGTTAAAAAGGCATCAGCCAGGGATAATCTAATTTTATGGATGAGAGGAAAACAAGATATCTGTCTCGTCGTCTCAATTATATATCAAAGGAAGGAGCAGATCTTATCTTACAAGATCTTGAACAAAAAATTCATTGATCTACTTTCCATCGGTCATAATAAGCGCACATTTTACAAGCAACTTTGCACATCAGGCAAGACCCATCAAGTTTGACATCCAAGCTCAAGTTAAGTGTATGCTGACAGAAGGTATCTTCAGATAGGACGCTCAGCAAATCCCCTGTCAACCATCTTTTCCACCAACTCCTCATGCTTCTTGATCTGTCCTGCCTTCCTCAACTGCTGCAAAACCATGTCGTAAACAGACAAACTCGGCCTCAAACACTTCTCATCAATCATCTCTCTGAAGTACTTGTTAGCATTGGCCCAATGCCCCATTGCGCAGTACATTGAGATCAGAGTCTTGTAAGTATTCACATTAGGCTCAACCCCAAGTTCATCCATCTCCTTCTTGAGCTTCAGAACCATATCAGTGGACTTCGATGCAACAAACATCTTGATCAATGTATTATACGTCACTGTATCCGGCTGGCACTTCATCTCCTTCATCTTTCTCAACAACTTGTGGGCACCATTCACATCCTTGGCTTTCGAGATACAATTAAATATTGGATTAAAACTATGTGCATTAGGAGCACAATCCTTACTCACCATTTGGTGTATCAACTTAATAGCCTCATCCTTATTCCCATCCCTACAATGAGTCTCAATCAAGAAATTATAAGTAATAGTATCAGGGGCACAACCAAGCCTCTTCATTTGATTACAAGCCTGCAAAACCTTCTCGATTCTCCCAGCCTTAACATGAACCCTCATCAGATTATTAAAAGTCACAGCATTAGGCTCACAACCCTTGTCAATCATCTCCGCGAATACATCATGGGCACGATTAATCTGCCCGTGTCTACACAGACCATCGATAACAATACTATAAGTATACACATTAGGCTCAAACCCTGCCGTCTTCATCTCACCAAAGACCCTCTCAGCTTCCGAAATATTCCCCGCCCTACACCAGCCATTCACAAGGCTGGTGTAGATAACGACATCAGGTTCGAAGTCACCCTTTAACTTATCGAAAAACGACTGAGCCTCGACCGCCTTCCTCTTTTTACAGAGAACGTCAATGACGGCTGATAAAGCGACCCCATCAGGCTTGCACCCGTAGTCCTCCATACGATTAAACGCATGAACCGCCTCGGAAACCATCCCTGCCCTAACATACCGTCTTATTAAGCTAACGAAAACCTCCAATGGAATCGTTAAATTACGAGATTTCATCGAATCAATCAAACACCATGCCAAAACAAAATGTCTTACCTTGCCAGCTAAATCCACCATTTCCACGTAAGCTTCCGCTGAAATGACGTCATCGGAGGCCCGAGAAACGGCCCAATTGAAAAAGGCGAGAGCTTGGAGGATAGGGATCCCATGGCGAACACTACGACACCGTTCGATGACGGAGGTGATGATGGTGGAGGAGAGAGAGTGAGAGAGAGAATCTCGGTCGATGGTGGTTGAGAAGGCGGTGGAGAGAGAAGGGATTGAGAAGCTAGGGTTTAAGGGTTCAGGGTTAGGGTTAGGGTTTTTGCGGTAATGGTCTTTGATTAAAGAGTGGAATTTTTCAACGATTTGAGATTCATCAAGAGAAACATTATTTGAAATGTGCTTATCCTTTTCATTATCATCGTTAATTTCATGGTGGTCAAGTAAAGGAGATGAACAGAAGGGTTTAAGGGAGGTTTTGGAGAGAGAGAAAAAGCGTAGTCTTGAATTTGATGACCTGAAAAATAAAGCCATGGAGTTTTTTCTTTAATTTGGTTTGGGGCAAAAAAGTAAATATAATATGGTTCGATTTTTGGTGTTCTTCAATGGCGGAAATTGATTGAAATGGGAAAAAAATATAACGGCTTTGAAATTTGAAGGGGAGTTTTGTTGAAGATGAGAGAGAAAATTTTAGAACCCTGAATTAATTCAGGAGGGAAATACGTCGTTTTCATTTTTGGCGGAATCATTTTGGGCTGGGTTTTATTGGGCTGGGCCTCGTAAAGAGATGGGCTGCTGATCTAAGTAGGACCAGCTTATGGGCCTTTTATTATGGCTTCTTCTCTTTTCTTGAATTAAAATGTGCTCTCTCTCCTCTCTCTCTCCTCTCATGGACAAATAGAGCTCCTGTGACATTAATTAATTAACTAAACGATCGGTGATCTCAGGAGCTGAAATTGGAGACCCAGAAAAATTTTCAGGTATGTATTCAATTTGGTTTGCTTAATATGCTTTGGAAATCTGTTTATGATTTTGTAATAACTTCAATGATGTAAATTAGTTGAAACCTTGATTTTGGATGAGCTTTTATGATGACCATGAAGCTAAGAATCGCTGAGAATTTGCATCAAATTTACATTGTTTGAATTGGGATTGAATACTATTTCAAATCCCTGTATGGGTTTTTGTTGGCCCTATTCATGATTGTCTTTGTAATTGCGGTTGTTACTGGTTAATGTTGATTGTTGGTGTTCGCCCACGACCTGTTTGATGTTATGTGTCTGAGAGAAGTGGGGATTGTGTGAGTGTTGGTTTGATTTAAGGGTAATAAGCAAAATAATGAGTTTGTAGAAAGTGAAATATTTTCAAGTTTGTTCTGAATTTGGATGATAGTTGGTATAATTAACTTTGTGTCTCGGTGAGTTGTTGACTATGCTTGTAATATTCCTATGTAGTTATGTTTTGACATTGTAGACTTGTGGTTGAAGAAATGCACGCCTGTTTATTGCTTACTATTCTTGAAAATGGTTTTGGGAGTGGAAAAAGAGTAAACCTTTGTGTTTATGTGGTGTTTAAACTATTACATTATATTACAACACTTCTTGTAGGCTTTGAGGATTGTATAGTATTCTGCAGGAAATCAGGAATTGTCCATATTATTAATTTTCTTAGTTCTAGCTCCAATGATTCCATTATTTTGTTTCTTGTTTGGATTTTGAAAGAGCCGGAAATACTTTGGGGTGTCTCCGTGGTTGAGTATCTAGCCGTGTAGAGGTGTAAGCTCAAGTGCATTGCCACCACAAAATTAAGGAATCATGAACTTGTTACGTCTTAGATATCCTAAAAATGTGAAATAAACTTATTGTTTGGCATCCTTCCTTGTCTCCTGTTCACCAAAAGAGTCTCATATTGACACAGTATGTTTGTTTCAAGCTGAGTTTTTTTTCTTTTTCTTAACCCAACACCAATACACTTTTCATTTGCCTACTGTCAGAAACAGGTTTTGTCACGACTTTGTTATAGATAGCCATGATCACAAACCTTCAGAAGTGTCGTATTTTTGCTTTACGTATTGCCCCTGGACCAACTCACTTCGGCAAAATCCATTGTTGGAGAACATTACACCATGGTCCGGACACCATAGAGGAGCTTTTGGATCGTCATTTGGTGAAAGAAAAACCCTCTTATGATGATGATAATGAACTTTTGAATCGTCAGCGCCTTACTAGCAGACGCCGGGAGGCATTGGGTCTTTATAGAGACATACTCCGAGCCACACGGTTCTTCATGTGGCCTGATTCGAGAGGCGTGTTGTGGCGAGATGTTCTAAGAGAAAATGCTCGTAAGGAATTTGAAGATGCTCGATTTGAGAAGGATCCTGAAGTAATTACTCGGCTGTTGATCGGTGGGCAAGATGCAGTTCAAAATGCGCTTGATAAGTTAGCTGAGAAGCAGAGAGAACAGATAGAGAAGGAGCGGGGTAGCAGAAATTGACGCGAAATCATTCAAACTTCGAAGTAACCTTGCCGGGAAATGATGTGTACTACAATCATGTTTGTGTATGTAACTGGTGTACTCATCAACAACAGCAGAACTGTGCATATTGTCTCTTGAATTGTGTTTAGTTTGTTAACCATGTAGAATATGTTACAAGGTGATAATTTGATAGTGTATAAATTTCCTCTGATAGCACTGAACCAGGATCATATGAATGATTTGATGGAAGAAGAAATTTTTGCAGGCACCCTGGTCCCTAGTTGGAATATTCATAACCAGAAGACACCAATCAAACTAGAGAATTTTATGTTAATTTTATTTTGATACTCAAGAATAATACTTGAATCACACAGAAAATAACAATGATGTAACATATCGCCCTGCACAGATCAAGCAAAAGGGCATACATGCACTCTACATGCTATACACAACACAAACGAGTAGAGAGATAGTTAGAGCATTCTTATCCTTGATGACCTTGAACAATAATAACTTGGTCATGGAGGAGAGAGAAAGTGGATGACCAACAAATTTAGGGTTTATCCATGACCCAAACATGGGTCATGAGGAGATAAAAATGACCCAAATGAATTTGGGGCGTTTTTGCACCCAAAAACGACCGAAAACACTCTCCCGGTCATAATGGCCCCCCTCCCACATGAGCTTTACTTTTTTTTGCTGAAAAACGCTGCAAAACGCTGCGTTTTGTAGCGTTTTTCATCAAAAAAAATAAAGTCAGTCAGTCAAGCGCTGACACTCGCGTTAGGCGCCCAGTCCTGGCGTGCCACGTGTCGCGCCTTGGCTGACTCAATTTTTGTTACCGTTGCATCTTTGCAACAGCTATAAATAAATAAAAAAAATACCAACGACTATATTTTTTCGAGATTTATAAAATGAGACCCATTTTAGTATAGTTTTGCAAAATAAATATAAAGTTGGGAGGAGAGAGAAAATGTGGTGAGGTAGGGTTAAAAGTAGGAGAGAGAGTAATGACCAAAACATTTTGGTTCATGGATAAACTTGTTTTTTTGCTGATGTTCATAGTGTTGGTCATGGTAAGGTGGAGGAGGGAGAAAGTAGGAGAGAAAAAGATGAACGACCAAATACCCAATCATGAATAAGAATGCTCTTACAAGAAAGAAAAAAGAAAATAACAATCCCATTCCTTTCTTTATTTTTTTCAAATCACAAGTGAACCAAATGCTTAACCATTTGGTATCAGTGTGTGATAAGTCGAGCAATAATCAGCTTCAAGAAGCACATAAACTCACGGGAAACTCTAACTCTAAGCATTGTTAGACTTTTTACATTACAAAACCAAATGTAACTCGTTTTAGGATATGTAACAACGAATGATGTGTCATATCCTAGGGAGCAAAGCAATGTGGGACTCAATTCTTATAGGTTGTCATAGGATTAAGGGGAGGAGTTCGAGAAATTAGAAAATTAGGATTTGCAAATATAACAATTGAAGATGACAATATTATTCTATTATCAAAGTACTGTAATAAGGAGCGAATGTCACATTTTTGTTAGGAGATTGAGAATATCATCATTCACACTAGAAAATATTATATTTTCTTTGAAGTTCATTATTGTAAGAGGTCAGGAGACTAATTCTCTTATTGATTTTACAGCGAATATAAGTTATTTTTCCTCTATCCTACTTCTTTAGTCGTCGACTAGTCGAGAAACAAACCAAATTAAAGTTAGGTCGAAATCACAAAACCACAATTTACATGAACTAGTCACCCTTTTTATACAAAAGACAAAACTAAAACTAAAAAAAAAAAAAAAAACTTACCAAAAGTCTTCATTTCCATTTCATTTTCTTTGACTAATAACAACTCAGTCACCCGACCGATCCTCATCCTGTCCTTCCCTTTCCTACCACTTCTAGCAGTTAAAATTGGGGAACACAAAATTCTGTGTGCTAACAAATCGAATTAAATCCGTTATTACTAATTAATACATTACACAGACAGTTCCTATCAAAAGAAAAATTAATACACAAAAAAATACAGACAGACAGACAGATCTCAGAACATTTTTCTCCGCAAATTCGATCAATTTCATCCAATCCATTCTTGACCATTTCTCCAAAATTCAATACATTTAGGGTTTTACAGAGAGAGAAAGCTTGGTGCAATAACAATGGCGAAAACAAGACACAGCAGAAAAAGAACATCAACATCAACGCTAGTTCTTTCGATGCTATTAATGTTAACAATTGTTCTTCTTTTGCTTCTTGCTCTTGGCATTCTCTCTCTTCCAGCTAGCTCTGATGGTGCTCGCCCTGCTCATGATCTCGGCTCTTTTGGTCGCAAGGCCCTTGAAAGGTTTTCATTTTCTCTCTCTTAATAATCTATATCTATTGCATTTCTGAATTATAATTTGGTAGGAGTTTCGAATTTGATGTCTTTATTTTTTATTTATTTGTTAATTGAAGAGGTGCGGGGATTGGAGAGAGAGCGGAGCAATGGGTTGAGATTCTTTCTTGGGAGCCAAGAGCATTCCTTTATCATAGTTTCTTGGTAAGTTTTTATTTTCTTTTGGTTGATTTGTTAATTTATTGATTTAATTGTGGGTTACTGATTAAAATCTTGTGATGGGGTTTTGGTATAATGTGATGTCTTGTTATGGCCTACAATGAATTTTTATGCTTTATTGATTTTAACTTGGTTCAAGGTCTATCAATGCTTTCTGGGATCTTGATTTCCTGTGCCTTTCAATGTGAATC
This sequence comes from Tetragonia tetragonoides, assembly GCA_038025085.1. NCBI lineage: Eukaryota > Viridiplantae > Streptophyta > Magnoliopsida > Caryophyllales > Aizoaceae > Tetragonia > Tetragonia tetragonoides. The sequence continues at coordinate 5,739,374 of CM076147.1, forward strand.
CAATTTGTGCTGATTCAACTAAATCATGTGATGCATTTCATTTTTCAAATTAAATTGTGGGTTACTGATTAAATTGTGTGATGGGGATTTGGCATAATGTGTAAATCACAAGTGATTGATGATGTATGTATATGGGTGAGCATGAACTTCTCTGATGGTGATACGATTTTTGATGTTTCAATTGGATCTTGATTTCTGGTGGTCTTTCAATGTGAATCCATATGTGTGCTAAATGCTAAGTCAAGTACATACTTAAGTTTTGTGTTATTTTCTTTTGAAGTTGCATGTTTAGAATAACTGACTTGGTTCTTCTGATTTGGTCTGTCATTCTGCATTTGTGAGCCTTTATCTCTCTTACGGTCCTTGTAGGATCACATTGATGTTTTCGGGTACTGGGTTAATCTCTATGATTTGGCTGATGTAGTACTACAATATGATTTCTTCTGAAAAATTAACATGTTCAGGAGCTGAAATCAGCTGAGATTACTTGAAAAAAATCAATTTGGTACAGTTACTGAGAGAATCTCTTTGTTCTGTTTTCCATGCCAATAAACTTCTAATTTATCAAAGGAAGAAATAAGAATCACTGAGAATTTTTTCTAGGTGGAGGTTTTTGTGATTTTGTGAGCTGACTCAGCTGAGTGACTCATTTTGCTAGCCATCTATAAGTTGCATTCTAGTTCGCAAACTCTCATCCGTGTTCAAGTTCAAATGGCAAAGTCTAATGACTCTAGTCTGACAAGTTGACAAGTGAAGTCAAAAAGAGGCCAATATTGCAAATGCACAGTAAATGACAATATGACAAGACAACTGAAGTTTGTACTAACCAAATTTTGAGTCGAAATGAGTTGAGCTGAAGAGATCTTTTGGGAGCGTCTCAAATTCTAGAATCATTTAAGGAAACTCTTTTGCAAAGTATTTTTATTTATTGTTGCCTTGATTAAATTGTCTTCATGAAATTCAGAATATGCCCACTTCATGCCATATGTTGTACACTGGCAGTGTGATTATTGAATAAGGTAACTCTGATGGATAGCTCTGCTCCAGAGGCCCCAGGTTTGAGCCTCCTCAGGGCCACTGGAGACTTTCCTGGTTGTTGCTGCAGGCCCATGAGACTAGTCGGGCAAAGCTCGGAGACCCGTGTTATTTAAACAAAAAGTGATTATCGAAATAAGGCAGAGTTTCTATCTGTTCTCATTTGCCAAATCCTTTATTGACCTCAATAGTGGGTGCCTTGATTGATGGAAGTATTTTTTGCTCAAAAATCTGTATACATTAATATAGCTAATATGCATGTCTCCTATTTCCCTAACTCTCCTTTGCTATTTGTATTTGTATAGATGTATGTTTTGGTGTCCTGACATGTTTGAGCTCATTTGCTTCTGTATGATTGATTTAAGCTATGTGCTTGCAAACTCCTCTTGATCATAGATTCTAATTTTCACAGTCAAAGGAGGAATGTGACTATCTAATAAGTCTCGCAAAACCCCATATGGCGAAATCAACTGTGGTTGATAGTAAAACTGGTCGGAGTAAGGATAGCAGGTTCGTTTCCTGATTGACTGATCCATCTGTTCCGCATTTTCAATAGTGGTTACTAGACCGTAGAATGTGGCTTGAGCTTAGATTGATTCTTACTTTTCTGCTTTCATCTATAATTTCATAATCCACTCGACCAGATTACCCTTTTAACATATGATGGTTTCTGATAAAATACTCAGCATATTGTCTATCTCGACACTTGTGTGCAGGGTGCGTACTAGTTCTGGAATGTTTTTGAGAAGAGGTCAAGACAAAATTATCCGCAACATAGAGAAAAGAATAGCAGATTTTAGCTTCATTCCTGTAGGTATGACCGTATGAGTGAGATGCAATAATCTATGTGGTTATGGCTTTGAATTTTTAAATTTGCATCATGATAGTTCACTCACGAGATATATGAGTTATAGTTCTGTTCCATTTATTTAGTACTCGAGATGTGTATACTCATGAATTCAGGACTTGTACGATTTTAAATTCTAGGAAGTAAGATAGAGTCTAGAGAATGAATATATTAAGTCATCTAATGTTGCTGTGGTTTCGTTCTCTAATGTTGCACATTCTAGTGAGTTTGGGAGGACTAAGGTGCTTTCAGTGGATCCTCCTGGTGTTTCAGAGTTTGAGGAGTTGCATAATAGCATTGATATGAGCGAGGTGATTGAGGAATCTAACGAAATTAGATCTGCAAAACTTGATAATAATTTCTCTATTCCTTGGGATTGTGCTGATTTTGATGCGGATGAGAGCAGGCTAATGGACGCTTTGAAACTTGTTGAGAATTCTTCTGATGAAGAATTTTTCGAGAAATTGTACGAACTACAAAAGGAAGGGAAACTTGACATAGAGGAGAAAGTCATCTGCATTATTGAAGGTCTATGCAAAGGGGGTTTTATGCATCGAGGGTTTTCTTCTGGGACAGTTTAATATCTAAGAACACACGTTTGGCCAAGGAGGTTTGGGATTTGAGGTGATTTGTCTCCCTTTCCATCTTGTTGGTAGGTGGGTTTGGCTCGATCTTCACAGTTTGTTTTGAGGTGGTTTTGTTGGGTTTTGATGGTTAGAATCTCTCGTTTTACGTACGCTTGCGTTTTAGTTGTCTTTTATTTGTATCACTTAGGTGTTTGTGGCTTTTTTTAGCCGTGTGGTGTTGATTGGGTGGGCTTCTTTTGGATTTGATGGGTGTTTGAGTTTCGACTATAATTGGTATATGAGCTTCGGCTCCAATAGGTTATGAGCTTCAGCTCCTATAGTTGTATGAGCTTCTGCCCCTTTTTATTCCATTTAATAAAATGGACTACTAATTATAAATAAAAAAAAGTCATTCTGGTTTAGACAACCGGTGAAAAACATGGCTAAGATCTCAGGAGGTGATAAAGTTGAGTAAATAAACTCCCAAGGAACCGGAAGCATACTAAGAAATACAGCACAATAGCACATTAGGAAATAAGGATTTTTCTGCAGTAAAACTTGGATGACATTTGTTTCCTGAGTGGTCATTCATCAGTCTGCCATTGTCCCTCTTGGAATCATTAGAGGGTTATTATGAATTATGTGCCTATTGTTTATTGAAAGTCCTTGTGCATAAAGATGTACCCTGAGGATATGAGGTATCTGCTTCAAAGTTCGTCCAATAGCTACAGCCTTTCTGTCAGTACGTAGCTTCTGAAGCTTTATGTGCCAGAAATATCGTACTTACGATTTTTATCAGGACTTCTTTTCTTTTATTTTTGGGTAAATTGTCAGGACTACTTCTACAACTTGAATTTGTAGACCTAAACAAAGTGGTGGCTGGCATTCATCATTATATATATCCCCTGAGTCACATCCTCGTTCTGATACACTTACTTTACAGATCGTATATGTCCCTGTTACCTCTACCTTTCCCCACTTCTGATAAAGTGGTTTTTCTTTTATTTCTAACATTCTCATGTATATGACTTTTAACTCCTATTTGCAGACCATGGAGAGGGACTTCAAATTCTCCATTATGAGGAAGGTCAGAAATATGAACCTCATTACGATTACTTCCTTGACGAATTCAATACAAAGAATGGCGGCCAAAGGATTGCCACTGTTTTAATGTACTTGTAAGATTTCTAATTCCCGCAAACTGCTTGGTGTTTTCGGCATAATACCACATTGGCATTGAGAAACAGCTTTTTGATCATTTGTTGTATCTTCATCATTTTCACCCCCTAGATTCTTTAGTTTATTTAAATTTTTTATTCTTATTGGCACTCTTATTGCAGGTCAGATGTTGAAGAAGGTGGTGAGACTGTCTTCCCATCTTCCAAGGGAAATTTCAGTTCACAAGCTGATCGTTCTGAATGTGGTAAAAGGGGCCTCTCTGTGAAACCAAGAATGGGTGATGCCTTACTTTTCTGGAGCATGAGACCTGACGCTACGTTAGATCCTACCAGTCTACATGGTTAGTTGACTTCAACATCTTCTGAATCACTATTGATAACAGATAACCGGCCCCTTTCCTCTTATAGATCTTGGACAGTAGTAGTTACTTGATGTTCCTATATTGTCTTTTGTTATGTTCTTGTTGTACAACGCAATCCATTCACAATGCCCAGGTGGTTCTCACTTCTCATGTCCTCATAATATGTTGCAGGTGGCTGCCCAGTGATTAAAGGAAACAAATGGTCCTCCACAAAGTGGATGCATGTTGAGAAGTACAGGGCTTAATTTAGCCTTTGAGGTGATTTACCATGCCCCATGATTGAACTTTGAATACACAACATGCCCTATTTATGGCTTAAACTTGAAAGATCACATAATGCAAAAGTGAATATCTGTAAAGGGGTAGAAAAGTATGTTGGGTTTTACTATTGCGAGGGGGCAATATAGGACAGCTTGAAAGTTACTGCTAGTTCTACAACAGTATTACAAAGTTTTCTGTGGAAACCAAGAGACCAAATACAACTTGCTTGTAACCAAACACATGGAAAATTTGAAGTTACTCCATTTTCCATAGTTCTACAAAGTTCTATTCAAAGAATCCAAGTAACAAAACATATAAGTGCTTGCATTGAATCGTGTTATAACTTGCAAGCATATATCATTTATGTTCTTGTGAAGTGAATGGTGTGGTATGGAGTAATATGTTAGCTAGAATGAGTTCTCTAAAATGGCCCGCCCAGTCAACTAGACGGAAAATGGCAAATGCTCTCTCCTTCTTCTCTTATTGGAATTACATCGTGAGGATCATGGCTGGTTGAGATGGGATGAAAATATGTTGATTTCTGCCCTTTGTTGTATTACTTGGTTTCATAGTCTAGATCAGTTTTTGCAAAATAGGAGTATGTTTTAATGGAGCTAAAAGATTCACTACTCTTTGCTTAAGTATTCCAATACTTTTAACGGATAATGGACAAAATCAAAATGACTCATGAAACTTTTTGCACTTAAGTATTGGGAAGTCACATATAGTTGTCAGTCGTCACGACTCACACATTGGGTGAAGGGTCAAACGGACACAACCTCTCTGTTTCACAGGGTAAGGCTGCAACGTTGCATACACCCGGCCCTCCCCCTTAATCCCTTACCCGCCTGGGCGGGAGCCTCTTGGGAGGCATCAAGGCAATGATGATGTTATTGTAAAATATGGTTCATCTATAGTGGTAGGACACTAGCACCATGTTTATATAACTCGAGGGTGAGAAAAGCAATCAGAAAATCTTTTCAACAAAGCATACAACTTATATTTATTACTATGATCCAGTGACATGGTGCAGACTTGTGATGGGTGGCGTTTGTATTATTGAAGTTGCACTTAATAGTATGTCTGTCCACAGGTTACTGGTGAACGCCAGCGGTTATAGTTTATCTGGTGAAATGCTGAAGGCGGTATGCTGAGTGCCAACTGCATGCCTTGTCTAACCTACTGAGACTCTTCTAACCTTTGTTACGATGATGAGCAACATGTCTTACCTAATGAATTACTTGATGGATACTACACCCTGCGGCATATGGAGTATATACAAGCTTGAGTTGGTTTATTAGTTTTTGTTTCTTTCATATGGAATACATTATGTGATTGGTGGGTGATGCAATATTTCAGATGTAAACTATGAGATGTATAGGATTCATTATGTAGATTCTAGACTGTAAAGGTTTCCAATAAAGTCTTTCTTGCAATCCTGCTTCTTCGTTTTCTTCTTTTCCCTTTTAAGTTTCTTACCCGCCAAGTAGCATTTGAACAACCGAAGACAACTTTGATTGGACATCCAGAAATTTTCAAGTGCTCAACTGGTTGATTTCACTGGGGAGCAATGTCCATCCCACAAACCAAAAATGATGTCCAAACACTGAAGCAGTGTAATGTGCATAATTGAATCAAAATGATCTACAAACACTGGAGCAACAGTTAACCAAGCATTTTCGCTTCTATGAAGATCTAGAGCCTAGAAGAACAATTCATAACTCAAACTGAAGTTAAGTTAGTTACACAGATATACACACTCATCACTTAGAATCAGCAAACCCATGCATTCTACATTCGCGCCGTTACTGCATTGAAGTTAACTATGCAATTCCCCAGAGTAGCAAGTTAATTTTGGAGGCACGATTGTACACCTGTCCTCTGTAACTGCTTGAGAAAAATTGTTTTGCTCCAGACAAATAGAAGCAGCGTGGTTCACTTGAATCAGCGAACATACGGGAGAGACGTATTCATCTGCTTGATCCGACCTGACAACTCGTCATTCCGTTGCACTTCTTTTTGAGGTGATACATTTAGTTTGAAATGATCATCCCTGTAGCTGTAATCACGAAAATCAACATTGAAAAAAACAAAAGATGAGGTCAAGTCAAATATTTAGTTAGCAGTAGTAGTGGTCTTTCTGTGACAGATGACCTCATGATAGAGAAACTGAAGGCAGCTAAAGCCCTGAGGCTGAAAACAGGAGTGTTCAATCTGGAAACAAATAATATGAATGGAGTAATACTTCCTAACAACACCAGCCTCTGGACAACTAAGAAAGATATAGAAATGAGCGGAGGAAACATCATGGATATAATTTCCATCACTGGCCTTGGTAGACGACTAAACATATAACTGACCTGAAGCCATTGTACCAAATGACTGAATGTAAAGCTCCCAACTTGGCATCATAGTCTCCCTTGGTCCTCACAGTCATCCACAGCAACTCAGCTTATCGTCTTATCTGACAGTGTGTAGACGCAAGAACAGCTCAACATAGCTCAAGAAGAACCTTAGAATTCAGTCTGCAGGCATGTCCGACCATATAACTTGTCACTGAAGTTGGTCACTTTATTACTTGATATACTGTGAAGTTGACTCAAAACTTCAGTAAAATCAGCAGGTGGAGGACATGAGAAGTGCATGTACTTGCCAGTGCATGGATGCTTAAACCTAAAAAAAGGAATTCCCATGAACTCTATGAGAAAGGAGAGAAAATGTAAATAATCAAAATGAAGCGGGGTTAGGTTCCAAGTCTTCACCCAAGAACCATAGCATGGAGGCAAGGCCTTTCTATGCTGGAAATTAGATCAATGAGTTGAACATGACAGTTGGCTGGGGTTCTTGGACGAAGCAGTGACAACGCCATGTCTTTAGTCCCTCCATACAAATCATCTCCCAGTAGAGGGACGTCCATGTACTTCGCATGGACCCGGATCTAGTTCAGAACATATTGAGTATTGTCAGTTAAAAACGTGCATAAAACAAGATTACATATTACTGGAAATATCTTGTAAAACTATCATCATCTTGTGAATGCACATTATTATAAATCTTTAAAAATGATGGTAGCATTTGTAGGTACCATACAGTAGCCCAATAAAAACATTTATGGGGTCTTGATCAAGTAGGAGAGGTAATCTATTTAACAATAGCAGTAGTTACAGAACCTGATGAGTCCGCCCGGTTTCTAGTCTCCACTCAACCAATGCCGCACCACCCTTGGCTAGTACTTCAAGCACTTTGTACCTAAAGACAGACATTATGAGAAAGCAAGGCAAAAAGATCAACTAACTTCCACAGTATCACCAAACCAATAATCAGACATTATGATGTTCATGAGAAGGGAAGTACTAGACAACATGCATACTACACTTTTGAATAACATTATTTTACGAAACACGATTTTGTTTATCAAAGTAGTGAATGATGTAGACATATAAAAGGAGTGTTTTCCCATCAAAGATCAATAGTCTCTTCGCCCAAACAACACAGATGTTGAGACAGGAAGAAGATTCCTTTTAAGAAAATCTATGAAAAGCTGAACTAGATCCAACAAATTCACAAGTAGTCTAGTAAATGTGAGTCATTTAAGTGCAAGACATGAATGGACTTCAAACTGAGTTGGTACCCTTGTTCAATATGCAGCAAGACCTAACTTGTAAATGACTCATTAACATTAACATTAACAAGATGTTCATGAGAAGGGAAGTACTAGGCAACATGCATACTACACATTTGAATAACATTATTTTACGAAACACGATTTTGTTTATCAAAGTAGTGAATGATGTAGACATATAAAACGAGTGTTTTCCCATCAAAGATCAATAGTCTCTTCGCCCAAACAACACAGATGTTGAGACAGGAAGAAGATTCATTTTAAGAAAATCTACGAAAAGCTGAACTAGATCCAACAAATTCACTAGTCTAGTAAATGTGAATCATTTAAGTGCAAGACATGAATGGACTTCAAACTGAGTTGGTACCCTTGTTCGATATGCAGCAAGACCTAACTTGTAATTGACTCATGAGCCATTTATATAGAGTCACATAACGCCGCATCCATAATGTCCGAGGATTCTCTCCACTAAATCCCCTTTTCAGCTATAGTAAAATATATTAGGACAAATTGGCCAAAACCCCTTAAACTTTTAAACATTTTGGCCAGAACACCCAAATATTTTGAACTTTGGCAAGTACCCCCTAGAAAAATTAAAAAGCTGTGTTAATCCCCCCAAACTTGATTTCCCGACTACTTTATAAATTTTTTATCCCGTTTGCCCTCATGCGTTTTGCAAAAGATACATTTTTTCCATACAAAATGAAAAGTTACCACATTGTAATCTCCATTGCTTTTCTTTTTATGTGGTAACTTTTCATTTCGTATGGAAAAAATGTATCTTTTGCAAAATGCATGAGGGCAAAACGGGATAAAAAATTTATAAAGTGGTCGGAAAATCAAACTTAGGGGGATTAACATGGCTTTTTAACTTTTCTAGGGGGTACTTGCCAAAATTCAGGGTTCAAGGTATTTGGGTGTTCTGGCCAAAATGTTCAAAAGTCTAGGGGGTTTTGGCCAATTTATCCAATATATTATCAACAAAAAGGAGGAAGTAAACAACTTAAAAGGCCCCTTTCCAAAAGAAATTCCAGAACATCAGTGTGGCAGTCACATCATTTAAACTGAAAAACCCTGATTCCAGGAAAGCCCCAGCTGCACCATAATGACACCCAAAAACAACTCAATCCCACAACTTGGTAAGAGCCAGTGGCTCAGGTTTTGATGTCTTTCCAGCCCAAAACCAAATAGCAGAGATCTACAGAACATTGAGCTAATGCTTCTTCTCCCCCTAAATCCTATTTAATTTACTTGTAGATCAAACAAGTGATCCACATCTCACACTTGTCCCTCAATAAGAAAGCAGACATAGGAGAATTCTCAATTGGCGATAATTGCCTAGGAAATAGAACTGAGACTCTAAGAGTGATTACTCCCCTATCCAAGGTCTTCCAAAGACCAATTCAACTACCATACCCAACTTTGCATTTGAGCAAGGGAAACCAAGTTTGCATTCGACCAAGAAAAAAGCAATATTAACAGGGTTTACATGAGAAATTCTACCAAAATGTCCCTTCATTCCTCTGCCTGTCATACCTACTCCTGACTCTTGAGCACTCCATGCCACGGCCCACCGGAGCCAACTTCGAAGGGAACCACCATAACCATTTTCCCACCAAGGAAATGTTGTTTAGCACCACCAACCAAAACCCGCACCATCCTGTTCCATACCTCTTCACAATAGCTCCCATGTCCTAAGTCCTAACTCACTAAATGATCCCTTTTTTCTGGCCCTTCTGCCCCAAATATATTCCCTCATAACTCGTAAGTGTCAACATTACTACCATTACCAACTCAAACTTGAACCAAAAGCTGGAGCTCCATTTTCATCTGCCGTTAATTGATGACTATATTTGCCATAAAACTAATATGAAACAGGTGGTGCACTAGTTTCAGTGCATCTAAGCCACAATTATGAATCATAAAAAATAAAATAAAAACACAACGGAAACTCCTTCCATAAAATATGAAAGAACCTTCCAATAAATTGGTACGCAGTGACAGAGGCATATTTACCTACTAGCGGCGTGTCGTACAGGTCCTGAGTGATTATGTCCAACAGCAGTCATCCGAATTCGATTATTCAAGTCACGGCCTATTGGAACCTCAACACGGCCAGAAATAGGGGTGGGCACTCCTGAAGTGAGACTTAAGTAAACTCTATTGACTGTGTGGGACTTAAACTGTTCAGCTAAATGGCCATGTGAATGTTCATCCTATCAGAAACACAGTCAGAAGAAGAATAAGTTGTTAACCTAAAGCATCAGGATATTTCCACATAGAACAAGAATGAAATCCTGCACAGATTGTAGAGATGATTCTGACCTTAGCGACTACCAGCAGTCCGCTTGTGCCTTTGGCTAATCTGTGCACTATCCCTGGGCGAATAGAAGATGATAGTGTCTCTTCAGAAGGAATTCTATCTGTGGTATGTAGATTTACATTGTGATCGTACTCTGAAAGATCCTCTGCCTCAGAAAGCCATTCATTATCAGCTAATGCGACATTGGGAAGACTGCAATGGTTTAAAATAGCATTAACAAGGGTGCCCCGTGCATTTCCAGGTGCAGGGTGGACAACCTGAACACAGTAGGAGACATCCATATGTTAACCTCCAAGCTTTCCTTTAGAAATCAATTATTTGATCCATCCGAAACAATTTATTACTCAGTCAACTACTACCATGTTGCTATAAAAACGTCCCAGGGACACCAGACAGCATATCTTATCCCATGTTCATGCATATGGTACCAGAAGAAACAGTTTCAGTGATATTACTGATATATCATTCTCATCAGATTACCCAAAATACAAACTGTAATTGAGTTAAAATTCTCCCGTTGAATCCTATTAACCCCCCCCCCCCCACCCCCGGTCGATACCCGAATAGACTCTACAGATGGAAAGTAACAAACTAAATCCCTTTTCTTTATTTTTTTTTAACTTCAGGTGCTCCCCCTCATATCAGGGGCACTATATCTATATAGAACCTCTTTAACTGACTTTTATTCATGATAACTTGAGAAAATTCACATCGATAAGTTATTGTTCGGAAGTGCTAACTGCTAACAAAGTCTTGGATGAACCAACAAGTTCCCACTAACCAAACTCAAATTTAAGAAACCATATTGAAAAATCATTTTTCCAATGATTTCCACCAAGATTTCACATACACTAGCTTCCCTTAGAGGACATTGGTATCCAACTCATATCCAGTAACAGTCAGCTGAACCAAAAAATAAAGCACGCAAATTACGACTAAAGATGGATAATAATCTCATTGCATACTTCTCAGCACAATGAAAACTCAACAAATATCGAAAGATAAAACAGCAGGTCGACTAGAGAGGGGAGGTCATGTGGAATGAGTGAATGACCTTCAGCAAAGTATATGGATCTTTACCATATGTGGAGGTTTGTTTACAACTAACACATGGTCATCCTCGTATGTTATGTCCAAGGGAATCTCCTCAGCCTCTGCCCTCAGGGGCTGCAACTTTGCTATAGTGCAGTTAACTTCATCTCCTGCTCTAACAGCATATGAAACCTGCATAAACAAGGTTATGTCAGGCAAAATTTTATTACATCAGATCAAAATAATATAAAACTATAAGCAAGCAAATGAATGAAAGCACTTGATGATAACATAACATGTGGTAAATTGATCCTAGGCAAAGGAACTGAGACAGACAGAAACACACCACTAAACTGTTCACTATGAACCTAGATAAGGGAGCTAAGTTAGTAGTAAACTATTTTAGCTACCTACTGCTGCGGAAAACTAGTAGTCCCATAAAACAAAATCAACTACAAAATTATGATGACCTAGTTTCTGTGTATATAACTCCACACTTAAAGCAGCATCACGAGGCACTTAGCTAGGTAAGTATGTTTCCTAATCAAAATGCTTCCGAATTCTACAAAAAGAGCAAGTCCTCATTCTCTTAGAAAATTAGTTCTAGTTGCCTAATGTTTGTTATCGGGTTAGATAAATTACAGACAATAGATGTTCAACACCTGAAATTAGTTGGCATGTTTTCTTTCATCATCAACTAGATAGGTTCTCTTCTCTCAATTCTTACTCAGCTGTCATCATATCTTCATTCAATTTCTTCTTGTTTGATTTTGTCAAGGGCACAGCTGCTGCTATCTTCTCTCTATGTGCTTAACACACTACTGGTTTAGTAGACAAACATCATTTTCTCAGGTCACAATTACAGTCTTTGACTCACTAAGAAGTATGAAAACGAGCTAATAAGGAAAGGCGGCATTCCTTCTGTGGTGGAATTGAAGTCTTCCTTTGACTATGATTGACCCTACTATGGTAAAAACCTCGTGAACCAGGTACATTCTCCCTGGAAACTTTTGACGGGATAGAGGAATACTGGCTCATGGAGAAGATACGGGCTAGAGCCAACCAGTTTATTCTTCCTCAATGCAAATCAAATCATGCACCATATTTGCATAGCTATTAGCATCTAGCACCGCACTCAATAACTGATGATTCTGGTTAAAGCTCATGATTCTGGTTAAGACTGCAGAATATTTCCCAGACTTCCATTCCAACTGCTCAGATTCTAGTGCACAAATTTGATCAGTGCTGTGTTAAGCTTGGGGCGACACCAATCTTGGTTGCACTATAACCACGGCGAACTCGCTTCTAAGTCAGTAGTACTTCTCCACGACACATCTACATTAAAATTCCAGGCCAACATACATTACCTATTCTATTTTTCGCCGTTGTTTATTGACATATTTTTTCTACATTGGATTCACTAGCTCATGATTCCAGAGAGATTTTTGGTACTGTTAGACCCAATTCAGAACAACAGTATGAATTATTCACTTTGAACAATCATAATGTAGTTGTCCACCATTTCCATTGGGGCCAAAAGCTTCGCTACTTTTTGGCTTTGGAATATATGGACTAAAGCAAAATGGCTCATAAAACTGTCAGCACTTCTTATTTATTGTGAAGTTGCCGATGGTCGTCGCACTTCGGATCTCGGGTCAAACGGAAACAGCCTCTCTGTAAGACTCTCACAGGGGTAAGGCTGCGTACAATCGACCCCCCCTTACCCTGCCTAGGTGGGAGCCTCTTTGGAGGCAATGGGGTAATGTTGTTGAATGTTGTTGAACAATCATAATGTACTAAGTTGGGTTTATTTATTTATTTATTGGTAATGTACTAGGCCATTATTATTAATTTCTAATCAATTCAAATTACCAGTTCTTTGAAGGCCACACTTGTACAATTTTAAGTTGGCATTTTCCATACCAAATCAATTGACAAATGAAATTTTGTCAATACTCATTGTTTCTCTCCTTATCCATATGAGTACATAACGTTTTATAAGGTGCAAATGCTAGACTCAAATATACACAGCAGATATCACAAAATGCCCAAATAGCAAAATCAAAATAGGGGAAAACACTCAAATATCAGCCATATACTAAACAACAATTACCTAACTAAGTTGCCACCTTATCAAAATAAACAAATACACAACCATACAATACTAAGCGAAAGATAAAATATACAAGTGAAATTGAGATGATTACCTTATCGATAATGCGGCCGTTAACGGAGACAAGACCAGCTCGAATACTAGACTGAACCCTAGCTCTACTAATTCCGACAATTTTGGAAGAAATCCAAGCATCAAGCCTTGTTTTTTTCACTGAACTCGCTACTTCAACTTTGTCCTCTAATCTCACTCCTTCGTAGCTTGTTCTTATACCGCCGGAGATTTCATCGGTGCTGGTGGTGGAAGAAGAGAAGGATTTAATGAGCGTCGAAACCCTAAATCGGAATTTAGGGCGTGGAGGGAAATGGAGGATTGGACATGAATTGAAATTCAGCGCCACCATTTTAGCCGATACTCACCGGTTGTTGGTTGGTTTGCTTTTGTAATTGGTATGGTAGTCTTTAGAACCGGGAAAGTTGCGGTTCTTTTCTCTATCCTCGGCTCTTTTTCTTTTTTCGTTTTTTTCTTAAATAAGTTCGGTTCTGTTCAATTCCGAAAAAATACGCCTTACGTTGGTTGACAACTTAAACCATACGGACATTATGGAAAATTATGAGTTTATTGCTTGGTTTTAATGTTGTAGCTTGGTTTTAATGTCTGTTATTATATTCTTCGGGCGTGATTTGTATCTTTTTGGCCTTGTTGTAGCAGATGATTAAATCGTTGTATCTAAAAATCCAACCCTTCCTAAAAGGTGGGGATAGAACCGTGTATAATGCTTGTGAATAAGTGCTTGATTGTTCTTTGTAATACTCTTTTTCTTGAAAACCGATTTTTTAATAAAATGAGAACGCTTAATCATCCGAAAAAAGAGTCTCAAAGATTTGTCCCTTATAAGGAGAACATAGGCATACTATATACAATGAACAGACCCATCGTTTCGTATTTTCGTGTTCCAAATAATTACCAGATTCATCTTGTTCGAGTTGCCTGCCTATGGAATTGTCTTTCATCGAGTACTAAGCTACAGTCTTCAGTTCTTATCATTTATAAGCTGTTTCTTCAGCTGAAAACTTTCAAGTATTCATGTAAGAAGAGTCTTTACTGTTTCATTTTTCTTGGCATAAGTTGGCCATAAAATGAAAGATGATGAGGGCTGTAACAAATTTGACATAGAAGACACTTTTAGAAAGATATAATTCTCAAATTTCAACAGTGATTCAGTTCAGATGAGGCAAACCGTCATAAATACTCCACTCTACCAAAAGCAAGTAAACATCATCAATTTTTTCTGAATCTCACAACTTAGCAAAGGGAGGGTACAAACCATAGAGGGGCAGGCCAAATTAACCAAGCAGACCTGATGCAACCAGGGAGGGATTTGAATTGTCGATTCACAATATCAAAAATCCCGACATCATGGCCACCAACTTCTCCTCGTCTGTGTCTTTCCCATTGATCATCGGTGTAGTAAATGCAGTTTGCATCACATTCGGGGTACTCACGAGCAGGGAGACATAGTGAATGATTGATGCCTAAGAAGATTATGTCATTAGTATCTCCTATTCTCAGCATCGTCTTCCAAAAGAAGCCCTCTAATACCTCAGCTCGAGACAACTTGTAGATGAAGAAGTTAGTCGAGCGATAATAAAGGAAACCCTCCTTACAATCAAGAGCCTTCACCACTCTGCAAACCAGAAACAGATCATCCCCAGATGATGATACTACCAAGTAGCTGTGGGTGAGTTGCGGGTGTGGGTGGTCTTCTGGTAATTCTAATTTTAAAATCTTCAACTTTAGAGCATTACTGGCATTACTGCTATCATTCATGATGTTGCAAACTCCAAGATTGACAGTGCCCTGACCAATAACATATAACTTTTTTTTCCTCATTACCATGTCACAGGGTTCTTGGCCGAGCCCTTTTGCTAGGCCATGATATGTGGCGTGTCCTTTTAAGGCAAATGGCCGTCCATTTTGGATCACCAGGTCTTGCAAACGCGAGTCTCCCATGGTTGTACATAGCTATGACCATCCAATGTTCCCTGTCCAGCAAAGGGTTCCCCGATAGGATGACTTTTTGCACCCTATGACCAAAAGGTTTGTTCCGGTACTCATAATCCGAATGATAGTATGGGTACTCAGTGTGATAAATGGGTGGGAGAGTACTGATCTTCTTCCTTGTGAGAGGGTTGAGCAAGACCAACGACACCCTGATGCCAGTGATTGTCACAATGACCAACCAGCCATTGGACGAGCCACAAATACGAGCATCCTTGTCATGTACAATGTTGTTGAGCAAGCTGAAACAGCTCGTGTTCTTGTCCGTGAAGGAGTAGAAGTGGCAAACTGTGCCGTAGTTGTTGGTGCCACTGCTAGGAAAGAGTAACCAGGGTAGTTGTGACTTGTACTTTTGGAAATCCTTCCTCTCTTCCACAACCCAACGCCATGCCTTACAAGTTACTTTCATTCGGATGACATCTTTGATCTGCAGTCGGTTTGCGATCAGCTCTACCAAGTCAGGATCAATATTGGACCAATCGTGCATTCCTATATTAACACCACTTGTTGCTTCTTTTTTCTTCATCCCATGGCTTCTTTTGTTTCTGTATCCCATGGCGTCTTTGCTTCTTAAGTTTGCTCTCTCTTCTCTGCCTGAAATTTTAAGGAAAATCAATTGTATATCTCCTCTCCCAGAGGTGTCATTGTGTCAATATGTAGCCAAACTATTAACTAAGACACGTTTAGTTCTAATGCCATAAGAACGCTAGTAGTAGACCTAGCTAGTAGTATAATTCTTCATCTTGGTATATCTCCATCTTTCCCGCACAACGTTCCTTTTTTTTTTTTTTTTTTTCTTTTTTTCTTCTCGAATGAGGAACAAGGCTAGTACAATATACATATACACGAGGGAGGGTGGATTTGAACCTAAGATATAATATATCCCAATAACTCAATCTTAACCACTAGGCCAAGACATCTTTGGTTCCCACCTAAAGTAATGTTCCTTTAAAACAGTTGTAACATCAAAAACCTATAACACTTCCATGTAGAGAAAGAACACATGATAATAATAAACATAGAGCTCCTCAGTGCCCCTTAAAACAATACACATATATGAATTGAAAAAAAAGAAAAAATATCAAAATCGACAGTCATAAAACTGGGATACTACAGTAAATAAAATCAAGTTAACCGGTATAATAGGTGGTGGATGTGGATTAACAAACCAAACAGGGGATGGGGAGGAGAGTGAGAAGAGGATTACCTAAGAAAACAGCGTAGTTGTTATGCAGGCAGCAATAAGCAGATCGAAGAGCAATAAGAGAGAGAAGGGTTTAAGTTTTACTCCCAAATTGTGCGCCAGAGGAGGGTTTTTTTCCCGGTTTTCTTTTTATCATACGATACACAAGACAGAAATTCGCTTAAAATCACGGCCCATTTACAACAGTTTACAATAATCGCCAGTTACTATGTTAATACCAACTACAAACTAAGAGGTATTTTTGCACCAAATACACTAAGAGGTATTTGCCTTAATGATTATCATGTTACCATCATTTGAAGGTATCAAATTTAAGGTTAGGGTCTCCCATATATTCCATATGATTGATGGATATATGGGATGTGATAACAGTTGGGCCAGGGACGAAGCCAAGATCTTAAATAGAGGAGGGTCAATCTTTATAAGTGACAAGAAGAGGGCATTTTCTAAAATTAAGAACACAAAATATATAACAGGAACAAAAAGGAGGCCAAAGGAGCTAAAAGAAATCAAACTTTGCATGCGAACCACCGACCTATAATGCAATGCTTCACGCGCACAACCAGCTTCACCAAGGGCTTTTGATGTAATCATATAGCAAATATACAATATAACTGGAATTCTAATATGGGCCATGGCCCCACGGGCCTCATCATAGCTCCGTCTCTGAGTTGGGCATTGACCCAGGTGGGTTGAGGTGGGAGGGTCGAGGGTCAGTCATTTGACGCCCAACTCTGAACCCCCGGTCTGAGATGGGCTGGGCTTGTGGGCTTGAGATGGACTGGACTTGTGGGCTCGAAATGGGCTGGGTTGGTTGAAAGCTCGTTTTTACCTTCTAAAAAAAAAAGGAAACTACAATAAATTATAATACTAGATCGAGAAAGAGTA
Source organism: Tetragonia tetragonoides (assembly GCA_038025085.1). Taxonomy (NCBI): domain Eukaryota; kingdom Viridiplantae; phylum Streptophyta; class Magnoliopsida; order Caryophyllales; family Aizoaceae; genus Tetragonia; species Tetragonia tetragonoides. Next base: position 5,756,866 of record CM076147.1, read on the forward strand.
AACCAGTAACGTTATCAATGTCTAGAAAAGATATTAAGTTTTTCGTCCAAAGTATCACGTTTTGTCTGCGGCAGCAAGGTGAGGTTATCTCATATAAGTTTTTGTGTTCCTATCATTAATCGGTAGGGTCACTTCAGGTTTAGGTTGAGAAATTCTCAACCAACGTTTTCAGTTTTGGGTCAACCCACTCCATCAATTTTTTTTTTTTTATTTTTGAAAATTGCAAGGAAGCCACCCTCTCTAAAGGAAATGAAACTCAATCCTAGGACATTACTGGGACTAGTAAAAGATGCGCCACTGTGTTATCCACCCCAGACTATCCCACTCTATCAAATAACCCATTTAGTCTTAATTTTCGTCAAAATTTATAACTAATTAAAATGTTCAAATAAGGTACATATTGGTAATATATTAAAGGGATTTTCCAATTAGTAGGCCTCAACTTATGAGTTTTCCAATTGGTAGAACTTTTTAAAGAGGAAATCCAAATGGTAGGTTTGTATTTTTTTACAACATCTCGTCCGTACCCTCTTTTTAACTATTCCATCAATTAATTTGTTAAATGTAACATTTGACCATTTGTTGCGGTTAATTGATGTTGACCCAATTATTTTTCCCCAAAACATCCTTCACACAGGGGCGTATCCAGGGGGTACAAAAAGGTACTGACGTCGACCCTCTTTTTCGGTAATTTTATATATTATAGAATGCATTTTATATCATAAATACTTGTGTCGAGTATTGGTATGACCTCTTTTCTATCACTTTGCAGATTGTAGGTTCAAATATTGTGAGCAACTATTTTCTAACTATTTTTCTTCTACAATTCTCCCCCTCTTTCAGTTTTTGATCTAATCCGTACCTCTTTCTTAATTTTATACATCATATGTGTTTATTTTTTGATATTATCCTTTCCTTTTTTAAGTTTATCATCATATGTGTATTGTTGTATACCTCTACAATTATACAATTAAGTTTATACATTGAGTGTCAAATGAACCCATATTAAAAATTTTAAAAAAAAAACTTTTCCGATTTGTCCTAGTACTAAATTCCTGGATACGCCACTGCATTCACATGTACACAGCTCCATCACCCCTTCTCACTCCTCCATTGTAGAGATTTAAGCTCCTCCACCTGCAACTTTGCACTGTGTCAGATCCCTCCCTATGAATTATGATTCTCTCAATCTCAAATCCCACCACCATCTGACTCTTAAATTTTTGTCCTCCTCTACCCTCTCAGTAAAGGCACTTCCACCATCATTATCATTCATCTGACTCTTTTAATTTTTTTTCCACTAAAATAAATTGGATCCCGTCTGTCCAACAACCCTCAACTATTGTTGCCTTGTCCAGAATTTGGCAAAGTTGAAATCTTTAGTGGTGGAGATGTTTGTAGCTACTGCAATTTTCTTATCTTCAATATTTCTTTGCCATGCGCCCGTGAAAATCCTAATTTGTTTTGTGCTCTGAATTTTAATTTTGGAATTTGAGCCAAAACTTGTCATTTTCAATATCTTCACTCATGTAATACCATCTGAGGTTAGTGATTTTTTAAAGGACAGGGAGATGGGTGTAAGTTTGAGGAGAGAGAAAATGCTCGGAATTTCTAGGTGGTCGAACTTGTGGCGCGGTGGCTTGGAGGTGCGTGGTTGTGAGCGATTGGTGTGTGGGGGTTAGTGGTGGAGGCGGGAGTTCATGGTGGTGGGCTGGTGGTCAATCATTGTGGTAGACGGTAGTGGATTAGTGGTGGTAGATTGTAGTAATGACTGGTTTATCAAAGTGTAATATTTGAGAGGGGAATAGTAGACTTTCATTCATAGAAAGCCATACGGCATCTACAATAAAAACAGCTCTAGAATATACTAAATCAATAGAAACGACAAAAAATCCGCTAACAAACCAATATACTAGAATACTAAGGTGCGACTCCCAACATGCATAATAACCAGGTGCTTCCTTTGATGTATCTTAATCTTTCACGGAAGTGAAGATCTTCACCACAAGTAACGCAATCGCTTGTCTACAAACCTCTGTATGATTCCGGCGATCGTGTGTATATCCGGTTCCCAAATTCATACTGCTTCTACTAAAATCAATCACACAATAGGCGAAAAAAGAATCCTATAAAAAGGAAGATAAGAAGATCCTTAAAAACTCCACAAAGGGAGAGAATTTATTCAACTCGGAACGGGAAAAAAAGCTAGAATTCAAGATTAAACGTGATAAAAATCATCAATAGCATGCCGGAAATGACCTAAATCGACCCTCCCGACCTGAAAATATGCTCTACTAAAGGCTAGGGTTCTAGAGAGAAGGAGGAGAAAGAAAGGAGGAAGGCTCAAAGTGTAATATTTGAATTACCCACTTACTTAGGTGTTTTGGAATATGCCTCATATGGTTTATCCACCATCATTACCAATTATAAAGTTAGGGTATAACGGTCCAAATGTATATTTAACAGAATAAATGACGGTAGAGTTAAAAACAGGGCACAGAATGAACATCTGAGAAATATATACCTAGTACCTACCACTTGGATTTTCATTTTAAGAAGTTCTACCAATTGGAAAAGCAACAAGTTAGAGCCTACCAATTGGAAAACCCTTATATTAAACTCTTGTTGAAATCTGATTTCGGGTGTTTTGGAGTCATATACAAATACAAGTAAAAGGGGTAATAGTGTCATCTATGAGTTAATCTTATGTGCAATCATCTTTTGAATGCTTAAAAGTGATTAGATGAATTTGAATAAAATTAGTACTGCTAGATGCTAATTGCAGTATATTAAGAAAAGGAAAATTAAAAAATAAAGACATATTGCCAGTTGCCATGTTTGAGGTGGTCTCGGGTCAGGATCCTCAGCTGTCTTGTTATGGTGTTGTCCATGTATTTCCTTGTAAATAGGGGGTGGGTTTGGGAAATAAAACACTTGGGGGAGAGAGAGAAAGAGAACAACACCATAACTGGACAACAGAGGATCTTTGCCCGTCTCCAAGTGCTATTTTCGATTTTTTGATCGCGATGGAAGTCCCTCCCATAATTTGCAGCTCTCCAACAGCTCACATTCAACATTTTTATCTTTTCACCGTTGTTGATATAGTCATCGGCCAAACTTCTTACAACAAGCTCTCTGAATCTGATAACGTCTCAGTAGACCAACTTTTATCACTACGAAGTAGCAAGATTCAAGACCAACAAGGGTGCTAGTCTGATATGTTCAATATTAAACACGAGAGTCCGAACATTGCGTTGCGGGGATACCCCGGTCGCCATTCACTTGCAGTCTCTTTTTGACGAGCAAAAAAGTACCAAGATTCAAGTGTCAGCCTGTACTTGAGAAGTCTAAAGAACGTATGAGAAGCGATCCTTACAGAAAGTGTAAAAGACTTGAAATGATGAATATCCCGGCTTATCATCTTGCACAAGTTGGAAACTTAACAATAGTTCCCATGTAGAGGCAGGATTTCAGGTTATGATACGAGCATAGGATTGCAAATACGTGGCTACACCCGAGTGTACGTAGCCAAGTAGCTACTCAATGATTCAAATAAGTTGGGGCGGCGAAATAATTGCTAAATGCTAAGCGGGTAAATCAATAAAGATGGTCAGATGAATGTACCCAGTTCCTTAGATTAGGAGCTACATAAACGAGACTCCACTAGGAAAACACATCGAAGGTTGTGCCAAAGAGGTTAATACTAGTTAACAAGGTTGACGCTTGTTCCTTTCGAGTATCAAGCTATGCAGAGATAGCAAATGTGAATTCCGGAGATTGAATGAAAAACAATATTTGAGTGGATGGACTACCAAAATTCGACTACATCGAGCCAGATATTGATGGAGTATGCATACCTTACCTCATGTTATGCTGCAATATATTTCAAATTTCACATCTCCAGTGTCTTGCAAGTAGCCAAACAACCTTTCAAACATCCACAATTGATCATTTTGCATTGCACAGCTGACGCCACCTCAGCTTCTTGCATATTGTATTGCCGCAAACATCAAACAGTCAGAAACCTTGCATATCCAGCATCTCATCTAAACCTTTCACTCTCTCTGACCCTTCGCTTATCAAGAAACGAATATTCTGCTTGTCCTTGCATTCCCTGTTCTTCTCTATCTCCTGCCTGATAGTCTGCTCCAAGTCAGCTGTAAATACACGCATCCAAAAAAGAAAACACAAGAAATAAGCTCATCAGTTCAATCGGAAGAATGTACTTACAGGTGATGCAAGAAAATGACATAAGCAACCTTATCCCTGACATGTACAGACGCATTTTGCAAGCACTCTACAGTCAATTACAAATGGCAAAAATTTAGAATCTCTGGGTGATGTTGCTGAGATATTTGCATAGTATTCGTAAAATATACCCAGGGGTTAAGGAGGATAGCTTGAAAGTAAAAACTTAAAACATAAAGATTGCTACTTTTTCAGTCGATCAATGATTCAGCAACATAAGTGTAAACTTGGTTTCATTTGATTCTTCCTCTGTTGAAAGCTGTTGGAGAATTAATGATGTACAGTTATAAACTACAAAGTGCTAGCTGGTCAAGCATTTGTCTACATGAGTTTTACAATTATGTTACATGACACAGCCAATGTTGTTTCAGAAGGTCATTTAACATAAGAAAAATAGACTCGATAAGCAAGTATAATGGTGAGCTTAAAGATGTTGTTTTCCTTCTTTTTTTCTGGGAGAAGGGGCAGGGGTGCAGAGAGAGAGAGAGAGAGAGAGAGAGAGAGAGAGAGAAGAGAAGAGAACCTCTGGCATGGGGAGGGGCTCGCCTAGCTGTTCTTAATGCCTGCCTGTACAACTTCAACACTCGAGCACGAAGAATGAAATCCTGTAAGTCAAAGTGGATACGCATGATGGCTGTCTGCAATTGAGTTCATCACGACAATTCATAAACATAATAGAGACTCGTGATATAATATTGAGTATTCAACACATACACGACTGAAAAAAAGCACAGAGCAGGAAAACATTCCAGACAATGAACACTGACTTCAATTCTCACAAGGCATATAGGCTTCATCACTTAATACAAGCTCACAACAATGCATTCAGATTTCAGAAGGGTTGCATGTCTAACAGGATCGAGAAAGATTTAGGAAAAAAATTAAAGAATACGAAGTTCATTTGCTGATAAACCCTGTGTATTAATAGTTAATAAGTTATGACACTACTAAAAGAGTTCCTCATTACAAATAGCGAACAGGGCTTTTAATTTTTTCGATAGTTAGCGACTCCATTATGCAGTTAATCTTTCACCACTACTGAACAGGGTACTCAGGAGGGGGAAAGAAAGGGAGTAGGATGCTGCCTATTATGATACACATCATGAAGAGCCAATTACAAGCTTTCCCAGCTCTTCCAGTTTGTAGATCAGGCATAGTGCAGCGGAATCTTGAGAGCTTTTCTTATCAGCTCTTTGGTCCCCCATAGCCTCTATAACACCAAAATCAGGTACGTGCAGGGCAATTTTCGAGACAAAACTATTAAAGCTTTGCTTTTTGTTGGAACCTTCGCCAAATTCAATAGGAGATCTTGACTGATGTTGTTTTGCTTCAAAACTGGGCATTGGCCACTGCAATCTTTTACAGAGTTCATACAGTGAGCTCCTCGGTCCTCCTTTATCCGTATTAACAGCTGCTATAACCGGAGTGTCAGAAGCTGGAAACCGAGATGTCTTTTGCCTTTTGTATGATACAAGCTCCACTGAATTTTCGCCCTCTACTGCACTAGATTTCATTTTTGTCAAACCTGACGCAATATCATGCAATTCTCGCTTTCTCCTCTTTGAAACTCCTCTAATCTCCAGATCCTTCAACAGATAAAGACCTGCTAGTCCCTTGGCAGCTTTTCTGGTTTTTCCAACCCCTTCTCCTATTAAGAGGATGTCTTTGAGCTGCAATCTGAGCTCCGCAAGCACCAGGCCTTTATCATTCACACAATCTTCTTTGAAAAAGTATCCAAGAGAATCACACAATTCATTAAGTTCACGAAATGGAGGCAACTCAAGATTATCTGGAGTCACAATCGGAGACAACAGTGGTTCGAAGATTTTCCAGACTTCCTTAACATTAAGCTTGGTATCAATTAGTATCGCCCCAGCAATACTCTCCACCAGGTCACCAAGAGCTTTTGGAAATTGCCTTCCTTGCAGTGCTTTAGCATCTTCTGCATCTATGACCAACTTCACATACTCTATTATCTGTTCTGAATCAGATTCAGAACAGTTCTGAAGATGCTGGTACAGGTTTTTTCTAATAGCAACTTGAGCAAAATTCTCATTGTTAACAGAAGCTGAACGCAGATCGGTCAACTCTCCTGGATCAATATCTGTGTGGTTCTGGTAAAGATACCAAGTTATAAGCAAATCCAATACAGCATCTCCTAGAAATTCAAGCCTCTCGTAAGAATATCCCACCCCACCATCTTGTTCTTTTGCATAAGTAAGAGCTTCGAGCAACAGTCCCTCGGTAGAAAATTCATACCCAAGCTTAGATTCTAGGGTTATAATCTCATCAACTTTATGGGTACAAGATCGGTCAGATGCCAAATTAATAGCCTTGTCGATGTAAGAGGGCTAAAGTTCAGCTTTAATGCCTAGCCACTTCATCAGATGGAGTGCAGCCACTAACCCACCACCAACGTAGTATGCCCCAATAAGTGCCTCAACGCAATCAGCTATGCTTTTGGAGACCAGCCACCTGTGTCCCTTGTCACAGCTCTTTCCAAGTATGACAGTCTCATCAATGGTTTGGTATCTCCTATCTATAGGTACTTCAGATGTCCCAATACCATGTGAACAAGGAACAGGATGAACAGAAAGCTGCCCAGGGGCAACCCAACGACGCGGTTCAAACGCATTATCACGTATGTATTCCTGTAACCTGCGTTTAGTTCCCAACTCATGTAAGTTAGCATTACAAACAACCCTTTGGCGGTGACCAGATAGCTTTCCTTCATGTTTCTCAGGATATTTAAGAAAGACATGGCAGCTCACTGCATACTTCAGCACTGAATCCCCAAGCAGCTCCAAACGCTCAGAACAAAAGTCTTCGCAGCATCTAAGAGTTGTAAGTGCTTCCAAAATCAGTGAGCTTGGCATATGAAAGTTGTTTAAATCGAAGGCAATTTCTTCCCTCAGCTGGCAGGCCAACATCAGAGTCTCCATCCGGTGCATCAATGAAGGAATTAAATAAAATACTCTTAGAACTGATACTGGGATATCAATACTGACTAGGAGCTCAGGCGGCATGTGAACATGATTCCGTGGCTTTTCCGCAACTACTTTACTACCATTTGACATCATCTTTCGACGAGATTCACCAACTTCATTATCTATAAGAAGATTAAATGGATTATGTGTCTGTTTCAACAGCAACAACGGCTGTCCTGGATAAAATAGCACAATGCCATACTTTTTGTTGAAGTAATCAGCAAAACTTGAATACTTCAATGGTACCCCTTCAGCATTTCCATCAAAAGGGCTCTCAGCAGAGGTATCTAGCAACACGTCAATGGCATAGTATATCCTTCCAGTGTGAATAGACATAACAACAGTGTCTTTTAAGTCGCCCACAGAAAATGAATTATTTGCCAAGTGTATAGTGCTCATGCTAGTCCAATTTCCATCTAGTGAAGAGGTGTTACTAATTAAATTCTGATCCTTCTTTTCAGAAAGCTCAGCACTCAACCAAGTGTTATTCTTCATAAATTCAATCGCTGAAACACAGGAGTCAATCACCTTCCAATCGATTCTCCAAAAGTCACCTGTAATATTTGGAGAATCAAGTGGTAATATCAAATATATGTAGGACGGGCTCCACAGAAGATTATTGTCTCCCTGCAGAAGAAATTCTCTTTTTGTACCACTTGCTTTTGATCCTTTGAATAATTTTCCAAACAATCCATTAAAGAGAAGTTCATGAAAGCCCATTGCTCGCCTGATTTCATCTGAACCCAATTGTAGTTCCCCACATGGGATAACAGATGAATTCACCATCTTATCAAGCAAGTACAAGTCCACTTGTGAATTAGCGACATCATGATTTAGCTTTGACTCAGTCAAAAGAACAAATCCTGGATACAGCTCATCAGTATCACATGTGAAATCAAGCTTGTAAGCATGGAAAACAGCACCCTGAGCATTCTCCGTCCAAGAGCCAGATAATGCGCGGACCTGAGTTGTCCCATGTAACTCCTTTCTTTTTGTGCTTCCAGCACCAGCTGAATCATTGCTTTTCACTTTCAGACCACATTCATTATGCCCTTCAATATTCAGATGATGATGATCATCCAGAGAATCCATTGCAAAGTACTTTAAGGTTCGAGCAAAGAAGTAAATTAGATGAATGTCAACTTTGGCCGGACAAACCAGCAACTATTTAAAAAGCTGGCTTGGAGGTACTCTTAGTTCACACTAGTGCAACCTCCTGACGATAAGAAGCTAAGGATGGGCTTTGGGAAGCAGTACCTACACAAGTGATAAATAAAAGGTTCATAAGTACTCAGAAAACACCTTTGCATGTACACACACATCCACTTGTGCCGCTGGATGCACATGATCTGCCAGCAAAGGTGTCTGCTGTCAGAGACAGGAGAATAGCCAGGAAAACCAAAAGGCCATAGTTCATGATTTGTCACCCCGTTATCTGAACTTTTCATTTACCCCACCATACTCATGTCAGACACAAAATTAAAACTTTAAACAGACATGAGTCATTAGTGTTTGGGTATGATCCCTCACAGGTACAAAACCTGGAAAAAATTTCCAGGCACCCATGTCTAGCCAATCTGACACAGCGAGCGTAACACACTCCTCAAATACTTGTCCCCTGGAATTCTCAAAATACCAATGTATAAACCATTTCTAGGATCTGCAGTAACAAAAGCTATAGTGCCTTCCACAACATAGGCAATTGGTTAAATCCATGCTCTCAGCATGCAAACATCAGCATCGCTCTCCACAGCAAAATTGATCATGGGATGCTCAATTCATGCCACATGAACAGCTCAGCTCTTTGCTGTCTGTAACTCTTTCAAGCATCGCAATGATCCATTTTGATAAGCTTTCACAAAATAGGGATATAACTATGAAATCTCTCTGCTATGTCGCAATTTGTACTTTGGTCTTCATTGTTGTAGTAGTCAACTAGTCATTATTGATAGTGATTAAAAACATCATAAGTCATAACATGGATCCTCGAAAGGATAGAATCTAATTCTGAGTTGGTTAAGGATCAAGCTGTACCCAACGTTCTCATGACCTAGGTTAAACAAACACAGACGAGACATGGTCACGAGGAAGCGTCCTTCGTAGAACATGAAAAGCTTAGGAAGCGTTTAGACTTTAATTGTGGAGGATGTGTTCCAAATTTCCTTTTCCAATTTTCTACTACGTCTGAGTTCTCTATCACCAAATAAACAATTGAAAATGAGAAAACCTTTATTCAAAAGCCATCCACTTTTCCTGCTTAGAAATCAGGAAAATATGACTCCAAATGAAACCAGTTTTCCAACTATTTTCCATGACTGTACAAACCATGCCAGTTTTCTGTTATTTGTTTAAAAAGAACTATAATAGATAGATTGAGTTTGCAAACTTGACTGCTTGCTCAAGCACATCTATAATCAATTATCTCCAAATTGATAAACCAAATCTCTTTTTTTTTTTTTCCTGCGGCAATTACGGCGCAGAAAGTTTGATTAATCAGTCACGAAAGATGTTTATATAACTGTTTTTGAATCATACACATCCTAAATAAAAAACCTAGAACAAATTTCTACAATAAATACCCTTGCCTAATTCCCCCCAAACAGCAAGTCAGCAACCCATAATTTAGCAGTTGCATCACACAATTCAATAGCACCTTTTTTATGAAATGACAAAATACCACTTTGAACAAGCAGCAAAATAGCCCCTACTTCAAATCATCAACCCACAGATTTCCTTCTTAAAACAAAAATCAAAATCCTAATAATAAGTTAATAACAGGAACATGCAACACAGAATTAACAAAAATTGCAAAGCAAAGGTTCATCATCAAATCAAACCCTATATTGGATTATTCATTACATGGAGCAATGACAAATTACCAAGCCTTGAAAACCACTTGTAGTCGTTGCCCCCAGTTAAACAGTTTATCAACATTAATAGAAGACGAATAACTCGACGATCAAACAAGAAGAACGAATAAATTAAGAAAATTAAGAAAATCAAAGTTGTCAATTTCCAAAGTATCCTAATATTTGGCCAAAAATCGCGGTGAAAAGAACAAGTATGATTTGTTATCTCAATGTGGAAACCAAAATTTGCTTAAACCCTAAACGTACCTGAAGGGGAAGTTGCAGAAAACGGATGCTCTCTCTCTCTCTCTCTCTCTCTCTCTCTCTCTCTCTCTCTCTCTCTCTCTTAGTTTGTGACTTGTGAAGTTGTGATGAGTGGCGAGAGCATCAGTTGACTCACTTGACAGTCAACAGAGTAAGTACTGTAAATTGGCGGCAGTGTTGGTGGAGTGCTGGGTGCTACACGGGCCGAGGCCCTGCCCATTACGAGGAGGGAGGCCCATTCTCCTATGAATTTTCATTTTTCAAAATATTCTTACCAAAAAAAAAAAAAAGAGTATAGTGCTCTTTTGAAAGTTGAAAGGCTCATTTTTTTTTTCTTTTATATATTCCTTGGAATCATGAATGGTGTATTAGTGATAACTGATGTGTAGTGGTATTTGTTTTGGGGTGGGTGGGCACCAGGTACGTATAGTAAGTTTTGTGTAAGATTAATTTAACATAAGACGGTTTTTTTTTTTTTATAATTAGGCATTTTTATTAAAATAATCTTCGAACTCAAGAAAATACAAGAATACCATAGCCAACAACCAAAGTATCGATCCCATCGTCCTCTCACCTCCTAGGAAGGGTTGAGAACAAGGAAAGGCATCTACTTCCAAACCATAAAAATAAATTCGTTAAAACCACGCCACAAAATCCTCCTCTCTAGTGATCCCTTGCTTCGCTAATCCATCCGCTATAAAATTCGCACTTCTACCTCTATGAACTACTGATACATTTTTTAACCACCCCAAAGAACACCTAACAAAATTCAACTCAAATCTAGCGTTCCACGGGCCCTTCGATTTGGAATTACACCATAACACCGCATTCGCCGAATCCGATTCAATGAATATCTTAAAAAAAGATAGCCATTCTTTACAAGAAACTTCGTCTATGGCCTTGGCAACCGCAGCAACTTCGGCGTGATTAATTTCCTCCTACTGAACCTGACATGAGAATAGACACCTGAAATTGCCATTCCAATCCCGAAGAACACCACCTATAGCAGCCTTATTACCCATAATAGATGCATCTACATTCCATTTTAATGATCCACTTGGAGGTAGCTCCCAGCCAACACACATCTTTCTCTTTTCATTCTGTACACAAATCTTTAAGCAAGAGGGAGCTTGACAGACTTCCTGTGGCGTATAAGGAAAAGAAGGGTCCCAGATTTTGATCCACCAAGCTAATCGAAGCAGAGCCAACTCAAATAACTCCTCACTGCTACTTGACTTCCCTTCAAACAACCTGCTATTACGTTCCTTCCAGATTGTCCACACCATTGCAAAACAAAAAGTGATATCTACCTTTGCAAGATGAGCACCACTTAACAGCAAGCTCCATTGTTTATAAAAATCCATACAACCACTGGGCTTAACCCACGAAATTCCCCATATCTGCAGCCAGCGATTCCAGAGGTCACATACGACAGGACAATGTAGCAGCAAATGATAACAGTTTTCCTCTTCACTTTCGCACATTACACAGATAAGATCAGATATGCATTTATAACCCATCTTCAACAACCTATCCTTCGTTTTCAGACGTCCCAAGCAAGCTAACCACATGAGAATTTCTACCTTAGGTGGAGTGAGACCCTTCCAAACTCCACTAATGACTTCGTTAATTTGTCCCCCTTCTCTGAGCATCATATCTTGTCTCATTGATTTAACAGAGAAAGCACCCTCCTTGCCCCCCTTCCAGTAAAACTGATCATCCAAACCAAGGTCAAGTTGTGCGTGTGACAGCAGCTCAAACAACGCATTTTTTTATTCCTCCTCCCACTCAAATAAGTTACGCCTCCAGCTCATACACCATCTCCATAAGAGCCCATCCCATACACCCATTTTACTGACAAAAGCATCTTGGTTATTTGAGATGGAAAAAAGTCTCCGAAATTTTGTTGCAAGCGCTTGATCACCTACCCACAAATCACGCCAAAATTTACAATTTGTTCCATTCTCTAATTTTACTGCTAAATTATCCTTAAAAATCTCAACCGATTTAGGATTCTTTTTGACACAAGAAACAATACCTCTCCAAACTCCCCCTTTCCTAGGAACTGATATCTCCTCAAGTGATCGAATGTCACTCAAATTGTCTTCTCCTCAATCACTCACTTCCATACACCACTATCATCAGAAATAAAGCGTCATATCCATCTCAACAACGCATCATTCATTTTTCTAAGACACCCAATCCCCAAACCACCTATTTCTTTCGGCTTCTCTATCAAACTCCATTTGACTAGGCACGCAGGCCTCTTGCCTTCAGTATTCCTAGACCAAAAAAACTGTCTTTGTAGCTGTATCATTTTCTCTATAACTTTCACAGGTGCGCTGAATAATGACATATAGTAGAGAGGTAGGATGTTCAAACATGATTTCAGTAAAGTAACTCTGCCCCCAATCGACAACAACTTCCCTTTCCATGACGCAAGCCTTGCCTCCATTTTGTCAAGTATTGGACTCCAGAAATCTAGGCTACGAGGGTTAGCACCTAATGGCAATCCCAGGTATTTGGCTGGGAGTTGATCAGCTCGGCAATGTAGTGCAACAGCCATGCTCTTCACTTGTTCAAGCTCCATGTTAATACCAATCAGAGAACATTTATGGAAGTTTACTTTCAGTCCCGAAGCGAGGTGAAAACAAATAAGAATTTTCTTGATAGCATCTAAAAACCTGTACTTATCTGGGCAGAAAATTACAGTGTCGTCCGCAAACTGTAAGTGAGAAAACACCATTCCTCCATTTGACACCCTGACTCCACCGAGAATCCCATCTTGTAATGCCTTTTTAAACACACAATTCAACACCTCAGCTGCTAGGTTGAACAAGAACGGCGACGAAGGGTCACCTTGACGTAAACCCCTCTCAAGATTAAAAGGTGGAGTAGGAGATCCATTAACAAGTATCGAAGCTGAAGAGGATTGTAGGCACGAAGAAATCCACGTGCGCCACTAAGTTGGGAACTGCATCTCTTTGAGAACCCAATCAATAAATGACCATGAAACGGAATCATACGCCTTATAGAAATCAATCTTCCACATTCACATCTTTTCCTTGCTCTTCTTTGCTGAATCAATTACTTCATTTGCAATCAAAACGCTGTCAAGAATCTGCCTACCACTGATAAATGTGGATTGAGATTCACCCACTATATCCCCCATCACTCTTTTCAATCTGTTCGCAAGAATTTTAGCCAAGATTTTATATAAAGCACCTATCATGCTAATGGGTCTAAATTTGCTCAGTTCAGAAGGAGATTCAACCTTGGGGATCAAACTAATAAAAGCCACATTCAAACTCTTCTGTATTACACCATCCTCCCAGAATCTTTGCACAAATTCAATCACGTCTGACTTGATCACATCCTAGGCTCCTTTGATGAAATTAAAATTAAACCCATCTGGTCCTGGCGTCTTTGACCCTTCACACTGCCACACAGCATCTCTTATTTCATCTTCGCTAAATCTCACTGTTAATTCCTCCCCCTGCTGCTGTGAAATATATTTCATGCCCAGATTCTCAAAAACAGGTCTATCTGCATACTCCTCCTGAAAAATTCTTCAAAAATACTCCATGGTAGCCTTTCGAATTTCTAAAGGCTTAGATAAAATTTTATCACCTACTCGCAGACTAGAGATGCCATTTCTGCGTCTCCTGCTTGAGGCCACAACATGAAAAAACCTGGTATTTCTGTCACCAGCTTTTAGCCATTTATTTCTTGCCATTTGCGCCCAATACACTTCCCTTCTTCTCGACAATTTCCATAATTCACCCAAATCAGATTTATGAGCCTGTAATTCGTCCCACGTTAAAGAACGTTGACTTGCCAGATTACCCCAATCGTTTTCTTTTTTCTCAAATTCTTCTACCCGCGCATTCAGGTCACCAAATTCGCTGTTGTTCCACTCCTTCATTTTTGCTTTGAGAATTTTCAATTTCTCATTAACAGGTAACTCATGTCCCATTGCATCAGGCATTCCTTCTCTCCATTCTTTTTCTACCATCTTCATGAAATCAGGGTGGTCAAGCCAGCAATCGAGAATTCTAAATGGTCGTGGCCCCCAATTCTTCTCTTCAGTGTTGATCACTAATGGCACATGGTCGGAAAGGCCCCTTCGTAGCGACACAACTGTCATCGACGGCCATGATTCAAGCCATTCCGAATTAACAAAAACTCTATCTATTTTGCTCATTGAATTCCCACGGAACCATGTATATTTCCCTCCTCTTAGATCCACCTCCAATAGTTGCAGTCTCGAAACAAAGTTCTTAAACATCTCCACCCCCCTTTTATTGACCTGACGGCTAGCTCTCTCCTCTTCTCTCAACACTTCATTAAAATCTCCGAAAATCATCCATGGAACTGTACTTCGCTCCCACTCCTCAATGAGTTCTTCCCACATCACTTCACGTTCATTCGCATCTGTTGGAGCATAAATAGTCACAATCGCACATTCAAGGTTTTTTTTCCTTTTAACACACCAGACACCAAGATCCAATTCGTCGCTATAACTTCAGATTTTGTCTCAAAAAAATTGTCTTTCCATCCTAAGATTATGCCACCAGAACTACCTCTAGATTGTGCAAATCTCATCTGCAAACTATCCTCTTTCCATATTTTCCTCAATTCTCTACCACTAAAGGTCTCATATTTGGACTCCTGAATTGCTATCATACAAGGATTTTGCTTTTTTATGTGCGATCGTATGGCAGCCTTCTTCTCCTTACTGTGAAGACCTCTAATATTCCAACTGAGAATTTTCATGATTTAAACATTCACACCCTAACTGACCTTCATCACCAACAACTTAGCTTTCCGCGGCTTTTTCCCATTCCTCCTCTTCTTCTCGAATTACTTTCCTAATTCTCGAAATCATCATACGATCACTAACAGGAAATGTCATACCCACTTGACGCGCAAAGCTTAAAATCCCAAATGGATTCCCCATCTCCGATATATCGCCATGTCGATCCATTTGACTGAACTTCTGACCCATAACAATAGGCCCTGTTTTCAGTCCATCACTTCTCCCTAAAACCATAACTCTCTGCTTCGATTCTCTTTTTCTTCTTTTGTCTTCTTTCTTCTTCTGATGGGCCACCAGAATGTCCAATGGAAAATCACTTTCATTTTCATTGGGCTCGTATTCAAAGACACCTTGGCCCCCCTCTTTAGAGCATTCAAGTCATCTTCCGCTCTTGACTGAATAATGATTTGCCCCTCATTAATGATTGTCTCATCATTTCCCAGACTCTCTCTACAATTCCCTTGGTGGTAAGAGTTATGCCTTTTCGGTAGCTTCTCCTCTTGGGAAATTGTCCCATCAGCATTGGGTGTAGGTACTTTCAACCCCGAGTTTCCCACCTCTTTGTTATTGTCCTCCTCGATATCGCCACTAACACTTTCAGTGATGACATCATCATCATTTCTCTGAGTGTGCTCTGCAAGACTGTCACCATTGTTGTTTAGCTGAGAGTCTCCATCCTCTTCTAAACTCTCCTCTAACTCGTCCAGTACTGGCTTCCAATCATCCAAATCATCATTACGCATGAATTTGTAATGTTCTTCAATTGCTGTTAACTTGTGAACTTTATTATTAACCCGAAAAAGAACATTGTCAAGAATATGAAACATACAATCTGTTATCACCAGGACTCGAAATTTTTCGAAAGATTGTAATTCCCCTGCATCTTGATCACACGCCACTACTTTCCCCCATGTGCAACCAATTTTATTAATGTTTTCTAAAGACTAGGTATTTAATGGCAAACCATAGATAGAAATCCATGTTGTTCTCCATTTCGACGTCTCATACTCCTCCCATGATTTGAATAAGCCAAGCCATTTATCAATCCAGTCCCCTCTCTCTTTGCTCATGGTTTCCATCTGCACCTTTGATTCAAAGGTCAACAAATGCATTAATCCCCGCATTGATTGAACTTTGATACAATCGACTCCCTCACCCACCATCGCAGCTTGTATGATCTCAGATGGTACTTCGTTCCGAGCTATTCCCACCATACTCCTTCCAAGCCATTCCAAATTTCTCTGGCATAGAACCCCATCAATTATCCCCAAGTATTCTTCCCCATCAACTTTCACCATTCTCAATTCATTCCTCACTTTTTCCACCATTGCACCCATTGCTTCATTGCGAAAATCAAACTCGTCATCTGACCCTGTGTAAATAGGTTTCGGGGAGATTTCGACCACCTTCATACCCTCTCTCATCTAAATTTCCTGGAGTTCTCCTTTGTTACCTTTGTTATTCTGCTCCCCTGAGAGCCTTTTGGGTTCCGACTCAGCTCCCTGTTTAATAATCTCTACAACTTCCTTATCACTCTCTACCTTCTCAGCGCCCTTCTCGTTCTCCCTATTCCCATTCTTTTCACTTTCCTTAACTTCCTTCTCACTTTCACTGTCCTGCACTTCCGCTATTTTTTGTTTTTGCGGTTGCACAGACTTGTTCATCTGATTTTCCTCCTTATTTTGTCTGTCAAATCTTGCCAACTGAACTCTTAGATTAAGTCCTTCAATCCTCCTACCATTCTCGGCCTTGATTGCCCTCTGAGCTTACCCAAGACTTCTAAATTTGACAAAAGCAAATCGCGCCTTCTTCCCCCCTCTCACCTTCCAAGGCACGAAGACATCAACAACCTGACCATGAACCCAGAAGAGTTCTCGTACAATGTCATTAGTTGCATACATTGGAAGATTGTCAACAAATAGTGTGGTTACACCACCCCTACGCACCATCCTCCTATCATTTTCAGGTTGTCTTTGTAAATTCCCCACACTTCTAAAGCTTCTGTCCCAACTCCCATCCTGTCTCCTTCCCTCATGATGTCTGAAATTGTGATTCGCAGGTCTTGTTCGTCGATTACGAACGATACTCCATCCCCCTTGGTCTTCTTCTACTCTCGAAAGGTTCCAATTCGGCCTTGTGAATCTAAATCGACCTCCCTGTTGTTATCCCCTGTTGTTTGCCCTCACACTTTCTCTCACTAGCATTTTCTCTCTCCTTTTTCCTCTGTTCATTCAATTATCTTACTGATAAGACGGTTAAAAATTACTTTTTATTTAAAATGTAATATTTTTTTGTCAGAAAAGTAATATTTTTTTCTGCAGGGCAAAAAATGTTTAAAATAAAGTACAATAAAACATTTTGTTTAAAATGTAAATAATCGTCTCAAGGTAAGATGGTCTTATAAGATTCTTTTGTAGATATGGAAGTATCTTAAAAATGAAACTTGAGAAATGAAATAATATTTATTAAAAAAAACAAGTTATTCTTAGGAAAATAAGGTGGAAATTTTACTTTTTGTAAGAGAAAGTATGCTACTTTTTTTTTATTGCAATGCATGGTAAAACGTAATGTCTTATGATAGGCGCATAGAGTGTTGGTTTCATCGTATGGAATCAAGCGGATTCAAACTTAATGTCATAATCGTAAAATGGATCCTGATACTTGTGTAAATTGATTAAGACATGAAATAATGTGTACATGCAAATTGAGAACCAAGTTTTTAGAACAATCAAAACACTACTATTGGTTGACACTAACTTTTCGTTCGTGTTTCTATAAATATTGCAAATGAAGTCTATTGCAATCTAAAATTTGTAACAGAATTGAAACAACTTATTTCAAACGATGACAGATGAAGTTGACCGCGACGTGACCAAGTATTAATTGGCCTAAAAACCAATTACGTTGTTCCAACTACAGTGTGGACAGTTGATCTCTCCAGAATTTAGGGGTATAATGTTCAAGGTGCACTTCAACAAGTATCGATTCGAGAACTCAGTGTAAACTTCAAAAGAAAAATATTAGAGAATAAATTTTTAGTGGGGTAAAAAAGGAGGATCAATTTTTATGTGTCCTTTACTCTTCAACTTACCTCTTCTAAAAGGGAAGAGAGTCTGTCAATAAGGAAAATAATTAAATTAGAATAATGGATTGGCGTAATATCGAGAGGAAATCAAGCACAAATTGACTGAATGAAAAAGGACAAGAGTCATTCACAAAGATTTTATTTTAGCAAAAATAAAAGGGGTGGAAAACAATTTATTATTGAATCACCATACCTTACCGAGTCACGCCCTCAACCCTTGCCCAACTCATATTACAGGCCTTTCAATATGAACTCAAGAAGTTGATCTTATTCTTTAATTTCCGTGTAGGCCAAAATTTCTCTTCCTTTTCTTTCAAAACTCAATCAAAGTCGTTGAAATGGTACTTGAAAGACTTTTGTAGATTTTGTTAATATAATAATACTACTCCGTTTGTATTTGGATCCACGTCCTTTATATATACACTCAGTGCTTGTTTCATTGACAATATCATATACGTATGGGAAGTTGGACTTGTTGGAAAATAGTTAGGAGCATAAATTGTTTGTTTGGTACACCAAAATAAAGGAAGTGTAACTTTCAAGAAGTTCTACTTTTCGAAAAATAGAGGAAGTCACTTACATATCTAGCTACTACTCCTAGGTAAGTGGACTTACTGATGAAAGTTTAACTTTCCACTGTACAAATTAGATTATAGATACTTCCTACTTTCTATAAACTTCTAATTTATGGAAAATTCAACTCCCTAAAATGTCAACTTTCTGTATGCAACCAAACGAACACTTTAAACTCGATTTTATTATGTTGCTAATAACTTTACCCCGGCTCTTCCATCTTCTTGTGTGTGCCAGGACATTGCATCAGTTTTTACATGATACTATGACAATAATTTCGCACATGAAAATCCATTGATCATCAAGGAAGGTAGCTTTCAAATTTGTTGATGGATCAGACAATGACATCTAAATAGGGAGTTGATATGTCCACAAATTTATTGAGTGAAATATGCATCTCAACTACTCTCACTAGCTGCCAATCCTGCCATATGCATGGAAATGGTCTATTCAAATAAAAGTTTCAGGTGTTAAAGACTTAATATTTACATGCAAACTGCAACATATTGGTGGCATATCACCCTCTAGGCTCTAAGGCTACAACTACAATTTGAATGTGGGCTACAAATAGAGGTCAAATGTCCTCCATCTTTTTTTAGATAAGTGTTGTATGTGGTGGCAAATGTCAATCATCATATTTCATATTTGTGGTCCATCGTAATTAATTAGGAAATGTAATTCTCCTTTGCTTTATTATATTTGCCACATTTGATATGTAGTCCTACAAATTCTTTTGCTATATAGGGTACTCAATCTGTCTCGTATTTATGTTTACACTTTAATATGTCACTAGTTTTAAGGATAATGAACTTTGACATGCTTTTTTAATTGATATTACAAGTCGGGCAATTAAAAGTTACAGTAAAAGTGAACATTTTTACCTCGAAATTGATCTGCAATATTTTAGAGAACAGAGGAAATAAGGGAGTAGTACATACTTGTTTAAATTTGGCTACGGACCTGAAAAAGTTATTACTACTACTAGATTACCAATAGGGATTCTCTATCCTTTTGTATGTACCACTTTGTATCCCGATCACATCCTGATCGTTTTTGATTTTGTCATGCATCTCAATTTAATAATAAAATGAATTTAAAAGATGATATGTCAAATATATAAAGGGATGAGACAGTACATGACAAACAAAATGAGACCAAAAATCCTTACCACAGCCCTATCATGAACCAAAGCCCTATCATATGGTGTAATAAGTAGTCTCATGATCCAAAATCTAAACCAAAGCCTTGATGAAAGAGCATGTACAAGTAAACTAACTTGGCCCTTCCACCGAAAAAGGAGGCTGTGGTTGGTTTGGCCAAATACTCAACAAAACCAATTGCCAGCTCTAATTATTTTTTTTTTTGGATAATTAATTGCCAGCTCTGATTAAGTCCCACACTCTTTACGTACGTACTCAAATTGCAACATTTGTGGGTCATTGGGTCAAAGCCAATCTTTAACGAAGCAGTCAGTTTATGACTTTAACAAAGACAACCAACAACTAATCAATGAGGTGTGATTCAGTGGTACGGATTTATTTATTCTTAACCAAGGTTGAGGATTCGAGTTCGAATCTCGCATTAGGGAAATAATCACTGTGGTTTCTCCCAATTTCTCCTAATTACCAGTTGAAACAAACTAGCCCTGACTCACTCGAACGGCCCACATGAACCTGTGATCCGAACCAATATACTGTATATATATACAAAATAATAGCTTACTAGCTAGCGATTATGGTTTAATTAGTGACTTCAAATGCAAAAGGTGGTGGAGTAAAGTATTTGACACTTTCAAGGTTAAGTTAGATTATTGCTACATCAAACCGTTCCTAAAAGGTGGGGTTTAGTGGCGAGTGATATCTTGGCTTAGCATGTTTTAGCGTTCTTTGTAATTGCTTCATCTCGGAGTTTAATTAATAAAAGAATGTTTAATTATAAAAAAAAAAAGAGGTTAAGTTCGATTGCTTCTTCTTAATGTATGTAAATGTATTATATTGTCCTTTCGTTACCTATTGTGGACAAAAAATGCATTTTAATTTTATCTATCTAATGACAGTAGTTAATCTATTAATTTAATTTTCTCTTTTTAGACATACATATCCTAGTCATTTTCTTTCCTATAGTCAATTAGTTTATGCAAATCTCCATGCAAACTAATCAAATAATAAATGTCTCCTATACATGAGATGCTCATTGGCAAGATTAGATATAGATTGCCGAGTCATATATACCTCAACCCTCTTTGACCATTCCTTCTCTTTCTACCTCTTTCAAACCTGAAAAGGTCAATTCTTTGAGTATTTATTATTTTATATCCTACCAACCCTTTCATATTGCTTCACACTTCATTTTCCTCTCAAGCCACCCATATTTAAATCCCCATTTTTTCCACTCACACATACAAAAACACAACATTCACAAATATACACCAAAAATCAAGATCAAACACCATTATTTTTGCAAAAAATTAAGGCACCAAAATTATAATTATTCATAATAATGGAAAGAACAAATAAGCCTAGGAGCTTGTATCTCAAGTTCTTACCAAGAGCAGCTTCATCAGTAGTCACTTTCCAAAACAACCATCCTTACAGTCCAGGTAGAGATAAGCTCAAAGCCCATGCACACAAGCAGGGCTTCTCAGGCCCGATCAACTTCTCAACCCTACCCGACGAGGCCCGATCGGAGCCCGATGCTCAAGATCCCACTTCTCCTAAGATCTCTTGCATGGGCCAAATCAAGCACAAGCACAAGAAAAAGAAGCTCATGATGGAAAAGGCTACTAATAATAAATCAAATAAGAAAAATAAATCAATTAGTAGCTCATCATCATCAGCAATAAGTAAGTTCTTTAGTAGATCACCAAAACCAAGGCCTTCACCAAGTAAGGACCATGATAACAACGGTGGGAAAGAAGCACAGGATCATAAGAAGATCAAGAAGTTGGTGCCTAATAACATGAGTGACATGAAGAAGTTTGCTAGTGGACGTGAATCATTGGCTAACTTCGATTGGACGGCTCAGATTGCTCCAATTCATCATGATCATGATCATGATCGTGATTGTTACTCTGATGAAGAAAGAGGGAGATTTAGTGATGATGAAGATGAAGAAGAGGAGAGAGAAATTATAATTCCATTTTCAGCTCCTATGTCGGTAGGTGGGAGAGGAGGAGGAGGAGGAGGGTTAGGTAATTTTGAGCCAAGGAAAGAAATTAATCTTTGGAAAAGGAGAACTTTGGCTCCACCTCCCCCTCTTGCATTAAATTCCAAAGGTTAGATTATTATGAATTATTATGATCATTAGATTTTATTCATTTTTTTTAACACTTACAATATTATATAATATAATAAGCTTGATCATTGTCATTATGGATTTTCAGTAGCTAAAATTTGTTTTACAGTATCTCTTTGTAATTTATTCTTCAATGTAGCTATATATATATGATCTGAAATTTGTGTGTTCAATTATGGTGGAAATTAGGAATGAACTTGGTACATGAGATATTCACATGTAAATTTTAATTTGCTTCATGAGATTTTGGGGAGGAAACTCATAGCATTGTTCTATATGTGGATTAATAATTGCTTGAGCTTGTTATTGTAAGAATATATACCGCGATTAAGGGGGGATAAAATGCATAGGCTTCTTTTAAGAATGCTTGGATTGTTATTTGTTAGAAAAATCAAAATTGGCATGCCAATGTGTAATGTCACACGAAAACTTGTTTGAGACGATCTTAATTATCGTAATTTTTTGTGAGACGGGATCACTTTTTAGTGAAACAAGAGTTACTGTTCATAATAAGTGATCGACCCCTACATTTGTTATTGGTGATCCCAGTTTTCTGTGAGTTAGTCTCACACAAGACTTGCTCAATGTATTCCCTTAGACCAATATTCATTGGCTTTCAAAAAAGAAATATTGTAAAAAGCATGACGGAAAAGTCTTCCAACTAAATTTGTTGGAAATGATAGTCAAATCCAGGTGATTAAGAGTGGATTGCGCCAATACACTACTTACCCCAAACTCTTGATTCATAGACTTATGATAAAGGAAGATATACATGCGATTTCTCAGTATGTGAAAAGTGAAAACAAACTCATTTTCTCTTTTTCTTTTTGACATAGGTACTAGTCATTAATTAGTATTGTTTATATGTATACTTATTACTTATTAGGTTCTCTTTGCCTCAACTTAATTTCACTTAAATTCAGTTAAATTCAATCCAGTTCAGTTCAGTTCAGTTTATGTGTATCTTTTATCACTCAATAATTTTTTATTCGAAATAAATTTATGATGATAACTATGTCATTGGAAAGATCTCAAAGAATACTTTTAGGTGAGTCTAATATTGAATATGTTTGGATGAATTTTAAATGGTTAACGATCAAGTTTAAAAAATCAATTCAGTTTAATTTAGCTGTTTCAAGGTGAACAAACGGAGCCTTAGTCAAATATATGATCAATAAGAAAGAGTAAAAGTTAGCATATACTGTCCCTCTTTTCCCGTATAACTGCGGGATGAGTTTGGGAAATTAAGCACTAGGTTGAGTGAGAGAGAGAAAACAGCACAGAAATAACACAACAAAGGATTCAAACACAAATGTATGTGTTATGCGTATACCCGAATTTAACTGTTGCCAAAAGAAATTACATGCCTTTGTAATTTTCCTTTCTCGATGTCGATGAACCAAAAATTATGCATCGAGATTATTATTGTTTCATTAACTTGTAAATCGTAATGGTCTTTCCTTAACGTTGAAACTATAGGTACGTGGTCCTTTGAACCTAGAAACTTGGCGGTTCTTCGTCTGATTATTAAAATGGTCCGTCGATCCTTAGGAGTTGAAAATTTCTGAGTTTGATCTACTTTTGCATTGATAAATGAGCAACTAATCTTTCAAATGAAGTGCCTGATCTTGCAAGCAACTAGAGAATGACTGAAGTAGCCCACCAAAAACGAAGGGAAAGAAAAGGAAAACTAGAGAATGACTTTACTCAATTGAGCCCATGTATCTTTCCCCCCTTAATGGTGAGCGTCCCCATTAACCATATTCTGATCCCTTTTTGGTCGATTTCATGCTGCATTCCGTTCCGTTTCGTTCTGTTCCGTTCCGCATTCTGTACTTTATTTTCTCTCACATTTTTTTGAATTATCCGTGCCGCGCAGTTCCGTTCCGTTCCATTCCAATCCGTTCCGTTCTGTTCCTCATCGTCCCGCACCATTCCGTTGAAGAGAACAGGGCCTAGTGGCGAAATATGTAACACAATAGTTAGGAATTGAACTAAGGCCCTGTTCTCGTCAACGGAATGATGCAGGACGGCGAGGAACTGAACGGAACGGAAATTGTAGCGCGGTGTGGAACGGAACGGAAATTGCAGTGCGGGACGGAATGGAATAATAAATATAACTTGTGTGGTACGGAACGGAACAGAAATTACGGTGCGGTGTAGAACGGAACGGAAATTGCAGCGCGGTGTGGAACATAACGGAATGCAGTATAAAAAAGACGAAAAGAACAGGGCCTAAGGACTATGACATTATTTATCAGTCGTGTTATTCTTAGAGCATTGTTATCCATGAGTATGACCAATTTGTTGGTCATGGAGGAGAGAGAATGTGGATGACGAAAGAAATTGGCAATTATCCATGACATGAGGAGAGAGAATGATGACCCAAATCAGTTTGGGGCGTTTTTGGCCCCAAACGACCCAAAACCAACTCCCGGTCATAGAGGGACCTGACACGTGTTTTGGCAATCTCAAACATTGCAACGACTATAGATAAATAAATAAATAATCCAAAAAATAAAATAAAAATACCAACGGCTATGTTTTTTCGAGATCTATAAAATGAGACCCATTTTAGTATAGTTTTACACAATTCTAAAATCAGCTTGTTCCATGGAGAGAGAGGGTGATGCCAAAACATTTTGGTTCATGGATAAACTTGTTTTTTTTGGTGATGTTTATTGTGTTGGTCATGGTGAGGTGGAGGAGGGAGAAAGTAGGAGAGAGAAGAATGAACGACCAAAACATGGGTCATGGATAACAAATAATGCTCTTTATAGATCCTCCCATTGCGCTATTAAAACACAGATATTTAGGACCTGTTCTCTTCACCTTCTTTTCATTGAACTTATCTGCACAATACTTAATTGAACTGAAATTTACTGAACTGAACTGATTTTTTCTGAATTGAACTTATTTTTTCTGAATTGAACTTATTTTTACTGAATCTACAATTACAAAGAGTAAATTTGTTCTTTGGTTTATCGAACTCTGCTGAATTTTTCTGAACTAAACTTCTTTTTACTGAACTGAACTTCTTTTTACTGAACAGAACTGAATTTTACTGAATACTTCAAGAGGAAGTTGAGGAGAACATGCCCTTAATTGTTAATTGCACAATTATTTCATTATATTAACTTATATACACTTTAAAAAAAAATATTCTGATAAAATTATATATGAGAAATACAACTACAAAGTTAGGTGGGAAATGTCATCTCATGTCTCTTTCAACATTATGTTTTATAACCACTACAATGACTTAGCATAATCTAAAAAATGTGCAACAATTGGTTAATTATATATAAAAAAAATTAGTCAACACAACTACAAAAAACAAAGACACGAGTGAGCAACAAAAAAAAAAAAATCTCATTGTCAATAGTCCATCCATTTACTATGTTAGGCCATAACAACAAAATTGAGCTGCCGAAAAAAAATATCTCTGAAGTTCAAAATGACGCGTTTTTTTTTTTGATCTGTAGCCAAATGCAAACAATTTTTCTATTTTTTAGGGTCACTAATTAAATTTTGGTTAAAGATGAAAAATAAGTCATACGCACAACACAACATGTGAGTGTAGCTTCAGGGCATGTGCCAAACGGCCCAAACACATACAAAAAGGGGGGGGGGGGGGGGGGGGAAACAGGTGCTCAAATATATGTTCGAATAAAGTTTTGACTTAATTAAATCTATGACCTTCGTTCCCTATAATTTTTGATGGAAGTTCCCTATAATTTTTGGCCTCTAACAATTGCACTTCTTTTAGTTTCTTCTGGTTAATTTTTTTTTTTTGGAGAGAGACTTCCTTCTTATTACCACATTAGAAGAAATTTGTCATTAGCTATCGATATTTCAGTGACCGGAAGTAAATTAGAAGCTAATGTCGCTAATTAGCTTCTGATATGAAATTAGTATTGCAAAACAAACTTAATATAAAGCATGACATGATATCAAACACTGTTTAGTGGGCAATTAGCCGATTACTAATCGATGACTATAATCCGTCACTATTGTGTCTGTTGATGTGCTTGGTACATAGGGGTCACAAGCAACCTATAAGGGCAGCCATACGCACCCTAAAAGGTATTAAAAAGTGTCGAGGACTATCTTGTAGCAGGCCACTCCCTATTCGAACCCACTCCTCCACCTCCAACATTTCTCGGTCAAAGGCGGACACTTATCAACAGTGACAGTTATTTTTGAATACTTCAACAGAAAGCCACACTAACAAGCATAAATTGGAACTTTAAAAGAGCAAAGACCTCTCAAAGACTTCTAATTCGTTTTAACTTTGACTTCTCTTGACAAACTTATCTACTGTATTATAAGTCCATTTTATTTTCGTGTGTAACAACTGCCCCCTAATACACATATAAACCTTTCAAGTTTATTTTGTATTATTGTACTGTTGACGCTTCATTTCCCGCGCTTTGATGGTACAACCGTTTTTGCAAGCGCCTTTTCATTGGTCATGGCTAGTCGTGTTTTTCAGTTAATGAGGACTACCGCAATTATAAATATCCCCTCTAACTCCATCGTCTCTCATCACTTTCTCTCTCTTCACTTCAAACCCCAATTCCAAAAAACTATTCACCTTCAATCTTTCCCTTTTCTTCTTCGTCCTCTAATGGCCAATTCTGAACCTTTCCTCGATTTGAAGGACATTAGTAATCTTAAGGGGGCTGAAGATGCTACTAATCGTTACAAAATAATCAAGGATCATCCTGATTCATATCGTCCCTCGAGGCTTCAACATCGAAACGTCGTGGTTCTATCTCCTCCCGAGCCTCCTTTTTCTTCAAGTGGGCTTCCTGGCTTCTCGTTGGGGCCTAATTTTGATTCGAAAGATTTCCTGAAAGAAGATGAAGCTTTTCTTTCCCGATTCGATCAGGTTTTTCCTAATTTTCAGTGTTATCGTTCTTTATTGTTCTCGGGTAACGCTTTCGAACACGTTTTCTTACATTCTGGGAACAAACCTCTTCATGATTGGGTAAATGATGTTAAGGATAGTTTTCCACGAAAATGGTTTGATCGTTTTAGTGATTTCCACAGTCGCTGGAAAGCCAACCAAATTTGTGATTTTATTCGTTTGGCTCTTTTCAAAACCATTCCATTCGAAGCTAATGTTTCTCTTTCTATTTTGCTATCATGTAATCCTACTATTAACTGTTTTATTTTGGGTAGTGGTATTCAAACCGTCACTCTTGAGGATATAGCATTTTTTACTGGTTTGAACCCTGATGCCTCATCTATAGAGCTTAGCTATATTCATTATTCACCTGCTGTCGAAGAGGAGTATTTGAGACCCGCTTCTCCTTTATTGGGTCAGAAACAATCCTGGAGTGCAATGAATACCCTTTTGTTTCACCCTGGCCCTGTTATAAAGGAAGAAGTTGTCCTTTTCTTAGTTTATGTCTTTAGTCGGTTATGTATGGGAAAATCTTGTAACATAAGTCGTACCTTCCTCCATTTAGCAGCCAATGTGGCCTCAATAAAAGGTAATATTCCTTTGGCCCTTTTTCTTCTGGCTCAGCTATATCGAGGGCTGAGTCGAATGGTCATTGATACTTCTCGAATATATAGGCAGACTTGCCCCTTGTGGATATTAACTGTTTGGGCACATGTATATTACCCTCATTTAGTCCATACTTTATCTGCAAATGAGTATATGAGCTACAGCTTCGAAAGGAAACAGATAAATATCTGGGTTCCCTTATTAACTGTAATAGATCTACTCGAGATGAGTGAGGCTGTGTTGCAGAGGCTGTTTTTAACAAGTGTGCCCCTTCTAACGGTAGTGATTTTTCTCGAGTACTGCTTGAATTTCTTTCAAGACCTCCTTCCTTCAATTGGCACCCTGCTCATGATTTGGGGATTGTCCCTGGAGTAGCTGACCCCGTTCGAATAGCTGCTCCTTCATGGTTATCTTCTTTTAACCCTTTCCTTATCTCTGATGACCGAGGTGAATCCTTCTGGAATTCTATATTATGTGCTCGTGACCTCCTTTTTATTGATTCCCACGAAATGGGTGTAGAGGTCTATAACCCCCAGCTTGTTGCCAGACAGTTTGGTCTGATGCAAACTTGTGTTATTCCTTTTATCGAGACTCTCAACCGCCCCTGGTCTTCGAGGGTCAATTTACTGGGTCATGAAGTTAGCCGGAAAAGGGCGGAGGCTGGTCGTCACGAACAATATCTTTGGACTCAATGTACTCTCTCTACCTATAGAAGTAAGAGGAAGATTCTTCCTTGGGTGAAAGTTGCTCGTGCTGAGCCTGGATATTTTCGATGGTGAAACCGGTTTGCTTCTATTTATCTTCACCCTGATTCCCTTCGACCACGAATCGAAGCTATTTTAGGAGTTCTTTATCCTACGCCTGCTGCGAAGACTGCTGTCCTAGCTCCTTTTCGAGCTCTTGCTTCTCCTCTTTTCCTCCTTGAGGTATTTCTTCTCTTCTGATAAGTTTATTTTCATCATTTCTTCTTTTGCCTTTTATAACTTATTTTGTTTTGGTTATAGCCTATTCCAGAGGCATTTTCTGATGAGGAGCTAGTAAATGAGGATGCTGTCAATGTGCCTCCTCTCGTCGTTGCACCTATTAGCATGGTTCCTCCCTTGTCTGTGCCTTCTTCCTCGTCTGGCTTGAAGTCACCCAAGGATCTTCCTTCCTCGAGTCGAAGAGGATCATCTGTTGTACCCTCAGACCCCATCGGTGAGTCTGGTTATTCTTCTTCTGATGAACCTCTTATCATCAGATGTCGTCGAAACAGAGGTATTTTCTTATCCTTATTTTATGTCTTCATGGAAGTTTATAAACATACCCCTTACTAATCCCATTTATATGTATGTAGAGGGTCTTACCTCTTCGTCTCCTTTATCTGTGGTGGAACCTATCTCTCAGGCTCTAGTAATCCACTCATCTGGTACAAACTTCATTCTGTTTCTAATACCCTTTCGATTTGCTATTTATTATAACTGACCTTCTTTCTTGTAAATAGAGCCTGTGGTTGAGGATTCGTCTCCTTCAATTCCATCAGGACATATTTCTCCTGATCATGCTCCTATCACTCATTCACCTTCGAGTATGAATTCTTACTTCTTTTCTTTTGCTTATCTTTATTTTCTAAAATAACTAAGTTATTTTCCCTTTTTAGGTAGGATGGAAATAGCTATTTCATCTGAATCTGATGATATTGGGGCAAATAACTCTAGGTTAGAGGATCCAGCTTTGTCCTCTCCTAGCCCTTCCCTTGATCAACAACCAGACTTGGTTGTTCAACCATCACAAACCGAAATAGTGGTTGTGCCTCAAACTGAGACAGTGGTCGTCACGGGTTAGAATTCTTTTCATTCTAAACTTTTATTCATTCATGAACTCTTGCTCATTTGTGACTTTTAATTCATAATTTCTTTTATAGGTATCCCAACGTCTACTTCATCCTCTATTGTAAACATGCCTTCGAAGGCTGAGGGTTTTCACTTAGTGGACGCCCTATCATCTGATGTTACTCGTGTCGAGACTGCTGTTGAGCTTTAAGATTTCTTTGTTAGTGTCCAATCCCTTTTCCCTGAATGGATTAGGGGTTTGATTCTTAACAATGTGGAGGTTCTAGTCCAGTTCATTCGTGCTGCTCACGATGCATCTATATCAGACACTGCTTTAAAGGTGTTGTCTACTCAACTCGAGGAATCTCATACACTACTTCAACAAGAGGCAGGGATTTATTAGACTTTATCTACCAAATTATCTGATATTGACCAACAATTGCAACTCCTTCAGGCTCGAAGGAGTCATCTTTTGGAACGAGTGCCCTCATTACGATCTGCCTTTACAGATGAAGAGACCTGTTTGACAGCTATAGCAAAAACGATTAAAGACCGTATAGATAGAGTGTCTCTTCTTAAATTTTTGCAAACTACAGTTAGGGCTATTTTGAGTTCCCTTAGGCAATGTTTAAACGCTTTCGTGTAGTATTTATTTCGTTAATATGAACACGTGCTTTTATTTGACTTTTGACCATTTCGTTTTCTGCATTATCTTCGTCATTTTCTGTGTTTTTCTTTGTTTATATCGCCCTTTTCTCCTATAAATAGGCCATTCCACGATCGTTCACTCTCACTTCTTTCGTCTCCATCTCTCTCTTCCTCCCTCCTCATTCGATTATGTTTTTCTGAGAGGTTGAGTGATATGGTTCTTGATTCGTAAAGTGAATGTTCTCATGTCATCAAGATTTTATAGGCACCATGTCGAATATACCCTATCTTCTCCTTAATCGTCTCATCCTATCCTTCGATTTTTCCTTTTTTCATAAACCTTTGGAGCAGATATTAACTAGATTCGTTTCGTATATGATCACCATATTAAGTCATTTCACTTGGTCCTCATCAAGATAAAATTTATTATAATCCCTTTCGTTATGGTGTTAATATTCCCTACTTACATATATAATCACCCATATTAACATATGCCATTCGTGCTTTGTCAGGGCGAGTAGGGTTATATTTTTTTCTTTTCGTTTTTTCTTCTTGTCAATTGCCTGTCAAATACACCCTTCAAATGTAGGTGTATTCTTCCTTGGCATTCCTGACGATCAGGCCAAATATTCATTTTTCAGCACTTATCTTCAAGATGTCTTTTCGAGTACCAACACACCTTGCTGGGGTCTTCAGCGCAAAGTTCTTGTAATAAATCAATTAGTTTGAATTATTCGCTTATTCTAGCTTTCGTTTATCTCTTCCCAAAGTTGTGAAAATCTATTGTAAATGTTATCTTTATATATATCCCAAGTCGAAGGAAAATATTTCTTTAGATATTTGCCATTTATTGCTCGTCCAAATTGCTTTCCATTTGTATATAGCAATTTATATGCATTTTCTGGTTCAACACTTTCGATGATGAATGGTCCTTCCCAATTTGGAGACCATTTTCCATAGAACTTGTCTTTTTGTTCTTCAGGCAGTATTGTTTTCTATACCAATTCGTCTTTGGAAAACTGCCTCTTTTTTACTTTTCGATTATAGTATTTTTCTGTTTGTTTCTTTAGCTTATGAATATTTTGTAATGCTTCGATTTGTAGAAACTCTTGATCCAATTGCTCAATATTCATAGCCTCTTCATACTCTTGTGAAGATAGATTTATTTGTTTAAGTATCCTTTCAGACTTAATATTTATTTCGACAGGTATAACTGCCTCATGTCCAAATACTAATTGAAATGGAGTTACTTGTATGCTTTCTCTAGGACTAGTTCGATAAGCCCTAAAGTTTCTAAAAGCAAGTCATGCCACTTTCGAGGATTGTCTTTTATCATTTTAGCAATTCCTCTTTTTGTGGTCTTATTAGTTGATTCGGCTTGTCCATTCGCTTGGGCATAATAAGGGGTAGAGTTTGTTAATATTACAGACAATCTTCCTAGAAAAGATTTTATTTCATCATTGTTAAATACTTTGGCCTAATCCACTGTGATAGTTTCAGGGATTCCAAATCTATTGCCTGATGTTATGTTTACAAATGGTTTGGCTTTTGTGAAATAATCAGTGGCTACTAAAACATATTTATGTTGTTTGGATGAAGCAGACCTAATTTCGCCAGTAATATCCATCGCCCATCCTCGAAATGGCCAAGACTTTATTATACTGTGGAGTTTAGCTGCTGCAACTCGTTGAATACCACCATGTTTTTGGAAAGGTCTACACCCTTTTGCATATTGTATGCAATCTCGAGTGACTGTTGGCCAATAATATCCATATTAGTCTACCAACCGTCTCATTTTCTGCCCTATTTGATGGGCTCCACATATGCCTTCATGTATTTCTCCCATGACTAGCAAAGCATCATCTACATCTAGGCATTTCAGTAATAAGCCACTAGCATCTTTTAGAAATAGTTGTTCCCCATCATATATATATCGATGTGCTATTCGTTTCAGCTTATTAGAGTATTTCATTTTCGATGGCTCCTGAAGATATTCAATTATCTCTTCTCTCAAATCATTCCCTTTTGTCATAATATCGATTTTGTTAATTTCCATAGTTATTCTTTCTTCGAATGGTATAAGCTCTTTAGCTTTTATTGTAATATTTTCGTGGAAATAACTCCAAGGGATTTTATATCCTAATGCTAATGGAGCTAGCACGTTGGCTATTTCGTTTTCTATTCGAGGGATATAGTATATGTAGACGCCAAAAAAGCGCCTTCAGATTTCTCTGCAAAAGCCGGATGATGAAAGGAGTAATTTATAAACTTAAACGCCATTTTTGCTTTAATAGTTAAGATAAGGTCTCAGGTTTTTTCTCTAAACACTCCTTTATTCCAATCCCATTCAAAAGCCCCGTTCAAGAGCTTTCCAACGACACCTCTCATGCCTCTTTCCAACTCCCGGTCGTCAAGTTGCGATTTAGGGGTAGAACCGTCTTTTACCGTCCAAGGGTAAAACGGTCTTTTCATATTTTTCGGAATACGAAAATTCCAACGGATTATAAAAATAGACTGGATGTCGTCATTATGACGACATCCAGCTGGCAGCTGACAGCGCCGTCAGCGGCCCTGGGATAAAACCCAGGGCCGCTAGCGGCGCTGACACAGCCTCTGGCCCGACTCTTTTTTCAAGCCCAATTCAATTTTTGGCTCCTTTTCAGCCGTCCAGCCCTACTTCCCCACGCCTATAAATATGACCCTCCTCCCACAGTTCAAAACACACAGTCTACAGTTGACACCCTCTATTCTTAGTAGTATTGACTCTGAGCTTCTCCCTCTTTCTTCCACAAACAATTCTATTCTATTCTCGGGAGTATTGACACCGAGCTTCCCCCTCCTTCCAAACTTGAGATCTTGTCTTTACTATTTTTGTCAAATATAGCCTACAGTTCAGGTACTAACTCCTGAGGGCTCAAATCAAAATAATTGCTTAATTGTTTATTTTTCTAGTAGTCATAGTGTAGATATCATGCTAAGTAACGTCTATTATTGCTTCCTAAATATTGTCTTTCCAAATATGTCTAGTCGTCGTAATGCTCAATTTGCCAATCGAATGCATATCTAAACAAGGGTTAAAAATAAATGTTGTGATGCTTGTGATGAACCAATTAATAATAGTCTAAGTCTAGGTTGTTAATCCAGTTTGTGTGGGAATCATGTCTTTAAATTATTAAGCAAACTTGAGATAGTAGAGGCCGTCATAAACGGGCGAGTTTGGTGCCTAACACCTTCCCACCTCGTACCTTCGCCCCCGAACCCTTTATTCTTGGGTACTCATATGTTCTATATGAGCGGGAGTCTTTCTAAAAACATGATCAGTTCACTTATCGCGGTATTGGGTTGTCCCTTCGGTTTGTCCATTTGATAGAACGCCGATAGCAGATTTGTGACCTCTTTCATGGTTTTTATTCAATTCAAGTCTTTACAAAAGCTTTTCTAACTCGATGGTCCCTTAAACTTATCTAAACCCCAACTTACAAATTTTCTATAAGGACGCACTCCGTGGCCGTAGAAATCCCGGGTCCTTACAGTGGCGACTTCACTGGGGATTTATATAAAAGGGTGAGACTCGAAAGTCAGGTTTGCTTAATTGTTTAATAACATGTTCCATATTTTTGCATCATTTGCATCATTTGCATGTGCTTTAGCACAATCTTTTGACCCTTATCAACCCTCGAGTAAGTTTGTATCGCAACTCGTAGACGACCCGTATATGTAAAGGAAGTACAGTTGTCCTATCGTGCAAATCAACGCTTCCTCACCCATGACTCATCAATCCTTGTTGATGAAAAGAATTACAATTGATGTGTCGACCATTCGCCGAACGGAAATTGTAATTTGTTGTGGTAACCTCACAGGAGCCAAAAGCCTGTAGCCTACATTCGTGCATCCGCTTGCTTGTTGTGCATGTGTCGTTGTAATGTCCATCTGATCACATGTTTGCCTGTAATTATGTCGTTGTAATACTTGCCTGAATGCATGAATATCGTGATTATGTGCCAACATGTACTTACGTGCTAGGAGTCTTTTCTTTTATTTTTAGCTAGTTCCTAATGCCCGAACATGGTGCGAGAATTCAATTCAATGAACACCCGTCATTTTCCCGATGATATATTCTAAAAAGTCATGAACAATTTTCTAGGATCTTTTAGCAAAAAAAAAAAGAGTCAGTCTCCCAATTTTCCCTCTCCCTTTTTTCTATTTCATTATTTTCTTTTTCTTTTGATGTAATTCAGATTCGGTCAAAAAAAAAGAAAATCGAAAACCAAAAAAAAAACCGGCAAAAACAAAAAAAATGCCGTCAAAAAAAAATCAAAATTGAAAACAAAATCAAAATAAAAAAAAGACCGAAATTCTTTTTTTCTTAAACCGGCAAAAACAAAAAAAATGCCGTCGAAAAAAAATCAAAATTGAAAACAAAATCAAAATAAAAAAAAAGACCGAAATTCTATTTTTTTTTTGTTTTATCCCATTTTTTATTTTCTTTGAGTCTAGAAAAATAAAAAAAAATAGGATAGTCAGTCTTTTTCTATTTTTCTTATTTTCGTTCATTGACTTTATTTTCCTTTGATATTAGGGAAATATCTGGGCATTTAGGCTTAAGGATCTTTTTTCTAGGACAATGTGTTTTTTATATGTGGATCAACATTATTTTAGACGAGAGTCTCGTGGTCTTTTTGGCTCTAAATGGTCATCTACTCGTTCAGATCATGCCAGGGTCCAACAAGCGTTCCTCAGCTGAAGATACACAAGAGGGATCTCTCCTCAGGCCAAGATCGGAAATGGGCCAGAATGCCAAGAAGATCAAGGCTCATTTTGTAACAACTGCTTATCCGGCCCGCGAAGCTTCAAAAGAATCGATACTGGATACTCAAGATGAATCCCTTGACTTAGGGGAACAATTGGACCAATTGCTCTGAGAGGCGAAGATTCAAGTGGGCCTTGATCCTGATGAAATCCCTAGACTTGTTGAGTACAGAAGCGCGGGCAAGCCAATCCAAGCCCTTATTGAAGCGCAAGACGATATTGACTACCTATCTCAGTATACAGTCGTCTATCACTCAGAGATCAAGAGGCTGCAGAAGACGGTTGCTGGGTTAGAACAAAGAATTAAGCCTCTAGAAGGGGATAAGATCATTCTTAATCAGGGCCAACCCCGTTGGCCTCAAGAACACATTTTCTAGCAAATGAGGGCATATGGCTACATGCATTTAGTGGGACCAACCTATGAACTCATCCCAGAAAACGGGAACCCAAGTGTTTATTGCGAATACTGCCGAGCCTGCGGACATCACACCAATGACTGCAAGAATCTGAGGGACAAAATCCGAGCTTTCATTAATGAAGGGACTATGTGGCCCGCGCATCATTGGTTATCCAAGGAAAGATCGAGTATTCGTACCCGTAAGTTCATGCCACTGGCGGTACCTGTTCATGATGTTATGACAGCTTTACTTCATCGCGGAGATCTACAATTCCTAGGACCCTACGAAGAAATTTTGCCAGAAGGAGGAGACCCTTTTCTTTATTGCAGATATCATAGATGCTTCGGTCACCTCACTGACCAATGCTCTCGCTTAAAGTGTGACATCCAAATGATCGTTAACTTCGGAGCCGTCTCTCCTCCGAAATCCCACATATTCAAGTTCACAGTGCATGTTCATGAGCCGCTGGAAAACCCACACAAGTTGGCATAGGGATTGACCCAAAACGGGTTAACTTGCTTTTCTTCCGAAATTCCCATGAAGCTTTACCTCATCCATTTGAAAGATGATGTACAGGAAAGAAGAAGATGATACCTATAGAGCCTGAAATTAGTTGGTTACCCGCAAGAGTTAGAGGAATCGAGTTTGAGTCCCCAAGTTTTGTCGAGTTAGGATCTTAGCTAAGTCTTTAGGTTGAGTTTGGAACAGGGGGTGTTCCCCTTTTACTTTTCTTTCTAAGTCTAGTTTCTTTTCGACGGGAATTAGAGACCCTCTTCTCTAAAGTCATGTGTGCTTATCTCTTTTTGCAAATCAATAAAAATTCCTCTTGCTCATTTCTTTCTTTGTTTGGCTATTGATAAATCCAATGAGCACAAAAGTTGCACAAATCATTAATCAATTTAAGCAATGTAAGTAAACTTCGCAAAACAAGAATATAGATTATCTATTTTTACAGGAATTTGAGTAGCTGAACTCCCTTAACAATGCCACTCTACAAGAAGAAGCGAGCCAGCCTTTTGCAACAACCTCGACACAGAAATTACCCTGGCTCCAATTGAAGAGGATCCTTGGTATCAAGACGTCTTCAACTACATCACCAAAGGAATATACCCTCAGGACGCACCACTAAGAGCTCAACGGGCCATCCGTCTCTTAGCGGCGCAATACATAGAATACAAGGGGGTTCTGTACAAAAAGTCTCACAATAGGGTCAACCTCATATGCGTGAATTTCGAAGAAGCCGCAGATATTAGGACGAAGTACACAATGGTGTGTGCGGACCACACATGAATGGTCGAATGCTCTCTAGAAAGGTCCTACGACTGGAATACTATTGGACCACTATGGCAAGAGATTGTTACGACTATGTCAAGAAGTGCAAGAAATGACAGATATATGCCAACCTGCAGCATATGCCACCCTCAATGCTCCACAACTTCACATCCCCTTGGCCGTTTTTCGCATGGGGAATAGATATCATTGGTAAGATCACCCCAAAAGGTTCGGGAGGACATGAGTACATCCTAGTAGCCATAGACTATTTTACCAAATGGGTTGAAGCCCAATCCTATGTCGTCCTTACCTCCAAGCAAGTGTCCAAATTCATAAGGAACAACATCATTTGCCGATATGGCGTTCCGCATGAGATTATCAGTGACCATGGATCCCATTTCAAAGCCGAGACAGCCACCCTCCTCAAAAACTACAAAATCTAGCACCACAAATCATCCCCTTACCGTTCCCAAACCAATGGCGCAGTAGAAGCCGCCAACAAAAATCTCAAGACTATCATTGAAAAGATGATAGAAAACTACAAAGATTGGCCCGTAAAACTCTCATTTGCCCTTTGGGGGTATAGGACATCCATAAGATCCTCTACGGGAGCAGCACCTTATTCCCTAGTCTACGGAATGGAAGCGGTTCTACCCATAGAAGTCCAACTACCCTCCATGCGCATAGCCTTAGAGGGAGAAATTCCCGAAACCCAATGGTTACAAGCCCGCTATGAAGAACTCATGCTCACAGATGAAAGATGCCTACGGGCCCTAGACCATTCCCACATGTACGAGCAACGCATGGCAAGAGCATTCAACAAAACGGTCTGACCTCGGAATTTAAAGGAAGTGGACTTAGTTTGGAAAGAATTACGTGCCCCAGTTACCGACCCTAGAGGCAAATTTTGACCAAACTGGTCCGGTCCGTTCATCATCAAAGACATTCTATCAGGAGGCGCGGTCAGACTCATGGACATGACGGCATCGAGTTCAGTCAGCTCACCAATATGGACCAACTGAAGAAGTGCTACGTGTAAAAAAAAAAAATCTGAAAGTTTTAAAAAAACAAATCCGAAAATAAAAAAAAGAGACGTATACAAATTGAACGAACTACGCTGGCCTGATTCCACACTGGATACGTAGGTAACCCTTTTAAGGGACCCGGCCAAAATCAATCCAAAATTCCATTCAACTCACTCAAAAAGGGATAATTTTTATTCAAACTGAACGAATAAGCTCACATTGCAAAAAATTAACTTACTAAGGTTACAAAAAAAAAAGTGCAACTACGAGGATTTAAGCTAAACAAACTCTTATTACTTTTTTTAAAACTAGACTTGCTTTCTAAGAAAACTACTTTAATCCTTCTTCCCTTTAGAAGGCTTCGTCAAAGAGTTCTTCTTTGAAGGATCCTGGCTTGAGGACGACTTGTGATCGCTTCCCTAAGCTGGGGGCTTGACTCTTTTCAGTACATGATAGCCTCCCACCTGAGGCCCTTCCTTTCTTTTCTTGCTTCCTGTTCTTGAGTCATACTTAGGCTTTAGTTGGTCCCACTCCTCATGACGAAGGGCTCGTCTCACTTCTCCATCACTGCAGGAAAGCCAGTTCAAGTAGGACTCCGAAACTTGAGTTGGGACAATCACCCGAGGTATAGTTCAGCGGTCCCGGCTACGCCAGTGTTTTCCCCAATCCACAGCAAATTCAGTGGTCAAAGCTCTGATAGGTGGTTTCGTAGTCTCCTGACGAGGGATAGCCTGCTTCAACCCATACTGTCTTATGACCCTAGAAGGAAAAAAGAAAGTACTCCTGTACAGACCCAGTATGGTAGTATGAGGAACCAAATTGTCACAAGCCACTAAGGAAGTCAAGCTCCACCAAGTCACATGCCAACGGATGACAGGTCCTGCATGGAAAAAGGCATCCCATTCATCAAGGGTCTTTTCTTCATATAGCCTTTTCCTAACCAAAAAGTTAGCCACAGTATAAGTTTTCTTTGACCAGGCTCGAGGGACACGAGCTATCATATTCTCTGGTTACTCTATTAGCCTCAGATGCTCACATAACCAAATTTGAAGCAGCAGGGGGTTGCCAGAAAAAGCTTCGTGAGGAGAGATTTTCAACCTGTCAAGCCCCATAATAGTTTTCCCTACCACCAGATGCAAAGGAGAGTGCCCTTCAGCCATTTGATTTACCACTCGCAACAACGAGGCTCTACCCAAGTTAGGAGACTCTGCATTAGCAAACAATAGACGGTTCAACAGGCAAAGTACAAAAGCCTGTCGGCGGCAACGCCTAAATATTTCACTTTTGTCAGAGGAAATAACAAATTTTTCACAGAGTTGAACCAAGTCCACATCGACACCAAGAATCATGCTTTTGGCTTCTGCAGATGACAAGCCTAAGGATTTCCTACACTGAGCACTAAAACCATCTCTCAAATACGGTACAGCTGGAGGAAGAACATCAGGCATATTGGTGATCGCAACAAATTCTTCAACTAAAGGGCATAATTCAGAATTACCAAAACGGAAGACATGCAAGTCGGGGTCCCAATAATTCAAAGCAGATCGAAGAAAGGGCCACAATATTTTGGTTGGTTTTAAAGTCAGCAAGGTAGAGACATGGAATGGAGCCAGTTCAAGTTTTTTCTTCTATGGTCAAATTTTTGCACCAAGTATCGAACATGTTTCAAAGGATTTCACCATGGTAGAAGCTTTTCGAAATTTGAGAGAGCCAAAGTCTAAAAAGTGATACAACATCCAGCATCCCGTAAATCCTATTTATAGGCAAAAACGCGGGCCAAAGGAAGTCAGAAATCCACGAAAAAGCCAAAACCAAAGCCGTCAGCGGCTCTGGCCAGGGCCGCTAGCGTCCCTCATCTGCAGCCCAGCGCCGCTAGCGGTCCTGACCCTGTCCCAGTCAGCTTTTCCTCTTTTTCCAGCTCGCTCACTTGGTCAAGAGAAGGCTGGAAACCCACAGGGGAGAACATCTCAGGAATGTACGGCACAAAAGGTCCGGGCGCCTCATCAACAGAAGGCCTGGTCACAGCTACGGGAGGTGAACGAGCAACGGACGGTCTGCTCGCTGAAGAGGCCCTCGCAGCAGAAGAATGTCGAGGTCCCACCGAGGACGAAGACTGAGACATCTGGAAACAATCAAGATCGAGATGTTAAGTTAAGCATTTCACTTAGCCAAAACAAAAGATGAAAGTCTACTTACATCAACGGTCTTAGACCGGGGACTCTTCCCCTTGCCCATCACTCTGCCATAGCCTTTCTTCAGCAGGTGAATGAGCTTGATGATCTGAGAGGTCTGCTCCCGGTTCAACTACAAAAAAAAAAAAAAAAAAAAACACAAACACAAAAGATAGAGTCAACACTCAAAAGCAAACACAAAATACAAGAAGGGATAAAAAGGAACTTACCCCCGTACAACCATCAGGCAAGGGCAACCCCTGCACAGCCTCTCTGTCAGCCATATGCAGAGGGAACTCATCTACTATACGTCCCCCGCTCTCCCCAATATACCTCATCTCATTAGTCGGTAAGGTCACGCTTGGAGGCTGGCCCCGAGAAACTCTAGAATGGGAACTCCTGGGACCCTGAGGAGCCAGACGATCCGCCTGCAAAACACAAAAAGTCAGTATTTCATGCAT
Source organism: Tetragonia tetragonoides (assembly GCA_038025085.1). Lineage (NCBI taxonomy): Eukaryota > Viridiplantae > Streptophyta > Magnoliopsida > Caryophyllales > Aizoaceae > Tetragonia > Tetragonia tetragonoides. Next base: position 5,797,098 of record CM076147.1, read on the forward strand.
ATAGCTAAAAAGATGCAGATAAATTTCTTAGCTCACAAGTGAGGTCCGGCACCAAACGACCTAAGCAATAGGCCAGGTACACAGCCGTGCGGTCCAAGCCAACAATCTTTGGCTCCAGAAACTCCGTGGCCGCCATACCACGAGCCACGACCCCGAAGTCCCGCACGCTCAGACCGCGCAGATAGAACATGGTCAGGGGAGGGTCCTCCGGAACCAGATGACTACCCAAGGTGGGATGAATCAGCCGGGTCAAACGGTCCCCCAAGTACCATACAAAGCCAAATGGCCCCTCGAAGACCACCCGCAAGGAGGATACTCTAATGGACTCCATAGTAATATGAGGCGGAACCCCAGGAATACCATCAAAAGTGGACCATGACACCTGCAGGTTACCAGTTCAAAAGTTCATTCACACCAAATGGACCAAAAAGAATATATGCACAAGTCAACAACAACATACCATAGACGCGGCATGACTCTCAAAGGTAGCCCGAAAATGCTCCAAAGAGATAAATGAGTGGTTATCCCTACCAATCCACCGTGAACCTAGTGGGAACATCCTCAAACCAGGTTGGTGAGGACCAAAGGCCGGAAAATACTCGAAGAACCATAGCTGCCATACAAGCAAAAAGGAAAAGAATGAGCTTCACATTCAAAACCATATGCAAAAAAACATATATATAGGCCTACCTCCTGTATTCTCCACGGGCCCGAGATGAACGCCCTCTCACTCGTCGGCTTAGGCCTGCAAGCCCGAAGACACCATCTCACCAAGGAAGCATATACAGAAGCACCGAAGTTGTACTCATGAACCTTGGTCAAATCCTCTAAACATGTCAAGAAACCGACTTGACAAAAGCTCTTCTTCTGAGAAAAAATGGTCGACCCCAACAAGCAAGCCAGGAAAATGCGGGCTCTCTGCTCCCCCCTGTAAGCCCCTGCTCCGCCAAAGCCGCCCATAACAGCAACAAATAAACCCGTTCCTTATCAAAAAAGGCAGACACATGCCCATAAAGCTCGAGCAACCTGTCACTCTGTTGCCAGTAACTCACGTCGTACCCAATACGACGCCCTCTAAAGGATAGACCCGTCAACACAGCGAACTGGTAAGGGGTGGGGAACTTCTCTCCTACAGGTGTATGAAAAGTGTTCGTGGAATCCCAGAACCTCTCCAATAGCGCCCTAGCGATAATCCTAGAATCCCCAGAGTGACAAGCAGGGATAACTGTCAGGAAATGGTCAAAACCCGAGCCCAATACCAAATTCCTAGCTCCAACTGAAAAAGTCTCCAACATCATAGCCCAGTGGGAGGTAGACCCATGAGCCTGCAACAAAACGCCGACACCCTAGCCAACAAACAAAATATTCTCAACACCCCATATACTACAACAACAACCAAAACAATTCCACACAAATTATATACAGCTGACCACGAATCCAGTACAAGTCCCAATTTGTTCGTGTGCCGAAGCACTAACTGTTCAAATTTTCAGAAAAATATATACTAAACAGAAAAAAAAAGAGGGTCAGAAAAAATACCAACTCAGAGTTAGACAGATGACTCTGCCTCTCTGGTAGTAAAATACTACGGTCCCAAACCCCAGCCGTGTGATACCCCAATATTTTCTGCAATTATTATATTGATTTATAAATGATTTATAAATAGTTTCGAAGATTAAAACGTATATTCGTTCAAGGATTCGATTTATTCAATTAAAGCCATAATAATATAAATTATTATTATGGGACTTTCATAAATTGCATTTATTAATTTTGAGGAGTTTAATTAAAATGTTTTATATATGAATAAGAATTATTCATATAGTCTTAATTAGTTTTAATTAGTTTTAATTTGTTATTTAAATCAGAAAATTATTAAATAAATTCCTAAACCTAGTAGTCTTTGACTTGGGTTGACTGATGGTCTATATAAGGAAAAGGTGAGACAACTGATCAGTTTTGCAAATTGAACCAAAACCCTCAAGCTCTCTCAAACTCACGTTCTCTCTCTCTCTCACCCTCACCGAATTCTCTCTCTCCCCTCAGCCCTTCGTCGGCGTCCTTCCGCCGCCCACGTCACGGGACCACCGCCCTCCACCGGCGGTAATGCTCTCTCCCTTTCTCTCTCTCTTTCTCTTTCTTTTTCTCTTTCGTTCTATCTCTTCCGCGCTGCTGTCCCGGCCCCTGTTCTGGCCTTCGCGCCGTCGCGAGCCACCACGGCACCACCAGGCCGTGCCTGGGTGGTCGCCGGTGATGGCCCAAGGCCGCGACGTGGCCTTGCCGCCTTCTCTCTCTTCTTTTCTCTCTTTCTCTCCTTCGAACTCTCTTTCGCGTTTTCTCTCTCCTCTTGTCGCCGGAGCTCTGGCGACCACCACCACCTGCCATGGTGGCCAGTGGGTGGTGGTGGTGATGGGTCAGGTTATGGGTCCCATGCATGGATACCCGTGACCTAGACCTAGTTTTGAAGTTAGGGTTTCGTTTTTATATTTTTCGTATTTATTAATTCGATTTTCATTATTTTCGATTTAATGTTTTTTATTTTTCTGCACTCATTCGGAATCGGAATTTGGATTTTCAAAAGCCTAGATTGGTTGGAATAAATCAAGGAATTTAATAAAATTATCAGACTGAGTTTTCGTTACTATTTGTATTTTTGTATTTAATTAATACTGATTCGGAAATTATTTTTAATTAGTCCTGGAAAGAACTGTCGTGGCTATGTACTTCAATGCTACTAGTGCAACAAGCCTGGTCATAAAGCTTCTGAATGCTGGAGTCGTGGAAGGAACGACAATGGTCAGAACCGCGATAGCAACTTCAATCGTGGTGGTAATGGACATGGTAATCGCGGAAATGGTGGTAACTACCGTGGAAATGGGGGTTACAACAAGAACAACCGCAACAATACTGCTGCTCCTGCTGCGAATCATCAAGCACTACTTCCAGCACCTGCCAATGCTGTGCAGAACAACAATAACAATAACAACAACAGAGGGGTGAATGGAAGGGTTTATGTGCTGAACCGCAATGAAGCTGGGGCGAACCCGAATGTGATCACTGGTACTTTTCTCGTTAACTCTTAACCTGCTTTTGTTTTGTTTGATAGTGGTGCAACGCATTCTGTTCTTTCTAAGAGCTTTGCATCTAAGATAGGTTTAGAGCCTAGGTCGGTGTATAGTGAAAATATTAGGATGCCAGATGGGTCGATTGTTAATTGTAAAGCCTTGTATGAAAAGTGTCCGATTAGGATAGCTGGTTCCGATTTGCCTGCGGTTTTTATTTAGATGGATTTGAAGGATTTTGACGTGATTTTTGGAATGGATTGGTTAGCCAAGTATAGGGCTAAGATTGAATGCTTTGAACAACGTGTGTCGTTGCGTGGACCGAAAGGTAGAAGGATTACCCACAAAGGAGTTGTGGTCAAGCCAAAGCTGAAGGTAGTGGCGACCATGAAAGCAAAGGAGTGTACGACTAAAGGTGAAGCAATTTACCTATGTCATGTGATGGATACAAGTCGAGAAGCCGAAGTCTCAAAACCTATCCCAATTGTTTCGGAGTACGCTGACGTCTTTCCAGACTAGATTCCCGGAATGCACCCGCAATGCATTATTGACTTTATGATCAACTTAGCTCCAGGTTCTACTCCGATCTCGAAAGCTCCGTATCGTATGGACCCTACAGAGATGAAAGAACTAAAAACGCAACTCGAGGAACTACTGGAGAAGGGATACATACGCCCTAGTGTATCGCCTTGGGGTGCTCCTGTTCTGTTCGTGCGTAAGAAGGACGGTAGTATGAGACTGTGTATAGACTACCGCGAGTTGAACAAGATTACGATCAAGAATCGTTATCCACTGCCGAAGATTGATGATCTATTCGACCAACTCCGTGGAGTGATTGTCTTCTCGAAGATTGACTTATGTTCAGGATACCATCAACTCAGGATTTCCAAGCCTGACATTGCAAAGACCGCGTTTACGACGAGGTATGGACACTACGAGTTCATGGTGATGCCTTTTGGGTTAACGAACGCACCTGCAAAGTTTATGGATTTGATGAATCGTATGTTCCAGCCTTATCTCGATCAGTTCGTAGTTGTCTTTATTGACGATATTTTGGTCTATTCGAAGAACGTTGCTGAGCACGAGCAACATTTGAGAACTGTTTTGGAGATTTTGAGACGACATCAGTTGTACGCCAAGTTGTCGAAGTGCGAGTTTTGGTAAGAAACTGTTTCTTTCTTAGGACACGTGGTGTCTAAGAGTGGAGTTTCTGTTGACCCGGAAAAGATTAGAGCTGTTATGGACTGGTCCGCACCAAAGAGCGTGACTGAGGTTAGAAGTTTTCTTGGGTTAGCTGGTTACTATCGTAGGTTTGTGGAAGGATTTTCGAAGATAGCGCAGCCTATGACATACTTGATGAAGAAGACGACGAAGTTCGTGTGGTCTGAAAAGTGTGAAGCTGCTTTTCAAGACTTGAAGAAACGACTTACGAGCGCACCGATTCTGACTTTGCCATTGGGAACTGAAGAGTATGAAGTATATAGTGACGCGTCTAAGCATGTCTTAGGTTGTGTTTTGATGCAACATGGAAAGGTAGTGGCTTATGCCTCAAGACAACTGAAGAAGCACGAGGATAATTACCCTACTCACGACTTAGAGCTCGCCGCTGTCGTATTTGCTTTGAAGATTTGGCGACACTATCTTTATGGTTCTGCTGTCAAGATGTTTACGGACCACAAGAGTCTCAAGTACATATTCATGCAAAAGGAATTGAATATGCGACAAAGAAGATGGCTAGAGTTATTGACAGAGTACGATATCGACATTCAGTATCACGAAGGGAAAGCTAACGTGGTAGCTGACGCTTTGAGTAGAAAGACTCGTCATACGCTGAATACTGCTTTAGTACTTCCAAAGGAGATCATTCGTGACTTACAGAGTCTTGACGTGGAGATTGTGCTGAAAGGTGACGTTCAATGTACCTTAGCATATATGTCAGTTCGACCAACTTTACTCGACGAGATCAAGGGTAAACAGATTTCAGATGGGGATCTTCTACAGATTCTATGCCACAAGGACGAGGGTAGATCCGAGGACTTTTCTATTGGTCAAGACGGTGTCTTGAGTTTTCGTGATCGTGTCTGTGTGCCGAATGACCCGGATATCAAGAGTCAGATTCTGGGTAAAGCTCACAATACGCCTTATTCTGTAAATCCTGGTGGTGACAAGCTCTACAAAGATCTTCGCCAAATGTTTTGATGGAAAGGTATGAAGCAAGATGTCGCTGAGTTCGTGGCTAAGTGTTTGACATGCCAGAAGGTCAAGATCGAACACAAGAGACCTGGTGGAATGATTAAATCGCTTGAAGTTCCTACGAGGAAATGGAATTCAATCTCAATGGACTTTGTCATGGGTTTACCATTGACACAGAAGAAGAACAACGCCATTTGGGTCGTAGATCGTTTGACGAAAGTTGCGAGATTTATTCCAATGAATGACACTTGGGAAATGGAGAAGCTAGCGGATGCTTACGTCAAGGAAGTTATGAGACTTCATGGTGTTCCAGAAGATATCGTTTCAGATAGAGACTCGATATTTCTATCACACTTTTGGCAGAAATTGCAAGAAGCTTTTGGAAGCAAATTGAAGTTCAGTACTGCTTTTCATCCTGTGAGTGACGGTCAGACGGATAAAATGATTCAGACCTTGGAGGATATGCTACGAGCGTGTGCTCTCGAATATCAAGGCTCGTGGGATACACATATTCCGTTGATCGAGTTTTCTTACAACAATAGCTATCACTCAAGCGTTGACCGAGCGGCATATGAAGTATTTTATGGTAGGAAGTGTAGATCGCCAGTTTGTTGGAATGACATTAGTGAAACTGTAGTTTTGGGTCCTGAAATGATCCAACAGACCGTCGATGTGGTCAAAGTGATTCAAGCAAAGATGCGTAGTGCTCAAGATCGCCAGAAATCGTACGTAGATAGAGGTCGTAGACCTGAAGAGTTTGAGGTGGGAAGCAAGGTACTTTTGCGAGTATCTCCTACCAAGGGTGTCATGCGTTTTGCTCGTAAGGGAAAGTTGAGTCCTCGTTACATTGGTCCTTACAAGATACTAGAAAGGATTGGTGAGGTGCCTATCGACTAGCTTTACCTGTGGAACTTGCAAAAGTTCATAGTGTGTTTCATGTCTCCCAGTTGAAGCGATACGTACATGAGTCAACTCATGTCATTCAACCTGAAGCAATCGATCTCGATGAAAGTTTGACTTATGAAGAGCGTCCTATCAAGATAGTGATCGCAAAGAGCGCTCAACTCGAACAAAGACTATTCTGATTGTCAAAGTCGATTGGTCTCGACAAGGTCAAGAGGAAGCAACATGGGAAGCTGAATCCATGATGCGCGAGAAGTATCCAGACCTCTTCCTAGAAGGTACTAGTCCCATTTGAGTTTCGGGACGAAACTCCTTTTAAGGAGGGTGGAATGTCACGCCTCGAAATTTCGTCTTTTGCGTGTTTTGTTTATCGCTTTGCACGAATTGCATGTTCAAGCATTGCATGGTGCATGCTAATCAACTTAGAATCACGATCGTACTTGCTCATCTTGCATATGTTAGTGTCCTAGAAATTATTTTATACCTTCGTATGGTAAACTCGTTTTGTTCTGGGAAGTGATTACTTCATGTCTCAAGTTTCGGGACGAAACTTCTTTTAAGGAGGGTAGAATGTGATACCCCAATATTTCCTATAATTATTATATTGATTTATAAATAATTTATAAATAGTTTCGGAGATTAAATCGTATATTCGTTCAAGGATTGGATTTATTCAATTAAAGCCATAATAATATAAATTATTATTATGGGACTTTCATAAATTGCATTTATTAATTTTGAGGAGTTTAATTAAAATATTTTTTATATATGAATAAGAATTTATTCATATAGTTTTAATTTGTTTTAATTTGTTATTTAAATCAGAAAATTATTAAATAAATTCCTAAACCTTGTAGTCTTTGACTTGGGTTGACTAAGGGTCTATATAAAAAAAAGGTGAGACAACTGATCAGTTTTGCAAACTGAACCAAAACCCTCAAGCTCTCTCAGACTCACGTTCTCTCTCTCTCACCCTCACCGAATTCTCTCTCTCCCCTCAGCCCTTCGCCGGCGTCCTTCCGCCGCCAGGTCATCGGACCACCACCCTCCATCGGGCGGTAATGCTCTCTCCCTTTATCTCTCTCTTTCTCTTTCTTTTTCTCTTTCTTTCTCTCTCTTTCACGCTGCTGTCCCCGGCCCTGTTCTGGCCGCCGCACCGTCGCGAGCCACCACGGCACCACCGGGCCGTGCCTGGGTGGTCGCCGGTGATGGCCCAAGGCCGCGACGTGGCCTTGCCGCCTTCTCTCTCTTCTTTTCTCTCTTTCTCTCCTTCGCACTCTCTTTCGCGTTTTCTCTCTCCTCTTGTCGCCGGAGCTCCGGCGACCACCACCACCGGCCATGGTGCCCAGTGGGTGGTGGTGGTGGTGATGGGTCGGGTTATGGGTCCCATGCATGGGTACCCGTGACCTAGACCTAGTTTTGAAGTTAGGGTTTCGTTTTTATATTTTTCGTAATTATTAATTCAATTTTCAGTATTTTTAATTTAAGGTTTTTATTTTTCTGTACTTATTCGGAATTGGAATTCGGATTTTCAAAAGCCTAGATTGGTTAAAATAAACAAGGAATTTAATAAAATTATCAGACTGAGATTTCGTTATTGTTTATATTTTCATATTTAATTAATACTGATTCGGTAATTATTTTTAATTAGGACCTAACGAGCAAGCGTGATTATCGTCAATTGGTTGGAGCCTACTTACTGTTGGTAGTGTTTTAGTGGTAAGCACTCATGCCTACCTTCGTCCAAAGCCCCATCAAAACTATTTTGATGTGTTATGTGCTAATTGGGAATTTGTTATGAATTTAATATGCAAAGCATGATTAAATTATATCATCGTTATTATGAAGTTATTAAGCATGATTCACTGCTGTAAATATCATTTATAATTAGCATGTCGATGTTATCATGTTTTGGAAATTAATTAGTCCATATGATGATTATTGGACAATTGTTGAATGGTGAATTATTAATATTATTATGCTATTAATCATATGCTAATTGGTACGGGTATTATTGAGTGCTAGTGAGCACCTATTTAATATCGTTGAAGGTCTTTGGTGATTTGTGAATTTTTGGATGTCATATACCCTGCCGAAGTGCTGCTGAAATTGTGCTAGACATTACTTGTCATCATTATTGAACTATCGTCGTTATTGAATCAAAGCATGTTTAATTCTCATCGTATTGAATTATCGTTATCGTCGTTATTTACTATTTATTGTCAAGAGCATGAAATGAGTTAGTAAGTCGTGGTCTCGTAGTACCACTTATGTCAACCAATGCAAATTATATGAATTGAATTAAATGAGAGTAAGACTCCTAATGGATCCCTAGGAGTAGTCGACCAATCGGGATTACACCTAATGGTGTAGTTCAAGGGATGAGTGATTCCCAAGTTACTTATGGACACCTCGCAGTGTGTCTGGGACGGATCATTCCCCATTTATTAAGTCCTCTAGGCTCGTGTAATTGTACTAGAGGTAGTGTGCACACTAGAGTCATTAAGTCCATGGCGTGATTGTATCTTCGATGAACAGTATGGGTAATCGCTGTTCTATTCGCTCTCTTACATCTCTCTAATCAAGACGGATTGTCTATGTCAAAATTCGTGTGATCACTATACAAGAATGGCATGTAAAAGAATGTCGTTATGCGTGTGCTTGATTATATGCTTATGTGCGTATACAAATGAATTTCAATGATTCTTCTAAAACCTCAGGTCAGGTTTGTGAAATGTTTTTACTGGGTACGGATGACGTTTATTCCGTTTATCTGATTTTTGTTTCTCTTTTGTTTCTTTTCTTTTCTTCTGTATTTTGTTTCCGTCACGAAAACCAAAGTGCAGGTTTAGTTGATTGAGGACGTACAGCTTGGAAGGTAGAGTTGGCGTCGGTTTTTAGAACTGTTTCTGTTCAGTTTAGATCATTGGAATTTTTATTGGATTTAGCCCTTTGAAGGCAAGTTGTAATATATTGGTTAATGGTTTTTAGCTCACTATATAGACAACTTTGATATTAACTCTTTTAGGTTGTTTATTTCCTTAGTAAGCCCATTTTGATGCCTAGTCTTTCTTTCTGCTTAGCATTTACTCCTTAGTGATAAATGTTGTAGTGACATCCCCTCGGGTTCGGGACGGTTCAGCAGTGTTGAGTCATGTATAATAGGGTCGATAGTTCCCAGGAAATCATTGCGAATTCGGGGGTGTTACAAGCCGGGCGCCAGGCCAGTCGCATAAATGAGTCCTGATACAGTCGAGCTCCATCCGAACTATGTGTCGGAGGTGTACTAGTGGAGGGAAGCCCAGTACGGAAAAGGTCCTTGTCATCCTCCCCCTCACCCATGGGACGTTTTCCTTTGTCTGCGGGAGCCATGGGAGTACAATGAAACTTTCTCTCTCTACAAGTGGAAAATTAAAAGTTTCAGATTCGCAAGAAACAAGCACCCATTCAACAATGCAACCCAAAATTCAGCAACTAGGCGGAAAAATAAGCATGTTCAAGACAAAAACCAAAAAGTTTGGTCAAGAATTGACTTACCTCAAGCAAGTTGGAGCACTCAACAATGGTGGGTATTCGACAATTGCTCTCGGCGAAGAAGAAGAAGAAGTATCACTCGAAAAAAAAACACGCTGAAGCGCTCTTAGTTGGCTCAGGCTGAGCGCCGCTAGCAGCGCTCGCTAGAGCCGCAAGCGGCCCTCACCCGAGCGGCGCTGGCCTGGGCCGCTAGCGACCCTGCACACACGAGCCCACTTGCTGTCCCACGACCCTTTTTCCAGTCCAAAGTTCGTTTCTCTAGTTCATTCGCGACAAATATCTGTACCAAGCGCGCGGGAGCAAATCCCCTTGGCCCACAAGTTCAAATTCAACAATTGGCCCATCTTATGGTACCAATTATTTTCAGGTAAAACTAACCCGATTATTTTTGCAGATCCCAAATACTGAAGCCCGTATACATACCGTGACAACCTTTTCAGCCCGGAGCGTCAAAGTATTTTAAGCCCAGTAAATCTGTCGGCTTCTCAAACATCCCAAATGTCCCAATGTCCCGATATCCCAAATATCCCAAATGTCCCGATATCCCAAATGTCCCGGTGTCCCAATATCCCAAACGTCCCGATGTCCCAATATCCCAAATATCCCGATGTCCCAATATCACAAACTTCCCAAATGTCCCGAAGTCCCAAAGTCACAAATGTCCCAATATCCCAAATGTCCCGATGTCCCAAAGTCACAAATGTCCCAACATCACAAACGTCCCAATGTCCCAGAATGTCCCAATGTCACAAATTTTAGGGTCAGTCAATGATCGCTTAAGCTATTGCGGTTAACTGTCCTCCTGCGAGATCACAAATTTTGGGTCAGTCAATGATCGCTTGAGCTATTGCGGTTAAACTGTCCTTCTGCGATGTCACAAAATTGGGGTCAGTCAATGATCGCTTAAGCTATTGCGGTTAAACTGTCCTTCTACGAGGTCACAAAATTAGGGTCAGTCAATAATCGCTTTAGCTATTGCGGTTAAACTGTTCTTCTACGAGGTTACTTATTATGAGTCAGTCAATGATTGCTTAAACTGTTGCGGTTATACTGTCCATTATTTTTTATGTATTTCGATCAATGATTGCTTAAACTATTGCATTTAAACTGTTCATATGTTTTAACCATTTTACAGCCGTCATTTTGATCGTGTTGTCTCGTCGACCTTTTCGATTCTTGTGCAGGGACGGAATCTCGGCATCCGCCGAGTGGTGCTTAGTCACTGTTTGCTCGATAAAGCATTTATACTATTCACTCTCACCAGTGTTACTCCCCATTTTACGGCCATTATTTTTAATCATGCTGTCTCGTTGACTTTTTCGTTTCTCATACAGGGACGGAATCTCGACACCTGCCGAGCGGTGTTTAGTCACTGTTTGTCGAAGCACTCTACGTTGATCATTCTCAAAGTATTACTAACTTTTTCATTCACTCTGAATACAGGTCCCCAGCAAATGTTTAGACCATCTACGAGCGGTGTTCTATCCTGCTAACCATAACCTTTATTTCTCTTGTGTTCACAGAGATGAAATCTTAGCACGCTGCGAGCATGTCCCAACACAGGTTTGTCTTCATATGCATACATACTAGGGCTCTTCATAAATATCTGTATCCGAGCATCCGAACATCCGAAAAGCGGATATCCAAAATTTCGGATTCGGATATCGTTTTTCAAAAATTTCGGATATTCGAATATCCAAAATATCCGAAATATTTTTTTGTTTTTTTCTAACTTATGTTTTAATATTTAGAATACTAGTTCCCCAAAAAAACGCCCAAACCCTATTTTGTTTTACAGCCGACATTCATTTTCATTTCTCTCTAACTCATTTTCAGACTAATTCACCGCGCACTTCAGCTTTCACTACTCAATCTGTCATCAGTCACCACTTTGTTGTTCAGGTGAGAAATCCTTTCTCTTTCTTCTATTTTTCATTTCAATTCAATTAATTGTTTCATTGTGCCATTGTCTCTACTTTCTCTTTCTTCTGTTTTTTATTCCATTTCAATTCATTAATTTTTTTTTTCGCAGAATCAGATCCACAGAATAATTAGCCAAGTTTCTCAGTCTATTTCAAGGTTATTTTCGTTTGCCTTTTTTTTTTCTACTTGCGAAATTGCGGTTTTAGACTTTTAGTCTTTTAGATAGTATTTTGTCAAATTGTTATTTTTTTTAATAAGTAATTTTGAAGAGAAAATGGAGAGTGCTGATTATTTAGGAGGGTGAAGTAATTGCCTTCAAAAAAAAAAGAAGAAGGATGAAGTAATTTGCCATTTCATTAATTTAGCTTCTACTGTTTTAATTCTGATGTTTTTAATATATGTTAGTCTCTCATTTTTTTATTGTCAGACTTTGAACAATTTTTTTACTTTATCTTGATCAGTAGATGACGGAGGCAATAGCAAATGCTCAAAATGCGAATTTGTATCTGAGAATGAGGTGGTAGACCCTAAAGGGAAGAAGAAGCAGAACAGAAAGGCGGCAAAAGTTGCATAACAGGAGTTTTGTGATTGTTTGAAGTTTATGTTGATACTACATAAAAACAGGGTTTTGGACATTCAGATATCCATTTCGGATATCCAATATAAATAAAAGAAAAGTTGGCCTGTTCTCATATTAAAATCAGTCAAAATCAGTAAATCGGATATCCGAAATTTAGGATACGGATACGGATATCAGAATTCAGTATCCGAAATTTTGGATATCCGAAATTCGGAGATCCGAAAGTTCGGATATCCGATAATGAACAGCCCTAATGCATACTGTACACTCTTACACACCGTGTGCACATCAGCATCCTGCATGTCGCCTTCGGAATACTTTGATCTCCGCTTTTACTCAAGCTCGATCAAAGTGGGGGCTTCTGTAGACGCCAAAAAAGCACCTTCAGATTTCTCCGCAAAAGCCGGATGATGAAAGGAGTAATTTATAAATTTGAACGCCATTTTTGCTTTAATAGTTAAGATAAGGTCTCGAGTTTTTCTCTAAACACTCCTTTGTTCCAATCCCATTCAAAAGCCCCGTTCAAAAGTTTTCCAACGACACCTCTCATGCCTCTTTCCGACTCCCGGTTGCCAAGTTGTGATTTAGGGGTAGAACCGTATTTTACCGTCCAAGGTAAAACGGTCTTTTTATATTTTTCAGAATACTAAAATTCCTGCGGAAAATAAAAATAGACTGGATGTCGTCATATGACGACATCCAGCTGGCAGCTGACAACGCCGTCAGCGGCCCTGGGGTAAAACCCAGAGCCGCTAGCGGTGCTGACACAGCCTCTGGCCCGACTCTTTTTTCAAGCCCAATTCAATTTTTGGCTCCTTTTCAGCCGTCCAGCCCTACTTCCCCACGCCTATAAATATGACCCTCCTCCCTCAGTTCAAAACATACAGTCTACAGTTGACACCCTCTATTCTTAGTAGTATTGACTCTGAGCTTCTCCCTCTTTCTTCCATAAACAATTCTATTCTATTCTCGGGAGTATTGACACCGAGCTTCCCCCTCCTTCCAAACTTGAGATCTTGTCTTTACTATTTTTGTCAAATATAGCCTACAGTTCAGGTACTAACTCCTGAGGTGCTCAAATCAAAATAATTTCTTAATTGTTTATTTTTCTAGTAGTCATAATGTAGATATCATGCTAAGTAACGTCTTTTATTGCTTCCTAAATATTGTCTGTCCAAATATGTCTAGTCGTCGTAATGCTGAATTTGCCAATCGAATGAATATCTAAACAAGGGTTAAAAATAAATGTTGTGATGCTTGTGATGAACCAATTAATAATAGTTTAAGTCTAGGTTGTTAATCCAGTTTGTGTGGGAATCATGTCTTTAAATCATTAAGCAAACTTGAGTTAGTAGAGGCCGTCATAAACGGGCGAGTTGGGTGCCTAACACCTTCCCACCTTGTACCTTCGCCCCCGAATACTTTATTCTTGGGTACTCATATGTTCTATATGAGCGGGAGTCTTTCTAAAAACATGGTCAGTTCACTTATCGCGCTATTGGGTTGTCCCTTCGGTTTGTCCATTCAATAGAACGCCGATATCAGATTTGTGACCTCTTTCATGGTTTTTATTCAATTTAAGTCTTTACAAAAGCTTTTCTAACTCGATGGTCCCTTAAACTTATCTAAACCCCAACTTACAAATTTTCTATAAGGACGCACTCCGTGGCCGTAGAAATCCCGGGTCCTTACAGTATACTCTTACTTCATAAAAATATTCCAGTAATTTCTTAATTCTGGCATTGCCTAAAATTGCTGTTGAGCTAAAGCATTTGAAGATTCCTTTAGTTTGATTCACTATTAGTTGGGAATCTCCCTTTATGATCACGTTTTTAGCCCCTAATTCGAGAAGGCTCTCTAGTCCTAAAATTAAGGCTTCATATTCTGCCTTATTGTTTGTACATGGTCCATCTAATTATATTGCAATTTTTGTGGGGACTCTTGTTGGTGATATTAAATATATCTCAGCCCCTGCCCCTCTTTCAGTGGAGGAACCATCAAAATATAATTTCCATGAGACTAATTCAATATAGTCCTCTTCGAATTGATTTTCTGAATTAACTTCAATTGATTGATGATCTACTAAGAAATCAGCCAAAACTTGCCCTTTTATCGCTTTTTGGGGTATGTATCTGATATCAAACTGGAGAAGCTGAAGACTCCATTTGTTTAGTCTTCCCTTTAGCAATGGTTGTGACACCATATATTTTAATATATCTGTTGGAGATACCACTTCGATAGTAAAGGACATAAAATAATGCCTTAATTTTAGTGAGGCAAAGTATAGGCTATAACACTATTTTTCGATAGGTGTATACCTAGTCTCTGTATTTGCTAAGGTCTTTGATAAATAGAACACCGCTTGTTCTTTTCCATTATCATTTTCTTGTATCAATAGACATCCCATTGATGTATCTCCTGTCGAAAGATACAGTCTTAACGGCTTTCCCATTCGTGGGGGAATTAACACTGGTGGTTCAGAGAAATATTGTTTTATCTTTTCGAATGTTTCTTGGTCTATTAGTTTCCACTGGAATTCTTCTCCTTCTTTGGATCTTAATACTAATGAGAAATTCTTGGTTTTATCTGCTAGATTAGATATGAACCTTCGAATGAAGTTGATTTGTCCCAAGAATCTCTTAAGCTCCTTCTTATTCGTAGGGGGTTTCGCTTCTAAGATTGCTTTTGCTTTATTCTTATCAATTTTGATCCCTCGTTGATGGATAAGAAATCCCAGAAAGTTTCCTGCTTGAACTCCAAAAGCACATTTGAGTGGATTCGTCTTTAATTTGTACTTTCGCATTCTTTTGAATGGATTTTCTAGATGATTCAGATGTTCTTCATGTGATTGTGATTTTATTACCACATCATCTATATATACTTCCATGAATTTTCCTATCATATCGTGGAATAGGTAATTTATAGTCCTTTGATATGTTGCCCCTGCATTCTTAAGGCCAAAGGGCATTACTATTTATTCTAATGTCCCTAAGGATGCTGGACATCTGAATGCTGTTTTATGCCTATCTTCTTTGGCTATTCGTAATTGATAATATCCTGAATATCCATCCATAAAAGGTAGAATCTTATGTTGAGATGCTGCATCAATTAGAGTATCAGCCACTGGCATTGGATATTCTTCTTTTGGGCTGACTCTATTCAAATCCCTAAAATCTATACATACTCTAATTTTTCCATTCTTTTTTATTACTGGAACCACATTTGCTAACCATTCTACGTATTTGTCTGGCCTTATGAATTTCGCCTCCAATAAATTTTCTATCTTCTTTTTAACTCCCAATACTACTTATGGGGCTATCCTTCATGGAGGTTGCATAATTGGTCTGCAATCCTTTTTGATAGGTAGCTCATGTTGAGCTCTTCGAGTATCAATTCCAGGCATTTCATGGTGGGCCCAAGCAAAACAATCCTTGTATTCGTTTAAAATTTATAAAGTTTTCTTTCTCTTCTATGGGTAATTTCGCACTGATATAAGTTATTCTGTGATTTTCTTTAGTTCCCAGGTTAACTTCTTCTAATGGATCTTGTATTTTCATTTTTTTATCTTCATTCTTTTCCCAGATTCGTTCTGGTACTTCATATATGATATTTTCTTCTTGCGTTTCTTTCAATTCGTTAGTCATCGCATGAATCAATTTTTGCTCACTGTTCAATCCTGCCACCACTCTTAGGGTGCTATCTAAGGCATTCTTTAATTCAACTACAGAACCATTTTCTTCGTAAAAAACATCTGTATTAATTCGAATCAAATTTTTACAAGCTATTGTTCTAGACGTAATAACTACTTTAAAAATAAGATAATAATTACAACTATTTCTAATCCTATCTCTAGGAAGCTGTAATTCTCAAAGGTCCTTCCTTTAGCTTGTTGCTAAAATTTTTGGCCTTTGCTTCAGTGTCTTCTTCTGGCCTTCGCTTGGCTCCTTTCTGTCGTTGTTCTTCGAGCACCTCTTTTCGAATTGGTGCGCACTCCCCTGTGTAGAACCTGGCTTCCAAAAAGTTAGCAGTAGTTAGATGAGGCTTTTCTTCTACTTTTACAGTTTCAAACTTTTCGCCATTCCAAGTTATTAGAATTTGGTGTAAAGTAGATGGTATGCAATAATTTCTATGGATCCAATCTCTTCCTAGTAATGCTTGATAACTAGAACTAGTGTCAACTACAAAAAATGCAGTATACGAAATTGTATTCCCTACTTTAATTTTGACTGGTAACAGATCATTTGATTTAGTGGCTTGTCCAGAGAAGCCATATACTGCTACATCTGCAATTATTAAATCCTTCATAGATTTTCCTAAGAATGGCAGGGTAGACAATGGTATTGTCAATTCACGGCTCCTCCATTGTCAATTAAAACCATATTTATCCCTACATTATCAACTTCTGCTTTGAAATATAGAGGTTTAATATGATTATTATTTATTGCTTTTCTATCCAATAAATCTTTTAAAACTGGGTCTATGTCATGTTCACAAGCACAGGCATCAGTTTCTTCGATATCTGAAATATTTAAGTCCTCATAACACCTTAAATCTAGGAGTGTATTTTCGATAAATTCATATGGTGAATCATCTAAAGTAGAAGTTAAGTTTCTTTCTAACTCTAATGGAGATGGAGAGGACGTACCTGTTTGGGCCACAAATTCGTAGGCCTCATCTTCCTCCTCGATCTCGTGCCATCGAGGTTGATCCATGCTTTGCCCTTCTTGCTGGATCTCTGGATGCATGACTTCTACCATGCTAACTTCTGCTTTGCCTTCGAAATTCAAAGCCCGCTGTATTGTTTGCGTTCGTGCAAACTCCTCGTCATTGACGTAAATTTTGATTCCGTCATCTGAGGTATACTCATCTTCCTCTCTGTCTCTCCTTTTGAACTTGCTTGAGTGGACTTTCACATCCCTCATCTGATCGCTGAGGGTGTCTATATCTACCCCCTCGCTTCCTCTTGCTAAACATTCGATTTGTCCAACCTGAATTTGCAATGTTCCTTTCGACATTGCATCTTCCTCAATCTTCAGTTGGTTGATGAGTGCTTCCTGTTGCATTTTTATTGCAACTTGAGCCCTTGCATGACTTAACTTCTCAGCCACTTGTCTTCGTTCCTGGGCTTTCGAAGGGATGTTTCCTAGTTACCACCATTACCACGATAGCCATTATTATTCCCACCACGATTGTAATTGTTATCGCGGTTCTGCCCATTACCATTCCTTCCTCGGCTCCAACATTCAGAAGCTTTGTGATCCAGCTTGTTGCATTCATAGCATTGCAGCACGTCACCACGACAATTCTTACTAGGATGCGTCTTGTTAAAACGAGTACAAGGCGTATTCCTTCTAGCCATTATCGTAGCTCGATGACTATTCGAGTCACGATTCCTATTAGCATTGTGGTTCTGACCACCTTGATAGTTGTTGTTGCCACTAGGTCTTGGCCTCTTGTCACCATTGTTCGACTGCGATGGATTGCCTTCGTCGCTCTTGTTCTTACCCAGATGCGTGTCACGACATCCTACTATCCTCTCTTGATTCAGGGCCTTGTCATAAGATTCCTAAAAAGTGACGGATTATCCAGCGACAAAACTTTGAATGTCCCATTTCAGTCCATCCTCGAACCTTTCGATTCGTTCAGCTTCAGTTGTTAACAGATTGGGAGCAAAGATAGCAAGCTCGTTGAACTTGGCAGCATACTCAGCCACAGACATCTTGTCTTGTCTTAACCCTTCAAACTCACGCTGTTTAAGGCGTTGTAGGAAACTAGGATAAAATCTAGCACGAATGGATTCCTTAAAACGATCCCAGTTGTAGTTTGGCACTAGAAGCAAGTCAGTTTGCACATCGTTCCACCATTTGTTGGCCTCACCCTTCAGGTAAAACGTCGCAGAGCTAATCTTCATGTTTTTGGGCCAGCTCGTAGCCAGGAACAACTTTTCGAACTCAATGATCCAATTCTCCAATTTAGTGTCCACTGTCGCGCCATGATCTCGACCACATCGGTCAGACCATCTTCGAGTCTAGCAATTCTATCGGCGTTGGTTGTCATTTTGCGATCTGAGAATATAAAAGTGATGATATGAATATCATTCAAACAATTTGCACATCTTGACCCTTTAAGGTCTAATTGAGAGAAATAGGTTGTAGTTGAAACCTTTCTCTTGACATTTAGCAATTAGCATATAAGTTTCGAGGATTGACCTGACATTGTAGGTCTAAGCAACATACTTGCTTTATTGTTCTCAGTTCTCACGCATAATAGTTCGATAGGCATGTAATACACTTTAGACACACTGGTCTCACATGAATAAACAATGATATTCATACTGCGCATAATGAGGCTCCATACTATTTTAGTAGGGCAATAAATAATCAAACCTAATCATATTGATATGCTTTAGCTCTTGGCTCACAAATGATTTGATAATGCTCAACAAAAATTTTGCCATAAATTCGACATGGATTTCCCATCATGTCACGACGATACGAGATAGCATTCATGCTTTTAGTCAACCATGCAAATATGTGACAACGACAATGATGTAAACAAATCACAACGACATTCACATAATCAAATGAAATAGTTTTGCAATAAGATAGATTGCAAAATAAACAAGAGCCATAAATATTTGTTGCTTAGGCAACTACATCACACCACATCAATCTTGACCACGCAGGGTCATCACAAAAATGAAAAAATGTTTCTAAACAAAACGACTAACCCTAGTCAATAAAAATAACTAAACATCGACTGGGTTTTGCTTCGATCCATGAGGTGTATCACCATCATCCTTCCTCCTAGGCTTCACTTCCCTACATGGCGTGTAAGGACGCTCGTCACCTCTGAACTTTTGAGGCATGAAGCGCCTTCTAAAGTTTTCCACAAGCTTGCGCTTCTTTGACCAGCTGATCTCGCATATGTCCTTCGGAGCAGGCACTAAGACGTGGTTAACCTTTCACTCAAACTCGGACAAGCATAGCTCATAGCCAACACCCTGGAAACTCAGCGCCCATCGGTTGCCATTGCCGTACTTCTCTTCGTTGATGTAGCCACTCTTCAGTACCACATCGTCATACTTCTCCTTGAGACCTCTCCAAGGATGCATGTTGGGTAAGCCATCCAGTAAGAGTTCTACCCAGAAACCTTGGTGTATCTGCGTGCGGTTCTCATATTCATAACGCTCGATCACAGTGTATGCACGATGGATATAGGCACGGATGTCATCTAGCTCGACATCAGTGGCAAAGAAAGGCTCCACAGGAGGAGACATATCAGCAGGAGGAGAATGAGGTATAGAGTTGTTGTCGCTTGCATCACCAACGTCCTCCAAGTCTGGCATGCTAGGTGAGTCAGGGACTTCAGCTCCATACTCAAATCGCATCTTAAGATCAACAGAGTTAGGCTCAACGCTTGACTCGTTAGCAGGAGCATCTCCAGCTTGAGGTTCGGACTCAGTAGGTTCCTCTTCAGAATCAGGATCCTCATTAGCGTCCAAATCATGATTACGATCGATTGGCACGTCATCATCATGATCACCATTCGCGGGTTGATCCACCTCGTGCGCGCCAATGTCGTGCGCCACAGGTACAGCTGCGGCCTCGTCACGCTCGTCGTGAGTTGGCTCGCTATCAGAGATATGCACGTATTGCACCTCGTGCTCAGGTGCAACGATCATTGCTCGCAGTTTCCTACCTTTAGTCGATTTCATCGCGGTCAAACGAGTAATTGACATCTACAAAAGGGCAATCAAACAATAAGGACTTTTAAATCACAAACAAGGTGATTTCAAGTAATTCCTAACTTCTAGGACTACTACGCTCAACAGCTTTAATTACATTTTATTTTCCCAAAATGAAACTAATCTTTATTAATTCATTTATTAAACCTATACAACCTTTTAAACATAGGGCTCTGATACAATTTGTAACACCCCCGAATTCGCAACGATTTCCTGGGAGCTATTGACGTCGTTGTGCACAACTCGACACCACTGAACCGTCCCAAACCCAAGGAGGGCTACTGCAACATTTATCGCTAAGGAATAAATGCTAAGCAGAAAGAAAATCTAGGTATCAAATGAAGCATCTAAACAAACTAAACATTAATATCAGAGTTGTCTATCAAGTGAACTTAAGTCCATTAAAGTATTATTACAACTTTGCCTTCTTGGGCACAAACCAAAATCCCATAAATCAAAATAAATAATAAATCTAGAGGACAAGTCCACAATTAACCTCCAAAGCTATACGTCCTCACTCAGCAACACCTGCACTTTGGTTTCCGTGACGGAAACAAGGTACAGTAGAAAAGAGAAGAAACAAAAATCAGATAAACTGAATAAACGTCGTCCATACCAAGTAAAAACACTTTTGCAAACCTTACCTGGGTTTTAGAAGAATCATTGAAATTCATTTGCATGCACAAGTAGTCATACAATCAAGCACACGCATACTCGATATTCAATTATATGCAATTATTGCTTTAGTGATCATTTGAACACAAACAGACAAACCGTCTTGATTAGAGTAATAAGAGAGCAAATAGAACAACGATTACCCATACTGTTCATCGATTGATATTGACATGCCATGAACTTACTCTAGTGTATACTCACACTATCTCTAACATAATAATCGATACGTAGAGAATTAAACAATGGGGAATGATCCGTCCCGAACACGCTACGAGGTGTCCATAATAAGTAACTTGGGAATCACGCATTCCTAGACTACATCAATTAGATATAGTCTCGATTGCTCGACTACTCCAAGAGATCCATTAGGAGTCTTATTCTCATTTACAATTCAATTCACATAATTGCATTGGTTGACTTAGTGGTACAACGAGACCACGACTCACTACTCATTTCATGCTCATGACAATGAATAATAATAATGACGATAATGACATTAATGCCTATTAAGAATGATCATGCTTCATATATGTCTAATGAAATTTCGGCAACACTTCGGCAGTAAAACATGATATCCAAAAATTACACTTTCAACAAATAAGCCAACCAAGTATATTAGGTGCTCATTAGCACTCAATAATAACCCATTCCAATTAGCACATATATTATATCATAATAATATTAGAAATTCAACACCGCCATACATGCTCAATAATTAGCATATGAACTAATTAATAAACGAAACTTCATAATCTCAACATAATCAATATATTTCATAATTACAGCGAAGAATATATTTCTACTTCTCATAATTAACAACGATATAATTTAATCATGCTTCGCATATTAAATTCACAACAATTAGGCAATTAGCACATAACAAGTCAAAACCTTTTTATGGGTTTTGGAAAGAGGTAGGCATAATCGCTTACCTAATAAACGCTCACTAAGCAGTAGGTAAGCTTGCAAATCACGACCCGATCATGCTTGTCCGTTAGGTCCTAATTAAATACAATTACCGAGACATAATCAGTAAATACGAAAATCTAAACAGTAGCAAAATATTAATCTAATATTTTATTTAAATTTCTTGATTTATTTAAATCAATCTAGACTTTTGAAAATCTGGATTTGGGTTCCAAACGAGTAGTGAAAAATAAAAACAATAATCAAACAATACTGAAAATACAAAATTAATTAAAACGAAATTATAAAACGAAACCCTAATTGATTTTTCAAGCCTAGGCCATGATCACCCAAGCATGGGGACCCACGGCCTAGACCATCACCAAGACCACTACCCACCGACCACCATGGTCAGCGGTGGCTCGCTGGAGCACCGACGACGAAGGAGAGAGAAATGAGAGAAATTGCGAGAGAGAGAAAGAGAGAGAACTCGCGGGTGAGGGAGAGAGAGAGAGACTGAACGAGAGAGGAGGCGCGGGGTAGCTCCAGCAACGTCGACCACCCAGGAGCGGCCTGGTGGCGCGGCGGTGGCGCGGCAGGCCACGACACGCGAAACAGGGGAGGGGGCAAAACAAAGTGCGAAAGAGAGGGAGAAAGAGAGAGAGAGGAAGGGAGGCTCACCGGCGGTGGTTCTCCGGCGCAGCAAGGGGAGGAGAGAGAGAGAGAGAGAGAGAGAGAGAGAGAGAGAGAGAGAGAGAGAGAGAGAGAGAGAGAGAGAGAGAGAGGTTTTGGCTCAGTTTTGTAAACTGATAAATTGCCCATCTCTTTGCTTATATAGGTCCCCAGTCAATGAAAGTCAAAACCTACTAGGCATAGGAATAATTTTCTGATTTAATTGCTAATTAAAACCAATTAAAACAATATGAATAAACCTTATTCATTTGCAAATCAATTTAATTAAATCCCTCAAATTTGATAATTATAAATCACGAGATTTCCATAATAATAATTAATATTATTATGGCTTTATTTGAATAAATCGATCATTATATAAATATACGATTTAAATCTCCGAAACTATTTATAAATGAATTATAAATCGATATTATAATTATAGAAAATATTGGGGTATCACACCTCAGGAAACAAACAGTTCCTTATCTTCTATCTTCTTCTACATAATATTTCGAAAATATGTACAGTCATTAGTTCTATGTGTTGTAGTAATATGCCATTTACAGTATGGCTTCTTTTCCAATTCTGAATTCGAAGGTATCCTAATATTCCTGGTCCTTCTAATTTTCTTGTTAGCAAGTAACCAGTAAAATATCTTATCGGTTTTCGTTGTATCAAAGGTATACTTCTTAGGTTTCCCTCCTATTTCGACTAGAACATCTTTCTTTTCGAGTTTAGGACAAGAAAATGGTGGTCCTTTCTTAAATTCAGTATAATCTACTTCGAATGAATCCTCAAACACCCATGGTGCTTCTACTTTGAATGCATTAAAACCTTGGTGTGTTCTTTGACTCTCTTCCCTTAGCATATTTTCGTATCGTATTGCACTTTCTGCTAATTCTCTAAAGTCGTGGAATGGAAGACCATCAAATTTCATTCTATATTCTATAGCCATATTTTCTTTAGCCAATTGCACAAATTCTTTCTCTGGTAAATTTGTATGACAACGTATTCTAGCCCTTTTAAATCTAGACAGATATTCTTCTACCGATTCTCCAATATGATGTCTTATTCTAGCTAAGTCGCTCATCGAAATGCCCAAGTCGGTCTTGGCAAAGTGATTTTGGAAGTAAAATTGCATTTCTTCCCAACTATGAATCGAATTTGGGGCTAGGCTTATATACCAATTAAAGGCAGTTCCAATTAAGGAACTAAGGAATATTCGAAGTTTTATATATTCATTATTTGTTGCTTCCTTACATTGACATGAGAATCTAGCTACATGTTCTAAAGCAGAAACATTATCTTCTCCTGAAAATAAAGTAAAATCGGGGACTCTAAATCCTCGAGGAAACGGGTGTGCTCTATCTACCCAATCAGGATAAGGCTTACTTTGTTAAAGACCTGTGTACTTTTCTTAAGGTTGGCCCATATAGCCTTTCTACAATTTGTTCAATTTGTGATTGAATAGGCTCTTCTCCCATCATTCCTGGCATCGAATAGGGATATGCAGTGGGTTGTGCACTGTGTGGATGATTATTAATATCATTCGTTCCATATCTTGGGTTATTATATTGTGAATTTTGGCCAAAATTGGTTGGCTTTCACCCCTGATAATTCCCTTCGAAGCAATGGTAGGGATTTCCCTGTCCTACGGGAATATATCCGTGTGGATTAGCTTTAGGATACATATGCTGTGAAGATATATTAGATGTCCTGGGATATTCGAAAGGAATCCCAGGGGTTTTATCTTTTCTCATGTTACTTCTATCTCCTGTAGGTCCTAGGCCTAAATTCGTATTGACTCCAGGGGATGATGTTAAATTAATAGCATCAAAATTCCTGAATGTTCGTTGAGGTTCCCTAGGGAAACCTGGTGTTGAATATCCTATAGGTGACTCGATGTTATCCCCTATAGGTATTTTATCTTTTAAAGTTCCTCCGCCCAACTGTATGACCTTTTCGATGAGTTGGTTATGCTTTTCAATATGTGGCTCTAGATTAACTGTCACGTTGGTGGCCATGCTTTTCGACAAGGCTAAAAATGTAGAACTAAAGGTCTCGTTTATATCTAGTATAATTTTATTTACTTCTCTAGCCAGACTATCTTTCGAATCTGCAGCTACGCTTTCTATGAATTGGTGACAAACCCTTGAAGTTTCATGTGCTAAGCTCTATATTGATCATTGTACTCTTTTCGTTGGCTTTCTCGAGCAGCCAATAGAGTTTCTTTCATACATTCAACAAACTTCTCATAAATTTCGTGTATATCAAATCTTGATTTTCGTGGAGTTTCTTCTTGAGAAGATGACCTTTGAGGTTGGGATGCTGCATTCGAAGCATTATCCTCTCTTTGGACACTCATATCACCAGATATATTTCTTACCTGAAACTTAGTTTGAGGCATTAACAAGGGGTTATTCGTGGGTTGTATTTCGTTACTCCCACTGTGGTCGCCAAATTTGCTGATGTGCTTCGTACTTAGGGGTCACAAGCAACCTATAAGGGCAGCCCTACGCACCCTAAAAGGTCCTTAAAAGGGTTGAGGACTATCTTGGAGTAGGCCGCTCCCTATTCGAACCCACTCCTCCACCCCCAACACTTCTCGGTCAAAGGCGGACACTTATCAACAGTGACAGCTATTTTCGAATACTTCAACAGAAAGCCACACAAACAAGCATAAATTGTAACTTTAAAAGAGCAAGATTAGGATGTAATCTTAAACATACTTCATTCGATCAGAGTAAGGCATACATTTGATTCAAAGCACAAAAAACAAAGGATAAAGCAATTATACCTCAAAAGAAGGCGCCATTGCTGAGTGACTTGATTACACTTGCTCGAAGAGCCTACTAATAATCTACTCCTAAGATACACTAACACTACTCTAATGTCTACTTTATGACTTCTTGTGAATATGAGCTTTGTTGCCTTGTTTTTCTATTCCTTCTTGTATTTATAGAGGTCTGAGATAACTGCCCATGATCTTGCAGTTCTTCTCATCGTCCACTTCCTTCATACTAGTGTCCAACTTTCCCCACGTCTTCCACTTCTCTTGACTTTCTTCGTATTCTTTCTTTTCGTATTCCTTCTTTTTAACTGATGTTTGTATTCTCTTTTCGTACAAACTATTTTCGTATATATACCCCCCCCCCCCCCACACACATACGAAAATAGTTTGTACATATACACGCACACACACATAAGTCTTTTATTTTATAAAGACCTCTCAAAGACTTCTAATTCGTTTTGACTTTGAGTCTTTGACTTCTCTGGACCAACTTATCTACTGTATTATAAATCCATTTTATTTTCGTTTGTAACAGTGCCTAAAAATGGAAACCTAATAGGCTGATCCTCAGAAAAAGAAGAAACATAAGGGAAATAATTACTGATCTAAATAGATAATCATTGAACAAAAGCCTAGTTTCATAAACCCATTTAGTTGGTCGCAATTGTCCATCTCTCTCCCTCCCTCCTCTCCACTTTATTATGGAAGAGGGGAACCAATGTCGAATTGAGCATATGAGATGTTTTTTAAATTAAACATGTGAGATATTCAATAGATTGGACAAAATGTGGCATAGATCAGTGTAGGTTGGGCATGCAACATGGGAAGAATTTAGGACCAAAGGAAATGCCTTGTGTCTCTTGGGTTGATCTCGATATGAACCATATTGCTACTCACAAAATTAGTGGTAGGATTTTACTAAATCAGTGGAAAAGATTTACCGAGTCAGTAAAAATCAATGACAAGACCTTATCTAGTGAAAATCAATGAAAAAACTTTACCCATAAGTAAGAATCAGTGGAAAACAACGCATCCTCATCCGTTTGAGGAAGGCCCAAATCCTAATCCGTCCAAAACGCACACTTACCGGTTACCATCATCAGTTCATCAACTTCGCTCAGTTCTCGTTCTTTCTCTCACTAGCGCTCAAATCTGCGACAACTAATTAATTTCCTCTGGTGAGTTAACCTTCTGTCTCTCTCTTCGCTTTCCCTTGTATCTTCTTACAATTACTACTCAATGTTCATTATGATTTCTTTTGATATGTTTAGCCAAAAAAATGGAGTTCAATGCTGAAGATGTCAAGTCATTCCTCAATTCAAATGATCAATTAGAAATTGCTGATAAACGGCTGGTGGTGTTAGCTGTTGGCTGATGGCTGTTGGCTGGTAGTTTATGGCTGGTGACATTAGCTGGTTTGACTAACTTGTAGCATTGGCTGTTTGTAAAAAGGTGTTTGGTAAAATCAGCTCTTCATTGTTGGCCGACGAGTATAAAATTACCTAAAAGGACATAAATAGACATTTATTTCTATTTTATTAACTATGTTTATTTTGATTTTGGATCTTGATTGGAATTATTTAACAAAGTAGTAATAATAATAATAATAATAATAATAATAATAATAATAATAATAATAATAATTGCTGAACAAATAGAACACAACAACATACTCAGTTTTTATTCATATTATTTGTAACTCCTTTCTTGCTGCTCCTTATTTCCAAGTCATTTACTCCATTAAGCTTATATTTTTCTCTCTCTATCTCGTCGTCCTCTACCTCTTTTTTTCCTTTTCTTTTCAACAAATCCACTGTCCTTCTTCTATTCTCTTTCTTCATCAATCTTTGGCAAAAATACTTCCACCATGGCATCATTTGCTTTCTTTCTTTCTGGTCTTGTCTACCTCTTGCTCCTAATGACCACCAACCAATTATTAGTTATTTAGTGGTCATCGATGACGACAAATCAAAGGGTAAAACATTTAAGGGAAAAATCCCACCCAACAATAATTATGGGCTTGAACAAATGAGTGTTGCTGTCAAGGTTTCTCATTCCGTACAGGATTACACGCATTCGATCTTCAGAACCAATTTGAGGTAACTTTTATTTATTTAGTATCATTCTTTATCAATTAATTTAGCATTTCTGTTGGTAAATCTTCGTTGTTTTCATGGAAATTTCTCTGGGTATGAAATAAAATCTTACTAAAATGTAATTCTAGGTATGTGTACTTGTTTTAATTAATCAATTCATCACAATTTCTCTGGGTCAATGCTCCCAGTCCGATGAATGTCATCTAAAGTTTTGTCTTTTTAAATAAAATAATTTATTCTGTACCCTTAGCATCTCACAATTGTTGCAAATTGCAATGAGGTTGATTCTATTTGTGTTGGTACTTGGATTTGTGAGATTCTGCAGATAGTTGCTCCCAAGTAACTGGTACCACTTAAACAATAATCTAGAGATGCCATATTATTTATTCTTTCTTCTCCTTTGGTCAAATGTGAAAAATCCATTTTATGTACTTGAGACACAATTTCCATGATCCTTATATATGCTAATTGAGTAATTGTTGAGTTTATGGCTACCTTAAAATTTTATGCTAGTTGTCATTCTTGGACTGTGCTCATGCTTCCTATGTTATAGTGGCTTAATCACAGAACCTATACTTTGTGTTTAAATTTGATGTTTTTTTCCCTTGGTAATTAAAAGAAATTCATTGATCACCAGTCGAGAAATACATCCCAGAACTGGATTTTGCCAGTTCCCTCAAACAGTAACAGTACCCAGAGCCACTCTCCCCCTTTAAGCAGCATCAGAAAAGATAGCAGCACACCTTCTATAAAGTGTCACTACAATCTTTGGAACTATGATATGATAGAGAGAGGACACCAAATGCCAATAGGTGTAAGAGGCTGACTGATCGAAACATACAACCATTACAAATTACTCCTAATACAAACTGTGAGTTGTATTTTCCTAATAAGTCCATTAGCCTCTTGCTTCTTACTTGAGGAAATTAAACACGAGCATTTCTTCCTATCCATGTACCATCCACTGCTTCTGCAAAACTGGTGCGGGAGCATTTGAGACATCCCGAAGAGCTCAATGGTGATCCTAAACTGTCTAAAGGATGTACCTTGGTCAAAAGGGATCCCTAAGGTCCTTCCTAGCTTGCATGAATAAAGCTTAGTGCTGTAGCTTTCTTTTAACATGCATAATGTCATATAGTCCGTACATGTCCTTAATTAGTCCTTACGTTCATCATTAGCGTTAAGTAAGCTTAGTTACATTTGTAATTTGTTCTCAACTTTGTAATAGCTTAGGAAACATATCTAAAGGGATAAGGAGTCACAAGTTGAGAGGAAAAGGCCTAGAGGACCATTAAATCAGGGCATTTAATATAGTGGTCCAAAAAGTACAAAGTAGAGTCAGCTGTCGTTTTCAAGTTGCTCTCAAGCATATTGTGAGCCTAAGACGCGCCTTGTGGTCCTACCAACGGATATTTGCTGAGCCTTGGACAGCAAGGACCCTGTTAAGATGATTTCTAGGTCATTTAAGGACCCATCCCTCCCCTATATATAGGTAAAGACGGGCATGTACTCAGTAGACCATTTTTGAATGAAATTGAACACAAAGAGTGCTGTCTCTTTTTATCCCCGAATCTCATTGTCTTAGGAGTGAATATCCTTGTGCTTTGAGCCCTTCTTTCAATATTAAACTTGTATTAGAGTTTATATTGTGGTGAGGGTTTGTTACTTTGAGAGTTTAAGAGAGATTCAAAACTGATTATCCAAGAACGAGCTTAGCTGTTGAGTTATGCATCAATTTTGGTATAAGAGCTTTGGTTTTCTTAGCTCGTTCATATAGAGGTTTTTCTTCATTGGAGAGTCCTCTTTAACCTTGTTTTGGTTTGAGGACAAACGGAGAAGATTTGGGTGCTCGTTGAAGCAATTTCCCTTAGTCGCTCCTGCTGGACTTGCGCCTGGAACAGGCTTGTTTTCTTTGTTTCGTTGACACGAGAGCTTTGGTTTTCTTAGCTCGTTCTTTTAGAGGTTTTTCTGGATTGAAGAGCCCTCTTTCAGCTAGTTTTGGTTTGAGGAAAAAGGGAGAAGATTTGATTGCTCGTTGAAGCAATTTCCCTCAGTCACTCCTTCTGAACTTGCGCCTGGAACAGGCTGGTTACTTTGGTTCTTTGGCACGCTTCAAGAGGTAAAGGTGGAAACTTTGATAATTTTCTGAGTTCCTTAGATCCTTATCTTTGAATTCTTGTTGGTGGTTTTGGTTAAATGCTTGTGAAATATAGCAGTTTATTATTTGAAGTCGACGTTCTGTTTTGAGTGCGAATCTGAAATTGTTGTTGATAAAGTTGCTTGCTTTGGTTGAGATTTGTTGTGGTGATCTAAATTTCTCTCTTAACCCTTCTTTCTCTATCTTATTTCTGGTTACTCTTCTTATCTTTGTTCTTTTGAGAGTAAGAGATCAAACCCTTGATCTTTTAACACTCACATCGAGTTGATTAGATTAAAGGGGATTATTTGTGGTTTACTCTCCCTAAACACATTTACCTTCTTTTCTGTCTAAGCTAACTACAAAAGGACCCTAAGCCAAACACTTTACCACCTACAAAAATCCTAGATACAAAATGGCCGGAGGTGATGAGAGATTTCAAAGGCATGTGACCTTTGAACAAGCTCAAAATCTGAGGCTTGATAGGGATATAAAGCAGTTGAAGGGACAAATGAAACAAGCTCTTGATATTTTGAGAAATGAAAATAGGCAAAGAAGGCCTAGAAACTGTGATGGAGATGATGGATTTCACCATGAGATTCCATTACTTTATGTGCTTTTAACCCTAGGAGAAGACATAGGGGTTATTGGCTTGGTGTTAAGCTTGAACCTCCTGATTTTGATGGTGGACTGTATCCTAATGATTACCTTGAGTGGGTATTAAAAATTGAAAGAGACTTTGAGGCCGAGAGTTACAATGATGAAATATGTTACAAGATGACTAAGGTTAAGTTCAAAGGGCTATGCATCACTTTGGTTTGATAATTTGAAGCACCAAAGAGTGAGAGATGGTAAGAGGAGAGTTAAGACATGGAGCAAACTTAAAGGGCTCATGCAAAAGAGATTTGTACCAGATTCTTACTATCAAGACCTCAATCGACTCACCACACTAGCTCAAGATGATAAGAGTGTGGCCGAGTATGCAAGGGAGTTTAAACAACTACTATGGAGGACGGGGGTCCTAGATACCCAAGGGAACACCTTTAGTCGTTTCTTGGCTGGTTTGAACCATAACATTCGAGAAAAGATGGAATTACAGCCATTATGGTCCTTAGAGGATGCAATCAAGTTGGCTCTCACGGTTCAGAAACTAGCCGAAGGGAAGAAGCCCTATTCTCATGCTTTTGTTCCAAGTCCCACCACTTATTCTAGTGGTAATGGCAACAGCACTAGAGTTGATCCTAACTCTGATTTTGAGAAGAAATTGGTGGCTAACAAAGAAGCTCCAAGGAAGAAAACAAGAGGTGCTTTGTGTCTCATGGTTTGGGGCAATTCCAAGAAGGATATTATAACAAAACAGCACCTACTTTGCATGAGATTTTAAACATCCAAGCTGATTTTGAGAATATTTTGGAGGACATTGAACCTTCTATTAATGATAAGCACGAAGAGATTGTTCTTGGTTCAAACGAAGCTCCAACACTACTGGAAACACTACGGTTTGATGATGCAAGGAAGCAAACTTTTAATGCTCTAAGTGTGAGTGACAACAAACTTTGCAATTTGATTGTGGATAGGGGTAATTGTGCAAACGCCTCTTCTAACACTCTTGTTGAGAAGTTTGGCTTATCTAGCTTCAAGCATCCGAGTTCCTACAAGCTACAATGGCCTAACAAAGGCAATGAACTTAAGGTAACTCATCAAGTATCCACTCCTTTCTCTATTTACTCCGTTTTTAATGATGAGGTTACTTATGCTGTTATACCCTTGGATACATGTCCAGTGTCATTGGAAAGGCCTTGGATAATTGATAGATATGTCTTGCATGATGGGAGAATGGATACTTATTCCTTGTTTGAGAATCAAAAGAAGTTCATGTTGGCTTCTTTATCTCCTAGTGAAAGGTGCAAAACTATTGTTGATTCTAAGAGTGAAAGTGGACTGAATTTGAGTAAAACCTTTCTACGGAATGACCTTTGTGATATGGCTATATGAACTCTTGTGATTTGATCTTGGAAGGGCCATGGAAACGTGATCGTTTTCTCATTCATGTTGGGTTTAGCACCTCATATTCTGTTTCGATTCATGAGAGGAAATTCACTTTGAACCTTTGTGAACTGAATCCATGGTGCAAAGAGGCTGAATTTGACATGATCACAACTCCTAGTTTCGAGATTGGAGGGATTAAGATCCCTAACACAAGTGAGCAGGTTGTTCAGGCCAAGCAACACTTAATTTCATCCTCCATTCAACGTGATGCTAATGAAGATGTTTTACGGGTTGTCCTTATCCAAGAGAGGTCATATGTTCTCAATGGGGTTGTCCATGATTTGTTTTTGGAGTGGTGGAGACACAACCTTGATTCTACAAGGGTTGAAAGAATCAAGAAATTGTCCTTGATCTTATTTGAGCATGTTATAAAGAGAATTCAGGAGGATTGGGCTGAATATAATCACTTCATCAATATGTGGTGCCAAATGGTTTCAAAAACCATAATCCTTAATCAATGTGGGAGTAAAGCAAGAGGGGACGTGAGAAAGTCCAAGGGCTTTTGGATAAAAGGGCAGGTTCTTTATTCCATGGTGGACAACTTTGAAGAAACAAGATTGAGGATTTGAGATCAAATCCTTTTTAAGAAAAGGGGTTTGGTGCGGGAGCATTTGAGACATCCCGAAGAGCTCAATGGTGATCCTAAACTGTCTAAAGGATGTACCTTAGTCAAAAGGGCTCCCTAAGGTCCTTCCTAGCTTGCATGAATAAAGCTTAGTGCTGTAGCTTTCTTTTAACATGCATAATGTCATATTGTCCGTACATGTCCTTAATTAGTCCGTACGTTCATCATTAGCGTTAAGTAGGCTTAGTTTACATTTGTAATTTGTTCTCAACTTTGTAATAGCTTAGGAAACATATCTAAAGGGATAAGGAGTCACAAGTTGAGAGAAAAAGGCCTAGAGGACCATTAAATCAGGGCATTTAATGTAGTGGTCCAAAAGGTACAAAGTAGAGCCAGCTGTCGTTTTCAAGTCGCTCTCAAGCATATTGTGAGCCTAGGACGCGCCTTGTGGTCCTACCAACGGATATTTGCTGAGCCTTGGACAACAAGGACCCTGTTAAGATGATTTCTAGGTCATTTAAGGACCCATCCCTCCCCTATATATAGGTAAAGACGGGCATGTACTCAGTAGACCATTTTTGAATGAAATTGAACACAAAGAGTGCTGTCTCTTTTTATCCCCGAATCTCATTGTCTTAGGAGTGAATATCCTTGTGCTTTGAGCCCTTCTTTCAATATTAAACTTGTATTAGAGTTTATATTGTGGTGAGGGTTTGTTACTTTGAGAGTTTAAAAGAGATTCAAAACTGATTATCCAAGAACGAGCTTAGCCGTTGAGTTATGCATCAAAAACACAGTTTCAGAAGTCTAAGCTCTTGCAGATTTGCCTTTTGCTGCATGAACCTTCAGAACTTCCTCCCGGTCCCAGTCGTATCCGATTTCTTCCATTTCAATATTAAAACCCCCAAATAGCTCTTGAGTATGACCACTCAAAGAACTAGCTTTGCAGAGATTCAGGCCTGGTAGAACACAGGGGGCCGATTAAATCACATTGTATACCCAGCAGCCAATATGTCTCAGGTTCTTGATCTTTGCAATAAAGTTGACCATAATATGACAACTGCTTTTGGAGAAGCATCCTCTGAGCAGATAAGATTATTCAAATGCAGATTAGATACAGTTCCTAACATCATGTATGTGGAACCGTGGAGGCGTGGAACTACGGAGAATTTGACTTTTTTGCTTAACTCTGCTCCAATCACCAATAATGCTGTAGTGCTTTCTCAGTCTAATCACCTTTCTAATAAACTAAGAAGCATGCATGGGTGAATCCATCTGCCTCCCCGTACCATCAGAAGTTCTACAAGCTGCTCCTATGAGCTTAATGACTTTATCAAAAAAGGGGATGAAAAAAAAAGCTTAACGACTTCTTGCGGAAGAACAAATAATAGTACCGAACAGGATTGATTAGTAGAACAGATATCACTAACTTCAACCTCCTAGCATACGAAAGTAATCATGCTGTCCATTTTGTGATCTTTGATGTGATCTTTCCTTACCATTGGTTTACATTGGTCAACAAAGTATGCTAGAAATGTGAATACTTAAACGGTAGAGAGCCCTCAGTATACCCCAGCATACTCAATATCTGCTTGTTCGAGGCTAGTGATAACTACTTTAGCAATTATCTTGTTTGACTTTCTCGAGTTTCTCCCACTATGGATCCAAAAGCATGTTGCAGCCCAACAATGTTAACTAATTTAGCAATCATCTTGTACAATATAGTACAGCATGCTATGGGTCTAAATTATTTTACAATACTAGGGTGGTCAGTCTTAGGAACGAGAGAAATCTAAGTGCAATTTGTTATTTACAGCATTTTCCCAGTAGTAAAGAAATTTTGGACAGAATCACATACGTCTTCACCAATAATATTCTAAGATTCCTTGATAAAACAGCATTAAACCCATCCATCCTAGGAGCTTTTCTCTCCCCGGTAGATACCAAGTATGTTTAGTCTTTGAACTTTTGTTTGATGTTTCTTGTTATCTTTGTGAGTTGTCAACTCTGAACAATTCCTGATCATGAGAACTTGTATATTCTTTTTTATGTTAGCAATGATTGGCCCTAACCAACCCAAGCTCATTCCCCTCCCCCAAGCTTGTATGATCTAACTCCCCCATTATTCCATGGGTGCCCGGGTCAAACCGGGTTGTAAAACTTATATCCTCCATATCTTATATTCCCTTTTGGTAAGTTCTTAGTAAAGGAGTAGAATGATTTTGCTTATCTTTTGCTCTTTCATTGGCATTGCAGAACGAGCTTAAGCTGTGCCATCTCCACCATAAAAATATTGTTCGGTTGATTGGGTTTTCTAGTTCGCCAGACCACTTCTACCTTGTTTATGAAATGTTGCATGCCAAGCCTCTATCTGACACAATGGAAGGTGAGTTCTTATATGAGTTGTTCCTCTATTTCTTTTCTTTCTTGTCTATTGTACTAGTGAAATTGAACTTTTCCTGGTGCCCACTAGTAAAATTGAGCTCTTGAAGCATATAATCTCCACTTTATGTATGTGTGTTTGTAGTTCTTGATCAATGATGCAGTTGCATTGAAATTTGTTGATCAAGCAGCTTTGTCCTGGGAACATATGTTGAAGATTCTTAAAGGAATTTCTGCTGGAATATCTTACATGCACACCCATCCTATGGGACCTTCTGTGCTTTGCGACATCTGCACAAATAACGTTTTCATCACCGAGGTATATACGCGAAGAAATATTTTATTTAAAATTCTAGCCATTATATTTTTTTATGTACTAATTAATATGGAGCTATGGCTCCCTTTTGCT
This sequence comes from Tetragonia tetragonoides, assembly GCA_038025085.1. Lineage (NCBI taxonomy): Eukaryota > Viridiplantae > Streptophyta > Magnoliopsida > Caryophyllales > Aizoaceae > Tetragonia > Tetragonia tetragonoides. Next base: position 5,831,725 of record CM076147.1, read on the forward strand.
CGCAGGACTTTGTGCCCAAAATCGTTGATTTCAAGCATTGTGTGGTAGAAGGGGACTTGCATACTGGTGTCAGTACTCCTGGATACTATTCTTTAAAGAAAGAAGGTATCTCTTTTTTATTCAGAGCTTCACAAGTATCATAACCTTTTTTTTGAAAAATCACAAGTATCATAACCTTGGGCTCCTTTTGAACGTATGCTCTTTGGTTAATTTCAGATTCTAAGCTTTCTTGTATGATGACCCTGGTTTCTTTTTCTTTACTTTCTTGGGGGTATGAGGAAAGGGTGGGATTTGTTATGGCTGAAGATTGCTAGAAAACTTCATTTTAGATGTTGGCCCATGAACATTGTTTTCTGATGTTTTTCCAATTTCAATTACACCAAGATATCAAGAGCATTGTTCATACTTTGTGAAATAGCACAACAATTTTGTTTCTTAGCCTAACAAGCCTGTGAAATTGTTCTGCTAAACATGAGGTACAAATATCTCTGCAGATGCTGATCTTACTGCCTTTGGCCTTTTTGTTTTGCATGGATCCATAGCTATTCTAAACACGATATTGCTTGCTCTAGTATGTAGTATGAATTGATTGGAACCTGGTTTACGTAAATTTTAGTATACTTGCATTTACTCCATTAGTTGCTAGATCAAGCTTTTAAGCTCTTTTGTGAAAGCAAACAATTTATTGTCAGGTTGTTTTAACATTTGTTATTTCTCCCATAATATGGTATGCAGGGGTTGCAAATAGGAAAGATGAAGTACTTGCATTTGGAGTTCTTGCAATGCAACTTGTTACCAAAGACTGTAGAACAGCCTTCGTAGTCCAGGAAGGTCCAAATTCACATCTTGGACGTGTACGTTCCAACGTTTAAAGAAGGTGGCGATGTAGCACATCCCTCTTATGGGCGACCAATGGAAGCAAGAAAACTGATGGAATCAGTCATTGGATGTCTCAAGAAAGATGACCGATTAGACATGAAAAACTTTCATAATTAGTTTTGCTGAGCTTGACAAGGCAGCTTCTTTCATAGCTGATTGTTGCAGGTGAGTAGTTTTTTCTTACAACTTTATATGTACAGTTCCATAGTCACAGACGTAGCGATGCATTTGGTTGGCCACCAATTGAAACGTGAGTGACGTACGTGTTTGGTTATGAGTTTAATCACCGTAGAGTAATCTGCATAAGAGCAAATTACTACACCAGAGACCAGATGGTCCAGGCACAGAAGCCAGAGGAACCTTATGAGTTTAATCAGCCACACATTGTTCTCTCCAGTTAACCAACCAAATCATCTAATGGGTGTGATAACAAACAGAACAATGTTATGTTACAACCTTTATGCGTACACCATGGTACCTAAGGGCCTCTGTCTATATTGAACATGTTATTTCTTAAGAATAGGAGAAGTCTCGTGTGAGACCAATTCACACTGATATGGGGTCACTTTTATAGATTTTATTAGTCAGCTTTCTGAAATAGTGACCCTTGTATCTATAAAAAGAAATCCTCGACCGTTTCACAATGGGACTGTCTTATACAAGTTTTTGTGACCATTTTGTAGCCTGTGTTAAAATAATTTTTTAATCCTTTCATAATCTTTAGTTAATTATGAAAGAAAGTTTAACAAAAGTATGTACGTTTTGTGGACTGCAAATGTGTAATTTCTTACCAATTTAATCACAGTAGTTCTGCATCATGAGCTAGAAAGTTTAACTCCATAAGACCATAACACCACAAAAGCAAAGGCCTGATCAGTATACAACACTTAGCTTCATTATCTCAAATTGGCTAACCAAATACAATTTTCAATGGGTGTGGTAACCAAAAAAATGTGAGTATGTTACAACCTTTGCGCACCACCATCACCATCCTCATATACTTATACTAATCAGTAATTACTCCATAGGGGAATCCTATAGCTGATATCTAATTAATCAACAAGAACTTCACTCTGTAGTAAAACACAACACCTAATAATTGATTCAATAGGTCTTGTGTGAGAGGACCTATTCCGTGAGGCGTGGGAGGGAGAGAGGACGGAGAAAAGAGGGAAGACCCTATCTCATAGGTCCGCCCTAATAAGTGACCCTCACACCTTGGTACCTAAGAATCTCCCCAATAAGCTCCCCTTTCCCAGACCCAACATACCTCCCACAAATCCCTCCATTCCTAATAAACAAAAACGTAGGAACCTCAACAACATCCATTTCCTTCAAAAATCCCATGCAACTATCATTCTCATCCCCATTCATTCTAGCAAAAACCACAGTATCCATTTGCTTAGACAACTTCACCACAGTAGGATATACCTTAACACAAGGTCCACAATGCTTAAGCCCTACATCAAGCACAATAAGCTTATCATCTTCCTTATGAGTCTCAATAAGCTCCTTAACGTCGTCACCCGAATGGAGCTGAACAACAGCTGAATGATTGTCCCCGTAGTAGAGCACATCACCTGCGAGTTCATCTGGTGCAAGAGCGTCTTCTTCGTGGATTTTCTGCATGGACTTGTAGAAGGAGAAGTGAGGAACTCTTGTGATGTTTTCTCGACGACAAAGCTCGCGAGTTGCGTCGGATTCATCGCCCATTACGAGGAGGAAATTGACGTCGTTGCATGTACGGCTTAAGGAGACCATGAAAGGGTAGATCTTGTTGCTTGATTCGTTGGTTGTGGTAGCGTATTCGACTACGACTAGCTTGTCTTTGGCTGCTTGAAGGGCGGTGTCGAACTCTTCGGAGTTGTGGACTCGTAGGACGCGATCACCGTTGTCAGTTTTTGGGGTGTCGGGTTGTTTGGTGGTGGTGGTGGTGGAGTTGCTGCTCGCGGTGGCTCTTATGCGGAGGGACGATCGGTTAGTGTACTTGGAGGAGTGTCTTGGGAGAAGGGAGAGAGATGAGGGTGAGGTGAGATTGGAGAGGAGAGAGAGAGAGCATAGCTTGTGAATGTGAGGATTATGGGGTAGTGTTGTTCTTGGTGTTGTGGATAAGGAGGTTGTGAATGGAGCCATATTAATTGGAGAATAATGGAGGTTGTTTTTCAGTTTTGGGGAAAAGGGAAGAGCAAGATTGTAAAACTCTTATTATTGGAGGAATGGAGAGATGTTTGGAGATGAGATTTCAAATATCTTAAGGAGGGAGATCATCACCACTCGTTTGAGTTGTGGATGAGATTGGGCATAATATTGAGATACTTTTGACTTGGAAGGATATTTCTTTTTTCTTTTGTTTCGAGTAGAGTTGTTTAAATGCAAGCTTTGTCGGTTTGACTGTTAAAGGATGGTGGTTTATTAGTTTCAAACTTACTTCGAAGTGATTAGATACGGTAACATTATGAGTTCAATATTTTATTTCTTTAAGTCTCGAAACTGTTGTCTTTCAGAAACTATACCAGCACCACGATGGTCCTAAGTTGACGAAGTCAATGCTTCAGTTGGTTGTTTAGTTAGTTTGATATATTTGCTATTGAACACGAAAGTCCCAATATAATGTAGTGAGAGCTGTTTCGATCGTCATTCACTTGCACTGTTGCACATTACTTTTGTCGGTTGGTCTCATTAAGGGGCAACTAGTGGGCTTGGTTTTGGTTACCTATGTGTCGTAGTGCTACTTGTTTGTTGTATGTATCCAGATCATTTTTTAAGTATCTCAGTGGGCTTAACTTTATTGGGTTGGTCCTGGGCCTGGGACCGGGACCCTGGGCCTATTGTTTATTCTCTGTAAACTGCTATTCTGCTTAAAGTATACTTGCATAGTTGCATGGGCTTAATCTTTTCTTTTGGATTAGAATGAGCTTGCTTTGTTGGTAGTACGGTATAGTGACGGATGTAGAAATCAAGTTAAGTGGATTCATAATTTGTAATAGTGATACATAGGACAATTCTTAATTATTGTATTAAAAAATATTAATTTATAAAGGTTTTTTTAACAAAAAGAAAATTCAAGCGGGTTCAGCGGAATCCACTCTCTAAAGAGTGGATCCGCCACTGGTACAGTAGTACGGAGTACTCTGGTATCTGGGCGTAATTTTTTTCACTGAATTAAACAGAACTAAACTTCATTAAACTCAATTAATATGTGAGAAGAAAGTTAATCACTTAAGTGAATTTATACATCAAATTATTCCATTTTTCAATGGCCAAAGTTGACGGACCCCCCCCCCCCCCCCCAACAAAAAAGATAACACATTTTTTGTCCATGGAAGAATTAAGCACATATAACAACTACATAACATATTCGAGCCATCCAAATTCGTTCAAACAATAATCTTAAATGACCAATTCGTCCCACATATTGTTCTACTTGACAACTACGACACAATTACAAGTCACAACATATGTAAGTCAAGTTGTTAAACTCTAACAAACCATTATTATGTTTCAAATAATGTATATCCAACTAATTCAAACTAGATTGGATTATAAAAAAATAATAAAAAAAAAACTAATTCAAACTGGATTAGCACCAAAATACCATTAATTAATTATTGAGCTAGTTGCTAAATGCCTTACATTATTGATGCATAATTAGTTTCTACAATTGTCCAGCTAACTGCATTACTAAACCAGCTAGAATTTGCATAGTAACCATTATTATAATACCATCATACAGTCTAAGCATTTGCATAGTAACCACATATTGTTCTATAGTATCTAATTTCTCATTTGTTAAGGAGCCTCCCAGTCAGTTATGATCCGTTAGGGTGCATATCTCTATGGATCTGCCAAGTAGGCCGGCTAATCCAACAGTGGAAGCTGATTATTAATCAACTTAATTATTAATCAGTGATTAATTGTTGAATATGTTCTTAGTGACAGATTCACAATGACAGATCACGTGACCAATGAAAATAGATCTTGTAATGGATATTTCATTATTTATGGCATGGTTCGTTGGTCCTTAACCCTTTTTACTGGCCTTTAGTTAAGTGCAATAGGTTTGCGAGCAAATTTCTTACCATGGGTTTCATAAGTATAAATAGGCACTGTTTTTTTTCCGTTGGTCCTTAACCCATTAGGTCTCATTCTGTACTTCATTTTGTCTAACATTTGGTTCCAATATCTGCGGTCTTTCATTCCTTTCCTATGCGTCGTTTAGCTTCGTTCAGTTCTGCTACTCACCGTTCCACATCATTCCATTAAAGAGAACATAACCTTAATTGTTTCCTCTTAAAAAAGGCATAAAGGTGAACATAACGGGGCTTGAATGTGAGACCTAATGTTTTCAATCTTGTAATTTCAAGTAAAATCTATCATCAAAACTTTATTAGGCGTGGCACAAAATTTTGGCAACTTGAAAGTTGAAACAGGTCCTAGGTTTCATGTCTTTTGCACAAGGTCGAGTATCATCAGTCGTCAGTTCGTCACCTACTCACCTCCCGAGCTTAAAGCTGAGGGGACCTTTAAATATTATCAATAATATTAGTAAAACCTAATAATAATGATAATACTTGTAGTCTATTTCTAAGAGCCACTGCTTCAGCTAAGACAGATGCAGATCCAAGTAACTGACAGTTTGTTTTAATCAATTTTCCATCCTGATCGCGGATAACAAAGTAAAACCTATACCTCTAAACCATGACTATTTTTTGGAATCTTAAAGAAGTCATCCTTTTTGAGTACAATGAGACTGAATTACAGATTCTTGTTGGAAATAAGTAGAATTGGAGATTATTGTTGAAAATAAATAGAATCAGAGATGCGTCGTTACTGCGTTATCCACTCCAAACTTAGAAATAGATGAGGGTCATTCTATGTTTATTAAGTATTCAATATCTAATCGGTCTCAAATTTTCGAATCTTGATAAATTTTTTGTGCTCTAATAACAGTTTACATAGTGTGAGTCAGACAGGATTGAAAAATCTCCTGGATAATATTGCCAAGATATGTGGCGTACCTTTTCTTCTCTTCTCTTGTAGCACGTGGCCTGGACAACCTGTAAGCAACCACTTTCCTCTATAATCTTCTCCATTTCTCCTTGGTTAGTAATTTGAAGACCAAAAAAAATAAATATCAGTTTTGCTCGAATTACCTCAGCAAGAGGGACCTCCCACGAACATTGACTTTGATGAGATGCAGCCCTCACCATACACCAGGCCAAATTTACCCCTCTAATGAGTAATGACCTTATATCCGAACCAGACATATTCGTATGGTTCCATATTGCCCACATCACTACTGTCAAACGCTCATGGTCCATACTCCATCCTAGCGCTGTTCACCGGTCCAAAACCGGACTGGATAGACTGGACCACTTGTGTCTGGTCTGAGATCGGACCGGCCACTCGCGTCCGGCATGAGGCCGGACCGGACTAGATTAAACCGGTTCTGAATTGAACCGGATCGATTTTTTAAAAACCGTCTAGTAGACCGGTCTGAACATTTTGAATTGTCCAGTAAAACCAATCCAGACCGGACCGAAACTCGGATTGACCGGTCTAAAAGTCGCACTGGTCTCATTCGTTTCGGTCCGGAATGGCCGATGAACAGTTTTACTCCATCCCTATTATTTTTTGGACTCCTTTATCCCCAGAGAGTTGGCAAAATCCAACCCGACTCGAGATAACCGCCCTGATCCGTCCGATATCAAACTCGTCTGACACTCAAAATTGTATCAATTTTCATTATACGGAACAGACCTGACCCAGTCCAATCCGACACCCGTCAACTCCCTTTTTCCGTATTGACCCGAACCCCATAACACCCGATCAAAAGTTATTCATTATCGAAATAAACTCAAACCGACTCTACCCATTACTCGAATATATCGAACTTATAGTGACATAATATTCAAAATCAGTGAAAAATATTAGCTATTAACTATACATACCTGTAGTCCTTGTTATTGAAAATTTTCACATAAAATTGAGTTTTTCATATTATTTTAATTTCGACTTTATAAGCTTTGAAACATAAATTAAACTTTACTTGATATGATCCGATAACAGAAGAACTAACCTGACTCGAGTTGATCCATAACCCGACATTAGCATAAACGCGGATCAATCAGACTCGACCTGGAAATGCGACCTAAGGGCATGTTCTTTTCAACTGATTTCCAGTTTTGTCCAGTTTTGTCCAGTTTTGTGCAGTTTTGTCCAGTTTTGTGCAGTTTTGTCCAGTTTTGTCCAGTTACCAGTTACAAAATCCAGTTTTGCCCAGTTTGACCCAGTTTTGCCCAATTTTGTCCAATTTTACCCTGTTTTAAAAATAAAAATAATTATAATAATAATTATTATTATTATTATTGTTGTTGTTGTTGTTGTTGTTTTTGTTGTTAGTATAATTATTAAATATTATTATTATTATTATTATTATTATTATTATTATTGTTGTTATTGTTATTATTATTTTAGTTATTATTGTTATTTTTATTATTATTATTATTATTATTAACAGTGAAAATTAAACAATTTTCAGTTTTTCCCAGTTTCTCCCAGTTTTTCTCAGTTTTTCCCAATTTTTCCCAGTTTCTCCCAGTTTGACCCAGCTTTTCCTAGTTTCTCCCAGTTACCAGTTAGACTTTCCAATTTTCATCAGTTTTGTCCAATTTGTCCCAGTTACCAGTTCCAGTTTCTAGTTGAAAAGAACGTGCCCTAAGTTGGGGCTCTGTTTACATTATACCATAAATAATAATAGTGAATGGTGGGTCCCATCTAAGATAATCCACAATAAGGGCTTGTTATTTGCCAGTAATGCATTGCAATCATTTTATAGAGTAGATGTGGGTGAAAAGTGAAAAAGTTGAAGGAGGGAGACGGAAAAATGGGTTTGGTTGCAATACCTAATGTAATCACAATTGCTCAACTTTAACCTGGGTAAAAGATGATTACATTAGATGGTGTAACCAATCTCTCATTAATCATCCCTTTGCCTCCCTCTTTCTCTTCCACCTCATATTTACTCTATAAAATGATTGCATTGCATTGCTAGCAAGTATACGAGCTCTAATAAGGTCTTGTTCTTTTCGTTGTTTTCATGTTGCATTCTGTTCATTTCCGCGTCGTTCATTCCTTTCCGCGTTGCATCCCATTTTGTACTTGATTTGTCTCACATTTGACTCTGGTCCGCGTCATTCTGTTCTGTTTCGTGACCTTCCGTTCTATTACGCGCTGTTTCGTTCCGTTTCTCACCGTTTCGTTGGAGAGAACATGACCTAATGAGTTCGTACCTGAATGAAGTTTTGCCACCTAACTCAAACAATTAGAACAAAAGGTTTGCCACCTGATAGTCTAATGCCAGAGAAACTGGGCTTGTATGAACGTGCTTGCCAAAGCATTGCCTTCGATAATCTGTTTGTAATTTGATTCCTTAATTCTTCTTACATCGTACTAATAACGTACTATATAATGTATATAGATGCAATTGCTAATATTTTCTGGTACTCGCATAACAAGCAAGTGTTTTAAAATGACACAAAAACAAAGAAGCTAGTAGAATGCATTCAATTTCCAGCCTGTCAAGGGCCCCAGATAATATGTTCTTATTAATAACACGTTTTTTCGTAACCAAACCATGCAATCAATTGATCAGTGACCACTGATTCACTGGGACTACATGTTTCCTGAAATTTTCCAAAAAGGCTAATAAAATTTGTCAGTCCAATTTTTACAAACACCATCTCAATTATACATTTCATGTTTGATCAATGATCAAATAATACTCCTACTGAACATGTGATTTCCAATACAAAATTCCTTTAAATTGCAATAATAATGGGTTCTTTTTCAACCAACAACTGTTTCTTTCTCAAACTCTTAAGACTTCCACAATATGGATTCTCTCTCTCTATTTTGCACAATAGGTCTCCTCTTTGGAGGTCTATACTGGTTCATATGCATCTTAGGAGCAGCTGAACAAAAGGGCAAACGCGCCGTTGATCTCACAGGTGGTTCCATTGCTGGTAATAAGATTCAAGACAAGTACAAACAGTACATGTTCTTTTTTCGCCGTCCTAAGGAGATTAAGAAAGCTGAGAATGTACCTCAGTTTGTTGATACGTTTTATAATCTTGTTACTGATATATATGAATGGGGTTGGGGTCAGTCTTTCCACTTTGCTCCTGCTGTCCCTGGGAAATCTCACAATGAAGCTACGCGGCTCTATGAGGTCATGGCCGTCGATCTCATTGGTGTGTCGCCTGGCCAGAAGATCGTTGATGTTGGTTGTGGCGTTGGCGGCCCTATGAGAGCCATTGCCTCCCATTCCGGGGCTAACGTTGTTGGTATCACCATCAATGACTACCAGGTAATAAGTAGGAATTGTATGAGGTTTGGAGTTTGTTTTTCAGGTTCGCCATATTTACGGTGATTGTCGTAGTTGACTTTTTTAAATAAAAAATTTGGTCAAACATTATATTTTAGGGTAGTTATGGATAGTGATTGTATTTGTTGACTTTTCTAAGAGAAATCTTTATCTCAAAACATTCTATTTTAGGAAACTCGTGGTAAAACATTGATACTTCTTTTGTCGCCATTTTGGGGTTGAAGGATGGCACTGTCCCAATTTTACAATATTGAGTATACGAGTTGGTCACGTCGGGCCAATCTAATTTGATGAGTAGAAATGAATTTTTAATTTGTGTAAATTTTTAGTAAGCTTTCAAGCTATTAAATTAATTTTTGTCTTTTTTTTTATTTTTTAAATTGAGTCAGATTTGGTTTTTTGGGTTAAATCTTTTATGTGTGTGTAACAATGAGTCTGATCAAATTAAATTTTGCCGGTCTAAGATACATTTATATGCAAAATTTTAGTGAGCTTCCAAAATATCAAATTAGTTTTTGTCAGTTTTTCTTTAATCGAATCGGGAGATTTTCAGGTTGGATCAAATTTTGTCACCTCTAATATTGGAGGCAAGCCACTGACACAATTGTGATGTTTACCAGGTTGGACGGGCGAGAGCTCATAACAAGAAGGCAGGCTTAGACAAGCAATGCGAGGTGGTGTGTGGGAACTTCCTAGAGATGCCATTCGAGGACAACAGCTTCGACGGGGCCTACTCGATCGAGGCCACGTGTCACGCGCCGGAATTGGAGGACGTGTATGCTGAGGTCTTCCGGGTCCTCAAGCCAGGCACCATGTACGTGTCATATGAATGGGTGACCACCAACAAGTATGAGGCTGATAATGAAGTGCATAAGAAGGTAATACATGAAATTGAGAGGGGTAACGCGCTACCAGGGCTAAGGAGCTATGACGACATTGCTAAGGTGGCTCGTAAAGTCGGGTTCGAGGTGGTGAAGGAGAGAGATCTAGCGGCGCCACCGGCTCTGCCATGGTGGACTCGGTTAAAGATGGGGAGGTTTGCATACTGGAGAAACCATGTCATCATTACTGTGCTTGCTGCCATTGGCATTGCCCCAAAGGGAACGGTTGATGTCCATGAGATGCTTTTCGAGACCGCTGATTACCTTACACGTGGCGGCGAGACAGGGATCTTTACTCCTATGCATATGATTCTATGTAGAAAGCCATTGCAAGATGCAAATTCTGCTTCCTCGTCCTAATTATGCAGATCTAATGCCTATGGCTATCATCAACATAAGGTATAACTTATGAATTATTCTAAGATGTTTTATTTTATTTCCTCTATGTAACTTTTGTGGTCATTTGGTTGACAAACATAACCACAATAAGTACAATTTTCTAGAAAGCACCATGATGGTTGGTTGTTTTGTGGACATGAAAATTGTCTACTTAATTCTCCCTATGTAAGTAGAACTTCGTGTAAAAAGTTCTACTTGATGCATGCTTTCAGCCAAAGTAATTTTGGCAGCTCTCAGGTGGTGGCGGATCTATAAATATTAATTGGGGAAAACGGCGAACACTAGTAGGGCGAAAATTAGTAAAAGTTGAGACGATATATGACTACTATTCTCGTTCTTACATAATGTCATTTTCACTTTTTGAGATTTAATTTTAACCAGTAATGGGACAGACCAATAAGAAAACCTTAAAGATCAAAATAATACGGAAAGCGTGTTGAATTATAAAATTGATATTATGAAAAATTTTTGTGGTGCAACCACAACAGATATTTTATGAAGATAATTTTTTCATAAATTGTTTTTGTCAAAGGTTAATACTATAAAATAAAATTGACAAAAAAACAACAATAGAGGGAGTATATGTTTAGGTATGGACGATAACATACAAAAACAAGTGTATTGAATAAGAAGATATAAATGAAAAGAAGAGACCAAGTGTGGTATGGTCTATTGGTTATTTTTGGTGGGTTAGTCCCCACGCGTTTCTGGTCCTCCCCTCTAACAACTAATCGACTATAAAAAAATAAAAAAAAAAAAAAAAAGGGAGTCCAATCAACATTCTGCCCTTAAAAAAAAAAAAGAAAATGAGTGAAAGAGAACAGAAACAAGACAAGATACAAGCCCAAGAAGGTAGCGTAGGAAGGCCCAAAACAGGGGGCAAAAGGACTAGACTACACTACAGTCTACACATTACAAAACTGAAAAAGAAATTGGGCCAAACATCAAACGCGCGACGGAAAGTTTTAAGCATTCCATACTCCGCTTGGCCCGCTTGCTACTCCACTACCACACCCATCCATTTGCTCTAATCATTATTAAAAATTATCAAAATGTATTTTGTTGCAATTAAAAATAGTCTAAGAATACTGTAGTATTTTTACTTTACAAACTTTGACAATTAATTTAAATAAAGTACAAAAATAAATAAACTTTTGGCAATTCATGTTGAAGTGGGTTGTCCCACATTGGTCAAGAAAGAATGCCTTAAGGTGTTTATAACTAAGGGAGTTACTCTACCCATTGCCAATTAGTTTTGGGTTAAAACCTCATTTATGTTATAAACACTCTTTTAATAGGCCAAATTATAAAAAAGTTAACAATCCAAGAGCCGAAGAGGTCATGCTCGTCCCTCAAAGAAAATATTAGATTGAAATACAAGATAATCTAACACTAATTCCTACATTGCATATTTGCAGTTGCATTCATCGATGGCAAGGAAACACACTAAGGTTTTTAGCGTAACATGATTTTATCTGGAGGAGAAACAATACTTAAGAGATGAGAGTATGGTTAAGAGCCATTTAATAATTTCTCGATTTAGAGAGACCAACAAAAGCTGCTGATGATCGGGCTAAACAACATGGACACCTTCATATTTGTATGGCTTCTTTTATTACAAAAAACAAAAAGGAAAAAGATTCATATTCAGTCAAGCTCAGCTCATAACGCCAAATAGGATATTTTTCTGTTGGGCTGCCACGTTCGATCCACTAACAAAGACAAATGGACCCAGCTAATATCACCCAATTAAAAAACGCAGTGTCAAATCTGATTCCAAATTTCCAACTCATATTTTTGAAACGACTCTTCAGAAAACAAAGTTTAAGAAACAGTAATAAATAAATAAAGGAGGAAACTCATCAACCCCTTTTTTCACTCCACTATTCTCTCTCTCTCTCTCTCCCCTTCTCCTCCCCCTTTCTCTCATTTTCTCTCTCCTCAATTCCTCCAGAAATGGACTCCCTAACTCTATTCTGTACAGTAGGTCTCCTATTCGGAACCCTATACTGGTTCATATGCATCCTTGGTGGTGCAGAACAAAAAGGGAAACGAGCCGTAGATCTCTCAGGTGGTTCAATCGCCGGTGATAAAGTACAAGACAAGTACAAACAGTACTGGTCTTTTTTTCGCCGTCCTAAAGAGATTGAGAAATCTGAAAATGTTCCTCAATTTGTTGACACTTTTTATAATCTTGTTACTGATATTTATGAATGGGGTTGGGGTCAATCTTTCCATTTTTCACCTGCTGTTAATGGTAAATCTCACCGTGATGCTACAAGATTACATGAAGAAATGGCTGTTGATCTTATTAAAGTTAAACCTGGTCAGAAAATCCTTGATGTTGGTTGTGGTGTTGGTGGTCCCATGAGAGCTATTGCTTCTCATTCTAAGGCTAATGTTGTTGGTATCACCATTAATGAGTACCAGGTTAGTCTTTTTTTTTTACCCTTTTTTTTTTGTTCAATTTTTAGTTCATATTTTTTTTTTTTTAATGTTTGATGGTTCATGGTTGCCCTTGATTTGGATATTTGTGTAATTTCATATCTCTGATTATTAAATAACCTTACAAATTAGGATGGTGGTGATATGCCATGACTAGTTGGCTAGCACTAAAAGTTTTTAAATTTGGCATCTTATTATTTTATATTTTTTTTTTTTCAGTTTTCAATATTTATCATAATTCATGGATGAGTGGTAAGTGGTAACCAATTAACCACCCTGATTTGTAGGGGATCTTTGAAAATTTAAATTTTAATTAATTGTTGTTGAAATATCCCTAGAAATCAGGGTGGTGGCAGACAACTATGACCCATTTTCAAAATTTTGAGAGAACTTAGTGGACTACATAACATTTGTGCATTTTTGATTTCCAATTTCAAAATTTTTAGAGAAATTGGTGGACTAAAAATTTTGTGATACGAGTCACTTGACATAATTTCTAACTCCGCCAATGACCAGGTGAAGCGCGCCCGAGCGCACAACAAGAAAGCAGGGCTAGACTCCCTGTGCGACGTGGTATGCGGTAACTTCCTAGAGATGCCATTCGAACCCAACACCTTCGACGGAGCCTACTCAATCGAAGCCACATGCCACGCGCCGAAACTAGAAGAAGTCTACGCCGAGATCTTCCGTGTCCTGAAACCGGGAGCCCTGTACGTATCATACGAGTGGGTAACAACAGACAAGTACGAAGGTGACAATGAGGAACACAAGGAGGTCATCCAAGGGATCGAGCGAGGCGACGCTCTACCGGGGCTCCGAAGCTACGCAGACATAGCTAAGGCGGCGAGTGAGGTCGGGTTCGAGGTCGTAAAGGAACATGACTTAGCATCACCACCATCACAACCATGGTGGACTCGTCTTAAGATGGGTAGAATTGCTTACTGGAGGAACCACATTGTTGTTACTGTTCTTGCTGCTATTGGTGTTGCTCCTAAGGGTACTGTTGATGTTCATGAGATGCTTTTCAAGACTGCTGATTATCTTACACGTGGCGGTGAGACTGGCATTTTCACTCCTATGCATATGATACTCTGTAGAAAGCCATTGGATGCATCTTCCTGATTAAATCACTCACAAGATCCATATGCTACTATTATTATTTTGCTAGTATGATGATGATGCACTGATATTTGGTGTTCTTGTTCCTCTCTTATGTGTAACTCTTTAGTAATTTACTACCTTAGTTAAATGCCCATTTTGGATTTTGGTATTGTGGTTTTTGGGATCTTTATTTAATTTGATTTAATTGTATTTTGTGGTTTGGATCTGGTTTAAGCCTAGTATTAATGGTGAGAATGGTGATTTATGTAAAGGTCAAAGACTCGTGAGTATGTAGTTGTTGCAAAATTTTGGCCTAATTTAGAATTCTAACCATTTTGAGGATTCTTCTTCTCCATTTTGTGAATTTATTTCTCTACCAGATCATTTTTTTTTGTTTAATTGTTCATAGTATTTACAAATTAAAAATGAGATGATTGGATGAAATTGGTTGGAGACATTTTTTTTTTATCACAGTTGGAGACTTTTAAGAGACGTGGGAAGTGGAGCAATTGGAAAAGTTATTAGATGATGGTGAATCATGGACCATGGTACATTGAGTTGCTTGGGTAAATAATGTAATGACATGTGGATCTTTAAAGAATTCAATAAGTTGCATCACTAATCTCTTCTATGGATCCAGCATCTTGATCTAGTATTTTTAGTGGTAGGTTGTGTCCTGTCCTGTGAGGCTGCCACTGATTGTATCTGATTCAGTAAAGCCTACCACCAATCCCGACACTGATTTTCACTGAAATAGTAAAGCACTTTTCACTGATTCGGTAACATCTAATAAATGGAAAAGAACATATTCAATCACGTATACTAGGAGTACCAAGATTTTTTGGTGACATGACATATATGTTCCTAGCTTAGTCCATACATCACACATTTATTATGGTGGAATATTTTTGTTGCAAGGAGTTGAATCTAAAGATTCAAGTTGAAGTACGACATCATCTACATGGTTTAAGAAAGTTGTTACATTTGTATCACGGGTGGGTACCCCTGATATTTTATTTTGATAGAGGACGATGGAGTTGATAATTGAGTTATGTCCGGAAGAGTCACATGCGGCACGTGAGAGTGTTGAATAAAAAAACAGAGTATAAAACAGAAGACAACAAGAGTTGTGGGGGCACACGAGGGGAGCACATGGACAAAGGGGCTGGAAATATCGGGATGTCTCACATGCAGCAGATGCATACACATATTTGATATTACAATTTACACAACACAACCATCTGGTTTTTGTGTCAGCGATCGTTTCTCAGTTTAATCGACTTTTGTTTTGGATGGTACCGGAAAGGAGCTGGAAAGAGAGAAGGTACCGTTACTTTTTGGGCCCCGCTGAAAACTTTACCACTCACTCCCCCTACTTTGGCACTTTGGATCTTCCACTTCGTACGTCCACATACACTCTTGCTTTGCTCTGTCCCTGTTTCTGCCCCTCCTTTCGTCATATCTTTTGCCATACAAATTTGTGATCCAAGTCATTACTCACGTTAGTGGTGGTCTATTGGTTCTAACCTAGGGTATGTTTTTTCTACTGATTCTCACTGAATGAGTAAGGTCTTGCCACTAATTTCCTCTAATTTGGTAAGGTCTTACCATTGATTTTCACTGATTGAGTAAGGTCATTCCACTGATTCTCATTGATTGAGTAAGGCCCTGTCACTAATCATGTGAGGAGAAATGTGAGTCCTGCCACCAATCTACACTGATTGAATAAGGTCCTGCACTAATTCTCACTGATTCAATAAGGTCTTGCCACTGATTTCCACTAATTGAGTAAGGTCTTGCCACTGATTTCCGCTGATTGAGTAAGGTCTTGCCACTGATTTTCGCTGATTGAGTAAGATCCAATAAGTGGAAAAGAACACACCCCTACTATCAAGTGGTTTGGTAAGGTAATGTTATGAGTTCGAATCTCATTCGGCCATTTCCCCTCATGCTTTGTGTCTGACTATTTGTTGGCTTTTATGAACTATACTAGCCCCTTGTTGGTGCTACGTTTGAATACGAGAGTTTGAACATAATGTAGCAGGGGTGTCTCAATCGTCATTCACTTGTACCCTCTTTCGACGAGTAAAAAGAATAAGTCACTACTCACGTCCTCCCTACTTATTTTTGATTAAAATTTTCTTTTGCTTACTTGTCCGTTATATTTAAACATAAGTAGTACTCCAAACATATATAAGGATGTGTCCTTTTCACTTATTTAGTGATTGGTTCAGTCTAATTTAGTGACAAAATGATTATTAGCTCATAAATTTAAAATTGAATAGTCAGATCAGTATAGTCCAATTAAGTTAAAAAGAACACCGACATATTTTTCGAAAATTTGAGTGTTGGGACAAAAGTTTGTTGGAGTCTAGTTTAACACGAGCTTAGATTTTGGGGTTATAGGACTCGAAAATTTGAGTGTTTGGACAAAAGTTAGTTGGAACCACTTACAGTTTGCTGATTTCCAAAGTGAACAAGATGAAAAAACATGTTCCCTTGGGATCATAAGGCTTTAACTTAATGGGCAACAGTTGACCTACGATATGAACTCCTCAAGTTTAATACTCCCTCCGTTTTATACTATAGGGCATATTTTGACTTGGTACATAGATTAAGGAACTCTAAAATCAATAAAAAGTTACGGTAAATTGACTTAAATAACCTTAATATTAAATGCCACACATGAGAAAGAGTAGGTGAAATTACCATGAAAAAAAAAGAGTAAAGTCGGAAAAACAACAACAAATGCTTCTTGAAAATTGAAATGCGCCTTACATTGTGAAACAAACTTGAAGTTAAAAAAGCCCTATATTGTAAAATGGAGGGAGTACTAAGAAAAAGTGATGATAGTGAAGCGAGTGAAGATAAATATTACTCGGTATTCGTTTTAGGTGGAGTGGGAATGGAGGGGGCTAAGTGGGTGATCGGGTGAGATGGAATTTAAAAGTGTGAACTGAACTAAACTGAAATTAAGGAAAATTAAATTAAATCAAACAGAATCTTAGTAATAATCATTAGATATTGTTGTATCATTGGATTCTAGGTACATGGGTGGATAATTGGATATTCGTTCACGTAGAGCGGGGTGAATTGGAACGTCTACCTACTATAGTAAATGGATCCGGGGCGAAATGGAACTCAAATTGGACCGAATTAATAAAAGGATTTGAAGTCCCTAATTTACAACACAAGTGATAGACTGGACCTTAAATGAATTGGGGACTTGGTTGGAAATTGTTTCTGAAAGGCCATATTTTTGGATTCAACGCAGTTAATCAAATGGGCCTGCTTAATTGTCAGGTTCACATAACCAACATGAAACTTGGGCACACGAAAGACAGGGATCTTGTTTCATTAGCCCAATCAATACCGGGAAGTTCAATTTAGTACTGTAATTCTTTGGGGGCCATCCATCTAATCGTGAAGGTCCAAGACCACTACTGTTTGGCATTAGTGAGTAGTGATGTCTATTTTTTTTTTCTTGTCAAAAAGAGGGTGCAAATGAATAGCGATCGAGACACCCCTTTTTATGTCATGTTCGGACTCTCATGTTCAATAGCGAACATATCAGACTAGCTGAACAACCAGCGCAAGCACTGGCCCGTCAACGTAGCACCAACAAGGGGCTAATATAGTTCTTAGAAGCCAGCAGACACAAGGCAAGTGGGGAATAAGGATTCGAACCCATGACCTTGCCTTACCAAACCAATTGGGAGTAAGCTTGGAACCATTAGACCACCACCCTTATTGGTTGAGTAGTGATGTCTAATGATTTAGCCGAGGTCGTCGCATTTTGAATTTCAGGTTAATGGAAAAAGTTTCTGTGAGACTTTCACAGGGGTAAAATTGCGTACAACTGATCCCCATTATTCTACTTAGGAGGGAGCTCTTTGGAGACTATAGGATAATGTTGTTGATGTCTAATGATTTATGACTTGCACGCCTTGTGGCGTAATCGAACCAAACACGCCTTCCTTAATCGACCTAAACAAACCAAACAGGATATTCATTCTCTCTCCACTATAGCTCCCCACCTTCCAAGCTACGCAACGCAAACGCAACGCAAAGCATCTCTCACCATCAACATTTCTCTGTTTATGACTTTTTGGGATGCAAACAAATTACCATGTTCAACAGCGATAGTGCAAGAAACTTCCTCTCTTCTTTTAACTCCCCCTATCTTTTTTGGATTTGTCGTGGAGGGTTTGCGCGTCTAATTAAATATATTCCATTAATTGAAATAGATTATCTTCAATACATAATTTTCCACATTTTACGCTTTATAATTATGGATGCTTGCATATTTTATTTGTAGTCAACTTAACAAGTGTTAAATTACGACAAGTCACAAGTATATTGCGTAAACGCAGAAAATAGTGTATTGGAGAGGATCTTAATCCGTACATAAAAAACCCAAATTTTCATGAAATATGTAGCACATTTTCCGCAATCACAGAGAGCTAAGGCCTATTTTGATGCCTAGTTTCAGTAAGGATTCTTTCTTCCACTTTTTGTGCAATCTTCTGTTCCACTCCCTTATACGCTTAATCATAGGATTTAAATTTAATTTATTCTGTATTAAATACGAATGCATGACAAAATCACGAACGGTCAACAAGTGATTGCGGAGAACAAAGTGAATGAGTGATACATACATAGAAGGGGACAAATATTTATCTTTCAACAAATTACTAATTGTTACTTCTAAACCAAATTAGAAGAGTGGTACGAGACCATGAGTAATGCAACAGTGCGACGCAGATAATGGAAGAAAATGTGTGACAAAACGATGTACAGAATGCGAAATACAACGGCCCAGAATGAATTGTAACATGAAATCGACAAAAAGAACAGAACCTAAGTAGCAATAAATTTACACATATGCATATATGATTGATTATAATATATATAAAATAGAAAGTAAAAAATTCGAGAAGTAAACATGATGTTTGAATATATGCTACTAAAGTGTACACACAACATGCATATGCACATTTTATAGCTGAGGCTCCGTTTGATTCATCTGGATAAAACTGATCTGAATTGAACTGAACTGAATTGATTTTTTAAACTTGACCGTTAACCATTTAAAATTAGTCCAAACATAGTTAATATTGGACTCATTTGAAAGTATGCTTCGAGATCTTTCCGATGACATAATTATCATCATGAAATTATTTCGGAATAAAATATTATATGGGTGATAAAGTTACACATGAACTGAACTGAACTGAACTGAATTGGACTAAACTTAACTGAATTTAAGTAAAATTAAGGTGAATCAAACAGAGCCTCAGTATATACCACAAACTATATGTATGCACTTTATATCCTTGGAGTCCTTTACTTTAATAAAAGCAAGATTTATCATATATACCATATGTCCTTGCAATTAAATTATCTTTGAGTGAAGATTAAATTTCGACAAGTCACAAGTATATTGCGTAAACACAGAAAATAGTGTATTGGAGAGGATCTTAATCCGTACATAAAAAACCCAAATTTTCATGAAAAATGTAGCACATTTTCCGCAATCACAGAGAGCTAAGGCCTATTTTGATGCCTAGTTTCAGTAAAGATTCTTTCTTCCACTTTTTGTGCAATCTTCTGTTCCACTCCCTTATACGCTTAATCATAGGATTTTAAATTTAATTTATTCTGTATTAAATACGAATGCATGACAAAATCACGAACGGTCAACAAGTGATTGTGGAGAACAAAGTGAATGAGTGATACATACATAGAAGGGGACAAATATTTATCTTTCAACAAATTACTAATTGTTACTTTTAAACCAAATTAGAAGAGTGGTACGAGACCATGAGTAATGCAACAGTGCGACGCAGATAATGGAAGAAAATGTGTAACAAAACTATGTACAGAATGCGAAATACAGCGGCGCAGAATGGATTGTAACATGAAATCGACAAAAAGAACAGAACCTAAGTAGTAATAAATTTACACATATGCATATATGATTGATTATAATATATATGAAATAGAAAGTAAAAAATTCGAGAAGTAAACATGATGTTTGAATATATGCTACTAAAGTGTACACGCAACATGCATATGCACATTTTATAGCTGAGGCTCCGTTTGATTCATCTGGATAAAACTGATCTAAATTGAACTGAACTGAACTGAATTGATTTTTTAAACTTGACCGATAACCATTTAAAATTAGTCCAAACATAGTTAATATTGAACTCATTTGAAAGTATGCTTCGAGATCTTTCCGATGACATAATTATCATCATGAAATTATTTCGGAATAAAATGTTATATGGGTGATAAAGTTACACATGAACTGATTTAAACTGGACTGGACTAAACTGAACTTAACTGAATTTAAGTAAAATTAAGGTGAATCAAACAGAGCCTCAGTATATACCACAAACTATATGTATGCACTTTATATCTTTGGAGTCCTTTACTTTAATAAAAGCAAGATTTATCATATATACCATATGTCCTTGCAATTAAATTATCTTTGAGTGAAGATTAAATTTCGACAAGTCATAAGTATATTGCGTAAACGCAGAAAATAGTGTATTGGAGAGGATCTTAATCCGTACATAAAAAACCTAAATTTTCATGAAATATGTAACACTTTTTCCGCAATCACAGAGAGCTAAAGCCTATTTTGATGCCTAGTTTCAGTAAGGATTCTTTCTTCCACTTTTTGTGCAATCTTCTTTTCCACTCCCTTATACGCTTAATCATAGGATTTTAAATTTAATTTATTCTGTATTAAATACGAATGCATGACAAAATCACGAACGGTCAACAAGTGATTGCGGAGAACAAAGTGAATGAGTGATACATACATAGAAGGGGACAAATATTTATCTTTCAACAAATTACTAATTGTTACTTCTAAACCAAATTAGAAGAGTGGTACGAGACCATGAGTAATGCAACAGTGCGACATAGATAATGGAAGAAAATGTGTGACAAAACGATGCATAGAATGCGAAATACAGCCGCGCAGAATGGATTGTAACATGAAACCGACAAAAAGAACAGAACCTAAGTAGCAATAAATTTACACACATGCATATATGATTTATTATAATATATATAAAATAGAAAGTAAAAAAACATGATGTTTGAATATATGCTACTAAAGTGTACACACAACATGCATATGCACATTTTATAGCTGAGGCTCCGTTTGATTTACTTGGATAAAACTGATCTGAACTGAACTGAACTGAATTGATTTTTTAAACTTGACCGTTAACCATTTAAAATTAGTCGAACCATAGTCAATATTGGACTCATTTGAAAGTGTGCTTCGAGATCTTTCCGATGACATAATTATCATCATGAAATTATTTCGGAATAAAATGTTATATGGGTGATAAAGTTACACATGAACTGAACTGAACTGGACTGAACTGAACTGAATTTAAGTAAAATTAAGGTGAATCAAACAGAGCCTCAGTATATACCACAAACTATATGTATGCACTTTATATCTTTGGAGTCCTTTACTTTAATAAAAGCAAGATTTATCATATATACCACATGTCCTTGCAGTTAAATTATCTTTGAGTGAAGTGCACATCACTACCTCTCTATCTTTTGCTCCCAAAGAAACAGGGAGAGAGAAACGGAGAGAATAGAGAGAGAGAGAGTAGACATGAATTCAGAAACAAACGACGGAAGGCTAAGCCACCTGTTTATGACAGTATTTCTTTACAACTTCTCAGTGTTTATGGTATCCCGGCAATTACCGATGTGACCATGTCAGCATTGTGTCCTGGCCAGGATGAGTGCTCCCTTGCCATTTATCTCACCGGATTTCAACATGCGGTACATAATTTCTCACTTGCTTAAGTCCATTTATCTTTACATGCATCGGAAACAACCTCTCTGCTGAGTAACTAGTCAGAGGTAAGATTATGCACATGAGGACCTTCTCAAACCCCGTTACTCTTGTAGTCACTCTCGTAGTGTGATTTGCGCTATTAATGTAACTAATTATAAAACAAAGTTTATCTACATTATTGGTATTGATAGGTTTAAACTTATAGTACTTCAAAAGCTTGAAAACTATGTTCCTATATTTCCTCTGTTTTAATTTTGATCTGTTCAATTGTTATAGAAACCGAGAAATTGCTTGTATGCAAATGTAATCCTACATTCGTACTACACTCTAATCCATTGTATCCTCGTAATTATGAAATAAGAGAGAGAAAAAGTTCAACACTCACTTTAATTAATTGCATTAGAATAAAAATAACTCTTTACAACCTAGAGAAAAACATACATAATATAGATCTTCTAGATCATGTGACGTCGAGGAACAAAGGTTACTACCATAGATATATACTACGTACATTAATTATTATAGTGTACCATCCTAGCGATCAATATACATTGTACTATATATAACTGTATTAGAGTATTAGTTTTCTACATCCGCCACTAATTTGAAGGTGCAATCACATCCTAATGTATGCAGATTACAGGGGTAGGAACACTGGTGATGATGCCTCTTATAGGCAATCTATCCGACTTGTATGGAAGGAAGGCTTTGCTAACTATCCCTATGAGTCTCACCATCATTCCTTTAGGTATGGTTGCTCCTTTTTTTATGAAGTTTATGAGCCATATATATATATATATATACACATTATTGGTGGTAGGGTTGATCACTAATTGTTTTCTAGTACTCGTACCAAGTACTAGTACGATAAGGAGTATGATTTTTGTCTTCCTCCACTAATGTCATTTTAACTTTATTTACAGGGATTTTGGCATACAAGAGGACGGAAACTTTGTTCTATGCATACTACGTCTTCAAAACTCTCACTAACATGGTTTGTGAAGGAAGCGTCAATTGTCTTGCCCTTGCTTATGTAGTAAGTAGTATTGTTTTTTTGTTTTTTTGGTTATTTTAATTTTGTAAGATGGCCCCAATTTGAGTATCCACCCAAGCCCATCTTAGACCGGGTCAATAGTTGAAGTAGCCCATACCCAGACTTCCTCCGCCATTATCAAATCCTTTACAAAAACTTGTGTAGACTTAGTCCACGATTGGATATCCAACTTGAATTTCCCTCAAAACACAACACACATAAATAATACCAACTATTAATACATAGGCTATGTTTGGCAAAATTAGCTGTAGCTTTAGTTGTTAAATGTAAATTAAGGAAAGAAATTAGTAGAAAACCGCTAAAAATTGCTACAAAATGCTAATATACTAGCAGTAGCTGTAGCTGCAGGTAAAAGCTTATGGGGGTAGCTTTCACAATTTTAGCTGTAGTTGTATCTTCAAATTGAAAATCTAATAGCAAGCAGTTTGAAAGCAGAGAGTAAAAAAATACTAGCTGCAAGTTTCAAGTTATAACTTTTATTGAAAAACTACTTGTTCGTGCTAAACATACCCATAACTAGAGATGGCTATGAGTCGGTCCGACACACTAAATAGCATGACCTAGTTTGATTTTAGCGAGAAATGACACGAGCCACAACTTCACTATGACATGTCACGAACTAATGAGTCATGTATGCATAGGTTGGATTTTGGAAAAAAAAAAAAACTGAAAAACTCATTGTCTAGGCATGAGCATGACATGACACCACACGAGACGACCACATAAAAAGAATAATAAAACGTGAAAAAATTGAAAAATAGCCTTGAATAGTAGGGGTGAGCGCAACCGGGTACCCACCGGTTATTGCACTACCTTTAATTGGAATTGGAAATTGGAATCGGAATTTGTTGCACTGATTCCTAAATCTTAGGAATTGGAATTGGATCCACCGGGTACCCACCTGTTCCTAGGTACCTAAGTTCACATTAATTCCAAATTTTATTATTTTTTAAATCAAATAAATATACAATATATTTTACTAATAAAAATCATCAAATATTATATTACACTAACAAATATTAATTTCTAAAAATACCGCAAACATAAAATCAAATACTAAAATCAAGATACTTAACATTGTAAATCAAAAATTAAATAACGTATACAAATATTTAATTACTAATATTACAAATATAATCATTAAAACAATAAAATTACAAACACAATTCTTTAAACCACTAATCTTACTATAAAATCACCATCTTTTTAATTCATTCGTATTCATATTCATATTCATAATGATATTAACATGAAATGCAGGCAGACCAAGTAGCGGAAAATCAAAGAGCAACAGTGTTCGGAGTGTTATCAGGAATCAGCTCTTGTGCCTTCGTTTGTGGAAACCTCTCCACTTGTTTTCTCTCCACATCTTCCACATTCCAGGTTCGCAATTTCCCCCCATTTTTTTAAAATTCTGGTTTCCATAAATTTGCAAAAAAACCCAAAATTCAATTTATTGAATGATTGATTTATTTTTGTTGATGGGTTAGGTTGCTACAGCAATGGCTGTGGTGGCAACACTATACATGAGGGTTTTCTTGCCAGAATCAATAAAGGAGGAAAATCTCTCTCTTCAGGCTAAATTAATCCAACAAGAAAAAGAAGAAGAAGAAAATGAAGTATTGAATGGGGATTGTTTTGGGAAAAAAGAGTTGTTTAAAGGGATGCCTTCTTTGTCAGATATGATTTCCTTGGTCAAGATTAGGTATGTTTCAATTAAGTATTGAGTTTAGCATTTGTTTATTTAAATTTCTTTATCGGGATCATAGATAACGTGGTGCTCTTAAAAACAAAATATGTAATGATTGTGGTTGTTTATTTTTGATATTCAGCCCAACATTTTCACAAGCAGCTGTTGTTGCATTCTTTGCCTCCCTTGGAGAAGGAGGCCTTCATACGGCGTTGATGGTATATGTTCTTTTCTGGTATCATTTTGTTACACTAAGACCATGAGATTGATTGGTTGCATTATTTTCAGATGTTGATAATTGCTATGTTGCTCGGACACGGCTAAGTGTCAGAGTGTCGAGTACCCATAATTCCCATACCCATGTTGGACTCGGCCATTTTATGAAAATTCTGCAAGTTTTTCGCTGAAAATGGAGTGTCCAGTGTCCATAACCATGTCGGAGGGCCGAGTACCCGACACGGGTACTTGAGGAGAAATGAATAGTCCGAGCAACATAGGATAATTACGGAATGTAGTTTCTGTTTTTTCATGATTTGAGCTTGCAATGTTGTCAGTTGTTCACTTGAAGTTGTGGTATGACCCTAGGCAAAGTGATTGAAATGGTTGAGCATCCTGCAACTGTTCCATAGTTTATGGAAATTGCATAATTTGAAGTGGTAGCGTTTACTCTAACATATGGTAATCTGATTGACATTGGCTATGTAGCGCTACTTATTCTCTATTCGTCAATGTACATTTTTGATATGTCATAGGTTACTGTGACCCTGGCATTCATTATGTAGTATATGCATTAAGCCTGTGTTAGATGCAATTCCAATGCAGCATAGATTAAAGGGTGAAATGACATTTTGAGACCAAAGAAGGTTAAAATTCTGCTCATTTGTGACTACTCTGTAAGTGTGAAATGTATGTCCATGTCCTAGTTTGGGTCGTCACAATAAAGTAGCAAAACTTTTGTTCTCAATTTTCTCACCCTTCCCCGTTGAATATTATGTTCTGCTCTCAAGGCTGTTTCTTGAACGTTGTTCCATTTGAAGTGAGACATTAACTGTGGACTTGAGGGGTGTTCTTGAATCACAATATAATTTTTGCATGCTATCCTTCCTTCTAATGGAAGGCCTTTTCTTAAATTTAACATCATCTAGAGGTGAGTTATCTCATTTGGGGGTCAGTACAGCCTTATTGAACAACATAACACCTGAAATGTTTTGCAATCCCTTTTGGCGTGTATATCAACTGTCTATTATGCATTTGAAAAAGAAAATCAGATCTCTTGATTGCCTGGTGTGCTTTCTCTTCTTATTTGCAGTATTACTTGAAGGCTCGTTTCCACTTTAACAAAAACCAGTTTGCTGATTTAATGGTGATTGCGGGAATTGCAGGTACCGCGTCACAGGTTGGTCTTCCTATATTGTATTCATTTCATCACATCTGCCTGTAAATCTTGTCATTCTATGTTTCCAACATCTTCAAAGATAACTGAAATGTAAATCTGATCCTGCAGCTACTTCTTATGCCCCTGCTTATTGCTACTGTTGGTGAAGAGAAGTTGCTCTCAGTAGGACTATTTTTTGGTTGCGCACATGTAAGCGTTTAATTATCCTCTGACTCTGCAAAGATGTACCCATGAAATTAAAAGCTTATTCCTGTTTTTTGGATGCCTTCGCGCAGATGTTCCTTTACAGCATTGCCTGGTCTTCTTGGGTAATTGCCCCTGCATCTTAACAAGCTGTACCACGTGCTTTAACATTTGCTTAGTATCATACGTTACTTTCCGCACTTAGCGCCATTCAAATTTTTTTGTTAGTTATGTGTCCAGTCTTTCCTGCAAATGCTGGCATGTCATTTAACATTTTGACTCGACAGGTTCCCTATGTTGCTGCTATGTTCTCCATCTTGATTGTTTTCTCACAGCCATGTGTAAGTTAGATGCCTTCTTCTGATTGGCTTGGAGGTTTAGATACATACCCCTTATTTCCCTGTCTTGCCTGTAGTTACGGAGCATTGCATCAAACAAGTTGGACCAAGTGAGCAGGTATTTTTCTAAAAAAATTGGACAAATACAACAGGATTAGCCATCTGTATTTTTAATTATTGATCAATGTCTTGTTTGCTGAATGATATGAAGTGTCCTTGGACTGTAATATGCTCTTCTCTTTTGCTTCCAGGGAAAAGCTCAAGGGTGCGTTTCCGGCATATGTTCTTTAGCAAATGTAGTTTCTCCACTGACTTTCACTCCACTTACAGGTGAGCGAAACTTGACAATGGGATTTTCCTTTTAATCTGTTTTATACGGAAACTAATGACTTGATCCTATTTCAGCTTTATTTTTATCTGAAGGCACACCATTTTCTTTCCCTGGTTTCAGTATTTTGTGCGTTGGATTTGTCTCGGTAAGTGTTTTTCTACATGAATGAGTATTTTGCTTTTGCAAATGAGTTCCTTTGCCGTCCTTAACGCATTTGTACAATAATTGCTGCCTTCCTGCACAAATTGATAAAATCCGATGACTGCAACGTCTTCTATATGTATAAGTTCTTTATAACAATGAACAGCCAACTACTTATCTTACTGTTGCCCAAACCTGACCACATGGATACAGGAGGGCCATCCAATTGGTCCACCTTTATATTCTCTTAGCTTATGGTTCCAGTTAGTTGGTATTTAGCAAAGATGAAAAGCTTGCTATTCATCAGGCTACAATGGACTAAACATCTTATTCTCACCTGATTCTTATATGTCATGACTTAGCAGTTCAGTAATTGCTTTTCTGATCTGAATTCTCACAAAATAGCTTCACTGCAAGATTGTGAATACAACAAGAGCCTCTCCAGAGCTGTTTCTAAGTATCCCTCCACACCCTGATGGGCCTAGTTTCCTAATGATGAACCATCCAGGTTAAATTTGAATCATCGAGGTTAAATTTGAACCATCCTGCAAGAGGTGCACACCAAGTGGAGTCTGTTTTGTCTCAACCCCATCCTGGATTCTGGCCAGAATTCCTGTTCTTAACTGCATTAGCACCTGTTGTTCCCAGTCACATTTTATCGTCTTCAAGTCCCTAGTGGCACCGAAGACTATGGAGCTGAACCTAATCCAATTAGGAGCTGGGTTGAGTATGTGAAAACATAAGAGCTTTTCTAGCAATCCTCAAGGTCCAAATGCATGCAGAAAAACCATGAGCCAGCTTTGAGTATAAACAGAGCCTTGACAAAAACCTTCCCATTGAAGAAGAAGCTCTATTATTGTTTTTGGTAGCACCGCAGACACCCCCCACCATTGAAAGATCCCCTGCCATAATTTCTGAGCTACAGGACAGGTAAGTAAAAGATAATCCACATCTCCCTCTTCTGGATAACAGAATCCACATCTACATTCATTATCGTCAAAAGGAACACCCCTATGTCTCAGATTGCATAGTAGCAATTCAGTTTTGGACAGCTTGCCATCCAAAACTTGAGTCTTCAAAGGAAAGTTTTGCCTTCCATATTATACTCGCAAAATTACAAGTGGGTTGATCATTTTTTTTCCACTGAGTATATTATGAATGTACTGACAAGTTATCTTGAGGGTCAACTCTGAAAACTAGCTTGTTATCTTTCTCTGTACATAGTATCACTTTGCAGCAGGCAAAGAATTTGCAAGTGTTCCTCTTCCCATGACCTCAACTGTCTCCTAAGATAAATTTTGATGTCCCATTGCCATTGAGAATCCTCCCATGAGCCCATATTAGAAAATGAGTGCAAATGTAGAGAATACAGTGTAGCAAAAGTAGAGGCTAGATCATCACCTAGCAAATGGGAAGCACTAGAACCAAGGTTTATCAGGATTTAGTTTATCCTGCCTGGTTGTTTGATAAGACTTGTTCGACCTGGTTGTTTGATACTTGCATTATCTGATCTGCAGCTAGCTCAGAGGCATCGTTTAATGTTAATGCTTATCTTAAGCTTAGGCGAATTGTTGTTAAGTACTATGAGGTACAATTTTTCTCAATTGATAGGGTAAAGCATCAGGAGTAGTTTCTCTAGTCCAGTAGTTACTGACATAATGAAGGCAGCAGGGAAGTTTCACGATTGCTTTCTTTGAGTGGCTTGTTGTACATATCTAAAGTAATAGAGTAGAAGGTTCGATGTCTTATTGGATAACCCCTATGTCAGTAACGTAGTGATAATGTTGTAAATCTGAACACCATTTAGACTGTTCTTAGTAGGTCTTTGCCTTATATTTTTATTTATTAGTTGAAACCTTTTCTTTTCCAACTAAAGTAATCCAAAATCCACACTAATCCAAGGTAGAAACCCTCAAAACCATGGTTTCCAAAACAAAGGTAGTCTAAGTGTACACTTTGCATCCTATCTAGTTTTCCTTGTCTCCTATATAAGATAAGCAACACCTTAATGACATTGCATTCATTGTGTGTAGATGATAGCGTTCTTCCAGAGCCTTCTGATACGAGCAGCACCATCCATGTCAGGTTACGGAACTAGCAAGTGCACTTTTGTGGCATAGGTTTAAGGTACTCTGTTGAAGCTTGAATCAATGTCCTTCAGTATCTGCTCTGGAAGCTTTTCCCCTCCAGCTCTATGTACATACCTACATATCCTTCCTGTATATCCACATCAAACAGGGGTTGTGACTTCGGTAGTGGGAAGCATCTCAGAGTGACATTAATATTCATAAAGCTACGCAGTAGGTCTGATCTTGTTAAGCCATGCAAGTGCAATTGATGCTTATGCTCCCACTCGATGTTCTGGTTGAATACTCAATGCCTGGGGAATTACTTTCTTTATTATTATTTTTCTATAATTTACCTTTTTTAAAGAGAGGGTGGGATGGGACTCCATGTAAGATTATATGTAAATATAGCATCCTGTTGTAGTATGTGAGTCCATCAGCCTCCTGTTTTTAGTGTTCGACTCAAAATGATGACATTGTTTCAATATGGTATATGGAAGATAATTGTGTGCTGTGCCATCCTAGCTACAGTGATTAGCTGGTAGGAGAGGCAGGTTTGAGGTTTCGGTATCAATCATTTAACCTGAGACTACAGCTATCTTTACCTGAATTGGTACATGACGAATTTTCTCATCATCCAAGAGTCCAGTCCATAATTATACAGGAACTATATCACTGACTACTTATTAATCTGGTCTAACTAGTGTAATCTGTTCTAAATAGTGTTTGATGCCACCCTTTGCATTGGAAAATCTTTGTTGGAAACTGGAATGAATCCTCACTAGTAAGTTTGTCCCTCCGAAAGACGCATATGAGTGGTCAGTGGTTACTTATATACATAGGGAAAATATGCGCAGCTACAACAAACATATACATGAGGGGTACATAAGACGTACAAATGAATACATAAGAAATGTTTTCCAAAGACTTCCCAGCAGATTTAGCGTGAGGTGCACGAACGTTGTGGTTGGACCTGACATCCTTGCATAGCCGTTCTGGAAGTCCCATCGCAAAGATGTGAGCACTCTGGTACGTAGAAGAACATGTAAGACGCGTATAAGGCCAGAGCTACCTTTTGCATAGAAAGTGAATATCGGTCTCAATGTTCTATGTTGATTATATACAAAATCATTAGATAAGTAGGTAGGGCTAACAATTTCACAAGGTACTAGTGTGGTCATAGCTAAACTAATACACAACTGGAACAACAGAGAGCAAAGACACATATACACTCAGGCTTCAGTAACATGTACACTAGGGGGAAAGAAGTTGAACACCGGCATCTGGGCAGCCACCTCAATTTGCACTGGAGCAAGCAACAAGATGTAGTGGCAGATAATAGTGATGGGGCTCTTAGGATTTGGATTCAAGACCTCGGCCCTTATCGCACTGATACCTTTGATATAAACCAACCCACCCAAAACCATAAACTGATGGCTGAACACCCAATGTCTAATCTATGATGTTGTCATTATAATATCCATCTCTCAAGTAGTAATGCAAAAATGTAATCCGTTTTGTTTTTCATTAACCATTCTCAGTAACTTTAAGGATCCATCTGTGTGAAAATGAAATAAATCTGACATTAATTTGTGGAAGGAAGTCATAGAAGTTTCCTGATTTCCTCTGAATTGACTTGATGTCAATGAAGCACTGAAAGAGTGAACTTATGTGGCTTCTTTTGCATAAGGAATAAACCCCATTTGTGGTCATAGTTTGTTGCTGCACTGGGAAAATTAAATTTTCCCTGGCTAACTTATTTAATATCCTTGATTAATTGTCTAGGATAGTTCGTGTAAAAATGTTGTATGTGGAAGTGATTAGGACAGTCAATTGAAAGATATATTTGTGTCAGCCTGGTTTTTTTTTTCTTTTTTTTTTTTGTGTGTTTGTGTTGTTGTGATGGAACATGGTGTTGACCATTGTCTTTAATTAGTGAAAAGAGGTGGGATAAGGGTCAAATTGTGGACTCTAATCCTTGATTTTTTTCATGCACTTGCCTTCTTTTCCACTCTCCTTTTCTTTTATCTTTTTTTCTTTTCATGGTTTACTTGGGTGGTTAAAGATATGGGTATCTGCTTTTGCTTATAGTGCGCCAGTAGGTCTAGTGTGGGGCGGACCTATCCCATGAGGCGTGGGTGGGAGAGAGGGGAGAGAGAGATGGGAGGGGGAAATGTAAGAGGTTTGGACTTATACAAGTTTTTGTGAAAAACTAATCCTGCTTTGATTTCGTTCCTGTGATTGTGAAGAGGACAGAAACAGGATACTTTTGAGTTGTGAGTCTTGTGGCTGCTGTTTGCCTTCCTATGATTATGATTATTATCCTACTGGTCACGCAGTGTTAACAATGTTTGGAAGAGAAGGAAGAAAGAAGGCACAAATGAAGGTATTTAAGGATTTAATCATGTAGTATTCATTTGGCTATTGAAATTAACATTTATAGTAGTTGATTTGAAGCCTGTATCTTGAATCATTGATTCTGGTTGTGTAGCCAAAAATAGTATAATTGATTCTGGTCAATACAGATCAAAGTCTATAAGCTCTTGTATCTGAATCTATAATGCTCGCCGACTGATGGTGACAATTCCTGAATGGAACTTACGTAACAGATCTTAAAATGGCAATTTCCAGGGTAGAATTGCAGGGTGCATAAAATTTGAATAGTACCAACTGAGGTTACAATAAACAGACTTATGATTAGATGTTTCAACTTTGAAGTTAGGAAGTCGCGAAAGACACTAACTCCCTGACCTTCCTGGAGGCTGGAAACTTGCTCTCATCTTTTGCTTGCTTATTTTCACTTTGTTTGGAAGACAGAGTTTTTCTAGTACGGCAAGCTTTTAGCAACCCAAATGAAGGGGAAAGAAAGTTGGGAAAAAGGTTGTTATCAGTAGGATGCTTTTACAAAATGTTCTCATCAATAGGTCGCTAAATACCAACAAACATGATAACCAATACTTTTGGGCCACGCCAGGGATATTTGTATCCAGAATGTTCTTAAAGAGATTGCAATATGTCAAAAGATGAACTGTTGCTAGTCAATCCAAGAAGTAAGTTCAGGTTTTCATGGGTCAACTCATTATGGTCTCTAATCTACATTAGTTTGCATTTTTGTTTCTTGATAATTCATTGTTTTTCATGTATACCTTGTCTTAGTTGTCTTCTAAGTTCTTATAGTTTTCTCCTGATTTGACTGAAAACGAAAGTTTTCCGAAAATCTCCTTTTATTTATTCTTCTCTCATTCTCTTCCTTCTTTCTGTGAGGGATCAATCTGTAGGCGCAGCTTTAGAGCAAGTAGCGTTTATTGATTGTGTACTATATATAGTATACAAATATAAATGACATTACTGTTATGTTCACCGGTGGTTCTGTTTCTGATTAGTCAGAGCCTTGTACTTGCAGAAGCTGCTTATTACCACTGCAACTCTACCTCTGGCAAATTCATGCGCGGCAATGAGTATGGAAACAACCGAGACTCGTTCCTTGAAGCATTGTCC
This sequence comes from Tetragonia tetragonoides, assembly GCA_038025085.1. Classification (NCBI taxonomy): domain Eukaryota; kingdom Viridiplantae; phylum Streptophyta; class Magnoliopsida; order Caryophyllales; family Aizoaceae; genus Tetragonia; species Tetragonia tetragonoides. The sequence continues at coordinate 5,864,353 of CM076147.1, forward strand.
AAAGATGTGACAAACCAAGGTGGTTTTTTTTACTCCCAGTCCATAACTTATACCTCAACTAGTGACATGCTGAACTGTCTGGGCCTATGTCGAGTGGACCTAACCGCTCTTGATAAGGATTCGTCTTGTCCCAGTTGTATCAGAAATGCTACCTCCGTTCTTGTTAGCAACTGCCCCGTCGAAATGGATGTGATTGCATGGGGGGAAGATGCTGGATGCATTGTCCGATGTTCTTCCCATGACTACCCCTACACGTACGAGACAGAACCTGCTGTGCATTCCTGCAATGCCAGCAGTGTCCCCCTCAGTTATCTTCCACAGTTTGAGCAGGCCTTAGCTAACTTAACACACAGTCTCGCAGAAAGAGCAGCTGACGACAGGTCTATACATTATTTTTCCTTCGACCAAGGTGACTCGGCTCAGTACTTTGCGACAGATGAGTCGGAAATGGGTGATCTTGGTCTGACCATCTATGCCCTCGGCTTTTGCCTTCCTACCTTGTCCCAAACAGCTTGTTCTGACTGCTTGCGAGCCGCCACAAATAAAAGTGAAAGCCACTGTAGAGGGAAACGTGGAGCTACCATTTTCCTGCCTAGTTGTATTCTGCGCTACGAGCTGTATCGCTTCTATGGATCTTTTTCATCACCTTTCCCTTCTCCTTCTCCACCAATATCCTTGCATCATGTTTACTCCCCTTCACATGTCATGCATGAAGGTCAGTTTCTTGATCTGCTTTTCTTCGTACTGGATACACATAACAGAGAAGTTTATTAGATCAAGGGTCAAACGGAAACAGTCTCTCTGTCTTCACAGAGGTAAGGCTGCATACACCTGAACCCCCCTTATCCTGCCTGGGCGGGAGCCTCTTTTGGGGAGCTAACAATGTTGATGTCTATGTACATATCAGACAGATTTCTGGTAGATAGGAATCCTTCAAAGCTAATTATTTTCCCATTACTTCTTTGAAATAGGAGTAAATTAATTTTCGCATGCTTTGATTTTGTTCCTGTGATTGTGCAGAAGGCAGAAGTAGCAGGATACCTGTGTTTAATGTTTTCCTTCCTATGATTATCATTACTATGCTGACAGTAATTGCTCTGATAACATGCGTTGTCTACAAAACTCAGAAGAGGAGGAGGCAAAATGGAGCAGATGAAGGTATTTAACCCAGTAGTATTCATTCTGCGAGTCAAATTTAACTCTTTACAGTAGCTGATAACTGTGAGGCCACTAAGCCTTTTATCTTGAATGTACTCTATGATAGTCTGAAACTACGATTGTACTCTCTAATAGTCTCTGACAATTCTTGCGCTGGACTTACAAAATAGATCTTAAACAACAATTTCCAGGGTCCGATCTGCAGGGAACAGAAAAGCTGATTAATGCTAACTGAGATTTCTAGCTTTTGACAATGATAAAATATGAAGTTAACTGTTAAGAGATTTTTGAATATGCAATGTTACTTTTATGAAAAGCACTGACTTTTGATCATTAAGGTTAAGAAATGTACAAAGACATTATTTACGAACTTGGGACATCCTTCCTGGAGACTTGTTTGGATCTTTTGCTTGCTTGCTTATGTTAACTTTCTCTGGCAGATGATGCAGTTGGAGTAGAGGGTTGCCTTGAGTTCAGCCTCAAAACAATAAGAGTTGCGACGAATGACTTTTCGACTCAGAATAAGCTTGGGCAAGGTGGTTTTGGTGCAGTATACAAGGTAAGAAATGCATGGTTTCAATGGAACATAAATAAATACTGAATTACCAGCTGGATATCTCATAGGCCACCAAAATGTACAATTTGCACATTTGTAGGGGAGGCTTGAGAATGGTCAGCAAATTGCTGTGAAGAAGCTCATTGTTCATTCTGCAAGTAGGGAAGTGGAATTCAAGAATGAAGTACGGTTAGTGGCCAGGCTTAACCACAAGAATCTAATCAGACTCATTGGTTATTGCTTGCAAGGCAGAGAACGGATTTTAGTCTATGAAGTGGCTGTCAATGGTAGTCTTGATCGCTTACTATTTGGTACCCTTTCTTCCTTTTTAGTTAGCAATTGATCCCATGCTGTATAGTATACCCTTTTCTAAACATATACCATGAAGTTCAAAGTCGACTCAAGTTTGGTACTGCTTCATTTTGCTTCTGCTTCTGGAATGTTTTTGTATGGGCTATGATATTAGTTAAACATGCATCTTTTCTAGATCCAATAAGGCGTGAGCATTTAAGTTGGGAAATTCGTCACAGTATCATAGAAGGCATAGCACGTGGAATGCTTTATCTTCACGAAGAATCTCAGTTGAGGATTATTCATCGTGATCTGAAAACTAGCAATATTTTGTTAGATGAATCCATGACTCCAAAAATTTCAGATTTCGGGACAGCAAGACTTTTTGTTGAAGAGCAGGGCAGTGCTTCCAAAATAGTGGGTACATAGTAAGTATCATCTTCAAAAGCCTGCAATTTCTTACATACAGATGGATTTGTCATAGTAATGACATATTTTACTGGTGTTCTGCAGTGGTTATATGTCGCCCGAATACGTGAAGCATGGGAAGATATCTGTAAAGGTTGATGTGTTCAGCTTTGGTGTCGTATTGCTGGAAATTGTGTGTGGAAAAAGAAATAGTGCATATGGGAATCACGAACATATTGAACACCTCTTGAGCAAGGTGAATATCGACTTCTGAGTTCTGACAAAACGAAGGATACTCTGATAAAGCAATTATCTGAAAATTTTTAAGGGAGTTTTTGATGGTTTTATGCATGAAAATGCACTACTGACACGAACACTTAGCTCCTTGGTTACATTTTCATGTGCAGGCATGGAAGTACTGGACAACAGGAAAAGTTCTGAAGCTGATAGACCCAATATTACTAAGGGAAAGTGATAAAGAATGCGAGATGGCGCGATGTATCCACATTGGGTTACTCTGTGTCCAGGAAGATGCCACATGCAGGCCTACCATGAATTCAGTCATTCTAATGCTTGAAGGTCTTTCACAGAGGCTTCCACCTCCTCTAAAACCAGCATATTTTATGCTTATGGGAGATGATGACACAAATATGCCAACAATGGATCAGAATTATTCAGTATCATCAGATCTAGATTCAGGTCAGCTTTCCAGTGGCGTTTCATCAGTTAATGAGGTTTCCATTACCCAACTGTACCCTGAACCTCGATAAAATGATTCCAAATTCTGCATTCTTGCTAGCTGGGTTATACTTATACATCACCTAGCTCTAAGTGTTGTGGTGAGATCTTTGTAATTTGTTGCAAGTGAAAAGAAGTATCCAAATTGTTTACGATAAGAAGGAACTATATTAGGTATGTTGTGTCTTTCTACTGCATATTTGTAAAAAGTCTTTCTGTTAAATAAACTAAGTGAGCATACTTCCATTTCCACTAGACTACATTCTGTTCTCCTGTGTGATTAGTTGCTCTTTTTGATTCTTATTTCCCGTAAAGCCATGCTTAAATACTATCAAGTTGGCGATCTTCTCTTGTACTATATGATCTAATGTTTTCTCGGTATGAATTATTTTTGTCACTTGAATTCTCGAAATGCTTGGCCTGAGGTGTGATTACAAGGCAGTGGTGGTAGTGGTGGTCTTGTATTCTCAAAACTTGGCAGTCTTTGTTTCTTTTAAGTAACCAGCTTTCACAAACTCAAATATTGTCTGTGACATTGTCTTCAAATTCCTTATTTTTCTTGTATATGGAGTCCATGTAAGATTATCATTTAGCACCCTGTTGTAATATGTGAGCCCATCAGGCTCCCTTTTTTTAGTGTCAAACTCAAAATGTTAACATTGTTTCTATATGGTATGTGTAAGATAATTGTGTGTTGTGCCTTCCCTAGCTACAATGATTTGCTGATAGGATAGGTTTCGGTGTCAACATTTGATCTGAGCATATTGGTATCCCCAACAAACTAGTGATACAGCAATCTTTACCTGAATTGGTAAATGATGAATTTTCTCATCATCCAAGAGTCCAGTCCATAATAATACAGGATTTTATTTAATTTAGATACCATGGGTATCCAAGCTTCGGTTGACTAATTTCATGGGCCCTGAAGTTAACGACCAAGAAAATCTCCAGTGGCCCTGAGGAGACTCGAATAATACAGGATTTTATATCACTAACATCTTAATCTCATCTAACTCTACGAGAAAGCTCTATTGCAATACGTCCTACCAAAGGTTCAGTGTCGGCTACCAATTCATGTTAGTTGACTGGTACTTAGGGCTTGTTTACTTGAATGCAATGGTGATTATAATGTAATGCACCATTTTATAGGGTAAATGTGAGTTAGAAAAGGAAGGAGGGAGAGGAGAAACATGGAAAGAGTGAATTTGATTACAACATTCATTGTAATCACAATTGTTCTACTTTAGAACATGTAAAGATGATTACATTGAATGATGCAATCAAGCTCCCAAATCACATATTTCTCCTCCCCTTCCTTCTTTTTCTACGTACATTTACTCTATAAAATGATGGATTACATTGTAATCATCATTGCTTACAAGTAAACGCCACCTTAGATAGACGAATTCACTAGTGTTTGATGCCACCCGGTCCATTGACTCATCTTTGTTGGAAACTTGAATGATTCTTCATTAATAAGTCCCTCATTCTAAGGGTAGTCTAACATCAAATAAGAAACACGTCTGATGTAACACCCTCAGCTAGTATTATTGTCATTTATTTTCCCCTACTTGTCGGTGTATTGGCCTAGTTGCATAAATGGTCATGTTTGACGTTTGAGATCAACTTCGTCCATGAATGAATTATAGTTTGATTCAATAAAAGGATAAACAGATTTGTAATTTTAGCTACAATCTTTGCTAAGCAAATTAGACACCTCACACTCCTAGTTTTAGCATTTCATTTCATTTCATTTCATACCAAAACTCAGTCTCTTACTTGGATTGATGACATCCACTAGTTGTTTGGTGGGGAACAGGAATTTTGTTGCTGTATTTAAGGTTAATGGAGTAACAGCAGGTTTGCAAGGGCAATTTGTTTTGCTTTGCATAATAAGGCCCGACACGTGTGTGATATTGAATTGTCGTACCGGAAAAAAGGGGTGTGGGGTAGTGTCTTGTATCCTTGTATATAGACAAAGTGTATGAATAAGATTGGTTACTTACTAACATATTCGTAAATATAGAAGTTAGGGGTGAGAATGCATACATGTTTACCTTTTTATACTGAGTTGTTAACTTGTTATCGTACTAATTATTGTCAACCGAGTTTGGTATATACAATAAAGTACTATTTAAGACAATTATTAGAGATGACTAATCATGCTATTAGTGTACTAACCTACCTAATCCCACTGATAATTTGAGAGTTAAAGGGTGCTAGGCTGTTAGGTACTTATAGTGACAGTTACTGATCTATCCTGTTTTTGCAATCTGAACTTCCTTTAGAGCACGTAAGTAGCTTCTTGTAAGTTGTAAGATAATAGAGTGGTACCATAAAAAATGGCCTTCTTGTGTTCAGTGGCCCTTCTTTTTCTGCTGAATCCTTGGCTTGTAGCAGGTGTTTATTACCACTGCTACTCGTCCAGCACCTACAATGGTGGCAGCAGTACTGAATATGACCAGCAAAACCGAAACTCGTACCTTGTCGTGATTCCCACCTCCACAATGGACCACGATGGTTACTACTTTGCTCGCACCTCTACTGATCCTGCTGAGCTACACTGCCTTGGTCTTTGTCGAGTGGACATAACTGCTGGTGTTGACTGTTTCACCTGTCTCCACCAGTCATGCTCCGCTATCACCAGTCGTTGTCCATCCAAATTGGAGATCAGTAGACACGGCGGAGGTGATCCTCAGAATAGTATAATTGATCATCTTGGGCTTTGTCTTCCCAACATGACTAAAAGTGCATGTACTGCCTGCTTGCAAGCAGCCGCAGCAGATCAGAGGGGAGAGCAGTACTGTCAAGGGGCAATACTGTTCTCTTCTAGTTGTGTTCTTCGCGATGAACACTATAGCTTTTATAACATCTCATCTGTTACTCCCTCGTCCTCTTCTCCTCCAAAACCATATCCTCCAGCTTCCCCTGTCAGAAAAGGTATTAATTCACCCCTTATTTATATGCATTTCACTAAAAAGACTGTCTTTCAATGATAATCAGAAAAGGTCAGGCACCATTGTAGGGGGCAGGGGTAAGTGGCAGTCAGGGATACCCGGAAATGTTTTGTGGGAGTAGAACTCGGTAGGTTTGGGAGCTCATTCCTTCAACCCTTCTTCTTGTTAATATATGACTTGCTTTTCTTTTAATGGAGAACCAGATGGGAAAAACTCCAACTAAGTATAATAAACCCTTTTGGTAACTTCTCATTCACTCCGTTTTATGATTGTGCACAGTGGGCAGAAATCACAGGACACTTGTGACTGCTATTGTGGTTCCTACGGTTGTAATGTTAATAGCAGTTGCTGTTATTACATGCTTTGTTAACAATGTTCAGAAGAGAAGGAAGCAAACTGAAGCAGATAAAGGTAATTAATCATGTAGTACTTGTTATCCAGATTTAACTCATACTTGATAGAGCTGGCCCTTTGTCCTGAATGATTGATTCCAGTCATTACTGGTAAAGTATAAGCTTTTGAATCTGAATATACCCTGATCAATTGTTTTCTGACTCTGACAATTTCTGAACTGCATTTGCAAACCAGATCATAAAATCACAGTTCTCGTTGTTTGTTTCGCATGGAATACAGCATTTCATTAATGACTGGAATTTGTAGCCTTAAGTAGAAATGTAAACCTGATAGCCGCTTCGTTTTATCACTGTACAGCTTAACACTGGATTCTTGCTGTGAACCCATGTTTAAATATGCAATCACATTTACAGAAGAAGAGTTTGAATGTGAAGACTAGGAAATCTATAAGGACAGTAGTTCAATACACACTTTGGAACCTTTCCTGAGCACTTCCATTCTCTTGTTGCTTTCATGCTTATTTTCACTATCTGACAGATGATGCAGTTGGGACAGAGAGTAAAGATTCGTGCCTTGAGTTCAGCCTCAAAATAATAAGAGGTGCGACAAATGACTTTTCAACTTACAATAAGCTTGGGCAGGGTGGTTTTGGTGCAGTATACAAGGTAAAGAAATTGAATTGACAAAAAGTTACACTATCTGACATCTGTTGGTAATCTCAGAAACGAACAAGATTCTGGTGTATGTTAAGTTCACATAAATTATGTTACCTATTTTGTCAAAATATTTCCCAACATATTCTCAAGTGTATCGTTCGCATGCATATTTATAGGGTACGCTCCGAAATGGGCAGCACATTGCTGTTAAGAAGCTTGCTGTTCATACTGTACGGGGAGAAGTGGAATTCAAGAATGAAGTACAGTTAGTGGCCAGGCTCAATCACAAAAATCTAATCAGGCTCATTGGTTTTTGCGTGGAAGGAAATGAACTGCTATTAATCTATGAACTGGCGCTCAATGGAAGCCTTGATCAGATTTTATTTGGTACCCTTTCCCCCTTCAAGGTTTGCTATCATTTGATCAATCATTCCCATGCAGTTTTCAATGCTTTTCCTCAACAAACATCATGAAGTTAAAGCTGGGGTTACTTCTGGTATTGCTTTGATTTGCCACATTTTCTACAGAGGGAGCTGATATAACTGCATCTTTTGTAGATCAAATCAGACGGGAGCAACTAAATTGGGAAATTCGTTACAATATTATAGAAGGCATAGCACGTGGAATGCTTTATCTTCATGATGAATCTCAGCAGAGGATTATTCACCGTGATCTGAAACCTAGCAATATTTTGCTAGATGAATCTATGAACGCAAAAATTTCAGATTTTGGGACAGCAAGACTTTATATTGAAGACCAAAGCAGTGCTTCCAAAATTGTTGGTACATAGTAAGTGTCATCTAGAAGAGCCTGCAATTTCTTGCGCATACTTCCAAATAGTAGAAATGCAAACATTAGTATAAGGGAGGCTTATGTTCTGTGTTTTTTAGTAATGACACTGCTGATTAAGTGCAGTGGCTATATGGCTCCAGAATATGTGAAACATGGGAAGATATCGGTAAAGATCGATGTGTTTAGCTTTGGTGTCCTACTGCTGGAAATTGTGTCTGGGAAGAAAAATAGTGCATCAAGAGATCGAGAGCATATTGATCACCTATTGAGCAAGGTGAAGCTACTAATGCAGAAACCATTTAGGTTGCTGCTATAAGAAGCAGTTATTTGGAAAAATATGCTTAAATAGATAGAATGGTGACATGAAAAGTCCTAAGTTTCCTGACTACAAATCTGTGCACTGTGCAGGCATGGAAATACTGGAAAGCTGGAAAACTTGCAGAACTGATAGACCCAGTAATACTAAGGGGAAATGGTCAAAGAGATGAGATAACACGATGTATCCATATTGGCTTACTCTGTGTCCAGGGAGATGCCGCATGTAGGCCAACCATGAATTTAGTCATTCTAATGCTTGAAGATTGTTCACATAACCTCCCACCTCCTTTACAACCAGCATACTTCATGCTTATTTCAGATGATCAGCCAAATGTGTCAGGGATGTATCAGGATCGTTCAGTATCGTCAGAACCAATTTCAGGTCAGCAAACAAATGTGTCATCGTTGTCATCTAGTGGCTTCTCGTCAGTTAATGAGATTACCATCACCCGATACCCTGAACCAAGATGAAACTACACTTTGCCACAACGCTCTTTGGTACCTGGATTATAGGTCCTCTGTTAGAGTAAATAAGTATGTTATACGGAGTGTATATTAGCAACAGAAATATATATTATTGTATCACGTAAGCTTGCATAGCTATTTTTAGGATGTAATGACGCTGTAATACAGTTTGTTTTCACTGAATTGTACGTTAACTGCCTGGTCATGCACAAGCGGGTTGTAGCTCCAATGCTCGTACTACTGACATAAAAGCGCTTGCTCATGTACAGGCGGGTAGTACTGTAGTTTCTCTGATTCTCTTACTACGTGCTGACGTTAAAGTGCCTGCGCCTGCACCCTTCAACTAGTAGCTCCAGTGATCATAGTACTCATATAGCTCAGCGTTAGAGGGGAACAATATACTCCTGTTTTGAACTGAGAGATAGAAGTTGATCTCAAAGAAATATACAGCAATAACCAGAAGTTGAATGCTAGGAATCTGAGCAGCCACCTCACTCAATTCTTATTGCGTTAGTGCTTTGTCAAAGCACCAGCTCACCCTGATGTTTAAACTAATCAGGAAAGACCCTAGTCTCTCTGCTCCTCCTAATAATGCCCACATGACGTCTCAAATAGTAACGTAAAATAGGGAAAACAATCCATTTTCTTTTCCCAAGTACCATTTTCATGATAATTTAGGACTTTTGTCTTCCAAATTAGGTGTGAAATTGATACCACACAGTATTTCCCCCCTATTTGACTTTGACATTGGAGCACAAAAGAGTGAAGATGTCTGTCCTATGTGTAGGGACTGGCATTCACTCTGACTTAGACATGTACTGTATATATATGTTATGTGGGTCAATGTGGCTTCTTTTGCATCAGTCATATTCATATAGCCCATTTATTGCTGCAATGTTGAAGACTGAGTTTTCGCTGCTTAGGATTGCTTCTTTCCTTGGGTAATTGTTTAGGGAAGTCTTTGTCAGAAGAGAAAAAACATTGTCTGTGGGAGTTATTAGGACAGTCATCTTGGATATTCCAGAACAGAAAGGAGGACTCTAAATCTTTGATTGTTTTATGTACTTGCCTTGTCTTCTACTCTCACGTATGGTATTCTCATGTGTTCATCAGAGCATTAGGGGATGACATCCATAGATAGACACATTTATTCCGAGAGTTAGATATAGAACCTGAACTAAGCAATCATTACACAAAATGGCATTAACCTTATCTTCCCTGGTGATCCTGTTTCTGCTGAGTATGAGCAGCCTCGCAGATGCAGCTTACTGTCACTGCTATTCGACGGGAAACTTCACCAGCGGTAGTGACTATGGAAACAACCGAGATAGATTCCTCAACATCATGGCCACAGAGGCGACAAACAACAACGGTTTCTATTACATCCCACAGGCAGAAACTTACTCCAACACTAGTTTTAAGCCATCCTGTCTTGACCTTTGTCGGGCTGACATAAATGGCGGTTCTAATGCCTGTTCCAGGTGTATCAGTAATTGTAGCACCACTATCATCAGCAACTGTCCAGTCCAAATGGAAGTCATTGCATGGGGTGCAGACGCCGGATGTGTTTTAAGGTGCTCTACCCATGACTTCTCGTCTAGCACCTATGATACACAGCCTGCAGCACATTTGTGCAATGCCAGCAATGTTTCGCCAAAGTATCTTCAGCAGTTTGGTCAGGCCTTTGCTTACTTAACCACTAGCGTTGCAGAAAAAGCAGCTGATGATGGATCTAAATTCTCTTTCAGATCTGACAAAGGCAACTTGCCTATTTACTTTGCTACTCAAGAATCAAAATTAGATGATCTTGGTCGGACTATCTATGCTCTTGGATTCTGCCTTCCTACCTTGTCTCGAAGCACATGTGCTACCTGCTTGCAAGCAGCTGCCAATGAAAGTGAAAGGCTTTGTAACGGGAAGCAAGGAGCATCAATTTTCACCCCTAGTTGTATTCTTCGCTATGACCTCTATCGCTTCTATGACTCGTCTTCACCTGTTCTTCCACTACCTTCTCCTCCACCATCATCAACTTCACCCCCTTCAGAAGTCAGAAAAGGTTTCTATTAAGGGTGTAGTATGTCATAATCTATATATTTGAAAATAAAAAATTCTCTTAACAGAACTAAAAGCATAAATCTTGTACCTACTGTTGACCTCGTCAGAGTTTCTGATAGATAGAATCCTTTTAATGCATCATTACTTGAGTCAACATCAAGAGGAGGTGATACTTTCACGAGTTGTTTAATGTAGACGCAGGCAACAACATCTCTCTAGGAGATCTTAGCACTTCAGAGCAATATCGTAACTTCACCTTTTGTCGGCGTATTACAAAGGAAGAAATTAGAGGTGCTTTGAAGAAGATGAAGAGTGGTAGGGCAGTGGGACCAGATGAGGTACCTTTAGAGGTGTGGAAGAGCTTAGGAGAAGGAGGCCTTAATTGGTTAGTTAAGCTTTTCAACGTGATCCTCAAGTCGGGTAAGATGCCAGATGAGTGGAGACTTAGCACGGTGATTCCACTATATAAGAATAAAGGTGACATACAAAGTTGCAATAACTATAGAGGCATTAAACTACTCAGCCATACAATGAAGCTATTAGAGAGGGTGATTGAGAAGAGGATGAGGAAGACAACACCTATTTCAGAGAACCAGTTTGGATTCATGCCAGGGAGATCCACAACTGAAGCAATACATTTGCTTAGACGCTCAATGGAGTACTACAGAGAGAGACAAAGGGATTTGCACATGGTATTCAGCGATTTGGAGAAGGCCTATGATCGGGTTCCAGGGAGGTTTTGTGGAGGTGTTTAGAAGCTAAGGAAGTCCCTGTCGCCTATATACGAGTTATTAAGGACATGTATGAAGGTGTGAGGACTAGAGTGAGGACGACAGGAGGGGATTCAGACCATTTTGCGATTGACACAGGACTGCATCAGGGTTCTTCATTGAGTCCTTTCTTATTTGCAATTGTTATGGATGAGCTCACTAGGAGTATCCAAGGAGAAGTGCCATGGTGCATGATGTTTGCTGACGACATCGTTTTATTGGACGAAACAAAAGAAGGCGTTAACAACAAGTTAGAGCTCTGGAGGGATACGCTGGAAGTAAAGAGATTTAAACTGAGCAGGACAAAGATAGAGTACTTGGAATGTCGCTTCTCAGGGGGTGAGGTTGCGTCTGACCTAGAGATAAGAATTGACACCGTAGTGGTACAGAGGAAGGAGAGTTTCGAATATTTAGGATTGATCATCCAAGGCAACGGAGAAATTGACGATGACGTTGCTCATCGCATCAAAGCAGGGTGGCAAAAGTGGAGAAGTGCATCAGGTGTTCTTTGCGACAACAAGATACCACTCAAATTAAAAGGAAAGTTTTATCGCATGGCTATTAGGCCAGCTATGTTATATGGTGTTGAGTGTTGGCAGATTTGACAGGCCCATGTTCACAAAATGAGGGTGGCTGAGATGAGGATGCTTCGTTGGATGTGCAACCTAACTAGGATAGATAAGGTCAAGAACGAAGTGGTTCGTGACAAGGTTGGGGTGGCAGATATTGAGAGTAAGATGCGAGAAACGAGACTCAGGTGGTTTGGACATGTCGTGAGGAGACCTCCAGACGCTCCGGTGAGGAGGTGCGAGAAGATTATACTTAGGGATTGTAAGAGAAGAAGAGGGAGGCCTAAGAAGAGTTGGAGTGAGGTGATTAAGAACAATTTGACCCTCTTGGAGCTTACCGAGGATCTGGCCCTTAATAGGAAACTTTGGCATAGTAGGATCCACATAGATGACACTACTTTGAGGGTGTAGGTTTTTATTTATTTATTTGTTTGTTTGTTTGTTTGTTTGTTGGGTATTATTTTATTTATTTATTTTATTATTATTATTGCATTCACTTGTTTTAACATCCACCTTTTTGTCTGTTTCCTACTGATTTCAAAAATCAAATTGTTTTCGTGGGTCTTTCGGAAACAGCCTCCCTGCTAGGCGACTAGTTAGGAGTAAGGCTGCATACATCTGGACCTCCCCAGACCCCGCCCTCGGCGGGATATTTACTGGGTTGTTGTTGTTGTTGTTGTTGTTGTACTTGTTATATAGAAAGATAAAATTAATCTCTATTTTGATTTTGTTCATGTGAATTTGTGATTGTGCAGACAGCAGAAATAGGAGGACACTTGTGATTGCTGTTGTCCTTCCTATGATTATGACTATAGTGCTTACAGTAATTGCTCTCGTAGCGTGCATTGTTAAACATGTTCGGAAGAAAGCGAAGCAAAAAGAAGCGAATGAAGGTATTTAATCATGTAGTATCGATTTGGCATCTAAAAGAACAACTCATCATAATAGTAGTTGATTAATTGCGAGGCCACCCAGGGATTATCTTTAGTCATTATCCCATTCAATACAGATAAAAAGAAACCTGAATATTCTCTATCATGATCTGTGATTTTACCTATGTGGAAAATAGATCTTCATTGGTTTCCAGGGTTTAATTCAGAACGAACAAAATACCTAATTCACAATCTACTCTAGTAACTCTGTAACTAAGACTTCTAATTTATAACAATGATGGAAATATATAGTTAACAGTACTGCTAGTTGAAGTTTGATGTGTATCACAGTTACAACGACTCTAGTTAACAGTCTTGCTTATTTTCACTTTGTTTTGCAGATGATGCAGTTGGAGCAGAGAGTAGGGAGTCGTGCCTTGAGTTCAGCCTCGACACAATAAGAGTGGCAACAAATAACTTTTCCACTGGCAACAAGCTTGGACAAGGTGGTTTTGGTACAGTATACAAGGTAAAGCATGTGTCCTTAATGATTCCAAGGGAACTAAACAAAAATACTCTTTAAGTGTATAATTTGCACATGTATAGGGTACTCTTCCAAATGGTCGGCAAATTGCTGTTAAGAGGCTCGCAGTGCATTCTGTACCTGGGGATGTGGAATTCAAAAATGAAGTACAGTTAGTAGCCAGGCTTCATCACAAGAATCTAATCAGGCTCATCGGTTTTTGCTTACAAGGAAAAGAACGAATTCTAATTTATGAATTGGCACTCAATGGAAGCCTAGATCGCTTTCTATTCGGTACTCTTTCCCCTCTTTGAAGTTATCAATGATTCACATGCAGTTTCATTAATGAGATTATGTTAAACATGCATGCATCCTTTGTAGATCCGATTAGGCGGGGAGCAGTTAGATTGGAGAACTCGTTTTAGTATCATAGAAGGCATAGCACGTGGAATGCTTTATCTTCATGACGAATCTCAGCTGAGGATTATCCACCGTGATCTGAAAGCTGGCAACATTTTGTTAGATGGATCCATGAATGCAAAAATTTCAGATTTTGGGACAGCAAGACTTTTCGTTGAAGACCAGAGCAGTGCTTCCAGAATTGTCGGTACATAGTAAGTTACATCTCCAAGAACCTTTTAATATAGCAAATACTTGCAAGTTGTAACTAGTGACATTGATATTTTGTTCTCCTGTACTGCTGTACATATAAATATGGCTTTTTCGATGTGCTGCAGTGGCTATATGGCTCCAGAATATGTGAAGCATGGGAAGATATCAGTAAAGGTTGATGTGTTCAGCTTTGGTGTCTTAGTATTGGAAATTGTGTGTGGGAAGAAAGTTTCTGCATCTGAAAATCAAGGGCATATTGAACACCTATTGAGCAAGGTGAATAAAGACTTCTCAATAAACTACTCCCTCCGTTTCTCCAAGATGTTTACACTTCATTTTTCAAGGTCAAAGTTCACAAACTTTGACCATGAATTAGTGAAAAAATACAAAGATTTATAATGTAAAAATGCTTTTATTAGATTTCTTTTAAAGAATACTTTTGAAAAACTATAATTTTATAATTTATATATGCATACAATTACAATTATTTACGGTCAAAGTGGTGCATTGGGGACCATAAAAAAGCAAATGTAAACATCTTCATAAAACGGAGGAAGTAATATAGGAATAAGGACACTCAACAAAGCTATTTGCTGAAAAGTTGAGAGGGAAAAACTGCTGAAGTGCAGCTCGTTGTTTAAATTTTCATATGCAAGTATGGAAATATTGGACAACAGGAAAATTCTGAAGCTGATAGATCCAATGTTACAAAGTGCTCAAGCAGACGAGATAACACGAGGTGTCCATATCGGATTTGATGCGTAAACTAGCTCGTTAAAATCTCTCACTTGTATTGAATTCTCTCAAGAACAAAACTTGCGAAATAAAAGGGATAAATTGGACCTCACCACAAATTAATCCTAAAGGTAAAACCACCAGATTCAATTGATAAAGGGGCCACTCAAACTCACCACTCAAGTTATAAAGGCAAAGCCACCAAACAAGAGATAAAGGGTTTAAGATTTCAAAAATAGAGGCAGCACTCTATCAGTTTTTCTCATTCACATAATCTGCTTTCTTACAAGGATAAGGATACTATTTATAAGCTGAAAACCCTAGAGGATCGTTCTAGAAACAAGCTAAGGTGGCACAATGAGATAAGGCTCTCAAAAGGAGCCGTTTTTGTGGTCCTGGCGCCAGCTCACAAGTGTACTCGGATAGTACAATTTGGAGCGCCTCCTTTGTACGAATCCACTAGTGGGTGCTGTTGTACCTTTTATCTTCATTTGCTGCTGCCTTGCTGCCCACTCTATACTATTTTCAAGCTATTTTTATCAACATACTAAGCCAAGGAACAAACTCCTTTTGTACGGCCTAATTAGTACGCATATTTAACAAAACAAAATGCAGAACTTAGAGCTACGCCTAAGCATTATTACAAGCGTAATTAAGGACTAATTAAGCAAAGTAATAACCCTTAGAACAACTAGGATTATCCTTAAGAGCGTCCATGTGGCCAATGGTACCAATGCTAGCAAGAAGTTGACTAGTGGTCATGGTATCTTCTTTTTGAGTTGCATGCTCCAGCATCAAACACCCAGGGTTGTTTAGGACTTGCCCTCAAGTCCTCGAAGTAGAAAAACTTCCATTGTAGCTCAAAGAAGTAGTTGTTGAATTTACCACCCCGAACACTACCTCGGATCCATACCCCGATAGATTTCGTGACATCACTTAAAGCTTGCTGAATTTTTGCTTCAAAGATCAAAGATGGGTTTGAGCCAATTCCCACCTTAGCAAAGTGCGTGAACTCTTTCCATTTAGATTTGTTCCCTTGAGTTACACCCTCAAATAAATATAGATTCAGCATTTTGATAGTTTCGGAACGGGTAGAAGATAGCCGCCGCAAAACGCTCTCAAGCATGGGGTCGTGGAATGTCTCTTTTAGGACATACATGATGCTCTCTTCTCCTTGTTTGTAACTGCGTTGCAAGTTGCTGTTTACAGCAAAACACAAGTTGTTTACAGCTGACAAGTTGCTGTTTACAGCAGAACATAAGCTGTTTACAGCAGAAAAGTTGCTGTTTACAGCAGAACATAAGCTGTTTACAGCAGAAAAGTTGCTGTTTACAGCAGAAAATTTGTTGTTTACTGCAGAAAAGTTGTTGTTTATAGGAGAACATAAGCTTCTTTTTGAACAGAATGTTGGGGGCTTCTCGTCTTCCGTTTCAGCAGTAGAAAAAGATCTTGTAACAGCTAGGGGAGCTGCTGGAATTTCAATAGGCAGCAGTACAACACATTTATCCTTTAAAAGGCTACACTCAATTGCTTCTCGTTCGGCAATGGGGCCTGCAACTTTACCGTCTTCATTTGCAATGGAGCTGTCACGGGACTCGAGTTCATGTTATGAAAATTCAGATTGCATAGCATTCTTGTTAGGACAAGCGGCATGAAAGTGACCAAGATCACGACAATGGAAACATCTTTGCTTTCTCGTTTTTGAACTTGCACGGTCATCTTGAGGCACAGCAGATTCTATCTCGGTAACCTCTTGCCATTCTTGAAAACTCACTGTCCTCTTGTTAGAACATTCCGTATACACATGTCCCCAACCGCAACATTTCAAACATCTATTCAACGACCTCTTTACTGGAATCCCGTCTCCATGGAAAGGACTTAAATAAAGATCGCTAAAGGCACTTTCAATGGTTTTAATTTCAGCAGGTTTTTGATCAATACTAAATGGAGAGAAAGGCATATGTGAAGTAAAATCGGGTAAGAATTCCCTTTTGAGCTCTCTCCGCAACTTACTCCAACTTCTGATTTTGTCTTTCCTCATCCGTTTTCTTTGAGCCTTCAACTTTTCCCACCAATCTAAAGCATAACCTCTAAAGGTAGAGGCCACTACTTTGACCTTTTCAAAGTCCGAGTAGTCAAGGAGATCAAACCATTTGTCCATGGATTCAAGCCACCCTAGAAACGTACTAGACCTTCCATCAAAGTTAGGGAAATCAAATGTATACCCTTTCGGATTAAGCTTGGAACCGTAGGAGGTCATTCTTGTGGTGCTTGGTTTCCTTTGTAGCTAGGAATTGTTTTTGGGCTAAATGAGCTCTTTGTGGACTGATTTTTGTTGTTTAAAATGGGCAGAGGAGAACACCAACAACTTAGAATACTTGACAATGCACAACGATATAGCAAGTTCGAACCAATGCTTCACAATACCACCAGCTCACAACCACCCATACAACTCCAGCATCAATACACAAGTGAAGAAAACCAGTAGCTCAAATGCAGCAAATAACAAAACAAAGAACAAATCCCACTAAAATAAATATACCACAACTTCAGCGCAAAATCAGGTTTACTCACGATTTCACACAACAAACAACTCAATCCGAAATTCTCAACCAATAACCCAATAATCACAAACTCAGTGCAACCAAGTATTCAGCAAACCCAACAGCAAACAACTAGCTTCAGCTCAAACGCATATAAAACAGAGCCAAATAACATGAATTATCTCACGACTTTCTAAGACAAAATCAAAATTCCACCAAGAGAGTTTTGTAGATCTATGTCTTAGGAATCCAAAGAACTAAGAAAGTCACAAACTTCACCTCTAGAACTTCAGATATAAAAGATCCAATACTGCTCCAGTCGCTCGTCCAGCGAGAGCGATAAAATATAATGCGCTGTTTGAAGGTCCAAAACTCCTCCTTTCCACTTGAAAACCACCACGAGAAGAAAGATAACAGACCAAATAACAAGAATCCCAGAAGAAACGAGCTTAATAACCAAAGCTCTGATACCACTTTGATGCGTAAACTAGCTCGTTAAAATCTCTCACTTGTATTGAATTCTCTCAAGAACAAAACTTGCGAAATAAAATGGATAAATTGGACCTCACCATAAATGAATCCTAAAGGTAAAACCACCAGATTCAATTGATAAAGGGGCCACTCAAACTCACCACTCAAGTTAGAAAGGCAAAGCTACCAAACAAGAGATAAAGGGTTTAAGATTTCAGAAATAGAGGCAGCACTCTATCAGTTTTTCTCATTCACATAATCTGCTTTCTTACAAGGATAAGGATACTATTTATAAGGCAAAAACCCTAAAGGATCGTTCTAGAAACAAGCTAAGGTGGCACAATGTGATAAGGCTCTCAAAAGGAGCCGTTTTTGTGGTCCTGGCGCCAGCTCACAAGTGTACTCGAATAGTACAATTTGGAGCGCCTCCTTTGTACGAATCCACTAGTGGGTGCTGTTGTACCTTTTATCTTCATTTGCTGCTGCCTTGCTGCCCACTCTATGCTATTTTCAAGCTATTTTTATCAACATACTAAGCCAAGGAACAAACTCCTTTTGTATGGCCTAATTAGTACGCATATTTAACAAAACAAAATGCAGAACTTAGAGCTACGCCTAAGCATTGTTACAAGCGTAATTAAGGACTAATTAAGCAAAGTAATTAAGATATAACTCTTAGAACAACTAGGATTATCCTTAAGAGCATCCATGTAGCCAATGGTACCAATGCTGGCAAGAAGTTGACTAGTGGCCATGGTATCTTCTTTTTGAGCTGCATGCTCCCGCATCAGGATTACTCTGTGTCCAAGAAGATGCTACATGCAGACCCACCACGAATTCAGTCGTTCTAATGCTTGAATGTGCATCGCATATCCTTTCACCTCCTCTAAAACCAGCGTATTTTATGTGGCTTGAAGATGATAAGACAAATGTACCAACGATGGATCACGATTATTCGGTGTCATCAGAACCAGAACCAGAACCTGCTCAACAGACAAGTGTGCTATTGGTATCATCCACTGGCTTCTCGTCAGTTAATGAGCTTTCCATTACTCAACCATACCCTGAACCTCGATGAATGACTCTTAACTATGCCATTTTTCTAGCTGGCTTATACATCATCGATCTCTTAACTTGTGAAATCTTTGTAGCTAACTTGTAAGTATTAATCTGTCTACGTTGCAACGACAGAAACTCGTTTAGTTTCTCTTTCTAGTACAATTTCTCTTCACTCATGTAAAACCTTATTACAGTTTTTTCTTTATAACTTCACTTTGTCACTTGTACTTAAAGGTTATCAAAGTCTCATCACCTTGTTAAATGTCTCCTGTTGCATTCTATACATATTCCTCATCTTATACAAGTAAACTCCATCAACAGAACCTAGCCTAACATTGCCAATTCAAGTTACCTCTAAATTTTATGTAAGTCACAATTAATGTTTTAAAAGATCTTCACAAATTAAAGTTACCTCTAAATTTTCTGAAAGTCACCAGCGGAGTATTTTTTGGATCGTAGACCATTGAAATCATTTTCTGACAATAATCTGGGGAAAAAAGTATAGAAGTACCCTCTAAATTGACTTGGGGTCAATGGAGGCCACTGAAGACTGAACATGTCATTTTCTTTGCCTTGTGCTAGATTTCTTTCTTTGTATCAGGTACATACCTCACTTGTGGTCCTAATTCGTTGGCACAATGTGAAGGCAATTTTCCTGGCCTTAAATTTCCTTCTATCCATGGTTACTTGACAAAGGAAGTACGTCGACCATTTAAAAAGATCTCCTATTCTTTGGATCCATCTTAATATGTAACTAGATCGATAAACAAGTAAATTTGGCTACTGGTCAATATGTACTTACCTTGTCTTCTACTCTCTCCTATAGTTTTTCTCTTGTTTTGCTAGAATGATCTATAGAAAATTTCCAAAGCATTGGAACGTCACTGTCATAGCTAAATACAGCTATTGAGATATTTATTACAGTATTTCCTACAATCTGAACGATCTGTAAGCAGTGATGTCATAAAATGGTGCCAGTGCTATCTTCACTGCTCATGCTGTTTCTGATGAATCTAGGCCGCCTTACAGAAGCCACTTACTACCAGTGCAACTCCACTAGCAACTTTACGTCCAGAGGTGACTATGGAAACAACCGCGATGGCTTCCTCTCGTCTATATCCGAAGATGTGAAAAGCAACAAGGGTTACTATATCTCCCAGTCAGTAAGTTTTTCCGACACTAGCGTCCTGGTGCACTGTCTTGGCCTTTGTCGAGCGGACCTAAGCGGTTCTGATGCTTGTTCTATCTGTATTGGCAATTGTGGCAACACTATCATTAATAAATGCCCAGTCCAAAGGGAAGCCATTGCATGGGGTGAAGGCGCCGGGTGTGTTGTCCGATGCTCTCCCCATGACTTCCCCTACAGTACTTATGAGACACAACCTGTAGTGTTTTTGTGCAACACCAGCAAGGTCAACCAGAGTTTTCTTCCGCAGTTTCGTAACGACCTGGATAAGTTAACCAGTAGTGTTGCACAAAAAGCAGCTGATGCTGGATTAAGCTTGTCCTTCCCTGCTGATGGAGGTGACTACCCTAATTATGTTGCTACTGAAGAATCAAAGTTGAATGATGTTGATCTGACAATCTATGCTCTCGGTCTCTGCCTTCCTACCTTGTCTCAAACAAGCTGCGCTGCCTGCTTGAGAGCAGCCGCAAATGAAAGTGAAAGGAACTGCACTGGGAAACAAGGAGCTACAATTTTCACCCCTAGCTGTATTCTTCGCTATGAGCTCTATCGCTTCTATGAGTCTTCCTTATTTGTTGCTCCTCTACCTTCACCATTAAAGCCTCCAGCTTCTTCCCCTTCAGTTGTCAGAAAAGGTATCATTATCTACAGAGAATCCTGTACCTTTACTGATTCAATACTCAGAGTGATCGATAGGATTCTGCTTATCTGGATGCACAAAGCAGATACTTCTTTTGCTGCATAGAATCCTTTTATAACCAAATTCTCATTACTTCTTATAAAGAATGAAAAACTAATTCCTGCTTTGACTCCAATCTTGTGATTATGCAGAGGGAAGAAATAGAACAACACTTGTGACTGCTGTTGTCCTTTCTATGGTTATGATCATTGTGCTTTTAGTAATTGCTCTCATACTATGCATCGTTACAAATGTTCGAAAGAAAACGAAGCAAAAAGGAGCAGATGAAGGTATTTTAGTATTCTTTTGGTCATATTAACTCTTTTTAACAGTTGTTTTATTGTTGTTGTAGCTCAGCCTTTATCAGTTTACCTTGAGTCATTGAATACGCTCCATTATGATCTATGACTTCGAAAATGTTCAAAAATAGATCATGAAATGGTGATTTCCAGGGTCGGATTTGCAGGGAACAGAAAAACTAACTAATACTACAAAGACTTCTAGCTTAAAACAATAACAAAAATAAAATTAACACATTGATGTTTCAATGTATGCAATCTCATACGTCGGGATCTTTCCTGCTCCAACCTTATCCTTTCTTGCTAATTTGTTTGGCAGATGATGCAGTTAGAGCAGACAGTACAGAATCATGCCTTGAGTTCAGCCTGAACACAATAAGAGTAGCAACAAATAACTTTTCCACTTACAATGAGCTTGGACAAGGTGGTTTTGGTGCAGTATACAAAGTAAGAAAGCCTGTGTCCTTAAGTATGTCAAGGAAACTTTATATAGTAGTGTATAATTTGCTCATGTACAGGGTAGTCTTCCAAATGGCCAGCAAATTGCTGTCAAGAGGCTAGTCGTTCATTCTGCACGTAGAGACATGGAATTCAAGAATGAAGTACAGTTGGTGGCCAGGCTTCATCACAAGAATCTAATCAGACTCGTTGGTTTTTGCTTCGAGGGAAAAGAAAGGTTATTAATCTATGAATTGGCGCTCAACGGAAGCCTAGATCGCTTTCTATTTGGTACTCTTCCTTAAAAGTCAAAAACTAAACGATGGTGAAGTTAAAACTCGATTATCTTCTGGAACTGTTTCACACTGCTTCTATTTCTAGAGTAATATATGATTCATGGTACTTAAATCAAACATGCATCTTTTGTAGACCCAAGAAGGCGAGAACTTTTGAGTTGGGAGATTCGTTACAATGTCATAGAAGGCATAGCGCGCGGAATGATATATCTTCATGAAGAATCACAACTCAGGATTATTCACCGTGATCTGAAAGCTGGTAATATATTGTTAGATGAATCCATGAATCCAAAAATTTCAGATTTTGGAACCATACTACTCTTTGGTGAAGATCAGAGCAGTGCTTCCAGAATTATCGGTACATAGTAAGTTACATGAAGAGCCTGCTCTATCATTGCATATACTAATTACTATGATATATTCTTTTGTTCACTTTACACATAAAATTGGACTTTTCTTAGGGCTGATATTGCTGATATTCTGCAGTGGTTATATGGCTCCAGAATATGTGAAGCATGGGAAGATATCAGTAAAGATTGATGTATTCAGCTTTGGTGTCTTGGTGTTAGAAATTGTGTGTGGAAAGAAACACAGTGCATCTGAAAATGCAGACCATATTGAACATCTATTGAGCAAGGTAAATACAGACTTCTCAAGAAACTTATTAAGAACATTGAGATAAAGCTCTTTTCTTAAACAATAGTAAAAGAAAAAACTTCTGAAGTCTAGCTCATTGTTTACATATTCATGTACAGGTATGGAAATACTGGACAACAGGAAAACTTGTGAAGCTGATAGACCCAATATTACTAAGGGAAAGTGGTCAAACAGATGAGATAACACGATGTATCGTTATCGGATTACTCTGTGTCCAAGGAGATGCTGCGTGCAGGCCTACCATGAATTCAGTCATCCTAATGCTTCAATGTTGTTCACAGATTCTCCCACCTCCTCGAAAACCTGCATATTATATGCATACTGAAGAAGATAAGCCAAATGTGCTGTCAATGGATCATGATCATTCAGTGTCATCCCAATCAGATTCTACTCAGCAGACAAACTTGTTATCGCTATCATCTAGTGGCTTCTCATCAATTAATGAGGCCTCCATTACCCAACCATACCCAGAACCGCGATGAAATGACTCTGATCTTAACAAATAATGCCCTTTTGCTGGTTGGGTTATATATACATCACTCTGGCTCTAACTTCAAGTGAATTCTTTGTGTCTAACTTGTATAAATTGGTCTATGTTGCAACTGAAGAAACTATCCTAGTCGCGCTTTCTACTGTTTCTTCAGTCTCACCACCTTAGCTTGTTCGATGTCTTCTGTAACAGAATCTAGATGTATCTGCAAATTCCTTATCTTCTTGCACTACATAAGTGATCTCCATCAACAGAATCTAGCTGTATCTGCAAATTTCTTTGTTGTAAATTCGAGCTTGTTCATCACCAAGGCGTAAAGTTGCTAAAACTCTCCTCATTTCCATTTAGTCAGTGGCAAACATGAGGTATACAATTACAATCTACAAAATCACGATATTAGTAGCTAGTTAGCATTCTTCCTTAATATCCTGATTTTGTAGTTTGTATACCTCATTTCTTGAAACATTCTTCCTTAATATCACATGACTTATAACCACTAATTTGTAGGAGAAAAATGTTCTTGATTCAGAGACCACAGTATAAAATAATATTTGTTGTAATTTTTATTATTTATATATTTTATTTAAAAAAATAAATTAATGGTCAATATTTCGGCTCATAGCGCATATATATAAATTTATTTGTGAAGGTGTTGGGTATCATGCATATTAGGTGGACACATATTAGTACATGTGTGATTTAGTGTTAATTTTGTAGTAAGTGGTAGCTCTTTTTGAGGCGTAGCTGATTATTTTTGATCGTTTGTTGGGTGTTATTTTTGTAGTGTCTAGGTGTTGGATTGATTATGTTTTGTGTTATTTTCACTTTGGATGTATTGAGCGTAGGTTGAGGGGTATTTTTCTGCTTTGGTCTTTTGGTTTTGTGGAGCTTCGACTCTGTCATGTGAGCTTCAGACTCTTTTTTCTTATTTATAAAATAAGCTTAATTATCCCAAAAAAAAAAAAAAAGTGGTAGCTGAAGTTACACCCATTGGTAAGCTTTCACACTAAGTTTTGCAAATTTGAACCGGTTGAACTTTATGACACGTAGATTTTACCTTCTAGATAAATATTTATCTATTCAATGGGTAGTCTACTTCACATGACGTGCGAATTGTTAATTGGTAAACAGATTATTCCACTACCTCAATTTTCGTAGCTCGCCTTAAAGTCCTTGTAAACATTACTATCTCCAACAAAATGGTAGGCCAAGGATGCAACATTATTGGCATTGACCGCTGACTCAAACGTCATCGTCAAACTCAATTTCTCCTATTATTTTCGTGGGCCAAACAAGAGTCTTTTGTGACTATAATCTGTTGATATTTTATTAGCGAAGAAGTGCATCATACAAAGGAATATAACATTAATCGGACTTACAAGTTACAACTATCGATTTAAATTTTTGGTTGAATTAGTTATGACACGAGTCAAGTTAAAACTAATAACAGCATATCTGCCATAAGTCATTGCATACAGGCCTCTTTCAGTCATCAATTGGGTATTGGTCATTGTCAAGTCTCCAAGAAGAATCTTTCATTTCTTACCACCTGTTACTAAATAGACAAACTGTAGGTGATTAGTCACAAATGCGCGGTTTATATTAACGGAATACTAGTCAAAAGAATACTAGTCTTGTGGAAACATTTGAATTATTAACAACTGCTATCAAGACACCCACTGATCCTTTAAGACTTTAGTTCTCTTGGTCTTTTTCATTTCAGTGCTCAAGATAATAGTGATTGTTGCCTTAATTTTAAGGCATCGGAAGATCTTATCTACCTAAACTAGTTTATAATAGTTAAATAGTAATACTCCAAATGATAGAAAAAGTAGATCACTAAACTGAAATGAAGAACCGAACTCCAATGAACTAAACCATAAGTGAAGAACACGCCCTAATTATGAAACTCGTCATGATTAATCTATGCGGCATTGTTTGGATCCAAATGAAAACTATAGAAGTCATTGGACCCCATCAAACGAAGGTTTTGGTTGCTATTAAACTTTTGATAAGCAAAATCAAGTTTGTTGTCCCTGTTTAACAATCAAGTTAATTTGTTGTCCCTGTTATAATCATCAGAATTACTGTAAAGTAATTAAAACACATGACCTTGTATTCCATGTAAGAAAAGTCTTAAGACTGTTACTTGTTTTACTCCAACGTGGGTTCTAGGGCAACTACAGGAACCAAGAACCTAACAGAAGAATTATTAACACTCTCCTCTGTGCAATTGCATATATATGTACTAATGAGAACCCTGTTTTGAAGCAGAACTACAACTTCTATTACCTCAGTAATACTACATGTCTTCTCCTGCTCAACTTCATCGATCCCCACACAAATAAACTGTCCTATTTTACCCATGGAACGTTTCTTCACTTATTTTATCTGGGTTTGCCTCTTTCTGCCCTCACTCACCACTGCTCAAACTTCCAACAACATAACTCTAGGATCATCTCTTACCGCAGGAGATCGGTCTTCATCATGGCCATCTCCGTCTAAAGACTTCGCTTTTGGGTTCCAGGAGACTCAGCCAGAGAACTTCCTACTAGCCATATGGTTCGACGCAATCCAAGAAAAGACCATAACTTGGTCAGCCAACACTGAGCATCCTGTACCCAGAGGCTCAAAGGTAGAGTTAACTTCTGACAGGAGCTTGATCCTCAGTGACCCAAGTGGCCACGAGATATGGAGAGCTAATTCGTCTACCCGTGGGCTCAGCTATGGAGCTATGCTTGACACTGGCAACTTTGTCCTGGCAACTCAGGCTTCTGCTATACTCTGGCAGAGCTTTGACGAGCCAACTGACACTATATTGCCCACACAGAAACTGAATCTCGGCAGCCGACTGATTGCTCGTTATACAGAAACGAATTACTCGGGTGGAAGGTTCATGATGAGGTTAGGAACAGATGGGAATCTTGCGTTCTACACGACAAATTTCCCGCTGTTCGATGATGTGAACACTTTGTACATGTCTGCCTCAACTCAAGGCTCAGGGTACCAGGTTCTGTTTAATCAATCTGGTTCCCTGTACCTTGCAGGAAGAAACGGTAGCATCCTGTCTGAACTGTTCGCAGACAATGTTTCACAACAAGATTCCTACCAGAGAGTGATTCTTGAATACGACGGTGTTTTAAGACATTATGTCTATCCCAGACAACCATCGGCTGGATCAGTTGGTTGGTCCACCAAGTCATTCATACCAGAAAATATCTGCACGGCGGTGATACAACAGACAGGTAGCGGGGTGTGCGGTTACAACAGCTACTGTCAATTAGGAAATGACAACAGACCATATTGCTTGTGCCCACCAGGTTACACTTTCTTAGAACCTGATAATGAGATGAGTGGGTGTAGCCAGAATTTCCCACCACAGAGCTGCGAAGAAGGATCGCAGGACACGAGTCAGTTCGACTTTAAGGTGTTGCAGAACGTGGACTGGCCGTTGTCAGATTATGAACACTTCGAAAATGTCACCAAAGATTGGTGCAGAGAAGTTTGCTTGCCAGATTGCTTCTGTGCTGTATCAGTTTTTAGAGAGGGTGGAGATTGTTGGAAGAAGAAGCTACCTCTATCCAATGGGAAGAACGACACCTCTGTTGGCAGGACAACCTTCATCAAGGTAAGTACAAACGGCGATTTCAGCAACCTACACCATAAATCGTCAAACAAAGTACGGGCTATTCTCGTAGGAATCTCCGGATTTGCAAATATTATTCTGGTGGTTGTTATCTTATTGGGGGTTTTCTGCTTCGCCCCCCATAAGAAACTCAAGCAGGACATCATCGGAAGCCAAGTAGTAAATGCAGACTATAGTGTCCGTAGTTTCAGCTACAAGGAGCTTAGTGAGGCTACGGATGGATTCAAAGACGAACTAGGTCGGGGTGCTTTCGGGATTGTCTACAAAGGCACCATTGGTGGACTTTCAGGTTCACCAACTCACGTTGCTGTTAAAAAACTGGACAGTATCCTGCAGAATGCTGACAAGGAATTTAAGGCGGAAGTGAACGCCATAGGTCACACTCATCACAAGAATCTGGTACGATTAATTGGATTCTGTGAGGAAGGAGATCACCGGCTACTTGTATACGAGTACATGAGTAGCGGCACACTCTCTGACTTCCTCTATGTAGCTCCTAAGCTGGCCTGGGAGAAGAGGTTGCGAATTGCTCAAGGGATCGCTCGAGGTCTCTTCTATTTGCACGAAGACTGCCACAGTCAGATAATTCACTGTGATATCAAGCCCCAGAATGTACTTTTGGATGTTAATCACAATGCTCGGATTTCAGACTTTGGCTTGGCCAAGCTCTTGGGGTTAGATCAGACCCACACACATACTATGGCTAGAGGAACAAGAGGGTACGTTGCCCCTGAGTGGTTCAAGAACATGCCCATCACAGCCAAAGTGGATGTTTACAGCTTTGGGATTCTGTTGCTCGAGATCATCTTTTGTCAGAGGAATGTATATGTGGGAGACTGTGAAGAGGAAGGTGCTATCCTACTGACCGATAGGGCCTTCGACTGCTATCAAGATGGAACCATTGAAGCTCTAGTCGAGGATGATATGGAAGCTCTCGAAGACAAGCAAAGTCTTGAGGGAATGGTGAAGATTGCCCTCTGGTGCATTCAAGATGATCCAACTCTAAGACCCACAATGAGGATGGTAGTACAGATGCTTGAAGGGCTTGTACAAGTCCCTGAACCTCCTTGCCCAACTCCCTATTCTACTTCACTTAGTACCTAGAAAGCGACCTCTGGCATTAGCCCGGCCCTCAAATAATTGAGGCGCTACAAATGCCTCTTCAGTTATGTATATCAATGCTTAGGGTTTAAGCAATGTAATTAAGCTAATATCAAGTTATCAGCTAGGAGTACTAGCAATATAGTTTTTTTTACAGACCATTACAAGAATGAATAACGTTGTTATAAACTGTAGAACTTGCAAACTGAAGAACTAATGAAAGCACTAGGTGGTCTAGACTACTCCATCTAAGCTCCTTGCTAGTGATAAATTGAGTTGAATGCAGGTCAAGACTCAAGATCCACTTTGGCTACAGATCACCAAATTGAAACAGAGCTCTAGGAACTCGGTGAAGACAAAGTTCAGTGATCTTAGGAAAGACGTCCGTAAAACTAGTTCAAATTAAAATCAGAATACCAAGGGAGCTACATATTAAACTACTAGACAATAACCTCAAGCTAAACTGTTTTATTTACAACTGCAAACAAGATCTTTCAACGCCAATATATACTAACGCAGCAAAACACAAACTTTTTGGAAGTTAAACAGGTTTTTGATAAACTACAAGAGTGAATGTAGTACGTGATATTTACACACTACTGGTGAAGTAACTTTCCTGTGTTTGATTATAATGTATTCTGAAAGGAACATACCGTTGTGAGGCTCAGTGAGTCCACCAATTTGACCTAATCAACAGATTAACAGAGTGCTTGAGCAGTTGAGCTTTCATAACTGTTTGATCAGGCGACATGCAAAATTCCGGAAGAGAAAGTGGCGTTCATCTATATTGGAATAGAACTGTCAAAACTTGGAATATCGGACCTGCTGAATCGCTTTACAAAATCTTCTACCATAGATCATGAATCTGTTACAACACAAAAGAACGAAGTATATTGTAAATTAATCAATACTTAATAATCATAAAGCAAGAAAATTAAGATGTAACACCAATAAGACCTTTGACACAACTGCTTCAATGTATGATCACTAATCATCTAATCTAGCTCTATGTGACGTATATGTGTCTTCACCACCTCTGAACTAAATGAATGCATGCCAGTCTCTTGATCAACTGGTGATTGATTGGTGCAGTTTCCCTATCTGAGGTGCAGTGTTACTTAAAATGCTGCATTTGCACTGACAAAGTCAGTTTGCTGATCTAATGGCGATTTGCGGCATAAGAGAGCACCAGACAGGTTGGTCTATCCTTAAGTATAGTATTTTATGGTCATATCTTAGTTCTGGTCATTATAGGTTTCTTAATCTTTTGGCTACATATATCTTACATATCATCTGATCCTATGGCTAATAGGAATGGCTAGGTTTGCTCCTGAAAGTGAAGAAAAAACGATGCATTCAGTTAGAAAAAGAGAAAAGAAAATCATAAATTTATTTCTACTATCTAGAAAAGGAATGAAAAAGAAACAGACTTGACACCATAGGTTTATAATCCATATACAGAGTTCAATTACAAGCCTATATTAAAACACAACAATAGGTCTTCAAACAGCAGGACCTTCATATACTCTCAAAAGAGGCAAGAAGACATAGACTCTGAGTGGAAATACAAATCCATGCCATCAAACGTTGTTTTAAAAGATAAGAATCCAACCCAAAGGACACTCTTTATGTTCTTTTCCTTAGCAATATCTAAATCAGTTCATCCTTCAAGGACCGACTATGGTGATCTCCTCTATATCTTCCCCTCTGTAATCTAAAATAAAAATAGAAATAATTAGATCAGGATACCAAGGAAACTACAAATTAAAGAGCTTAACAAGAACCTCAAGCTGCACAATAGAATATTCGAGGCCACAAACAAATCCTTCTGTTCCAAGACAGACTAACACAGCACAATACAATTCTTGAAACTTTAACTAACTTTTGATAGACTAGAAGAGTGAATGTAGCACATGAAATCTATGCACTACTGGTAAAGTGACTCTGGTGGGAATAATCATGATTTGTGCTGGAAGAAGCGTAGCATTATGAGGTATTAGATAGTCCACCAAATTGATCTGCTCAAGAGATTATGCAAGAGAATGTAGTACATGAAATCTATACACTACTGGTAAAGCGACTCTGGTGTGAATAATCATGATTGATTCTGACCAGAGGCGAAAATAATGGGTAAAAAAAGGTGACATTCATCCATTAACATAGAACCCTCAAATTTCTGATTTTTGGAGTAACTGAATTGAACAGCAGGATCTTCTACCATAAATCATGACTTTGTTAGGACAAAAGAATAGAGGGACAATAAATAGATCTTGACATAATTGCTTCAACGTTGATCACTAACCATTTAATATAGCTGTACTTGAGATATGGGTGCTTGCATGGCAACCAGCAACACTGTATTTTCAAGGAAAAAACATTTAAGGCACAAAATGTCACTGACAACGAAGTTCGCAACATTTTTAATGAGTAAAAAAAATTGAGTTTCCTAAATGTACCTTTTTACAACAACTGACTTCGTGCTGACAGTGAAAGAGTTCTGATTTCGAGTGGCAGAAACTCCCAAATCACAGAGCATGTCATATACAAATAAAACATCCTCTTGCTTTGACTGATTTTCACCACATCTATGGCCATTTGTGACTTGTGAGACTAGTCCTACAGGTCTAGAGGAAGGTATTATGGAGCAGAACAGCCACAGGAAGAAGACTCAGCTGGTCAAATTGAACGTCAACTATTGATTTAGTTGCTAATTCTCCAACTCAACTGAATGATATCATGATTTGCTGGTCTAACGTGCAGTATTACTTAGAACCCTGCTTTTGCATCGACAAATTCAGTTTTCTGATCTACTGGGCATTGGCGGCATCTTGCTGCTAACAAAAAGAAAAAAAGATGCTGGGTTCAGTAACAAAAAGAGAACATAATATAATGTATCTGGAAAGGGAAGGCAATGAAAAAACAGATTAAGAAATTAACACAATAGATCTATATATCCATATCCATAACCATAGTTCCATACTGCATACAAGCCTGTAACACTCTAAGAACGGACAAATAATCAAAGAGCAGGATCCACGATACCGTCAAAGACTGCAGGGTCATAGGGTCTGAGTTGAAATACAAATCCAAACCGTCAGAGTTTGTTTTAAAAGATCTCCACAGTAATAATACAACCTAGACAACACTAGTTGGAATACACAGTATCCTTCTCCTTAGCAATATACAACTCCATTCATCCTTCAAGGAAATAGTGGGATGATCTCCTTCATGTCTTACTCCTCTTTAATCCACAAGAACCATACAGTGTATGGTTTACGAATCTAGTATACTACAAACACTTGTCAAGATTTTTAACTTATATAATTGTTGGGATTACCTTGCTCATCTTAACTCCAGGAAGAACTTGACACCAGTTTCCGCCATAGATTGAAACAATCTCAGGAGCCAATGAAGCGTGATATGGATTGATCACTCTATCCCCTGCACTACTAGTTTCTCTGAAGCAACTGTAAGTAGTGGAACGGCCAAAATATCATGTGCCATGAGAGACAAAATAGGAAACTTTGAGTGATTTGCATTCCACCATTTCAAAACATCAAATGTTGTCAAATCCCCAACGTGTATAAAATACCCGTCTGCAAGATAAGTATCCAACTGAGACTTCTGCGTTTGGCAGGCATAGATAGATCTCACATAGTTGAAAACCTGATGATAACCAACCTCATTATTCATATCAACACTTACACGACTACTATCCCCCTGTTCGTCCTTACTTAAAGCATCATACATAGTAACATACTCATTAAAAAGCTCACATAATGCAGCTAGGATGAAGAGGAAATATTTTATTATATACGAAGTATATTATTAACTCAACTCCAGTCATTTTGGATCTAACACAGCATTCATAGCCATCAACAAGTTGCATTCATCCCAATACTTGCATCCACTCCTGCTCGGATTCAGCATTTCTATCCGAAACGGCGAAACCATCTTTATTCTATATACTTCAGCAAGAAATAAATTAGAATTAGGATAATCCAAACTTGAAATAATTTTCGTCGAACTTCAGAACAATTTCAAAAGTTCACATGCTTTTACCACCTTATCCAATCACTTAAACTTGGACAAGAAACAAAATCCCCATCTCGTTCAACATAAAAGGGGAAACCTCCCTATACTTGAGTGCAGTGACCAACATATCATAAGTTGATCACCACCCTTTCCCACTTTCAAATACCAACTTCCTATGTGGTAACTTACTAATTTCAATTGTTGAACAATTTCCACAAACAACTTAAGCCTATTTTCAGTAGACTTTATATACTCCACACTCTCATGAACTATCTTTTATGGTTTCAAGGGAAAATTGAACCATGGTATTCAAAATGTGTGCAAAACATCAAACAAGGAAAAACTTACCACCACCCTCCAGCCTTTTAGTTTCTGAGACTGAGTTTCTCAAATTTTCAATGCAATCATCATTCTCACTAGCATGATCAACAGTTAACCACAAATGGCAAAAATCTACAACCAAAAAAAAGAAACATTTTCAAATAAGAATATCAAATTGTGGAGCTCGTCATAATTTACAAGTATAAAGAGACAACATCTCTACAAAATAGAATGCTGAAATTAATACCTTGTTCTAATTTCCCACTTCTCTCTCGTTTTCATCATATTATTCTCTCCATCACAAAAGTCCTGATCATAATTATTTAGACTCTCTTCACAATTTGATTCAGCTTCAACCTCAGATGAACTGGGTTCGCTTTGATTTTTCATGTTTATGTACAGTCACGGAAAGAAATAAGGAAGATTAAATTGAGGGTGAACCAAGAATGAAGTTGGGCAGCTGAGCGGCTTGTGGGCTGTGGCTAGGTGAACCAGGTAGGGGTAGCAATTGGGCGGATCAGGTTAGTTTTGGGTCTGGTTTTTTTGGTTTTGTGTCATTACGGGTTTGGGTTTTTCTAATTAGAAGAGTGTTCGGATTGGGTTGGTCGAGTCGGATTGATGGGTTTATGCTAATGTCGGGTTATGAATCAATGGGGTCATTTTAGTTTGGATTTCGATTAAGTGAAACTATTCAATAACAATGACTGCATGTATGTTTAGTTAGTGCATTTTCAATCATTTTGAATATTATGTCATTATAAGTTGGATATTTTCGAGTTTCGGGTTAAGCCGATTGGGGTTTAATTTGGTTTCGTCAGCTTCAGGTTAGGTGTTATCGGGTTCGGGTCAATTCGAAAAATGAATGTTGTCAGGTGTCAGATTAGAGTTAGACCAGGTCAGGTCGGGTCCGTCAGTTCTGGATAATGATAATCGATACATTTTCGGGTGTCAAGCGAGTCTGATATCGGGTAGATCGGGTTAGTTATCTCGGGTCGGGTTCTGCCAACTCTAGGGTGAGTGGCTTATACACATACCCTATCAACATATTTGTATCTCAAGCTCATACAAGTCGAGTTCGAGTCACCAAATGATATGTACACATAGGCGAATACAATAAATTTACATACAATACAATGAGAGAGGAGGATTCAAACTTGTGACCTAATACATCCAGAGGCCTAATTTTAACCACTGGGCTAAGAGCTCATGGCACTCACCAAAGAGTTTGAACATTCGTTTGGCTTAAAGCCTTAACCTATTGAAGTGAGCTATAAAAAGAAAACAACCACAAATTTCAATATCTTAACATCCATATCCAAAAAAAAAAAAATTGTGTTTGAATGAAGTGAATACTTCAAATTAGGACGGAGGGAGTATATACATCTTTCAAAACTTGCTATCTTTTTCCTCATCTTTTTCTCCTCAAAAAACACTGACCTTCCCGACTCTTATCGACATCTCTAGAGGGCTAGAATCTAGATGCTACCATCATCGTTTTTGCCCATATATATACTTAGCCCCTTTGTTGATATTGTATATACCTTTTCATTCTAGTTTTGTTGCGCTCTCATTTCAGTAGGGTTTATAAATTGTTCTTCGTTGATAGCTTATTTAGAGATCTGCTTTCGTTGGAGTTTGATTTCAAAATAATTTTTATGAATCGAGTAGTACACAATTTAATTTTGTTTGTCAAGGGAATATGTACTTTCAAATAGTCAAGGGAATATCTATGATCGTAAAGATAACACTTATGCATGCAGTTTACTTTATAGTGTAAAAGTTATCGACAAAGTTAATCATCATGCACTAACTGTGATATTGGGATTGATGGTGACTTATATGGATGGAGTTAACAAGACATTGATTCAAGCAATTTACCAAAAATCAACAATGTTAAAAAGTTCAACAAAAAATAATATCAATAAAAATCAGTAGAATCAACACATTACAACAAAACTATGTTAAACTAACAAAAGTTAACAACTTTCTTCCTTTTTTTTTGGATGGAAAAAAATCAATAAATTTCAGCAAAAAATAATACTCATACAATTAGCTAGCTAAAATTGTATGGCATAATTAGTTATTTTTCTAGTTAAAAAGTCAGAATATGATAAGCAATCGATAGAAAATAGCCAAAATTATTGTAAAACGACAATAAATAGTTATTTTGTTAGATGAAATAGATCACTTGCATTTTAGCTGTTCTTGTAATAAAAAGAGTTGAAAATCAGCATGTCTTGTGTTAACTTAGGCCATGTTCTTTTCATCGTTTCCATGCTGCATTCCGTTCCGTTTCATTCCAATCCGTTCTGTTCCGTTCCGCGCCGTTCCGTTTCGCATTCTGTACTTCATTTTGTCTCACATTTTTTTGAATTATCCGCACCGCACCGTTCCGTTCTGTTCCGTTTCGTTCCAATCCGTTTCGTTCTGTTCCGTTCCGTTTCGTTCCAATTCGTTCCGTTCCGTTCCTCACTGTCCCGCACCATTCCGTTGAAAAGAACAGGGCCTTAGTCCACCGTGGACCAAGTAAATTTGAGGGGTGACTCCAGGTGAAGTAAGGGGTGACTCCACTATAAATTTGAGACGTGGCTCCAGGTGAAGTATGGGGTACGTGACTCCACTATTAGAGGGGTGGTTCCAGATGAAATAGGGAGTATTCCACTATTAGAGGGGTGGTTCCAGGTGAAGTATGGGATAACTCCATTATTAGATAGGTGACTCCAGGTAAAGTATTGATCCACCATAAACTAAATCCATAAAAAAAATTGTATTAATTTAAGAAAATTACTAAATATAAATCCCAAATTACTTAACGTAAATCATTTTTTTCCAATATACCCCTCATAAAAAATACTTACTTCCCCTCTTTTCCTCCTCCCTCTCTCCTCTTTCTCCAACTTGAAAAAATGGTAAAACTGTATGACAAACTAATCGTGCTCATCATGAGCCAAATGGACCAAAACAAATTAGACTCATGTTTGATTTTGGGAATTCTACCACTTTGATCTTCTTAAAGTCACCAGAAAGTTATTTCATCGGCAGCAAGCTACTCCATTAATAAATAAGAAATAATCAAATTTTTAAGCTTGACAGTGCGACTGTGCAACGACGGCAAATGTCCCCGGATGATTTTGTGCATCTTGGCGCACGATGACACCGTCGCCGGAGAAGAATCGCCTCCATATTTTCTGATGGAGTGCAAACTGGTATATGCATTAGATGAGTGATTGAGAGAGGCGGCAACCACTTAGCTCAGCCACCCAACTGTCCCACCGTGGCACAAAGCCTCTGCCACCTAAAAACCCTAACTAGATAACTCTTTAATAAAAAAATAAAAATCAAATTTAATAGAAATTGAAAATTATAATGGTATTACTCAAATATAGTCATTACTCATTAGTCTTGTTGATTATCTATTTAATAATTTATCATTCATATGGTGATTTGATTTTTACCTTTGCAATGAATCGAGTCAATGAGATTAGAGAAGAAACAGAAAAAGGGAAGAGATTAGTTTTTTTAGATAAAAAGGGTGTTTGGGGAAATATTGTGACAAAAATATTTGCGTTGAGTAATTTCAGATTTACGTTAAGCAATTCCGTAATTTAAAAGCTAGTTGTTTTACCAAATATATACCTTAAGTGGCAAAATGAGTATTTTTACGGACCCATTTGGCATTTTGGCCATCTTGACCGTGCACATATGCTTGTAAATTACTTCACCATGACCCATTGATAACTATACTAGGGCTTATATGTGTTCGGTTTATTGAGGCTTTGTCCCATTATCACTTGGATGTTAATGTTTGTTTCATATAGATCGCATTGAAGAAAGATAGAAAGATAGGACAATCTATAGGAGGTAATCAGGTAGGAGGCTAGGATAAGGGTCAAATAAGGACCTAAATTTTGCCAAAAAATACAATATAGACCTAAACTTTCAAAATGCTACAATAAGGACCTATGACCTGAAATAACAGTTTACTAGCCCTTTATCCAGTTTCTAATGCTTATTTACTTCTTTTTTAACCACATTCAATTACTTTTCCAATTAAAATTAAAAAAAAAAGTACCTTTTTCCTTTCTCTCTCCTCCTCTAGTTGTTCAACCACCACCACCACCACCATCCCAACCAGCCGCCATTTCTCCATTACCACCAAAATTTCACACAAACAAAAACCCAATAACTTGAACAACCCAGATTCCGAACAAGCAATTGCAAGTAATCTGCTAAACTTTCAAAAATTTATCAAACAAAACCCAGAAATTACGAACAAGCCCAGAAAAGAATTCAAACGAGTCAACTCGCCCAAACCGAGTTCTTCGTCTTACTGTAGGCACTAAAAATTTATTAAGTGCCTTAATTGAATTTAATTAATTATTTTGGGCTAAAATATATTTAGCTTAATTTAATTAATTAAACCCGAAAATTAATATGGGCTAAAAGCCATCAAAATGGGCTTATATTTAACCCTTGGGCCAGCCCACACCTGTTGGGCCAAAATAAACAGTTAAATCGGCCAAACCCATAAGAAAAGACTACCAAGTCAAGAAATTGGGCCAACCCATGACTACCAAGCCCGTTGGGGAATCGGAGCTCCCTGTTCCTCTCTATAAATATCGAAGTCTCACTTTATTCGAGAGTTTGGAAAATCTACAAGCAGAAAGCCCTGCCAGAGCATTCCCTCCATCAAAATTGCTACCTTGATCAAGATTTAAGTCTTTGAAGACCCTTGCTCCAGAACATTCAAATTGAGAGACAGAATCAGAGGATTTATATTATTTGTTCATTGTAACAGATAGAAAATACAGAGATTGTAACTCATACATTCAAATCAATACAAATTATATTTGTTCAACTTATTTTTGTCTACGCATTAATTTTGTTGTCTACAAATTTTGGCACGCTCGGTGGGACCTCTCTGCCTCTCATCTTTGTCTCTTCATCAAATCATCAACATCAACTTCGCTGCGGTTGACATGGCCTCAAAAGGAAATGTCTCTCAGTCTCTGAAGAAATCATCTGGATCCGATGCTGGATCACTCAAGAAACCATCTGGATCCACTGCTGCGCGATTCACAAGTGCTGCCGCCTCTAGAGCGCAGTCAGGAAGGCTCACCAGGAGCATGGCGAAAGCAGCTGGCTTCACTGCCTTTCAGGCACTCTCGTTAGGCCCTACAAGGTCTCGTGAAACCCTTGTGTTCAGTTCCACACATTCAGCTGAAGCGGAACGAACTACCGCTACCTCAACATGGAAGCAAAACCCAAAGGATGTAGCGGAGAAAATCCTTACCTACATCAATCCGACGTATCAATCGTCACCCCAGGTACAGGATTGTTTTACTAGTAATGATTCTTCAACTCCTTCCTCAGGCGAAGTCACACCGCCTCAAGAAACTGTTGAACCTCCTCAGTCTGACGTCGCTTTTGTTATGGCGACGGAAGCCAAAACTGTGGAAGAACAATTGAAAGACATGCGGGAGCTACTTGCAAAGCTTTCTAAGGAAAGCGAGGAGAAGAATGCTGAAATTAAGCGTCAGAACGAGCACATCGCTGCCTTGACCAAAAAACTAGAAAAGAAACCGATTGTCGAGTCTGAGAACGACAGCGACGGCGACGAGTCTGTGTATTCCAAGCACAGTGAAAAGGAAAATCCTGAATCCCACACTGGCTCGCTGACTGTCCAACAGATTCAGGAAATGATAGCAAGTGCAGTTAAGGTGCAATTTGGTGGAGGTTCTCAAGCTTCCCATCATTACACTAAGCCTTACACCAAGCGGATCGACATTTTAAAGATGTCCACTGGTTACCAACCTCCCAAGTTTCAGCAGTTTGACGGGAAGGGTAATCCTAAACAGCACGTTGCGCACTTCATAGAGACGTGCAATAATGCTAGAACTGCTGGTGACCGCTTAGTCAAGCAGTTTGTTCGCTCTCTCAAAGGTATCGCCTTTGATTGGTACACGGATTTGTCTCCTGAATCCATTGACAATTGGGAGCAAATGGAAGGGGGGTTTTTGAATCGCTTCTACAGCACGAGGCATATAGTCAGCATGACTGAACTGACTAATACAAAGCAATTGAAGGAGGAGCCTGTCGTCGATTACATCAATCGATGGCGAGCACTGAGTCTAGAATGCAAAGATCGCCTCACCGAGACCTCTGCGGTTGAGATGTGCATCCAAGGGATGGAGTGGAACTTGCTCTACATTTTGCAATGTATCAAGCCTAAAACTTTTCAAGAGTTGGCAACACGGGCACATGACATGGAGATCACCATCGCCAGTCATGGGGGCAAGCTCATTCCATTTCCCCCGAGCCAAGGAAAGAGAAAAATGACTATAAGAAGGACGACAAGTCTTCGAAAATTTCTACTAAAGAATCCATGAGCATCTCCACCATGCCTGTGAAAATCTCTGCCAAGCCAAAGTTCAAAAAGGGAGTAAGCTCATACTCAAGGGAGATTGAAAATAACCGTCCCACACTTAAGGAACTTCAAGCAAAAAAGTATCCTTTTCCGGACTCTGACTTGTCTGGTATGCTAGACGATTTGTTAGAGAAGAAGGTCATCGAGTTACCAGAATCCAAGCGACTAGAGGAAGCTCGAAAGACTACAGACCCAAACTATTGTCATTACCACAGGGTCCTTGGTCACCCTCTTGAAAAATGCATAACGCTCAAGGAACGTAGCATGAGGTTGGCTAAGGAAGGAAAGATCTTGTTAGATGTTGATGAGACTGTGGAATCTAATCATGCCTCAGCAACACTTGGATCTTTTGAGTCTTCTCAACTATGCCTAATTCAGTTTGGGAGTTTGGAACCTGTTGTCGTGTCTGTAACGAAGCAACTCCCACAAGCCGAGTCTAACAGCCTTGCTGAGCATTCGCATCATGATGATGATGATGAAGGTTGGACCCTTGTGACTAGAAGAAGGCCAAGGAAGCAAGTGTGAGCACAACCACCCGTACCTCGTCGTAAGAAAAGGCAAAATAAGGGGAAGAACCCTCGTCGCTCCAAAGGAAAGAAAAAGTCAAAGGCAGGCATTAAGCCACACACATTGCCCATTGATTTTCTCGAGCAAGAACCTCTAAAGCCTGTAACATTGGAAGAGTTCTTCCTAGAAAAATTCTTCACTCCAGCTGCTGTGCATGTGGTTTCGTGCTACACAATAGACGACGAGCAAGAAAAAGGGAAAAAGGACAATGAAACACCTGTTAAAAGGTCCTCACATTTCCCAAATCTTGAGAGAGATGCCAAAATCCTTGCTGTGTTAGAAGCTCTTCCTTCACGCATGGGGTGGAGACAAACCTTCCACTTATCCGAAGAGATGCGCCAGGTGCTAGCGTTAGCTCTAAGTCATCCAGAGATTTACGCTGACAAATTGAAAGACTTTGGAGAATCTTCTGAAATCTCCAATAAGAGCTCTTCATGCAGTACCATGTTGGCTTTTACAGATGAAGATTTGTTGTTGGGGTCAAAGCCCCATAATCGTCCATTATTCATCTCTGGATACATCCGGGGGCAAAAAGTTAAGCGCATCTTGATTGATGGAGGATCAGCCGTCAACATTATGCCCAAGACAACCATGTTGGAGCTTGGCATTTCTATGGGAGAACTTATAACTAGCCAACTTGTGATTCAGGGTTTTAACCTCGATAGTCAACGTGCAATTGGCATGATTCGAGTGGACCTTGCTACAGGTGACATGTCCTCTACTACCTTGTTCCACGTCATAGATTCAAAGACATCCTACAAGATGCTCCTTGGACGTCCTTGGCTTCATGAAAATGGTGTTGTCGCATCTACCCTTCACCAATGCCTTAAGTATTATAGGGAAGGCGAGAAAAAGATATTGGGTGAGGTCAAGCCATTCACCAAGGCGGAGTCACATTTCGCTGATGCCAAATTCTACCAAGAAAATAATGTCTTGAGTGAGGTTTTTCCACAATCAATCTCCTTGATAGGTAAACGAAGTGTCAAAGAGAAAGAGGATACTCCTTCTCTTCCGATGTACTAACACCAAAGAGCGAGAAGAAGGAAATCAAAGAGGAAGAGAATCAAAGGCAAAGCCCCAACCCTCTCGAAAAGAAGACCATTTCAACACCTTCACCCTTGTCAACCCCTCTATTGCGATACATCCCAAAGTCGTGTCGCAAAGAGGGAGAATCACCTTTTTAAGAATGCAAAGGTAAAGAGTGTGAACAGAAAACTACTCTGAAAATGAGTGAAGAAAGTGTCAAACTTTTAAAAGCCAATGCGACCATTCCCTTGGCTGATCCAAAACAAACTCAAGTGAAGAAGCCTTCTACGCTTGGATTTGTTTCCTCCTCTAAATTGTTGAATGACGAGGAAGCCTCTACAAGTGGAAATTTGATCCTAAGGCATACAAACTTATGGAGATTTCGGGCTATAACTTTGATAATCCTCCGCCTTTGGGAAAGGTTATTGAAGCTAAACCTTATGGGCTTAACAAAACGCAAACAAAGTTGCAGCAACAAGGAGGACACGTTTGGGTCTCTAAAGTTGGTCTGGGATACACTCCCCCTGATCCAATTAAGATCTCTATCCGCCGCAAGATAGAAAGGTCAACCTCTCAATACATTTCTGTAGAGGAGGTTACCAGTGATGAAAGTGAAAGGACCGAGCCAAGTACAAGAACCTCGGTGTTCGACAGGTTGCGGCCACCATCTACAGTGCGCCCATCTGTGTTTAGTAGGTTA
The DNA here is from genome assembly GCA_038025085.1 of Tetragonia tetragonoides. NCBI lineage: Eukaryota > Viridiplantae > Streptophyta > Magnoliopsida > Caryophyllales > Aizoaceae > Tetragonia > Tetragonia tetragonoides. The sequence continues at coordinate 5,905,123 of CM076147.1, forward strand.
AGTGACCAACACGATGATTCAAATGATCAAGTGTCACATGATCATAAACCTACAAAGGAAAAATATTCTGTCTTTAGTCGCATCGGCGCTGCAAGTGCTCCTGCCAAGCAATTGCGACGACGACAAGGTCACACTGAGAGGGTGAAAGAAGATGTCGCGTCCGACAAAGATGTCAATAGCGTCGTCCCTTCTCGCATGAAACGCTTCTCAACATTGGAAGTAAACACAAATACTGCACTAAAGATAAGGAGACGTACAGTGGTCCACAGCAACTCACAAGAGTCATCTCAACAAGGTGTGAAACTTGAAGAGGATATCGTCATATCTTGTCATATGTCTGTGCAAGAAGTGCTAAATGTGGACCCTGCAAATGAGATAGAGCCCGAAGAAGATCCTGAAACTCTTGAGGATGGGAGGCAAGCTACAGTGGATGATCTAAAAGAGTTAAATCTTGAAACTCTAGAAGAACCACGCCCCACTTTCGTAAGTGCTTTACTTATGCCTAAAGAAGAAGAGGAATATGTCAAGCTTCTCTCGGAGTACAATGACGTATTTGCTTGGAGTTATGAAGAGATGCCCGGACTTGACCCAAAGGTCGTAGTTCATCACTTGGCAATAAAAAAGGGAGTATCCCCAAGAAAGCAATCATTGCGTCGCGTTCGACCAGAGTTACTTCCTGAAATTGAGAAAGAAGTTAACAAGCTCATCGAAGCCGGCTTCATTCGCGAGGTTAAGTATCCTACATGGATTGCAAACATTGTTCCTATTAGGAAGAAAAATGGCCAACTTCGAATCTGTGTTGACTTTCGGGATTTAAATGAAGCATGTCCAAAGGATGACTTTCCCCTTCCTGTGACAGAGATAATGATTGACGCTACTACTGGACATGAAGCTTTATCCTTTATGGATTGCACCGCTGGTTACAACCAAATACATATGGCGCCACAAGATCAGGAAGCCACAGCCTTTCGTACTCCGAAGGGAATATTTTGCTACAAGGTGATGCCGTTTGGCTTAAAAAATGCTGGAGCCACTTATCAACGAGCCATGCAACATATTTTTGAAGACATGATGCATAAAACAGTTGAGTGCTATGTCGATGATCTCGTGGTCAAATCCAAGAAACGAGCGAACCGTTTGCAAGACCTTCGCCAGATCTTCGAAAAACTCCGAAGATGTCAATTGAAGATGAACCCACTTAAATGTGCATTCGGAGTTACTTCGGGAAAATTCCTTGGCTTTATTGTTAGACATAGAGGAATTGAAATTGACCAGTCTAAAATTAAGGCGATCCAAGACATACCCGAACCAAAGAATCTTAAAGATCTTCGGAGCCTTCAATGTCGTCTTGCATACATTCGAAGGTTCATCTCCAACCTCGCAGGACGGTGTCATCCATCCAGTCATCTCATGAAAAAGGATGCTCCATTTAATTGGGATGACTCGTGTCGTGCCGCCTTCGATAGCATCAAGAAGTATCTGTCTACACCGCCAGTTTTGGGCGCACCAATTCATGGAAAAACACTTATCCTCTACATCGCAGCACAAGAACGATCCTTGGGGGAATTATGTGCACAAGAAAATGAAGAGGGTAAAGAAAGAGCTCTATACTACTTAAGTCGCACTTTGGTAGGCGCAGAGTTGAACTACTCACCAATTGAAAAGATGTGCTTTGCGCTCATTTTTGCAATCCAAAAGTTGAAGCACTACATGCAAGCGCACACAGTGAGGATCATATCCAAAGCTGACCCTATCAAGTACATATTGTCAAGGCCGGTCTTATCAGGGCGACTTGCCAAATGGGTAGTACTGATTAAGCAACACGACATCGAGTATGTGTCTCAAAAGGCCATCAAAGGGCAAGCATTGGCCGACTTTCTAGCCGATCACCCCCTCCCTGCAGAATGGGAACTCACAGTCGACTTGCCAGGTGAAGAAGTGTTCCTTATTGAAATAGTGCCTCCATGGGAAATGTATTTTGATGGGGCTGCACGCCAAGACGGTGCTGGAGCGGGCGTAGTCTTCATATCTCCAGAAAATCATATATTGCCATACTCATTTACGCTTACTCAGTTATGTTCCAACAATATGGCCGAGTATCAAGCACTCATTTTGGGTCTTCAAATGGCACTGGAAATAGGAGTCAAGGATTGTAACATATATGGTGATTCGCAATTGGTGATTAACCAACTTCTCAAGGACTATGAACTCAAGAAGGAAGACTTGATCTCATATCACCAATACGCCTCGCAATTGTTGGATAGACTCAACACAGTCAAGTTGGGACACGTTCCAAGGAGTGCCAACAAGATGGCCGACGCGCTTGCAAATCTGGCAGCCACTTTGGCACTGGGGGCAAAGGATAAACATGTCCATTCCTATATGCAAAGAGTGGGTTGTAGCACCACTTGAAGAAAAATTGATGGAGAAGTTAATCTCATCTCTGTCTATCAAATTGACAAAGAGGATTGGCGTCAACCACTAATCGACTTCTTAGAGCATGCAAGGTTGCCAAATGACCCAATACATAAAACAGAAATTCTTCGACGGGCTGCTCGCTTCATATACTACAAAGAAATACTTTATCGTCGATCATTCCTTGGAATTTGGATGAGATGCCTAGGAGAAGAAGAGGCAACTCAAGCAGTGAAAGATGCTCACTCAGGAATATGTGGTGCCCACCAATCCGGTCCAAAACTCTATAACAGTGTCAAGAGAATGGGGTATTACTGGCCAACCATAGTACAAGACTGCATGGACTATGCAAAAAGATGTGATGCTTGTCAATTCCATGCAAACTTCATTCATCAACCTCCTGAACCATTGCATCCAACAGTGGCGTCTTGGCCTTTTGAAGCTTGGGGACTCGATGTAGTAGGACCCATCACACCTAAGTCTTCAGCTGGTCACTTATACATCCTGGCCGCAACTGATTACTTTTCTAAATGGGCAGAAGCAATCCCTCTCCGTGAAGTCAAAAAGGAGAATGTCGTCGACTTTATCCGAACACACATCATATATCGATATGGCGTACCACGATACATTATCACTTATAATGCTAAGTCATTCGTCAACAAGTTAGTGACGAGTTTGTGTGTGAAATTCAAGTTTACCCAACACAACTCCTCGATGTACAATGCCCCTGCAAATGGTTTGGCTGAAGCTTTCAACAAGACACTTTGCAACTTGTTAAGCAAGATAGTCTCAAAGCCCAAAAAGAAAGATTGGCATCAAAGGCTTGACGAAGCCATGTGGGCATACGACACTACTTACAAGACGCCAACTCAATCAAATCCTTATGCTCTTGTGTACGGTGTGGAGGCTGTCTTTCCTTTGGAGCTTGAAATCCGATCCTTGCGAGTCGCTATACAGGAAGGTCTCACGGATGATGAAAAAGATAAGCATCGCCTAACAGAGTTGGAGGCCCTTGACGAGAAAAGGATCGAGGCACAACAAAAGTTGCAATGTTATCAAGCACGCTTGTCACGTGCCCTCAATAAGAAAGTTCGTCCTCGCTCTTTCCAAGTTGGGGATATGGTCCTTGCAGTCAGAAGGTCTATCATCGTCTCGCGCAAAACTAAAAGCAAGTTTACTTCTAAATGGGATGGTCCATATGTCATTCAAGAGGTCTACACAAATGGTGCTTATAAGATTGTTGATGGTAAAGGACTTAGAATTGGCCCTATCAACGACAAGTTCTTGAATCGTTACTATCCTTGAAGAGTGCATCTACAATGCCCCTAAGCAAGAGCCTAAACTGCACACCAAAAAAAAAAAAAAAAAAAAAAACATTGTATTACTCGTGGCCCGCAAGAGTATAAACTGTGAACGGCTAAACAAAAAAAAAATTCATTACTCCTGACCCGCAAGAGTATAAACTGTGAACGGCTAAACAAAAATAAAATCATTACTCCTGGCCCGCAAGAGTATAGACTGTGAACGGCGAAAAAATTAAATAAAATAATATCTTTTCTTGAACTACGTTATGACTTGATCTTATTTAGAGATTGCATGCTCTTATAAGTACGTAGGCAACTCGAAAACATAAAACCAAGTACAGTCAAACAAATAAACAAAAAATATTCTTTATTCATAAAAGAATGGAGTCGACAATACATAACGGAAGCCTATGTTCGCAGGTGAGTAAAATAAATAAACAAGAAATAAGTATAAGAGCAATCATTCTGAGTCCATCCACTCTTCGGGTTTAAGTGATGACTGAAGCTCCAAAAGGCTCTTTCTGTGCTCCTCGAATTGGGCAGCTTCCTCAGGTGTTAAAGTTTGGCTCACCTCTATCTCAGCTATAACCCGTCGCATCTCTACGACGTGTGCTTCGACTTGGCTCACCAAAGTTGTTTTAGCCTCCAAGTCACTTGTCAATTGACGTCCTTCTTCTCAAGCATTGCGTAGCTCTTCCTCTAGATTCGCAACCTTTTGTTCGACTCTCAAGCGTCTCCTAACTAAGTCACCATGCTCAACCCGCACAGTATTGAGGCTTGATTCTGCTTCAGTGACCTTTACTGTATGTACTGCCACTTCTCGCTCTAAGTCGTCAGGCCACTTGCATTGCGCAACAGCACGTTCCAGTGCAAGGTAAGATCTGACAGAAGCAACATATGAGTCCATTTTACGCTTCAGTGAGGCAGGATCTCCTTTAAGGTTTGCAATGCCCTTGTATACTGTGGAAGCCTCCCAATACCTCTTCTCAGCCTCAATGAAAGGAGCATCGCGTAAGCTCGCTAAATATTTTGCTCCAATGTCGCTATATGGCTTCTGCAAATATATTTCTTGAATGAGGACCAGGTCTAAAGGAAGTAACTGAATATGAAGGAAGAAGTTTCTTCTTTGCGGGAGACAATTCAACAGTGGAGTTGTTTTTTGGAACATCTACAAGCTTCTTGCTTGTTGTCTCCAAGGAATGAGGTCCCTCAATAGAAGCTTGGCTATGGGTGGATAGAGAGTCTGCATCATCTTCATTCTCTTTGTCGACTTTAGCGGTCAAACCCTTCACAAACTTGTAGTCTTTTCCAGCTCGACAATGGGGCCCATAAGTCTTCGCTCCTAGTTTTATCTCATTAAGAAGGGGCTCATTGATCGCATTTGGTACCTCTTTGTCAAGATCAAAATCCCCTGTCTGCATAAAATAGATAAGAATAATGAGTAAACAAAGAAAGACAAAAAAGATGAATAGAATGGATAAGAAGAAAAGCATACCAATACAAGGTTGTTTGGTGTGGTCGAAAAATCGGGAATGTCATCAAAAACGTTATCAGCACAAATTGGCTTGGTATCCTCCACATTGTCAGCTCGGGACTTTCGCTTCCTCCTATGATGTTTAAAGTTAGTTTCAGACTCTTTATCACTACTCTCATTATCAGCATCTGTCATGTGCTTGGAATGTGATTGTGACTGGGAAGAGGCATCTCGCGTAGTAGCAACAACGCTTGAGGTCTCATTTGTATTATCACCATCTATGACCACGATGTCGCGTCCTATACCTTTCTTTGATGTTTTACCTTTCTGATCCTTCTGCGATCGAGACACATCAGGTTCAAGTCCTCTTTGAAAGATAGCAATATTGTCCCTAAGGTCGTGAACATTCATCTTGGTCCACCAATCCTTAAATCGACTGGTGACAAATTGCGATAGGTTTAAAGAAGGACAAGGTAGAAAGACATTGGACTTGCTATTCATGAATAGTAGTGTATCCCAGTATGTCAACTCTTTGCTATAAGACACCTCATTGGGAACAGGATTATCCAGGAGCTTGCCAGGAATATCTTGACAAAAACCAAATTGTCTACTGAACCGAAGAGGACTGTAAGGTTCAACATGAAAGAAATCTCCCTCGCGCAAAGGTATATAGGCAAAACGAAGGGACACCATGTAGTCATGCCTCGAGGCTTCCAAATTACCATCATCGCATAAGTCCTCATTCCGATTCTTGTTGAAGATATTACATTTCCATTTAATGATTCCCCCCACATGAATAAGCTTTCGAGCCTCCACATCTTCCTTAAATCTGGCAGATTGGACGCCTGAATATTGTGTCATTCCAGGACCAGTAGGGGACGGATCAAGAGAGTAATGTGTGTCAAAATAACAAGCAAGCCAAGCATAAGCATAGTGGGCAGGAAAAAGACAGTTGCTAAATGATGGTTTGGCAGAGTTGGCTCTTGCATTCAAACCACGATAGATGCTAGTCAATACTGGGACAGCGAGACTAAACTTCTTTTGCGACGCCATTAATGCCGCAATCTCAAAAGTTTTAGGTCTAATTAACCTGTCTTTAGTGTCCGGTAAAACAAAGGTGCATAACCAACAAGAAAGAAATGATGCCAAGTACACTTTCTCTTGTACCTCTGTCTCTACAATCCCAAGAGCATTAAAAATCTTAAGTTCCTTTTCACTCCACTCCCTCGACTGAAGTTGGAAATTGCCATCTGGATTGTGAGTAAGTTTCGGAGCACCCGCGGCCTGTCGTCGACGTCAGCGTGTAATTGGGGCTTTGTAGACTAACTTCTTCTTACACCAAAAATCAATCCATCTCTCAGCAGAAACTCCATGGGAAGAGTGATTTTCCAGGTGATGGTACGCAACAAATAAGTACTCACAAGTTTGCGGGACTAGTCTTTGGCCATCGTTATATTTCCCTTGCAATGTGCTGCAACTAAGGACTGTCTCGTCATAAGGTAAGCCAGAAAAAGGCAAACCAACGATCTTATATAGATCCCATAGAGAAATAGATATCTCGCCTGCCAAAGTGTGGAGGGTATTAGTAGTAGGGCACCAACCCTCACAAATGCACGGAAAACACTAGGCTCTCGATCATAGGTATAAAGGGAAGCATATACAGCACTGCGGAGAGAACACTTTGCCAAGATATTTCCAAAGCGAGAAAGAATATCTTCAGTCCACTCCCAATACTTCGGAATATAATTAAACTCTTCAGAAATCTTCAAACTATGAGAACTCCACTCGGATGTGCCAGAGATGATATTACGACCAAGTAAAGGAAAAGTATCATTCGAAGATAAACAATCATGATTAGGGCTTTTCAGGATATGAGCAGTGGTCTCATCATGCGCTCCTTGTTCAATCATGGTTGGCATCTCCAGTTAAACAAGTGAGCGATCGATTTGTAGTGCTGGTCCCCGAGGTCGCAAGAGAGAGTGACGCACACGAAAAGTTACATCCTTCTTAGCCTTGCCACCTTCAGATGTAGTTGCTAAGAGGTAAAGATGATCGTCTTGCGTATGCTCCTTGAATCGTATCATGGTTATACCCTGAAAAAAAAAAAATAAAAATAAAAAATAAAAAAGGTGTCAACACTCGTATAATCTTTTAGATTGCACATACCAAAGGTATCATTGTTGCACTAATGACTCTACGTGCGTATTGTGGTTGCACTTTTTAGAGGACTCGTTGTTGCCTTCAAGATCATGTGTGTCGTTTTCATCTGGTACCTAAGTGCAGCGCATGGAGATGTGAACCCGAGATGGCCTCTAACGGTTACAATGCATGAGTTCACAAATCCGAGATGACTTAGGGTACGGCGGCGAACCTTGGTCTTCAAGCACATAGGGTACAACGCATGGAGATGTGAACCCGAGATGGCCTCTAACGGTTACAACGCATGAGTTCACAAATCCGAGATGATTCTATGCACTATGTCTTGGTCTTTAAGCACATAGGGTACAACGTATGGAGATGTGAACCCGAGATGGCCTCTAACGGTTACAACGCATGAGTTCACAAATCCGAGATGATTCTATGTACTATGTCTTGGTCCTCAAATACATGGGGTACAACGCATGGAGATGTGAACCCGAGATGGCCTCTAACGGTTACAACGCATGAGTTCACAAACCCAAGATGATCCCATGTATTATGCCTTGCTCTCCGAGACGTCATACGTGGCATCCTAAAAAAAATGCATGCAAGAAATACCAGGTACAGACACACATATACAAAGGGAGCAAATCAAGGCTAAAAGGACACCAAAAAAAAAAAAAAATTATCGAATGCCTTACCTTGGTTTGGGATATAACGGAAAACTTCCAAGATCAAGAAAGGGAAGTAAGAAGAAATATCTTAAATTTTCTTTTATATGTCTTTAAGCCGTAAGCTGCAATTGGTACTGGATGGCATTGTTTTCATGCAAAAAAAAATATTCAGAGTCAAATTTCATTGATTTTATCCAACAAAAGCCACTGTGGAGGCTATTCATTGGTGGCTCTGATTCAATATCAAAGCAAAGTCATGAACGAACAGGAGGAAGAGAAAGGACATAGGTCAACTGCTTATAATTACAATAGGACAAACAAAGAATGTCAAAACAAGTAATTATTGAAACTGTGTGATATGTTTCTTTAGATTACTGGTAACTTGTGTGCAAGTGCAATATGGTCTAGGACCAAAGTCTTCCTATTAATGTGAGGGCAACAATATAAAAAAGGAGGAGATAAAACAGAAAATTAAGTCTGTTGTAAGGCCTGGCATGACAGGTTGCAAGTTATATCAGTTGTGAAGTCAACCAAGCAAGAACATCACAAGAAATCTTTATGCCTAGGCGACATATAGGACTACGGCATAAAAGAAGAGAGTGTCACCGTGTTAAGTGTCCACCAATTCAGTGCCTTGGCAAAGAGAAACTAATGCAAATCATGCACATGATTTGGGTTAACATGTAGCAATTAAATAAAAGGAAGTAAGTCTGACTTAATTGTTTTGGACTGATAGGGGATAACTAACAAAAAGGGAAGTTATGGCATTGCAAAGCATATTGGTCCGGTATCGAATATCCAAGTCACAGAGTCAAGGTTCCTTGGTTACTTTCTTGTATGATAATATTTGCATACATAAAAGACAAGGTAAGAAGCCAAAGTCCGAGACCAATAATCAACAGTAGCAGATTAAGTTACGGTTAGCAGATTAAGTTACGGTCGAACCAAACAAGATGAAGTCCAAGCAGAGTGTCTTTCGTCTTTGTTGTGAGAAGCAGTAGGCCCGTAATGTTAGCAACTAGCTATGTGTACCTATCATGCAATCGTAGCAGCTCAAACAAATTAAGCAAGTAACGTATCTTGGCAGAAGAGCATTAACTAAAAAAGCTACACATGCCTGAGATATTGGATCATATGGCCCTTGCTAGCATACAGGTGTATATCATGATGGAAATCACAAAAAAAAAAAAAAGAAAGAAAAAAGAAGGAAGCCAACATCAAGTCTTCGATACTACTAGCTACTCAAAGGGCTAGACAAGACAAAATAGCAGGACATAAATCAGCAATTATGAAGTAAACTAAAAAGGCTCCCTAGCTTTGTTTATTTACATAATTCAATGAAGGTCTATGCATGTTAAGTCACCAAGAAATTCATGAAAAGCCATAATGGGTTTAATATTCATAAAGAAATAAGCATGAAGCCTACTAACCTTGGATAAATTGAATGTTTGCTAAGTAAAGTCAAGGATCTTGATCTACAGCAAAGAACACACAATGTTAGTGGTTACAGGTGTAAAGTAAACCATGGCAGAAGTAGAACAAAAAACAAAAAAAAAAAAAAAACAAAAAAAACAAAAAAAACAAAAAAAAGACCTGCAAATCAAAGAAAACCATAAGAAAAAACGACAAATCTCAATTACCTCCAAATTCAGTCGTGGTTGTATCCCTTTCGTCTTTGTGGTAAGAACTAAAGCTTACGGCAGACGAGCTTGGTGCGTAGACTTGTGAAGAAGAGATATTTTAGTCTCTGCATACAAGCTTTTATAGCTTTTGGCCTTCCTAATCCTAATTGGATTACAATTACAGCCCTGACCCGCTTTTAGGAAACAGGAAAAAAGTCTCCAATTTACGTTTTTGAAAATATTTCCAAATTCGACTACTACCCAGACTACCTGATCAAGTCAATTACCGGCTTGGGTAGTCTAGTGCTAACGGGATAGCATCTTGGCAAATAAGAAAGCTAGCCAACCTTGAAGAAAAAAAAAAGTTGACACATCGACATCTTTTTGAGTCTAACAAATTCTTAGCCCCAATTCAATTGCGGAGTTACCTTATCAAGTCGGTACTCGACCTAGGACATATTATTCAAAGACATACTTGACAAACGCTACCATGGGACGGTCAAGTCAAATTTTGACAAGGTGACGACTGAAAGCGTTTGTTACACGCTGCAAATTAGTTCGTCTACCTGCTAATAAGTCAAAAGTTCAATAAAGTGGTAGCACCATGTTGACGTTGACAGGGCGAGACGGAACAAGCCACAAAGGCCCCGTCAGACACGATGGAACAAGCCACACAACAAAGGCCCCGTCACTTCCCTAACACAAATACTAGGTCCACAGTTCGGGAACAAGTCGACAAGACCCTCGTTCTGCTAGATTCAAGAAAAAGCTCCCAAGCCCTTGAATCTAAACATATCCCCGCTCCCTTGTAATGGAGTCAACTACATAGTAGATTGATATGTCAAGTCCAGTTCGACACCCTGTCATGATGAAACACGACGTCATGTACGTGACTCGGTCTCGAGGGGGCAATTTGTAGGCACTAAAAATTTATTAAGTGCCTTAATTGAATTTAATTAATTATTTTGGGTTAAAATATATTTAGCTTAATTTAATTAATTAAACCCGAAAATTAATATGGGCAAAAAGCCATCAAAATGGGCTTATATTTAACCCTTGGGCCAGCCCACACCTAATGGGCCAAATAAACAGTTAAATCGGCCAAACCCACAAGAAAAGACTACCAAGTCAAGAAATTGGGTCAGTCCATGACTACCAAGCCTGTTGGGGAATCAGAGCTCCCTGTTCCTCTCTATAAATATCGAAGTCTCACTTCATTCGAGAGTTTGTTAAATCTACAAGCAGAAAGCCCTGCCAGAGCATTCCCTCCATCAAAATTGCTACCTTGATCAAGATTTAAGTCTTTGAAGACCCTTGCTCAAGAACATTCAAATTGAGAGACAGAATCAGAGGATTTATATTATTTGTTCATTGTAACAGATAGAAAATACAGAGATTATAACCCATACATTCAAATCAATACAAATTATATTTGTTCAACTTATTTTTGTCTACGCATTAATTTTGTTGTCTACAATTACCTTGCCCAGATTTGCGAGCAAGCCCGAAAAGACCAAGAAATTTTACTTGAAATGCTTTTTCATTAGGGCATAAGATCGAACTGATGGAGTGCACTTTGAGAGTAATGGTTCCTTTAGCATGCTAGGGATATTTAGAGGTTAGATCTGTTTGGTGAGTAATTTAATTCTTGTATGGAGTAAAGAAGGTGAGAATTTGAAGGTGAAATTAAAGATGTTGGGGGAAGTAATTGATGAACTCACTTGTGTTTTAAAAAAAAATCTTGAGAGCTTTTATCAATTAATAATATCACTTAAAATCTTGGTCGATCGGATCAACGAGATGGGCTAATTTCTTTTTCTTGATTGTTGTTGATAGGGAAAACTTTTGAGTAGCTTTCATCTTCTACTTTCTGTTTTCATGGTGGTTTTTTGTTTGGGGTTGGGGGATAGGGGTGGTGATTGATGGCTTAGTTTTTTAGGTTCAGGCATTAAGGCAACACTGATTTGTTTAGTTTTCTTGCTTTTTCTTCTTTTCTTTTTCTTTTTTATTTTATTTTGTGTTGCCAAAAGGGTGGAGACAAATTTTTGAAGCTACTGTAGTGGTTTCAATGGAGTAATTGAATTTCTGGGTTGCAAGCAGATGAGAAGGGAGGAGAGAGAAAAGTAATGAATTGTTTTTTAATAGTGAAAATGTGTGTTTTAAATAATAAAAAAAAAAAAGAAAAAAGAAAAAGCAGGCTAAGCGTTGTTGTAACCTGGGCCCCGGTTTATTTTTTTGTAATAAAAGTTGCCTTGGAAACTGGTTTAGTTGGTGGTAACCTGTTGTAGTAAGTCATAGGTCCTTATTGTAGCATTTTGAAAGTTTAGGTCCTTATTGTAATTTTTTGGCAAAGTTTAGGTCCTTATTTGACCCTTATCCCGAGGCTGGGTGATGCATTTATCATATATACTCTGTGATCCTAGCTTGTTAAGAGTTTAAGAAATACGAGTACTCGTATGTTCCTTGTTTTGTTGGATTATCTACTATAAAATTTGCGACATGAGATCCTCTTCTATACTCCCTTCAATACCTTACAAAAACTCAATTAAAAAGAAAAAAAATAAAAATTTGATGGAGAGAGTGTAGGAGAGGATCGTCTCATCTCGGAATTTGATCCCTCTTAAGTCTTACCTATGTTAAGAATCATTCTTGTGCAAGTTCTATGGAGGGTAAGCGTCAACTCCCATGGACCATACTCAGATACTCATACTCATATCAATCAAACTATAAGTTTACAATACCATGATTTTTTTTTTTTTTTTGAAAAGACAATGTAACCAGGTAATCCAAAGGTTAATCTAAAACATCCTTTACCAATAAATTGGTAATGGATTAATCAAAAGGATTTGACCAAACATGGAGCGAGTCATGCAGGTGCCCCACATGAGCGAGGTAATCTGCCACATAATTTGCTTCCCTGTAACAATGAAGGACCTCTACTCTGTCGAAGAAGTGGAGATCTTTTTTGATGTCCATGATCATACTCTCAATCTCACATGGTATATGCAATTCCGCTCGGATAGCTTTGATCACCGCAAGATTGTCTCCTTCAATGGCGACGTTTTTATGTCCTCGGGCTCTAGCCATTTTCACTCCTTCACGTAGTCCAATTGCTTCCGCCATTAGGATTGAACTAGTGTCGCAGGATCGGGCACCCAATAAAAGGGCTTCCCCCTTGTTATCTCGTAGAACAAACCCTGCAGCTCACGATTATTTATTTTTGATCCATCAAAATTTAATTTGAGATAACCTAAACGGTGTGGGGTCCAAAAAACATTCGAACGTGGTCCTTTTTACTTTGCTTTACGGTGGAAAGCACCATATATATCAAAATCGAAGTTTTTATGTGACGGAGCTTTCCATTCATTAAAGCTAACTCTAACAGAAGCAGCTATTTGGATTGGGCTGGTGGATAAGTTGTCAAATTGAATTTTGTTACGCGCAAACCAGAACATCCAATATGTTATAATGAGTAGGGCTAATTCCCATTCAGGCAGCTTTTGTCTACAGTAGTTAAGGCATTGAATAAATGATAGATTGTGATTGATATCCATACTAGATTGACATTATAAATTTTGTCTATTTATTTGAGAGTTTTGAATAAAGGTAGGGCAGCTGAAGAAAAGATGAAATTTGTCTTCACAATGAAAATTGCAAAATACACATTTTTAAGGGATCAAATTTTACTTTGTTGTAGCCTGTGGTTTAATTTGTAGGCAATCCATCAAGGTATAACTTTCACAAGAAAATTTTAATCTTCGGGGGAATGTTTATGTCCCAAATCTAGCTAAAATTACAAGACTTTTTATAATCATTTTGAAAACCTTAAGTTATCCAAGTATTAGTGTTATTTACAAGAGAAGTTCCCATTACTAATAGATAAACCCCAGTAGAATATATCACGGACTTCATTATAGAAAATTGGGATCCTCAAAATTGCTTTAATGGTATTCAGAGGAACAGCTCTTGCTAATAAAGTTATGTCCCAGGATCCCTGGATGGAGAAAAAGAAGTTTATCGGAATCGATAAATCAAAGAGAGGATCATTAGAATGATCATCATGGAACATATCTTTAAGTGAGACTTAAGAAATCCAATTGTCTGTCCAAAATTTAATAACATCTCCATTGCCGACTTGCCAGCGGAGCCCTTTTTGGAAAAGATTTCGAACTTGGAGAAGATGTGACCACTGCCACGAATTTTTTTGTCCCTTTTGAAAATCCAGAATATGACAGCTTTTTAAATATTTACTGTTAACTAGTCTAACCCATTTGTTCTTCGGTTCTTTAATAATTTTTCATATTAATTTCATTTGCATTGCTTTATTGAAAGCTTCCGCTTTTCGGAGACCAAGTCTACCTAGATTTTTTGGTCGACATACTTTATCTCATCCTATTAGATTAGCAGACTTAGTGTCAGAGTTTTTATTCCATTAAAAAATCCTATTAATTTTATCTAACTTATGTAAAGTGGAGGTCGGTAGTGTAAAACTTTGCATCGTAAAAATCAGAGTTGCTGGCAAATTTGCTTGAATGAGAGTAGCCCTTCCAGCTTGAGATGTGAATTTACTTTTCATTTTCTCAGGTTATTTTGAGTGTGCTCCACTACAGTTACAACACCATGAATGCGATAAAAGAATTGGCTATATGCATGTACTCCACAGTAGTCTACATTCCATAAGACCCCACTATTAATTGATTGAAATTTCTCTCACAAGCCATCAATTAATTCATGTATCGATCTTATCTTCTTTTTAATATGGGATCTATGATCGCCATTTTTTTGAAGTTGTTAAATATTTTGGATACATGGCTCATCATTAATGGTTGTATGGAGCAAGAGATCCAACAACTGATTTAATTCTTGTCTACCCAATTACCTAATAAGTTTTTAGCTATACTGAGAACTTAAATAGATACTATGGTGTAACTTTTCTCCTCTTAATAATATTATTAAGAAGAAAACAACAAAACCATATAGATTTTAAGACGTGCGTTGCACATAATAATAATAATAATAATAATAATAATAATAATAATAATAATAATAATAATAATAATAATAATAATAATAATAATATATTATTATTATTATTATTATTATTATTATTATTATTATTATTATTATCATTATCATTATTTTTTGTACACACCCCATAAAAAAAATTTGCGAAATATCGCCTTTAAATATATATATTTTTGATCTTAAACCCCCTTAAAAGCGCAAATATCTTGCATGACCACACACCCAAAGAACTCATATGAGATTATTTCCGCCCAAATTTTACACTTATTGTCTAAAATACCCTCACTTGTTAGTGATACTTGACTCTTATAAACTCCTCCCCATTTGCCTTTTGATTAATTTCTATCATGAAGGATTTATGTCCTGTCAGTCAAGGTGCAAAATTTGGGATTAAATAACAGAGATAGTTAACCCATCGATTTAGTAGGTCGTAACGTTTAGCTGGAGACCGCTTACGATAATTGGACCAATATTAGTTGGCCGACTACTAAATGCGATGGGCCTAACGGGTCACACGCTTAAGTAATCGATGGATCAATAATTAATTAATGGACCAAGGAGTCGCATTAGTTAATTAGTAAGAGATAATGGTAAGTGGGCCTACCTAGGGTTAGCCCACTACATGTGAACTCTACAGTTTAAATAGAAGAGAAGGAGTATGTAACTAGGTTACAAGTTTCAACTGATAGCCTCATTCTCTCATATTCTCTCTCTAAACAACCAAGCACCTCCATAGCCCAAGGAACGGTTCCTTGTGCTCGTTCTAGCTAAGGAACGTGTTTTGGACTGATCGTATCGATTGCTGCGTGGACTACGGTAGAGGGATTACACTTGGAATCCTAATTCGCACATATCGATATTTAATCGATCAACGATGCACGCATCAAGAGGTATATTTATATGTATTTAATGACCCATTAAGTTTCCTGTTTCTAGTTGTCTTCTGCTTATATGATTAGATCATTGCAACTAGATCCTACAGTGATATCAGAACCTAATTAATGGGTTAATTAGATCCGTTATGCGTCCTCTACTAGCTAATGATTAGATCGTTACTTTATAGCGTATATCGTAATTTTGTCGCTGCTACGTTTTTTTCATATTCAGTTGATTATGTGCCTGCTAGTTCGATCTTGTGATTCGTTGGTCAACTGATTATTTTGGTTAAATCACTAGCAGTAGGTTAGATGTCAAAAGGACACACTGATTGTTTCTTTTTTCTTTTTGGATCATGGCCTTGGTTTGAGCAATTGTATATTGATGGGAATGATGGCACGTAAAGTCAAACTCTATGTGTTTTGTCTTTATATAATCAAACTTTGCATCTGTTACATAATTTTTGTTTTGATGTGGAGGTTTATTTTATTTGATGCATCTTAAGAGGCTAACTCCGTGATTGGATCACATAAGCCTGTATAGTTTTGATCAAATTATTTCTTGATGTACCAAATCAAAGATTTTTCCAGAGGGCATCAAACAATGCAGATACTGAGAGTGAGGTGTGTGCTAGGCACGAACGCAAAGCTCAGTGTTGGGCCACACGGGCAACCGTATTTTGGGTCTGGCAGCGTAAATTTTGATGTGCCTTGGGCTTCATAACGTTTGGAACGTGTACGAAGTCCGGCTACTTTTATTGTTGTGATAATATATAAAATATAAGCATGTTCTATTAGCATATATATAATTTAAATTATTTGAATGATTAGATTATTGATCTACTGGTTCATTATATGGCTTTTGGATATTTTGTATTTTATGGATCACCCATGAATGAATGTATGATCTAGTATGGCCCAAAATACGGTCTGCGCACCGTTTGTATTTTTGTAACCTAAATACGGTTTGAAAAATTGTCATATTTATGTAATTTATTTTATTGCATTAGCTTTAAGTTTAAATTTGTAATAAGTAATGTTACAAAATGTAAAGCTTGAAGAACGGAGCCTTGGAGGAGATCACGATTCAAATGGGAGATATTTGAAGATTAGATCTTTATTTTTTCCTTTTTAGGGGCCATACTAGGATCATTTATTTATTGCTTTAATTAGATTTATTGCTTTAATTACCGCATGCTAGATTTATTATATTGTTTTAATATAACTATTAGTTCACATATATTAAAACAATTTATCAAATCTCGTCCCAAGGAAATATTGAGTTTATGCCCTCCCAAATAAGGTTCTCCCATTACACTTTCGATCATTCATAATGGGCATCGCCAAAGCGTGACATTATTTTAATCTTGAGTTAATGCGGGTAAGTCTAAGAAGATATTTAAAAGACTATTTTGGTTTCCTCAAAGATATGAGTAAGGAGTCCTTACATATCGGGGAAAAGGGATATCCATATTAGATATGCCTATCAACCGAGAGTTATGTTGGACATAATTAACAAGGATTGCTCACCTATTTTAACTAGTGTGGTTGACAAGCCAAAACTTGGTCACATTAGGGTAAAATGAGGATCTTGAAATTATTTTATTCATAGGGGCACCTTAGAGGATGAATAAAATATTAAATGACTTTTCTATTTTGGAAATTGATTAAGTTATTTATTGATAAATGTACTAAAGTTTTGCATATTATTCTGTTTTGTACCAATGGTCAATGAAAGCAAGTCAACTTTTAACCTAAAGTCCATGCTAGACAGTGAACGTTTGGTTGGACCAAACAATTACCTGGAGAGTAATCGCAACCTGGGAATAGTTCTCAGGCATGATAAGAAGAAATGCGTCTCGGAGATGCCTATTCCAGGGCTTCCCGAAAAGCAAGTGCTTAATATCGGGAGGGGAAAGAAAGGGGCCACTTCAAAGGGCAACCTGTTGAAAGTCAAGGATGGTGTGACCAAGCCTAAGCCTAAGCAACGATTGGCCGCTAAGAAGTCGCCCTTAGCTGCGGATAATCAGTGCTTTCATTGCCAACAAAAGGGGCATTGGAAGAGGAACTGCCCAAAGCTAAAGGAAGGCCTGAAGTATGGAATGGTTTCCATGACTTCAAATGTTTTCGTTATTGAAATCAATCTAGCTACAACTACTTTTGATTGGATATTGGATACCGGTTGTGGTACTCACATTTGTTCAAATGTGGAGGGACTAAAACAACCTCGGAAGGTAGCTAGAGATGAGGTGAACCTACGAGTCGCAAATAGGGCCAGGGTGGTTGCTTTGACTGTAGGAACTTATGTTTTGCCGTTGCCTTCAGGCCTTGAACTAGAACTTAATAATTGTTATTATGTTCCTAATATAAACAAAAATATCATTTCTCCTTTTATATTGGATATGGAAGGTTTTGATATGCGTATTAAGAATGGTTCTTATACGGTTTCAAAAGATGATGGACTTTATTTTAGCGTCCATTTGCATAATGGGCTTTATTTGCTAAATTTTGACAAACATATACTCACCATCAATAACAAAAAGGCTAGAACTAATGATTCTAACCCCACATATCTATGGCATTGTCGATTAGGCCATATAAATGTGAAACGCATTCGGAAACATCTTAGAGAAGGGATTCTGGACTCATTTGACTTGGAGTCAAATGATACTTGCGAGTCATGTTTACTTGCCAAAATAACAAAGTCACCCTTTCTAGGAAAGGGAGAGCGAGCCAGTGAGCTATTGGGTCTAATACACTCAGATGTATGTGGACCAATGAGTTCGACTACAAGGGGTGGGTTTAGTTACTTCATTACATTTACTGATGATTTGAGTAGATATGGCTATATTTACTTAATGAAACATAAATCTGAATCTTTTGATAAATTCAAAGAGTTACAGAATGAAGTAGAAAATCAGCTGGGCAAGAAGATAAAAGATCTTCGATCGGATCGAGGAGGCGAATATATGAGCCTAGAGTTCAATGAACATCTAAAGGGTTGTGGAATAGTTTCACAACTAACTCTGCTCGGAACACCACAGTGGAACGGTGTGTCTGAACGGAGGAATCGAACCTTATTGGATATGGTTAGATCAATGATGGGTCATGCCAAACTTCCTATTTCTTTCTGGGGATATGCTCTCGAGACGGCAGCTTTCACGCTGAACAAACTCCGTCGAAAGCCGTTGAGAAGACACCACATGAACTGTGGACGGGAATGGTTCCCAAGTTGTCTTTTCTCAAGGTTTGGGGGTGTGAAGCTTATGTAAAGAGGTTGCTCAGCGATAAGCTTGCACCCAAATCAGACAAAGTTTTCTTTGTGGGTTATCCAAAAGAAACGAAGGGATATTATTTCTACAATCAAACTGAGAACAAGGTATTTGTTGCTCGGAATGGTGTCTTTTTTGAGAAAGAATTCCTTTCCAAAGAGACAAGTGGGAGTAAAGTCCATCTCGAAGAAATTCAAGATGAGAAACAATTGGAGATGGATAAGGATTTTGAATCCATCCATGATGTTTTAGAAACAGCTCCAATGGATATGGATAGGGATTTAGAATCCATCCAAGATGTTTTGGAAACATCTTCAGATTCAACTCTAGAGGCAATTCGAGAGGTTGAGCCTGAATCCACCATTCGAAGGTCTGATAGAGTCAAGTTTTCAACAAATAGATATATTTCAATCTATTCGACGGAAAGCCGTGACATTTTCCTTGTTGAAAGTGAAGAACTCACCACTTACAAGGAAGGAATGACGAGTCAAAACTCCAGCAAATGGCAAGAAGCCATGAAATCCGAAATGGATTGCATGTCCGAGAATCAAGTCTGGGACTTGGTCGATTTACCGGATGGAGCTAGGCCCATCGGGTGTAAATGGATCTTTAAGATCAAGACGGACAAGGATGGAAAATTTCTAGTTTTCAAAGGTAGACTGGTGGCAAAAGGTTACAAGCAAATTCAAGGAATTGACTTTGATGAAACTTTTTTGCCAGTTTCCATGCTTAAATCCATTAGGATACTCCTAGCAATTGCAGCTCATTATGACTATGAGATCTGACAAATGGATGTCAAAACTGCTTTCTTGAACAGGGTTCCCGAAGAGGATGTGTATATGACACAACCTGAGGGTTTTATCGATCCTAAGAACGCTGGGAAGGTTTGCAAGCTAAAAAGATCCATTTATGGGTTGAAGCAAGCATCCCGAAGCTGAAATCTGCGTTTTGATGAAGCCATAACTAGGTTTGGTTTTATCAGAAACACAGAAGAACCTTGTGTATACAAGAAGTTCAGTGGGAGAAATATTGTCTTCTTGGTCCTGTATATTGATGACATACTGATCATTGGAAACGACATTCCAATGCTGGAGTCCGTAAAGGCTTGGCTTGGGAAGTGTTTCCAGATGAAAGACCTTGGACAGGCAAAGTACATCTTGGGCATCTGGATTTGTCGGGACAGATCCAAAAGGTTAGTTGGACTTAGCCAGAGTACGTATATTAATCAGATTGTATCTCGATTGAATATGCAAGATGCCAAGAAAGGTTTACTACCTATGAGTCGTGGCACAGTTCTTGGCAAGACGCAGGGTCCTAAGACACATGCTGAGCAAGAACGCATGAGTAGAGTTCCGTATGCATCAGCCATAGGATCTATCATGTACGCCATGATTTGTACTCATCCAGACGTCTCGTATGCTTTGAGCATGACGAGTAGATTTCACACCAACCCAGGTGAGGCGCATTGGATTGCGGCCAAGAATATCTTGAAGTATCTGAAAAGAACTAAAGATATGTTCCTGGTGTATGGTGGTGAAGAAAAGTTGATTGTGAAAGGTTACACTGATGCATCCTTCCAGACCGACAGAGACGGTTCTCAATCCCAATCAGGATTTGCCTTTTGTCTCAATGGAGGAGCAGTGACCTGGAAAAGTGCTAAGCATAGCACTGTGACAGATTCTACAACGAAAGCAGAGTACATCGCAGCTTTCAGCTGCGAAGGAGGCTGTTTGGATTCGCAAGTTCATGGCTGAGCTTGGCATTGTGCCTACGGCGGCTGAATCGTTGGCTCTTTATTGTGACAATAATGGAGCCATCGCCCAAGCAAAGGAGCCAAGGTCACACCAAAAGTTTAAACATGTACATCGCAAATATCACATTATTAGACAACGGGTCAAAGATGGTGATATTAGCATATGCAAAGTTCATAGAGATGAGAATGTCGTTGATCCATTGACTAGGCCACTTGACTGGGTCAAGCACGAGAGTCACACAGCTTCAATAGGCATTAAACGCTTCGGAGATGATTAGCTTCATTTTTTTAGATTATGAAATGGTGTTCATGATTAAAACATGGTTCTGTACATATCATAATGATTTTGGTTTTATTTAATTTTCTGTATGATTTTGAATATTGATCCAAAATAATATTACGCAAATATCCAAATAGGTTATCAAGACGATGTCTTGGATAATGAAACCCTATTGTGTGAACTGGATTTTGTGGTTATTTGTCCCTAATCTAGGTATTAGAATTAGATTCTAATAACCAGCGATGATTAGATTGCAAGTTGATCTCAGTGCCTGTTTCATGGGTTGGAGACATGGGATGTCAAGGATCATTTGCATAGATATGAATTGGGAATTCATGATCGGACAGACCCACCATGAGAGTTCTTTAAGAACAAGTAGTCATGATAAACTCTCATAAAACTATATTGAACAATTTCTCAAACCTGAGTGGTTATGAATATCGACATGAGGATTGGTAATTTGTGATTACTCCTAACGCCTGCGTAACAGGAGGCAATAACGGACACATCCGGATTATTGAAAATCACGTTGAAATTCATGAACGCACAAGACGGGAATTGTCCTCCTTTCGGGGATCGTTGTCTTATGGGCCTCTTGTAGAATTGGGATTGTGAAATGCATAGCCGTGCTCAAATGGATTATTGGATAATCATTTGTCTTAACAATCCAATTCGGGATTAAGAAATCATATGAACATTGTAAGGATGACTAGGCTTCTTACTTTACGTTCATATCAAGACACTAAGTGACAAGGGAATGGATTTGCAATCTTGTCTTAAGGACAAGTGGGAGATTGAAGGATTTATGTCCTGTCAGTCAAGGTGCAAAATTCGGGATTAAATAACAGAGATAGTTAACCCATCAATTTAGTAGGTCGTAACGTTTAGCTAGAGACCGCTTACGATAATTGGACCAATATTAGTTGTCCGACTACTAAATGCGATGGGCCTAACGGGTCACACGCTTAAGTAATCGATGGATCAATAATTAATTAATGGACCTAGGAGTCGCATTAGTTAATTAGTAAGAGAGAACGGTAAGTGGGCCTACCTAGGGTTAGCCCACTACATGTGAACTCTACAGTTTAAATAGAAGAGGAGGATGTAACTAGGTTACAAGTTTCAACTGATAGCCTCATTCTCTCATATTCTCTCTCTAAACAACCAAGCACCTCCATAGCCCAAGGAACCTCGTTCTAGCTAATGAACGTGTTTTGGACTGATCGTATCGATTGCTGCGTGGACTACGGTAGAGGGATTACACTTGGAATCCTAATTCGCACATATAGATATTTAATCGATCAACGAGGCACGCATCAAGAGGTATATTTATGTGTATTTAATGATCCATTAAGTTTTCTGTTTCTAGTTGTCTTCCACTTATATGATTAGATCATTGCAACTAGATCCTACATATCATTCATCTAATTAATTTGATATCCCCTCAATTTACTCCCTTCTCCCAGTTTGCTACAACTCATCCCCCCTCCCCATTTAAAACGTTCAAGAGACTAAATATCAAATTTTCCCGTACTCACGTCTCCAGCACCATCTTCGACCATCAAAGTGTAGGCTATGTTTGGCAAACTTAGTTGTAGTTAGCTGTCAAATGTAAATTAAGGAAAGAAATTAGTAGAAAACTGCTAAAATTTGCTACATAATGCTAATAAACTAACTGTAGCTATAGCTGTAGGTGAAAGCTTGCAGGGATAACTTTCACAAAATTAGTTGTAGCTATAGCTTCAAATTAAAAATCTAGTGGCAAACTCTTTGGAAGTAAAGAGTAAAAAATACTAGCTACAAGTAGGGTTTGCAACCCCACCCGCACCCGATGTATATCCATCCACCCGACCCGCTATAAATGGATATGGATTGATGTAAATGGATATGGATATGAATATGGATGACCTTTACTCATCCATTTATCCATCCGATAGATATCCATATCCATTTATTTCCTTAAATTCTACATTAATTTTACAAATATACTATATAATTCTTCGTTTTGTTCAACTTTTGACGCAAAAATTAAAACGTTCTCTATTTTAGGTGGTAGAGACAGTACAGATGATAAAAATTTAGTCGTTCAAACTTATTCTAATTAGAGAAATTCAAATAATTTTTGGTTATAAATGCTTTTTTTACTTGATTATTCAATTTAAAGACTTACGCCACATGTTTCATCAAAAGATAGGCGAAAAATTTTAGGCGCATGTGTGTTATTGAAAATTTAGAGGGACTCATTTAATATCCAACGGACATCCAGTTATCCACGGATATGGATATGGATGGATGATTTGAACTTTAAATAAATGGATATGGATATGGATATGGCTCCACCCGATCCATATCCTATCCATTGCCATCCCTAGCTACAAGCTTCAAGTTGTAACTTTTATTAAAAAGCTAGATGTTCGTGCCATAAATAGCTGTAACCCAACAACAAATGCTAAAATTCATTCCTTCCCAATTTAGTTATCTCCCCACTTCTTCATTTTCAATTTCGAAAATTGATTTTATGGTGGTTAATTAATGAGAAATTGTTGCAATTAAATTTCGAACACTTTTGAGGATTTTGCTATTTATATGAAACTGGCATTATTAAGCATGTCAAATTCAAGCTCTTTCAAACAGGTGAGGGATTAGATTAATTAGAAGGAATAGGGGTCTAAATTAACTTAGGCAAATAGGGGAGAAGGTTGATGGGCAGTCATTACCAATCATAAGTGAGGGTATTTTTAGCGATATGTGTAAAAAATGACTGACCGCCTGTACAAACAGTTGGGGGGTGGCCAATGTGTTTGTGCTATAAATGGGGGGTTTAAGGTAAGAAAATTTTTAAAATGGGATTTCTCGCAAAAACTTATTTTCATTCGGGGATTTTTACCAAATTTTCCTAATAATAATAATAATTGGCAGCAGCACAACTTCTTCTAGTTTAAAGGCTCCGGTCAATCTTTATGATCTTTAAGGTTAAAAGAGTTCTTTAGAGCATCTCAAATATTGCAAACTTTAAGGGTTTTATTTTTGAGACATCATTAATCTTAAAATTGCATTTCTATAAGCCTCTATTTTGTCAGGTCACAAATCTCTAAATTGATTTTAAACTGCATTTCTATAAACTTCTATTTTGTAAGGTCACAAACCTCTAAATGTTCTTTACATGCGTCAAATAATAACTTACATAAATCAGGTTTGTATAAATCTGAGATTTTTAACTTAACTAATCACTATGCGGAACAGGTTTTTAAAAAAAAAAATTTGCTCAAAAACCACTCATAAAAATGTTGCATATTGAAGATACTCTTTACAATAAAATCAATTCTCTCTTCAATGGTCAATGGCCAATTGTCACGGCGCTCCAAGCCTCCAAGCTCCAACTGTCAGGAGACTAGTGATCTTCAACTTGGATATTTCTATCATTTAATTATACTTAGCTTAATTTGGTGGCTCACGGCCGATTTATCACTTTCTTCCACGCTAAGACGTGTATACGTAATTTCGCTAACTGAGATCACCATCTTGATCTTTAAGCACTGTTTAACTCTGCTCAACTCATATGGCTAGTAAGCAAGTCGTTTGTCACATATTTTCATTACAATTAAATGTCTCTTATGAGACCGCGGTCACAACGTCAATGTAACGTGATACTTATTTCAGGCGTCTCACGTTGAGACCGCTTTAAATGAGTTTTGTGTAGTTTGAATTAGTTTAGTATAAAAGCGATGCCAATATTCCATAACGTGCGCCACATGTTTAGGATAGTGGTTTGCCTAATTAATTAGTTGCTTGTGGTTTGTGGATATTCTAATTTCTAATTGACCCAATCTTTGTTTTTTTTTCGCACTGTTTTGTTTTGTCTTTACCATTTTGATTTTCTACAAAAAGCTTTCAGAATCCAGATGAATGGAATCCACATGCGGGATCTTTCTAGAAATTGTAACACTAGATCAAACTAACAATAGTGACATTTTGTACAATGAATAAAAATAAAATAAAAAAAGGGTGTGGTTGATTGGATAGATAATAACTCATATATTCTTAATCAAAATTGATGGTTCGAACTTTAGGTATGAGCAACCTTAAATCCCTTGGTTAATTGTTACATCTTTTGACTCTTAGAGATACCTAACTACAAACCAGCGCGGTAGATAATATGGTAGTCAACGATGGATATTCTTGATGTAAGCCCCCAAAAAAAGAAGAAACGAATCATAATATCTATATATTAGAGCCATTTTCTGACAGCATTGGAGGCGTCCACCTAAGCGAGTCATTGTAATAAAATTTTAATATAAAATAGAAATATATGTTTTGGTATAGAATATATAGTAGAGTTGTACTTTCCTAAATCCTTAAAGAGTACACTATTAATTAGAGATTTTGGTAAACAATTATAATATCTATATATTAGAGGCATTTTCTGACAGCATTGGACGCGTCCACCTAAGCGAGCCTTTGTAATAAAATTTGAAAATAAATATAAAATAGAAATATATGTTTTGGTATAAAATATATACTAAAGTTGTACTTTCCTAAATCCTTAAAGAGTATACTATTAATTAGAGGTTTTAGAATATATACTAAAGTTGTACTTTCCTAAATTATTAAAGAGTAGACTATTAGATTTTAAAAAGCATATAACTTTAGTTTCACCGCTTAAAAAATTAAATTTCTTACACCATTGGAACGAGTACGAAATATCCTTTAAAATGAGACTTATTTGTAGTATGTTCTATTGATTTACAACATTAGATGCGTCCATCTAAAAAAGGTAATCAGTAATTAGCTTGACAAACTGACACAACTAAGGAATTGCATGTAAAAATAAGAGAAAAGATATGTATATTAGTAATAAAAATTTTAAAAGAAATCTCAAGGTAAAATATAATAAAAAGAGTATGTGTAGAATAAAGAAATAAATGATGAATCAAAAATGATTCTAGGTCCGATCTTAATAGGAAACTTTATCATTATAACGTATAATTTTATAACTGTACGTAGTATACTGATCCCCCATGTTATTTTAGGGTTGAACTTTATAATTATTAATGTACTCCCTCCAGAGTCTACATTGGACTTTTTGCGTTCTTCAAGGCAGTACTTTAACCGCATATAACTTTGAAAAAACAAGCAAGCATTGAAATATGTTTTGCTATTCTAAGGTTTACGTCAAAAACTTCTTTATTTTTTGAAAAGTAGTTATGTATACATTAGACATTTAAAGTGATTTTACCATAAAAGAAGGATCATATCTTTGGAATGTTAGTTGTACACTCATATCAACATAAGAGTATTGGTGTACCAACATCAAGCATAGAAAGACTTTGAAACTATTACCTCTTGGATCATGTAACATATGAGATGAGTTAATTAATAGTTGATCGAAATTGATGATAAAAGTTTAAATTAGATAAGATGCCCTATAAAAGTCATAGTAGTCTTATTATATGGCATTCATGATATTAAATGGACTAATAGTTATTCATAAGTGACAATTACACTTTGATTTTTCGATGAGATTAAATAATCACGTTATATTAATTTTATTATATAGTCACAGTCCGTGTAACGCACGGGCATACTTACAGACATCCACCTAGTTACTAATATAATTCTATATTATTTGGCCACATTTTCTTCTGAAACTATTCCATTGCAAGCAAACCATGTTTTTTTAAGATGGAATAATAAGGAAATTAGGAAGCATCTAACTCAATTGGTGAAGTTTTTAATGATTGGATTGATTGATTAAATTCGATTTTCATAATCTTTGTTCCTCTTACAACACAATTTGGCTAATAATAGACTTTGTACATTTGAAATTAGTTATTACTTGTTAGTACTTCCATGTTCCATCCACTTTGACTTGTACATTACTTTTTTTTTTTTTGGTGAAATGACTTGTATATTACTTTAAATACATGTTATTGAGAGTTATGCATATATGTTTATTGTCTAAGAAAACATATAAATTTCTTAGCATTAAGAATTTAAGGCCACTAGCCCAGTCTTTCAGTTTTGGTACATTAATAACAACTTTACCTAACTCATACATGTTGGGACTTTTCAAAGGCTTTGTTGTCACGAACAGGTCAATTTAGTTGTACTTTTAACTCGTAAGCCTTTAAGGCCCATGTCGCGGGTTAGGTCAACTGATATAATATGCTAGGTTGCACGGATACCGATATGGATACGGATACGGGTGCAGGATACTGTAATTCTAAATTTTTTAGGATACGGGTACAGCAAAAATATAATATAACAACTTTAAAATAAAATAAAAAAAATTAAGTACAATTCAATTTATGACCTTTACTGGTATTGTTAACATCTATATACCATTCTCCATTAAGAATACAAGATCAGAGATGAAAAACGCGTGAGTAAGTTGATGACTAATTAATTGCTGATATGTATGTGTGAAAGATAGAGACAGTTGGCGAACCGACCAGCTGCTCCGGTAGGCGTAAGCCTTCATATCAGACAAGATGGAGGCTATGATAAGAAAGAAATGTCATTTCTTTTGGGTTTCATAAAGATATATTTAAAGGAATACTTAATCATTGTTGCAAAAAATATAGTAATTAATTGAAGTGTTTGCTGATTTGGCGTATCTTTAAAGTATCCACCGTGTATTCGATGAGTATCCGTAATTATTTTGGGAAAAAACTAATACGAAAAAATAGGATACTTCTTCGATACGTATCGGGTGCGTATTTTCAAGTATCGGGCGTGTATCCTAGAAGTATCTGTATTCGAAACGTTTCGAATACGGGATACTGCTGTTGGGCCAAGTATATATCGGTGCAACCTAGATAATATGTGAATCAAAAAAATTCGTACGAAGCGGCCTCAATGTGAGGTTCTCTCTAATTACCAAGCATGACGGCAATGTTTATGTCATGCTTCACTATAAAGAGGGTCTCACCTTGAGCCGGCCTCAAATGAGACCTTTTGTATGTGGATTGTTTCAAATAATTTGAAAACAAGTTTTTGCGTAAACAAACACAAAAACTTGTATAAGACATTCTTATTATATAGCATTTGGCGAGACGAGTTTAATGAAACAAGGTCATTATTTATAACAAGTGACGGCCCCTGTATATCTAAATATTGACCATTTTCAATAAAATAAGTCTTGTATGAGGCCGCCTCACCTTGAGGCTACCTCTATATACAAGCATGACGTCGGCATGACAACATACTTGTATGAGAGGCCTCACCTTGTAGCCGCCTCATACGAGATTTTGTGTTTTTAATATTAGTCGGTTTCATACAAGACTTGCTCGACATTCTATTACCACTCCAGAAAATAATATATTCGTATATAACATTGTTTTTTTTTATGTGAGAAAATTTGATTCACACTTAAGGACAAAGAAAAAAGAAAATCGAAGGAAGATCAAATACCTTACCTTGTTTTGAACACTTTCAAATCATGAAAAGGGTTCATTGTCTCTAAAGAGATCAAACAATAGTTCTTGTAAGCCATCAAAGCCCCACATATTGATCATGTATCCTTGACATGCAAATTGCAATGTGAAAGAAATATATCCAACAGTAGGAGTAACTTTTCATAGTCTTCCTTTTAAACTTTGAAAACACATCTTCTCCATTTTAACTTATAAATTAATTCATGTGAAATGGAATATTTTCCGAGGATATATACTTCTTTGAAGAATATCTTTTCCTATTTTGACAAGAAAGGAAAAAATATATTTTATCTGAAACATACAGCTAATTTAACCTCTCTAGGAGTCAGGACTAGAGGTGGCAATCGGGCGGATCGGATCGGGTTTGGGTCGGGTCTTTTTGGTTTCGGGTTATTACGGGTTCGGGTTATATCGGGTCAGAAGAGTAATTGAGTCGGGTTGGGTCGAGTCGGATTGATTCGGGTTTATGCTGATGTTGGGTTACGGGTCAACGCGGGTCGGGTTAGTTCGGGTTTCGGTTAAGCCGGATTCGGATTAGTTCGGATTTCGGGTCATTTCATGTCAAATTTAATTCATGTTTCAGAGTATACAAAGTCGAAAATAATGTGAAAAACTCAATTTTATATGAAATTTTTCAATAATATGGACTACATGTGTATTTAGTTAGTAATTTTTCAATCATTATGAATATAATGTCATTATAAGTCGCATATATTCGGGTTTCGGGTTCATCTCGGTTTCGGGTAATTTCGGGTCGGGTGTTATCGATTTCGGGTCAATTCGGAGAACATGTGTTATCGATTTCGGGTCAATTCGGAGAATGGGTGTTGTCGGGTGTCGGGTTGGACCAGGTCGGGTCGGTTTCGGATAATGATAATTGATACATTTTCGGGTGTCGGGCGGATTCAATATCGGATGAATCAGGTCGGTTATCTCGGGTTGGGTCGGCTTTTACCAGCTATAGTTAGGACTCATTAAATGCATCAGCAAAATGTCAGATTACGTTATGAACCCACTTTTAATTTAATTCAACACAACAAAAAAAAAATAGAATTCAACACAAAACAAGCAGATTAAGCAAAATCTTACCAATATCTGCACCTTCTTCCCAAACAGCACCACCTTCCTTCCATTATCAGACTTTTTCAAGAACAAACAAAACAAACCAAAAAATAAAAACTAAACTTGTACACCCTCACATCTCTTTTCTCTCTCCTCGTCACGTATCTAACAGAATAGCAACACAAAATTATATTTGCCTCCCATCTATCATAAGTTCATAACCAGCAATAAAAATCACCACAATTCATTTCCCAAATTTGATCCCCATTGTTGTTTCTTAGTTTTTCCCATTTTTCCCGGTTACCGGCTGAAACCTCTACCGGCCGGAACCGTAGATATAATGATGTAACCACCGGCATCACCACCTCCATCTTCAGAAAAAGAAAAAAAAGAAGTTAATATCGGAAAACTCTAGAGAAAGAACTATAGATGATCCGTTCCGATATTGTTTGAGTTTATTGTGATAAGGGGGATGGAACCGGTGATATATTTGCACGGGGATCTAGACCTGTACATTGTAGAGGCCAAATGTCTACCGAACATGGACCTCTTTTTGGAGCGTTTCCGCGGTATTTTCGCCTCAGTGCGAGCCCCATTTACCCGCCATAGACACAACAAACAAACCCGCCAAATCCACCATAGTAACAGCGACAATAGCGCTTCTGCGAGCACCAGCGGGGCCCACCTCCACGGCAAAATCATCACAAGCGACCCTTACGTAACGGTCAGCTTAAGCGGGGCTATAGTGGCGCGTACACGTGTCATCCCGAATTCGCAGAGTCCCCGGTGGGACGAGCATTTCACGGTGGCGCTGGCTCATCCGGTGGCCATTATCGAGTTTCTTGTAAAAGATGATGACATGTTTGGGGCGGATATGATTGGGATTGCTACGATTCCGGCTTCGGCGATTTCACATGGCGAGGAGATTGACGACTGGTTCCCCATCGTTGGACCAGGTGGAAAGCCGCCTAAACCTGGCGCGGCTATCCACCTGCGCCTCCGGTTCATTCCCTGTGTCGGAAATCCCAAGTATGGGAGTAGCATCGCCGGGGGCGGATCCCGTGGAGGGTCTCAACGATCCTCTGGTATAGTAAAACAAAATAAAAATAGTAATTTCTAACTCCGCCAATGATTGTTTTTTTCTTTCTGCATCCGACAATGATTATTAAATTAGTCTATTAATTTAATAATCACCGCTTTTTTAAATTTCTAACTCCGTCAATGATTGGGTGCAGGAGGACTACACGGGGTGGAAAGGAGCTACTTCCCGGCTCGGCCTGGGGGGCACGTGACGCTCTACCAAGACGCACACATAACCGAGGAGTCGGCGCCCCCGAGGATTGAGTTGGAGAATGGGGTGGAGTACCAGCACGGGAGGTGTTGGGAGGATATATGTCATGCCATATTGGAGGCCCATCATTTGGTATACATAGTGGGCTGGTCTGTGTTTCATAAGGTCAAGCTTGTGAGAGAGCCTAGCCCAGGAAGCCCATTGCCTAGTGGTGGAGAATTGAGCTTAGGGGACTTGTTGAAGTATAAGTCTCAAGAAGGTGTTCGTGTTTTGGTGCTTGTTTGGGATGATAAGACCTCCCACAGTAAATTCTTCATCAAAACGGTAATTATCAAATAAGTACAATATAATGACAAATTTTCTGATTTTCATATATGTGTATATAATTCAATGATGATTTTATTTGGTGGGGTTTGTTTATCTAACAAAATTTGCTGGCCCAATTGAGTTTAGTATAAATGGGGGCGGTCCGCTATGTGATAGCTATGTTGACAAGGATATGCTTTAGTTTGATTTGATTAGTATTAGCAGTGACTTTGCATGTTTAGAGCCAATGAGAGATAAATTAACTCAATGATAATTATACTTTCTGTTGGTTCTAATTTGACAAAGTCTATGGCTCATCTGGAGTTCTGGAAAGGGGATGGACCAGTATGTGATTCCCTTACTACAGTATATGATTTGATAAGAATGTTTTGATTTGATTCGTTACTATCTGACGTGGCACGATTTGTCCGAGTACCAATCAGAATGTTTATGCAGGAAAGGTGCATTTTTGTTGGTACTTGAGGTTATAGTTATACTTCAGAGCTAGCTAGGAAGCTATGTATCTATGTTGTGTTATAATGGAAATGAACTTTGTCGAGGGATATCTCTGCTGCTTTCACAACTAGTGTTTGTAATTGTTCGTTTGGAAATTTCGTGATTGTAATGTGAACAGCTAATTTGTCGTATAATGCAATAATCGGAACTAACAGCACGAGCTTAAGTACAGTAGGGGTGATGCAAACTCATGATGAATCTAATCCAACTTCTGTTACATGTTGTAATGTTGCAGCAAAGGGTGATGCAAACTCATGATGAAGAAACGAGGAAGTTTTTCAAGCACTCCTCTGTCATTACCACCCTGTCACCTCGATATGCCAGCAGTAAGCTTAGCATTTTCAAGCAACAGGCATGCTTTTGCTATGGTTAATTGCTTAATCATTCCTCCTATATTTTGTCTTTTGTTTGGTTCTTTCTTTGTTGGTTACTCTTACCTATTCCTGAGACATAATATGTGTAGAACTTAGAAGCATAATGCTATGCAAGAAAGACTAATAGCACATTGACTTCTGCTTAGATATCAAGTGGAAGAGAACAAGTTATTATGCAGTGATAATTTTCTCCTACGTTTGTGTGTTTGAATTCGTAGTACTGGAAATACTGAATACACAAAATATCTGTTAAACATTTTGAGTAAGTGCATCCAAGGTGTGCAGGGTATGTCATTGGTATCTGTAGCAAACCAAGCATATCATAACTACCGAGCCTGAGTTCAATTAGAAGGCTATTTATTGAATATTTTTACCTCCAATCCCAGTTAATATAGGTTCCTAAGATCAATCGGATACTTTTTCCATAATTTAGGACCTCCAACCCGTCCAATTCTTTGCTATCTAGATGAAGAGAAAAAGGAAACTTTCAAGAATGTAAATGTGGTTAGGAATGCATTTCGACACATTTATATATACTGCTAGCATTGGAAGCCTAGGAGATTGGTCATTAAGGGTATTTTCTTGTAATATTTCCATAAATGGCAGTGTTGTTCAGTTTTCACCTCATGTTACCTGA
Organism: Tetragonia tetragonoides; assembly: GCA_038025085.1. Classification (NCBI taxonomy): domain Eukaryota; kingdom Viridiplantae; phylum Streptophyta; class Magnoliopsida; order Caryophyllales; family Aizoaceae; genus Tetragonia; species Tetragonia tetragonoides. Next base: position 5,937,578 of record CM076147.1, read on the forward strand.
GCTTGTTTGATTTGTACATGAAACTTTGAAAACTGATATTTCCTATCCTTAACCTCTTGTAAGATTTTTAGATAAGAAGTTCAAACCTTTTCTTCTGCAAGTGGACTTTTTCCTTGAAGGATTGCTCGAGTTATTTATGGTGTTCTGACTTCAGGTTGTCGGTACTCTTTACACACACCATCAGAAATGTGTTATAGTGGACACTCAAGCACCTGGGAACAACAGGAGGATAACTGCTTTCTTAGGAGGGCTAGACTTGTGTGACGGTCGTTATGATACCCCAGATCATCGTCTGTTTCGTGATATTGATACTGTTAATGGGGATGATTACCATAATCCAACATTAAATGTGAGATTCTGCTTCAGTCTTCCATCAATCTTCAATTTTTGGATTAGCGCTAGTACCCAGTTCTCATCTTTTAGTTTCCATGTAATCATTGTAGGGAACAAAGGGCCCTAGAGAACCATGGCATGATCTCCACTGCAAAATTGAAGGACCAGCTGCATATGACGTGCTCACAAACTTTGAGCAGCGTTGGAGAAAGGCCACAAAATGGTCTCTCCGAGGGAAGCTCAAGAGTATATCTCATTGGCATGACGATGCCTTACTGAAAATAGACCGCATTTCTTGGATACTTAGCCCATCTGGAGATATTGACAGTAATGATCAAAGACTATGGGCTTGTGAGCAGAGTGATCCTGAGTGTTGGCATGTTCAGGTACTCCACATGTTAGGTTAAGTTGATGACATCGCTTCCAATTATCTAAAAAAGCTATTTCCAACTTTGTCTGCAACTTTGGTTGTGTCAGGTTTTCCGGTCCATAGATTCAGGGTCGGTGAAAGGATTCCCCAAGCACGTTTTGGAGGCTGAGGATCAGGTTCGACTGTGAGATATATTCAGCCTTTCTTGTCAGAAGATACTTCTTAGAAATTAAAACATAATCTATAACCTGATCTATGTGGAATTTCTTACAATTCATAGTCAAGAGTACTTCGATCTAATCAGCATAACCTGTTTTCCATGGCAGAACCTGGTATGTGCCAAGAATTTGGTGATAGACAGGAGCATCCAAACAGCATACATAGAAGCAATTAGATCTGCCCAACACTTCATATATATCGAGAACCAGTATTTTCTCGGATCATCATATGCATGGCCAAATTACAGAAATGCAGGTATGAATTGCTTTCTTTTGTAGTAAACATCTTGTTGTGAAGTTAAACCTCTTCATTGGATTGTGGTGTCTGAACCTGAGGACATGATATATCGGTTTAATTAACATTTCAGGTGCTGATCATTTGATACCGATGGAGTTGGCATTAAAGATTACTAGCAAGATTAGAGCCAATGAGAGATTTGCAGTCTATGTTGTCATCCCTATGTGGCCAGAGGGCTCTCCCTCCTCTGCTTCTGTACAAGAAATTCTTTTCTGGCAGGTAAATTTCAGAAATATACTTATGGAGCTAATTGAGAATTGAGACAGATGATTGTTTCATGAAGAAATACAAGTTCTTTAAGAAAATAAGTTTGCTCATCTGGTGATGATGTATTGACCTTTTCAAGTGGAACACCTTCACCATGATTAGTATACCAAGTTAGTGGTCTTTAAGTGAGACCTATTACAGCATTCTAGACCTACATTACAGTGAGATTTTAGTCTCTAACCTTGTTCACTGATCAATTCATCTTGCTGCTCATCTCTACAGGGACAAACTATGCAAATGATGTATGAGATAATAGCTCGAGAGCTCAAAGCCATGAACATGGAGGATGCACACCCACGAGACTACTTAAATTTCTTTTGTCTCGGAAATCGTGAAGCACCATTGGACTCGACGAATTCAGGACAACAGGAGGGGGTAAGATTGCAAAAATCTCTACAGGGACAAACTATGCAAATTTCTTTATGTCCATGGCATTGGTTACAGAAATCTCTGAAACATCTGAGAATTGACATAGTTACTAAACGTTATTTGGTTCAACTATCATAAATTCGTTATATTGAGGCTCAAATTCGTTTCTCAAGTCACTCCCTAAATTTCATTACAATCTTTCAGATCTCACCATCACTAAAGTACCGAAGATTCATGATATATGTCCACGCCAAGGGAATGATAGTAGATGATGAATATGTAATATTGGGGTCAGCCAATATTAACCAGAGATCAATGGCTGGTTCAAGAGACACCGAAATAGCCATGGGTGCTTATCAACCTCATTACACCTGGGGTAGGAAGAAGGGACATCCATTTGGTCAGGTGGGTAATCTATTCCCTTCTCCTGTATATTCATTAACTAGTTTTCCGTTGCATACAATGCGTGCATGATTAAGATAAGTGAATCTACTTATAAAAAGCTATAGTCTTCTATTCTTAGAACAATGCATACACGAACCAGTTAAATTATACAATTTCTGATGTATAACTCTTGTGGGGTTCAAACGACGTAATGTTTATATCCAGGTACATGGGTATAGAATGTCATTATGGGCAGAGCACCTAGGAGGATTAGACGATCTTTTCAAGGAAACAGAAAGTTTGGATTGTGTTAAGTGTGTGAATTTGATTGCTGAAGACAACTGGAAGAAATATGTGTCCGACGAATTTTCTCCATTGCAAGGCCACCTCCTTAGATACCCAGTTGATGTTGATAAGGATGGAAAGGTTCGGCCTTTGCCTGGCTACGAACAGTTCCCAGACGTCGGGGGTAAGGTGTTGGGAGCCCCTACATCTCTTCCAGATGCCCTGACTACTTAAAAATGTAATGCAGCTTGCTGTATTACCTGTACTGTACTGTACTGTATACATATCAACCTTGCCTAATTAACAGCTGAAAGAGGATTGGGAAATGGGTTATTTTTTCTTTTCTTTGTTTGGTCTTTTTTGAAACTTTCTTGACCATTTTGGTTTCCAATTGAGGGGTTGTGCAGAAAAGTGATTACATTGTTTGTACCATTAACATTATTTTTGTACTGATGTCAAATGTCGTATGGAAGATGTATATTGTATAGAAGAGAAGGAATATATATATATATATATATATATATATATATATATATATATATATATATATATATATATATATATATATATATATATATATATTATATATGCATTTGTCCGAATTTTACCACCAATACTACAGAAAATTAGTATACTATGTTGATTAAGAGCCTTGTTTGCGAGTTCCTTTTGTTAAAAGAGAATACCTTTGGCTGAGTCTTTAGCCCATTTTGCTAATGGTTCTGTTATGCAATGCACTGTAATAAGAAGGATGCTTTTATTATCACTCACACAGAGCGAGTATACCAAAAAGAAGGATGCTTTGAAATTCCTCTGTCACATAACTTTTGATTGAATCATACCCAAATTAAAGTAACTTCATTCAATCCCTCAATTCACACGACTAATTGAAGAACTAAGCTAAGCAATCAAAAGTGAAACTATAAACATATGCAAGAAAATATAATAAGCGAGACTAGACATCAAAATATACCGAAACTAGAACACAATTACGTACAAAAATAAAAGAAAGACAACTACTTTTCTTTAATTTTTGACAATTAGGCAATCTATAGTATTAATATTATTCAATCTCAGACAAAAGAATCCATATACAAGAACGCGCGTTTCAAAACATTTCCTCTTAATAGCATTTTTCAATTAATCAACCCCCATCTTCTAGGAAGAGTTGAGTGACCAATTGTAATCATGTGCTATCGAGCACCCGCACCCTTAACTAACAGTAAAAAAACTAAATTACATCCACGCCACTACCCGCATTGTTAGTTGTTACCATATGAGAGAGCGGCATACGGGGCAAGAAGGAGAGATTTCATCATTAAGACACTTATCAACCCAATTTACTATACACTTCTTTGTGGGAGCAACCCAAACGAGCAATGTGTACACCAGCCCCGGCGCCCATGTCGTCAAGGCATATGGTGCACGGTCCACTAATCCCCGAAGCAGTCGTGGTCGTTGGTGGTGGTGGTACTCGCAAACCGAGAGCAACGTTGGGGGTTTGATCTAGAAAATACCAAGCCGTTCCACGACTCATTTGATACATCAGCTCCATCTCCAATTTCTGATCATAGTAGTTGTTGTAGTAGGCCAAGAATTGTGGGTGTTGTTGTTGTTGTTGTTGTTGTTGTTGTTGTTGTTGTTGTTGTTGTTGTTGTTGCGACATAGTTATGTTGTCTACAAATTGTTGTCCTATGTAGTGTAAATGTTGCTGATGCGCCATAGTTATGTGTAACGAAAATGAAAAAAAATCGAATGATGATGCGTAGAATGAGAAATTTGGGATTTGTTGTATCAGGTTTGTTTTTGATTGCTATTGTATTGATTGAGGTTAATTATTTGTTTGTTCGTCGTACATTTATATAGGGGGACTTCCCGTGTTGCCAACCGACTTGGTTTACACCTTTAACTTCCATGTTCTAGCCGTTGCCGGGCTGTAAGAACTTGGCCTTCAAGGCATACCTTATTACAGTATTAGGAAACTTTTCAAAATGGTTTTTTTTTTTTTTTTTCTCCAAAATGGGTATATGAGGTTTGGGTTGTTGTTATTAAAAAGGGTACTTTACATTTTAATAATTTTTAATTTGGGTACCTAGTTAAAGTTTCTGTAATTATCTTTTTTCATTAGGGTAATCTTTTACTCAGTTAAGAAAGTGATGAGTAAAGTGTAAACCTCAGTAGACTATGCCCTCTTTTGTAATTTTTGTAAATCAAACAACATAGAGTAATTTAAGAAACACTTTTTCACCCAACTCAAACGGATCATTTTACCTCATTCTATACCAAGTTAACTACTATATGTCTTCCTGTTCACATTCGGAACATCGGAAAGCTAACAAACATACCATGATTTATAACAATTCTACTTCTATAACCAAGGCAAGCTAAGAAACACAAATACACAACCAGACTTGCTTGCCAAACAAAATCAACTAAAAGTGTATTTGGATACTCAAATTGAAATTGTGAATTTCAATAGAAGAAAATGTCTTTACACCTAGCATTACGATGAATTGAAATCCTCCAAATGTAGGAAAGAGGACGGGAGGAGGAAGAAGAATTTGAAAGTCCAATGTGGAATGGTATAATTTGAAATTCTCTAATTTTAAGGCTTTATGAAAGGCAATAAAATATGATAAATTCCAAACTTACAATGATCATAGACTTTGAAGAGCAAATTGAAACCAAGCTTGATTTTTCAAACTCAAGCTACTAATATGACTAGGTTCTTATAATAGTTGTGACATTGCTAAACAAATATTCCAAAATAGTGTAGTGTTATTAGAATTTCATCACAGAGCATTAGCCTCATATCAAGTTCAAGTTGCCAATAGCTGAAATCACTAACTCAATTACCACCCAAAAAAATACTTTAAATTACACAAATTTGATCATGGTAGGATAGTAACAATTGATGACAAAGTTTTATATCTCTCTACAATAACAAACCATAATTAGTTAACAGTAACTTTTCCAACCATACCAGCACCCTGGTGAGGGGAACAGTAGAAACGGTAAGTCCCTTTCTCAGTCAACTTAACCTTGTAAGTTTCTCCAGCACTGTTAAGCAAGTCTTCTTCAGACATGGAAATGGCGGTAACATTAACACCTGATGGAACCTCATCTTCATCAAACACAACATTGTGTGGGAACCCTGCATTGTTTTTGAATACAATCTCCTCACCTGCGGTGACGGTGAAGTCCCCGGGGACGAAGGCCAAACTACCGTCATCGCTTCCGAGGAGGACTTCGAGAGCCATGGCGTTTCCGGCGAGCATCCCGACGGCAGCAGTGGCGGCGACGGCGACTCCGAAGTCCTTCAAGGAGGCCTTCACTGCCATCCTAGGGACGGCGGGGGCAGCGGCTCCGACAACCTTGGCGGAGGCGGGCTTGGTGGCGCCGCCAGCAGCGGCCTTAAGGCCGGTGAAGGCGGGGATGGCAACGGAGGGGGAGGAGGTGACGGTTGCCATTGGGGTTATAGTGTTGTAGGGGAGGGAGTTTCTGGAGGGTGTTGTTAGTGAGGTGATGATAAAATGCAAAAGAGAGGTGAGAAGGAGAGTGGGATTTAATAAGAGGGGATAAAAACAGGTTGTGGTGTTTGTTTGGGGATTGTGTGGCTTGTGTTTGTAGTAGAGGTTTTTAGTGGATTTTGGATAAAGGGTGGTGTGGAGTATGGGACAATAAGGCAGGGGTTATCTTGTTCCTGATTGGTTGGAATGGGATTATATCTGATGATGTGGAGTTTGTGAGAGGTTGGTGTTGCTTTGCTTCAAAAGGAGAAGCTTGTGAAATTTGAAGTATACCAAAAGAGTGGATATTTCTTTCTTGGTTAAAGGGCACCTCGTAACACACAGCCCCGGGTATTATTCTACGAATTAATTTTTATAGGTGTTTTTCAGGAGATTTAAACCCATAATCTAGTGTACAAGTTGCAACTTGTTTACCAGTGAGCCAACACATCAACCCATAGTGGACACTAATAACATGAGGAAGAGAGTGTTTCAGGGTTTTCCAAATAAAAATAAAAGGATAACATGAGAAAGAGGGATGACTAAGAGGATAAAAATCTTAGATGGATAATGGTTGAATCAATGGCTTGAAACCCACAACAAAGACGGGCAGCTTTTTGGGACCTGGGCTAGATAGATATTTTACTGGATCAAAAAAGGACCAATTGTGGATGGTTACTGACTAGCCACGGCATATGGCATGACATGGCATGACAATAAGCCAAGAATTTCTTGCCCTGACGATTGTCTTCTAATTTTCCCCAGCTCCCCTACATTTGCCTCCCCCCGTCCTCAGTCCTCTTTCACTTCAAATTATATAATCAGGCTCCTCCATTATTGTGTCTTCCCTCCTCGTATGAGCCCGACGAAACCACATATCAAGGATTGGCCAACTCTGAAGCCGCAGAAAATGCCTGTCGAACAAGTGCCGAGCACGAGGGGCATCAGATTCACCCTTGGTGGATGAGGGGAGAGAGAGACACTACATCATATGCGTCAGTAATGAACCAACTTATATGGGAGCGATGCATATTCTCAATGAGCATATGCGTCGGTTTCTGAACCTGTGCATTTATAGGAATATGCGTCGGATACTAAGTTAAAAGATTGTCCGGAAAGCAATGATCACGATTACGACCCACTCTGAACTCTGAAGCACTTCAAATCCTGGAATAGCAGCAATTGAAATATACACACTCCTGTCTCTTCCCTTGGGATGAAGACAGGGAGGGACATGAAAAGGGTTGAAAAATAGATGGGAGGAACTGATCAAATGGGCTGTATCATCTTAGGGTTTATCCATCAACTTCTCTTGTTCGGAAAATCTCGACTCCCAAGTAGTCCAGCTGGCCCTGAACTGCAACATGAGGTTTTCCGACCTTTACACGTACAGCAGATATTTGAGGGAACTTAGTAAAGGTGTCGGATGCAATATGATGAGCTACAGACTCCAACAGATCACGAGATGGTCCCTCAACCACGCCTTTAACTATGCTGCCATTTTACAAAAGACAAACATGTCAAGTAACGTTGTGATAGAGTAAAGATTAGGCATGAATTTTTCCATTTATGAGGGACTAGAAGATAAATTAAGCAAAAGGGACTTTAAACTTCCAGAACAGATAATTTGGACTCCTTAGACGTAGGCTACAGATATGGTGCATAGAGGACATGGTAAGCAATATTCTCAGGCATTAACAGCATGAACTCTACAGTTGAATGTGATAGCAGGTCTAGATGCATTCTCACTGGTACACACAAGAATGAAATAAACTCCTGATTTCATGAACCAAGAACAACTTTACAACATACAAGTACCCGCCAACAAATGAAACAAAGCATCTACGGAATAAAGTTACACTTCTGTAACAAGGAAAAGAAATGAAGTGTACTATATGAACGACTAAGTAGTCCAACATCAATGGACATAGATGAGGAAAGCCAAAGCTTAAATTACAAAGAACAATCGGCTATCAGTCACCGGTAAATGTCAGTGTAACTGATGGTGTCAGACAAGCAATCCGATTTGCCAGCAACTCGGAGATCCATCCAGGCATCCACATCCACCAAAAATTTCTGACCAAGTGTTTTTTCTTCAGGTTTTACTCCATGATAACCATGAAACTTCAACCCTCTTAATACAAGTTTATCCCCCTTCACAACTTGATCATCCTCCATTCTGATACCTGTGAAGACAGATTTCAATGCCAATACGCCATCCTTAAAATTGTGGAATTGAGTACAGTTCTACTGTTAACGCAATGCAAATTGGTTCATGAATCAATGGATACCCGAGAAAACAGATTAGCGAACTCAATGTCACACTTGCATTTTGATTCAAAGTCGATCCTATTCAGTAAAGGGTTTAGGAGCTCCAAGTTGAAGCCATTGTTTTTGTCTCTTGATACAAATAGGATACTCACTTCCTATTATATTCAGTCTCTAATTGCAAAAGGGTTCTGAAGTATTAATGGAACATTATGAAGAAGCAAATTATGAACTGAAACAGATACAATCTGGCTAAGCATCACATTCTATATGAATATGAAAATGGTAGTACATACAAGAAAACATGAATTGCATCTAATTTAACAGGTCATTCACCAAAGAACTTTATTCTCCTCCACAATCTACACAACAGCACGCCAAACCCCCTGCTGATCAACCTTTCCCCTTCTATCTAGATGGCAGAGAGGGCCTCTTAGGCTACTAGGACTAGGCTATGGATAGTGTCGTAGGGCGAATCTCACGAGTGAAAAACAGCTGTCAGTTTAGCTCTGTGATGGCCTTGTGCCGTCTTTCACTGAAGGAAAGAGACCATATACAGGCTTAACTTTCGCTTTTGAGACACAAGTAATTTTGTGGAAAGTTTTAATTCTCTCCTTGGGACTGATAGGTGCAAACCAGTGCTAACTTTATTGGAAGGTAATGAAATGTATTTCTTTACCTGAATGATTGCTTGATTTGCGGAAATTAATTGTTGTTTTCTGATGCAGGTGTTAGAAGGGTTAACATGGTAAGGATAGCTACTAGACAACAAAATGCTGAGCTGTGGGATGATAATGGTATCTGCCCCAAAATTATGAACTACCTAAATAGTGTCGTCACCAAGAAATAAAGGGCATGTCATCCCTTGCAATCAGGTAATGGTGAATTTGAGATTAAAGATGGCAATACTTATTTCCCATTGTCATTGAACAACAGAACATGTGGTTGTGGTCAATGGCAAATAAGTGGAATACCATGTAAACATGTTGTCAGAGCCATCAACTATCAGGGAGCCACTTGAAAAATATGTGAGTGAATGGTTCTCTGTGAAGAGATACAAGGACACATAAGCATTAACAATTCAGCCCATGCCTGATGATGCACAATGGCCAGAGTTTGACACTCCAATTATTGAAGCACCAGCTATGAAAAGAGGTATAGGCAGACCTTCAAGAAGTAGGAAAAGAGAACGAACCAAAAAAAGGAAAGAGGTCTACAACAGGACAATGCAAGAAATGCAAATCATTTGGACACAATTCCAAGACCTGCAAAGGAGGATTAAATGCCAAGGAGCTTAAGGAAGCAAGCAAGTCAAAGGAGCTTAAGAAAGAAGAAGCGAGTTGAGTCTGCATCACAGCCTGTTGATCATACTGGATCACAAGGCTCTCAACAAGTGCCTGTATCTCAACAATAGGCGCAGTGAGCATATTGGTTTTTTGGCAGCCTTATTTAGCACAATCAACATGTTTTCTTTGGTAGCCTTATAAACTAGAGGCAATCTTTTTGGTACACTTATGCACAGTTAAGTGCTAAATTTAGATGCCACCTTTTTTGTGAATTTGGTTAATTATGCACAAAACCTAACTACTGTAAACCTGTTGGATTATTATTTATATCCATTTTCTAGATTATATTAATACTAATGATAGTAGGTATTTTTGGGTTAGCTTTATTGTTTCCTTTTAGGAAAGCAATGATTCTAGTACATGTTGGAATTATTTCCGACATGTATGTGTAGAGTGTGAAAAGACATAGTTCATACATGTCTATTTAAGAAGTGGTCTTAATTCAAGAGACACAATGGTTTAATTGTGCCTATTGGTGAAAAGATACATGCTAATAGGCATGATGCTTCATGGGTGACACATTGTGAAGGGGCACAATGGTTCACAAGTGGCTTGTATTCTTATATATTTAGAGGGGGCCTCAAGCCTCAACGGATATGGTTAAGATATGGTTACAAGGGATTAACATCCTGGTACCATGTAACACACTAATCTCTCAACCTTGTTTTCTCCTTGGTCTCTTAGTGTCCTAATATCGTTAGTGCAAGACGCAGTTAGGAACGGAACTCCGTTGTATCTCAAAGACTGTTTTGGTTCTCCCGTTGCACATAGAAACAAATCAAGTCTTTAAGAAAGCGCTATAGGCTCTGAAGCTCGGACTCGGCAAATCCCCCTGCCGTGCCCGTGTCGACACGACCCGGGTACGGACACGGGATATGGGTCGGACTCGGCCTAAAAAATCTGGACGCGGCTGAGTGTTCTTCGTCTGAGCAGATGAGAGAGAGAATTCTTTATCGGCCATGGAGATTAACCAGAGCAGGGAGAAGGAGAAAAGTAGCCTATTAAAGTACTGACTTAAATAGCTCTTAAAAGTATTTTCCTTACCGAGGAAAGGAAGTTGGAAAGTTGTACTGCATTTAATTATTTTTTATTCAACTGGTTGTCCGCCACTTATTCAGTCAAAGAGTCAAATCTGATATTTAATGTAATTTTTCTACTATTCAATTCACCCACTATCTGGGGAATACAACTTCACGTAAACAGCAAGCCAATACTTTTTGGAATTCTTCATATTTCTTTTTTATTTTTTTTTCTTTTCCGATTTTGTAAAAAATAAAAATTGATTATCCAGATCCCCGTGTCCATATTTTAATTTTAGACACTTCTAAACCGTGTCCGAGTGTCTTCACTTTCAGATTTTCCCATATCTGACTCTTGGATCCGTATCTGAGTCCAACTCCAAGCATCATAGGCCATAGACTTGCCTCGAAGTTGTTTATGCCATTAACCTATTTCCCTAAAAATATTCACCAACAATCTAAAGACTTGATTTTGTACAATTTATGGGCCTTATGGCGGTAGGAGATGTCGAAGGTTTGTTTAAGTAACAATCTTGGATGAAGGGTCGTGTACCAACACATACCCGTTGATGGATTGGTCGCATTTTGGTGCTTTCCGTGCGGTGGAGAAGGAAGTGGAAATCACATGAGATAAGTAAATTATTTATTGCAATACTATGGATGATAAATGTGTTATTTATTTGGATTTGACATGGTAATTACATGGTATGGCTTTTATAGTATTTGATTCACGCATGAAATGAATTCATTGACGCCATTGTTCTTGTATATTATGTGATATAATTTATTAATGACCATTGTACAAATTTGTTGTCATTGGGAGATATTTGGCGGTTACGGCTATGCGTGAATAATGCTACCAGTGACATTCAATTGGTTATTTATTTTACACATAAACCCAATAAACGAGGTTTGAATGAATGCTATGCTCTTGCAAATATCTTGTGACATTTGTAATAATTTGTGTACCCTTACATGATATATTAATATTGTTTTATTAGAACTTATGAGTGGTTTAATTCATGTGGTGTACTGTAAGGTCTGACAAGATATTGAGATATATTTTTTGGTCTTATTTTGGGTTGTCAAGAATTACGTGTCATGATTTGATTTAGAGTATGCATATGTGAAACTTAATTATATGTATGTATGTTTAAGTTTTTGATGCTTATCACAATATCCAATTGTTGTCCATTTGACTATTGTTTTGTTGGGCATGTTATTTTTGGTGTTTAGTTGTACTCAATGTATATTATTTAATATTTTCTATTGAGTTATAATATCCAAGAATTGTATATCGTGAAATTGAAATTGGATATTTATTTGAGTTCATGTAACTGAACTTGAAATTTCATTGTATTAAATTTTGAAATTTTATATATATATATATATATATATATATATATATATATATATATATATATATATATATATATATATATATATATATGTTTCATGTTAAGTTGGTTATTGATTATTTGTTGGAATATATGTGCATATTATTTATATAACATGTTATTATTGAGATAATTACGGAGTTATATGGCCAAAATAATTTTGTGACATCTATAAGGGATATTGTTACAAAAGTTTTATATTCTTGACTTCGGTTTTAGAAGTTTGTGTAAAGTTTATGCAATTTGGACTTCATATTTCTTGTGGTAGAACACAAATGGTCACATGTTAAGTTCATAAGTTTGAACTTGGAAGTATTGAAATTTGTATTTGAAAGTTAATTGGATGTAATAAATTGTCCTTGTATTTTTGGACTATGCCAAACAATATGAGTACTATTTAGTATTTATACAAGTGTCATGATATGAGTTTATTATGTTCAATCACTATATCCAAGTTTATGATGGGGGTTAACAGTGATATCTAATAGTGGTAGAACTGAATATCCTACCATGGTATAGATCAACGGTGTGCATTATAGTGGATGTCAATAGTGATTATAATAATTCATATGCAATTAGCGTGTGTAGTAGCAATGGTATGTTTGTGATTTGGACTCGATCGTTTAGATGTCATATATAGTCTTTTGAGACACATATACATGGCTTATGTATGGTTTGTCTTAAGAGATATATGATGACACGATCACAAAAAGTTTGACATGTAGGTTGTTACATGGTCTAGAATTTTTTCTAGATGTCACTAGAAATAATTTTAATTAACTTTGTAAGTCCATGTGTGGTTGGTTGGATTTGAAGTATCAATGTTATATATTGATGTATTTACTTACGAGTGAATGTATTCTCTTAGCTTATTTAGTGGATAGTATGATTTGGATTGTTATGTCAAATTACTAGATAAATCCACGACCATGGTAGGGGGTTTAATAATTATAACAATTCATATATGGAATATGTCTACCAATGGGTACTATTGATATACATGTGTATCCATGTTTTGCCATAATAATATAATACAGTTATGGTGGGGGTAGTGATGACCCAGAATATGTTTTATTTTAGATTGGTTCATGAATCTAAAATTGATTGTGCACAATGATACATATATGGCTTGATGCCATGAGGGATGTGTAAGCCCTACTAAGTCACTTTGGTGCAACCTCTACTTAACGCTCGAGAAAACCTACGAGTCTTAAGTTCAAAGAGTTCAAGTACATTACAAGTTATATGCAAGAACTAAGTTAATAATTTACATTCCAAAGGAGTGCTTGATTAATTCCCATACATATGAGGAGGTTGAGCAATATCTCTTAATGGATCTTGAGCGGGTGTATCCTATGGAATAGGAATATGTTATGGTACTACTTGGGGTACTGATAAGATCCACCTACGTGAATGTCGGAGTGGTGTAGCTTCTAAGGGACCTAAGGGGCTTGGGTTCTTACGCATTCATGGATAGATACGGACACAAGTCCAGACATGTGTCGGTTTGCTAAGTAGATTAAGAAGGGAAGTATGAAGTTTCGTACGTGGCTTAGACTGAGTTAGTCAAAGAGTATTGTCAGTTCAAAGCATAGCCTACCGTTGTTATCCTGACTAATTGTAGACTAAGTACACTAAGTAAAGGTTCAACTCATAAGAGACCTTTATTATGTGTGAGATTTCCAAGGGTTGTATCTACATAGATCGTTGGAAATGGTGGGGGATTGTTGGAATTATTTCCTACATGTATGTGTAGTGTGTGAAAAGACATGTTGGTTAATACATGTCTATTTAAGAAGGGGTCTTAATCCAAGAGACACGATAGTTTAATTGTGCCTATTGGTGAAAAGACACATGCTAATAGGCATGATGCTTCATGGGTGACACATTGTGAAGGGGCACAATGGTTCACAAGTGGCTTGTATTCTTCTATATATAGAGGGGGCCTCAAGCCTCTACAAATATAGTTAAGATATGGTTACAAGGGATTAACATCCTGATACCGTGTAATACACTAATCTCTCAACCTTGTCTTCTCCTTGGTCTGTTAGTGTCCTAATATCGTTAGTGCAAGACACTGTTAGGAACGGAACTCCGTTGTATTTCAAAGACTGTTTTGGTTCTCCCGTTACACATAGGGACAAATCAAGTTTTTAGTAAAGCGCCATAGGCGTGCCTCGGAGTTGTTTATGCCATTAACCCATTTCCCTAAAAATATTCCCCAACAGTACAAACACAAGCATACATGTCATCAGCTTCTTCTTTTCTTTTTTTTCACTTCTTCAATTTTCTGTTTCCCATCACCAATGGCAGTTCTCATTGATGCAGAGCCAAGCTTTGAATAGGCACAAATATTGGAGAGAGAATTGTCGGTGTAAAGGAGAGAAATTTCGAATATTTGGTTCAAAGAAAGGTTCTAAAAGTCTTGTTTGAGGCACTAATAGGATTTTCCCTAAAATCAAATTTTAAAAAAAATAAAATAAAAATAAATAAATAAATAACTAATCGATGAAATTAGATATTGAAAATCAACTAAAGAGCCGCTACTTGGCAAGAAATTCATAAATCAAGCAATAGAAACAGATTAAAAGAGGCACATGCATGGGAAAATCAAAGCAGCAGGCAATAAATCAAATCGAAAAATGACGAAATTTCACTGAGAAGTGAGAGAAACAGTAGATAGATATTAAGAATCAGGCATAAAAATTGAGAAGTTAGAACATACCGAAACCTAGACAATCGATTTGGCGAATTAGCAGATCAGTCAGCCCAAATCAAGCATCAATCCTCATAATACACACCCTTTTTAGTAGACAAGCTCAACAATTGAAGCTCCTGATCCAACAGAGAGAGAATGGAGGATGAAGAATACTGGGAAAGTTAGGGTTTCAATTAGGCGGGTTTCAAGTTTTGCCAAACATAACTGAAGCATTTTTGTTTGAATATTTTATTGTTTATTTTTTTATTTTTTTATTTTTTTATTTTTTTCAATACTATATAGAGTACATCAATTAGAATAGTGAACCGAACCATTTTTTTCCGTCTGTGTTCTCTGCTCTTGAATTCCACAGCCAACTTCTAGCAAGGTTTTATGCCCTGATTGAGGTAAATTTCTGTTCATATATCTATTTTCCTTACAAAATGACTTCTTTCCCCATTATTCTTGCCCCAATTTTACCTAATTTGCTTAGTTAGGCAAAATCAATTGATCTTTGTTACGTTTGTGTTATCATTAGCCAATTTTTTCCTCTAAATTGTTGTTTACTTTGTAGCCCCATTAATTGTATGCCCTTACAAGATGTAGTTGTTTGTACGAGATTATTGTACTAGATTAATTGAAATCTTTTATTTTTTCATTAATTGTTTATGTTATGGACTGAAATCAGTTGCAAGGTATGGGACTTGTCCCACATCGGTTGTATGGGCAACTAATATGGGGTTTATAGACCAACGGGGATCTACCATCTAACAGGCTAGTCTTTTGAGATGGTTTTCCTCTTTGGTCTATGAGATGAGGAGGAATACATGGTGAAGGCTGAGACTTGAGTGGAAGCGGGTCTTTATGGATATTAGATGGTGAGAGTTCTAATTGATTCTATCTTGATGTATGTATTACAATGACATGACACAAACTTTTATGGAATAATCTATCTTGATGTAAGATGTGTGTCACATTAAGATTCAAGTGTTTCTTTTTATCAGCAAAAAACAGTAGATCACGAAATTTTAGTAAAAATAAATTTGATAGAGTAGGGAAAAGGGAAGGGGTTGGGAATTTGCCGATCAGAGGAGTGATGCATACAAGACTAACGACGGGAGGCAGAGGTTTAGGCCGACGATCAATATTCGGGTTTTGATGATGAAATGGGATTTTGAGGTATTAAAAGTTTGATCCTTTTAATGTTCTTGAGTTGTATAGTTGAGATTGAGAAGGAATTATATGCATTAGGATCATAATATCATTTGCATAGTATGAATTGAATGAAGTATGGGGAGGTACGTACAAACATGCATGATTCAAAGAATTGTATAGGGATTAGGGTTCATTTGCTATATGTGTTTAATAATTTTGAGATGGGTTTAATTTGATGTGTAGCTTGAATACGTAAAAAATGGATAACTTAGATTCACGCTATGACATGAGTATAATTAGAGTCTTGATTCTTGACTATATTTCAAAACAGTATTTTACATTAATTTAAAGTTGGTGTACTAGACTAATCACTTTTGGTGCATCTGGTTAATTCTGTTCTTCAACTTCCTGGTTTTGTTTTTACTTTTTTTTGCCAGTAGCTGCAAAGTGATCTAGAAATCATTCTGAAACAAAGTTGGCTAGAGAACTTTCAAGCTCGATCTATGAAGGAAGAGTCCAAAGGTAGATCCTTTGATGATGGTGAAGACGAGGATACTGACGTTCAAGGAGCACTAATTCTGGGTTTTGTGGACGATGAGCCAGAAAATCAATCATATCTAATGAGTTATTTCCTGACAAGGCTGGAGGCACCCCGGTAACTTAACTATTTCAGTGACTAATTTAGACATAGACATTTCTGTTGAACTAATTTAATTTATAAATAGGTGATTTTTTTTATTTATAAAATTCTACTTCAGTTGATGAACTCCGCTCTGTTTGCTTTTAGACATGGTTAGACCCAATTCACTTGCCATCTGGAAGGTCTTTTGTTTGTGACTTTTGTAAGAAGCCTTTGCAGTTTGTTCTTCAGGTATGTCTCTCTCAGTTGATCAGTTCTTGGTTTTTTCAATAGGAACACATGATGAGATGAAAGCATCAAGTGCGCATATCTTATCATGCCCAATCCATTAATTTCAGGTCTGTGCACCAATTCATGAAAAGGAATCTGCTTATCATCGAACAATATTTGTTTTCATGTGTCCGAAAATGGCTTGTCTTCGCAAGGATCAATATGGGCAGCAGCAGAAACATTGTCACCAGGGGGCATCTCGAAGGTATTAAGTTGTAAAATAACTACCATCATTTTTGTAAATGGAGTATATATCTACTGCTTTTAGCAATGTATAGAGTTTCTGACCTTTCAAGTTCTTCGTGAAAGCGTGAAGGTTTTTCACTGCCAACTGCCTCTTGTAAATCCTTTTTACACAAGTGACGGTGAAAGCTTCCCTCGGAGTGCCTATCATTTGGGATCTAAAGGTGGCTTTTATTCTGATTTCTTGGTCGTCCTACGTCAACATTACTAACCTACTGTGAAATGATGACATTAATTAATCTTATCAAAATTGTATGAATTAGCTTTTGTACTGTTTTCTTATCTTCGTGTGTGTGTAGCAGAATTATAGTTCTTGTTAGGGTATTGCTCTTCATATTTAACTGTTTAACATTTCTCAAGGGTACTCTGAACATTGTATGTCACGTTTAGAAATTTTGCATGCAGAATGAAAAAATTAATCCCAAATCAGTGAAGGCCTCGCCAGTGCTTGCTAGGTTACCAATGATGTTTGAAAAGGCTTTGCTCCTTCATCAGCTAGGCTAATTGTGTCAACAGTTGATGGTTAGAAGCTCTAGTTTTGTCTAGTATTGTAATATGTGCAGTTGTGTTTACACTTGTCGAATTGCTTATCGATAAAAACGCTGAAGCTCTTAGTTATTTGTAAAGGTTGGTTGTGTTGAAACATCTTCTGTTGTCGTATTGTGTAGTTATTCATCAGGATTAGAAGTAGGTTTTCAGTTTAGAACAATGTACAGTTCGACGAAATACTGATAATGTCTTCTTTGTAGCTGCACTATGTTCCTGGTGTAACACCTGGAGTGGTCACTTATGTAGTGGCTGCAGAAAGGCATGGTATTGCTCTAAAAAACACCAAGTAAAGATCTTCTTCCTTTGTATTTTCAGTAGTAAAAGATCTTGCTCCTCTGTAATTTCAGTTTGTGATGTTCAGCTGAGTGCTGCTCCTCTTCTTTTGATGCAGAAAAAGCACTGGAAATCAGGTCATAAAGAACATTGCAAAGAGATGATCGTATCTTCTCAGTCATCTAACACTTACTTCTCTAACGGCGAGTCTGCTTCAACGGAGGCACAAAAAGGCCAGTACAAGTGATCTTCATCTTATTGTTCATTGTCTTAACTCCTAATTCAAGATGCTTGCTATCATTTCATTTCTGTTTCTTATATCTGTTTAAACTCTTTTCTTTCTTTTTCTTTTTCTTTTTGTCCTGCTTTGATGTGGAGCTTTATTTGCCATAATTTTGATGTGTGCTAAGTTCATAGTAGTAGTTCTTCAGTGAGAACTTTTGTTTATGCCAAGCCAACCTACTAACATAATAGTAGTAGATTCAAAATTCTAGTTCTGAAGGTACCATTTTGTTTCCTGACAGTAGCAAGCAATACTCTATGGCCTGCATATGAGATTGTATTTGAGATAATGCACAAGTCCGATGCAGATAAGCCTGAGACTAATGGTCCTTTATCGGTCGTTCAGGAAATGGATGAAACAATGACGTCAACGTCAGACGACTTTGAGGTTGCTACAATTGTAATTCGTAACTCAAAATTGTTGTTTACTACTACTCAATATTCTTGTGACTCTCTTACTTATTGTTCCAAGTATTGATGATCAGGGCAACGATGACAAGCAGTGTTCAGCCTCTTTCCAAGCACACATGGCCAAGGCCCCTGACCAAGTATTAAGGTGACTAACATCTTTCGTATGAGCATTCAAAGCATGACACTCTGACGATATACCTTCTGGTTTTAGAAAGGATCTAAAGGGGGACCGAGAAGGGAAAAAAGTTGAGGAAAATCTTCCTCTGTCTTCTGCTGATTTCTTTTCTTTATTATTATTTTTGTTCGCTACTTTTAATTCACAAGGTGTTGGAAGGCCACTGTGGCCAGAGTTGCGTGGAAGGCCATCTGCAGTGGACATTCCCAACTGCAACTACTGTGGTGGACCAATGCGTTTTGATTTTCAGGTTAATCTGTATATTCCTTTAACCATGTATAGCCTTTCTGATCTGAATATGTCAGTTATTTGAGCTAGCAAAGTAGTCGAGACTTACTACTTACTAGGAGCCAGAGTCCTGATTATTGTGATAAACACAACTTCACCTTTTGTATGCTAATTTAGGAGAACTAACTACACCATATGTCCCTTTCATCATCAACATTACCCCAGTGCCTCCAAAGAGGCTCCTGCCTAGGCAGGGTAAGGGGGGGTTGGTTGTACGCAGCCTTACCCCTGCGAGAGTCTCACAGATAGGCTGTTTCCGTTTGACCCGAGATCCGAAGTGCGACAACCATCGGCAACTTCACAATGAATAAGAAGTGCCGACAATTTTATGAGCCATTTTGCTTTAGTCCATTACATTCTGAAGCCAAAAAGTAAAGAAGCTTTTGGCTCCACTGGAATTGGTGGACAATACACTATATGTCCCTTAACGAGCAAAAAAAAAAGACTACACTATATGTCCCTAAACTTTACGTCTTCGGTGGTTTTAGTCCCAGTATTATTTTTTTCAAGTCTCTTGTGAGGTCACCTCAGGTCCTCAAGGTGAGGCCAACTCTATGTTCAAGCATGACGTCATGAGTGATCTCACCTTGAGGCCGCCTCATACGAGTTTTTGTGTATTTTTGTTGGTGCTTTAATTCCCTCCCTTTAGCATCTGTTAATAATTCTGTCAAACAAACTTTAGGGACTTGGGGAAAGTACTGTATAAACTACTATTCTCTTGTTAAGTCCTTGACATCCTATTTGTTTTTTGGCCTTCCTATTGGGTTGCCTCAGATTATGCCACAGCTGCTTCACTACTTCGGTGTTGAAAATAAGGATGATTCCCTCGATTGGGCCACCATTGTTGTCTACACTTGTGAAGCTTCTTGTGACTCTGCTGTTGTTTACAAAGAAGAGTTTCCTTGGGTTCAACTTTGGTCAGAATCTGGTGAAAGCAAACTACTCAGGCTGCAGTAAGGCTTCTTATGACTTCCCTTCCATCTGCAAGATCCCGTGATGTACGCTGACTGATGCAAACTTCAGTATGGAGCAAAACTTCAACAACTTAGCTGAGGCTTCAAGAAGAATCAATTGACAGAAAATTAGTCTCCAGGGGCTTTTATGGGATTTATGTATGTTTTTAGTTATTCAACTAGCTTCCAATGTGTAATGTTTGCAAATGCAATGCACACTGTCAGTTTCTAAACTTTTAGTCTTTTACATAGTTTTCAGAAATCACCAACATTTTTTTTTTTGCGGATTTTGATTTTGATTTTTCTTTATGTATTTTAAATAAGGCAAGATGGTCAAGGATCTGCGAAAACGTAAGACTGCATCTGCGAAAACCTTACACTTCGACTCTTCTACATTACAAGTCCCACCCTTTCGGACATCTTGCAAGAACCATAGCATATTTAGCAATCAATATCTCTATTATATACAGTATACAATAGTTAAACCATCATGCCAGGTACTTCTGCGATTATGATCTCATCACAAAACAATCAACCCTTCTGTTAGTGCTCTGAACTGTAATACGAGTAAGTGTTCCTTCAAGTTCTTCAGTGTGATGGTGCTGACATTGAGAAAACATTTAACTCCGTCCTTTTGGTAGGACTAGAATGGCAGTTGACTAAATGGTATCTCACCCTTCATATCAAAGACGGAAGGCATATTAAGAGTGCCTGCACAAAGTTGCAGAAACAGAAACTAATGCGTTGTTCAATGAAACCATAAGTGGGATCTACAAAAAATATGTTACTTACTATATAAGCAGATTAGATTGAACTTCCAACAAATAGATACACTAAATTAAACCTTCATGTAAACAAGAGCAGATAATCCTCTTGTACATACATGGCCTTTTTGTTGCATCTTCAGAGGGGCTGTTCAAATCCTTGGTTGTCATGCTAGATTTAAATGTGGAGTCCATGTCATGGCATACATAGGTGTCATGTCATAATTCAATGTGTTCACCTTTAAAAGGTCCAAATTCAGTTGTTATTTTCACTTTTAGCCATTAAAATTATATTATTAGTATTTCTAATCGTGAGCGAAACTTAATTTTACTAGAGGTTATTGGAAATTATTCAGGTATATAATGAGTTAAAATTCACTAACAAAAGTTTAATGTATCACGTCAAACATTACACTGTAACAAGGTATGAACTCATTAAAATAAATTCAATCTAAGGCTTCTTGGTATATGCACAACAACATGTCATGTTTGAATCCTTAAATAAACTATAGAGGAATTACAATTTCATAAAGCGTCGAAGAGGTATAATACATACACAAGAGTTGTATCATTATAGTCTCATGTTTTTCTTTTATATATTATGACTATATAGCGAGTCAGTGCAACACTATATGAAAGAAGTTAAAAACTAGATAGATTATGACTATATATCGAGTTATTTTTAAATGGATAAATTGGCCAAAACCCCTTAGACTGTTGAATATTTTGGCCATCATACTTAAATACTTTGAATTTTGGCAAGTACCTCCTAGAAAAATTAAAAAGTCATGTTAATCCTCCGAAACTTGATTTTTCGGCCACTTTATAAATTTTTGATCCCGTTTTTCCCTCATGCGTTTTGCAAAAGATACACTTTTTCCATACGAAATAAAAAGTTAGCACATAAAAAGAAAAGCAATGGGTATTACAATGTGGTAATTTTTCATTTTGTATGAAAAAATAAATCTTTTGCAAAACACCCGAGGGCATAATGGGATCAAAAATTTATAAAGTAGTCGGGAAATCAAGTTTGGGGGATTAACATGACTTTTTAATTTTTCTAGGGGGGTACAGTAGAACCTCTATAAATTAATACTCGATAAATTAATAATCTTTCTAAGATAATAATTTTTCTCGGTCCCGATTCGGGCCTAGGGTCTAAATTAATAATTTCGATAAAATAATAAGATAATAATTTTCCGGAAGTCCTTTGTATAACTTTAAGGTCCCATCAAAATTATAAATTAATAATTATATAAAATTACAAATATAACTAGGACAACTTTGTATAACATGACTCTAATTTTGTTTGCTTTTCTTCTCAAAATCTAAATCTAGTTGCATTTCATCTCTAACTATCCTTACTACATTCAAAAGTTCAGATGTTGCATTCTCTTATACTCACGTAGTTCTCTACGTATTTGATCTCTCAATAAAAATAACTTTTTTTTATATGTTTTAAGTATTAAGAGTAATGCATATTCGTTGAATCGAGAAAGCTCTGTTTAAATTAATAAATTATGAATTTAGTGATTAAATAATATCTTTCTAAATTAATAAAATTATGTGGTCCCGACATTATTAATTTATAGAAGTTTTACTGTACTTGTCAAAGTTCAAAATATTTGGGTGTTATGGCCAAAATGTTCAAAAGTCTAGGGGGTTCTGGCCAATTTGTCATTTTTAAATCATAATACCTATATATTAGAGGCATTTTCTGACAGCATTGGAGGCGCCCACCTAAGCATGCCACCTAAGCAAGCCTTTCAAAATTAAGTTTTCAAAATAAAATATAATAACAATAATAAATCATAAATAGAAATTTGGAAAGTGAGAATATTAAAGTCATAGCAGTAAATCATTGGAGATAACGAAATGTTAAGCAACGTATAACTTTTGTTTCACGCATCAAAAATTCAAAAATCTTGTACCAATAGAAAAAGTGTAAACAAGACCCATTTGTCATATATATTATGCATTGGCGTTTTACAGGAGCATAGGGAGTGTCATCTAAGTGAAATAACAATAAAAGAAAATTCAAAATATACAATATCTCTTTTAAAATATATGTCATCCGATTTTCTTAGCTTTGATATATGTTCTTTTATTCTTTTTGTCCAAAATCTTCCTTGATTAATTTTTTGTTGTAGTACTAAAAGTTAAAACAACTCATTTACATTGTAGCTTCGAGTATTAAGATCAAAAAAGAGATTGACCTTTCATAAAGTCTTATAGAAATATTTGTACCAATCAATCAACATGTTATAACTTATAAAATAATACATAAGGTTTTTATAAAAGTGATATAAGGCTTATATAGTATTAAATCAGTTATTGACATATCAGGAAATATATACAAGTCGGGTCATAATACTAGATGTCACATATATACATTACTATTGATTTGGAGACTTAAAAGTATCGTTTTTTCTTTGTACTTTGTAATACATCAATTCATTATTGAAAGTGTTTGATGATGTAGCTTTTGTTCTTTGTTGTGTTAGTTCAACCAATAATGTATAAGCGCTAACAAACACACCCTTAATATGATTCTATACATGAAGAGGAGCTAATAATGATAAGATAATCATATCAATACCACCCTTGGCTAACATGAATGCTCTATCATGCAATAGTAACAGGTTAAATTTAGATTGTCTAGATTATACTCCCCCTCCTAAATATTTATCAACCCCCCCTAAACCTCAACACAAATTCACATTCATCATCATGTATTGGTGTCATACCCACGCCTCTTCATTCTAGAATTGGTCCTTTCTTCCTTACTTTACATGTAGAGTCAATGCCATAGAG
Source organism: Tetragonia tetragonoides (assembly GCA_038025085.1). NCBI lineage: Eukaryota > Viridiplantae > Streptophyta > Magnoliopsida > Caryophyllales > Aizoaceae > Tetragonia > Tetragonia tetragonoides. Next base: position 5,961,156 of record CM076147.1, read on the forward strand.
TACATTTTTTTGGTTACTCACATTTCAATCATTTTTAATGAAAATTTATCAATTTTACTAATAAGATATGTTCAATTTTAATGATAGATGAAATAATTTACTAATAAAATATGTTCAATTTTAATGATAGATAAAATAACATCTACTACCCCTAAAACAATAGGAAGCAAAATCTTCTTTCAAACATCTAGAATCACACTGCACCACCCCCCTTCCCCCCCCACAAAAAAAAAAAGATAAAAAAATACTACTGATAAAAGAAAAGTTTGGATGTTATTTCTTTAATTTCAAAATTTGGCTATAAATTTTATAATATTGACAATTAACAATGGGCAATTAGACAATCAACCAATAAATACCACAAAAGAAATATTATGTTCATCTAAAAGGTATTTTGAGTTTGTATGGTAAAATATTTAACAATATATTTTTAATTAAAATTGGTGATAAGAGTTACAATTATTGTTCATTGTTCCCTATATATATATATATATATATATATATATATATATATATATATATATATATATATATATATATATATATATATATATATATATATATATATATATATTCACTAAAATGTAATTTCTTTGTTAAATTTTTATTTATTTTTTGATAAAAAGATTATTAACTACTCATATTATTCAACTTTATATATTGATATGATTAATTTTTTTATTATATTAATTCTAATAACAGAGGATGATAAACAAAAATCTGTGCATCGCACGGGCACGAAATCTAGTATATATGTATAATTGAGTTTCCACCAAGGTGACATTGAATACATAATAAATAGTCATAAATGCATGGGTGATTAAAAAGAAATTAAAAATATGTTGATTTTATTTTAATAAAAATAATTAACATAATTATCCTAAAAAATATTATATATTCACTAAAAATAAAAATTCTTTGTTGAAAGAGTTTTTTTTCTTGATAAAAAATTTATTATTGTTCCTTGCTAGACTCCTATTATTCAACTTTATATATTGATGTGATTAAAAAATAATTATTATATTGATTCTAAAAAATGATAAACAAGAACCCTTGCATCACACGGGCACGAAATCTAGTCAATATATATACATATATATATATATATATATATATATATATATATATATATATATATATATATATATATAACTGGGTCCTTCTTCGTGTGGTGACAACATATAGGCGAGCCACGTCGTGTGGGCATGACATGTAAGCCGACACGTAAGCACAAAATTGCCACGTAGCATGACATATCATCCATCATTAATGTCTCATCATTAGTTGACTGAATTACATATTTGTTAGCATATTTCTAAATTATAAAATAAAATAACTTTAGTTATGTTAGTCAAAAAATTATAAATCTAATTCTTCTGGATTGGATTTGAAAAATGCTTCAAAACGAGATATATCTGTATATGTCCTATAAAAGTTGGGTTCTTTTCGTGTGGTGGTGAGTGGTGACACCACGTCACATAAGAGGAAATATTCGTGTGAAGATGATACGTAGACGCCACATGTGCTCAACTTTGTCGCATAGTTTTAGTTGTGCGGTGTAAAACAAGAATGTACTATCAATCAATTTTTAGTGCACAGATACCGTCAATGCTGAATGAGTTTGATCATTATTTTATTAATTGAATTACTTATTAAAATTAGTGTACATATACTGTTTTTATTATCTATCTGAACTTAGTCCAATCTCATTACAAATGAAGGTGACATGAAAATATTATCTTCAAGAATTTGCATGCTGCATCCTATGGATAGAAATCTTTGCAAAAATATTATAAAATATAGTTTACTAATAATATTAATAATTTCACGTCAAATATTTTAAGCATTATATTATTAAATATATTTATAAAATTATTTTACGAGCTCGTGCGAAGTACGGGGATAACACCTAGTATATATATGTATAATTGAGTTCTCACCAAGGTGGCATTGAATACGTAATAAATAGTCATAAATGCATGGGTGATTAAAAATAAACTAAAATACTTTTATTTTATTTTAATAAAAAAAAGTAACATAAGTATTATATTTATTATCCTAAAAATTATTATATATTCACTAAAAATAAAAATTCTTTGTTAAAAGAGTTTTTTTCTTGATAAAAAAATAATTATTGTTCCTTGCTAGACTTCTATTATTCAACTTTATATATTCATGTGATTTATTTTTTTATTATATTAATTCTAATAACGGAGGATAATAAACAAGAACCCGTGCATTGCACGGGCACAAAATCTAGTCATATATATATATATATATATATATATATATATTCTCACCAAGGTGACATTCAATAGGTAATAAATAGTCATAAATTCATGGGTGATTAAAAAAAATCAAAAATAGTTTGATTTTATTTTAATAAAAATAAATAACATATGTATTATATTTATTATCTTAAAAACATATTATATATTCACTAAAAATGAAAATTCTTTGTTAAATGTGTTTTTTTGGTTGATAAAAAAATTATTATTGTTCGTTGTACTCCTATTATTCAGCTTTATATATTGATATAAATAATTTTTTTTATCATATTGATTGTAATAATGGAGGATGATAAATATGAACCCGTGCATCGTACGGGCACGAAATCTAGTATATATGTAAAGTTGAGTTCTCACCAAGCATTGAATAAGTTATAAATAGTCATAAATGCATGGATGATTAAAAATAAATTTAAAATAAATTTATTTTATTTTAATAAAAAATAAGTAACATAAGTATTATATTTATTATCCTAAAAAATAATATTATACATTCACTAAAAATGTAATCTATTTGTTAAAAATTTTATTATTGTTACTTGCTACTCTTATTATTCAACTTTATATATTGTTTTGATTAAAATTTTTTATTATATTTCTTCTAATAACGGAGTATGCATGATAAACAAGAACCCGTGCATAGCACGAGCACGAAATCTAGTATATATGTATAATTGAGTTCTGACCAAGGTGACATTGAATAAGTAATAAATAGTTATAAATGTAAGGGTGATTAAAAAGAAATCAAAAATACTTTTATCTTATTTTAATAAAAATAAAAGTAACATAAGTATTTATTATCCTAAAAAAATATATTATATTCACTAAAAATGTAATTTTTTGTCAAATGTGTTTTTTTTCAGATAAAATGGTTATTATTGTTCCTTGCTACTCGCATTATTCAATTTTATATATTTATTTGATTAAATTTTTATTATTATTTTAATTCTAATAACAGAGTATGATAAACAAGAACCCGTACATCGCACGGGCACGAAATCTGGTGTTCATATATAATAGAGCTTCTCCTTCATAAGTCCTAAGAATTAATTAATGAATCAATACATAGAATTCATACTAAAAACTGCTCAGCCGGTCACTTGCCCGCCTCCCATTAATTTTGGTTGATTATCAAAAAAGTAATGATGATCTACATGTAACAACTAACAATTATACATGGTACATATGAGCATGCTATTTAAATCTTTTTGTGAATGTAAGGTGACCTTTATTATTTTTATTTTTCTTTATTATTTCAATACCGTTTATATATATATATATATATATATATATGCTTTTTTCCTCTTATTCCTATTAACAGATTGTGATTAATATTACTTGTGTTCATTATCATAAAAGAATTTATATATTGAGTATTTTGATTTCATCTTTGGTCCTTCATTAGTTGTCATGTATATCCTGGCACAAGCATATTGATTTCAACATTACGTAGCTGGCTTAGATCAAATCCTAGCTTTGCTCAACAACCAAAAGAAAGAAAAAAAAAAAAAAAAAGAAGTTTTATGATTAGATTGGCATAACAAAGTTTATATTTTTTGTTACGGTCATAAAAACTTTATATTGAGATTTAGATACCATCAATATATTTATTGAAGATAACTAAGCATGTGTGGTTGAGTGGTAGGGACTTATTCATTCTTAACTGAGGTCGAGATTCGCCTTGGGCATGAAGTAACTTTAAGTTCCTTGGCCAGCTGTTGCACTCTTCGAGGTGCCTAACCACAAACCAGCGCGGGAAAATAAATCATTGTCGTCAACGGTAAATACCCTTGGTTGTGAACCCAAAAAAATATATTTATGGAAGATTTTAAAGTGTAGATTTTTGCCCCCTCTTTATATACTTATAGTGCATTGTAAAGAGATTACAAGTAGCGTCCCACAATAATAATCCAAGTTGTAATCTATACTATAGTAATCCCAAGTGGTTTTTTTTTTTTTTTTGGGAGTGGAAAGACGTTAGCATATTGAACTCATTGTTCTTTTCTTTTTTCTTTCTACTATATTTAAATGTTATTTTACTTCTCTCTCTTTTACCTAGACCAAAACTCTTTCAATTCTAGAAACGTTATTTTACTTCTCTCTTTCTCTCTGTCTCTGGCCGCAATTGAGGAACTTCATCACCATCACTTTTGGTGTAAAGAAAGACGCTGTAAAAGGTAAGTGATGACTTTAAATCTTATTGAAAATGATATGTGGTGCAAAAAAGAAATTGAGCAATTTAACTGTGGGTGATGTTTGGTGATGATTGAATTGAACAAACATGGTTGTTTTAGCCTTGATTTATTAGTGTAGTGCCTAATTGAACTAATTTTATGTTTATGTAAATATTTTCTTACAAAAAAACTAACGTCGTTAAAACAACATCTGCCCAGGGTCCAGTATTGTGACAAAAGTAACCACTTGTATTACTATTGTATATGTTGCAACTTGTGATTATTATTGTGGGACGGATAAAACTTGGAATTATTGGCATTAAAATCTCCAAACAAATAAGACTAAAAAAATTTATACCATAATAGTTATTCAAGAATCATGAAATCTTAACAATTTTGAGAGAGGCTTTGTCTAGAATTATTGTGAACATATCAACATTACGAAATTATCACTAACCGTGCATCATTATATTAAATGTATTATTAAGGAAAGCAATTAAAATAAAAATAAATCAATTTTAGGATAATGAAAATAGAGTTTGAGTAGTAATAGACCTCTAGAGTTTTATAAGAGTCATACTAGATCTCCGTCAAATATTTAAAATTAAAAATAATCTGTTCTACACGTCTCAAAAACTAATATGAATTTGATACCACTAGAGTTGCATCGAAAAGTATTTTAGAACGAGATGCATTTACATTATATTTAAAAATAAAAGTACAAGATTGTATCCAATGTTAATTTTCGTAAATAAACTTTAAAAAATGGAAATCGAAGAATAAATAACAAAAGAAAAGAAATGATAATATATAGAGGTAAACCCGTGCATCGCACGGGCATGATTACTAGTCAATATATATATATATATATGTGTGTGTGTGTGTGTGTGTGTGTGTGTGTGTGTGTGTGTGTGTGTGTGTGTGTGTGTGTGTGTGTGTGTGTGTGTGTGTGTGTGTGTGTGTGTGTGTGTGTGTGTGTGTGTGTGTGTGTGTGTGTGTGTGTGTGTGTGTGTGTGTGTGTGTGTGTGTGTGTGTGTGTGTGTGTGTGTGTGTGTGTGTGTGTGTGTGTGTGTGTGTGTGTGTGTGTGTGTGTGTGTGTGTGTGTGTGTAAAATTGAGTTCTCTCCAAGCATTGAATATGTAACAAATAGCCATAAATGCATGGGTGATTAAAAAGAAATTAAAAATAATTTTATTTTATTTTAATAAAAAATAAGTAACATATATATTATATTTATTATCCTAAAAAAAATTATAAATTCACTAAAAATATAATTTCTTTGTTAAATATATTTTTTTTGATAAAAAGATTATTATTATTCTTTGCTACTCCTATTATTCAACTTTATATATTTATATGATTAAAAAAATTTATCATATTTCTTCTAATAACAGAGTGTGCCTGATGAACAAGAACTCGTGCATCGCATGGGCATAAAATCTAGTATATATGTAAAATTGAGTTCTCACCAAGCATTGAATAAGTAATAAATAGCCATAAATGCATGGGTGATTAAAAAGAAACTAAAAATAGTTTTATTTTATTTTAATAAGAAATAAGTAACATAATTATTATATTTATTATCCTAATTTTTTTTACAAATTCACTACAAATGTAATTTCTTTGTTAAATATATTTTTTTTCATAAAAAGATTATTATTGTTATTTTCTACTCCTATTATTCAACTTTATACATTGATATGATTAAAAAACTTTATCATATTTCTTCTAATAACAGAGTGTGCATGATAAACAAGAACCCGTGCATCGCACGGGCATGAAATCTAGTATATATGTATAATTGAGTTCTCACCAAGGTGGCATTGAATAAATAATAAATACTCATAAATGCATGGGTGATTAAAAAGAAATCAAAAATACTTTTATTTTATTTTAATAAAAAAAGTAATATAACTATTATATTTATTATCCTAAAAAAGGTATATTATTTATTCACTAAAAATGTAATTTCTTTATTAAAAATGTGTGAAAAAGATTATTATTGTTCCTTGCTACTCCTATTATTCAACTTTATATATTGATGTGATTAAAATTTCTTTTATTATATTGATTCAAATAACAAAGGATGATGAACAAGAACTCGTACATCGCACGGGCACGAAATCTAGTATATATGCATAATTGAGTTCTCACCAAAGTGGCATTGAATAAATAATAAATAGTCATAAATGCATGGGTGATTAAAAAGAAATCAAAAATACTTTTACTTTATTTTAATAAAAAAAAAGTAACATAAGTATTATATTTATTATCCTAAAAAAATGTATATTATTTATTCATTAAAAATGTAATTTCTTTGTTAAATGTGTGAAAAAGATTATTATTGTTCTTTGCTACTCCTATTATTCAACTTTATACATTGATGTGATTAAAAAATTTATTATATTAATTCTAATAACAGAGGATGATGAACAAGAACCCGTGCATCGCACAGACACAAAATCTAGTATAGATATAGTGCATAATAATCTTATTATATGGCATTAATGATATTAAAATGATTATATTAATGTTTATCTATACATTACAAAATAATTTTTCAATAACTGATAGTTATACTTATGATTTTTGATCGATATGATCAATGATTTTGTGACCGCATCTGACGCGTACGCCTTATCGAATCATCTAAGATTAGAATTAAAAGTAGCACCTATGCGAGCCACTAAGCTAAATAAATAACAAAAATATAATTAAGATATAATATCAGGTGAAAATAATAAGTTATAATTATAAAATATAAAATTAAGGAGGTATTTTATGGCGTTATTAAGTTGTAATATCAGGGATTTAATAGTTCTTCAGGTTTAAAGAACAAATCCTAAGGTCTTGTTGTTTTCAACGAAATGGTGTAAAACATCACGAAACTGAACGAAATAAAATGATTACGAAAGATGACGGAACAGAATGACATAATGGACACACAATGTGAGAAAAAATAAAATACAAAATGAGATGCAGTGCAGATTGAAATGGAACAGTTCATATTAACTTTGCATATATACAACGTTAATTAATTCCACTGATAATATATAGAAGTATAAAACTAATATACAAGGTAGCACATACATAATTACAATTTATGTCATTCTGAAAAATTATTTTAATATATGAAGAACTACTTAGCCTCCCCAAGCATATAAGGCCCCGAATATGAAAAGTTCACAAATACTTAAAGTTTTGGATGATAAAAAGAGTTTGACTTATAAGTTTTAGAGTTTTATCGCAGTTTGATAGTCCATAGCGCATCACGTAAGAGAAAAACTTTTGATATAGAAAGTTTTATTAATCAAATAATGAAAGAATACAAAGAATGAGGATAAGGTATTCCCAAAGAGCCAAATCAAAGTATTTCCAAGTCACGCCAATGGACAACAAAAAAAAATTATTTAAAAAAGTTTTTAAAAAAAAATAGACAAATACATAAGAAATACAAAGAGATTGTACTTGCAGATTACCTTCATATCCAACACGAATCCAAATTTCTGTAGTGAAATTGCCAATATACTTCGATCCTCAATATCATTGACTAACATCATATGAGTGTATCTCTCAAAAAAAAAAAAAAAAAAAAAAAAAAAAAACATATGAGTGTATTTATTTCAAAATATTAACACCTAACCCATACAATGCACGGGCTTTATATCTTGTTTACTAGTATGAGCAAAATGGTAAATAAATATATATGTAACTGAAAATTGGAGAAGATGGTCTTACTGTTGATCTGGAGATGGAAGTCTGCTAGGGATGAATTATTATTCTTTTTTTTTTTGTTATTTTGGTAAAAGGTCAGTGTGATCATACAACAACTAGTGGAAAAAGCAATGTAAATAACAAGTTAAGGGAAGGAAGGGGAAAAAACAGACCACCCTCTAGGAGGGGTATCTATTTCCTAACTTCCCAAGCCTCAAAACAAACTACACAGTGCTACATTAAACTTACTACAAAAGCCTCTCACGAGCTGTTAGCTTTCCTAAGACATTAAGGCTCTGTCTTGTTGAGTGGAAAATCTTTTTCAATTGTAAAGTATTTTCAACTGAAAATCATTTTCAGTGTAAAATATATTTTCGTTCATATTTTCCGTTGTTTGGTTATAATGGAAAATAATTTTCCTAAAAAACTATTTTTTCTAAAAAATAAAATCTGCTAACATAGTTGCTTAGATCTTGAAAACTTAGGTAGATTCAAAAAATAAATCACCTCAAACACATATCGGAGTCAAAAGTCATAATTATTTGAAGAAGAAAAAAAACAATATTGAGAAAGTGGCCCGGAAGTTCGGTCAGAGGCCCAATCAAGTCGGGTGTGGGTTTGACTTTATGGCCCGAAGTCCCGACAACCAAACTCGATGATCAAGTCCACTATTAGTGCTACGGGAATATAGTGTCCCACCAACGGAAAACTGTTTTCCCTTCTTTTTGAAGGGAAAACATTTACACCTATATAGCTGAAAATGATTTTCCCCGTGAAATCATTTTCCTTCTCATTGCAAACCAAACAACGAAAATTGGAAAAACTATTTTCCAGCAAAACTGTTTTCACCCCAACCAAACGGAGCCTAAAACTCATTCTAGTTTTAATTTCTCTCATTATGGTGTTGCTGATTAATGTTGCTTATTTTATTTTATTTTTTTTTTGTCCATGGTGATTTTCTTAATATGAGGTCTAATCAAATTTTCTTTTTATTTCTATGTTGCGAAATTGCAACTTTTTTTAGGATGGTGAGATGGTCCTAATAACATGGGGTAAAGTAAAAGGGATTTCAAATTATTGGGAATGGGAATTGAACCCTCGTCTAAGCTCTCGGGGGTACAAGATGGGAATAGTGTCAACTGCCACTATACCAAACTCCAATTCTATGCAAAATTGTAACTTGGCTCAGGTGGTGTCACCCAACGAGCAATTTTATATCCAACACGGTGTGGGTAAACAGTAAATCCCACACAAGTGGACCCAATCATAAAATATTTGCACTTTTGACCCAAAAGTTATAAAAATTTAAAATCTTACCCCGCATAAAAATAGGCTATTCCCAAAAAAGTAAGTATAGAAATATCTCTGTTATAATATTTAAAATACTGTTATAAATTTTGTTATTCGTATTTGTTATTTAAAGTACTGTTATTTACATAAAAACCCTGTTATATCATTAGAAGCTCTATTTCGTGTTTAGATTATTGAATTGGTATCAGAGCCAAGTAGTTAAAATCTGGATCTTTCAAGTAGTTGTAAGTTTCCAACTTACCCTCATATAGTACATAGTCAAGAAGGATCTAATAATTTGGCTCCACATCTAAATTATATAACTGATTGCCTATTAGAAGTTAAGCACGAAGTCGAAAAAATCAAAGTAGAATTAAAAGCCTTTATAAAGTTAATTGACACTATACACCTAAGTTTATTAAACGAAATTAGACATAATAATAAAGTAAGGCAAGGGAAGAAAGATAACACTTCTGCATCTTTTATATATCCATATCCTTCTACAAATAATAACAAAAAATCATTTCTAATAGCCGACCTACTACTAGAAAGCTCGGAAGATGAAGACGATGGAGAAGTACTAGGAGTACAACATGACTGAATTAGAAGAACTATTCAATAAAGAAGAAAACCCTAAAGAATTAAATAAAATTATGGATGCAATCACTGATAAACAAGGAGTGTTAAGTGAAGGTTTTGAAGAAACCAATAATATTAATTTAGAAGAAGACATATATCAACAAATGAGTTTAATTAGACTAGAGAAAATGGATACCATACCTCTAGAAGAGATCAAAAGAAAAATAGACAAAAAGATAGGAAAAATGATTATAGAGGAAGAGAGTAATGAAGTTGGAGAAGAAGTTATGGAAAAAGTATTTGAAAATAACTTTGTAAACAATTTAATACCAAAATCAGAAAATTTTGGAGAGTCCTCTATTAATAATTATACCAGAAGTGGAACTATCCCTGGAAGAACTAGTAATTTTGGCTTTACGTTTATGCAAAATCCACAGGTTAAAGAAGGAGTAAATCTTCAACCTATCAGCCAAACTGGATATACGTTAAACCTAGATGGTGTAAAAAATAGAGAAGAAGTATTTGAACAATGGAAAAAGAGTATGAATAGTGTACTCAACCTAAACACTACATGGACTTCAGAAAATTTCCTAAATTATCTAAAACATAGTTTTTCTGGCACTATAGCTGACTGGTATGACACAATGACCGAAGTTACAAAAACTGCGTTATAAAACATAGCAACTCCTAATGAAATGTTTAAAACAATTTGCAAATCCATACATGATGAATTTATTGGAATTAAACCAGATTCCGACGAAAAGATTAAGGAGTGGCAAAGAAAACTTATCGATCTTAGCATATATTATATGAAATATGTTGAGAGCTACCTTGAAGAGTTTAGCCAATATTATTATAAAATTGGTCGGAATGAAACAAACCTTGACATATTCTATGATAAATTACCTTATCCTATGAATACACTAATCAATGAAAAATATAAAGAATGGAGTGACAAGGAAAATTTTGTGGATACATTAGGAGTAAGAATTTCATATCTAAGGAAATGGATTAATGACCAGTGTCTAGATATTCAAAAACACCATAAAATTAAAAAACAATTCCTAGTATGTTGGGATACTCCAAACCAATGGGGTTATGACGCTGAAAGAAGAAAACGAAAAAAGTTCTATAAGAAAAAACATTTCAATAAACAAAGGGTCGAGAAATATAAACGAAAATATTATAGGAAACTTCATCCCATTACAAGAAGATTTTTCATAAAATCAGCATATTGTCCTAAAGAAAAATATAATTATAAATGTTGATCATGTGGCGAAATAGGTCATTATGCAAATGAATGCAAAAATAAAAAGAATAATAAACTCATAGAAGCACTAGGAAGTTTAGACTATGTTGAATTGACTAAAGATGAAGCCCTTGAATTAGCATTAGGAAATCATAAAGGAATAGTTGAAATATCACAATATCCTGATGAAGAAATATAAGAGAATAGTGACTACGAAACCAATAATATGATGGACTGTGACGAAAATAATCAAATATCCCTAGGAAGTTTAAAAGGTGAAGATTTTTCGGTGAATTATGAAGATCAAGAGATTGTATCAGAATGGATTCTTCCTACAATCCGAAAGGATAATATTTAAGGAAAATCAATATTTGAATTTAAGAGCAAATATGTATGTAAACAAATGGAAGGAGATCTAGAAATAAAAGATTGTGAATTTGATGCCGGAGTAATAAACCTTTTTTTTTTTTTTTTTGGCAAAAGTTCAGTGTGATCTTATACAAACTAGTGAAAAAAGCAATGTAAATAACAAGCTAAGGGAAGGAAGGGGAAAAAAAAGACCACCCTCTAGGAGGGGTATCTATTTCCTAACTTCCCAAGCCTCAAAACAAACTACACAGTGCTACATTAAACTTGCTACAAAAGCCTCTCACGAGCTGTTAGCTTTCCTAAGACATTAAGGCTCTGTTTTGTTGAGCGGAAAACCTTTTTCAATTGTAAAGTATTTTCAACTGAAAATCATTTTCAGTTGAAAATCATTTTCAGTGTAAAATATATTTCCGTCCATATTTTTCGTTGTTTGGTTACAATGGAAAATAATTTTCCTAAAAAACTATTTTTTTCTAAAAAATAAAATCTGCTAACATAGTTGCGTAGATCTTGAAAACTTAGGTAGATTCAAAAAACAAATCACCTCAAACACATATCGAAGTCAAAAGCCATAATTATTTGAAGAAGAAAAAAAACAAAATTGAGAAAGTGGCCCGGAAGTTCGGCCGGAGGCCCAATCAAGTCGGGTGTGGGTTTGATTTTATGGCCCGAAGTCTCGACCACCAAACTCGATGATCAAGTCCACTATTCGTGCTCCGGGAATATAGTGTCCCACCAACGGAAAACTGTTTTCCCTTCTTTTTGAAGGGAAAACATTTACACCTATATAGGTGAAAATAATTTTCCCCGTAAAATCATTTTCCTTCTCATTGCAAACCAAACAACGAAAAATGGAAAAACTATTTTCCAGCAAAACTGTTTTTACCCCAACCAAACGAGCCTAAAACTAATTCTAGTTTTATTTCTCTCATTATGGTGTTGCTGATTAATGCTGCTTATTTTATTTTTTTTGTACATGGTGGTTTTCTTAATATGAGGTCTAATCAAATTTTCTTTTTATTTTTATGTTGCAAAATTGCAACTTTTTTTAGGATGGTGAGATGGTCGCAATAACTTGGGGGAAAGTAAAAGGGATTTCAAATTATTGGGAATGGGAATTGAACACTCGTCTAAGCTCTCGGGGGTACAAGATGGGAGTAGTGTCAACTGCCACTTTACCAAACTCCAATTCTCTGCAAAATTGTAACTTGGCTCAGGTGGTGTCACTCAACGAGCAATTCTATATCCAATACAGTGTGGGTAAACAGTAAATCCCACACCAGTGGACCCAATCATAAAATATTTGCACTTTTGACCCAAAAGTTATAAAAAATTAAAATCTTCCCCGCATAAAAATAGGCTATTCTTAGAAAAGTAAGTATAGAAATATCTCTGTTATAATATTTAAAATACTGATATAAATTTTGTTATTCGTATTTGTTATTTAAAGTAGTGTTATTTACATAAAAACCCTGTTATATCATTAGAAGCTCTATTTCGTGTTTAGATTATTGAATTGGTATCAGAGCCAAGTAGTTAAAATCTGGATCTTTCAAATAGTTGTAAGTTTCCAACTTACCCTCATATAGTACATAGTCAAGAAGGATCTAATAATTTGGCTCCACATCTAAATTATATAACTGATTGTCTATTAGAAGTTAAGCACGAAGTCGAAAAAATCAAAGTAGAACTAAAAGCCTTTAAAAAGTTAATTGACACTATACACCTAAGTTTATTAAACGAAATTAGACATAATAATAAAGTAAGGCAAGGGAAGAAAGATAACACTTCTGCATCTTTTATATATCCATATCCTTCTACAAATAATAACAAAAAATCATTTCTAATAGCCGACCTACTACTAGAAAGCTCGGAAGATGAAGACGATGGAGAAGTACTAGGAGTACAGCATGACTGAATTAGAAGAACTATTCAATAAAGAAGAAAACCCTAAATAATTAAATAAAATTATGGATGCAATCACTGATAAACAAGGAGTGTTAAGTGAAAGTTTTGAAGAAACCAATAATATTGGTTTAGAAGAAGACATATATCAACAAATGAGTTTAATTAGCCTAGAGGAAATGGATACCACACCTCTATAAGAGATCAAAAGAAAAATAGACAAAATGATAGGAACAATGGTTATAGAGGAAGAGAGTAATGAAGTTGGAGAAGAAGTTATGAAAAAAGTATTTGAAAATAACTTTGTAAACAACTTAATACCAAAACCAGAAAATTTTGGAGAGTCCTCTATTAATAATTATACCAGAAGTGGAACTATCCCTGGAAGAACTAGTAATTTTGGCTCTTATGCAAAATTCACAGGTTAAAGAAGGAGTAAATCTTCAACCTATCAGCCAAACTGGATATACGTTAAACCTAGAAGGTGTAAAAAATAGAGAATAAGTATTTGAACAATGGAAAAAGAGTATGAATAGTGTACTCAACCTAAACACTACATGGACTTCAGAAAATTTCCTAAATTATCTAGAACATAGTTTTTCTGGCAGTATAGCTGACTGGTATGACACAATGACCGAAGTTACAAAAACTGCGTTAAAAAACATAGCAACTCCTAATGAAATGTTTAAAACAATCTGCAAATCCATACATGATGAATTTATTGGAATTAAACCAGATTCCGACGAAAAGATTAAGGAGTGGCAAAGAAAACTTATCCATCTTAGCATATATTATATGAAATATGTTGAGAGCTACCTTGAAGAGTTTAGCCAATATTATTATAAAGTTGGTCGGAGTGAAACAAATCTTGATATATTCTATGATAAATTACCTTATCCTATGAGTACACTAATCAATGAGAAATATAAACAATGAAGTGACAAGGAAAATGTTGTGGATACATTAGGAGTAAGAATTTCATATCTAAGGAAGTGGATTAATGACCAGTGTCTAGATATTCAAAAACACCATAAAATGAAAAAACAATTCCTAGTATGTTGGGATACTCCAAACCAATGGGGTTATGACACTGAAAGAAGAAAACGAAAAAAGTTCTATAAGAAAAAACATTTCAATAAACAAAGGGGCGAGAAATATAAAAGAAAATATTATAGGAAAACTCATCCCAATACAAGAAGATTTATTAGAAAATCAGCATATTGTCCTAAAGAAAAATCGAATTATAAATGTTGGTCATGTGGCGAAATAGGTCATTATGCAAATGAATGCAAAAATAAAAAGAATAATAAACTCATAGAAGCAATAGGAAGTTTAGACTATGTTGAATTGACTAAAGATGAAGCCCTTGAATTAGCATTAGGAAATAATAAAAGAATAGTTGAAATAATACAATATCCTAATGAAGAAATATAAGAGAATAGTGACTACGAAACCAATAATATGATGGACTGTGACGAAAATAACCAAATATCCCTAGGAAGTTTAAAAGGTGAAGATTTTTCAGTGAATGATGAAGATCAAGAGATTGTATCAGGATGGATTCTTCCTACAATCCAAAATGATAATATTTATGGAAAATCAATATTTGAATTTAAGAAGAAATATGTATGTAAACAAATGGAAGGAGATTAGAAAAGATTGTTAATTTGATGCTGGAGTAATAAACCTTTTTTTTTTTTTTTTTGGGTCAAAAGTTCAGTGTGATCTTATACCAACTAGTGGAAAACATCTGTAATAACAAACTAAGGGAGGGAAGGGGAAAAGATCTCAGAACACCTCAAAGTAAGGTGCCTTGTTCCCAGACTTCCCAGGGCTCACACAGTGACAATACTAGCAGTATTTATAGAGCTGACAAAATTTGACCCGACTCGAGAACCCGACCCATACTGACCCGAAAAGTTTGGGTCTTGAACAAAGAATTCCAACCCGAAACCTGATACTTACCGAACCCGAAAAATCGACATTTATTAGGTCAAACCCGAACCCGCTCTGGGTCAACCCGTTGGGTTGAGACTTTCAAAACAAGACATATCAGCATGAGAAATGTGAATGACAAAAAGTTTAATCATATCAGAATTTCTTACATATCAACCAATTTTGACATATGCAGTTTCAGATTTCTCTTTAATAAAGGTTTTTTAATCCTTGTGGAACGATCTTAACTAATTGTTACATAGGTAGCGGTTTGATACTTCGTATGCATTAGTAAAAACATAATAACTTGTAAAAACTTTACGAAATAGTTTTCAAGTAGATTAAAACCATATATATTATGTCTAATAATATTATAGTGGGCAACTTTTTTATTTTAAAGTTGAAAATAGAATTAATTATGCAATTATAACCTAATTAAAAAATAAATGCACAACCCGTTGTGTCGACCCGAACCCGAACGCTCTGGGTCATGAACAAGCATTTTCCAACCTGAAACCGAAACGACCCGACCTATAAATGACCCGACCAAAACTGACCCGACCTAACCGACCCGTTTGCCATCTCTAAGTATTTACATCAAGCTGTCCATAAACAACTTATCTCTACTAGACATCTTCCCATGAGTACTAAAACTAAGTCTAATTCTTATCTCTTTGATTATAGCCTGTGCAATAACATTCACAATTCTCTCAGCACTTCTAAAAATTCTGAAGTTCCTTTCTATCCATGCATGGTAGGTGATGGCTGCCAAGCAAGCTGCTGTAATCTTCTTTTGGGTTCTGCACATGCTCTTCCTATTGTCCATCAATCTGTGTCATTTCCCATTGTCATCTGGAAGCTGATCAACTCTAGCCCATCTACATCCTGTCTTCTTCAGTTCAGAGACCGAAGGACAAGAGTAAAATAGGTGGTCATGGTCTTCATCTGCATTTTTACATAAGATGCATACACCATCAGTCGGTATGTTGTAAACTTTAGCCATCCTATCCTTCGTAAGGAGCCTCTTCTTATCAGCTAGCCAGAATATGAAAGAGTGCTTTGATACCACCACTCTTGACCCTCATTTGGTATGTTGTAAATTTTGCAGTTTTACAGCAACCTTCAATTTTCCTTAAGAAACTGTAACCCTCATTTACCCTGTACTTCTTTTGCAAGGCCCTCCAATCATAACCTGCATGGAATAACCCTCTCATTTCAAACAACATCTTCATATACCAGCTGCAGTCCGTACTTGCACCTCCCAGATATATCTACCTCTCATGTAGATACCATCCACCCATCTGACCCATAGATGATCTTCCTTTTGAGCAAGTGCCCACATAAGTTTTGCAACAGCAGCCTTGTTCCAACTCTGGCAGTGTTTAAAGTTCAATCCCCTTTGTTTCTTATCTCTGCATATGAGGTCCCAACTCACAAGGGGAATTATATTCTGTGTCTTAGTGAATCCCCACAAGAATTTCCTACAAACAGCTTCTATCCTCTTGATAATACTTTGTGGAAGCAGGAAAATTGAGGCCCTGTACACATGGATGGAAAGCAGAACAAAATTGACTAATTGGCTCTTCCTCATGTATGACAAGTGCCTTGTACTCCAGCATCTTGATCTATTAGTAATCTTGTCTACCAAAAACTCACATTCCAGTTTAGTCCACTTCGTAGGTGCCAGAGGCATCCCTAAATACCTCATTGGAAACTCTCCCTCCATAAATCCAGTGAGTTGAATGATTTGTTGCTTTGCTTCACTGCTCATGCCATTAGCATAGATATGAGACTTCATTTGATTTGCATGTAAACCAGAAACCTCAGAGAAATGCTTAAACCCTTGCATTAGTCTCTTCACTGATTGTTGATGACCTTTGCAGAAGATCATTAGATCATCAACAAAGCATAAGCTAACTAAATTCATATTCTTGCATAATGGATGAAACCTGAAGTCAGATAATTCACTAGCTTTGTTGAGTGTTCTTGTTAAATACTCCATAACCATCACAAAGAGCAGTGGTGACATTGGTTCACCCTGCCTCAGACCCCTCTCACCTCTAAAGTACCCATGGAGGCCACCATTCAGTGCTATGGAAAAGCTGGCAGTTCTTACACAATGCATAACCCAATTGCAAATCATGGCAGGAAATCCAAATCCTCTCAATAGCTCCTCCACAAAATCCCAATACACAGTGTCATAAGCTTTCCTCAAGTCAATCTTAAAAAGACACCTAACGGACACATTTGTATTCCTACTGTATAATCTGATCAAGTCTTGGCTAATCAATATATTATGAATTATTGATCTACCTTTGACAAAAGCACCTTGATTTTCATCTATAATATCATACAAAACTAGTGAGAGTCTACTACAAATCATTTTAGATATGCATTAGTAATATGTATTGCAGCAGGCTATTGGTTGGAAATCACTAGGCTTAACAGGACAGTCAATTTTAGGGATCAAAGTGAGAACAGTTGAGTTCAAAGCTGATAGCATTTTACCTTTACTGAAAAAGTCAAGTATAGCTTCAGATACTTCATGTTCAATGATGCTCCATTTATCTTTATAAAAACCACTCCCATAGCCATCAGGGCATGGGGTCTTGTTTGAGGGGATAGAGAACATTGCTTCCTTCACCTTTTCTCTAGTAAAAGGTTTAATCAACCTGATCTTCTGTTTCATTGTAAGTCTTCTCCCATTTTGTATAATTCTCAGTCTAGCATTTTCCCTGTCATCCTGTGCAATCCCTAGCATTTGTTTATAGATCTTAGTGAATTCATCCACTACCTGGTCAGGCTCATGCACCCAATCACCCTGGCTATTCTGTATATCATACACCTTGCTCTTAATTCTTCTTACACGAAGCACAACATGGAAGTACTTATTGTTTTGGTCACCAAGTCCAATCCATGTTGCTTTGCTCTTTTGTTGTAGAAAGGATTCAGCAGCTAATGATAGCTCCCTGAATCTAGCAGAGGCTTCCCTCTCTTCCCTTTGCAGTGACACATCCAGTAGGTTCTTGTGCAATGCCTCCTGAGCCTGCAACATCTCTACTCTAGTTGTCTGAGCTTGCAGTTCAATATTCTGAAAATGGGCCTTATTCAGTTTTCTTAAATCCTTTTTCAATCTCTTCATCTTCTGTATGACTTTGTACATCTTACATCCATGCACAACTCCTCTCCAAGAATGTTCCACAAAAGGTATGAACTCCTTTGACTGAGTCCACATATCAAAAAAATTGAAATGGGAACCGTGAAGTTGTTGTTCAGCCAATGTCCTTACAAGTGTAGGCCTATGGTCAGATATGCCCTCTGGCAAAAAAACAACATTAGTGTCTTCAAATTGCTCACTCCATTCTTCATTGCACAGGGCTCTGTCAAGCTTAGAGAAAACCCTACGCCCATCTTCTTGTTTGTTAGACCATGTATATCTACAACCTTTCCATGCAAGCTCCGTCAAGTGACAATCAAACAAGTAATCTTTGAAATCAATAAAGTCTACCATAGTCACAATATCTCCACCTAGTCTATCATCAGGTTGAAGCAGACTATTGAAATCACCCAATAAAATCCAAGCAGTATTCATTGTGCTAGCAATTCGTCTCAACTCACTCCACAGACTCACTCTCTCAGCTGTACTATTGAATCCATACACAATAGACACATGAAAGGATTGAGAAGATGGCAAGTGTTTTACTTGGCAGAACACCATTTGAGCTGTTGATGATATTATCTGTACCTGGAAGCAATCCATCTTCCAAAATACCCATATTATTCCTCTAGGGTTTTCATCATGGTTGATGTGTGATCCCCAACCTAGACATATATTTCTTTGACATTTAATGAAGTCCACAACTCTAATCTTTGTTTCTACTAGGCCACAATAGCCTATTTTATTATGCATAAGGAAGTATTTCACTTCCCCCTGCTTATTTGGGGGCATTCAATCCCCTTACATTCCAGGCTAAAAGTCTATCCATGCTCCCCATGGGAGCTAGTTGCCCTGCCCTCTCCCTCATCAGCTTCAGACATTGGCTGATTTACATCCTCCTTATTCGCCTGCAGCTCATCAAATGTGTTCCCAGTATTAACCAGCTCCACAACTTCCTCTGCAACTTGACTTGCCCTTTTCTGTCTTGAAACAGGTTGCCAATGCTCACCCCTTGCTGCATTCTTAGGGCTGCTAGTCTGGCCAATTTGAGTCTTGGAGCTACTAGCCTCAGTTGGCTTAACCCCAGGTTTTGTTATAACTGTCCCAATGTCTCCTTGTTGTTCACCATTGCCCTCCACAGGTACTGACACAGGAGCCTCAACAACATCCTTTCCTCCTTTTTGTCACGACCTTTTTACCCTTTTTCAGGTTGTTCTTTTTTCTGCACTCACTCATGTCATGTCCAAAGCCATTGGAATGAGTACATTTTACAGGCTTCCATTCAAAAGTAATCCTTTGTAAACTAAATCATCATACTCATCCTCAAAGACAACATGATCTGGCATCTCTTCCCCAATGTTCACATCAATGAGCACCCGAGCAAAATTCAATTTGGTTCTCATTTATGTCGCCCTATCAGTCATTATAGGTTGCCCTACTAAGCTAGCTATCTTACTCAAGAAGTCACTTGCCCAGTATAGCATATCTAGCTTACGAAAACAAACCCATATTGGTACATACTTCACTTCTACATTTCTATGTCCGTCCTTTGTCCATGGTTTTACAATAAAAGGCTTGCTATCAAAATGATGGCATCCAATTTGTAAAACATTATCCCTTCCCAGCAATGTCTTAAAACGAACAATGAATTTCCAATTTTGCAATATGAGAATCTTGTCAATTCCGTGTTTTCCCCAAATCCGATTAATATACCCTTCCATAACAGGTGTAGGAGGGTTAGATCCAAGCACAAAACATGTTACAACATTTTCCCAGTAAGCTTTCTCCGATCTAACATCTTCATGATCAATTTTACAAACAAGAACACCCTCCTTCTTTTCAGGACGCACATAGGTCAATGTCCCACCTGCATTTCTTAATTTCGTAACATCAAAATTAGACCAATGGCTAGCATGAACAGACTCACCTGATTTCAATTTCTCCTTAGGCTCTTCAGATTGCGACTTAGATTCAGACTCCACTTCTTCCGCCCAAGACTTCCTCGTCTTCGAGGTTGAATGTAACAGATGAAGCCACTCCTGTAGCTTTTCTTTTGCTAATTCTTTATTCCCATTAGGTTTATTCACCTCCTTCTTAAGTGCCTCCGTCACCGATTTAGTGATTGTGTTTTCCAGTTCCTTCTCCATTGCTGAAGCCTCAAGCTCCGAATGAAGATTTCGAACTACTCGCCCTCCGTTCACTGTCTTATCAGTTTCATCACCCTTCCTCACCGTCACCAGAGAAGAGGCCGGTTCTTTTTTCTTCTTGGGAGGTCGTCCTCGCCCCCGTTTTTCCGGCGGTGCACGATTAGCTATCATGCGCCACGGAGGGAGTTTCTCTCTCTAAAGAATTTTTGTGATGGAGTCTTTCGGAGTAATAAACCTTATCAATTGGAAAAATATAGAAAAACTCAACCGAAATAAGAAGTATCGATATATTCATGTTGGAAGTGTCCAAATACAAGTATCACCCTTGCAACATTTTGGAAAGGATATAGATCTTTATGCACTACTTTGTGATATCAGACACAACAAATTTCAAGATCAGATAATTAGTGGGGTAAAGATTAATCTATGCCATGGGTCTGTAGGGTTTAATTGTAGACCAGGATATTATATAAGCCTCAATGATGCTTATGCTCATAAATTCTTAACCCTGCAATTAAAAACTGACGGAATGAACATGAAAGATAGTACATTTTCTATACGAGTATTCTGGAAAATCTATATATATATATATATATATATATATATATATATATATATA
Source organism: Tetragonia tetragonoides (assembly GCA_038025085.1). NCBI lineage: Eukaryota > Viridiplantae > Streptophyta > Magnoliopsida > Caryophyllales > Aizoaceae > Tetragonia > Tetragonia tetragonoides. Next base: position 5,982,582 of record CM076147.1, read on the forward strand.
TATATATATATATATATTAGATTTCTCACCCAACATTAGGTAATAAATAGCCATAAATGCATGGGTGATTAAAAAGAAATTAAAAATAGTTTTGTTTTATTTTAATAAGTAATTTAAGTATTATATTTATTATCCAAAAAAATATATATTATACATTCACTCAAAATGTAGTTTCTTTGTTAAATGTGTTTTTTTTTTTTTTTTGTTGATAAAAAGATTATTATTGTTCTTTTATTTTTGAGGAAATTATTATTATTCTTTGCTACTCCTATTATTCAAGTTTACATATTGATATGATTAAAAAATTTATTATTTTTGTTCTAATAACAGAGTGCATGATAAACAAGAACCCGTGCATCGCACGGACACGAAATCTAGTAATATACAAATTAGATAATACCATATATTCAAGGCAAAAATTAACTATGGTGGAAGCTGAAAATTTTGAATGTTTAGCTCCAAGACAACTAATAAAACCTATAAAAACTAGACCTGAAGATATAAGATTAGACAGAAAATGGATTCCTAGTTTTGAAAGTCCTAGTAAACTATCTAAAAATGTCATTAAAATTAATGAATCGGGAAAAATCATTATAAAACTACAGTTATTTAGAAGTCAAAGTGTAAGAGAAGAAAGATCATCTTCGTGCAAAAGAGAAAAATCTTGAAAAAGAAGATGATATACAAAGTGTAACAAGTAATTTAAGTGGAATGAGTTTTGAACCACGAAGAGCTAGTGTTGATGGTTCTAGTATGGATGGACGAAGAATCATAGGATATAAAACTAGAACGTTAAGCGAGCCTATTTACGAAGAAGAAATCAGTTTACAAATGGAATTAATCAATACAATTGAATTAACCAGTACAAATCCAAATAGTATTTATATTCCTATCAAAATATGCATAGAAAATTACAATAAATATGAATTATGTGCATACATAGATAGTGGGTGTTCAGTTTGTTTTGGAAAAAAAAACTTTGTTCCCCGATTTTCTTTGGAAAAAAGCAAAGTATCCTATGCAAGTAATAATAGTAGATAATAGTGTTATGGAACATAATGAAGTCATAGAAAAATTACCTATAGAAATAGGTGGAATACAATGCATAATACCAGTATTATGGGCTACTGATCAACCTTCTCATGATTTGATTATAGGTAATAGTTTTCAAAAACTTAACTCTCCATGCACTCAAACAGTTGAACAATTAATATTTACTATTAATGGTCATTCAGTCCCTATTAAAAAAATTAACTAAATGATATACTCATCAAAAAATGGAATTTACGCACAGCGAGCGTGGTGATAGGGTTACTCCTACACAATGAGAAGTTGCCTTAACAATTTCATTACTTGAATTATCAATCAAAGACCAGATTGATCAACAATAAGAAAAATTATGTAAAGTACTATACTCATATAACCCTTTAAAATTTTGGAATAAGGACAAAACTTTTGCTAAAATATCTTTAATGGATTCAAACACCATTATTCGGGTAAAACAAATGGTGTATACACATTAAGATATTAAAGAATTTGACAAGTAGATAAAAAAACTATTAGATAAGGGATTAATAAAAAATAGTAAGAGTCGTCATACAAAGCCTGCCTTCATGGTAAGAAATCATGCAGAAGAAAAAAGAGGTAAAGATAGAATGGTTATTAATTATAAAAAATTAAACGATAATATTGTCTTTGATGGATATTATATTCCTAGCAAAACCGTTCTCTTTAATAGAATACAAGGAGCTTCTTGGTTCTCTAAAATGGATTGTAAAAGTGGACACTGGCAAATAAAAATGGAAAAAGAAAGTATCCCCTTAACCGCGTTTAGTGCTCCTCAAGGACATTACGAATGGATAGTTATGCCATTCGGTTTAAAAAATGCACCTCAAATATTCCAAAGAAGAATGGATAATATCTTTAAGCACTACAATATAAATCATCAACAACAGCGGTCAAATTGTATCAACAACAACGATTTTGACCGTTGTTCCTGCGCCTGTAGTTGTATGTAAATATAAACAACAGCGGTTCCGTGTTGACTGCTGTTGTATATTCACATACAACAGCGGTTCGGGTTTGACCCTTGTTGTTGTATTTAACAATTTTGAAATCAATTTTAGTTAAATATAAGACAGCGGTCGTTGACCAACCGCTGTTGTATAGCGGCATACAACAGCGGTAGGTGACCGACCGCTGTCTTTGTTTTGTTTGTTTTTTTTTTTTTTCGTGATTCCATTTATTTATTAGGAGTATTATTTTACCTTGTTGCTGCCTGCCACCTAAAGTCCATTTGGGATGACACAAGCTCATCTTTGCGCCAAAAGTAAAACATCAAAATAAATTGTAGTAAATACAATAAAAGACATTGCTAACTAATAATCTCATTTTATTAGAAGTATAACAAATTAATCTCAAATACAATATATAGTGATAAGAGTGTATGTTAACAAATTAATCATAAGTATCTATGCGTTCAATTCTAGTACAATATATAACTAATTATATAGATACCCACTCGCTCATACTTCTCCATGCTCGATACAAAGTGCATTTTGAGAGATTGTCGGCAAATTCAGTTCAGCCCATAGTAGGTCATTGTTTATGTGCCTCTGCTTCAAGATTAAACCTTCACCAAGCAATGATCCATGTTCAAGGTCGACCAAGTATTTAGTACTGGTGGAGAACTGTAAGGCCAAGCAGTAGCACCATGGCTTTCTTCTTAACATTGAATACCTGAAAACAAAATTTTCTAGCTTTTTTCACCATCTAAATATAACTAGGAACTCTGATCTACTTCATTACTGTCACTTAAACAACATATACTCAGAGAGCAGATTGCAGCTCAGGAAAAATATCAATGACTTTAAAAAAAAAACCATTTCACAAAGAAACAACCTAACTATTAGTTGATGTACATCTTATGAGTTTCTGGCTCCTGTATGTACATCAGAGGCAATGTATTAAAAAGCGCGCCTGAGGCGCACCTAGGCGCACGAGGCGTGAGGCGCAGCAGCCCATCGCTTTTTGAGGGTGAGGCAAGGCGATTTCACTGAGGCGCTCCGAGGCGCACTTGAAGCCCACCGAGGCGCACTTGAAGCCCACCGACGCGCACGTGAGGCGCATCTGAGATAGATTTTGATGAAAAAAACGTTTATTTTATAGCATTTTTTCTGTCATACACTAGTGCGCCTCACCTCACTGAGGCGCGCGCCTTCGCGTTGCGCCTTGCGCCTAGGCTCTATGGACCTCTATCGCCTCATTGCGCCTCGCGCCTTTTAATACATTGATCAGAGGTGCTGAATTAGAAAATGACACAACTAAATTCAACTCCACTTAATCAAAGATCACTCATTTCCAACTTGTACATCTTTATGAGTTTTTGGCTCCTGTATGTTGTTCAATGTCAGCATTCAAACAGATCCTAAACTGCAGCCTATGCAGCACCTACCTAATGCTTAAACATGCTTAAACAGTCCACAAATAAATCTCAATTTCATTATAATACTCATACACTAACCTGAAATCAGAAATGTGGTATTTCAATGCAAGCATAATATAGAATCCTATTTTTATTGTCACTAAAAAGAGCATGTTTTTTACCATGAACTATTCAAGTTCTCTACGTTCCATAACATATTATACATTAAGTCAAAACTTCATGTAGATAGTTTTTTGCTCAAACTCAAAGAACCACGACTATAGTTTCCTTTGAGCCAATTCGGAAGAAAACAAAAAGGAAATAAAACAAGTCCAATTTGGCAACTAACTTTAAGAAATTCTGAAGCAATTTAATTGTAGTTATGTGATATTCACAAAATGCAAGATCTCAATGAAAATGACGGAGTGCTCACCTTTGTCGTGCCAGTAAAATTTACAGAAAGGTTGTTCTCATACTGAAGATAAAAAAATGCTGCAAGTATCAGCTCTGTCACAGAAGGCACAAGAGACATTCCCAAATAGGCTGTCCAAATCTTGTACAAGTAAGAAGCCAGATCTGTTCGTGGATGTTCCCAAGCACTGCACTTCCCCTACAGAAAGGCGTGACCTATATCCACATAAATGCATCAGCCATATACATCAGCCAATGCCAATAATAATTCATTTCAGAAAGACAACAAATTAATAACCCAATTCCTCTCACATGCAACAAAAGAAAAGTAAATGAGAAGACAGATGAGATAATATATAAAATCACTACTCTGACAACAACCAACTAAATTTTTATAGTTCCGAAAAAGAAACTAAGGTTCCAACTAAATATTAATAGTAGACTAACAAGTAACAACAGCAGTTCACCGTTCAGACATTAAAGTATGAGCTTTGATATAATATCACAGTGATAGTTCCTTATATCAACTGAACCAGTGAGAAAGCAATTAAAATCTACCTCTGCTTCATAATATAAGGCAGTATAATCGTATATATAATCCAGTAAATTTCAGAAACAAGAAAATGTGAACAGAAAATTTGCTACTTACATAAGAAGACTCAGCCTTATACATACTTTTAAATCCTTCTGAACTTAATTGTTGCTCCTCCCTCCATCACTTCTCAAATCTGTAAATACGGTCTACAGTTATTGGATATGGACCTAGTCATCAATCAGCATTTATTATTTCACATAAAAGGAAAGATTGAGTGCTGAGATACATTTTCAAGTTGGAGTAACAACCGCTCGACTGTGTAGATAGCATGAGTCAAAGACAATTACAGCTAGGTGATTTCAAACACCAATGGAGGCAAACAAGTAAAACTGATGATGCAATGAACATGTACTAATTTCTAAGGTTGTTCACACGCATGTTACAATGATGACGAACCATAACTCCATTTAAACAACAACAACAACAACCCAGTAAATGTCCCGCCGAGGGCGGGGTCTGGGGAGGTCCAGATGTACGCAGCTTTACCCCTAATTAGTCGTCTAATAAAGAGACTGTTCCGAAAGACCCACTAAAACAAGTTTGAAAACAGTAAAAAATAGTCGTAATGTCAAAACAAGTGAAAGAAAGGATGCATGGAAAAATCAAGGAATGGAGGCACTTCTATGTTAAAGGGCGTAACTCTATTTCATTCATGACCATAGAGCTTCTCTTAGGCGTTCAGGTTGACACTGACTTGCAGGTTAGAAAGAAATATATAGCCATGATGGTAATGGAAGAAGAAAGAACGAAATTCACAAAATCAGAAAAACAAATACTTACAGCGTGTTCCACTGATAATCTCCGTGTTGGGGAAAACTACGGTATTTACCCACAATCACAACAACAGATAATCGGAAAAATAAAGTGCAAGAACCCAAAAACAACACAAACAATTTTACGTGGAAAACCCCTCTCAATTAGGGGAAAAACCACGGTGCGGATCTCCACGCACTAAACAATAATCCACTATAATAATCAAGAGTACAATCGGCAACAATCACAAGATCAATCAACAAGTAGACAATCTATCTTTGGTATTAGTACAAATTGGCAAACCCTAACTCAATTTGGTACTCCCACAAACCCAAAGATACACCCACAAATACCTGTCGATGACCGAACCGAATACTCCGATTATCTTCACCCGAACAAACCGAATTAACCGTGAACTGGAACAAACCTCTTTGTTTGTCTCTCACTCACTGGCTCTCTTCCTTCTGCTTTGTTTCGGCTATATCTCACGGCTTTTTTTCTCAATCCCGATTTTTTGCCGTCTCCCTCTTGTTTAAATAGTCTCACGGCTTGGACTTCCAAAGGAAGCCAATTACAACTAGCTTTAGGTAATAATGGGTCTTAACTCAAGTCCATTAATATTCACACGGTGTACATCCGTTCCTTTCCTTTTTTCTTTTTCTTTTTCTTTTGTTTTATTTTCTTTTCTTTACAAAACTAAAATAAAACACAACTAAATATTATTTGGTATTTGGGGCGTTACCTCAACAAATCCTCCCTCGACCCAAATCACCAAATACTTCCACCTTGTCCGAGAAACGGACCTTTTTCTTCACGGTCTTGCTCCTCCCTATGCAATGACCCTCAACATAACACAAGTTGTTCTCCGCCTTCTTTCCTTGCACAATCAAAGTAGCACCACGATACACTTTGCACCACCTTCCCGTACCAATGTATCTACATCCTTGCGATGTCAACTCACCCAACGAAATCACGTTAACACGAGCATCGGGTACATACCTCACATTGTGGAAGGTTCTAGTCACACCACCATGAAGCTCAATGCGGATGCTTCCCATCCCTTTGGCCTTCAACTTACCACTCCCCATGTTGATGTCACCATACTCACCATCTTGGCACAAAGTATCAAACATACTTTGGTCTCTACAAATATGAACCGAAGCGCCGGAGTCCAACACCCAACTCTCTTGGCTTTCCTTCCCTTCATCGTTACTAGCCAAGAACAACTCTTTATTACCACCACAAGACATAGCCACATTAGAGGAACCGCTATCATCATCAATTTTGGTCTTACCCATCTTCTCTTGCAGCTGCTTGAAACTCTTCAAATCATCTCTCATCTTTGGGCAACGACTCTGAATATGACCCTTCTCACCACAATAGTAACACTCCACGTTACTAAAGTCTCTCGCGCGCGACTTCGATCTACTTCTCGGGCCACCTCCTCTCCTCTCATGATTCCTCCCTCTTTCGGACACCTCCGCAGCTAGTACTCTATCTCCCCCATCACTAGAAGATACACCATCAACCTGCAACATCATCCGATCATTCTCTCTCAACACTGTCATTGCTTCATCTAGTGTAATCTCTGTCCTCCCTACAAGTAATGTCTGCACAATTGGCCTGTAGGACTTAGGTAGTGAAGCCAACAATAACAATGCCTCCTCTTGATCAGAGATCTTCTCATCTGCATTTCTCAACTGACATACTAGCTGGTTAAAGTTATTAATGTGGTCCTGCAACGCTGTACCTTGCTCCATCTTTAGCTGGTACAACTCATATCTCAAACAAAGCTTGTTAGTCAGTGACTTTGATGCATATACACTCTGGAGCTTATCCAACAACTTCTTTGGATCTGTCTCAGTCAAGTAATTATACTTGATCTCCGGAGCCATAGCTAATCTAATAGTACTGACAGCTTTCTTCTTCTTCGATGTCCATTGGGCATCGGTCACCCCACTAGGCTTTGTCTCATCTAAAGCCTCATCTAAATTTTGTTGAACCAACAAATCCTCAACTGTACTCTTCCACACAGTAAAATTAATTTTACCATCAAACAAAGGGATATCATATTTGGGCATACTACCAGACATGTTACTTGCACAAAATAATTCCTCCTTCAACAAATACAGTAATTTTCCCACCACCGATCCTACAACCAAAAGCTCTGATACCACTGTTGGGGAAAACTACGGTATTTACCCACAATCACAACAACAGATAATCGGAAAAATAAAGTGCAAGAACCCAAAAACAACACAAACAATTTTACGTGGAAAACCCCTCTCAATTAGGGGAAAAACCACGGTGCGGATCTCCACGCACTAAACAATAATCCACTATAATAATCAAGAGTACAATCGGCAACAATCACAAGATCAATCAACAAGTAGACAATCTATCTTTGGTATTAGTACAAATTGGCAAACCCTAACTCAATTTGGTACTCCCACAAACCCAAAGATACACCCACAAATACCTGTCGATGACCGAACCGAATACTCCGATTATCTTCACCCGAACAAACCGAATTAACCGTGAACTGGAACAAACCTCTTTGTTTGTCTCTCACTCACTGGCTCTCTTCCTTCTGCTTTGTTTCGGCTGTATCTCACGGCTTTTTTTCTCAATCCCGATTTTTTGCCGTCTCCCTCTTGTTTAAATAGTCTCACGGCTTGGACTTCCAAAGGAAGCCAATTACAACTAGCTTTAGGTAATAATGGGTCTTAACTCAAGTCCATTAATATTCACACGGTGTACATCCGTTCCTTTCCTTTTTTCTTTTTCTTTTTCTTTTGTTTTATTTTCTTTTCTTTACAAAACTAAAATAAAACACAACTAAATATTATTTGGTATTTGGGGCGTTACCTCAACACTCCGTTCAATAGGGCTACTTGTCTCACACTCCGTCATTACTCCACCACACGGTGCTGGCATCTCTTCACTAATTTTCTCCTCATTGCCTATTCTGTGGAATGCATATTTTGGTAGTAGTTCAATGTCTTCTTTGGATGCTCTCTCCCCCCCCCCCATTCTGCTAAAACATATAAGATGGCAATAATACATGGGAGGCAACAACAAACGGCAGCAGCAATCACAGACGCCAGCGCCAAGCAGTAATGACTAATGACGAAAAAATCGAGCACCAAGAAGACTATGCAAAGCCAGTATTTAAAATTAGACTAAAATAGCAAATTCAGTCCCAATGGAGGACCACTATCCAGTTCGAAGAGCATTTTCACTACTTAGCCAGGTATATGGTCATGTACATTATTTATACCTGTACTACACAGCACACATGAGGCAGATGATCCCACAGAGAAGGTTATCTTCAAAGCCTTATATTTACACACTCTTAAGCCTATATCTCAGTCAAGCAAATCATCCCACAGAGAAGCAAGAACAAAGCAGCAAAAAGTGTTATATCCGCTAATAGAATGAGAAGAGAGAAAGTACTACAGTGCTAACAGAACCTGAGAAAGTGTTATCAATTTTGAAATTAAATTTCAGAATTATATAAGCAGAAAAAAATGATTATTTTACTCACTGTTCACCAAACCTCACCGCATTCAACAATCAACAACCATCAATTTCACAAAAAAGCACGAAATTACAAACTATTTGATCCCTAATAGAATACCTAAAATTAGAAAACATAGGTTGAAATTGATATTAAGAGAGAGATGAGAATTACCTGAAATTAGCCTTGTGTGAGGTCAGAGACGCAGGTGAGAGTGATATGGAGGTGTATGTGGATGGGATGGTGGTCGGAGGAGGGTAGGTGGTGGTGGGCGTCTGGATTCATGGTGGTCGTGGTCGTGACAGAAGGGAAGGTCGTATGGGTGAGGGGTGGTTGCGTCGGTGTTGGTCGGCGTGTTCTGGTTGTGTCGGCGGTGGTCGTCGGTGAAGGGAGGGGGATTGTGTGGATGATGACTGACGACTTGACGAGGAGAGCCTGAGGGTGAGAGAGAGCCGTGGGAGCGAGGAGAGAGAAAGAGAAGCGTGAGAGTGAGGCAGTGATTTTTGTCGAGTTAATTTGGTAAGTGCCCCAATGTGGAGTTCAGTCGTGTTTTATTCATTTTATTACCATATTTTCATATAACGAGATAAGTCAGCGGGTTGATAATACCCGCTGTTGATGTGTACATATGACTAAGGGTAGCACGGACCCGCTGTTGCATACATCCTTCAACAACGGGTTCAAATTAACCGCTGTCATAACTCAAATTATTTTCTTTTACCATTTTTTAACCCATACAACAGCGGTTCCGACCCATACAATAGCTGTCAGGGTCGAACCACTGTTGTATGGGTGTTGTTGTTGATAAGTTTTGTTGTAGTGAAGGACCTTAATCATTGTTGCTTAGTTTATATTGATGATATTCTTATATTTTCTAAAACAATTGAGCATCACAAAAATGACGTATTAGCAGTAACACAAAGATGCTTAGATCATGGAATCGTCCTTGGAAAAAGTAAATGCACCTATGCTGAACAAGAAATTGAGTTTTTAGGATTAGAGATCAAGGCTGGTCAAATTATACTACAAAAACACATCCTCGAAAAAATAGATAAATTTTCAGATAAAATTGAGGATAGAAAACAATTAGAATGATTTTTAGGATACCTTACATATGCTTCTGATATTATAAAAGATCTAGCTAAATTAAGAAAGCCATTACAACAAAAACTTAAAAAAGAAATTAGTTGGACTTGGATGGAAAATGACTCGAAGATTGTTCAAAACTTTAAAAAGTTATGTAAGAATCTTCCGGTATTAACATTACCTACGGATGAAGATAATTTAGTTCTCGAGACAGATACTAGTAACAAAAATTGGAGTGCAGTATTAAAAATTAAAGAAGGAGAAAAACTCTGCAAATACTATAGTGGGAGTTTTAATAAAGCCGAGTGCAACTATCCTATTATTGAAAAGGAAATTCTTGCAGTCATTAGAGGAATAGAAAAATTCTAATATTTCTGGCACCAAAAATATTTTTAGTAAGAACTGATTGCAAAGGAATAGTTGATTTTGTTCAAAAGAATTTATCTAATACGCAAGCGCAAGGGAGGCTCCTGCGTTGGCAATTATGGCTTAACCAGTTCTCTTTCACCGTGGAACATATACATAGCTCAAAAAATTTTCTAGCTGACAGTTTAACTAGAGAGTTAGCTAATGGCGAAGAGAAATCAGATACGAAACAGACATCAGGAAGAAAAGGACTATGTAGGGCTAACACAAGCCCAAAAAGATGTCCTTAAGACAGAAATATCAAGAGCTTTGGAGTGAGTATCACCCTTTAGCAGATCACTATCAGACATTCTAAAATATCTCGCAACCAATCGTTCTCGACATGGAATGCTGTGACTTAATAGTTATATGGTACAGAGATTTTTAAGTTTGGAGTTACAAGTTAAGATTCTTCAGTGTCCTCTTGATATACAAGATAAAATACGAAACCATTTAAAAGATAATTACTTCTGGGAGTGGTACGCCGAAGTAGTTAATCGAAAAACCCCATACTATGATATGTGGGAAACATGGACTAGATTCATTGATTATCCAGATAATACTGGAATAGCTCAGGTCTCAATAGCAGCCAACAACATCTGGGCAAAAGACGAATTATTGAAAGTATGGGATTATGAAATGATTTATTGTGTTCCAAGGAGTGCCTAAACCTGATGGACCTCTCTTCAACAAATTTACAAAATTCCAAAAATTTATTTTTAGGAGAATTTATCAAGTTAGGTAGAAGGAATTAATATGGGTTAAAGTAGTAAACGCCATGATCGAGATGGAAGAAGGAAAGATCAAACCAGCACATTACTTGATCAAACTCCTTGACCCCTGGCATTACCCAACTTGCCAACCTGAGTGGATTAGTGTCAAGCAAACAAGAATAAAAAAATCCTACTGAAGCTAGAGCTGTTGGTTTCTTTCAAATTGCAAAATAAACCTGGTCTTTAGTCCAAAGTGGATATAAACATACTCTTATTTACCCTCCAAAGTGGGAAGAATACTTTAAAATAGAAGAAAAAGAAACTGATTTCCTACACAAATATCTTGAAAAAATTGAAGCATGAAAGTTTTTATCTGAAGAAAGAAGACAAAATTTATTTGAAACATATATGTGTTGGGATCAAGAATATGCAATGGGCATGATTGATAGTATTAATGAAGATTATGATGACGATGATTATGCTGATTGGGAGAACCAAATTGGAGATGAAGGAATCCAAAATATGATGATAGAATAGGCCCCATGTCTCATGCTAATCTGAAAAGTATTTGTATTATTAGCAACAGAAATTCACTATTAGCAGGAAAAAATCCACTATTGTATGCTTTTACTTTATTTCATGTCAAGAGTGTAATAATGGTAGAGTAGAAGGCATCTTCTACAGTAGGAACCCTATGTAATACTCTCTATAAAAAGAGGAGTTGATGCATTGTGAAGGGTAGAGTCTCTTGGCCATTCTTGAATACTGAAGAGAAAAGATTTGGCTACACAAACCTCTCTCAGAATCAATTTTCTCTAAGAGAACGTAACAGTCTATAGACACCCTTTTGTAGTATTGTAAGCTTTCAGTTTTCTTCTGTAATCTTTCCCCAGAAGGGAACGTTATCCTTTCAAACCTTATACCATAAATAATATGAGTTCTTGATTTAAGCCTCATCATTCTTGTCTAAATATATTCTTAAAGACTACGGTCCGAGGTAGAAAACGAAACGGATATGTGTTGTGCCTGATCTAAGGAAGGGGTGGTTGATATTAGCAACCTCTAGAAATCTGGAAGCTATAAAGAATACCAGAGGATCCATTACCAACTAAGTTCAGATAACGCTCGAAACTCTTTAATTATATGTTTTATGTGTGAAGCATAGTGGACCTTTAACCATAGAATACATATTATGTGTGGTATAAGTAGTAGATTGTGATAATTAGTACCATTAAAAGTCATTAATTAACTTATAAACGCGTTTTAAATTATTTCGTAAATTACTTAGCATCACTTTGTTAAAATACAAGTATATTAAATATGCTGTTATATTAATATTGGATCTATTATATTTTAAAGTTACTACTAATAACTATTGAGCCAAAGGAAAAAGTAACCAAAAATATCAAGGACTAAAGAGCAAATAAAAAGCAAGTGTGTGGGAACACTATTCCACCACACAATGTTGGATGTAGCAAATCTCTCACCCAACCAACTCCCTTTTTTCTCTTTCTAAATATTTCAGAACTACCCTTATTTTTTATTTTATTATTTTGATAGGAAAAACTACCCCTATTTTAAGGGTTTTTTTTTTTTTTTTTTGGGTGCTAGAGAGGGGCTATGCCCCGAAAACAATAAAAAAACTAAATTATATCCGAACTCTACGGGTGCTAGCCACACCTATTAAATCCTCATACAAAAGACTATAAAGTTCATGAGGTGGATCCACGAAGACCTGTAGCTTTGCATCTTGTTTCACTCCTAAATTCGCCAACCAATCAACACAATGGTTTGCCTTCCTATAGCAATGGGTGATCTGTACCTCCTAATTAGATTTAGCCAGCAGCTCCCTACACTTGCGGATTATGAGCACAAACGCATTTGGTGTCGCCACCTCTCCGCGAACAAGATTCAGTACAACCTCAGAATCAATCCGCACTTGAAGTTTTTTTTATTCCACGCTCATATGCCATATCCAGCCCTCTCCAAAGAGCAAGGATCTCCGCTCTAGTATGTTGGAAAGAATGCCAAAGTTTCAAGGTGTTTGCAAGTGGGTTTCTCTTTGTGAGTAAAAGGCTTTTGTCCCACATTGGTAGATTTACAAAAGGTTCATTGGTTTATATACTCCAATGTTTTAGTATGGTTTAGTTGAGTTGGAAAGGAGACTCTCCCACGCGCGCGCCGCCGCCGCTGTCCGTCCGTTCGGTTCGGTTCGGTTCGGTTCGTGTTCGTGACACGTGCGCGGTGTGGTGGGGTCTACTTTTTGGGCCGAGTCGTAACTGAGAATCCAGATTTATGAGATTCGTCAGTTACGAATCCAACTCTTCAGTTATACAAAATAAAACGTTACGATTTTGTTTTAATGGCATCCCTTGATTTCCTCCTTTGCTTGATGACTGGTTTGATTTCATCAGTTACAAATTTTTCTCCTTTGGTTATTTATATGCTGAAGATTGTATCAATTGATCATGCATTCAGAAACCGTTTTCTTCCTCCAAAAACTCAACTGAGCAGTGTTTTCCTTAGAGTTCCAACTCTTCTATTCCGAGTGCATGGAATAGAGGAGAGTTGTGCTAACCTTGGGGGGCGACGCCTTGTTCTGACTGCACTAGTCCGGGCGAAATCGCTTCTAAGGCAGTGGCCTTCGTACCACGACACAACAATCTGACTTTACAGTAAATCATTCAGCCCACATTCCTTCTTGTTTCCTGTGTTTATTTTTTGGTTTTACAGTATCTTTTCTAACAATTTAGAAGCGATTTTATTCTACTGTTTTACCACCTCAAATGGCCTCTCTATCGAAATTCATCCCTGACCTATCCAAACTCGAAGCTCTTGATGGTTCTAATTACAAGAGATGGTCACAAAAGGTTCTGATTTTTCTTGAACAGTTGGAGGTTGATTATGTTCTATTTTCTGATGCTCCCACTCCAACTACTGCTGCTGAACCTTCCACTCCTGTAACTCCGTCAGTGGTCCTTGATGCCTCTCCGGGGCAAAAGAAGGATAAGGGTAAGGTGGATGATGCTGGAGCCATTGAGAAGTATGGTAAGGACAACAAGATGGCTCGTGGTCATATGTTATCTCATATGGCTAATCCGATTTTTGATCTGTTCATCAAAAACAAATCGGCTAAGTCTATATGGGAAACACTTGAGTTGAAATATGGTGTTGATGATGCTGGGAAGAAGAAGTACGTGACTGGAGACTGGTTAGAGTTCAAGTTGGTGGATGACCAACCTATCATGCCACAAGTTCATCAATATGAAAACCTTGTTGCTGATATCCTCCTTGAGGGGATGAAAATGTGTGAAGTGTTGCAGGCTAATGTTCTGATTCATAAGCTGCCCGAATCTCGGACAAACTACCGGGCTCATCTCAAACACAAGAAGAGAGATATGACCTTGCAGGAATTAATCGGACATATGAAGATCGAGGAGGCAAACCGTCTCAAGGAGAAGGGTTCCTCTTCCTCTGTCAATGAACTTTCTGTTAAGGCTAACCTTGTGGAATCTTCTGGTGCTAAATTTGACAGGTCTAATGCTGCTGGAAACTCTAAGAAGGGACAGAGACCAAATAACAATAAGAAGCCTGGACCTTTCAAGAAGAACGGCAAGATCCAGAAACAACAATCTAGGGGCCTATGCTATGTGTGCGGAAAACCTGGACATAGAGCTCATCAATGCTTCAAACGCAAAGATGGACAGAACAACCAGGACCAGCCCCGCAACCAGGCCAACATTGCTGAATCTGGAGATGTCATTGCTGCTGTCATCTCTGAGGTGAATCTGGTCAGTAACAATACTGAATGGATTGTTGACACTGGTGCCTCTAGGCACTTTTGTGCCAACAGGTCCCTATTTTCTGATTTTCAGAATGCTGGTGATGGTGAACAAGTGTTCATGGGTAACTCTAGTAGTTCTGAGGTGCTTGGTAAAGGGAAGATATCTCTGAAATTAACTTCTGGAAAATCTTTAGCTTTACAAAATGTGCTTTATGTGCCTTCTCTACGCAGGAACTTAATTTTGGGTGCACTCCTTAACAAAGCTGGAGTTAAGTTAGTGTTTAATGCTGATAAACTTGTATTAACCCGTAATGGAGAATATGTGGGGAAGGGCTATCTGAATGGGGGGCTATTTGTTTTAGACTCTGTTGTTATCGAGGACGTTACTAATAAAGCCTCTACTTCTGCTTATATTGTTGAGTCCATTGATTTTTGGCATACTAGATTAGGACATCTAAATCTCAATTCTGTTAAAAGGCTAAAAAGCATGAACTTGATTCCTAATTTGGTGGACAATGGTTCCTCTAAATGTGAAATTTGTGTAGAAGCTTAACATGCCAGAAAATCATTTAAATCTGTAACCGAGAGAGTAACTGAATTATTAGAATTAATTCATACAGATTTAGCTGATTTTAAAAACACTGAGAGTAGAAGTGGCAAAAGATATTATATAACTTTTGTTGACGACCATTCGAGATATACCCAGGTATATCTTTTAAGGACTAAAGATGAGGCTGAAAAAATGTTTCTGATTTACAAAGCGGAAGTAGAAAATCAGTTAGAAAGGAAAATAAAACGATTAAGATCCGATAGGGGTGGAGAGTATGGTACAACCTTCTTGAAGGAAGTTTGTGAGAAAAATGGTATCATACATGAGCTCTCCGCTCCTTATACCCCACAACAAAATGGGATTGCCGAGCGCAAGAATAGGACCCTTAAGAACATGATGAATGCTATGCTTTTAAGTTCAGGGTTACCTGAGAACATGTGGGGGGAGGCCGTTTTGTCCTCTAATTATTTGCTTAATCGCGTGCCTCATAAGAAATTAGACAAAACCCCCTATGAATTATGGAAAGGCTATGCGCCTAACCTTAAATACTTGAAAGTGTGGGGGTGTCTTGCTAAGGTTGGTCTACCAGATTTTAAACGTACTAATATTGGTTCTAAAACCGTTGATTGTGTGTTTATTGGTTATGCTCTTAATAGTGCTGCTTATAGATTCATGAATATGAGTGATAGAACTATATGTGAATCTAGAGATGCTGATTTTTTTGAGCATATTTTTCCTATGAAGAAAAATGATATTTTCCATGTTGTTCCTACATCTGTTCCTATGTCTTTGCCTGCTGCTACTGTTACGACAGAAATACCTGTTATTCAAACTAGCAAAAGACGTAGAAAAGAAACTAGTTTTGGTCCTGATTTTATTACTTATCTTGTTGAAATTCAGGATCTGGATAAATTATGTGAGCCTTTGTTGTATGCTTGTATGATTGATGAGTATCCCAAAACTTATGAGGAAGCTGTGGGATCAATTGATGCTAGTTTCTGGAAAGATGCTATGAATAGTGAATTAGAATCTATCATGTCTAATCACACTTGGGAATTGGTAAATCTACCTAAAGGGTTTTCTTCCATTGGTTGTAAATGGATTTTCACTAAGAAACTGAATGCTGACGGTTCAATTCAAAGGTTTAAGGCTAGACTTGTTATTAGAGGGTTTAAACAGAAATTTGGTGAAGATTTCTTTTATACATATTCACCTGTCACTAAGATCACCACTATTCGCACTTTGTTTGCATTAGCCTCTATTCATAATTTACTTGTACATCAAATGGATGTAAAGACGGCTTTTCTACATGGCGACTTAGAAGAAGAGATTTATATGGAACAACCTCCTGATTTTATTGTTCCTGGTCAAGAACATAAAGTGTGTAGACTTAAGAAATCTTTATATGGCCTTAAACAAGCACCGAAACAGTGGTATGATAAACTTCATAAAACTTTGCTTGGATTTGGTTTTGTGCCTAATGGATCGGATACATGTGTGTATACTAAGTTGTTTGGTTCTGATTGCGTAATCATTTGCTTATATGTAGATGATATGTTGCTTTTTAGTACACACATGAATGCCATTAATGAAACTAAAAATTTCCTTTCCTCCCATTTTGAAATGAAGGATTTGGGTGAAGTTGATGTGATTTTAGGTGTTAAGGTTAATAAAACTGAAAAGGGTTTCATCTTAACACAATCACATTATGTAGAGAAAGTTTTGAAGAAATTTGATAGCTTTGATGTAGCGCCAGTAAGAACTCCCTATGATGCTAGCATAACTTTGAGGAAAAATAAAGAAGAAAGTGTTTCACAATCTGATTATGCTAAGATAATTGGGAGTTTAATGTTTCTTATGAATTGTACTCGGCCTGATATTGCATATGTAGTTAGTAGACTTAGTAGATATACCCATAACCCAAGTAGAGAGCACTGGTTTGCTCTTAGACGTTTACTTAGGTACTTGAGAGGTACCATGGACTTGGGTTTGCATTATGTTGGCTTTCCTTCCGTGTTGGAAGGATATTGTGATGCTAATTGGGTAACTGATAATGATGAAATAAGTTCTACTAGTGGATATGTTTTCACTCTAGGTGGTGCTGCCATATCATGGAAATCTACTAAACAATCCGTTATAGCTCGATCCACTATGGAATCGGAATTTATTGCTCTTGATTTGGCAGGACAAGAGGCCGAGTGGTTGAGAGTTCTACTGGCTGATTTACCTTTTTGGGGTAAACCTACTCCTTCTGTTTCTCTACTTTGTGACTCACAGGCTGCAATTTGTATTGCAAAGAATAAAGCGTATAATGGTAAGAGAAGACATATACGCATTAGGCATGATGCTGTGAGACTTTTGATTGAGACTGGCGTACTCTCTATGGAGTATGTAAGGTCCGAAAGGAACTTGGCTGATCCATTAACTAAAGGACTCAATAGAAAATTGGTCCTAGACACGTCGAGGGGGATGGGTCTAAAACCCATTGGTTGAGGAATTCATGGTGGACACCTAATCTTGTTCACACAAGTAATTATGGTCTAACGAAGCCATGGAAAGACTCATATTTTTGTACATGTTCTCATCCCTATGGCATATGTTGTACATTCGTGAGGTTGAGCATATTGCTCTTAATGAATCTATAGCCCTAATTGTTGGGTGGTCCTTTGAGACAGACTTGATGGATTCACCGCATGACTTTATTGGAGGATGAGCATTTACTTGCTCTTAATGATTTCATAGTCCAGGTTATGGATGGTCTATTAGAGATAGACTTGATGGAATCACCTACGTGAGTGTGATGGTGTGGCCGCCTTCTATGAAAGATATTGGGTTATCTTCTCTAAGGCACTCATGAGCGTCCCAAGGAAGCGTATGGCCTTATATGCGCTTTTGGTGTTTATCGCGGAACTCGAAATAAATCTAAGGTAAGATATGTGTTTGCAGGTATTTCTTTGATCTAGGGAGTTCAAGAGTAATTCACTCCACTAGTTTAGAGACTAGCCTCCATTCACTATGTGTTAGTTCAAACTTCATAAGTACTAGCACTTAAGTGTCAAACCTTTTACTGCTCAGTTGTTTAAAATTTTGTTTTCTTAAAACCTTTGCATTTGTGGGGGATTGTTGGAAAGAATGCCAAAGTTTCAAGGTGTTTGCAAGTGGGTTTCTCTTTGTGAGTAAAAGGCTTTTGTCCCACATTGGTAGATTTACAAAAGGTTCATTGGTTTATATACTCCAATGTTTTAGTATGGTTTAGTTGAGTTGGAAAGGAGACTCTCCCACTCACGCGCCGCCGCCGCCGTCCGTTCGGTTCGGTTCGGTTCGGTTCGTGACACGTGCGCGGTGTGGTGGGGTCTACTTTTTGGGCCGAGTCGTAACTGAGAATCCAGATTTATGAGATTCGTCAGTTACGAATCCAACTCTTCAGTTATACAAAATAAAACGTTACAATTTCGTTTTAATGGCATCCCTTGATTTCCTCCTTTGCTTGATGACTGGTTTGATTTCATCAGTTACAAATTCTTCTCCTTTGGTTATTTATATGCTGAAGATTGTATCAATTGATCATGCATTCAGAAACCGTTTTCTTCCTCCAAAAACTCAACTGAGCAGTGTTTTCCTTAGAGTTCCAACTCTTCTATTCCGAGTGCACGGAATAGAGGAGAGTTGTGCTAACCTTGGGGGGCGACGCCTTGTTCTGACTGCACTAGTCCGGGCGAAATCACTTCTAAGGCAGTGGCCTTCGTACCACGACACAACAATCTGACTTTACAGTAAATCATTCGGCCCACATTCCTTCTTGTTTCCTGTGTTTATTTTTTGGTTTTACAGTATCTTTTCTAACATAGTAGAGGTACATGCTCCATAGTTAGATGCAAAGGCTTCTATCAATTCGCCCCTGCTTGAGCGGATTAATCTGCCACCACCCGCCAGTCCTGGGTTCCCCTTAGCAGCTCCGTCAGTGTTTAGCATAAACCACCCATCTCTGGGAGGTTCCCAACGAATGTTAATTTAATGACGTTGTTGCTGCAGCACCCCATTCCTTCCATCTGAGCTAAACGCTTCTTCACGTTCTTTGAACTTTTGCACCAGAAAAGCAATAGGGTCCCTGGGCACCTCATCAGCTCTCCCAAATATTTTATTGTTCCTCCATTTCCAGGTCCACCACATTGTAATTACGAATTGCTCAGCCCAATACTCATATCGGACCTCGTCTCCAGTTCCCATAAGATTGAATGCAAGCCATGACTCAAATGGGAGCTGCCAAAAACTTGTGTGAGTATTATTAAAGCCAAGCTTAATGCACAAGTTGACAGCAAAGGGGCATCTACGAAAGATATGATCAGAATTTTCTTCATCAGCCCCACAAATAGCACATCTAGGATCACTAGCTAAATTTCTAGCCACACGATTCGCATTTGTGAGAATTCTATCATGGTTGACAAGCCACAAAAAAAATCTCACCCGCTAGGAGGTTTGTAACTTCCAGATGTATTTCCACCATAGCCCATTTGGTTCCACCACATTCGCACTACGAATGATTTTAATAGCAGATTTTATTGTAAAACCTCCTGAGATCGACCCATCCCAATACAGTGTGTCCGTAGCATCATCACCAGGTATGACTTGGTGTGCAGCTAAATGTTTTAATACAGCAGTGGGCAAGAGATCCACTAGCTCGTCCCATTTCCAATCACCCCTCTCATCCCAATATTCTTCAACAGTTCGATTTTGAATATTAAGAGGGATATCCCTGACAGGAAGAGTAGACAAGGGAACATCCATAGCCCATTTATGATCCCAAAACAGAATGTTTTTTCCATTACCAATTGCTGTTTTAGCACCATTTCAAATATTTGCAGTGTTCTCAACTATGCCACGCCACGCATTGGACATATTCTGTTTGGGAACAAACATGTCAAGGTCACACCTCCCTTGACAATACTTGGTACGCAGGACCCTAGACCAAAGTGAGTTAGGTTCAGAAATGTTGGAGTATCCCAAATTAATTGGGCTCTTCCTCCATGTAGGAGGGATACTCCAACAAGAAAGAGTGCGCCATCCCAATTTCGTTAAAAACGGAGCATTTGATTGCCTCATGGAACGAATACCCAATTCTCCTTCAACCTTGGGTTTTTGAACATTCTCCCAAGAGACGAGGTGTATCTTCTTTTGTTCCTCTATCTCTCCCCATAGAAACTTTCTGATTCGTCGAATATTTTAAGGGGTTTGTGAGAGGGTAAATAAAATTTGCTGGGAGGTCCATTTATAGGTGTTTTATTGCACCATAAAAAATCATTTAAAAAAAAAAAAAAAACGAAAAGAGAGAAAGGAAATTCAGGTATCAAACCCGAACCTTAGCATATCTCAAACGACAAACCATAGCCCTCTTCTCTTTTCCCTCTTCTCTCTCTCGCGGAGCTTACGTTCTCTCTGTCGCGACAACTTACAGAACAATGGTAAATCTCTCTCCATGGCCATCTCTTCGCTCACCATACTTTCATACGTAGATCAACCTTCTTTCATCTAAATTGTCGAATAATTCAATTTGCTCATTTCTATTTTGCAGGCCGATAATCCGCGTAAGAGGTAAACTTTTAATCTTGTAGACCTAACAAATTTTATTTCTTTTACGTTTTTTATATCAATTCTGGCGCATATAGTATGGATTTGATATACGATTATTCTCAATCCTGAGTCTGTGTTCGTCCGTGATACTCCTATTATATAATTTGTCGCATCATCAAACTGACATTTTTAATTAGGGATTATTTGGAGTCGTAACTTTGTATTGGGTAATTGATGTTTTTGCGCAGCTTAGCTGGTTGATTTTCATTTGAGTCAAGGTCTTTACTAACAAGTTTGAAATTTACATGTGATTTTAAAGGAGCTGTCTTTTGACCATTTCCCAGAAAAATTGTAGCTTGAGGAAAGTGATTGTGATACATTCAATGTATGATTCATTGATTTTATGTGTGAGAGATAGACACATGAAAATCAATGTATTATACATTCAATGTATGACATTCATTTTCCCTTGTGCAATGCTTACTATTGATATATTTTGATTTTTGTTAATTCTTAAAATGGCCAGGGATGAATTTAGAGAGCTTTTTGTTTTGTCTGACTTGAAATTCTGTGTTTATGTTTTCATGATATGGATTGTTATGATCTAGACACCCTGCCTTAGTTGTGGGGAAGGGTTTCTCTAGGAACACGATATAGATGAGCTGTATGCCCCTTAAGGTTTCCTATAACGCACAGCTTGGCTTATCCCAATATCTAACATCTGGGTTAGGAGTATTGGTGAGTTTTGTGTCTCTCTCTTTTCTTGGGTAACCATATCTGGGACTCTGACAGTTGTTGTATCTAAACTATGGTGTGTGTGCACATGCATAACAAAGATTTATGCATTGTTTTGGGGATGAATGTTGGGAGTGAGAGAGAGGAGAAACGAATGAGATAAGAGAAAAAGAAGGAAAGGCAAGGAAGATTGAATCCATCCAAAGCTTTCACTTTTGGTGGATTTCAAGCATATCGGTACGAGGTTTCACTGCCTCTCAATTTCCATTCCCTGCATTTGACAGGGCTATTGAAATAGTGGAGTCAACTTTCTTCTTTTTCTTTTAGATAATTTTGTGCTTCGTACGATTGTAAGGTGATACTTTACCTTGATTGTTGGCAATTATTAAATTTTATTGGTAGTTGTGAAATTCATATTTGGAAAAAGATCAAATGCAATAGGCGCACCTTGAAAGAAGACATAGTTAATAGGTTCCACTAGTAATTGTCTGTTTAACCCTTAAATAAAACAATAATGCATCTAAACCCAGTCCCAATGTGAATTTCACAACTACCAATAGAATTTGATGAATGCTAATCGATGTCCATCTGCACACATTAGAAATATTGTTGGGTTATTCATGGAGGCTTATAGCAGAGTCGAGCACCAGTACTGTTAGCCACAGTTTTATTATTGCTTTTACAAAATTAGGTACCCACCCTTTGTGCAAAGTTCAGGCAATTGGACCTTTGGATTTCCTTGTAATGTATGGTTCTTATGCTTGGTGGATTTTGCTGACCGGCAGTACGACATCAATGTTCTATGTTCTGTCGCTTATTATAATGAACTCGGTTCCTCATGCTTGATTTGTGCTTTTGTGGCCAGTGGCTGAGTTATGATTTGCATATAATGAGTTGGGAGCTGTTTTTTGTCATGGAAAGTGTTATGTGCATAGAGTACTGGTGGTTCCTCAAGTTGGATGTTTCTCATATACGATATGGTTTGGTGAATGTTCTTCCTGTGAATAGATGCAATATTGGACATTTTCTTTTTGACTTTTTGCATGAGAAATATCATTTTATTTGTTTTCCTTAGAACTGCGCATTTTTTAATTATTAATACCATTTTCAGTATATTTGCATGAGCAAAGTTCTGATTTCCTGAGGAATCAGTGTGAGACCACCTGTTAGGCTGTTAGCTCCTGCTTTGTGTATGTTACCTCATATAATATTTTGTTGTTGTATGCTCCAGATATTCCAGATCTCCATCTCCACGAAAAGCAAGATCAAGATCCCTGTCCAGGTCTAGGTCCAGGTCCAGATCTTTGTCTCCACAGCATTACCGCTCTCGCACTCGATCCAGGTCTAGGACTAGGTCTGCGAGTCGTGGCAGGTGAGCTTGAAACATGGAAAACATATTTGTACTTTATAATATCTGTCTAGTGGCTAACTTAAGATATTGTCAGGCCTGTTGATACTTCGAATCCCGGAAACACACTCTTTGTGACAGGCCTGTCCTCCAGAGTTACAGAAAGGGATCTTGAGGATCACTTTAACAAGGAGGGAAAGGTGAGTTCCAGATGTGTTCAGTATATATGATCTTGCTAAACAGTGATGTATTCACGATAAATGCTCCCTAACTGATCCCTGTGGATGTTAATTTCGCTTCCTCTTAATATAGGTAGCCTCGTGTTTTCTGGTTGTGGAGCCACGTACACGCATATCACGAGGCTTTGCTTTTGTGACAATGGATTCTCTAGAGGATGCTGAGCGTTGCATCAAATACCTTAATCAATCTGTTCTTGAAGGTCGTTACATAACTGTTGAGAAGGTACTTTGTTTTATCTTCAGAATGCTATATTGTGAAGTAACTGGTATATGATTGTCCAGGCTTTGTTAACTTGGAGGTTTTTGGTTACATTCAGACTACATTGCGTCAGCTTTATTGGCAGCAATCAAAGATGATGAGATTCATCCATCTCAACTTTAGACAAACAGCTTGATCAAACGGCCAGCTAAACACATATCTCATGCATCTGATCAACTAAACATAGCAAATATTGCCCAACAACAACTTAACAACATCCGCACTCACCATCAACTAATCAACGGATATATCAACATTCAACATTTCTAGTCAGGCATTTATGGTATTTCATACCTAGTACCATGTTGTGGATATTGTTAATTAGGCTTGGTTGGTTGATTGCTATTCTCACATGCCTGGTATACCATATCTTTTGCATGACCTAATTTCTGCCTGCAGTTCTCTTATTTGGTAGTTTTTATGCATTTGCTTACATCCTATTGGATACGCATTGCCAGCGGGTCTTTTTGGTATTTTTTTTTCGTTCTATATGTGAATCTGAGCTTTGATGTAACTTTCTGGCGGGTTGGCTTGTGGAATTGTTCTTCAGTTGTCATTTCCTAGATTTTCCTTTGCTATCCCAAGATTTCTTCTCCATTTTGTTCATACTCTGAATTTTTTTAATTTATTTCTGTGTATTAGCCTAATCTGTGTTAAATGATTTTGACACTGATCAGTTATGGATTGGCATGTGGCAAGAGATGCAACTGGATTTATTATTGCTGTTGGTGAATTAGTTCTTTTTGTTAATTGCGGTTTGTTTGGAAAACATAAAATGAAAAGGGAAGCAACACGGTAAGGTGATGGGAATGGCAATTCAAGTGCTTCTCGAGGGAATGGCAATTCAAGTGGAACGTATTTGGTTCTCGAGGGAGGATAGTTTCTAAACCCTGACATTCCCTTTCTTGCTATCATTTCATGACCTTGTCTTTCACTACTATCAAGATGCCTGAACATTGCAATATTCAACTTGTTTGGCCTATCAAGTCTCACCATCATGCACATTCAAGTTGCTGCATTCACCAAAGCACATGTTTCTGTCACACGCTCAGCAGCACAGCCTTAGGCTCAAGCCTATAAGGGAGAAAGTTCCTACATAATTATAGCCAAAATCTACTTCGTTTTATAAAAGATTCTCCAATATAAATGTCATTAGAAGGTTAAACGTAGGAGTTTGAAAAGTAGAGATTTTGAATTCATGATAGGAGTTGATAGTTGCGGCAACTGTGAGGGGGCTTTAATTGGGAGATAAATGAGAGGGCTGTTGCTTCTCTTGGAAAGTGTCAAAGGTCCTTTGCAACAACGTTTGTAAGGTCTAGACTCTAGGTCGTTTCAATTCTTGTGACCTCTGGACTCTGGAAAGGAAGAAGGCTTTTATGGTGGCTTTAAGGGCAGCAGTGCTTTGAAGGATAGATGCTGGATTGCTGGTGTTGTGAAAATGAATACAGATTAAAGTGTTGCTGGTCTGGGCGTTGATGCGTGGAAAGATGTGAGAGGCCATTGTCACAATGGTGGCTTGTGCGGTAGTGTCAATGCTGTGGTGCAAGGGATGAGTAGAGGTTTCTTCCCTTTTTGGGTTTGCCTTTTTTTCCCTTTGTTTTTGTGATCGAGGGGCAGGGCTGATTGGTGAACGTTATGACTTTTTTTGGAAAAATACGTTCCGACTTTAACTGTTCTTGAAATTTAGGAAAAACCTGAGGAGGAAACCCCTCCCCTCCCTTCCTTTTCTAGAGCTAAAGTCTTGGGTTGCCTAACTGATATTTTACCAACTGATGTGTGCTTCTCATTCATTGAATGTTTTATTTATAATATATATACTTCTTGGTCAATCATTTGTCCTGAGCACTCCAGTGTTGATGTCAGAACAATGTATTTACACACTAGTTTGGTAAACGGTTTATAGCTTTTTACTTTACATGCTATAATAAAACTGCATTAAGAATAGATGGTGTGATTGCTTTCAGTCGAGGAGGAAACGGCCAAGGACCCCAACCCCTGGACACTATCTTGGTTTGGGTAAAGCTAGAGAATCAGGTTAATATACTTTTTCATCCCCCACACAGCTACATTTATCAGGAATGCTGTGTCTGCCTAAACTTTGAACCTCATCTCTTACTGCATGATTTGTTATTGCAGGCCCTCGTGGTCGATACCGTGGTGGGTATGGTCGTGATGATTATGACCACAGGAGATCACCAAGACGCTCACCTTATCGAGGGAGTAGAGGCTATTCCCCTCGGCGCTCGCCTTATGCTGAAAGGTCAAGGAGATACAGATCAAGGTCTTACTCACCTTATGGAAGTCCTGACAGAGGATATGGGCGTCGCTCTGGTGCGTATGCCAGATAAAAAAATCGCTTTTAGGCCTGCAGGAGATGGCTGCACTGGTCATTCTGTCATAGATTATGCTTTTTAGAACTCCTGAAATATCATTGTATGTGAATGTAGAATCTTCGTACCCTTTATAGTTAGACCAGGTGTGGTGGTTGTTCCTGAGTCCTGACTTGTGGTACTTCTGTACCATCCTTGTGCGCTAGTAAAGTCGTGGATGAAATTATGTTAGTGGACTTGTTGGATGTGGCTGAAAAATATGTCAATGACTAATCTGCACAGTAAATTTATCCTCGTTCGACTCTGCTCATCCTGTCAGCCAGTGCTCATGCCCCCCTTCCAACTCTGATTTGCAAGTGGACCTCGGCTAGATTACTCCATACTAGTCCATAACCCCTGCCAGCCTGCCCTCTCTTGACCTCTGCTTATTTGGTTCAGTAGAGAGATGGATTGGCAATTTGCCCATATTCTAGTGTTTACCAGTGGTGTTTGCTTTTAGCCTTTTATTAACAAAAGTCTAAATAGGTCCTTGACCCATTATGAGGATTGTGTGGTAGTCTGGTAGGTTTCGGTCAATTGTGATCATTCCTCCACGTGTTTTCTTACTATGTATGAAGGTCAAAAGTCGTTTGTGTATTCACGTTCTTGAAAGATCAAATTCAAAATACAGGATGTATCAGGTTTCTTTTTTCTTTTCTTTTTTTTTTTTTTTTTTTTTTTTTTTTTTTTTTTTTTAAGCCTAAAGAAGGCACTCTTGAAGAAAAAATTACTATATAATAAATTTGCTATTAAGAATTAATTGTTGCAGTTTCCCTCAAAAAAAGTTAATTGTTGCAGACCTTAAGAAGGGGCAACAAACTAAAGCCTTTGGTTTTTGTTAGCTACAGTTTTCTCTTGTTCGCTTACTTTTTAGCTCATTGTTGATTTGCTAAGAAAATTGTATCTTATAAGCTAACGCTTTTGGTTGCAGCAAAACCTTTGAAAGAAAATAAGATACTGAAATCCTCGTTTCAGTTAGTTACGGGCCTACGACGGTTCATTTTGGACTTTGCGTATCCGAGTTCAGAATTAGTGGTCCGACATTTCGTTTGGGGAGTACGTTTGGTGGGGGGTGGATCTCTTTGAGAACGGTGGTTGTTAAGCAAAGCTGGTGATTAGTCATACTCGATCGCTACTCTTTTCTTATTGTAATTGTCTTTGCTCCCTTTGATTCATTTGGTGGGTGAATGATCTTTCATCTGTCGGTAGCAATTCGAAAAGTTCAAAGAAGTAGATTTTGGTTTTAAGTAACAAGCATGTTTTGGGTTGGCAGATTCTTTTTATTGGTGGGTTAGTTGGTTACTTTTCCTTCGAGTCTTTGTACTCGTGGTTTGTATCGACTGGCCCAGCCGCCTCTCTCACTAGCCTTTGTTCTCTGGAGGTTGATTGTTCTTTTTTCACAACCTACTAGCCACTATGGATTCGGCGTCTACTGCCGAAAGTGAAGCTGGTAGTGGTCCTAACGGTAAAAGATCGGGGTATATGCGTCTGGTTGTTACCGTGACTGGTTCTTAAACAGGATCGAAGAAATAGCAGTTGATGAAATATCCGTTGTCATCTTTTTAATTGTTTCTTAGTTTGATGTTTAGTAGTTTCTTTTATGTTTAAATTTGTTCTACTATCTGTATTGAGTCTTGAAACTCTTGACCATTTATGATAGGCTTTCTTATCTTTTCAAAAAAAAAATAAAAAAATTACACGAGTAGGGAAAAAGGAAAGTCACAAATACCACCCCACATAAAAGTAGGGCAATAAGAATCGAACCCCAATTTAAAAGTTGGGATGGTTAGACCCTAATCACTAGACCAAACCTTCTCTCGACGCGTACTGTATCTAGGTAGCACATCTGTTATTATGTTGATGCCTAGATGGTCTCAATTTGATTGTTGCGTTAAGTAAACAGCCATATATTGACATGAAACAAGTTTATGGTTATAATTTGTACCATCAACTAACTCTTTATAAAAGACAAATGCAATCAATAATATATGAATCATCTAATTAATACTTTTAGATTAGCTAAAACTGGAAGTGAATTATTATATGTAGTGAAAAGAGGAGAATGAAGTGGTAACTTCTACTGCATTTGAATATGTGGAGCAAGAAAAGAAAAGAAAAGAAAAGCAAAAGTATGTAAGTGGTAGTAAATGGGGAAAGAGCAGTGTAGTGTGTAGACTGTACAGAGAATTAAATTGGGAGGGAATCTTTGTCTGACTGCAAAAGACTTACAGACAGCCTGCTTCCTTCAAGGTCTCCAGATTCCCTCTACCTTGTCACCCATCTAATTTATTACTACTCTCATTACTTTTTATTTAAATCTATCTAAGTTGCTCCGTTATTATTATCCAACGCTCCTTCATTAAATTGACCATATTTACTTTCTCAACAACTTCTTCTTCATTGTAATATTCGAGTATAATTTTAGTGCAATGTTATCGGCATGCCTTAAATCACTACTGTCAAATTATTTTATACCATATAAATATAAAAATATATAAAAAATCTAATTTTTTGATATTAGACCTAACAATAGTTTTATTAACCTGATAATAATATATTAATATCACCTTATTTTTATCCCTATAAGATAAAACAATATTCTTTATTGTATGGAGTTATCAAATTCCAAGCAAGATGGGATAAAAAAAAAATCCCAAGCGAGATGAACTATTGCTCTTTATGTACTCTGTAGTAGCTAGTAGGGCTAGAAGCTCAGTTCGGTTAGGTTTTGCTCGGCCTTATTTGTTTGGCTTAAACTCATGGCTCGGCTACACTTAATTTGACTTGACCCAAATTTAAACTCGTCATTCCAAACGCTATAAAAAATATCAATTTAAAACATTTGCAATTGACTTTGAATATAAGTGATCCTTTACACGTTATCAAATAAGAAAAATGCCAAAAACATTTTGAATTTCTGTAAATATCAAATGGTCTTAGGGGGAAATTCGAGTAAGTCGAGTCATAATAGGCTCAGGCTCCACTCGAGCTCAAATTGACAAGAGCTCGAGCCAAGCTTTGGCTGAGCTGAGCCCGAGGACTCACTAAGTCGGCTCGACTCAATTAAACCCCTACTCCATAGCAAATTTTCCCACTCATTTGGCCACCTATAAAGAGATCGATCACATAATTTTTGTTTTCTTTTTCCTTACCCTGTAGCCCTAGTTTTATCGATAAATAAACCATCACATATAATGATTATTTATTCATAAAAACTTATATAAGACCATCTCATGGTGGAACATGCTTACTTTTGTGAAAAATAAAGGTGTCTTATGAATAAAAATCACCCTTGTTTTTCATAAAGGCTAAGTCATTATGTCTCACTATAGGACGATTTTATTTAAGACTTATTGATTATTACTAGCTTGTCGCACAAAAATTCGACTATGGATTCGATACTTTTTTTTAATAAAAAGAAAGAAAAATGAAAAGTAAATTAAAAAAACCACTTGTATGAAGCCAAATACATTTTCTTTTGGGTCATAATCAAGGGTATTCCACCGTCAACCATAATAACTATTTTCGTACATTAGCTTGTAGGCACCTCAAAAGGTTAGGGCTAGCACAAAACAAACCACTTGTATAAATGGAGCTCCTTTAAGCAAGCCAGTTTTCCTTGTACTAATATAAGTATCAACTGACAAACGGATAATATATAAAAATATATTGCTACGTAATTACTCTACCGCATAATTAGTGTCTGTTTGCTAAAGCCATTCCATTCCCAGCAAGTTACAGTGATAATTATGTAGTACTTAATTTGTCATCAAGTAAAAATAGAAAAACATAGCTTCGATGGTCCCATGCAAATTATTATGTACTTGTATGTGATCAAGTACGTGGTACCAAACAAACAAATAGTAGTCAAAAATCTCTCTCCTGCAAAGTTGCATATATATTTCACTGTTTGGAGTGCATGTCAGTTACCTTTCATCCCTTTAGTTTTGCTTCTCCCGCCTGGCCAAATGCCGACATCGGCCGGTTTGGTTAGCATGATACATATTTGCTCGAGTTTATTTCGAATTACTTAAAAGTTATCCGCATGATAAACTTATCTTAACTGAACAGAATTGAACTGAATTTAAGCTAATGAGAAGAGAGCCTTAACAACCAATTGCTATAAATTACTAGCTTTAAGGTCTAAAGATGTCGAGACTCGAGAGTATACTGATAAATAATATAAGTAAATATGTAATTATTTAATTAATGTGTTAGCTTGTATAGGCCCATATGTTTGTAATAGGGTTACTGCACGACTTACATTATCCTGTATATATTCTAATCATTAATGAGGAAACCCTCGTGAAAAATTATACTGTACCAGTTAACATATACAATACCAAGCCATACGCTACGTACCAACATGAGCCTGCTTTGCAAATTAAAGATCCCAATTAAGCCTTCTTTGTCCATTAAACGCTAGTGATTGGCATAGCAACCAAATATGAGCATTTCGGATCCAAAAGGAATCACTCCATGCAACAAACTTTTTTTTGGTAATAATAATGAGTTAGCCTAATTTCCTCAAAAAAACAAAAGGCGAGTTTAGTCCAGTTCAAAAACAATTTATTACCCTTGGTAAAAGCTACACCCTTTAAATTGAAATCAAATCCTCTGTTGTTTTCTCTCTCTATTTATCTCTCTTCATGCTTAATTGAACCCAAAACATCCCATTTTTACACTAAAAAAAGGAAATTGGACCTCTACGATACCACGGAGAATCCAAACCCCCTCAAATTGGCCTTCCAAGCCGGACGCAACATAACTTTACATTATGCAATTTATCGAGGGGTGAAATTTACCTTGTGATAACTTTGAAGCAACTCATCTTAAATCATGAGCCAAACATGTTGCTTGCTTGTTGCTTGAATATTGGAGTGAGCCGAGATTTCCCAACAAGCAAAGCATACGCTATACCAACGTATGTATAAGCGTAAAAGGCAAACCACACAATTACACAAACTAACCAAGATCCAGATACCAATTGACATGTCATTTTGTCAATGTGGTTGCTCGAATCAATAAATAATTACCACATGCTCCTATGTGGCTAGGTGTAGAGGATCGGATATTATGTCCAATGAACCTTATATGAGGTCGCCTCAACATAAGGTCACCTCTATAACCAAGTTTTATTGGAATTAAGGTGTATATTTTGAAATATAATAGAATGCTCGATTATTATTGACGTAATCGATCCCTATTTATAGGTAGGGAGTCCTAGTGTTATGGAAACTCTAAACTACACAATCTCTATAATATATGCTAATTTAGAATAATATTCCTAAGAGTACTAGAATAATACTCCTAAGAGTACTAGGATAATATTCCCTAACACTCCCCGCAATCGTAGTGGTAGATGAACGAACGCTACGATTGGAGTTACAAAAGAAATAATTAAAAAAACACTATAGTAAACATGGAGATCTTGAAGTTCAACCAAGTATGAAATCGAGCCGAATCAAAAATCTCGTTTTGCCACCCGTTTCATAGTCAATCGTGAGCAAGGGGAAGGAATGCGTCAGCGGAAGACTATAGGGATTGACAGCAGCAGATCACGCGGTAGCAGGGGTCGGTGCTTGGTGCTTGGCGGTTGGCGGCGGCAAGAGTGCAGGCGGCGGACGGCGAACGGTGGTGGCAAGAGTGCAGGCGGCGGACGGCGGTCGGCGGCAGGAGTGCAAGCAGCGGACGATAGAGCTGGATAAGTGCGAACCTAACGTGATCTGAGTTTTGAGAGTATGGTAGAAATTAAGATCAAAAATCTATATTTAGTGGTGGAGATCAACGGAATTGAATTTAATCTAGGAAACTAAAAACTAATTTGTGTGGGTTGTAAAAAAAAGAGTAGTTCGCTGGATGGAATATGGTTTAAGACCTCTATCTGGCGACTTAGCGGAAGCTTGGGTTTTAGGCTACCAGGAAAGTAGTTGCTCTGGTACCATGTGAGATAATAGAATGCTCGATTATTATTGATGTAATCGATCCCTATTTATAGATAGGGAGTCCTAATGTTATGGAAACTCTAGACTACACAATCTCTATAATATATGCTAATCTAGAATAATATTCCTAAGAGTATTAGAATAATAATACTCCTAAGAGTACTAGGATAATATTCCCTAACATATTCAACCAATAAAACAGAAAGATCTTACTTGAAATACTTATTGTGCCGTGGACAGACCATTGTCCTAAAAGACGATTTCGCCTAACCCCCGTGCAAGCTTCTAATAGCGGTCGTCCTCCAGGATTAGCACAACTCCGGTCACGGCGTGCACTCACAGTGAACGGATAGAGTAACAGTACCGACTTGCTCAAATCAAAACCATTTTAGAGAGTTTAAAAGAGTATAAAATAGATGGAGAGAGAGAGAGAATTTTCCGTGCCCCAAATAAGTTTTGCAAAGCTGATTTTATAGGAGAAAATAACTAGTAATCTGAACAATCAATCCTGAAAAACGTAAACAATAACAGTTTAGAAAAATCGCAGCAATCAGTTTGGAAGACCAAACTTATTTCGTAAATGCCCCAACACAATAAATAAGGGAAGACTTTGTTGAAACAACAATTTGCGATGCAATTTAAATAAATTTTGTGTAAAAATATAATAACATGACCCTTGCCCGAACGGTGACGCGTGCGCGTGTATGGTGGTCCATACTTTTCACTTTACTTATTCAAAGTCTAAAGGGAGACCCACATATTTAAACCAAGTTTCATTTTGTTTCCTCACTAATGTGGGACAAATGCCTTTTTACACAAACCAAGTTTACTTCAAAACTTTAAGGCTTTTTCCAACAAGTTTGACATCAACATGACGTCAGGCTTGTTTGAGATGGCCTCACATTAAGGCGGTCTCTTTTAATAATTTGTATATTTCATTTTAGGTAAAGTGTACCACGGATGCAGGGAAAAAGAGGAACTAGGTTGATGAAACAACATAAGAAATAAACCAACGAAAATGGAAGTTTTTTAAAATTATACTCATATAATCATTACATGTGTGTATATATGAACCATCATGCATTTTGAACCATTGATAAAACCAGATAGACAAATTAGCATTATTTTCAAGTTTAATTTCTTTCAGAATCTTCCAATAGAAAAACAAAAAGTGCTACAAATTTCACTAGTTGAAGCTTTCCTTGATTTTCTTTTCTTTTTCATGTTCAAATAGAGTTAGCCTGGACCAGCTATATACTATAGTACTATACTGCTAGTAAGTGACCAAGAATTCCAAATAATACTACAATTTCACTCTTAGTTCCTATGATTCCCTTGATCCTACCCATTGGCATTGGAAAAAAAAAAATTCAACTTGAAAGGAGTTCGAATTTATTCAAACATATATATGGTATAAATTATTATACGATGTCATCCTAAATTCACTATATATGAAACTACATTTTTCAAATTAAAGCCCTTATACAGTGAATAATACTTAGTGTTCATTATCTTTTGTTAACTCCGTGCATCGCATGCGCACTAATCGATTTAGTGTATGTAATAATTATGTATAGACAATCCTTTTTCCGTAAGACTATAAACCCCTCCTAGCCTTTCCCCTAAAACACAAACTGTGTTAGAGGATTATTAATTTGCAAAAACATACATTTTCTTTGATTGATCAAATATTCAAATGAACAATTGAAATAAGAACAAAATGGAACAATAGAAGAGATTTAAAGTGAGAGAATCTCATAACGTCTTTTCTTTTTCCTTACCAGAAAGGGAAATCATTATTATGTTGGTTTCTAGAATTAGTATATTCCATCCTTTTCCAAGGAAAAATAATATGAAGATGGAGACAGCCACATCAAGAGTTCACAATATATAGTACTAACAATTTTGTAATATCTATCTAATATGAAAACTTCTAAATTTCAAAGCACCACATGAACCAAAAAGCTACAACACATCATAAATGTTGAATTCCAAAACATTCAAAACTAAAAAAAATATTTTCAAAGGAGGCACGAAGGTCTTAATAGGAATCGAACCCTGAAACTTTAATACTTTAATTAAGGTTGGGTAACGATACTCGCATTGGAGTATCTCTTGATTCCTTACATGGATTTAAGTTTGATAGTGAAGACAGAAGCACAAACCTGTACGTTTGTAGGGAAGTCATATGAAAGAGGCACTAAGATATTGGCACGGCTCAATCAAAAGATCACAAAAGAGAGACATAAATACACCAATAAGATCGATCTTATCTTAACTGAAAAACAAGACCATAAAAAGGAACAAATGAAACTTGTTCTCTTTTTATGACTCAAATATCATATCATCTCTTGAGTGAACCGGGCCAACATCACAATAACCCTTTCAAATTATATGTAATAATCTAACTAAAATTGAGAGAGAGAAAGATGATCAGAGAACTGAGAGAGAGAGAGAGAGAGAATGAGAAGAAAATAGGAATGTCTCGATCAAATTTAAGGAGAAGAAATGGGGTGGGGTGGGGGTGAAGGGAAATACAGAAGGGGTGCATTGCATTAAACAACCTTCCCTACCAAAACCCAAAGCTAGGACCAGAGCATTAATGTCACTTATTCACCCCCTTCATATTCTTTCTTTCTTTATCTCTCTCTCCATATAATTGAACATAGATTGGAATGAAGAGGGTCATAGCCCATAGGTCATGTAACAGACCAGCAAGCAAGACATACAGACGGATCGAGCTCTTAATATTTCAGAAAATTTCTAGTGTTACACTAACACTACATACGTACGGTAGCATTATACCAACAATGGTGGTGGTTTATTGGTTCCAAACTTACTCCCAAGTGGTTTGGTAAAGTAAGGTTATGGGGTCGAATTCTCATTCCCCCCATGTCTTGTGTCTGCTGGCTTCTAGGACTATACTAGCCCATTATTGGTACTACGTTGACAGGGTCAGTGGCTCAGTGCTTGTGAAGGTTGTTCAGTTAGTTTGATATATTCGCGGTTGAACATGCGGGTTCGAATATCATGTAGCAAAGGGTGCCTTGGTTGCCATTCGCTTGCACCCACTTTTTGTTTACCCAAAAAAAGGTAATGTAGCGTTATTTTGAGTATTTATTTTTTTTCTTTTCTGTAAGCTCTTAAGACACATATAACAGGCCAGCAAGGCAGACGGATCAAGCTCTTAGGCTATGTTTGGCAAAATTAGCAGTAGCTGTAGCTGTCAAATGTAAATTAAGGAAAGAAATAGTAGAAAACTGCTAAAAATTATTACAAAATATGCTAACAAACTAGCTGTAGCTGCAGGTGATAGAGATAGCTTTCACAAATTAAAATGAGCTGTAGTTGTAGCTTCAAATTGAAAATATAATGGCAAACTGTTTGGAAGCAAAAAGTAAAAAAATACCGGCTGCAAGTTTCAAGCTGTAGCTTTTATTGAAAAGTTAGCGGTTCGTGCCAAAAATAACCTTAATATTTCAAAAAATTTCTTGTGTTACACTAATACTACTTAGGTATGGCGGCGTTTTATTATATATTTTTTTTTGAAAAGGCAAGGAAACCAGAATAAACTCAAGGTTTATCCTAAAGTGTCTATTAACATTAGATTATTAAGAGATGAATCAAAATAAGTAGACCAAACCGACAACTAAGGACAAATATAGCAAGAATTGGCCATATAATCAGCAACATTTTTGACTTCACGGAAGCAACGAAGCACTTCAACCTTTTCGAAGAAATGCGGATCCTTTTTCGTATCAATGATTATGTTATCGATCTCCCAAGGAATGTGTGCCACTCATTCCTAATCGCTTTGATTATTGCCAAGTTGTGTACTTCAATAGTAATGTTGTTGAATCCCATGTCTCTAGCCTTCTTCACTCTTTCATGGAGGCCAATAGCCTCAGCTGTTAGGATAGAGCTCGAACCACACGACCTAGCACCCAAATTAATGACTCCACCCTTATGATCTCTAATACAGAAACTAGCAGCAGCTAAGCTATCATTCTTTTTCGAACTGTCAACATATAATTTGGCATAGTCATGGCGTGGAGCCAACCAACTTACGTTCTACCTAGGAGCTTTATAGAGTTTTTTCCAGGAGTATTTGTTGTTTTTTCTTTTAAGTTCTTAATGTTTTGTTACCAAATGAAGGGATGATTCTTTTTTTTTTTAAACACATATAGCACTTGTTATTATATTTACATTCTAAATATGTTACCTCTAATTTTATTTTATTTTTTGGTGCGAATATGTAACATTAGGTACTATAAATTTCGACATACTAGTTGTGATTTTATTAACCGTAGTAAAAACTTGGGTAAGGTTAAAACAATATTCGAAGAGTAGGAAGAGTAGTCTAAAGCAACATTTGTTCTAACTATGAAACATGGATGTTAACAACAATCATAGGAGTAAACACATCTAGTAGTACTAAACTTCTTCTTCCTCTATTGTCTCTCCTCTCAATGGGGGAGGAAACTGACCCAAACATCCATGCGCCACTCAAAATTAAATAGGGGCTGCCCTCGCCGGACCTACACCAAGACCCTCTACACAGAAATCAAGAGACCACGCCTACCCCAAACATCCCTGCTCCGACCACCGCGCCTATACGCGTCGCCCAAAACATATCATTCCGCGATATTATGGCAAATGCTAACAAACCTAATTCATATAATGAACTTGATATGGAAAACTTGGAGAGTCAATGGGAGGATCTTGATTTGGTGGAGGACGAACCACCACAGGAAGAGGATCCCCGATGTCCCACTATCTTACTGAGCGCAGAGGAGAAGGCTGAACTCCGTCGACCATGGCGCAACGCCATAAATGTTCGGATGCTCCACAAAGAGCCTGGCTTCCTCCAATTAAGGAGGCGGCTAATGACGAAATGGGAATTAAGAGGTGAATTTCGAATGATTGATGTAGGGGATGGACACTATGTAGTTCAATTTGCGAATTATGATGATCTGAACCACGTTCTTAACCAAGGCCCTTGAATTATTAATGATAATTACGTTGTCATTTGTTGTTGGACTCCCAATTTTTTTCCAGATGAAGAACCTATGAGATTCCTCATAGCCTGGATTTGCATACCCCGCATCAATGTGGAGTACTTCAATGCCAATTTTTTGAAGCGCATTGCTGAAAAGATTGGAAAAATTAATAGTATTGATCGTACTACAGCGGATGTGACAAAGGGCCAGTACACATGCCTAAGTGTTGAAGTGGACCTTTCTAAGCCATTGTTATCTAAGTTCAAGTTTAATGTCCAACTGTGGCGAATTGAATGGGAAGACTGAAAGCCATCTGCTTTAATTATAGTAAATTGGGGCACACGAAGGAGTTTTGCCCTGATAAGGGCGTGGCCACCCCAGTGACGGTGGTTCCAAATGATAGTAGGCGTGATCCTACTACAACATGCCCAGCTCCGCAGCCGGAGACACTTGAGAACTATGGTGAGTGGATGATTGTAAAGGGTGCAAATAAGAAACACATGCCAAAAAATACACCTGCTACAAATGAAAATCGAAGTCATGGCAAAGGGCAAGCTCCACACCATGGAGGGCAGCATTCTGCTGCGCGTACCAGGCAAACTCATGGCCGTCAAAAAGATTCGAATCCAGTTCGAATCTTGTCGTGTAACAACCAAAATTTGGGTCCACAAAATCAGGGATCTAGATTTTCCTCCATTGAAAATATGGATACAAAAGATTCACCTCCTGCAAATGTGGAAAATAATGCTATTTTTGTGAAAACAAATATAGCATCTCCAGCGGAAAGGGAGGAAACGAATGAGATCCCTGATAAGAATATTTCGTGTGAGAGAATTGAGGCGACAATTCAGGAGGACAGTGAGAGGTTTGCATTCAACTTCAAGCATCCTCCCGTGACCAACAAAAATACACAAAAACCAAACTCACACAAAAATGCCACAAAAAGACCACCCACGACCCTCCGCAAAAAGACCACACCATGACAACCAACTCGCCCGCCCCTCCTACACTTAATAGGGACCAACCCAACTCACAGGCCCAGTTCTCAACGCACTCTCGACCAGTTGATAACTGGGCTAATGATCTCAACGCTCAATTCCCTCAAGAACCTTTGGTTCTATCACAAACTCCTTTTCTCCCCATTCACCCGAATTATTACAAGCCAGGGGTTGAGTTCAATTTCTTTAGGCCATTCCTTTGAGCCTGAGGATAATGACATTAACACCTCCTTGGATGATCATGCAGACCCCGCATGTCAGAGAGACACGATGACATGCATCCCCAAACCCGCCCGCAGGACCCAGAAAACTGTACTTTACAGGTACAATCTAAGGAGGATCTTAGTGGTGCTGGGGTGATGCTCCCGGGCATGTAATGCCATACCCTCTTCTTGAGGATGGACTTAGCACGACAATGATACCCCCAAAATTTGTTTTATCCATGAATCTTTTTATCTAGAATACAAGGGGAGCGGGAAGTAAAGAGTTTCTTAATACTCTTCGAGAATTGATTCATCTTCATAAAACATCTATACTAGTGCTGGTTGAAACCTGGATTAGTGGGGAGCATGCTAATCGGGTATGTACTCGCATTGGCTTTCAAGGTCGGTTGAGAGCTGAAGCACAAGGGTTCGGTAGAGGCATTTGGCTCATTTGGAACCCCTCTGAGGTTCATGTTACCCATATTGAATCTCACACACAATTCATTACAGTGGAAGTAACCCTAGGCAGAGGAACTACATGGATCCTCTCCGCTATTTACGGCAGTCCTCAAACTCAAGCTCGCGAGGAGCTTTGGACCAAACTTGCATCATTTGTGCAGTCCAATGCTAAGCCCTGTGTACTAGTTGGGGATTTCAACGAAACAAAGTCACTTGATGAGAGAACGGGAAATTCAGTTGGGATGGAACGAAGCTGTCGAAATTTCAACAATTGGATTGAACAAAATCAGCTTATTGATCTAGGTTACCTTAGTCCTAAATTCACTTGGAACTAAGGTAAAACGCAAGCTACAAGTACAAGTGCAAGATTAGACCGTGCTCTATGTGACATCTTGTGGAGAGAATGTTTCCCGAAAGCGGTTGTAAAGCACTTGGTGTCAAATAGGCCGGATCATTGCCCTCACTACTTGCATGGGAGGGGCTTACACCTATTAATCACAAGGATCGTCCTTTTAGATTCCAAGCTGCATGTCTTCTTCATGATGAATTTCCATCATTTATCGAAAGGAAGTGGCGTAAAGGATCTCCTCTACCACAAGCACTCTCCTCCCTTCAAGTGAGTCTTATTCAATGGAATAAGGAGGTGTTTGGTAATCTTTTCAGAAGGAAAAATCGACTTTGGCCAAGGTTGGGTGGTGTTCAAAGATGCCTAGCAGACAGCACAACAATGGGATTATTGCGCCTGGAGGCAAGTCTTCGATCCCAATTGGATGAGGTGCTTGATCAAATTAATTTGTATTGGTTTCAAAAATCACGCACGGAGGCTCTCTTGGATGGTTATCGTAATTCAAAATACTTTCACGCCTGTACCCTCGTTCGTCATAAACGCAATCGGATAGAAACTTTGCAATCATCAGAGGGAGAATGGATATCCGACCAGGAGCAACTGCGCATCATGGTCCAAACTTTTTTTCAACATTTATATACTGATGAGCATCTTCATAATAGGCCTTTTGATCTACCCCGAGGTAGATTCCCCACTCTCACTACAACGGAGTTCAGTTCTCTTGCTCGCAGGTTCACTGAGATTGAGGTTAAAAAAGCTTTGGACTTAATGAACCCTTTCAAGGCACCTGGTCCTGATGGATTTCATGCACTTTTTTTTATCAAAAGCATTGGCCACTGGTTCGTGACAAAGTTAATGGGCTTGTCCTCGCCATACTCAATGGAGCTTCATCACCCGAGATCATAAACGAGACACTCATTGTCCTCATTCCAAAGCTAGATAACCCTGAGCGTGTTTGCCATTTGCGACAAATCTCTATTTGTAATGTTGCTTTTAAGCTCATTACAAAGACCATAGTCCATCCGTTTGAAAATGATCTTACCAAAGGTTATTGAGCCAAC
This sequence comes from Tetragonia tetragonoides, assembly GCA_038025085.1. NCBI lineage: Eukaryota > Viridiplantae > Streptophyta > Magnoliopsida > Caryophyllales > Aizoaceae > Tetragonia > Tetragonia tetragonoides. The sequence goes on from CM076147.1 coordinate 6,022,353, forward strand.
TCAAACAAGCTTTGTTCCGGGTCGGCAAATTTCTGATAATGTAATCATTGTGCAAGAATTACTTCATTCTATGAGGCGAAATAATTCGAAGCATGGTACTATGGCGGTGAAAATCGATCTTGAGAAAGCATATGATCGTATTCGGTGGTAATTTATTCGTGACACTTTAATGGAGTTGGGAATTCCTTTTGCATTAACGGAGGTCATTATGGGTTGTGTGTCTACAACAAGAATGAAATTCCTTTGGAATGGCTCTTAAACCGATGATTTTACCCCATCTCGTGGGGTACGGCAGGGAGACCCGCTCTCACCATATTTATTTGTTCTTTGTATGGAGCGTCTCACTCATATCATTAATGAAGCGGTCGCTACGGGAGCTTGGAAAACAGTTCAAGTGAGCGTTAGTGGTCCTGCACTTTCCCGTCTTTTTTTTTGTCGACGATTTGGTTTTATTTATTGAAGCGTCACTTGAGCAGATGGACGTTCTCAAATTTTGCTTCAATAAATTTTGCAAGGCATCTGGAGAACAAGTTAACTTTGGCAAGTTTAGTGTTTGCTTCTTAAAAGGAGTCCCTCAAGAGCTGGCCACGGCTATTGGAAATTCTGCGGGCATGGAAGTCTCGGATGACCTGGGCACTTACCTAGGGGTCCCAACTTCCAAAGGCCGTATCACAAGAAAGACGTACAAGCACGTCCTAGATAGGATTAGCTCACGACTCTCGGGTTGGAAAGCTAAATACATCTCGATGGCGGGCCGAGTGACACTAGCCCAATCTGCAATTTCAAGCATCCCCTCCTACTCAATGCAGACTGCCCTACTTCCTTGGGTTGTATGTGACGAGATTGACAAAACAATCCGAGGCTTTATTTGGGGAAGTACTGAAGCCCAAAGTCGAATGCATCTGGTTAGTTGGCAGACTATAACAAAGCCCAAAGCCTTGGGTGGGATAGGGTTAAGGTCGATGCGTCAAACAAACGCTGATCTCCTTACAAAGCTTGGGTGGAGAACCCTCATAGAGCTAGTTAGTTTGTGGTCACGAGTGGTACGAAGCAAATACTACCAAGGCCGTTGTGATACTAATATGTTCTCATCCCAAGGAGTTATGTCTAATACATGGAAAGGCATAGTTGAATCTGCTTCCACGCTTTGGGCGGGGGTAAGAACAATTATTGGGGATGGTACAAGTACTTTCTTTTGGCTGCATAATTGGGCCACGAACTTCCCACTTGAAAATAAAGCTACACAGCCTATGAGTGAAGAGGAATTAAGCAAGACTGTGGGAGAATATTGGGATGGTGAACGATGGAAGTGGGATGAATTCACACATCTTCTTCCGCTTGAGATCATCCAATGTATTGTAGCGTGTGGCGTAGCTTATAGCCTTGGGGCTCGTGATCGACTTTGCTGGGATCGTACGTGTTCAGGCAACTTCTCACTGAAGTCTGCCCTTGACATCATTCGTGAGGGATAAGATGGCATGGAAGAGAAGACATGGAAGCAGGTTTGGAAGCTAATAGCATCTTAGCGAGTGCGCAACTTCCTGTGGTTAGCATTACAGGACAGTTTCCTCTCGAATCAGAATCGAGTGAGACGTCATATAGCTTCTGATTCTTCATGCAGCAGTTGTGGATGCCTTGAGGAGTCTGGTCTCCATATTATTAGGGACTGTGCCAAGGCCAAGGAAGTTTGGCGTGCACTGGTCTCTCCTTCACATCATCAAGTATTCTTTGGCTCCTCGCTCAAAGAATGGGTTTTTGATAAACATTAAGAATAATGATGAATGGGCTACTATTTTCGCAACAACGATATGGTGGTTATGGCGTTGGAGGAATGCTCGTGTTCTTGGAGACCCCTCTAACATTCCACCCAATCGAGCTCAAGTGGCTGTCGCGAAAGATATGGAGTAGCTCTCAGCGGAATCTAAACGCCAAGCGCATCTTTGTGGGTCGAAAAGAGCACGAGAGGAGACTTACATAAAATGGGAAATACCACCCATGGGGTGGACGAAGCTGAACACGGATGGTGCCGCGAAAGGGAACCCTGAGCTCATAGGGGGTGGTGGGGTTTTCAGATCGGATAGGGGCGCATTTATTCGAGCCTTCTTCGCAAAGATGGGCATGGGATAGCACTCATGGTGGAGCTTACTGCACTTTTATATGGTCTGCGCATCGCTAAGAGAGCATAAATTCCACGATTACTTGTTGAGACTGATTCAGAGTTAGCATTCAATTTATTGAGAAGTCCTACTCCACAATTTAGTCCATACTATTATCTAATTGAGCAGTGCAAGGATATTATACAGGGCACACCTTGGCAAATTAAAGTCAAGCATGTCTACAGGGAGGCGAATGCTGCAGCAGATTGGCTTGCTAGTTTTTGTTTAGTTAGTAATGATTTCTTTTGTGAGGTAGATGCTCCAATTCCTGCTATGATGCCTATTTTGTTTGAGAATCTAGTAGATTTTGCTAAGCCTACAGTGACTCTTGTGTAATTTTGTTTTTGTTTGGGCTGCTTAGCCTTCTTTTCTCACCAAAAAAAAAAAACTTGGTAAGGTTAACTTCATTAATGATTTGGTTATAGACATATAGTTTTCAAATTGATCTCATCCAAATCACTCAACTTCAAATATATATCTGGTAATAAATGTCCGACGATATGTCATATACCATTGGCCAATCTTCACCATAATATATTTACACACAACATGATGCATAACTCGAATCTAATACAACTTATAACATATATTGATTCGCAGCATAAGGAATGAAGATGACATAATAAACCTTGATTCCAACCCCTATATACTCAAGTTACCACATCTCCTCATAAGGATATGTCACATAGCATTGGCCAATATTTACCACAAAATATACACACAACATGATGCATAATCCGAATCTGATACAACTTATAACATATATTCTTCCCCAACACGAGGAATGAATAGATGACATAAAACTCGATTCCAACCCCTACATACTCAAGTTACCACATCCCCTTATAAGGATATGTCACATACCATTGGCCAATCTTCACCACAAAATGATGCATAACCCGAATCTGATACAACTTATAACATATATTCATCCCCAACATGAGAAATGATGAATAGATGACAAAAAACTCGATTCCAACCCCTATATACTCAAGTTACCACATCTCCATATATGTATTATTACTGTCACTACTAGTAGTAATCATTAAAGAGTTGGTTGTATTCACAAAATGGAAGGGGCTACTCTAACAAATTAAAAGTAGTATAGGAGACAGGGGAGCTCACAAATCATTAATTGAGAAATGGGAAGAAAGAAGGAATCAAACGTACCCCATTTCTCCTTTAACAGTCATAACTCAGTTGAGGGTATTAATTGCTATAAGAAGGAATCTTATCAGAGACAAAAAAAATGAATTGAAACAGTATTCGTTGGTTGCCCATATGATATTGTTACACTTACACAGTCTTAAGATAAATAAAATTAACTTCTCTTTTGCCCCAACTGGCTTCCCAACTTCTTTATTAGCTATTCCCCTAGCTGTAGCTGGTGCCCCAGTATGTAGTTCCTTGGCTCTCCTTATGTAGCATTTATGCCATTGGGACATGACCCTGTTTCCTTCCCTGTGCAAAATGAAAGGAAAAGGGACATGGCTATATACCTATTTTGACTTCTTAGAGTGTCTTTATGTCATACTAATTGAAATACCGTAAAATTTGTATAAGAACTTTCCACCGTGAGACAACGTGATTTTTATAAAGAATAAGGGTGACTTATGGTCTGTCTAAGCGCCACTCTTATTTTTTTCACAAAAGTTACATTGTTCGTCATGGGACGGGCTTATAGAAGACACAAAAACTTGTATAGACCGTCCCATGGTGAGACGACGTGACTTTTATGAAGAATAAGGGTGAGTTCTGTCCCACAAGCCACCCTTAATTTTTTTTGCACAAAAGTCACCATGTCCCACCGTAAAACGGCCTTATACAATACTTATTGGTATTGAATCAAGTTAATCCCTTCATTTTTGAATTATTTCATGGAATTCGATAGTATCTTCTTCTAGAGTATTGTACGTTTTCTGTTTTCTCGGTTTTTTTTTTTTGTTCTTACCATAACATTGTATATCGTCTTTTTTTGAAGAGTTGGTTTACAATCTCAGATATGAACGTTCACAAAAGAAGCTATGATGACCAAGTCTTGTCCATAAGCCATAAGGTTGTAAAATGGAACCAACAATTAAAGAATACCCATTCAAAATTGTTGAATGTACTCTACTAAATACAGTGGCGTATCCCAGGAATTTAGTACTAGGGGTATAAATCGGAGAAGAATTATTTTTTAAAATATGGGTTTATTTGACACTCAACGTATAAACTTAATTATATAATTATAGAGGTATACAATAATACACATATGATGATAAACTTAAAAAAAGAAAATGATATTATCAAAAAATAAAACACATATGATATATAAAATTAAGAAAGAGGTATGGATTAGATCAAAAAATGAAAGAGGGGGAGAATTATAGAAGAAAAATAGTTAGAAAATAGTTGCTCACAATATTTGAACCTACAATTTGTAAAGTAGTAGAAAAGAGGTCATACCAATACTCCACACAAGTATTTATGATATAAAATGCATTCTGTAATATATATACTTTATAAAACTGATAAAAAAAATTACCGAAAAAGAGAGTCGACGCTCGTACCCTTTTGTACCCCCTGGATACGCCCCTGACTAAATAGCTTTGTGCCATTCAAGAAAATCAATGCAGCGGAGATCGTGACCATCTATTGAGCCTTCCAGTTAGCTTTGAGTGAGGAACGCTAAACATGATGGAGCCATGGAGGCCCATGGCCATGGGAATACATTTTGCTCTGAATTTTATACGCATGAGCGTGGAATGGTGGCCTCACTGGCAGATCTACATATTACCAATAGAATTTCACAAAATCCACTTGGAGCAATTTTTTTCAAAATTTCTCCTATAAAATATTTTTATAAGATTTTTATAATTTTTCTTACGTATTAGAAGAGCATGCAAATTGATTTCTGAATCCGCCAATGAGTGGCTTAGGATTAAGCCATTAAGGTGTTGCATAAGTCTTGTTGTGTGAATTCTTTAGTTGATGGCCTCACCAAGCAAGGCTTAGAGACTTTGAGGTGTGGTTGCAAATTTTGCTTAGTCTTGTATCTTGCGCTTTGAGCTTCATTATTATATGTTTTTATAGGAGTTTGATCCTTAGTCTTGCCTCACCAAAGCACGTAAATGCAAGACCTTCTCATGATGAAAAACTGGGGACAATTAGAGTTGGTAAAACTTTGGCTTCAAGGAGTGAGGATAGGCCTTGCTGTGTGTCAGCCCAACTCTTGGCAAGGAGAAGCGTTGGCTTACTTCGCCAAATTTCAGGCCCAATAAAGAGGACTACATGTCGTGAGACTGGTGACAGAACTGATCATCGCTAGTTTGCTACGAACATTTGTGATGAGGAGGAAGAAATGGAGTTGTTGCATCACTTGCTTGGGCAGCCAGTCTTTTGTGGACTTAGGCTCTGTTTGATTCAACTGAATTTTATGTAAGTAAATTTAACTTAACTAAACTGAACTTAACGACACTTAAATGAACTTAACTTAACTGCCCTGAACTGAATTGAACTGAATTAAATAATAATAATAATAATAATAATAATAATAATAATAATAATAATAATAATAATAATAATAATAATAATAATAATAATAATAATAATAATAATAATCGGAACTGAACTAAACTAAACTGAACTGAACTTAATGACACTGAACTGCATTGAACTGAACTGAACTTTAATGGCGCTGAACTAGACTGAACTGAACTTAATTTAAGTGAAATTAAGTTGGATCAAACAAAGCTTTAGTCCACCGTAGACTAAGGATATAATGCAAATATTGTAGCAACATAAAAGGTATTTTTTAAAAAGATTTGGTCTCTTAATCCACCGTGGATTAAGTCAACACAAAATTTTGTACTTGCCAAGGTTGGGTGTATTCTTTTTGTCTCATCAATTGGGGGGTATTCTTATAGTAATTGGTGTTTGTATTCATTTGTTGTTGTTTTTTTTGCTAGTCTTATTCATAACCGTCTTTTATTTGTTTTGATGATGAGATTTATTTCAACTTGCCATTTTTTAGTTATTAAAGATTACCCCTTTTCTAGCAAAAACCCACCCTTATTGAAAGTAAAACGTGGGGTTGATAAAGTACAAATCAACCATACTCTCTAAAAAGTATCTTTTGGGTTAAATGTACCCTTTTTCTAGCAAGAATTCTCCCTTTTAGGTGCATCTCATTTTTTTGTTTGGGAATTTGGGATCAACTCCTGCCAGATAAGCTCGCATACGATTGTGTCTGAACACGGGACAATGGATGAAGTAACTTTTTTGAAGGTGATGAGGGTTTACTCTTGTGCTAATAATATGAAGCAAGTTTTTTTTTTTTTTTTTTAAATGTTAAAGAAGAGAATAAAGTTAGGAAGTCCTCCTCTTGAGGGTTGCTCCTAATCTATCTTCACGAAGAATGCAGTCCAACTCATTAGACGGAGAAGTTGTCTAGTAAAAAGGGAAGCTAGATTGAAGGCCTTTATTGGCCATCCAATCTGCTACCCTATTACCTTCACGAAAAACATGACTGATAATAACTGAGTTACATCTATCTAGCATTTTGCGTGCATCAGTAATGACATTATGAATTTTCCACGGAACGATGATCTCTTTTTTTATAGCTTGAATGACAATCTGATTATCCCCTTCAACGTGGATATTATTGAACCCAAGATCAAGTGCCTTTTGAACTCCATCTCGCATTGCCATAGCCTCCGCAACTATTACAGATGCATGACCTAAATTTCGTGCTCCTAATGCAAGTAAAGTCCCTCCTTCATTACGAATAACAAACCGGCATCAACTTTACCATCCTTTAAAGAACCATCAAAATTTACTTTTACATAATTGACATTAGGTGTTTCCCACTTAACCAAGAACCGTGATGCAACTCCATTTTTATTAACATGATAATTACTTGTTTGTCTATTCTCATCCACCAAAGTTCTAACAAGTCATTCTTTATGGCAGGCTCGTGATCGAAAAAAGGTAGCAACTAAGTTGAAATCTTGATCCTGAAAAACTTTTAGATTTCGAGAACGCCAAATGTCGTAAAAAAGAAATGCACATTTAATTATTTCTTCATTAGTTAAGTCACCATTCATTTTGCCGTTATGAAACCATTTTCTAACATTACAATATGGAAGGTCAGCCTCCAACCAGTTTTTTTCCTTAGCAATTTGCCATACTTGGATCAACATTAGGACATTCTACAAAGAGGTGATCCAATGATTCCTCTACATTATGACATAACGGACAAGCAAGTGGCTAGGCATTTGTGACGAGAGGAGAAGGGATAGAGGATCGCAAATGTCTGTAGTCAAATTTGATCCCTAGTGATGAGGGAAGAAAACCAAGGTCTTTATTACTAGACCAACCTCTTTTGGTTTCTCACTAGCATACATACATATGCTGGAGGTCATTGATTTTCCCAATTTGGGGCAACCCACTTTATATTCTGCACAAGCCTTCCTAATTAGGATAGCTTTTATTGTTTCAGAAGCTTACCTCGAATAATTAAAGGAAAAGAATACAGGTTTAAAGTTAAGAGGAAGTCTCATTTAACACTAACTCACAATAAAATAGAGTCACTCATTAGGAAAAATGACCCTCATCTATTAGGTTAACTTGTAACTTTATAAAGTCAGTATTCCTTGGTGTAATTTCGCTACAGGCCAATATACCTTGGTGAATATTTTCCAATTATCATGTTTGGTTGAAACAACTAAATTGATGAGTACTCCGTATGATATTTTGAGGTACTCACCTGAGTAATTGAAGCCAAAGGCAGCTCAGCTTAGTTGCCAAAATGAAGATGTGTCCCAGGCCATTGGCCACGAAGTCCCAATTATGTACTTCACATTAACAGCTTGTTTGCAAGTTTAGGAGGAAAAGAGAAGGAAAGGGCAGGAAAACAAAGACAATAAAAATTGAAAGGCCTCTATATTTGGGAAACTTCCTAGCAATAGCATGCCCATGAAGGTGAATAAGGGAGCAGCTGTGGCCTAGGCCTGTGGGATTTAAGTTAAGACACAATCCACACGATGAGGACAGCAATGATCTAGGCAGCTTGTTTTGTCATTACATAAGCAAGCGTGCTGTTTAATTGATTATTCTGATTGTGATTGTACTTGTCTTGAAGTGTGGTGCAGCCAACCATAACCCATAACCAATAACAGAAGCTAGAGAGACCAAATGAAGTATTAGCCTTTTCCACTCATTCAGTTTGGTTCAGTCAAGTGGAAAAGAACAAACTCGGCATCCACAGAATTGTAAAACATATTACAAATGTGAGATTATTCTTTGTCAGATATTGAATTGAACACCGATGGAAATAGAAATATACCAAACTCTTGGCAGTGCTTATCATATTACAGTAGCAATAGCTTACAATGGTATGAATTTATTATCATGGAAATATTAATAGAAGTGAAAGGGACAAACACTAGAGGTCTTCAGCTGTACCAATACAGTACATATCACAGCAAATATAGCTCAGAAAAACTCGGCAGCACATGGATTCTTACTTCTCAGCTATCAGCTAGGATCTGAATCAGGTTATAATACCCCCTAACAATTATCTAATACATTTAAGCTACAGATAGCACATGTGGCAGGTCAAGTGTTAACATATCGACAATGATTACGTTCCAAATTATGATTAGGTCAAATATATAACTCTATTTGTGGTGTAATTTGTGTAAGACACGTAGAAAGTACACATCTTTTTCAACTAATCAAAGATATGTTAATTTGATCATAATGTTAATGTACACAATACATTAGTCACTCAAAGTTAGCAGCACTGATGTCACAGGTAAAGCAAGCAAGCAAGAAGATAACCTGCTGTCAAGGTTTATCTTGCATCATCATACTAAGAATTTTGAACCAATGCCTTGACAGATCTTCCCTCACTTTCTCCACAATCTGCATTATATGATCATCTTGCGCAGGCAGTCCAATTAGACGGGAGCCTATCAGAAACCACAGGCGGCATTGTTCTGACATTGACGTCTTGGGGCAACATACGGTATTCAATATCAAGATCCTTGAAGATCTTCACCATCTCCTCGACAAGAAGGGCTCTCCTTGCCCACCTCTCTCCCATGTCCTGATGGTTCATTGTATGCGATACCCACACCGAAAACTTTATCCTGTTCATATCCTCCACGTCTCTCATGACTATCATTGGGGCTGGGTACCAGTGCTCGCTCTTGTTCTCAACGTACCTGTAGTCACAGACAGAAAGCCAATGAAGAACTTAAGATTTTGAACTTCAAGAGTCAACTGAACATATATAACTTCATTGGCAATATGGACAATTAGCCTTTCTTGCTTTCAAGTGGTCAAGAAATAAGAACTATGACCCTCAACTTCAAGGTCCCCTTAAAACTCAGTGGTAAGCACATTTAAGATGATGCATGGATAGGTATATCCAATTTCATAGCATCAGGACCAACAAAATGGTCACGCAATGCAACCCATCAAGGCTCTAACGTATTCTCATCCTGAAATTTTTCTGGTTTACATTGATATCGAATCCCCAAGAATCCTGAAAGTTCTGACATATTGTTCTCATAACATATTCCTATTCTACAAGATTATTGCACCATGAGGACAGCAAAACTCGTCAAACTAGCACCAACAAAAACAAATAACATCCTTGAAACGAAACCAAAATTTGGCCTACACTGATAAATTGGAATTAGTATGCACAAGGACCACGAGAAAAGGCTGAAAGCAACATAGAATGAGAATCACTAGACAAGTTGCTCGGGTTAAAGTCTGTCAAGGGGAGCAACCATGTAATGTTTTTTCTACACCAAGCAAAAGGATAACAAATGCATCTTATGCTTACCTTGTTATTCTTTCTTTCATGATAGCCATCTTTTCCACGGGAGTCGAGATGTGGACACAGAACTCAATGGCATCTCCCATATCTGGACTTCTATAGTAGTTACTGATGGGCTTGGTTGCTAGCACACTGTTAGGATAAATAATTTTTTGGTTGTCATATCGTAGAAACACAGTAGTCAGTATATTCATTTCCTCCACAACCATCTGCAAAGCAAAAACCAGGGTTAAAAATCAGACCTCTGAAGAATGAAGAAAAAAAGCATTAGATGACTTCAGCCCGATGCAATAAGAGTGCAATTTTATATCTTTCATTTGGGCAATGGAGAAATTACCTGAACTCCTTCAATTTCACAACGATCGCCCACATCAAACGGATGCATAACAAACAAGAAGATGATTGCTTCAAATGTTGTTTTGCAGGTGTTTCCAAACATAAAGGCCAGCACAACAACTTGGGAGCTCACGAAGACCAGGAAGTGAGTAACTGGGACACCAAGGATTAGAAGCCATATAACTATTATGACAATACCGACAAGAATATTCACCAGATGGTGAAGCTTGTTCACAGCTGTCTTCGTATCGTTGAGAGAGAGTGCAAGAGCTCTCCTTTCTCTGAACACATTAACCTGAAAAAAAGATGTGCATTAAGCTAACCTTGCACAGAGATCTTTTTTCTTTTCCAAAGGAGTTTTGAATCATTCTCAATATTAGTTCAGCCAAACAGAATTTGCTACTTTTTCAGCATGACTAAGCAGAGACAACAGAGTTAATGCCAATAGTCAGGACTAGGAAACATATGAAGCAACGTAGCACATAGTCCAAAACATGAAGATAAGTGCTAATAGAAGCCCTCGCACAACAGTATGGTGAAGGGTGCTATTTATATACCAAGAAACTAATTTGAATGGAATCCTGTTACGTGACACCCGCAGACATGGAAATGACAGCAAGTAGCTTATTTTTTCGACCAAGCACATGCGCCTGACACATTTCTCCCAATTAAATCATAGCAGCTCAATTTCACCTCCTTTTGCTTCAATAAGTTGCAACATTACTAATTGACTATTATCCATCCTAAGTATATCACTTCCTGTTTATTCGTAGAAAATACCAGAAATCCAAAACAAAAAGAGGAGGAAGGATGGGATCACTTACCACCCAGTTCTTAAGAACCCGCCTGCTGATTCCTTTATTGTCAGAAGGTCTATCAGCGGATCCTTCGAAGAGACGCATTGCTCTGTGAGCTTCATCTTCTCTCAAAAAGCGCAGCAAGTCCTCGGTATAAATATGTCTTCAACATATAAAAGACACAAGACGAGACACATATCACTAAGCTGTATCTCCGTAGATATAAGCTGATCACTCATAACCAAAATAAAACATATAAAAGGATAATAGTAGAAGAGGCAACAAAGAAAGACAGAAAGGTAAATTCTTACTTTGCACCTGGTCTGGCCACATTAGTGAATATCCTCTTGGCACCAGCTTTTGCTTCTTTCTCGCTTCGAATTTGCAGAGCTGAATCATCCTCAACGTCAGTTTCGAGTTGCTCATCGAGAGTGGATAGAACCCCCTTACGCACAATATTCATCAACCTCTTCATATTCCAGGCAGAAATGTTCTTCTGATTCAGCCTATGCAAATGATCAATACTAATCCCCCCATCCTCTTGCTCCTCTTCTCTCTTAGAAGGCGCCCTTGAAAACCTCGGGCTCTTACCAATCACAGAACTCTTAGGGCTCTTCCCAATAAGGGGACTCCTTTGTAACCCACTGGCAGTAGACCGCGCACTCCCCACAGGTTTCCCATTATTATTCGGTAAGCAATTCGCCCTAAGATCAGCCGGGACATGAACCCCAGCATTCTGAAGCTTCTGAACCTCACTCATCATTCTATCCTCCTCCTCCTGGATACGATGTATCTCCAGATAAGGAGGCGCAGACAACGTCTCAATCACATACTGGTTAAACAAAGCATCCTGAATCCGATCAAAGAACGCGCTAACATGGAAGTTCATAGCAAGTACCTTAAGCAACAATGTCTTAACCAACCAGACCAATGTAGCCACCATAAAACATATCAAAATCTTGGTCACATAAGGCAAAACCTGGCTCTTAGTCTCTTTCTCTACCTTCTTATCTAGTATCAAAATCCAAGCAAGTAATAACCAACCTAACCACAAAAACTTCTGAACAGAACTTCTTAACCCATAAACAAAATACAAAACCCTTTTTCTCAACAAAAAATTTCTCTCAATAAAAAACACAACAATCCTAATCAACCAACCAGAAACCAACCCACCACAAATTAACACCAATACCATAACACCCCACTTCCAAAATTGCAATCCCCAAATAGTTCTCCCCTTCAAAGCAGGTATCACAAGACTGCAAATTAAAGCAGCGACAATCAAAATTAAACTAACCCATTGAATTACTGAAAAACAACTAAACTTAGCTTTCTTATATTCCTCTGGTAAATCATCATCCAAAAATGGATCCTCCTCTTCTATCTCCTCACTCTTACCCAAATACCCGGACCGCATCGTCGCTCTCCCGGATCGCTTATCCGGTCCACCCACCGGAGCTCCGACATCCTCCGGCGGGTCCATTAACCTGGACTTCGTCTTCATCCTTAACAAACCCGACTTTTGCCTAAACGAAGCGCTTGAGCTACACTGAACCACATGCTCATCACCGGCGCTCCCACCGTCGCCGGAGCTCCGGTGACGTTGTATCAATTCACTTTCCTTAAAAGACACCTTAGCTGCTGCTCTTGGGGTTATCTTTCCATAATCATTAGGACTCTCAGAAACCGGTGACAAACACTGGTTTTCCAAGTCTGGGTCACCACCACCAGTATGTTTTGGAAAATCGAACTCTCTAGACTCATCATCATCATCATCATCATCATCATCATCTGAGTTTGATTTTTTTGGTGGGTCGTTTCGGAAATCATAACTCGAGTCTCTCCAGATTGGGTGACCACCAGTAGTAGTGGTGGCGCCGTGTTTAAAAGGTGGTTTCGCCCCTGACTCCGCCTGTGAAGGAGGAGAGAGAGTGGGAGATGGAGACTTACTGGAAACTCCTCCAGTTACAGAAGCAATAGAGTCATGAATTTTAAGAGAAAGTTCAGATTTGGGGTCATCTGTGTTAAAAGATTGAGACATTGGGTCGTTTCGATTTTGGAGCAAACCAAGACGTTCTTCTTCTTTAGGAATTTCCTTCTTCTGAGGAGATGATGAGCCGTTTTGTGGTTTGCTGAAAGATTTTCTCAATGGGCTACCTCTAATTGCTTCCATTATAGGAATTTTTAAGAGCTTAAATTGTTTATTTAATGGATGTAAGAAAAAAAAATTAAGGAAACAAAATCTTCTGAAGGGTTTGATTTGTTTAATTGTTTTAAGGTAATGATTCTGAAGTGAGGTGGCGAAAGAAGATTAGTACAGGATAATAATCAATCAAGTAAAATGGAATGGATCAAAGGAAGGAAAGGCAGAGTCTTTTATGGCAATAACATTGGTAGCAAGGCTCGAGGGAGAGAAAGAGGAGAGAGAAAATGGCGGTGAGAACTAAGAAAGAAAGGGGGGAAAAACATAAGGCTTTTTATTTTGACCTCAAAAAAACACCGAGCATAGGTCCATAGGGATGTGTGTTTTATGGTCATCCTTGGTCTACCTACTACTCTTGTAGTATAGCCATGTTGCGGCTATTGCTAATGAATCAAATGATGATTCATTGGGTTGTTTATAGTGGTAGTTCTGAAATTAACGTCTAAGGTAAGGTTATTTGACCAAGACAATGAGGAATGGACAAATTTGGGGTTATGGGCCTTATTGCACAACTATCTCTGTCAAACGGGTCGACTTAGCGGGTTACGGGTTGGGTCATTTTGCGTTCGGGTCATGTCGTTTACGGCCTTACGGGTTTATTTTTGGATCGAATCCACTTTTTAATTCATTTTACTGGGTTGTAAATGGGTCTGAGTTAAGAAAGTTTTGTTAGGACCCTAAAAAATTAGATCAGATCGGGTCAGCTTTTGACAGTTCTAAATTACAAATGCATAATGCATTGGCAAACCATCTTATTTGTTTGTATATTCACCAAAAAAACCATTCTATAAGCACACTTATAGTTTATTGGATCACTAATTTCAATATTATTGGCATACTTTTTATTTTTGGTAATCTGCCTTAATACCTTATTGGCACACTTAAAAAGCAAAATAGAGAGGACTTTATTGGCACACTTTGTTACTCACTATGTTCATGGTTGTCAAAGTTATTGGATTACCAAAAACAATGCAAGGTGTACCTTTGTACTTATAAATTGTATAAAATAAATAAGTAATTTTCTTTTATTCACATGTTTATCATTGTTAATGCCCATAGCTTTACAAGCATAACAATCATAACTTGTAAAGCCTAGAAACAAGGAAAAAAGTCCTCAGTGTAACAAATCAGTTTTGTGACAAAAATGATAAATTGGAATTATTTTTATAAAGTTTACAACTTGAGATTATTTTTGTCATACCGTTTAAACTTGAGAATATTTTCATCGATTTTTTCCTTATAATAATAATAATAATAATAATAATAATAATAATAATTACTACTACTGCTAGCTGCTGCTGCTGCTGCTGCTACTACTACTACCAACAATAAGAAGCTTTCTCCAAGTCATTAGTGGTCCTTTTACATCTAATTAGTTACGAATAACCAACTTACTTTACCAAATATTTTTTTGCAATCAGATTGTTAAATCAACTAGTACAACAAGTTGACAACAACTAACTAACAAAATCAACCACCATCTACTAGTCTACTACCAGTTGCGTGCCAATTAAGCTCATAATACGCGAATAAGTAACTTCATGAATGATTTCATATTATTGGATATGCATAACTCAAATGTCTAATATTCAAAATTTGAGCAACAACTAAAAAAGAGTGGGATCAGAAAAAGAGTACCAATACACTAGTGAACAAACTCAGTGAAGTCTCATTCATTTTTGATGAATTGAGCTCTAGCAGGTTTTTAAAGCGCGCTTGATAAACATCAAACAAGTTGAGTTCGAGTAATGTTGTGTTTTTATTCATTTATACGTTCGCCAATAGTACCGTTTTAAATTGTGTATGAGTTCATTTAATTGAATATCGTTTTAAGCTCGACTATATCGTCACTAATTTCGTAAATACTCTATAAATTGTTTCTTTAAAATGAATATATCAAGGCTTATGGTTAAGTGACCTGTAATTAATCATATTTTCACCCATTAATAAATCAAATTTTTGTTTTTCCGATTTGGTGAACCGACAACAAATTCACTGCCTAAGTTCATTTATGCATTTACAAGCTTATATTGACTTGAGCTCATCTACCAATTTTAAGGGGTCGTTCTTTCACTTGGATAAAACTGAACGAAATTGGATTAAACTTAATTGAATGGACTAAATTGAACTAAATTAAATTAAACTAAATAGAATTATACTGAATTGAATTAAACCGAACTAAAAGTAAGATGAAAAGAACAAAGCTTGTAGAGTGGATTTAATGAAACCGTACAAACAATTTGTGGAGATGGTGTTAAAGTCAATTTCCAAAGCTTATTACATGTAAACTTGACCTACTTGAGTGATGAAATGTACTTGAGCCAAAGAGCAAAGTTTGACTGATTAACAAGCCGTAAAGAGAGGGCAATGGTGCAATACAAACATAAACAACCTGTGAAAATGATGAGTACGCCTTTGTTCTTTTGACTATGGAACGTGAATAATGAAATGAAAATCACCCGGCTACGGTGTTCCGAGTCCAAGAAAGGGAAAAGAGACGCGCACGCGAATACAAAGGTACTACGGAGCCCATGCCAGGTGACGAGCTTACCAGTGGTCAATTCGTTGGCCCACCGTCCTAAACCACTGCACTAGAAAGTTATGATTATACTATTTGTACAAACAAATACAAAAATATTTGAAGGGAATAAAGAGTACTCAATTTTATAACATTCAAAGTGGAACGGTGGAAGCTGAGCTCTCAATCCCCAAAACAAATAACTTCTATGCTGTTGGAGTGCGTTCAAATTTACACTTGACATTCATATTCACCGTTCATCAATTGTTCAGTGAATTGGTTAGACAATTGTGTGTGCGTTCTTTAAAGTTTATATGGTTAATTTAGTTCAGTTTAGTTTCAGTTCAGTTCAGTTCACAGAAATATTTTTTTTTCATTTCACATATCAAGCTGTGTTAAATTTAGTTCAGTGGTGTCCAGTTCAGTGATGTTGAATTCAGTTCCGTTCAGCTTAATTCATATTAGTTCAACCCTAAAATAACGCACCCTACCTATCGGAATTAGGGGTGAACGCAAGCAGATATACCCACCGGATATTATACTATACTAAAAAGTTAGGAGTATACTAAAACAATAAATCTTGTATGAAACCAACTGACCAAAAAATAGAGTCACTATTTATAAATGTAGAGGGCACTTATATGAGCAGTGATCCTTGTTTCACTAAAAAGTGACCCCGTCTTATCAAAAATTGCAAAAAATACTTTTTATACAAATTTTTGCATAAAATAATACTTAGCAGTTAGCACTGCGGATTGCCCAAAAAAAAAAACAAGGGAAAAAAGAAGGGTGTTACTAAATACCGCCCCTAAATTACTACCTACCGCTCCCCCCAAATTCCAATTTTACCCTTTTTTAAATTTTCACTCATCCTCTCCCTCTCTAACTCTCACACCAATTCTCCCTCTCTACCACCCACTCTCATACCCAACCTTCATCAACATTCGCTCAAGCAACGGCCGCGGATGTCTGCCGGCGACCAGGAAGTGCCGTCGACAGTGGCGGAGGTAATTTTTTTTTTTGCGCTTTTTTTTTGCACAGTCGTCTGCAATTTCCGAGTGAGTCGGAAACTGCAGACGACTGTGCAAAAAAAATATTATTATTATTTATTATTATTATTATTATTATTATTATTATTATTATTATTATTTATTGTTATTGTTATTATTATTAATATTATTATTATTATTATTATTATTATTACTGATTATTGTTTAATTAATTAAAAATGTGAAATGATAGAGGGGAGGAGCCGGTAAATCGGTGCCGAGGTTATTTAGTGAACTAGCTCGGCACCGATTTACCGGCTCCTCCCCTCTACCATTTCACATTTTTAATTAATTAAACAATAATCAGTAATAATAATAATAATAATATTAATAATAATAACAATAATAATAATAATAATAATAATAATAATAAAAAATAATAATAATAATAATAATAATATTTTTTTTGCACAGTCGTCTGAAATTTCCGACTCACCCTTGGGTGAGTCGTCTGCAATTTCCGACTCACCCTTGGGTGAGTCGTCTGCGATTTCCGACTCACCCTTGGGTGAGTCGTCTGCAGTTTCCGACTCACCCAAGGGTGAGTCGGAAATTTCAGACGACTGTGCAAAAAAAATGCGCAAAAAAAAAATTTACCTCCGCCACCGTCGACTGCACTTCCTGGTCGCCGGCAGACATCCGCGGCCATTGCTTAAGTGAATGTTGATGAAGGTTGGGTATGAGAGTGGGTGGTAGAGAGGGAGAATTGGTGTGAGAGTTAGAGAGGGAGAGGATGAGTGAAAATTTAAAAAAGGGCAAAATTGGAAGTTGGGGGGGCGGTAGGTAGTAATTTGGGGCAGTATTTAGCAATTCACAAAAAGAATATCCAATTTTATAACATGTCATAGTGGAAGCTGAGCTGTCAATCCCAAAAACAAAAACCTTCTGGACTGTTCGAGTGATGTTGAGTGAAGCCCGGAGGAATTTACACTTGACATTCATCGTCACCGTTCATAAATTATTCAAAGAATTGGTCGGATTATTAATTGGTTACTGGAAGGCTCAAACGATCAAATTAATTAATGGAATGGAAACGTCTACTAGGCACTAGCTTAGCTGGTTCTCTGTACGTGCAAATATACTTCATTAGTTCATGCTTTTTTCGTGCTTTTTTCGTGAGATGTAAGGAGTCTACTAGCTGGTTTTTCTACGTAGCCCCCCCAGTGGTTTTTTCGTGCAAATAATCCATTTAGTCTTATCAAAATCAAATGAATCTCTTAGGTTGATGCCTTAAATCTTGTATCAAGTATCAACCATTCCGAATGACCTATAAGGCTATAAGGGATTCTCACTGACCGCTTAATGAGCCAGGGGTCCAGGGGATAACGCCCCGGTGGTCTGGGATTGAGGGGCGACGTAGCCCCCCAGTGGAGATTTCGGGGCAACGATTTGAACATGTTTTTTAAAACTAGAAACTGGATATTGAAAATTGGAACAAACTTGAGAAAACTAAACAAATTTGAGAAAACTGGAACTTTTAACTGGGAGGTGGAACAAATTGGAAAAAACTGGAACTTACTGGAACTTTTGCATTTATGAATTTTTTTTTATCATTTGAAATAGAGTTTTACTATAATAATAATAATAATAATAATAATAATAATATTATTATTATTATTATTATTATTATTATAAATATTAGTAATATTCATAATAGTAATAATAATAATAATAATAATAATAATATATTGATATTAATATAATTAAATTATTATTATTATTACTACTATTGTTACTATTATTTATTATTATTATTATTATTATTATTATTGTTATTATATGCTAAACTGAAAAAAAATAGAACAAACTGGAGAAAATTGGAAATTACTGGAATCTAGTCTAGAAAAACATATCCTTAGTCTTATGAAATAATTGGATGTTAAGTGTTAATAAGGTTCACATTAGGCTGTAAATAAAAACCCTAGCACGCTTTTCTCTCTCTAAATATCATAGCCTACATCACAAAAGTTTTTTTTCAGGCCGAGAATGGTTGATTTTTGACCATTCTCGGCCTGCAATCATTGTTTTTATTGTCTTTCTTTGTTGTTTGCTTTCGTTTTAGCAGTAGTATTTAGTTTTTGATAATTTTGTTTAGTTTTAGTAAGTTTGTCTCTCCGTTTGTGAAAGTAGTTCTATCCCTTTTTCACTACAAGAAATTAAACTGGTTCAATTACGACGAGAAAACCCGTTATAAAACATTCAGAAACCATTGTAAAAGACGTTTTACAACGAGATACGCGCATGGTTGTAAGCCGTTGTAAAAGGCTTCGTTGTAAATGATCTTACAACGGGTTTGGGTTGGCCGTTGTAAAAAATGTTTTACAACGAGGCTCCTTTCTCGCTGTAATACTGGATACTTACAACCAGTTTACCCGTTGTAATTATAGTTTTCCCCCCATTTATGTTTTGTTACAAATAATTATTTACAACCACATATCCCATTGTTAATCTTGATTTTGCCGTGTAAATAATTTACATTTTTTTTTCCAGCTATCCTGTAGCTAGCATACATGTACAACCATAAATGAAATGATTCATCATCTGAGTAGCTATTATGCAAAAGCTAAATATATTATATATTGATAATACCATCAATAGTTGCAAATATCCAAAATACCAATACCAATTCAATCCTTCAAGGATTTCATATCCAAAATGATCGAAAGTATTGGAAAAAAGAAGTAATCATCTTTACATCGACAAATATATACTACGTCCTATGCCAAAAAGTTATAAACCATAGGCTCTATTCCAAAAAAGTCTTGTATTCTATTGGATCATCATTGTTTTACCTACAAAAACCATCGGTAGAAATTAGCAAATTGCATCACGTAAAAATTGGAATTCACTCAATCCACACAGCTATCATACATCCTAGGCTTTATATACATGTACTGGCATTATTATATGATGAAGGTTCTGAGCATAATATAAATCAGCACCTTATATAAAACGATCACATTTTGAACAAGTTTTAGTACTCTCTTCTGTAGATTCTAGCGTAACCACTCCACTAAAACTAATAAATCCATGGTAGCACTTCAATCTCAAAATACATCACAAAACAGAAATTCCAGCCAACTTTCCAACCCAACATCAATGCAAATAAGTCAGCTAAACCCCATCAATGAATGAAAATCACCACCTCCATGCAATTTGAAGCATACAGTGACATGAAAAACAAGAAATTATAGTCTCAATCTCGATATTCTCTCTTCCCAAAGAGCATGGAAGAGTTACGACTTCCGCTTTTTTAAGAAATAAAAAATATAATACAGATAGTAGAGAAGGAAACAAACCTAGAAAATTGAAGAGATAGCTTACTGATTAGTAGCAGGGGAGTGTGGCTCATAATTCATACTACTCATGAACATATTCATCTTTTCTTCCAAACTATTCATTTTCCTCTCTTGGGCTTCACGTTTTGCAGCGTGGTTAGCTTCCATCTCATCCATACGACGGGTCGGAGGTCGTTGTTTTCTTTTTCCTTCTCTTGAAGGGATGATGTAAGGTCGCTGCGAGTAGGTAGAGGTCCCCTCGCATCCTTTGGCTTCATACCATACCCAAAACAAACCACATGACCACGATCTTGCTCTCCAAAATATTTTTCAATCACCTCAAATGCAGAAAAATTTGGATTATCTCTTTCAACATCCACATTCTCCTCCTACAATGTGACCAACAATTAGTGTAAACTAATAACAGTCATTTACTTACAAAATTACTGTTTTAGTTTGTTAAAGAAAGAAAAAAGGATATACATATTTTTTTGCTTCCTCTACTCCCAAAGTGCCACATTTCCTTTTTCTGGTCTCCTTGAAAACCTCAGATACAGCAGGAAAACAGCAGAAAAACAACAAGAAAACAGCAGAAAAACAGAAGCAAGATAGCAGGAAAACAGCAGCAAAACAACGAGAAAACAGCAGCAAAGCACAAGGAAACAGCAGGAAAACAGCAGCAATACAGCAGGAAAACAACAGCAAAACAACGAGAAAACAGCGGCAAAAACAGCAGCAAAACAGCTAGTATAAAGCAACAAAACAGCAAGCATATAGGAGTAAAAGAGCAACAGTAAAACAGCAACATCAGTGGCCAACAACAAGCAGCAAAACAGCAAACAACATCAATTTAAAGAAGCAGAAAACAGATATCAAAACATAACCAAAAAAGCATTTGCTACATATCAAAACAGCAACTCAGTAGCCAACAAACATTTTTTTTAAACAAAACACCTCTTTTTTTATCTATCTAAACCTATTTCAACAGTATTTCAGAATTTATTTCATGAACTTAGCTCAAAGGAGAAACTTTATTTCATGAACTTTAATAATGGTGATAGGATAAGTAGAAAAAAGGACAATAACGTTACAACTGTTATGAAATTGTTCAAGATACCATGCATCCCTCAAAGTAGTTGCTACCCCAGAATTAAAAATTCACATAACAATTGATTCAAACACTAAAAAAAAATACAGCAATTTAATTGACAACAGAAATCTCCGACACATAATTCAACAATGAAATCGACACAAACTGAAGCAATTCAATACAACAACCTCCAAAATTCCCCACATAAGAAAGAAATTCACTCTAAAAACCCAAATTTCCAAATCCCTAAACTCCAAAAAAACCCAGATTCTCAAAAATTATGCGTTTCTTCACCTTTTGGGAAGTTAGAATTATGCGTTTTGCTCTAATTTGTTAAGAAATTACTAGTCTCCTCCCACTCTAACAACAACGAAAGCTAAAACCAACCACATGTATAAAGAAATTAGAATAAACCTAGGAAATTTGAACTAACCTTATGGAAATCATTGCTGAATCGTCTACAAAGAGAGAGAAACTTACAATACCAAGAAATTTAGTTAGGGCAAAGGGATTAAGATTGAATTTTTGATTTCCTTCCTTCCACAACTAAATCGTCCCTCTTGCGCTGAAAAAATGGGCGAAAATCGGATAGTTTTGGCGAGACTTAAAGGAAGAATTTGAGATGGGCTTGGTTTTCATCCATGGAGGTTGGAGTCATTGAAGGGTTTTTCTCTTTGAAGTATCTGATGGAAATTGTGAAAGACTACTGGGAAAGTAGCGTGGAAAAAGACTGCAATTTTGTTTTTCCTTTTTTTTTCTACTTTTAATTTCCTACAACGAGTATATTAGTTGTAATTACATTTTTTTGGGTCATATGCCCGCGAAAAGACCCGCCACTAGGAATTTGAAATATTTGACTCAGATTTTACAACGGGTATTTACTCAAATACGTCCAGATTTGAAGCGGGTAGTAATTATTCGCATCTTTTACAACCGTAGAGCCAATCTCGTTGTAATTGTTTATTATTTACAACGAGATAAGCGTACGGCTGTAAAGTTTGGTTGTAAATGCAATATTTTCTTGTAGTAAATTTATGGATTTTTAGGGTGCGTTATTTTTCACTTATTTTCACTGATTGTTATTGATTGAGTAAGGTTCTGTCACTGATTCTTACTGATTGAGTAAGGTCCTGCCACTGATTTCCACTAATTCAATAAGGTCCTGCCACTGATTCTCACTGATTCAATAAGGTCTTGTCACTGATTCTGTGAGTAGGAATGTGGGTCCTACCACTGATTTTAACTGATTGAGTAAGGTCCAATAAATGGAAAAGAACACACCCTAGTCTCTTCTATTGTAAGAGTTTTATGGTTTTGCGGGAATGAGAATTCGGAAGGCTGTACAGATTTCTACTTCAACGAAGCTATACCAACCGTCGAGATCTCCGTCAGAAAAGATGTTATTACATCGATTATCATACATGGTTGGATTTCTGCCATGGTTTTGGCGAGCATCAGAAGCGAATATAATGAGTTGAAGAAGAAATTTGTACTGTTATTTTAGATCTTTCATTGGTTAGGAATGATTATTGTTGTATATGCCGCTATTAGGCTATCAATCAATGATAATTCCCCCTTCGCCGTTTTCAACGCTCAAAAAAAGGTTCACATTAGGCTCCGTTTGGTTGAGGTAAAAACAGTTTTTCGGGAAAACTGTTTTCTTTTCTCCGTTGTTTGGTCCACTAAGGGAAGGAAAATGGTGCTTAGTAGGGGTGAGCAGAAAATCCGCGTATCCAGTACCGGAACCAGAATTGGTTTGGAACCGGAACCGGTCTAACCAATTCCAATTCCAATTCCCAGAAATAGGAATCGGTATAAACCAATTTCAATTCCAATTCCTGACTTTTGGGAATCGGAACCGGTTGGGTAGCTGGTGTAAAAAAATATAAGACTTTATCCTTTAATAGAAGTAAAAAATAGTGATTTTCTAGTAAGATTAATGATTTTAAAAATTGTATTTGTAATTTTTATGTTTTAATAATTGTATTTGTACTATTAGTAATCAAATAATTGTATACGTTATTTAAATTTTGATTTATATTGTTAAGTATTTTGATCGTAGTATTTGATTTTATGTTTGCGGTATCTTCGAAAACTAATATTTGTTAGTGTAATATTATAATTGATGTTTTTTATTATTGAAATATATTGACTCTAGCCTTGATATTATTGATTTTGATGTAAAACAAAATGGAATAAAAATAAATATAAGTGTTCCTTTATTTTGTTTGGATTAATTCTTATAGATTGTCTTATTATTGATGGGTATAATCATATGGTAAAGATTTTAAATAAGTTGCCTATACTAGATGATACTATATCTTTTATATATGATATGATGTCTTGATTAACGTGTTTAATATTTTGGTAAGAAATCTTGCCTAAGGACTCATTTGGTAAAGGTAAACTTCTGAGGTTTTATTGGGTATATTTCCTATATGGAAGGAATATCAATTAATGCCTTTTTGTCTTCAATCAAGATACAAAGATCTTGGGTTGATTGATCAAAGCAAACCCACTATGTCAATGGCTATATGGGATGGCAATTGAAATGCTTCTTATAAATTGGAAGAAAAGACAAAGAAGAAGACACACAAGCAAAATACAAGAGACCTTGTCCAAGAGTGAAAAAGAGCTTTTCAATTTCACACTATATCAATCCCACATCTTAGCTTTTGAGAGAAGCAGATCAATCTTGAGAAGCCAACTCTTCGCACTTCAACTTTCATATTTGATCATCTCTCTTGTTTAATTGATTCTGATATATTACTCTTATTTGTGGTGTAACCTTTTATTATTGTTAGGTCGATTTGGGTTGTGGGTCAACTCGTTAAACCTTAGTCATAGGTTGACTTGGAAGGTTGTAATACTTGGGTAGTATTATTTTGTAACCGACTAACATTTAATAAAGGTTTTGCAGGTTGAAAATCCTTCGGGTAGGTCCAGGAGGTAGTGGACGTAGGGTAACATCGAACCACTATATATAGTTGTATCTTGTCTCATTTTATTTTATTTTTGCATTTAAAAGTTTTAGTTTCATAATTAATTGTTGCCACCCTCGGGACCAACAATTGGTATCAGAGCAGGTCCTATTTTTCAAGACTTAACCGTCTATAGGACAAGATCCCATGGCTAGTTCATATGCAATTGATTGTCCTCCCTTTTTTGATGGTTCTAACTTTTTTCATTGAAAAACTATGATGCAACTATTTATTCAATCCCTGGACTTTGAGTTATGGAACATTATCAAAGATGGTCATTATGTTCCAAATAAGCCAAAGGAAGAATATATATCATTTGACTATGAGAAGCTCTCAAAAAACTCCAAGGCCAAGTATGTTATGTTTTGTGGTTTAGATCTTAAAGTATTTAACATCTTTTGTGCTTGTGAACAGCCAAATTTTTGTGGGACAACCTCTTGGCTACATATGAACAAGAACATCAATGTCTCATGGCCAATCATAGTGACTTCGAGGAAGAATCCGATGAGGATGAGCTAGAAGAAGAGGTAAGGAACTCCCCGTTATTATCATTTTCTAAGAAAAAACTTATAGTTGCTTTATAAAAACTAGCCGATGAAGCAAGAGTCTCCACCTCAAGAGTTGAGGAACTTCAAAATGAGCTTAAAATTTTAAAAGCCAAAAATTCTTTCATAAAAAGTGAGTTAGAAAAATCGAAAAATAAAACTGCCTCACTTTTAAGGAAGCAGGGTTCCTCAAACTGTGATTTCGAAATTGAGAAAAGCAAGTTTGTTGAGCGTATTACCCAACTTGAAAGAGCTGCCTCAATTTTTACTAAAGGACAACAAAATTTGGATATGGTTTTAGGATCTCAACGACCTTTCTTTCGTAAGGAAGGTTTAGGGTATGAGGGTCCTCAAAAGGATTTCAGTTGTATTTCTCAAAACAAGAAAATCAATCTCATTTTTGTTAAAGAATGTTCTTTGTCATCGGCTAGACCAAAAAGGATCTATAAGTGCCACTATTGCATGAAAATTGGACATTTGGCTAATTATTGCTTTTTGGCTAAAAATAGGAAAATAAGGCAAGTTTGGGTACCTAAGGGGACTAGGCCACCAAACCTAGAACACCCTCCATGCATGAATTGAGGGGGAGCCCTCTCTTAGTACTAATGAGTTTATTTGAATGTGCAGGACATATAATTTGGATCTTTAACTTTTTTACTCATGCGACATATTTTATTTTGGTTTAATTTTTTGTATAAGTTTGAACACTCCTATTTTTGGTTCCTTTCATCGCTTTTTGATGTAAGTCAAAAAGGGGGAGAGAAATGAGTATATACAAGGTTAGTATGTTCGTCAAAGGTAAGTCATGGTAAGTTGAAACTTAAATAATGACTTATTTATTTTTATCCGATTTTGTCTTACATCAAAAAGGAGGAGATTGTTGACTCTAGCCTTGACATTGTTGATTTTGATGTAAAACAAAATGGAATAAAAATAAATATAAGTGTTCCTTTATTTTGTTTGAATTGATTCTTATAGATTGTCTTATTATTGATGGGCATAATCATATGGTAAAGATTTTAAATAAGTTGCCTATACTAGATGATACTATATCTTTTATATATGATATGATGTCTTGATTAATGTGTTTAATATTTTGGTAAGAAATCTTGCCTAAGGACTCATTTGGTAAAGGTAAACTTCTGAGGTTTTATTGGGTATATTTCTTATATGGAAGGAATATCAATTAATGCCTTTTTGTCTTCAATCAGGGTACAAAGATCTTGGGTTGATTGATCAAAGCAAACCCACTATGTCAACGGCTAAATGGGATGGCAATTGAAGTGCTTCTTATAAATTGGAAGAAAGGACAAAGAAGAAGACACACAAGCAAAATATAAGAGACCTTGTACAAGAGTGAAAAAGAGCTTTTCAATTTCACACTATATCAATCCCACATCTTAGCTTTTGAGAGAAGCAGTTCAATATTGAGAAGCCAACTCTTCGCACTTCAACTTTCATATTTGATCATCTCTCTTGTTTAATTGATTCTGATATATTACTCTTATTTGTGGTGTAACCTTTTATTATTGTTAGGTCGATTTGGGTTGTGGGTCAACTCGTTAAACCTTAGTCATAGGTTGACTTGGAAGGTTGTAATACTTGAGTAGTATTATTTTGTAATCGACTAACATTTATTAAAGGTTTTGCAGGTTGAAAATCCTTCGGGTAGGTCCCAGAGGTAGTGGACGTAGGGTAACACCGAACCACTTTATATCGT
This sequence comes from Tetragonia tetragonoides, assembly GCA_038025085.1. Taxonomy (NCBI): domain Eukaryota; kingdom Viridiplantae; phylum Streptophyta; class Magnoliopsida; order Caryophyllales; family Aizoaceae; genus Tetragonia; species Tetragonia tetragonoides. Next base: position 6,048,860 of record CM076147.1, read on the forward strand.
TGTGTCTTGTCTCATTTTATTTAATTTTGCATTTAAAAGTTTTAGTTTCATAATTAATTGTTGCCACCCTCGGGACCAACAAAAAATATATATTTATATGATTTAAAATATAAAAATAGGTGCATTTAATGCGGACTTGGGTACCCAGGAACCGGTGGGTACCCGGTGGATCCAATTCCAATTCCAATTCTTAAGATTAAGGAACCGGTGCAACCAATTCCAATTCCGATTCCGATTCCGATTCCTATTCCTAGGAATTAGGAACCGGTGGATCCAATTCCAATTCCGGATAATGCAATACCCGATGGGTACCCGATTGCGCTCACCCCTAGTGTTTAGGGGGAAAATGTTTTCCCTTCAAAAATAAAAGAAAATAGTTTTCATTTGTGGGACACTATATACCTGGAGCACTAATGGTAGACCTGATAATCGAGTATGGTTGTCGGGACTTCATTCAAACCATAAAATCATATCCACACCCCACTTGATCGGGTCTCGAGCCGGACTTTTGGTCTGTTTTCTCAATATTGTTTTTTTTTTTCCCATTCAAATAGGTATATGTTTTGAAATCGATATACGTTTGAGGTGATTATTTTTTAAATCCACCTAACTTTTCGAGATATACGCAACTATGTTGTCAGATGTTACTTTATTTTTACTTTTAAAATTAAAATGGTAGGAAGGAAACATAGTTTTTTTACAAAAAATATTTTTCATTGTAACCAAACCATTAAAAATGTGAATGAAAATACATTTTACACTGGAAATAATTTTCAGCTGAAAACGATTTTCACCCTACCAAATAGAGCCTAAGTTTGAGTTTGATAGTATGGAACCGATATGTATCACAAAGGTGTATTCCTCACTTGTTTGGGATCCACATGACTACGATTGCCACACGTAGCAGCATGTTAATGCATGTTGTTCCGCGACCATAATTCTTCCGGTCACTTGAGGCCACATTTCCAAATTCCAAGTAATGGACTGAATGGGCTCTTCTTTATTTAATTTTTTTTAAAAAGAATGGGCTCTTCATATTGCCACAAATGGGGAATATGGACGTGAATATTTATTAGGAAAGGGCTGGTCCAACAGTAATCCCTCAAAATAAAAAATGAGTTGTTATTATCACAATAACACCATTTGAAATAGAATACTGTAGAATATAACAAGATTCGTGAGATGATTGGAGGCAGACAAAAAATATGTTGAGATTAGGACTAGTTTGTTGATTTTTTTTGGTTGGGATGACGAGTAAAGGAACAACTTCCCCATAATCTATTGGGTCATGAACTCATGATATCTATGAAGTTGTAGAATAAAATAGTATGCACGTGAATTTCTACCAATTTTCTAAAAAGAAAAAAAGAAAGATCTTTACTCTAAGAATAAGCCATGCATATATACATCAAACTCCTCTTATGGATTGTCAATATTGACGCATATATGTCAGATTTAGAAAACTAATAATATAAATGCGTGCTAATCTACACAAAAAAAAAGGGGTTCCAAAATTATATTATTAGTTTAGCAATAATTCTTAAAAAAAATTCAAAAAGTAGAGTCAAGCCCAAATTTTTGAATGCTTGAAGTTGTACCCATTCTCACAACTTACCACATGTATTTCTAGATTTTTTTTCTTATTTTATGGCTAATTTGAAGTGTTCTAGTGTCATATCATATATTAGTCTTTGAGTATCCGACACTGATACTTCTCTTAAAATATAGAGTACGAAAATCATAAAGTACCCATTACCCACTGGGATCCTAGTACCCCGCACTTGGTCCACCTTATGGAAAAATCAACGTACACATATTGGTTGGGCTAGACAATGTAAAACATCCCAGTAACTTCATAACAGTTCTGATCAAGCATGGGCCAATATAAGGAAGTAGGTACGAAGTACTTATCAAAGCCAGTAAAATTTTGTGAACTGTCTGAGGCCCAAACTTGATTGCGGGACCACTGCAAAGTAAGTGCCAACCATCATAGTGAAGGAAAGGATAAAACAAAGCTATATATGAACATGATAGATAAACAGATAGACATACCTGATAGTGTACTACCTAGAGGCTTAAGAGAGTGAGACAGTACAGTCTCACAGAGTGTGTTAATCAAGAAAGAATAATGGGGACGCCGGTGAAAGTTTACGGACCGGCAATGTCACCGGTGGTGTCAAGAGTGTTGGCATGCTTGCTGGAAAAGAAGTTCAGTTTGAGCACCTCAGTGTTAACATGTCAAAAGGCGAACATAAGAGCCCTGCTTTCCTCAAAATTCAGGTTCTCTTTTACTTACACTGATTTGATTTTCACTATTTATCACTCTATTCTTAGTTGTTTTACTAATGACATTTCTTTTCCTCTGCACTGTCAGCCCTTTGGCCAAGTTCCAGCTTTTGAAGACGAGAACATATCCCTTTTCGGTATAATTCTTGTTCTTCTCTATGTAATGCTAATGAAAAAGAGAAAGTTTGTTGGTCTTGTAGTTGTATAGAATCCGTAAACGATCTCTATAGAACCATAATAGCAAAGAAGTTATTTCATGCTTGTCCTGATCCTAGCTATATATGAATTGACATGTATGATACAAGGTCAGTGGTGTGTACATTGTGAGTGTGGAAAAATGAAAAAGAACGAATGAAGAACTGAATAGCGAAATTTAGTTTTGAGAAAAATGATTCAATGTGCCATTGAAATTCTCAAGTTGCTGATATAAATATATTACTAGTTTGGTTTAATTGTTTGAGAGTTTGGCAATATGTTTTACATATAGTTGCCTAAGATTAGACAAAATAGATTAGACGACAATTAGTTGCATAATGCAAGATTAGACAAAATCAGACTAGACGACAGTTTGTTGCATAATGTAGTTCAATCAACTGCATTGATCACAAAAGGATGATAATTGAGTCCGTCAATGGTAACAATATTTCTTCGACAAAATGGCATCAAGTTCATGTCACTGCCCCCAAAATGATCTAAAAACAGCATACAACATTCCTCAATAAATAGATATAATCTGATGTATACTAGATTTTTTTAATTTGTGGTTGTGCTTGAATTGGATCAAGAAGGTTGCTCCTAAGTCCTACAAATACTTGAGATTCTCTACTGCCTACTCTTTGTTGATCCGTTAATCATGTGTTTGATCATGGAAATGCGGAAAACTGTTTTGTTGCATACCTGTTGATGCTGCTTGGTCATTCAAAATGCTGTGCTGCACTCACATGGATCAGTAATCTGTTGGTTGGTAACTGGCTCAGCTAATCATATATTTGAACATTTTGTTACACCATAGAGCATCAAAACTGAAGATATTGTGTCAATAGTTCAGGGCAAATAATGTCCTATCTCTGCTATTGAGTGTGATCTATACCTGCAAGGTTTGGACACATATTGGAGCTGCTAAACAGCATTGGTATAATCTTGCATTGATAATGTTGACATGTTTTAACTAAGTGGCTATAATCTTATAAGTCTATGTTTGCTGTTATGGTGTCTCATATACAAGTGTGTGTGTGTGTGTGTGTGTTTAATGATTGAAGAGTCAAGAGCAATATGCCGTTCATTGGCGGATGCAAAGGGGGACAGGAGGGGACAGTGGTCACCCCTTCTTTGAAAAAAAAAATCTGTAACTTTTTTTTTTAAAATAATTTGCAAGTGAGACTAAAGCAAACCCATTACCCATCCCCTCATCCCCTCTTTCTCTCTAACTCTTTCTCTCTCATCCCCTCACCATCTCAAGTTCTCAACTCTCGGCTCTCGCAGTCTCGCTCGCCTGGCCCCTCGACAGTCGAGTGAGTCGACACTCGACAGTACCGGACTACTGGGCCCCGATTTTCTGCACTCAACCCAAGCTTGATGACCTCGATCTGGGCTCGTTGATACGTCACTGTAGACCTCGATTTTCCAGAATTCTGTCTCAGATCGATTTAGGTATAAACTTCTTTCCCTTTTACTTCGCTTTTTTTTTTTCTCACTTATTTCTCATTCGAACTTCGAAGTGTTCTGGTTGTTTGGGTTTTTTGTTTGACAATTGATTTAGGGTTTTTACGGTTGCGAATATATATGTTTGTGTGTGACATAGCTGATGGGTTTTACTCTATACTTACATTTGCTCTGAATTTCCTATCAAAATGGGTTCTTGGTGCTCTTTTTAGCTGATGGGTTCTTGGTATTGGCTCTGATTTTACATTCGTGACTAGTGTATGAAATAGCTGATGGGTTTATCATTCGAAATTAGTGTGGATTGAGATGCTGTAGAACTTAAGTTGATGGAATAATGTTCTGCCTGTGATTTGAGTTAAATTCTAGGTTTATCATTAGAAATTAGTGTGGATTTAGTTTATTTGAGCGAAATTAGTATCAAATTAGGTTGAATTATTTGTCTATAATCTCACTGTTCAGGCATGTCTTTCCCACTTGCCAAAGCTGAGGCAAAAGCTCTCTGCTCAGCTTCTGCTTGTTCATCTGGGCTTAAACCCTTTGTTAATGGCTTCTTCAAATTACTGCTTTGGCCTTTGATTTCGTTGGTTTGGGAAATACCCAGATTGAATTTGGGAGGTTTATGGGTGAAAATTGGAGTCTTTGAAGGGTTTGAGATTGAATTGAAGAGATTGAAAGTAAGGGCACCTAGGTTTTGGAGAGTTTTAAAGGTATATGGGGTGTCAAAATCGCAAGGACTTGGGGTTTTGTTTCGGTGGTGGTTGTTGTTGTTGCTGTCTCATCAGCAATAAGACAGAGAATCCCCAATTTCATAGACCCAACACAGATGAAACTGCTCAATACAAGATACAGGAAATAAAAACCCACTGAAGATCCCATTTTGTTACTTATTCCACATAATTTGTTTGTTTCTATACTTTTGGATTTTTGGGTTTTATTTTCAGAAGCTAAGATGAAGTGGGGTGAAGGAAAAGAGATGGTTGGAGATGTGGTGATAATGGGAGGGTTAATAGGAGTGCAAGTTATATATGCAGGAAATTCTGTGTTGTTGAGTTATTTGATGTCTTTGGGTGTTTACCCTCTTTCTATCATCATTTTCTGTACTTTAGCCTCATTCCTTGTTCTCTTTCCTTTCGCCTTCTTAGCTGAGAGGTAACACCAAACCTTGTCAAAATGTCATCTATGGAGTTTTTTTTTTAATTTTTAAAATTCATCTATTGTTTTTTAAGAGTGGTAATGATCTTGTTCAATCAAATTTGCTGGAGCAAATGGCCCAAGAAGCTAACTAAGAAACTTTTGATTCTGATTCTTCTAATATCTTCATGTGGGTAAGTATATATGCTAATCTAATTTTACTGTTTTATATATTGAATTTTTTTTGATGTAATATGTATCGATGATTTTTACTTGATTTTGTCACCCTATTTTCCGAATCCTGGATACGCCACTGATGCCGTTACATATCAGAGAAGTATGCAAGCCAAGGAAACACACAACTTTATGGGACAAACCCATTGGTGAAAGCATCAATCGAGCAGTGGATAGAGGCAGAGAGCCAGAGCTTTAGCCCACCTTCATCAACCTTGCTGTTCCAGCTTGTCATTGCACCTCGAATGAAACGCGAGCAAGATGAAGGACTGATCAAGGAGAACAAGGAGAAGCTGTCCAAAGTGCTCGATGTCTATGAGAAAAGGCTTGGAGAGAGCCGTTACTTAGCTGGTGATGACTTCACCCTAGCTGATCTCTCTCACTTGCCTTACTCCCAGTATTTGGTGAGTGACACTGATGTAAAGGAGCTTTTCGTGTCGAGAGACAATGTAGGGAGGTGGTGGGAGGAGATTTCGAGTCGTGACTATTGGAAGAAGGTGGTTGAAATGCAGAGACCTCCCCCTTCGTAATAACAAAACTCTCGAGTTTTGAGAGATTCTTGCTACCTTCCTGCTTGTATTATCCTATCAGTACTCAGTAGGATTGACTTATGTCGACGGTTTACAATGAAAATGAATGGCATTACTGAATTTGGAACATGGTTTTTACATAGCTAATTGCACCTGTTAGGTTATGTGCCTTTCATAGTTGAACCATTGGCCTGTATGCAACCTTAGCTTATGCTACAAGTCATTAATCTCTTAAGCAGCAGATGCTACAGAGGATGCTATGCATATTAGATGTTGCAGTCCTGATTAAAGCTTTGAATTGGTCTTTGTGTCATATACAACAGGTAGTGGACCTCAATATACCTGATTCTTTCAAATCTTAGGGAACCATGGTAAAGTTTCATCGAACTGTCCACGATTATAGGCTTAGACCACATAACTGTCTCTTTACACTTGGAGAAATGTGTTGAATGAGCTGTGTTTGTCTTTAAATTCCTGCAGTTAGAATCCATATCAAAGTCATATTATCTGATAATGGTTGGTGTGTTTTGGTAACATTAGAACTCGACAAAGGATGACCCCTATTCCAGATTTGGTTACTTCTTTTGGAGTTAAAAACCTTCTCCTGCAGGATATATTTTGTTTTCGTTGGAAGAATCAGCTCATTAGTTCATCCAGTCAGGGCAAAAATCACTATCTTTCATGTACAAGCAGAGGGGATAGTCTATGCAAACCCACAAATACGTCATTGCACACAACAATTCGATTACGTAGCCTATACCCAGGATTTAACCCCTCTTATCTCACTAAGAAGAAAAACGAAACAGGTAATCAACTCATACTATCTTCATCATTACAGTAACTATTGTATCTAATATTAACAAGGTACTGAATCTGCCCATGTCCCTTATACAGTAGTTGCTAAAGCTGCTTTCTACCCCTAACCAATTTGCAGAACCATCTCAGTTCTTCCTAAATACTAACAGGTCATCTATGTATAACACACCAGTTGATTACCCTCTGCCAGATATCATCTGACAGTTCACAACTTCACACTCAACGACGAGATGTTTCGTGCATGTTTACAACTCTCTTCTTGTTTCCTCACAACACGCACCTGTTAACCAGCTGCGTATCTCTGCTTTCATATATATAAACTGTACCAAGTTTGTGAGAAACAGCCAACCAAAATATGACCCTTTGTTTAGGCACAGACATAGGTTCCTGAACAACTCTCAACTGTCTTAGCTTGCAGTCATGATGCCTTCAGAGATCAACCACATAAAACTGTCCACTGTCCACTCCCTCCTTACTTTCTTAACATGTGTTCAGTTGCTGCACATTGCCACAAGAGACTACAAATTCATCTCTCAAATAAAGAGCACTTTTCCACATCCAATATGCAGGTAGGTGATATCCAGCAGACAGCAGCCAAAAACTCTGATCACTAAACCCAGAAGGAATCTTGTTAAATTTTCATTTTCTAACCCTAGGGATTCGATGAATCAAGTGGTTAATAACCTTCCCAAATCTCCTAAATATAGAGTTGAACCTACAAACTTAAAGGACACATGGTAAAGAGCATTGGGAGATAGCTTTGCTTGCATCGACAACAGTCTTTCTAACTACCATTATCTACAAGGGGTGATACATTCTCTTCATAACACCAGTAAAGTTGTTAGAATGTAAGTTGCTTATTATTATTTCATTGCACATGGCTGCTAAAACAACTGGAGAAGCCTGGCTTTACTTAGCTATATCAGTCCTACCATTTTAGTTTAACTAGTTCTCTAATATAATCAAGTGATCAAGTTGAAGCAATCCAATTTACTAAGACTCATGCAACTCACATATAGTAATCCCCCATCACCTTAAGTACTACACTTGTGTTGGGGAAAACTACGGTATTTAACCACAATCACAACAACAGATAATCGGAAATATAAAGTGCACACGATATTTTTACGTGGGAAACCCCTCTTAATTAGGGGAAAAACCACGGTGCGGATCTCCACGAACTAAAATATAATCCACTATGATAATCAAGAGTACAAGGCAACAATCATAAAATCAAACAACAAGTAGACTATCTATCTTTGGTACTAGTACAAATTGACAAAACCCTAGCTCAATTTGATACTCCCACAAACCCAAAGATACACCCACAAATATCTGTCGATGACCGATCCAAGTACTCTGATTATCTTCACCCGAACAAGCCGAATCAACCGTGAGTTGGACAAACCTTTTGGAGAACACCTCTCTTCCTCTCACTCTCTGTTTGTTGGCACTCACTGGCTCTTTTTCTTTTCTTTGTTTCGGCTTCCGGTCACGGCTGAACTCACTGACCAAAACAAAAGGCCTCTGCCTTTTTCAATCTCTTCTGTTCCTCTCATTCTCTGTTTGTTGGCACTCAGTGGCTCTTTTTCTTTTCTTTGTTTCGGCTTCCTGTCACGGCTGAACTCACTGACCAAAACAAAAGGCCACTGCCTTTTTCAATCTCTTGCTGAAGCTTCTAGAGGAAGCCTAACACACAATGGTTTACTTTAGCCATCCACTCTATTGGGCTAATAAACTAAGTCAACTAAGCCCACTAATTGGTCACCAAATCAATTCACGTACAACAGAATTCTTGTTTCTGTTTTTCTTTTTTTTTTTTTTTGTTTTATTTTAATTTCTTTACAAAACTAAAATAAAATAAAACACAACTTAATAATAGTATTTGGTATTTGGGGCGTTACCTCAACAAATTCTCCCTCGACCCAAATCACCAAATACCTCCACCTTATCCGAGAAACGGACCTTCTTCTTCACGGTCTTACTCCTCCCTACGCAATGACCGTCAACATAGCACAAGTTGTTCTCCGCCTTCCTCCCTTGCACAATCAAAGTAGCACCACTATACACCTTGCACCACCTTCCCGTACCAATGTATCTACACCCTTGCGATGTCAACTCACCCAACGAAATCACATTGACACGAGCATTGGGTACATACCTCACATTGTGGAAGGTTCTAGTCACACCACCATGGAGCTCAATTCGGATGCTACCCATCGCTTTCACCTTCATCTTACCACTCCCCATGTTGATGTCACCATACTCACCATCTTGGCACAAAGTATCAAACATAGCATGGTCTCTACAAATGTGAACTGAAGCGCCGGAGTCCAACACCCAACTCTCTTGGCTTTCCTTCCTCTCATTGTTACTAGCCAAGTGCAACTCATCATTAGCATCATAAGACATACCCACATTAGAGGAACCGCTATCATCATCAATTTTAGTCTTACCCATCTTCTCTTGCAGCTGCTTGAAACTCTTCAAATCATCTCTCATCTTTGGGCAACGACTCTGAATATGACCCTTCTCACCACAATAGTAACAGTCCATGTTACTAAAGTCTCTCGCGCGCGACTTCGATCTACTTCTAGGGCCACCTCCTCTTCTCTCATGATTCCTCCCTCTTTCGGACACCTCCGCAGCTAGTACTCGATCTCCTCCATCACCTGAAGAGATATCATCAACCTGCAACATCATCCGATCATTCTCTCTCAACATTGTCATTGCTTCATTTAGCGTAATCTCTGTCCTCCCTACAAGTAATGTCTGCACAATTGGCCTGTAGAACGTATGTAGTGAAGCCAACAATAACAATGCCTCCTCTTGATTCGGAGATCTTCTCATCTGCATTTCTCAACTGACATACTAGCTGGTTAAAATTGTTAATGTGGTCCTGCAATAGTGTACCTTGCTCCATCTTCAGCTGATACAACTCATATCTCAAACAAAGCTTGTTAGTCAGTGACTTTGATGCATATACGCTCTGGAGCTTATCCAACAACTTCTTTGGATCTGTCTCAGTCAAGTAATTATACTTAATCTCCGGAGCCATAGCTAATCTAATAGTACTGACAACTTTCTTCTTCTTCGATGTCCATTGGGCATCGGTCACCCCACTAGGCTTTGTCTCATCTAAAGCCTCATCTAAGTTCTGCTGAACCAACAAATCCTCAACAGTACTTTTCCACACAGTAAAATTAATTTTACCATCAAACAAAGGAATCTCAAATTTGGGCACACTACCATAAATCTTAACTGCACAAAATAATTCCTCCCTTCAACAAATACAGTAATTTTTTCACCACACGGATCCTACAACCAAAGCTCTAATACCACTTGTTGGGGAAAACTACAGTATTTAACCACAATCACAACAACAGATAATCGGAAATATAAAGTGCACACGATATTTTTACGTGGAAAACCCTCTCAATTAGGGGAAAAAACCACGGTGCGGATCTCCACGAACTAAAATATTATCCACTATGATAATCAAGAGTACAAAGACAACAATCACAAAATCAAACAACAAGTAGACTATCTATCTTTGATACTAGTACAAATTGACAAACCCTAGTTCAATTTAGTATTCCCATAAACCCAAAGATACACCCACAAATACCTGTCGATGACCGATCCGAGTACTCTGATTATTTCACCCGAACAAGCCAAATCAACCGTAAGCTGGACAAACCTTTTGGAAAACACCTCTGTTCCTCTCACTCTCTGTTTGTTGGCACTCACTGGCTCTTAATCTTTTCTTTGTTTCGGCTTCTTGTCACGGCTGAACTCACTGACCAAAACAAAAGGCCTCTGCCTTTTTCAATCTCTTGCTGAAGCTTCTAGAGGAAGCCTAACACACAATGGTTTACTTTGGCCACCCGCTCTATTGGGCTAATAAACTAAGTCAACTAAGCCCACTAATTGGTCACCATTCACGTACAATAGAATTCTTATTTCTGTTTTTCTTCTTTTTTTATTTTGTTTTATTTTAATTTCTTTACAAAACTAAAATAAAATAAACACAATTTAATAATAGTATTTAGTATTTAGGGCGTTATCTCAATATATAGAGTTGAACCTAGAGATTCAATGAATCAAGTGGTTTATAACCTTCCCAAATCTCCTAAATAGCTTTACTTGCATCGACAACCGTCTTTCTAACTACCATTATCTACAAGGGGTGATACATTCTCTTCATAACACCAGTAAAGTTGTTAGAATGTAAGCTGCTTATTATTATTTCATTGCACATAGCTGCTAAAACAACTGGAGAAGCCTGACTTTACTTAGCTATATCAGTCTTACTATTTTAGTTTAACTAGGTCCCTAATATAATCAAGTGATCAAGTTGAAGCAATCCAATTTGCTAAGACTCATGCAACTCACATATAGTAATCCCCCATCACCTTAAGCACTACACTTGTATGGATAATAAAAATGTTCGGTATAATTTTGCTGAAGTTAGGAGGCATGAAATTCGCCCTTTAGAAGATGTCAACTAACTTAATTGGTAAAGTTTTTAAAAACAAACAAAACAATATTTTCTTTAAGGCATCACTTTTTTATTTTTTCTTTCTTCACCTTGTGTTTTCTTAATTTTTTATTTTTTTATTATAATATTTTAAAAATTGTTTCTTAACTTACTTCTAGCAGAATTATCCACATAAATTTTTAATAAAAAGAAAGAAAAGAAAAGACCCACCATAAAGATTTAATTGTGTAAATGACTAAATTCACAGAAAATAGCAAAAACTTGCTCACATTCCCGGGTTGCATCTGTTCTTCTTGGTCCTGTGTTTTGGTGTCTATCCTTGGAGAGTTGCCGTCTAACTCTGCCATAAATCTTGAATTGAAGGAATTATCATGGCCATCAAAGCAGGTACATTCGAGAACCTCATCGCATCACGTTATATTTCATTTATACTACCAGTTTTCTCTCTTCCTTGCCCACCTGACTATTTTTACACCAAAGACATTCAAATTTCTGTGCTTGATTCACCAAAACAACCTATTAATAATGCCCCAGAAGTAGCTTCCATGTTAGTCCCAAAGAACCGTGAAAAAGATTGGATTTTTACTACAGAAGCTGGTCATCTCCAGTTGCTATTGAGTTCTCCTGGGATTTCCAGGTTGATTTTAATTGGTAATGTTTCAAATTGTGATGAATTTTCTGTACAAACATATGGGAGATTAGTTGAAAAAGACCCATGTTATAGGGAGAAATTAGAGAGAAGTTTATATCCTCTTTTAATGGCTCTATTGCCTAGGGAAGTTGCTGAATTGGGTAATTTTGAGGTGCCCTTTTTGAGTTATGAAGATAATGTGATTAGTAGTGTGATCCTAGAAAAGTGCATAGGACCTTGTGTGGGTGAAATGCTGGTTGAGGATGTCGAAATCGAGGGGCACGAGAGGGAGTTTAGGAGGCGGTTGAGGTTTAAGCGAATGCCCAATTTGGTACAGACTGAGATACGGATTGTTCCGAGTGGCGTTAATGGTAATGGCTCGCATTTGTTATGCATTGGAGAAGCAAAGTTTTGTCCGGATTTAGGGGTCTTGGTGCATCCTTATTTGGCACCAATGGTTGCTGGTCTTTCTGTGATTGGTGGGTATCTTCAGGAATGTTTTGAATCTGGGATTAGGGCAAGAGCCTTTTGCATTGGTGTTGGAGGTGGGGCTTTGCTTACTTTCCTGTGCAATCAATTGGGCTTCAAGGTTGTTGGTGTGGAGGCAGATGAAGTGGTTTTGAGGGTTGCCAAGCAATATTTTGGGTTAGAAACTGATGAAGGTATCCAACTTTATGTTGGAGATGGTATTGAAATTTTAAAGAAGAGGACTTGCCTTGACGAACAAAGTAATTCAAGTACTTTGGTTGCTGATAATAGAGGAAATGAGTGTCATACAAACATACTTGATGTTATTATGGTTGACTTGGATTCTAGTGATTCTGCAATAGAAATGAGTGCCCCAGCATTGGAATTTGTAGAGAAAGATGTGCTTCTAGCAGTGAAATCGTCTCTATCTGAGCATGGAATTCTAGTTTTGAATGTTATGCCTCCTAATAGGTCATTCTACGATATGCTGATACATAAATTACAAGAAGTTTTTGCAGATTTGCATGAGATAGATTGTGGAAATGAAGAGAACTTTGTCCTTATTGCCTCAAAAGGATCTAATTATTTTAGTTCTTGCAATCCTCAAAACGCATTTCTGAGAAAGCTGAAGTCTGTTATTTCAGGAGCATTCATGGATTCTATCAGGAAAATATGAAGTCTATGATGTAGACTTTGTCTGGATTCTAACTTTGAAAATCACTTGGCACTCATAGGAGTATAATCAGTGTTGTGAGCTTGGTGTCAAGCTGTTAGTGGCTTCATTCTTGTTTCCTATTGGGTCGCTAGGAAAATACACTGTTGCATGTAGGATGCAGCCTACATCTAGTGGTGTGATAGTATGAGCATGTCTGCTTCACTCTATAACATGATTACCTCACCGGGAAGCTGAAACACACCTGGTATCCTTCAGTCAATGTAAAAAATGGAGTTCAAGCCATTGAATGAAATGAAGCCATGAGTTGAGAAATGAGGTACACAAGGTACTCTGAAATTGATTCATCTTCATGTTCTTGCCTTACATGCCCTTGCTGAGAAGCATGTCGTGAACATGTTACATCCAGTCATTTCATTTATTCATTCTTTTGAAGTGTGTCTTTTTCCAATTTCTGTGGTGCGTGCATGTAGCATGTGTATCTTTGCTTGCTTTTGTGAAAAGGATCCTTGTTATCACGTGGTAGTGCTTGTAGTTTTCTAGCCACAATTAATTGTGAAATTATTTGAAATCGTTTTTGCTCTGTCTCGTGAACGTAAAGTTTGTCCATTGCCAGCTCTACGTGTAAAGTCTATATCCTTGCTCTATCTATATCAAATTGTGATTCAAGTTGATAATCTTCATCTTCTGATACCATCTTTCCCACTAAACTATGTAAGTGAAGTCATATGCTTACCATATTGGATACGTATGATATTTAATCTGGACAGTGGGATACTTTCTAATTTTGTTATATGATATTTCTTCTGGACAGTGGGATTTGTACGATGAAAAACCACTTGCCAAGTCTCTGCTTCCTCTTTCATTGGATGTGTGTTGCAACAAATCTTGTTTTTCATTCAAATATTTGCACTCATATGATATATGTCTATAACGATAATTCAGAGATCAGAGTACATACGGTGGCAACTTATGGCAACATTGCCTATGAAGTAACTTTCATGTTTGAAGTAGGAGTGTTTCAGATGTATCAACCGATGTATTAGTCCGAAATAACAAAATGTCAAGCTATCAGTTGATATAGATGAAGATGAGACAGTTCATGAGGATCCTCAATAATTATGGACGAAGGGTCCTTTAAAATTTTACCAAGTTCTATAAAAAAATAGATATGAGAAAAATCTACGAAGTAAGTCAGATTATGTCCATTATGTGGAAATGATATAAGCATGTATTTGTTCCCTGTTTTTTACACCCTTAGAAAAGATCGCTGAATGATTCTCCTATTTGGTTTAAGCTGTCCATGAACCTCTGCCTTTCCGTAGCTTAAGAGCTTGCAAAGTCCATATTTTTATGACTCCGTGGTCTTGTGAGTCTCATATTGCCTTGGTGTTTGGCTTCGTTCACCTGGCAGTACGTGCTTTTTTAGTCCATCTCCATCTTTCTATCCACATTTGAAGCCAGCAGATTAGCCTTAATTGCACATGCACATGCACATGCACATGCACATGCTTTTGTATAGGTGTGTTGGAACCTTAAAAGAGGGCGACTAGTATGGTAATCCAATAGTTGATCCTTGCAGCCCTCCCCCTTTGGGATCCCCCTTCGGAAATGATTATAAAATTAACACTTTGGTCCATGGACTTCTCAGACAGCCGATTTTCGTGCGTTATAGCCTTTGAATTGGGCTTGTTTGACCCATAATTACACGGAACGCAGATTCGTCCGGGTCATGGAACGGGAACGGGAACGCAATTTGCAATTTTTATGAATCGAGAACGAGGGGGATCGTGATATGCTAGCCAACAAGATACGCTAATCAACATTATATGTGCTTTTGAACAAGAGATAATAAGTTCCCTGTTTTTACTTCTAAGCCCAACAACAACAACAACAACAACCCAGTAAGTATCCCGCCTAGGGTGGGGTCTGGGGAGGTCCAGATGTACGCAGTCTTACCCCTAACTAGTCACCTAGTAGAGAGACTGTTTTCGAAAGACCCACAATTTTTTTTTTTGTATTTATTTATTTTTTTTCAAAACCATTTGCAGAACAAGTTTTTTTTTTTTTTTTTTTTTTTTTTTTCCAAAAGCGCATGCAATAGGGAAGAAAATAAAGAATGAGCCAAAGAGTGAGAGGAAGAAAGCATAACCAAACTAGAAAATAAGGTTAACAAGAATAGGATACAACAAAGAAAACAACTACAAGTTAGAAAGATACCGCAAGCTCAAGTTCCTAGGCAATGCACAAGTATAGCCTATCGAGGATCCTCTATATGAATCCTACTACGCCAAATTTTCCTATCTAAGGCTAAGTCCTCGGTAAGCTCTAAAAGGGTCAAATCCTGCCTGATTACCTCTCCCCAACTCTTCTTCGGACGCCCTCTTCTTCTCTTACAATCCCTAAGTATAATGTTCTCGCACCTTCTCACCGGGGCATCTTGATGTCTCCTCCTAACATGCCCAAACCACCTCAGTCGCGTCTCTCGCATCTTGTTGTCAATGCCGGTCACTCCCACCTTGTCTCTCATCATTTCATTCCTAATTTTGTCTCTTCTTGTAGAATTGCACATCCAACGAATCATCCTCATCTCAGTCACCCGCATCTTTTGCACATGTACCTGCTTCACCGACCAACACTCTGCCCCATATAACATAGATGGCCTAACGGCGTACAATAGAATTTACCTTTCAATTTGAGCGGAATTTTTCTGTCACATAGAACTCCCGTCGCACTCCTCCATTTTATCCAACCCGCTCTGATACGATGGGTCACATCGTCATCAATCTCGCCGTTGCCCTAAATGATTGACCCAAGATACTTGAAACAATCCCTCCTCGGTACAACTTCAGTACCAAGCTTAATCTCTACGTTTGAAGCAACCCTATCTCCCGTGAAGTTGCAGTCCAAGTACTCAGTCTTTGTCCGACTCAATTTAAAGCCCTTTGACTCTAGTGTATCCCGCCAAAGTTCTAGTTTGGCATTAACACCTTCTCTTGTCTCGTCTATCAAAACAATGTCATTAGCAAACAACATGCACCAAGGCACGTACTCCTGGATAGTCTTTGTGCGCTCGTCCATAACTGTCGCGAACAAACAAGGGCTCAAAGATGATCCTGATGTAACCCAATATCTATAGAAAATTGCTCAGTGTCCCCTCCTGTAGTCCTGACCCTTGTCTTTACTCCTTCATACATATCTTTAATAACTCGAATGTAAGCGACTGGAACTCCCTTGGCTTCCAAGCACCTCCACATAACTTCCCTGGGTACTCGGTCATAAGCCTTCTCCAAATCAATGAAAACCATATGCAAGTCCCTTTGTCTATCTCTATAGTACTCCATAGAACGTTTAAGCAGGTGAATCGCTTCTGTTGTTGACCTCCCTGGCATGAATCCAAATTGGTTCTCTGATATGAGAGTACTCTTCCTTAGTCTCTTCTCAATTACTCTCCCATAACTTCATGGTGTGACTGAGTAACTTAATACCTCTATAGTTGTTACAACTTTGAATATCTCCTTTGTTCTTGTAAAGGGGAATCAAAGTGCTGAGCCGCCACTCCTCCGGCATCCTTGCAGTTTTGAGGATCGTGTTGAAAAGTCTGACTAACCAAGATAAACCTTCTTCCCCCAAACTCTTCCATACCTCTATGGGTATCTCATCAAGTCCTACTGCCTTTCCACTCTTCATCTTCCTCAAAGCCCCTTTGATTTCGTCCTTCGTAACATGACGACAAAAGCTGTAGTTACTGTGTTGCCCGGACGTGCTAAGATCTCCCAAAGAAATGTCGACATCCTCAACGTTGTTAAAAAGCTCATCGAAATATCTATGCCACCTTCTCTTAATGTCCACTCCATCCACGAGAACTCGTCCCGCCTCATCCTTTATACAACGCACTTGATCCAAATCTCTAGTCTTCCTCTCCCTAACTCTCGCCAACCTAAAGACCTCCTTTTCTCCCTCCTTGGTTTCCAATTTTTGGTACAAGCTCTCATATGCTTTGTTTTTGGCTTCTGCAACTGATCTCTTTGCCTCCTTCTTTGCCGTCTTGTAAACTTCTCGCTTCATCACCCTTTCATCATTTGTAGTGCTATCCATTAGAGCTTTGTATGCAACCTTCTTAACCTTTACTTTGTGCTGAATATCCTCACTCCACCACCATGATTCCTTCTTGCAACTTCCCATCCCCCTCGAAACTCCTAAGGTCTCCTTCGCAGCATTCCTAATGCCACTCCCTTCCACGTTTGGCTCGCATCTCCTTCTTGTTTCCATATGCTATCGGACTCGACCTTGGTCCTAAATTGACTCCCCAAAGTTTCTCTAAGATTCCACCACTTAATTTTATTAAAGTTAGGTACACTTTTCTTCCTCTTCCACCCCTTCACCTTAAAGTCTAAAACGACCATTCTATGTTGCGTTGACAAACATGCACCAGGTAAAACCTTACAATCTGTACAAAATTTTCGATCTCCACATCTAACTAGAATGTAGTCATTTGAGTCTTAGCAATACTGCTCCTGAAAGTAACTAGGTGCTCATCTCTTTTATTGTAGAAGGAGTTGGTTACCACAAGATCATACGCTGTCGAAAAGTCTAATATCGATGTCCCACCATCGTTCCTAACTCCATGCCCAAAACCTCCATGTGCACCAATATACCCATCTGAGGTAGCCCCTATATGTCCATTAAAGTCTCTTCCTATAAGGAGTTTCTCATTAGGGGGAATCTGTTGAATAACCTTATCTAACTCTTCCCAAAAACGACGCTTAAGTTGCATATCCAACCCTACTTGCGGTGTGTACATACAAATGACCTTAAAGGTCTCATCTTTCACCACAACCTTAATAGACATGATCCTATCATTGGTTCTCTTAACCTCCACAACATGCTGCTTAAGTACCCTGTCGACTAAGATACCCACACCGTTCCTTTGATTCGAACACCCTGAATAGCAAAGTTTGAACCCATTGATCTCCTTAGCCTTTGCGCCTGACCACCTCGTCTCCTGAACACACACGATATTGACCTTATATTTCTCTAAAATCTCCACTAACTCTAGACTTTTACCAGTGAGTGTCCCTATATTCCATGTTGCAAACCGCAATCTATCTGCATCCACTTGCCCCCTCCCAGACCCATAGCTCACCAAAGGACTAGCCCTAGGTCTACCAATAGAAATCGATGTCGCCACAATAACAATAAAAGGTCTAGCAGTTAACTTAAAAAAAAAAAAAAAAAAAAACCAAAAAAAAAAACCATGCAACTAAAAGCGATAGCACACCATAAACAAATCATACATAATAATAAAGGGTAACAAATATACAAAAGAGATAATAAAGACACTATAATAGATCAAGACACGTAATACTAACCCACAAGGCCCCCAAAGTCCACAACAATAAATTATAAAAAGGAAGGAGTGAGCCTGGACTCTAGATATCAACACACACAAGTAACACAACTATAAAAAGGGAGGAGTAACGTACAGCTAAGTCACAAGGTAATAAGTTAAGCAATACAAAAGAAACAACACTCTAATAAAATACTACTGTAGTACACAATGCCAAAAGGTGAAGGGGAAGTACACCTTGAAACTAGAAAGCTAAAAAGCCAAACTGAAAAGGAAATCACAAGCAAAACTCAGGAAACCACTGACACACAATAACGTTCGGGGAGGGTGGGCTAATAACCGCTGGACTGCAGACAGAGGGACGGCAAGTGACTTGTGGTGTGAGCCACCGGTGCTTACAACGGTGGCTTTTACCTGAACTCCGGCGAGAATTTCCCCGCCCTTAACGTCTGGTTCGAGTTTCCCAAACCAGAAAACAGAGCTGGCAGTGCGGTGGTGTGTGGGGTGCTTCTAGCCCTCACCGGTGCTGATACCAGTCGATCCGAACCGAGGAGGTCGAAGGGAATGACAAGTAAGTGACGAGAAAACACCAACCGACTACCTGGTCTACCGACGAGTTGTTCGGAGAGCAAATTTATCTCACAGACCCCAAAAAAACAGCGCTTTACCGGCACTCGTCACTGGGTCAGTGGGGTCGGCGGTCACCGACCTGAGTTGGGCGGTCGGCGATCACCGACCTAAGGTCGCGAAAATTTATGCTAAGCGAGAGAGAGCGAGCGAGTTCAGAGAGCGAGGAAGCAGCCCAGATGTTTTAATTATAGACAATGAGTTGATTTGTTAGACATTCTTATGTTTTGGCCTATTTCTGTCTTTTTTGTCCTGCTGACCTCCGAGACGGTGAGATCAGTGAATCGAGACGGAATCGTCCCCAGTTTTGGGACGATGACTACGGGTCGCGGAACGTGGCAGCGTCCCACGTTCCCTACAACTATGGTTTGACCTTTCCGGTGGTTGATTGAGTTTTCATGCATGGATGCTTCTGCGACCAAGGGCAACCCAAGAGGTCCCCCATTGCCCCCCGGAGCCTTCCCCAATGACAAAACATCAGATTACCCACACTGTATTGGTGGTGGAGCCTTAAGAACGGGTGACCGGTAAAGGATCACCAAAGGCTATTAGCGATCCAATATCCGACCGGGGGGACTCTCATGCCCACTTGGTGTCACAATCCAATATTATTAAAAAATGAACAACTTGGTCCTTACCAAACCCTTCCGGGTCTCGATGGAGTTTTCCCACATTAAGGCTCCTAGGGACTAAGGGAGACCCCAGAGGCTCATTGGAGACACCGAGGAGCCTTATCTAATGCCCTAATATCATATTCACCCATGGTACTACAATCCTACCTAGACTTAAAAGTAGGTCCCTGGTAAAGGGTCACCAAAGGTTATTGGGACTCAATAATCAATACCGGGGGGCCTATTAGGTCCCGTTAGGAGTCCCCATCACAGATAGCCACCTTTGGTATGGGATGTCGGGGACGCCTTGTTTTCTTGGTTCATAGGCTTATAGCCTTTGGATGAGGCATGTTCAGACCATCCTGGTGGTCGGTTGAGATTGTCCATACTGAGGCTCCTAAGGGAAAAGGTATTCCAAGATGCCGCGCATTTCCCTTGGGATACCTACGTCATCCTAACGTTATGGGTGACATGTGATGGGAGAGCCCTTACACATTTGCTGGCCTAGGAGCTGGATATGGGAGCCGGCCTGGCCCTTGTGTGGTACTGGCCTGGACAGTTGCATAGCGTCGGTTATGCTGTTCTCCGTGTATACCTCCTGGTTAGGTACTCAGATGCTTCTCTTTACAAAACTTTTCCTGCAACACCTTGGACATATGAACCACACTTGTGTGCATTGATATGCTTAGAGACTGGCTCTGTGATTGTTCCAGGTCTAGATGGCGAATAATGGTATCCCCTGCTGAGGATCAATCCTAGAATTTCATTCCATACTGTCCTTGGGTGCTTTCTATTTTATGGAAATGAGACTTAGAAAGGTGTTTCTTGAGCCACTGTTCATCTTTTGATTATTAGAAGGGGAAAACGTTATCCTCTCTTTCTTGAGATTTTTTGAGGTAAGCTTTGCTAACAACTGTGAGAATAGAGTTGTTGCAAAAATCAGCCAAAACCATTACGTCGTTATCAAAATAACTCTTCATAGCATCTTGGATAAGAGCATCTTCTGAGAATACATGTATCATTAGGCTTCTTCATATGTATAATATTAAGAATATATACCAAAAGATGCCTCAAACTATGCTCTACTTTTAGTTTACAGACTGGACTTGCAGCTTTCCAAGTAGATTTCCTGCCTCCCCCCCTCTCTCTCTCCCCCTCTATCTTCTGTTTTTTGTTCTATTTTTTCTTTTTGGGTTGGTGGTATAATTTTCCAAGTGACTCATGTTTTATTAAATCAGTGAAATAAACCAGTTTAAGGCGAGCTATTCAACGAGCATACAAGTCACATTCACTTTATGTGCAGTGTTATTTTCACTTTTACATCCAAATGACATACATTAAGAAATTTCACTAAATTTTGGACGATATTTCTCTTAGTCTCTCAGCAATATTTAAAAATTCCTTCTTATCAAAGGAGGCCTTTCCTCTCTTTTGCAGGGAAAAAGCTTCATCAATTTGGAATCGAGGTGTAGAATCTCGAACTAGTGCATGTTGAAGCTTTTATTTCTTCTTGGGTTGTCCAATATATCTAGCAGTGTTGTCAACCAGTATTTGGTCCATCGATCTGTAAGTATGCGCTTTCTAACAAGTTTCTTGTTCTTTGGTATGGCTTTATTCAGTTGATTTCCTTGATTCATTCAAATCATGATATTGGCTGATTGCTGTAAACAATCTGACTAACTAAAATCTTCTGTGGCAAATGCAACAAGTAAAATGCTTCCTATGTGTTATCTTATGAAATGGTCATTCATTGAACTAAAGCAGTGCATGCCTCATTTCTTTTGTACCTTGACTTTAACTGTTGCCTGATTTTCTTTTTCGCCCTTCTCCCCCTTTTCTCTTGAGCATCCTCTATAGCCTGTCTTAAGTAGGAAGATTTAAGTCAATATATTTTGGGTGATTTGAGTCCAGATGTATGATGAAACCAAGAGGGAAACTAAGTTCCACTGGTGCATGTGTTTTCAATATGCGTGTTGTTCCATGTCCTTTGTATCTTTAACGGACTTGTCTTGGACAAGAGTTGTTTTGCTAACTTCAGATCATTCCTGTGATTAACTTGGTTTAGTCACCCAACTTTGAAATAAAATGCATGTTGGGTTTCATGTGCCAGTGTTACTAGTGGAAAAGCTTTAGCAAGGTGTTTGCTTAGATTACTATAATCCGTTATCCAGATGGAATTTTGAAGTTGCAGCACGAGTGATAGCTTAGGAAGTAACTAATACAGTACAATGGAATGAAGTACAAAGTGAAGGGAAATGATAGTTGAATGCATCAAGTCATGTTTATAAATTTTGTGAAGGACAAACAAAGGGCATAACTTTGGAGTTCAAGCCCTCATTAAAATCCTTTTGTGATCTTTTAAGTTTGATGAGGGCTTGAACTGACCTGACCTAAGAGATTCGAAGACTAAGTTTGAGAAGTACGTGATTATGTATACTCATTACTCCATTCCAAGGGGACAAAAAAAGTTGTTTCAAGGAACTGAACAGCCTGAAACTTTAATAAACCAATGCGGCAGGAGATATGATGATGGATTTGTGTCTTATGTTTCAAATTTCTTTCTGAAACATTCAACTTAAAGCCTTCCTTTTGGCATTAATGGTCTTTTATATGGGGTTCCTGTTTCTGAATTTTTGTTTGGTATATGCTCTTTTTCCTATAGTTGCACTAGTTCATTTATGACATTGGAAACAACTGGGAAACCAATTTGCATGTTCGCTTTCCAATGTTACTCAGATAAGGAGATGGGTGCCAGAAAGAAAACAAAAGAGACACTTAGGTGGCGTTTACTAGGTTGCAATCAAATGCAATGCAATTATTTTATAGGGTAAATGTGGAAAAGGAAAAAGGGGAGGAAGGAGATGGAAAAAGTAAGATTGATTACACCATCCGAAGTAATCATCATTACATGGGAAAAGTTAAGCAATTGTGATTACAATGGTTAATGCAATCAACCTCACTTTTTCTATCCCTCTCCTCCCACTCCTTCACTTTTCACCTCCTATTTACACTATAAAATGGTTGCATTGCATTTGCATTTGATTGTAACCAAGTAAACGAGGCCTTACAGTCAGCTCCTTTTACCCTTCCCCAGCTCACCTGACGTGGTTCAGTGAGTGGAGAGATGTCTTCTTACCAGCAGATACATAAACCACCCAACTGGTGTAGCTGTAGCTGCTCCAAAACACAATATTAGTTTAGCACTACTATTACCACAAGAACACAAAACAAGCTTTGTTTACTGAGAGCAAGCTTACTAGTTACTACTCTTTCTGAAAATCGAATGTTTGTAGAACAGTAGTATGAATGGAGTGTCTCTGTACAAGTATACCAGTAGTTGTATCAGTATGGACTATGGAGTGCAGTTGACACCTGAAAATCATCAGGTTATGTGATTGCCTTTTTACAACGGATTTTAGAGGAATTCCTGGTGAATTAGATTTATATACTTGTACTGCTGATATATATGCTTTCTGGCTCCATTTTAAGCACAATTTTCTTCAGTTTCAAACTCTCATTTAGTTATGAATTGTGAAGGGAGGACTTCCAACAGACAAGATCGGTGCGGTGACCAGAGCTTGGATTTCCCCTCATCGAGAAGTGGTGTTTTTTGCAACCAGAATGAAGATCAAGCCCAATAAATTCAGCTGGCGAAAAGAGCATGGCGTGGAGAGGAGATGCTGGCCAAAATGCTCAATTCTAAGTTATTGCTAACAACTGAACAAGGAGTCTTAGAGCTAGCTCCAACCTGGGAGGTAATATCTTTTCCCCATCTGATCTTTCTTCCTTAAAAACATGGCGAGAAACAAGTAATCCTAGAATAGAATCCCAAGCTAGCAAAAATTTATCTCTCTTTTAATGGAAACATTGGGGATTTCAATTTACTCTTTTTGTTCATTCAGTATTCATATATTTTTTGGGTGAAATTCAGTTTCATATTTATCACTCATGCAAGTAATTAAAACTCTCGCTGAAATTACAGAAGAACATAAACAAACATAAAGTTCTTTTTTCTTCTTTTGAACACACTAATTGTTTTTTAGCATTCGTAATTAATCAATAATCTCAAATGGGCATTGCTTTAACTCACAAAAAAACTTGAAACATTTAACACTCAAAATCTATGGTCTCACCGTCTCAGTTGATTAAAGCCTGCAAAGAATGGGCTCACAGAGTCACAGAACTTATGTGCATCAGCAAAGGCAATCCAAAATTTGTTAACAACTCTCTGCTTAATCAGTTCCATTCACTAAGGTAGTACAGACATTCTGTTCCAGTTGTGTACAAATACAACAAAAATTCTTTGTATGTACTCCAAATTACACCATCCCAGGAACTTGAAAATCTCTGATTATCTAAAAGGTGGAAAGAAAAGAGTGTGAACTCTTTTTTTTTGATAAACAGAGTATGAACTCTAAAAGAATATATCAATGGGACCACTTATTGCCATCCCAATCCACATCGCAAGGCCCTGGATTACCAACTATAGCCCCAGTTCCACTTCTTTGTTCTTTTTTGTAGCATCATATGTTGCCCTGCCTTCCCCTCGTACCATGCAGTCAGAATTGTATTCCATCTCTGAGCGCATACTTTCTGCGATCACAGGATTATGTTCAACAGCAATGGAACTTCGATCACCATCCATGTCCTCAGATCGTTGTTGATTTGAGCTTCCTCCGTACTTCTGCGAACTTGAAGATCGTACAGAGGATCCAGAAGACGTAAATGGAGTAGGGGATGCAGCCTTGCAGGCACACTCACAGCATCCTTTTTTTGTTCCTTATTGGAAACCGAGTGTTAAAGACACTAGGGCACTAAGATAAGATATCACAGACACACTTCAAAATTAGACCAAGAAACTTTAAAGTATCCTAAATGAATTGCTTAGATCTGCACCGGAACTCAATCTGTCTTCTTATCTCAATAACATTGGGACTTTGAAGAAAGCATCAGATTGCATACACATAGAAACCGATATCATCCCCTGGTTATTGACTATCATTCTATCCCACCCTGATTACTTTCCTCAGTTGGTTCCAGGCTCATGAATGAACTGGTGCAACTATCGGAGATTATCTACACATAATCACATATTTCTCAAACTTAGCCTTGAGGATCTCTAAGTTCATCCAGTCAGGTCAGTTCAAGCCCTCATCAAACTTCAAAGATCACAAAACTTTTATCTGGAATCTCCTTGTCTAAGGTAAACCTACCAGTAATAACATAAACTATACACCTCCAATGTTATTGCCCTTTGTTTGTTCTTCACATAAATAATAAACATGACATATGCATTCAATTATGATTTCCCTTACAGTTTGTGCTTCACCATTGTAATTGATGCGTAAACTAGCTCGTTAAAATCTCTCACTTGTATTGAATCTCTCAAGAACAAAACTTGCGAAATAAATGGGATAAATTGGACCTCCCCACAAATGAATCCTAAAGGTAAAACCACCAGATTCAATTGATAAAGGGGCCCCTCAAACTCACCACTCAAGTTATAAAGGCAAAGCCACCAAACAAGAGATAAAGGGTTTAAGATTTCAGAAATAGAGGCAGCACTCTATCGGTTTTTCTCATTCACATAATCTGAGTACTACATTCGATTCCATTACATATTTTTAGGCTCAAACATGCAACAAACCCTAATGGAATACTCTAGAAAGAATCCTTGCTGTCCTTATGAGAGAAGGTCTCAAAAAGTGGTCCCAAAACTATTTGGTACTCAGCTGTAATTCTAGTGCCCAAATGGTCCCCAATAGTACAAATTGGAGCGTTTCCTTTGTACTGCTGGTCATTAATGCGCCTTGGCTCCTCTTGAGCTGGTAGATGTCCTTATCACTTGATCCCCAAGGCATAAAACAAACCCAAAAGGAGCAGGTTACTGGGATCAATGACATGGCACTTAATTCCCACCCGTTAGCTGCACTAATGTTGATTAACGTCTACTTGTACGGAATTAAAAGACTAATTACGTTAATCTAAATTATTGAAAGCATTTAAATGATAACCTGGATGATTAAGTATCCCTAATAAGTAGAGGACAACCCTCATTGTGTACCTTGGTGCAAAACAAGCTTGCAATTCGAGATAGAGATCATAGCATAGTTAAACTTGTTCTTGGAGCACCAGCTTGCTCAATTAATTTCGTATCAGTAATAGTGACCTCCTAAGCCATAGTGACTAAGCAAACACTTGCTAAAGCTTCTCCACTATTAACAATCAAACATAAATTCAATGTAAAATTGCACATCCACACAGCAGTAAAAAGGGAGGTAACTTTTATGAGTACTTCTGCATGCAAATTGTTGTAGTTTTATGAGTACAGCCATTCATACATGAAATTTTGAGATAAAAAAATCTCCAGGGAACACTTATCTGTCAGACTATATATATCCTGTAACAGATAGCATATTAAGAATAAGAATTAATAAGAACATGCTATACAGCAAGAAATTGTAATTCTGCCCTTACAGAGATGGGTAACCTAACCAGGTTAATTCAGCACATTGACTCTAGTCTTCTTTAAAACAAGTCCACTAAAGACACAAATGACATGGAACAACATGCATATTGAACATGCGTGGACTAGAGAAACCTATTTTCCCTCGTGGTTTAATCATACATCTGGACCTAAATCACCAAATCACCCAAAATAAATTGACTGAAAATTTCATATTTCAGACAGGCTATGGAGAGGATGTTGAAGAGAAAAAGGGAGAGAAAATCCGGCAACAGTAAAAGTCAAGGTACAAATGCAATGAAGAATCCACTGGTTTAGCTCAATGAACGACCATTTCGTTATGTAACTCATCAGAGTTTTTGATTTGTGGCATTAGCCACAGAAGATTTTAGTTGATCAAGATAATCACAACAATCAGCCAAGATCATAACTCGAATGAACTTAAGCCGTGCTTATACCAAAGAAGAAGAAACCTGTCGGAAAGCGCATTGATAGACCAGACAGTGGTTGACAATATTGCTAGATACGTTGGACAAGCCAAGACGAAATAAAAGCTCCAACATGAATCAGTTAGAGTATCTACACATACATCAATTCCAAAATGATCAAGAAGTTACCCTGCAAAACAGAGGAAACAGGAAATGCTCACAAAATCAAGATTTCAACAGCAGAGGAGAAACATACTCCATAACCGATGTACTAGCAAAAGAAGGTTCTGCACAATGGGGTATAACTGTATAAGGATTGAGTGGTTTTGGAACTATTTGTAGTAGAGTTCATTAGTGATTTGCAGTTATGAATAATTTTATATCCTGTAATATGTCTGCTGAATGAACTCTACTTAGGCGCGAGTTATTCTAATTCTGATTATCCAAAAAGCACTTCTGTACTCCCATGCTTTTGCTGTTGACATTAGAAGGACCTATTTTCTGAGAAGCTGTAGCGCTACTGAGGATAAACTTTTAATGTACTTCTACTTGCTGAATAAAGACAATGAAACACAACAATGGACTATGAAGGAATATAATGAACCTTAAATTTATCAAATATTAAATAAAAACAATAATAACAAGCGTTTGTGGGGTTTATAACATCAACATGAAACCTTACTAAGGTGCACATATACCGCATATGCTGAAGCTAGTCTATTTCTGATCAAACCCAAAAAGAGACATTACTCTTCGGATCTGGAAATAAAATGGACTCAGTCTTGTTATTTGTTATTGTGAAGTAAAGTAGCGGATAGGTGACGAGGGAGTTGTGAAATCGGAGTTGACCAGGGAGTGATGACGAAGTGTAGAACCCCCCACCATATAGGTCGTCTTTTAGGTAGTTGTAAAACACAGATGGAATTTTGATATTTGATGTTCATGAAAATCATCTTGTCACAAGTTTCGTCGGATTCAGTGTGCTGTGTGAGATATAAGGTGTCCCCATGGATAAAATCGAATCTGTGACTACCGGAACAAAGAAAAGTTGAGATGTGAAGATGGATGGTACGTAGTGTAAGTTGGTCGTCATGATTATTATTGGTAGTGTTGTTCCACCTCCAAAGATGAAAACCCTCTAGCGTGAGACCACATATTTGGACATAGCCACCTTCTTGATCACCTTGTAAGGGATTGGGATTACTGACTTCAATCCCGTTGACAAACACAAGAGAACGAATAACGTATTCAGGTACAGTGATCAAACAACAGTTTAAGCCCAAGGGATCATCCAAAGGATCGTAAGTAACTATATGTGTACCTGCATACCAAACCACCCTTTCCCTACAAACCCTGACAACTTGGTTGGGGAACCAAAACAATCCTGGTGGGCAAGCCACATTGAACTCTCTCCAAGACCAGGTTCGAGAAGAAAACACACATGTCCTAAAGGTTGTGTCCTTGCGTCCTTTCAAGTCGATTACGGCCACAACGACTGCAACAACTTCCCTACAATCATCAAAAGAGCGGCAGATGAAGCCAACCTCGCAAGGAACTAGGTTTTTCCATGGCCTACATGGAAGTTGGAACCATTCTTTGGTGAGCGGGTTACACACTTAGAGATTGCAGAAAGTATGATCTAACCCAAAGCTCTCTTGACATAAAAATTGTTGGGAAAAATACGGATAATTGCGGAATAATATTTTCCCTCTCTGTATGATTAAAATGGGCTAAATAAAAAAATGCGGGAAAATATATAGATGAGGACACCAGAATTTTAACGTGGAAAACCCTTCAAGAAGAAGGGAAAAACCACGGGACCTTTGGTCCGGTAAAACTTTCACTATAATAGTAGGATTACAAGATGTCGTCTCTAGTATGAACTAGAGGATATCAAGCAAAGACCTCACCCACAAAAGGATGGATTACAATAATTTATAAACTCACCGAATTGGTGGAACACTCAAATTATCTCACTTTGTAGTGCTCTCTCTCACTCTCTCTCTAGAGTGGATGTCTCTCACACTTGTATATGTGTAGAATGCTTCTCACTTATTATTGTGGGTGTACTTCACAACTTCTGGATTGATTGAATTTGCCTTCTCCAAGTCCTCTATTTATAGGAGTTTTAGAGGAGTTTCATAACTTAATACTTGGAGGTTTCTTCCATTAACTAGAGATGTAACTTCAAACCGTTTTGGATGATAGTAATTCCCACTAGAATGGTTCATGTATACAGCTCCTTGAGTTACCAATGTTTAGTAGTAATTGTCACTTACTACATTATTTAATTCCCCATAAGAAATCAAATAGAGCATTGTAACTCTCTTGCGTAATTATCCAACATTTAATCTTCTGTTTTTGGTTTCTTTCTTTATTATTAGTTTATTGTTGTTTTGGCCCATCAATTAGGAGGAACCCCCAACAATCTCCCCCTTCTAGAATTAATTGGAGGGCACCACCACACCGACTCCTTTACAGCAATCATCGAACTTCTTGGTCGACACCACCTTGGTGAACATGTCCGACCAGTTATCATCAGTGTGAACTTTGTCTAGCTGCAATAGCTTTTCTTCTAGCACGTCTCGCATCCAATGATATCGAACATCAATATATTTTGTACTAGAGTGATAGGTTGAATTTTTGGCTAAGTGTATAGTACTCTGGCTATCACATTTTAAGACATACCTTTCTTGTTCTTGTCCTAACTCACAAAGGAAAATTTTCATCCATAAGATTTCCTTGCACGCTTCTATAGCTGCGATATACTCTGCCTCCATTGTGGAAAGTGCAACGCACTTTTGGAGCTTCGATTGCCACGGTACAGCTCCCCCTGCAAAGATAGTCACATATCCCGACGTCGATTTTCTCGAATCGACATCTCCAGCCATATCTGCATCTGTGTAGCCTTCTAACACATGCTTTCCTTCACCAAAGCATAAATACCTTTTGGTGGTTCCCCGGGGAGAAACGAAATATCCACTTCACAGCTTCCTAGTGTGTTTTCCAGGATTAGATAAAAATCTGCTTACTGCACCGACTACGTAGGCAATATCTGGTCTGGTACATACCATGGCGTACATGAGACTGCCAACGGCTGATGAATATGGGACCTTATCCATTTCTTCTTTCTTAGCCTCATTTCTCGGACTTTGCTTCTCGCTCAGCTTGAAATGTCCGGCTAGTGGAATACTGACTGGCTTGGCCTTGTGTAAGTTGAATAGATCAAGAACCTTCTCCATGTAGCGTTCTTGAGATAGCCACAATAACTTCTTGGAACGATCTCGAGTGATCTTCATTCCAAGGATCTGCTTTGCTAACCCCAAATCTTTCATGGCAAATGACTTGCTTAGGGCATTCTTAAGAGCTGTAATTTTCTTTTTATCTTGCCCAACAATCAACATATAGCAAAAGTATGATGAAATCGTCACTATCATACATCTTCATGAAGACACAGTGATCTGCGTGGGTTTTCTTGAAACTGTATTGAGCCATGAAAGAGTCAAACTTCTTGTACCATTGCCTCGGTGCTTGCTTCAGACCATAGAGGCTCTTTTTCAATCGACATACCATGTGTTCTTTACCTGACTCTTCAAACCCCTCAGGTTGCTCCATGTATATCTCCTCCTCTAGGTCCCCATGCAGAAATGCAGTTTTGACATCGACCTGTTCGATCTCCAAGTCTAGGCTGGTGGCTAGACCGAGAACTGCTCAGATAGCTGACATCTTTACTACCGGAGAGAATATCTCATCAAAATCAATACCCTTCCTCTGGTTGCAGCCCTTGACCACGATCCTGGCTTTGTATCTGGGCTTTGGGTTGCTTTCTCCGACTTTGATCTTGTAAACCCATTTGTTTTTCAAGGCTCGCCTTCCCTTGGGTAACTTAACAAGATCATATGTATGATTCTCATGCAAGGATTGCATCTCCTCTTGCCTGGATTTCTTCCATTCCTCTCTCTAAGGATCATTTATGGCCTCATCGTAGCTTTGAGGCTCCCCCTCATCCGTGAGTGTCACATACTCATCTGAGGGATATCTGGTGGAAGGTCTTTTTTCTCTGGTTGATCTTCGCAACTCAGGTTGTTGAACTGGCTCACTGGAATCGACAGGCTCTTCATCATTTGTCCCTGTCGAGGACTCCTCTTTTTCTTCCATTGAGGGCTCGCCTGGATCAGGCATATCACCAATTTCTTCATCATTGTTTTCTCCTGTTTGTCCCCTATCATCATGTGCTGCGGGGGATGATTTACCATCTCATCGAGGTGTAACTCTGGGCTTCTCTGCCTCATTGGTATCTTCGATGTTCTGGTCTTCGAAGAACACAACATCTCAACTTCTTACGATCCTTCTACTCACAGGATCCCATAGGCGATATTCAAACTCATCCTTCGGTGAGCGAAGGTAGTTACATTGCTTCGTCTTTGAATCGAGCTTTGATCTTTCGCTCTTGGGGACGTGGACGAATGCTCGGCAGCCAAATACCTTGAACTGGTCATATGAGACCTTTCTTCCCGTACATACCTCCTTTGGGATATCTTCATCCAAAGGAACTAAGGGAGAATGGTTGATTGTATCAACGGTTGTATACAACGAACTCTTTTCTCGATCGTGCGATTCATTCTCTCGGCTACACTATTCAGCTGTGATGTTTTTGGTGGTGTCTTCTCGAGCCTTATACCATATGACTTGCAATAGGCTTCGAAGGGGCCACGATACTCTCCATCGTTATTTGAACAGACACATTTGAGCTTTCGGCTAGTCTCTCGCATGGTTCGAAAACTTGGTCGTATAGTAGTGTATCGGCCGTATCGTAACGACCTTTAAGAACAGCGATACGAGATTTAGCGTTTTGTAACAGAGGTTTTCAATTTGGCGCGATTTTGGCCGATATGGCCGATATGCGACACATTTTGGACGTTACGTCCGATATATATATGAAAAACGTTCGTTACTTTTCACTTTTCGGAAAAAAGAAAAAAAAACTCCTTTTCTTCGAATCTTATCTACTGTAAAAAAAAGCAAAGAGGAGAGAGAAGAAACTAGAAAGTAAGGACAACGAACAACAACAATTCATGAGTCCAGTACTCAAACAATACACACAAGCAAGAAGCTGAATTCCAGATCAAGAAGATTCAATCGTACTTTGCAAAACTCACCAAATTTAAGGTAATATTTCGAAAAATTGCATGCAATTTCATTTACTATCATAAAATTGTGGGGAAGGGGTGAAACTTACTAGATCTGGAGCAAGAAATATATAATCACCATTGTAGATCTGCATTTGAGTTTTTTTTTCCTTGTCCTTTGTTCCGAAACCCCTTTGAGCAAATTCATCTGTTCCGAAACCCCTTTGAAGTTTTGAGATGGATTTTTCTTTTCGTTTTAGTTGTGAGTTTTTCGTGGTTTTTTTTTGGTTTGCTCTTCTTGTTTTTCATGGGTTGTCTCTGCAATTTGAGAGAGAGAGAGGAGAGAGAGAGAGAGGACGGTGATTCATGGTTTATGGGAATCGGTGGGTGAAAGGGATTGGAGTTTATTTGTTGTTTTGTTTAGTTTATACTTTATTATACTTATAGTGGGTTGTGGGGGGTTTATACGTGAATCACTCTAATAGTGATGCTTCTTCCTTTTTCTTTTATTTTTATATATATATTTTTTGGGTTTAACTTGGGTTGTCATATTAAGTGGTTTGTTTAGCTAATATGGGTCTGGTGGTAAACGTTGCTTATAATTAATGTGATTGAAAACATGCTTAAAACTATATAAAATAAGATGATTATTAATTATTGATCCCATATAGAGCATTTTACACTTAGATAATTGTTACAGTATTTTCTTTGATAAACTTCTATTGTATCACCTATATCAACAAATAAGTATGATTGTATGTTTATTTGTGTAGATAAAAAAATGTCACGTGATGGAAAAGAAGGAGATATGGGTTGGAAATTCGGTAGAGCAATTAGTGGCAATAAGCGTAAAATTGAATGTAATTTGTGCGGAAAAGTTATCAGTGGTGGAATTACAAGACTAAAGGAGCATATAACACACAAAAGGGGTAATGTTGCCCCATGTGATAAAGCTTCGTATGATATAATAAGAGAAATGTATTCTCATCTCACGGATTATAAAGACAAAAAAAAAAAAGAAAAACAGAAGATGGATCGGGAATTAGAGGAGCAAATTTTGTACGATATCAATCGTAATAAACGTGATGAGGATGAGGATGAGGAGCGACAAATGGAATATGCAAGACACCAAAGTAGGATGCAACATGGACATGAATATTACCGAGAACAATATAGATCACGTGGTCAATTTGAAGATGGAGGAGGTAATGGTGTGTTTCGTGATGTCCCACCCCCACGCATGTCACGTTCTGCTACTGTTCGAGAGGTTGGATCTAAAGGAATTAGAGGATTGTGATCGGGCAGGATGCCCGGATCGATGCATTGGACGCCGAAATGCATGAGATGTCCTCCACAAGCTTACGGGAAGAGCTTGACCACATCCACAATCAAATTCAATCATTGTGAGATCAGTGTACTACGATCACCAAGGCTGTTGCTATTGGTAATGGTGGATCAGGGTCGAGACGGGTGAAGCCCCCTCAACCCCGGACATACAGTGGAGCTAGAGAATCCAAGGAAGTAGACAACTTTGTCTTCGACCTAGAACAATACTTCCGAGTCAGTGGACTGGAAGAGGACCAGAAGGTCGACACCGCGGTCATGTACCTTGTGGATGACGCGAAGTTGTGGTGGCGTTCGAAGTATGATGAAATCGAAGCCAAAACTCTGAAAATAAACACATGGGAAGAGTTTAAGAAGGAACTCAATGACCAGTTCTACCCGGAGAACACTGAGTTCATTGCCCGAAGGAAGATAAAGACCATCAAGCATACAGGGAGCATCCGAGACTAGGTGAAGGAGTACTCGGCGTGCATACTTGAAATCAAGGACATGAGTTGGATACAACTTCATCGATGGGCTGAAAGAGTGGGCTCAACGTGAGTTGAACAGACAGAAGCTGGATACCTTGTCGGCTGCTATAAGTGTGGCCGAACGACTCTTTGACAACCAGCTAGGAAAAGAGATCCCATCGAAGAAAGGGCCAACAGGGCCAAGTTTGATTGTGAATCGAGCAGCGTTGACTGGCTCGCAGACAGGATTGAACAATGCTCGAAACTACAACGGGGGTAACTATAGTTGTGGAAGTAATAGATACGGGAACGTTGGAGGGGATCTCCTAGACCGGCACCCTACCGACCCCAGGTTCAACCTCGTCGTTCAATCGGACAGAAACGTCCACGGCAAGATGGCCGTCGAAGTTGAGTTGCTACAACTGAAAAGGGCCACAAACACACCGAGTACCCTCATCGAGACTTGAGTGCCCTCCAACAGAATCTATCTAAGATGTCTGTGGAGTCTGATGACACCAACAAAGGAGAGACAAGCAGAAACAATGAAATAGATGAGGATGAGATACCACACATGGGAGCTGTTCATTTACAGTGCACCCTGAGGGGTGATGAGACCTCTCTAAAACCCAAGTCGACTGAGCTCATGTACGTCGACGTAGTGATCAATGGACGTAGCACTCAAGCAATGATTGACACAGGTGCCACCCATAACTTCGTGGCCGACACGCAAGCAGAGAGATTGGGACTGAAGCTGGACCGCGCTGGCGACAGCATGAAGGCCGTGAACTCGGCAGCAAGACCTATTCATGGGATTTCCAAGGGAGTCCTGACTCGGATAGGGGAGTGGAGTGGTCGATTGGGCCCTACTGTGACTCCACTAGACGATTTTATTATGGTATTGGGTATGGACTTCCTCCGCACGTCTAAAGCGGCGTCCATGCCCCATTTGAGTTCCTTGTTGGTGATGGGTGACAGCCCATGTCTTGTGAAAGCGTCGAACGCGAAGGTTGAGAATAGACAGAGACAGATGCTCTCGTCAATGCAATTTGAGAAGGGACTTAGAAGATGTGAACCGTCGTTCCTGGCCACTTTGTCGATGAAGAAAGATTGTAGGGATGAGAACACGCCTTCGGAGGTAGTGAAACTGCTTGAGGGATTCAAGGACATCTAGCCCGATGATCTACCCCAAGTCCTCCCCCCTCGCCGATCCGTCGATCATCAGATCGAGCTGATCCCAGGAGCTGTGCCACCCGCTCGTAGCCCTTACAGGATGGCACCTCCCGAGCTGGCTGAACTGAGGAAACAGTTGGATGGTCTATTGAAGGGAGGATTCATCCGGCCGTCCAAAGCGCCCTATGAGGCTCTGGTGTTGTTTCAGAAGAAGCAAGATGGAACTCTCCGGCTGTGTATTGACTATCGGGCACTCAACAAGTTGACGGTGAGGAATCACTATCCTATTCCGTTGATTGCTGACTTGTTCGATCAACTTGTCGATGTTGTGTACTTTACGAAGCTTGATTTGAGTTCGGGGTACCATCAAGTTCGTATATCAGAAGGGGACGATCCAAAGACATCTTGTGTGACGAGATATGGGGCTTTTGAGTGGTTAGTGATGCCCTTTGGACTGACGAACACTCCTGCAACGTTCTGCACTTTGATAAACCATGTCTTCTATGGGTACTTGGATAAGTTCGTGGTGGTATACCTCGATGATATTGTGATCTACAGCAAGACCATGAGTGAACACCTGGAACATTTAAGACTTGTGTTCGAGAAGTTGCGCGAGCACCACCTCTTCGTGAATCCTGAGAAGTGTTCGTTTGCACAAGAAGAAATTAGTTTCCTTGGTCACTTTGTAGGAAAGGGGAAGATGCGCATGGATCCTAAGAAAATCTCAGCCATTAAGGAGTGGCGGCTTCCGAAGAATGTCTCTGAGCTCCGTTCCTTCCTTGGCCTTGCTAATTACTATCGGCGTTTCATTGCAGGGTATTCTGGTATTGTGGCTCCCCTCACAGACTTGCTCAAGAAGTGTGAAGGTTGGAATTGTTCCGAATCACAGAATGAGGCGTTCGAGAATTTGAAGAAGATGGTAACCAGGGAACCAGTGTTGGCTCTCCCTGATGTCACAAAACCTTTCGAGGTCGAGACTGATGCCTCAGACTTTGCCCTCGGGGGAGTTCTACTTCAAGAAGGGCACCCAGTTGCTTTAGAGAGCCTCAAGAAAATGGGGTCGAGAGGCGGTATGCCACTCAAGAGAAGGAGTTACTGGCAATTGTACATTGCTTAAGGGTCTGGAGACATTATCTTGTGGGTTCGAAATTCCTCGTTCGCACAGACAACACCGCTGCAAGCCATTTCTTAACCCAACCGAGGCTCAGTGGTCGACAGGCTCGGTGGCAAGAATCTCTTACAGAATTTGATGTGGAGTTCACATACAGACCTGGGGCCAACAACAAGGTCGCGGACGCTCTCAGTCGTCGCGCCGACTTCGCTGCATTGAAGGAGATGGCTCACTTGTCGGCAACTCATGTGGCCACTACAATCCGTGACCAGATCAAGCAGCATCTGGGCCAAGATACGATGGCGAAGACCATCGAACAGCTCATTAAAGAAGGGAAGATGCGACGATTCTGGATAGCAGATGGTCTTATCTTCACAAAGGGACATAGGTTGTATGTTCCCAGGGCCGGGGCCTTCAGAGAAAATTGCTGAGTGAATGTCATGACACCCTCTGGGCAGGACATCCAGGGTGGCAACAAACCTTGAGCTTGTTAAAGCAAGGGTATTTCTGGCCCCAGATGAAGGATGATGTGATGAGCTATACTCGGACGTGTCTCGTGTGTCAGTAAGACAAGCCATATCGATTCAAGCCGGGCGGCTTGCTAAACCCGCTCGCAGTGCCGACTAGACCATGGGAGAGTGTCTCCATGGACTTCATCAATTATTTACCGAAGGTCGGACCCTTGTCGGTGATCATAGTGATAGTGGATCGGTTCTCGAAGTATGCCATTGTCAAGTACTGGGGGCTGCCGAGGAGCATTGTGAGTGACCGAGACCCTCGGTTCATAGGCATCTTTTGGGGTGAACTCTTCAAGCTTCTTGGGTCAGAGGTAAACATGTCTTCAGCGTATCATTCCCAGACCGATGGACAGATAGAAAGGTTCAACGGGCTCCTCGAAGAATACCTTCGACACTTCGTGAGCGCCAACCAGAGAGAATGGGTGAGACAGCTAGATGTAGCCCAACTCTGCTTCAATTCTCAGAAGAGCTCCTCGTCCAACAGAAGTCCCTTCGAAGTTGTCACAGGACAACAACCTCTCCTACCACACACAGTGGATGATCACTACAAGGGCCGAAGCAAGAAGCCTATGATTTCACCAGAGAATGGAAGCAAAACACTGACATTGCTCAGAGTTACTTAGAAAAGGCTTCAAAACACATGAAGAAATGGGCTGATTAGAAGAGAAGGCCACTAGAGTTCGAAGTGGGAGACATAGTGATGGTAAAGATCCTCCCAGAGAAGATGCGGTTCCTTAGAGAAAGTGACAAGCGGTCGGTCCGCAAATATGAAGGCCCCATACTTATTACAAAAAGGTTGGGCAAGACGGCTTACAAAGTGGAACCCCTGACTTGGATGAAAGTACACCCTGTCTTTCATGTGAGTCGCTTGAAGTCGTACCATGCAGATCCAGAGGACTCCGCCCGCAACAAGTCACACAGGGCCAACATCCGCACCAAGCCGTCCCCGACACTTGATGACTAAATCACGTCGCCGAGGACGTCGACAACTTTAGTGGGGGAGAATGTTAGGTTCCGCCCTTTACACCTTGTAATTTACTGCTTTCCTTGTAATGTAACATGTCTCTAAGGCGATTCCTGCGTGTTGACCCTTGGACATGTCTTTAAGCTTTCTAGTTCTTTCCTAACATGTCTCTAAGGCGCTTCCTCCGTGTCGACCCTTGGACATGTCTTTAAGCTTTCTAGTCTTTTTACTTTTAGGAGTAGATGTTGAGTATGAAAGTTATGCACTCTTGATGTCTACTCCTGTCAGAATGAATAAAGCTCTAAGGACCCTTTATGGGGGAATCAGTCCTCCATATCGATGTATTGATGTTAATGCTTGTTGTTGTTAAACTGTATTGATTGCTTTCATCATCCAACACCTCTCTCAAACTCCGTCCCTCCCTCACTCTCTTGTGTCCATGGACACCCCGAAGATGTTCCTTGTGTACGGCTGGCACTCTTGCCGCTAGGAGACAAGAGCGCGCCGCACGTCCCGCAACTTGAAAAGGCAGACCGTGACATGATGCAACACCATGACCCATGCGTTGCAGCACCATGACCGGGCCCCGTGAGCACCCATCTAGAGGACGTGTTTTGGGCCTCCGGACGCAAACTTTTCGACGTTAATATTTTCGCCCCATATCGCATGGGATACTCCTAGGGGACATGGGAGGCCCCTAGAGTCAGTTATTGGGTCCCTGATAGGCTTGTAAGGGTGGTTTTACGTGATGCCAATGTTTTTTTTGGTGCAAGTCAGAAATTGTATTATTGCTCACTGTAATGTAACAAGATTACAATCCTTAGGCAATGCAGATCCAAGGCCACCTACTAGGTAGGATTCCTTTTTGCTACATCCCTCTACTACCTTACAATCCTTCAATCTGGTGCAACTCACTACAGGCAGTGGTTCACCATCTCTGTAAACATTATACTTTGCACAAATTATTTCTCACCCTTTCTGTAAACATTACAATTTGCAAAAATTATTTCTAACTTGCAGCAAAATACAAAAACATAAATAGCTAAAAATATTACAACTTCTTCTAGTTTTTCACCTCTGCTTGGATCTGTTTCATCCCTCATTCTGCCTTACTTCTTCAGCCTGCTGCGGATTACACTTCTAACTTTGTGATCTTCTGATTTCTGTAACAACCCTTGTTCTGCCTTTCTCCAGCAGACTGTGTACTTGTCTTCTGCTAGATCCTGCTGCCTGGTTAACAGCCCAGGTTCTGCCTCCTACTATTGCTCCCCTGCTGGACTCTGCTGTAGTCTCCTGCACTAGGTAGGGTTCCTCTTCCTCTGCATCCCTGTTTTCCTTACAACCCTGCATTCCTGGGGCACTCATTACAAGCAGTGGTTCCCCATATCTGAATACAGATACAAGATACAAAAAACATTCCTGTCTTACAACAAAAAACAAAACATAATAATCTAAAATTATTGCAGCATTTCTATCCTTGTTTTCCACTCAATCTGCTTCTTCCTGCTTCTGCTTTGCTTCTGCTCTCTACCTCTGAATCCTCTGCTGGGGCAATCTTCCAGAGTTGATTCATCTGCCTTCTTTTCTGCAACAATACCTTGCTGATTTCCTGTATATTCTATTGGTTCCTGTTACCTGATTCAGAGTCTAGCTACATCAACCTGCTTCTGATTCCCTTCTAAAACCTGTGTGTATCTCCTTCTGAATTTCAGGTTCTGTACTGTCTCTGGACTGTTGCTTGTCCTGTGCTTCACCTTCATTCTGCAGTGCTGCAAAGGGGTTTTGTGTCTGTGGCTTATCCTTCTGTTGTTGCTGAATTTGCCTGTAACTACCCCTTCCAGCTCTTGCTCCTCTACCTGCATTATTCATTCTTCCTCTCCCCCTCCCAACATTCTGCCATTGCTGTGCCCTAGTGTTTTCCTGTTGGTCAGGTTGCTTCTGTACTGGTACTGCAATCTGTGTTGGTATCACAGTTGCAGCAGCAACTTTCTTCCTGCATTTTGCCTCACAGTGCCCATATTGCTTGCAGTGGGTGCATAGGATGGGCTTCCAGTCATATTCCACTGCCTGTTCTACAACATTTCCCTTCTCATTCCTGTAGTGCACCTTATTGGGGTAAGCAGCTCCAATTTCAACTTCAATCATCACCCTAGCAAACTGGATTCCTACTTTAAGCTCTGTGTTTCTATCTGCCATCATTGGCCTTCCTACAAGGCTTCCTATCTTACTTAATCCCATTGCATTCCAATACTTCACATTAAGTCCCGGGAATTTTACCTAAATTGGCACCGAGGTCAGTTCTTCTTTTTCATAATCTATATTTTCAGACCATGCCCTAACAATCATAGGCTTATTGTCAAAGTGGTAAACCCCCTCTTGTATCACGGCATCTCTCTGTTCTAGGGATTCAAACCTGACCAAAACCAACCCATTTTTCATCATGGCAATTTTATTCATCCCTCTCTTTGCCTAGATTCTTCGAAGAAAGCCACTTAGAACATTAATTGGGGGCCTTGCTCCCATTATATAACAGACCACTGCTTGATTCCAGTAGTTTATTTCAGATTCAATGTCACTAAAATTAATTTCACCCACCGGTTTCCCTTCATGCAATTTAGGAGCAATGAAATCTAATTTAAACCCCGCATTCTTTAATTTGGAAATGTCAAATTTTTTCCAAGCTGAGTTGTTACCTGCAGTTGCGAATTCCTGTTGCTTTGGTTGTTCAGACTCTTCATCCTCATCTTCAGACGCGAACTGGGTTCGTGCTTTGTCCTTCATTCTAGATAGCCAGGAATCAATTTTTTCCTGCGCTAATTTCATTTTTTCCATTGTTTTTGTTTGCGCATCAGGTGTCATCACATCTGAATCCTCCAATTCTTCTGTTAAATTTCGCATAACAAGACCTAGGTTTTCTAGGTTTTCGCTTGTTCTTTGTGTTTGAGACAGGTTTTTTGTGGGACAAGGTGGAGCTTCTCCCTCATCCCCGTCTTGACTCCCATTTTTTTGCGCATCAGGTTTCCCTTTTTTTGCTTTCCCGTTCTTCCCCATTTGAACTCAGTGCTTTGTTAATGGCTAACAGGCACTGTCGAGGAGAGAGGAGAGAGCATTTTAGAGAGAGAAAGTCTGATTCTTTTGCGATGCGATGCCAATGTTTTTTTTTTTGGTGCAAGTCAGAAATTGTATTATTGCTCTCTGTAATGTAACAAGATTACAGTCCTTAGGCAATGCAGATCCAAGGCCACCTACTAGGTAGGGTTCCTTTTTGCTACATCCCTCTACTACCTTACATCCCTTCAATCCTGGTGCAACTCACTACAGACAGTGGTTCACCCTCTCTGTAAACATTACAATTTGCAAAAATTGTTTCTCACCATCTCTGTAAACATTACAATTTGCAAAAATTATTTCTGACTTACAGCAAAATACAAAAACATATATATCTAAAAAATATTACAACAAAAACTTCCAGGAGCTGATTCATTCCTCCTTCTTTCTTGCTTCATCTACCTGCTGTGCCCATTCAAGCTGATCCACATCACTCTACTGTCTAGCTCCCTGTACAGGTACTGGAGTCCTGCATTTCTTCTTGTTTTTTCCTGCAAAAACCTCTCCTGGAATCTGGTCCTGCCTATCTGCTGGGTCTGCTGTGGTACACAGATCAGCTGAAAATCTCTCTAACCATTTTTTATCCCTGCTGTTGATCTTTCTCAGCCTGCTGCATTGCTGCATTCTGGTCCTCACTGATTGCTGCATTCTGGTCCTCATTCTTTCTGATCTGCTGAATTTTATTTCTTCTTCACTCTGCCTAGCTTCAGCAGCCTGCTACAGATACCCTGCTGAGACCTACTGCCTGAATTTCTGCACAGGTTTCCTGTCTTACAGAACTGCTAGTTCTCTGCTGAAAAACCTGATGTATTCTGATTCTGACTTTCTGTTGAGTCTAGCTTCTGCCCACTGGTTTTGATTCCCCTGCTGTAACCTGCTGCATAAATCCCTGCACAAGTTCTCACGCCTTGCAGGGCTACTGGGTTCTGCATATCTCCCCTGCTGTTGCTCTGCTGCCATCTGAATTTGATTTTCCTCCTGATCTGCTGCATGCTTTCCATCAACACCAAAATACAGACACATAGTTCAGAAAAAAAAAAAAAAACAGCCAGTTACACATTTTCTATCCATCTCTATCTTTGTTGTTTATTTTCCTCTTGCTACTACATTGCTGTATTCTAGCTCTGACCACCTGCTGGATCTGTTGCACGATCTGCCTCAATGACAGTCTGGTCCCCTCAAAATGCTGGATGTTCCTGCATCTCCATATCCAATACACTGTTGCTGCAAGACCTGCTGCGTATACTTCTCTTCTGAAACAGGAGCACTTTTGTCTGCTTATCCAGTTGAGCATTCCCTGGATAGTGTTAGCTTTTGCTGATATCTGTAGCCATCCTCTTAGCTGATCCAGGATCCCTGCTGATACCCTACAGCTAAAGAATAGGTGGTTATGGTCTTCTGTCTTCTCCTTGCACAGGTTGCACATGGCATCACCATTCAGGAACCCCATCTTCTGAACCCTATCCTTTGTTAAAAGTCTTCCCTGTTGAGCCATCCACAAGCAGAAACTTTGCCTAGGCATGGTTATCTTCCCCCAAATCAGATTAGCATGTCTGGACTTTGGCATAGGCCCTGTTAGTATACTGTATCCACTTGCAACAGAGTGGAGCCCATCAGTAGTGCCCTTCCACACTCCTCTAGCTGAATATTGGTCCTGGAAAATACTCTTGATTTTATTGAGCTTTTTCCAGTACCAACTGGCACCCCACACAGGCTCATAGTTCCAGAAATTAACTCCCTTCAGATAAATCCCATTTATCCATTTGAC
Organism: Tetragonia tetragonoides; assembly: GCA_038025085.1. NCBI lineage: Eukaryota > Viridiplantae > Streptophyta > Magnoliopsida > Caryophyllales > Aizoaceae > Tetragonia > Tetragonia tetragonoides. The sequence goes on from CM076147.1 coordinate 6,090,835, forward strand.
CCACAGAGTGTCTTTTTTTGTGGCTAAATCCCAAATATGCTTCCCATTTAATGCAATATTGAACCATTTGCAATTTTTGATGTTTATTCCCCCATTTTTCCTTGGTCTGCATACCATATCCCATGCCACCAAGCTAGGCTTCTGTTTCTGATCAGTAGAGCCCCACAAAAAAGATCTGCATTTTTGCTCCACATTTTTGAGTATCCCAGCAGGCATTATAAAAATGCTTGACCAGTAAACATGAATAGAGAATAATACAGAATTTATAAGTTGAGCCCTTCCTGCATATGAGAGATTTCTGGATGCCCAAATCTGAAGCTTTTTAGTCATATTGTCCACCAGGCATTCACAATCAATTTTGCTCCATTTGGATGGAGATAGTGGCACCCCCAGATATTTCATGGGTAGTGTTCCTTCTCTGAAACCTGATAAGCCTAGCAGCTCACTCTTCACTTGTTCACTTACACCAGCAATGTACATGTTTGATTTCTCTTTATTTGCAATCAGGCCAGTAGCTTGTGAAAAATAATTCAAGCTATTCATCATAATACTCACAGATTCAGGTGCTGCTTTGCAGAAACACAACAAGTCATCAGCAAAACAGAGGTGACTCAGTGCCAGTTCTTTGCACATGGGATGCCAGCTAAAGCTCCTTTCCATACATGCTATTTTCAGGATTCTTGATAGATACTCCATTACCAACACAAAAATGAGTGGAGATATTGGATCTCCCTGTCTAATGCCTCGCTTAGCAGGAAAAAACCCATGGGTCTCCCCATTGATGTTGATGCTGAAACTTGCAGTTTGGATGCACTCTAGAACCCAACCAATGAATTTTACCGGGAACCCGTACCCTTGCAGCATTTCCTTGACAAAACTCCAATGAATAGTGTCATAGGCTTTCCTTAGGTCAATCTTCATCAAGCATCTAGGAGAGGATTGTTTTCTGTTGTAGTGCTTGATAAGATCCTGGCATATCATTATGTTGTGTACAATTGATCTCTGAGCCACAAAAGCTCCCTGGTTCACAGAGACTAGGTCAGGAAGCACTTCTGCCAATCTCCCACACAAGATCTTGGAGATGCATTTGTAGATGGTATTGCAGCAGGCAATTGGTCTGAAATCAGAAGCCTTCTCAGGGTTTGCTATCGTCTGCACAAGACATAAATTTGTGGCATTCACCTCTTTGAGTAATTTGGATGAGTCAAAAAAGTCAGTGATGGCTTCAGTCACATCATCTCCCACAATGTGCCAAGCTTCTTTGAAAAAACCCGATCCAAAGCCATCAGGGCCTGGACTTTTGTTACAGTCAATATCAATCATGGCTAACTTCACTTCTTCAGCACTCACAGGGGCAATAATGGTCATCTGTTGGTGTATGTTCAATCTATGACCTGCTGAGAAGAAACAGTTTTCTGCTGTGGTATCCCTGACCCCAGACACTCCCAACATTTTCCTGTAAAATCCCACAATTTCCTCAATAATCAAATCCTGGTCTTCTAATAATACATCTTCCTGTGTCTTGATGCAGTGTAGTCTGTTCATTTGTCTTCTCTGTTTCATAACTGCATGGAAGAACTGGTTGTTCCCATCTCCCAACTGAATCCACTTAGCTTTGCTCTTCTGCTGCAAAAAATTCTCAGCTGCTAAGTTCACTTCATTGTACTTCTTCCTGGCGTGTATCTCTTTCTGTTGCAGTGCCACATTGAGGGGCTCCTTGTTTGCATCTGTCTGAGCTTGGTTCATTACAGTTCTAGCAATTTCAGCCTGAGCCAAAATATCACTAAATTGCTCTCTGTTTAGCTTTTTCAGGACATTTCTCACCCTTTTGAGCTTCTTGTACACTTTGAACATTTTTGTGCCCTGAGCTCTGCAATTCCAAGCTTGCTGCACCATAGCTTGGAATTCAGGGTGGAGGCACCACATGTTAAAGAATTTAAAGGGAATGTTTCTTTTCTTGGTTTCTTCATGGAGAGTTAGACAAATAGGAGAGTGATCAGATACATCCTCTGGTAAAAACTGTAGAGTGCACTGATCAATCTCCTGCATCCATAGGCTATTGTTAAAAACCCAGTCTATTTTAGAGTACACTCTCCCTCCCTCCTCATGCTTATTGTTCCATGTGTATTGGCACCCAGACCAAGCCATTTCAGTGAGAAAGCAGTCCTCAATGCAGATTTTGAAATCCTGTATTTCAGCAAGAGTAACTGGTTGTCCCCCTTGCCTATTACCAGGAAGCAATACATTATTAAAATCCCCACCCACAATCCAAGGATTATTACAATTAATTGCAAAATCCCTAAGATCCTTCCATAATTGTTTCCTGTCTTCTTTTTCATTTTGCCCATACACAAAACTCACCACAAAATCTTTTTTCCTTACTAAATTAATTACCTTGCATATGATCATTTGTATAGAAGAGAAAAGCACAGTGACATGAAAAATGTCTGGTAACCATCTTATCCAAATTCTTCCTAGCCTATGTTCATTGTGATTGCTGTAGGATTCCCACCCTCGCATGAAACTATTTATGTTTTTTTCTAGATTAATTCTTCTGATTTTTGTTTCTAGGAAAGCTACCAATCCACATTTGTTTTTTTTGCAGAATAGGCCAACATCCCTCTGTTTATTTGGGCCATTCAGGCCTCTTACATTCCATATAAGGATCCTATCCATGACTAACAGTCAAGATAGGAGCCTTACCATTTCCTGGAACCATACCTGTGAGCAGCTCCTTTTGTATGTCAGGTTCTGTAGTTTCTTTTTGTGACAGTTGCTCTTCCTGTGCTTCTTCTTCATTCTGCAGTGCTGCAAAAGGATTGTTTGTCTGTGGATTATCATTTTGCTGTTGCTGTATTTGTCTGTAATATCCCCTCCCAGCTCTTGCTCCTCTCCCTGCAATACCCATTCTTCCTCTCCCCCTCCCAGCATTCTGCCATTGCTGTTTCCTGGGGTTTTCTTGTGGCCCTGGTGGGTTCTGTGCAGGTACTGCTTGGATCACAGGCACTGCAGCAGCTTTCCTTCTGCATTCTGTCTCACTGTGCCCATATTGTTTGCAGTGGCTGCATAAAATAGGCTTCCAATCATATTCCACTTCCTGTTCCACAACATTGCCCTGCTCATTCTTGTAGTGAACCTTGTTAGGGTAAACAGCTCCAATTTCAACTTCAATCATCACCCTGGCATATTGAATTCCAATTTTAAGTTCTGTGTTTCTATCTGCCACCATTGGTCTTCCTACAAGGCTTGCTATCTTGCTCAATCCCATTGCATTCCAGTACTTCACATTAAGTCCCGGGAATTTTACCCAAATTGGCACCGAGGTTAATTCCTCTTGCGCATAATCTACATTTTCAGACCAAGGTCTTACAATCATGGGTTTATTGTCAAAGTGATAGACCCCCTCCTGTAGTACAGCATCCCTCTGCTCTAGGGAGTCAAACCGAACCAGAACCAACCCATTTTTCATCATGGCAATTTTGTTCATCCCTCGTTTTGCCCAGATTCTTCTAAGAAATCCACTTAGCACATTAATTGGTGGTCTTGACCCCATAACATAGCAAACAATTGCTTGATTCCAATAATTAATTTCAGACTCAATGTCCTTGAAGCTAATTTCCCCCACAGGTTTTCCCTCATGCATTTTAGGAGCAATAAAATCTAATTTAAATCCCGCATTTTTCAGTTTGGAGATGTCAAATTTTTCCCAAGCTGAGGTATTACCTGCAGTTGCAGTTCCTTGTTGTTTTGCTTGTTCTGGGACCTCTTCCTCATCTTCAGACGAGAAGTGAGTTCTTGCCTTATCCTTCATCTTCGAGAGCCAAGTGTTGATCTTCTCTCTAGCTAGCTCCATTTGTTGAACTGTTTCTGGTTGTACTTCAGGAGTCATGACCTCCGGTGCTTCCAATTCCTCAGTAAGGTTGCGCACAACCCGATCTAGGTTGTCTCGATTCGTGCTTGGGCTTTGCCTGTGTTTCCCAGTTTTTGTAGGACTCGGTGGTACTGAATTTTCCCCATTGACATCGTGCTTTTCTGTCCCTCTTTTTGTCTTGTCTTTCTTCCCCATCAAAACTCACAGCTGCGTCAATGGCCGAGCGGTGTAGAGGAGAGAGACGAGAGCATTTTTTTGGAGAGAGAAAGCTGCGCGATGCCAATGTTAGGGCCTGAAAACGGGCGACATGGGTGATATCTGAGTTCGGGAATCAAGTTGACCCTCCTGGGGCACCGAGGGTCCCCTAGGGCCATAATAGAGCCCCCGACAAAATTTTGGGCGAAAACGGCAACCGGGCCGCGGGAATGCTTTAGGGGACGTGTTTTGGGCCTCCGGATGCAAACTTTTCGACGTTAATATTTTCGTCCCATATCGCACGGGAGACCCATAGGGGACATGGGAGGCCCCTTGGGTCGGTTATTGGGTCCCTGATAGGCTTGTAAGGGCGGTTTTACGCGATGCCAATTTTTTTTTTTTTTTGATGAAAAATAGTGATTGCATTAATAAACTGGAAATAAACTCATTACAATCTAAGGGTCTTAGAGGGGAGTATGCCACCTACTAGGTAGGGTTCACACTCTTCCTCCAACCCTGCACTACATTACATCCAACCACAACAAACAAAAAATACAGCACCTAACACAAGCTAGTTATAAAACACAGCAAACTGCAGAGCTCTATTTCTTAAAAAGTACTAATTACTTCTGCCAAGTTCTTCAAGAAATCTCCTCTCAGCCTTTGTGAGCTTCTTTGTCCTGCAGGGTTCCATTCTTGCTGTAACAGCAAACTGAATCTGTTGCATGATGTACTCATTTGACAGCTGATTATGTCTGAAACAGGCCTCATTCCTTGCTTTCCAGATCCAATATACCAGTGCTGAAGTTGCTGCTGCAGTAAGTGCTCGTTTCAGTTTATTTCCCTTCTGGCGCCCAGTCCAGTTCATAACTCCTGCAATATTGTAGCCTGCAGCATTGCATCCAATCCATTTCTTCACATCTCCCCATAGCTGCTTAGTTTTGACACATTCAAAGAACAGGTGTTGGTGAGACTCTTCATGTGCTCTGCAGAACATGCATTCACCACCCCCTTGAAAAAACCCCATTTTCTTCATTCTATCTTTGGTGAGGAGCCTATGTGCTTGAGCCAGCCACAGGCAAAAGCTGTATCTAGGAACATTCAGAGATCCCCATATAAAGTTTGCATGCCTCAGCTTAACCATATCTCCCATCAGGAAGGCATATCCACTCTTGACTGTATATTTCCCATGTGCAGTTAGGGACCATGAGTTATCAGACCTGTAGGCTTGCTGGAACAGGGCCTTGCTTTTGTGCAGTTTCTTCCATGCCCAGCTACACCCCTGATGAAGTACATATTGCCAAAACTCTTCTCCCTTCATATAAACACCATTAACCCACTTTACCCACATATTATCCTTCTTAGCAGCTAAGTCCCAAAGGTGCTTCCCATTCAGAGCATAGTTGAACTGCTTACACTGCTTGAACCCCAAACGTCCATTCTTTTTTGGTCTGCAAACCAGATCCCATGCAACCAAATTACTCCTCCTTTTCTGATCATTTCCTGACCATAAGTATTGTCTGCATTTGGCCTCAATAGCTTTCATTATTCCAGTGGGCAGAATAAAGATACTAGCCCAATACACATGAAGAGAGAGGAGCACAGAATTGATCAACTGTGTTCTTCCTGCATAAGACAGTGTTCTGGAGGCCCAGATGTTCAGTCTCTTTGTAATCTTGTCAACAAGGCATTTGCAATCCATCTTGCTCCACTTTGAAGGTGACAAAGGGACTCCTAAGTACTTCATTGGGAATCCCCCCTCCTGGAACCCTGATAATTTCAGTAATTTAAGCTTGGTCTCCTGATCCACCCCAGCAACATACATATGTGATTTGCTTGTATTTGCTTTCAAGCCAGTGGTCTGAGAGAAATAAGAGAAACATTCCATAATCTTGGTGACTGAAGCTTCATTTGCTCTACAAAACACCATGAGATCATCAGCAAAACATAGATGGTTGAGCCCCACACTTTTACACATTGGATGCCAGCTAAACTCCTTGTCATTCCCTAGCAGCTTGAGCAGTCTTGATAAATATTCCATTACCAAAACAAACAGCAAAGGTGAGATAGGATCTCCCTGCGTAATCCCTCTTTTTGCTTCAAAGTATCCCTCAACTATTCCATTCAAGCTAATTGAAAAGCTAGCTGTGCTCACACAAGCCTTAACCCAATCTTGGAATTTCTTTGGGAACCTGTACCCTTCCAGCCTTTCCTCCAAGAAGGACCAGTGAATTGTGTTATATGCTTTGCGTAGATCTATTTTCATCAAACATCTAGCAGTTGTGCCCTTCTTTCTATAATGCCTAATAATATCTTGACATATCATGATGTTATGTACAATAGATCTATTAGCTACAAAAGCCCCTTGATTTAGTGAAATTAATCCAGGAAGAACTCTAGCCAATCTACCACATAATACCTTGGAAATGCATTTATAAACTGAATTACAGCAGGCAATTGGTCTAAAGTCAGAAGCTAATTCAGGATTCTCTACTTTAGGAACCAAGCAAAGTGTAGTTGAGTTCACCTGTTTTAGCATTTTTCCAGACTCAAAGAAATCCTCTACAGCCTCACACAGATCCCCTCCCACCACATTCCATGAGTCCTTGAAGAATCCACTTCCAAACCCATCTAGCCCTGGGCTTTTATCAACATTAATGGCAAACATTGCTTCTTTAATTTCTGCTGTTGTAACTGGCTGAATAAGGCTCATCTGCTGCTGGAGATCCAACACAGAACCTAACTGAAATATGAAGTCTGCAGCTTGTGCTCTACCAAGCCCCTTAACCCCAAGCATCCCTTTGTAAAAGTTTAGAATTTCCTCCATCACTTCCTGCTGGTCAGAAATTAATCCCTCTGCTGCATTCTTTAGAGAAAACACTCTATTCTTTTGGTGCCTTTTTTTCAGAATAGAGTAAAAGAACCTGGCGTTATCATCACCCAACTTCACCCATTGCATCTTGCTCTTCTGTTTGAGAAATTCTTCAGTTGCATTATTCAAACCCAAAAAGTTCTTCTTGGCTTGAAGTTCAGTAGATTGCAATGTTGTGTCTGAAGGGTTATTGTTTGCAGAAATCTGGGCTTTGTGCAGTTGAGATCTTGCCTCGTCTGCTCTTGACAAGATGTGCTTACAACCAGTCCAACCAAGCTCAGTCAGCAAGCATTGGTCTAAACAAGACTGAAAATCAGCAATCTCATTAAGGGACACTGCATTACCTCCTTGCATATCACCAGGCCTCAATACATTATTAAAATCCCCTGCTACTACCCAAGGCATAGAACATGCAGCAGCAAAATCATACAAATCTCTCCATAATTCCTTCCTTTCCTCCTTCTCATTCTGACCATACACTATGCTAGCAAAAAGCATTTTCTGTGTTTTTATCTCAATGATTTTAACAATAATCATTTGAGCAGAATGAAAAACTACCACGACATTTAAGACATGAGGAAGCCATCTAATCCAGATTCTCCCCAGGTGATGATCAGCCAAGTTAATATAGGAATCCCACCCTTCAAGCACACTTTTTTTGCACTTTTCAAAGTTAATGCTTCTTATTTTAGTTTCTAAAAAAGCAACAAAACTGAATTTATTAACATTGCAAAAGAGATTCACCTCTTTTTGCTTATTAGGTCCATTCAGACCTCTGACATTCCATACACATAAACTATCCATGACCAACTGGGGATATGATCTGCTCACCTCCCTGTAGCCCAACTGGTTGCTCAAGCTGTTCAGTCTGCAAACTGGCAAAAGAGTTGTGGATTGGGGTAGCTTCCACTCCCTCTAGTGTTTGAGTCTGGCCATTAACAGTAACAACAACTTCTAGTCTAGGATGGCCATTATTCTGTCTGCCTGCACCACCCCCTCTCTGCATATATTGTCTGAATCCCACTCTACCTCTGCCTCTTCCTCCCCCTGCTGGTATCCATTGCTGTTGTCTGGCCCCATCACCAGCTACTGGAGGTACAAGAGCCTCTGGTATTGGTCTTGCAATAGCTCCAGCAACTGGTGCCCTGTGTACAGCACCATTTGCATTCCTCAAACTATCCAAGGTGCCTGCCTTCTTCCTGCAGACATCTTCAGTGTGGCCATATTGTCTACAGAAATTACACATTGTAGGTTTCCAGCCATAAATCACTGGCTGCTCCACAATAACCCCTCTTTCATTACGAAAATTCACCTTATCTGGGAAGGCAGATTCAATATCCACCTCAATTAACACTCTTGCAAAATTGATGCCTACTTTCATTTCAGTGTTCTTATCTGCCATCATAGGGCGCCCTATTAAGCTAGCTACTTTGCTTAATCCAGTAGCATTCCAATATTTGATATCCAACCCAGGCAATTTCACCCATATTGGCACAGAATGCAATTCCTCCTTTGCATAATTCACATTAGCTGACCATGGTCTAACAATGAGAGGTTTATTATCAAAATGAAAAACCCCTTCCTGCAATATTGAGTCCCTGTGTTCCATGGTGTCAAAACGAACCAAGACAATCCCATTTTTCATCATTGCAATCTTTGTCATGCCCCTATTTGCCCATATACGCCTCAAGAACCCACTGAATACACTCACAAGAGGCCTAGCCCCCAACATAGCATACTAAGGCTTGACTCCAATACTCAATCTCAGATTTAATATCATCCAGTTTAATTTCACCAACTGGTTTCCCATCAACAACCATAGGTTCTACATATTCAAGCCTAAATCCAGCATTTTTAAGCTTAGAAATATCAAATTTATCCCAGGCAGAAGGGTTACCTATTTCAGCATCCATAAAAAGCTTCTTGTCAGCAGCTTTATCTTCATCGGCCCAAGAACCTCTAGATTTTGCTTTTTCCTGCAATTGGGACAGCCATGAGTTGATCTTCTCCCGTGCCAGTTCAATTTGTTGTACAAATCCATTCTGAACACCCAAAGTAAGAATTTCTGGGGCATTTAGTTCATCAGCTAGGTTACGGACTACTCTATCCAAGTTTGGCCTCTGCGAACTATGCAATTCATGGGGAATGTCCAATGTTGGTTCTGTAATCACTTGCGCCTCATTCACTGACCCAGTACCCTCCTTCTCAGTCCCTCGTTTCGCTTTTCCTTTTCTCACCATTAAACTAGGAGCAAGTTAGCAAGAGATTAGCGTTCGCTTGGGTAGAGAGAAAGGAGAGCATTTTCGAAGAGAGAGAAAGTCCTGTGATGCGATGCGATGCCAATGTTTTTTTTTGGTGCAAGTCAGAAATTGTATTATTACTAGTTGCAATGTAGCAAGATTACAGCCCACAGGCAATGCAAATCCAAGGCCACCTACTAGGTAGGGTTCCTTGTATCTACAGCCCTTTACAACCACACAACCCTAAAAACAGAACTGGAGCAACATACTGCATCCAGTGGCTCATCCTAGCTGATTCAACTAACCAGATATTCCTGACTTACAGCAATTACAAAACACAAAACAATAAGCTGCTACAAATTCTACAGAAAAACATAAAATATTTCTACTTACACCAAACTACAAAGACTTAGTGCATAGAACAATTACACACTCCCTATCCATCTTTTATCCTTGCTGTTGAACTTCTTCTTACTACTGCATTGCTGTATTCTGATGCTGACTATCTGCTGCATGGTCTACATCACAGACAGTCTGCTCCCCTCAAAATTTTGGATGGTCCTGCTTCTCCATATCCAGTACACTGCTGGCTATATCTCCCCTATCCATCTCTTATCCCTGCTGTTAATCTTCCTCTTGCTGTTACTGCATTGTTGGATTCTGATTCTCACTACTTGTTGAACCTGTTGCATGATCTGTGACACTGGTATACTGCCTCCACCAACATAGTGAGTATTCCTGCATCTCCAAATCCAATAAACTGCTGCTGCTAGCCCTGCTGCATACACTTCCTTCCTGAGTCTCGAGCATTTTTGCCTGCTTATCCAGTTGAGCATGCCCTGAATTGTGTTTGCTTTTGCTGATATTTGCAGCCACCCCCTCAGTTGATCCAGGACTACTGTTGACATATTACAGCTGAAAAACAGGTGATTGTGGTCCTCTGGTTTCAGCTTACATAGGTAGCATATGTCATCTCCATTCAAGAATCCCATTCTCTGTAACCTATCTTTTGTTAATAATCTTCCCATTTGAGCCAGCCACAAGCAAAAGCTTTGTCTAGGCATGGATATCTTTCCCCAGATCAAATCAGCATGTCTGTATTTTGGCATGTCTCCTTGCAACATTTTGTAGCCACTTGCAGCAGCATATATTCCATCAGATGCATACTTCCATGCTCCCCTTGTTGTGTATTGACCCTGAAAATAGCTTTTGATCTTGTTCAGCTTCTTCCAGTACCAGCTGGTACCCCACACTGGAACATAATTCCAGAAGTTTTCTCCTTTCAGATAAACCCCATTAATCCATTTTACCCACAGTGTGTCTTTTTTAGTGGCTAGATCCCAGATATGCTTCCCATTTAGAGCTATGTTGAACCATTTGCAATTCTTAACATTTAGTCCACCATTTTTCCTTGGTCTGCATACAATGTCCCATGCCACCAAGCTTGTCTTGTGCTTCTGTTCAGTTGTCCCCCACAAGAAAAATCTGCATTTTTGCTCCACACTTTTCAGTACCCCAGCAGGCATTATGAAGATGCTTGACCAGTATACATGTATAGAGAATAATACAGAGTTTATTAGTTGAACTCTTCCTGCATAAGAGAGGTTCCTGGAAGCCCAGATCTGCAATTTCTTTGTCATTTTATCCACCAAGCATTCACAATCTAATTTGTTCCATTTAGATGGGGACAGTGGGACACCCAGGTATTTCATGGGCAAAGTTCCCTCTCTGAATCCTGATAGGAGCAACAGTTCATTCTTTACTTGTTCATTTACCCCTGCTACATAAATATTTGATTTTTCCTTGTTTGCAAACAGACCAGTAGCTTGTGAGAAGTGATTTATGTTGTTCATCATGGTACTCACAGATTCAGGGGCAGCTTTACAGAAACACATTAAGTCATCAACAAAGCAGAGTTGACTCAATGCAAGTTCTTTGCACATGGGATGCCAGCTGAAGCTCTTATCCATACAGGCTATCTTCAGGATTCTTGACAGATATTCCATTACCAATACAAATATTAATGGAGAGATTGGATCACCCTGCCTGATGCCACGTTTTGCAATAAAGTATCCATGTGCTTCCCCATTCATATTGATGCTGAAACTAGCTGTTTGGATGCATTCAAGTAGCCATCCACTGAACTTTACTGGGAACCCATACCCTTGCAGCATTTCCTTTACAAAACCCCAGTGAATTGTGTCATATGCTTTCCTTAGATCAATCTTCATCAAGCACCTAGGAGATGACTGTTTCCTATTGTAGTGCTTAATAAGATCCTGACATATCATGATGTTGTTAACAATTGATCTCTGAGCCACAAAAGCTCCCTGGTTCACTGATACAAACACAGGGAGCACTTTTGCCAATCTCCCACACAAGATCTTGGAGATGCATTTGTATATTGTATTACAGCAAGTTATGGGCCTGAAGTCAGATGCCTTCTCTGGGTTTTGTATCTTCTGCACAAGGCATAAGTTTGTAGCATTCACCTCTTTGAGCATTCTAGAGGAGTCAAAGAAATCAATGATAGCTTCAGTCACTTCTTGCCCCACAATATGCCAAGCTTCTTTGAAGAATCCTTATCCAAAACCATCAGGGCCCGGGCTTTTGTTGCAATCAATTTCAAACATTGCTTTTTTCACCTCATCAGCATTTACAGGGGCAATAAGGTTCATCTGTTGATGTATGTCAAGTTTGTGACCTGCTGAGAAGAAGCTGTCTTCTGCTGTGGTTGCTCTAACCCCTGAGACCCCCAACATTTCTTTGTAAAACCTCACAAATTCCTCCATAGCCATCTTCTGATCTTCCAATAGAGTCCCCTGCTGTGTCCTGATGGAATGTACTCTATTCTTGTGTCTTCTTTGCTTCATGACTGCATGGAAGAAATGAGTGTTCCCATCTCCCAACTGAACCCAATTTGCCTTGCTTTTCTGCTGTAAAAAGTTTTCAACTGCCATGTTCACCTCATTGTATCTTCTCCTGGCCTGTACTTCATTCTGTTGCACTACCTCATTTAAGGGCTCCTTGTTGGCTTCAATCTGAGCTTGAGTCATGGCTATCCTAGCACTGTCTGCCTGTGCTAAGATGTCCCAAAATTCATTCCTGTTTAGCTTCTTCAGCACTGTTCTCACCTTTTTCAGTTTCTGGTACACTCTAAACATTTTTGTGCCTTGTGTTCTGAAGTTCCAAGCTTACTGAACCATAGCATGGAATTCAGAGTGGAGGCTCCACATGTTGAAGTATTTAAAGGGGATATGTTTTTTTGTGGATTCTCTATGAAGAGCTAGACAAATTGGGGAGTGATCAGAAACTCCCTCTGGGTGGAATTTAAGATCAAATTGATCATATTCCTGGAACCAGAGGCTGTTTGCAAAGGCCCAATCAATTTTAGAATAAACTCTCCCACCCCTTTCATGCCTATTATTCCATGTAAACTGACACCCTGACCAACCCATTTCAGTGAGGAAGCATTTTTCAATGCACTCTTTAAAATCCTGTATTTCAGCATATGCAACTGGTATTCCTCCTTTTCTATTGTCAGGTAGCAACACATTATTGAAATCCACCCCAACAAACCATGGTTTATTGCAATTAATTGCAAAATCAGTTAGGTCTTTCCATAGTGTTTTCCTTTCCTCCTTTTCATTTAGGCCATATACAAAACTAACCACAAATTCCATTTTTTTCACAATATTAACCATTTTACAAATGATCATTTGCACTGATGAGAATATCACATCCACATGAAAACACTTTGGCATCCATCTTATCCATATTCTACCCAACCTATGCTCATTGTGATTACTGTAAGAGTCTCAACCTGGCATGAAACTTTTTTTGTATTTTTCTAGGTTAACTAATCTAATTTTTGTTTCTAGAAAAGCCACCAAACCACAGTTATTTTCTTTGCAGAAAAAGGCAACATCCCTCTGCTTATTTGGGCCATTAAGGCCTCTAACATTCCATATTAGTATCCTATCCATGACTACCAGTCAAGATAGGAGACTTACCATGTGATAGCACCTCATCTGCATTCTGATCCTTTTGTAGCTCTGGCTCCACTACTTCTTCTACCTGTGCCTTTTGAGCCTCCTGCATTCCTTCTTCATTTTGCAGAATATCAAAACTATTCTGCATCTGGGTAGTGACAGTTTTAGGCTGCTGAACTGGTCTATAGTTGCCTCTTCCTGCTCTCACTCCTTTTCCTGCATTCCCAGCTCTACCTCTACCTCTTCCTGCATTCTGCCATTGTGGAGCCTTAAGAATTTCCTGCTGTACAGGCTGATTTTGCATAGGCACTTGCTGCACAGGGGCAGGCACAGGTTTCTTCTTCCTGCATTCTGTCTCACTATGGCCATACTGTTTGCAGTGACTGCATAGTATAGGCTTCAAGTCATAGTCCACTTCTTGTTCTACTATGTTCCCCCTCTCATTCTTGAAATGCACCTTTTCAGGGTATTCACCTCCTATTTGTACCTCAATCAGCACTCTAGCACAGTGAATCCCCACCTTGAGCTCTGTATTCCTGTCTGCCATCATTGGCCTTCCAACTAAGCTTGCAATTTTGCTCAATCCCATTGCATTCCAGTATTTGACATTTAGTCTAGGGAATTTTACCCATATTGGCACAGAGGTGAGTTCCTCTTGAGCATAGTCTACATTTTCAGACCATGGCCTGACTATCATGGGCTTATTATCAAAATGGTAAACCCCCTCCTGAATAACAGCATCTTGTTGCTCCAACGAGTCAAATCTAACCAAAGCTAATCCATTTCTCATCATTGCTATTTTGTTCATGCGATGCCAATGTTAGGGCCCGAAAACGGGCGACAAGTGTGATATCTATGTTCGGCAATCAAGTTGACCCTCCCGGGGCACCGGGAGTCCCCTAGGGCCATAATAGAGCCCCCGACAAAATTTCGGGCGAAAACTGCAACCGGGCCCCGGGAATGCTCTAGGGGACGTGTTTTGGGCCTCTGGACGCA